>CM048746.1:353326141-358126141 GCA_026315105.1 Locusta migratoria | reverse complement strand
CGTTCGAAAAATCTTTTTACAATTTATTTGATAGGGTGACTGGTTTCGGTCTGCTCTGAGACCATCATCAGATCGATTCGTTGTTGATGCCTGAGGCAATGAACTTGCGGCGACTGCAGCGAGCGGCGACGCTCACATGCCTCCGTACAAAGCGTATTTCTCTTACCTCATCTTTGTTTCGAAATGGAAGTATCGGCAGTGAAAAAGTTTTGCTGCCAGCTTCTAATATCAGCCCTTTAAATTTCCTCAATAGTAATTTTCAGAAAGAAACGTCGTCCTATAACACTTTTTTGTTGATCGAATCTATCAATAAGCAAAGGTGCAGATGTGCAAATGTTTGTAAATCTATCGGACCAAACTGCGTGGTCATCAGTCCGTAGCTTACAAATTACTTAAACCTAGGTAAACTAAGCCAAGGACAACAAACCCAAGCCCCAGGGAGGACTCGAACCTCCACGGCGAGCAACCGCGCGCTCCGCAGCGAGACGCTTTAGACCGCTCGGCTACTCCACCGCGGCAATCAATAAGCTCGCTTGTGCGTCTCTATAACGCTCGTCTGTTGATCGAATCTACCAGTAATAAATCTAGCAGCTCGCTTGTGAATAGCTTGTCTTCCTTTAAATCGATGAGGTGGGCATCTCAAATACTTAAGCAGTATTAAAGAACGTGTCGCACTAAGGGTCTATAACCGATCTCCTTTACAGATGAGCTACATCTTCCTAAAACTCTCCCAGCAACCGCCTTTCCCACGATTGTCCATTTCATATCGTTCTCAACGCTACTCCTAGAAATGTAATTGACACAACCCTCATCAAACAGTACACTAGTAATACTGTACACGAATATTATGAGATTGTTCTTTGTACTCAGATGAATCATCTTACACTTCTAGACACTCGTCCCGGAGGAGTGGCCAAGCGCATTGAGGAGCTATACTCCGATGCGTGAGGCCGTTCCCCGTCGGGGGTTCGAATCCGCCTTCGGGCGTGGATGTTTGTGCTGTCTTTAGTACAATACTGGCCATTAAAATTGCTACACCATGAATATGACGTGCTACAGACGCGAAATTTAAGCGACAGGAAGAAGATGCTGTGATATGCAAATGATTACCCTTTCAGAGCATTCACACAAGGTTAGCGCCTGTGGCGACACCTACAACGTGCTGACACAAGGAAAGTTTCCAACCGATTTCTCATGCACAAACAACAAATGATCAAATGTTTGTAAAACCTATGGGACTCAACTACGAGGCTATCAGTCCCTAAACTTACAAACTACTTATGAACTACTTACGAATTAGGACGGCACAAATATCCATGCCCGAGGGGGGATTCGAACCCCCGACCGTAGTGGCCGTGCAGACCGTGACTGAAGCGCCTCAGTCACCTCGGCCACCGCGGCCGGCCACAAGCAACAATTGACCGGCGTTGCCTGGTGAAACGTTGTTGTGATGCCTCGTGTAAGGAGGAGAAATGTGTACCATCACGTTTCCGACTTTTATAAAGGTCACGATCCAGTGACTGTTAGCAGAATATGGAATCGGTGGGTTGAGGAGGACAATACGGAACGCCGTGCTAGATCCCATTTATCATCTGCATTTCCTCTTGGTGTAACAATTTTAATGGTCAGTAGTGTATAAGTTAGTTTATAAGTAGTTTGTAAGTTTAGGGACTGATGACCCCGCAGTTAAGTCTCATAAGCTTAACAGACATTTGAACTTTTGATTGTCATTCGTCATACCAACAGACACTCAACGGCGACACATAGCACGTCAGCAAACAGACGCAAATTGCTACCCACCCTGTGTGTTAAATTATTAATGTGGATGGAAAAACTAATATCCGTAGTATCACAACTCCCTGGGGCAATATTGACGATTACATTGTCACTAACACTCGCCGCCGAGGACAACGTCCTGGATTCTACTATTTCTTCGAGCCTCTCTGGAAACCTATTCCATGTACTCCTACCTCCATTAGCAGTGTGCAGTGCGCAACATAGCCTTTCATCCAGCCTCTCGAGATATGCCAGAAAATACCATGCTGATTCATGGCTGAAACTTTTCCTTATCAACGAAATTTATTAGCCAGTATTTTGCTCATATCACCAACTGTAATAATTCTAAAGCAACAGCAACCAGTAGCAATTGAATTGTTTTTATTATAGCCTGTTTTATGTACTCAGTGACCTTCTACAGATATGTATTGGAGTTGTGGGAGTTTTGGTAAGGTGACGTAGTTTCACCTTAAGAAACGATGCCTCCACATTAGTAGTAGTGATGTCATTAAAATAATTAAATACTCATCTTTGGGCGTTGGAAAAATAGCAAAAATTCGAGACTAAGTTTACATCAAAATTACTAAAAATTTCCGGGCTGTTATGCCGTGGTCTAGTGGATTTATTATTAAAACCCAACGTTACGTCCCCGACTGCGGAGGACATTCTCAATGTCTGGGAAGTAAACTTATTGTAAAATGTAAACTTTCACGGCCGGAAAGGTCAAAATTACTAAAAATTTCCGGGCTGTTATGCCGTGGTCTAGTGGATTTATTATTAAAACCCAACGTTACGTCCCCGACTGCTGAGGACATTCTCAGTGTCCTCCGCAGTCGGGGACGAAACGTTGGGTTTTAATAATAAATCCACTAGACCACGGCATAACAGCCCGGAAATTTTTAGTAATTTTGACCATTCCGGCCGTGAAAGTTTGCATTTTACAATACGTTTACGTCCCAGACAATGTGTGATACAGGGTGACGTTATTATTAATGAACAATATGCAATAAAATAATCAACTTCTGAATAGTTTACGTTAGGACGATCAAACTGTATGGCTGGTCGCGGGCAAGCCGTGGATTAGTATGCTGTTCAGCGACGACGCAAACTTTCATTTGGATGGGTTCGTCAGTAGCGCCTTTCGGTGACGGAGAATCCGCATTTCGCGATCGGAAAGTCTGTTCACCATCATTGGGTGACTGTGTGGTGTGCAATATCTAGTAACGAAATATTCGGTGCGACATTCCTTGATGCCACGGTGACTACAGAGCGATACTTGAATATGTCGGAAGATTATTTATATGACACATCTGTTCCAAAGGAAAAGACATTCTTTATGGCCCTGCAGCCGTATATGCGATATTAAATAATTGTTTATTCGCCATTTGCGAATTCTGCCGGCGACAGTTGCATTACTAAAGATGTTTTGTTGTTTGGCGCCAAATGAAAATTTGTACCGGACCGGACTCGAATCCGGGTCTCCTGCTTCCGCTAGCGGTCGCCTGAACCACTCGGACGCCCGAACACGCCTCCCTGCTAGACGCAAACCTCCATTTGTCACACTTGCCTACATCCCCCTGGAGCTCGCACACATTTAGTGTAATTCCCGCGAGATGGAGGGGCACTACCATACCATCATAGTAATCTACATGCCGAGACAGGCGAATGATAAGACACCCTCGCTGAAATCACACTATACCCGGGCCGCTGAAATATTGCATTTGACGTTTCGCGTTACGGCGAGTTAAGTTAGCTACACTGCTATAGCGACGATGCAAGTGAAACGGTTTTCATTTGCATCTCCTTAATGTAAGCTATTGAGGAACAAAAGTTCATATAATAATTCGTTCTTGAGCTGCTACCACAAAGCAGCAATTAATTAACGGCATACTAATGTAGACAGGAGCACAACAACGCACACGATTCCAATAACGGAGCAAAGATATATAGAAAATAAGCATTGGATCATGACAGTTACGAAATAAACAATAATCAAAATAGTAACTCCTCTCTCTATGTTTCATAATCATAATGCTTTTCACTCACCATTTTACGGCGACAATGGTGCAATTCCATCTGGCTCCCATCTTTGCTATTGTCGTCATTGCCAAAATCGTCTTCATTATCAAAACAAATCATTAACTATTCATGATCACTAATGATCCCTCACATGATCTGCGATGCCCGAATCAGTTTTTCACCGTGCCCGACCTTTTTAATTTTTTTAATTTATTTCTTTATTTTTTATTTTTCAAGATGCAGCATCCACAATGGCAACAGCTTCACGCAACAGCCTTTCCATCTCTGTCATCGTGAAAGACTTATTATTGTTCCTTGTGTAATTCTTCATGTCACTCCATACTAATTCTATATGGTTAAAATGGCAGTTATATGGGGGCAGCCTTATTACATTATGACCCTGCTCCTTTGAAATTTCGTCTTGTACATATGTGGTCATAGTAGGCTTATTTTGTTTCACGAGCGAGTGTAAAACAAGTTTGGCCATTGACATATCTGCAGCAATATTTATTTCTTGTAGCCACTGCACCGTAACTTCTTTCCGATTGTTTGAAACGAGAATGAACTTCCTGCTCGGAGCATATGCCCCGAATTTTTTATTCATACGAAATTGAGAACTTACTCAGAGAACGTCACTAGACAATCGCCTTTTCGGTGACATTATCCAATTACTTCAACTCTGAAAGTCCAGTTAAACCACTCACAGACAAACGAATCGCAACGGAAAAACATACACAACTTAAAAACGCGTTAGACACGATACAGTACACAACTTTGTTTACGGTAGCACTGAACAAAGCCGACAACGCGGTAACTTTGACGTCACGGCACGTGACCATCAGAAGTGTTTACCGCCCTGTCATTGGATCGATCCTAGCGACTAGCGTCTCGCGCTTCTTGCTCTTCTCTTGTTGTTTGTAGACGTCAAGTGCAAAGTTTCAGCGTCCCGGTTATAAATGTGTGCTTTCGATGGGGAGATGTGGGCAAAATTTGTCAAACGGTGGTTTGTGTGTGGCCGGGGAGCGTGTTCGGGTGGCCGTGTTGTTAAGGCGACCGCACGCGAAAAGCGAGAGGCCTGCGTTCGAGTCGCGGTCTGGCACACATTTTCATTTGTCACCTAATAGCAGACCATCTTTAGTAATGTAGCTATTGTCGGCAGAAGTCGCAAATGGCGAATAAATAATTGATTAAATAATAAATATTTATCATGTTCCGCGGGACAGAATTAAGGAGAAAGCTCCACGGTCGTGGAACGAGTCAGTAAATCCGATTCGCGGCGTACCAGGAGGCCCAGATTGGCATAATATTCGTGTATGAACACATATGACTCCCTTTTGAGGGTCAGTATTAAAGACACGGTATACAGCAATAACAATAAAACCATTGCCTAGCCGAAATTCATTCAGGAGGTTATCGACAGTATAGACGTTTCGACACTCATGCAGAATTTAGTTAGTCGCCTGCGCAACATCAGCAGCACTGAAGGCAGCCATATCGAATATGTCAACCAAAAACCGAATATCTGTAGTGGCGTTTACATCTTGAATATAGTTTGTGCACGTTTTAGTTTATTTTAAATTTTATTTCATGTAGTTGTTGTTTTTGTTGTGGTCTTCAGTCCGCAGACTGGTTTGATTCAGCTCTCCACGCTACCCTGTCCTGTGCAATCCTCTTCATCTGACAATACGAGCGACAACCTACATCATTTTGGATCTTCTTACTGTATTCGTCCCTCGGTCTCCCTCTATGATTTTTACCCCGTTTCAGAATATGTCCTACCAATCTATCCCTTCTCTTTGTCAGGATATGCCAGAAACTCCTTATCTCCCCAATTCTGTTGAGAACCTCCTTATTAGTTACGTGATCTATCCATCTAATCTTAATCATTCGTCTGTAGCACCACATTTCTCAATCCCATAAAATGCTACAGTCTAGACAAATGCTTTCAGGAAGGACTTCCTAACACATTAATTTCACGAGGTGAGACATGGCCGAGAATTTATATCAGTGATCCTTTTTGTACTCACTTTCAGTATCTTTATTTCCGTCAATGATCACAAAATATCTTTTTTCGTCTTTATGATTGCTTTTGGATCAGTGACGACCGTTTTAAAGTCTTGAACATAAGGAGAGGCATTGAATTAAAATTTGTGCTGTGGCCGGAATTCGAATCCGGAACCTCCTACTTACTAGATCGGCGCTTTAGACCGCTCGGCTAACACAGCGTTACAGCCAAAGCGACTACACGAACTGTCTTAAATCACGTCTCCCTCCACCCCACATACTTTAATTCTGCCTCAATGTTCCCTGTGAAATGCGTATTCGAATCCCTGCCACAGCACAAATTTTAATTCAATGCCTCTCCTTGTGCTTAATACCTTTGGTATAACGAGACAATGTTGTCTCACGGAAATGTATTGTTATTTTCAAGTCTGTTGTTACATTCCTTAATGTAATATAGCCATAATGGCATCATCACAGCATAAGTGTTTCTTCATGAATGGGTAGTAATATAACATTAAAATAAACTTCAAAATGGGCCATACAGCTGGTGACTGTGCTACTTTATTTTAAAGTTGTATCACAACCCATTCATGAAGATACAATTACGCTGTGATGATGCCATTACGGCTACATTACATCAAGGAAAGGAACAACAGTCTTAAATTTATACTAATATTGGATGTCAACAAAATTCGCTTCTTCAGAAACGCTTTTCTTCCCATGGCCATTCTGCATTTTATATCTTCTTTCCTTTGCTACCCAAATAACAAAACTCTCTACTACTTTTATTGTCTCATTACCTAACCTAATTCCTACTGCGTCGCCTGATTTTCTGAAACTACGTTCCATTACCCTCGCTTTACTCTTGTTAATGTTCAACTTATACCTAACCTTTCAAGGCACTGTCCATTCCATTCAATTGCTCTTCCAAGTCGTTTCCCATCTCTGACAGAACTACTATGTCGTCAGGTTTTTATTCCCTCTCCAAATTTACCGTTGCATTCCTTCACGCCGGCCGCGGTGGCCGAAGGGACTGAGGTGCTTCAGTCACGGTCTGCACGGTCACTACGGTCGGGGGTTCGAATCCCCCCTCGGGCATGGATATTTGTGCCGTCCTAGTTCGTAAGTAGTTCATAAGTAGTTTGTAAGTTTAGGGACTGATGACCCCGTAGTTAAGTCCCATAGACTTTACAAACAAACATTTCTTCACAGCTTTCTCATTGTACAGATTAAACAACATTCGGGAAATACTACAACCCTTTCTTATTCTCTTCCGAACCACTGCGACCCTTTCATGCCCTTCGGCTCTAATAATTGCTGTCTGATTTTTGTACAAGTTTAACATAGCTCTTCGCTCCCTACATTTTACCCCTGCTACCTTCAGAATCTGAAAAAATGTGTTCTACTCACCTTGTCAAGAGCTTTCTCTAGATCCACAAATACTAAACACTTATGTTTTCCTTCGTTAATCTACCTTGTAAGATAAGGTGAGTATTGCCTCGCGTGTTGCTACATTTCTCCTAAATCCAAATTTATCTTCTCCAATGTCGGATTCCACTAGTTTTTCAATTCGTCTAAGTAATTCGTGTTAGTATTTTGCAACCATGACTTAATAAACTGATAGTTCTGTAATTTTCAAATTTGACTGCACTTGCTTTCTTCGGAATTCAAATCACTATATTCTTCTTGAAGTCTGAGGGTATTTCCCCTGTCTCATACATCTTGCATACCAGGTGGAACAATTTCTTCACGACTGGCTCCCTTAACGATTATTTCATATGGTTCAATAATTGTCACTTGGTATTTCAGTGATCTTTCGTCGGCGATGTATGTACCGGCGCGTAAACATGCGGCGTAAGTTGTGAGTGAACGGTGAAAAGTGAACGGTGGCGCGATGCACACGCTGACGAATCTATGTACACTGTGCTGAATCGATGCGCACTAGCTCACAGGCAGTCGGTGCCACTTATTTAATTGTAATTCGACCAATCAGAGTAGAAACACGTGATCGTGTATATGATTTGCGCGACCGCTGACGGGAACTGTTACTGGTAACGGTGTTACTGAGGCCGTTCCTTCGACAGCAATCGATAGTAGCGAGTGATGTGTAGTGCTGCTGACGGCGACACAACAATTGCTCGCTTGTAAGTTAGAAATTGGAGGAAGGAATCTTTGGGTTTAACGACCCATCGACAGCGTGGTCATTAGAGACGGAGCTCACGCTCGGATTGTTTGGCTAAGGATGGAGAAGGAAATCGGCCGTGCCATTTGAAAGGAACCACTCCGGCATTTGCCTGGAGTGATTTAGGGAAATCTCGAAAACCTGAATCTGGATGGCCAGAGGTGGATTTGAACCACCATCCTTCCAAATGCAAGTCCAATGTGTTACCACTGCGCCAACTCGCTCGGCTGGAGGAAGGAGACTTAATTTATTGTATTCGAACTGACAATCACTTCAAGAACTCTTCAGCAATCTGATGTAAATGATTATGAAAAAAAATAAGTTCACTCTGGTTGCATAAAGAATGATGAAGTTCGCGTCGTAAAGACGCATCTTCAAGTACCCTGTAAAACAGCGGTCGGCAACCTTTTGGCAGGCAAGGACCACTTAGTGGCAAAGCGGAGTAAAGGCGAGCTGCAGTTATCCACAACCTGTCTCTAAATCCAGTACTTAATTTCTCAAATTTTAGACGCCGAAACGCACACCGTTTTACACGGTCACCCCCCTCCCCGTCCCGTCATACACCAAGTCGCAAGTTACGATATTAAAAACCTGTAATGTTAGTTTACATGAGGAATAATTTTTGTACTTTTCTCAAATTCTGCTGCTTAGAACGATATCTATATAAAACGACAGGTATTAAGTAATTTTCTCGGAAAGTTTCTCAGTTAGGCATCTAGGTTGTATGTCATTTATCGAGACATGCCAATATCTGATTATGTCGGGGTTACGACTTACATTCCTTCTATTAACGATAACAAAGTGCCTTAAAAACAAGACGAAGGTCACTGTCTGAATAAAATTTCGTTCGGTGCATGGTGAAAGGGTAAACATACGGAAGTATACAAAATGCATAGTTTTGCTCCAATCTTTATTAATTTTTGCACACATGACCCTTGAACCAAGAGGAAGATCACTAGGTACATAAATATTTGTATGGTACATGACAGAGGGTACCTTACAGAAAAGTTTACCGAGAGAGAGAAAGGTGGAAGCAAACGGAGATATTGGAGAAATAGTTGGATGCAGAGTCAGAGAGAGGGGGGGAAGGGGATATGGACGACGAGAGTGTAGGATAAATAAACACCCGGGCAACGCCGGGCTTACAGCTAGCTGCTAGCTTAAGCTACTAGCTTAAACCCGCGGCTCTGCTCACGTGTTGGTTGATTATCTAATACAATACTTTCTTTAGAAACAAACATTTTAATCAAAATTCAAATAAAGAAAAAATTATGTTAAGTAGTGTAGATCAAATCACACGTAAAAATGCACTCGTTTCGAAGAACACAATCACGAAATTCAACAATAATTGTTGTTGTTGTGATCTTCAGTCCGGAGACTGGTTTGATGCAGCTCTCCACAATACCCTATCCTGAGCAAGCCTCTTCATCTGCACCTAAGAACGGCAACCTACATCTGTCTGAATCTGCTTACTGTATCCATCTCTTAGTCTTCCCCACACACTTCCCTCCAACAATTCCTTGATGTCTAAGAATGTGTCCTAACAATCTATCCCTTCTTTTAGTCAAGGTATGCCAGAAATTTCTTTTCTCCCCAATTCTATTCAGTATCTCCTCATTAGTTACGCGATCCACCCACCTAATCTTCAGCATTCTTCTGTAGCACCATATTTCAAAAGCCTCAATCCTCTTCCTGCCCGCACGGTTTATCGTCCATGTCTCACTCCCATACAAGGCAACACTCCACAAAAATGCCTTCAGAAAGGACTTCCTTAGGCTTAAATCAATATTCGATGTTAACAAATTTCTCTTTTTCAAGAACGCTTTTCTACCCATTGCCATTCTGCATTTTATATCCTCCGTACTGCGACCATCATTTGTTATTTTACTGCCCAAGTAACAGAACTCACCCACCTCCTTTATTGCTTCGTTTCCCAATCTAATTCCTTCAGCATCACCTGATTTCCTTACACTGCACTCCATTACCCTAGTTTTGCTCTTGTTAATGTTCATCTTATATGCACCTTTCAGCACACTGTCCATCCCTTCAACAGCTCTTCCAGGTCTTTTGCTGTCTCTGAGATTATTACGATGTCGTCGGCAAAACGCAATGTTTTTAATTCTTCACCCTGAACTTTAATTCCTTCTCCAAATTTCTCCTTGCTTTCCTTTATAGCTTGCTCAATGTACAAATTGAATAACAGTGGAGAAAGACTACAACCCTGTCTTACTCCCTTTCCAACCACTGCATCCCTTTCATGCCCTTGAACTCTGACAACCGCTGTCTGGTTTTTGTACAAGTTGTAAATAACCTTACGCTCCCTATATTTTACTCCTGCTTGCTTCAGAACTTGAAAGAGTTTATTCCAATCAACATTGTCAAAAGCCTTCTCCAAATCTACAAAAGCTAGAAATGTAGGTTTGCCTTTTCTTAATCTATTTTCTAGGATAAGCCGTAAAGTGAGTATTGCCTCCCGTGTTCCTACATTTCTCCTGAACCCAAACTGATCTTCCCCGAGGTCGGCTTCTACCAGTTTTTCCATCCTTCTGTATATAATTCGTGTTAATATTTTGCAACCATGACTTATTAAACTGATGGTTCTGTAGTTTTCACACCCGTCTGCACCTGCTTTCTTAGGGATGGGGATTATAACATTTTTCTTAAAGTCTGAGGGTACTTCGCCTGTCTCATACATCTTACACACCAGGTAAAACAGGTTTGTCATGGCTGGTTCTCCCAGCTCTGAGGGAATATCATCTAGTCCAGGGGCCTTGTTTCGACTTAAGTCTTTCAGGGCTCTGTCAAATTCTTCTCTCAATACAGTATCTCCTATTTCATCTTCATCTACATCTACTTCCCTTCCTACAATATTGTCTCGAAGTTCATTTCCTTTGTAGAGCCCCTCTATATACTCTTTCCACCTTCCAGCTTTCCCTTCTTTGCTGAGAACAGGTTTTCCATCAGTGTCCTTGATATTCATAGAGCTGTTTTTCTTATCTCCAAATGTTTCTTTTATTTTCCTGTAGGCTGTATCTATTTTTCCCCTATTTATGCATTCTTCTACTTCCTTGCATTTGCCTTCTAGCCACTCCTGCTTAGCCATTTTGCACTTCCTGTCAATCTCATTTCTTAGTCGTCTGTACTCCATTTTGCCTGTTTCATTTACTGCATTTTTATATTTTCTCCTTTCATCGATTAAATTTAGTATCTCCTGTGATATCCAAGGATTTTTTGTAGGTCTTGCCTTCCTACCTATTTTGTCCTCTGATACCTTCACTATTTCATCTCTCAATTTTACCCATTCCTCCTCTACTGTTTTATTTTCTCACGTTTCTGTCAATTGTTGCCTAAAGCTCCCTCTGAAATTCTTAAGAACCTCAGGTTCCTTCAATTTATCCAGGTCCCATCTCCTTATTTTCCTACCTTTTTGTAATTTCTTTAGTTTCTGCCTACAATTCATAACCAACAAGTTATGGTCAGAGTCTATATCTGCCCCTGGGTACATCTGACACTGTAAAACCTGGTTCCGAAATCTATGTCTTACCATTATAAAATCTATCTGGTATCTCCCGGTGTCTCCTGGTCTCTTCCACGTATACAACCTTCCTTTGTGATTCTGGAACCAGGTGTTCAGGTGATATAACTAAATTATGTTCTGTGCAAAATTCTACCAGGCGGCTTCCTCTTTCATTCCTTTTTCCCAGACCATATTCACCTACTATCTTCCCTTCCCTTCCTTGTCCTACTACCGAATTGCAGTCTCCCATAACAATTAAGTTTTCCTCTCCCTTAATTGTCTGAATAATTTCCTTTAGCTCCTCATATATTTCTTCGATTTCCTCATCATCGGTAGAGCTAGTTGGCATATAAACCTGTACTACTGTTGTCGGTGTTGGTTTCGTATCTATCTTGACAATGATAATGCGATCACTGTGCTGGTCATAGTAGTTTACCCGCATTCCTGTTTTCTTATTCATTATCAATCCTACTCCTGTGATACCCCCAATTGATTTTGTATTTTTAATCCTGTCCTCACCTGACCAGAAATCCTGTTCATCCTGCCACCGAACTTCACTAATCCCCACTATATCTAACTTCAACCTATCCATTTGCCTTTTTAAATTTTCTAATTTTCCTACTCGATTAAGGGATCTAACATTCCACGCTCCGACCCATAGAATGACAGTATTGTCTTTCCTGATGATCACATCCTCCTGAGTAGTCCCCGCCCGGAGATTCGAATGGGGGACTATTTTACCTCCGGAATATTTTATCCGAGAGGATGCCATCATCATATGTTCATACAGTAGAGCTGCATGTCCTCGGGAAAGGTAACGGCTGTAGTTTCCCCTTGCTTTCAGACGTTCGCAGTAGCTGTGTGGCAAAGCCACATTAGCTGATGTTACAAGGCCAGCTCAGTCAATCATCCATACCGTTGCCCCTGTAACTACTGAAAAGGCTGCTGCCCCTCTTCAGGAACCACACGTTTGTCTGGCCTCTCCACAGATACCCCTCCGCTGTGGTTGCACCTACGGTATGGCTATCTGTATCGTTGAGGCACGCAAGCCACCCCACCTCGGCAATGTCTGTGGTTCATGGGAGTGGCAACAATAATTATTGTAATAATATCACATATCCATCACTTGATGTAATGTGCGAAACGTCAAATTTTTTTTTTTTTTTTTTTAAAGAGATTTATTAAAATAAATTTCTTTTTTACTGCTTTATTTATTTATTCATATATTTTCTTATTCGTAAGCTTATCCTTACAGAGGAAGAGCTGAAGACATTGTAGCACACGTAGACCAAAGATATGGTCTGTGGCATCACGTTTCGCTGTATGTAACCTCCTTGCTACAGAGTCGCAAACGTCATCGCTGGCCTTCACTCCGAATTTTTTTTAATAATTTGACGACTTTCAACCATCATATCTTCCACCCCGTTATAGCTATCGGCATGGAACTGCTAGGATGTACAACGGGAGACTTCAGACAGCAATTACACACAGACCATTCGTTTGCGTTCTCTAGTTTTCGCTGCAGAGCGAAATACTAACACACACACACACGTAGAATTTTATATACACCGATAAGTTTCCATCCCAATATACTCCACCCTTTCATCATTATCAATCCTCAGGCAACAATGCTACCAATAAAACCATTTTCAAAGAGTAAATATAATTTTCAAAAAGTAATTATTGTTTCGCATTTCACGTTATATTCTTAAATTACTAAATATCTTCAGATCGCTATAAAACCGTGCCTAAAACCTTCCTCATGTATAAATTAGTAACTGTACAAATATTTCAGTCTCTGCGTCTTGTCATTCGGACGTGATAAGCGTACACTGAACAGACATTCACATTAATATATATAGATAAATAGCTATCCGATCGCCATAAAACCGTGCCTAAAGCCCTCCCCGTGGAGACATTAGTAACTGTACAAATTTTTAGCTCTTTATGTCTTGTGGTTCAGACACGATAAACGTACACCGAACAGACATTCACATTTATAGATATAGATAACAAAGTGCTTTAAAAACAAGATGAATGTCACTGTCTGTATAAAATTTCGTTCGGTGCATGGTGAAGTTTACAAAATGCATAGTTTTGCTCCAATCTTTATTAATTTTTGCACACATAACCTCTAAACCAAGATCACTGGGTACATAAATGTTTGTATGTTACATGACAAAGGGTACCTTGCAGAAAAGTTTACCGAGAGAGAGAGAGAGTAATGTGGAAACGAACGGAGAGATTGGAGAAAGAGGTGAATGCAGAGAGAGGGGGGAAGGGGATATGGACGACGAGAGTGTAGGATAAATAAACACCCGGGCAACGCCGGGTTTACAGCTAGTATCTTTATAAGCTATTCGGTGGTACTGAATCAGTTACCGAGGTAGCGTTAGCATCGTTAGAAACGGAAAAAATGGTATGAGTCTGTAACTATCCGTTCTTTTACCGTTCTTATAAATAGGAGTGACCCACGCTTGTACTGTACCAAAGATCTGAGATAGATATACGCTTAGTAAGGAGCCAATGGCGTACAGGGCTCTGGAAACGAGTCGTGACGGCTGCTTGTCCCGTGGCAGTGCTGAGCACACGTGTACGTGGTACGGCAGTTTGCAACAGCGAGCACTCCGTCAGTGCCGTGTTTCCGCACTACAAGCGGCCCAGCTGACGTAATAATTCAGGCGCGCTAGACTAGTAGTGCCGGAGGGTGGGGTTGGCGCTGTGGCGTGCCGCATGACGCCACATACCAGACAGCGCTCTATTTCAGTCGCGCGCAGCCCCGGGGCGGCCACGGTGCGTGCCTCTGCTTCCGTACACAACGGACATACGCCACGGCTGCCGACAACCCGCCCCACGATCTTGCGTAAACGTACTAATTATAATGCCAGAGTTGCTGCCAATGTGTCGATACACTGTTTTCTGGAAATGGAAATTAGTAAATATTTCAAAATTCATTAAAAGTAGTTCATACATCTAATAGTGAAGCACTGTATCTCGAATGCAAACACTGAAAATGACAACCAACAAGTATTTTTTACTTTCAATAACTACATTGCAAAATGACTTTAAATAGATTTTTTTTACAATTTTATATATAAGCCAACCGGTTGCGTAGTTTTAAGGTACTTGACCTAGGTTTCGTTGTCGCTAGAGTCAAGTTCATCAGAAGAATAAAAAACAGTTACATGAAACACATGGCGTTAAAAATATTGTAATCGACTTGAGCATTTCTGCTCGTAATATTTTTGACGTAATGTGTTTCATGTAACTGTTTTTTATTCTGCTGATGAAGTTGTCCCTAGCGACAACGAAAACTAGGTCAAGTACCTTAAAACTACGCAACCGGTTGGTTGATATATAAAATTGTTAAAAAAAATTGAATCACGGCTGCTGTTAACCAGCCATGTTCAAAGTTGTACGTTAATGGCTTGTCTTATCGCGAACAGCTGTTTCGCAAATGTGAACAATGCTCACTAATTTCTACATTACACGATTTAACACTTTTGCAGTTTCAGAAGTGAAGCAATAAAGTAATATTTATCCTAGTGATTGTTTACATCTAAATGATTCTCGCAGAAATAAACAGACAAAGTGACTACTAATCATTTGGTCAAGTTTCAGACACATTTTACACATTTCTCGTTGCTTGTAACATGCAAAAACAGTTTCCAGGAGTCTTTATAGATTTACGATGATTGTTGAAATGAAAAGCTACGAAACGCCTTAACAACCAAATTGGTTGAACTGAATACGCCGTTTGGGATAAGGTAGTGCGATACATATGGAGGCAAAGCATGCGTCGTCACATCCCCCTAAAAAAAATCAAGGCTGTGCCTCAGCAGGCAAGGTGATGCTGACCGACTCTTTTGACGTCGAATACCTGGAGCACGGAAAAACCATTAACAGTGACGTGTACTGTTAAGACACTTTGTCACCTACAGACGTCCATCAACAGCAAACGGCCTGGGCTGCTCACTGAGGGAGTGATTCTGCAACATGACAAAGCGCGTCAACATATCTCTAAGGTCGCACAAAGTGTACTGGCCAAGGTCAAGTGGGAGCAGCTTGAACATCCGCCCTACAACCTGGACATGTCGTCCTGTGACTTCCGTCTGTTTGCTCCGCTAAAAAAAAAAAAATCTCAAAGGGAAGCGCTTCAACTCGGACGACGAACTGAAGGACGCAGTGTAGGATAGCTGTTGTCACAGCCACAGGAATTTGGAAACAGGGAATCCTTCGTCTCTTTAATCAGTGGGACACTTGTGGTCAGACCACTGATGATTACTGTTGAATAAAGACTTCAATTATAATCAATATAACATCACTATATTAATGTATTTTCATGTAAAACACACTTTGTTCTCTGTAATAGGTGACTTAGAAAATGGGCAAAGCCCGAAACTAGTCGTCAGCATTTAAATAAAAGCAGCTTTGGTGCATATTTAAAAATGTCTTTTCTTCAACTTCAATTATTCTCACAGTGGCCTCTTCATTTGAACTTCCCTCGTCTTTGCAATATTTGTAGATTATTTGCCGAAACATGAATGCCCAAACAATATATTACCACAGTGAATTTTACGACAGGTGGAGCACATTTTGTGAGTTGACATCAGAGGATGACATGACAAATAGAGCATTTCTGCGGTCTTTCAAATTATTTTAAATGATTTCCGATTTTTTAAATGCCCTAAATCACGGGAATGATAGTTTTATGAGCATAAGATGACATAATCAACCATTTAAGACGGTTTCCAGAAAACAGATACCCTTATTGTTGTCTGAAGTCCGTTCCGTGTAACCACACTCTAACATATAGGGGGAGACCGGGGCACGTTTTCCACTATTTTACATTTTTATTTTTGTACCTCTTATTTTTATCGATTTTGCGGTAAACAGCGGATCATTATATTTCCTACACCTTTATTTACATTCTTGTACAGATATTTTTGAAAATAGAAAATATTCTTGTTTTCGAGCTTACTTAAAATGTACAGGGGCAAATATTCCAATTATACTTTCAATGTTAAAACAGAGATAATTATCTTGATTTCACTGAATACGTATTTTTATCAGGAATTTACAATACATTACTAAAGAGGATAGTAAAAATAGCCACATCAAATAAAAACAAATGCTATTTAATGGTTTTACAAAATATATGACTTAAATATTTTACAAATACAGACATTTTAACAATACTTATACTGATTGTCTGAATCACAATGTACGCAAACAAAAAATGCAACATTTCCTTTCGTACAGACTCCATGCGCCCATTTCTTGCATTTCATGCACTGTTCCCACTTTTAGTTTGCTTTAGACTTGGCGTAAGACTCAAAGCAATAAAGAATATATGCCCCATATGCACTCGGAAAACGTGCCCCGCCGCCATATTCGGAACTATAACACTACGTCCATGAGTGACAGTGTAAGCTATTTACAAAACAAATGCACAGTTAAGTGAAGAAAGAAACCCACTTTTAGTGTGTGCAATGTCAAAATAATAAGTTTAACGCTATAATGTTTATTTTAAGTTTCAATAAAAACGCGAAAGTTTACTCACATTTGAAAAAATGACGAAAACTGCCCTGCCGACGTTGGGACTGCTGGCGCAACACAAAAACTTCCGTAAATGAAGCGTGCTTTGTTGCTACTTCCTACAGTATCGCCGGTGGTAACATCTAGCGGGTTGTTTCGAAAATAAACTGATTTGGAAAACTTGCCCCTATGGGAAATGTGCCCCGGTCTCCCCCTACAGTCTCGACAACTCACTGCTGTGAAACTTGTTGCCAACTGGCAGCTGCAGCGACACTAGCGCTTAAAGACGCTTAAATCTACTGTACTTGAACTGTCAAATTCAGCTCTTCAAATTTGTTAATAACTTGTTAAAGTAGCAGTTGTTTTCATTACCCCACCCCAGTGATTCCTCCCTGTCTTGTTTGTTTAAATATAAACTCGAGGTCTCAGGATTGTCACAGTGGTATAAAATAGGTGACACAAACGGCGAAAAGCTTCTTTGGCTAAGACGGAATCCTGCGCAGAGTTGTCGGGCGGCAGCTGGCGCGCAGAGAGCAGAGAGGAGTAAACTCATCAGCGGAAGACTGCGGCAAGTTGGCGCTGCTGCGGCTGCGGGGAATCCCCGGCCGCGGAGTGACAGGCGGGCCGCCGCCATCAGGCGCAGCTGGCGCCCCCCCTCCCCCCCACAGCCACTGGGGATGACGGCTGAGGGCCTACCGCTGCCGAGCACCAGATGCGCCATACCGGCTCGCTGCTGAGTGTGCGGCCCGTCCCCCACCACTCCTCGCTGCTCACAATCACAGCTGCCCTGCCACAGCCTCCAATCCGTACCTGTCGCACCAACACGCAACCATATTCCTCTGGTCAAAATAATTTGATATATCTAGGTTCTGAAGTACTGTCAAAGGAAGAAGGGACTAAAATTATTCGACGTCTTTCTGCCGGTTCTATGGAGTGGAGACAACGCACATAGTGGTAATAACAGAAAGTTGCTGCAGAGGGGATTGGTGTTGACGTGTGATTGATTGATCGATTTTGTCAGGGAAGCCAAAACAGTTTTGGTCCAACCAGCCACTGCCCGCACCGAAACTAAGTTTAGTGTGCGGTATCGCTCCCTGAATGTCTAGTAAAGCCCACCAATGCTCTTGAACAGTGCAAGGAGTTCCTTTACCAGTTCTTTATTAGACACAATTTATTCGGGTCTGGTTGTCCCAAATGTCCTCTACCTTTTGCTCTCCAATGCAATGCATACGAAGATTAGATGTGATGTAGTTTCATCACCATCATCATAGATTCTGCATTTAGGGTCCTCTTTTGTTATTCCCATTGTATGTAGGTGTTTTTTTTAAAATTCCCATGGCCTGTCAGCAATCCAACCATTAGTCTAATCTCTCTCCTGTTCAAGCCCAGGATTACAGAGCTTCTTTTAAAACATGGCTTTGGCTTCATTACCTTTCCATGTTTTTGTTTATTGACCTTGGTCCAATATTCTACGTCTTCTCAGCCAGTTACGTAGCTCCAATTTGATCATTGCCTTGGTGATTGTCAGGACAGGTTCCGGTCCAATAAATGGAGTCTCTGTCCCCATCCTGGTTAATCTGTCGCCATGTTCATTGCCACTGATCCTCGAGTGGCCAGCGACCCTCAATAGGTTTACTCTATTGCTTTCCCCTAGATCCACCAAAACCCTATGACATTCTGCAACAACTTTAGATCTTACTGCAGGAGCTGCCAGTGATCTCAGGGCTGCCTGGCAGTCTGAATAGATGTAGATGCTACGGTCTCCCATCAGTGAACCAGACAATGTCCATCGTACGGTGTCGAACTATTTTCTCCCACTGCTTGACGTGTGTTTACCAAACGAATTACACAATCAGCTGGGTTCAGTAGTGTAAGGAGCAGGTAGTGCAATGCAAAAGTGAAGTGACTTACCTGAAACTGTGGCATGAAGAGCCATAGGAATGTCGGAAGGGGGGCAGAGACAGACGGAGATGGCTCCGCTGAGTGGCCGAGTGGTGTAAAGCCGTCGGTGTATCTGAACAAGTGTGGCCAACGTGGCGAGTTTTTGACGTCACGACGTGCCAACCGCACGTTGGCGAGGCTTTTCCACGTGTCAGGCAGTATCAAGCATGCCAGATATTCTGAACGACCGTCTGAACGATCACCAATAAGATGGAAGAACGCCACCGACGTCACACAGACGCGAAATTTAACCGACAGGAAGAAGATGCTATGATATGCAAATGATTAGCTTTTCAGAGCATTCACACAAGGTTGGCGCCGGTGGCGACACCTACAACTTGCTAACATGAGGAAAGTTTGCAACCGATTTCTCATATACAAACAACAGTTGACCGGCGTTGCCTGGTGAAACGTTGTTGTGATGCCTCGTGTAAGGAGGATAAATGCGTCCCATCACGTTTCCAACTTTGATAAAAGTCGGATTTTAGCCTATCGCGATTGCGGTGCATCGTATCGCGACATTGCTGCTCGCATTGATCGTGATCCAATGACTGTAAGCAGAATATGGAGTCGGTGGGTTCAGGAGAGTACCACGAAACGCCGTGCTGAATCCCAACGGCCTCGCATCAGTAGCAGTCGAGATGACAGGCATCTTATCCGCGTGGCTGTAACGGATCGTGCAGCCGCGTCTCGATCCCCGAGTCAACAGACGGGGACGTTTGGAAGACAACAACCATCTGCAAGAATAGTTAGATGACGTTTGCAGCAGCATGGACTATCAGCTCGGAGACCATGACTGCTGGTAAACTTGACGCTACATCACAGACAGGAGCGCCTGCGATGGTGTACGCAATGACATATCAGGGTGCACGAATGGCAAAACGTCATTTTTCGGTTGAATCCAGGTTCTTTTCATAGCATCATGATGGTCACATCCGCGACATCGCGGTGATCGCAGATCGGAAGCATGTATTCGTCACTGCCATATTGGCGTATCAACAGGCGTGATGGTGCAAGGTGCCATTGGTTACACGTCTCGGTCACCTCTTGTTCACATCGATGGCACTTTGAACAGTGGCCGTTACAGTTCAGATGTGTTACGACCCGTGGCTCTACCCTTCATTCGATCCATGCGAAACTCTATATTTCAGCGGGATAATGCACGTTACGCGCCTTTCTGGATACCGAAAATGTTCTACTGCTGCCCTGGCAAGCACATTCCCCAGATCCCTCACCAACTGAAAACTTCTGGTCAATGGTGGGCGAGCAACTGGTTCCTCACAATACGCCACATTATGAACTGTGGTATCGTGTTGAAGCTGCATGGGCATCTGTACCTGTACACGCCATCCAAGCTCTGTTTGAGTCAATGCCCAGGCGTACCAAGGCCTTTATTACGGCCAGAGGTGGAAGTTCTGGGTACTGATTTCTCGGGATCTATGCACCCAAATTGCGTGAAAATGTAATCACATGTCAGTTATAATACACTTGTCCGTTAAATACCCGTTTATAATCTGCATTTCTTCTTGGTGGAGCAATTTTAATGACCAGTAGTGTAGTTTGTGAGGTTGGTGACTGATGACCCCGCAGTCAAGGCCCATAAGCTTAACAAAGATTTGCACATTTGAACCATTACAGAGCCTCCACCAGATGAACAATCCCTGCTGACATGCAGGATCAATAGATTCATGTCTCCATACCCGTACACGCCCATTCGCTCTTTACAATTGGAAACCCGACTCGTCCTCCCAAACGACATGTTTGCAAATAGTCCAATGTCAGTGCTGACGGGCCCATGCGAAACGAAAGTTTTTTCTCGTCCTATAAATAAGGTTACACGAGTGAACCTACGGCTCCGAAAACCCATATCGATGATGTTTCGTTGAATGGTTTGCACTCACTTGTGGATGACCCAGTACTGAAATCCGCAATGATTTGCAGAAGTGCTGCACTTCTGTCATGTTGAACGATTCTCTTCAGTCGTCGTTGGCCCCGTTCTTGCAGGATCTTTGTCTTGCCGCAGCGATGCTGGAGATTTGATCTTTGACAGGATTCCGTTGCGCTCGTAAAATGGTAGTACTGTAAAGTCACAACCTCATCTCCGCCTAGGTGATGTGCCCTTCTCTCGTGCGCCGACTATAACACCATGTTCCAACGTACTTAAACCGTGATAACTTGACATTGTAGCAGCAGCCTACTCCACCCCTGTTGTCTTGTATAAGCGTTACCGACCGCAGAACCGACCTCTGTTTACATATCTATGTATTGGCATACGCATTCCTATAAAAATGTCTTTGGCTCTTCGGTGTAAATGGGAACCGAAGTTACAAGTGGATCCTGTATATAACTTTATTATACAAATGGCACATTCTACTCCAGAGTATAATAGCAAGAGATAGTTTCAGTTTAATTTTAGGGCGTTCAGCGGTCGCGTCGTTAGCGGATAATATCCGTCATCGTAGACCTTGGCTGAAAATTCTAAATGCGGAACAGGTCTTTAGCTGTTGGTGACGTGGTCTACGGCAGGAAAATAACGGCCATTTACCCACCTGCACGCCACTGTCGTGGATTCCAGTTGATCAGATTCCTATTCATGTCATCAACAAAATTAACCTCTGTTAGCTGTCTTGTTTTATTCTGTCATCTATCGCTATAATTTGCTATGATGCAAGTGCATTTCATGCACAAATACTATTAAATTCCATGTTATATATTGTGCCTTTCTTTTGCAAGGCTTGTACTCTATATTTAATTCTGGGACAATATACATGTTAAATAATATAAAAGCGTGTTTTTAGCATTGCAGTGTCACAGTCTGAAATTAGGTAAAAGTACAGAGACTCTTTACCAAGGAGAGGAACTGTGCTGGTTGCATTTATTTCAACACTTGCGGTAAAAATCCTAGCACTAAAAAAATAGCACATGGGGTCTTTCTACTGTACGTCTCTATCCTCTGCTCCTAATCTGATAACAACCCTGCCACGTATTTTGCTATTTAAATGAGTAAAATCACGCAAACAAGTAAAACAACAGCAGTAACATATGCACCAGGAAGACACAAAAGGACGAAAAATGCGAGTACCACAACATACATAACCACTGCACACGTATAAGGGTTTTGGAAAAATACTTCACTGGTGAAGTTCCGTCAAAAGAATAAAAAAGGGCAGTAAGGGCATAAAAATAGATAAAACGAAAATAACGTTGTATTATATTTTACAAAATAAATTTTACCCGCAGAGGTACCACGAAGGTGTCGAAACATCTCTAGCTAGATAAAAAGAAATTGTGTTGCGCACAACGCATAGTTTAAAAAACACGAGAGTCTATCCAGAGTGATAGGTTCAACATCTTTTAAACTCTGGATGTATGAGGCACATACTGCAGACATGCATATATGTCTGATTCCATGCTTGGTTTACACTGTAGAACTCCTGAGCGGTTGAAAAATGAATCTGTAGTATTCAGCCGTGTGCACTTATAGTGACTTTGGCCTCGCCGTTTCGTGTCTATGTATCTTGACGTACAATTTTATAATTTTTGAGGTACATTTAAGATGTGTATATACAGACACGAGGAATGTGTATCTGATATAATGATTAACCCTCATGCATGATACGGCAATTTCTCACGTAGTCAATATTTATGATATCTACTGAATAATGCGTCGTACAATGATGTAAACTGTTAAGTTCGAATCCCCCCTCGGGCATGGATATTTGTGCCCTCCTTAGTCTTAGCTAGTTCATAAGTAGTTTGTAAGCTTAGGGACTGATGACCCCGTAGTTAAGTCCCATAATAATAAAAAAAAATTAAAAAAACTGGTAAGTACACCCATTGACAGAAAACATGACCAGCGGCCTGCCCCGCTGAGCCTAAGTCCACGGCGATCACGAAATCGCCGCAGAACCCCGGCCACACTGATATGCTCTGACTACAGATACCTGTACAATATGGCAACTCTGTAGGCTGCCGCAGTTCCTGCAGGAAGTCAACTTCTGTGGTATAGAGTAAAGCGCGTGTTCTTCGCAAAACGAGTCCAGCGATCGATAAAAATATTTTTGGTTTTCGTATTCGCTTGCTAACTGACAATGACTGAAACGAAATCAGTGAATAAGCGAGCATATACGTCTGAAAAAAAGTGCAGAATTGCACATTTCGCACATCTGCAGTTTATATTATTACTTTGGACGTAATTCGTAGCAGTGGCGTAACTAGGACTTCGCTTTGGGGGGGGGGGGGGGGGGGTAGATCTGCTTGACGAGGAAAATTTTAGTCAGTTTCCAGAGAGAGTACCATCTACCACTCCCGTTGAAGAAACTAATTCACTCCCATCCAATGAAAGCTTATGGTAAAACACTCCTAGTATCCAATCTTTACCTTTAACAAATTGCTGTTATACGATTTTTCTTTCTCTCTTTTTTTATTTTTTATTTTTTTTTTTGGGGGGGGGGGGTTCTGGGGGGTTCTATCCCCCTCATCCCCCCATAGTTACGCCACTGATTTGTAGTACTTTCGGTTCTGTATTGTCAAATGCATTTATTTACTGTGAGGCCATGTTTCTTTTAGCTTTCATCCACACGAAGATATTTCTGTATTTTCGTGGAAGCCGTGAAATTCTGTTTGTACGACATAAAGTAAAATTTCATTACACTAATATAAGCTTTCATCGCATTATAGGTATTGAAGTTTATATAGCTCAATTCTTGACATGTCGAAAGTTGCAGGAATGATACTGGTGTCACAACTTTACTATCCCTATGCTGCATGTTCTTCTATATTCATATATGTATCAGTCTGATAAGATGTTGTTGTTCTCCAATCATAAGGTAATGTAATGATTATTGCTAATAATTGAGAAAGTTAAACTTCTGTCCTTGTTTCACTTGTGTAGTTAGAAAGCTTACCCTCTTCCTTCCATTGAAAGTTATTTACTATTAAAGTCAAAGCATTGTATTGACTAAGCTAAGTTTGATTAACAGATTACTTTATTGGTGTGGTGAATTAATGATAGTAGTGATTGTTGTACAATACTGCATGCAAGTGAACAAGATGCTAAGTTTCTGCAATCAGTCAGTCAGCGGGATAAATTCTCGCAGTTGTTTTATTAGAAAGTGATTTGTGCTTTTTCAGATTTCTCTCGCAGTCAAATTTAGAGTGTAGTCAATGAGCCTTATACAAGGCAGAACAAAATGAGGCCCCCCGACCACTTCGAAATACACGTATTACTATAAAAAAGTAACTTTTGAGATTTGGAGTCCCCAGAAGGACGAGAGGGAAAAAAATCGTGCTTTCGAGGTACTTGGAGGCTCCTCCAAGATGAGAATTACAGCATTCATGAATAATAAATGTTCAACTAATGTGTAATGAGCTTGATTGAAAAGTTAGTTATCGCGAGTGTTAACGACAAGCTGATGACAATTACTAGTGCTGCATTTAACATCAGATCAGTTTTGAACGAGAAGCTTTGAAACAGATCACCTTTAGCTGGCTCACAATTGCCAAAACCTTATAGCGACCCTGTTTCTCCTATCAGTAGACCAGCCTTACCTTATTCCACCAAACAACATAAAAGTTTTAGACTATGTATAGGAAAGTTGTACGACAAACTGTTGTTTGTACAAAATTTTATGACTCACAATGGGCACCTGTATTCTCGAACGATCGGAATCGCAAGGAAGCATGCCTGTAATAAAACTCGATCATAAAGTAAACACCCGTCTACCTCATTTCCAGGCAAAACGTTGCATTACAGTGGAAGTTGGATTTTAACAGAGAAAAACAAAAGTAGCAAGATATCAGTACATAGGACTGAAATCATATGACATTCAGTGACGTTGAATCAAGAGTCCCAAAAAACCTCTGCTAAAATAATCTAATCGTGCGAAATAAACATGTGCTACAGCTCATAGTGCTTATAAAGGAATTTCAAATAAGGGCGTTGAATACTTCGAGAGGTGGTAGTACTCATCGAAACTAGAAAAATAAGAGCCATAATAAGTCCTCAAAGTGCAGATGCACGATTTCGATAAAGTGATTAAAACGAAGTGATACATGATCGTTATTTCATCATAAAACTACACTCTGAGATTTACAGTCAGTTTTATGCAGAAATATATAAGCCTATAATATAACATGTTTGGCGAAAGGTAGATCATGATATCGGCATACCCACATCGTAATTTTAAAATATAATTATTGTGAAATTTGAAATTTTAATGAGAAAGTTATTCTGAAATGAATAACGTGGCTTTAGTGAGGTGTGCACATTGTTCTCTTCTGGGTTGTTTGAAGATAAATTTCAAATGGCAGAAGTTGCGTCACTGATCCATAGAAACCTTGCGACCATATGTCACCATACGAAATAACGATATATAGAAACATTACGGTGTTGCATACTGGCTGCATCGCCATATCACTTTCCAACAATAGCTGGGGTCAAAGAGATGCTTCCCACAATTATCTAAAAAGCCCGCCGTCCCTCCTGAAAAGAGAAAGCAAGGGGGAGGCTCTTTACTCCGCTGATGGATGGAGCAGCCAGACAGCTACCCCCAGGATACAATGGAGGCTGGCTGGCGACGAAGGCGCTAAACCGACTGAGATTACGTCAGACCGTCGGACCATTTATCTCCAACCATTCCTTATCGCCCAAGCAGAAAATTTAAATCTTATCGCTGAATTAATTGTGGAATATATAGCCAGCTACAGTATAACGTTCTCATATTCACTTAACTGATGAAAGTTCATTTGTCTCATGACACATAAAGTGTTTTCAAAAAGTGTAGACTCTCTTAGCATGCATGAGTTCGTGCCTTACAGGTATAACCTGTTCATTTCTATCAAGAATTCAGTATCCGATATCCTATGTTTTATGCATACCATGGTATTTAATGAGATGTTTGCATATTTTTGTGATAGTTTCAACTGATATCTGACAAGCTGCAAAAACTTCTCATCGTTGAATAAGGACAGCTCGCAAATCCTGTCAATGATATTATGCAGATATTTTAAACAAACGTACGCTTAATAAATTCAACATAAGTGGCAAATTAAACAACTTATTCAAATGTCTATACCATCAAAAAACTGTAACATGTTATTTCAGGAAATAAAAGATAAATCCCACAGAAGATGGCACAATAAGTGCCTAAACATTTCCGGGCGATAAAAATAAAACAAGGCGCCTGGAATAAGGCGGATTCTGCACCGAGCAGTAAGTAAACTGTGTTATTGACCTATCAATATGAGTCAACCTAAATACGTGTGTTACAATGGAAACCACTACTTTGTGTCTGTTATTAGGCGTTAGTAAACTTGAGCTAGACAATATTTGTTTCACTTTACCGATTCCTAATAGCTTTTCACACACCACTTTGCACTTCATAATATTAGAATCTGAAAACATTTTAAATATGATCCCACTTCTTCTGAGACATAATATCGAGAGTATATTAAAAGTGTAGACGTTGCTATTTCCTTTAGGCAATCCTTGAAATTCTTTTGTTACTTTAATGGAGTTATTTCTGTTTCATTTTATTACATTTTTATTATTATTGGCAATCAATCATCTTGATGAAATTGCCTATTCCCTGGTACTAACCACACTACAAGAATGTTTTATGGTGCAGACGTCGAATCTGACGTATCACGAGTCTACTAAAACCTTACTGCCCTCTAGAATAATATCTTCCCCCATCCCCATGTTTGCTTGTGATGGACAGAAATTTGGACGAGTGTTTGTCTTATTCTATGCTTGACTGTAGAAAACTAAGCAGATACCTCCGTCACCTGAGGAAAAAAAAAGTCATGTGGCATGAAGCATAAAATAATGACCAATCAAGAATGGTATCATCAGATATAAAGCGCAAACTCGGAAAATGTGTGAGTGGGGATAGAAATCAGTCGTGTCCTTTATAACTGAATAAAAACATCATAGGACTTAAAGACAAGAGATGGGACATAAATGATAACTTTCAGACGAGAATTTAAACCCATTTCTCACTGAAGACACGTGTAGGATGTGCTAACTGGCGCGCCACGTCAGTTTGTTCGGTTCCATTACAACAGCGAAACAAATGACTCAGTACTCTATGTGAATCAAACAGTAATAGCTTCGCGACTCACAGATTAATTCATGCGATAAAGAGGAGTTGATGTCAGAGCTATATTTCAGCAGACGTATTCGAATTTCGTGAACAGGCGAAACTGTTAACATGAGCAAAACACCCTTTACAGAAGAGTTTATGCATGAAGAATCTGTATAACGTAGAGCACATTTAGGTACGTACAGAGATTAGGGAATTGTGTCTGTACTAGAGAGTTGGCTTAATCAACAGGGACCTCTCGAGATGCATAAATACATTCGGCAACAAACATTTGAGTGGATGCGCCTGCTCTATAGCAGAAGCTCTCAGCGCATAATGAGACTTGTTCTCGGGAGTAGTTGGTTCTCGCAGTTTGCCTAACTAGCCCCTTGCTACGAGCTAATAATGTCAGTATGAGGCACCACAATAAACAGCATCACGCTTCACTGTGTGTGCAGTGTTGCTAGTAACAGCAACGACGTACACTATTGACGCCGCTTGTGCTAGAACATCCATTTTAAAAACTTTGCCACAACACTAATTCCTTTACTCTCTTCTTTCGTTTTCTTTCGTCTTAATCACAACGACTACTCGAAATATCTAGGGGTTACACAGTACAGGACGTTGTCTTACAAAGAGCACCTGACGCAGACTGCAGCAAAAATGAGGACAAGAAATAATATAATTCATTAATTGTGTCGCACAACGTGGAGCTCTACAACAATCACACTTCGCACATCAAGAATAATATGCTGCTGAATGATGCCATGGGCACTATTAGCGGCAGAATTAAATCCACGCCAACTGAATGGCTGCCAACTCTGACAAGGAGAGGACGCCTATTCGTCATCGCTAAATTCGTCAAAATTTGTGGTACATGCTGGGCGTGGTGAGACACGAAAGTGTCCCAAGTTGGAACTCCAGACGGCCAAGCGTTTAGGAAATAAAAGGGCGTTTGATATGGATCTATCACCTTATGCATTTTATCAAGTGTCCCTCTGAAAGCGTGTGTAGGAAGCGTGTTTGGCTCAGCGGTAAAACGTCGGATTCGTATTGAGAAGGCCGCGGCTTCAACTCCACCCAGCGCCAATCTTTTTTCTGCTCCTTGGCAATGCGTACACCTACATATTGTTCCCGTAGGGATCGTGAGGACAAGATTACATTAATTGCAGCACGCACGGAGGCCTTTATACAATCATTCTTCCCACGCTTAATTCGTGAATGGAATGGGAAGAACCCTAATAACTGGTACAGTGAGACATACCCTCTGCCAAGCACTCCATAATGGTTTGCAGAGTATTGATGTAGATGTAGACTGACGTCACAGTTAACCGCAACATCATATACGTTATTTTATTAATTTATATAAGCAAAAAATAGAAAGGGCATTGGATGAAATTCGGGACTACAAACAATTAGAAAGGGACTGTAGTTAAGGCGTACTTCAGGAAATCGTGTATGTAAATCGATACTTCCATTCTTTTGCAATTGATCAATTACATGTACCGAGATGATATTTGTCTAAGAAACAGGGGAAGCAATAATTTTGACCGCATCTTGCGCACGTTATGAACGCCGCCCTTTTGCAGTTACATGTTCTTTTTTTTATTTATTTATTTTTTTTTTTTTTTTTTTGACGGCTCCACAGAAAAACAAACTTGATTGACATTCTCAAAACAGCGTCTTTCATCGCACAGTCCAGCAGCGATCCACACGTAACGCAGCATGTCGCAGAATACTTGTGAGGACAGCTGGTGATGTATAATGGAATGTAGTTTGATGCAATCTTCTCGGGAAGTGATTTCTTCTTCTTTCTCGATTAAGTAATTGCAGTTTTGAAATTTTTTAATAAATTTTTTGCCTGACGTTAAAAATATACATCGCATGATTGCACCAGTGGCGTACATTTGGGGGGAATTACTTTGATACTACATGTTGGCAATACGTCTTCATCTTGGAATAGTTCGTCATATATTTGTGGATTTGTTTGTGCTCCCCACGAGTCAACCAACAGAAGACAAGCCCAAGTTTGCAAGATAGTAAGTTTGTTTTAAATAATGACGTCCCATGCTGATGACGTGCGCATATAAATACAAAATAACATATATGATGTTGCGGTTACTTGTGAAGTCAGTATTCGACGATGACGAGTAGGTGTCCTCTTCTTGTGAGCCATATTCCACCACCAGAGGTACGGTGTAAAAATTCTCTTCTTGGAGAATGCAATGCAGTACACAACGATTTACTGACCTGAAACGCAGAAGACTCGGATCGAGAAGACCAGCTTTACTCTCCGTCAAGCTTTGACGAACTTGAACTTTGATGTCCACAGTCTCTGTAAACAACATTGGCAAGACACTGCCCACCAAAATGCCAAAGCTTCTTGACCACTGAGAAACCGCCTGGCTGCTGTCAACCACGCAAAGCGGCAATGTCATTTTGTATTTTTTTTTTAAGTTCATATGTTTGTTAAGATTATGGGACTTAACTGCGGGGTCATCAGTCCCTAAACTTACAAACTACTTATGAACAAACTTGCACAAACATCCATGCCCGAGGGAGGATTCGAACTCCCGACGGGGAGCGGTCTCGCGCATCGGAGCATAGCGACTCAATGCGCTCGGCCATTCCGCTGCGCCAATTAAATACTGTATAAAATTATGAGTGTTAACGATTTAAGCTATATGATAAATAAATAACTAATTAGTTTCACTCTCGTTGTGGTACGTTGAATCCATCAGAAATGTGAGTGTAGAATTTCTTAATTATTTCTGTAGTCGTTTATGCTCGTCTTTCTAGACATTAGGTTTTACTTTTAATGTAGATTTGTCTTTATTATACTTTCGTCATTCGTTGACTTATTAGATGGAATAGTTAATTTTCTGTAATTTTTAACTCTACCAGGTATTTTTGAAGTTTCTTTAAACTGTAAATCTACACGTTGGTAAAGTTTCACCGGATTCTATGCTCTAAATTCTTACTGATTTCAGCCTTTTTTTCCTTTCTTTTTTAAGTATTGTCCGCAGACCCATAGGTAACACCCAGTGTTTTTCTGCCTAATTATGCCCATACGAATGGACATATAAAACTTGGTACAATACGAAAGTTGTGTTTTAATAATAAAACGGTAGAAACATGTCAGAACCGTAGGAAGGAAATTACTCGTAATGATTATATTGGACTCCATGACTAACCGTAATTTCCCAGCGACAGTTGGATAATCCAATTCAATGAAGGACGGCAGTCAGTCGCTCAATTATGCTTTATTGCAAGTCTATATGGATTTCAACTGTAATTAAAAGACGTAATTGTATCATTATATTTTCAATCCTCTGCTTTAAGTAATTACAATAGCGCAAACACACATGCAACACAGCAGATTATATTAGTCATCAAAGTACCGGGTGATCAAAAAGTGAGTATAAATTTGAAAACTCAATAAATCACGGGATAATGTAGATAGAGAGGTAAAGATTAACACACATGCTTGGAATGACATGGGGTTCTATTAGAAAAAAAAATCAAACAAACAAATTATTGCTAGACGGGCCGGCCGCGGTGGCCGAGGGAACTGAGGCGCTCCAGTCACGGTCTGCACGGCCACTGCGGTCGGTTCGAATCCCCCCTCGGGCATGGATATTTTTGCCGTCCTAGTTCGTAAATAGTTCATAAGTAGTTTGTAAGTTCAGGGACTGATGACCCCATAGCACAGACAAATATATACAGACGGGAAACCTCCGTAAGGGCCTGGTCCTACGCTCAGTGGTCCGGGACGGAAGGGGGGGAGGGGTTCTGAAGCAGTTCCGTAAGATGTCCCATGATGGCGCTGCGGTCAGAAGGAGCCCTTTAAACTGGCCAGAGCAGGCGGCAGGTAGCGGCTATCCCCACCACCACCTCCTCTCAAAAGCCAGCAAGCCGGACACAGCCGTGGCCTCGTAGCAGGCGGCACGAGCTCTCCCCTCGGCCTCCCCTCCACGCTACCCTCTGACGTGCGACAGGCACCCTAAGCCCCCTGGCCTGACACCTGCTAGCATCTTACGGAACTACGAGGGGAGCGTAGGACAGTGGTTTAGGGCGGGCTGCTTCTCTGTATATGTTACTCTGTGCCCGAAGTTAAGTCCCATAAGCTATACAAACATCTGAACATTTTTATTGCTAGACGCGTGAAAGATCTCTTGCGCGCTTCGTTCGGTGATGATGTGTGGTCAGCTGCCACTTTCCTCATGCTTGGCCTCTCAGCTCCATGTGATTATTGGCTTTGGGGTTACCTGAAGTCGCAAGTGTATCGTGATGGACCGACATCTCTAGGGATGCTGAAAGACAACATCCGATGCCAATGCCTCACCATAACTAAGGACGTGCTTTACAGTGCTGTTCACAACATTATTCCTGGACTCCAGCTATTTTTGAGGAATGATGATGAACATATTGAGCATTTCCTGTAAAGTACATCATATTTGCTTTGTCTTAATTTGTTATGCTAATTATTGCTTTTCTGATCAGATGAAGTGCCATCTGTGAGACATTATTTGAACTTTTTTTGGTCCTAATAAAACCCCATGTCATTCCAAGCATGTGTGTCAATTTTTACCTCTCTATATACATTATTCCGTGGTTTATTAAATTTTCAAATTTATACTGACGTTTTGATCACCTGGTAAATATTTGAGATTTCGATGAAGTGCTTTAAAAATCATGATTATTATATAATCGTCGAACTTCATTCTCTGATTTACAGACCATAAGCCTATTTTCTAATATGCTTGTTTAAAGGGAGACTTTGATACTGACATACTCAGGTCATCATTTGAAAATCTAATTAGAGTAGGTTTTGATATCTGACTGCTTAATGCGAAAGTGATTTTCAATATAAAAAAGTGGCCTTAGTGAGAAGCTCGCATTGTTTTATTCCAGTTTAGTTTAACCAATTAATCTAAATACTGTATCTGTTAGGTGTGTTTGCACGCCGGCCGCGGTGGCCGAGGGGACTGAGGCGCTCCAGTCACGGTCAGCACGGCCACTATGGTCGGGGGTTCGAGTCCCCCCTCGGGCATGGATATTTGTGCCGTCCTAGTTTGTAAGTAGTTCATAAGTAGTTTGTAAGTTTAGGGACTGATGACCCCGTAGTTAAGTCCCATAAGCTTAACAAAAATTTGAACATTTTTTTTTTGTGTTTGCACTTTCGTACTTACTTTAGCAGAGGGTTTTTGGCATTGTCAACTGAAAGTGAATTGGTACAGTATCACCAAAAATGTAATTTCTTTTCTATTATTAATGTCGCAGTATCACTCAGTAGTTTATCGGTGCGTCTGCTTAGTTATCTTCTTGCGTTGGTTGACGTGCAAGGCGATAGAACTTTGTTGTTTGACGCAGCACATCTATCGTATTTCACAAGTTTAGCGATTATGGCGTCTGAGCTCATTTCTTCATGTCAAATACGGAAAAATCGTTAGACCTCATGCGGAAACCCGGATGGCGAGCATAGGAGACGGCGGACGATAAGAGCGTTGCTTCCAAAGCATGCGACGAGTGACAATTTGGGGCGAACGGGAGTCACGTTCTGGATAGTCAAGAGGTTAAGGCGACTGCTGACACAAAGCGTAAATCACGGTTAAAATTCCAGTAAGACATACATTTTCATTCGTCACCATGTCCTCTTACAGTTCAAACTAATGATTTTACTCCTTTCTTTATTTCCTTTCCCCCTTACAGTTATTATGTAGAGAATCAGCCACTCAATTTTGGCATTCTTGTTACATTGAACTTTGAGAACATTAAAGATGGTTAGGAACTATGTTTTACAAATCAGAATTGGTCTTATGGTACATGTTTCTTTCAGTGACATGGCTGAATATATAAATTCCTAACATAAATGTTAGTCGATAGACCACAAACGTTTATATTTACAACATAAATGAACACAAGTATGTTCGTAAAGGTATGGGACCTAACTGCAGTTGTCGTCGGTTCCTAGACTTACAATCTACTTTAACTTACGCTATGGACAAAACACACACACACACACACACACACACACACACACACACACACACACAATGTTCGAAGGAGAACTTGAACCTTCGACGGGGAACTGCCGCACACTCCGCAGCAAGGCGTCTTAGAGCGCATGGCCACTCCCGCGTAGTTCTTAAATGAAATTTAGAAACAACTGCATCGTTCCTTACTTGTCAAAAGATGCACACTTTTATATTTTTCGGTTTCAACGCATAAAATCACGAATGGAAGACAATGATATGGGATAATTGAACTTTTTTTTTTTTTTTTTTTTTTTTTTTTTTTTTTTTTACAGAACTCGGGAATGCCACAAAGTTGGGGAAGGGGGCTTGTCATTGAAAATATGACGCTGATCCCCGCCTCGCAGAAATGGTGGTCAATTGTAGCATAAATGTTCCTTTTATTAATATTAACTTTTGATATACACCAGTGTTTTCGAAGGAAGTGTGTCGTTTTCGTGATGTTCAGTTGTCTCAAACCGAAAAACATTTTTCTCGCAATGACGGTGTTATTCTAAATGAACAGTTGCAACTCCGTAATAAAAGATTTTTTAACGATAATAAGCCGTTACTGGGTCTTTGATGATGTACTTCATGCAGTGTCCGAAATATTTCTTTCGACTTGATCCAAAAATTTGTATTCCAAAAGCCAATTTTTAACTGTTTCGCTTATTACAATTTTGTTACTCGTTAATTCTCTCTACTTATATTGTATTGCCAAAATGACGCCTCAGCCACCTCTCATGTTTAACACAGCTTCTTGTAGCAATTGTTTTCGCAATACTGTTTCTCTCTGTACAGTAGCCTAGTTGTAATTGCGGCTACTAGATGGCACTACAGAGGTAAAGTCTACCTGTTGACAACTCCACTTAGCACACGCCAGTTCAAATGTTTGTAGAGATTATGGGACTTAACTACGGTGTCATCAGTCCCTAAACTTGCGAACTACTTATGAACTAACTAATACTAAGGACGGCATAAATATCCATGCCCAAGGGAAGATTCTAACCCCTAACCCCCGGCCGTAGTGGCCGGGCAGAACGTGACTGGCGCGCAGCACACCGCTCGGCCACCACACGCTACTAAAAATGTTTAAATGTTTGTAAATCTATGAGAGTTAACTGCTTGGTTGTCAGCCCGTAGCTTACAAACTAGTTAAACTAAGGTAAACTAACCTAAGTACAACACAAACACCCATGCCCAACGGGGGATTCGAACCCCCGACGACGGACGGCCGCGCGCACCGCAGCACGGCGCTCCAGTACGCGCGGCTAACCCGCCGCGTCCACACGACACTCTGATGCCTTCGTGTAGCCGATAGTGCCTAGCTCTTGCTAAATAATTTTAATTTTGCGACCGAGGGCTGCATTTTTATCCTTTGACGTTGTAATGGTCGCTGACAATAGCAGCTATGTTCAATTTCAACATCCAGTATATGGTTTTAGGCGGCTTTTCTCAGTCCACTAGGTGAATGCCGGATTTGTACTCAAGCTCCGACTCAGTTCCACGATTTGCAAACGTCAGAAATCGAAACTTCCAGACACGGTTAGTTTGGAATACAATGGGAGTAATGTGGTGACGGTAGAGGGGGCAACCGACCTCGCCTTAAATCATTAACACGCCACAACCGATATCCATGCCGACCTCGCGCCAATGCGGGACAAGAAGTCACGGTATATAGGTTTTCGTCGTACCAGCGTTATTATCTAAGAGTGATATTGATACCTTCAAAAAAGAAAACTGTTTCGTCGGTAACCAGTATTGCTTGGAGTTTTGTAATTAGCTAACAATACGCTGCGAAAATCTAGCAGCGTTATATCGATTTGCCGTTATAAAAGTTTCGTACTCTGACTCATCTGTCTCACAAGTACACACGGATGGAAATTGTTTTGAAGATCTTTTAACGGAACAAGTTAAAACAGAAACCGTTAATGATTACTACTTCTAGCTAAGCAAGAAAATAATATCTCAGTTGATCCAGATCGGCGTCTCTTCAAAGCGGGAAATTTTATTTAATCTTCTTCTCTCTTTTCAAAAACTCAAGGCTGAATGTTAATATTTCCTTACCAAAAGAACTAATTAATTTAATCTCACTCTCTCTTTGAAGCAAAAGAACACTTTTAATTAAGGCCTTATCGAAAGATAAGACAGTGAGTCAATATCATACAATAACAGGAATTTTCGCAATGAAACGCCTGTAACACAACAGAAATATTCAGACTCGAGCGCTTGACACATTACTAACGTCCGATCGAATATTACGTTTCGGTTACAGCCATTATCGTCCAAAATATTGGTTTCGGCCGCAATTTCGGTTTCGGCTATAAATCAGCCGAATCTTCGGCTTGGCCTAAATTAGCTTTCTTGAATTTAGTCATGAAATCCGGTTCTGTTCTGGATGGATTCAGTCAGCAATAACGCTTTTCCAGTTGACAGTGCGCCGTTTACGATTAGGAGTCTCTCCTCCCGAGTAAATATTGAGGGCATTTTGTTGTTAAGCACAATATAAAGCAATCGTACCTTATGATGATATACTATCTTAGTAACAATTTTAGTATTTTACGCAATGGAACGAGTCATCTTATTGTTATGCTGTAAAGTTTTATTAACGAGTTTGCTTGAAGGTGAGGAGCTTATTTTTAATAACTGATATGTGTTTAGGAAACATCGATGTTGTGGGACACACCTTTTCCCGTTCATCTTGCGTAAATTTATACTGACTACAATCGTACTGTTAGTCGGAACTCTGACTTTGTTTTTCTAAATACTTTCTGTAGCACTGATTGAACTTTCTATGCTTTCAGGAATGCGCCGGCCGCGGTGGCCGAGAGGACTGAGGCGCTCCACTCACGGTCTGCACGGCCACTACGGTCGGGGGTTCGAATCCCCCCTCGATCATGGATATTTGTGCCGTTCTTAGTCTTAGTTAGTTCATAAGTAGTTTGTAAGTTTAGGGACTGATGACCCCGAGGTTAAGTACCATAGACTTTACAAACACTTGAACATTTGCTTTCAGGAATGCCAAAAAGGAGATGTGTGAATTTGTTTGTCAATTGCAGAAAACGGAAGTGCGATGGTAACCTCAAGAATAAAATCGCATAGGCTACTTATGGAAGCAAACAAATTATTCTTTCTGCATATTTTTGTATTGTGGTAATCCTGTTGAGGATCTGACATTCTGTAGTATCTATTTGGCGTGTTTGTTGCATACCTAAAGACTATCTTGCTACAAGAAGGTATGCAGGACTGTGGAATTTGTGATAGCTATAGAGTAGTCTCGTTAATTAGAGACGAACGGGGCCGGGATCACATCGAACTATCTAAATATACGTTTTAGAAAGAAGAATATCTACATTGAAAAGAATACACATGTCAAAAATGGCCATTAAAAATGGTTTTTAAATAGGCATTTACATTGGCAGCCTAAAGGTTTTAAAGTCTTTTCACTATTTACTTTGCATTATAACGGTGGAGTGTCTTTTTCTGTGAAGATAGAATGTACCTACAGTTGATGTTTTATGACATTTATGGTAAACACGTAGTTCCGAGACTCCACTGTATGGAGTTCAGTTTACTTCTTGCCTAACTTCCTTTAGTTTTTCTTTATTTTTATGTGCCCGAGTTACTTACATTATTTTCTGGGCCCCCGTCCTCCCATTCAACCCTGCCTAAGGGTGCGTTTGTGCTGCCACCTCTCTGCTGGCAATTCGCTGCTCGCTGCTCGCTGCTCGCCGGCAACCTTGTTGCAGTCACGCTGCAGGCACCTCACTACTCACCTTGTGTATTCTCCGGCAGCTGTTACATTATAGCTGAGCGCACAACTGCAGTGGTGTGAAACATGTTCTCCACATCGTCTGACCACAGTGAGAGTGATTTGTTCGCTACAAAAATGTTGATACTGGAAAGAAGAAGGAAGAGGAGGTATGAATTGCATCCATTGACTGCTGAACATACTCACTACAGGTACTTTTACAAGTACTACCAACAGGTCAAAAACTATCCAGATCGATTTTTCAGATATAATAATCATCTGCTTCAGATCTTCACTCATTGTTGTCCGTTCTGAAACTACCTCCAACAAACAATATTGTGCGTGATGGGCATGAGAGTTCCACGCGCGCAACAGTCAAATCGCCGCTCTGCTAGAGTGACCTTGAAGCAATCAATCACAGTGCCAGTTTCAGGCGGCCGGGCGGCGATGTTCGTAGCGCGAAACACAAACCAGGTTGATATCATCGCCTGGCGAGGGTCGTAGCGAGGAGCGAGCTGGGAGAACTGCGATGGTGCACGCTAAATGGGCCGGTAACACTCTGTGGGTTTGATTCATCATCGCCGCGCCATGTCGGCGAGTTGCGAGCAGCGAGGTGGCAGCATAAACGGACCCTAACATACACCATTACAAAAAAAGGAAAATTAAAGAAAACCTCTGTAACTTGATGACTCCAATGTCAAACAACGAAAATAAAGTGCACTCTGCAGTGCGTTATAATTTAGGTAGAAAATTTCACAATGAGGAGAAAAGAATACAATTTGGAAGTATTTTTATAAGAGTACCGCCGATTTGTCTAAACCTCTTTGCCTTCCACATCATCTTCAATGGACTCCTGATTAGGCTCACACACACACACACAGTCAAAAAGTCTTCATACAGGGAGGGGATCTTGAAGAATGTGGAAAAACTAGTGATGTGTGGTGTAACGTAAATGCACAAAAATATTAACTTCATTACGTAAGTTTCAGTTACGGTTTCGGTTTCGGCCGAAACTAGAAGAGGAGCCGAATATTCGGTTTCAGCCACAAATTATGTTTCGGTCAGACTCTACAATTACCAAGAACGTAATGAGTCAATTCCCCGCATCGGAAGGTAACTATTTTTACCTTTGTTCTAAAGGACTGCCCTCGTGTGATGAACTAGTTTGGTTACTAGCAGTCGATCTCGACCCAATAAACAAATTCCTCATGTGTTTTGACATGGAAGCATACACCCAATAAATATCTCCGGTAGACTACGCAGACAGAGAAGGAATGAAAATTAAGAGTTTTAGGTCCCTTAGATAGCGTGGTTATCAGAGATGGAGCTCACTCTCGGATTGTTTGATTAAGGATGGGGAAGGAAATCGGCCGTGACATTTCACAGGAACCACCTTGGCATTTGGCTGGTCTGATTTAGGTAAATCGCGGAAAACCTAATCCTGGATGGCCGTAGGTGGATTTGAACCATCGTACTTCCGAATGTGAGTTGAGAGTGTTACCACTGCACCACCTTCCTCCGTCCAGACAGAGAGAAAACTGACGTGAAATTACGGCCGATCTCTACTCTCTCATTCTCCACTAATAGAGTGTTGTGGCCACGGACGTGCGATAACCAATATTTGATCTCCGCAACGTAATCACCTACTTAAGAGTATGGGTTATTCCACAAAGTACCTTTCCCCTCCCAAATTAATAGCGTAAGCACGATACAGTACCTTATTTCTCAATGCCACTCACTTTTCAATTCACCCACGTAGTTTTAAACATTGAACACATGGGTTTTTATTTTAACCGTTTCATTCCCGTATTATGAATTCAGCTTTGGAAAAATTAAAATTCAGTATTTTCTGTATTAATACAGTGCATTAAAAATCAACACATGTGTTTTAAAATTTTTGATCGTACTATTGTTTTTTATGTCATGTATTTCATGCGCAACACAGACATTTGTATCGAGGTATTTTATTACTTGCGACGTTATTTTGTTGATAGATAACACTGCCAGATAAATAATGCTAGCATTATCTTCTACACAGCACCAAAGACAAGGCGATTCACTGCTGAAATAAAATTACATGAACCACAATCACGCTCACACTCACAGCCACATACAGACGGCAACATAACACAACCACCAAGACGGATAAATGAATGCCTTAGAAGCGGTTACAAGCCGTACAAAACCGCAAAATGTCGTACTAGAAGCATGTTGTTCATCAACAAGCAAGATTGATACACAAAATACGGTATAAATCAGCTTATAATACGTTGTTATCCAGGAACAGCACTGGGAATGAAAGAGTTGAGCTACAAAAATTAAAAAAAGTGTTCAAATGTTTGTATAGCATATATAGGACTTAACTACGGGGTCATCAGTCCCTAAACTTACAAACTACTTATGAACTAACTTATACTAAAGACGGCACAAACATCCATGCCCGAGGGGGGATTCGAGCCCCCAACCACAGCGGCCGTGCAGACCGTGACTGGTGCGCCGCAGAGCGCTCGGCCACTGCGACCGGCTCTCCAAAAATTACCATATTATTGTGCGTATCTTATACGTTAAAATACTGTAATCCTTTTCTTACAATCAATATTTCAACTAAATCTACATAATTATCCTGCTAATCCCATTTACGCGCATGGTAGAGGGTGCATCCAACCGCTTTGGTGGTATTTACCATTCCATTCTCTAACAGCGCGCGACAAAATATGAACACACGAACCCTTCCTTTTTTATCTCATTTCTCCTTTGTTATTATGATGATATTCTCTCCTTATGTAGGTGGCTACTAACAAGATATGTTCACATTTGGAGGAGAAAGTTGGTGAAAGAAATATCGCAAATAAATATGGCCGCAAGGAATGACGCCTTTCTTTTAAAGATTTCAACCCCAACTCATGCTCCATTTCTGTGACATTCTCTCTCCTGTATCGCGAAAATACAAAACGAGCTGCTCTTATCTGAACTTTCTCTGTATGCTACGTCAGGCCCACTTGGTGAGGACACCACAATGTGCAGCAATACCCCAAAACAGGACGCACAAGTCCAGTGCAGGCAGTTTTTAGTGGAACTGTAGCATCTTCTAACATAGCATTTGGTCCGCCTTCCAAACAATATTTTCTACGTATTCTTTTCAATTTAAGTTGTTTGTAATTTCTAGGTATTTACTTTAATTTACTGCCTTACTGTTAACTTCTATCATTTTGTAGCTTGTCAGCTATGTAACGCATTCGTGACCTCTGAGGTACAGGAAATTTCGTGAAGTAATTCGTAATGTACTTTACCGTGGCATAAAAAAAAGAGCAAATAAACACCTCGTGCTAGTTTCTGCAGCCTAGCCTACGCAAAGAGCCTTCTCACTGACTCCAGTTAGTAAATTCTTTGTTTATACGTCTATACAAGAGTGCCAAACCCGAATACTAACTGTACTTCCACTATTTTATTTATTATTTCTTCGTTATACCCTTCTGTAATAATGAATATTTCATGTTGTTTGAAGTTATAAAAAGAACACTAAATATCGCCTTCAGTGTTTAGTGGACACACTTACCACTTCACAGTCTGCTCTTCTTCACGCTCCTGAAACGTCGTTAGGCATGAGTTAAATGCCAAATGAAGGTGATAAGTTACAAACTTCTATACTAATCTCTTTATCAGTTCTGCGGTAAAGAAACTCAAGGTAAATGCTTAGGCTACATCTACTTACATTTTTTAAATACCAAAGTAATATTCAAATATGCAAATCAAGGCAGAAACGCGAAAAATATTCTTAACTTTAATGCAAAACACTTTCTTGTCACTGGAATTGCTCTAGTAGCGTGCCACCACGTATGATCGTTTGGAAGCAATTTCAGCAGACGCAGAATATATGCAAATAGGAGTAACTGCAGCACGAATTTTCTGGGAAAATACTTCTATGAGATACAACGAAGAGATAATAATTTCGTGTGGCTCCGTGGCCTTGTGCAAGTCTTTCAATTGGCCACCATTTAAGCGACTTGTTTGTCCCTAAATTACCGCGGTTATCCAACCGGGGAAGGAGGCCTACAGTCTTCCCTGGAATTCTAATCTCCTGTTGTTTCGGGCGATTCTCACATTGTTCAGAATTGTGGGCTGACCTGAACCGCAGATTGAACATGCGACATGAAACGACACAACAAAAAATTAACGACCTAAGATATATTTTAATCGAGGAGCGTTTTTCTCTCTCTGAACCTTAGGCTACCTTCCCATGTTTCTGTCTGATTAGTACAGACGTATCTATAGCAGCTCCTATTGTTTAATTTATCTAGCATGTAAGTAAAGTACTTTTGTGCGTTAAAATACATCATGAAATATTTAAAAATTTAATATGACGGGTTTTTATTTATCATTCCGGTAATGAATCTGGCCTAAATAATTTTTCCCCTTGAGATTGTGTGGTTGGTTTGTACGCCATTACGGCAGACAAGATATCGTGCAGTGATTGTTATAAGTTTTATCATTTTTCTATCCTTATCCGTCCCCATAACAATTAAACAGCTTTTTAGAGCCTGCAATCGCGTTTCCTTCTTCCTTTTTTTATGTTAAATTTCGAGGTCCGATATTGTTCCGCGTAATATTTTTCCCGTAATTACATTTGGATACTGAAATAAAAATTAACGCACGGTTCGCTGCACGAACAAATTACGTAACAAGTCCAACCCCACATCACGATGGTGTCATACCTTTATAAATATGAATTGTTATATTGCAGCAAACCATGCCAAATGTTCCAGAAGGTAGGCCCAGTCTCTTTTTATAATGTAACAGCCGCCAATATCTACTCTTTAATCGTTAAAGGTATTTAAAAATAAAATTAATTCCCCTGTTTATTTATGAATCATAATCTCTGCAGTCAGTATTTACGTAATTTTTGGATAATTTAATCCCATTGATATGTTGCAAACCATTTACGAAATTGATTAAATACTAAAAGTTAAACTTGCCTCTACAACCTCAACCCACAAGACAGTTAACATTATGAAAAAAGTTGGCGACCGTGACAGGACGGAAATAATCAGATCTGTAATTTTAATTTGAGATATAAGTTGAAATAATTTATTTTATGCCATTGTCATGTACTAATCGAACTTTCTATTTTTTCATGTCATCTGAACATCCTGAACGAGTACCTAAACTTACTAGCAATAATATTTTTGAGACACAAAAAATATTTTAAAAAAAGGAAACCAGAAAAAAAGAATGACGAGAAATCTTCACGATTGCAGTCGTCTCAACTACATCAATTAAGGTAAGACCAGACCATTTCATTATTTGCTTTCTATCTGCTTTTAGTTCTTCTATTAGTCCATCGCTAGATGCAGTACTGAATTTGACACCATTTCCAGTGCTTTCGGCTTTAATTTTCATTTCATTAGGCGACAAAGCAAGTTCGTGAGTGATTATTGCGTGTGCGCTAATAGGATCGCGAGTTCATCATTGTCCGCACGGCGTTTCTCGTTTGTCGTGCCTGCATCTTGACACAATTGCAGTTAAACAAATTAATATTCTGGTTCTTGCTATAAAATTACACACACGTGATAAATTAATGTTCAAATGTTTGTATAGCTTGTGGGGGTCATCAGTCCCTAAACTTACAAACTACCTATGAACTAACTAATGCTAACTAAGTACGGCACAATCATCCATGCCCCGAGGGGGCATTCGAGCCCCCGACCGTAGTGGCCGTGCAGACCGTGACTGGAGCGCCTCACTCCCCTCGGCCACCTCGGCCGGCAGATAAATTAATTTTAAAAATTTTTTGTACAACTATTATGGTGAAGACTAGAAGACAAGCCACCCATAATGGATCCAAACAATAGTAACGTTCAATCAGACAATGCTGAATCAGTGCAAAATGTAGATATGGAATCTCAACAAATAGAAAATATTCCGCCAAATGTAGGTGATGTAGCCAATGTAGGTGTTTCTGAATCCGTGGCTAGTCCTAGTGAGTCTACGTCTAACCAGATTCCAGATTGGTCCAGTCGGACCGAAACACTTACATTGTCTCAAAGAGAACAAATAAATCAAAAATTTACACAATTAGAACAGCAAAACGAACAAAAATTTTCACTATTAGAACATCGAAACGGACAAAAATTTATGCAATTATAACAGCAAAACAAACATGCTTCTGAAAATCTGAATCAGAATTTCAAACAATTAGAACAGCAAAATAAATATGCTTCTGAATCTTTAAATCAAAATTTTGGGCAGTTAGAGAAAAAATTTGTGAAGCTCGAACAACAGAACCAAAGCGTATCTGATAGCTTGAATGAACGACTGTCTGCCATTGAGGTTAGGTAACCGATTTAATTTCGACAATAATTACAAAGGGCGAGTTTGAAGATCGACACTCCAAACTCTAAGTGAATCAAAGTAATCTTAGTGCACAAATTAGTGACATGGTATCAAAGCAACTTGAATCTCGTGTAGAAAAACTTTATGAGAAGTTAAATGCAGAATTTCATACAACCGAGCAGACAGTTGCCGCTCAAGTTATCGGAACATTAACGAACAAATTACAACTGTAACTACATAAGTTAATCACATCAAAGAAACTGTGAACACATTGCCAAACACTGTAGATAAATTAGCCAAAGACTTAAATAAGTTACGCCCTGACCAACACGGTTTGCAAACATCCATTACACAGCTATCCTGTCTGGTGATTGAAAGTGCCCCTGAAAGTCAAGTTAAATTACAAGAATTCATGCAAACAGAACAGCAACAGATGCGACAGCGATTACACACTGAAATTGATAACTTAGTTGAAACAGTAGCTAGCAAAGTAACCGAACGACAAGGTGATGTAGTGAAATTTTGTGCTGTTGTAAACTTTTTTGAAATGAATCCAATTGGTCTCCACTGTTCATCTTGCCATTGTTGCAATGCAGCACCTGCTGCAAAATCTGATGCATCCACAAATAATACAAGTTGATTGTTCAAACCAGGAAATGTCAAAAGTGCAGCATTTGCTAGATCTTCTTTGCATTTTTCAAATTGAGCAATTGCTTCTTCTGTCCAGTTAATATGTCGTCGGTCCATTTTTGTTGTTCCTTTTAGGAAATCATTCAGCAAGGCTTGGTTTTCAGCTGCATGTTCCAAATGTCGACGATAAAAATTGATGATCCCTAAGAATTTTCTAAGTTCTCGGACTGTTTTGGGTCGTTTGTAGTTCATTATTGTTGCAACTCTCTCTGGATCTGGCTTTGTTCCAGCAGGTGTAATTAAATTTCCTAAAAATGTTAGCTGTTGTACACCAAATACTGATTTGGCAACATTTATGACAAGACCATACTTATTCAACTGCTCAAAAAGTAAATTTAGATGCTCAACATGTTGTTCTGGTCATTCAGATGCTATTAGAATGTCATCCAAATATGGAAAACAAAATTCTAGTTCTCTCACAACTTCATGTATAAACCTTTGGAATGTGCTAGGTGCATTGCGAAGTCCAAATGGCATATAATTAAATTCATAGAGACCAAATGGTGTTATAACGGCTGATTTTGGCTTATCTTCTTCGGCTAGTGGAATCTGGTAATAGGCTTTTAGTAGGTCTACCTTTGAGAATATATTTTTATTTTGAAGCATAAAATTTACATAATCAATTCGTGGAATTGGATACCGGTCTGGGAGAGTCCTGTCATTCAAACGGCGATAATCTCCACAGACTCGCCATTGACCACTTGGCTTCCTAGCAAGGTGTAGTGGGCTAGCCCATTGTGATTTTGATGGACGTATAATACCATTATTTAACAGAAATTGAAATTCTTGTTTAGCAATTTTCAATTTATGTGGGTCCAATCTACGAGCCTTACAGTAAACTGGTGGTCCAGGAGATGTAGTGATATAATGCTGCACATTATGCTTTAATACTTTTGGTACTATAGATGGTTTAGTTAGATCAGGAAAATTCTCTAAAACTTTTGAAAACTGGCATGTTGCATAGACTGAGCTTACTGATTCATTAGCATCCACAGTGGTTACTTCTGCTACAATTTTTAATTTTGTGATGTTGTCTATCAACTTTTTATTTTTGAGGTCAACCAGTAGCCCATAATGATGAAGAAAATCGGCTCCCAATAAGCCTTTTGATACGTCTGCTACTATGAATGGCCATTCAAAATTGCGTTTGAGTCCTAAATCAATGTTTAACAGTTTTGAACCATACGTTTTTATCTGTGACCCATTAGCAGCATTAAGATTGAAGTCAGAGGGTTGACCTTTTTGGCTTTTTGCAACTGGTATAACGGACAAATCTGCACCGCTATCTACCAGAAAATATTTTCCACAATTTCGATCTTTGACAAATAGGCGATATTGGCGGCCTAATGTGTGCACAGGGGTAGAACACTCAGCCGCTATTGTGTCTACCACTTCCAGTTTTCCTTATTTTGCCATTGGCAAGGCTGAACACATTTTTCAGGCTTACATCGTGTGCCAAACCTGAAATGGTAATAGCAGTATTTGCCGTTTGTATCGTATCTTGCTCTGCTTCTACTTCTACTGAGCGATCTTTGCCTGCGACTGCGAGTGTTTCGAAGCATTTTAATCTCATTTTCCAATTCATCAATTCTTACGAGAAGATCTTGTACTGACAAAGAAGACGATGTTGACGGAATGAAATGGGTGGAAGCAATTTGAACCTCGTCAACAGCGTTTAATTCGAACATACGGTCTGCCATTTGAGCAATCTTGTCCACTGTTTCGTCAGATATAACTAAAATGCTTCGAATACTAATTGGAAGTTTGTCAAGCCAAAGTGTTTTTAGGATCTTTTCTGATACATTTGTACCTGCATACCTCCTCATTTTTCTTAATAATTGGGTAGGTTTCATGTCACCAAGTTCTAAGCCACTCAAAAGTTTTTTAATTTGGCGCTCTTCACTTTCTCTGAATATGTTCAGTAGACGTTCTTTTGCGAGAGAATATTTGTTGTTCTCGTTACTCGTAACTAGATCCCATATATTTTCAACAAATTTTGGCTCCAGCTGAGCGAGTAAATAGTTAAATTTAGTCGCCTCCGTAACAATACCAGCGATCGTAAATTGCGCTTCGGCTTGACAAAACAGATGTCCGGCTTTTCCGTCCAAAACGGCGGTAGCTTAACGCTTACCTTATCAATTTCCACTTTACTGCTACATTCAGAACGATTCCCTTGATTACCGTTTGCTTCTCCTGTCGACATCTTGCGTATTGTTGGACACAGAATACGTCGAACTCAAGTTATGGAAATCTCGTCGAAAATTACGCCGAAAAATTTCGTCGCAACTGTCGTCTTGTCGATCACGTCGGGGGTCACCAATTTTGTAGCAAACGGTTCATTAAACATTAAATTTAACACTTATTTTTCCATACATTTATTTACTTCTATCTTGCACATCACACATCATGGAAGCGTAATACAGTGACAAGAGAAGAACAGTTTTTTGTACTCTTTTTTGTTTACGATCAAAGATAATAACAGAGAATACCAATTAGCTTAATACAGCTCAGAAAATACAAATAGTAATTTGTCGTGTCCCCACAGTACAATCCTGGATATCAAAACAGAAACAACGGCAATAGACCAAATTACCATAACAACAACGCACAACATAATTACCCGCGTAATAATTACCAAAACCAAGCGTATACACAAAACAATAATCAAACCTGGCCACCGAATAACAACACAGGATGAATCCCTCCAAACTATACGAATCAAGATGTGCCTGTCGCGCACATAACACGCGAATGTCAAACTGGGATATCTTGGGGGCCACAAGACAATCAGGGAGTTGTCATCACTGAGGTAAATGAAACAAATCCTCAGCCAAGTATTAGCGGTGCGTCCAACTAATAAGGCTCGAGCCATGCCCTCCGGCGTCGAGCGCACTTTCTAGCGGGGGCAAAATTCACAGGTGCATCAATTTAATTCGATATAATAAGGGAATAGATATACGTGATGAGTTGTTACAGAAAACAAACACTACAGAAATTTTCCAAGCAAACATTATGGGTACAATAGGCTGTATTCCTACATTAATTTTATAAGATACGGGGGCAACTGTCAATGTTGTCTCCCAAACACTATTTAACAGAATTTGTACAATCAGTAAACCGCCAACGTATCCAGTGCAAAATTGCCCAATAATAGGTGCACTAGGTACTAGATCCAAAAATATCAAGTTGCAAACACAACTACCAATGACGTATGGGGAACATTTAGACGTATGTACATTTCTGATCGTTGATTGTTTATTAGAAAATTGCATTTTAGATTTAGAATATTTGAGAAGCAGAAAGGCTTGTATTGATGTCAAATCAGGTAAGTGTTACCTAACCATCAATGTGATACGTGTACAGTGAACTTAATTAAGAGTAAGTCTACTCATGGCACATACTGTCAGTCGATAAAAATTTGTTTACCAAACGTGCACCAAACTTTTAGTAATAAATATACCCCACATGTAATAGATATGAAGTCGGTAAGACCTGAAATCATTCATGACAAAGTTGAGTCTGAACAGTTAACAGAAGAGCAGAAATTTCAATTAAAACACTTCCTTTTGACGTACAGTCGAATTTTTAACGAGAAACCAGGTCTTATCACTACCTTTGTCTATCACATGCAAGTTAAGCCACATGAAACTTATGTCAAGCAAACCTATGCAATTCCATGGGCCAAAAGAGATGCCGTTAAGCAGGAAATCAATAAAATGTTAATATGGAACATTATAGAACCTTCGTCCTTGCCGTATTCATATCCATTGTTAGCTTTTTCTAAAGCCGATTGGTCTGTGCGTTTGGTTCTGGATGCAGGAGCCATTAACCAAATAATTATTCCTCTCTGTAAACGTCCTGAAAATCTTGAAGAACAACTTCAAAAATTCCATAGTGTAAACTATCCAACCAGTCTTGATTTAAGATCATCTTATTGGCAAGTTCCGTTGTCGGAAGATTCAAAAAAAGTACACCGCCTTTATCTTTGCGTGACGCTCATATCAATTTTGTGATTTGCCCTTTGGTTTGAACGTAAGTTCTGGAGTTTTCATCATGGCTTTAGACACAGTATTAGGACCGGATCTTCTAGACAAAATCACTGTTTATGTAGACGATATTCTGGTTGCCACGCCCACCTGGGAGGAACATCTTCAAGTGTTAGAACGCACGCTGAGCAAGTTTCAGTCTTGTGGAGTGACTGTCACTCTACGAAAAGCAAAATTTTCCAAATCAGAAATCAAATTTCTTGGACATATTATTTCACCGAGTGGTATCACTCCAGATCCCGAAAAATTGAAAACAATCCAACATTTACCCTATCCTAGAAACAAAAAACAATTAAAAAATTATTTCGGCATGTTTTCATTTTTTCGTCGCTTTGTCCCTAATGACTTGTTAAACAGTGATGCTCTTCTTTCGCTTCCCCGAAAAGGTGCCACATGGTGTTGTAATGACGAATGTCAAAGAGATTTCGATCTTATCAAAGAAGCATTAGTAAATTCTGACATTCTTAGCCATTCAGATATGACTAAAGATTTCTGTATTTCTACCGATGCCTCGAACTCAGGTCTATCAGGAATTTTGTTTCAATTATCTGGTGAACATAATCCAGACACTGTAAAAATCAGCTTTGCAAGCAGAACCTTGACAGAGTGTGAAAGACATTATTCCACAACAGAGTTGGAAACTTTAGCCATTGTTTGGGCTTTCAAAAGGTTTCTACATTATGTTTTGGTAAGCATGTTAAAGTTTTCTGTGACCACCAGGCATTAAGCTTCTTAATGTCCTGTAAACTGTTACATAGTCGTTTAGCCAGATGGGCTATGTTCCTGCAAGAATATGATTTCGAAATTATTCACATCAAAGGTTCCGACAATGTTGTAGCGAATGCTATGTCGAGACTTCCGCATGGTCATCCACAATTTGATGATTATGCAGAAGCAACTACTGAATTTCGAATCATGCTAATGAAAGACACCAACTACGGTCAGTATTTTCTGGATATGTGGACAAACATGCATGATCTTCAAATGAAGGACGACCGATGGAACAAAATCATTAACAAACTTATACAAAATCCTGACGATCTTCTGTCAGTTCACTATCAGATTTATCAAAACGTTCTTTTCTTCCGCCGACATCCTCAATCCGACATTTGGTGTGTATGTATTCCGGAATCATGCGAGAAACCGCTGATTCTGCACACACACCGAGTGTGGGGGCATTTCGGTTCCTTAAAATGTCTCAGGAAATTAAAATGGTACTGTTTCTTTCTTAACATGTCCAGAAAAATACACCGCACTCTCAAGTCATGTTTAGTTTGTCAAAAATCGAAACCAAACAATCAATCTACTAAAACAAAGCTTCATTCAATTCTTCCGACCCAACCATTGCAATTAGTAGCTGCAGATTTGGCAGGACCACTGCCTGTTGGAAGAGGAGGAGTAAAATACATTTTAGGCCTATACGATGTCTTTTCAAAATTTGTTAAGCTATATGCTTTGAAATCTGCTATAGCCAAGGCTGTAATTCGGCGACTGGAGAATGATTTTATTCCAACTGTTGGCAAACCTGTCACGCTGCTGACAGACAACAGTTCTACATTCACTTGTCGTGCGCGGAAAGATTTTATTCGCTCCAGTGGCGTGCGGCACATTCGTATTTCTCGCTTTAATCCGTCTGCCAGTCCAATGGAACGAATGTTCCGAGACCTTAACAGGTTTATTCGAACTTATTCCTCACAAAAACACACTCAATGGATTGAATACCTTGGACTATTTGAGCAGATAGTAAACAATCTTCCCTTGTATTCAACGCCTATTACCCCTGCTGACCTCATTTATCGAGTAAGGGAATCCAATGTGTGGCTCAATTCTATACCAAAAATTCCAAGGGACAACCTATCACATGATGAGAAAATCCACATGGTTTTAACTTCCCTCACTGAAGCAGCGCATCTACGCAAACAATATCTTGATAAGGACCCAAAAATATGTAACAGGTGAAATGATACTTTTAAGGACACATCCAGAAACATCAGCAATTCTCAAAAAGAATAAGAAGCAGGGCCGGCGGAAGGGGAAAATATCACCCGGGCAAAGAATCCATATGGCGCCCCCTACAACCCATTGGTATTACTGACTATAAATTTGCTATGCTACCTTACAGATAGCTGCTTTTAAAGGACAACTCCTTGAACGCTATAACTACAACTAAAAGAATCAGTTATCAAACTGAGTAAGATCTTGTTATTTACAAAGCTGAGTAAAGTTAACTTTTCGTGCCTTTTTCTCTGCAAAGTCTTTAATGAAAGTTGCTTAATACACATCTAACAAGTAAAAGTCTTATCGCTTTGGTACATGTATCAAGCATCAGTGTTGGTATACAATATAATCATTGCTACTTGTATCAATGGGGAAAGAACTTTCTTTGAGCGTGAAGTTCGCCTCCTATCTGAGAGACCGCCACCTTACCCACCCCAGCGTGATAAGACGCTACGTGTGTAAACACCTCTTCTCTATTAAACGTAATAAAACGAAAATACGTTACGTAATGTAGGCCTACTTACCCGTACTGTGTTGTTATCTTCTGGAATATTTGTTGATTTCTTGCTGGTTTCCTCATTCTCTGGTTCTACGTTTTCATTTCCATTATTGTCTGTTTCAGGAGTACGAAAAAATTTCTTTAATGCTTTTGCCTGTTTCTGATTTTCAGCCGCTAATTGTGCTCTTCTTTTTCTGTATACATTCCCAGAAGGCTTCTTTTTTCCGACGTGTTGATAAAGAACGCATTAACGCAACGATTTTTCTACTAAGAGTCGAAATTCAGGAGACAAAAGAAGAACACGCGCACCATGAAGCCTGCACTACATGTACATGTCTTCTGATTTATAATTTTCTTTCACGAGACATTTGACAGTACAATCAGGACTAATTTTTTTTTTGTTTCCGATAACTCAATATTGTTTGTGTGTATTGTTAGAGCGGCCAACATAGCTTTGTCGCAAGGAGTGCAATTGTCGGCACCACGGCGGTTGTAATTGTCAGAGAATGTTATTGTTGCTCAAAACTCCGAACTCTCGACAATAGCCTTTAGCTTTGTCAGCGGAGATTTTTTTATAGACAAATAAGGTGATGGGATGAAGGGATTTCCTTTATAGCAGATTCAAGAAGAACCTGGGGTTGTTATAAAGAGTGAGGCCTATGGCATGAGGTAGTAACCAATGTTGCCGCACAATTTATGAACAAGTTAATTTTTAGTTACTGTTTACAATAATGTAAATTTAGCGAGGATTTTGGCGCCCCCCAAACTCCCCTAAAATTTGGCGCCCCGACCGGTCGCCCAGCTCGCCCGGCCCTTCCGCCGGTACTGATAAGAAGTGGCAACGTTATTTACTAGCTTACCCAAACACAGGTAAGGTAAAGGGTTTATATCCGCATAAAGATTTGAAAAAGTTCTATGCATGAGCTAGAAATGCTACATTAAATGTAAAGTGGACTCCTTCCCTTGAACACCAGATAAATCAGTTATGATGAAGGCAAAAACTTAATCTACTAAATGCATAGCTGCTAAGAGAGTATGTTTAAATTTGCTCAATTTTTTTCATTTGTAAAAGCTTACGTAAAACTTTGTTAAGGATGTAAATGATTACTTCAATTTACACTGCTGCTCTTGTCAATGTTCAATTTATGAGCATGGTACAAGGATGTAATTTCTTAGGTATCATATTATATTGATAAATGAATGGTTGAAACAATTATCAAAATATCCACGGATGTACTGCCGGTCTATAGTGTCCAACGGGCACAATATTTCGGCGATCATACATGTCGCCATCATCAGGTGAACTGACGGACTGAGCTCCTGGAAACGCGCCGGTACGGAGATCCGCACGCTACGGCTGCTCGAAGGGAACTGGGTTCTAGCCCGGTAGCGGGCGATTTAAATACCCTCGGGCCGCGGAGAGACCCGTCCGCGGTCCGCGCCCCGCGCCGCGGCCGCGCACTGGAACCGATTGCGCCGGCATCTGAGATGGCGTCGGTGTGAAGGCTCTGTCCGCCGTGGTCGTCACTTCGTTACGTTTGCTAGATTTACTCTTAATTAACCCAATCGCTTGTTCCCAAGCTTTGCTAAGATTATAGCCACAGTCACGGTTTATGAGGTCGTCACTTGTGCGAATTTCAATGGCCTCTCTAACGACGCAGTCCCAGTATCTCAACGTCTGTACCAGAATCCTAGTGCCTTCATAATCCATCGCATGATTCTCCGACAAACAATGTTCAGCGACCGCCGACTTGCTCGGATACATCAATCGTGTGTGCTTCTGCTGTTCAACGCATCGATCCTCGACGGTACGCATCGTCTGTCCAATATATGACTTTCCACACTGACACGGAATCTGGTACACGCCGGGCTTCCTCAAACCGAGATCATCTTTGGCGCTCCCCACCAGTACACGAATTTTATTCGGCGGACAAAAAACAGTTCCAACCTGGTGGTTTTTCAAAATGCGGGCGACCTTCCCCGAGAGTGCGCCGAATACCGCGAGATACTGGGACGTACCAATGTACAACATAATAAAAATTTATAGGAAACCAACGAGTCGTGTAAACTGATTTGTTCGATACGGGCTAAAGGGTTTCGCAACGAGATATGTTTGTGTTGTGACTACTGTTGGCAGGCGACGCACAGGCCTTGTATCTAGGTGGCGTTGTTTATTTTGTGTCTCGTTTCCGCCGGTTGTCGTAGGTGTCGGTGGCCGAGTAGAAAGAGACCGACACAGAAATAAAGGATGCACGCGTGTGCAGGTACGGAGGTGACCAGCCAGTGGGACAGCAGAAACTGGAAACAGTAAGCTAGATTAGTATAAGAGATATATTTCAAGAAAAAATTACAGTACTTAACTTGGAGAGCAGCAGACTAGTAGAATGTTGATACATAGTTTAGATAGAGGCCTGTCTATTGATGATTCCTAGTGCCTATCCGATAGCCAAGTCTTAACTGGTGCCTATCTGATTCCCAAGTGGCCGATGCAGCAATCGTGGCCACGAGCGGAGGGCACTCGTGGCTGACGTCGTAAGAACGCCGCGCCGTGCGTGCATGGCGGCGCGCGGCGAAAGTACGTGGCGCGCACTTCGTACTTGTACGACACCACAGTTTATACCTTGTGTACGTGTTAGGACCACCAGCTGTAACTGACCATATCGCTATTCCGTGGCTTACCACTTCGGTAAATAACGGTTCACCATTTGTTCCTTCAATAACTTTTGAAGAATACATTTTTCGGGATTGGTATGTTCAAAAGAAAAATTTAAGGAGGTTGTAGATGTCACAGTAATTCCTTTGAGAAATTCACTTTGCAAGTGTCGTTTAGGCTGCGTAGGGGCGCGACTAAAACTGGATGTGGCAGGGTCCTCTGGTGGAGCGTCCTCTGGTGAGTGAGAGTGACGTAGTGCCTGTCAATACCGGCGCTGCTGTTCCCACAATGAAGCCGGACAGGCGGCGGCGACGGCGTCGCGCCCCAGCCGCTGCCAGCCGCCGCCTCCTGCTGGCCAGCGCTCGACGACCATGAAATACGCGTGACTTTGGCGCTAGGAAGCAATCCCTTACCAAGCCACGCCTCTAGAGGCGAAACCCCACCTCCGATAGGCTAAGCCCCGCCTCTTTCAAAGTCGACTGAATAGAAGATATGTTACCCGCGAAACCAAAGATGAGTTATTAGAATCCACTTTAAAAGTAACGATTACACTGAAGACGTACTGAAAATATTCAGAAACTACTGCGAAATTTAAGCGTTTCCTAATGCAGTTGTAAAACTTCGGCCTGAAATGATATATATCGAACGTGAAGCTGTAAATCGACCACTACAGTCGGGGGTTCTAATCCCCCCTCGGACATGGATATTTGTGCCGTCCTTAGGATAAGGTAGTTCGTAAGTAGTTTGTAAGTTTAGGGACTGATGACCCCGTAGTTAAGTCCCATAAGCTTAACAAACATTTGAACATTTTTTTGTAAATCGATTTAGTGTTTCTGAACCGTTAATTCGGGCGCTACGCGCCATCACGTGTTTTACGGCCCACTTTGGATTTGTAGTTTTATAGGTTTTTGCAAACATTTTGGACCAAAATAATAATCTAAATATTAAAAAATTAATTAATATGAGTGTCTGAAGCTCTTTTAGGGAAAAAAATTACGTAGTGGCGGGTTCCGAACAAGTGACCTTAAGCGTCACAAAAAAAAAAAAAAAAAAAAAAAAATGTTCAAATGTTTGTATAGCTTATGGGACTTAACTACGGGGTTATCAGTCCCTAAACTTACAAACTACTTATGAATTAGCTAATCCTAAGGACGGCACAAATATCAATGCCTGAGGGGCGATTCGAACCCCCGACCAGAGTGGCCGTGCAGACCGTGACTGGAGCTCCTCGGTCCCCTCGGCCACCGCGGCCGGCTCAGCGTCACAGTCCAACGCGTTGCCTACTACGCTACGGCTAGTTATTAGGAGCTGCGTCCATTAATTTCGTACTATTGATGGCCGTTGTTAACTGATGCTAATATGGCATTTGTAGACACTAGATTATCATTTATCGTACGAAGAACGACGTGTTTTTGTTAATTATTCAGTTCGCCATTGCTTTGAAATGACAACGTGTAAGTTGCAAAGAAAATCATCAAATACTCAACGCAAGATGGTCTATGCCAGAGAGAGTTCTGGGCGAGGAATTTCACGTGACACTTTCGAACGGCTGGTTTTCGTTAATTCAATGGAGGGAGGGTGTCAAAACTCGTTATTTTTGCAAATATCTCTCAAACGATACGAGATATGAAAAAAACATAAGGGAACAAAGTTGTAGAGAATTTTCTCCTCTACAAATTCGTTTATTCAATTTTCGCGTCAGATGAACGGTTAAGTCGTTATTTTCATTTAAATTTCTAACTGTCAAAATACGATCGCAAAGGTCCACTTTTAGTGTTACTACCGTAACCTAAAGTGAGCCAGAAAACTTCTTCTTTAAATTATACCTAACATTCATAAGGCAACGCCCCAGATAACTTTTTTTTTAAGTGAATGTTACATTAGGTATAAGTCGCACATTTTTTTCTCTGCGTAGCGCCCGAATCTCCGGTTCATTAACACTCAATCGATTTACAGTTGCACGTTCGATATATGTCATTTCAGGCCGTACAACTTCGAGCATAACCTTTCTTGAAAATTACATTGTACAGAACTTTTAGCAGAGAGGTGGGGGTTGTGGCAGTTGGGGTCCTAAGGGAGGGAGGAAAATGGGTGGGGCTTGGTGAGATATTGTTTCCTGTCGCCAACGTTTCTCATGAAATACGAGTAAATTATCAGGAAAGTGTCATTTTGTCTGATTTTGCCGTCGATTCTTGGTGGAACATCATGACAATGAATTAAAAATAATTTTGTATATATTCCATAAGTTTATTTTAATTCGTTAACAGGTTCAAAGCCATCTTCAGACTTTACTGTTTGATCAAAGAATTTACAGATTTTAAAAGACAAGTTAATCGTTGATACTTACATTGTAGCGTATAAGAAATGCCATCTTTATCTCTACTACGGCAGTACAACAAAAATGTTAAAAATTAAACAATCATTATGAAATATACAGGATGGTGGAAACCAGGAACACGCTCAATATGGCCTTGTAATCCGAAAACTGGTTAACGAATTAAAATAAACTTGTGCAACATACACAAAAATGTGATCTTTTTTAAACTGAATGTGTCGTCAGATGCAACATGTTGCCACCGAATAGAGATACAATCGAATAGGTTTGTTCAAAAACTTCCGGAACATTTGTAATTTCGTGGCAGTGGAGTGTTGGAGCGATATACCGTTGGCATCCCTGCTCATGCCTGTGTTGAATGTGTAACTGCCAGCAATTTCATTATTGTATGTGTCTGTTAATTATTGTTCAATGCTATAATAAGAAAGTTGAGTCACTCAGTTTGCGAATTTCGAGATTTCAGATACAGAACAGCAAAGCGTCTGCATTAAATTTTGTATGACACTCGAGAGAAACCTTTACAGAGACACAACAATATGATGCAGGAAGCCTCCAGTATAAGTGCTCGGTATTACGTAACAGTTCTCGCGGTTTAAAAAATGCCGGACGGAAGTTAAAGTTAACCCTCATTCAGGACACCAATTGACTAAACTACTATGGTCATCAGTCCGTATAGTCGAGCCGAAATAGTTTGATACCTGGTGCTTGCGCCAATCAGCTTTGAGCGCCGGCTGCGGCAGCAGACCATTGCAGTAAGTCAAACGTGAGCTTTGCTCTGCGCATGCGCGCGCACATTCGGCTGCGCACTGCACTTTTGCCAGTTCTGTCAGACATCATCGACCGTTATGCTATATTGTCAGGCAGTGAACTAACTACTTGGCAATATGGTTGCATCAGATTCCGCGGCTAGGGCGGTCTCCCAGCCCAATAGGCGGAGCCAGGGATCATCGTATTTCGGCCCGACTGTAGACCTACAAACTGCTTAAAACTAACTTACACTGGGGACAATGCACATACCCATGTCCGCCGGGAAAGTTCGCCCAGTCCGTAGCATGACGCCTTAGATCACACGGCCATTCTGCGCGGCATCCCCTGATGACAGGAACGTCAACGAAATCGAATATACTACTCGACGAACTGACTGTGCGATTGCAGTTAGATAATGCCATGAAATCATGACTCAGTGTCGTGGAAGGCACTGTGCTGTCATCAAGTTGGTCGTACGAATCGTAATGCACCCGCACATTCATCCTTGTTGGTAGAATGAAACTTTCACTCTGCAACGGAGTGTGCGCTGATATGAAACTTACTGGCGGTTTAAAACTGTGTGCCGGAACCGGGATTCGAATCTGCATTTCGCAGGCAAGCGCTCTACCGCCTGAGCTATCCCGACACGCTTCACGGTCTGTCTTAACAACTTTACTTCTACCTGTACCTCGCCTCCTACTTTCCAAACTTCACAGAAGTTCTCCTGCGAACCTTACAGAAATAGCACTTCTGGAAGAAAGGATATGGTGGAGACATGGCTTAGCCACAGCCTAGGGGATGTTTCTTGTAACATGTTTTCACTCTGCAGTGGAGTGCGCGCTAACATGAAACTTCCTGGCAGATTAGAACTGGAAGAAGTCAAGTTGTGAGCATGGCCCGTGAAGTGTGCGGCATAGCTTCGTCTTGCCGGGCGCCGTGGCTCAGCGCGCCCTGTCAGGTGGCTCAACGCCCACTGTAATAAAAAAGCTGAGCCAAGAACACTTCGAACATCAACGAACAAATACGATCAGCGTCCGCAATGGACAGAACTACCGCTAGAAAAAAAAGAAAAAAAAATTGCAACGATAGGCGAAATAAAAGAAAATTCGCGCAATCCAGCGAGGGATGTACCAACGCTGCTTCCGATACTGGGGATGGCAATGATTGTGGTGTATCAATTGTGGAAATCGTTTTGAAGGAGACCATGCACAATTATTAAAAGTTATTTTGTTGTATTCATGAGTCACAGCCATACAATATTAGTTCAATAATTAAACCATTTGTTAAATAATTTAACCATATGCCAATGCATCTTGAACATATTAATGCCAAATGCAATTTGTAGAGCGTTCAAGTATCACTGCATCATACACTGAGCACCAACTGTGTTCAGAAGATTAGGTACACATCTTCACAATGGGTTTAGCTATGTTCAGCAAATTTTACCCAGTATGGGATAGTATTTTGGTATTATGCCCAATACATCACAGAAATGATCTATTTTTGTAATTTTAGCGGTAATTTTAGTCAACTTAGAAATGTAGCATAGTACGGGTTTTGCCATTTCCTCAGATATACGGTACTCCAAACTAAAAAGCAAATGCAAGAAGCATCATGTGTTCCTATGAATGTTGACAGCAGCATGCCACAATATGAATGCTATTCGACTGATAATGCACCAGAATACGGCACCAGAATGCGGTCGCGACGGAGTGGCCAACATCTGTTGTGCGTTGACGTGGCCGGGCGCCGTGGCTCAGCGCGCCCGGCCAGGGGGCTAAACGCCCTCTGTAATAAAAAAGCTGAGCCAACCATTCAACTAACAACCAAGAACTAACTAAACGAACGACCGCGAACCATAGATCTGAAATATATATATATATATATATATATATATATATATATATATATATATATATATACTAAGGACGGCACGAATATCCATGCCCGAGGGGGGATATATTTTATATATATATAAAAACTAGTGGTCTGCGGCGCGCCAGTCACAGTCTGCACAGCCACTAAGGTCAGGGGTTCGAATCCCCCCCCCCTCTGGCATGGATATTTGTGCCGTCCTTAGTATTAACTAGTTCATAAGTAGATTGTAAGTTTAGGGACTGATGACCCCGTAGTTAAGTCCCATAAGCTCTACAAACATTTGAACATTTTGAGCATCAGCGTGAGAAGCAGAAACCTCGTGATAAACTACGCTTGCGTAAAGAATCTAAATAACTGCAAAAGCTGTCGTGCTAAATTAAATTGTTCGTGCATATTTCGTCCTAACATCGACGAGTATAACCTAAATCGTGTGATAAAGTATGCTTGCATCAAATAAAGTCTTTGGCTTGCTTAAAGAATCTAAACAATAGCAAGAACTGTTGTTCATGTTAATTAAACAGATTATCAATAGATGGCACCTTCTACATTTAACATTTCTCTTATATCGGCTGCGCAAGCTGATACTCGGCGCGGTGGGTGATGGTACATGTCACATTTACGATCGTTCTCCGGGTTTCAAATTAGATTGTACGAACAGTACAATTTTTTCAAAATAAAGTTTTTTTGTGCAAATAATAATTTAAAACTATCTGTGTATTTTTCGTCATTACTGGGGAACATAACCTTGAAAATGATACCTCAATAATTTATTTTGGATAAGTAATTCGGGAGATATGGCGTACGCACAAAAAACATCTACGAGAAATAATATATATGATGTGTTAGGCAACATATTGTAATTCTTCATTTACACTCCTGGCCATTAAAATTACTACACCACGAAGATGACGTGCTGCATACGCGAAATTTAGCCGACAGGAAGAAGATGCTGTGATTTGCAAATGATTAGCTTGTTAGAGCATTCACACAAGGTTGCCGCTGGTGGCGAACGTACAACGTGCTGACATGGGGAAAGTTGCGAACAGATTTCTCAGACAGAAACACCAGTTGACCGGCGTTGCCTGGTGAAACGTTGTTGTGATGCTTTGTGTAAGGAGGAGAAATACGTATCACGTTTCCGACTTTGATAAAGATCAGATTGTAGTCTGTCGCGATTGCGGTTTATCGTATCGTAACATTGCTGCTGTGTTTGTCACGATCTAATGACTGTTATTAGAATATGGAATCGGCGGGTTCAGGAGGGCAATATGGAACGCCGTGCTGGATCCCGATGGCCTGGTATCACTAGCAGTCGAGATGACAGGCATCTTATCCGCGTGGCTGTAACGGATCGTGCAGACACATCTCGATTCCTCAATCAACAAATGGGGACGTTTGCAAGACAACAACCATCTGCATGAACAGTTCGACGACGTTTGCAGCAGCATGGACTATCAGCTAAGAGACCATGGTTGCGGTACCCTTGACCCTGCATCACAGACAGGAGCACCTGCGATGGTGTACGCAACGACGAACCTGGGTGCACGAATGGCAAAGCTTCATTGTTTTTTGGATGAATCTAGGTTCTGTTTACAGCATCATGATGGTCGCATCCGTGTTTGGCGATATCCCGGTGAACGCGCATTGGAAGCGTTATTCGTCATCGCCATACTGGCGTATCACCCGGCGTGATGGTATGGGATGCCACTGGTTACACGTCTCGGTCACGTCTCGTTCGCGTCGACGGCACTTTGAACAGTGGCCGTTACATTTCGGATGTGTTTCGACCCTTGGCTCTACCCTTCATACGATCCCTGGGAAACCCTACATTTCAGCAGGATAAAGCACGACTGCATATTGCAGCTCCTGCACAGGCCTTTCTGGATACGGAAAATGTTCGACTGCTGCTCTGGCAAGCATATTCTCCAGATCTCTCACCACTTGAAAATGTCTGGTCAATGGTGGCCGAGCAACTGGCTCGTCACAATACGCCAGTCACTACTCTTGATGAACTGTGATACCATGTTGAAGCTGCATGGGCATCTGTACCTGTACACGCCATCCACACTCTGTTTGACTCAATGCCCAGGTATATCAAGGGCGTTATTACGGACAGCGGTGGTTGTTCTGGGTACTGATTTCTCAGAATCTACGGACCCAAATTGCGTGAAAATGTAATCATATGTCAGTTCTAGTATAACAGATTTATCCAATGAATACCCGTTTATCATATACATTTCTTCTTGGTGTAGCAATTTTAATGGTCAGTAGTGTATAATAACTTGAGTTAAAGTCATTCAGTGTTGGTTCAAAACCCCAACTTCCTTTGCATTGTAGATGAAGACTAATGTCCACTGAATGCGAGGTATAAAAAAACAGCCCTTTCAAGTTCAGGTCCTGGTAAGCTAGCGGATCCGTCAGTGTTTTGCAAATGCTATGCGGAAATCAGATATACGCCCTAAACTGATCTCAATATTACACGATGTCATGTTTTGATCGTTATTGAAGTCTGAATAATGAAACGATGCAGACATGAAGCAATAAATGCATTTTCAGATGTACGGGCGTAATACGTGGTAATGATCAGTGCCTCCTAGTGGCGTGGCGGTCAGGCTCGGCGGTGGCTCGGCGCGTTCGCTGAGCTCAACGCTCTCTCTAGTGATAATAATAAAAATTATAAATAAATAAAAATAAAAATGACCTAGGAATTCACCAATGAACCACGAACAAAAATGAACAAACGTCCGCAATGGACCGATCGGGACAACATTTAAACTTTCACAATTGATTTCATTCAGTATCCAGAATCAGTTGACGTAAATTCTGTTGTGTCTTAATTACATTTTTTTCCTCTTACGTACTTTTCACGCAGATAACATGAACGGAGACAGCAGAGGTTTCAGTTAGTAACAGAGCTTATCAATTCTTGTTCTTCCCTCATACTACTCCTATTGTGTCTGGAAAGTGGGAACAAAAGCCATATTTCACAAAGAGGCACGTGGAGTATAGTTGTAGAGGGATACATCAGTAGCTGCATGGACTTTGCAGTGTGTATACTACGCTTATAATTGACTGTGCGTGGCTGCAGCAGGTGAACAAAAATATGGAAACACTAAAATGTTGTAATGCATTACAAACATTAAGGTCACAATCGTCTCGGAAGGGTTAAGTAATGGTCCTGAATGGCTTTCAGGGATTCCGTGTACTAAACAGTGAAAATTCCCATAACGATGTTAAAGATGGATAGGGATCACGGGGCCTTCTCTCCAAAGGAGACACAAAGACTCAGTGTTCAGATAAGCTGACGATGGTGGCCTGTACCGTGCGAAGTGGTGCAGTGGTTAACACAGTGGGGAGAAGAGTGCGGTTGAAACCCACCTCCAGATTTGGGTTTCGGTGATTTACCTAAATGGCTCTAAGAAAATTCTGGGGCAGTTCCTTTTAAAAGGACACAGCAGATTTCCTCCCGCATCCTCAACAAAAAGAATCCGAGCTCGCCATTAGGCTACGCGGTTCACGGGGATTCAAATGCATTTACTTCTCTGCGGCTGATGTTTGATGTTTAGTTGTTGATAGCTACAGGATAAAAGACTGCAGGAGAAGGCTGCCGATCATGAATGGCAGTCAGACAGCCAAAAATAATGCGTATTTACGCTGTAGTCAAACCCACAGCCCGCAAATTCAAGTACCTATGAATTACAATTAAAAACAACTTTAATTACAAAGAACACATAGAAAATGTCGTGAGAGAGACGAACCGCATGCTATTCACTGACAGAAAACTTAGATGTAACAGCTCCATTAATGAAATAACCAATACTACACTTCTCCGTTGTATTTTGGAGTATTGCTGTCCATTGTGGAATCCTAACCACACGAGACTGGCGGATAATATAGAAAATGTTCAGAGAAGGCCAGCTCGGTTTCTGTTATCACGATGCACGTAAGAGAATGTCACAGTAATGAAAACATTAAAAGAAAGGCTTTAACCCTTACTGCGAGATGTATTTGTGAAATTGCAGAGAAAATATGTCGATATGTAAACAATTCGGTATTTTTACGAGTCTTATATTTCATAATTGCTACCAAATCGTGAACTGAAATCGTACATCGAGAACCAGTCACTATATGGGTGTAATTTTTTTAATTAATTGAAGTTGACCGCTTTGATTTAGCAATAATTTTTATTGGTCAACAAAAGGTGCGCAATTAAAATATAACAGACCCATGTAATGACTTGTTCTCGAAGTTTTTTGTTTCAGATCTCCTCTAGCTCTTTCGTCTGCGATTTTTCTGTATAAATTTCAAAATCTTTGTCTTTTACCCTCCTTCTGGATTGATACATGACTACATCGTTATGAAGCCTTGCCTTCTGTATGAAACGATTCGTCCAAATTAGGTTACGCCGTTGCTCGTCAGAATCACGAAGCTATTTTCTACGAACATGTCCCGGCTTTCAATTATATTGCGGCTCTGATATCTACGAGCACGATTTTAATTTCTGCGAGTGGAAGGAGCAGTAATAACATGTATAATGCAACTCGTCAAAACATTAGAAGATTTTTCGACAAATGTGTGACGATTATTAGTTGTAAAAAATACTATTTAAAGCACCGAATTGTATACAAAGCATTATTTTTGGCTGTCTGAACGCAATTCGTGTTGGCTGCCTTCACCTCCCGTCATTCATATCGCCGCGACCTATCCATCAAATAGCAGCCTCCTTACGTAAACACATTTCAATGGTCGACAACTCAGACTCCAATCTTCCTTCCTTACGTACACACAGTGAGCAGACCGATGTCTCTCTTTCTCTCTCTCTCTCTCTCTCTCTCTCTCTCTCTCTCTCTCTCTCTGTGTGTGTGTGTGTGTGTGTGTGTGTTTGTGTGTGTGTGTGTGTGTGTTTTAGGGAGGGGGATGACAGCACATGTTCGCGCTCACAAAATTAGTCCTAGAGTATACGAGCTGTGCAACTAGGAGTTGTGATTTTGGAACACAAGAGCACCGTTATGGAACAAGAATCTACATCTACAAAAATACTCTGCAAATCACACTGAAGTGCATGGCAGAGGGTTCATAGAACCGCTTTTATGATATTTTTCTACAGATCCATTTTCTAATAGCCCGCGAGAAAAAGCAACACCTAATTCTTTCCGCTTATGATCTGATTTCTCCTATGATGATCATGTCTCCCTATGTTGATGAATGCTAACAAAACATGTTCGCATTCGGAAGAGAAAGTTGACTAAAGAGATTTGGAAAATAAATCCCTCGGCAACAAATAAGGCGTATCTTTTGATGATTTTAATTCCAACTCCTGCATCATTTTCGTGACACTCTCTCCTCTATAACGAGATAATGCAAAAAGAGACACCCTCCAAGTTTTTTTAACACTGCAGGGGTATCTACTTCTAAATTATGCATGCTGGCAGCTGTTTGTGATCGAATACTGAAGTATTTGCTTTGTCTTGTTTGGTGATGGAATTTCGGAAAGCTGTGTTTAACAACTCTACTTCAGCAGAATTATGTTCACCCATGTTGTCAGTCGAAATGAAATATAGCAACCTCTCATGGTGCCCATGCAAACCCATAATATGGCTGCCAAAACCATCACTTTACCCCCACCGTGTGTCAGTCTTAGAACGCAAATTTCTTAGGAGCTGCAGGAGTGTCCTGTAGGCTGCACTAGGCTAAATGAGTTCTTTCCTACATAGTATTCAGTTTTTATGTCTTCTGCATCATATTCTATTGTTATGGGCATTTCCATCACTGATGTTTGGTTTTTAAATTCCTACTCATCCTGCAGATTCAATTCTCCACTAACGTTTTTAGCTTTCGTTTACTTATTATTCGTCACAGTCCTCTTCAATAAGCATCTGTCGCTTTCATGTTTGCGGAAGCGGACTTGCAGTGATTACCGTATGCACCTAAAACTAAAAGCGTTTATACATATTCATTCGTTTGTGTACTCAATCGGGAAGGCACCCTACAAGAACTAGACAGGACCATATGTATTTGTACACTGCGTGGTTAGTACACTCACGGACCCCACATCAGTGTGATAAGTTATTGCCCTGTGACTACATTATATCCTGTTTATAAACGACCAAAACGAGGAAATGGACATCTAGGAAAAGAAGAAGAAAAAAAAAAAAAGACTGAGGATTCTATTTATAGCTTCCCAGTGTTTTGGCGTCGCCATTCGCCACAACGACGGCGGTCCACACCAGTCACAGCGCCACTACAAGACAGGCATGAGTCACTCTGTAGTACAGTGCACGCAGGATAAATTGGCCGGTAGATGCGCAGACTTCTGGGCAAGCGTGGGGAGAGCGGTAGTTGTGAGGGTAGCGGCCGGAGAGAGAAGCGAGCGCTGGAGGGGAAGTACCCAGTTCACTGGCCGACAGGCGGAAGTGGACTGACGCGGCCTCCCCTTCTGAACGAAGGAATCAACTCGCCTCGCCATCTCAGCGCATCGTCCACATTATTCTGCACAAACTCTACTTTGGCCGCCGGGGGTACCCACAGTTCTGTACCTCTTTGCTTGCTTTGCGCGCCGGCCAATAGGGAGAAAGAGGCTCGCCTACATATTTCGGCGCACCACAGCAACACCAAAACAGTTCTTCAGTTCTGTAGTTCTACAGTTTCGATCCAGTTCTATATGCTGGAGCCAGCAGCCTGTCTTATCATTAGCCGGAAAAGTTTACAATTGTTTTGCAGAATTGAGTTGTATCTCGGAAGAACTTCGTACCACACAAGCACAGAAAAATTAAATATTCATTTCATCTGTAATAAAAATGTATGTGGACTTATAATTTCTTTTAGTTACAGACCTATGTCCACATTCTTGATAGTCATGGATTACCTCCAGAACCTGCTGCAATCTGAAGACATACCAGAGAGTAAATATGGAGTTGATTTTTCACCAGTCTGCTCGGTTAACTACAACAGTTGGTAGGTTAGTGAAGGATGATACCTGTTCCTTCGTACTATCTAAAGCATTATACGATATGACTGTGCTTACCGCTCCTCTTTTCCATACATGTGTTTTCAAAATGCACCCAGTCTGATTTTGCTAGACATACGAGGTGCGACAATAAAGTAATAAGACTGATTGAAAAAAAAAAATGAAGGTTGCTTACAGTTTCAGTGAAGTTTAGTGTTGTCTCATCAAATTAGTTTCCTTCTGATTGCACACACTTTTTCCAGCTCTTCTTCCATTGATGTTAACATTTTGGAACTCATCTTCTGTAATATCCTTCAAAACGCTCTTCACAGCTTTTTGGAAACCTTGTGTTGTTTGAAAATGGTGTCCCTTGACCACCGTTTTTACTTTTTGAAACAGAAAAAAGTAGCGCAGAGCGATATCTGGCGAATAAGGTGGCTGTGGTCGTAGCGAAATTTGTTTTAAGGTTAAAATTGTTGTACTGTCACAGCAGTGTGGGACGGGGCATTATCGTGATGCAGAATCCAATTATCAGCAATGTTGGCACGGACACGAAGAACTCTTTTACGAAGTCTATCTAAAATTTCTTTATAGTATTATTGGTTAACTGTTTGTCAAGGAGGCACCCACTCATTATGAACAGTTCCCATGGAATCAAAGAAACACACAAGCATGCATTTCACTTTTGACTTTGACATTCGTCCTGCCTTCACTAAACATTTTATACCAATGAAATACTCGAGCTCCTGACATAATCTCCTCTCCAAAAGACCTCAGAATTTTACCGTAAGTTGTCGTCGCGTTTTCACCCAATTTAACGCAAAAAGAAATGCCATACCGTTGCGCAATATTATGCGGTTCCATTTCCGTGACGAGAGACACAAACACATGTTAACTTATCACAGCACAACTCACGACTGAGCAGTATCATGATTGCATAGGTGTGCCGCTTGGACTAGAAGCAGCTTGTAGACCGAAGTCAAAGATATTGTACCACATCTTGCAAAGAAAATCAGTCTCATTACTTCATTGCTGTACCTCGTATTCTTGAATCTGTATGAGTAATCCCAAGCCTACTTCCAAATGAAGCTTTTTTTTTCACCCTCCGTGTAACTTACTGCTTGCGCCTCAAAAATCCCAGATTAATCACCACTCGATCGGGGCGCGTGCATCTCGTCGCTGAAAGTGGTGACGGACACATTAGGTTTCCCCGCACGTGGCTCAAACTCGGTGGCGCGTGTGTACGGAGGAAATGAATTCTCCGCCGTCTGGGAGCTCATTAATCACGACGCGAGCCGCAGCTGGGCCCCGCGGCCGCTGCCGCCCCCGCCGCTGGCGCGTTTTTGCTCGATGGCGTTCTCACACGACACGACCCCAAAGAGGCGCCATGTTTGAAGTCGGATTAGCGTACGCCACTAGCGGAAAGAGACACCAGCGTCGGTACCAGTGAGAGGAGTTGGACTACCACGAATCAGTATGGAAGAAAGCACACATCAGAAACAGTTTTGCATCACGTGTGTTGCCTGGAGCTACAATGACCTGATTTAAAAAAAAAAAAAAAAAAAAAAAAAAAAAAAAAAAAAAAAAAAAAAAAAAACCTTGCAAATGCTTAATTTCTTCCAAAAGTCAGTCTTTTAATAATATCGTCTGTTGAATGGAAACCAGGCTCAGCTAATATCCATTTGTATCTTTGGAGTGTCCACTGCTGCACATATCGATTTCTTTGATTCTTTGGAAACACTGCAACACACTGCAGTTTGCACTGACCACTACACCACTGGGGACACACTGATCACTGCACCTGCTAGGACTACCTAAGCACGCCTCCCGTCAGATACAAAATTCCCAGCTTCACCCAGCCCACAGTTCTCAACTCGTAGTTTTGAAACTTATTCCTGTAAGAGTAAGGGCCTCAAATGTGCCCATCCCTCCCCACTAATCAAAGGATCATTGCCCGTCACCGGCATATGTTTGTGTGTGTGTGTGTGTGTGTGTGTGTGTGTGTGTGTGTGTGTGTACACATTTTCAGCTTTGCCCATTCGCAGTTGATGTCATATATTCTGTGAATATGAAAGAATAACAACTGCAGGATCAGAAGTGACGCCTGTTCTTTCCGAACAGGCGCCACACGTACTTATGTAATGTGCCAGTGACGGGCAATAATCCTTTCGTTAATGGGGAGGGGGTGGACAAGTTTGAGTACTTTACTCTTAAGGGAATTAGTTTCAAAACTACGAGTTTGAGTACTGTGGGCAGGGTGATGCTAGGAATTTATATCTGACGGGAGGCGTGCTTGGGTAGCCCTTGCAGGTGCGGTGATCACTGTGTTCCCAATGGTTTAGTGGTCAGCGCAACTGTCTAGAAGGCAGGAAAGCCACGTTCGAATCCCGGCTGGGTACACATTTTCTCCTTTGCCCATTCGCATTTGATATCATAGTTCAAATGTTCAAATGTTTGAAATTCTATCAGACCAAACTACGTGGTCATCATTCCGTAGCTTACAAACTACTTAAACCTAGGTAAACTAACCTAAGGACAAACACACACACCCATGCCCCAGGGAGGACTCGAACCTCCACGGCGAGCAACCGCGCGCTCCGCAGCGAGACGCTTTAGACCGCTCGGCTACTCCACCGCGGCTTGATATCATATATTCTGTGAATCTGGGAGATAAAAAGTGTAGTTAAAGGGACGGTGAATGGCAAGAATCACGGGGCAGCTTAAATAAAGTCGTTTAAAGTGGACCATCGATGAAGGAGGATGCTGCAGCTGTACAGAAGCAACACGAAAGCAGAAGTGGATCAGATCAGTTAGCGACTGGAGCATGTATTCTGAAGTTAAGCCTCTGCATAACATCGGAGAAACAAAAATTTCCTTTCGTTGCCGAACACTTTAGAAAGGCGACATTAAGGGGTTTCTTAACACTCTGAAAATTTACTTAAGTTACCGTAAATAAACATAGTTTTTACGATTATTTTACTGGACTTACCTAAAAGCTTACTGCAATTAATGCATTAACAACGAAACGTTAATAAAATGAAAAAAAAAAACTATCAATTTTGTACACCATTGTTGGAACGTCAACGAGTCTCGTCAAGCGCAAAATTTAACTCAGCGTTAACGATTATATCTCGGCAACTGCTAATGATTATTAGATAACTATTCTCATTATGAGTTAGCGTGCATGCGTACTTCAATTAACAGTGTCAAATACACCGTGGTGCTGTAGCAGTCAGCCAGGCCTTGCTGTGCGGAATTTCCAGCTTGCTGTTCCCATCACGGTGTTGTCACCGCAGGTTTGTTTAGCGCCAGACCAAATGAATCTATCCGCTGCACCCCTCACCTCGCATTACTGCCACTTGCTGCCGTTTACAAAACACTTATGCCGACAAGCTGTGATACAATTTGTATTCCTTCCAATACAACGTGCATTGCTCCTGTTTGCGCATAGTTAAATTATGACAAGTTATAAACTAGAACCACCTGTCAACAGTAAATAACAAGATGATATGATATGAAAATAAAAATAGAATGAAACTCTTACTCTGCAGCGGAGTGTGCACCGATATGAAACTTCCTGGCAAATTAAAATTGCGTGCCGGAACCGGGACTCGAACCTGGGACCTTTGCCTCTCGCGGGCAAGCGCTCTACCACTGAGCTACCCGGACACACTTCACGGTCTGTCTTAACAACTTTACTTCTACCATTACCTCGTCTCCTACTTTCCAAACTTCACAAAAGTTCTCCTGCGAACGTTACAGAAATAGCACTCTTGGAAGAAAGGATATAGTGGAGACATGGCTTAGCCACAGGCTGTGGCGGAAGTGAAGTTGTGAGGCGGCGTCGTGAGTCGTGTCGGGGTAGCTCAGTGGTAGATCGCATGCCCGCAAAAGGCAAAGATCCCAGGTTCAAGTCCCGGTTCCGGCACACAATTTTAATCTGCCAGGAAGTTTCAAAATAAAAATAGTTTATTTCTTTTGACAATTGTTAAGTATCGTATCAGGCAGCACTGTTATTCAGTGTAATGTTACATGGATAATTTGTATGATTAATCGTAGTGAAATGAAAAATGTTCACATGTTTGTAAAACGAAGCGACCAAACTACTGGGGACAATGGTCGCTAGACTTTCAAACTACTTAAACTAAGGCCAAATAGGCGAGGGAGGATTCAAGCCTGCAATGAGATCGGCCACGCCATCTGCCACATGGCGTCTCAGACTTCCATTCCCGCGCTGCAAATCAACAAATCTTTTTTAATTAATTTATGAATGTAATTACAGCCTAGCCGTTATATAACAGAAAATTTTCTACGGACTCACCAGTAAAAGATCAGATTCGTATTGAGAAGGTCGCAGGTTCAACTCCACCCTGCCCCAATTTTTTTTCTGCTCCATGGCAATGCGTACACGTTCATATTGTTCCCGTAGGGATCGCGAGGACAAGATTATATTAATTACAGCACGCACGGAGGCATTTAAACAATTATCCTTCCCATGCTCAATACGTGAATGAAACGGGAAAAAACCCTAATAACTGGTACAGTGGGACATACCCTCTGCCAAGCACTCCATAATGGTTTGCAGAGTATTGATGTAGATGTAGACTGACGTCACAATTAACCGCAACATCATGTAGGTTATTTTATTAATTTATATAAGCAAAAAAAAAAAAAAAAAAAAAAAAAAAAAAGAGAGAAAGGGCATTGGATGAAATTCGGGACTACAAACAATTAAAAAGGGACTGTAGTTAAGGCGTACTTCAGGAAATCGTGTATGTAAATCGATACTTCCATTCTTTTGCAATTGATGAATTACATGTACCGGGGTGATATTCATCGAAGAAACAGGGGAATCGATAATTTTGATCGCATCTTGCTAACGTTATGAACGCCGCCCTTTTGCAGTTACAGGTTTTTTAAAATGTTTCCATAGAAAAAACAAACTTGATTGACATTGTGAAAACAGCTTCTTTCATCGCACAGTCCAGCAGCGATCCACGCGTAACGCAGCATGTCGCTGAATACTTGCGAGGACAGCTGGTGATGTATAATGGAATTTAGTTTGATGAAAACTTCTCGGGAAGTGATTTCTTCTTCTTTCTCGATTAGGTAAGTGCAGTTCTGAATTTTTTTTTGTTAATTTTTTTATCTGACTATAAAAATATACATCACATGGTTGCACTAGTGGCGTACACTCTTTGACAAAAAACCTGGCCGCCGGCCGGCCGCCGCTGAGCCTAAGTCTGAGCCGATCGCTACATGGGACAATAAAAGTGGCCGCGCTGATTCGCTCTCAGTCCAGCTATCTGCACAATCTGGCAACACTGCAGACTCCGGGAGTTCATACAGCACTTCTTGTGTGCAGTTAGAAGAAAACTGGGTCAGCTCTCTCCATGGTCTTGCGGTAAAGTGCGCGACTTGCATGTTCAGTATTAGCCATCGAAACCGACTGTTGACAAAAATTTTTAATTCACGTCACTCGTTCATGCTCATGCCCCATGTGTAAGGGAAGCGTATTTCATTTTTTGGTACACTGGTAATAACATTTCGGCCCAATAACATCGCCGCCTATGGCCGCAGCACTTGGCAGCGCTCTCCGCGGCCCACTCGCCGGCAGCAGCGGTGGCGACGCTACACAGCGCTGCCTCGCCCTCTGCCCACAGCGCCTGCCGCCGCTCATCGCCCTGGATGTGTTAAACGCGTTACTCTTGAGTGGTGATCCACAAAAAACGTTGAGATTCGTATTTCACACAGGATATCACGAAGCAGACCACCTATTTTGAATGATGAGCATATAATACATTAGAGGCAAAAAATTGTCATTGTCCAATCCAATGGCACTCTACGATGGTTAACACTTATTTGTGATTTAAATCTCGATCCTTTTCCTTTCAGAAAAGCCTTTCATGTAATTTGTTATTGTCATCAGTTCATATGTTTTCATCAAGACACAACATGTAACTCACTAAAATGTTTAGTGTCGTTGTTTCACTCCGTACGGTAAATGAATGAGCTAAATTATGTGAATACGTTTCAGTGCACGTTCTAAAGCAATACAGGCACACTGCAAGGTTCGAGTCTTCATGTCTCATTTCTACAGGAGATATTTCACATCAATGGAGATGAATTCGAATTTCTTCGAAGGCGTTTGTATGGTGAAGCAAAGAAGACATCTAATACCATTTCCATAATTTGAAGTCGACCGTTCTGAAAGACTTATTGTATAAAATTTTTCTTATGATTCCGTTAAAGAGTTTCTTCTTGCAATCTGCAGCGTATAAAGTAAAATAAAATGAAATTAAATTCCATCCCCAAACGCACTTTCTCCAACCAGGATTAGAACTGCCGACTCACACTAGGGCTGCAGGACAAGACACAAGCAGAACCACACAGCCAACCACACACTGTGGCATCGTGCCCTCAGTCTCTCACATATTCTATGCTGAGCCTCTAACGCATCGCAAAAGTCACCTACACAAACAACTACATTCCTTGAGTGCAAAAGTTAAATTTCTGTCTCTCATTTCACGACGGCATTACAAATCATTAGTCATGAAACTAGAAAAGGAATGTCAAGTGAACTTAGTGAGACAATTCAGTACCACTTGAGGAAGTAACTTCACTGTCACAGTGTTGCCAAATATCAGCAACGATGTTGCCAGTTCTTAGCTGTACTAGGAAGACCTGTGAAGCGATAAGCGACGCGAAATCGCGCTAGTCTCATGCGGGCTTCTAGAGGGGAGTCGCGCATTTCGGTTAATATGCGGCGATGTCTCCTGATAGATTCCGTCGTCACATTTACGATGCAGATATTAAATTCGTCCAATGAGGCCGAAACTATCGTTTACATTTTTTGAAGCTTTACTGCATTATGATATATTTTCGGCAAATGACTAGAGAAAAAAATACTGATATTGTGATTGCAACATACGGCAAATCAAAGACTGAGATACGTAAACATGCATCACGATTACAGTTTTATCCCCCCCCCCCCTCCCAAAAAAGACTAAAACAATTGCTTTGATACATTTCGACAAAAGCTAATTTTTCTATGAAAAGTTACTGGAAATCAATGATGCCCCATCCGTCTCGAAAAACTTGAAAGGGACTGCGTTTCAAAATGCAACCTTACGACTGTACAAGTAATATTTCATTTCTTCTACGTGTTGGTTTGCTTGAAAGCCAGAAGAAACATGGTTAACTGATTATTTGTGCAACACAATAATTATTGTACTTATGTATTCAGAAGACTGGATATTTAAAATTACGGTCATGAACACAGAAACTAAACTGTATATGTGGGCAACGTGCAATTCTGATGTTTTTCCTCTGCAAACATACACATATAATCTTTAGACTACTAAGCAGCTTATTGATTTCGTAGTGTTACAGCCTTGATGGGCCAACAAATGATGATGAGAATCCGAACCCATGTGTCTGGTGGATTTTTCGAACGTTGCAACCTATGACTTGCACGTGTTGTTGCTTAGTATCTGTCGTCACGATGTTAAATCAACAGAAATTGTTAAAAACATTTTACCTACTTTCTCCTAATGTCCCATTTTTCGTCAAACCACACATTATTTCTGGTCTCTTGGCCACATGGGAAACAAAGCTTTTGCAACTGAATTAATGATAATAATGATGGTAATAATGATAGTAATCAATGATATTTACGGCATTACAGCAGAATGATAAAGATTACAATAACAATAGAAAATGACGATTTCTTGGTTGACACAATGCAATGAGTTTTGGTATTTCGTTGCTGAATGCTATTTATGATATTTTTCAGAGGAGAAAAATAGACCTGAAGCCACACACATCACTAGTACAACGATACCCCACTAATCAACTATGCTTGCTGTAGATGAGAAAATGAGAACGGCGCCACCGAGTTAAAATGAGATTACTCGTTCAGTTATCTGACATTTTTTTGGCAGTTAATACAGACAGTCCCGACATAAAACACAAAATTATTTGCAATTTAAGGAGTGGTAGACCTTTCTGCGGTCGAAAATTTAATTCAGGATAACAGAGTGATTTAAATGCAATGACTAATCTCATATCCTCATGAATATTGGAAAATACCTCGAATTCTGGAACTAAGGGAACGATCAGAGTTTCCTAGCATCGTAAGCAATACTGCGAAGCTATAGGAAGAATTTATTGGCCATCCCACAATATCCTCATTCCTACAAACAGCTTGCTTCAACTGGCTTTCATCCATGCTGCGCTACCAACGCCCATTCTAAATAAGGCTTCAGTCCGAAAGCAGACAACATCATTGAAAATGCTGATGAATAGATGACTTGCGTTCATCAACTTCCGCAGAGAGTTTCTTTCAACGAAACGGAGAAAGTGTGAAATGACTACTTTATCCAAAGTTCCTACGGACTTTTGTCCCAAATTGGACGTATATACGTTCAGTCTTGTCATACGCGGCTCAGATTCCAGGAATATCACCAAAATGAGCATCTGGCGGGTACCGTCCTAGAGCAGCTATTACGCAAGTTTTTACCGATAATCATAAAATTGACAAGACGGCTTTTGCTGCAGAATATAGTGACTTCTATTACATCCGCATAATCTTTCCCAATAAGAAACTGTTTTCTTCGTATAGTGATGCCCCTGTTTAGGTGCATCATAATGTTAGTGTTTAATGTTGCTTCAAAAGTACTTTTTGTCTTAAATATTTTTATATTTGCAGGTGATTCAAAGTAATTGTAATAATTAGTTTCCCTTCAAATTACTCCATTCATTCGATCTGTTATTTGTAAAGTAATTGCAACCACCAAAAATGAAATTGTCCTATAAACCAAACCTTTCGGTTATCTTAGGTCATTCCTATATGGGCAGAACACTTTCATCTGAAATATCTCCACGAAAGGCAGAGAAGCGGACGGTTCTCTGTCATAATAGAGTTAGGTTCGCGTAGCTAGTCCTCTGTGCAGAAGACATGTAATTATATGTTGAAGAAAGAAGTCATATCTAAGAAACTTGCATATTAATTTTATTTTTCCGTGTATTTACATTCTTTCAGTTTATATTCGCCTTTACTTCTCACAAAATAATGAGATATATTTTTCTCTGCTAGTAGCTACCTTTGGCCGTTTCCGACCGCATTACATTTTCCGTTGTCTCTAGACGGATAATACTTTGTCTCTGCCGATCCCAGATTTCACGTCGAAAGAAAACATGTGCTCCACATAATTCATTTCGCAGTAGGCGGTCGTATTTCCACCGTTGGTATATTTACTTGTACGAATATTGTTCGTAACCATAAACAGTTTGCTCTTGCTGTTCATCTCCTTAATATTGTTAAACACATATTTTCCCTATAATTCTCTTCGTGAAGTGTTTGAACTGCTGTGCTTTATTATTGTTAGTACTATTAGTTTTTATTTCAAGTTGATCTCTGAATTTGTATTTTGTATTACCGTTATATTTGTTTGTTCAATATGTTTCACAATATTGAAGATCAACAAGTTATCATATCCATTAATATAAGCGACTTAGAGCTAATGTATAACGTTCATTTTAGTCTTGTTTCATCCGTAAAAGTTGCTATGAAAATCTGGAGCACTTCTTAAACACTCTTAATTTCAAAACCATACGTAGGCAGAGGACATTAAAGGATTGCTCATTTATTAACTTCATTCATAATGATAATTTGGATCAAATTTATTTACAAATTTTGTACTCAGTCCATTTAATTTTTATGATAGCGGTAAAATTACAGCTTTGCGCAACCTAGGGCATCTGTTCAAAATCAATGAATAAGAGATACATCAATACTTTTATTTACTATCTTTTAACAAGCAACAGTGCAATTGCTTTCCCTAATATTGTTCTAAACCATGGCACAATTCATCGATCAATTTTAATCGTTGTAACACGTGATTATTAGGTTGCTTTATTGTCTACTGTGTTTTTGTTACAAATTTTACAATTGATTTTATACTAACGATAGGCCAGACACTTAATTAACGTAACTCAGAACCGCGTGATAATGCAATATTTACTCGCATTCGTTTTTGCTACGGAGCGAATTGGTGCATTGGTAACACACTGGACTCATATTCGGCTGCATGGCGCTTCGAATTGGCCTTCGGCCATTTGGATTTGAGTTTTCTATGATTTTCCTAAATCAGTCTAGGCAAATGCCGATATGGTCCCTGCGGCAGTGCACGGCCGATTTCCTTCCACATCCTTATCATGACAATCCGAACTTCTGCTTCGCTCTAATGGCCCCCTTGTCGAGGGGATGTTAAATCGTAACCTTCCTTCTTTCTTTCGTGTCTCGTGTGCAATAGAGCTTACTTTGTTCATGTTTCCGTTTGTTGGTACAAATTTTGCAGTTCATTTCAAACCAACTGCCCTCTGAACAAGAGACCTTGAACTTTCAACTTAACTTAGAACTGGATGACACTGCTTCATTAACGCCATTTCTTAATTGGTGTGTGGTGGAGGGCAATTTTTATACAACTGCTGTTTCCGCCTGTTTCTCTTCCAGTCGTGAATGGTTCGCCGTTAAAACTATTTCTGGTATGACTTAGTGTGAGTTCATATCGCCCTATCTTTTACCTTCGCGATCTTTTCGTGACTAATACAGAAGAGAGGTCAGGTGAAATAGAAATAAAACAAATGTATCGAATGCCTCTGTTGTATTCTCATAAAAACGGTTGAAACTGAATGAAAAATTTCACACATACAAAATTTTAAAAGTGTAAAATAATCATTCAGATGGAAAATGCATAGAAACGTTGTTTTAAAATAGACTAAGACGTATAAAGTAACTTTTGTTCTCTCGATAATTGCTACCGCGTTAAGGATAGTTCTAATAAATTTTCGAATTTTTAATAGCTATGTCAGACATCATAGTAACACTGGAACATAAAGTGTTCTTGCATCATGAGTAATGCTAACAGTAGCGTTTAGTGGCCACCAACGTGAAGGGTAATTTATTTCATTAACGTTCTGAAGTCGATAAGAGGTATGACGCGGTGGCGGCAGCCACGATCGTTTCGGTAAATGCGGCACAACGAGCGAGCGAAGTCCTGCGCGTCTGGAAACGGAGAAGGCGGAGCGCGCCTGCTGGAGGGATAGTTTTCGTTCTGAACAGAGGAAACCATCAAAAGGAGCCTAACAGATATTCGGTAGACATCTTGGAACTTACGCGTTTTGACTTTAACGTAAGAAATAAATGAAATTCACGAATTGCATTGAACATTGCAATGTATAGTAAATTAATGTCGTCCGCTATCTGCGACGACACCGATCGAATGATAATCTATCGACGTGAGATACCTGGCACCTAAAAGTCGCCATTAAGTTTGTACTTTGAAACCTATCACCGCGCTGTAATGACCACGTTTCAATTAAAACTATGTTTAAATCGCATCCGGCCATGAGACTACGTAATATTTTATGAAATCAACGAGGCAGGCAACAAAGACAGGTCCGGAATCCATTGAGCACCTCATCAAGGAACGTGCTCAAAAAATTCAAATGGAACGCTATTTATCGTAGCAAGATGTTCTGTCAATAACAGGTCGCTTGTAATTTCCATATTGGCCTGTGGACATTTTATTTTATTAGGAAGCAAACTCGAAGGAAACTGGACAAATTTGGGTATTTAGGAAGAGTTTTCTGCGACAAATTGTGAGTCTTATTGTTAGTTAATGGAGTACAGTAAACATAACGATAAGTACTGTATATGAATCAACCATAAACCGAGAAATAAAACTGGTAATACGCTCAGGAGGGATTCATTGATTTTTTTTTTTATTAAGGTCCAGGTCCAAGACCGTTCTCACGTTTTTAAATGCCCATCTTCAGGTGTTAATTTTTTTCATATGAAAATTCATTAGAGAGACACAAGGTTCTAATTGCTTTCATCTGTCATGGGAATAAAATTTCATTAATTAGGCTCAGATATATGGAACGAGTTCAACAGAAATCATCACTGTCATTCAGAATAAAAACCAAGGACATTAAAATGTGGGACAAATAGTCGCGTAATTTTGATTACTGTATTTTCAATTAAACCAGTAGATGGCCGACGAAGTGAAGGAGTACAAACCAAAGAAAACTGTCCAAAGAATCGGGGAAACCGATAGATGATGGATTTGTATTTTGCTCATCTTTGCATCAAGTATTATGGCAAGGTAATACGAAAATGCGCAACCACCCAGATTCTCTGCTTTGTTACAGCTTCATGAGGACTAAATTCATTTAGGTAATATTCCTTGAATGTGAGAAGCGTTTGACAAGACTCAACGTAGATACAGTCCATGTTCGCACAACAGTGCCTAGTATCATTGGAGAAAATGATGGTTCACATTACTTTTTCGTTTTGTTACAAAAAGCTCTCACTGAAAGTTGATGAGGGTAAGTTATCAATTAATCATTATTTCTTCTCAATTCATGGCTAAAACCCAGTTGAGGCCAGATACTAGTATGACTGAGAATATTGTGGGCTGTCGCTTTCAAGATGCGAAGTGTTTGATACCTTACTGTTTAGTGACGGATGATGCAACGTTCATTTCCAGTAACTCATAAAAAATTGCTTTTGTAGATATCTAACAAAGTAATTGTTTTAGTCTTTTTTTGGGTGGGGGAGGGGGGTGAAACTGAAATCTTGATGGAAGTTTATATATCTCAGACTTTGACCTGCCGTATGTTGCAAGCATAATATCAGTATTTTTTTCTCTAGTCATTTGCTGAAATATCATAATGCTGTAAAGCTTCAAAAAATGTAAACGATAGTTTCGGCCTCATTGGACGAATTTAATATCTGCATCGTAAATGTGACGACGGAATCTATCAGGAGACATCGCCGCATATTAACCGAAATGCGCGACTCCCCTCTAGAAGCCCGCATGAGACTAGCGCGATTTCGCGTCGCTTATCGCTTCACAGGTCTTCCTAGTACAGCTAAGAACTGGCAACATCGTTGCTGATATTTGGCAACACTGTGACAGTGAAGTTACTTCCTCAAGTGGTACTGAATTGTCTCACTAAGTTCACTTGACATTCCTTTTCTAGTTTCACGACTAATGATTTGTAATGCCGTCGTGAAATGAGAGACAGAAATTTAACTTTTGCACTCAAGGAATGTAGTTGTTTGTGTAGGTGACTTTTGCGATGCGTTAGAGGCTCAGCATAGAATATGTGAGAGACTGAGGGCACGATGCCACAGTGTGTGGTTGGCTGTGTGGTTCTGCTTGTGTCTTGTCCTGCAGCCCTAGTGTGAGTCGGCAGTTCTAATCCTGGTTGGAGAAAGTGCGTTTGGGGATGGAATTTAATTTCATTTTATTTTACTTTATACGCTGCAGATTGCAAGAAGAAACTCTTTAACGGAATCATAAGAAAAATTTTATACAATAAGTCTTTCAGAAAGGTCGACTTCAAATTATGGAAATGGTATTAGATGTCTTCTTTGCTTCACCATACAAACGCCTTCGAAGAAATTCGAATTCATCTCCATTGATGTGAAATATCTCCTGTAGAAATGAGACATGAAGTCACGAACCTTGCAGTGTGCCTGTATTGCTTTAGAACGTGCACTGAAACGTATTCACATAATTTAGCTCATTCATTTACCGTACGGAGTGAAACAACGACACTAAAACATTTTAGTGAGTTACATGTTGTGTCTTGATGAAAACATATGAACTGATGACAATAACAAATTACATGAAAGGCTTTTCTGAAAGGAAAAGGATCGAGATTTAAATCACAAATAAGTGTTAACCATCGTAGAGTGCCATTGGATTGGACAATGACAATTTTTTGCCTCTAATGTATTATATGCTCATCATTCAAAATAGGTGGTCTGCTTCGTGATATCCTGTGTGAAATACGAATCTCAACGTTTTTTGTGGATCACCACTCAAGAGTAACGCGTTTAACACATCCAGGGCGATGAGCGGCGGCAGGCGCTGTGGGCAGAGGGCGAGGCAGCGCTGTGTAGCGTCGCCACCGCTGCTGCCGGCGAGTGGGCCGCGGAGAGCGCTGCCAAGTGCTGCGGCCATAGGCGGCGATGTTATTGGGCCGAAATGTTATTACCAGTGTACCAAAAAATGAAATACGCTTCCCTTACACATGGGACATGAGCATGAACGAGTGACGTGAATTAAAATTTTTTGTCAACAGTCGGTTTCGATGGCTAATACTGAACATGCAAGTCGCGCACTTTACCGCAAGACCATGGAGGGAGCTGACCCTGTTTTCTTCTAACTGCACACAAGAAGTGCTGTATGAACTCCCGCAGTCTGCAGTGTTGCCAGATTGTGCAGATAGCTGGACTTAGAGCGAATCAGCGCGGCCACTTTTATTGTCCCATGTAGCGATCGGCTCAGACTTAGGCTCAGCGGCGGCCGGCCGGCGGCCAGGTTTTTTGTCAAAGAGTGTACATTTAGGGAGATTACTTTGATACCGCATGTTGGCAAACCGTCTTCATCTTGGAACAGTTCGTCTTATATGTGTGGATTTGTTTGTCCTCCCAACAAGTCAATCATCATAAGACATTTATTCTCTTGCACGGGCTTCATCACATTAGTTAAATATTTTTTGTACAAGGCTGTTGTCAGTTTTCAGGATTTTGAAGAAGTGATGATAACATTTGTATATTTTGCCGCGTACTCATCTACTGAGTTTTGAACCCTCGGTTCAAAATAGCCTATACTCTCCTGTACGCATATGTAACCATGTGGTAATAGTTTTCTTGAAGGCTCATAGCATATTGGGCTGTATAGGAGTGTGTTACATTGTGCATACACTTTCGTTTCACGCACACCACTTCTGACCCTTGTCTTTCTATAGTTCGGTCATACGTCGACTGATACTGGCGGTGTAAAGACTGTTCCATTAAGTTTCGGGTGTGCAGCCGCAAGAATTCTCCTTCTTCTTCTAATATTTCGGCTGTATAACATTCAGACATCTTCAGAGTGAGCCGAAAGACTGACGCTCCAGTGCTCGTTTCGGCCCTTTATACTCGCGTACTGTGCGACTGCGCATGCGGCCACAGATACATATGCGCCAGAGACGTTGGTCGGCGGCAAAGACGTGCATAATGCACGAGTTGAAACTACGGCTCCGCTGTCAATCGGTGTTGGAATATCGATGTATCACTATGAGCTGCACTGTGATGACGTCTTTGTGAGTTTATTACAGAAAGTGCCGGATTCCATGATTTATCTAGATTGAAACCAGTATCTCTATTAATTAAATTCGTCGACAAACGGATTTCAATTGCCTCCTTCACTATTGAATCCCAAAAAGATGAAGTCGTTGCCAAAATTACAACGTTGTCATACAACATACTGTGACCAGTGTCAATGCAGTGTTCTGCCACTGCCAACTTGTTAGGTTGTAAAAGACGTGTGTACCTTTGGTGTTCTGTACATCTTTCATAGACAGCCCGAGTTGTTTGTCCCATGTAAGAAAGGCCACATTCACATGGAATTTTGTAAACTCCAGATTTTCGGAGCAGCAAATCATTTTTGATGGAGCCCACGAGTGAAGCTGCAAATTTCTACTGGTGACTAGCTGGTTATACCTCCGTGCTTCTACGAAGCGATCATACGCCCAGGAATCAATTGTGTGATATTTGTCGTTCCGAGTTCCTCCCTTTTTTATGTGATCTTCCCAAATTTTCAAATCTTGCATATGCTTCAAGCTAGATGCACCTTTCGTTTTGCAGACTCTTCAACTTCCGCTTTGGAGTTGTTTTTTGCAAGATAACCGCCATTATTTTATAATTTAGTGGTACGAATTCTGGATCTTCGTTCCTCATTTTTTTTCATCGGATTAGTTTGTAGTAATCAACTGAAATGCCATCCTTCTGCATATTCACCTTCTTCATCGACGTCTTCGAACCGAATCAACTCATCGTCGCACACAAACGTGTATACAGATAAGACTTCAGTATTTTCTGATGTATTTTATTTGCCATTTGAATGTGTTCTTCTGTTAGTATCGTGGAACTTTCTGATGTGATCAGAAACTCTTCGGTCAAATGATGTAAACATAAATCCAACACTGTCTTCAATCGTCGCTTTGACGCTTCGCTATGCAGGCTATTATCTTCTGGCTCCTGTTTTTTATCTACTGACGTTCCAGGAATGTTAAGATTTCCACTTTTGTCCGACATTTTATATCTTTCCACAAAATTTTCCTCTATTTTTCTCACGGTACAGTTGTCTTTTCCTGCAATGATTGCGATACTTCCCAGAATATTCACACACTAATCTCGCAATATTCACTTTACCCGGTCAAGAGCGAGAAGATAAATGAGTTAACTGACTAGCGTTGTCCCTTAACTTTTGTAAATTAATACAGCAACAAGTTGTCTGACGATTAAGGAACACCTCAGTGGCAAAGTTCACAATACGAACAGCAATACCAGTTCAAAGCACGGTGATAATAAGTGTGAGATCCACGAGAGAGAGTCACAGTATACAAGCGGCAGCACAGTACGTACACGGAACTTGAAAGTACGGTGACTGATGATCTGTTGTCTGGTAGCGGCCCTTAATAGCTGCCCGACGTTCAGGCCGGTGTCGATGGGGAAGGTGTTGTTTGTGCCGACGGCGCCACCAAGGTCAAATTAAACTCACGATTATTCGTGTTTGCACCTAATGGACCGTTCACAACCCTAAGTCTGCAAGGTAATATGTTTGTTATAATAATGACGTCCCATGCTGATGTTGTGCACAAATAAATATATGATAATAATATAAATATATGATAAATAACATATATGATGTTGCGATTAATTGTGAAGTCAGTAATGAACGCATTGCCAAGGACTAAAAAATATTTGCCGCCGGACGAAATCGAACCTGCGAACCTTTCAATAAAAATCCAATCTCTTACCGCTGACAGTGAGCCAAACACCGCTTTCTAAACAGACTCTCTCTGGGGCAGTTGATATGGTGCATATGGTGATAGATCCGTATCAAAATTCCTTTTATGTCCTAAACGCTTAGCCATCTGGGGTTCACACTAAGCCCCACATGTACCATAAATTTGGACGAATTAGGCGATGACGAGTAGGCGTCCTCTTCTTATAAGTTTGAATATACCGTATTTCCTTGAGGCTGGAAAGTTTCTGACCACGAATCAGTTCGATTTTAGGAAGGATGCTTCGTGTGAAACTCAGCTTGCCCTTATGTCACATGAGCAAAAGGTAGAATCTCCTTGATTTCCGAAAGACGTTCGAGACGGTCTCACTGTAGACTGCCAAGTGAAGTTTCCAGATGTGTCAAAAGATTCAAGAGTTAAGTACTAAAACGAAATACATTAACATTCGTGGACATCCCGTAGAAGTCTCTTCAAAGAACTGGGAAAACTAAGTACTGTCTCTCAGTATATTTATTCCATGATGAAATTTGTCGTAAATAATATATCCCTTTTTCCAAGAAAAAGCTTAGTTTATACAAACAATACTAGGAACAAAACATATCTGCATCAGAACTTAAAAGCACTTACTTTAGTTCGAAAAGGGGTCCACTACTCAGGAACATACATTTTCAATAATTTGCCAGTATCCACAAAAAATTTTGCTACAAATAAGGATCAGTTTTAGAGGAGCTTGAATAACTTACTAGTGGCGAACTCCTTCTACTCCATTGAAGAAGTTTTGAGTAGACCCAAATGATGTACTGTATATATTCATACTAAACGGTTTTCGGCTTGTAAAAAAATAAAAAAATAAAAAATAAAAAAAATAAAAAAAAATTGCCGGCCGCGGTGGCCGAGGGGACTGAGGCGCTCCAGTCGCGGTCTACACGGCCACTACGGTCTGGGGTTCTAATCCCCTCGGGCCGTCCTTAGTATAAGGTAGTACATAAGTAGTTTGTAAGTTTAGGGACTGATGGCCCCGTGGTTAAGTCCCATAAGCTTAACAAACATTTGATTTTTTTTTGTAAAAAATTAAAAATAAAGTTACATATTGGCATGTTCTACATCCACAAGGATCTCCTCAATACGGATCTATGGAACGAACAGCTAATCTAATCTAAACAACGAAAATTCGTGTGAATCAAGGGTATCGTTAGCTGTGAGCCAGGCAAATTTAATGGGACCGTTACAGAGGGTGGGTTTACTTGTAGTTGGGAGCTCCAACGTTAGGCGGGTGATGGAGCCCCTTAGAGAGATGGCTGCCAAGGAGGGGAAGAAGGCCAACGTGCACTCCGTGTGCATACCGGGTGGAGTCATTCCAGATGTGGAACGGGTCCTCCCGGATGCCATGAAGGGTACGGGGTGCAACCAACTGCAGGTGGTGGCTCACGTCGGTACCAATGATGTGTGTCGTTTCGGATCTGAAGAAATCCTCTCAGGTTTCGAACGGCTAACTGAAGTGGTAAAGACTGTCAGTCTTGCTTGCAAGATGAAAGCAGAGCTCACCATCTGCAGCATAGTTGATAGGACCGACTGTGGACCTCTGATACAGAGCCGAGTGGAGGGTCTGAATCAGAGGCTCAGACGGTTCTGCGACCGTGTAGGCTGCAGATTCCTTGACTTGCGCCATCGGGTGGTGGGTTTCCGGGTTCCGCTGAATAGGTCAGGAGTCCACTACACGCAGGAAGCGGCTACACGGGTAGCGGGGGCTGTGTGGCGTGGACTGGGCGGTTTTTTAGGATAAAGAGCTTCGGGGAAATAGAAAATGGGCAATCTCAAAGGGTTCAGGTGGATCACAGGAGAAATGTAGATCCGGAAACTATCGGTATAACAGTTGTAAATTGTCGTAGCTGTGTCGGGAAAGTTCCAGAACTGCAAGCGTTAATAGAAAGCACCGAAACACACATCATTATAGGCAGCGAAAGTTGGCTCAAGCCGGAAATAAGTTCAGAAGAAGTATTTTCAAAAGATCTAACGGTATTCAGAAAGGATAGATTAAACAAAATAGGTGGGGGCGTGTTTGTCGCCGTCAAAAGTAGTATTTCATGTAGCGAAGTTGAAGTTGATAGTTCGTGCGAGCTATTATGGGTAGAGGTTGTACCCGAAAATAGTAAGAAGTTAATAATCGGTTCCTTTTACCGGCCTCCCGACTCTGACGATACAATAGCAGAAAGGTTCAAAGAAAACCTGAGTCTAATTACAAAAACGTACCCGACTCACACGATAATAGTAGGTGGTGATTTTAATTTACCCTCGATCTGTTGGCGAAATTATATTTTCAAATCAGGAGGTAGGCATAAAATATCGTCCGAAATTGTACTCAACGCATTCTCTGAGAATTACTTCGAACAATTAGTTCATGAGCCAACTAGAATTGTAAATGGATGTGAAAACACACTTGATCTCTTAGCAACAAATAATCCTGAGCTCATAATGAGCATCAAAACGGATACAGGTATTAGTGAACACAGAGCTGTAGTAGCGAAATTGAATATCGAAAGTCCCAAAGTTACCAAAAATAAACGCAAAGTATATTTGTTCAGAAAAGCAGATAGAAACAAAATACATTGCTTCTTGAAAGACAGCTTCCACTCGTTTCTAACACTAAACGTAGGTGCAGACCAGATGTGGCTCAAATTCAAAGAAGTGGTATCGACAGCAATTGAAAGTTTTATACCTAATAAATTAATAAAAGAAGGAGGCGATCCCCCTTGGTACACAAAACAGGTTAGGACACTGTTGCAAAAGCAAAGGAAAAGGCATACTAAATTTAAACGAACACGAAATCCCCAGGATTTGCGATTGTACTCAGAAACTCGAAATTTAGCGAGGATTTCAATACGAGATGCCTACAACATTTATCACAACGAAACTCTTTCCCGTAATTTGACTGAAAACCCAAAGAGATTTTGGTCATATGTTAAATATACTCGGGGAAAGTCACAAACAATACCTTCACTACGTGATAGTAATGGCGATCCTGCCGATGACAGCGCTACTAAAGCAGAGTTACTAAACTTAGCTTTTAGAAACTCATTCACTAAAGAAGACGAAACCAATATTCCAGATTTCGAATTACGAACAGATGCCGTAATGAGTAACATAGAAGTAGATATCATCGGAGTAGTGCAGCAACTAAAATCACTTAATAAGAACAAGTCTTCTGGTCCGGATTGTATACCCATTAGATTTCTATCTGATTATGCTGAAGCGATAGCTCCTTACTTAACAGTCATATACAACCGCTCTCTCATAGAAGGATCTGTACCAAAAGATTGGAAAGTTGCACAGGTCACACCTATATTCAAGAAAGGCAGTAGGAGTAACCCTCTAAACTACAGGCCTATTTCATTGACGTCAATTTGCAGCAGGGTTTTGGAACATATCCTGTATTCAAATATTATGAATTATCTCGAACAGAACGATCTATTGACCCAAGGTCAACACGGATTTAGAAAATATCGTTCATGCGAAACACAACTAGCTCTATATTCACACGAAGTGATGGGTGCTATCGACAAAGGTTCGCAAATCGATTCCGTATTTCTTGATTTCCAGAAAGCTTTTGACACCGTACCTCACAAACGGCTTTTAATCAAATTGCGTGGTTATGGTATATCGCCCCAAATTTGCAATTGGATAGGGGATTTCTTGTCAGAGAGGACACAGTTCGTAGTAATCGATGGTAAGGCATCGACTAAAACAGAGGTGATATCGGGCGTTCCACAAGGTAGTGTTATTGGTCCTCTGCTATTCCTTATTTACATTAACGATTTAGGGGAAAATCTAAGTAGCTCTCTTAGGTTGTTTGCAGATGACGCCGTCATTTACCGTCTAGTAAAATCATCTGAAGATCAAAACCAACTGCAGAACGATCTGAATAAGATATCAGTATGGTGTAAAAATTGGCAATTGACTCTAAATAATGAGAAGTGTGAAGTCGTCCACATGAGTACGAAAAGAAATCCGTTAAACTTTGTTTACAACATAAATCAATCAAATGTGAACGCCGTAAACTCCACAAAATACCTAGGAATCACTATTACTTCAGACTTAAACTGGAAAGAACACGTAGATAATATCGTGGGAAAGGCGAACCAGAGACTGCGTTTTATTGGCAGAATCCTTAAAAGATGCAACAGAACTACTAAAGAAACTGCATATACTGCGCTTGTCCGTCCATTTTTGGAGTATTGCAGCCCAGTGTGGTATCCTTATCAGGTGGGTTTGACGGAGGACATCGAAAGTGTCCAAAGAAGGGCAGCTCGTTTCGTATTGTCACGATACAGGGGAGACAGCGTTACGGAAATGATACAGGATCTGGGATGGGAATCATTACAACAACGGCGCTTATCGCTGAGGCGTGGGTTACTTGCGAAACTCCAATCGCCAACATTCTCCTCCGAATGCGAAAATATATTGTTGACTCCCACTTACATGGGTAGAAATGATCATCAGAATAAAATACGAGAAATCAGAGCTCGAACAGAGAGATTCAGGTGTTCTTTCTTCCCGCGCGCTATTCGAGAATGGAATGGGAGATAAATAGTATAATTGTGGTTCGATGAACCCTCTGCCAGGCACTTAAATGTGATTTGCAGAGTATCCCATGTAGATGTAGATGTAGATGTACTGTTCCTTATTTGTATAGTAGATCTGGCGGACCAGGTGAGCAGCAAATTGCAGCAGTTTGTTAATAGTGCAGGTGTTGTCTTTGAATTTACAATGACTTAGGCAAAAACTATAATCAGTGAGATGAAGGTCAGCTAGCTTTGAATGCAGATCAAATTTAATTCAGCTGCACTATTATGGTGTGAGTTGGATACGTGTTTGCAATTAGGCACAGGTTTTCTTTGTAACTTTCTGCTACTGTATCGTCAGAATCGGGAGGCCTGTAAAAGGAACCAATTATTAACTTCTTATGTTTTTCAGGTACAACTTCTACCCATAATAGCTCACAGGAACTATCAATTTCAACTTCGCTACACGAAAGACTACTTTTTACGGCTACAAACACCCCTCCACCTATTTTGTTTAATCTATCCTTCCTGAATGCAGTTAGATCTTTTGCGAATGCTTCTGCTGAACTTACTTCCGGCTTAAGCCAACTTTCGCTACCTGTAATGATATGTGTTTCGATGCTTGGGGTTCTGGTACTTTTCCGACGCAGCTACGACAATTCACAACTGTAATACCGATAGTTCCTGGATCTAAATTTCTACTGTGATCGACCTGCATCCTTTGAGAAAGTCCATTTACTTTTCCCGCAAAGCTCTCTACCCTAAAAAAAACTGCCCAGTCCTCGCCACACAGCCCCCGCTACCCGTGTAGCCGCTTCCTGCGTGTAATTGACCTGACCTATTCAGCGGAACCCGGAAACCCACCACCCGATGGCGCAAGTCAAGGAATCTGCAGCCTACACGGTCGCAGAACCGTTTGAGCCTCTGATTCAGACCCTCCACTGGGCTCTGTGCCAGAGGTCCACAGTCGGTCCTGTCAACTATGCTGCAGATGGTGAACTCTGCTTTCATCTTGCTAGCAAGACTGGCAGTCTTTTGCTAGCCGCTCAAAACATGAGAAAATCTCTTCAAATCCGAAGCGACAGATATCATTCGTACCGACGTGAGCCACCACCTGCAGTTGACTGCAACCCACACCCTTCATCGCATCCGGAAGGACTCGTTCCACATCTGGAATGACTCCACCCAGTATGCACACGCAGGGCACGTTGGCCTTCTTCCCCTCCTTGGCCGCCAGCTCTCTAAGGGGCTCCATCACCCGCCTAACTTTGGAGCTCCCAACTACAAGCAAACCCACCCTCTGTGAAAGCCCGGATCTTGCAGGCTGATTGGTGATTTCAGGATGAGAGACACCATACGACTCGGGAACATTTTCCTGAACAGATAGCGCCTGAAGCCACACGATCGGTTCCCCGGAATGTCTTGCACCTCCTGCCATGCACTGGAACAACCTCCCAAGCAACCACGTGTGGGGTGTCTGCCTCATTGCTGGCAGTGTCAGGGTATGCCGCTGCCGCAGGCCGATCGGTGGAGACGACGGGAGTCCGTTCGGTCCCCACTACCGGCCAACAACAACGACGCCCCTCGATCGCAGCATCCAGCTGTGCAACCGAGGTTAACACAGCCCGAAGCTGGGAGCAAAGTGTCACCAGGTCAGACTGCCTATCTAGGCCTAATACTGTAAAGTAATTTGAAATGGAACGAGTGTGTAAGTGTAGTTGTGGTTTATTGAGAGAATTTTTGGAAGATATGGATCATGTGTAAAGCACAACTCTTTGTTGAGTGTTTGGGATCCCGACCACGTCGGCTCAAAGGAAGGCAAAAAGACATTCAGAGCCGGGCTGCCAGATTTATTACTGGTAGGTTGGATTAAATCGTGATTTGGAGAAGCTTTTAGAACGTAGATGGAAATCGTTGGAGGAAAGGCGATATTCTTATACAGAAACCCTGTTTAGGAAATTTAGAGAATCGGAAATTGAAGCTGACTGGAGAACAATTATATTGTCGCAAACTCATATTTCGAGCAAGGACGACAAAGAAAAGACAAGAAAAATGAGAGCTAGTACGGAGGCATTTGACCTGTCGTTTTTTCCTCGCTCAGGTAGGCAACGGGAAAGAAAAGCTAATAAACAGTAATGGTACCAGGCACCCTCAGGCACGCACGATACGGCGGCTTGCGATTCCGATATGGTTGTGGAACGAAGGGCGAAAGGAAAAATTTTGCAGTTTGTTTTCACATTCTAATTTGTTATAAGAATGTTATTTTTGAGGGTAAATATCAATTCCTCAATTAGTGTGTATGATCAAATTTTTGCTTAGGTGTGACAGTCGTAATGTACTTTTAAAAATACACAGTCAACCATAAGCTGTTTATTGTATTTAAAACTTTACAGGTTGCGGATATTACCCATCATCAGAAGAGTCTGTTGAAAATTTCACAATCATGAATTATACACAAGTTACCATCCATACGTGTGTCTCTAAATATGTTCATTATAATTGTACTATTCTGCCACAGGATAACATTCTGCAATATTCCCTAAAATTATGTTTTTATGCGTATTTCATTTGCCTTACTTTATACTTTGACAAACAATTATTGTGATGGGACATATTTATTTATTGTTTTCATGGTCCAAGCTGTCATTTTACGTAATGTTTACATAACTCTCTCTATATCAGTGGCCGTGACAACTCATCAAAAATATATCCTGTGATGACGGTCAAAGATATACTATTTTGACACCATGAAATATCTCTGCTGAGATTATAAGATCAACTATGTAGTTAATAATCAACCTGTTTAATTTTGTAAGTATCTTGTGAATGACACTACTATGTTACGTCATATTTCATTGTAACTTTTGTATAATTCATGATTTAAAATTTTTAGAAATTCAAATGTTCAAATGTTTGTAAATCTATCGTACCAAACTGCGTGGTCATCAGTCCGTTGCTTACAAACTACTTAAACTAAGGTAAACTAACTCAAGGAGAACACACACACCCATGCCCCAGGGACGACTCGAACTTCCGACGGCGAGCAACTGCGAGCTCCGCAGCGAGACGCCTTAGACCACTCGGCTACTCTACCGCGGCGTAAAATTTTTAACAGACTTCTGATGATGGATAATATCCGAAACCGGTAAAGTTTTAAGTACAATAAACAGCTGATGATTAACTATGCATTTTCAAAACTATTTTGTATGAAGTTTTCTGTAATGTATTAGACGGCTACTGATGCACGATGATTTATTAGGAACAAAAATTAACAAAAATATATTCTACACCCAACGAATGGTATTTATGATTAAATACGAAAATAGTTTATCTTTATGACTTATTTCATTCTTCTCACTTCTTTATACGTTCACATAGAATCAAAGTGCTCTAAAACAACACATATGAACACTGTGATTCATGAAGGAGCTAACCTGCATCTGCTGACACGTGTGCCATGCCAGCTAGAAACCAAAGAAGACAAATATAGTAGTGACAAAGGCACAACAAAACGAAAGGTCACCAAGTAGAAAGAAGATGGTTGAGAGGCATAAAATTGGATTATGAACATCATTTACAGTCGGGGAGCAATTATAGCCCGCCTTCAATGACGGTAGCAGCAGCTTCACTCAGATGTATGTTGCGGCCACTAGCAGTTAATCATTCCCTGACGACTATATTTGTACCTAGATCCTCATTACAAACTAATCGATGAGATTTATGGGCCTGACCTCCTTCTGGTGTTATGAAATGAACATTTCATATTCTTCATCATCGACAATATGTAAGAACACAATCACGATGTCGACGACCTGTAGACACAGTCCTTTCACGTTTGTTTTGTGGAACTTTATTTCCCACTGGTATTGAGTGAAAGTTTGTTACTCCTACACTTAATCAAACAATGATTACCCATCTAGAAGCATTGTGCTTAGTTTTGATAGCCATCTTCGCTACTGCGTGTCTTATAGAAGACCTTGTTTTTACGGGAAGTACAGTACAATGAGTCTACCACTCTGAAATTATTGCCGATATTTATGTTTAAATGATAGGTACATTTATTATGTATTGTGTGAAAGATTACAGAGTTCTTCAGGCTGCATTCTACCGTAGAACACAGATGATCGATATCGAAATACCTTTCATCACTCCTGATGTTACTGGATAGCAAATCATATGTACAATATTTTTGTAAAGGAAATGTCTGCCATTTTAAGTTAAATATCATGATTTAGAACATTAGAAATTTTTAGTTTAAAAATCGTCAATGTATTTTTATTGTTATTTCATCACCCTTCGCCCCCATACGGGCGGCAACGGTGTGGGGGAGGGGGGCTGAAGGCATTAGATGACAGAATATTTACTGAGGACTGTTAAAGATTTTAAAACGGAAAAATTTGTGGATAGGCATATATATTAATAATACAAAATGCTTTCTTTTAAAAATTAAAAAAGGCACATGGGCGGCATTCGAGCACAAATAAAGACATTAATCTTAAACCGGAGCACTTTCACTTTAGCGGGAAGGTCTACCTAGTGCTGGTGAAATTTTGATGCGAATCCAGATGGTCAAGGGTGAGGTTGGGGAGTGATGAGAGGAGGGTAGTATGAGGTATTGACGAGATAGTAGTAGCTATTGAGAGAGGGGAGTGGCTGTTATTAGGATATACAAATCGAAAAGCGTTAGGGATAATGGGTGGGATGGAAGAGGAATAAGTGTGATGCGTGGAAAGTCTGTTGAAAGAGAGAGGGGTGTGAATAGGAGGGGCGGATTCAGAGTAGGTAGGATGGGTATATGATCCGGAAGATTATTGAAAATTCTTTTTCAGAGAGGATGGGGAGTGTGTGCAGGGTATCAGACACGGCAAAAAAACTAGAACTGAAAGGAGGACCGTTGCAATCGAGTTTGATAATGATACAGAATATTCGGAGATGTTTAATGTTTGTTATGAGAGATGGGAATTTGATATGGCAGTAAAGTGTCCTTTTGGGAGAAGATAATCGGACACTGAAGGCGAAGCGGAGTGTGTGGCGTTCCAGGAACTGAAAGGACTTCCAGAACTTGAGTGGGGCGGATATCTTTACAACATTTGTGTAACAAAGGACGAGGCGCGGCATGGATTTGAATGTGTGAAAGAGAGTGAAGAGGTGTAGTTTCCAAATTCCGTCTGTAAGTAATCCATTGTCAGTCAGTTAGTAAGTACGTGAGAAATCCACGTTATTTGTCGTTCAAAGGTCAGTTTGAAGTATTTTACCTTTAGCTGGGTAGGATGGTCATAATGGTGAGGTAGAAGTCATGGAGACGAAAATATCGTATTGTGGGTCCTATAATTATAGCAAGTAACCATTGATTACGCCAGGAGGTGAACTGTTTTGGGATTTCTTGCGCCTAGGATAGAGGATAAGGAAGGCGATGTCATCAGTATACTGAAGGAGTTAAAGTGAAGGAGTTGGTTTGGACATATCAGCAGTGGAGAGGAGTTAAAGGAGTGAAGAAAGGTCTGAGCCTTGGAGCTCTCCTGCACTGGGTTGGAAGGTACAGGAATTGGTACTGTAGACAGCGATAAGGTAGACATAGTTAATTGTAGTGCATACGTCTAGAGTTTGAAAGCAGACCGCCGGAATGCCTCATTCCGTGGTAGGCCTTCTCCAGGTCAAGGGAGAGACAGGTTGCACACAGGTATTGAGGTGTTGAGATATAAGCTGAATGATGTCTAGGAGCTGATCATTGATAAAGAAGGCAGGACAGAAAACAGAATTGGTCACAGGAAGCAAGTGATGTTTGTGCACATTTCATCTCGTTGCTAAGCACTGAGGAGAGATGGGACAGTAAGAGGAAGTATCAGTTGGCGGTTTGTTAGTTTTAAGTCCTTTGGAAAATATAGCGTTGTTGCGTTCTCTGTGAATAATGATAAGTGTGTTTAATTCTGTTTGTGGTATGTTGTTAAAGTGCTGAAGCTGGATGCCAGGTGTGGGGCTATTGTATATCTACGTTCTAGGACGGCGGGGGATGAGGATCGTCGACACAATGTGTCAAAGCTTTATGATTCAAAGTAATTTTGTTTGCTCATATAGGCCGGGAAGGATGGTTGTTGTGAAGGAGCGGGTAATGGTGGGTGGGATGGGTGCCAGTCTGTTGAATGCTTTCCAGTAAGCACAGTGGCATTTGATTTGGTGCACTTTTGGCACCGAACTAGGAGATTTTTAGCAATGAGACTCTGTAGTTTTTGGTGGTGTATTAGTGTAGCCCTATTACTAGTCTGTAGGAAATAGCGATATAGGCTAAGGGATTATTCCAGGAGCAGTATGGCTTGTGTTGAAAGAGTGAGACGTTGAGGATTTATGGTTTTGACAGGGATATGGATGGGTTCAATGTCTTAAGAGATCTGCTGCAAGAAGGCTGTGACATGGGAGATATAATCAGGTGGTTCGGAGGTTACTTCTGATCTGGACATCAACAGAATCTCAGTACGCATTCCAGATGGTATGGAAATAGTCCTGGAAGAATTCGAGTTGGATATTTGGATAGGATACCTCTGCAATGATGCAACCAAGAAGGTGGGAGATACTAGAGCGACGTCTTTGGTAGTGGTGTTGATTTCAGGATATGTGAGCTGTGATGTGAGGATTGTTACCTTGTAGGGCGTTTGTAAACTGATGCTAGCGCTGGAGTTATGCAGGGATGGATATTGAAGTTAGTGGGCATCATATAGGCGTAACTGGTACAGTCGATGATGGGGAAGTCATTTGGCTGGGTTTGTCGGAATGGGTGTATAATGTAGCACATGTGACAGTTTGGATTCTAAAGCAAACATATTAAAAATCAGATATTTGGTAGGATCATTGAGTAAGGATTGTAGATGAGTAGGGATGTTCGTTTGGTGGCCTATTACCACTTCACCTCTGGCAATCAGACAGGAGTGATATGTACAATGGACGATATAGGAAGAGGTACAGATGGTGAGTCAGGATTGAAGGAATGTTTGCTGAAGGTTTAAAGTATCGACGTTGTGTTGAGACACAAGTCCATGAATAGGTGCTTAGAGAGCGGATGTTGTTGTGCATGATGTTCTAATGCTGTCATATGAAAATGAGAGGCTATGGAATGGGCTGTGGAAGGTGCAGGGAGAGGTTTATGTAAGGGTATAGAGATGGGCGAAGAAAAAGTGGATCCAAATTAAAGAGTAGATGGTTTTGGTGTTGAACTGGAATTTGCAACGGAGGGTGTGGGTATTTCGTAGAACGGTGGTGAGGGCCAAAAATTGTTTTCTACATTGGAAGTGGGTGGAGAGAATTGTTAGGAATGAGCGGCTGATCCACAGGTCGGACTGGTACAGTTATTTAAGGTTTTATGGGTAGGTTTTTGGCCTTTAATTCGACGGAATACGTGTATTACAGGCGCTGCAGGTGCGAGGGGGGGGGCTGACTTAAAGTTGGGACACTGTTTAAGGAAACTCAGTTGCTGTTGAGGCGATCGTTAGTGGGAACTTACTCGGTATAAACGCGTGTGAGAAAGTGTGCCCAGAGTTTTGATACAGTGGGCTTCGCAGTTTTCCAGTGAAGGGTTGTTATTTAGGAAACAATTTCATTTGCTATGATCTTAGGGCAAAGCTTTATGATCACTGCAATAAGGTTGTGAGCTGAGTAAGGAGGCTGTTATTTGTAGAGTGGTGATATTGAAAGTAGTGAAGGAAGCATAGGGATCAAAGGTCACGCATATTTAACATTAAAGGTCGGAGTGGGAATTGAGATTAGACGATCTGATAACAGCAGAGTGGGAAATGAGTTGAGAATGTTGAGAATATACTTTTGAAATTCGGTCAGGAATTTAGGATTTGCGTGTGAAAGGATGGTGTGAACAGTCGAGGGAGAAGATACAGGAGAGTAGTATCCATGTTGCTCTCTTGTATGTGGATGGTGCACAAGTGCCCAAATGAAAGCTGTGAATCCAAGTATACTCAGCCATATAGATCACATTTCCATCCTGGATGTCTTGATGGGCGGAAGATGGCACTAATGAGGTACTGAAACTGGTTGCCAGTTAATAAAACCATTATTGTTACGGCTATTGGTTTTTATATACTTTTAAGGTACTTTGATCATAATTTCAACAATTCGTTGTCCCACTCTCCAAATTAACATGGAGCTACATCACTTATCCCTGTTTTCGTTGAGGTCACGATTAGGTTTTTTTTTATGCAGAGCTGGCTATATTGTTGGGTCGTTTCTGGGTTTAATGTTGATTATGAGATGGGATAGATACTGTGGGAAGGGTAGGCAACACCTGGCGCTGGAGTCAATGTGGTTGCTTATCGATGGTATGGATTCAGGTGTTGGCGATGCAACATGCATTTCAGAGACATTGGTTAGTGTAGGTAAGCTTCGGCCGTTGATGTAGGCAAGATGACATTGGAAGGACAGGGTAGACAAAGGAACTGGCTCTTGAATGATATGAGACTGCAGGGAGGGGAGGGCGGACGTGGGGGGTCGTGCACCAGAGGAAGTACTCCACATATTGGGAAGCAACGGGAGGGATAGTGTACGCTATGGAGGTAGTCAGGGTGTCCGTTGTGGGGAAAGGGAATTTGAAGAGTCATAAGTGACAGTGTTGCCAAAATTGTGGAGATGATTGCAGTGGCGAAAGAGATGGCGGTTGGGAAAGGGAAGGCGGCTGGGATGAAAGTGACATTCGAAGTGGCGATGACAGAGAAGACGCCAGCGATGAAGACGAACACAGTATCGCGGTGGCGGTGGCGGTGGCGGTGGCCCCGAGAGTAAAGGGTAGATTGGGACAGTGACAACGAATTTCCAACACACGCCGATGATACCACGCAGAGGCTATAGGCAATACACAAAAGATGAGTACTACCGACAGACAGAATAAAATTAACGGTGAAAAGTATCAACAATACGATTTTCAGGAAGCACAAACCAAGAATTTAAAGGAAAATAAGACGTTTTTCATCGTCAATATATTTTCGCGATATCTCTTTGCCCCCCCTCCCTCCCCATCTCCCCTCCCGAGCTAATACAGTCTTCCTTCCTTCTTTATTTCCCGGACTGCATTTTTTCCTTTCCCCCGCCCCTCCTTTCTTCACTCCTTCCCCTCCCCAACGGGAGACTGATAACCTTAGCAGTTTAATCCCCCTATCCCAATCAAACAATTCAACCCAACCCAACTCCTTTGCTTTCGTCCACATGTCAACGTACACAGCAAAGCAGTACAGTTTTCTGATTTATGCTGCGATAAGGCTTCATAAAACCAAACATATGGTACCTTGACCATCAGATGGGTTTCTGGTATGTCAGGAATTTTAAATATTATTTTTTATGTGGCATTTTAAAATGGGCAGTGACCGAAATCATAATAGTGGATTCAAAATGATAACATTCAATAACAATATCTATATTACTGTGCAGGCAGAGAAAATGTTCAAATGTTTGTAGAGAGTATGGGACTTAACTACGGGGTCATTAGTCCCTAAACTTACAAACTACTTATGAAATACTTACGAACTAGGACGGTACAAATATCCATGCCCGAGGGGGGATTCGAAGCCCCGTCCGTAGTGGCCGTGCAGACCGTGACTGAAGCGCCTCAGTCCCCTCGGCCAGCACGCAGAGAGGAATTAATAAAAACATTTATATGAAATCACTGAAACACGTCAATCCATGGATACATATTTCTATACCACGTTATCTACCAGCTTTAATTTGGTATGCCCATTGTCAGTCTGTTTATCCTGCGTGTTAGAAGAAAATGCAAAATAAATTTTCGCGTGACTTTTCAAGATGTTAACAGTTATCCACGCATTTAGGTATTTCAGTGATTCATCTGCTGCTGGAATGTGTGCTCCGGAACTGTTCTTGTAAGTTCTATGAATTATATACAGCAGTAGATGAGATAAGTAATTTTTCATGTAATAGAAAACATTTCACTGCGCCAATTACGATTAAAATGAGAGGAAAAGTTCGATCCTCTTGTAGATAACAAGGCTGTACCGATAAATAAGGCACGAAGAAAGAAGAAAGTATTATTAGGGTTTGACGTCCCGTGACATCTACTTGATTACAGACGGAAGCACGAACAGTATTTCATGAAGTCAGAAGCACCAGGTTTCGTCTGCCAATTGAGAAAAAAGTCATTTGCATAGTGAGTAAGTCGAGTGGCCTGTAGGCCATCGAGGTTGCGATTACTGGCTTCGGTCCAACAGAAGAGAGATGAATGGCGGCTGGCAGGGGCATTGGCAGGTGGTAGCAAGCGGGGTCATTACTGGCCGGCTCCCGCTAGTGGCTGCAGATAACTGTCGGGTATTGTTGCAAAATAAGGTTTCAAATACACTGAACAGATGAAAATAAAAAAATGCATTGTTAAACTTTTTTATAATATTTTGGATATTTGTTTTTAAATAATCAGGCATCTTAAACGTAGGTTATGTTAATATAACATTCGTGATAGCAGTAAATGAAATTTTACTTTAAAATGACCGGTTTCGAGCTACGTTGAGATCATCTTCAAACCCAATGTTTCTTGTGATTCGCCGGCCACGGTGGCCGAGGGGACTAAGGCGCTTCAGTCATGGTCTGCACGGCCACTACGGTCGGGGGTTCGAATCCCCCCTCGGGCATGGATATTTGTGCCGTCCTAGTTCGTAAGTAGTTCATAAGTAGTTTGTAGGTTTAGGGACTAATGACCCCGTAGTTAAGTCCCATAGACTGTACAAACATTTGATTTTCTTGTGATTCCTTAATTTTTCCTCGCGTATGGCGTGTTCAAAAAACCGACTTTCATACCTGGCTGCATAACCGTAAGTTTTATCTTAAGGTTGTCTGATGACCGTGGAACAAGCTGAGCAGCAGGTCCGTTCTTTTGAGTGGAGAACACTGAGAATTGGAATTCCCATCGCATCTACCCCCCCCCCGCCCCCCTTTTCCCTTACAGTCAGTGGTAAGATGGATCAGTTGATATCCTGTCAAAACCAGAATACACGACAAGCTTGTAAACGAAAGAAGATGTACACAACTTCAAGGAAGAAGCAAAATGTAAACAGTGATCGCGCGAAAGACGTATATTATCGAGAGTGTTGATAGAACTGCGACATCGTGGTTATGCGGTCATGTTGATGCGCTGGGAATTTTCCTACTGTGTAATTTTTTTCTAATAAAATTATGAATTGGCGGTCCGGTCCTTGGGTATTCGCTGTATTCAATTTTCTGTGTGTGTCGTTGCTCGAGGAGTAATGTCGAATTGCAACAGCGAGGAGTAAGGAAGGTGTCTGTTAATATGTTCTACACAAGTACCACATATAACGACTTTGGCGTTCCGTTTTAGAGGTTTAGATCCATGTTTTCCTTTGTTGTGACATAGATCACAAACCATTTATGTATGATTTCTTTTATGTGTGGTGTATGTACGGCACCTCTCCTGCTCTCACTATTTATTTTACTTGCGACGGTCATATATTCTTCCCACATTACATATTTATAACCAATGTTCAGTAAGATAGTTGCCAAGACAAAGTACTCAATGACCGGACGGGGTGTTTATTATTTTATGGGTGTAAAAAATGAAGAACGATGGACATTGAAGAAGGATCTACCTGTTATGAGACCATGGTCGTGACCACACAACTACGACGCCACGGATTTTCCAACTTGATTGTTGTTGCACATCTTTAGTTTCTATTTTGCTTCTTTTTTCATAACTTATTGTAGGTTTCGTCCTTTATCTGTGTTCAAATTTTGACGGGGTACCCCTTGGACCATGTTACCACTAATTATGACGAGGTGCCATGAGGGGTTTACCTTGTGAGCTGTGTTCAGTGAGTAGTGTTACCCACTCACGAAGAGGAATCTACTACATAATGTGTTCTACGGTTATCAAAGAACATTTGGTCTGAAGATATTGTCATCGTACTTCGAAATCGCCCATCTTAGAACAAAATTTAATTTAAAGTGATCACGACTGTATATTAAAATATTATATTTTTTATGCTTATAACATTTTATACGGTTTTAAATTACAGATTAAATCCAATCATTGGTGATAATGAAAATGATACTCTGTTACAGTGGTGTTATTGGTGACGTATGACTATTATTATGGTCCTGATAGTCGCAGAATGGCGAAGTGCGCGCAGTAAGCCTCTCATCACGTGTGGTGGTGCAACGAGGTAGCAGCAATTGGTCCCGTCGGCCGCGGTGGTCGAGGGGACTGAGGCGCTCCAGTCACGGTCTGCACGGGGGTTCGAATCCCCCCTCGGGCATGGATATTTGTGCCGTCCTTAGTATTAGCTAGTTCATAAGTAGTTTGTAAGTTTAGGGACTGATGACCCCGTAGTTAAGTCCCATAAGCTATACAAACATTTGAACATTTTAATTGGCCCCGTCGGTCCTTCGTTTCCTCCTGCATCCAGCGATTAGAATTTCGCATCACAGTTTCTTGGTTACCTCCATGACGATGACCGATTTCTCTTTTCATAATCCGTGGACCTTACAGGCAACTTACTTGTACGTTTGAGTGATTCACACATGGTTATTGTTCTGAAGGTGTCTACAGATGCCTGTTTAAAAGGGATTCTGCACCACACTCTGGATAGAAGTAAGTGCTATTCCCTACATATAGTGCTTGACGAGGCCTGATGAGCTCATTAATGTGATTCATTAGTAAAAAAGAAAATTCTGACGGAATAACTGTTGGTGAGTATTAGTATAGTAATACGAGTAGCTGCTGTCCCTTAATCCATGACTGTGGGATGCCTTTACATTCGCTTGTTCGGCTACTCCCTTCAAGGTGTTACATTCTGGGTGGCCACCAGTGTAGTTCATTAGGACCACAAAGCGTCCTAACAGATGAAGAGCCTTTATCAGGAAAGTCAGAATCACTTCACGCAAAAGCAATTTTACTTCTCACTCTAAATCGCTTGTGATTAGGGCATGCAGTGTTAATGAATTTCTAGAACCAATGGCTGGCCTTCCAGGTCTGTACATTTTCACAGATATCTTCTCAGATATCTCATGACAGCGGCGAATATAGCATATATTTCGAGGGGGGAGTTATTGTAAAGGTAAGTAATTTTAAGAAGACACCCCATGATATTTTGTATCTCTTTTGCTGCACATCAGACGATAATTTTCTCTGAAGCCTCTTTTACTTTACTGAGACCAAGCTCTTTAATTCTTGACATTATATCATAAAAAATATAGTTATTAAAAATTGGCACGAAATTCATATCACTTACACCCCACTCCTGTCACCAATACAGGGCAGTATGATTGCCTACCACGGTGATGCCTTCACGCATAATTCGTAAAAATAATTCAGATACCATTCTTATTTTTTCTCCCTCACCCGCTTACATACGTCACTTGCTCAAGGTTTCTTCATGTCGCGGTAGGTATGCGTGTGCCAGGAACAGAATATAATGAGCAGATCGATACAAATATTATTAGAATCAAGTCAGTATAAATATTATACTTTCGTATTATTTTATTATTTTCCATATTCTTATACTTCAGCACCTACAAGAAGAAATTAAAGTTATAACACACATGAAAATTGTTTTACATTATGGATAAGTATTCATAATTCCAATGAGCTAAGGACCTATGTATAAAATATGTATTAGCAGACTTTCTAGATTCAACGAAAATCACTGTTGTCTGCACGTGACCGAGTTGAGTCCACCGCACATGAAGCGATAGCGGATAGAAGGCGGGCAGGCGGTGGATTCGGCCGTGGAATTCGACGGAGGGAAGCCGCCAGCTCACGACGCAGTATATCAAGGCCGCGGCTGCCTTTGACGTTGATGTGCGACTACCGCATGCGGGGTTTACTCTTCTTGTCGGTTGAAGCCAGCGCTCACATTTTTTCCCTGCCTCTCTCAGCCGACCTAGAGTCTATCGCACGCATAATAAAATATCAACACTCCACCTATTCAGTTAATTTTATTCTTGCAGAATAATGCACGCATGCTAATAAAGTTTAACCAGACGTTCTGTCATTTAAGTCACGGGCTTGAGTATAAAAGGATCGCAATTGTTCTTTAGATTAATAAGCTATGATATCATACACTACATCTACATAGATACTCTGCAAATCACATATAAGTGCCTGGCAGAGGGTTTATTAACCACTTTCATCACTTTTCTCTACCGTTCCATTCTCTCATAGCGCGCGGGAAGAAAGAACACCTAAATCGTTCCGTTTTCGATTTGATTTCTCTTATTTTATTGGGATGGTCATGTCTCCCTAAATAGGTGGGTGCTAGCAAAATATTTTCACATTCAGAAGTAAAAGTCGGTGATTGAAACTTCGCAAACAGATTACGCCGCGATGAATAACGTCTTTATATTAATGATTTCCACCCCAATTCGTGCAACATAGCCGTGACGCTTTCCTCCCGGTAACGTGATAAAACAAAACGAGCTGCCCTTCTCTGAACTTTCTCACTATCTTCCGTCAGTGCCACCTGGTGAAGGTCCCACAATGGGCAACAGTACTCCAGGAGAGGACGCACAAGTGTGATGTAGGCAGTCTCTTTGGTGGAGCTGGTGAATCTTCGAAGCGTTATGTCAATGAAACGTAATCTTTGGTTCGTCTTCCCCACAATATTTTCTATGTGTTCTCTCCAGACTAACTTGTTCGTAATTGTAACTCCTAGGTATTTGGTAGAATTCACGACCTTAAGGTTTGACTGATTTATCGCGTAATTGAAGTTCAGCGGATTTCTTTTACTGGTCATGTGTATTACTTCACACTATCCTTTAATTAGTGTCAATTGCCAATTTTCGCACCATATAGAAATTTTATCTAAATCGCTTTGCAGTTGCTTTTGATCCTCTGTTGACTTCACTAACCGATAAACGACAGCATCATCCTCGAACAGTCTAAGGCAGCTATTCAGATGATCAATTAGCTTGCTTAATAGAAAAGCCGTGACTTCTCTATCTAAAAGAAGAAAGAAAGAAAATAGCATTTACTACGTCAATAACCACCTGTCCCGAAACATTACGTAACATTTCGATGAATACGCAGGTCATAATAAGTGTAGTATAAGTCTTCCACATGTCTTAAACTTTTCCCTGGCGCTGTTTCACAAAATCGCAATTTACCTACACAACTATTTAACCCAGAAGTAACAGGTGTGAAATATTACGATAATGATTTATGCATGTAAACGGCATAAGGACTGCTTAAAATGGATCAGTTGACGACTTCTCATGCTTGGAGACCAACAAATAGCATCTAAGACGATATGTCTGCAATGTACCAGATACAGTTAGCATTAAGTCTTACTTTCAGGTCAAATATCTCGACCATTTCGATGACATGCATTAAGCACGGAATACAAAAGCGCGAACATTCTACTACTTCACTATTTTCTAGACAAGAAAGTCTTGTGAGTACAGAAGACTGTCTTCCTTAACATGACATTAGTAAGAAGTCTTATTACTGTTATATGAAATTCGACGCCCTCCCTTTTTCTTCTTAAATAAATCAGGTGTCCATACCGATTAAGAACCTGGCTTCGCCTCTGCCATTACCCGCTACTATATGTTGCGTTTAAAGCCCTGTACATAGGGGAGACTGGGGGCACGTTGGCCATATGGGCAGGATGGCCCAGTCGAATTAGTTCATACAGTAGACGCTAGATAGTCTTAGGAGTCAATCAGAAAGTTGGTAGCACTGTCCCTGTCCTTATACAGGGCCAATATCACAGGCGGATAAGTTTTGGACAAGCTGTAGTACTTAATTGTTTTTGTGCGTGTTATTAAACTTTGGTTGCTTTAGGCACAAAGGGGTGAGTAGTATAATAAAAGGTAGTACTCTCAGGATTATTTCTGTATGACATACAGACTTACTTGCTTCAGTGAGTTTTCTAAAGAATTTATTGTAAAGATGGCAATGGGCCAGGTTGGCCCAGCGAGGACGGGGCACGATGACCAGCCGAGACAACCTGTTACCTCCTGTAGCAGCTACACTTTTTTAAACTAGATGAAAGGTTTGTTACTTTTAATGATAAGAACATTCATAATTCTTGGAGTTTATTACATTATTAACATAATTGTCGGAGTTAAACATATTTCGATACCAGACTTCCTGGCAGATGTGTGCCGGAACCGGGACTCGAACCTGGGACCTTTGCCTTTTGCGGGCAAGCACTCTTCCCGACTGAGCTATCCCGACACGACTCACGATGCCGCCGCACAACTCTACTTCCGCCAGTATCTCGCCTCCTACTTTCAAAACTTCTCAGAAGCCATCCTGCAAACCACGTAAGACTAGCACTCCTGGAAGAAAGGAGAGCTTCTGTGAAGTTCGGAAAGTAGGAGGCGAGGTACTGGCGGAAGTAAAGTTGTGAGGCGGCATCGTGAGTCGTGTCGGAATAGTTCAGTCGGAAAGAGCGCTTGCCCGCAAAAGGCAAAGGTCCCAGGTTCGAGTCACGGTTCCGGCCCACAATTTTAATTTCCCAGGAAGTTTCACATTAGCGCACACTCCGCTGCAGAGTGAAAAGTTTCATGCTGGATATTTTGATACGTTTCAGAGGTCAAAATATCGTCATATTCACGAGATAAAAATCGATGAATGAACGCCAACCAGTAATTTATTTATTTATTTATTTATTTTTTTTTTTTTTTTTGAATCTTAAACAGTGATCTGTGAAGTCAGAATCTCGTTCATTTCGTTGTTTTCAAAACATGAGTTACGGTTCTGGTTTAAACTTTTGTTTTATTTGTGATATTATAAAAATGATCTGAAATTATAAAAGAATGGAAGGGGAATGATTTCTGAAGATACGATGCTAAGAGCTGTTTTAGAAGTGAAAGAAAAGGAAAGATCTGTGAGGACTGTTAGCGAAAGTACAGACAGACCGCATGTCAGTTTGCACAGGTAATTGAAACTCAGGAAACAAAAATTGAATTTCATCCCTTCCCATTGGACCAAAGCATTGGAAAGAAATACTGAAGAAATATTAGATCACAGTCTAGAAAATCCCTTTTTCAAAAAGGAAAGATGGTGATAATGATGAAAAGTCACAGTGCCTTCTTGAACTGGAGAACAAGGAATTCAGTTCACGAACTTTTAGGGTTGGGCTCTTCAGAGATGCATAAAAAATGAAATCCTTGGTCTATTTTATGAATGTTAAAACTGTGCTGATCCTTTGGAGCTGGACATTGATTAAAGTTGACTGGTTTGTATTAAGACACTATAAATCCTAATAAGTTTAACCTGTCCTGTTGTCATAGTCCTCGTTAAGCATTTAACTCAATATTCAACTTGATATTATGTACATTATTAAAGTATATTTCTTGATGACTGTTAGTTTTATTTTGATTTCCTAGTTATAGTTACCAAACTACATGGGTCATCGTGCCCCAGCCTTTGGGCCAACTTACTCCGAGGTAGGGGCAGATTGGCCCACTTGACGTATCTCCAGTAATTAATTTTTTTCTAATACTTTAACTAATATTTTCAAGTTTAATAACTGCCATCCAGATTCAGTAAAGAGTTATCTAATATTTAACAATAATTTCATAAATTTAAATATGTGAAATAAATTAATATTAACAAAAAAATTTAAAAAAATATGGCCAACGTGCCCCGGCCTCCCCTACATTACCCAATTTTGCATCACACTGCACTTCAGGAATTTATGTTACATTTAACTATATTATATACTTTTCTCTGACCTTCCAACAGGATTCAAGAAAAAAAAATTCAGTGCTTTATCTCGTAGATTTGATCCTTAGTCTGACTAAATCCCGTCCGAGTTTTGCCCATGCGGAAATATCATTTGGAGACTGTTTTACATCCAGAGTAAAATTTTTGAGAACATTATGGATAACAGCGAACTTACAAGTAATTATTAATTCAAGTAACAAGGCAATGTAGATCGCAATTTCTTTTATTTCACTGGTTATTTACATGACATTATCAGACCACAACCGTAATGTTGGCCACCGGTTGTACTTAGGTGGAGCTGCCTAAAAGTTGAATGTTGACTGCTCAAGATGAGTTTATCTTTATTAAACTACATTTTAAAGCTGCGCGTTCTTGAATAACATAACAGGTACAATTTTAACTTGCTTCCAGCTGCAGCAAAGTATTAACTTAGCAAGAATATAACTAATGCGTTGAGACTGAGTCATTTACTCATGCACATTATTGCTTTTTAAGTACTGAAATGACTACTATTCCCCTTCAGTAACGAAACATCTGACTTATTTACGGATACTGCTCCGACAGTTGCATTTCAGTTCGATTTTCTGTTCGAGGGTGAGCGATAGTCCATTTAATCACTACCAAAAATGAGTAAGAAGATTCCTATCAAAATCGTCAGATATAACTAAAGAAAAGTTTCATTGTTATAAGCTCCATTCCTGCGTCAAACATAACTTCCTCCTTGTGCACGACTGATATTCCTTCAGAGAGGAGAAAATAACCGCTCATTTTCTTACTAATTAGCTGTCAGATGATATCTTGGCAGCGGAAGTAGCGAGGAAAGAGATTTCAAAGTATTGCTTAAAGGAGTGTTGGATTTTGTAGTCGTATTTGTCGTGGTAGTTTTTTCTTGTCTTCTGGCCACAATAGTTCTTAATGGTCTCGGCCCTTGTCAGTTAACATTGGGTTTCGCCCATAGTTTCTCATCGCCAGTAATGTTCTAAGTAGTTTTACGTACCCTGTCACTCCTGAGGACATACTGTCGTTAGTGAAACATTAATCAGTGCAGGCCTTTGCTCCCACTAACTGCTCACCACTGAGTTGGCCTCTTTGGAAGTGAGAGTGATCACGCATTTCCCGATTATTTGTGCTGACGGTGATACAACTAAACGTATATTATACTGCAACCTAACATCCAAGACATAGAACGTGATTTATGCGCAGCCGTTGCGTCTGATTGTTACCAAGCACGCAGTGGGGTCAACATGCAAAAATGTGTAGTACATTTCATGCTGTTCATATTTTGTCTACCCCTGTACTTTGTAGCATGTACCTATGACATATATATCCTACAGACGTAAAATCCGATTCTGGACCCTCCACCCGTTTGCAGTTGGCCTATCTGATGACTTCCAGGGGCAACAGAAATTTCATTTTCAGTATTTCACGAACATGTTGACACAATTTCAAAATTTAAAAGGCTGCCACAATCCACTCGTTAAGACGAAAAGTACTATGTGAAATTTAGCACGATAAGACAAGTATCACAATTAGAAACTCTATGTTTGTCTTGAAGCTGATAAGTTCTAACATGTAAACTTCATTAAGTCTATCCAACTGCATATGTTATTTTAACATTTACGAAACTTTTTCTCGCAGAACTCCCTCCCTCAACGATGAAGGTAAATAAGTTATTTGCTTACTACATTTTCACTGTTTGTGCAGTCAAATTTCAAGTTCTGCCATGAAGTTAAAATTTATTACTTCTTAACTGTTATCTATAACCTCATCACAGTTTGTAGAGTATTTACGTACACCATAGAATGCACCTACAAAATTATGTTATTGCACGGCACGTATTACAGGACATAATGCGTGATAGACAGACGCCTACTTTCTGCATGCATTTGTGAGCAGTAAAACTTAACCATCAGGCGTTTCTTTGCAATTTATTACTTCTTTAATATTACTGGTATTTGCCACACATCAGTGAATGCACCTGAAAAATGTTACTGTACAACAAATAGTTTAGGAGATAAATTACAAACGAGATGCGTCAAAGACGTGCATTTGCATAAAATAGAATGCAAATTTACCATTATCTGACATTGCAGGAAGGAGGCGATGTAACTGAGTTACACGACATTTCCCAAATGGAAATGCAGCCAAGATCGCTGTTTTACAGTCCTTTATTTTCTGACAAATGGTTTCGATGAACTAAGTCATCATCTTCAGATCAGCATTGTTTACAAATATCGGCTACTCGCTGTGTACTACAAATTTGTACTAGAGAGTTACCGATTTTGTAAATAATTCTGATATGTGGCTGATTACGTAGATCTTAGAAACCGGTTGTCAGAAAATAAAGGACTGTAAAAAGGCGATCGTGACTACATTTCCGTTTGAGAGTTGTTGTTTAAGAATGAAAAGTACCAATTTTCTGGATTCGACGAAGTCTGCCGGGGCTTTATACTGGTAAGCGTATGCTGATGCTTAAATGCCTCCTGAAAATGCCTTAACTGAGATCTGGGTGTTTGATATTCTTCGCAAACTGACTGACCGCATAATATAAATTTGTGATTGGTATTACAGAGCTTGCAAATTGTAATTATCATTATTAACTATAGGAATGATAATCAAATGTTGTAATGGTAACTAAATAAGAAGCTACTAGTCATTGAACCGATGACTGCTTTTTTACGCGTTTCAGGTATGACTCATAGTCAGAATGTGATTTAAATTTTGATGGTGAGCTGGGCTGCAGTATATTAGACACAGGTAGATTGTTACAGCTGTACTGCAATTATTTGATCTAGCTTTTGAAAGTAATATTTCGCCAAGCACACACCTCTTGTATCCTTATCAACTGTAAAAAATAAACTAACTGTTCAAAACAGCTGAAAATGCAAACATAAATCAGGAACATGTGTACCAACAAGTTAAAAAATTAAAATGGGGTGTATACAAAGTTCATATTGCTTTTTTTATCACGCTACTCGCACATTCTCTTGTAACTGTCCATTATGGCTACAGCTGGACAAAATGTATGCATTAATATACTGGGACTGTTTCACTGTTTTTCTCCCAAACAGCCCTTTAACTGGCTTTAACGTTCGTCCTCAGTGAAGCAGCTCGAGGTCTTAGAGCGGGCCTCGCTGCAGCTGGTGTTGCTCCTAATTCGGCGCAGATTGAAGCCCTACCTCTTCCACCGGCAGAGCGCGGGACGGGAACACAAAAACCAGCAGGCTCTCTCATTTGGAGCCGGCGTGCAGAAGAACGCTTTGAGCTCAACGTTTCCGCCAGCTTCATCGCTAATGCAATATACTCTGCTCCGCCAGCTGTACTTCATTTCCACTTCGCCAGCTCTCCAATGAACCCCGTTAGTCCGGAAGTGGAGAATTTTTGGCGCACTTTAAATGAAATGTTTGTTTCGTTATGCTTTCTGATGATTGCCGATTGTGACTGACAGCGACAGATTTTTTTTAAATATACATCCGCACTTTATGACGTATTCATAGAAACAAGCCACGCCCACACAGCTTAAATCAGTGAAGATACACACAGGCAGAATAACCACGGGAGAACACAAATTAGAGTACAAACCACAGCATGGAATTCGGTACTACCACATCCATAAGGTAATGCAAGCATAGTTACCAAATATTTAAACAGTAAGTCAACGCACAAATAATTACAAATAGGCATAAAAAATTAACTAAGGCTAAAACGTAGAACCGTAGGCAAGAACATCTCATGATTCTTGTAACCGATGCACATACGTAAACCTGTAAACAGATTAGAAACAGGCCACTTGTAGCAAACACACTACAACAAACGTCGAGCATCTATAGCAGTGGTTCCAAATCTGTGGGTCGGGACACACTAGTGGGTCGCATATTTATTCAGGTTGGTCACCAGGAGACCTCAACATACCTTATGGACTTAAAGTGAAAACGTGTTATTTTTTTAATAGGTACGCCCATTTTTATTACATATTCGTCTAGTACGTAAATAAATATCAATGTTTTATTTTGGACACTTTTGTCGCTTTGTGATAGATGGCGCTGTAATATTCACGAAGATATTGCTCACAATTTTAGACGAAATCTAGGTAACAGGTAGGTTTTTTTAAATTAAAACACAGAAAATAGGTACTTTTGAACTTTATTTCAGTTGTTCCAATGTGAAATTATCATATATTATAAGAACGCATTCTGTTATTGCGTGATTACCTTTAATTACTTAATTACTTCAATAAATGCTCAAAATGATGTTCTTCAACTTCAATGCATTTGGCAATACGCGAAACGAAATTCCTCTCAACAGCGAGTAGTTCGCCTTCAGTAATGTTCTTACATGCATTGACAATACGCTGACGCATGTTTTCAGGCGTTGTCGGTGAATCAGGATAGCAAATATCCTTCAATTTTCCCCACGGGGATGTAAGAGCCAGTGAACGTACGGGCCATTGTATGGTGCTTCTACGACCATTCCACCTGTCATTAAATATACCATTTAAGAACGCTTAATTGCATCATTTAGATTGCCGTCGATTAGGTAGGGGCCAATTATCCTTCCCCTTAAAGCCGCACCATACATTAACCCGCCAAGGTCGCTGATATTCCACTTGTCACAGCCATTGTTAATTTTCCGTTCCGTATTATGCCGGTTTACGTCACCTCTGTTTGTGAATGACGATTCGTCACTAAACAGAAAGCTTGAAAAAATCTGTCATCGTCCCGTAATTTATTTTGTGCCCAGTGGCAAAACTGTACACGACGTTCAAAATCTTCGCCATGCAAATCCTGATCCATAGAAATATGTTAATGTAGAATTCTCAACAGCGACGTTTTAGAGATTCCCGATTCTCGCTCAGTTTGTCTGCTACTGATGTGCGGATTAGCCGAAACTGTAGCTAAATCACTTACTTGCGCATCATCGTTTGTTGCAGGTAGTGGTTGACTGAACTCTGTCTCTTTAAATAACGTAACTATCCGACGAAACGTCCAGACACTTTGATGATGTCTTCCCGGATAATGATCATCATACATAGCATAGGCCCGTTGGACATTCTGATCACAATAGTCATACATAAATACCATATCGACCTTTTCTGCAATTGTAAGCGGTCCATTTTAACACGAGTAATGTATCACCGTCCGCATTGGAGAAATGTTACGCGATACCACAAACTTATACGTTTGTTTATTACAGCGCCATCTATCGCAATGCGAAAAAAGTGTTCCAAATAAAACATTCATATTTATTTACGTAATAGACAAATATGTAATAAAAAATGGGGGTACCTTTTTAAAAAAAAAAAAAATGCAGTAGATATCCGTTTGACCTACGGCAGCGCCATCTAGCGGGCCAACCATAGCGCCGTCTGTTTTCTCTCATCAAGCTAGAAAAGTTATGTTCTTTGCAGTTTTTTTCATTTGATGCTTATTTCGTGAGATATTTGGCCCAGACACTATCAATGGATCACCTTCTATATATTTAGTCGCGAAAAATTTTCCAGAAACATTGTGGGTCCCACTAGCGGAAGATTGAAAACCATTGATCTAGAGGATCAACCGTTGTCACCCATAAATATACACAAGACACACTGTACACTCCACGCTTACCACCTATTAGTTAGGCAGTACTCATAGATTTTAACAGAATTCTCTGTCTAGCGTATCATCTCTGTCTAGAGCAGTGTAAAGTTAACTGATGCAAATGCCATTGAAGACTCAAAAAACCCTAGGGTTTTCCGAAGTTTCGCGCACGCACGATCCGCAGCAAGACGCCTTAGAGCGCTAGATCACTCCACCGTGACAAAAATAAGAATGGCGGACAAAGCCAAAATAATTTAAAAAATAAATTATCATAGGCAACACGGAATTCATAACCCAGAGACAGCTACTGAAATCAAACATTGACCTTGAAGAAGAAATTAAGAACATAGCGTTGTTTGGTACTGAATCATTGATAGTATAAAAACCGAAACAGAGAGGTATTTGTGCGTTCGAGGTGTGGTCCGAAGAATATTTAAAATTTGGTGGACTGAGAAAATCTTCCGCGAAATCGGTGAATACTGGTAAGAAGGAGGGAAGAAAGACATTGTATGTGTTATAAGGAAATAACTTCCACGGTACCAAAAAGAGTTGTAGAGGGAAAACCTGGTAGGGAATATGGGTATGAATACATTCCGACACGAATGGGGTGACGCATGAGAGCAGTTCGTGGCGGACGCCTCAAACAGCAATAAAAATGATGATTAATGAAGTGTTCCCTTGTGTGTTTGCAGGCTATTAAGATGGTGATCAAAATCGTTATAATACCTATCAGAAGAATTTGGACTAAGTGAACTCGTAGGCAAATAGTTTCTAACTAAGCATTTCAATATCCTGTGGCGTGTTATATATAATTATTTACATTATTGAGCAACTAGATGTGTCTTTGACAGAGCAGGGTGAACTTCTATTATTCGAGAAAGTTTCTTTTGACGCCTCATTTTTAGTGACGAACCATCACCTGATCGTGAGTTGGCAGGTTCTCATATCATTCCTAAATTCACCTGCAATAAATCGGAATTCAGAACAAACAACGTTGGTTAGAATTAATAATCGATAATTAGTATCATGGATGTCTAAATGGAAGTCTAAATGTAAGACTTTGGTTACAGACGTGTGTTTTTCATTTATACAGGGTAAATCTAAATTCGCGCACTCGGGCTTCGCAGCGCGATTCCTCACATGCTAGGAATAAAAAAAGTCTGTCACAAAATTTCGTCCTGTGCACATTTCCGGCAGTAAATGGTCGTCGAAAATTAATGTGTCCTATACGTCAGTGTGTTTCAGAATTACACCAACAAACTTCTAGGGGATGTGGGAGGTGTCTTGAGGAACAAAATGAGCATGAAAACCCATGCCTGTAAACGCCATTCAACGAGGCTACGAAGAATCGAAGTTACAGGCACCAGCTCCTGCCGCAAGACATCCCCTCCAGCAACTTCGACGTTCTGAAGCGTCATTTGATGACATTTCCGTGCATGGGTTTCTATGCTCATTTTGTTCCGCAAGACACCTCCCACATCCCCTAGAAGTTTGTTGGTGTAGTAGTGTAATTCTGAAAGACATTTACGTATGGGACACACACCCATCTAAATCTTCGACGAACTACCTACCGGAAATATGCGCAGGATGAAATTTTGTGAGAGATATTTTTTTATTGCTTGCATTTGAGTAATCGCTCTGCGAAGCCCGAGTACGCGAAATTAGATTCACTCTGTATAGAATAAGTTTTATGTTTCTGACCTTGTTCATATCTTCATTGCTGACTTTGTGGTCGCCGCACGGGAATGACCAAGTGGTCTAAGTGCCTTCTTACGCATGCGCGACCACTCCCCGTCGGAAGTTCGAGTCCTACATCGAGCATGAACAAGGGCGCGCGCGCGCCCGTGTATTTGTGTGTGCGTGTGTGAGAGAGTGTGTGTGCGTGTCGTTCTTAGCACAGGTTAGTTTAACTAATTTGTAAGTCTGCGGACCGATGAGCTCAGCAGTTTGGTCTCTTAGCTTTACAAAGATATTATCTGAATTTTATTCTTACTTTTGGGTCAAATACAGTGTGCTGCTGGTTATTTCTTAACCCATAGAAAGACCGTGATTCGGAGCAGATGAGCGGGATAGCTTTCGAAGGGTTTGGTGGTACTACACAACATCGCTTGAACGCGTTTTATGCGTGATTTGTTCCAATGTGTATCGTATTGGAACACCCTCCCTCTCGCACAAAGCTACCTTACCGGTCCATTTAAGAAGAACCAGGCCCGTTGCTACTTCAGAGCCGATGCCAACGTCTTGTTGTGTTTAAGTGGTTCCTGGATCTTGACCCTTCTTTATTTTATGTCAGTTTCTACTGAATGGTTGACCTTCGTTGTAAATGATTAGACAATTATGCTACCTTATTTGCTGAACTACCTACGTAATTTCAGTCGGCTGGGAAATGTTCTTTCTTCCCGAGGAACCTGATGACTTAAACTGCATATAGCATTATTTCTGAGGTATAAGTTCATGTCATCAGACATGATCACTATATGCGAAAAGAAATCGTAAAGGCTTTTTTTAGGACTCTTACTAGTATTCAGTTGAAATTAGGGAAAAACTGAAAACTTAAATGAAAATTGTAGGCCGGGGATATGAATTCCTTTCTTTCCGAATGGACACATACTTTCGCCTTGTAGTTCGACTCATTTATTAACAGTGCTGTAATGGTATTAAACCCGTAAAAACTGAGAAAATCTGTTGCTATTCGTATCTTAATTTAAGAGCTGAAAAGGAAAATCCTGAGATGAAATTCTTATTTCGAAGGTACCTTCTTGCAAAAGAGAGTAAAGCTGTTTGAAGTGGAAGAAGCACTGATACTGTCGATGCCAAATTTCGCTTGTTGATGTTGATCAGGTGTAGAGTATTCTTTTTGTCCGAAAAGCGTAAACCGTCGATGGCAGTAATTACCCGTTTCCGAGATAGAGGTCTATTATTAATACATAACGCTATTTCAATAACACTCGTAGAGTAATATTACTTTTAATAATTAATGCAACCATCCCACACGAAACGACGCTGCACGTACGGTTACGGTATTCGAGAAGGGAATGTTCATTAACTCTCGGTTCATAACACATGTAATATATGTTAAATTATGCAGTCTGTTTGATAAACAGCATGATTAAAGGTTTCCCAAGAGTTTTGGAGAAATTTTCTATCTGTGAGATCTATCACTTGCAGGAAGTTTTCTGCGAAAACAAATACGTATCCAGAATCCACTTGACGGACTATTTATCATGGAGGCACGCGGAGAAGCGCGTAAATATGGATCGCGCTAATGACGGGCAATTACACTGTTCCAGTATTTTTTATCGTGGTTCTGTACTTCTGCCAGCTATAAAGAAAGTGTGAGTAGTTTTGCCTTTGTTTAATAAACCCGCCACTGTAATTGTGGCGATTAGTCACATTAAAGTGGTACAGGGATTAAAAGCTGCACTCGAAACAGCAGATTTTATAAACATTCAATTTTAACAGAACAAGAAGATAATGAAGCTTTTTAAAAAGCTGTATCTTGGAGAAATCCTCTCTCAAATTTTCCAAGGCATTCACTCATTACAAAGAGCTCGTAACTAGCTGCCCTTAACAGGCAATATAACATTTAGAAATTACTGATACAACCGCTCCAGAATAATTCCCCATAATAATAAACCAGAATGAAAAATGCTATCACAGCACAACAAAAGGCGAATATGACCTAACCAGTGTCAAAGATGTAAAAGAAAACATTAATCACACGTGCTCTGTGAGGTGGAGAATTGTCGTCCATCAATACAGTCTGTATCCACAGCACCTCGAAAAAACCATACATGTGGTCCCAATATCTCGCCACGACACCTAACAGTGATTAAATCTTGACGATTCACTCCTACAGTTTCAAAAGGATGTGTCTGCAGTGGCGGACTAAGGCTGTTGGAGGCCCAGGGCAGCGACAAAACAAAATGAGCCCCCCCCCCACATCCGCCTGGAAATACACGTACTACTATAAGAAAGTAACTTTTGAGATTTGGAGGCCCCCCCCCAGGATGAGGCACGGTACAATCTAAAAGAAAAAAATATAGCTTTCGATATTTAGAAACTCCAGAACGAGAGACAAAAAGCGCTAAAAATCGGCTTTCGAGATATTTGGAGACCCCCCAAAGACGAGAGGCCCCTTCCCCCCTTAGTCCGTGTGTCTGTCACCACATTCCTGCCCTCACTATTGCGGATCCTCCTTGATATCGATCTTTTGGGTCATGAAATCTTCCGTTCAGATTCAAATCCGTAAAGACATTAACCAGACCCGATATGGGCTCATCTGTAAAAACAACATTGCCACACAGTTCGGCCGTCCAGATGCAGTACTGAAGACTCTCCTCGAGAAGTTTCCTTCTGAGAAGACGCTCGGGGCAGGACTCCGACCGTGAAGGCGGCTCTACCTAAATCGTTTTTCGACTCTTTGCTCGATGCTGGGTGGTCAAGTGGCATTTCGCCCCATTTAGGAGTGGAATAGGAAAGGAAATGCCTAGTAGTGGTACAGTATACCCTCCGCCACGCACTTTACTGTGGATTGCCACACCGCTATGAGACTCTGCCGGCCGCGGTGGCCGAGGGGACTGAGGGGCTCCAGTCATGGTCTGCACGGCCACTAAGGTCGGGGGTTCGAATCCCCCCCCTCGGGCATGGATATTTGTGCCGTCCTTAGTGTAAATTAGTTCGTAAGTTGTTTGTAAGTTTAGGGACTGATGACCCCGTAGTTAAGTCCCATAAGCTACACAAACAATTGAACATTGAGACTCTCCAATTCTCCCTAAGGCTGTGCACAGCGCAGAGTCTGGTTGGCATCTCCTTATAACGGTACGGTCGTTTCGGCCATATCGATATTCATTTTCCAAGTATCTGAATCTCTAGTCAACAACTTATTTTTTATTCAGTTTCTTCATTATTACATTGGGCCAGAGCGAGCTAGACGATTCTTCCTCTTCAGTCTGTTCCGCTGTTTATTCCTGGCAGCATCAGTAAGATACTGTTCCGAACTTCATTGATTCTTTGAACCGAATAGAATGCGCAAGGCTTAAATTTATTAATTAAATAATTTAAATGCATCCACTTGTTCTGGTTTGGAAGCTAGTCCTCTTTTTCACATAGAATGATCAGTAATTCCTCAACTATTTTGATGGTTTAGTTTAGTGCCACCATTAATTCTTGTATTAAAAAACTCATCCTTTAATTAATTTACATTATTATATGGTTCCTAAATCTGCATTCGTTTATTATTGTTGATTTTACGAAGTCAGATGTTCCATACGTCATTCAGATATTTTTATCATCATTTATTTCCATTAATGGGCCTTTAAGGCCTACAGTAGAAGAACAAAAGTAAGATAAACGACGCCTTACAAATGGAAAAATTATAAAATGGACACGATATAAAAGTTAAAAGCAGCCCTTTACGCCTTAAAAAAGCCTTAAAATAGAGCACTGTACAGAAAAACTAACAGATATCAAAACAGGACACTATACAATATTAAATAAGTTACACGGAACACATTTCAACATAAAAAACCTGAGAAACAGGGTACTATACAAAATAACCACTAAGAGAGACATTACAAACGCAAAGAAAACAATGGTGGACCATATTTTCCTGTCTCTAGCTTCATCTTCCACGGCTGTCAGTTCCAATTCTTTAAGGGCCGTTGCAATTCGATCCTTCCGCCTCGTTCTTGTGGGTCCTCTTGGGCGTTTTCCTACGGGTTCCATCCGTTCGTAAGATGTGGGCACACTGTTGAAGTCTCTTCTGCCGGCCGATGTGTGGCGTTCCAAACTGCTGTTACAGGTCTTCTTTCTTTCTTCGTTCCCATTTATCTTCCATAGTATTGTATACGGGCCCTTAAATCTTTGTAAGTACCTTCCTTTCAAACGCACATATTGGTTCTTCAGCTGTTGACGATGTCGCCCAAGTTTCACAACTGCAAGAAACAACTGGCCTAACTAGTGTCATGCACAGGTGGACCTAGTTCTTCTGTGATATCAGACGAGATTTGAAAGATAGTTCAGACTAAAGAGCACACGATTAGAATTTGTTTGCGCTTATGTACTTCTTTCGTTACTTCAGTTTTATTAGTTAGTATGAACACTAAAAGGTACGCCCGTCGACAACAATGGAAGGAGAGAGATTTCGGCGGTGTGCTACAGCAAGATATTTAGTTTTGTTCTCGTTCGCCATCAGCCCAATTTTCTTCACATTGTGGAGGAACCGGAAAGTATCAGCACGTACTTGCTCTAATGCAAAATAGAAAATAAATACACGACCTAACATGAAAAAATCATATCATTGATTCCACAAAACAACATTTTAAATTAAAATGCTTAAGCCATTAAAAATAAAAATATTCACCCCAAGGATCACAACACCGTCAGCATATGCTGGTGTCTGATCCTACCAGCTCCATCTCTCTGATTCTACAATTGTCGCGGCCTACTTTTTCCAAGACCAAATTGAATAACACTGGCGCCAATGTATCTCCTGGTGTCAATCTATTTTGGATGTTGAATTGGTGTTAATTGGCTGCCATATCGGACTTGAGATGTGGACTAGGAGTAGCAATCTCCAAGTAGACGGACATATTTTGGTGGGATACCAAGAACCTCTGTTTCCCATTATCTGTCACTGTCAATGCTGTCATAAGCTTGCCGAAAATAGATGAAGATGAGGTGAACTCTAGAATTTTTCTATCAGTCGCCTCAAGGTAAATATGTGACCAATTGTCGACCGTCCAGAGACGAACCCACATTGATAGGTACCTACAATTAATTCAACTAGTGGTTTCATGCGGTTTAGTAGCAGTGTTTTAAAGTCTTTGAAACCACTTTCAAGTAATGAAATCCCTCCGCCATTATGTACTTGTGTAGCATTACGCTTCTTGAAGATGGGACATAAAATTGCTCCCTTCCATTCTTCAGGAATTATTTCTGCTGCCCAGGTGGTAGATGTTAATCGTACAAAAGCATCCATCAGTATATCCCCTCCCAAGCGAAGCATCCAGCTGTGGTACCACTACCTACTTGATCCTTGTTTATCATCAGTGCTTATTCAATATTTTACGTAACCTAATTCAAAATTTGCATCATGTCACGGCCGCAGGCAGTAACTAAAACCGTTTCTGATCATCTCGGCAAGATATTGTACATATTTTGCAAATTTCCAGTACCAGGATCACCAACTATAACATCGCACGACCACGAACAAAATTGAAGCTTAAGTAACTATCTTGCCGAATTATGGTCCTATCTGCCATGCGGTTCTCAATTTATTCAGAATTGTTGCTTAAGTTGTTGACGACGAAATATTATTATTTCATGCCCATCATTCCGTTTAGAGTACACATATATTACTAGTTAATACACGTATTCGGACAGTGGCATATACCCTGAGTGGCATATTGCACACAGCGGATGTGGATGTGGGACTGTCAACAGACATCGCCCCGTTTGATAGGCGCCCTGAAGTCATTGTTGGTATGGTTGTACGTTATCTGGAATGACATCTTCCGTGCAGAAAACTATTGTTCAGACATCTGTGAACAGTTCGTATGATTATATGAAAGATTCGACACAGGTCGAGGATATATTGTTGCTTTAATTTTAGACACAAGTGTATATTTCCAGACGGTTGAAATGAAACGAGTATCAGAAGTACAAATCTGGGGTTGTACGGCTGCGTTATTATTACATGCCAATTACATGACTCGTGTGTCCTTAAGAGTGAAGACATACAGATGACGACAACACACTGTGCAATACCCAAGTGGATAAGAGACTCCGTCTGACCGGAAATCGAAGCCGGGACTTACAACGTACAGGCGTCAACGCTGACTACGACAGCACGAGCTTTAAACACTAAATGTTAAAAGTGGGAAAAATAATGCGGTAGCAGGCTGCCAATCTAGCAGCGTTCAGAAGCAACAAAACTTTGATTTTCAATACTTAATATAATTAGTAAAGGAATTTAAAACTTTAAAATCCAATCATTAACTACCCATAAAGGAATATAATACGGAAAGCAAGTATTATAGTTGGACCGTAGTGAGGCAGCATAAATTACGGCGAGAAAACACAATTTCCAGACTAATCGAAGCTTTTCATCGCTATCATCCAGCACAACATAATGAAAGGAAAAAGTTTCAAATATTCAAATGTTTGTAAATCTAAGGGGCTTAACCGTTGCGCGTATCAAAAAAATGTTCAAATGTTTGTATAGCTTATGGGACTTAACTACGGGGTCATCAGTCCCTAAACTTACAAACTACTTATGAACTACTTACGAACTAGGATGGCACAAATATCCATGCCCGAGGGGGGATTCGAACCCCCGACCGTAGTGGCCGTGCAGACCGTGACTGGAGCGCCTCAGTCCCCTCGGCCACCGCGGCCGGCTTGCGCGTATCAGTCCCTAGGCTTCCAAACTACGTAAACTAACTTAAAGTAACTTATGTTAAGGACAAAACACACACACACACACACACACACACACACACATGCCTGAGGGAGGAATGGAATCTCCGACGGAAAGCAAAAGCGCGCTCCGCAGGAAGACAACGCTCGGCCACTTCACCGCCGCGGAAAAAATTATGGTATGCTACATTTTAACATGAAAAAAATCAGTCAAGATCTTAGAAATTGTAATCTTCATTTTTAAAGGCGACCGGTTCCGATCTTACATAAGATCGTCGACAGACCGATTTGACTGGAAAACTAGACAATTTGCCATGCTGGGAAGCAGGTACAACAGAAAGACTAGCTATTACATTTGACATGAGTAAACTAAAAGATTAAATAAAAGAGTTAGAACTGAGACAATGAGCGTATGGCGACTGCTAGGCAATGGGAGAAATGTTCAAATGTTTGTAGAGCTTATGGGACTTAACTACGGGGTCATCAGTCCATAAACGTACAAACTACTTATGAACTAGCTAATACTAAGGACAGCACAAATATCCATGTCCGAGGGGGATTCGAACCCCCGACCGTAGTAGCCGTGCAGAACGTGACTGGCGCGCCGCAATCCGCTCGGCCTCCGAAGCCGGCGCAATGGGAGAAAATGCTGCCTCATTGGTTTCCGTTGTGCTGATGCTGCAGACGATGGGCGGGGCTTCTACTGCATAACTCGCAGCGTCCCCTCTCGCTGCCTATCAGTCGCCGTACGCTCATCGTCTCAGCACTAGCTATTCGATTCTTAAGAGCAGTGCACGGAGCTACGGGTAGATGGCACATGCTGGATGTGATCTACGTTAGTGCTTAATTGTTAAGAAATCCCTTAACCACAAACCATAACCATGTTTATACATAACTAGTAGGGTCACCACACTATTGTAATAGTTCATATTTCTTCTGAACGACGGGACGTTAAACCATAATCTTCTTTCGTTCATATTTCTTCTATAGGCCAATCTGAAGATGCCTAAATAACGCTGAAACATGCCATTAGAAAGTGAACTTTTAGTACTGCAATCAAGAATGTTTATTCCATCCTTAAATGCACCGGATACTCGACACTTACATTAAGAATTACGTTATTTAATTTCTTATTTTGGAATATACTTCACTGATAAAAGAAGTTAGTTAAAATTCTTGTCTTCACTGAAACTACAGAGGTACGGTACACTTGAGAAATGTATGGATATAAAAATATGAAGCTCAGTACCCGGCGTTGCCCAGGTACGAATTTATTCCATCCTGGAAACTTCCCGAATGTTCCACACTATACCTGACCATTCCAGGATATCTCGATTCATTGTGCAATATTTCGGAACATTCTGGAACGTTGTGGAATGTTCTCGAATGTTGCGGAATTCTCTCGAATTTTCTGGAATGTCCTCGAATACTCTAGAAAGTTTTAGATGTTTATACTTCCCAGCCCTTATCATCATTACACATATACTCAAACACTAAAATTGAAGTACCAATTTTTAATATTAGTTATTTAGTTATACCAGGAGGCCAATAAAACTTACATAATTCGAAACGAGCTTTGCCGTAGAAGTGCGCAAAAAAATCACGTGTGTACACAGCAGTTAAGAGTGATAACACTAATATCTTAAACAGCACGCTCTACAGGTAAAAACGGGAATGATCTTCATATATGCGCGATATAGGACTACCACTCTACTGAGACTCGTTTCTGCGTTTCAGCGACATGCACGTTGTACACTTATTTTTATAATATAATGTTACATTGATTACTATAATGAAGAAAATAATCTGCATTAGAGGAATTTGTATAGTATCTTTCTTTGGAAGACGCAGAATTGTTGGCCAGAGAGGCAAAATGGTACTAGTGGTTGTAGGGGAATCGGGGGCGGGATGTGGCCAGAAGTAGGTGTTTCTTCCTTTACCTTTTACCTATGCATACAGTTATGTGGCATGTTCCTTTATTAGTTTTTTTATAACCATACATTTTATGTTCGCCATTAGAGACGAGAAGATGATGTCTATGTACATCGAAACCGGTCGTCTGTTATAAATGAAGACGAAATACCGCGATCTTGGCATTTCATTATTCACAAAATACATTTATCAGATCGCTCCCTGCCATGAGCAAATTATATTTCTTCCTTTAGATGCAAAAGAAGTTGCACACAGTAGTCGCAGAACGAGCTTCGTTAAGCGTGATTTCTTGTAATGAGATTGCTAGTGCGATATTTGCAATAGTTTTTAGTTTTGCATGGGGACCCAAGAGAAGAGTCTCAGAATTATTTCATTAATTTTGCAGATATAGAGTAATGTTGGAGATACAGAAATTTCGTATTAAGAGATTAATAATAACTAACGAACAAAATAATATCTGAATATTCTCTGAGGTAAGATTTTTATGTTTCTTTTTTTTTAAGAACTTGAGAAAGAAAATTTTTGTCATACCTCATTTTAGAGAGAGAAAGAGAGAGAGAGAGAGAGAGAGAGAGAGAGAGAGAGAGAGAGAGAGAGAGGAAAGGGGTTTTAATTGAATGAGTTTTCAGCTAATTTAAAAGAGAATGTCACTTTTTATTGCTGTCAGAGATTTCCTTAACTAAAACGTGTCCAAAAATACATTTTTATGATATGTTTTGTGGCGTCAAGCCTGCATTGTACACCTTATGCTTTGTGTCATAATTAAAGCAATAGGCAGCGGCAGCATTGCACTGACTTTGCATTTTACTCTGCAGTTTAAAATGAAACTATTATCTTTTCTCGGAGCGAAACGAGTTGTCTTTTGTGCACAGAAGATACCTATGCAAGTTTTGAGGTAGCTTTGCTAATTCAATACTTTACAAGAATTTACAACTTTACAACAATTACAAGAAATTACAAAAGTGTAACTGAATTTATTTTTATGTGGTTTCAAACCCATACGGTCTTAAGAGTCATTGTATTACTGTTGCGAAATTCTGCGTTTACTTTTATACCATTCAGAAAATCAGAAATTGTTAGTGTTTCTAATTCCGTTGCAGTAATTTATGTGTTATCTTTTACAGTTTAAAGTCAGTAGTTTCCTTGTATCTTGTGTGTGATAAAGTGCATTGTTTTACATTGTGAAACAACATAGTTATCTAAGAAAAGAATTATTTTATGATTAGAGAAAAATAATAGGTAATTAATGAAACTATTCTGACAGAATTTATAAAAGTTTCAGAAAAGGTTTGCATTAAAGTTTAGCAATAGAAGCAGATACATACAACACTGTAAGATTCTCACCCAGTAATCTACTGGTCGCTCAGTTGTTGGAAGGTAAGGTGAAGGAAATATCGAAGGTCGTAATGTGAACTATATTCGTTACAGAATTCGTAAGAGAGAAAGACCTTCTTAGTTGAATTTGAGAAAGTATGAAGGTACTACTGTGATCTTGTTGAATAAATCATCTTTATTTTTCCTGAAGAGTTTCGTAGAAATCACTGAACACCTAAATTCAAAGAGTGCGGTAGGTCCGTATGAATCTTATTTCATGTGATTCTAGTATATCGAACAATATGTCTTATTATTTTGTTTCTATAAAAAAGAAGGTAATAAATGAGTCTCACGAAATTTGTCTCAAGTTTGTCAGTGGTATCCCGTATATTAATAGAAGTAACGACGAATTTTTAAGATTCTACTTTAGGCCTTGGTCTCCTGATGTACCTAAAAGATTTTTTTACTTTCGAGGAATGCGTAAAACGCTATATTCTGGTCAGTGGAAACCATATTACGAAAAATGGTGAGTGATAAAGAAGTTTTTAGGTGCTTACAATAAGATTGTTATCTAATGGTAAGGACTTACACCAACATTGAATCACACGTTCATGTTTTCGGAAGTAGAGATGAGAGATCAAATTTACAGACTCAGGGATAAAAGAAAACTTAATAATCCTATGAATAATAAAAGTTAAGCAGGCGTAGAGGAAGTAATTGATAAACTTCTCCTCAACCAAACTCTCGTGACTGGTTTATGGCTACGTTTAGCAGGGTACGTATACTGATGACTATGAACATTGACTCAAGATGTCAGTCACCTATTTTAGAACTTTAATCATAAGAAGTTCCGTGTACCAGTAGCAAATTTGTGAAGAGTTAAACGCAACACTGGCTTGTGTGACTGAAACGATCAGTAATGTACTAAAGTGAGGCAGTGAGGAATCTTCAAAGACTTGAGGTGGAACCAAATGCCAGTCATTCCCAATGCGGGATGATGCTACTACGGTAATGGGTACCAGGAATCTATGAGTACCTCACGAGTTCCAACTGAATCACACAGAGTGCTTACAGCGCGGGATGGCCATAGGGAAGGATGGTGGTTCGAATCCCCGTCCAGCCATCCAGATTTAACTTTTGGATGATTTATTTGCGGTTCTTTAGAAAGGGACTGCCGATTTCCTCCCTGTCTTCAAACTCAGCTTGTAGGGGTAATAAAAGGGGTCAAAAAGATCCAACGTGTCTTCACAGGATTTTTCGAGACAAGTGCGTTATGGAAATGTACAAGAAGCTCTACTAGTAGAAACTATGAGAAAAAAAAACTCATACTGCATTAACGAAGTTGTTCAATATTAAAATTCCGAGAGATTACGTCCCTGGTAAAGTAACTTTCCCAAATACGTCGCGAAATGACCACCATGAAATATATCGAGGCTTTAGAGCAATCATCTTTCTTTCGAACATTTGCAAACGAACCATCTTAGGAAGGATCAGGAGACGTACACTCCGCTACCCTGATGTAGGTGTAGATGTGTTCCAACTCTAATCACACAGTCGGCTGGGCATTAAACCTGATCTTCCATTTTTCCTTCCCTAATAATAAGCCATGCTGTCTTGTCCATAGTATTGATTCTAGGTGGAGCAGTGCAACGAATATCGGCATGTATCTCTTCATCGTTCGATGCTGTCCGGGGCGTGTGCTCAAAAATGTTCAAATGTTTGTAAATCTAAGGACTTAACAACGTTGGTCATCAGTCCCTAAGCTTACAAAATACTTACACTAACTGGAAGTAACTTATACTAAGGACAACACAAACACTCACGCCCGAGGGAGGACTCATACCACCGACGGCGATCGACCGCGCGCACTGCAGCAAGGCGACTTAGTGCGCACGGCTATTCTGCCGCGGCGGGGCGAGAACGAGTGTCGACACACATTCTAAAGCATTGCATTACTCTGTTCAGAAATCTCAAATAACTCATAATGAGTAAGAGAAGGCGTATCGCACAATATATCGATTTCCGATCATTCCGCCCGGTGCAGTCTGTTGTATGGTGATAGCTCAGACGGCAGAGCGCTTGCCTGGTAAAGGCGACGGTCCCAGGTTCGAATCCCGGTACGGCAAACAATTTTAATCTGCCAGAAAGTTTCATATCAGCGCGCACTCTGCTGCAGAGTGAAGGTTTCATTCTATAATTAATGTTTATCGGTACCTACTGTCGGCAATGTGTCCGACAGTCCATAAGCAGGACCAGCTACATAGGGGCAGTTGAATAATCCAAGACGGATAGATCTCCCCTGCTGTCCCATCCCTCGCTCCGACAACAAACGGAATGTGACCGAAAGACACACTACCTGGGCGTATGCTGAAATACGTAATAGAAACAGCATTCCTTTCGTTTTCAGTTGCGCATATTTTGCGAATGATTTTTCCAGTGCTAAGAGAAATACTGATTGTGTTACAGAAATTATGGGAGTTTGTACCTACTTTAGTTTTTAAATCAGTGGTATAACAAGCAGTAGAGGATCCTATACAAAGGCACTTTCTGGAGGGGGAAGGAGAGGGACTAAGCGACCTATGCCCCTTCCCCCCCCCCCCCTGGAAAAGTGCCTATTTTAGTGCTTCCTTTAAAGAAGCCCATACTCGACTGGGTCTAGCCCCTCAAGAAGAACCAGGTTTTAGCTCAAACCAAAATCTTGGATCCGTCACTGATAACATGTATGCTTCACAAATTTTCTGATGACTGTACCAGATGCTGTTTTCCTCGGAATTGACAATTTCTTGGAAAGAATGGCAAACCGTTGTACAAATTTTTGTAAATAGTATTTTTGTATTGAAATTTAAATATTGCACAGTTTTGAGGTGGGAGTTCGCGTTGGTGGATGAGACTCACAGGCCAAGTATTCAGTTAAGTAATAATTCGCAATCGAAGGATAACGGAAACTTTATACTTAACAGAATCTATAATATTTTACATAACTCAAATTTACCTGTGGAAACTTGTACACTTAAATCCTGGTTTTGTAGAAGATTATCAAGTTCGCTAACAGCTGTTGCGTCTTATGTATTTCCGTTCATTGAAGATCACTATCTATCTTAAATAAGGCCATCCAGTCTCTTGGAGTTTAAAGATATAAATTTTTCATTCTCGTAATTCCAAGTAATTTGCTACCCGCGATCAAGGAAAATTCCTTAACGAGGCCAGCAATGTAACTTCTGCGCAGCGTATGACAGCCAAATAAATTATTATAGATATTATGTCAGTTCAGACATGTCAGAAAGAACAAACAGCATAATCGTAGGTATGCTCTTCATACGCAATTAACTGTACGGATGCACAAATACGTCCGATCCCATGCGGGAATCGAGTAAGGCTGCTAGCAAGAGGAAGTTGTTGGCATGAGACACTACCATCATAGTGTGAGATATGTTGAGAACCTGGGAAGGCCATTACGGTGGGGGGTTCGAAACCCCCCTCTGTCATGGATTTTTTTGAACCTGGGAAGGACGGGAAGTGCGCCTGATTGCCTTACTAGCTGGCGCGGTTGCTCAGCGCGTTCGGTCAGATCTAACGACAAAACAAATATATACGAAAGTAATAAAGACAAAATAGGTTAAGGCGACCGCTGACCCGAAGCGGGAAATCCACCCAGTGCCGCGTGATCAGTACTTACGTATAGGCACAGTTTTGCCCGCTCTACACCACCAGTAAACAGGGTGGTCGGAAATTCCCGTTACAACCTTCTAGGACTTGTAGAGGGTAGGGAGCACATAATATTTTGAATAGAAACCCATTTCCGGAAACGAATCGTTTCCGTTTCACGACGGTTTCAATTCTGATGATTATCTACTTGAGGAATGTAATTAGGCGTGATCCAGTATAATTGTCACAATCGCTTTGAAAAGAATACTGAATCGTTCCGTTATTACTTACGCATTTTATTACAATTTACAACTTATGGTTTACATTAGTCGACAACAACAAGAAACCAGCATCTAGGGCAGCAGCCGCAACGTACTGATGCATGACAACAGCGGCTCGATGTCGCGACCACCAACGTCGTTACACACATTGTACCTCCGAAGCATGTTCTAGTACACTTTCTCCATCTCATCTGGTGTTTCTTCAAAGCCCAGTGCAGCGGCGAGAACTAGTGCCAGTAGATCTTCTCCTGTCTCTACAGATGTCTCATAAAGTAGGCTCTTCATACGACCCCACGAGAAGTACTCCATAGGGGGTTCAATCCGGCGATTGTGGCGGCCACGCGGTTGGACCACCACGGCCTATACATCCTTCACCAAATCGTCTGTTGAGATGTCTCCGGACAGCTAGTGAAAAGAGAGGTGGTACATCATTATGCTGAAACCACATTTCATGACGGACATTCAATGGCACATAAGTGACATCTGGTGATCGTTTGACATAGTACACGTCACCGTGTCTACCCTGTTGCACGCCAGGACAGGGAACTGTGAGACGTTTCTCTGTCCCTAAGCTGACGTTGACGAGTTACACATTTGAATTGAAACTGTCGTAGAACGGAAACAATACGTTTCTATTCAAAATGTTATGTACTCACTACCCGCTATAACTCATAGAAGTATGTAACGGGAATTTCCGACCACCCTGTATTTTAACTATGACTACCGCAACAGCGTTCACTGTTTTAATCGTTTTAACGCGAACTTGAACGTTAGTGTAGCGTTCATAATATTAAAATCGGACGTGAACGCTAGGGAGAGGCTAAACGGCAGCCAAGCTTGTGTTCTATTTTTTCATTTTATTTTTATTTTAAGCACCTGCTGATGTGTTTATAACACGCGCAACCGATTGTGCTTTTTAAATAAAAGCTTGTAGCTGTCAGAGCGGACTTAATCTCACAATGGCATTAATATCAACTGAAAAGCTCGGCAGAAGAATGTGTTCTTCCGTAGGTGGGGATTTTGACTTATTCTTTATATATATGCTGATTGAAAATCATATGAAAGTGCATAAGTACAATAATATCATACAGTTAGTATTTTGTAGCAGTATACATTTATTTATAGTCGTACAAGGCAACAGGAGTAACGCACTAAACTTCAGGCCTATTTCATTGACGCAATTTGCAGCAGGTTTGTGTTCGAATACTATGAATTATCTAGAAAAGAATGGTCTATTGACCCAAGGTCAAGACGGACTTAGAAAATATCGTTCATGCGAACACAACTAGCTCTTTACTCATTCGAAGTGATGGGTGATATTGACAAGGGCTCGCAAATCTATTCCGTATTTCTTGATTTCCAGAAGTCTTTTGACAGCGTACCTCACAAATGGCTTTTAATCAAATTGCGTGGTTATGGTATATCGCCTCAAATTTGCGACTGGTTAGAGGATTTCCTGTCAGAGAGGACACAGTTTGTAGTAATCGATGGTAAGGCATCGACTAAAACAGCGGTGATATCGGGCGCTCCACAGGGTAGCGTTACTGGTCCTCTGCTGTTCCTTATTTATATAAACGTTTCGGGAGAAAAATCTTAGCAGCTGTCTTAGGTTGTTTGCAGATGACGCCCGTTATTTACAGTTTAGTAAAATCATCTTAAGATCAAACCAACTGCAGAACGATCAAAATAAGATCTCACAATGGTGTAAGAATTGGCAACTGACTCTAAATAATGAGAAGTATGAAGTTTTTCACATGAGTACGAAAAGAAATCGGATAAAGTTTGTTTACAAGTTAAATTAATCAAAAGTGAAGGCCGTATGCTCTACTAAATACCTAGGAATTACTATTACTTCAGATTTAAACTGGAAGGAACACGTGGATAATGTCGTAGGAAAGGCGAACTAGAAACTGTGTTTTATTGGCAGAACCCTTAAAAGATACAGCTGAAATACTAAAGAAACTGCATACACTGCGCTTTTTTGGAGTATTGCTGCCCAGTGAGGGATCCTTATCAGCTGGGTCTGACGTCATCGAAAGACTGCAAAGAAGGACAGCACGTTTTTATTGTCACGATACAGGGGTGACAGCGTTACGGAAATGATACAGGATCTGGGATGGGAATCATTACAACAACGGTGTTTATCGCTAGTTACGAAACTCCAATCGCCAACATTCTCCTCCGAATGCAAAAATGTATTTTTGACTCCCACTCACATAGGTAGAATTGATCATCAAAATAAAAGACGAAAAATACGAACGGAGAGATTCAGGTGTTCTTTTTTCCCGCGCGCTATTCGAGAACGGATAGAAGATAAATAGTACAAAGGTGGTTGAATGAACCCTCTGCAGGCACTTAAATGTGATTTACAGAGTATCCTATGCAGATTCAGATGTACAAAAGATACCGTCATCACACTAATCCATACCAAATTCAGTGTTATCAGTTTCTTCCACCGGTGCCTACAGTTGCTCTGGTGGATGAACGTACATCCTTAGCGATTTATTTTCTAATCAATAGTCACGAGCTCGACTTTTGAAATTTGAGTATACATACACGGTGACCACGTCTCCAAAATTCATACCAATGTTTTATATGAGACTCGAACGCGTGATGATTGGCGCTAGCCACACCTAATGGAGGCAAAAAAGTAAACCACAGTTGCAACGTTTCCTGAACGTCGATGATTTTACGCTGGAGCAAAATCTCGGAACAAACAAGATTGAGGACGTAACGACCTTGCATTATTCATCAATAGTTTACTGACCGGAAGGGAAACATAGGTCAGGAATTTGGAACTGGAATCTGAGCGGTACGCCTGTCGGATACGAATTCATTGTCTTCACTAATGCGTCAATGTGCGTGATTTACACTGGGGTTACGCAACATTAGTTATCCTATATTCCCGATAGTGATCTCATTTATAAGGTAAACCGTGCACAGAAGTTATAAATTTTCTTAAGATACCTAGAAAAGGTTATTATAGTATGTATCTTTTCAATTTAGAAATTTTTGATTTGAGTGGATATCTTACGCTTATATTTTCTTGCGTATTTACAAGTAGTCTGTGAAAACTCCAGGTAATCCTTTCATTTAAAATTTTAAAAAAGAAATATTTAATTCCAAATGATCTACAAACTCCCAGTCTATGACTGCGAGTTTATTCTACCTAAATTATGTGGCAATAAATTAAATTATTCTTAGAAATTCGGTAGTCGTCTCTTCATAGCGATGGTAGCATCAATAGAAAGGAAGTATGCTGCGGACCCTCGGAACGAGAGCTATAAACAAATGCATACAGTCATGTGGAAAGTACAAACAAGTCTATTTTTGTACGAAAAATGTGTGGCGACAACAAATGCAGGACAGGAAGCGTACGTCGTTTCGCGCAGATCTGTCGTAAACTCAGTGGTGTGGTGATCCACACATGACGCGAATATTCTTCATTGAAAGCGTTGACGCAATATTTGGCATTCTTCAGTAATTTACGGTTCATCTGTCTGTACGAATTACTTGCCTAGTAAGATCGCTCATTTTGAAAATTAGACTTGTTTTACTCAAGCGATAATATTTTGCGAGAAAGTAGGCGAAGGTCATTGATAAACCGGTATTTTTCATTTGCAAGTAAAGCAAAAAACCAATATCGATATTTGCAATGTTTTACCTTCACATAGCATGCTAAGTGCAAACTACTTCGGGCATTGCTACCGATCATTACAAGCAATCAATTACATGAACCATGCTTCCTATGGGCAGTTGCTTTGCTGAGCTCTTACTGCGTGCGGTACTTACACGCGAGGCGCGCCAGCGACGTCCCTGCAGCTGTTGCGCTCCATGAGGCGGCAGGCGCGCTACTGGAAAACTCCCACGCTCGGCGTCGCTTTTAGGCGACGCGCTGCCCACTGTTTCGCGGCGCCTCCGCATGGGGCGCTTGCGTCGGCCACGATCGTGTTCTACGCCTTCGTTTTCCGCAACTTCGAGAGGAATGCTTGTTGCTTGACGATGTTTTATCTTTTTCATTTTGTTTCTCATTTCACCGTCTGGTTATTGGTCCTTTTGTTCATGCCTCGAGATTGATCTTTCATTGTATTTTTCGTGTATTTGTGTCATAGAAAAAATGAATAACACAACGCATATGTGATTTTCTCACACGACTCGTACTTTGATTATTAACCTAACCCACAAATATTCGTAAGAAGCGAAAACAATAGGTCAGAGCCGGTTTTAAAAATAAACACGCCTTTTGTTTCATAGTCAGTGCACCTTTCATTGAATCATCTCAGTAGTACTTATAGCCCTATTAAATGTTAAACTTCGCTTGCTATTCGTCATCATACTTCGGTTAAAGTACCTCTGAGAGCTTTGAGCTAGCTTTAGCTCAGAAGCTTCTGCAGATGATGAACAGTTCTGTGAGTGTCTAATCGAAGAAATCGAGAGGAATTAGTGACGTATATGATCCGATTAATTTTAAAGTTCCGACAAGCTATTAATAAAAAGCAAAATATAAAATGCAAATAATATTACAATTATTTTCACACTATCGTCCACCTTATCATTAAGAGCACCTATCATCAGTCTATGATTAGCAGTTTGCTTAAATTTCAGACACAAAGATATGATCACCATCTTGCTGATGATGCTAGTATCATATTCAGTTACACATGGATTCTGTGTGAATCACTAATAAATTCGTGGCATAGAGTTCCTTTTAATTTCTATCCGTTTTATTTGCGTACGGAACGTGGTAACCAGTCCTTTCTAATATTTTTCTGTATGTAGAGAAACATTCGTGCTACTTTCTATTTCCGAGGTAATAGCAGATTTGACGTTTCTTCGAACACTATTCAATTAAAGTCAACGGATTATTGTCTAACTAGGAGACCACATGGGTATTGGATTTTAGATTTTTTAAATTATTTTTTTTATTTTATCTTTATGTTTTATTTATTATTTATTATTATTATTTTATTTATTTATTTATTTATTGTATTTATGATACGTCAAGTTCACAACTTAAATAACAAACAGCAGAGGCCATTCGACGCAATTCTCAAAAATTCACTAGAAAATCGACTTTGAAGTTTTGCAAGTACATGTAAGTACCGATAATTTAAAGAATAGTAGCATGTGTCGGTGAAGCTAATGAGGTAGCGTTCTGCCCTCATAACCTTAGAGACGTTGGTTAGAATCCCGCTGTAACAAATATTTTTATTTCTTTGCTTCCGAATTCAGTTATATAAAACATTTTGGGATCTCAAATCCACGTTTGTGACAGTTTTTCTTTATGTGTATGTAGACGAGCTGAACACCTTCTCGTCACCTAAAAGAGGGTTGATTAGGTTATCTGCTAGGAAAGCTATTAGTAGCTATGAAGATGACTGTCCAAAAACTGTATCGTAGCTTTTCACAAACTTAACAGTCAAAGATAACCGTCCTCGACTAATAGCGAACAGTGTACAAAATGTAACTTGTTACGTTTTCTATTAAAACATTCATTATTAACAACCTTTTATAAAATATAAGAAGTTACGAATTAATAAAAATACCTAAATTTTTCGGAAATATCAAAACTGTGAAAGTTTTCGAACACAACGAAAGAAAACAAATCTTTCACAGTGGAATTCGAACGACCGATCCTCTTATTGTAAGGATGGAACGTTACAACTTATCTTTTTTGAGCTACAACGACAGATGCTACAAGTGATTTAATTACTGGTACTTGCCTGTACTTGCCAAATATCGAATTCGATTTTCTAGAGAATTTTTGAGAGTTACGTCAAATGACTTTGTTTGATTGTTATCTGAGGTCTGAACTTCACGTACCATAAATATCAAAAATTCTGAAATCCGATATCCATGTGATCTCCTTGTCAAACAAACCTCATGAAAAACGAAAACTAGGATGTTCGGCTAATTTAATTTTACCCTGAAAAGAATATTAAATATGAACAAGAATACCAAGATCATTGAATGATAACTTTCATTTGAAAAACAGCAATGGGACGAAATCATCAATGTACTCTAAAACACACACAAAAGTTAATGTCTTACGAAATGTTTAGAGTTTTTAGAAAACGTATTGTAACATTGTTATATATGAATCTTGTTCGTACAATAATTTTAATCTCGAGGAGGAAACATTTGCATTTTAGTCAGTATAAATGGAATGTAACAATACGAAGCAACTAATAAAAAGACACACATTTAATGAAATAATGTAATCTAAGAATTACATAGAAATTCCCTGTAAAACTAAAAGAAAACTAACGTAAATTTCCTTAAGTCTGACGGATGTTACAGTTCAACAAAACAACGGCTATATCAAACAGAGAAACATTCAAAGCACGGAAACCATATTCGAATACTGGGAATGCCAAGGCGGTTGGACACGAGATAATTGCGAACAATACAGTTCGCAGAAGTGGATATCTTTCTTCAAAGGAAATGCGCACGTTCTCTGGCATTTTCGTCTTTTCTGTATCCCCATACGATACCTTAATTTCAGTGATATGTGATCGTAATTAACATCGAGAACTTATTTAATAACGTATACGAGAAAAAAATTTCACAGCTGAATAAGAAAAAAGCTGCATCAATCATCTAGATCTATGAATAGAAAATCACAATAGGCACAGCTTCAAGATATACAGAAAAAAAAGATAGCTTCCCGAACACAATTATTATCTTGTTATGTCACCCAAATTCACATAGAAGTCTGCATAGAAAACAACAGAACATAGAGCAAACAAAATCCCAGTAAACCAAAGGAGAGGGAGAAAAAAAACTGAACATAATTAATCAAATTGCAGCAGACAATGGTTTCCCCAGCTCATAGATAAAATGCATAACGAAATAGGAAAAACGAAAGAAACGCCTAGCTCCTTTGAAATAACAATCAACACAATCACATGTTTCGGCAGCATAACTTATGTAGTTGAAATTTCCCAAAATAGAGCAAACGTACTTAAATCACACAACTTGAGAGTAGATTTATCCACACAAAAAATGAAACAGAAATTAGTGCACACCACAATAAAATAAATAAATAAATAAAAAAGAGAAAAAAAAGAAAGAAAGAAAGAACGAAATCTCAGACTCAGGAATGCAGAAAATAACATTTAAGACTTGTCCAACGTATCCCATAAGACAGAAACTGGATGTACTGGACACATCAAATATTACACACATAACCAATTTCCGAACTCTCCAATCCACTTGAAAATTAGAAGATCTTAAGATTCTCCACCACTTCCATAACTCACATGCAATGGATTTAATGGGGGAAATGGAAATGTTTGTACACCACAAGGAGCAAGGAGGAAAATCCTTAATGATTAGATAGCGAATCACTTAATTTCTTCAAAAGTTTCTCCTTTTTACTATAGTGGAGTAATTCCTACGTATTAGTTTTCTCATTTACAACTGACAATTACATGTAAATAATACGTCATGTCATATAAAATGTAACATCTTCATCTGTGTACAAAATCTTTGTAAATCCATGATATAGCCGCGCGGTCTAAGGCATCATGCATGCTACGGACTGGGCGGCCCCTCCTCGCCGGAGGTTCGCGTGCCGGCCGCTGTGGCCGAGGGGACTGAGGCGCTCCAGTCACGGTCTGCACGGCCACTACGGTCGGGGGTTCGAATCCCCCCCTCGGGCATGGATATTTGTGCCGTCCTTAGTCTTAGGTAGTTCATAAGTAGTTTGTAAGCTTAGGGACTGATTACCCCGTAGTTAAGTCCCAGTAAGTTCTACAAACATTTGAACATTTGAGGTTCGCGTCCTCCCTCGGGAATATGTGTGTGTGTGTTTGTGTGTGTGTGTGTGTGTGTGTGTGTGTGTGTGTGTGTGTGTGCGTGCGTTTTGTCCTTAGTGTAAGTTAGATGAAGTCTTCTGTAAGTCCAGAGAAGACGATTATAGCAGTTTGATCAAACAGACTTATTAACATTTGAATATTTTTCAGTGATATAATCATATATGTGTAACGTTTTTGTTTACAAGAACAGTGTTAAGTGATAAATTCTGCGTATGTGTGATTGTGTACAATGGAGGAGTCACAATACTTTTAAGTAGAAGATAAGAGATTCAGTTTATTATACGAATATTAGAAAGCCACTCGAAACAACAACTACACAACGAGACATACTGAACAATACACGTCAAGACTTGACTATAAATATGAGGGTTGGGGCAGAAGTCATGGAAACTATTTTTTCCCTTGTAGATACCAGTCCAGTTGGATATGTGACGCAAACAGACGAAAGAACAAGGTGTTAACGACTTGTGTGTGCAATGAACAGAACTGAAATATCTATCACACTAAATTATTACGGTAGTATGCAGGGCAATATGGCGTTCACGATGCAAAATAATGACAACACAGTACACATACAGTTGACATGAGATACCAGGGCCAGCAGACCCTCAGCGTAGTCCCCTGCTACTGTCCCCACACGCTGCCAACGACGTGGAAGGCGGTTTGCATCATAGACGACATTGCTAATGCTGTGCGCTAACAGGGAAACTGCTTCAGACATGGTGCGGTAAAAGTTAAGGCAGATGGTAGTCAGACTCTCCCACATCGTTGGCAGCGTGTACTGACAGTAACAGTAAGCAGGTTTGTCATGTCAACTATATGTGGACCCAGTGGCGTAGCTATGTCACCAAGGGCCCCGGGGCAAAACTGACATTGGGGCCCTGTTTACACTAATACTGTACAGATGCAAAACTACTTCATCAGCTCCTTACCACCCACTGGAAGGCATAATAAGGCAAACCTAAATACTATTAAGTAAATTATTATGTGTCACGCAGCAGATAATACTTAATTATAGCTGTGAAATTTGGTTTGTTTGTTATGCTTTCACGCGTAAGTAACTGGGAATATTTGAATGAAATTTTGCAGAGGGATAGATTTGGACCTGGGTAGGACATAAAGATAAATGACCTTTTGGGATAGTTTCCGAAGTTGCTCCATACTAGGTGAATGAAGTCGCAGACATAAGCTGGTAAAAAATAATGAAGAAGTATTACTTAACCATGAAAACATGGGCCCCTGCCGCGAAGCAAACCGGGAACAGTAAAGTCTGCGGCGACAGCAGGCGGACTGTTGTCAGTGCCGACATCTCACTGTCGCTAAACTCCTCGCTGATAGCTTACTGCGTCCTATCGAACAGCTTCATTTCGTTGATAGCCCAATCAAAGAAGGAAAATAGGTGAAATATTCGTGTAGGATGGTTTCAGAAAAGAAAGTTGCCGGATTTTGTTTGATGGAATACTTTGGTTTGAGCCGTGCCCCTACCAGGCTTCATGAAGTATATATAAATGTCTGGCCAGGAAAAATTAATAAGTAAAATAACTAAGTTGACATCTTCGCTTATTATCATGGCAGTGGGGTAGAGGGCAGCGTCTTGAATGCACAATATACTAATGTGAGAAAGTAACCATATTTTGTGTTCTTCTTGCACGAATTTCAGAGTGCAGTTAGTTACAGCACTTCATTGGGATCTATGATTATGGAGCACACCCTTGGGGAATTCACTACGCAAACAGTTGAGTTATCATAATAATACCGTCCTGTAATAATAAATTGTGGAAACTTCATATTCAAATGTGGTCACACTGTCTACTGTCAAACACTGTGCTAGTAATTCAGCACCATTCACTGTTATTTCGCAAAGATTGGCAGGGACGGCAACTCCGACTTCAACGGACAATACGCTGACGATGGCAGGGTCCACGTCTTAGCGGTCAAGCAAAGGACCATGTTATGTTTTTTGGTTTTCACATCGCGCGTTTGAGGTTTGTTGGTCAGGGTTCAGAAAGTTCAAAGTCGGAAAACCTTCATTCAACTAAATTACTATATACAGTAGAATTTCGGTTATCCGAAGTAATTGTGGGACATGAAAGTGTTCAAGGATCTACGGTAACTTTTTTCCAACGTCGCTCACGTAGGCCAAGGGGCCCCTTGAGCTCGGGGGACCCGGGGCACTGCCCCGCCTAGCCCTATGATAGCTACGCCACTGTGTGGACCGTGTGGTCATCCTTTTGCGCCGTGAAGGCCATATTGCCCTGTATACTACCGTATTCAATTAGTGTGTTACGACGTTTCAGTGATATTCCTTGTCCACACGTGTAGAATTCTCATAACATGCTATTCCCCACCGTTTTCGTTATTTAAATTGAATCGGTGATTTTGGAAAGGGCACGAGTCCACAAGAAGCAATTTACGGAAAATCGTTTAAAACCGTTTCTTTTTTATAGTTTTTGATTTATATTTTTGTAAGAATTGTTCGTTAATGTATATATTTGGCCTCTATTTGGCACCTCAATTGCAGGTGATTCTCTTTTCTCGTTTGCGCCCAAAAAATAAAGGAAATTTGAATGATATCATTTTCTAAGGAAATGTGTTTTTACTTAATGTTGAATCTGAATGTGTTAACATTGTATCTAAGAACCATTACCTCTTTGAATTATAAACAAAAAATAACAAAATAAGTGCATTGTAAGGTTATATTTTATATTCAGTCATTAATGTGTTCTTCGTCTTCTGTCGGCCATTCACATATTTCTTCATAAAAGGGGTGTTGCTCCTGTGGAAAGTACTTTAACAACCTTTTAATATCTTCAACTTTCTTAAGGTTGATTGAACACTTGTTATGGTACGCCTTCTCTGTTGGTAAGGAAATGTTTCATGCCTTAGCCAGATTAAAGTGGTGTACTATTAACCCATCAATATGTTGAGAAGCTTTTAACACACAAGGATTATCTTTTTCACACTGCAACATGCTATACTTAGATATATTAAAATCAATTTTGTCCTTTTTTGGCACCCTATTTCCCAAAGATTCAGTTGACTTGATCGTCCTTTTGTAAAATTTTGACCACCAACCTTTATAATCAATATTGAACGATATTTCATGCAGTATTCTAGTAAATGTACAGTTTGAAGTTGATTCAGCTACTTTCACTGCATACTCTGTAGGCGTGTACACACGATCACTCTGCTTTATATGGCTTTTAACTATCTTATATGCCCGTGCTTTGCAACGGTTGTTGAAGGAGGGCCTGTGTGTATCATGGCTTTTTAGAGTTCCGGACCTCAGTCAGTAAAAATAGAATCCTTGTTGGATCGCTCTGTCAATAAACTCAGTTGTCCTAGTCAAGATGTCAAATGTAAGTAAAGGCATTGTCCGAAACGATGTATCTTCATAAAGTTTTTGATACAAGAAGTGAAACGTGCCAAAACAAGCAAAGAAATGTCGTTAAGTATTTGCAACATATAGGCATGATTACATCAAAATCAGATCATTACATCGCAATCTTAAGTGTTTTCAGTAACTGTCTGTTCATCCATTAGAAATACCTAATCTCCTAAACTGCGTCACGGATTTGCATGGATCAGCGTAGTTGTTTTGAAAGGAGCATGAGTCCAGGACTAATGCCCTTTTCAAAACACTGAACAAACCCATTGCCTTCCCCTGCCTATGCTATGCATTGAACTGATGCCGTATTCACACAAAACGATGTATCTATCTCTGTAGATACTGAATCCAAGCATAACTCAATATGGCAAAAAATGTGACTCGTGTCCTTTTCAAAATAAATGATTCAATAGTTAATGATACAGGTTGAAACTAAAACATCTTTTATGATGAAATTAAATGAAACTGTTGTGTTACATTAATTAGATGATAACACCGGCTGCCAAACCGGAAGGAGGGAAGGAAGCTTAGGGTTTAACGTTCCGTCGACAGCTTCTTCATTAGAGACGGAGCTAATGCTCGGAGTCTTGGGTGAGGATGGGAAAGGAAATCGACCGTGCACTTTTGAAAGGAATCATTTGCCTGGAGTGATTCAGGGAAATGACGGAAAACATAAATCTGGATGGCCGGAGGTGGCGCCAAACGAGAGGCCAGCGTAGTAAGGTACAGATAGGAGGCGAAATTCCTCCCCAGTCTTTTCTGGAGATTGGACGCCGTCGTTTTTCAAACATACTGTGTGCGAATCCAACGAATGTTCAGAAAAAGTCTCTGATGCATACTCTTTGCTACAATGTCAGAGGGGCGATAGACTAGCTTCTCTCCACTGTCCATAATCTGTCACGAGTCCTCTTATTGGTGGGCTCGGTATTTGTTTATAAAAATTTATAATGTTGAGCAGTGCTAAGAGACATGGTTGGTGGCGGTCCTCTGATGAAACTCCAGCTTTGTGCGAAAGAGAAGAAACAGGCTCATTTGGAGACACTCCATTCTTGTCGTGGATATACTTCACATCGGGTGCTGTGAGGCGAGACAGTATTACCAAAGAGGCTTCACTGTCTTGAGTGCAGATGCTGTATGCAGTTTCCATACAGTCATAAATGATTTCGCTCGGGGGGTTGTGATTGAGGCAAGTACTTCTTTTTTCATATAGAACCAAGTACCAACATATCTCTGTACACCCGCATGCAGTTGATAGATTCCGTTCTGACAGTCGTCCTTATTGATGTAAGTCATTTGCTTAGGGCTTTTCGGTGAACTTAATTCCGAGTAGGGCAGATTTGGTTTTTATTTCCGGAGACTATCAGACGCAACTGTACACACAGACTACTTGTACGGCACCTTAACCGTGTGACGTTTTTGGCTTGCAGCCATCATATTCAATTTCATTAGAGCAGGTCAGAACAGAGCTCTATGCAGCTAGTGTGAGGTAGCAATAAAAGCCGGTACATTAGTTCCCGTGGGTAACGCAGCCCTAAAGTTTTAATACTCTGTTGTGATGAGTCAGCGCATATGAAGGCTAGGCGCCGATACTAATTTTTTCTGTGATAAAAATTAAATATATTTTTCATTACATTTACTTGATTTTCATATGACGTCATCCCTCAATAGCAAGCTACCATTTCCTTATTTCAGATCAATTAGTAACAAATAAGTTGAGAAACAAAAACAACCGAAAGATCAGACGGAACGCTTCGGCCATGTTTTGGCGCGAGTCAAAGCGCCAGCAGACCGAGGCGGATCGTGCTGCCTCCACATTCCGGTTTCGGCAGCCAGTGAATTTGTAGAAGTGAATTTTAACCTTGTAGAAGGAATTCAATCATAAATGTTAACCAGATAAAGTTTATTAATTGTGCATTTCTTTGTTTCTGCGTAAATAAACAAATTGTTTTACAAGGCTAGTTTCTGGCTAATTAACCTAAAAGCCTCATCATCAAGAACCAGCGACCTGCGTGCCGACTTTCGCGCTGGAGACACAAGTTATGAAGAATGCAGGTTGGTGATCATTTTATTTAGAGTCTCTACATTTCACACAAAGAGGTGAAATCACCTCGTGAGTACTGCACTTTCGTTACAACCGAACTCAGTTACTCGAAATCCATGGCAACATGTAGAAAGATGAGATGTGGGGGAGACTTGCTAAACTTAATCTCGCTACTTACCATTATTGTCTTTTTTTTCTTCCCCCACTCCACCCACCGCAGACGCGACGGAGCTCACAAGCACTGTTTGGTAATGTGCCACAGCTCCGACCGCCGGGGAAATTATTTCATTACTTTGCTTAGCTCTTAAATGTTCGAATGTTTGTAAATCTAAGGGACGTAACTGCTGCGGTTATAGGTCCCTAGGCTTACAAACTACTTAAACTAACTTATGCTAAGGACAACAAATAGACCCATTCCCGAGGGAAGACTCGCACCTCCGACGGTGAGCAACCGCATGCTCCGCAGCAAGGCGCCTTAAACCGCTCGGCCACTCCACCACGGCTTGCTTCGCTCTGAATAGGGATGAATTCATTAATAAATAGCATGCAGTACTTGATTTCCTTTTTTTCCCATTTTGATGGTATGCACACTCATTGTTGTAATGGAACTGAATTTCTTTCATAACTGAACGGGAGACTAGCTGCTACCGTGGTAATTTTCCTTCCTTCTAATTTTATATTATATCAACGAAACGCCTAGATTTAACTGTAAGAAAAATTTAAATCATTTAAACATACGTTTATCAAACGTTCCCCAGGACATCTAAATTGCCAAGTCTGAACATATGGGGAGTTTCACAGCAGGGAGTGAGGTTCAAATTTACAGCTGCATCTTCGTTGAAGTAACTCGTGGATGTTTCGGTACAAGAATGTAAAATATTCTTTTGGAACTATGAAACCACTTCACGAATCTGTTTATCAATGAACTGCAGCTAATGGTGGACAAACTCATTACTAATAAATAAACATTGTGTCAAAGTTAGGTGTTCATAACTATGTCTACCCTCTGAGTAACATCTGTGTTAAGCTCTAACTTGGAAACGTGTCACACGGCAGCTGTATGATGAATCCCTGTGATGCGAATCGAATGATAATATAATTTCAAACATGTGAAGAAATACTCTTCTTGGATTCTTCCATCATTAACCAAGAAGGTGTATTTTTCTTTGAGAGTGGGACAGAAGGCAGAAAGTCTCCCCCACTCGGTAATCTCTTATTTCCATTTATGGCTATGAACATGTGTCAGCGTACTCACGTGCATTATCTCTCTCTCTCGCTACCAAATTAATAGCTATGGACAAATCAGAACGTTCCTTACTAAAATTTGAATGGGAATTTTTCGTGGCCGGCTCTGGTCCAGTAGCTGATTAAGCGTCGTGCTTGTGCCCTTTAGCTCTAAACTTTGCGAGAGAGAGAGAGAGAGAGAGAGAGAGAAAATACATTTACCCACTTCATCGATAATGAACATTAACAGTGGGCTGGACCGTATCTGCCTCCCAAGCCCATACCATGTTGCGTCCAACACACCAACCGAGCGAGGTGGCGCAGTAGTAGCACATTGGCCTCGGGAAGACGATAGTTCCAATCCACTTCCAGCCATCCAGATTTTTTTCTGTGATTTCCCTAAATCACCCAGAGAAAATGACGAGATGGTTTCTTTCAAGAGTACGACCAATTTCTTTTCTCATAAAGCCCAAGCTTGAGCTCCGTCTCTAAGTAGTGTGCTGTCACCGAGACACTAAGCTTCCTACCTTGCCAACAAAGCACGCGTAGCATCACGTAGTTGATTCATGGAGGGCTCTCACAGTCAGTGAAAGATTTTGTACAACCCATAAGGTGTCTCTAGCAATTCTCCCCTTATGACAATCAACAAAATGCCTCAGTTTCTCAGACCCATTGGTATATGATATTAGTGCTTTTAGCTGTATTACGTTAGCCTTTCTCTCTGTTTTATCCGGCTTCGAAACCGGTCTCAAAGGATTATTGTTAATTCACTTGATGGCCACGAGTGGGCTTCAACTAACTGTTCAACTGTTTGTAAAGCTTATGGGACTTAACTACGGGGTCATCAATCCCTAAACTCACAAACTACTTTCGAACTAACTTATACTAAAGACAGCACAAACTTCCATGCCCGAGGGAGGATTCGAATCCCCGACGCGGGAGGCCGCGCGATCCGCAACGTTGCGCTCCAGACCGCTCGACTACTTCCGCGCGGCGAGTGGTCTTCCCAACGTGATATCATGCATGCCATTTATCAGTATTTTTCTTAACTTTACACAGAAATGGATCCCGGCAGTTTATCGTAGATGATTTCACGACACTCTTTGAAAGAGTCGTTACGCCAGCTACTCAGGAAGAGTTCTTCTCAGTATTCCATTACGATGGTATTTTTTATATTCTCACCCGCTCTCCCTCTCTCTTCAAACGCCTGGCGTCCAAATGAATATGATGAATATGATGTAAAGTTCCAGCAATTGATCCGTCCCGGGCACGACGTTAAACTGTCCCCCAACCCAAGGTGTGGTGCGACCCGTGCTGAGGGGTGCGTGGCACATGGGTGGATGTTTCTCGAACGGAGCCGCAGGGATACCGGGCGACCTCCCTGAGTAAGTTGCCTTGCACAGCGCGGGGTTATCGTGGTGTGGACCATATAAATCCCCAAATCTCGTGGGACTAAGATGAACACGGAAAAAAATTATTTTAAAAGAATCCGAGGGGCAATCTGAGACCTCAGATACTCAGACATCGGGATCAGGACCGATGGAGTGCACTCCTACTTCTCAGGGTCTAGACCTGAGCAAGAAGTGGGAACTGTATCAGAGAAGTTGGACCAGATTAGGATTAAGACCTTGTCTGGGGCTCAGAGGAGGAAACTTCTCAAGGAACAGAAGCAAAAGGAAAGAAAAGAATTGCTTCCTAAACATAAGTGGAGGGAATCAAAAGGGCTTGAGCCCAAGACCCCCAAAAAGAAACTCAGGTCGAAGGGGATACACAGACCCCCTCGACGTCAAAGACAGGTGGCAAGAGGGTTAGGGAGGAATCTAAGACCCTCCTCTCTGGACAAGCGTAATCCTAAAAGGCTGAGGCAGGAAATAGGGAAACAGACCTGTAGTACTGCAGTCTCGGTCTTTAGAGTGGCGGTTGACAAAGAAGGATACCCACTGGTAAGCATCAACTCGCAGCAGGAGGAGATCGTGCAGATGGCCCTCTTTGAAGAGATTGGGGAGGAATGGCTTAAGTACAAGGTGCCCATGATATCCCCGTGGGAGGATGCGAAGCTGCTGGTCAAGACAGCAACCGAACTCTTGAAGACCGCAAAGGTATTAATATGGGTACAAAAGATCCCTAACGATGTCTCTCCAAAGACTCTGTTCGAGAAAATAAGGGTCCAGGAACCCAAAAGTCTCGACAGAGGATTGGAGGGTAATTAACCAAAAGGTCATTCCGGAAGGACGAACCCTGGTGGTGGAGGTCGGAGAGAAGTCCCTGAAAGCATTGCGAGAGCAAGGCCTGAAACTGTTTTTAGGGTTCTCGCAGGTCTGCGTTAGAGTAATCAAAGACCTTAAAGGCAATAATGGCAGCAAGATGGGAACTGGAAGTGCTGCAGATAAACCTGCACCACAGTAAAGGGGCCACTCCTGCCCTGAGCCATCGCCTGGGGAGACAGGAGGTGGACGTGGCCCTGCTACAAGAACCCTATTTATACAAAGGGGGTGTATCGGGCCTTGGTGGTACTGTAGGTAAGCTGATTTATGCCAGAAATCTAAAAAACTCCAGAACATGCATTTATGTTAGAAATGGAATACCTTTAATACCAATGATGGATTTTTGTTCCAGGGACCTGGTGACCATCAGGATGCAGCAACGTGAGGAAGGGAAATCGTTTTGACCTCGGCATACCTTCCTTATGAAGACAGCTCTCCATCGGCAAGGTGACGAACTGGTGGTGGTATGTGATGCCAATGCCCACAATCTATCGTGGGGCAGCAACGACACCAACAGTAGAGGTGAGCGCCTTCTTGAATTTCTCCTATCTAACAACTTGGAGATCCTGAATAGGGGTGATGAACCTACATTCAGGAATAGTAGAAGGGAAGAAGTAATTGACATAACTTTTGGTTCCATGATGATGGGAAGTTATGTCAAACAGTGGCATATGGTCCTGGAGCCATTCTCATCAGATCACATGTATATTAAATTCAAGGTTGAAATGGGAACCAGAAAGACCATGGCCTATAGGAACCCCAGGAAAACGGACTGAGAGACATATAGGAAAGACTTTCACTTCAGCCTATCGGAAATTAAAACTTCGATAAGGAATCCAGCAGAGTTTGAGGAAGTAGCAGAGGCTGTAACCTCTGCTATAGTGACCTCATACCATGACAACTGCTCAATCACCAAGAAGTGAACAAATAGGAGTGTGCCTTGGTGGAATAATAACCTGGAAATGGGCAAAGTATCGTGAGGCCCTTGTCAATTACAACCTTGCCATCAGACGGGCAAAGGAGGCATCCTGGAAGGTATTCTGTGAGGAAGTGGAGGGCACGGCTGCTCAAGCGAGACTTCATAAAATCCTCACTAGGGTACCAACTAATCCAGGAGGAACACTGAGGAAGGAGGCTGGGGAGTATACAAAGACAGCACATGAAACGCTGGAACTGCTCCTCAAGATTCACTTTCCTCAATATACTCTGGGGGATAACTCAGATCAGAGTGCGATTCCTGAGAGACAATGGTTCTCAGGTATTCGCAAAGAGGACTGGGATTTGGCCAAGGAGTGTGTCGATCTCAGTAAGGTCCGATGGGCGGTGGGAACATTTCAACCGTTCAAATCACCTGGCCCCGATGGAATCTTTCCAGCTCTCCTGCAACAAGCAGGAGAAAATCTTATTAGAGTCCTATACAGGTTATTCAGGGTTAGCCTAGCAGCAGGAATCATTCCCAATGCCTCGAGGGCAGTGAAGGTTGTCTTCATTCCTAAACCAGGGAAAATTGATCATACCAAGGCCAAGGATGTGAGACCAATCAGCCTGTCCTCCTTCATTCTTAAGACATTGGAAAAGCTGGCTAATGTGCATGTTGGAACAAGGAGGTTAAGTAGGGCTCCTCTACATTAAAACCAACATGCATATCAGCCAGGTAAATCATGTGAGACAACTCTCCACCAACTCGTTGGGAAGGTGGAGAAAGCACTACACTTTCAAGAAATAGCCCTCTGCATCTTCCTGGACATCGAGGGGGCTTTCAGCAACACGACCATCGATTCCATGGTTAGGACAGCAGAGGTGCATGACTTATGGACCACAATATGTAGGTGGACTAGGGCCATGCTCAGTGCAAGAAAGGTAGAAGCTACCATGATGAATGAAAAAATGGTAATCAACACCACTAGGGGTTGCCCACAAGGAGGAGTTCTCTCCCCTTTATTGCGGAATCTAGTGGTGAATGATCTCATTGGAGAATTAAACTCTAGGCAGTACTTTTGCCAAGGACACGCAGATGATCTTGTAATAGTAATATTTAGCAAATTTGCTGACACGGTAAAGAATATGGCACAAGGTGCTTTGGACATTGTGCAACACTGGTGCAGAAAACAGGATCTGGGGGTTAGTCCTAAGAAGACTGTTGTTGTACCATTCACAAAGAAGCATATACAACCTTCAAGTTGGAATCTAAAGCTTTTCAATGAAGCGCTACCTGTGAAGGGGACAGTGAAATATCTAGGGGTTACCCTAGATGAGAAACTGACATGGACCCCTCACATCAGGAATATTTGCTCCAAGGCAAAAGGTACTCTTGTGAGTACCAGGAGAGCTTGTGGCAAAAATTGGGGCCTGAGCCCCAAGGGTATGCACTGGATATACACCACAGTGATTAGACCCAGGATCACCTATGAGGCGGTCGTGTGGTGGAAGAAGGTAGAACAGCAGGTTGCTGCTAAGGAGCTTGGTAAGGTGCAGAGATTAGCCTGCTTAGCCATAACAGGTGGAATTAGCAGCACTGCTGGAATGGAAACCATGCTGGATATGCCCCCATTACACCTTTGGGTCAAGATGGAGGCAGATGCTGGTGCATACAGACGCAAATCTGGCAACAACTGGAACTCTCTGGGATATCCAGAATCACACACTAAAATAGTTAGTGATGTAAATATAGGAAATGTTGGGGAAATGCCAGCTGACTATATTATAACCCCATACTGCTTCAACAAGCCTTTCAATATAATAATTGGAAGTAGGAAGCAGTGGGAGAAAATAGTTCGACACCGTACAGGGGATATTGTCTAGTTCACTGACGGGTCAAAATCGGACCAAGGTGTTGGGGCCGGGGTATATGGGGTGCAGCTAAGGCTGGAGGGCGTCATCTCTCTAGGGAAACTGGCCTCAGTATTGCAGGCCGAAATCACTGTCATCAGGGCATGTGTGGAGGAGAATTTGCGTAGGTGCTACAAAGATTGTAGCATCTATATCCATTCAAACAGCCAGGTAGCCCTGAGATCACTGGCACCTCCTGCAACAAGGTCTAAAATTGTTGCAGAATGGCCGCGGTGGAGTAGCCGAGCGGTCTAAAGCGCCTCGCTGCGGAGCGCACGGTTGCTCGCCGTGGAGGTTCGAGTCCTCCCTGGGGCATGGGTGAGTGTGTTGTCCTTAGGTTAGTTTAGCTTAGTTTAAGTAGTTTGTAAGCTACGGACTGATGGCCACGCAGTTTTGTCCGATAGAATTACAAATATTTGAACTTTTTTTGTTGCAGAATGTCACAGGGTTCTGGTGGAGCTAGGGGAAAGCAATAGAGTAAACCTATTGTGGGTCCCTGGCCACTCGGGAATCAGTGGCAACGAACATGCCGACAGATTAACCAGGATGGGGGCAGAGACTCCATTTATTGGACCGGAACCTGTCCTGACAATCACCAAGGCAATGATTAAATTGGAGCTACGTAACTGGCTCAGAAGACAGCACGTAGAATATTGGACCAAAGTCCATCAACAAAAACATGGCAAGGTAATGATGCCAAAGCCATGTTTTAAAAGAAGCTCTGCAATCCTGGGTCTGAACAGGAGAGAGATTAGACTCATGGTTGGATTGCTGACAGGTCATGGGAATTTCAAAAAACACCTACGTACAATGGGAATAACAGAAGAGGACCCTACATGTAGGATCTGTGATGACGGTGATGAAACTGCATCACATCTAATCTTCGAATGCATTGCATTGGAGAATAAAAGGCACAGAATATTTGGGACAACCAGACCCGAAGAAATTGTGTCTAATAAAGAACTGGTAAAGGGACTCCTTGCACTGTTCAAGGGCATTGGTTGGCTTTACTAGATATACAGGGAGCGATACCGCACAATAAACTTAGTTTCGGTGCGGGCAGTGGCGGGTTGGTCCAAGACTGTTTTGGCTTCCCTGGAAAAATCAATCAATCAATCCAGCAATTGATAGGGGATCCGTTACCATCTCTAGTGAATGAAGGTGTGCAAGGGGCCAAATACCACTCTCCTTTAATGTTACTAAAATTGTGTTGATCCCCAAAAAAACGGAAAGTTTACGCGGGGATCAGGTCTGACCGATAGCGCTTCTTAACTATGATTACAGAATCGTAGCACGGGCCTTGCTGGCGGTCACAGTAGCGAACTTTCAGATATGTCTCTCAGGTCTAATCCTCCCGACTACCTTTGTTGAACGTCGAGATCTTATATCGATTGCTTCCACGAGGTGTTTTACTTTTTATTGACTTCCACCAAACGTTCGACCGCGTTAATTATGAATTTCTGATACGAGTGTTCGACGGCTGTTGGTTTTAATGATGCTGCACTTCAGATTTTTACCTCTCTAATTACCGGTAGTCAATAATCCAGTGACGTGAATGGTTGTCTTACTATCCCTAGAGAGTTGTGTAGGAGAGTGTTACAAGGAAGTCCGTTGTCCATCTGTTAAGTGTTGCATATACGTGGTGTCCCGCAAAGTTTACTTGGCAGGTATGTGAGACGAAATACTGTAAGGTAATGCTATAGGGTTATGGTGCGCCCCCATCTGTTGGGTAGGTCGAGACACTCTGACAATCGAATTACGAATTCTGCGTTTTATGCCCATCGCACTGTTCTAACATGTCTTCTCGCAATTCAGACATTTACAGCTCGACTTTATGACTGGCTCCCACCAGCGAGACGAATACCTCCAATCAAGATTGGTGGTAGTATTAATTATAAATTAAGACATATGAAGGAATTCTTGCTTGAGGTCAGTTGTTTAGGAGAAGACGTTCTTTCCCATCCGAATGTGTCTAAAAATATCGTTGGCTGTTTCCTCATGTGTTTCAGCTATAGACTCTTTGTTCCCAGAAGCGGACTAGAAGATTGTTTGGGCCAATGTTAGACTTCATATTTCTTCGATGGTACAAAGCAGTTCATTACCTTGATCCTACCAACATTCGACTCTTTCATATCGGCCTCAATATGACACATCACTGTAGTCGTTGCCAAGAATCACATACATTACATCATCGGTTGATCTCCTGCAGACATGGATACTTAATTCACTTCGCCGACAACGACGGAGGCCATTATTTCGGACGAGTTTCTCGCGCGTCACGATTCCACCTTCTTCCCAGAAAAAAGAACAATACCAATACTCATCGAGCATTATGTACATTATGTTGTAGTGTGCGGCTATGACTCAGATCCTTGTGCGGTCGGGGGTTCGAATCCCCCCTCCGGCATGGATATTTGTGCCGTCCTTAGTAGTAGGTAGTTCATAAGTAGTTTGTAAGTTTAGGGACTGATGACCCCGTAGTTAAGTCCCATAAGCTCTACAAACATTTGAATTTGATCCTTGCGCCTTCTCCACTGCTGATCCTCTTGAATGGTCCCGGTCCATTGGACGTGGTACAAGATACCACACTATCGTGCACTATTTTGCAAATATCCTCTATCTTCTCTTTAATCACCAAGAAGTTCGAGGATTTGACAACCCCAATTTTTGGTTCGTATATGTTCACCCATGTGTTGTAAAAAAAAAATAAAAAAAAAAAAATGGCGTGGTCGTCAACCCGTCTGCCTAGTAAGCAGGAAAACGCGGGTTCGAATCCCGCCTGTGGCGTAAATTTTGAGATTTCTCCACTGAATTACTTCAATGCCCATTCGCAGTCAATGTAGTAAATTCTTTGTGCCTAGACTGATAATAACTACAGGATCATAAATGTCCCAAAGAACAGACACCAGATATACATTTCTTTTTCTGTCATGCAGTTCATTTACAATTTACGGAACAACAATTCAGCATTTTCAGGGTTTATTCGTAATTTTTTTCCTAAATAATGTTACCGACTATACTACTCGTAAATGTCCTTTCACAAACAACAGTGGAAGGGAAATAGCAAATAATTTTTTTTCTATTTGCGACAGGAATTTTGTTTCCACCGATCAAGGAGTTGATCATCGTCAAAGTCTGATGAGCTGTTTAATGCACACATTGATATATCGCCGTAGCTTTTTATATCAATGAATTCTCCTCGCCAAGCGTCGCAATCTGTGTTGATCACTCTGAATTCTTTCATCCTTCCCTCGTTAAATGCATCTAACAGAAATCTGCTGTAAATATATCTTGCAGTTCATGGTACTTCGTCCTTTTCTGTTGGAGAGGAAAACATTCTCATATTTCGCAAACGAGGAGACAGGAATTTAATGATCTTATGATTCATTCCATGATCGTCTTTCTGGCCCAGTATTGCAAAGCTCTCGTTGCTAACTTTTTTTCAAAACTTCAAACTCGTTCAAACCAGTGTCCAATTATTCTCGTGTTACTTAACATCTATAGACTGCGTTGAATGGCGTTTCTCCTGTTGCAGTTTGTTTCGTAGTGAATCGATTATTGAAAATAAATTATTTTCGTAGGAGCCCTTGTCCATAAAATTTATGTATTTTTATAGAATGTTACTTTTTGATAAAACGTTCTTTAAACTTCTGGTACCTAGAAAAGACTAATTCCCACACGAATTCTAGCGTGTGTCACCTTCCTGGAGCAGTGACACAACTGATTTTGACGTCAACCCTATACGTTATACATACATTAAAAAAAACTTCAAATCGACATTTCTCCGACTAATATACAAAATTTTCTTCCAAGCCAATCCAATCTGTATCTAGTGAGTCGCCAACATACGGCCAAGAAATTACTGTCTTTCGTACCCTTTTAAGGCACTTACTGTATTAGACCCACAGTAGCTACTAAAAGTCTCAATTATAAGTGAAAAGTGGAGAAGCAGCTTTTCCTGTTTAGGATTCATCTGAAACGTTGAGTAAAGCGTTGTTTGTTCAGAAGGGAACATCGCTCGTTAATGTAATGGTCTATTGTGTTGTTTTCAAAAATCATCTATTCATTTACCTGTTCTGGCTATATATATCTTGTCTGACTGGTGCAATAATTTCTATAGGAACGGCCATTCATATAGTGTTGGTAGGTGCTCGGGCAATTGTAATAGAGTGCGGTACAAATTCTTTGGCGTTTACAATGTGCTCCCACGGTTACAAGCCCTGGATGGGTTTAATGAAGTCTCGCCCTTCCACAACTTAGAATTAACGCATCGATAGTATTACATATTGTACTGTGACTAGAAGAAGTGCTGGTTTTTCATCTGAGTCCTTGGTATTCATACCGAAGCTTCCTTTGTCTCCTGCTTAGCCCGTCTGCACTTCCTGTCAACCTGATTTATAAGACGTCTGTATTCCCTTTTTGCCTGCTTCGCTTGATGCATTTGTATACTTTCTCCTTTCATCAATTAAATTCAGTATCTCCTGTGTTATCCAAGGATTTCTATAAGGCCTTGTCGTTCTGCCTATATGATCCTCTGCGGCCAGCACTGCTCTGGAAGAAATATATAGAGGGCCTGCACAAAGGAAATGAAGGCAGTATTCTAGAAGTGGAAGACGAAGTAGAGGTTGATGAGATAGGAGATACTATACTGCGAGAAGAGTAGAGTGGAAACAAAGCCCCTGGAGTAGATGATGTTCCGTCTGAATTGCTATTATCATTAGGAGAGCCAGAATTTAGGAACACACGAGGCAATACATTACGACTTATCTTAGAAGATAGGTTAAAGAAAGGGAAACCCACGTTTTTAGCATTTGCGTATCTGGAGAAAGCTTTTGACAATGTATTCAACTTAAACAAAAAAAAAAAAAAAAAAAAAAAAAAAAAAAAAAAAAAAAAAAAAAAACAGCAATTATTAGAGTCGAAGGACAAGATAGGGCCGCAGTGGTTGTGAAGGGAGTAAGACAGGATTGTAGCCTTTCCCCAATGTTGTTCAATCTGTACATTGAGCAAGCTGTGAAGAAATGCAAGGAGAAATTTGGAGAGAGAATTAAGGTCCAAGGAGAGGGAATAAGAACCTTGCGGTTTGTGGATGACATAGTAGTTCTGTCAGAGACAGCAAAAAACCTGGAAGAGCAATTAAATGGAATAGACAGTGTCTTGAGAGGAAGATATTAGGTGAATATTAACAACAGTAAAACGAGGGTAATGGAATGTACTGTCCGAAAATCAGGTGACATTGAATGAATAAGATTAGGTATTGTAGACGAGTTTTGTTATTTGGGTAGCAAGATAACTTCTGATAGCCGAAGTAAAGAAGATATAAAATGCAGAATGGCTATGGAAAGGAAAGTGTTTCAGAAGAAGCGAAATTTGTTGACATCCGATAATAGTTTAAATGTTAGTAAGTCCTTTCTGAAAGCATTTGTCTGGAGTGTAGCATTCTAAGGGAGTGAAACGTGGACGATAAGGATTTCGGACAAAAAGATGATAGAAGCTTTTGAAACGTGGTGATGCAGACGAATGATGAAGATTAGATGGGTACATCACGCAACTAATGAGGCCGTTGTAATTGCCTATACAATTCTTCTAGGCACTGGTCCACATCGTCAATATATTAAATTCTGGAAGGTCTTCTAGATACCTTAAGCTAATTCCATGTGACTTCTGGTTGTGGGGATGCATTCGGACACTTCCTGAGCTCAAGTATAGCATACATCGGCACGTCGCTCACAGACATCTGATATGCTGCGGGAAATTGCCGGCCATACCGTGTTACGGATGTAGCATGTTAGCGAGTTGGGAGACCATACTGAACACACGTTGTATGTAAGTTGTGATCATATCACAAAAAAATGTTCAAGAACCGCCATTATCATTTGTTTGATCGTTCCTCCCATGTTCCTGCACCCACACCACATTCTAACTGTTTATAATTCCATTTTTCGTCTGGTGGCAGAAAGTAAAACTATAAATTTGTCACCGTATTCCGCGAGCGTACCAATTACTTAACATATCCACGAAGTTTCATCGTCCTGCGATGAATTTTCGCGGAAGAGCTCAAAGAAATGAGAATGAACTGCAGACAACAGAGAGTAGGCGTACTTCATGGAGCCGTACTTCGCTTTTGTTTCAGTGGGTTATGTGAGCTACACATCATATGAGATGAAGCGCAAAGATAGTATCATATGAGCCCGCGCTGCATTTACGACTTAAAGTCGGCGTATCAGATGCTCTGAGTCACCGGCTCGCAGAGATTTTCCGCCGACGCAGTGGCTATATTACTAACAGTTTCCACGCGTTTTTTCTGTCTTTGGAGAACATTCGTGGATAGCACTTCGTTTCTCATCACACTATCAACTGCATAAATCGTGCAGTCGTGTGTTCGTGACTATTTTCTAGATGTGGAGTGCTCAGAGTATCAGGACAAAATATATGCCACAGCGTAGGATTTCTTGAAATACGGATTTAGGAAAATGGATAGGGCATTTCCACGCAATTTGCTCATTGCTCAGAAAAACTATTCCAGAGAAATTGCATGACAAGAGAACAGCAACAACTATCATGTAGAACTCTTTCATATTGAACAATGATTGGGCTCAGCAACTGAAAACACTTTCTTTATATTTATCATCACAATCGCAAAAGTTCTTAGTCTCATATGACTAGTATGATAATGGGCGTTATCCGAAACTAGTCTCTCAAGACTAATAATAGTTTTAGCCACTGTGTCGACCAACATAAATATAAAACAATAAAAACAACAATAACCGTCAGTGATCAGCAATGAAACCCATCACAGAGAACCACAACAAAACGAGAGAAAGATCAACATGCCGGTATTACTTGCAAGAGCAACATGTGTGGTAGGTTGTGCGTCCTAAATGAAGAAAGGTGCAGAATAATTCAGTTCAACGCACCGCGTCGGAATTGTATGTTAAGTACATCTGTTAATTATACAACAGTTGAACAAATATAGGAACAGCACAGTGACAACATACTCCCAATATGAAGATGGAACAAAGTACCAGAAGCTGTATAATAATTATTTAATTAATAGCGCAACTGGTTTCGGTGTTACAATTACACTATGTACGCCTAGTTCATCAGTCGTCGTTGGATTTTTGACATGAAGGGGTTAAGAAATTTAAGGCTACCGGTATTAACCACCACCCTTTTCAAATGTGCTAATACTGACAGTTTCACAACGTGTGCCTGAATATGGTGTAATTGTAACACCGAAACCGGTTCCGCAATTAAATAAATAATTGTTATACAGCTGCTGGTACTTTCTTACACCTCCAGATTTAATAGCTGTAGTCCCAACAAATTGATTATGGAGTGAATCTCCCAATATGGTGTATGAATACTACATGCGTTCAAAAAAAAAAACTTCCACACGTCTCTGTACGGATAAATACAGGCTGTTTGTGATTTTCAATGTAATCTTATAGCATTCTTCCTGTAAGTTCACGTAATTATAATGAAGATCATGCACAATTTTCTCCAAGTAGACGACAGGGGCTAAATAATATGTGGTGATGGTGGTAGATGGGTAAGATGCGACAGTTCACACTCGCACTCGCAAATCCAGTCTTCGATTATACGAGTCGTCTGACAAGGGTCTCGCGTTTTCGAGCAAGCATCACCACTGCGGAAAAAATTCTTGTACGGTAACAAGGGGAAGCACCTCATCAGCCAAAATGGCACATAATCCTTGATAGTAGTACGATATTGCAGGGTAAGCATGGAGCCCATGACAGCCCAAAGCATCAACGAACCCCAACATATTTTTCACTCTTACAGTATCAGCTGGCCAAAGTTGGAAGCAGTTTATTTATTTACATCACGCTCCGCAGGACCCAACTGAAAAGAAAGTCTCCTAATTGTCGAACGAGTCAGTACTGAAATTAATACAGAAGAGTAGTAACAGATACAATCAAAGGCATAGGAAGGCTATGCAGAGAACAATCAGTAAGTTTATTTAAACGTAACCATCAAAGCAACATAGAAATTGGGTTATACATTTTCTATTTTTCCAAAATTTCCTCTCCGGAATGGAAAGAGTGAGACGTAAGGAAGCTGTTCAGTCTAAATTACGGTACGTGGATTACACCTAATATATATTTTAATTTTTGTGGCAGCTTGTTGAAAAGAGTTTCAGCATGATAACGAACACCTGTCTACACAAGAGACAACGAGGTATGATGCAACTGCAAATTAGATTCCTGCCTCGTATTAACTGGGTGAAAGCTGCTAACTCTTGGCAATATGTTTATATCGTGAAAAAGAAGAGACATTAAAATGTCTTATTTGCCAGTGATTTTCTGCCCCCAATCAACTAAAACACTCACGATCGTTTTGATCCCAGCTCGGAGGGCGTCATGCTGCTCTTTCGAGACGATATCCGTAGTCGCACTATTTCCCTAGATACACAGCTCCAAGCTCTTGCTGTCAATCATTCTCTCCAGTTATTACTTTTTGCTTGTGCGACTGTGCAACCTCGTCGTCCACTGTCACGAAGACAGCACTTTTGCCCCCTCCGTTTCTGCTGCTTGGCGACTTCAATGCCCACCATGCGATTTGGGCCTCTCCACGCCCGTAGGGGAGCACTCCTGGGAGATATCTTTGTTGTTGTTGTGTTCTTCAGTCCGGAGACTGGTTTGATGCAGCTCTACCCCCTTATCTATCCTGAGAAAGTCTCTTCATCTCATAAGAACTGCAACACACATCCAATTGAATCTGCTTACAGTATTCGTCTCTTGGTCTCCCTCTGCGGTGTTTCCCCAACATACTTCCCTCCAATGCTAAATTCACGATTCCTTGATGTCTAAGAATGTGGCCTACCAATCGCCTTCTTTTAGTCAAGGTATGCCAGAAATTCCTTTTCTCCCCAATTCTGTTCAGTTCCTCTTCATTAGTTATATGCGATCTACCCACCTAATCTTCAGCATTCTGCTGTAGCACCACATTTCAAAAGCCTCTACCCTCTTCCTGCCTGAACTATTTACCGTCCAAGTTTCACTCCTGTACAAGCAAACGTCCACACAAATGCCTTCAAAAAGAATTCTTTACACTTAAATTAATATTCGATGTTAGCAAATTTCTATTTTTTTCGAAGTGCTGTGACCATCATAGGTTATTTTACTGCCCAAGAAACAAAACTCATCTACCACCTTTATTGTTTCGTTACCTAATCTAATTCCTTCTGCATCACCTGATTTTCTAAGACTGTATTCCGTTAGCCTGTTTTCGCTCTTGTTTATCTTCATCTTATACATTCCTTTCAACACACTGTCCATTCCGTTCAATTGTTCTTCCAGGTCTTTGGCTGTCTCGGTCAGTATTACAATGTCATCGGCAATATGCAATATTTATATTACTTCGCCCTGAACTCTAACTCCTTCAAATTTCTCTTTTCTTTCCTTGTAGAAATTGAATAAGCTTCGATAAAGGCTACAACCGTGTCTTACTCCCTTCCAAAGCACTGTGTCCCTTTTATACCCTTCAACTCTAATAACTCCTGTTTGGTTTATGTACAAGTTGTAAATAACCCTAAATTACCTTCCGTTCCCCTATTTTTTACCCCTTCTGAATTCAGAATTTAAAAGAGTGTACTACAAGCAACATTGTCAAATTCTTTCTCCAAACCTACAAAAGCTAGAAATATGGGTTTGCCTCTACTCAATCTATCTTCAGTGTTAATTAGAGTTCTTTCACTGCTTAATGATTTTCAAATTCATGATTTCATAGTTATAATTATATCTTTCAACCGTTTTGATGTTTAGATTTGTTACTGTGCAAATTTATTTACACATGTGTAAACTATGCAAGAAATGAGCACATTACTGGTAATCTGTAACATCTATAGCATACCCTGTTGCCTGATTCTGTCCCATTATATCTTTGACTTGTTTTCTTACGAAACAGCAATGAATAAACCTAAATATATTCATTAGTGCAGAACCACTTGCTGTGATTTGATCAGTATGACAAAAGACTCTTTTTTTATGGATAAGACGACATCTTTAATTGATTCAGGAAATGTATGAAACGGAACTGTTTATATAATCTGTAAGTATTAACATCATGGATGAAGATTTTTATGTTTTCTATTTTGTGTCACATTGATGTTTAACCACTTTTGTATTGCTTTAGAAATGCCGTGATGATGGTATATTCCCGAAACTAGTTGCGTAATAAATAAACTTTACTTGACAGGGAAGTGTAAAATGCATTTCCTCAAGTTTATTGCTGTCGACAATCGCCACAAACAAATGTATAACTTCTAAGACAAGTTGTAAGGTGGGTATTGCCTCTCGTGTACCCACATTTCTCTTCTGAATCCTAACTGATCTTCCCTGAGGTCCATCGTTCAGTAAATAATTCGTGTTAAAAATTTTCAATCTTGACTTATTATACTAATGGTTCTGTAATTTTCATATCTGTCTGTTCCTGATTTCTTTGGAATGGGGATTATTATATGTTTCTTAAGGTCTGAGGCTATTTCACCTATCTCTTACATCTTACGCATCAGGTGAATAGTTGTCATGGCTGGTTCTCCCAGAGACTTCAGCAGTTTTGAGGGAATGTCATCTATACCACGTACCTTGTTTCGATTTAGGTCTTTCAGTGCTCTGTTAAATTCATCTCTCAGTATAGTATCTCCTGTTTCATCTTCATCTACTTCCTCTTCCCATCCTATAATAGTATCTTTGTACAGGCCTTGTATATACTCTCTCCACCTTTCAGCTTTGAACTGGTTCTTGATATTCATACAGCTACTTTTCTTATCTCTAAATGTTTCAATCGTTAGTTCCAGGAGAAAAGCACTAAAGTAAGCATAAAGTTCGTAACACGTTGACTATTTATGGTCCTTTCCGACGTGCGTTAGTGCTGCTTGCGAAAACAAATTTCAGATTTAGAGACTTAACCAGTGATAAGGACAAAAAAAGCTTCAAAGCGATATAAATGCTCTAAATAACAAATACGCTGCTGTGAAGAATGAGTATGTATTTTTGAAAAAGAAAATGCAGTTTTCTACGGAATCTGATGTAGGCCTAAACAAAACGGTCATTATTAGCTGCACCGACGTATATAAAACGGATATTAATCGATTTACAAAGTCTTCCTCATCAAATGAAGTCAATGGTAAACAACAAGAAACTGAAAAAAGATATTTCAGCCTCGGAAAAATGTGGTCTTCCAAAGGCATTTTGCGGAAAGTGCAATAATCAATGTCCCGTAAGTGAAAAAACGACTACAGAAGAAGATAGTCATGCACGCAGCTCACCGCAACTGTTGTTAAATTGTTTGAACGACTGTATTAGTTTTTCTGACATCCTAAAACCTGATGTACACTTCTATTGTGTAACAGTGAATGTTAAAGAAGAACGTTCAGATCTCACAAGGAATGACTGTGTTGTGCTCATAGGAGGTGCTATGTAAACGAAGCCAGTGCTTTTATTAAGAAGCTACTAGCAGTTCTACAATTCCTGCAATTCACCAACGTCCTTGTTACAACTTTGCCTCTAATGTATGACCTGCCAGCATGGTCGTGTGTTAACGAAGCAATTATAGTTGCAAATCAGAAGCTGAAAAGTTTCTGTGCCAAATTTGTACATTTTAAGTTTATAGACATTAGTAACTATGAAAGAAACGTGTTTCACTCGCCACAGAATGCATCTCTACAACTGTGGCCAACGGAAGTTAGATTCATACATTAGTAACGCTCTCGGAGACGAGTCTTTTAATGAAAGTAGTAAGAAGTCTGTTATTGTGCTTGGCTCTCCTTCACAGGGAAACTAATACTGCGGACCAATTCGAATATATGTTATGTACGAACGTAGGCTTTCGCGGTCATTATTGTTAATGTTAAAACTCTTCTGAGCTATTTGCCGCGTCATGATGATAAAATCTTTCCAACGTTTCGGATCCGTTGCAGGAGCCTTCCTCAGGCAATACTGACTTGTTTCCTCCTTGTGCTGGTCTTATAAAAAGTGTACTGTCCTAACAGTTTAATTTTGATTGGTGCATCAATTGGTGTTTCTGATAGGTGGAAATAGAAAAGGAAGATGCTCTTTATTGGTGTTTGCATCGGGGATTCCCATTGGTGGAAAACAGGAAGTTGTACGCATGCGCGCTCTTAGCCATCAACGGCAGCAACCGAACGGTCTGCTTAGTTCTGGGTAGTGACAAAGTTGCCACGCTGTCAGAAACGCCCAACTGCGGCCTGAGGGCCCGTTGTACCACTCGCCGCGAAGCGTCGCCGTGTTGTCAACACCGGAAGCCAAGACGGTGAGAGTTTGTACCCGTCTTCTTTGTTCATGTTGTAGGGGTCTCGATTGCTTCACGAATTTTTCTCCTACTACTTCCTGGGGTTTGCTTTCTGTTGCTGCTTCTACAGCTTGACTATACACACTCCGTTTCACATTCTCGACGGATGTGGGTCATAGGCGTAGCGAGAATATGATTTCGGGAGGGGTTTTTCAATTAATAGACACCATGTACTGTTCATAGAACTGAAAAACGGCATTATTACTGTATGTACTATATTATTTTTCACTGCAAGGGACTGGAAACAAGAAAGTCATTATCGTACAGAAACAGAGTTAGAAAACCTCTTAAGAAATTATACATTTTTCAAAGTAGGAACAAGACAAATATTTCAGTGAGGATAGGTAACTGCGGATCGAAACAGGTATGGCAGACAGACAGGCAGTACGTGAAGCTTTCATTAACTTCTAAAGCATTATCAGGGAAGCACTCCCTAACTAATATTTTTCCTGTCTGTGAAAGCTGTCAGTGGGAAAGAATAAATGTACAGAAGGTAATCTTTGACTAGATGGAAATCTTGATTCGTTTACAGAGGAATGTCAAGAAATATTCAAGACTGCCATTGTAATATATCACTAACAATGTAATTACTAATAGCTGTGTTGAAAAACAGCTCAAATTTCTAAAGTACAGTGAACCTTCAGGGTTCGACAGTTTCTACACGGAATCCCGGAGGATTCAGTCCCCCTCTTTACCATACTTTGGGTACCTTGAGCAAGGAATTGTTCCTAGTGATTAGAATTAGACAAGTAACACTCATCTAATTAAAACATAACACGTGGGAAAAAAACTAAGTAAGTTGCTCGTTATTTCAGAAGTAAACACCATAACTGCGAGGCAAGACAGTCAATTCCTCGATGTTTGCTGTTGGATACAGAATCAGGTGTGCACTTCTTAGTACGAAACATACCAAAAGAAGATGGGAATCTCATGGGTAGAAATCGAGACTGTATGGAGCATGCATAAAGACTTCCTCCCAGCCTCGTAAATTGTGGGCTTTATACTGATACAGAATGATGCCACTTTTTGTTAACTTTGTCGACATTTCGGGAAGGGTTTGAAACCCCGAAACCACCCCGCTGACTACGCCCATGCTAGGAGTCCTTCACTTCTCTGGCTCCGTCTCGAAGTCTGTGTCAACCTTGCACTCCATTCATTTCCCAAAGACACTAACCCAGATTCTCTGCATCACAGCCAGTTTCTTGCCCTTCGCACACGACTTGGGGAAAAGTTGTTTGTAAATCTATCGGACCAAACTAGGTGGTCAGCAGTCCGTAGCTTACAAACTACTTAAACCTAGGTAAACTAACCTACGGAAAAACACACACACCCATGCCCCCAGGGAGGACTCGAACCTCCACGGCGAGCAACCGCGCGCTTCGCAGCGAGACGCTTTAGACCGCTCGGGGACTCCACCGCGGCCTTTGTCTACACCGATGGTTCCAAGACCGACCATGGTGTTGGGTGTGCCTTTGTACTCGACGATGATTCTTTCCAAGATCGTCTTTCTCTTTGCCCTCTATATCACGCCATACAGTACATCAGACGACACGAGCTCTCTAATAGTGTTGTCTGCTCAGATTCTTTCTCCACAGCTATTGCTTGCTGTACGCAGTACACCCCATGATACAAAGAATCCAGGCGTGCCTTCACTCCCTCACTGCCAGGGGAAGCAATGTGGAGTTTCAAGGGTTCCTGGCTACCTCAGTGTGTTGGGGAATGAGATGACGGATACTGCTGCAAAGGACGCAGTTCTCCTTGTCTTATTCGATAAAAAAAAGAAAGAATTAGTGTTGGTTGCTGATTTTAACTCAGACTTTTTGAAAACTCTCCCAGTAAGAAATTATTACAGTAATTAGCATTGTTATTCGACTTAATTTATACTGTTAACTTTCCGACTAGGATAGCTAACTTTTCAAAGACAGCCATTGATAATATCTTACAGAAACGTCAGATGATCAAAATTATAAAACCAATAATAAGCAGCCTTTCAGACCATAGCATGCAGTACCTTTCGCTACCTGTTAATACTAAACTGGACATAAAATCTATCAAATCTGAGTTTAAGAGGATGTTTAGTAAAGAAAAAATTGATCGTTTTAGAAAACTGCTCAAAGGCATGGAGTGATGTTCTCAGTGCTCATATCATGAATGAGAAATAAAACACTTTCATAAATAATGATATTAGATTAATACTTGTTCCGTAGATCATGTCCTCAACTTATTTTAAAACTGCTTTCCCCTAAAACTAATCTAGATTATGCGAAAGTGGTAAAAAAGCCATGGATTACTCAAGGAATATAGGTCTCCTGTAAGACAAAAAGGAAACTATATCTATCAATCATAAGCAGTTCAGATGTAAATGCTTTAGATCATTACAAAACATTCAACAAAATATTGAAGATGTTAATACTGACATCAAAGCAAAGGCATTATCAAATAGGTAAGTCACTTCAAGCAACAAACTATACATAAAATGGGATATAGTGAAGGAGGAAACTGGTAGAACCAGAGGTGAAGAGGAGCGCATAGCATTAAGAGTAGATGACACACGAGTAACGGATGTGTGCTGTGTTGCTACAATTTTCAAAATCATTTCTTAACTAGTACTGAACAGATGGGGTCAGTAAGTGCTGAAATGGGATATCTCTCACCTGTCATTTCAAGTAACTACAATAACATATGACACAACACCGCTAGAAGTAATGTCCACCATAAAATCCTAAAAATAAAAAAAATTCAGTGGCTATGAAATATATCAAGAAATTTGATTAAACAGTGTGCCTCTGAGTTTAGTGATATTTAAATTACTTGTGTAACTAGTCTTTTATCAGTGGAACATTTTCTGAATGGTTGGAATATGCTGAAGTTAACCATTGTATAATCCCATCAAATTTCCGTCCAATTACACTTTTACCTACATTCTCAAAGGTTTTAGAAAAGATAATATACAATCTTCTTCTTAAACACCTGACCAATAATGTACATGTCTCAATTCGGATTTAAAAAACATACAGTAAAAATGTAATTAATTCATTAGACAATAAATTACAGGCCACTGGTATATTTTGTGATCTGTCAAAAACATTTGACTGTGTAAATTACAATATCCTTTTGATCAAATTAGAATATTACATTGTAACAGAAAATGCTGCCGAATGGTTCAGATCGTAAACAAAAGGTGTCAATAGGAAATAGACGAATAGTGAACTATCAGCCTGGGAACTAATAACATGTGGGGTACCCAAGGTTCCATCTTAAGGCCCCTGCTTATTCTTGTACATATTAATGACATTTCATCGGCAACATTAGCGGATGCCAAATATGTTTTATTTTCAGGTGGCATAAAATATAGCCTTAGAAAGGTCAGCTAATGAAATTTTCATGAACATTAATCAATGTTTTCTAAACTATGCTCTGTCGCTAAACCTTGAAAAAACGCACTTTATATAGTTTAGGACTCATTTCTTGCCAGTATATGCCTAAAGTATGACAACAAGGAGATAGAAGAAGTTGAAAGTATTAGATTCTTGGAATTACAGCTCGATAATAAATTTAACTGCTGAGCGTTAAAACAGAACCCTGTTTGATATGCGAATGTTGTCAGACATAGACGATATAAAAATAAAATAGCTAGCGTATTGTGCACACTTTCACTCCATAATGTCACACGGGATTATTTTATGGGGAAACTTATCAGGTGAAGTTAAAGTTTTCAGAGTCAAAAAGGTGTGGCACGATTCATTTCTGGGGTCAATTCAAGAACATCCTGCAGAGGGCTATTTAAGTAACTGGGGATACTAACCACTGCTTCCCAATACATTTATTCTCTAATGAAATTTGTCAAAATATCTTCTTTTTTTTTTTCAAATAGCTCAGTTCATGGGATCAATGCTAGAAACAAGAATAAGTGTCTCAAAGCTTACTTTGGCTCAGAAAGGTGTCTACTATTCAGTAATAAACATTTTCAATAACATGCAAGCGGCCATAAAAATTTAACTCACAATAAAGTTTGGTTTGAAAAGGGTGTAAAGGATTTATTGGTGGCCGACTCCTTCTACACCAATGAATTTATTAGCAGAAGTAATTGATGTAGGTTATTGTATACAATATTCACAAATGTTGAAAAAAATAAAATTAAATTAAAAAATCCTAAGAATTATAGTATGTACATAGTATATTGAACATTTAGTATGTAGTAATAAGTTTATGTTCTTTTAATATTCTTAAGATAATTATTTTTCTGATCAATTCCACATCTACAAGGCAATTACATTTGGGATCTGTGAAGGTACATTAACACATATGGCCTCATTTTGGATTTATTGTGTATTCCGTTATGAAAGGTTCTATATCCAAGAGGCTCTCCTCAATTTGGGTCTACTGGAAAGAAAAGTAGCCTACATCTAATATAATCTCCCTCGGTTTCCTACCTATTCAGTACTCTCCCATGATCTTGAAAGACGGCTGTCTGCCGTCTTCCCTACGTTTGTAACTTTGTAAATTATCTAAGTTCACTAGATGGGCTTTTTTATTTCATGTTTTTAAATGTTAGTTTCTGTAATATTGCTGGGATTTTATTATGCTAATAATTTATTATTCTGCCTATGAATGTGACAATATGAACGGTTTCTCCGTGACACCTCTGTCCCTGTGAGAATGTGTACTTGCTTTATTCTGTATGTGCATGTATAAGTATCTTCTAGCATAGCAGTCTGAGTGTATGTATCAGATTTTTCGTTGTCGGCTGCTGGTTGGCCGCTTTGCATTTCTGGCTTTGTGTCGATAGGTAGTCGTTACCAACCTCTGCTTTTGATGTTACCAAAGAGGTTCCACCCTTTGGTTACAAGTTGGGTTGGCAATGACCAGTTAGCGAGCCTCAGCAGGATGCGCATGTTTAGGCTCTCCCCACCAACGCGGTTTTTCCTCCTTGGGTTTTTACCGATTTCCGGCCCCTGGCAGGTTCTGGCTGGCCGTTTTCGCACTCTGTGACTGTGCTTCGACCTGGTAAGACATTCTGATTTTCTTTCCTCACTTGAGATGGTAGCGATTCATTGTCTGCTTTGTTCAAGTTAGACCTCAGAACTTAGATTCATTTTTCAGAATAAGTTTCTCCGATCATGTACGGAAGTGTACTCCATTTCATTTCAGTGATTTTGCATAGGTAAACGCAATGAATATGTAACTAATTCGGTTTGATAACGGCTGATAATCGGTAACCTTTGTGAGACTAGCTGGCGGTGTATGAACTCTGTTTAATTCCTTCTAGCTTTGTGGGATGCGAGTAATGTGCGGGAATATTTTTATGCTGTGTAGTGCATGTGAAATACTCCTTTCTGTTTCCTCCTTCCATGAGTGATATGTACTCCACGTGGTGTGTTCTTAGAGCAAAGCCTTCAGCTATCCCTGTGTCTGTTTCTAGGCCCTTCAGGCAAGAAATCATGTATGCATCTTTCTGATTTCTCTTATAACATCACAATCTCCTCTCCATCTATTTTAAATTGCTGTTTCGTTTCCAACTTGTACTTTGCATTCAGACACCCCCAGCAAATTCTCTTCTAGCATTGTACAACCCCCTTTATTAGGTTGCTTATGAAATACTACGTATTTCTAGGGGTTGCATGCCGTATTTCTTAGTTGACTTTCTCCGAATTTGAATTTGTTCCATTTTTCTGATTTTTGTAGACTGGACTTCGTCCATCCGTGTAAACCCTTCCAATCGCATCTAACTGTATTTCTTTAGCTTCCTTATGATATCCTACGCATTTATAAGGGTTGCATGCCATAGCTATTTTTCTTTATTTTCGGAAATTGAATTGTTGTATTTTTTACTAGTTTTCGGAAACACGTGGCTCCGAACTACGACTTCTAGGGTTTATAGCTAGTCACTTGAGTTCTCGCCACTGCTCACACACCAGTGCCTTACTATTGTGCATTCTTGCTTCATAATCTATGATTCCGTTGATTTTTGTTGACACGACCTTTAAGCATTTCGCCTTCAGTAGGGCAGCAGACATGTGCCGTGTGTCTCAGTAAGTCTGCATCCTCACGGTTTGGTTTAAATGGAAATTAATCTCGCTATTATCGCCTACCATCTCAAGTAAAGAAACATAGACCAGATCCACCTACGAAGTTTATTTTTTTGTGTTTTGTGGTACATCCTGGTTCGCTGAATTTCGCCTACGATAGCGGTGCCTGCTTCTGCTTCGTATCAGCACACTGAGTTGGGTGAGTTTCGCTTTGGTTCGCGAATGTGAGTGGTTGAATGCTTGTTGATTGTAAATCCCTTCCGCGACGATGTTCGGTTCAGATTACTTTAAGTGAGTTTTTCAATGGGATGCACTTATATTGTTAAACAAAACTGGTTCCCCCACTTGCTCCTGTTTGAACTGAATAAATAATTTATTGTCAGTGAAATTACATCCTACTTTTGTATATTTGTTAATGAATACCTTCCCCTTTTATTTAATGTTGTGTTTCACCAGTGCTGAGAACAGATTCAGATGCATATTATCATATTTTTAATTCCGTTGCGTCATAAATGTTCTCACAACCATCTTCATGAAATGGTTTAGTTCGGGGTCGCTTGTATATAAATGATTGTGTGTAATTCTCAGGATCTACGATGGTGTTGGTCACCGTCTCTTTGTCTTCCTGCTGCTAAAGTAAATTTTGAGTCAGTTCTAAATTCTGGGGCCAGGGAACAAGATTCTGTTGTAGGAAGTAGTTAGTAGTTCACGCGAATCCTTTAGCTGGTTTTTACGGCCAGAATTATATGTTTAAAGCAAGCTTTTAACTGGCTACTTTCAGCTAGAATTAATTTTACGATAACGGTGGTCTTTCAGTCTTGGCACCAGTATCTCTGGGCGAATGATATCAGTTTGACGTTCCCATTAGTCTTCTCTTGAAGGGAACAAACTCCGGGATATTAAATCTATTCGTATTGCTTGGTTGACCTCCTCTCGGCCCTTCCATCGCGAGGTCATTATCGCCCGGTTACGTATAGGACACTGTCGCTTCAGACACCGCCACTTACTAAGTGGCGACTCTGCCCCAACGCTGTTATCAACAATTGACTACGCCACTTTCTCTCATCCAAATTTGCTGTGTATGAAACAGACGGAACTCATCTGGAATGGTACCTGGCAGCATCTTCGCGCCCGCAAACCGCCGTCCCGTAATTGCGTGACATATGCGTAGAAATTTCCTGCCACATACCTCCGAAAACCAATCAAGGAGTTATAGAATGCTGCTGTATAGTGTTTAAAAAGTGGAGCAACACGTTATTACTGTAAGTAGGCGATAATAATTAATGTTCAGCAAAGCAAGTTATATCATACGTCTAAAATATGCACTAACGTGGATAATTTAGTCTCTTGGGGAAGACAGGTTCAGTCATGTTCATGTTGTTCATTCAGATCAGCATACCAAGTTGAACTGAACTGTCAAATTGTTTGCACCTATTAGAACATAGGTTCTACTTCAAACTAAATACAAACGATGAAAAAAAAAAAAAAAGAAAAAAAAAGAAAAAAAAAAAGAAAACAAAAATAACTTCCGCAATCCCCAATTCCCCCCGTTCCACCATCGTTAGATACACCCCTGAAAGCACGTAATTTAAACGTTCAGAAATAAATTAGAAAACCAAAAATTATCTCTGGCAATCAACAATTCCCATAACGGAATGTAGCCAAATGTGTACAAAACGATTGGTTATTCACTGAAAGTAAATTACAGATTACTCAAAACAGAATTTCTTACAGGAGAAACATACTATTTACAAGAGCTTTTTACTGATAAACATTAGAACATATCTTATACAGGTTAGAAGTGACGTTAAAATCCTTATGTGCAAACATTGCATGGCGTCATAGTAGAAAATTAAAATTTTGTACATGAAATGACATTGTATGTTATCTTACTTATTATGAAATCCTGTTGTACTGTCGTTCTTCTATTTTGCATTTGTACATTCTAGCAGAATTTGCTCGCTGGCTGTTTTTCCTGGGATGGGGATGTATACGGCCTTTTTCGTGTGTGTGATCTTCGGATTGTGCTTGAGATGGTAGCAGTTTTGGTGCAGAGATATGAGTGTGTACTGGGTTGTTTCCATGCTAGGAAGGGATAAATTTCTTATGTATGTTACGCTATGGCCTAGATCTTTGATAGACTAGCAAAACTACGAAAAATCCTATATGACTTGCCATAATCAACTGCTAGTGATCCAAAAGGAGGGGAAAGAGAGGAGTGCGATAAAAAAATTGTTATCTAACACCCCCAACAATCCTACTCCTTCTTTAATATAAATCTGTTATAAATAATGCTGCTATACTTAACATGAACAACACAATGTATACAAGTATTGTGATGCCCTCTCGTGACAGCTATGTATGTAACATATGTCTATAGGTCAGTCAGTTATCTACAGCTTGAGCTATAACATGAATATTCTAAAAAAAAAAAAAAAAAAAAAAAAAAAAAAAAAAAAAAAAAAAAAAAAAAAATAATAATAATAATAATAATAATTTTCAATTATGATGTCGAGCAATGTTTGAAAAGTTGTATCGTCACTCCTAATATGTGTAAGATATGTTCCACTGTTTTTTTTTTGTTTTTTTTGTTTTTTTTTGTTTTTTTTTTTTTTAGTTAAAAAATCTTGTAAGTTGTATGTTTCTTCTGTAAGATATTCTATTTGGGTAATCTGTAATGTACTTTTAGTGAATGAGCAACATTTTGTAAACAGTTGATCAGAAGATGATGACACAGTGCATAGTTGTCAAAAAGTAAAGGATTTTAAAAAAAGCGATCTTGGCTACATTCCGTTATAGGAGTTGTTGATTAACGTAATTAGATCGCCTCCATCACGAAATGTTGGGCAATGATATATTAGTCAATATATCCTCCGTGTCTTTTGTAGTGGCATTTTTCAAGGAAATATTCTCGTTTTACAAGCCTCTTCACGTCGTAAAAATTCTCGAGCTTTCCATGGCAAACTCTGCCATCGTCATCACCACTAAAGTCACTGACTGCCGGAGCTGTCGACTTTTATAGCTGCAATAGCTGCGTCTGGATCCTTCTGTAAGGCCGGACAGCGCATGCGCGGAAGGCAAAGCGGGCAAAGTGGTCAGTGCCCCAGCGGCCGGCCAATCTGCTAGCGGTCGCGCCGCCACAGGCCTCTCACTTGATCAAGTTATATGACGTGCGCGCCGCGACCTTTCTTGTAGGCTACGCGCGGTATCGTTGGCCACGGCCAACACTGTCTTTAGAGAAGGCCGCCGCGCAGGCGTGCCACGTCACGCAGAGTAGGCCGCGGTCGCGTAGCTCATTGGCTGGCCAGTGTGAGGCGGTGGGCTGCGCCCCATCGGCCAGCCAGTGAGCTACGCGACCGCGGCCTACTCTGCGTGACGTGGCACGCCAACGCGGAGGCCTTCTCTACAGACCTGTGTTGCCACGGCGCGGTACCGTGTGACGTCACGTCTAGCGGGCAGCCGCGCCACATTTGAACCTGGCGCTCCTGCCTCCCTACCACCGCCAAAATTCTGGTATCACATTTTGCATCATTTAAAATATTGCAGGATATCAGACCAGAAGATGGTACCCCAGTATAAAGAAACTGGTCGTCAAAACAAATAAACAAAAATTTTTGCTAATTTGGCACAATATTAATTTAAATTTAAAAAAAAGATTGCCTGTCTCTAAAATGGGTAAATATGTACACACATAAATAAAACATTTCGCTTCCTAAAATCAAATGTTTGTAACAATATGGGACCAAACTACTGTGGTCTTCAGTCCCTAGACTTAAAAACTCCTTAAACTAAGTTCAACTAACATAAGGTCAAAACACACACACACACACAAACACACACACACACGCACACACAGCCTCGTGCAAGGGAGGATTCGAACCTCCGCCGTGCGATCCGTAACATGGCGCTTCTGACTACACGGTTACTCTCGTGTGGCTTGTACTCTCTACTGTGGTGAATTAGTAATTGTAAAGTAAAACGCTGATCTAATTTATCCAATTATTTAATGACAAGACTGCTTAACTCCTGAATTTCGTGACTTCATGACGTGTTCGCTTAGATATTTCCAATTTATTGGGAACATGTTCAAATGGATTCATCGGGGGAACGTGCAGGTTAGTCTAATCGATTGATGAAATTGTTTCGATATCGGTACGATAGACTTGAATTATTGTACAAAATGATGATAAAACCATATGTTGGAGGATGTTATCCCTGTATTGTAGAGCCTTGGGCTTGCTCTTGATGGGAAACAATGGCTCCTAAATTCCCACATGATAACTGTCCAGAACATCGTTGACTGACTACCTCGCTCTACTCAACTGTCGAAATTCCCCATTCGTGCAGGATTACCAGATTCCCTCCACAAACGCTGCTGACGATCGTCTGGTATCAATGCGGCATTCATATGCGAAGACAGCTTACCGTCATAGTCCATTCTTGATTGTGTTGGTGCTATCTGCATCGTGCAACATGGTGTCGGGGAATAGTTTCATGAACTGTGGTTTGACATATGCCTCCCGGTGGCCCTCACAGAGCCACTGTTTACCGTGGTGCCCATCCAGTCGGGTGTCCTTAGCACATCGTTCTGAGTCTCGGCTATTCTCCTTCCACCGTACCTTGATGAAAGTCCTTGTGGTTACAAAGCAACATACGTGTGCTATTAGACGTTAATATTCCTCTTCTTGCCATTGGAGAACGTCTATAGGATGTCAACAAAAGCCCTGCACTGTTTTGGATAAAGGTACAACTGTTATTCCCTCATCAACATGCAACTAAATGGATATGTTTTTGATAGATAGGGTGTCAGGCAAGTTTGTTTAGGGCAGTTCAAAGTGCCTCGTTGTTCGAATCATGTCAACCGCAGGTACAGGCGAAATGTGATTACGGCAAAGTGATATCAAACCGGTTTTTAATGTGTGTACATGTAAGGCGGCAGGAAATTTCACCACCTGACATGCTACCTTTGCGCATTAATAATTAAAAGGGCATTCATTTATAATGTATTTATTTGTATCTCTTTGATTTGGGTTCATGTAGATGTGAAAATAGGTAGAAAGAGAGGAAATGTTAATATGTTGACTAGGTCACTGGGAAATCAGGTTGATGATGATTTGCAACATTTAACATTATTAAATTTGCATGTGATAATTTTTGTGTTGGCTGGAAACCAGAATGCAACCAAGTCAGCCAGAACGCCCAACGTCTGGCTGGTGTATATGTAATGGGACTCCTGGGATACCAGTTGTTGACCGTCCGGAGCAAGGTCACGGGTAACTGTCCTGCCAAGGCCGAAGGCCTCTTCGCGGCGAATTTAACAGGAGACGATGCGATTGGCGAATTATTTCAACCATCAAACTGTCTAATACTCCTAGAATGTTTCAGAAGGTTCTAGAAGCTTCTTTCTGGCGGGAAACGTGCTGGGAAGGTAGAATATCGTGGGGGCGATACATTAGAAACTGGAGCCGTGATTGGCTCTGAGGAAAACGGTATGAGAGACATTTGGCTTACCACAAAGTGAGTAGAGGATTCGGCTGGCTGAGCTCCTGGCGAGAGGACACAGGTGGGCAGTTGCTGGCAGTGAGTCCAGTGACCTGTCTCACAATTTGTTGAAAGTGCCGACTATATCGCCTGTAGTGTTCATATTTGTTTTGAGAGGTTACTGCTTGGCCTTTTAATAATTTCTCCTCCCCTCACTATGACATTCAGTAAGAAAAACGAGTCAAGACATAAGTACACCAGAAATAAGTATTGAATGGTTAATTCACGCATGTGCATGCTACCATATGATCGACAGATTATACCAGTCATCCCACACCATATGCTCCACGTAAGAATAGTTAGAAATTACGAGACCCCATATGGCTAATGCGGTATTTTGTCTGTGAGAATATATTAATGTACCCGTTTGTGAACAAAACAAAATGTTAGAGTAAATGTTAAAGTACGACCAAGTTGTTAAGAAATAATTTCAATCGGCGAACCACCTGGAAATCCATAATGCCTCATTGTTCTCCCCAATCACCATTAAAATGGTTGAGGTGTGGCCACCCTGTCTAAATTAAATGACGTCTGGTTGTCTATCGACACGTGGTCCCACTGGTTACGGGGCTCCATATCTTGTCAGACTGCATAAAAATTCCGTTGCGCAAATCACAAAATTAATATCACGCCACCCCTTGTAGGAACCAGCCTGCATGAACCAGTGTGGCTGCGGTGCTCGCTAGAATCCTCAACCCACGCAACCACCAAAAAGAAATCGTGCCACATCTCAGTTCCCCAATTCCGGTGCCCTTCTCCAGTCACGAGGCAAATATAAATCATTTAATAACTAAACATAAGAGAAGGCACGCAATTTAACCGGCAACTAACAAAGGGAAACCGGCCCCTTGCATTTTGATCAAAGGAATAAAAAATTGCTTCATTGCATTGTATTTGCATTTCGAAGAACTCATTTACGAGCGTACAATAGAGCTTCTCTTTTGCTCCTGGCCAGTGCGGAAGCAGTCTGCAAGAACCTCTTGTTCGCCTTCGCTACTGGAGTGACTTCAACACAGGAGTCTTTAGGACGAAATAATTCGTCCACTGTGAAGCCATAGTCTCACAGCTCCAGTGCCGAGCCATCCACGGTATCGTGCCGCCGTCCGTCTAACCTGAGCAGCACAACGAATTAATTGGAAATTTGATATACGCACTTTGCATTTAGTATAGCGCAGTTTCAGATAAATATACCATTCCACTAGTTGGTTGTGTTTCTGAGCTTTTTCTTGAATTCCTTACCAAGTTGGATAGCGATTTTAATTTCTTTTAAAAACATTAACTCGTCTTCAGTATAAACCATTTTTAAACTAGCTAGAGGTTCTGTCATCCTTGATAGGAATAATAATTATTATTGTATCGACATTTCATTTCTGAATTGTGCAACGTCCTTTTTCATAATTAAATATTTAAAATTGCATCCTCCAATTTCTTATTTATTGGGATTAGGCATTCCAGCTGTTCCTGGTGAAAAGGAATTTTCCTGATACTGCAATCTAGTGTTTTGTAAGCAACTTTTAGGTATTGACAGGATGAACTGATTTTTATTTTTTGTGATATCGTAAAACTAGTGAATCACAAGCAAAAATAGCGACAGGGCCATTACATAAATTTTACCCACTAGTTGCGACCTCTCACAATGCGGACGAAATTACTCCTACGAGGTGTGTTCAAATGAAAAGGTATCAAACAACACTGTGGGTATAATTGAAGTCTTTATTTAAAAGTACAGGTCTGGGCACAGCAGTCCCACTGTTTAACGAATCAAGAGATTTCCTATTCCCTGTATTCCTCTGATTGTGACAAGAGCCAGTCCTGTACTGTGTCCTTGAGTTCGTCGTCCGAGTTGAAGGGCTTCCGGGCGGATGCTCAAGCTGCTCCCACTTGAACTTGGCTAGTACACTGCGTGTGACCTCGGAGACGTGTGGACGCACGTTATCTTGGAGCAGAATCATTCCCTCCGTGAGCAGCCCAGGCCGTTTGCTCTTGATGGACTTACGCAGGCTATGGAATGTTTCACAGTAAACGTCACCGTTAATGGTTTTTCCGTGCTCGAGGAATTGGATGAGTGTCGGACCTCGAACGGCGAAAAATACACGATGAGCATCACCTTGCCTTCTGAGGGCACAGCCTTGAATTTTTTAGGCGAAGGTGACGACGCATGCTTCGCGTTCCTAGATGTCGCAGTACGTTACTCCAAAGAGGCACATTCAAATTTCACCCGATATGGTTATTAAGACGTTTCCCACCTTTTAATTCGAACAACCCTCGTGAAACTGGCGTTTCAATAACGTATACGTAATGAATTTATTTGAAACTGTCATTCCTGTTGTAACGAAGCGTGTAGGGATTGAGGTATATTGTTATATTTCAGATAGTATGCTTATTAGTGTTTCAGATAAAACTGAGTAAATTCTTATCTCATAATATTAAAATAGGTTTTACTATGTTTCACAATTAATGTTAGGAAAGCTTCGCCCTCATTACTTTCTGTATAATTACCGTTAATTACGAAAGGATTGTTGATAAACCTATTTTGTTAAATACGCAAATGAAATACTATTAATTTAACTGAGATTTGTATACCAATTTAATCAGTACTATTTACGCTTCCTTTTACTATAGCCCGTTGTGTGTAATTGTTTACTTTTCAGTTATAATTAATTTAATGTACATAATTAACGATTCGCAATTTCCAGTATCATTGTGTTAAAGACATAAATAGGATGCGTTCGCGGTATGTAATTGAGTATTGTTTCGTCCTTGATCTGATGCACAATCCACGCCAGTTCGGAGTATTGTTTCGTCCGTGATCTGAGGAACAATCCACATAACTTTCAACTTTAAGTTTGAACAGCATGTTAAAGGTTCAATGTTAGACGTATCTACGGTGATTAATCCATATTTGTGTTACACTGTACACCTCGGACTTAAGCATTCCACACGAGCTGTATAAATTCGTATTATTGATGTGTGAAATGTACATACCTGGTCATATTATTTGTAATTAACGATACTTGTAAACTAGCCATAATGGTGACAACTGGGCACTTATGAATCATTGAAAGCGTCAAACAACTGTAACTCTGTGTGTTGCCTACCTTATTTGTAGTGGATCAGTTTTGCCCCCTGAAATTTCAGCCAGCCCCTGCCGAGAGCAACGATTTACGAGAACATAAAGAAACAACGAACTATGACCAGGTATGTCCATAGACTTACTGAATAAGACTAGACCGCTCGCTGGCGCTGGTGTCGCGTCCCCATATTGAAGATCACAGAAGCCGCCATTTGCAGGGCAATGGTGGGTAAATGTGGTTCGTTCGTGTGCTGCTTTTAATTAAAATAGTGAGAACTGAAGCAAAGACGAAGACGGGAACAGTGTTACATTTCACAGATCAGTCATTACTTGTTTACCGTATAGTATTTTCATGGAGAAATAAGAAATCGTAAGCGTTTGTTTTTGTTTAGGTTTCCTCTTATAAATGATTCTCTAAGATTGAGAAACGTACTTTGGTGCAAGTCAAGTACTTATATATTACTAGTTGCCCGGGTATTTTTGTATTTATTCCTGCCACTTTCAGGTATATATTCATTTGTATAAGGGCTGTATGTCTGTAAAATGTCTTGGGAATACAATTAGTAGTAAAGACGTAATAGATTAAAACTTGGTACATGATGGGACGCTTTTCCGTGAGCGTTACTGTTTATGTGCTCATATCTCATGAACTATTTGTCGTACTATGATACAATTTAGAAGGTACATTCAACTATATGTGTGTATACTGTCTGTAAAATTTCCTGCGGCTACAATTTGTAGTGTACAAATTATAAATTGTAATGTCATACCGAATGCCGTAGTTTTACTCCATAAACAGCGGAAAGGTAGTAAGCTAGAAACTTCTTCCTTTCATGATTTTGCTATGGTTGGCAGCGGGAAAAAGTTCAATTAAGGTTTGAAATCATATTTAAAGTTTGCTGAAAGTCGCTAAATACTCTCACTCTCATATAGTATATTTATAAAGTCTCGCCGTGTTATGTGGCAGTTTCTTGGAATTCCTATTGTTTATGACGTCATATCTTCTGAACCATGTGTCGTACGTGATTCTTAACCCTGCAACAATTTTTATCTCACGTAATGAATGTGTGCACCAAATTTGGTTCAAATCGCCCAGTGGTTTAGGAGAAAATGACCAGTATTGTCGCTAAATGCAGCAGTTTTTGGCACATCTCATTGTTTATGACGTCATATCAAATATGTATCGTACGTGATTCTTATACTTACGGCGACCGTCCTCATGGATTGAAGCTTACGTGTACGAAATTTCATAAAGATTGGAACAAAACTGTAGATTTGTATGCAACACGTACAAACATACGGACATACTGCTTTATATATTAGATTTACATACAAATTACGAAAAATACTAATTTGAGCTGAATGAATTACTAGGCGTATAATAGATATTTATAACATATAGGTTGGTCGAATAATTGTTTTTAGACACATAACAGGTGGTCATTACTTAATCGATTGTTGCATACTCAACCACTTTGAGAAGTACTATCTCTGTTAAAAAGTAATGTGCGAATGTAGTGCGTATTTAAAATTTTATGAATTAGTACAATACCCAAAGTCGAGGGAGTTGAAAGAAAAATTCTATGGAATATGGATAGGAATGTAGACAACAATGTGATGTACAAAAATAAGCGTGCAAAACGTACAGAGTAGTCGGCGAAAAGTAAACAGGACCTGACAGAAAATTACGTGAATTAAAAAATAATTGCACTCTCTGCTACTTTACAAGTTTCATGGAATCATCTTATGCAAATATCTCGATGAAAAGTCGCTCCACCTTATCAGAAAAGAGCCTTACATTATTAAATTTCATGTTTCTATGCAGACGTTATTCCGAAAATTAGAAAACTTCATTCATTTACTTTTTCAACAGATTGCAGTAATCAGTATTTTTTTTAAAGAAACATACGTTTATTTTGAGCTTTATTTTTCTCTTGACTCGTCTCATACACTTCACATTACAACTCCATTGCTGGGATTCTTCCCTGCAAATGGCGGCGATCAGCCGCTTCAATTCGGGAGCAGTTGCCTCGCTTCTCTGCTATGGCGTGCTAGAGGCTTGGGTATGTCACACTGTGTCAGACGTCGTTTGTAAATACAACCAAGAAACTTTCTTATCTTTTCAAGGAGGAAAAGGCAAATTACAATTAATTACATCCGAATATCCCAGGATTTCCTTTACAGGACTTTGAAAAATAAATTGCTGCCTCGTCCATCTCGCGGATGAAGAGAAATATTTCGTACGCCACCGTTCAGAAAGCGGCAGCAGCAGGCGCCGTTTCCGCTCACGTGTCGGCCGTGCTTGGGGACGGCTGGCCGCGAGTAAAAACGCCGCAGGCCGCGGATGAGCCACCCGGAACATTCCATCCGCCATCCGCACGGCGCGCGGCGTCGCGTTACAAGGGCACATGAATTTAACAAGGGCGCCCGCGCGCAAACATCCTCTCTCGCCGCGGCCTGGTGCGCTGCTCCTGGAACGAAACGCGTAGTTTCCTCGTTTGCCACTCGTCCAGCGAAAACGCTCGAGTATGTGCGGACTCTTTCAGGCCTCTCTCTCGTTCTATAATATGCCATATTATGGATACATACATCGTATGTTGCCCAAGCTACTCCAATATTCAAGAAAGGCAATAGGAGTGATCCCCAAAATTACAGGCCAATCTCATTGACGTCGATTTGCAGTAGGATTTTGGGACATATACTTTGTTCGAATATTATGAACTACCTCGAAGAGAACGACCTATTAACCAATAGTCAACACGGATTCAGAAAGAATCACTCTTGCGAAACACAGCTTGCCCTTTATTCACATGGTGTTAAGTGCCATCGACAAGGGATCTCAAATCGATTCCATATTTCTGGATTTCAGGAAGGCTTTTGACACTGTACCCCACAAGCTGCTTCTTCTGAAAATGCGTACTTATGGAATATCTCCCCAATTGTGCGACTGGATTCACGATTTCCTACCAGAAAGGACACAGTTCGTTGTAATTGACGGTAAGTCATCGAGTAAAACAGAAGTGATATCTGGCGTTCCAGAGGGAAGCGTTATAGGTCCCCTACTCTTCCTCGTATTTATAATTCATTTAGAAGACAATCTGAATAGCTCCCTTAGACTGTTCGCGGATGATGCTGTCGTTTATCGGTTAGTGAAGTCAACAGAGGATCAAAAGCAACTGCAAAGCGATTTAGACAAAATTTTTACGTGGTGCGAAAATTGGCAATTGACACTAAATGAAGAAAAGTGTGAAGTAATACACATGACCACTAACAGAAATCCGCTGAACTTCAATTATGCGATAAATCAGGTCGTAGATTATACCAAATACCTAGGAGATACAATTACGAACAACTTTGACTGGAGAGAACACACAGAAAATATTGTGAGGAAGGCGAACCAAAGGTTACGTTTCATTGGCAGAACGCTTCGAAGATGCACCAACTCCCCAAAAGAGACTGCCTACATCACACTTGTGCGTCCCCTCCTGGAGTACTGTTGCCCCTTGTAGGACCCTCATCAGGTGGGACTGACGAAAGACATTGAGAAGGTTCAGAGAAAGGCAGCTCGTTTTGTTTTATCACGTTACGGGGGGGGGGGGAGGGAAGCGTCACGGAAATTTTGCACGAATTGGAGTGGAAATCATTAAAAGAAAGACGTTATTCAATGCGGCGTGATCTGTTTGCGAAGTTTCAACACCGACCTTTACTTCTGAATGTGAAAATATTTTGCTAGCACCTACCTACTTAGGGAGACATGACCGTCCCAATAAAATAAAAGAAATCAGATAGAAAACGGAACGATTTATGTGTTCTTTCTTCCCGCGTGCTATTAGAGAATGGAACGGTAAAGTTGTGAAAGTGGTTAATGAACCCTCTGCAGGCACTTGAATGTGATTTGCAGAGTATATATGTAGATGTAGATGTCACACAATTATACTAATTATGGAACTGTATGTAAGGCGGGAGATACCGTTCAGCTTCCGTATAGACCGGGGTGGCGAGTGATCGAGCGATTGGGCTCCCCACAGCCGGGCAAGATACTGGTAGATAATGTCGAACCGTCGGAAATGGGTAGCCCCGTGCAAGGGGAACTGAGGCGAAAGAATGTCTTAATAGGCACTCTGGCAAATTCTTAGAAGATGGATATTCTCTTAATTTATAAATAAATAATATATCACAGTCTTATGTTCCCATCAATTCTGAAGGCAACTGTGATGTCAGAAAATCATGCCCTTCTCATGAACTAACAATAATTTATTTAAGATTTTGAAATCTACAAAATTTAACGTTCACAGTATCTGAATATATCTAAATTAAACTTAAAATCAGCATGTTTTGAAAGCTTCCTGCGATTTCGACAAACTATGTATCAGATGATAGCTTATTACCTCAATCTAACATCATGAAAGCAACACACTTATATTTATTCATTGAAGGATGTATTACACCTGCAGATTTCCTCAGAGCTACAGAAGTCTCTGGAAGAACCAGTCATGAAAAAACTATTTCACTTGGTGAGTAAGATGTATGAGACAGGCGAAATACCCTCACACTTAAACAAAAATTTAATAATCCCCATTAAAATGAAAAGAAGGAGCAGACAGGTGTGAAAATTATAGCACCATCAGTTTAATAAGTCATGGCTGCAAAATTTTAAGACGAATTATTTACAGAGGAATCGAAAGGCTGATAGATGCTGACCTCGGGGAAAAACAGTTCGGATTCAGGAGAAATGTAGGAACACAGGAGATTCACCTTACGACTGATCTTAGAAGACAGATTAAGGAAAGGAAACCTACATTTCTAGCTTTTGTAGATTTGGAGAAAGCTATTGTGTATGTTGATTGGGATACACTCTTTCAAATTCTGAAGGGAAGGTTAATTACAACTTTAACCAAACAGCTGTTACTAGAGTTGAAGGGAATAAAACGACGCAGTGGTTGGAAAGGGAGTAAGACAGGGTTGTAGCCTTCCTCCAATGTTATTCATTCCATACACTGAGCAAGCTGTGAAGGAAAGCAAAGAGAAATTGGAGAAGGAATTAGAGTTCACGGTGAAGAAATAAGAACATTGTGTTTTACTGATGACATTGTAATTCGGTCAAGGACAGCAAAGGACATGGAAGAGCAATTGAACGGAATGGACAGTATGTTGAAAGGAGCGTATAAGATGAACATTAACAAGAGCAACACAAGGGTTATGGAACGCAGTCTTAGAAATTCAGGCGATGCTGAAGAAATTAGATTAGGTAACGAAACAATAAACGTGGTAGATGAGTTTTGTTACTAAGGCAGTAAAATAAATATGTGATGGTTGCAGTACAGAGAATATAAAATGCAGATTGGCAATGGGAAGAAAATGGAAATTTGCTAACATCGAATATTAATTTAACAGTAAGAAAGACTTTTTCCGAAGGCATTTGTGTGAAGTGTTGCCTTGTACGGGAGTGAAACGTGGATAATAAATAGTTCAGTAAGGAAAAAGATAGAGGCTTTTGAAATGTGGTGCTAGATTAGTATGCTGCAGATTAGATGGGTAGATCGTGTAACCAATAAAGAGCTACTGAACAGAATTGGGGAGAAAAGGAATTTATGGCATACCTTAATTAAAAGAAGGGATCGATTGGTAGGACACATTCTTAGATATAAAGGATCGTAAATTTAGCATTGGAGCGAAGTGTGTGTGTGTGGGGGGGGGGGGGGGGGGAATCACAGAGGGAGACCGAATACAGTAAGCAGATACAGGTTGATGTGGGTTGCCGTTCTTATGAAGAGATGAAGAGGCTTGCTCAGGATAGAGTAGGGCTAGAGCTGCATCAAACCAGTCTTTGGACTGAAGAGCACAATAATAACAACGTATCAAATTATTACGGAAATATAGTCATATCATCATATTCATTACAGTAACTCAGTAGTTGCAAGCAGCATGATCTCCACCTCTTATCACCATGTTTGTGTAACTATTTAATGAATACTTGTCTATTTTGCCAGTAACTTCACGTAAAAATCGTGTTTTATGATCGGCAAAGCTCTTAAATGCTGGCTTGTTTATGTATTTATTTCATATATTATTTCTGCTGTTGATGAATAGTCACAAAGTAAATGTATGTTCATAAATTTACCGTTTAACATTGTGAAAATGTTAAAGTAGTGTAAGTTATCGAAGTTAAGACAAAACATGTCTTAAGAAATCTGCTACTTTTGGAGGGGATAGCGATCTGCCAATGAGAGGAAGGCTAGGTCAGCAAAGTGGACTATTCGTGAGGTAACTATTGTAATTATTTACCATTGGTTTTTCAAAACATCATTTCGATTCAGAGTACTCATAATTACAAACTAACAGAAAAAAGTCGTGCATCGCTTGTACATGGCATAAACACATTCCTCCTGATCTTATGATTGACATAAATCGAAAATTTGATAAAATGTAAACAGTAAATGCGTACAGTCCCATATATCGAACACTTATCCATTTCGTTGGATGTAGGTGACACAGTGCACAGTGCGAATCTGTAGACATTACGTCGACGTTCCCCGATGACAGTAAGACGAATATCAACGTTTTATAGTACAAGAATGTTACTTTATATGAGAAAGAATCTGGAATTGTTTTCAAACTACATGTAGTATTGATGACTTGCCTCGTTTTGATCCAACACCACCTAGAAGACAAGGCCTCATAACTGGCCGTACTACGTCATACGACCCAGGCCGCGGCCACCAGCTGAAGGGCAGTCCTGTCTCGTAGTAAGCTCACTTCGCCAGTAAGCTGGCGACCGCGGCCTGGTCAGTATGACGTAGCATGGCCAGTTGTGAGGCCTTGTCTTCTAGGTGGTGTTGTCTGATCACGCTAGGGCAACAGCAGCCGCAGACGATCGCTATTTGCGACTTCTCGCGTGAAGGGACCCCAATCAGTTACCAAGATAAACAGTGACTTAGTGAGGGCCACAGGGAGCCAAGTGTCAAAACCATACTGTACGTAACAAACTCCACAACTCTACGTATACACTCAGCAGTCCACCCAAAACTGCGTGGTGGAGGGTACCTAGTAGCACTACTAGTTACTTGCGTTTCTGTTTCACTCCCACATAGACCGAGGGAAAAACGAATACTTATATGCGTCTGGAGCACCCTAATCTGTAGCACACCTGTTTTAACCCTTAATATTCAACTCTCACTTCGCTATACACGCAACACCGCCTCTGGTCACGACCGCCTAACCTACAGCAACTTCCGTACCTGTCCCCGTTCATTCCAAGTCACTCTCGCCTCCCTTTACAACGTTATCCTCTACACCAACTTTTTCCCCGACTTATGGAAGTCTTCCCTCATCCCGATTTTCCCCAAGCCCGGGAAGCCTTCTTCTGGTGCCTCCTATCGGCCCCATCAGCCTCTCCCCATTCAGCAAGATCTTGGAAACCATCATTTATCGCCGTATACACCAACACCTCCATCAATACCAACTCCTTTCCCTTACCCAGTGTGGGTTCCGACCCTCCTTCTCTGCCGATGACCACGTGCCGCTATCTTCGTATCCCTGGACATTGAGAATGCCTACAAAGGAGTATGGCATTCCGCTCTCCTTTTCAAACTCAAAACTTACGCCCTTCCTGTTAACTTCGTCCGTTTCATTGCATCCTTTCTCTCCCACTGCCCATCATATGTCAACAACTTTAACTCCCGTTTGTTCTACTACTCTGCCGGGGTGCCGCAGGGCTCCATACTCACGGCTCTCTTTTATCTCCTCTATTTGGCGGACATGCCGCAACCCCAGCCTCCCAGCCACCTACTTTAGTACGCTGACGACACCGCCACCCCGCCATCGCTCCATCCCAAAACCTTCTCAGTCTCACCTAATTCTCTCCATCAAACCCGCCAAACCGCTGGCAATCATCATAGGTCTTACTACCCATTCCTTCCGTCACTATGACCTGTACCTCACCCTCCATGACCTTCACATCCCACACACTTCCACCTTCAAGAAACTTCGTTTCACCCTCGACCGCAACCTGTCCTGGAAATCTCACCTCCAAACTGTCCGCCAGAAAGCCCTTTCCCGTCTCTTCTCAAGCTCCTCTCCAGCTGGACATGGGGACTTAACACCTCCACCATCCTTTACACATACCATTCCTTGATGCGTCCTGTCCTCTGGTTACCACCATGCATGGGTCTCTGCTCCCCCCACCAACCACAAATACATCGAGGCCTTAGAACGCCACGCCCTCTGCCTCGCTTACTATATCTGTTCCCCTCCCCCTCTATGGCCTCATTCCTTTTCCCCTGCTTCTAAGGTTTCTTCATATCTGGATCCTTTACGTCACCCAAAAAGTAAACCCACTGGTCTCCTTCCTCCTCTTGAACTCCACGCCTCTGCCATGCCGATACCGACATATCCCTCTCTCCTACACCTCCAAGCTCTGCACATCCGATCCAAGGGTATCTTTCACCACCACCACCACCCCTACTATATGACAACGTTCTTCCTGATACATATTCCTCCTACCAGCCCTGATCCTTCTCCCTTCCTCATATCTGACATGCCGCCTCACGTTCATTCTCCTCTTTCTTCCCTTCGCTGTTTGGCTTCCACTTTCCTGTCCTCTCCTGTGGAGTCCTTAGGCCCTCCTTACCGCCACTCTTCCCCTCAGAGCCTCTTCTCCTATCCCTGCGGCACCCGCCAACTACTCTCAGTTTTAGCGTGTGCTACGTCTAGTGTTCTGTGTCAAGTCTTTGCTTACACACTTTTACTTCACAACCGCCAAACAGTCAGAAAAATTTTTGTGTCCGTGTATTTTAAACACTGTCTCTGTGTGTGTCGCATCTGGATTTTATAGGCTCTCATGAGTGTATTTTAGCCACCGTGGCATCGATTGAATCTGAATATCTTGTATTTTAATCTCCGTGTACACTCCTGGCCATTAAAATTGCTACACCACGAAGATGACGTGCTACAGACTCGCAATTTAACCGACAGGAAGAAGATGCTGTCATATGAAAATTATTAGCTTTTCAGAGCATTCACACAAGGTTGATGCCGGTGGCTGTGATATTCCTGGCCTGTGACCACTTCATATTTCTGGCCGCTGGCCGTTTCTTTGCTAACATCGTACGTGTCTTAAATGCGGAAGAAAGACAGCAGTGCAGCATATGTTGAAATGTGGGGTGGGGAGCAGTAGCATATGACACAGTAGGTGCTGGTTCCCGTGGGAAAGCCCGCCTATGTTACTGGTGCTCTCCTGACATTGGCTGCTGCATTTCACGTCACATGATTTCTTTTGAAATTACTTTTGTTTATTATAAACTAAATATTAATTATTCAGAGCTGAGAATTTGTAATAAATATCTCTCAAGGACAGGCTAGGTTTTGACAGTTTAAAAAATGTTTAAGGTGCCTTCTCTTATTGTAACAAGAGAAGAGCGATTTTGCAGAAGGCGCGCGATGGCCCTGTTTTGGCGCGATATAGAGCGTCAGGTGCCCTCTCGCAACACGCCGCAGTTTCAGTCTCGAGCTGACCACTATACGCGCCGCACCGCGCCGGTAATGAGTAAAGATTTGTGTAATAGTGATAACAGTCGAGGTCTCAACATGAACTACGGGCAGCATAGGCCGTTTCGTATGAACAATAGCTGTTCATATTTTATTATTTAATTAATAAATGTCATCCCTGAAAATTAAAAATCTCGCGAGTCGCTTCTTATGCTTCCATCATACAGAACTTATTTTAGCCTCACTTGTATGCTGTAGAAGAACCAACGACCTGTGTGCTGTCTTCTGCGCTGGGGACACAACTATAGAAGACAACAGGTTAGTCAGAACTCTATGCTTTCCATAAAGTATTGGACAGCAACTACGGCACCTCGTGCGTACTGTAGGGCGGTACAAACGCACACTGCTACGCAACAGCATCCGCAAGGATGTGGAGGTTTTAGGGGACTTGTGGGAGGAAGCAGTACTAACTTCTCCGTCCGCAATTAAAACCCCAGGAAGCTTGTATGCGACACCTAAAACGTGCTGACATGAGGAAAATTTATAACCGATTTCTCACACATAAACAGCAATTGACCGGCGTTGTCTGGTGAAACGTTATTGTGATGCCTCGTGTAAGGAGGAGAAATGCGTACCATCACGTTTCCGACTATGATAAAGGTCGGATTTTAGCCTATCACGATTGCAGTTAATCGTATCGCGACATTGCTGCTCGCGCTGGTCACGATCCAATGACTGTTAGCAGAATGTGGAATCGGTGGGTTCAGGAGTGCAATACGGAACGCCGTGCTGGATCCCAACGGCCTCGTATCACTAGAAGTCGAGATGACAGGCATCTTATCCGCATGGCTGTAACGAATCGTGCAGCCACGTCTCGATCCCTGAGTCAAGAGATGGAGACGTTTCCAAGACAACAACCATCTGCGCGAACAGTTCGACGACGTTTGCAGCAGCATGGACTGTCATCTTGGAGACCATGGCTGCGGTTATCCTTGACGCTGCATCATAGACAGGAGTGCCTGCGATGGTGTATGCAAAGACGAACCTGGGTGAACGAATGGGAAAATGTCATTTTTTGGATGAATCCAGGTTCTGTTTACAGCATCATGATGGTCGCATCCGTGTTTGGCGACATCGCCGTGAACGCACATTGGAAGCGTGTATTGGTCATCGCCATACTGGCGTATCACCCAGAGTGATGGTATGGGGTGTCATTCGTTACACGTCTCGGTCACCTCTTACTCGCATTGACGGCACTTTGAACAGTGGCCGTTACATTTCAGATATGTTACGACTCGTGGCTCTGCCCTTCATGTTAAGTCCTGCGATCTGCAGGAAAGATAACACGTCCTCAAATTGAGAACGGTTTATTAGACAAAAGAGCCTTCTGGGCGTACAACACAACGTCAAGAAAACAGATAGTCATGTAAGGACAACGAACAACAAGTATACTAATGGAACATATAAACAGACAATAAACTAGGCCAAGGCAAAAGAACTACACTACAGAGAAAACTACACTGAGTGCGGCGGCAGCTGGATCCGGCGTAGGAGCGACCTGTGGCTGAGTATGCACTACCTCCACACTCTGTCGGCGCGCTTATGAAGCCGGCATCAGCGGAGGACTACAACCGGTTACTGCTCTGTGATTGGTTGGGCACTGTCACATGGCGGACCGTAATGTAGTGCCGCCGTACAGCGCCACTTCTTCTGCTGTTGGCCGCTGTTTATGTTTATGTGATTACGTGTGAGCACGTGTAGGCACTGGCGGCTCAGCAGCCCCTCCTTGGCTGCCTGTTATGCGGGCACTCTATCCGGTCAGGCTCTGCCACAGCATTCCTCGCCCTAACAAAAGTGTTCACAGTCCCACAAATGTCCATGGCGATGAGAACATCCTGGTCGACATCCATGGGCTCGTGGTCTTCATGACGCGGGGGTGGCATGACAGCAGGGGCCACCGGAGGAGCCGGCGGAGTGGGCAGCGGCGGAGGTCCCGCCACATGGTGATCGGCGGTAGGCACTGGCGGCTCCCCCTGGACTGCGTCTTCACCAGTCGGGGGCGAAGTTGATTGACGTGCCGGCGGGCGGTGGACCCGTCGTCCCTCAGCAGTGATGCCATCGCCCAGCCGCAGAGTTTGGTGATGACCGCACGTGCCCATCGAGCCCGCTGATGGGAGAACACCCGCAGCCAGACCGCCAGGCCGAAGCGAAAAGTGTGCGTCGCAGGACGGACGGAAGGCCGCGAAGTCTCTGGAACAAGAACAGATAAGGGAGAGCGGAACGTTCGCCCATGAAGTAACTCCAATGGACTTTTGCCGACATGCGGGACGGCTCGGTACGACGCCAGAAACGTTAGTACGGCTTCTTCCATCGGGTAATGGCACAGCAGTTTATCGAGTTGGGTCTTCAACGTTCGCACGAAACGTTCTGCTTGAACGTTAGACGCCGGATGGAAGGGGGCAGTATGGACGAGAGAAATCCCATCGGTGGAACAAAATTGCTTGAACTCGGCAGAAGTAAACGGGGGGACGTTATCAGAAAGTATCGTTTTTGGTAGCCGTTCAGTGGCAAAGATCCGACGAAGAACTTTGATTGTCTCGGCCAATGTGGTGGCCGCCATGCGTGATACATATGGTAACCCTGATCCCGATCCAGAGTCTATCAGGATAAGCCATTGCGATCCGTGAAAGAGCCCCGCAAAGTCCACATGAAGACGTTCCCAAGCAGCAGCTGCCTAGGGCTAAGAAAAGTACTAGCGCAGAGGTGCTACCTGGCGAGACTGACGCATGGTGCAGGCGGATACGAGGTGGGCAATGTCTCTACCTAACCCGTGCCAATAAAGGTGACGGCGCGCCAGCTGTTTTGTGAAGATGATTCCCCAGTGACCGGCGTGGAGGAGGTCGAGGACAGGACGTTGCAATGCCTATGGGGTGACTGGGGAATGTCCCAGTCACTATGCATGAGTATCACTCCACTGCGAACGAAAAGACTATGCCTGTGCTCCCAGAAATGTTGGATTGCCGGATCGCGGATGCTATAACGACTGTCTGGCCATCCCGCACTGATTTGGAGGCAGAGGGCTCGCAATGTTGGAACTTTTGCAGAAGCCCTTCGGATTGTGTTAGCGTCCAACGGGAGGGCAGCAAGAGACACGTCCACATCCGGCTCTGTATGAAAGCAAACCAATGGCGAGGTGTCAAATGCTCGGCCTATGCCAACTGGAAGCCAGGAAAAGAAATCTGCGTTCGCGTGCCTGTCAGAAGCACGATACACAATGTCGAAGTTGAAAGTTGCTAGGAAAAGAGCCCAACGTTGGAGACGGCGTGCCGTACAGGTGGGCACCACTGCTCCAGGCTGAAGCAGAGATACCAGGGGCTTGTGGTCGGTCTGCAGCGTGAAATGACGACCGTAAACGTAATCGTAAAATTTCGTCAGGGCGAAGACAAGTGCCAAAGCTTCCTTTTCAATTTGACTATATTTCAGTTGAGCGTCCGTCACATTTTTGGAGGCGAAGACTACCGGCCTCTCGACGCCGTCCACCAGTTCTGATATGACTGCACCCAACCCATAGTCCGAGGCATCGGCAGCGACGGCAAGGGGCAGAGAAGGATCGTACGCAGCCATACATGGTTGAAGGAGAGCTGACTTGAGCCTTGCAAAAGCCTGATCACAAGTTGCGTCCCAGGTCCAACGCGCACCTTTTCGCAATAACCTGGTAAGGGGTGCCGAAAGATCGGCAGCATTTGGTATAAAACGACGATAATTATGCACCCAAGGACAGATCGTAATTGTTGCACTTAAGACGGGGGAGGTAAGTTCAGGATTATCTCGACATACTCCTGGGTGGTGTGGAGCCCTTGAGCATCAATCTTGTACCAGAGATAGCTGACCTCCCACGCAAAAAATTGGCACTTTTCCTTCCGGCAACGCAGGTTAGCCTTGAAGAACACCTGGAAAAGGTGATCCAATTTTTTAGCGGGGTCCACTGCGGACGAGCCGCCGATAATGACATCGTCCAGATATATTGCAGCGCCTGGGATCTGGTTGATGAGATGCTCCAAGGAACGTTAAAAAATGGCGGTGGCGCTGGCAATTACGAACGGAAGGCGGTTGTACCGAAAAAGGCCACACGAGGTATTTATGACCAGGATTTGCTGTGATTCCTCGTCCAACTGTAGTTGCAAATAAGCATCGCGCAAATCAATTTTAGCAAAGACAGTTGAGCCTTAGAGACGCGAAAGGATATCATCAATTGACGGTACAGGACGCACATCAATGAGCGCCTGTGAGCTGACCGTGACCTTAAAATCACCACAGATGCGTAAGGCACCATTCGGCTTCTCGACTAAGACGATGGGCGTCACCCATCGGCTGTGTGCAACGGGAGAAAGGACGTCTTCTGCCTGTAGACGTGTCAGCTCCTCCTGGAGACGGTCACGTAAAGCAAACGGGACCGTGCGAGCCTTAAAAAAACGAGATACAACAGTGGAAAACAGCTCAATATGGGCTTTGAATCCTGTCACTCCGGGTGTGGAAGATGAAAACAGCGTTTCGTAATTTTTGATCAACGGCGCGAATAGGGCCTCGGAGGAGGGTGTCGACACTGTCCGTACTTCGTCCTTTACTGACAAACCCCGACGACTGAAGATGTCCAAACCCAAGAGATCTGAGGCGCCAGCCGAGCGCACCATCAGAAACTGAACGGCCAAAGCGCGGTCGTTGTACGACTCGCGTCGAGGAAACGCCGTCGACTTGTATATGGTGATTGCTGAAACTGCGCAAGATTTGAGTGTAGGGAGACACCGGTGGAGAGCCTATTTGTTCGTACCTGGTACCATCCACGATAGACACGGAGGACACAGTGTCGATTTGGGAAACTACAGAGGTATTGTCGAACTCTTGTGTGAGGAGGAGCGGAGCTCCAGACTGAGGAATGACCGAAAATACTTGCCCATCGTCGTAGTGCGTGACTCCCTGAGTCCTAAGCGAACGATGCATCAGCCGTCTGTCCATCTTCCGGAATTGTGGCGTCAACGCGGTGTTTCTGTGACGCCTAGCAAACAACGCCGATGTGTCCCGTTCGTCGGCAATCCGTGCACCTATACTGCCGGTGGGGGCAGTCGGTTCGTTGGTGTTTACGGAAGCAATTCGGACGAGTCGGCCGCCCAGCGAAAGAGGACTGGCGAGACGCAAACACGACGGAATCAAAGCGTGGGGACGGTGGCCGGTGAGCCTGTTCAAAGGCACGGATGATCGGCAGACAGGTGTCGAGCGATGGGTCGTGTGACTTCTAGATCTCAGTTCGAATACCCTCGTCAGGAGCGTGAAACACCACCATATCGCGAATCAATGAAGGAGCATAGGATTACTTGCAGGCGAAGTTCGGGCGCACCTAAATTTACAATCACGATAAAGACCCTACAGAGTCGTAATCCATTCCCTATATGTCTGATCTAGAGACTTTCGACAAGAAAAGAAAACCTGGTGAGCGGAGGTGACGTGTATTTATGCATCAAAGTACTCAGACAAGCAGTGTTTTATGTGGACATACGAGAGATCTTGAGGCGTCTGCTCTGGGTTCAATTGCTGAATCAAGCGATACACCTGCGGACCGACTGTTGCTCAGAAAAATGCCCGACGCCGGTTTTCCTCCAAGACCCCGTGGGCCAGGAAATGTTGTTCTAGCCGCTCTACATAATTCGGCCAAGGTTCCAAAGCCCTATCGAAAGCGGGGAATGTCGACGGTGACATATGCAGATTGCTCAATTTTCTGGCAATGGAATCTACTCTGTGAGTTACGTCTTGCAACGCTATGGAGTGCGGGTGGTGCGCCAACCCTGTGAGCGCCGCCTGTATCTGGAGTAGAGTTTCTGTCAAGCAGCAAAGAAATTTCTCTAAGGGCGGCATTACTGCTAAGACAAAGATCCCATCCTCGTCGCCAATTCTGTTAAGTCCTGCGATCTGCTGGAAAGATAACACCTCCTCAAATTGCCGGTTTATTAAACAAAAGAGCCTTCTGGGCGTACAACAACACAACGCAAGAAAACAGATAGTCACGTAGGGACAACGAACAAGTATAATAATGGAACATATAAACAGACAATAAACTATTACACGTGGCGCTATGCCAAGGCAAAACTACTACACTACAGAGAAAACTACGCTGAGTGCGGCGGCAGCTTGATCCGGCGTAGGAGCGGCCGGTGGCTGAGTCTGCACTGCCCTCCACACTCCGTCGGCGCGCTTATGAAGCCGGCATCGGCGGAGGGCTACAACCGGTTACTGCGCTGTCATTGGCTGGGCACTGTCACATGGCGGACCGTAATGTAGTGCCGCAGTACAGTGCCATTTCTTCTGCTGTTGGCCGCTGTTTATGTTTTTTACGTGTGAGCCCCTACGAAAGGGAGCTCAGCAGCCCACCTTGGCTGCCTGTTATGCGGACACTCTATCCGGTCAGGGGCTGCCACAGCACTTCATTCGATCCCTGCGAAACCCTACATTTCAGCAGGATAATGCACGACCGCATGTTGCAGATGCTGTACGGGCCTTTCTGAATACGGAAAACGTTCGACTGCTGCCCTCTCCAGCACATTTAATCTCTCACCAATTGGAAACGTCTGGTGAATGGTGGGCGAGCAACTGGTTCGTCACAATCCGCCGGTCATTACTTCTGATGAACTGCGGTATCGCGATGAAGCTGCATGGGCATCTGTACCTGTACACACCATCCAAGCTCTGTTTGACTCAATGCCCAGGCGTATCAAAGACGTTATTACAGCCAGAGGTGGGTGTTCTGGGTAGTGATTCCACAGGACCTATGCATCCAAATTGGGTGAAAATGTAATCACATGTCAGTTCTAGTATAATATATATGTCTAATGAATACCTGTTTATCATCTGCCTTTCTTCTTGGTGTAGCAATTTTAATGGCCAATTGTGTAGCTTTTAATTGAGTCTCCAAATGTTACTCTGTATCAACTTTTAAACCGCTATTTTCGCCACCCTGCTACATATCTCGTCACCTTGTTAACGTTGTACAAGTCTCACCTCCAGAGCGGCGCATAGGCCGCTGACAGCCTGCTTCAAAACACAATAAAAAAAGAAAACCCTAATCTCTGTGACATTCCATTTGTGATAGGTTGCCGGCAGTAAATCGTTCTCTTCGTCCGCTTCAAATTTCGGCCCTCTAGTTTCCTACAACAGTGTTTCTCAGAAATAACGTCGCCATTTCTCCTGCGACTGTCATTTGAGTTTCCAAAACGTCTCAGTATCACTCGCACATTGATTGAACCTACCAGTAGTGGTTAGCGTCACGAGCTGCGGAGGAAAAGAAATGTAAATAACAGATTTGCATCTACACCCTCCCAGATATTTTTAGTGATTTGGTTTAATTACGTTTTATGTAACGTATTTGTTAATTTAATACAATTATAATATTTGGTATTCTACGTTATTTATTAGAGACAAGAATGAACTATGTGCACAAGAGGATTTATTGAGCTTTTTATTCTAGGCCCCTCGGTTTTCCCCCAGGGTGTTTGCATTAAGTAACAGTTCAGTTCAGTGTTGGAATAGTTCATTTTCACAGTGCAAAGTGAACATGGCTAGCGCGTGTTTACGGAATCAGATGCAGTGTAGGAGGAACAGTACGTACAATACTAAAAGCAAACATTATCACAACGAACATTCTCAAGTTCAGGAGTTGTCCTGCGTATATAACAAGTAAAATATATTGGTCAGAACCTGTTAGAATATGCAGAATATCTACAACGTGGAAAATGGGAATATAAGAGAAAGACAATTGGAGCTGATGAAAATGATTTATTTTACCGTCGCATTTCTTTCTTTTTTTTTTTTTTTTTTTTTTAATTTTTTGCCAGAAGTGATTTTTATCACAAATTTCTATATTATTCTCAATGGCTTTCAGATAAATGTACGTCTTTGTGCTTCTTGAAGAAAAAAAAATAAATAAATAAATTTCTGTAAGAATATTGAATGCCACATGCAAGCATAAGAAAACATTCCTATTTTTTTTTTCAACGATCGCTAACAGAGATATCGTCTTTGTAAACACAATGATCTACGCGCCATTCCGCAACGGGCGCTGAAGAGCGTGCGAACTACCTATCGGTACTCACCAATAAGAATTCGGCAATACATAACTCAGGGTAGTTAAAGTTTATGGCGCGTTGTTTCTGTTCATAGGGGTGAGTTATGTATGTCAGCTTCTTTGCCCTAAACAGCTATCTTAAATAAGATCAATTATTAATCTGTAGTTTAGCCAGTCTATCAATCTGCATATGATGACGTGAAAATATATTTAACAAACATAAATTAAACCTCTGAATGACCAACAAAATGGATTCTACGATAAAGAAGTGGTTCACTCACGAACTAATTCTTTATAAATGAAGTTAATTACTCATTTTGGACATGAAAAAGCGGAGTTGGTCCTACTTTATACAGCGGTAAATAACTGAATATTTCCCCAACTATTGTTCATGAGAGGCACAATAAATATCACACGCATTCAAGTGTAAAAGTTCCAAATTATCCCTTGTCAATTAGTGAAGTCCATCGAACATTGCAGTTCCAAATTAATCCGCAGTTAATTACAGTATTTGTTATAAAACACAGTTTGTCATCACACGTGTACACAATTGCTGAATTATCACAGTTCCATAGCCCTACTACCGTGCATAGTTTATCACTTTTCAAGCAGAGATTATGTTCTGCAGTCACAGTCCCGTAAATTTTCACACACATGCCTATCTCTTCAAATCACAAGTTCATAACGCGGCTTCAGACCTCCCAGCGTCACAACCTTTCACCACCACATCCAAATTACGAGTCCCTTCCCAAGCATTTGAAAGCGTGCTCTCTCTACTCCCAAAATTGTATCGTTCCGCGCATCCTAATGCCCCATCTTTAAAATATAATTTCCCTTCCGAAATTTTATACATTTGAATATCACAGAATTAAATGCTTTGACCACCTCCCTACAAATGTTGTTTACATTTAACAAACAAATATATATCTAACAATACTAAAAAACGGTTGAGACTGAAGTTCTTTGCTCAGATAGCCATTAAGCGTGGCGTCTCACTGTTCAAATATACTGCCGCCATCGAAATATAGTTAATTAACATTTAATTTATCATAGATTTTTATACAAATATATTCAGTTCTTGTCCACAAATACTTATAATTGTTTATATATAAATTATCTGCTGCATATCTACTATTTTAGTCAGCCATGAAATATTTAAGTGGCAGTCTACAACATAGAAAACGAACGTTACTAAGAATAATATTAAACATAATAAAATACATGTATAAATGTAATGCACTTTGCTGGGTTCATGTTTTGTGTTTCTGTGGTGGAATCTATGTTGTGGCACAATAATATTGCTACCTCAATGAAAAGCAGAACAAGCGAGTAAAGTAAAGTTTATTGAAAGAATACGGAAATAACGTGGTACGTCTTTTTAAATAGGTAACGTAGTGCAATGCTGCCTATTTGCTTCTTAATCTGTTACTGATAAACACAAAGTATCAATAAATGTAAATTATTATTATTGTTATAGTACTGAAATTTGTCAGCTTTTTATCTGTAAGGGATTTTGAAATTGTAATTACAGCGTTTGATTCTCCCAAGTCTCCTGAACCCATTCATATAACTATATCTGTCGTATGATTATTCCCTGATCTTATATGGATTTTTAGAATAATGTGTGTGGCTATATTGTATTTCAGTTGCAATCTGGGTTAGCCGCCCTCACTCAGCCAAGAGCGTTTCCGGTTTCCTTGCACATTAGGAAAACCCTGTCTACTTGTAAAAGCACTAGGTTCAAACTGTTAGTTGGCCGGTTGGGAAACCCAACTGCCTGGCAAAACTCACCTTTCACATGGAAACAATCACTTTTCCCCCTGTATCTGTAATATCACAAGCGCTGCGGTCGCAAAGCAATCACGATGAGCAGCACTTTCCGTGGGATGTAGCAGGTCGTTTCAGAGCGTCTGCACGTAAACAGCACGTCTGACCTACGCCACGTTGGGGCAACACGTCCCGTGTGAGGACGGCTTAAGTGCGTGCTGATGCAAACTAGGAAATTTACTATATTAGATCTGAGAATATGTTCAAGAAATCTACAGTATTATGTGGGTCCGTTCTTTTGCCTTTCTTATATTCTGAAGTCATTCTTTGTGTTATTGATAGCCATGTAGAGGCCCGACCTTTGAACCTGGACGCCATGCTGCACAATACAGGGGCATCCAAAATCATCAAGATTTGGCTTTGAAATTTTTGCACAAAGTTATCAGATAAATGCCGTGTATGTGGTAGGAACCTGCACGCCGGAGGCATACTGTCAGTCAAGTGGAAACATGGTGCTGGAGAAATAATATTATGAGCGGGTCTCACGTGTTAGTGACAACACAAATATAGCTTACCCCAAGCCATCGTTTCATCAGCATTTCGGGGAAAGTTTATGGACGACAACTCCCACGTTCATTGTGCAGATATCGTCAATTATTTCGTCACTCCTGTCGATATTGCGCGATTGGATTGGCCTACCGATCCAACCAAGCGTTCTTGGAATGAATTGAAAAGAGCTGTGCGACCACGTCCTGACGAACCGTGAAGTCTACAAGAATTGCCTTTGAAGACTGGAATAAATTACACCACCAGTGGTCAAACTCATTATTCAATTAGGTCAGTCTGAACACAACAAGGAAATGATCTGTAGGTTTTTTTTTTCAATAAATCCAAAGATATATTACTTTCTTTTAAAAAAAAAATAGTTCAGCATAGTCTATAGTACTGAGACAAATTGCCCTGGATCCTTAGCGAATTAGATTGCTCGATCGTGTTCTAACAATTATCTAGGATGGCAGCGGCCGCGAGATCTTTCCTAGCGTGATGGAAGCCGCTCTTGGTATTTGTTCTGAATTGAAACAGAGCGCTTGGACAGAAGGGCGAAGGGAGTTGCTTGCACAGGGCTGCGTAAACATTAGTGATGCTATTACGAGCCGCCGCGGTGGAGTGGCTGAGCGCTCCAAGGCCCCTTGCTGTGGAGTGCGTGGTTGCTCATCGTCGGAAGTTCGAGTCCTCCCTCGAGCATAGGTGTGTGTGTTTGTCCTTAGGTTATTTTAAGTAGTTTGTAAGCCTAGGGACTAATAACCAGAGTAGTTAGACTTACAAACATTTGAAATTTCAATTTAGCAACACCGTCAGCGAATGGGGAAGTTGCGGTTATGTTGACGCACTTTTCTGAAGATTGGTAATCTTCAACAGCCTTTCGCGCCGATTACAATTTGTTTGAATTTAATAGTGTGCCATTTATACAACGTCTAAACGTTGCATTCAATGCTTGGTAAGTTGAAATTTCATTTAGCTTATAACTATTTGTCTAATCATATTTGAAGATCACATTGACCACTTACGTCAAGTCTTGGAAAAGCGTGTCTTACCAATAAACAAAAAAAAAAAATGTTCAAATGTTTGTATAGCTTATGGGACTTAACTACGGGGTCATCAGTCCCTAAACATACAAACAACTTACGAACTAGCTAATACTAAGGACGGCACAAATATCCATGCCCGAGGGGGGATTCGAACGCCCGACCGTAGTGGCCCCAATAAACATAGTAAGATCAATTCGGCACGTTTGGAAATATCCCTTTTAGGTGCATTTATTGTTGGCAAGTAGGATGAAGATCGAATCAGAACGTTCCTAGACTATTAGGATTTTGCTCAGCCTAAGGGAGGTATCGATAGTTTTATCTGGATGATAAATCTTTTTCGGAAGCTAAGCTCAGGATTTCTCAACGCCTTGCATCGTAAGGGAAATTCTAAACTACACTTAGAAATGTTAGATACCACTGATATCTAATATCCCATTCCATTATGCAGACTTATTGTTTTGTTCTTTGTAAATTTTACTTATTTTGATTTTCTTTTCCATCATAGATTTCGACAAGAGAACAGGCATGAAGATTTTGTTTGGGGTAGGAAAGAGGAAAACGTGTAATGGGAGAGGGTAGGTAATGGGTCGCAGTTTACTGTTGCCTCTCGTCTTCCACCTGACCCATCTCCCCTTCTTCACTGTGCTTCTCTTTCAGTGAATCATTTACTTACCAATTAATTAGCTCCATCAGCTGCTCTATCGTCAAGGTTAAACACATTACTATCACACTCAATTCTGCGAAGACCTGAAAATGTCCTCCAGTCACAAATATTTCTTTTCCGGAAACGTAAAGTTGAAATCTTTGCGGAATGTAATAAAAAACTCTTCAAAACAGCGAAAATTAGACAAAAAATTTTCACATTCCATTTGAGATTCAGGGAATGATGACTGTCTCTGAAAACCTTTAGTACTTCTGTAGAGATCTTAGAAAAGATTATAGAAGTTTCAAGTTCATTTCATTCCTACGGTACGTTATGACGACCGAAAGTTACATCGGTCTAAATGTTGACAGTTATGGTTCAGCTGCATCTTTCTCAGTCAAAGAATCGTCTATTTCGTACCGGAACTTTTAAAGTAGATAGGGACACAGAGGATAGCGTGCTCCTGAAGTTTCCTGTAGAAAGAGGCTAGTGCATTGCAATGCTGTCGAGCTTATTTGTGAGAGTACTCGTAATACGAGTGAGTTAGGCGCTCAGTGTTGAGTTATTGGGACTGCATTCCCGCTATCCTGGCAGTTAATTTTTTGACTGGGGCAACGTTCTCAACGAAGGACAACGTTCTGGAAATTAATTAATATTGTTCGAATTCCCCGGTTCCGACGAAGGTTTTCGGGAGGTTTCCCTTATTTGTATGACATTTGGCGGAACTGGTAAGTCTCTCTGAATTATTCCAAAGTGGGGTTCTCCTTTCTCCACTATTAGCTTGTCTGATAATTGGCTGAATATAACCGCTCCACTACATGGAGTGGAGGCAGGAAAGAACTAAAACACGGGGCGGGGGGGGGGGGGGGGGGCGGTTACAGGACATTGCCATAGCTGAGCCTCACTTCGCTACTGTGTGATAAAGAAAGTAACAGGATTCGCAATTAATTTATTCAACAAAAACGTGGGACTGACGAAGGCTGTATAAGAGTAAATTTAAGTCTCATAGCTCAGACAGAAAATCTCTGCACTTGTAAATGACCCTCATTACGTCAATTTCTAAAGTTTTGACGCAAAGAATTTCGTTTCACAACGAGTTTCAGTAGACTTGCTGCCATCCTCAGATGGTCATAACTCACTTGGACATTAATGAAAAACTTTTATTTGTATTACCTTTTTGACGATGCAATATTGTATTTTTGAAATCTGAGCACGCTTTCAGCAAACGATAGGACTTATGTCGAAATGTTAGTGATCAAAGCGATCTTGGCAAGTAAAATAATTAATTGTGCATATATTTTATTAAGGAGATATGTGAAGAATGACGGGGAAGGAAAGGAATGGCCTTAGTTGCAAAAGGGCGACAAATTAAAATGTGAGATGGCCTGGGCTTCGAACTAGGGTTTCCGCTTCGGGCCAGCGATCGCCATAACCACTTTTCTTGGGGGTAGTTTGCTTAATTGCGGTCGTTTGTTTGTGTTGTTTTTCGTCGTGTTCTTTGCTCAATTTCTTTTATTACAGGAGGGTGTCGAGTCCTCTGACCTAGCGCATTGAGCTACCACACCGGCCAAGCATTTATCTACCCCCACTCTCCTTCCCACAACTCGCACGCTACGACTCAGTGTCCCCATCGTCCATGCCTTCTTATACTCGCTATTTTTGTTTCCCAAACAGCGGCGGACTAAGGGGGCGGGGGGAGGGGGAAGAGGGGGGACTGCCCCAGGCCTCTCGTTCTGGGGGACCTCCAAATTTCGAAAGTATCTTTTTTTGGACCATCCCTTGCTTCTCGCCCTGTGGGTGCCTCCAATTCTTGAAAGGAAGGGCATCTAACCACCTCGTAAATATTAACACGCCCAATCCGGATTTAACAAGGGCAGAAGCATGGTCAAAGAGAGTGAACATAAACTCATTACTTCCCTTTCTTATCCTTCTTCCTTCCTCTCCTTATAAAATATTTGCCTATGCAATATGGCTGCGACCCAGGTGTGGTGTCTTTTCCCATTTAGATAGCGGGCAGTGTGGACCGTATTCCGTGGGGTTCCTATCATCACGGAACTTCTTAGTGTACATCTTTGGGGAGGTTATCTTCTAAGTATCCGTTAGCCTTCCTTGTCTGCAGAATTACAGCCGGGGGCTGCCTCAGAACATGTTTTTTCAGTGTGATATACTGTCTGGCATCCATTGGAATTTCGGCGCACAATGGAATCTTCTCTTTTATTTCGGATCAACCCCAAGAAAATGTGTGATTTATGCAAATGTCTGTTAACATTCTAAACAAATTATTAAAAAAATTGAACTAAATCTAAACATCTCGTGTTCCATACAGTTTCCCATGTAAATTAAATTCCGACTGGATAAACTGATGTTTCGGATTGAGTTCGGCTCCCGGCCGTTGTTCAGTAACACCGTTCTAAATGTTGAAAAATGTAAATTAATGCAGTGAGTAGGCTATGTTTTGAGACGTAATTGTTTGAGATGTACTACAATGTACCCAGTCGCTGAGCTAGTTTGCTCGGGGTCAACAACCAGCCTCGTCAGCGCCGCCTCGGCCCGTCTGGGACGCGCCGCATTAACGGCGGAGCCCGGTCTGTCGCGCGCAGATAGGCCGCGTGGCGGCGCTGGCGTCGCCGGCGGCGTCCCGCACGCCCTGCGCGGGGGTTCCCCGTATCAGGCCGCGCCTGTTTTACTGCCACGCCGGCCGTAAAGTCGGGCCTGAGCATAAAACACGCGCCGTCTGGGGAGGGGGGGAGGGGGAGCAGGCGGCAGGCGGGCGGGCTAAGGATTTCCGGATAGCGTGCATCTACATTCACTGGCCTACTCTGTAAAAACGTCCCTCTAAGTACGGCTCAATAACTTTAGTGCTCAGTTTTAATATGCAAATCAGACAGCACTGAAAGAAAGTACCAACCCCATACTTTTGGATCAAAAGGAATTTGATTCCCTGCGGTTTTGTTTCCGTTTATTTCGTTTGGTTTCATTTGAAAGAGGTAAGTCTGTAATTTACTGCATTCTCTTCTAACAATGGACGTCTTTGACCACGAATTCTCAGTCAGTTCCATACAAAACGTTGCAGTCTATCACATGTAACACTTCAGCAGACAGAACAAATTAACGAGGCATTAGTATAGACTTACCATATGTCACGGATTTCGCGGACAATCGGCGATTTTCTAGACTACGTATGTCCTAGATGAAGAGTAAAAATTTGGGGGCAGTAGTCAGTATTTATAATAATTTTATAATTACTTCAGGCATAATGTCTTTGTTACAGTTGTATATTGGAATATTGATACACTGACTTCATTGATTACATATAAGTACCCTTCTATGAAATATACATCTCGTAACTTTGCTTTTCTGTACTAAAATGTGACTCGGTGTTCAATGAAATGTAGCCCAGTAAAAAAATAAATAAATAAATTGGGGGAAAACGTATTGTCTCAAATTTTTGTACAGTGGTAAGGAAGAGTGTCACGAACAAAATACCAAGCACCCTCACCTGTAAAGTGTGCGTGTTAGCTAGGGGAAGTGTTTTAAGTCTTTTTTATGTTACACTTCAATAACTCGAAAACCGTAGCTTCCAGCGAAAATTTTTAGATAGAAAATTAAAGTATATTAAATTTCACACAAAAAAGCCTCATTAATTTTTGTCTCTAAAACTATCAGTCAATGCGTAACAAGATGTGGGAAAAAAGGTTTGAAATCGTATTTTAATGTTTAATGTCCACTGAATTCAGAATTAACAAGAAGTATACGTTGATTATTATGATTATCTCAGTATATTTCAGATATTAACAATCGTCTCATGATGGTCATCATCCTGGAGATCGAGTAACTGTTCGCCATTTGAATTTGCACTGAGGCATGTTCTAATATTTGTGAAGTTCTGGGACATAACTAAAGTGGCCATCGGTCCTAAACTTACAAACTCCTTCAACTAACATATCCTAAGACCAACACAAACACTCATATCCAATGGAGGACTTGAGGTTTGTGAATGGCCGCACGCATCACAGCAAGGTGCCTTAGAGCGCACCGTTATTCTGCTGCAGCACAACTACTTCCATTGTAGGGTGGTCAATTATTTGTTCATTTATTTTATCTCTTTCTAGTGCCTTTATGTGTGCTGTGTGTAGTGGGAGTAATTTGCTAGTCCTTTTATTTTTTATTTATTCTTACATGTCATAAGGGTGTGCCTCAGAATATGTTATTTGGTGAATCTTCAGTATGTGTCTTAGATGACAATTTTCTCATTGTTCTTGGGAACTGTATTCGTTAGCTATTAGGCGCTGTCCCTGCCTGCAGAAGGCAGAGCTGGGCTGCCATTGTAGAGGGAGGCTGGTCGCTGGTGACACGTTTATGGGGGCAGTTTGTGAGGCAGGACCTCTCTGTCAGTAGGCTCACTACCTGAGGTGGCTGCACGCTCTAGAAAACACTCGATAATTTATCGCATCCCTTTTAGATAGCAGGCAGTGTGGGCCACATTCCACAGGGTTCCTATCATCATGGTGCCTCTTAGTGTATGCCTCACTGCAGCGAGGCGCCTTAGACTGCTCGGCTACTCCACCGCGGCTAGTATGCCTTTGGAGAAGTTATCTTCTAAGTATCAGTTAGCCTTCCTTGTCTGTAGAATTACAGCCTCGGGCTGCCTCGAGCCATGTTTTTTCAACATGATATACTGACTGGCGTCCGGTGAAATTTCGGCGCGCAATTGAGTCTTCTCTTCTCTGGTGTTTCGTGTCCCCTTTCCACTTTGCTCTTTTATCTGAGGCAATTTGGGATACAAGCTCGCTAGATAAGACTTTAAATTCCTGTTTAGAGCAAAAGACTAGGAAACGATGGGCGTGTGGAATTTTCGAAAGGACGGTTAGATGGTGTCCTCTGGAGGCGATCCGATTGGCTCTGTTTTTGTAGGCGACAGGTCATACCTGCCTGTCCATCTCATTGACCTCCAGCTCTCCAGTGATTGGTATATCGAATTTAGGGGGGGCAGTGATGCCCAGTTTTGGCATGGGTGAACAAAGAGTGGTGAGTCACTTCTCGTGTAGGCTCCAGCTAGTTCGGATGTCTTCTTTCAGATAGGACCTGAAGAGTTTATTCGCTCTTCTGGGCTGAGTCCTGAGAGTTTGTGGGACTTTAGTTTTCTGAGGTATCCGCCTGCAGCAGTTCGCGGACTTTGAAAATTTCACGTGTCGACCCAGACAGGAACTCAGTTGCAGTTGTTTGCTTTGCGAAACAGCTGTGTTTTATATTCTTGTTCGGTCGAGACTTGAGATTAGACAGCCGCCATTGTATTGGCCGCACCGACGTGTTAGTGTTTTATGCAGTTCCATTCTAGGGACACTTGTGTTCAATACTTGCTTTTTGCGCTTGAGTTTGTGAGTGTATGTCCTAGCCGACAATGGAAGCATATACTTGACAACTATTATCTGCCGTGATAGTATGGCTGTTATAGTTAAATGTCGATACTGCTTCACAGATCTTTGAGCAGAAAAATTTATTCTCTTTCAGCACCACTCCTTCAACATCGTCCAGTCGCCAGTGAGATCCAGCGTCGACAGATCAAGCCGAATCAAGATTATTCGTAAAGTGATGCTCGCTATTTGCTAGGGTTGTTTTATGTGGTTGTAGTAATCACCCATCAGTGTGTATGTGCGTGCGAATGATCGATGTTGACTTCTCTTTTCTATAACTAATTTCTTAACGCCTCTGTCCACCTTTTCTATTTTTCACGATAGGACAACGCCACATGTATAGCCAGATATTTCACTGTATTACAGCTCCATTTGTTTCATTCCTATTAGACTTCGTATATTGATTTGTAAACTTATTTGTTAAAACTCAGACAATTTGCTGGTCACACATGTAGTCTGCGTTGTTAACCGAGTATACTGCATTTGATGTCCTTTTTATAAATATTTGCTTTCATTTGTAACCAATTGCTTGACTACACTTTTAACTGCGATTTCATTTACAAAATCCTTTACAATAATTGTTAACTATCCCCCGAATTTCAGAGTGCTTTAATGCATAAATGTGTTTGTTTAAGTCATAAATTTACTTTCCTTTACAATTTCCTAATTCACTATTTTGGAGGGATAATTAAATAGATAGGTAGAGGACTGTGTTTATTATTTGGTGCACTCTGATTAATTATCTCGCCACTGTGCTTGTAAATTTAGGGTGTTGGATCTTTTTCCATGTTTTAATGAAAAATATGCTGGCGACCCTTGATATTAACATTAATGAGGATCATATTTAAAATTAATTTGCATATCTGTGAATTTGCACATTTGCACATAAGTGGACCATCTCTGACGAATAAAAATTTATCCACTCCGTGGGGTTATCCCTGCATTTTTGACGAGACGTCATACACCACGTAATTTCTGATTTCGGCATCCATATAATGCTACTCTGATAGAACATCGACAAAAGGTGTTCTTCAGTCCAGACTCAGGAGCTACTGAGTCTTTGGTTGCCCTCAGTTCAACCCTTCCCTCCCCCCTCCCCCTCAGTTGGCGATAGACGGTTATTGAGCCATTGTTGTAACTGCATGTAATAATACAATACACATTAACAAGCCGTGTAAAAGGATCGATTTTTTACCCTTACATTTTAATTCTTCTCACTGAGACGGATCGAAATACATGTCACGTGGCATTGTTTGAGATTAATTGACAGATATAGTGTCTGAACCTCTGCTCATCGGTTGTCTTCAATATTCGTCAAACGGTTTTATCCCACCTTGTAATTCGCACATGGACATATCTGCAATGTACCCTAAAATGATTGGCTCTGCAGGTGGAACACGTTTACCGTGACACACATGTTAGACATTAGAAAGTGGTGCACGTTTCAGTTCAAGACAGGTAAGTGATCCTTAACTGTGCTCAAAAAGATTCGAACAACCAATCTTGTAAGTACAAAAGAAAATAATTACTGCTAAGTGACCTCACCGTGAGTGGGGTATTGGCATTGTCTCGGTAAAGAAAAAGATGAACTATTCACTGAGAGCTAAGAAACTTAATTTATTACTGTTAAGAAATCATAATAATTGCAAGTTATGAAATTATGAAACTTAAAAAAAAGGATAGAATACTTCCAATAATAGTATCACATTGATACTCGAAACCACAAATAAAATAATTACCAAAAGACAAAACTAGAATGAGAGTGTCTGTGAAGCCACACCTACACATGATTGTATCGTTGAACTGAAGAACTGGACGAGAGACTGTCGCCGTAATGTCAAGAATAATATTGTATTGGTGTCAGCGTGAACCTAACCTACTCAAGCATTTTTTTTTTTTTTTTTTTTTTTTTTTTTTTTTTTTTTTATAGTTGTGTTGCGTGCGCACAAATACCCTTCACTGCGTTGTCTGCTGACGTCTGTTGCATCTCTAAAACCCATAAAAATTGGCTGGTTTTAATTACGGCTGAATTGAATCATCCAACACTTTCTTTTGCTCTTGGTGAAGCAAAGGCTTGCTACTTTTCTTCCCTAGTCGAAACTATAATTGGCAGGGTACGCTAATTCTGAAAATTGGCTACCAGAAGTCACCACTCAAAATCGTCTGCAGATGTTTAACTAACAAAGTTATAGACTGGCAGTGTCCATGGCTCTATGATAGTGCCTTAATCACAAGCATGTGATCCAACACTTAGCACCATCAACTACGCCGCTGAATACACTTACACGAAACCTCAGCGAGACGCTTAATAATCTCAGCGTGTTCCCTCGTCTTACCCTTCACGGCGCGCACGGGGACAGTGAGCTTTCCCTGGCTCCGCTGCTTGCCTATATCTTTAACATTTCTCGTGTAAAACAAGTCGCACCTGCCCTCCAGTTGCCAACAGAAGACACCGTGTCAACACGTTGAGGATCCTGGGTCCTCCCACATTTTGCCATCAGCCAATGAAATCATGTCTCTTTTTCCCCAAACAAGATTCCGTTCAAACTCACGATGATGTATTTTTCTAGAAAAATGCATCGGGTGGCCGACCATCCTGAGTGACGGATAACAAAACAAGGACTTTGTCAAAACGTCCCATTGTCCCGCTAAAAGCTGTTGCTGTAGAGACACCCTATGGTGCGAACTGACCCCAGTGGGAAAATCTATCTTCTCTAAAGACGTGGAACGGGCTGCAGCCACGCTGTTAAAATTTATGTGTAATCTTTGACCCCCAGCCTCTCGATATGCATTAAATGCAATTGACTTCTTCAAGTACAATCACCGCTGACTCTCATTACTTTCACAAATACCAGATGATCAAAAAGTCAGTATAAATTTGAAAACTTAATAAATCACGGAATAATGTAGAAAGAGAGGTAAAAATTGACACACACGCTTGAAATTACATGGGGTTTTATTAGGAAAAAAAAAGTATTGCTAGACGCATGAAATACCTCTTGCATGCGTCTTTTGTGATGATCGTGCGCTCAGCCGCCACTTTCGTCATGCTTGGCCTTCCAGGTCCCCAGAACTCAGACCGTGCGACTATTGGCTTTGGGCTTACCTGAAGCCGCAAGTGTGTTGTGATCGACCGACATCTTTAGGGATGCTGAAAGACAACATCCGACGCCAATGCCTCACCATAACTCCGGACATGCTTTACAGTGCTGTTCACATCATTACCCCTCGACTACAGCTATTGTTGAGGGATGATGGTGAACATATGAGCATTTCCTGTAAAGAACATCATCTTTGCTTTGACTTAATTTGTTATGCTAATTATTGCTTTTCTGATCAGATTAAGGACATTTTTAATTTCTTTTTTTGTTCCAATAAAACCCCATGTCATTTCAAGCTTGTGTGTCAATTTTAACCTCTCTATCTACATTATTCCGTGATTTATTAAGTTTTCAAATTTATACTGACTTTTTGATCACCGGTATAATGTCAAGGTTTTAAATTAATCGGAAAGACGAGTAGAATACAATTATGCATATGAAAATAATATGGAAGAAAGTCAGAAATTCTTGACTCCTTAATGAACTGTACCTATTAAACAGTAGTACTAACATATAAAAATAACAGCCATTAGAGTAATTAAGTGCAGCACTTCAGCAGAAATCAAGATGAGCGGCTTGAAGTCCAGGCTCCTAACTGTACACATGTAAGAAGGAAATGTAATGGAAGAAGGCAGTTCGGAAAAGGAACAGCTTATGTCCTCCACACACCCCACTGTAATGGACGTTGACCCAGGAAATTGTCAAAGAAAAAATGCTGATCACTAACGGCCAGTTGGTGCGACCGAACCAAGGCAAACTGTAGCTGTGGGAAGATGCCCTGCAAAAATATGGGGCAAGTGATAGCAGACCCGTGAGAGTTATGGGAATTTTATGTTTGTTGACAGTGAAGTGAGAACAGATAAGGGCACTAGAGCTCCCATGCGTTTTAATATGAAACGAATATCTGTTTTTGCGAACTTTCAAAGCACTTTTAAGAGACTCGTTCTTTCAAAGAACACATGCATTAGGAAAAAAGGACGAGTCATAAATATCTCACTAGCAGACGCCCTTGATAAGTCATAAAAATGATCTTCTTGTTAAAGGGATTGTCAGTGACATACACAGGGTGGTCCATTCATAGTGATCGAACCAAATATCTCACGAAATAAGCATAAAACGAAAAAACTATACAGAACAAAACTTTTCTAGTTTGAAGAGCGAAAACAGATGGCGCTATGGTTGCCCCGCTAGATGGCGCTGCCATAAGTCAAATTGACATCAACTGAATTTTTTTTAAATAGGTACCCCAATTTTTATTACATATTCGTCTAGTACGTAAATAAATATGAATGTTTTATTTGGAACACTTTTGTCGCTTTGTGGTAGATGGCGCTGTAATATTCACAAAGATATTGCTCACAATTTTAGACGAACAGTGGGTAACAGGTAGGTTTTTCAAACTAAAACACAGAACTTGGGTGCGTTTGAACTTTATTTCGGTTGTACCAATGTGATATATGTACTTTTGTGAAATTTACTTTATGAGAACGCATGCAGTTACTTCATGATTACCTGTAATTACCTCATGACTTCAATAAATGCTCAAAATGATGTCCTTCATCTTCAATGCATTTGGCAATATGCGTAACGAAATTCCTCTCAACAGCGAGTAGTTCGCCTTCAGTAATGTTCTCACATGCATTGACAATGCGCTACCGAATGTTTTCAGTCAGGACTTGTCTTGAATCACTATAACAAATATCCTTTAGTTTTCCCCATAGAAAGAAATCCTGGGATCTAAGATCCGGTGAACGTGCGGGCCATGGTTTGGTGCTTCTACGACCAATCCACCTGTCATTTAATATTCCATTTAAGACCGCTTCAGCTGACGCGAGCCATGTGCCGGACATCCATCGGTCATGCAGTGAAACATCTTGTAGTAAAATCGGTAGAACATTACGTAAGAAACGAGCATACATTGCACCATTTAGATTGCCATCGATAAAATAGGGGCCAGTTGTCCTTCCTTCCATAATGCCGCACCATACATTAACCCAACGTCGCTGCTGTTCCACTTGTCGCAGCCATCGTGGATTTTCCGCCCAATAGTGCCCAATAGTGCATATTATGACGGTTTACGTTACGTCTGTTTGTGAATGACGCTTCGTCACGAAACAGAACGCGTGAAAAGTCTGTTATCGTCCAGTAATTTATTTTGTGCCCAGTGGCAAAACTGTATACGACGTTAAAAGTCTTCGCCATGTAAATCCTGGTGCATAGAAATAAGATACGGGTGAAATTAATGTTGATGTAGAATTCTCAACATCAACGTTTTTGAGATTCCCGATTCTCGTTCAATTTGTTTACTTCTGATGTGCGGATTTGCCGCAACTGCAGCTAAATCACTTATTTGGGCATCATCATTTGACGTTTCACTTGTGGCTGAACACTTCCTGTCTCTTTAAATAACGTAACGAAAGATCCGGACACTTGGATGATGTCTTTCAGGATAACGATCAACATACATAGCACAAGCCCGTTGGGCATTTTGATCACAATACCCATACATAAATACCATATCGACCTTTTCTGCAATTGCTAAACGGTCCATTTTAACACGAGTAATGTATCACGAACAAATACCGTCCGCACTGGCGAAATGTTACGCGATACTGCGCACTTATACGATTGTGACTATTACAGCGCCATCTATCACAGAGCGAAAAAAGTGTTCCAAATAAAACATTCATATTTAATTACGTCCTAGACGAAAATGTAATAAAAATGGGGTTACCTATTTAAAAAATGCAGTTGTTTAACCGTTTCACCTATGGCAGCGCCATCTAGTGGGCCAACCATAGCGCCTCTGCTTTCTCCCTTCAAGCTAGAAAAGTTTTGTTCTTTGCAGTTTTTTCGTTTGATGCTTATTTCGAGAGATATTTGGCCCGGCCACTATCAATGGACCACCCTGTATAAAGCCTCAAATAAGCGGACCCCATCCTAAGTCGAGAAAACTCAGCTAGAGACTCTTAAATTTTAAAAATATACTAGCTGAATGTTACAAAAAAAAAAAAAAAAAAAAAAAAAAAATTGCAAAGAAGTCAATTACGAAATTCTGAGCTGTGTTTGAAGATATGGAAAACAAGTTAAACAGAGCCAGGATGAATTGACATGCCTCCCTTGACATTCAACTGAGATATTCGCAGGGGAGTGGCCAGAGTGGTGATTTGTCAGCTGTATTTCACTGGGTGGAGCCAAAGAAGCCTTCGTTCCCAAATTGAAGACTATTTAAGAGATTGTCGAGGCCCGTTGATCTCCCCCCCCCATCCTCCCCTTGGCTATGGCTTTGCTAATATACATAAAAATTATTGTTGTTATTTAATAGACGAAACATTACTTGATTGCTGCCTGCTGTGGCTATCGCTCTGCAAGAAAACATATGTGTCACTGCGATCTTCATAAAGAAACCTATTCTGTAATCACTTGAGGGTTTTCTTGTCAAACACAAAAGGATTTCATTTTTCTAAGAATCTCAAGTATTTCCTCAAATGTGGATGTGCTGAAAGAAAACTCATTGATTTCTTCAAAAACATTTTTGTATTCTACGTCAACAGATTGTTAGAATTATTTTAATTAGTTGTCTCGAGCACACAAATATGTAATTGTTTGTAAATTTGTATCATTAAAGATAGAATGTTGGTTGTAGTTTCAAAGAACTTGTGATCACTACAACTTACGTTTCTTCATTCTATTTTGAATATAAGTTTCTCCTCTCTCTCGTCATAGAATTACATGGAGAGTTCAGCGACAGTATTCTGTTTTGTCTGAGTATACCAGCAGTCACACCCCTCCTAAACTACTGGACCGATTTCGATCAGACTTGGTACATATACGTCTTATTATGCAACAATCATCGTGAGGTATAAGTACCACATAGTTCACTCATTCATCCGCATTTGAGAATGAGAACACTTAACGACTCGAGATATTCTTTAGACTCAATTTCAAACCTTTGCTTTACTCACAACCCCAACGAATTCATAATGAGAGAAATCACGTTCTACTGTTCCTCTGTTCATGCAGTAAGCTGTAAAATTAGCCCTGACGTTAAAATTTATTATTTCTACAATATATCTCACTATTCGCGAGACATTTTACAGGCAATATGCACATAAGTTATACAGCGGAATGTACTAAAATTTGCAGAAAAAACTGAATGGTAGCTGGCTTGCAGTTCCTCTAATCGCTTTTCAGTACAGACATTCGACTGTACGAGATGGGTACCTCGAAACACCACTTGAGAACATTCCTCTTTATGGCAATCATCCCAGATCTAAATTAATATCACAATAACGCAAATACAAAGAAGCACTTTATTTAAGGCTTTTAAACACAAATTTATAACAATAAGTAGGGCCTACACTTGGGGAGCGTTACAACACTCATTAGAGTCTGAGACAACACACTCTGTCACATAAATCGTTCAGTAATCATTACACAAAATTGAATGTTGTTATTGAAGAGAGATTTTACGAAAATATCAGAGTTCCCAAAGTTCTATAACAATTACAATTGCTCTCTGAATGGTTATCTCAAAGCTGCCAAACGTCGTTCCAGTGGCAAGGAGTTTTACATAAACCGGGTTCGGTAAACGAGATAAAAACAACGCCATTTCTCTGTACTCATGAAGGAACAATTATTTGCGCATATGTTTGATGTTGGAATGAAAAGACGAACTGGCAACACAAATGAAGAATATTTTGTCCTGGTTCTGAAACGAAATATAGCACCTACAGCCATTTCTAACTCAAGAAATCTTCCGTGCCTTATCGAGACTCGGTCACGTCTAAGGTCGTCATTGCTGAATGGGCACAAAGAGTTGTTAAAAGTGAAAGCTTTCACAAATTCCGGTTCTAAACTCCAAACTTGAAAATAAAAGACATTTTCTAGCTGAACCGTAGAACCCATCAATGTCCTTCTCTCCCTGTTAATTAACTACGAGAAATGTTAAATATACCTACATTCACTAGTAACAAAGTGCCATGATGTAAAGTTCTTTGCCAGAGATACGAATCCAGTACCTAGTGGGATTGTTAAATAAGTAAAATTGGATCTTATCTATAGATTTTTTTTCACCAGTAGCGATACGTTTGAATCTGAAATAACTATATAATTTATTTTTTGCTTGACCGGGAGTGGGACCTTGCTCCTACCGATCTTCATTTCTGTCGACGAATAGAAGTCCCAGGTGTTAATTCATCTTTGATGACATACGGGCTTGTTTGACCAGAAAAGAAAACGAAGCGAAATTAAAAATGAAAATTATTTTTCACTAATAGTCCGGTGTGTACTTGCTATGACGTCAAATGAAAGTACAGTACAGTGTGAGTAATTTTGTGCTGGACCAGAATTCGAATCCACATAGCCTACGGAGCTTTCGTGGAGACCTAGAGGAGTGTGTGCTGTCTTGGAGAAAGTAACAAAATGATGAAAATATACTTTTCTGAGGAAGTCAAGTGCCACCAAAGAGGAGATACGAATTCGAAAACCAGCAAAATGTTCGATTTCTTAAGATATAATGAAAACCTTGTCTCCTTAAATGACCATTAGTTAATTAAATATAATAAAAAATTAATATAAGAGTAATATTTCTGTCGACAGGGTTACTGATTGCTGCATATTCTGCCTGTTAGTGCCAACGGTAAACTCTGTCCTAGTTGGTAGCTAATTGATAAGTATTTAATGCGGAATTTGAACTACGGTGCAACGTAGCTTGGCGTTACCAGAGGTGGCACTTGATGGAGGAATCTATCCCACGCATCTCAAACATCACAGCCGCGCGCGAATGGCTGCGTGTTCTAGGGCGCCATGATATGGACTGCACGGCCGCTCCCCGTTGGAGATTCAAGACGTTCCTCTGACATTGTTGTGTTTGTCATTCTTTGTTTAAATTAAATGTTTAAATGTTTGTATAGTCTATGGGACTTAACTATGGGGTCATCAGTCCCTAAACTTACAAACTACTTATGAACTACTGACAAACTAGGACGGCACAAATATCCATGCCCAAGTGGGGATTCGAACCCCCGACCGTAGTGGCCGTGCAGACCGTGACTAGAGCGCCTCAGTCTCCTCGGCCACCGCGGCCGGCATTCTTTGTTCAGTTTTGTTTTAGTACGTACAGTTGACTTTAGCAGTTTAGGCCCTTAGATTCACTAACATTTGTCAGACAAAATGTTTACAGTTTTGTAAACCTATTGGACCAAACTGCTATGGTCATCAGTCCCTATAATCAGTCTCGCGTCAACGGGATGTAAAGCCGCTTCCAGCCATCAAATTACGGTTAGAAACCATTATGAAATTTCCACTACAACAAAAAACTTTTTTGGTTTCATAAATAGTAGTCCAGACTGTCCAGAGCGTGAAGTTTACCAAATAATTCTATTCGTCAGTATTGCTATCAGTGGTGGCTGATGCTTCAGATGTCTGGGAGTTCACTTCTTTGAGTGCCGGATCTTAATAATGACCCCCACCCCCTCCACCTTCCCCAGTTAGCGTTCGATGAGACAATTTGGCGCACCTGAGCGAGTGACGGCATGGGAAAACGCCCTGGTTTGCCTCTCCTCCCCCCCCCCCCACTTTAAATGTAATTTCGTTAAAAGATCTGCACATTGTCATACCTCAGCTTGTTTGCGCTTGCTTCAACTCGAACTGCGACGTCGGCCTACCAGGCTTCTTTATTTCATACTTTTGTTCCAAGCTCAAAGCTGGGTAATTTGTTTCTAAAAGATATTAAATGTTGATCACTTTTCTGTGATAATAATCATCAAGAATATATGAATCTGCACATGAACACTAAAACACGGTAACTGATTACATTGTTAAATGACTTTAATAAAATGTATCTGTTATGATGAAGAGACAAGCTACCTTTTGGTCACGTGACACTGAAAGCAGCACCCCCTCCTAATCTTACCCATGCGCAAAGGCCTCTCCCCCCCCCCCCCACATATATTCAAATAGTTAAATATTTCTTACAACGTAGAGTATTGTCATTTACCCTCAAAATCGCGACACATTTGCTAAAACGTCCAAAGATATGAGGCATTTAATAACACAAAAGTCGTTGTTAGTCCCATATCTGTTAAAAAGAAGAGACTACAAATTTCCCAGGTAAATTGTTTCTTGTCATGTAAAATCACTTTTATTGGATACATGTAAAAATCACCCATATTACGTATCTTTATATTTGGACTGAATTTTTTTTTGTGAATAGTGGTTTGTTAAAATTTGTTAAATTTTATGCCGTTAAAGTTATTTAAAGTTATTGCTTGTACCAGATATACAGTATAAACTTTGTATGATTCCATAAAATTTTGGACTCTTTTCACTTTTAAAAACTGTTTAATTATCATATGGATTTACTCGCTTTTAAACGTATGGGGCTATTGCCTCAGCTTACTTTGAAAGAAACCTAATTGGCATACAATCGGTAACGGAAGACTTACTTCTGTTAAGTGATTTAAGTTGCTTTAATACTCCAGCGGTATCTACTTCTAAATTATGCATGCTGGCAGCTGTTGATACTAGACTGTGCTAATACTGGAGTATTTGCTTCGTCTTCTGTAGTGAAGGAATGTCAGATAGCTGTGTTAAGCAATTTTGCTTTCGGGGAACTGTCATCAGCAGCATCGCCATTACTATCGTGTGAAATTTGTTAAGATTCTCTACGAGATTTTGTGACAGGGTTTCGTTGTGTTAATTATTGTAAGCTTCTCGCATTGAAGTTCCAGCTAAACTTTTAGTTTCCGTAAGATTCAAATGTTTGTTAAGCTTAAGGGACTTAACTACGGGGACATCAGTCCCTAAACTTACAAACTAATTATGAACTACCTACAACTAAGGACGGCACAAATATCCATGCCCGAGGGGGGATTCGAACCCCCGACCGTAGTGGCCATGCAGACCGTGACTGAAGCGCCTCAAAAATGTTCAAATCCTTGTACAGCTTATGGGACTTAACTACGGGGTCATCAGTCCCTAAACTTACAAACTACTTATGAACTACTTACGAACTAGGACGGCACAAATATCCATGCCCGAGGGGGGATTCGAACCCCCGACCGTAGTGACCGTGCAGACCGTGACTGAAGCGCCTCAGTCCCCTCGGCCACCGCGGCCGAAGCGCCTCAGTCCCCTCGGCCACCGCGGCCGGCTTTCCGTAAGAGATTGCCAATCTTGGGGATTTAGTGTGCTTTTAAATGTGGCGTACTTTTTTCTTTGCTTTTGCAGGATTGATCTAACCTGTTTTGTGTACTACCACGGCAGGTCAGTCCCCTCTACTCTTAATGTGTTTCGTATAAATCTGGAAATCAAAAGTTCTTGTTCCGTGCCGCTTAAGATGCAAAACGACAGACGCTTCGACACGCTGTTCAAGAGAGGCTGATACCAAAGTTCCAGTGTCATTTCTTCAGTGACGAATGCTGCGTAAAGGTCTCCATAAACAGTCAATAAAAACAGTGACCGAAATCGTTATCTTTCTTTACATTCCCATAAGACTCACGAATTTTACTCACCATAGATCACTTTACAATGATGGTTTCGTTATAATACGGGATGAAGTATTTCTTACATGATAATAAAATAATCTAATATCAGTAAAACATAGTATGCATTTAAGTATTACCATATTAAAATATACACAATGTTGTTGATATCGGTATTAAATCATTTTATAATCATGTATAAAATACCGTAGACTACTTCATCCTGTATTATCACTAAACCAGTATCATTGTAAAATGATCTATGGTGAATAAAATTCTTATTTTTTTTATTCTTGAATAGGTTTTTTGCATCATTACAGTACACCTGCAGGATCTGCACTCAGTAAACAACAAAATCCAAAATTACCGAACCTACTTATTAAATATCTAATATGATTGCATCTTACATTGCACATTTGGAATGTACATGTTTCGATCTGATTTTGAAAAAGTTTTGTAATAAATTAGTTCAACATTCTCTTATTTCAAAAGGCAACAGATAAGATTTAAGCATCAGATGATGTTGGGAGGGATTTTAAAGCGAGTCACGTTCCACTGTAGCAATTCCTAACGAAACATGTTTTATCAGTTTACTCTGTACTCACCAATAGAGATTATTTTGCAGTTCTATATGCAAAGACGATATTTTATTACTTCATAATCCTAATATCTGTAATTTGAAAAATTGAATGCTACGCATACCTCACTTTTTACGTAAAAGAGTGGGTGGCTGCACCGCCTGAAGAAGATGACATTCAAGATTGATGATATTTTTCTGTATTTAATGTGAGTGTGCCTTTTACTTCTATTTTTATAAAATTCATTCAGTAATTCACATCTGTAATTTAAGTACTTCTGCTTTAGACACCATTGTTATATAAACTTGACCACTGCTGCGAACTTCGCAATCTGTCACCCCTTAACCGATCGAGTACGATAATGCTAACAGTACCCCTACTAAACTGACACCTAAGCAAGTAGTCAAACCCGGCGGTTTCGGTCGCTATGGTTGATGTTCGCAAAAACGGTTAATTTATTTTTTATTTTTTTCGTATCTGAAAATTATAGCTTCCCTGAAATTTTAAACAGCAGCAGAAAGAAGGTACGGCCTATTCACCGTTCGTTATTTGTGGAGTGGTTCGAAAGTGGATTTTTTCTTGTTTATGTGCAGTAAATAGAGGAAAAATATGATAGCAAAATGTAAAAACCTTTAATAAGTAGGCCTACAGTAGGAAGCAGAAATTAAATAAATTACTCCATGTCAGTTGGTAGCCCTGTGCCAGACGAGACGCCCGCGAATTTTGTGCTCTCGTACAGGTAAGTGATTTAAATTGTTTTAAAACTTTCTTTAATTCCGGGAAGTAATTAAATAGTGTATAAATGTGTTTTCAGGCTTACCACGTTTTGCGTAGGATTTAAGAAGACGCGAAAGATGATGAAACAGGATTAGGCCTGCAATCTTAATTTTGTTTACTTATGTACGCCGTAAAGGAACTTAAATAATCTTGTTTAATCGCGTTTCTTTCTTCCTAGCTAATTAAGTGCAGTGTATCCCTTGTTGTTTTAATTCTTATTTGGAAAGCTCAGCATTAATTTTAATTTACTAAACCTAGAAAATTTGTTTTGTCCTCATAGCCTATGGCTATGAGGAGGCTGAAGTTTTCGTAGACGTATTTGTTCTTAATTATTATTATTATTATTATTATTTTGTAATATGAATTCTCTCAAAAGTATTATTTTTACCACTCGTGAGAAGTGCCTGACTTGCCGTAAAATTGTTAGTTCCAAAGTGTGGTGTGACAAACAAATGCACGAGCTCCGTATGGTACGCTACCTAGGACTGACTAAAATATTAAGTATTTCACAGTTTTCGTACAGGAAGGAAAGGAGATGCGTACACTTTTTAGAAATAGGGTCTATTTCATCAGAATTCAAGGAACATTGTCTCATACTGGTAATCGTTTGTAACCTGAGTAAGGCCTTTGACTGTGTGTTGACCACAGTGATTTGCTCTTCAAACTTGAATACTGTGCGATTTGTGGGAAAAGGTAACACTAATGAAATCATACCTACATAAAATAAAGCAGATTGTGAGATCAAGAGGTCAGTTATTAAAAGCACTTGTGATTCAATGTGCAGTGCCAAAGAAATAAAAATGGGACTCATTTTATTTCTGATAATAATAATACCGGTAATATGGTTTTCTGTTCTTGAGGACTCAATTGATAAGTGAGACTCCATGGTCATGGAACAAGTCAATACATGAATTTTTACACGAGAATGGTAATAGAAAATTTTTAAGTAGTCCTATGCACGCGACAATCTTAAGACAATTGAAAAGAATCAACAAAGAAAAAAATTAAGTAGCTTACCGGTAATTGTTTAATTTTTCTAGCAGTTCCTCGACAGAATTAAAGGAGTGAGTCATGAGATAACTCTGCGTTAGTGCTAAGATTCTTTAGTTCTTGTGGCAGCTTATTGAAAATAGATGCTGCAGAATAATGTACACTTTTCTGCACAAGTGTCAAGGTGGTGTCATGCATATGTAGATTCGACTTCTGTCTAGCATTCACCGAGTGAAAGCTACTAACTCGTGGGAATAAGCTGATATTATTAACAACAAATGACATTAAAGAAAAAACATATTGTGACGCCAGTCACAAAATTCCCAGACTACTGAAAAGGGGTCGACTAAGACAACATATTGCTCGAACTGCTCCTTTTTGAGCCACAAATATCCTTTTTGCATCAGGCGAGTTACCCCAAAAAGTCATTAGTGAAAGTAACCGTAATAGACTAGTTTTCGTGTTGAAAAATCACTTATTTCAGATATTGTTCAGATGGTAAATATAGCAGAATTTAGTTTTGGAACAAGATCCTGAACATGGGCTTTCCATGACAGCTTACTGGCTGCAGGAAATTAATGACTTTTATGTCTGTAAACTGTTTAGTGGAAGACTTCTTCATTAGACTGAATTTGGTAAAAGAAAGTGCCGATACCTACGGATGTTCTCATAGGCCTCCACCAAATTGAATTATTTTTTTCAATAAATGAAGCCATTTCCAATTTCAGTAATTTTTCACAGAAAAAATCCTTATAGGCCTAATGATTCATTGTTTTAGATTATACCCAAATTGGATTATCAAATTTTATTCTGACATAGTCCTAATTATGATGCATTGATTCCTGATTGATTATTAGGGAGATCTACCGTAGTAAACACAACTATGCAGAAATGTGGACTGTTTGTTTAAGAAAACATTGCAACAATTTTTTTTTTAATTATAAAACTTTACTGCATTAGTTAACAGTACTCTTTCTGTCAATTCTTAATGATAAAACATCTTTTCCAGTTTTTAGTTCATGGCTTTTAACCACAGCTGTTACCTGACTCATCAGTATGAGCACTGTCTGTTAATTTGTCTCAAAGAGTTGAGAATGTTTCATCTCTTCTGTGTCAATACAGGAGAAAGACTCTGCAAATAATTGATTTTTGTGCCATTGATACATACTGGCCCTGTATAGAGACGGAGAAAATGAAGTTCTGAAGACATCTTGTGTCCTGTTTCATATGACACATATCTCTATGGTGTAGTACAAGGTACTCGCACTGCACACACTATATATTTTAAACTTCTTCAGCTGAAGATGTAGTTTTGGAGGCACCATTACTCCATTATATGTACTGAAAAGAATTTAGGAATGGACATACAATTCACAACAGAATAATGACACAAAACTAACAATGGAAATGAATACTGATAAGTCATAAAATGAGGCCAGACTTCTTGTTCTCAAGATAGACACCATTACTACAAAAACACCTCCAGACAACAGAAAAAGAATGGAAAATGACTGTTTTTTTATAGAATATGAAAATATGTCAACACATGTATGGTATTTAATAACATGGGCATGTTTTACCAAAACTAATACCATAGGTATATACATCATACTTGTATCTATAGACAGCCAATATCTCAATTTAATTTTTGGAAGAAACTCTTCAATTGCACCTCTTGTCTCTCTTCCTTTTCTAATTCATCTTTTATCTTCTCTATTTATCTGTCTATCCTTGTCAGCACTATGCTGATGCAGGAGTGACTCATTTTTAAGCCACTCAGGCCATTTTCGAAGATCCATTGCAGATACATACAATCTTATTCTAAATTGCCTGTATCTATGCAATATCTTGCCACAACTCCTCCCTCACCCCTTCCTTCAGTAACACCTGCCAAGCTGACAAACATTTTTTCCCATCTGTCATTCAGCACAGTGGGCCAATAACAAGTAGCCTGTAATTCCTCCCCCCCCCCTCCTCCCTATACCCCTGGCTCCAAGAACTGGGCCCTGTCAGTGCAAACAAGATTGAGCAGCCGTTGTACTGATATAGAAGTGGTAACATCCCCTGTAAAACTAATTGTTCTATAATCTGTACACTGACTGGCATTGCACTTCTTTGGTATGGGAAACAGGTCAGAGACCAGTGTCACATATACTATTCTATTGATCAGTTTTGTAATTCTAATTATATCACCTTTACCTAAGGTCTGCAGTGCTTCAGATTGCATTTGATTACAATCCATTGCTTTCCTTTCCTTAAGATGCTGGTTTGCTTCCTCCAGTACTCATTTTTATATTATTTGTCCCCTGTGATTTTTATCACATTCTTATTTATCTTGTAAGACTAATGCTTTGTAATCACTTGTAGTATCATATACTCGTATACCTTCTGCATATGACTACCATTCATCTTATATTTCTTTGGTATTTATTCCAATCATTCCCCCACTTGATTAGCATTCATTGCTTTCTAATTTTTGCAGTGATTTAATTGTTTTATTTCCTCTAGTTTGTATACTGAAGCCGCAGTGGAATGGCTATGAGCTCTAAGGCAGCTTGCTGTGAAGCGCACGGTTCCTCCTTATCGGAGGTTTGAGTTCTCCCTTGGGCGTGGGCGTGTGTTGTCCTTAGTTCAATTAGTTTGTAAGTCTAGGGACTGATAGCCACAGTAGTTAAGTCCCATAGATTTACAAACATGTGAACATTTTAAAGTCCTTTTTAGTGTTTGCTTTCTTCCAATATGACTTACAGTTCAGAAAAATTGGAAAATCTTATGCATTCCTATAATGCTTTATGACTTTGTAGGAGTGTACAATAAAAAGATTAAATATACTTTTGTTTATCACTGACAATCACAGACACAGTCTTAAACTGACATACAGTCTTAGTGCATTCTCAGTAACTTTATTACTCCCTCACTTTAGTGCGAAGATGATTCTTAAATAGCTTCTCAACAAATAATCTCATTATTGTGATTAATTATGAAATCTTATAACAGTTAAATCTTTTAGAATACAGAGACTTTGGGTAGTGCAGTGTAACTGTTGTTGCTTTGAAAGATGAGCAAACCCCACTACTTAAAAATTGGCTCATCTTTTAGTAAAATGTAGCTTCTTCTTCTCCTTTTGCAGGTAAGTTACAGTCATGAATAAGGATATTCTACCAAATAATAACACCTCCTTTAGATAACTGGTATATTACCAAATTTAAATATACATTATTATTTGTACAAGAGATCCTGTTTGCTTTGTAGCACATCTTAGAATGAATGATAATGAATGACATTCTTTATAACAAATCAAGATCAATTATTATGAAAATACAAAGATATTTAAATGCACATTAAAGTTCTTTGTCACATCTGGTGAAGGGCAAAATAGATTACTCCATGGCTGCCCGCACTGTGCCAACTGCCGTAGCAAGTAGCAGCCTTGTGGCCCACTCCCCAGTCTGCAACTGTGGCCTTGTGTAAACATGTGACAGACACACAGTATACATTCTTTTATTACCTATAAATCCTATTTTATTGATTATAAACATCTCGTAGTGGGAAAAGTGATTCATAGTGCAAACACTAATCGGTGGTTACACTACATTTGATGATATTATAGATCAAAACTACAGTTCATTAGATATCACAATAATTGTCAATTATAGTATTAATCACTTTTAGCTCAGTAAAAACTGTTGAAATGTATAATAGTATACAAGTTGCATAATTAAAGTGAAAACAATATATCCGAACTGAATTACAATGGAGAATAGATTTTAACAAATACTCAAGATCGCGATTATTTCAGTTTCATATATATTTAATTAATGTTTAATAATATAGTAAGGACAGTTTCCAACTCACCGCAAAGACGTGGCAACGAGCTGTGACAGGCACATACAAAAGACATACACATACAACACTTTCAGCTATCGGCCATGGCCTTCTTCAGAAAATAGAACACTCATGTAATCACACAGGCACACAACACAGTCATACAACCATCACCTCCGACTGCCGCACTTCTAAACCCGCTCTGCAGCGAATCGGGGACAGGAGGGGAGGGGAGAGGGGTTAGGAAGGTTATGTCATGGTGGTGGGGATGGGTTAGATGGGAGTAACGAGATGCAGTAATGAGATGCAGGCGGGTGAGGGGAGAAAATAAAATAAAATAGACAAAATAAAATAAAGTAAAGTAAAATAAATTAAAATAAATATATATACAAAATGTGTGCACCTTGCAAATACACAAGACTGCATATACACACACTCACACACACACACACACACACACACACACACACACACACACACACACGTACACACAGACACACAGACACACACCATCCACCACCAGCTTTTCTGAACTGCACAGATGGGAGTTATCCCTGCAATACATTCACCGATCCCGAAATCAACCAGGCCTAAACCTATGATAACTTCCCCCCCCCTTTTTTTTTTTTTTTCTTCCCCTCCATACCCTACAGTTCCTACCTCTCTATCCCAAACCTCGCCTATTTTGAATGGTGTGTCAATGTGTGATTGTGTGTGCGTGTGTGTGTGTGTGCGTGTGCGTGTGTGTGTGTGCGTGTGCGTGTGTGTGTGTGCGTGTGTGAGCGCGTGCGTGCGTGCGTGTGCGTGTGTGTGTGTGTGTGTGTGTGTGTGTGTGTGTGTGTGTGTGTGTGTGTGTGTATGTGGTCTTGTGTACTTGCAGTGTGCACGCACTTTGTATTTATATTTATTTTATTTTCTACCCTCACCTGCCTCCCTACTCAATTCCTAAGCTGCATCTCGACTCCCATCTAACCCATCCCCACCACCGTCGTGAGGTAACCTTCCTAACCCCTCTCCCCTCCCTTCCTGTCACCAATTTGCCGCAGAGCGTGATTCGAAGTGGGGCAGCTGGAGGTGATGGTTGTATGACTGTGTTATGTGCCTGTGTGATTGCGTGATTGTTCTATTTTCTGAAGAAGGCCATGATCGATAGCTGAAAGTGTTGTATGTGTGTGTCTTTCGTATTTGCCTGTCGCAGCTCGTCGCCACGTCTTTGTGGTGAGTTGTAAACTGTCCTTACTATATTATTAATTCCAACCTGGACTTTTCATTATTATATTGATTTAATGTTTGCTCAAAGTGGTTTGCAAAATGTGGACTACTGAACAATGTGGAACAATGCATTTTCTAAAACATTCTATTCTAAAATCTGGTAAAACATATATTGCAGTAATCTTATCATTTAGTTACAATTAAATTACATTAACTATGATCTTTATATATATGAAAGCATACATAAAGTCAAGCCATGCCATAAATACCATGTAATCACAGAAATGGAACAAAAGGATGGGAATGGAATCGGGTTGTGTTGTAGGAGTATGGTATCAGAATCTACATTAGAGGATTGCCCATGCAGTTACATTACAATGTGTGTGTGTACACTGAAGAGTCAAAGAAACTGGCACACCTGCCTAATATTATGTAGGGCACCCACGAGCATGAAGAAGTGCCACAACACGATGTGGCATTGACTTGACTGATGTCTGAAATAGTGTTGGAGGGTAAATCCTTAAGAGTGCGGAGGGTTGTAGAACTCTTCTTAACTGCATGTTTCAAGGCATCACAGATATACTCAATAATGTTTCATATCTGGGGAGTTTGGTGGCCAACAGAGGAGTTTAAACTTAGAAGATTATTCCTATAGCCCCTCTAGTAATTCTGGATGTATTGTGTGTTACATTGAGCTTCTGCAATTTCCCAATGGACATGAATGTATGCAGATGATCAGACAGAATGCATATGTACATGTCACACCTGTTAGAGTCATATCTATTTGTATCGGGGGAACTTATCATGCCAACTGCACATGCCCAACAATTACAGAGCCTTCTCCCTTGCTTACATGCAGGGTCAATGAATTCTTGAAGTTGTTTCCATACCCATACACATCTATCTGCTCAATATAATTGGTAACCAGACTTGGCAGGCCAGGTAACATGTTTCCAGTCATCAACAGTCCAATATTGGTGTTTATGAGCCCAGGTGAGGTGTGAAGCTTTGTGTTGTATAGTCACCAAGGTACATAAGTAGGCCTTCATCTCCGAAAGCCCATATCAATGATATTTTGTTGAGTGGTTTGCACATTGATACTTGTTGATGGCCTAGCACTGAAATCCACAGAAATATTCAGAAGAGTTGTATTTTTGTCATGTTGAATGTTTATCTTCAGCTATTGTTGGTCTTGTTCTTGTAAAATCTATTTCTGACCACAGCGATGTCAGAGATTTGATGGTTCACTGGATACTGGAAATTCACAGTGTATTGTGAAGTGTCATATGGGAAAATCCTCACCTCATCACTACCTCAGAAATGTTGTGTCCATCTCTTATGTGGTGACTGTAACACCATGTACACACTCACCTAACTCATGAAACCTGCCATTGTAGAAGCAGTAACTGATCTAACACCTGCACCAGACACCTGTCATTTTATACAGACATAGCTGACTACAGTGCTGTCCTCTGAATGTTTATATATCTCTGTTTTCATACAGTTACCTATACTAGTTTAGCCGACTCTTCAGTGTATTTGTAATCCTGTACTTCCCTGACCAGAAATCCTGTTCATTCTGCCACAAAACTTCACTAATTACCACCATTTTCTAACTTTCTTACCTTATTAATATATAGAACATCCCATGCTCCAATATTTAGAATCCCTGTTTTTTTCCCCTGATGATGCCATTCTCCTGAATAGGCTCCTGGAGATCTGAATGGGGGACTGTTTTACCTCCAGAATGTTTTACCCAAGAGGATTCATCATTTATATTTGTATAGTAGAGTTGCATCTCCTTGGAAAAAGTAATGACTGTAGTTCCCCTTGCTTTCAGCCGTCTGCTGTAACTGCACGGTAAAGCCATGCTAGCTGATGTTACATGGCCAGCTCAATCAATCATTCAGTCTATTCTTTTGTAACTACTGGAAAGCCTTCTGCTCCTCTTCAGGGATCACACATTTATGTGGCCTCTCCACAGATAGGTTGCTTCTACAGTGGGGCTATCTATCTCATTGATGAAAGCATGCCACCACGCCCTGACAATGACTATGGTTCATGGGGAGTAGACTCACATAAATCTGATTATAATTTTAAACTTGCAATCACATGTTCTGATTATTTTGTAATACCACTGTTAACAAAAAGATATGTATGTAATTGTGCTGACTGTTGGATGTTTGCTGGATTCAATCTGATGTGCAAGAAGCAATACTAAAAGCCAGCTACTGTAAGAAGACTATGGTTAATAACGATCAAATGCATTTATGAATAATAAAAGGCTTGCAGTGCAAGGCTTCCTGGGCATATGTCACTAACATTGGAGGTAACACACTGTTAAAAATCCTAGAAGTCTGTAATTGTTGCCTGGAACAGTATATGTGGAATGAAAACACACTCATTACACCTCTTTGGTAAATAGTATGTTCCTTAATTTGGATTCATCACACGAAACATCCACTACTTACACCATTAAACAGTCTGACTGACCGAAGTTCTTGTTTTTCAAAAGAGATAGATTGGCTGGCCAGTACTTACCTTTTTGCTGTACCGCTGATAGTTACACACAGAAAGAAAAAAAGGACGAAAATGAAACAAGCTTTTGGAACTGTGTTCCTTCTTCAGGTAAGAGAGAAGGGAAGAAAAAAAGGAATGGGAATGTAACTCACGACTTAGGTCATGATGATCATGTGGCCAAAGTGGAACCTTGGATCAACCAATGTGACCACTCAGTGAGACATTACAGCATGTTGGCTGCACTGCTCATGTGAGTCAGAGGTGCCACTGCTGTCTATTACATAAAATAAAAACCAGTATGACTAGAATGCTATTTCATTAACACCTCCAACGTTAGTCAAGTCTAGACCCTAGTACCACAGCCAATAGGATTAACTCCACAATCCTACCAGTAAAATTTGCAGTATTAGGGGTATTTGTTGCTAGTGATAACTGAGCAACCCCCTCTCCCATCTGGTACCATTACATTTGCTGTCAGAGAAACTGAACTTTACGAGGTGGTGTGAATGATGTAGATGGAAAGTATTGGCAACTATTCTTATGGGGTGATAAATGCCAGGAGGGCTTTTTTCTTGTTCTTTGGTTAGTTGGTGACTGTTGAATTTCAGTATATAAGGCAGCAATCCAAACAATTTTGAATTCATTATTGGAAAATAGTTACTGTAATTGAGAAGGTAAGCAATACAGTGGTGGTGGTGATACCACAAGAAATTTCCACAGTCAAAGCTATTTAGAGTTTAGTGAATCAAGTAGTTCAACTTTACAATGACAGTAATATGTTACTACAACAATTAAGTAATGTTTGGCAAACAGGTACAGCTCTGCCTACCCTTAACTTTTTTTTTTGCAGCCACCCATGTGACTTGTTTCTTTGGCAAATCAGGTGAGGATGTTTTAGCCTTTTTTGACAATCTGTTTAGCAGATAAGGCACATGTGTTGTACTATGAGAAGTTGCTGAACATGTTAACATTTGATGATCTAAAATATCCAAGCAATGGCAAAATATTTTTTCCACCAGGGTAAGGTGTTTTGGCTGAAACTACCAGACACACATCACAAAAAAAAACTGCAGGCAACCACAGTGTAGTAATTGCTGTGGGATAGGACACACAAGTAGGGAATGTAGGGCTAGGAAGGGCTTTTCAAACAGAGAGCCGGTAAGCATGAATGGGAGCCCATGAGCTACCATCTTCAATTTCCACAGAGATTTCGTGTGATCATGACGCATGTGAAGGCATATTGCTCGTTATTAGGGTCCATGGAAGGCAGAACAAGAGGTCAAAGTATAGGTTAAAAGCAGTTAAGAGTATGAAATATGACTCTCTGAGGCATAAGTTAAGGTGGGTAGGAAGTAGTACTGCATGTTCATTGGGATACACTTTGTTAGTCTTTTTTATCAGGCAATTTGAAGAGGAGCCAATCCAGTAACAATGCAGTTGACAAGTAAGCCTTCACTGTGTGGTGAATGCTGTCTGCAATTTTTCTGCAGCTAATCTCACAGCAATCACCCAGTCAGTAAGTAATCGAATAGACCTTCCCATTGTAGTTGAGTTGCCAAGAGTATTTATTTAAATTCTGCGTGACATTTCTGATGGCTGTTGTATTATTGAGAATTGTTTGGTCCAGCCCATCTATATGCATTGGTACCATGCCACAGTGGCTTTAGTTAGCTCTATCATAATTCCTACATTCTACAAAGCAGTGGTACAATGTCCTCATTATCTGTTATGGCAAAGGTTGTTTTTAGCATCTACCCAACTGCATTTGGTTCTTATAAGGGTTTGTGGCACTGTTTCCCATGTGTATCCATTAATTACTGGTACAAATATTGTAATGTCTTAAACTCACTTGAAATTTCATGGAATATCTTGATTGAGCTGCTCTCTCTCTCTCTCTCTCTCTCTCTCTCTCTCTCTCTCTCTCTCTCTCTCCTGTAGTGTACTAAATTCTACTTCTAATCTCCTAAGTTCATTCCTCTGCATCCACAAACTGCACTGTAGTGTGACTGTCCATTTATGTCTGATCATAACTACTGACACTGGTTTTACAAAAATAAATCCACTGTCTAACTGATTCACTCAGATTAGTGATACATGCTGCTAAGCTAAGTAGCTCTGCTACACAGTGACACTCCATTTTACTAGTCAGCACTACCTAGAAAAGAAACAATAATGTTGTGTACCTAGCTACTAGGGCATACAAAAAGAAAAGAAAAAGAAAATACATTCCTCTCTACTATATGATCTACACTATTTGAGAATTCCGAATTGCCTTCCTCTGTCACTAGTGTCCTAAGATCTGCACTTGTTGTCACAAATTTTATGAATTTTTATGCGTTTTCTGTGCTGTTGTGGTGTCTTATCTTTGCTTTCATCTCCATTGACCTCAACCATTCAGACCAACTGATATTTTTGCTGGTGGTATCACCTCAATTGCTTCTTTAAAGGATCTCAACCTGTTGACTTGAACAGTTGTTATTAAAGTAGATAATTGCAACTATACATTCACTGGTGATATGACCACCACAATCTGCTAGGTACCCCTATAACTCAAAACTAACTATTTTGCTTTACCCTTAGCCAATGCCTGGCCCTGAAATTAGGATATTTCATGTCTATGCACTCTGATCTTTCTTGATGCTCCATTGCCATGAACCACAGACCACTCCCATGAACCACAGACATTGCCGAGGTGGGGTGGCTTGCGTGCCTCAACGATGCAGATAGCCGTACCGTAGGTGCAACCACAGCGGAGGGGTATCTGTGGAGAGGCCAGACAAACGTGTGGTTCCTGAAGAGGGGCAGCAGCCTTTTCAGTAGTTACAGGGGCAACAGTCTGGATGATTGACTGAGCTGGCCTTGTAACACCAGCTAATGTGGCTTTGCCACACAGCTACTGCGAACGGCTGAAAGCAAGGGGAAACTACAGCCGTTACCTTTCCCGAGGACATGCAGCTCTACTGTATGAACATATGATGATGGCATCCTCTCGGGTAAAATATTCCGGAGGTAAAATAGTCCCCCATTCGGATCTCCGGGCGGGGACTACTCAGGAGCAGGTGATCATCAGGAAAGACAGTACTGGCATTCTACGGGTCGGAGCGTGGAATGTTAGATCCCTTAATAGAGTAGGAAAATTAGAAAATTTAAAAAGGGAAATGGATAGGTTGAAGTTAGATATAGTGGGGATTAGTGAAGTTCGGTGGCAGGATGAACAGGATTTCTGGTCAGGTGAGTACAGAATTATAAATACAAAATCAATTGGGGGTATCACAGGAGTAGGATTGATAATGAATAAGAAAACAGGAATGCGGGTAAACTACTATGAGCAGCACAGTGATCGCATTATCATTGTCAAGATAGATACGAAGCCAACACCGACAACAGTAGTACAGGTTTATATGCCAACTAGCTCTGCCGATGATGAGGAAATCGAAGAAATATATGAGGAGCTAAAGGAAATTATTCAGACAATTAAGGGAGAGGAAAACTTAATTGTTATGGGAGACTGGAATTCGGTAGTAGGACAAGGAAGGGAAGGGAAGATAGTAGGAGAATATGGTCTGGGCAAAAGGAATGAAAGAGGGAGCCGCCTGGTAGAATTTTGCACGGAACATAATTTAGTTATAACAAACACCTGGTTCAAGAATCACAAAAGAAGGCTGTATACGTGGAAGAGACCAGGAGACACCGGGAGATACCAGATAGATTTTATAATGGTAAGACATAGATTTCGGAACCAGGTTCTACAGTGTAAGACATACCCAGGGGCAGATATAGACTCTGACCATAACTTGTTGGTTATGAACTGTCGGCTGAAACTAAAGAAACTACAAAAAGGTAGGAAAATAAGGAGATGGGACCTGGATAAATTGAAGGAACCTGAGGTTCTTAAGAATTTCAGAGGGAGCTTTAGGCAACAATTGACAGAAACAAGGGAAAATAAAACAGTAGAGGAGGAATGGGTAAAATTGAGAGATGAAATAGTGAAAGTAGCAGAGGACAAAATAGGTAGGAAGGCAAGACCTACAAAAAATCCTTGGATATCACAGGAGATACTAAATTTAATCGATGAAAGGAGAAAATATAAAAATGCAGTAAATGAAACAGGCAAAATGGAGTACAGACGACTACGAAATGAGATTGACAGGAAGTGCAAAATGGCTAAGCAGGAGTGGCTAGAAGGCAAATGCAAGGATGTAGAAGAATGTATAAATAGGGGAAAAATAGATACTGCTTATAGGAAAATAAAAGAAACATTTGGGGACAAGAAAAGCAACACTACTAATATCAAGAACTCAGATGGGAAACCAGTTCTCAGCAAAGAAGGGAAAGCTGAAAGGTGGAAAGAGTATATAGAGGGGCTCTACAAAGGAAATGAACTCAGAGACAATATTGTAGGAAGGGAGGAGGATGTAGATGAAGATGAAATAGGAGATACTGTACTGAGAGAAGAATTTGACAGAGCCCTGAAAGACCTAAGTCGAAACAAGGCCCCTGGAATAGATGATATTCCCTCAGAGCTACTGAAGTCTCTGGGAGAACCAGCCATGACAAACCTGTTTCACCTGGTGTGTAAGATATATGAAACAGGTGAAGTACCCTCAGACTTCAAGAAAAATGTTATAATCCCCATTCCAAAGAAAGCAGGTGCAGACAAGTGTGAAAACTACAGAACCATCAGTTTAATAAGTCATGGTTGCAAAATATTAACACGAATTATATACAGATGGATGGAAAAGCTGGTAGAAGCCGACCTCGGGGAAGATCAGTTTGGGTTCAGGAGAAATGTAGGAACTCGGGAGGCAATACTTACTTTACGGCTTATCCTAGAAGATAGATTAAGAAAAGGCAAACCTACATTTCTAGCTTTTGTAGATTTGGAGAAGGCTTTTGACAATGTTGATTGGAATAAACTCTTTAAAGTTCTGAAGCAAGCAGGAGTAAAATATAGGGAGCGTAAGGTTATTTACAACTTGTACAAAAACCAGAGAGCGGTTGTCAGAGTTGAAGGGCATGAAAGGGATGCAGTGGTTGGGAAGGGAGTGAGACAGGGTTGTAGCCTTTCTCCAATGTTATTCAATTTGTACATTGAACAAGCTATAAAGGAAAGCAAGGAGAAATTTGGTGAAGGAATAAAAGTTCAGGGGGAAGAATTAAAAACATTGCGTTTTGCCGACGACATAGTAATTCTGTCAGATACAGCAAAGGACCTGGAAGAGCAATTGAACGGAATGGACAGTGTGCTGAAAGGTGCATATAAGATGAACATTAACAAGAGTAAAACTAGGGTAATGGAGTGCAGTGTAAGAAAATCAGGTGATGCTAAAGGAATTAGATTGGGAAACGAAGCAATAAAGGAGGTAGATGAGTTTTGTTACTTGGGCAGTAAAATAACAAATGATGGTCGCAGTACAGAGGATATAAAATGCAGAATGGCAATGTGTAGAAAAGCGTTTTTGAAAAAGAGAAATTTGTTAACATCGAATATTGATTTAAGCCTAAGGAAGTCCTTTCTGAGGGCATTTATATGGAGTGTTGCCTTGTATGGGAGTGAGACATGGACGATAAACAGTGCGGATAGGAAGAGGATTGAGGCTTTTGAAATATGGTGCTACAGAAGAATGCTGAAGATTAGGTGGGTGGATCGCGTAACTAATGAGGAGGTACTGAACAGAATTGGGGAGAAAAGAAATTTCTGGCATACCTTGACTAAAAGAAGGGATAGACTGGTGGGACACATTCTTAGACATCAAGGAATTGTGAATTTAGCATTAGAGGGAAGTGTGTGGGGTAAAAATCGCAGAGGAAGACCAAGAGATGGATACAGTAAGCAGATTCAGGCAGATGTAGGTTGCCGTTCTTATGTAGAGATGAAGAGGCTTGCTCAGGATAGGGTATTGTGGAGAGCTGCATCAAACCAGTCTCCGGACTGAAGACCACAACAACAACATAGTCTTCTGAACATTCCTCCACACATCTTTCATTGTTCTTTTTGCTTAAGTAGATCAAATGGTGATGCCCTCCTGTAAAGCACTTTGTACAGTGACAAGACCGTTGCTTTGTGTATCTTCACATTGCGACTGATACAAGCATTGAAAGATACAGCTTCAAATTGTTATGCTGCTCATTAATGTAATAGCTAGAGCATTTTACCAATGGCTCTGTGTACTCTCTCCATCCAATTGTTGCCTTGCAGGTGCAATGATGTCTTATGCAGTTTTCAGCTTTTCAACAACTGACAAAGCTGTTTTGATTTGATACTTCTTACATGAAATTCAACCCCTACTCTGTAATAATGACATCTGGTACCCCAAATTTAAGTATTCAATTGTCGACCAGTGACTGAGCAATCATACTAGCTTGTTGGTTGGGGAGACTTACCAGGGACAAATACTGTAAAAAATGATCAATGATGGTTAACATATATACCTTTTCGCCACTGTGAATGGTCCACAGACACCAAAGCTTCAGACCTGGAAAAAAATAAATAAATAAATGAGGCTTCTGGAAGCATTTGCAAAGGTAATTTTATGTCAGCACAAGTCTGCTTACTGTGTTTATTCTAGGCTATGTCTTGCTTCCTCATCTGCCACCAAAATCTTTTTGCTACAAGCCTTTCCATAGCTCTCTGGCCACCGTGTCCTGACAGAACTTGATTGTGTGCCTCTCACATAACCTATGCTTAAGATGTGCAGGATTTACTATCCTGTGACTCAGCCTAGTGTTGCAACATAAAACCTAATCCTCCAAGCAAAACTGCTTTTCTGGGGCATATTTCTTACACTCTGCATCTCTAGCTTGTGCTCTTCACCATTCCTCCCCATTCCTACCCATTGATTCCACCAGTGCTGTTTCTACTGAGACAATAAGCATTGATATGTCTCTTTCCTGGCTTATGAATCACCTCAAAAGTCACTTTCTGACAAACACAATGACCGGTGGATTAGACAGCTAGAAGGGTCCTGTAATCTGGGAATCCATTTCAGTGCAGTGTGATCTGTCTCATCTTTGGACGTCCTCCCATGCAAATAATATTTAAAATACTTGATACCATATATCACACTGAGCAACTCTTTTTACATTTTTGAATAGTTCCTTTCTGCTGTTGTCAACTGTCTGGAGGTGTAAGCTATTTCTTGTTCCACCCCATCATTACTCTGACACAACACAGCACCAACCAAATCTCTACTAAAGTCGCAAGGCAAAATATACTCCTTAGTGTAATCCAGATAAGTCAGAACTGGACTCATTACCAATTTCTGTCTCAATGTTTGTAAATCATGGTGAAATTTGTTTGTTCATTGAAATTTGCTCCTTTTTTTTAACTACTGAGTCAAAGGTTGAGCTATTTTGGCAAAATCTGTTTTGAATGTCTGGTAGTAGCATACGATACGGATGAAAGACTGTACTTCTTTGACATGCTGTAGTGTTGGAAAGTCCTTCACTGTGGATACTACTCATAGATCTGTTATGAGTCTGTGCTCACTAATAACATGGTCTAAATAAGTTATCTCTTTTAAAGAAAAATTACATTTTTCTAAATTTAATGTCAACCTAGCTTCCCTGAGTCTCTGGAAATCTTTATGTAACTGGGTTGCATGTTCCTTGATATCTTTCAAGAAGACAATTATGTCATCAGGGTATAGGCCTTCACAACATGCTCTCATTTTCAATCCTCATGGGACACAATCAAGCAACCTCTGAAATGTTGCAGGAGTGTCCTTCAACCAAAAAAACCATCCTCTTAAACTGTGAAGGTACACTAGGGATGGAGAAGGCAGTTTTGTGGCTCTCTTTTGCCACCTCCAACTGATGGTATTCACTTCTCAATTCAATTGTAGAAAAATACTTACAATGCCCATACTGTCTATCATATCAATAATATTTGGTAATGAGTATACATCCAAAGTTATCTGGCTGTTTAAAAGTTTTTAATTGTAACAGAACCTCTACTGTTTCATGCCATCAGCAGATTCTTTGGGTACGATAACAATGTTCATTCTGTATAGTGAATCAAAGTAATGTCTGATACTATCCTTCAGATGCCACTGAATTAATTCATCCAGTAATGGTTGTAATGGTTTGCAACTCTATAAGGTTGGCTATAGACCAGAGGGTTATTGCCTTTCGGCATTCTATGCTGCATAATTTTTGTCACCGGTAGTAGTCCCTGTGAGTTAAATAAATCTTGAAATTTGTTCTATTTCCTCTTCATTATTTACTTTCAAGTGTGAAATCTTCTGACACAATGCAGTTTTGTTGGTGTCTGATTCACCATTATTATCCCTATCTGATCAATATAAATCTTCTTCCTCTGAAGCAATTATGTTTGCCAACAATATTCCCTTCTTTAATTTCTTATCATCTGCACTAAAATTATCAATGACTATTGGTAATCTTTTTTTTTTTCCAATCAGTAGCTTCTACACATACTATGCTTGTATGCACAAAATAATGCATGGCTCTAGTGGTTCCACTAAACACAAAGAATCAGCTGGTAAAGTGTTATTGATATCCATACAAAGCACATTCCCTGTACATTGCAGTATTATGTCACATGAATCTACCCTTAAGGACATCACTCACAGTTTGATTTCCCCTAGTGCATAGGGAAATCTTGCAATGGTTATAATTTATTGTTCTGCTTTTCCTGGTCCCTAACAACCAGCAATCCCCCTCCGCATGCATCATACAAAAGAACAGGCAACAAACTGAGGTAGAGAGTCATGCAGGGAATGATACCACCCTTTTTACCAATGAAGTAACCTCCCACAAGTAGCACAAGCAACATTTGAAATGTATACAGAGTCATTAGAAATAGTTTCATCCTCTAACACACATAAGTAGTTACACATAAAAATGAGTATAAGTATGGTTGTGTGCATCTGTAAGTAGAGACTTCACAATGAGCTCTGTTGGTCACTGTGTGAATAAAAACTACCATCTGCAGTGCTCTCTGGGATAGGCATGGTTTACACTGCTGGCATGTGCAGCCCTTACCAGCCCCATGCACATGCATTACTACATTAAAGATATGTATAAAATTGTTTGAGATTGGGTGTACCATCAAGCATAGACTACTTACTTTTAATGCATGCTTGAGACTCAGGGCAATTTGCTCAGCCTGACAGTGTAAATTGTGACAATAAATTGCAATGAATAAATGCCTAATTCATGTTTAACAGCTCTCTATTTGAAAAACTTCATAGCCATACATTTACTACTCATGTGTCCTACCCCACAGCAGTTAATATACTGTGTTTGCCTACAGTATTTTGTGATATGCACCTGGCAATCACATCTAACACACTGAACCCCTCAGAAAAAAAAAAAAAAAAATAAAATAAAAAAAAATTATGGCATTCCTTGGATCTCATCACTATGTCCATCTCCTCAAAGGCCTTGTCGATAGCTATGGTCTCAGTTAATGAAATGGCATGTTTCTGTTGGTAACTGACGGAAAAAAATCCAAAGTTAAATTCTCAGTCACTTGCAAAATAATCTTTTTAGCTTTATCACTATCAGTCAGCTAATGTGAATTAATATTAAATTTCCTAATCCTATCCACAAAACCTTCAAGTGTTTCATTCTACCTCTGACCAACTGTACTCAAATTCTCTCTATAGAATCTACAGCTGATCTGTTTCTGGAATTGTTTAAGTAAGCCCTCTTTTAAGTCATCAAATATTAACATATTCCACAAGTCATCATGGTACATGTGCCTTAGCTGCCTAACAAATCATCAAAAAAGGCCACACTATCGTCACTTGATGTGCCAGAGAAAGAAGTCTCAAGGGTGGCTGTAGAAGAATCAAGGGTAAGTGAAACTTACCTGTTTGCCCAACATTACTTAATTGTTGCAGCAACATATTATTATAATTAAGTTGCACTACTTAATTCACTAAACTCTGGAAAGCTTTGACTGCGGAACCTTCTTGTGGTACTGTCACTGCCATTCACTGCCTATCTTCTTCATTGTAATAACTAATTTCCAATAATGAATTCAAACTCATTCAGACTACTACCTTGTATACTAAACTTCAATAATCACCAACTAACCAAAGAACAAGAAAAGAAAGCTATTAGAACATTTACTTGCTGGACATTTTCGGGACTGGTGCTGCCATCTGTTGAAAACCTCACCTTTGGACTAATGGTCACCATCACCCTCGAAGTAGTTGCTGTCCACATGCACACACCAGTCCCAGCGCTTCTCCCACTGGTCAAACATTTTCTGGAAGTCCTGTTCTTTGAGGTGTTTAGCACCACCAGCACTACTTCTTGAATCCTCTCCAAGTGTCAAACCTTCTATAAATGTCTTCCTAGGTGTGCTTGCATGTGTGTATGTGTGGGTGTGTGTGTATTTGTTTACCTTCCTTTTTCCCCCCTAAGGTAAGTCCTTCCACTCCCAGGATTGGAATGACCCCTCATCCACTCCCTTAAAACCCTCATCCTTTCCTTTTCCCTCTCCTTCCCTTCTGCCTGAAGATGCAGCTAGGCTGCGAAAGCTAGCGTTTGTGCGTATGTGTTTTATTTATTTGTGCTGCTATCACTACCTGTGCTCCTTCGCCTAGTAAGTAATCTTCATCTATATAAAGCAACTTTCCTGGTGGGATAAACAAATATAAAAAATAGAGAACAGATGACTTATCCAAAGGACCGGCTCGTCAATAGACACAAATAAAATCACACACAAACACACATACAAGCTTTCGCAAACGTTGGTCGCTTCTTCAGGATAAGAGGAAAAAAGGGGAGGAGAAAGGAAAGGATATGGGTTTTAAGGAAGTGGAAAAGGAGTCATTCCAATCCCAGGAGTGGAAGGACTTACCTTAGGGGAAAAAAAGGAAGGTGCACAAATATACACACACTCACACATATCCAAACGCAAACACATCTAGACAGACATTTGTAAAAAGCAAAGAAGTTGGACAGAGATACCACTTTAGGCATAGGCTCTGTCCACAGAACCGAGGCAAAGATGCTAAAGATGGTGGGCAGGAATTTGAATTTTGCGGAGGTTGAGACCAGGTGGGCAACGGGAGGAGAGAATAATCTGGAGGGCAAGTTCCCATCTCCGGAGTTCTGAGAGGTTGGTGTCAGTGGGAAGTATCCAGATAACCCGGCCGGTGTAACACTGCGCCAAGATGTGCTGGCCGTGCACCAAGGCATGTTTAGCCACAGGGTGATCCTCATTACCAACAAACACTGTCTGCCTGTGACCATTCATGCGAATGGACAGTTTGTTGCTGGTCATTCCCACATAGAACGCTTCATAGTGCAGGCATGTCAGTTGGTAAATCACATGGGTGATTGCCCTTGATCGTGTACACCTTCCGGGTTACTGGACTGGAGTAAGTGGTGGTGGAAGGGTGCATAGGGCAAGTTTTACAATGGGTGTGGTTGCATGGGTAGGAGCCAGAGGGTAGGGAAGGTGGTTTGGGGATTTCATAGGGATGGACTAGGAGGTTATGAAGGTTAGGTGGGCGGCAGAAAGACACTCTTAGTGGAGTGGGAAGGATGTCATTAGGATGGATCTCACTTCGTGGCAGGATTTAAGGAAGTTGTTTCCTTGCTGGAGAGCCACATTCATAGTCCGCTCCAGTCCCGGAAAGTATCCGGTGACAAAAGGGGCACTTCTGGGGTTCTTCTGTGGGAGGTTCTGGATTTGGGGGAATGAGGAGGTGGCTCTGGTAATTTGCTTTTGAACCAGATCAGGAGGATAGCTGCGGGATGTGAAAGCTGTTATTAGGTTATTGGTGTACTTGCCACGAAGACCTAAGCTGTAGGGAAGGGAACGTTTGATGTGAAATGGATGGCAGCTGTCATATTGGAGGTACTGTTGTTTGTTGGTTGGTTTGATGTGGACGGATGTGTGAAGTTGGCCATTGGACAGATGGAGGTCGACATTGAGGAACGTGGCATGGGATTTGGAATAGGGCCAGGTGAATTTGATGGGACCAATTACCCTTCAGCTTATTCTCTCCTCCCGTTGCCCATCTGGTCTCAACCTCCGCTAAATTCAAATTCCCGCCCGCCATCTTTAGCATCTTTGTCTCAGTTCTGTGGACAGAGCCTCTGTCTCAAGTGGTATCTCTGTCCAACTTCTTTGCTTTTTATAAATGTTTGTCTCGGTGTGTTTGCGTTTGGATATGTGTGAGTGTGTGTGTATTTGTGCACCTTCCTTCCCCCCCCCCCCCTAAGGTAAGTCCTTCCACTCCTGGGATTGGAATGACTCCTTTTCACTTCCTTAAAACCTATATCCTTCCCTTTCTCCTCCCCTTATTTCCTCTTATCCTGAAGAAGCGACCAACGGTTGCGAAAGCTTGTATGTGTGTTTGTGTGTGATTTTATTTGTGTCTATCGATGAGCCGGTCCTTTGGGTAAGTCAGCTGTTTTCTATTTTTTATATTTGTTTATCCCACCAGGAAAGTTGCTTTATATAGATGAAGATTACTTACTAGGCGAAGGAGCACAGGTAGTGATAGCAGCACAAATAAATAAAACACATACGCACAAACGCTAGCTTTCGCAGCCTACCTGCATCTTCAGGCAGAAGGAAAGGAGAGGGAAAAGGAAAGGATGAGGGTTTTAAGGGAGTGGGTAAGGAGTCATTCCAATCCCGGGATAGGAGAGACTTACCTTGGGGGAAAAAAAGAAGGTAAACAAATACACACACACCCACACGTATACACACGCAGACACACCTAGACAGACATATTGTAGAAAGGCTTTCTACAAAATGTCTGTCTATGTGTGTCTGCGTGCGTATATGTGTGGGCGTGTGTTTATTTGTTTACCTTCCTTTTTTCCCAAGGTAAGTCTTTCCTCTCCCAGGATTGGAATGACTCCTCAACCTCTCCTTTAATCCTTTAAACCCATTTCTTTTCCTTTTCCCTCTCCTTCCCTGTTCTTTTCCTGAGGAAGCAACAAATGGTTGCGAAAGCTTGTGTTTGTGTGTGTGTGTGTGTGTGTGTGTGTGTGTGTGTGTGTGTTTTTAGTATGTTACAGTCACTACCTGTGCTCCTTTGCCTGGTAAGTAAACTTCATCTACTTTTTATATACAATTTTCCTGCTAGGAATTTTCCCTCTATGGTATATAAACATGATTAACCAAAAAAATTGTGTATCTGCTAATTATAATATTTAATGATAATGTTTTTGGAATAGATAAGGGAAGTTTCACTGTTTCAAATGAGACAGTAAACTAAATTATTGTATTCAGAGTTATAAAGAGGTAATTTTTGAAAAACTTCTTAAAAAACAGCAGTCTGGCTGCCTCATCCAGGGTGCCATCTCTAAAGATCACACTGTCGGTGTGACATTAAACCCCAATCTCTCTTCCTTCCATCCAGGGTGACTTACTACAGTCTTGAATGTGTTAATAATGCAAATCATACTGGTAGGATGCTGGAGATATTCATATTGGCTATGGTTCTAGGGTCCAGACTCGACTTTGGTTGGAGGCATAAATGAAACAGCAATCTAATCACATTCGTTTTTATTTAATGAAAGATACAGCAGTTGCACCTCTGACTTCTGTGAGTGATGCAGCTAACTTGTTGTGATGTCTCGTTGACTGTGCAGGACTCAGAAATGCTAGTGCAGCACTTCTTGCCTGGTTGTGCAAACTCTGTTCCTCCAGTGGTCTGTTGTGGTTTAAACAGGGCAGGCATATTCTGAGTTGTTTGCCATGTGGATGCAAGGTCCGGTCACTGATGGTTTGCTTGGAATCATGTGGTCATGTGTCTTTCTTGTTCCTGCTGGGGCTGCTGTGGGTCCTGGTGGCAGAATGCGTATGGCCAGGACCTGAACCTGCATTGACTGTTCTCGCTGCCTGAAACCAGTATCACTGTGCTGCCCAACCACAGGTAGCACTTACAGTATGGCCACCTCCTATTTTCCATACCATCCCCCTGGGTAAGTAATGTGCTAGTGCCTTCCATTGCTGCCTCTGCTTGATGCCTAGAGCCAAATGGGCTCTATATAGAAATGTCAGTGGCCATGACTGACAGAGCTGTATGCTGCATGCACCAGCCCAAATTCAGACTGCACTGTATTTGGAACTGCTACTGTGTTGTAGTGCACTGCTCTGTCTGTATCCTCTGTCGACACTGTCAAACTTGCACTTTGCCCCAGTATTTGTCTGGAGGGCTGCCTCTATCAGAAGTTCCTCCACAAGCTGACAAATTCTTGAAAGCCATTGTGAATTGCTCAAGGTAGACTGGCTGTCTTGTTTTTGTCAGGTTCCGACACATGGCTACAGGACGTGTTGTGTGTAGGTTCCTTCGCTGCTGCATGTGAGCTTTATGTACACTTAGTGTCACTTCCTGCTTCCAACATGAAGCGCTTAGCACACCACTTGAACTGAGTGGCACAAGACTTTTCCACGTTACATCTTACTCACTACTTTTACATTTCACACTTTATCAATTTATTTGTTTCATCAGGTTTACTTTCTTTGTCTTCCATGAACAGTACAAACTGTAACCACCTTATGCAAAACAGAATCCAAAACAGTCTCTCATCAGTCTGTGAGCTATTGACTGTTTAACCATCTACTGTTTGTTGAGCTTAAACATAAAGGTGAAAACAAAGTAACTCATTTTGACCAAATCCCAGGTCTGAATTAACTAAAAGTTGACACAGTATTGGGCTGTTGGCTAAAAATGGATCTCATAATTAAACCAGGACAAGTTGAGAGTGCAATGGGCTGGTTGTGACATGCTACTTTATCTGACAACGACATACTGGGGTTGAATAATGAAACTTAGTTCTGCACAAAAGGATGTGAATTTTCTTCAAGGCATATCCAATCACTAAAGATTCTTTTTTAATCTGTGAGTTAATATCTCTGATACATAGGCAATAGCTCTGGCCCATCTGCATAGCCAAAGACAAGACTAGCATTGAACCTGTTTTGTGAAGCGTCAGTGCCCAAGACCAGTTGTGTCCTGCTTGAAAAGTGACTGACAAGGGGCTGATCGCAACATACACCTAAGAGTCGTAAAAGTGTGCTCACATGCAAGTGGTCAGGCTGCATAGAGTGACATGAGCTAAGGCCGAGACAAAACAGCAGAAACATTTTGTTGCAAAAGCTTATGGCCACCACAAGACATGTTAAACCCAAGTTAAAGAATAGATGGTTGAAAGAATTAACACATTTAAAAATTACACTTATATCAGCTGCTTGTAAGACAGAAAAAAGTTGACATAAATTACAGAAGTGTTACTTGGTCAATGCACCTGAGACTATGACATTGTCCAAATAATTAGCACACTCTGGAACTGACACCATGTATTGTTCTCAAAAACATTGAAATTTCATTGGAGTGCTTGCTACTCTGGTAGAGACTCAAAGATAGGTTTATGATAAGCAGTGCTGAGATGCCTCGATTAAAAAAGTTGTAGGTACACCTTGGATAAATCACTTTATTTTAGAAAAATACTGACTTTCCACTATTTGGCAAAAAGTTCATGTAGATGAGGTAAGGGATATGTATCAATGATAGATTTACAAAAACTCAGAATGCTTCCAAAGAGGCAGATGGAGCCAGTAGTTATTTTTTTATTATTATTTATTGTTTTTCTTCTTTTACAGTGACTAGATGAGTTTGATGAAACAGGATGCATGATTCCCCCAACTCCATGAGGTGGTCTAATTCTGCCTTGACCTGCACACAAAGTGCTTCAGGAACCAGGTGGCAGTGCATGGTATTCCCATATACTGTGCTTCATCAAGTCACAGCAGTGGTGAATGCATATACTATATGGTCAGGAGTAATCAAGAAGGCCTCTACCAACATTTCTACTTTAATGACTGCATTAATCCCCTTTTTTAAACTCAGTTTTGTTTGCCTAAATGACCGGGCATACAACTGACCCCAGTTAATGAGTAAAGATTTTGCAACATTTTGTGAGAAAAGTGGAAGTAGGCATTTACCTATTGCACCTTGTTGTTGCAATTTACACTGTCAGTCTGAGCAAGGTGTCCCGAATTTGTAGCATGCATTAAAACTCAGTAGCCCATCTTGATGGTACACCCAATTCCAATCAATATTACACATATTTACTGTAGTAATGCATGTGAATGTGATTGCAAAAGCTGCTCTTTCCAGCAGTGGAAACCATGCCCATCCCTGACAGCAATGCAAGTGATAGTTGTTATTCACACTGTGACCAATAGAGCTCATTGTGCAGACTCTACTTACAGATGCACACTGCTATGCTTATCCTTATTCTTATGTGTAGATTCTTACATGTGTTAAGAGTGTGAAGCTATTTCTAGTGACTCTGTATACACTATTAGTGTTGCTTGTGCTACTGGTGGGAGGTTACGTCATTGAAAAAAAGATGGGATAATTCCCTGCATGTTTCTCTCCCTTAATTGGTTGCCTGTTCTTTTGTATGTTGAGAGATGAGATACAGTATAATGATCGAGATCCTTAATCAACAGGTTGAGTAGCAAGAGTCTTTTTTTCCACTTCTTTGGAAAATCAGACACAAATACTCCAGTTGTTATCTAAAGTGATGTTGGTGTAAGCCCTGCTCAGACCACATTGCCTGAAGCATTCTTATGTCCACCTTTCCCTGCCTATAATGAATATGTTGAATGGGTCATGCCTGATAAATTGTTGTGACTGAATTTTCAGGCTTTGAGGATGACAGGTACAATATTGTCTCTTGCAAAATTTCTCTCCTGGACTCTTCTAAGGCAGTATCATTGTGCAGACTGGCACTTGCAGGCTTCTATGACTAACTTTTTAACACATGTGCTCACTACTTTCTAAGCATTACTGTAAACTTACTCATTTCTACCAGAGATGAATTCCATTGCAGTTGTAAGTAGGCTAATCAGTCTTATGTCTAGCTAGCAAAGCTCCACATGTTGAGTTGCCATGTCATAAGGAAAACCCAAAGAAACAGCTGAAAAATTGCAGAAGTTGAAATTGGTAATTTCATCTGGGCATCATCACTTTGAATTAAATTTGTATTTTATATGCTACCATATCCTTCATCTGATTGTGATAAAATTCTAACACTGAACACTTGACCTTAAAACCAAGAGGAATGACACTTTATCGATAATAATCCATATGGTGTATTGTGTAGGGTATTTTATAACTGGCACAAACACCAATCTACAGTTTTATTCTGACCTTGGTGAAATTTTGTAGACCTGACCTTTAGAACAACAGGAACGTTACTGTCTACATAAAATTGTTTAAGGGGCCTTACTTTAGAAGTTGCCATTGTTTGGGCCACCACCATGAAATTTGGCAGTTATACGTAATTTTTCATGTACAGTTTAGGGAGGAGATAGAGAGAGGGGATACGAGCAGATTGGCAGAGATCAGTGAAACTTCTTGACATATTAAAACTGGGTACCAGAATTGGGATTCAAACCTATGACATTTTCCTTTCACAGACAAAATTTCTACAAACTGAGCTATCCTGGAAGCTTCATAGTCTACTTCACAGTTTTACTTCCACCAATATCTAATCTCCTACTTTCCAAGGGTCCAGGTTCATATCTTGTTTCTAGCACACAGTTTTAATCTACCACGAAGTTTCAAGGATTATGTCCATTTCCACACCTTGTTTTTTTATTACTAACAAACCTGCCATTGCTTCACAATTACTAATTATGCACATGAATTGATTATCTTTCCTGTACCACTTCCCTTCATCTCTCTGCCTGTTACTCCCCCATCTCTGTTACTATTTCTTACCTTCCTTTTTGTCCTCTTAGGCTTTTCTCTGTATTAGCTACCTGAAAATTGCTACCTGATATTGCTCAGATACTTATTTATTCCAAGAGTCAGTCTCTGTGTCCATCTTCTCCTCTCTCTGACTATCTACGTACCTCTGCCTTCTCCTCCATCACCACCTACTTCACCCTCTACCCACCCCATCCATCCCCTCTGCCTCTGTCATTACCTCCACTGCTCTCTGTGAATTTGCTCTTGTTCCCTCTCTCTGGTCATCTCCCTCCTCTGTATATGAAAAATTACATATATCTGCCAAATTTCAAGGTGATTGGTCAAACAATGGCAACTTCTAGAGTAAGGCACCTATTAGTGCCCACTCCACTGCAGAGTGAAAATATCATTCTGGAAAATAAACCATATTTCTGCTTTCACTTTATCATAAGATACTGCATATGATATTTGACATGGCAATGGCAGTCACTCTGCTCCATTCATAGACATATTGATATAGGCTGCCTCCCATCCCCCTTTCACACCAGTGTTTCAGCAGCTGGTCGGTTACAACAAACAAAACATTCCAGTTTTGCCAAATTTCAAGGTGATTGGTCAAACAATGGCAACTTCTAGAGTAAGGCACCTATTAGTGCCCACTCCACTGCAGAGTGAAAATATCATTCTGGAAAATAAACCATATTTCTGCTATTTCAGTGTCTGCAAACAAACCTTTCACTTTATCATAAGATACTGCATATGATATTTGACATGGTAATGGCAGTCACTCTGCTCCATTCATAGACATATTGATATAGGCTGCCTCCCATCCCCCATTCACACCAGTGTTTCAGCAGCTGGTCGGTTACAACAAACAAAACATTCCAGTTCTATTCCAATTCTCAGTGCCTGTGCCATAGTATGGCTCCTAAAACTTGTGATTGACAATTCTTTTCGGCTTAGATACATTCACAACATTTGGCTTTACTATCTTAGACAAAGTTCACCTGGCTTCTTATAAAGTTTCCTATGCACAGATTGACACACTGTGTCCAGAGTTTTCTTCTTTATTTCCTTGATGTTGACCTCCATCTATCCAATGGCCAGCTCCACACATCCATCCACATTAAACCCACCAACAAACAACAGTACCTCCATTATGACAGCTGCAATCCATTCCATATCAAATGGTCCTTTCTCTACAGCTTAGGTCTTTGTGGCAAACGAGTCTGCTCCAGTCCTGAATCCCTGAACCAGTACACCAAAAAACTGATGACAGCCTTCACATCCCGCAAGTGCCCTCCTGATCTGGTACAGAAGCAAGTAGCCAGGGCCACTTCCTCTTTCCCCCAAACCCAGAACCTTCCACAGAGGGACCCTAAAAGTGCCCCTCTTGTCACTGGATACTTTCCAGGATGGGAGCGGACTCTAAATGTTGCTCTCCAGCAAGGATACAACTTCCTTAAATCCTGTCCCAAAATGAGATCCATCCTTCATGTCATCCATCCTACTCCACCGAGAGCGTCTTTCTGCCGCCCACCTAAACTCCGTAACCTCCTAACCTCCTAGTCCATCCCGATGAAATCCCAAAACCACCTTCCCTACCCTCTGGCTCCTACCCATGTAACCACCCCTGGTGTGAAACCTGCCCTATGCATCCTCCCACCACCACTTATTACAGTCCTGTAACCCAGAAGGTGTACACAATTAAGGGCAGAGCCACTTGCAACAGCACCCACATGATTTACCAGCTGACATTCCTGCACTGTGATGCCTTCTATGTGGGAATGATCAGCAACAAACTGCCCATTCGCGTGAACAGACACAGAGAGACAGAGTTTGTTGGTAATGAGGATCACCCTGTGGCTAAGAATGCCTTGGTGCACAGCCAGCACATCTTGGCACAGTGTTACACCATCTGGGTTATATGGATACTCCCCACTGACACCAACCTTTCAGTACTCTTGGGATGAGAACTTGCCCTTCAACATATTATCCCTTCCCGTTGCCCACCAGGTCTTAACCTTCATTAGTTTTAAATTCCCGCCCAACATTCTACAACATCTTTGCCTCCAATCTCTGGACAGAGCCTCTGCCTCGACTGGTATTTCTGTCCAACCTCTTTGCATTTTACATATGTCTGCCTTGGTGTGTGTGCATGTATATGTGTGTGGGTGTGTGTGTTTGTTTACCTATCCTTTTTTCCCAAAGGTAAGTGTTTCGTCTCCCGGGATTGGAATGACTCTGTACCCACTCCCTTAAAACCCTCATCCTTTCCTTTTCCCTCTCCTTCGCTGCTCTTTCTGAAGAAGCAACCTTAGGTTGTGAAAGCTCAGTTGTGTGTGTGTGTGTGTGTGTGTGTGTGTGTGTGTGTGTGTGTGTGTTTATTTGTGTATCAATGAACCAGTGCCTTTTCGTGTTTTAAGTCCAACTTTCTTTAGTTATTATAAATATTTTTCCAAACAGGATTGTTTCTCTCTCTCTCCCTCTCTCCCTCAATCCCCCCTCCCCCCTCCCCCCCCCTCTCTCTCTCTCTAAGGAAACTTTCCTAGTAGGATAAATTTATAATAAAAATAGAAAACGGATGACTTACCCAAAGCTCAGGCCCGTCAACAGACACAAATGTGTTTGTGTGTGATTTTATTTGTGTCTGTCGACAGGCCTGTGCTTTGGGTAAGTCATATATATATAAAAGATAGTATCGCAAACTATATTTTGGTATTTTCGGGTACTACAACCATTATAATAGCCTCCCCCACCTCCCCCTTGCACAATGTCTGACATCACATATGTATGACATTGTGTGATTACAAAATTGGGGAGTATTTACAATTAACAAAATTTTGACTTTAAAACCAAGTAAATCCATATGATAATTAAACAGTTTTTAAAAGTGAAAAGAGTCCAAAATTTTATGAAATCATACAAAGTTTATACTATATATCTGGTACAAGCAATTACTTTAACGTCATAAAATTTAACAAATTGTACCAAATTACTATTCCCAAAAATTATTTCACATGACAAGAACCAATTTACATGGGAAATTTGTAGTCTTTTATACTCTGATGTCTTCTTCAGTGGTGATCTTCTTGTTATGATTATAGAAATTACAGATGTTTATATAAAATTTCAGTATGATATTCCAAAACACATTCCAGTAACTATTTTTAGCATTTCAAACATAAAATAATTGATTTTATAGAAAAGTGTTACCAAAAGGGTATTTTTACTACTGATAATATGATTTCTGAAATTCACAGTTATTTAAATACCATGAAATTAGTTAAAGAGGAACCATAAATTGTTTTATAGAACTAATAATGTAGTAATAAGGACAGTTTACAACTCACCACAAAGACATGGCAATGAGCTGCAACAGGCACATACAAAAGACTCACACATACAACACTTTCAGCTATCAGCCATGGCCTTCTTCAGAAAATAGAACATTCATGCAATCGCACAGGCACACAAAACAGTCATACAACCATCACCTCCGGCTGTGGTTTCAACTATACACTGAGTAAATTTTTGATAAGCTATGATAATTTTAATTATTACATTTTATTTTGTAAGGCATAAACCATATAATTAATGCAGATGTAAATTGTACCAGAAGTTATATGAACAGGACCTCTACCAGATCTGCACTTGTGCGAACCACACACAAACACCCAAAAAATTAAAAAGATATGTTACTATAAATTTTACACCCACACATTGCGTAGCTACAGGTTAGCAGATGGGCATAGAACCACTATAAAAATACCAGCTGTTAATATCACCATAGAAATTCAGTTACAAAAATTATTAAATAGGTACATATTAGTTATAAATACAGTATTTTTTCATGTTATTTTATGAATACAGTATTTAAGATAGGTCTCATCCCAGTAACCATCATGAATGCCCGCAAAAGACCCCAGCCATCAAGGTCAAAAAAATTTTCGTATTTAGAACTTTCATATTATTAGGACACAAAGTGCATAGTTAAATTTGGTACACAAAAGTCATAGTTAGGAACAATATAGAATGTGTCAGATCCATGAAACAAACATAATCACAAATTTTAAATGAGAAGTACCCCTTAAATTTTCTTGCACAAAGATCGTTAACCCCCCCCCCCTCACTTTATAAATAATTTTGCATAAGACTGTTACTAAAATGAAAATTCCAACCAATTCATAAAAATCAGTAATACATTCTGATCATATAAACCAGCAAATTACTTAAAATATGTCTTTAAAGAATCTAATAATGATTATATGTATTACTCATACAGTTATGGCTTCAAGGTTTAGTGAAGTTTAAAAATGTGTGATCTGGCCTTGTTGATGTGAGTAAATGGGAGAATTCTTAGATCATCTGAACAGTGTCCAAGACCCCATTAAATTCACTATGGAGGTGGGAAAAGATGGTTCTTTGCCCTTCCTTGATATCTTCATCTGCTGGAAAACTAATGATCACCTCAGCCACAGTGTCTGTAGGAAGTCCATGCATGGAGATCAGGATCTGAATGTGCTCAGCCACTATCAACCTGCACAAAAACATAACGTTCTGAACACCCAAGTTCACAATGCAAAACTCGTTTCAGGTGGTGGAAGTCTGCCATGAGAGCTAACCTATCTCCAAAAAGTCTTTAGGAAAAATGGCCTCAGTCACTGCCAAATACAAGAAACAATTTCTAGTGATAAAAAAAAGAAAAGTGTTTTGGAAGATGAGAGCAATCTTTTTTCTTCTTCTGTGGAATAGTGTCCAGCTCTTGAATAGATACAACATTGCTTCTGTGTTCAGGTCCCCAGAAAAAATTCGACATATGATGAGGCATGTAAAATATGATCTAGGGCTCAAAATACCAGGAGTTTATAAGATTCCATGTGATCGTGGCTGTTATTATGATGGACAAACTGTATGCATTTTGGAACAATGCCAGACAGAACACGAGATGTGCTTATTGTAAAGAGGCTCGCTGAGATGCTGACAAACACGAAAATAGATAATCACATTCACACAAATTAAATTTTTGGCCATAACCTTCATCAGAAAAAGAAACACGTACATTCACATATGTGTTTCTTTTTCTGACAAAGGCCATGGCAGAAAATTTAAGTTATGTGAATGTAATTATCTATTTTCGTGTCTGTCAGCAGCTCAGCAAGCCTCTTTACGATGAGTTGTTGCCTACCCTCCATTATTAAAATGCCTAATACGAATCATCCAATTCCAATATCTCACTAATAGTTCATAAATGTCTTATACCAGCACAAATTTGACTTTGAATCACATAAATAACATTAAGAACATTCTGAAACACACTGTGCAATGTGCATGTATTCTGAAACTCATTACAACGCTACCTAGGTAGCATTGACTGAAGGCCTCCCCCTAACCTCCCAAACATTTTTTAATTTTATTATTTTTTTTATTATTATTTTTTTGTCATTTTTTAATGTTTTTGAACAGGTTGGCACTGGAAATTTGAAGTAGTACAAATGTAATAAATCAAAACTTAACTACAATTTGCCAAGCACAAGTGAAAGTGACAATGGGTTGGCAACATGATGCCACCATTGAGAACATGTGCTGCTGTTACTGTGAGCGGTTTTAATGCCACCTGGACCAGCTTCGATGATGCCACTACTGATACTTCCATGCTGAAGTTAAGAGCCGATTGCTCAGGCGGCAACCCACTGCTTATCATGGCAGCGACGCCACAGAGTGGAATCTTATAAACAACAACAGTGTCATTTTAGTTCAGGTTTTACACAAAGAGTCTCATGTTAATTTGAATGTACAGACCTTTCTCTTTGGCTAGTAACATAGAAGCTGCTTAATTATTTTACAAGCTGATCATATACACTCCATTTCCACCACGCTGCTCCTCTTCTACTTTCAAATTAATGCGAGCCTACTCATTTTATTTCTTGTGCAGTTGTTTTCATAGTATTATAGTAAAGTTTACAACTCACCGCAAAGACGACAAGCTGCGACAAGCACATACATAAGACACACACATACAACAGTTTCACCTATCGACCATGCCCCCTGTGTAAAACCTGTCCTATGAACCCTCCCACCACCACCACTTATTCCAGTCCTGTAACTTGTAAGTTGGACATGATTAAGGGCAGAGCCACTTACGATAGCACCCATGTGATTTACCAACTGACATGCCTGCATTGTGAAGACTTCTATGTGGGAATGACCAGCAACAAACTGTCCATTTGCATGAACGGTCACAGACAGACAGTGTTTGTTGGTAATGAGGATCACCTTGTGACTAAACATGCTTTGGTGCATGGCCAGCACATCTTGGCACAGTGTTACACCGTCTGGGTTATCTGGATACTTCCCACCGACACCAATCTTTCAGAACTCCAGAGTTGGGAACTTGCCCTTCAGCATATTTTCTCTTCCCGTTGCCCACAAATTCCAATAAGAAAATTGAAGTAGAAGCTAGTTGCAAAAATGTAATTGATAAATCCTGTGTAACTAATCTTAACAGAACTACCTTATGTGAAAAAAAAAAAAAAAGAGTGGAAACTGTTGCCAGTGATTGTGATAACAGATTTCAGTCTGTCAGGAAAACTTGCACAGAAAATAAGGAAGAACTCAAAAATCAAATTGGTCAGGTAAAATCAGAATTGGAAACTGGGTTGGGCACAAAGGATAAAGAGGAAGGAAACTCAGTATCTGTGGTAAAAAAAATTGAGAATGTAGATTCTAAATTTGTAGACATTGAACAGGAAGTGAAAAAGGTAGAAGATGACAAGTTTAGTGCATGTGTTGTGGGTAGCATTGTTTTTATTGATAACTATAAAGAATTTAATTACTTTTAACCTAATGACAATGGTCAATCATTAAGATAACATGAAGAACCTATGTGTCACGCATATGGTACAGGTAAAGTGGTAAATTGTGTGGTTGAAGTAAGTAATAGTGTTGAGAGTTCAGGAAACAGTAGTAGTGAAGAATCCAGGGATGTGAAAGTTGAGGTATAATAGTCTATATTTGATGGTGGTAGTAAAAAACACAAAGATGTCATCATGATCAACAACTCGAAACGAGACAACTGATTTTTTTTACAACAATAATAACTTGAGCCACTCATTTCTTGGACAATTTATCCATACATGCTTTCTATCTAGCTGCCTATGCAGTTTACGAGACATTCAAAAGTAATTGAAAAAACTGTCTTAACACAATCATAGCTCTTTGCAAAGACGATGAAATTCACCATATTCTTCTCGTTTCATATTAATTTCATGAACTTATTTTCTTTGCTTCTTTGAAGCAAGAAAAATGAGAAGTAGAAATTCATTCTCGTCTGAACTACTGTTCATGTTTATACACTCCACAGCTGACTCTCACACTAAAAGTGCCATTCAACAACCGGAACGCCGAGCGCTGCCCGTGCCGTGTCTTCTGCAGAACGTGGCGGACAACAACTCTCTGTTTCACGGAGCCTTAAATCTCTAGTGATGGTAACAGCTGTGTATAATGTGTTCTTCTTTGCAACAGTTGATTAACACAAGCATATTCCAATAAAAAATTTTAAAAAATAAAATAAATCATAGGATGAAAAATAAGAGTGAATAAAAGAAGTGTATACTATTATGAAATCATATGTAAGAAGCTATTATATCTTCAACAATTCATTTGCATTAATAAATAGAACAATCAAAATAATATTGATTTAGAAATTAAAATAACCGCACATGATGGGGTGATCCCACAAACTTCAGTATAGGAAACTATGACTTGATCACTGCACTATGCAGTCACACTCTTATTCATTCTTTATCACAGAACACATCCAATAGCAACCCTGAGTTTTAGCTTTCATAAAGTCCATGAAGCTTGTCTAAATGTTAACTAATGTCTGTGATATAATTAAATTGAGGCTTGTATGAAAGGATTTAGTAACATGTGCTTAGTTCTGAGCATAAGTACGTGTTTCCTTAACACCATTGTCCGTGTCTTGCCTTTTTTATGATTATCATTAAGTGATGAAATGCAAAATAAAAAGGAGCAGAACTATGAATCAATTACAAAGAAAGTCAAGAAAGAGAGCCAGATAAGGAAATGGGATTTAATTAACCAGTTGTTTGCCTAGTTACGCAATGGGGAATGGCTCATTTGTGATGTTGAGCACAAAATTTGCTATGCTCAGTAAACTGTGCATGCATAAGTCCTGCTCTTTGCCTTATAATTCTCAACACAGCAGCAAAATTATCAGAATGCGTGGCTTGCAATGTTGACTACAGCAACTACCACGATCTGACGATGTCAAGCACTTATTTCGTCAAAAGTCTAGAATTTTCACAATGTTATATGGTGGCAGACCTGTGAAGTATATTCACAGCAGATCCATCAGGAAAGCCTTACATCATCTATTTAGCTTCTTTGAAAGCTTTGTCATATTTTTCATTTAATTTGAACTTAGAATTTGAGCTTAGAATTCTAGCAAGTTTAGTAAAAAATTTCTATTATAGTTCATCCTACCACAAAATGACAAAATCTGAGTTTGAGTTGTAGACTTTGAAGCTTTCTCCAGCGTTTCTGCCTTTCTAACACTAAATGTTCAGTCCTAGTTTTATCAATAAAGTGAGCACAATATTCCTCCTTATTTTTGGGGAAAAAACCTTACTTTTCCCAATATACGTCTTCTTGAGACTAACATGAATATTATCCATTATTGCTTTCCATATAGCTGGGGCGATTGCAAAGGCTAGACTAATAAATTTATACAAGTCCCAAGGACAATAATTCACAGATATTGAGATGTCTCATTCATTTTTAATTTAAATATGGTCTATTTAAGTATTGAGTATTCCTCTTCTCCTCCTAGCTTAGCAAAAATCTTATCTATCTTTTCTAAATTATGTTGGGGAATGACAAGGTTACCTTAAGATCCTTATAATTTTCTTCTCTAGGCATTAGGCTTTCAGCTTGCTGAATGGTCGGCACAGTAGATGTAGTTCATATAGCTTTGTCCAGCTCCTCATCTCGTAACATGACAAATGTTGTTTTCCTCAATTATATTCTGTATTTCATTTTCTTCAAGAAGTTGGTGAGTTAGGGGAACTGACCTGGCATGAAGTGCAAAGGGTTGCATCTTTTCTTTTAGCACTATTGTACTTTTGGCTCTTTTTTGTGATAATCTCAGGATATGCCATCACAAGTTTTTCCATTATATTTATCTGTGGATGGAAAGTTGCTAATTGTTTGACTTAATGGATTTCTACAATGTAGTGACAGTTAAATTGAAGCTAATTTCTTCCCATAAAATGGAGCTAACTGATAACTTCATAATATTAACAAACAATTAATAACTTACTTTAACTTTAGCTGCAACATTAACCAAATACGGAAACTTTAGATGTGTTTTATCATACTGAATAAGTTTTGTATTCGCTTCACATAACTTTTATTTACGGAAATATTTGTACTATTCCTGATATGTCATACAAGTCACAAATGTACCTGTATGCAGATAAAAGGATATTTTTCCCATCCATAAGTTTTAAATCCAGACACCCATTTGTTTAATGATGACAATTTTATATATGAAAACTTGTTTTGCACAGTGGAACACATATATCAGAAATGTAGTGTAATTTTCCTTGCATGAACTGACATTTATTTCATTTAGATTACCTCTTTGATAAACTCTTCTTTCAAATCACATTCTGTTAATATGATTTTTTTTTGTTCTACTTGATTTTCTTCTTCCTCACCATTTCAGTTTGATTCCTCTGGATCAATGTCAGAATCCTTCAACATCACACTTTCCTAGGTTTCTTTTTCTCCTCTGGTTTGTCACTTTCTTCTTGTCCCACAAGGCTTCTGTTCAACCTCAGCTTGTAGTGTAGACTCATGACTGCTTGCTTTTTATGTGACACACTTTAGAACATGTCCTTTGATTCCACGTGTTTTATACATGGAACCTTTCAGTGAGAATAATGGTTTCATCTTTCCTTGTTTGCCAGAACAGTAACTGCAATCTGAAGGAGTCTATATCAACAGCTATATCTATATCTACTTGAGTACTCTGAAAATCACATGTAATTTCTGGGAATGACCGACATTGCCAAGGTGTGGTGGTCTGCGTGCCTCAGTGATACATATAGCAGACTGTAGATACCACCACAGTGAGCGGGTAACTGTGTAGAGGGGAGACAAATGTGTGGTTCCCGAAGAGGGTAAGTGCCTTTTCAGTAGTTGCAGGGAAGTAGTCTGAGCTAGCCTTGTACCATAAGATAATGTGGCTTTGCTTTATGGTTACTGTGAATGGCTGAAAACAAGTGAAAACTGTTGTGACAGTGCATCATAAATTGAAATCTACCATCAAGTGCAGTGCACGCAAAGTAATGTAGGGGTGCTACAGCAATTAGACAGCGCCACCTAAGTGAACCGGGGCTTGCATGGACTCATTGGGGCATGGTGGTCTGCAGTGAACCATGATTAAATATACTAGCTGTATAGAGTTTGTTTTCTTGTGTTGATAAAGTTACTACACTAAGTGGTGACGAATTGTGAAATACTCCACACATTGTCGTCGGCAGTGTTTTGATAAATATGGAGACCTTAGACCAGCTATTGTGCTTGCTCATTGAGAAACAGACTACCCTCTTAGCGTCATTAAGTGATTTACCACAGACACTTACAACAGTTGTGTCAATGTCATTGTCCAGTTGGGTCGCACTGTGTTCTCTGCGTACATTCCCTCCATATGACGAAGCTGTGGAAGAATGGGATGACTGTGAAAAGTAGCTGCAGCAACATTTTATGGCTTTTGGCGTTGGCGATGATCAGCCGTGCCAATCTCTGTTTCTTTTGTGGATTTCTCCAAAAGTGTATCAACTATTGTCTCAGCTAGCCCCCCCCCCCTTATGGGATCCGGCGTCATTATCTTTTCCTGAAATGTATGACATGCTCTCAAATATTATCACAAAAACACCCATGTTATTGCTTCTCGGGTGGTGCCGCAAGCAGCTACATCAATCATACGGTGCATGGGCCGCGGAATTACATAGCCTTAGTAGAAAATGTCAATTTGTTACGGATGGCATCATGAGTCTTATGCCAATTCCATGGTTAGAGATGCTATTCTTAGTAGGTTGGCTCCGGATAAGGAAGTCAGACAACGGGCCCTCCAGCTCCTGAATCCCTCTTTATTTGAAGTATTGAGTATTGCCCAGTCGTATGGAATTTTACATGCCGCCAGCGCCCGACGAATACACGGACGTCAGTTTTGTGCAGTCTGATGCTGCGCCAGACGACACGTCTGTTTCATATGATGATGGGGAAGTTGCCACTGTACACACACGTCAACAATGACGAGCGGGGCAACCACGCGCTAAAAAGAAGCAACAGTGGCAGATGCAGCAGCCGCGACAGCAGATTCAGGTATGTTCGGCGCTTCAATCCTGTCCACATTGCTTTATCAAACACGAGAGGGTAGATTGTTCTCAAGACTGGACCACATGTCGCACCTGTCATAAAAAAGGTCACATTGCTTCAGTCTGCTGGTCTAACAAGACTCCTGCTGTTGTTGATGATGGTGACTCTCTTATGACTGTCAGTTGTGTACTTTCCAATATTAGTAGGTTCTGCTGTCACTCTTATAAATTCCCACACATACTTGGAAATGGGTTCTCTGCCATTGTCACCTGTCACACAATTTGCGGACTTGCAACAAACAGAAAATTCCGATTATCGGCCAGTTTGAGGCATCCACTTCTTACAAGTCGGTTATTCGGTCTCTTACTTTTTATGTTGTTGATCATGCAGGAATGGAAAACTTGTTTGGATATGATGCTTTCCAACTTTTTGGATTCTCCATTATAGACTATGTACATTTGGTATCTGATGATATTCCTTACACTCAGTTAGATGCATTGTGTACAGAATTTTCCTCAATTTTCTCTCCCAGCCTGGGCTGCACTGTCGACTTTGAGGCACATATAATGCTCAAACTGGCGGCCCGCCCAAAATTTTTCCGTGCCCACTCCCTTCCAGTAGCGTTACGTGACCCGGTAAAGGTTGAATTAGGTAGGTTGGTGTCTTTGGGAGCTCTCCTGCCAGTTACTTCTATGAATAGGCATCCCCCCTCGTGGTTTGCAACCCCAATGGCAAATTGTAGTTATGTGGTGATTTCAAAAAGTCCTTCAATGCCCAATGTCTTATTGATACTTACCCTCTTCCTCGTCCTGATGAGTTGTTTGCCAAACTCGTGGGTGGTCAATTCTTCTCCAAAATTGATTTATCGGAAACATATTACCAACTGCCTTTGGATGCAGATCCCAGAAAATTTCTCGTCTTAAACACTCCATTTGGACTGTATCAATACCAACGGTTGCTGTTCGGCGTTGCCAGTGCGCTGGCTATATTTCAGCAATTTTTAGAACAACTGATGGCTTCAAGGCCTGGTTGCATAAATTATCAAGATAATATTGTAGTTATGGGGGCTTCCACAGATGAGCACCTTGCTAATCTTCATGTGCTTTTTCAAGTTCTCCTGTCAGTGGGGTTGAAGTGTAATCTCGCTAAATCTCTGTTTTTTCAGTCTTCTGTTGTGTATCTGATGGGATCCACCCCTTTAGTCAGTGTTGATGCTATCGCGGCCCTCCCACAGCCATCTAATGTTAAAGACCTTCAGGTCTTTCGTGGCAAAATTGCCTACTATCATAAATTCCTTCCTTCCACGGCTGACGTGGCCTATCCATTGAATCAGCTGCTCAGTAAGAACATTCCTTTCCACTGGACTGATGAATGCGAACGTGCCTTTGTCCACCAACTTCAGTCAGCACCGTGTCCAGTCACATTTTACTCGGGGCGGCAACTGGTGTTGGCCACGGATGCGTCTCATATGCGTCACTGATATGATAATGAATAAGAGCGGCCTATTACTTATTCTTCGAAGACGCTCAACAATGCTCAAAGGCGTTATTCTCAGATTGATAAAGAGGCACCTGCCATAGTGTACGCCTTAAAAAAATTCATGTTTTCTTGTACGGTTCCAAGTTTCATCTCATCACCGACCATAAGCCTCTTGTCTCCTTGTTTCATCCTTCAGCAATGCTTCTGGATAAAGCTGCACACAGGTTGCAATGTTGGGCTTTATACTTGTCTTGTTTTCACTATGAGATCCATTACCACTCCACGGCCCAGCACACAAATGCTGATGCCTTATTGTGGCTGCCTATGGGTCCTGACCCTGTTTTTGACCGTGATGAGTTACTCTGTTTCCACATGTATGAGGATGAACATCGTGCAATTGATGGTTTTCCAATTACAGGGGCCATGTTGCTTCTGCCACAGCTGATGACCCAGTCCTCTGTAAGGCGATTAGGTTCATTCAACGAGGTTGGCCTGACAGACCCTCTGGCAAGGCATCTTTCCCTATCTGTAACTATTACGTCTTGAATCTGCAACTGTCTGTTCGTGATGGTGTGGTTTCCAAGGGTGGTGGTTATTGCTTCTCTGCGTCACCGTGCTCTTCAGCTGTTACACCAGGGACATTGGGGTGTTTCCCATACAAAAAGTCTGGTTTGTAGACATGTTTACTGGCGAGGAACTGATGCAGACATTTCGCGCACCCCTGTGTTCCAAATGTGTTCAACAGTCAGCAGCCCCACGAGCTGACCCTTCCTCGTGAACTGCCCCAGTGCACCCGTGGGAATGAGTCCACACCAATTTTGCTGGTTGTTTTCTTGGTGCCTACTGGTTTCTCATCATTGATGCTTATTTCAGTTTTCCTTTTGTGGTTCTCTGTGCGTCCCCTTCCACTTCAGGAACCACAAATGCATTGACAAAGCTTTTCACACTTGAAGGTCTACCCTCTACACTTGTCACAGACAATGGTCCTCAGTTTTCCTCACAGGCTTTTGCAGATTTCTGTTCCGGCCTCAGTGTCCATCATGTCACAGCACCGCCCTTCCATCCACAGTCGAATGGGGAGGTCGAGTGTCTTGTACACACATTCAAGTGTCAGATGAAGAAGTTCCTCACTGAGTTTATTACGGAAGATGTTTTACTTCACTTTCTAAGTTCTTATCGATTTACACCCATGGGTTATCACAGCCCGGCTTACATCGTTGTCAGCTGCGCACATTGTTACATCTTCTTCATTCCTGACAGTCTCAGGCTGTTTCTCAACCTCCTGACAAGTTCCGGGTAGGTTCCCCTGACTGGGTATGGGGGTATGGCTCTTGTGTAAAGTGGATGAAAGGAACCATCAAAACGTTTAGAGGCCATCGGTTGTGTGATATCCGTTCTGATGAACAAATGGTTGTTTGCCATTTTGACCACAAACGTCCACGGGCAGTGGAACTTCTGTTGTCTCCACACAGGACTATTCATACTCCTTCAGAAGCCAATAGTCACCATCTATATCTATGGGTCCCACCTTTACTGCTCACAACTCTGAGCACCCAACATATTTCTGCAGAAGATGTGCGTCCATCACATGAACTGGCTGTGCGGGCAAGTGGGCCAGCATCACAGTTGCATGCACCAGAGGCATCACAGCTGTCACCTGTCATTCAGTCCCAGGGACGTATGCCTCCAGCAGAGAGCATGCCGACTTCTCCACCACCTGCAGCCAGTACTTCATAGATGTCACCCATCATTCAGTCACAGGTCCATGTTCCGTGCAAAGGGTCCTGTCCGGGGCACTTTCACCCATTGTTCATGTGGCACCACGTGGCCTGGCTGCAACACATCAAGAGCCAATGGATGTCTCCACACTGTACAACACCTTTGAAATGTGAATTTCCCAAAGGGGGGAAAGTGTTGTGACAGTGTGTCATGAATTCAAATCTACTGCCACGTGTAATGCGCGCAAAGTAATATAGGTGAGCTACAGCAATTAGACAGCACCATCTAAGTGAACTGGGGCTTGCCTGGACTCAGCAGGGCATGGCAGCCTGCAGTGAACCATGATTAAATACACTAGCCGTATAGAGTTTGTTGTTTTCTTGTGTTAACAAAGTTACTACAGAAACTACAGTCATTTCTGTAGACATGCATCTCTACTGCATGAATATATGATGATGGCATCCTCTTTGGTAAATATTCCAGAAGTAAAATAGTAGCCCATTTGGATTTCTTGGTGGGGCTACTCAGGAGGATGTCATCATCAGAAAAGACAGCACTGGCATTCTACAGATTGGAGTGTGGAATGTTAGATCCCTTATTCGGGTAGGGCGTTTAGGAAATCAAACAGGGGAAATGGATAGGTTGGAGTTAGATATAGTGGGGACTAGTGAAGTTTGGTGGAAAAATGAACAGGATTTCTTGTCAGGTGAGTACAGATTTATGAATATAAAATCAACTGGGGGTATTACAAATTAGGTCTAATTATGAATAAGAAAATAGGAATGTAGGTGGCAGTGTACCAAACACTACATGCTCTCTGTGGTTCTACAAGATGCCCAAATGAAGTAGTTTTTTTTTGTATATTTAGTAAAGCCTTTTTTGGGACTGTTACTGTCCTGGGCTTTTTTATTCCACAGGTTAAGGCCCAGACAAGAACCTTACTAAGGGCATGGAATGTGGAGGTGTGAAATACTGTACACAATATAGACTCTGTGAATACTCAGAGAAGAGGCTGCAAAGAGAAAAGAACTGTGATTGATAATGTTTTGTTTTATAAATAGATACGTTTTTTGAGTTGACCTGAGCAGAATAAGTTCCAGTCTGTAATGTTATCTGGTTGTAATTATGTAAATCAAATACTTGAAATTCATTAACTATTGTATAAGGTTCAAATAAACCCATGTTATTGGTGTTCATTTATAATGGAACAGTATTATCAATTTTATTAGTGAGAAAGTTGGAGTTTAGGTATTTCTCTCTTCTGATCTTAATTTATATGGAAAAGAAGCCCAAACAATTTTAAAAACTAGAAGAACCTTATTTAGAGGCACTGAGTAGCAGGACCTCTCTCTACAAATATCAATGACCTGGAAGAACACATACAAAACAACTCAATAATAAAATAAAAAATATGTGATGGTATTCCTGAAATAGGTGGAATTACACGGTCCCATCACAAGGTAAGCTACTATGAACAGCACAATGATTGAATTTTCATAGTCAGGATAGATACAATGTTAATACTAACCAATGTAGTAAAGTTAATATGCTAACTAGTTCTGCCAATGATGAGGAAATTGAAGAAATGTATGTGGAGTTAAAGGAATTTTTCAGACAGTTAACAGAGATGAAAACTTTATTGTGATGGGAGACTGGAATTTGGTAGTAGGAAAAGGAAGGGAAGGAAAAATAGTTGGTGAGTATGGACTGGGGAAAAGGAATGAAAAGAGGAAGCTGCTTGGTAGAATTTTACATGGAACATAATTTAATCATAACAATCATGAAAGATGGTTTAATACGTGGATAAGACCAGGACACACTGGTAGTTACCAGCTGGATTTAATAATGGGAAAACATAGATTTCTGAAATGAGTTTTAAAGTTTAAGACGAACCCAGGGGCAGATATAGACGGTTACCATATCTTATTAGTTATGACCTTTATAATGAAATGGAAGAAACTGAAGACATGTAGGAAAATAAGGAGATGCTACAATAAATTGATGGTACCTGAGGAAGTAAAGAAGATATAAAATGCAGAATGGCTATGGGAAGAAAAGCGTTACTAAAGAAGCGAAACTTGTTAACATCGAATATTAATTTAATGTTAGGAAGTCCTTTCTGAAAACATTTTTCTGGAGTGTAGCATTGTATGGGACTGAAACGTGGACAATTAGGAATTCAGATAAAAAGATGATAGAAGCTTTTGAAATGTGGTGCTACAGACGAATGATGAAAATTAGATGGGTAGATCACGTAACTAATGTGGAGGTGCTTAACCAAATCGGGGAGAAAAGGAGTTTCTGGCATATCCTGGCTAAGAGAAGGGATAGATTGGTTGGCCACATTCTGATACATCAAGGAATTGTCAACTTAGCATTAGAAGGAAGTTTGTGGGGTAAAAATCGTAGTGGGAGACCGAGGGATGAATACAGTAAGCAGAATCAAAATGATGTAGGTTGCCAAACATATTCTCAGATGAAGAGACTTGCACAGGACAGGGTAGCATGGAGAGCTGCATCAAACCAGTCTGCGGACTGAAGACCACAACAACAACCTGAGGTTCTACAGAATCTCAGATGGAGCTTTAGGTTACATTGACAAAAACAAGGGAAAATAATGCAGTAGAAGATGAATGGGCTGCCTTGAGAGACCAAATAGTAAAGGGATCAAACGACCAAATGGATGGAATGACAAGACTTACAAAAAATTCCTTGGTTATCACAGGAAATAGTGACTTTAATTGATGAAAGGAGAAAATATAAAAATGAAAAGAGTGTATGTCTTTCTTGACTGGGAGAACCCTTATTGCATTGTTTAGCTTCCTGAGTGTAAGTCTTTTTATTTGAGACCACATGGGCAACTTACATGCCAATGATGATGGTGATTAGGACAACACACAACACCCAGTCCCTTGCCGGGAATCGAATCTGGGTCCCATGCGTGGTAGTCAGCGATGCTGCCACTGAGCTATGGAGGCGGATGGAGAAAATATAAAAATGAAGTAACTGAAATAGGTAGAATGGAGTACAGAAAACTAAAATATTCTAAGCTGCTGTATGAATATCATAAACTGAAATGGAAAACTAGTTCTGAACGGAGAAGGGAAAACTGGAGGTTGAAAAGAGTACATAGAGGGTCTCCTCAAAGGAAATGAATGTTGAGATAATAATATATAAAGGGAAGAGGAGGTAGATGAAGGTGAGGTAAGAAGTAGTATACTGAGAGAAGAATTTACCAGAGCACTGAAAGACCTAAGTTGAAACAAAGTCCCTGGAGTAGGCGACATTCCTGCTAGAGCTACTGAAGTCTGAAGAACCAGCTATGACAAAAGTATTTCTCCTGTTGTGCAATATGTATGAGACAAGCTAAATATCCTCAGAAAATGTAATGATCCCCATTCCAAAGAAAGCAGACATAGATAGGCGTGAAAATAACAGAATCATTGATGTAATAAGTCATGTTTCAGACTTTTAACACTAATTATTTACAGAAGAATGAAAAATCTGGAAGCAGTTAACCATGTGGAAGATCAGTTTGGATGTAGGAGAAGTGAAGGAACACATGAGGAAATATTCACCTTCTGACTTATCTTAGAAGATAGATTAAGGAAAGGCAAACCTACATTTCTAGCTTTTGTAGATTTGGAGTAAGCTTTTGACAGTGTTGATTGGAATACATTCTTTCAAATTCTGAAGTCAGCAAGAGTAAACTATAGAAGGTTATTTACAACTTGTACAAAAAAAGAGTCGAAGGACATGAAAGGGATGCAATGGTGGGAAGGGAGTAAATCAGGTTTATAATATCTACCCAATATTATTCAGTCTTTACATTGAGCAAGCTGTGAAAGAATGAAAGGAGATATTTGGAAAAGGAATTACAAAGTTCAGGGTGAAGAAGTAAAAACTTTGTATTTTGCTGATGTCATTGTAATTGTATCAGAGACAGTAAAGGACCTGGAGGAGCAATTGAATTGAATGGACTGTGTCTTGAAAGGATGATTGTTGACTAGAGCAAAACAAGGTTAATGTAATGTAATCTAAGAAAATCAGGCAATGCTGAAGGAATCTGATAAGGTAACAAAACAATGAAGGTGATGTATGGATTTTGTTACTTGAACAGTAGAACAACATACAATGGTCGTAGTGTAGGTGATATAAAATGCAGATGGTAATGGGGAGAAAGGTGTTTATGAAAAAGAGAAATTTGTGAACATTGTATATTAAAGTGTTAGGGAGACTTTTCTGAAGTAATTTGTGAGGAGTGTTATTTTGTATGGTAGTGAAACATGGAGGATGAATAGTTCAAACAGGAAAGCGATAGTAGTTTTTGAAATGTGGTACTACAGAAGAATGCTGAAGATTAGGTGGGTAGATTGCTTAACTTATTAGGAGGTATTGGACGGAATTGGTGAGCAAAGGAATTCCTGGCATACCTTGACTAAAAGAAGTGATCAATTAGAAGGACACATTCTTAGACATCAAAGAATAATGAATTTAGCATTGGAGGAAAGTGTGGCGTAAAAATCATAGAGGGAGACCAAGAGGTGAATATAGTAGGCAGGTTCGAATACATGTGGTTTGCCATTCTTATGAGGAGATGAAGAAGCTTGCTAAGGATAGAGTAGAGTGCAGAGATGCTTCAAACCAGATTTCAGACTGAAGACTACAACAAGAACAACAACAATAACAGAAATGGCATTCTCCATCAATCCTGCCTGGAAAACATCCTATACCGGACAACAATACACTAGGAGAGGGTACAAATATAGTGTATGCAGTGTTCTATGTGGATTTTGTTGTATCTTCTAAGCTTTCTGTCAATAAAATGAAATCTTGGGTTTACCTTCGCCACAACATTTTTTTATGTTACCATTAAAATTAAGGTTCTTAATCTCTCTAATCCCTAGGAATTTTACTGAACTGGCAATATAATTTGCCAAAGGCTACATTTATTATTTAATTTCTTGGGTTTTTATTGAATGTAAGTTTCGATTCTCTAAGAAAGTACCAGTGATATTGTGTCAGAATGCTATGCATGGACTGTCTTGAGTGTGCATATAATAACTGGCATGGATATTTTGTGAATTTAGCAAATTTATAATAACCAAGGATCATAATTATGAGTGAGACAACGTATTGAGTTCAACAATTTTGTATTTGACCTGAATAGTATGACATCATTTGTGGTGTTTATTAAGTTGGAAGCCATCTTTGTTCATTCTGAAAGCATTTTGCCAAACTTTCACAACTATGTCCCCTGCCTCCTTCTTTGTCATTCCAAGTATTGATATTAATTTTGTTGTCAATTTTTCTTCTGTATCTCGTCATTGTTTTCATCTTCATTGATTTACTTTTCAAGCCGTAGTGTGTGCTTATTAGACAGTCCATTTTATTCAATAGATTCTGGAATTCAACCTCACTTTCACTGAGAAGGTTAACATAATGAGCGAATCTAATCACATATCCTTTCTCACTCGTTTTTAATCTCCTTCCTGAATCATTAGTTTATTTCCATCAACGTTTCTTGGATGCATTGATTGAACAATAAGAGCGAAGACTGCTTCACTAGCTTATACTCTTCCTAATCTGAATGCTTCAATCTTTGTATTCGATTCTTATGTTTCACCTTTATTCTTTTATATATTATACAGGATAGTTTACAAATTTAGTGACAAACTGTAAATGATTGTAGTAGGGACATATTGAGGATGGTAAGTCTGAAAATGAATCTGTCAGTAATCTGGATGTGTTACACACCCTCTAACGTCCAGACTTTTCTGAAATACATTTTAAGATGTTATGCTTGTGCCCATCAGTGTGTAAAGTCATGTTTGCTGCTGAAAGAGTGCCCTAATAGCAGACACTGACACCTGTAACTTCAATTCTCTTTAGCATCATTGGATGACATGGGCTTCAATTCTAAATCTGTTTCTCATGGCACCTGCTACCACAATTTGAAGTTTGTTGAAGAACTTCTGGGATGTCTTGTTTATTACTCATCTTTTCAGGGCTTACACTTATTTTCCTGATAATTTTGAAAACCTTGCATCAGTATATACTTACATATCATCAATGTTTCTTCTTTTTTATTCCTATCAGAAATTTGATTGGATGATGTGTTAAGCCTCAATTCTTACATTTATCTGCTTGAGTCACCTTTGGCATTGTGTGGATGACTTTTCTCAAAGTCTGATGGATGCGTGTAGACTTATAGATTCCACAAACTAGTGTGATTACTTATTTTTAAGTCCTATAAAGTGCTGTTAAATTCTGACTAGTACAAAATCCCATATGCTCCTCATACTGACTCCCATTTCTTCTTCTATCATGTCATCAGATAAGTTTCCCAGTGTACTTGTTCTTCCTGTTTGCTCTCTCCCTTATGCATTCAGAAGTCCAATGGTGGAGTTCATGCTGACAGCTTTGATTTTAATTTCCCTGGATTTTGCTTTGGCTTTGAACCTGTTGAATCAGTTCTTCTGTTACCCATTTCTAGTTTGCATTTTTCTATAACCAGTTTGCCTTTGAGCCCCAGCACTTTTTGTTTTTATTTTTTTTATACTCCTAAGTGCAGTATTCCTGTCTGTTCTGTCATTTTCATTAATTAACATGAATTAACTGAAATCTTTCTTCTCTTACCCTATGTTTCTTTGCAAATATCTTCCTTTTATTTATGGCTGTCTATCCAACACTTTTAACTGCTCATTTTAGAGATGTAAATTCCTCTTTAACTGAACTTCCTATTTTGATATTCATTTTATCATTGCCTACATACTTGGAAAATGTCAAATGTATATCATAAATCTCTCAGTACTTCAGTATACCACTTCTACCACACTGATTCTTCTGATAAGTTCTATTGGCTATTAAACTTTCTTACTACAATCAAACTTCTAAGATTTCATACTCAGGTTTATACAATAATACCCTTGTGGGGATCGATACCTAACAACTTTGGACGAGTGTAGTATCTTTCTGTGTTACGAAAGGTCTTTGCTGTAAGGAAGCGGAAACACCAGTTCCCGCCTGACATTTGTATAGTGTAAACGTGTTATAATAAAGTCAGTGTATGAAAGTTGGAGTGTTCGTGTCTTATCCGACCCGATCCTATAAACCTCCACATTGGTGACCCCGATCAAGTGTCGCTTTCGAGTTACCGCCCGAAGTGCTTTCCATCCGCGTCTACCGCGATATTCGCGCTCCCGCGTTCGCATGCCGCCTATTGTCCGTACTGTGCACAATGGCTTCACCTAACGGACCTCCGCCGCCCGGATTCTGCCGTCCCGTGAGTGTGCCTCCACCTGCCGAATACCGACAAGGACAGCAAATTTCTTACAGCTCCGGGAATGCTACTCTGTGTGCAAGCTTCGTCAGTATACCCGTGCCTACTATGGACTCCGGCTTTGTTAGCCCGCCAAAATGCAATCTTACAAGGGACAGCAATGCTGGAGAGGTTCTCTCCTCTACGCCGAGGTTTCCTTCCGATCCCGCTAATGCAGCGGAATTTTTAAGGCTGAACTCTACTCAACAGAACGCTACGGCATTTGAAAGGCCGCCCGTTACATATCATTCCGCGCCTGTTGAACCTCGTGTGCAGGACACCTTTTTCGCCACACCGGGTGTAAACAACGTGTGTAATAGGGTTCATGAGGGTGCCTCGAACGTTTACGACCATAACTTCAGTGTTCCTGCGTCGGTCGAAAATGTTTTGAACACGAACAATGCGGCAGCCGGCGTTCAAACTCCTAATCGTCAGCAGTGCAATATTCATCCGCCACGCCAATGGGACCCATCTACCCGACTTCCGACACACGATGTTGCCTCTGAGGCTCTGCACGCGAACCCTTTTCACCAATTTTATAATATGTCGCCGCAGTTTCTCCAGAATCCATCGCCTGCTAACAGGGACAATTCGCTCGCACAGACTGTTGTTCGACGGTTGGAGAACATGCCCACGCTACCTCCTTTCAAACCTGCTCACCCAGAGTTTTGGTTTAACTTGGTAGAGCAAACTTTCACTGTTTACGGGCTTGACGACGACGCGCGTTTTTACTGCCTTGTGAACCATCTCCACGAGCGCGTCGAATTAATCTACGACCTTGTCAAGAACCCTCCCTCGACAGGGAAGTACACGGCAGCCAAGCAGACGATTCTGCAACGTGTGTCCAAAACAAGGAGAGAGAATGTCAGACAACTAATATATGAAGAGCGTCTCGGCGACAGGTCTCCATCACAGTTGTGGCGATGCCTCCGTTTACTTGTCAGCGAACACGACTTGCCAAACGATACACTCACCGAGATTTGGACAGAGAAACTGCCTCTGCCTGTACAGACTGCAATCTCCGCATACGAGGACAGGTCAGTTAACGAACTCTTACGCGCCGCCGATAGAGTCCATTCTGCCCGGCTACGCGAACTCCGCGCCAGCGCTTCTAGACCGTCTAATACAAGATCTGTCAAGTCAGTTGCTCTACCGGCACCTTCATCTCGACGCAGCGACGGCGCTTCTGACGCCGCGGAAGATCATGGGTCGCAGCTTCCTCCGCCCCCAGCAATGACATACTGTTTCTTCCATTATAGATTTGGAGAGCAAGCACGCAATTGCAAACCACCGTGCTCCTACCCAAACTACAATCGCAGGTAGGCAGCGGCGCAACCTCCTGCAAACTAAACGAGCGCCACCCAACTTTACATTCTGTGTCACACGCCACTAGAAACCATGGCCGGGTGTACGTGAAAGATCTCTCCTCTGGAACAAATTTTCTAGTGGACACCGGAGCCGATGTGTCACTGCTCCCTGCTCGCCTCGCTAACAGGAAGATTCACCGGCAGAAGACTACACTTCGAGCAGTCAACGCATCGCATCTTCAGTGCACCGGCCTAACCTCTTTTAATGTCACCCTCGCCCCCAAGTGCGAGTTAGAGTGGAGATTTTTAGTTGCTCAAGTCGAAGAACCTATAATAGGTATAGATTTTCTTAGGCATTACAAAATAACAATAGATTTAGCAAGCGATCGCGTGTTCTATCCGGCGTGCAACTTGTATATTTCTTGTGTGCCTGCCAGTGTTCTAACTAAGGACAAAGATAACGTTCGCCTAGCTACCAAAAGCGCTAATCTCCCCGGCGAGTCTCTCGAGTGGTCAAACAAGTGGCTCGCAGAGCGAATCGAATCTACGAATCACGAACTTCATCGTCGGCTGCAGGATTTAAGCTCAGAGCTGTCATCTGTCCGCGAACAGCTCAACAGTCTTCAAGCATCCTGCCCGCCTTCAGTACTACAGGTTAGTCAGTGTTCTAGTGATCCTGCGCCCGCGCGCAACTGTGACAGGGATTCCTCTACCTGTAACTGCGTTTGCGCTCGTCCTCATTCTGACAGTGTTATTACGAGTGCTACCCCGCCTTCCCGCCTACCCGGACAGTCAAATTTCCGCGCGCAGGCTAGTGTCAATAACTCACAGCAATCAGCTGTTTCTATGCGCCCGCTGCTGCCCTCAGCCTCGCCAGCGGCGCCTTCCGCAACTATTACTCAGTGTACCAACTCAACCCAACGCGGCTCGCCTGTTTGCAACTCTCTACCTACGGGCAGTTGGCAATCGTGTAAACTCTCGACGCCAGCGCCGCAGCTTCGCTCGGAGGCCGATACGCTCGCGCCTATACAAACTGTTCCCTCGCACACGGCGCCCCGCGTTGCCTTAGTGAGTAACGGAACTGTTCATAGACTACGCCTGATTGACGGACCGCCTATTTCGTGCCGCCCTCGTCGTCTCAAACCCGAACTTATGCCCGTTGCTCGCGAACAGATCGACGAACTAATAAAAGGTGGAATTATTGAACCCTCTTCGGGATGTTGGTCGAGTCCGATTCATTTCGTCGCAAAGAAAGACGGCACTTGGCGCATGGTAGGAGACTATACGAAGCTTAATTCTCGTACCATCATCGATAAATATCCCGTCCCCAACGTGTCAGACTTTAACCACGCTTTGGCCGGCGCCCGGTGTTTCTCGGTGATAGACTGTAAACGTGCCTATCACCAGATTCCTATGGCCCCGGAGGACATAGAAAAAACGGCAATCACCACACCTTTCGGACTGTTCCAATACAGATTCATGCCTTTCGGGTTGCGGAATGCTGCTCAAACCTGGCAAAGGTTTATCAACGAGGTGCTGTTCCACTTAGACTTTTGTTTCGTCTACCTCGATGATATTTTGATTTTCAGCCCTACTGTGGAAAAGAATAAGGAACATTTGCAGATAGTTAAGGACACTCTCGTTGCAGCTGGTGTAGAGCTTAATAATAAGAAGCTGCAACTTCACAAACCTTCAGTTCTGTTTTTGGGATATGTTGTTTCAGCTGAGGGCCTCACACCCCCTGTTGACAAGGTCAAACCTGTTTTAGAATTACCACGACCTGACACTTATAAAGAATTACGTCGTTTCCTAGGAACAGTTAACTATTATAGGAAACATTTGCCAGCTGCTGCTGAGGTTCAGGCACCTCTCACAGATGCCTTGGCAGGCCAAAACACTACCGGCATCCGGCAGGTTCCGTGGACCCCAGTAATGGAAACAGCCTTCGAGAAACTGAAGCATCTATTAGCAAATGCTGTAACTGTGGCTCACCCGCATCCAGATGCCACCCTCTTTATTACAACAGATGCAAGTGACTGTGCTATAGGTGCTGTTTTGAGTCAATCTGTCGGAGACGTTACATCCCCCCTCCAGTTCTTCTCAAAGAAGCTGAATAACGCGCAAAAGAAATATTCTGCCTTTGACAGAGAATTGCTGGCTGTCTATGAGGCAGTGAAACATTTTCGTACGGAAGTTGAGGGACGTGGCTTTTATATCCTCACGGATCACAAACCCCTTGTGGCCGCCATCCAGAAACCTCCGTCTGACCCTCCGCCACGACGTTTCCGTCATCTTGATTACATCCTACAATTTACAAGTGACGTCAGATACATTAAAGGTGCAGACAATATTGTAGCAGATTTCCTGTCCCGTGTCGGAGCTGTCACTTCGGTTCTCGACCTATCAGACCTCCCGCAGCGGCAGTCAGCTGACCCAAACATAATGCAGCTCATCAATGACCACGACTCTTCCCTTAAACCCGTCAAAACTACTTTCCCAGGTGTGACCGGAGAAGTGTGGTGTGACGAATCTACCGGTTCTCTGCGACCTTTCATTCCCAAGGACCTACAGAGACAAGTTTTTGACAAACTGCATAGCCTAGCCCATCCTGGAGTGCGAGCCTCCACCAGACTTGTTACTGAGCGTTTTGTGTGGCGTGACATGCGACGCGATTGCCAAGTCTGGGCCCGATCGTGCATTCCATGTCAGCAAAACAAAGTTTCCAGGCACACCACCCCCCCGCTGGGTACTTTCTCCCAACCACACAAACGTTTCCAACACCTACACATAGACTTGGTAGGCCCACTCACTCCTTCTGAGGGGTTCAGATACGTACTCTCCATCATAGATAGGACTACACGTTGGTTCGAAGCCACCCCACTCCCGAACATCACTTCTGAGACTGTTGCTCGTGCCTTTATAGACACTTGGATAGCACGCTTCGGGTGCCCGGCAGTGTTGACAACCGATCAGGGGCGCCAATTCGAATCCGCTCTGTTTTCTGACATTTGTAGGTTGTGCGGCATCTCCAAGATCCATACAACTGCCTACCATCCTCAGAGCAACGGACTCGTCGAGAGATGGCATAGGACTCTTAAAACTGCCTTACGCTGCCATGGCCCTCTTTGGACTGAGGCCCTGCCCTTCGTACTTTTGGGGTTACGCACCACTTTTAAAGAAGATTTAAAAGGTTCAGTAGCTGAATTTGTCTATGGTCAACCCCTTGTTTTACCAGGTGAACTAGTTGCCCCCACGCCCGTGGCTTCGCCTTCAGAGCTTCCATCCCTGGTAGAACGCGTCAAACTACATTGTAGCAAACTTCACCCACAACCTCCGGCACACCACACACCACCTCGTACTTATGTACCCGTTGCACTTAGTTCGTGCACATATGTTTTCCTGCGTGACGACACCATTAAGGCCCCCCTTCAGCCGCCTTATACTGGTCCTCACAAGGTGCTCCGTCGTGCGGCAAACACCATGGACATTCTCCTGCACGGTTCCAAAACTACCGTTTCACTGAACCGAGTGAAACCGGCTCTAGTTGAGCCCGCTTCCGATGACTCCCCCACACCCTCACCCCCACCCTCTTCGAACGACTCAGGCAATCGGAGTCATTCTTCTTCACAACCCCTCACCCATTCTTCGAACAACTACCTTTCTGGTGGTCCACAACATTCGAGTCAGCCCTCTGATCCCCATCCTTTCCGAGGATTTTCACCTCGCATGACTCCCTCCTCACAAAACTTCACCCTTTCAACCCCTTCTTCCTGCACAAGTTCGTTGCGCCCATCAAGCGGCAAGAAATTGTGTCCACATCGGTCCTCCACACCTGTTTCCCCTGGCCGTTTGCCTGCCACAACTACTCCTACCACACCCGCCTCGGATGCATCACCCTCCTTATGTCGGGGTTTTGCCACCCCCACTTGCAGAAGTACGCCTCCCTCCACTGCTACCGAGGTAGAATTCAAAACTAGGGTTGACCCAGATCATATCTGTAACCTCAGCGTGTTAGTGCAGGGTGTTTCAGTGTTCATCATGCTCGCGTGTGACGATAAAAGTGATCAGGAAGGTGGTGTAGTGCAACGTGTGGTTCGACGCATCACAGCTTCCCACCTCGCCTCCGCAGGCAATCTACGTGCGTTCGTCCGCCCGAACGGAACCGTCATTGTGCGGTTCCCAGCAGATCATCGAGGCCCCCCACAACAATCGACAAGATTTGGACGTCGGCTTCGCCCACCATCCACCCTCAAGGACTTCGAGACTACCGTGCCGGGTTTTGCCCCACGGTCACCCACCAACCGCCCCCTACCTGAGGATGCACAAGAGCTGCCAGTCACCTTTCTGCATCCCCTACCAGCTGTGTAATTTTAATCTTTTAAGTTTTTTTTTTTTTTTTCATGTACTCCATACTGCCGGGGGGGGCTATGTGGGGATCGATACCTAACAACTTTGGACGAGTGTAGTATCTTTCTGTGTTACGAAAGGTCTTTGCTGTAAGGAAGCGGAAACACCAGTTCCCGCCTGACATTTGTATAGTGTAAACGTGTTATAATAAAGTCAGTGTATGAAAGTTGGAGTGTTCGTGTCTTATCCGACCCGATCCTATAAACCTCCACACCCTTTATTCAGTCTCTTGCTTAAGGCTAACTTCCTCTTAGCATGGAAATCTGAATGGTGTTCACAGTATTGTAGACTCATTCAGGAAAGTATGTAAGTTGAGCTCATATAAATGGGAAATCATTCTAGTGACAATAGAGGTCATAAATGGGGAAATGTAGTGACATTAGTTACTTTGATGAAGAATATGTTGTAATGGGCCAATGTCTGAGGCCAAACATTCCAAAAATAGCAGAGGTGTCTGGTTATTCATGAGTTTTTGTCATGAAATTTAGGGAAGATAGAAGTTAGATGCTTGCCCCAACTGTAAAGCAGGAAGGTGGTAATCTGTAGAAGAGTATAACTGTGTAATTCTGGTGGAAGCACAATTGTTTTATATTACACTTTTCAGAACCCTTGTTTGAACATAGAGGTCCACAGTAAATGACTTGTGGCAGCGATAGCTCCTACAAGGTATTGACCACCTCCTTGGAAGTGTAATATCTGCACTAATGTCTTTGGGCAAGCCACTTCTCGGCCACCATTCTCTCTTGTAAACCAGTCTTTGTATGTTCATGTTGCAAGTAACAATCTATATTTGCTGGTTTCAATGGGGCTACAACCACTCTAAATCCTGTAGTGGTGACCCTGACTGCCTTATTCTGCTCACAAACATATGTTTTAGTGTGTTTCATGCCGCCTGTGCTGGTTTTTTCTTGTTTTAGGATGAGTCATGGACTAACGGCCTCCTGCCACAATGACTTCGCCAGTGTGAACCACTCAGAGCTACATTCTGGCCCCGAAAACGTTCACGACATCACCTCAACTGCAAGACATGTCGAAGTCCTTCACTTCAAAGCTTCTACACCTGGCCTGGCAATTTTTTCAAGATCTTTTTGCTTTGGGTCTTCACAACGGTGGACATTGCCTCACAAAGGGCTCAGGCTTTGTTATTCTGAACATTGCACACAGTGCTGAGGATTTTCTACAGTTTTCGTCCCCTGCAGAACTATTTCACAAGTCTCAACATCTACCAGTGTCATGCGCTAATAGTGCAAATTTCAGTGCTTCGAATTTGAATTTATCGCCTGCCACTGCACTGCAATGTGCTTCATTGTATCAGCCCATGGCACATGTGCCCGGTCATTGGATATTCAGTACTTCGCTTCCACAGGACCTTCTCCAATTTGCCACTCCTTGTGCTCCTCTTAGTGAACATATTCCAGACTCATCCTCAAATTTGGTCTCCAGTTAGAGTTCCCACTCGCTGCACCTCTTCCATCACATGCAGTTTCAGTGACTAGCAGTGCCGTTCCATCCTCTTTTGTGCAACTGCCAGTTTCTCAAATGTGACACTGCTCTGAACAATCTAAATTTTGCAAGTGATTTTCTGTTCATGAACTTTTTGAACAATGACAATTTTCAGAATGTGCAGTCATACTCAGCATCCTGGGATGCACCTGCCACACCATGACCACAAGTGCTGCCCTCTTCCACTTGTATGACTGGTGCTTCTCAGAATTTGTATCTGCTTGCCATCAAATGCCTATTTCTCCAGCACATTTCTGTGCCGCTGCCTTGTCGGCCTACCGTGTCACACTATAACACTGTGTTGTTATGCATCCAATCACTTTCCTGACCCCACCGGGGATTTTTGTGCCGTATGACACTGACATTGCCACAAAAACAACAGGCTGGCACCGCCGTCACAGGGAATGACACTCAGGCACTATGATCAACTCCTTCCCCTCTTCCTGGACATCTACTGAAGCTGCCATCCTCCTCATTCAATGCACCAATGACTTGGTTCACTTTGGTAGAACAAATCTTCGACCACTACTCTCCGAATGACAACACTCATTACCTATGCTTGATAACGCACCTGCATGAGCACTTTGACTTCATCTGCAACCTAGTCACATCGCCTCCTACCTCTCACCACTACTACACAACCAAGCAGACATCATCAAATGGATTATCTACACACCTGATGACACGATCCACCACATCCTACATGAGGAACACATTGGCGATGAGAAACCTTCACAGCTATCGAGGTGCCTCTGCTTGCTGGTCAGCGACATGCAATGCCAGTCTCCATGCTCAGGGCGGTCTTCAGCAGTAAGTTCCCAGTTCAGATGGCACTCACCTACAATATACTCAAGTCGTCTAGTGAGCGCATTCACATCATGGACCGAGTGCATGATGCATACCTTTGGGCGGCACACCACAAGCTGCAATCACAGGCTCAGCAATCACCACCTCAACCTCGCCAACTTAGAAATGGCAACAATTTGGCCTCCTATGCAGACTTCCACGAAGGCCCGCCTCCCTTCATTCACTATCCGCAGAAACAGGTCCCACACTGCTACTACCACAGCCATTTTGTAGACACCACGTGGAAGTGGCGCCCACCGTGCCTTCACCTGAACTCGAAGCCCAGGATGACTTAGGCGCCACATCCTACTCTGGTAACAACAGGCACCTACACACGCAGCAGTCCATATGTTCATCCCCACCTCCAGGTGGTCACCTCTACATATACAACTACATTTCTGTACTCCTGATCGACACAGATGCTAATGTCTCACTGCTTCCATCGTGCATGGTGACTGGGCCTCTACAACCTCACCAAGCAGTTCTTTGAGCTGTCAACGCCTCTCAATTTCCTTGTGCTGGTTCTACCCCATACTCTGTTCACCTGTCTTCTGAGTGCATGTTAAAATGGAACTTCTTTGTGGCTGACATTTTGCACCTATACTAGGCATGGATTTTCTGGCTCACCAAAAAACTTTGTCCTGATATAGTGCGTCACACCGTCTTCCACCATACCTGAAACAGACACTTCCTGTGTCATTCATCGAGCTATACCCCTCCCATCACTGTGTGTATTAATGAGTTCGACAAACTTTTTTCACAGCGGTCTAGTGAACATGATGACGTGATTAAACTGTGCCCTGAAAAAGACAACATTTAAATATAGATTGAGAAACCCTGACATGGTTTTTCGTCTTGAATATGACCAAGACATTAAAGATAAACGTGTAGCAATGAATTAAAATCTGTGCTGCGGCTGGGAATCAAACCCAGACCTCTATGCTTACTAGGCAGATGTCTTACTGTTAGACCACCGCACCTCTAATGACTAAGGTGCCTCGGAATAGTATAAGTATGACTTCCCTCTACGTCACAAATATTAATTCTGCTTCTGTGTGCCAAAGATAATTGTCACTACTGTCAAGCCGCTCCATGCAGTGGTGACAATTATCTTTGGAACACAGAAACAGAATTAAAATTTGTGACATGGAGGGAAGTCGTATTTAGACTATTCCGAGGTGCCTTAGTTGTTAGAGGTGTGGTGGTCTAACGGTAAGATGTCTGCCTAGTAAGCATGGAGGTCCGGGTTCGATTCCCGGCTGCACCACAAATTTTAATTATTGCTTCACATTTATCTTTAAAGAAAACATTATCCACAAGTGCTCTGACACTATTAAACAGTTGAATTTGTTTATGTCGAAGGTCTGCCGAACTGCTGACAGGGTCACCGACAATGCTGTGGCCCAGCTGTCACTGTTACATGCGGTGCCTCCTGTCACAACAGTGCGGGTGAACATTCTCTCTGCAAGAGAGAGAACATTATTCCCTGTCTCGCTGATGCTGAATCTCAACCGTCATCTGCCAATCAGCTCCTTGCATCTCTCCTAGTGACTTCAAAGGACACTAATATCAAGTTTAGTACTTGTTCTTGCAGTGAAAACAATGATGTTGCGCCCACATGCAAGGTTAACAGTGATTCTGACAGTTTGGTATGCCCTGCCCGCTCCTATGTGGAGGTGTGTAAACAAAACTTGGTTGCCAAGACGAACACATCTGCTGTTTGCAAAACGTGCATATCCTGCCCTCTTGTGTCTGCTCCGTGCCCCTCACAACCCACAGGCAACTTGAGAACTGGAACTTCAACTTCCTTAGCCTCAAGCCAGCCTCCCCATCACGTCACCATGGTGAACTATGCTAAAAGAAAATATTGCAAGTCATGATAAACATGCTCCTGTTTGAGCTATCAACCCTTCCTCTAGTGTTTTCATCAAATTGCATTGTGTTTCAAGGGCATAATCTCCAGTTGTTACACCTGCTGCTTGATTGTTATCTTCTGTTTGTGTGACAGTGCAGCCACCCAGCCACCCTTCATCTCCGCTGTCACTTGCAGAACTTTGCCCTCTCCTGGCTGGTCTGCTTCTGCCCAGCCATCATCTTGCCCTTATGCAATGATGGCACTGCCAACTGCACTGGTGGCCACTCTTGCTACTACCCAGCCTGCTGACCTGTCAGCTGCCACAGCTCGGAAACAATATTGCACCTCTAGCAGTTCCAGCAGCAGACAACACAACCTCGCCACCACTTCCCCTCCTGCAGGCAGCCACAACAACTGACAGGGTCACCGACCCCCCAGCTGTCACTGTTATATGCAGTGCCTCCTGTCACAACAGTGCGGGTGAACATTCTCTCTGCCACACCCCCTTAAGACTCGTGTGAACCTACACTAGCCTATGCTGCTTCCTCCTCTGCGGCACTTTCACATCATTGCATTGTAGTTGTCACCAATGGCACTGTACACAAACTATGACTAACTTATGATGCTAATGTCATTAGCAAACGTTGCAGAGTAGTTTGTGGTGGTAGAGGCACAGATTTCTGCGCTGCTCAATTCTGGCATTATCGTACCTTCATCAAGCAATTGGTCTTCTCCCATCCTCTTAGCAACAAAAAAAAAAAAAAAAAAAAAAAAAAAAGGCAATGGTTCTTGTCATATGTGTGGGGACTATCATGTCTAATATCATTGTAAATATGATCTACAGACAAATAAATTATTATTATTATTATTATTATTATCAAAAGCTCAATGCCAGGACAATCATATACAGATATCCAATTCCGAATGTCGCAGACCTTACCCGTGCACTTGTGGGCACAAAGGTTTCTTCTGTTGTCGGCTGTAAATGATCATATCATCAAATCCTGATGGCTCTGGAGGACATTGAAAAAACTGTTATCACGACTCCGATCAGTTTATATCATTATCACATCGTGCCTGACTTAAGAATGCCACACAAATTTGGCAAGGCTTCATAACCTAGGTTCTCTTTCCACTTAAATTCTGTTTTGTTTACCTGGACAACTTCCTAATTTTTAGTGTTTCTCTCGAAAATACCAAACAACACCTAAAGATCCAATATGACACACTCTAGCTGGGGCGGGCATTGAGTTAAACCACAACATGAACCAACACCATCAAAACTCTGTCCGCCTTCTAGGCTACACTGTCTCTGCAGATGGTATCTCCCCTCCAGTTGAGAAAGTTCACTCTTTAAGCACCTCCCTTGTCTTTCAAACTTCAAGGAAATTAGACGTTTCCTGGGCACAATAAACTATTATCAATGTCATCTGCTGGGTGCTGCTGACATTCAGGCTCCACTTACAAATGCGCTGTACATAGTTTGGATAGCCACAACGTGCTGTCCCCCTCCTCAACAAACCATGTGTGCACTGCTAAAGTGTTTCGACCCCCACCTGTCAGTGGACGTGGACACCTCTCATGCATTTCTACTCCCATCATGTATGGCGTACATCATCATCGCACTTCGGTCATCTGCCCACACAGCTACACGTCTACTAGATTGTCAAGTCCAGACCCCACGACACTTTGCAGACTTCTCAGTCGTCAGCCCCACTGCTCGCCGCCTACATACTCTGTCGAGCCTACCCGATGATGCAGTGGAGCTCACCATCCTTCAAGCTCAAAGATCTGAATTGTCGACTGCTGCCGTCGCCTGGCCTCCCTCCCTGGCTCAAGAGAAACTATGGACTAACTCCTTGGAAGTTTCATATTTGCATTAATGTCTTTGGGTGACCCACTTCTTGGCTGCAATGCTCCTTTGTAATCCAGTCTCTGTATATCCATGCTCCGAGTAGCAATAAAGTTTGTCATTTTGTATTTGGTGATTTGACTGGTGCTACAACCTCTTTAAATCCCATAGACTCATATATAGTTCCCGTGCTGACCCAATAATATCATCAGGTATTGTGGGCACAGGATAATCAATATTGGTCTTAGATCAAAGTCAACAAGTTGTCTATACATATGAACAATTTTCTGTGTTACACTACATCGATGATCAAGTCCACCATACAAATGGCGAATGTCCTTGAGAGCATTATGGTTGGATGTTTGGTATGTGGATTGCAGTCATTTTTATGTTGTCTGGAAATTATGATCAAATCTATATCCCAGGATATTAGGGTGATCCTTTTCCATTTCTTGATATTGACAGAATGAGGATATGAGAAAGAAAATTGTGGGACTTTTGTCATGGCTCTGATCTGTAAATTATCAATGCATAAATGACTGTAACCAGAAGTAAACATTATAATATCCCACAAACTGTGTGACCATCTATCCAATCCAAATCATATCGTAAATGCTCATGCCACAGTATCATCAATCATGCTTAGTAGTTCTAAATCTGAATATCCTAAATTATAAAAATCAAGTATAATAATAAGAACAAAATCAAATAACAAAGGCAAAATAGTAATCCCACATACAGTTAATACTAGAAGGGTGTGAGAATTGTTAATGACAAATATCAACAAACCTAATGTGTCCACCCTTTCAGATGCCTATGATTGCACATTGATTCCTTGCATAATATTTAGGATACAGTTGTGTTTTCTGGTGTGAGAGTATTTAACACAATGGCTGTTTGGCTGTTGTGTGGCTGCCAGCTATGCCTCATCCCTAATGTTGTGTGCCTGACCTTGGGTTGAAACAACCATCGCTAATTGTGCAGCAGTCAATGTGTACCTAAATTGCCCTCAGGTGAAAGTTGTATAACAGGAGATGTCTGTAAACACAAAAGTGTGTTTCGGCACACATTACTGACAATGTGTTGTTTAAATTACTTCAGTTCCTAAATTTGGAGATTTTTGTTCTATCTTATTTCAGGAAATGGAACCTGGATAAACTGAAGGAAACTGAAGTTATTGAGAGTTTCAGAGGGAGCATAGACGATGATTGACTGAAACAGGGGAAAGAAATACAGTAGAAGATGGGTAGTTTTGAGAGATGTAATTGTCAAGGTTGCAGAGGATTGAATAGATAGAAGAACAAATCCAATAACAATCCATGGATAGCACAAGAGATACTGAAGTTAATTGATGAAAGGAGAAATAAGAAAATGCGGCAAATGAACTCTGAAACATCTGGCTCAAAACAAGGCCACAGAAGCATACAATATTCCTTCTTAACTGCTCACATGCTTGGGAGAGTCAGTCATAAGGAAACTGTTGTGCCTTTTGTGCAAGATGTATGAGGTAGGGGAAATACCCTTAGAATTCAGAAATGTTAGGCCTATAATTCTAATGCCAAAGAAAGCAAATTGAGACAGGCATGAAGATTATAGAAGTATCAGTTTAGTAGCTCATGGTTGCAAAATAATGACTCAAATTATTTACAGATGAATGGATAAACTGGTAGAATCCAACCTTGGAGAAGATCAGTTTGGATTGAAAAAAATATATAGGAACACATGTGGCAATACTCACCTTACAACTTTTCTTAGAAGATAGGTTAATTAAAAGCAAACCTATATTTATAGCTTTTGTAGATTCGGAGAAAGCATGTGATGTGGCTGACTGGAATACAGATCTTAAATTCAGAAGGTAGCAGGGGTAAAATATAAGGAATGGAAAATTATATACCACTAATTAAGAAACCAGAAGCATTTATGAGGGTCAAATGAAATTAAAGGGACACAATGGAAAGCGAGGGAGGTCAGGGCTGTAACCTTTCCCAAATGTATTCATTCCTTACATTGAGCAAGCTGTGAAGGAAAACAAGGAAAAAATTTGGAGACAAAATTAAAACTCAGGGAGGAGAAATAAAAACTCCTCCGTTTGTGAAAGACATTGTAATTCTGTTACGGACAGCAAAGGACATTGAAGAACATTTGAATGGGATGGACATTGTCTTGAAAGGAGGTTATAAGATGAACATTAACAAGAGCGAAACAAAGGGAATTGAATGTAGTCTAATAAAATTAGACGATGCTGAAGAAATTAGTAAATGAGGCAATAAAGGTTGCAGATAAGTTTTGTTATTTGGGATTTATGATGAATGAAGTATAGGATATGTAAAATTCAGAATAACTATGGGAAGAAAAGTATTTCTGAAGAGGAGAAATTTGTTGACATCCAGTATTAAGAGTTAAGAAGTTATATCTGAAAGTATCTGCTGGAGTGTAGCATTATATAGGAGTGAAATGTGGATAGAAAGGAGTATAGACACAAAGATAAAAGAAGCTTTTGGAATATCATGCTACAAATGAATGCTGAAGATTAGATTGGTAGATCATGTAAACAATCTACATCTACATGTACATGGGATACTCTGCAAATCACATTTAAGTGCCTGGCAGAGGGTTCATCGAACCACAATTATACTATTTATCTCCCATTCCATTCTCGAATAGCGCGCTGGAAGAAAGAACACCTGAATCTCTCTGTTCGAGCTCTGATTTCTCTTATTTTATTCTGATGATCATTTCTACCTATGTAAGTGGAAGTCAACAATATATTCTCGCATTCGGAGGAGAATGTTGGCGATTGGAGTTTCGCAAGTAGCCCACGCCGCAGGAATAAGTGCTGTTGTTGTAATGATTCCCATCCCAGATCCTGTATCATTTCCGTAACGCAGTATCCATGGATTCATGAGGATGCCTCAATACCCACAAATGGCTATTCACTCAATGTAATTGGAAATGAGACTTGTCAGACCAGGCAAAGTGCTTCTACTCATCAACAGTCCAATATTTGTAATGATGGGACCATGTGAGGCATAAAGTTTTGTGTTGTGCAGTCAGCAAGGGTACACAAGTAGGAAATTTGGCTCTGAAAACCCATATTGATGGTGTTTTGTTGTTTGGTTCATACACTGACACTGGTTGATGCCCCAGATATGAAATGTGCAGCTGTTCACAGTTGGGTTGCTTTTCTGTCAATGTTGAACAATTCTCTAAAGACATTGGTCCCATTCTTGCAGGATCTTTTTCCAGCTGCAGCAATTTTGTAAATTTGATGTTTTACTGAATTCCCGATATTCACTGTGCATTTGTATAGTGGTGGTATGGGAAAATCCTCCATCATTACTACCTCGGAGAGGCTGTGTCCCATCTCTTGTGTGCCAACTATAACATCTTGCACCAGGAATGTATTGCCTTATATAGGTATTGAGGACCACAATGCCATTTTCTAAGTGTTGACATATTTCTAAAAAATAGACAAAGATTACTCACCAGGCGAAGGAGCACAGCTGTGACAGCAGCTCAAATAAATAGAACACATACACACACACACTCACAAATGCTAGCTTTCGCAGCCTAGCTGCTTCGTCAGGCAGAAGGGAAGGAGAGGGAAAAGAAAATGATGATGGTTTAAAGGAGTGGGTAAGGAGTCATTCCAATACCGGGACAGGAAAGACTTATCTTGGGGGAAAAAAGGAGGGTAAACAAATACACACACACCCACACATTTACACAGACGCAAGTACACCTAGGCAGACATACTGTATTTGTATACACATGCCAATACCATTTTCTTTGGCTCTTCAGTGTATATTGAAAAATATATGATTAAATTTCACGCTTCAATTACATCAGATCTTTTTAGTTTTTGGTGAAGAATTTTTAGGAAAAATTAAATTGTCCACATTTCAACAATATGAATTAAATTGAACATGAGAATACAGATTTACTTTCATATGTAGTTACTATTGCAAAGGATATTTTGTGACATGCAAGTAATTAAATAAACAATACAGGTACTAATATAGACATATATTTTGTCATATATATATATTTATACACATTGTGGTAGGGATGCCTACAATAAATGCTTTCTGGAAGGGTTTATGCATTCTCATAACATGAAATTATACATAAATTATACTCAGAGAACAGTTTCCTTTGCACATCAGGATACATAAGTAGTTTCTGGGCTGCCTATAAAAGGATGTAATGTGTCATAATTTTATTCTCCATTTCTTTGTTTTAATATGATGATTCTTATAAATGGAGTATTGACAGATGTTTAGAACAGGCGTCCTCAAATCTGGTCAGTTTATACTGAAAATTTCAATTTTATCTAACTGAAATTAGTTGCATTAATAGTTTTACCAAGATCTGAAGAAATGTTTTTATTTCAGTTACTCTAGTAGTCATAAGGAGGCACATCAATATACTGGGAAACGGGATTCTTCATTGTACATTGATAGGGAGTGAATACTTCAGCACACATAACTCTTAGCAATTATTAATTGCTTAACATATACAATATTCAATACTTTACATGTACAATCTTTAATAGTATTCTTTCTCTTGTAAACATTCTCTAGTAATGCAACAACTGGTTTTCTTTGGGTACACAACAATTTGACATATATTATTACTTTCACTAAATGCGGTAACAGCAATGGATACACATCAAGTCGTTAGATAACATTTACCATTTAAATACATATATATATATATATTAAAAGACATACCTAACTTGTAAGTTATTAGCAATCACATCATTGGTTTTGAAGAGTACATTCAGAAGTATACCATTAGGTTTCATACTTTTATCATTTCAACTAAAACTAGTATAAGGTCAGTAAAATAAAACTAACTTAAAGCACAACAACACATTTAGCTAAGTACATTGATGACATGAATTTCAATCAGTTCTAATTCCTTGTTAATTCAATACCACATATGAGTATTAACATCAGCTACCATTCACATGTATATAAAATTCTGAAATTTAGTTTAATATTACATTATTCCATTCTAATATATTTTAATAACTGCAATATTAAATTTATCACCTAAACAGAAGGGTTAAATTAACAAAACCTGAATTTCACAGTTTTTACTGAAATTGGGCATCTAGACATTAGCAATTTAATTTTAAATATCACCAACAATAAACTTCACCAATAAAAATGAAAAGGAAATTACACAATCATGGTACTCAGTTCCATGCATAGATTACAATAATTTTTGAATAGACTTACTTACTTTCAGGTTTACATTTATTTAACAATAGTTGCAGGAAAATGAAAAATGATTACGAGATTTTCTTCTCTTACAAACCACAAGTATAATTATTTTTCCCTGTAGCTTATTTCTGTTCTGTCATTAAAAGCAGGGGGGTGTTTAACTTCAACGTGAGCAAAGAAAACCAAGAGTCGTATAACTTACTCTAACTGAAAATAATTGAATGATCAGTAGTGTTCATTTGAACTAGAGCTCTGAAAACATTTTATTGTAATCTTACAGTATGCTTCTCATTTAAAATACTTATGAAAATTTTTTAATGGTCAATTTGTTTCAAATTGTTATTTGAACTGAAGCATCATCACTGGCTAAAATTTAGTTATTATGTTTCATTTCCACTATAGTTGCAGTGCAAAACCCACAGGTCTGTGCCTTCCTTCCTGATTCATGTTCTTATTTTTAGCGAACAATCTCACCGTTCTTTTCTGCTGTAGTCTTATAAAGTTTTAGCACCTACAAATTTAGTGACAATAAGTTTGTTTGTCACTCTAAATATGGTGTATATTATTATTCCTTAGAATGCAAATTACTATTGAATGGGGCTTAACAGAGTGTATAATAAGGGACAGGTGATCAATCCCTCTTGCATAAGTATGTGTCTTTTGGCAGTATTAAACATTAGAGCCATTGAATGTAAGTACTGAAAAACAATTCTCACTCAGAATTAAGCAGTTGTTTTGGCGATTTTTCCTTTGTTTCAGTATGATGAATGAAACACGAAACATTCATACCTCATGGGCAATGAAAAGATGCCATCATTTAGTAACTTCTTTTTCCCACATGAATTTTTTCAAATGTGAGTTCTGTGACAGCCCACGAAGATGATTGCATTTTTGTGCATTTGTCTCAATAGGCAAGATTGGAATATCAATATATTCGAATGTTTTAATTACTTTTAATTAGCTTAATCACGTACCGATATTTTAGTACCGTCAAATGGGTGATTTTGGACAGTTTTGAGAATCTTTTCACAATAACTTTTGTAGGTTTTGTCAGATTTCATTCTTTTTATGGACGTGGTGGGATACAGGTATAACCAGTAAAATATCCTACAATCAGAACATCGATGTGCGTCTCCTTTCAACTGAGACAGACAAATAAAGTGTGCCAAATCATCCCCATGGTGATTTCGGTCTCGTGTATTTTCAATCGCTGTAGAGTGTTTCGAAGTGTATGTGGTGATTTCGGAAGCTAATCGACTTTTTTTTTTTTACGGTCTGCTTTCTTTCTATTGGATTTAATGACTCTTAATGTATTTTAATGATGTCCGTTATTAAAATAATGGATAAGGACTGAGATAAGTTGTTTTTTTTTTTGTTAAAGGCTTTGCTATATTTTAATTTGCAACACTGAATATCTCAAGCTGCTTTCTTTAAAATTTATGGATCATAATTACATCGATCTTGAACACCTTTCTTACTGTTATACATTCTCGGCAGTGTCCAAAATCATCCCACAAAGTACACAATCTCGAAAAAAACCTCCATTACTTTGAAACTTCACGGAAAATTCATAACAAACTGGTACAAAACTTCTCACAGTGCTGCAGCCTACTGATCTCGTTGTCAACTGACGCTACAATACTTTACCGCCAGTCGCAACAACAGTAAGTTTCCGCTCCTTAACACAGTGATAACTTTCGACAATGAGACTGTCCGACTGATTATTGCATCGGTAAACAATCGATCCAAATGCAGGAAGCGAGAATTTCAGTCTCGTGCATAAAATAAGCAGCATGCAGTGATGGAAATTAGCGCTAATTCGTTGCTATGTAGCGGGAAAGGGAAGATAAACCATATTGTCTGAAATCACCACAGTGTCCGAAATCACCCAGTTTGATGGTACCAATATAAATTTGTGGTAAAGCAAAATGTTTGCAACACTTGTCATAATATTTTAAGCACCATTCTTCTCCGTAGTTGTATCAGTATATTTTTCTGGATCTATAAAATTAATTTATAGGTATTTTCCATGTTTGAATTGCCTGTGAGAGATTTTTAGAGAATACTGCATAAAAAAAAACCATAGTAATCCTCAGAGGTGTACTTCTACTGCACAGGATGGGGGGTGAATAATGCATTCATATATCATTAACAATTAGTAACTAATCAATATGAAATAAAAAATGATTAAAAACAGAAATAAATCTTGAATAACATGTAACCCCTTTGTAAGGAATTGCAGAGATCCTTTATTTCAATCTTTGATTACTTAAGTGGCCTATTAGAAATATGTCTGATTCAACTGACAGTAATCAAGCAGCAGAATAAAAATCTTTCCAGAAATCTGGCAGACTTCCACTTCAGCCAATTCAAATTGAGAAATTATTGAAGAACAACACTATTTTAATGTCTGTCTTGGACTTAACAATAGCCTTACATATACATTTTTCCTCACTATTGATACATGTCTGAAACCCATTTTAATTATAAATGCTTCAATTGCTTATAATTTTCTTCTGTGTGAAAATCAAGTACTTTCAGACATTACATAATTACATGAAACTGACAAAAGTATTATTCTAATCTAAAATTTGAAATAAAAAAGTAAATGAAATATAATAAAATAATAGATATAAATAATGAATAATGAGTTTTATTTATAGGAATAATGAGTCATTACTGAGCCACAATGATAAAACTGCCAGATAATTTCTATTTTTTTTCTGAAATGTAGCTATGCACATGTCAAATTACAACAATGCTGGATTCATATAAAGACATTAAGACCATGTTGTCATTTATTTCTGGAACACCTTCACTTAGTTCTTTCCTGTTTCATATCCATACATCACACTCTAAAATCAGGCACTAACATTACATTCATGCAATATGTGGATGTATCTCTACAGACAAGATCCAGAAGTAAGGTCAAGGAAATCCCTTGTGTTCCAGTCCTCCAAGTGAAAGATGACATCTCCAAATGGTAAAAAAAGAAACCAATTAGTGATAAAACACCTTATGGATGGTAATAATAGGAATGTACAGGCTGAACATTTACATGTTCTTATTTCAAGAACCGCAGATAAGATGTAAAGAATGCAAGCAAAACAATTACTCTTTATAATCAATAAAACAAGAAATACTACTTAAAAGCTTCTAGAAGTAGTGATATCTAATCTTCATTTACATAATATTTTTCTTGGAAAGTTTAACAATTATTATGTCTTTAATTAAACCAAAATCAATAATTCAAGTAATGAAGTTTGTGGCTTTAAGAGAGCATACCTGTCAGTAATATTTTTATCAGTAGTATTACCCATATCCCTGAACAGACTCTTTTCAGCAAACTGGATCAATGCAAGTGTAGCAGCAATATGTATTGAGTGAAGTTTAATAATGAGTAGACATATAATACTGTCATGATGAGGTTCCAATTAAGTATTCATGAATCCATAATCTTAGCTTACAGTGCAATTTTTTCATGCTACTTCATTAATATAAACGAAGAACATAGATATAACTGTGTAAATATTTCTGATTCTCAGTATATGGTGCATACAGAGATATTTCATTGTTGAACAAGGTAATGCTGATAGATTGCAATTCAACATAAAAACTATTGTCAAGCCATGACTCGGACATGAAAAATACACTTATACAAACACAACTTCCATCCACAACCTTCATCAGAAAAAGGACATATATACTTCCAATCATACAATCAGACAGGATGAGCTCACAAACACACAACCATCATCTCCAGCTGCTGCATTCTAAGTAATAGTCTGAATTGAGTGCAACTCTGGGCAGGCATGAGAGCAGAAGGCGGATGGGAAGTATGCTGGATGAGGTTAGGGATGGACATGGTACTGCCTTATGGTGGAAATATTGCAGCTTAGGAACATATTGTGAGGGGGGGTCAGAGAAGGGTGGTAGGGAAGGCAAGACAAATGATAGCACTTATCCATCCCCACCCTTGCCTTTCAATCTTCCCATCTTCCTTACCCTCCCATCCCCACTCCATATTGTGCTCACCACAGAGCGTTAATTGGAACACAGCAGCTAGAGATGACTTTCTTGTGTTTTTTTAGTTGTCTCTGTGTGAATCTATGAATGAGCTTGTGGGTCCTTATTTGATGAAGGCTGTGGTGAAAAGTTTAGTTGTGTGTGTATGAGTGTCTTTTTTATGTGCCTGTCACAGTTTGACAATCAGGAGTGAGTTCCAAGCTACATTGTTGAATTCCAACTTGGACTTTCCAATACTGGACATTGATATATTAAGTACTTCACTCAATAATGTACTACTGGACTTACTTTATAAGGAAAGAACCACAACAGTTGGTACATTCTCATGTTCTTTTGATAAGTTTGAAGGACAGTGTGCAGTTACACTCATTGATGTTCCTTCTTTTAATTGACTTAGCCAGTGTTTGGATTCCATCTCTTAAAGAACTGCACAGATTCACTTAATAAACATGTGCAAAAGAGAGTATTACCTTTCATCATCCTCTGTGATGATTGTAGGAACTAGAAAATGTTATCAAATACATGCTGAATTACTTCTGTGACTAATTGTAAATATTTTCATTGGTGTAAATGGATTGTAGATTGGCAGGACTCAAAACTTGAGATATTTTCACCTCAGTTAAATACCCTTCACTACTTAATTGACCAGTCCAAATGTCAACTTCCTCAAAAACTGCTTGAATTGAAAAATTTTCTGCTATTCAGTCTTCTATAGACTTCCTGTTATATTAATATTATGTTTAGCCTTAAGCTCTATCTGAAGTCATTACAGCTAACTTTTGGCAGTTCTCAGGCAGTTGAAGTTAATGAATGGCAGTATGTCCTATGTATATTTATCTGATAATTACACTCTTTTCATTCAAGAAGAACAAATATACATACATTACATGCTTTACACTCAGTTAGCATACTGTGGAATAAATTAAAGGCACTCACATCATAGATTACAAATTGTTATGAACTTTAATTAAAATATTCATTTCTTTTCTTAATTGATGTTAAAGTTGATGCAATAGAGAAACATGATTATAGTCTCTAGAGATTCTTCCAAGCAACTTTATTCATTTTCTCATCACACAAACTAGGCACCTGCACAGCTAAGGTGCAAATCTGATAATTTGACTTGGCAGTTTGACAATAATACATACTAATATAGGCAGAAATTATTAATATTACTTATAATTCTTATATTATGAACACTGGATGAACAATTACCATACGTTGCATCAACATTGGAACTGGTTTAAAAATGAAATACAATTAAGTACAATTGAACACTTGTTGCCCATGTCCTGAAACTGCTGCAATATTTAAAGTATTCCAGAAAAAAATCTTCTAAACAAAACACTTTATCTTATGAGAGCCTTGAAAAATGGGCAGTCTGAATAGTTCTGCACTAACATTTGTTTCATAGGAGAAAATTTTTTTTGAACTTTTATGTTGGACAATTTGCTTCTTTGAATTCCATACAAGAATAATAGACATAATTTTATGAAAGTAGTGTACCACATGGCAGAAACAGCTAAGCAGTGCCACAGGAACAAATGACAAGATATTACTCATGTATATGAGAGAACCAATTTAGGGTTGGTACAGCAGGTGATTGTGATGTAATTTTCTACTATACAAACAATGATTGATTATGTATGATGATAATATTTTCTATAGATTCTCCACTTTCAAGTACAAATTTTCCATGACAAAGAGCAATAAATGGGCGAAACTATGAACAAGTCCCCACAGGTCCATTCTGTGGAGAAACATGGGATGATTCAAGTATTTTCTATAGCTTTTCCTATGAAGACCATATGTTATTATGCATTCCTCTACAGTTTTGATGACGAAACATTTTCTGGAGACTTATATTTTTCACTACTCAAAACATAGTTAAACTGATTTAGAAACTATAATTAGTACCGTAACAGAATGAGGAAAGATGTATTAACATTATTTCATGTAGGTCTGAATACTGATAAATGTAATAAACCTCAAAGGTAACTACAAAATTAAAAAAATAAACATTGATCACTTTGTAGAAATGTGCAAATGTGAGTCACCATACACAGAAAGGTCTGGACCTGATGAAAATGCAGTCTGGTTTCTTATCCTCAATTCATTCATCACAGTTTGTGTGTATAACTAGGTCATGTACTATGTTTCATGAAATACTAACCCCTCACATTTTAATTTAAAATGTGGCAATAGTGGTTTTCATTATTGATTTATTGTTTCAGGAGATAGGACAGCAAATGTGACATACTTACAATAATGAACTTATGATTACAGAGACTAAAACATATTTAATATACAAGACTGCAACAAAGCTTTTAGACTCACTCTGTTTCTGTGGTATATTTCAATGGACAGTTTTACTGTTAGTCTGTAGTTTGGCTCGCGAAGAACAACTATCTATCTGAATAATAAGGGCAATGCTTTGTATTTGATTTTATGATAGCCACAGTCTCTTTGGAAATATTTAATTTCCTCTTTGAACTGTAACTGTGGTTTGTACATAGTCATTTCATTTCTTTCAAAAATATTGATAATTCGAGTCTGATAGTTGAAGATCTCTCTTATATTTGTAAGTCAATGACCATGAGGCAGATTACATAAAATACGGGAAAATGCATTTGTTATCTGCAGGATCCATGTAATAAAAGGGGAATGTGTAGTTTCATTTTGAATATAAATTTCTTATAACAAATTTAGCACTACACTGTTATTTTCTTTTTGATCTCTCTTCCATTCCTTCTTTTCTCTTTACTGCTATGGTAGTTGCTCTGGACAATTGGAATTTCAACTAGGAAATCCTATACATTTACCATCTGCTATAGTGTTATCTTTTATGTATCTTAGTATACAGGGTAGAAATAAATTCCTGAGTTGGAGGTCAGCATGCAGTTCCCCTTCCAGATTCTAACCTAAATTTCAAATTAGATTTAGCATTTTTTTGGTAAACAAATGTATGAAAATGAGAAACTGGTAACATGTTGCATTGCACCTGTGATATAGGAGTTGTGTCTTTGACTCACAATAAAACTCTGTCTCAGCTTTAAACCCAGTGACTGCTTAAATTCTGAGGCTGTCCATTGGGGCTTATTAAAGTGTCGAGTGCTACAAGGGTCCATTTTGGGACCTCTGTTGTTCCTTATCTTCATCAATGATCTTCTACTGTGCACAAACACCGACAGCAAATTTACTCTTTTTGCAGATGATGCAACTAGTCTGCTTGAAGGACATACAACCAGCAAAATAGAAAACAAATGTAAATCTGTACTGTACTTGTTGATGTTTGATACTGGTTTAAGTCCAATGGACTGACACTAAATGTTGAATAAACCCAATATATTCAATTTCATACAGTTCAGCAAGAGAACAAGGTATTCCACTTGAGCTGGGTAACCAAAATAGGTCTATATCACAGTGTGATTTTACTAAGTTCTTGGGCATTCTAATAGATGATGAATTGAACTGGTCTGAGCATATATTAGATCTCCATAGTGCAGCAACTTACACTCTCCATGTAATCACCCGTGTTAGTGACATAGATACTACCAAAGCTGCATATTTTGGATATTTTCATTCCATCATTTCCTATGCCATAATTTTTTGGGGTAATCAACCGTTAGCCAAAAACATATTTACCATACAATCAGAATAATGAGTGGTGTTTACCCTAGATCTTCTTGTAGAAACCTGTTCCGCAAGTTAAAATTATTAACCACTACCTCTCAATACATACTCTCTATAATGATTTTTGTTTCGAATAATCTTTCTCGTTTCCAATCTAATAGTGATTATTGTGAACACAATACTAGGTTTCAAATGATCTACATAGGGATCTTAAACACTTAAGTCTTGTACAAAAAGGTGCCCATTATTGTGCCACAAAGATTTTCAGCCCTCTCCCAGCACAAATCAAAGTACATATTAATGTCCTGCCTACATGTAAACACACACTGAAACAATATCTTGTGGAAAAGTCATTTTACTCTCTTGACGTGTATATACAGACAAAATAATAATTAAATTACTGTATGGTGATGGTTTACAGTGTTGATATATTTATCAATATTTTTTTTTGCAATAGCGAATTTCTCTTAGCAGCACGGTATAAGGTATAGATGTTCTTCCAAATAGTGACATATGAAAATTTGTGCTAGGCCGGGACTCGAACCCGGGTTTCCCGCTTTTCGCGGCAGTCTCCGTAACCACTAGGCTACCCGAACACGACTCCGGGACCGTCCCAAACTTTCATATGCCACTGTGTAGTTGACTCATAAGTGCAGTCAGTGTGGCATAAGGAAGTTTGGGACAGTCCTGGAGTCATGTTCAGGTAGCCTAGTGGTTTAGGTGACTGCTTGCGAAAAGCGGAAAACCCGGGTTCAAGTCTCGGCCCGGCACAAATTTTCACATGTCACCATTTGGTAGAACATCTATACAGTGACGCTAAGAGAAATTTGCTATTGCGAAAAATATTGATGAAAATAATAATTGTTTTTGTAAATTTTGTATTGCCGCATTTATTTAGGTTATTGAGACTCTCAGTTTTAATATGATTAATGTATTAAGCATCTTACCCATTTATATTAATATGTTTAATGTACTATGCATCTATTTTTCTTTCTCCATCATTGTTGTATGTTATTTGACCTATATGTTTCTAATTTTATGTCTAGTTCTACCTCTAACATTATGCACCACTTTATGATACATGCCTGTTATTGTGTAAATATTTACTGAATCTCTGTATTTTGTAACCATTTGCAAACATGACTCATTCCACTTCTGTGTGATCTATCACAACATGGATTTATGAAATATGAAATAAATAAATAAATGAAAGAAAATGGTTAATTGTTTATTTGAAGATTTAAACACCCATTAAAGAGACTATGTTTAGCTAATTCCACTTTTGTCCTGAATTTGGATGGGGAATTATATGCTGACCTCCTTCAGTCTATACGGTTCTATATAGAGGGACACATTTGATATCATTTTTACATTTTCATGATCACTCATTGTATGCTTAAGATATTTTATAAAATCATCATATTGATGTTGGTTTATGAAGGGTAGGCCTAATTCAAACAGTCCTACAAAAGGCAGCTTCTAGCTGCTTAATATTTAAATGCATTGAGGTATTGTAAGTCTTGTTGGTGCAATATGACTGACTTGTGACACTATTAATTATTTAGGCAATGCTTCAAAAGAGACGTAGGCTAATGGTACATTCTGAGGAATTTTTGTTTGCTTTTTGTGCAAGCTGCATTTCATTATTTATTTCTACATCAGGGACTGTGCTATAAATAGGTGGTCATTCCCCATATAATAATAGTTATCTTTTTGTTTGATTGACAATTAAGTACCTTTCACAAATGAGGTCAATCATGTCTTTGTGTGAAACCTTACTTTTGTGGGTGATATGCTTAGTACATTTTCACTTAGTAAAACTCTAATGGCATTTTTGTATAAGAAATTATAATAGCACTTCATACCGATATGTCAGTGGAAGGCATGACATTGTAAATATCCCTGTAATATATGTAACACATCGCTTCTTTCCACTAGCTTCTTGGTCCCCCAAAATTAATATGAAAGATAATTTATTTGAAAATTATAATACTTTCATTTCAGAGCTACTGTCTAGTAAATTGTTTTTATCATCTTTATAACTGCCTGCTATTAAATGTTTTGCTTTGTCAAAATAAATTGTAATAAAACAAATGCAATCATATAAACAACATGACTAAATTTGATGGCTGTAGCACATTGATTCTTTGCTTTGGTCATGATGCTTATATATTTTCTTGTTGAAATAAAAACTACAGTATTTTCATATGTTAAGTGTATACACATCCAAAACATGGTCACCAGTAATTTTCACAATAATGTGAAAGCACCAGGCTCAATTTCTATAGATTAGAAGAACAACTGAAAATGATACGAAATTAGTTTGAAAATGTTTAAATAAGTGATACCTTAGCTAAATTTTGTCCTTTTTATTCAGTACTATTGGATGGAGTATTAGGACTATTATGTTGATACAGTAATGAACCATCCAATGCAAGAAGAAAATAATGAAATAGTATAAAAAATAAATAATATGGACAACAAAACTTTAGTTTGAAACTGTCAGAGAAAATGGCATTAAATAAAGATGCCATATTAAAGATTGACATCATTTGCATCAAAATACCTTTTTTCAGACACACTTTACAAGTATCAGATATATTTTATGAATACAACATTTCAATTGACAAAAACACTATTTCAGCAACTACGTAACTGTTACAACTAAATGGCTTCTCATTCATTTAGCATGGAATAATACAATACAATGATAAATCATAAATGTAGTTTTAAAACTCTTGCTTTGGCTTATTACTTCTGTATGACAATAATTTAAGTTTTTTTTTCACAAATTTCCATTGAAGCAATGTGTTAATGTAGAGAAAGTTTAAATAATACTGATTTACTTCAATATCCACAATTTATTGTTAAGATATTCATCTCACCCATGATCTACATATACTATATTAATTATTCCTTAAATAGAGGTTGGAGCATTATACCAGGAGGGCACCCATCCTCCTCGTCCCCTAGGAACATCAAGCATTCCACTTCTGGTAGTGTTGTTGTTGTTATTTAAGTTACTGTTGTTACCATTATCATTGTTGCCATTATCATTATCTAGGACAATAAATGCATGTCGAGCATTGTCACGTCTTATGTGACTACCACGACGCCGTGGAAGAAGTAGTGGTGATGAAGCACCTGTAACAAGAAGGTATAGTGGTATTACTTCCTTGCTGTACTGGTCTTCAATAATTGAAATTATATTTTATGTGCTTTTAATGTTCAGTTTGTTGATATACAGGTTAGCACTTTAAAGTTGGATCTTTGCTTGCTTATATGTGACACATTAGTTCCTCCCAGGATCAAATGATTAACCTGGGTGACTGGCTGTAGTTAAGACAAGATCATAATGCCAGTAACAGCATTGGATGGTAGTAAATACGGTGTTTAGATGGTTGCCATTATTTAACTCTAAATAAAGTTAATGGGATACCCAGATCTTAAAGAGTTACAGATTTACAAGATATAAGCTAATGTTTGGTGGAAAAATGAAGAAGTAAACAATGTATTGACTTAATTTCCCTTAAAATAAATGTGTCAAAAATGGAAACTGCAAGATAATGAGCTATGGATGACAGGTGGTATGATGGTTCGTGGTACATTTCTAGATTCCTCCATGAGGACTGTTCTTGAAACTTGCCAAATGGGTTGCGGTGGCATCATTATTCATGTGTTTGCCGGTTTAGGTTTTTTCTGAAGAATGTGTATTTCCTTGTAGTGTTGTGTTTCTGAAGTGATTAAATAGTCCATTTTTATGGTTAAAACTGTAATCATTATGTGTTGCATTGAGGACCATTGCCAGTTACCGAACAGGCTGAGTAGGCTGCAGCGTGGGGCTCCCAATTTTTAGGAGCGGAAGAATTTCAGTGAATGCAGTATTTCATAGGGCGAACTTCCGAGTGTTTTTATAAAAATAATTCTGTCCATATTTATAATGTATAGATATCATGTCCCAAATTTAAATGACCAAACTTTGGGAGCATTTTTGCGTTTTGGTCTCACTCTCTCTTTCTCTCTCTCTCTCTCCATGAATAAGATGAGGTAAACCAAATCCGGTATAATTGTGGAAACATATACTTATGTCATGTTCTAGCATATTCGTTTTTCACAAATATTACATTAAATGAGAAATACTATTGCATGTATTTTGTTTCCCGATTAAAAACTGGGGCAATTGTGTGTCCTGAACGATTTTCTCGGGACACCGGGATGTTTATGTGAAAACTGATACTGTCCCGGGAAAACTGGGATGTCTGGTCATCATAAGCAGCGTGTAAGAATTGGGATGAGTGACCTCAGCAGTTTTGGTCCCATAATAACTTACACACGATCGAACATTTAAAATAGAAATCAGCACTCAGTGTGTATTTGATCAGAATGCCTTGAAGAGACGCTCTTGAAATTCACAAATGTGTTTTTAAGAGTTAAAACTTGCTGATTCTTTTCACTTAGATTTTGAATAATGTATGTAATTTGTGAAATTAATTTCCAGTGACAATTGCAAAAAAATTTTAAAGAAATGTTGTGGGGTACAGAATTTTTTAGAAGAACTGCCTAAAGCTGTATGATGATTAAGATGGCAGATAATGTACTACACAGACTAAATTTAGCAAATATAAACATATGTCTACACAGAATTGAACCATTGAGCTGCGTGCTAACCCAAAATGCTATCCAGTGCACCAACTGCAAAACAGTAATGTGAAATGTTGACATAGGTAGTTACCACGCATATGATTACCATGTTTCCAGATTGCCAATCTGTAACGTCCATTTACTAACTAACTTCGTCCCACACAGACCTCGAGGGCCCATTGGCGTCACCAGATGCAGTATGGAGGGGGACGTGGTCAGCGCTCTGCACTTCTCAATCAAGTATATCCTCAATTGGCCTCAAAATGGCGGAGTGCACCCTGCATGCCAACACTCGGCAAACCCGGACAGTTACCAATCCAATTACTAGCCAAGTCCGACAGTGCCTTACTTCCGTGATACAATGGGAACTGGTGTGTCGATTGGCAACATCCCTTTACAGCAGGAAATATGCGCAGAACGAAATTATATCTGAGACATTTTTATTGGTAGTATTTGAGAAGCCGAGCTGTGAACTTGAGAACACGAATTTTTCTTCCCTTTTTGTGTTAAATGAAAACTAAAGTATCATATATTTATTAAATAGGGTTTTGTTACACGCTACAGCGGAAGCACTGATATTTACTGCGAGCCTCCAAAAGAGCAATATGCAGCACTTATGGGAAAGACAAGAAGAGAAAGAAGAAAATCAAACTGCCACTTGAATAAAGCGCTGAAAACCACATGTAGTTTGAAGGAAAAAGAGATTTTGCGATCAGCAAATACGACACAGCTCTCGATGTTCTGAATTTTCTTCTTCTTAGGTTATCAACCTGTAGACTGGTTTGCAGCATTTCTCCACAGTGACCTGTTGCTAGCCATTTGTTTACAGTTCCTGTAGCTATTACAGTTCATAGCGTCTATCACTTGTCTCAGCCTGGGTCTTCCTCTACAGTTAACTCCCTCCACCAATCCGTCCAAGATGATTTTTAGCAAACATTCATGCCTCAAGACATCTCCAATCCAGATATTGGCCTTTTACGCAGAGTTCTTCTCAGAGGTAACCCCTCACCATTTATTTTGCAAAACCTGTTCGTTTGTTACTTTATCAACCCAGCGTATCTTCAACTTTCTACGGTAAAACCACATCTCGAATGCGTGAACCCGCAAACAAACAACAGTACCTCCACTTTGATAATTGCCATCCCTACCATATCAAACGATCCCTTCCCTACATCCTAAATATCTGTGGGAGACTTTCCTGCTTCAGTAATGGATCCCTCATCTCCTACAACAAACTGTCCAATGCTTTCATCTCCCGCATCTACCCTGCAGACCTTGTCTGCAAGCAGATCTCCTGAACAGTCAATTCCTTCCCTTCCAGCAACAATGTTCCTAACCCCAGACCACCCAGAAGTATCCCCTAAGTCACCCAAGTACCTTCCCGGCCTGGAATGCCTCGATTTCCCGTCACGGCTATGACTTTCTCAAGTTGTGCCCTGAAATCAGACCAGTGCTCGAAAGTATCCTTCCCACACCACTTAGAGTAGCCTCTCGCTGAACTTCTGTAACATCCTCGTCATACCCTACAACATCCCAAGATGCTGCTGCAAAGCTGCCCAGTGCATCCTCAGGAAAAACCTACCCCATTCAAGGCTGGGCCACATGTGAAACATCACATGTAATCTACCAACTGACATGTGCAGCCTTTTATCTTGGTATAACCACCAACAAATTGGCTGAACCCATGAGCATCCCAAGATGCTGCTGCAAAGCTGCCCAGTGCATCCTCAGGAAAAACCTACCCCATTCAAGACTGGGCCACATGTGAAACATCACATGTAATCTACCAACTGACATGTGCAGCCTTTTATCTTGGTATAACCACCAACAAATTGGCTGAACACATGAACGGGCACAGATGGACTCGCCTGGGGGGTATCCTGTGGCAGAGCAGGCCCTACAATATAATTCCAGGGACCTTGGCACGTGTTACTACTGCCCAAGAACAGACCCTCAGAACTATGGAGATTGAAATTTGCCCTCCAACATATCCTCTTCTTCCGCCACCCTCCTGGACTAAATTTTCATATCTCCATGATGAGTAGGACACCTACCCACAGCTGAAACACAGAGATAGAGCAATTCGCCCAAAGGTGAGTGTATTACGCGTGCGAGAGCAGTGAGGTACTCACGGCGCCCAGTGGGCGAGGTAGGCCTGAGGTCGGTGGCGGCGCCTTCGGTGTCTGCGTCTGGCGGGTCGGCGTCGGTGCGGCGCTGCGGGGCGCTGTTACCGTTGTCGTCCACGTTGAGCACGTGCATGCGGTAGCCCGGGGACAGCGCGCGGTCCAGCGAGCAGCTGCCGCGGTCCTCCGAGCACCGGCTGCCGCGCCCGCTGCGAGACACGCTGCCGCACACAATTTGATCACCGTATGCGAGTGTAAAATATCAAAATGAGGAGAGCGATCTATAATTTTTTTTTATGAAACACTCCTCCCAGAAGCAATTTTTGTCCAAATTTGCAACTTTCTTTTAAATTCTTTATTTGTTGATTGCTAATTTCGATGAGTCTTAATCATCATCTTCAGATCCGTTTAAATGCACGTGGTTGACTACTAAGAGCGACATTTTATAATGCAATGGATCTGAAGGTGATGATCAACTCTCATCGAAAACCGTAATCCTCAACTAAAGAATTTTCCAACAACTGATATTCCGAAAAGGTACTGGCGGAAGTAAAGCTGTGAGGATAGACTGTGAGGCGTGTCTGGGTTGCTCAGTTCAGACAGAACTTGTCCGTGAAAGGCAAAGGCCCCGGGTTTGGCTCTCATCCAGGACATAGTTTTAATCTGGCAGGAAGTTGAAAAATAAAAAACGAAAGGTATCTCACAAGGAAAGTACTTGGGCTCGAACAAACACAGACACACCAAAATAGTGTGTCAATGTAAAGGTACCATACTGCACTAGTGATACTCCCGCATCCGCAAAACTCTGCAGTCGTCCGTTAGAGGCCTCTGCCTATGCCATCCCGCATTGCACATTGAGGTGCCGGTGCGCCAGTCGGGACCAGTAGGGACGGTGCGCTGGCCGCGGTGACCGAGGAAACTGAGGCGCTCCAGTCATGGTCTGCACGGCCACTACGGTCGGGGGTTCGAATCCCCCCTCGGGCATGGATATTTGTGCCGTTCTATTTCGTAAGTAGTTGATAAGTAGTTTGCAAGTTTAGGGACTGATGACCCCGTAGTTAAGTCCCATAGACTCAACAAACATTTGAACATTTGAAGGGACGGTGCAGTGTGCCTCTGAAGTTGCGTTCAGTGACGTTATTTGTGTAGTGAAGCCACAGATGAGTCGGCGATTGGTAACCAATCCTGCTAATGTATTGCGATTGGTTGAGAGGAAGATACCTAGAACCCTTCTTCGTCAAGATGATACTGGTGTAGAAAATGAATCATTCGCATGTTTTCTAGCATCTATGACAGTGCAGAAATATGAGCATAAGTTAGAAACAGATACTGTTGTAACACACGCAGTGGTTATGATAGGGACGATGATGAAGAACAGTTCATTGCAAGCGGTAATACACCTTCAGTGCAATCTAGAGCACGATTGCAGAGTTTTGCAGAAAAACGACACCCACCAGCACACTGAGGGCTACGTAACGGCCTGTAACCAAACGTTCATACGGGAGGTGCTGCTCTGGCTGCAATGCGTATGACAAGTGCATTCCAGACATGCTCAATCGGATTTAAGTCCGGTGAACAAGCTTGCCAGTCCATTCGTTAAATTCCCTCAGTTTCAAACATGTTGTCCACCAGTGTAGCTCTGTGAGGACGAGCGTAGGGCACAACAAAACGTGGAACAATTTCGTCTCTATACCTCTGAGCAGTCAAAGCGCCATTTTGAGCGACATAGATGTGCGTACGTCCGCCAATACTGACTCCTACCCACACCATTCGTCCACCACCATTATATGGCGATTTTTCCTGCACATATGCAGGGTTGTTCGGAGTTCCACATTCTCTTCAGATAAGGGATTGAAGATTGTCCGGGTGAATACAAAACCTTGACTCATCTGTGAACAGAACCCGGCGCCATTCGTTACTCCTCCGCCCAGGCCGTTCCCCGTCGGGGGTTCGAATCCTCCCTCGGCATGGATGTTTATGTTGTCTTTCGTATAAGTTAATTTATAAGTAGTTTCTAAGTTTAGGAACTGATGACCCCACAGTTAAGTCCGATAAGCTCAACAAACATTTGTACATTTCCTCCGCCCAGTTTATGTGGGCTAAATGGTGCCGCGATTTTAATGTTACACACATCATAGGCCTTCGTGCGTAGAAGATGATTTCGGACAGTGTGGGTTGATATCGCGCGTCCTTTATTAGCTGCCTGAGGGGTGCGTTGCAGCTTAGTTTCATTCAGCGTTCTATCTCGACGGGCTGTTAACCAGAAAATAGCGGTCGTCTCTAGCTGATGTGGACGACCTTGGCTTGCCTTCTTTTAACGATCCCTGTCGTCTGAAATCGCGTCCAGGTCCTAGAAGATAAGTCACGTTGTTTTTGCATTTCACTGTCTGAACCCAACTGCTTGTGTAATTCGTTTGGTAAACGCAAGTCAACACAACGTTCTCTGCATCAACTTTTAGTTGTTACCACTATCTTGATCGCCATAATGTTGTCTGCACTCCGTAGAACTGACAACGTCGAACCGTTTTAGTTCACTCTGTCGATGGCAATACTCCAGTATCTAGATATCTCTACCAATCTCCTAATTGTTTTGACCTATGTAGTTTACACAACGTAACTCTGCCTCGTAATTCAATAGAAAACCTAGAGAAATTCTGGTCATAAGTTCACCAGCGGCAAAACGCAATCAATACCTTCACTGTGCAATAGCACTGGTGATGCAACTGATGAAATCAGAATGGCTTCACCAAAGAAGACGAAGCAAATACCCCAGAATTCAAAGCATGAACAGCTGCCAGCATGTGTAATTTAGAAGTAGATATCTTTGGAGTAGCGAAGCAACTTCAATTAGACAACAAAAACAAGTCTGCCGGGCCTATTTATATAAGAATAGGTTCCCTTCAGAGTACGCTGATGCAATAGCTCCGTACCTAGTTATCATATCAATCGCTCGCTCAGCGAAAGATTCCAACCCAAAGACTGGAATGCTGCACGTCATGCCAATATTCAAGAAAGGTAATAAGAATAACCCGCAGACTTACAGGCCTATTCATTGACGTAGGTTTGCAGCATTCTTTTGGAACATACACTTTTTCCGAACATTATGAACTGTCTCGAAGAGAACGACCTATTGATTTATATTCAAAATGGATTCAGAAAGTATATAGTTCTTGCGAAACAGATAGCTCATTACTCACATGAAATGATGAGTGTTATCGACAAGGAATTTCAAAACAATCCCGCATTTCTAGATTTCCGGAAGGCTTTTGACACTATATCTCACAAGCCGCTACTAAACATATTGCTCGCCTCAGTTGTGCGACTGGATTTTTCATTTCCTTTCGAAAAAGACACAGTACATAGCTTTTGACAGAAAGTCGTCAAGTAAAAGAAAGTGATATCTGGTGTTTTCCTAGGAAAGTGTTATAGGGCTCCAGCTATAAACGATTTAGGAAACAATCTGAGCAGCTGTCGTAGACTGTTGGCGGATGATGCTATCGTTTATTTGTTAGTAAAATCACACGAAGATCAAAAACAGTGGCAATTGGCAGTTGATCCTAATAATGAAAAGTCATCCATATCACTCTAAAAGGAATCCGTTAAACTGCATTTACACAATAAGTCAGTCAAATATAGAGACCGTAAATTCAACTAAATACCTAGGAATTAAAATTACGAACAAATTTAACTGGAGAGAACACACAGAAAATATCGTGGGGAAGGCGAACCAAAGGCTACGTTTCATTGGCAGAACACTTATAAGATGCTATAGTTCTACTAAAGAAAATCCCTACACTACACTTGACCGCCCTGTTTAGGAGTACTGGTGCGCATTATGGGATGTATCCTCACCAACTGTGACTGGCGGAGAACATAAAAAAAGCTCAGAGAAGGGCAACTCGTGTCGTATTATCGCGATACAGGGGAGAGGTGGTCACAGAACGTATGCACGAGATGAGGTTGAAATTTTTAAAAGAAAAGCATAAATCTTCGCGGTGAGAACTATTTGCGAAATTTCTTTCACCAACTTCCTCCAACGAATGTGAACTTATTTTGGTAGCAGCCACCTACGTACAGTTATGTTCATAATGATAAGATAAATCAGATCGAAGACAGAAAGATTTAGGCGTTCCTTTTACCCGCGCGCTATTAGATAATGGAATGGCAGAGAAATAATATGAGAGAGGTTTGATAAACCCTCTGCCAAGCACTTAAATGTGATTTGCAGAGTACTCTCTCTCTCTCTCTCTCTCTCTCTCTCTCTCTCTCTCTCTCTCTCTCTCTCTCTCTCTCTCTCTCACACACACACACACACTCATATATACATACAGGCACACACAACTCTAGCCCGTCGACATGCACGGCTTGACTGATTCTGTTTGTATCACTTGGCCTTCAGGGATGAAAGCAGATTATGCTTACACGCAAGTGATGCTCGTTTATGCGTACTACGTAGACCTGGCCAACGCTGTCTCGTAGAATGTATTCGTTCAAGAAACACTCGCCCTACCCCCAGGCATTATGATCCCTGGTGCGATAAGCTACAACGATCTCCGGACTTGCCTCTAATAGAGCATGTATGGGATTTGACGGAACGACAACTGACACGTGCTACTCGTCAACGGATTACTCTTGCAGAATTACTTCGAGAAGGCGTGTAATAATATATCCAAGACAATGATCGGTATTATCTAGTGAATGACAGAACCAGTACATATATTGATTGACGCCTGTGGAGGCTACACCAATACAAATGTGGCTATTTTAGCAAGAATCAACTTCTGATACCTCAGTACCGCTTGAGCTACTGATATGTAAATGTAATCGTTTCGTGAAATGTTTCTACAATGAATTGTGAGCCAATTAGAAAACGCTTGGAGAGTGTACTAATTTTTACTTCCGGCTGTGTAGATGTTGGGTGAAAGATAATAGCGAACATTTGGTATCGAACCTGCGGCCTCTGGTGGGCGGCCGTACGTCCATCTCGAAGGTGACGGTCTTCTCGGGCTTCTCGAGGACGTGGAAGGCCCTGTAGACCTCGCCAGGGGCGGCGGGCCGCAGCCGGCGCCGCTCGGCCGCCTCAGGCTCTGGCCGCAGCTTGGTGAGCCGGCGGTCCATGGTGCCGCCGATGCAGCCGCTGGAAGACTTGCTGTCTGGAGCTGCAGCTGGTGCCGGTTGCGGCGCCGTGGCAGGCACAGGCTCCGCTGGCTTCTCCTCCCTGTCCAACCCAACACATATTTTCTTTAAATTTTATATTCATGCTGCGTCTCTACTTCTATGCCTCATCATCTAATGCGGTCTGTGCGCCCCCTACTGTACCACTAAGTCCACTTACAACGGAAGGCCACGACGTTCGTATCACTGATTTACTTCCAGTTTTGTATACTTTTAGTACTACATTAGGCAAGACTATTGGCACAGTTTAATCAGTTTAACTCAGTTGCACATCGACATCTGAGGGCAACCATTCAGTTTCGAAACAGAACCAGTTAACCCTTTCGCTATGGTGAACTTCTGCAGAAGTCGGGAGCAAATGTGCTCCACAGCCGGTGGACTGCTGCAGCAGTCAAGTGCTGCCTGTGCCGCCCAGCGGTGGACTGCTGTAGCAGTTCCGCCTCGCGTCATACATCGTAATGTAATGCTACTGAAATGTAACGTAAACCAATTGTAAATAAATATTATTTAACAAGCGAAATATGCGTTTATAATAATAACGTCCATATACCACCAGATCTGAATCCAAAACTTGAATCTTTTAGAATTTACTAAAAAATTAGGGGAATTACCTGAAAGAAGGAAGAAAACTGTTTCTATTCCAAATGAATTTTCCCTAATAAATTTATGGTATAAAGTCCAATAATTGTGATAACACTGAGAGTGTGAAAGCAGGACAGAGTAGCGCCTTGGGGAGTGCGGAAAATGCGCCGTACAGTGGGCACGGCCGGGCGCGACTGGCGCTCGTCTACAGCGCACGGCGCAACAATCACGGCGCCGGAGTGAAAGGGTTAAGACTCCCGACAGTTCTGTCCACACTGACGGCACTATGGCCAACGGATGGAGAAGCTCATCAGAATTCCTCCTGGACAGGCTCCTCACAGATGATAACGCTACTCAGGATGAACGACACCACACTGACATAAGAGACCGTACGTTAATGATCGTGCAACCCTACCATTCTCACAAGAAGAAGCTGCAACGGCAATCAGCAGGCTCACAAAACCGAAAAGCACCTGGTCAAGGCAAAATATTTTCAGAAGTATTAAAATAAACATTATCACAGTGACACTTCCTCACGAACATGTTAAACGAGACTCTAGTAATGGGCATAATTCCTAACTTTTGCGAAACTGATTATGTGGTAATAATTAAGAAATATCAAGACTAAGTCGCCAGCAGACCCTAAAACGTAACTCCGATTTGCTTCTTAAACACACTAGTCAAAGTGCAGAAAATGGTCTTGTACGACCGCCTACAGTCCCGCAGGCGCCTTTTCGGTCCCACGCTCCATCAGTTCGGTTTTAAGAAAGGTAGGTCAGTAGAAGACACCGTCAACTAAGCACTGTACGTAACGAGTAATATCAGCAACAAATACGTGGTGGCCTTACTGCTGGCCGCGGTGGCCAAGCGGACTAAGGCGCTCCAGTCACGGTCTGCACGGCCACTACGGTCGGGGGTTCGAATCCCCCCTCGGGCATGGATATTTGTGCCGTCCTAGTTCGTAAGTAGTTCATTAGTAGTTTTTAAGTTTAGGGACTGATGACCCCGTAGTTAAGTCCCATAGACTATACAAACATTTGAACATTTTTTGTGGCCTTACTAACCTACCTAGCAGGGGCTTTTGACAACTTTTAGTGACATTCCTCTTTGCCACGGAAATGCGGGTATCAGCTACCCTCTCACTTTGACTACTGGAGTGGAAGACTGGCACACGCAGGGTTCTCAAATGGATAATAAAGAGATGTCCACTGGGCTCCCCCTAAGGGATCTCAGCAATTTCTTACTGGGTACTGGCTTGGTGAACCCGAGTTCCCTGTGTCACGCCAATAGCCCTCTATACCGTAAGCTCTGTGCTTACTTCAGTGACCATCGTACAGCACGATGGTGGAACAGACTCCGGGATTATGTGCGGGTGAAAATCTATAAAAACCTTGAGATTCAAGGTTTTTATAGATTCTGACCCGCACATAATCCCGGACTCTGTTCCACCATCGCGCTGTACGGCGGTCACTGAAGTAAGCACAGAGCAGCGCGCCTAGAAGATGCATCGATGTTGAGCTAAAACACTCGCTAGTGGGCAACATCTGAGGATCAGCAGAAACCTCAGTTGCATTAGATTTATCCAGGCAGATGGGGCTATATATATTTTAAAGCTGCAGGTGGGACCAAATTGAAGCGACTGAAATAAACTGCTGGTGGTCGAAAGGTCACCAGTGTCTCTAAGGTTGAGAGGATAGATATCAATGTCGAGAAATATGATCCCCAATCTTTCCCTTCCCTGGCCACAGCTTGGTAGGAATTTGGGACTCAAAATCAAGGAGAGACGTATGCTCCCTGATTTCTGGTAACTTCAAGAACAGATGATGAATTATTTCTGTCAACAAAGGTTCTCTTCTTTGTAGAAACCCTAGAAAACAAGTTTAGAGAGGTGGAGGGAATGTCGAAGATAAGGTATGGTTCAATCCTGATGATGCTGTCATCCCTTCATCCCTGCCCCAGTCACGCATTGCTCGTCTCTGACAAACAAGGTGCAGAACGTAAAATCATGGAATATAAGGTACCTGGATAGGCTGTCCTGTACGGAGGCGAAAAGAAAATACGACAAACTCGACCGTGTGAGCACGATAACGCCTTATGCCACAGCTGCGCCGACATCCCTGGCGTCAATATTCCTTCCTGTACATCCAATACTAGTGGATCCTCTTTAAGACTGGGGCATCTACTGCTCCCAAAGTCCCTACTATGGGAGTATAACTCTCAAAACACGAGGAACACTTTGAGTCAAATTTGTGAGAATCATCTTTTGACCTCTCCTGGCAAGACAGAGCAATATAGGCCTATCGAATTATTAGTATTTTCTAATCGTAAGAATATAATATCTAGCTTAAACGGTACGCAAACTGGCTAAAAGCGACTGTTTGCTATCGATACTGCGCAGCGTCGTGTGCACTAGAACCAAATTGACGGCTCCGTAAGGAACATTGGTGTCCAGACCTGTCTTCTATAGACCTTGCTTCTCAAGAGTATTGGAGAATATCTCGAGAATTTGCCTTAGCATCGCGTGTTCTCGAGAGCGCTCGCAGCCCATCTCTAGTGAGTACCTGTCGGGTAGCGCGAGGAGCTGCTGCGTCTGCGGCGGTGGCTGCGGCGCCGGCTGGTGGTTGGCGGCGGCCTCCTCGGCGTCCTCCAGCTGCGTGTCGGCCGGCCTGGCCGCCTTGCCCTGCTGCTCCGCCTGCTGCTGCGGCCGCTGCGGAGACGCGGACGCAGGCCGCCGCCGCCCGCTACCCGCCGACGGAGACGGGGAGCCCACTCGCGGGGTCGCCGGCGCCTTCTGCGGACAAACGTGCACACCTTTCGCCGCTCTCGTTCCAACAACACGCATATCAAAAAGAAACTATAAGTTTTAGCGTCGATACTTCCGGGTGATTTAAAACCTTATGTCGAACAGGGATACGAACCGGGATCCTTTGTCTTTTTCGGGCGAGCGCTCTACCGTTTGAGTTACCCTGGCACGCCTCACTGTCCGTCATTAAAGCTTTACTTATGCCAGTACCTTCCAAACTACACTGAAGTTCTCTTGCTCACCATTCAGTACTACCACTACTGGAAGAAAGGATATTGTGTCGAAGTTAGCCACAGCCTAGGGGATGTTTCCAAAAATGGTATTTTCACTTTGCGGCAGAGTGTGCCTTGTACGAAACTTTATTTCAATATTTATTCATTTATTTATTCCGTTAAATTACTCTTTTGTATTTGTTACGATTTTTCTATATTTATTTCATGCAAATTATTATAAATCGATAAGGCAAAGACAAAGTGAGTACAACGTTAACAAGCACATTATCATCTGTACATTTACACTTATCATATGTTTTACTTAATAAGAAGGAGCAGCAGTCTCCACCCTTCCCTCTTCTTGGTGTAACATTGGTAGGTTTCGGACGAAATAGCGCATTGATCTTTGTTAAATTTGTCAGAATCATAACTTCTTTTCGTGCACAGAATGCATGTAAGAAATAATTGTAAGTGTATGTTCAGCAATTTGAAAATATAAGCCGCTAATTTCATTAAAAAAATTTTAATTTCTCATTTTTTTTATAAAAGCCACCTCATTATTTCTTATGGTACAATATATTAATAGTGTGTGAACTTTTTTTTTACAGATTACCATCGGCCGCCATTTACTTGCAGTGTGTGAAATTAAGTGTTGGAACGATGCACAATACTTCATGATAATCTTAGAATGTTTTGCTCCGTACCAAACGTCCTTGAGATATACGCCAGTTTATCAAAATTTAACTATTTTAATTTTTAGCTAGCGGTGGACTTAAGATAAATTGCTGTTTTACGAGTGCATTCCAACAGTTAATTTCTATGTAATGTATACGTGGTGAGCCAGTCTTCTATTTAATCAGACAGGATTTTAGGCAGGTTGCTAAAATTAAATACTTCCGTGCCATTTACCACATTCATTAAGTTGCAGAAAAATTATTACAGGCACATTTTTTTTAACAGTGACATGCAACTTGGCCATTAATTTGAAATATTTCTCCCGCCGTAATTTCAGCGCCATAGTTTTCGTATCAAACTTCATTTGCTTTGGTTCTAAGCTTTCTTTTCGCGCAACATTATTTTCTCAGGTGCCACCTTTTATCATTTTTAAATATTATTATTATTATTGCAATTATTTACCAATACCAATTAAATTTTAAGGGAGGAATATTTCAGTGGCAGTAAGTCCGAGTCCGAGAGGACAGGCCGTCAGGCGCTCCAGGGTAGCTCCTTCGGTAGAGCGATTGCCCACGAAAAGCAAAGGCTCCAGGTTCGAATCCTAGTCTGGCACACATTTTTAATCTGCCAGGAAGTTTCATATCAGTGTACATTCCGCAGCAGAGTCAAAATACCATTCAAGGTTTAGTATTTTTTCGACAAGTAGAACATCAAAATATAAGTTTAGCGTTCAGTGGACAACAAGTACTTTAGGGACTGCCCATAAGAGTGAATTAGGTTAGGATCAAACACGACCATGACGTTCTAAAAAGACCTTAACAGTTGTAGAGAACTATAGAAAATCAACTTTTCGATATCTGGACGAAAATTTGAATCCCTCTATCTGCAACTACAAGTTTAATTGGTGAGTCATTGTTGGATCGAATACTGTAACTGTACTTTAGTGCACAGTTATGGTATTGTTTATTTATTAATACACTCTAGAGCAAAGAAGAGGTGCACCGCAAGGAGTTATCTATGTGGACATAGACCAGTAGATGCGTTGTACACCTACAAACATTCCCTGAAAATGAAGAAAGAACACCATGAATTCGTCGACCCAGCAGAGGGAAATTTTGTTGACACATTTTTGAGGATGTATGCAACATACTATCACGCAGACAGAGACATTCACACGTGAGCACAGTCACCAGTGCGTGCGCAATGTCGACGCTACTACTGTGTGTGCTCTTTTTTTGTAGCAATGTAAGCTGCAGTTCTAGTATAGAGTCGATCGTAGACGTTCCGAATGTAGTCTTGGGGAAAGGCCTGCTACGCAGTTTCCACAGGGTACGTCAGCTGGGACAGATTCTGTACTGGTCGAGCAAACCGCAACAGATGACATTTCATTTGGTTCCAGACATGCTCAGTGGGGGTCATATCTGCGGATCGGGATGGCCAGGGTAGTTGAAATACATCTTGAGGAGCATGTTGGATGGTATGGGATAAATGTGGACGTGCATTGTCCTGTTGGAAAAGCATTTCGCCTTGTTGGTGCAATAACAATAGCAAGACGGGTTGAATGATGCTTTCAATGTACTGTGCACTGTTCAAAGTTTCCTGGATGATCACGCCCCTTGTAGGATATCTCTACCTACACCATGAGGCATGATCATGCGTCTCTTGGAGTCACGATAGGCGCTTATGGAAGGACTAATGGAAACGTGTCGTCTTCAGTGATGAGTCCCTTCTGTCTTGGTGCCAATGATGGTCGAACGCTTGTGTAGCAAAGTGAAGGGGACTGCGAAAGTGTGAAGAATATACGACAGAGGCACAAGGGTCGGCACCCAGCACCAGGGTGTAAAGAGCAGTATACTACACGGGTCGTTCTCCTCTGGCGATAGTCAAGAGAAAATTGAACAGTGCACCGTTCTTTGAAACCATAAATCAAGTTGTCTTGCTGCTGTTCAAATACCAACAAGGCGATATGCTTCTCCAACAGGGTAATGCACGTCCACATGTATCCTGTACTACCCAACGTGCTCTTCAAGGTATACGTCAAATACCCTGGCCAGCATGATCCCCTGATCTGATCTCCAAGCAAGCAAGCCTGGAGTTTAACGTCCCGTCGACAGCGTGGTCATTAGAGACGGGATCTGATCTCCACTGAGCATGTTTGGGACCGGATGAAACGTCATCTTGCACGGTCTACACGACCAGCACGAAATCTGGTCTGAGTCAACAGGTGGAATCTGCATGGCAAGCCATTCTGCAAGACTTCATTCGACACATCTACAATGGGCTCCATGGGAGAATTGCAGCTTGCTTCGCTGCAAAATGAGGGTATACACGGTACTAGCATCGACATTTCGCACGCCGTGGTGACTGTACTCAATTGCGTTTGTCTCTGTCTGTGTGATCGTCTGTTGTACACATCCTCAATTTTTTTTTTTTTTTTTTTTTTTTTTTTTTTTTTTTTTTTTTTTTTTTCATTTTCCAGGAATGTAGTTTCAGAAAAACTGGGTGATTTATTCAAGGGAAAGAGATTTACAAATCGAGCAAATGAAAAACTCTTGAAGAAATCGGTTCATTTTTTTTATGAACGATCCAGTACTTTCAGCGAATGACCAATATTTTGTAGAAAATCCTGATCCGAAGGTAATGACTTAGTTCATTCATACCGGTAGTCAGAAAATAAAGGACTTCGAAAAAGCTATCTTGATTACATTCCGTTTTGAGTTGTTTAAATGACATTAGCATTACGCTTCTTGACAAAGACAACGGTCGGTAAGCGAAGGTTTGCGGCGGCTGGTGCTGACCTTTGGGGTGGACTTCTTGGGAGTGTGCGGCGGCGACTTGTCGTGCTGGTGGCGCGCGCGCACCTTCCTGGGCGTGGGTGGCGTGCGGGCCGGGCTGGCGGGCGCCTTCCTCGGCGTGGGCGGCGTGGCGGCTGCGGGGGCGGCGCCGGCGCCGGCCGAGGCCTGCGAGGCGCGGCGCTGGGCGCGGCGGCGCGCCGCGGGCGAGTCGAGGCTGGTGCCGCGCGACAGCGCCGACTGCTCCCTGTCGCGGTCCCTGAAGCCGGGCGCCGTCGCGGGGAAGACGGGCTCGAGGTCTGGGTGGGCGGCGGCGGGCGGCGGCCTGGCGCGCAGCTCGCGCTGCAGCTGGATGAGGCGCGCCTGCTGCTCGCGCTGCTCCTCCTCCAGCTGCCGCTGCCGCCGCTGCTCCTGCAGCCGCTGCAGCCGGCGCTCCTCCTGCGCATGCGCACACTCCTTCACCCTCACACCAGCCGTCTTCTACTGGTTATACAAGGCGAGTCGAAATGAACTTTACAGCGCTGTCATGATATACATCATGTTTCCGTAACGGCGTACAAAAATTTAACATTACGCAAAGAACGCTCTTCTGAACTATTTAACGTAGGAAGGAAAGAACATTAGAGTTTAACGTCCCGTCCACAGCATAGTTATTACCAGAGCTGGGCACAAGTCCGTTAATCCGTTAATCGTTAATTAACGAACTTTTTGAGTAACGGGTTAACTTTAAGTTACATATTTTTGGAAACATTTGTGTTTCTCTAGTTTTGGGCAACAGCACTCTTATTTAAATTCATATATAGAGAACAGTCTAGGGCGCAAATAATTTATTTTATACGACTAGTTTCGGTCTTCTTTTGGACCATCTTCAGGAATCCTAGCTCCAGCCATGTTGTGGAGCTAAGATTCCTGAAGATGGTCTAAAGGAAGACCGAAACTAGTCGTATAAAATAAATTATTTGCACTCTAGACTGTTCTCTGTGTATAACTTTAAGTTAATTTAAAAAAATTAATTAAAAAAATAAAAAAAAAATGAAAAAACGTGAACGGACTCCTTAACTTCTGTTAATTTGCCGAAAGTCCGTTAATCCATTATTTTTGTACCCACTTCTTATGACAAAAGTCATAAATTATGCTCATTTTAGCGCAGGTGCCTTTGTATGCAGCTACGCCCAGGCTTTGGGTTGAATCACTCCCTGCAAGCGCGTGGCTGATCATCTGAATGGTGTCGCCAAGACCCGAACAGCGGAAATGGGGGCTCAGGGGAAACCCACTACTTACCGTAAGTCTGCTCCAACTGAGGGAAAACCGCGACTCTGCGTTTACCTGTGCCAAGTGAGTCTAGGGAGGGAGAAAGATTAAGAGTGTAACGTCCCGTGTCAGTAGTCTGTACTCGCAGGTAGTAAGTTGTTGTTGTTAAATTCGCTTTAATTGCACCTTCTGGCAGTATTTTGCTTTTCCATATCGTAAACAAATGACAAACAAACATTCTTCTTTTTATACAAGAAGACAAACCATTTCAAACAACAAAAGACTTTTCCTCCAAAGCTAATGACTCTTGCGGAGGATATTTTACACTATAGTATGCGATTGGACATCATTTGTTTACGCTCACGGCAGACTGCCACGATATAGAGGCTGAGTAATACTATTTTTATTTATACTTCAAACCCTATTTAAATTTGCGTATCCAAGCCATTTTTCTTAAATACCAGGTTGTATAATACGCTTTTTTAATAGCTGATTTCAATAATACAACAACATAAATATATAAATTCGGAGACTGAAGGCGATTTTTCGTTGCTGCACAATACTGTTACAAGTTAACGATTAACGTTAACTTCCGTTAACATGTTCAAATGTTTGTAGAGGTTATGGGACTTAACTACGGAGTCAGCAGTCCCTAAGCTTACAAACTACTTATTAACTAGCTAATACTAAGGACGGCACAAATATCCATGCCCGAGGGGGATTTCGAACCCCCGACCGTAGTGGCCGTGCAGACCGTGACTGGGGCGCCACAGTCCCCTCGGCCACCGCGGCCGGCTGCTTCGGTTAAATTGTCCGCAGAGTAACGCTCTAACGTTTAACGAACTTTTTTATTAACGGTTTAATGGTCAACGAAGTAAACTTTTTGATTAACGGTGCTCAGCTCTGGTCATTACAGACGGAGCTCACGCTCGGATTTTTGTCAAAGGGAGGGAAGTACGACGCGACCTTTCAAACGATCCCAGAATTTGCCTGAAGTAATTTGAGGAAATCATGGAAAACGTAGATATGGATGGCCAGAGGCAGATTTTAACCGCCGTCCTCGCGAATACAAATCCAATGTGTTACCACTGTGCCACCTCACTCTTTTAGGAGGTAGGGAACCTAGGGTTAGAAAAGGCACCGTAACCCTTTAAGTGCGGATGACGTATATATCCGCCGCTTTCTGTGGCTAAGAGTTTGTGGGAATGACGGGATTTCTATGACTGCTCCCGAGAAAAGCTCGACCCTAAGGCAAATTCTCGAGTACTCTCGAGAAGTTGTCGACAGTGCTGCGGTCTCTTCGGAGGCTGAACGCAACTACTCTACAAGGAAGCATTGAGACAGAGCAGTCGTAAGCGTTGCCTTCCGTACCTACAAGGAAGAAACTGGATTATTATTATTATTATTATTATTAGTAGTAGTAGTAGAATGTTGCGCATTAGACAAAACTCATAGGGCTGTTATTAAAACACGTATCTTACACGAAACAAGAACTTCATTGTAACCAAAAACAAATATGCATTCCGTTCTTAGCCACCACTGTTTACAACTACAGTACCGACTGTTGGTTGTTATGTCCTCATTCTGTTCAAAGTTTGAATAGTGTCAATTTTGATGCATTTTGCTTTTTTTCTTTCACACAAATTAAAAATTACAATTTTTTTCCGGTACTGGCGGACTGTTTCAGTCACTACCCAACCTTATTACAGAATTTCCGTGTAATGTAGTTTGAATGGGCAACGTACACAATAGCTGGGTATTTTGTTTCACTTCTATTACTATAAAAATGCACTTTTGTGTCCGTGAACGTATTTGATTGCACCGCGGCGGAATAGCAGTGTGCACTGAGGCGCCATGCTGTGCTGCGTGCGGCCATTCGCCGTGGAGGTTCGAGTTCTCCCTCGGGCATGGTTGGGTGTGTGTTTGTTGTTCTTAGGTTAGTTTAAATTTGTTTAAATAGTTTGTAAGCCTAGGAACTACTAAACAAGGAGTTAAGCCTCATAGATTTACAAACATTTGAACACGTTTTTTTTTGTATCTGATTGCTAGAGATAGTTTGTAAATTTAAATGTCTTATCATGTCTGTTGTATTTTTTGCTACACTTCAGAGCTTTGCAACATACATCCCCATCATCCGTAAAGTACTGCCAGCTCCGTGACTTTGGTTTACGTGAATCCAATGCCCATATTTAAATGATTATCACAGCGAGCTGCGAGCGTTGCAGATAACCGCAGCGAATGGCGTGGTGTGGCATGCTGCCCCAGTCAATTGGCACATAGAGGCACACGCAACAGCGCCGTTTCTCGTGAGCTTCTCGAGAATCGCTTGGGCACCGAAAGCTCGAGAAATTCTCGGTCGCCGTGGAGGTTCGAGTCCTCCCTAGGGCATGGGTGTGTGTGCTTGTCCGTAGGTTAGTTTACCTAGGTTTAAGTAGTTTGTAAGCTACGGACTGATGACCACGCAGTTTGGCTCGATTGCTTTACAGACATTTGAAATTCTCGGTGCGCTCGAGAGCACCTCATACTCCCATCCTTAGGTTTTTTTCCTGATATTGCAAGTATGGTATTGAATAAGCTTCGTCCACTACATGGCTGGTCTCTTCAGGCAACAGAGCGTATTCTGGGCTACAATTCGACCCACGAACGATGGCGCTTCGCGCATGTCTAGGCACAGACTGGGAAACCATTTTTTGCCGGTTCAAAGCAATTATTACGTTATGCGTATACATGGATTTGCGCTTGAAGAAAGCTTATATCGTATGCTTTTGTATAGATTTCCCCATACCAGCACCACCAGCGATGACAACTTGCAACGATTACAATAAAATGCACCAAATAACTCGCTTCAGTCACGGCGTTTGGTGCCAATGTTTACAGCATGCTCAGAAGAGCGCTCAGAGAAATAGTGAACCCTTATTTGCTGTCAGAGAATGCTTGACATAGGTGCGCAGAACGAGCCTAAAGTCGTCAGCCGTCGTTCCTGGTTACAATTATGATTATAACAGTTTTCTCTAGGCCACGCGTCGACAGTTTTCGCCCGGTGAAGCAGCCACGTTGTGATCTTTTGCTATGGCGAAAATAAAACGTTTATCAGATTGAGGGCTAGAACAACTACTTTTAGAAAGTAATGATGATTTCAGTGACAGTTCTGAAAGCTTTCAAGATACAGATGTTGAGGGTAGTGGAAGTTATTTCGATTCAGAAACAGCTGATGACAAGACACTAACACAATAGTTGATAATTGTCCATTTCTGCGCGCTAGTTCAATTCGTAATCAACATTTGTTTAGTGGTAGTACAGCTACACATATGCCTCTGAAACAATATGACGCGATGACTTCTTTTGAGTGTGTTATGGTTGATGCTTTGTGGAAAATAGTAGCTGAACAGGCTAACTTACACATACGACAGCTCATGCCTTCTCATCTAAATTTAGCACCAGGCTTCAGGATTCGCAGTTGGCAGGATACTACAACTGATGAGGTAAAAACCGTTATTGGAAGTCTCCAAAGAATTGCTCACAAATCAGGAGTACTTTTCAAAGAGAAATTCGGAAACTAAAACATGAACGAATACTATTACGTGTGAAAATGCAGCACCACAGCGGCAGGGAGCGCGCGCGCTAGCTTCGCACTTATTTGGTTATGAAGATGTTAGGAATAAAGTCACATTACTGTATACTTTTATAGTTATTCACTTACAGTTAACTGCAAATACCACCATTGTCACAATGAACGTACCATTTGCACTGTAGCACACAAAAAGCGGTGAAACTGTTGGCCATCAATCTCAATGGAATAATGATATAATGGAACAGAATTCTGACGCACCCTGACAAATACCCCTGGCGCGTTTCGAATCAACACAAGCAGCTACAGCTCTGGCGACTAATTCCACCTCAGTATCCACTAGGGTCTCATACAAAGTGACTTTAGATGTGCCCACGGGAAATAATCAAGGGGATCCAGGTGAGGTGACTTAGCAGACAATGGAATAGGACACGGTGCAATTCAATGAATTCTACGAAACTGTACGGGTGCCGCTCCGCGTATTGTACCGTACTTCCCTTAAAAGCACTGAGTAACGGATAGGCCCGTCGTTGATTAACAGCACCTTCTGTCATGGAACAATGTAAATACGTCACAACATACCCATCTTATGCACAAGAACATTTATCAAAACGGGCATCATAACTTGCTACTAATCTGGCTCGTTCTCTTTGTTTCCGTGCAGCAATTAAAGACTGTACATTTGAATAAGAAACACAGTAGTGCAAACTTGTAAGCACATTAGTTGTAAATAAGCTGGAAAACAGTGATGCGGGACAAAACGTTAGACAAGTTTACTTCTATATGTCCTTATCTGGCTTCCCCGACTCCAGGTCCCATACATCAAATTGTTCAGTGGAGCATTCTCTGGGCTCTTAAATTTTTGCAAGCTCTTACGAAAACACTCTGTATTTTGAGATAACTTACAGAATTGGTAAATGTATCATTCTGTAGCAGTACCTCAATTTAGATCCACGTAGTGCATCAGCGTCCCACTGTGCTCACTGTGTGTTGTGGTTTAATGAAACGAACTCTGCTGCAACTGTTCGCCGCAAAATCTTCACCGAACACGCCAAAGACCCGTCGAACAGGCATACAATTTACTCTTGGCAAAAAATCTTTCTGGAAACGGGTTTTCCAGTGCGAGGTCGTGTAAACGGGTACACGGGTACACTTGCAACCTTAAGATTCAAATCACACAGCACATTAGTGGTGCAGATAAGGTTAATCGTCGAGACTTCTCTGCGGAAATGTTACCTCAGGCCAAGAAGACATTAAAGAAAACAATAACAGTCATAAGTCAACATACCACGTTAATGACATGGTCTACATCCACAACTGCAAGATGGGGTAGTAAAAATCCACACGCAACTCTGGAAGACGTCCGGAAAGTCCCAAGATAAGGTTTTGTTGCTTTAGCAAATTGAAAGTGGGAGGCCCTTTTTTTCTTTCTGAAGAAAATTGACACTGCATATCTGATTATGTTTGAAAACTTTTAAATTACATATATTGATGAAGAGGGCCGAGATGGGATAGTCTGTTAGCAGCAAGACGGTGCACTACCTCATCTCCTCGCAGAAGTTGGAGGTTAACTCGATAATGGCTCCCAGTGCAATGGATTGGCCGTAAAGGGACAATCGCAGGGTCACCCCAGATTTGACACCACTGGATTTCTTTCTCTGGGCTCCACATTCATAGCACAGTTGATAACATTGCTGAATAACCTACAGGGGGGTCTGGGTTCGAATCTCGACGGGGGATTGGCTTTTCTGCGTTACCATAATTTCTTCACCATCGGCAAGTAAATCGCTCTCGTGGAATCAAGTAAACCTGCAATAGAGAGCTGAATAAAACCATTCGGGATCTCCCAACCAATAAAGGAACACGGTCATCACTTAATCCCTGAGGCTTCATTAAATTTCTTATGTATGCTCCTCGCATGTAAATAATTTAGCTGATCTGAATCGTATCTTTGCTAACGTTGCATTAGTTATGTTCGATTTTCTGCAACGAGTGTGCGAAGAAATTGACTACTGGAGGCATGTTTGCCACATCATAATTGGTAGCCAGATTTGGGAAAGGGAGGGTAAGATGAATGACGCGGAAAAACGGAAATTACCGACAAATCTGAACCTTGTCATAAGTGACGCAAGTCGTGACGTACAAAGCAACAAGCGACCATCTTGAATCTACGAACGGAGTGAATTTAGACGTATTTTCGCCAACAAGTGAAGTATTCGTGCAGTGTGTTTTTGTCGGTGGATTATTACGAAAATAGTGGCTTTTTGCGGAGTTATTACTCGTTATTTTGTTTGTTCGATACATATTTATTAAGTATAGTTTGTATGAATTGAGGTTTTAATATACAAAATTACTAGTTCGTCAATCAAATCAATAAGTGAAAAGAAGAATGAAGCAAGTAAGAAACCAAAATTAGACGTAAAGTAGATCATTAATGAAGAAGAAAAAAACGAGAAAAAAAAAAAAAAAAAGAAAAAAAGGCCAGTATTTAAAAGGAGAGGGAAAAGTTAAAGGGAAATCGGACAAAAGAAGACAAGGAATCCAGTTAAGAAGATGTGTTTTACCTATTGTGCGGTGAATAATACATCGATACACCACCAGAAAACTGGTTAGGATTTTCATATTTTCAAGATTGGGCACCAATACTGAAAATGGTTTTTCCTGTGTGTCCATTATGGAATGTAAATTATCCCATACGTCCAATCTTGTCTGTTCAAGCATATCACTTTGCCGTCAGGGTAAGGGCAAGATGGAATGTGTTGTAGTGTTACTTATGTGTCATATCTGTTAATTTACCAAATATTAATTGTTATTACTTAAAAAGTTAAGTAGTTTAATAACATATTTTTCACGACTGGTGAAGATAAAAGTACCTGAATATTTATTATTATTATGTCAATCCTTCTGTCTTGCCCTTCCCTCCTCTACCCAAAGAGACACATGACACTTTTATGTAAAACTTGAGGTGGTTTGCTACAAAACTACATATCTACGGAATTTGTAAATTACCTCAATAAAATTCTATATCCTTCCAAACTTGTATATTTCTTTTTGACTCATCCCATATATCAACCAACTAGCTGTCGCCTCTCACTGTAACCTTGACACATGGCACTTGTCGTTGGAAACGTCACATAAGTAATATGACACCACTGACACAGATTATTGCTCAATTCCAGGAAAAAAGTGCGCCACGTAGTTGGTCGATTTGCTGCTACCCTATGCGTAAAAACTGCAACACTTAGGAAAATATATATATGACAACAATAAAATTTATTTCACGAATTAGGAACGTAACACACACACACACTTTAAAATATCAACTCATACAACCTGTGCTTAGTAAATATCTATCGAAATATGTACATATACACTACTAGCCATTAAATTTGCTACACCATGAAGAAATGCAGATGATAAACGGGTACTCATTGGACAAATACATTATACTAAAACTGACAGGTGATTACATTTTCACGCAATTTGGGTGCATAGATCATGAGAACTCAGTACACAGAACAAACTCCTCTGGCCGTTATAACGGCCTTGATATCCCTGGGCATTGAGTCAAACAGAGCTTGGATGGCGTGTACAGGTACAGATGCCCATGCAGTTTCAACACGATACCACAGTTCATCAAGACTAGTGTCTGGCATATTGTGACGAGCCAGTTGCTTGGCCACCATTGACCAGACGTTTTCAGTTGGTGAGATATCTGGAGAATATGCTGGCCAGGGCAGCAATCGAACATTTTTGTATCTAGAAAGGCCTGTTGAAAGTGCCGTCGATGTGAACAAGAGGTGACCGAGACGTGTACCCAATGGCACCCCATACCATCACGCCAGTGATACGCCAGTATGGCGATGACGAATACACGCTTCCAATGTGCGTTCACCGCGGTGTCGCCAAACACGGATGCGACCATCATGATGCTGTAAACAGAACCTGGATTAACCCTAAAAATGACGTTTTGCCATTCGTGCACCCATGTTCGTCGTTCCGTACACCATCTTAGGCGCTCCTGTCTGTGATGCAGCGTCAAGGGTAACTGCCGCCATGTTATCCGAACTGATAGTCCATACTGCTGCAAACGTCGTCGAATGTTCGTGCAGGTGGTTGTTGTCTTGCAAATCTGTTGACTTAGGGACCGAGATGTGGCTCCACGATCCGTTACAGCCATGCGGATAAGCCTGTCATCTCAACTGCTAGTGATACGAGGCCGTTAGGATCCAACACGGCGTTCCGTATTGCCCTCCTGAACCCACCGATTCCACGTTCTGCTAACAGTCATTGGACCGCGACTAACGCGAGCAGCAATGTCACAATACGATAAACGCAATCGCCATAGCCTACAACCCGACCTTTATCCAAGTCGGAAACGTGATGGTACGCATTTCTCCTTCTTACGCACAACAACGTTTCACCAGGCAACGCCGGTCAACTGCTGTTTGTGTATGATAAATCGGTCGGAAACTTTCCTCATGTCAGCACGTTGCAGGTGTCGCCACCGGCGCCAACCTTGTTTAAATGCTCTGAAAAGCTAATCATTTGCATATTACAGCATCTTCTGCCTGTCGATTTGAGACGAAACAGAAAGTATCTCTATGTGCTGCGCACGGTTTTACATAAAATTCAACAGGTATTGCAGTAGGACGAGGATAAAGAACTTGTCCATCGACAATATTCCAGACATGGACTATAGGTGGCATATCAGCCTATACTGCAAACTATACCGTATCGTATGTGGAGGGCGTTGCCTTGGTGTAATATGAGGTACCGCAGGAGAGGCAGTATTTTTACGTAACGATGTTCAATATGTCAGAGGAAAGATCGCTGATTTTGGCCATGGTTCCCCAAACCAATGTTAAAGTTTGTTGATTTGTGCAAGATTACTGTGATACACTTTCATTTTTTCCTATTATTTTGGCATTACATTATTCTCATTTTTCCGCCTTGCTTAAACGACGGATGTGTGCATCCAATGGCGCAATGTAACAGACGCCAGAAGTATAATACGGGTGGGCATCTGGTTATACAGCGCGTTTACTCCAGTTGTACTTAAATCAGATGTTTGTAGAACTTATGGGACTTAACTACGGGGCATCAGTCCCAAAGCTTACAAACTACTTATGAACTAGCTAAGATTAAGGACGGCACAAATATCCATGCTCGAGGGAGGATTCGAACCCCCGTCCGTAGTGGCCGTGCAGACCGTGACTGGAGCGCCTCAGTCCCCTCGGCCACCGCGGTCGGCCCAGTTGTACTTAGTTCTTGTTTGCTGTAACCAGAACTCCACATGAGTAGTATTAAATACTTGGCATTTTTTTATATTGCGCCAACGGATATACACCTGCACTTGGTTATGCAAAGAGTCCGATGATGATAATATTGTAATGTCTAAACTGGTTGCAAATTAAAGTATGGTTGTTGGTTTTTTCGATTCTGTAAATTTATAATCAGCTGCAATGCCACACCAATTTCAATGAGGAATCATGGGATATGAGTTAACTCTGCCGTTCAAGAATACACTCTACCCGGCTTCGTTCGCAATGGTAGGCTGTAATGCGAGCATGACTACACAAATTAAAGTGAGGCTGTAATGCGAGCATGAATACACAAATTAAAGTGAGGTTCGTCATAAAACACTGCACTTTGCCACTCAGCACGTGAATTACTACGTTTTGTTTTTCTGCTAAGTCGTGGCCGAGCGCATTGAGGCGCTATGCTGCGATACGCGAAGCCGTTCCCCGTCGCCGGCTGCGGTGGCCAAGCGGACTAAGGCGCTCCAGTCACGGTCTGCACGGCCACTACGGTCGGGGGTTCGAATCCCCCCTCGGGCATGGATATTTGTGCCGTCCTAGTTCGTAAGTAGTTCATAAGTAGTTTGTAAGTTTAGGGACTGATGAACCCCGTAGTTAAGTCCCATAAGCTTAACAAACATTTGAACATTTATTTTTTTTTCGTTCCCCGTCGGGAGTTCGAAACTCCTCTCGGGCGTGGATGTCTGTGCAGTCTTTAGTGTAAGCTAGTTCGTAAGTAGTTTGTAAGTTTAGGGATTGATGACCCTGCAGTTAAGTCCCATAAGCTTTACAAACATTTGAACATTTTTTTCTGCCAATGGAATCTTACAGCGCGCAGTCGCTCGCCGTCGGAGGTTCGAGTCCTCCCTCGAGCATGGGTGTGTGTATTGTCCTTAGTGTAGGTTACTTCAAACAGTTTGTAAGTCTACGGACTGATGACCATAGCAGTTTGGTCCAATAGATTTACAACATTTGATGGAATCTGATGCAATATCATTACCAGACAATATCGAACAATCAATGTGCGTGTGTGTATTACCTGTTGAAATTCCTAGATATCCATATGTTGTACTGCTAGTTATGGCCATGAGGATAAGTCGGCCGTTATCCCACGCCGTTGTCATATTTATGACTATTGATATTCAGTATCCTTTCCTCATTATGTAGAAACGTTTGATATTAATTTCTTTCAGATGTGCATCGCTGATGTGCGAGTCATGTGATTAGACTCAATTCCATTTCCAGAGAGAAATAATTCTGCCCCCCTCTCATTTCAAGTTCATTCACTTGCTGACATTGCTTCCTTTGACATTGTTGACGTACTTTCTTGCACTTCATTTGATTGTTATACACACTGCGTAACACTGACCAGTCTCGCCGCATGAAAGTTCAAAATGATCAAATGCTTGTTAAGCTTATGGGACTTAACTACGTAGTCATCAGTCCCTAAACTTACAAACTACTTATAAACTACCTTATACTAAAGACCACACAAACATCCACGCCCGAGGAAGGATTTTAACCCCCGATGGGGAACGGCCTCGGGCATCGGAGCATTATGCCTCAATGCGCTCGGCCACTCCTTCGCGGCCGCATAAAAGTCTGTTTCCGCGGCTTGTAAGTTCGCCTTCTCTCTGCAGTGATAAACTGCATTGGGTGCACTGTTGTATACATCCACTGACTTTGGATTGATTCAAACCATTCCTCTTGCGTGTTGCTATTTTCACAAACAGTAAAGTATGATGTTAGAGAATTAACAGTAATGAGATGAAATTAAGATTTATTATCACTCCTAAAATAATATTTTGTGATAGGACGCAAAGGAATAGAGAGAAATCAGCATTTGAGGAAGGCAAATAAGCTTGTTTCCTAAATTGGGTGGATTAATGGCCTATTCTCCTGTTGAGGTACAGGATTGTAAGTCAGTGCAGCGCAGTGAGTTCCATTACTTATCGTTGAATCAGTTTGGCAGTTCAGCTGCGGATATTTTAAATCTGGTCTGAATGAACATCTTGTACTGGAACAGAACTGAACCCACCCCGCACAGAAGAATAAATTATCCACGCCCCTGTGTCAGTGGGAACAATAGCGGCCTCTAAATCTCTATAACTGGTCTTCGGCTAGAACACAGAGTAGTAACGCACGGCTTCTTGCTTTGGCGTGGTGCTTGTGGCGTTCCGATTACAGTAACCCATATTTCAATTTAATTATTCCACATCCAGACTGGAGGAAATAGGTTATTTTAACAACTGATCTGTGCTCCAACTGAGAGAAGAATCTCTTACAGCATTTAAAATTTTTTAAAGTTATTTGCGGGCAACCTTTTCCAACATTATCCGAACAGCCAGTAGAAATGTTTATAGAGCTTATGGGACTTAATTAGCGATGGGACTGTGAGGCGTGGCGACTTGAGCGCACCGAGAATTTCTCGAGTTGCCGGCGCCTAATTGATTCTCGAGAAGCTCACGAGAATCGGCGCTCCGGTGCGTGTTGCTTTGCGCCAGTTGACTGGTGGAGTTGGGGGGGGGGGGGGGGCGCACGCGCTGTATTATTTGAGTATTGTAACGCTGACAGGCAACGCTCATATACGGATACACGAAAACGAAAGTCATAGAGCTGGCAGTACTACACGGAGGATGGATATAACGCCTGTTGCAACATATTTCTTTCTTTTAAACTCCTTAAGGTAGCAAAAAATGCAATAGGCATGATAAGACATTTAAAATTACACAATATATCCTGTATCAAACAAATACGTTTAGGAACTATTTGATCACCCCTAATAATTATGAGGAACTAAGCATTGTAAAGGAGAAATCCGATCCATTACACACTTTCTTTATTATTGTTATTATTTATATATGACTTGTTTCAGACATGTTAAATCCTATTTTCAGGTCATGAAATCAACACCCGTGGGGGTCACTAAACGCTTCCAACGTGAGATGTGGTCGTCTATAATGCTCAGCATACGCAGTTGCATATGTTCAGACAACCGAATCCTATGGGGAAAACCCGGCGTCGCCCTGGTCGCCCAGTCTTAAGTTAGTACATCTCTCGCCTTTTCTCTTTCTGTATTCTCTTTCCACCTTCTCTCTGTCTCTGTTCACGTCATCATCTCCCCCCCTCTTCAACTCCTCGTACTCCCCTCTCTCTCTAGCCATCTCCACCTTCCCCTTTTTCTGCCAGTCACCCTTTCTTAACTGTGTAGAATGCCCCTTCCACCTCCTCTGTTCATTGCTTCACAACCATCTGTGCAAAATTAGTTTGTTAACTTTGATAATGATCAGTGAAATTGTGTCTACGTTTACTGCAAGGTACCCTCCACCATCCTTATGCGGACGGGTATGTTCTTTTTGTTTTGAAGGTGCAAAATTTAATTACGATAGGAATAAAACTAGTTTTTGTCGAAGTTCGTAAGTAATGTACCCTCTGTCATTCACCTGGTTTTGAAGAGCAAGTGTTCAAATTTTCATCGCAATGGTATGAATTGTGCGGCTGCACGTGGTATATGTACCAATATACAAACCTACTATTACTTTTATACAGGATGAAGCGAATTCAAGCACTCGGGCTTCGCAGAGCGATTGCTCATATGTCAGCAACAAAAAGAGTATATCCTATAAAATTTCATCCTGCGCTTATTTCCGACAGTAAACGGACATCTAGGACTGAGATGTGTGTGTGTGTGTGTGTGTGTTCCATACTTCAGTGTGTTTCAGAATTCAAATCAAATGTTTGTAGAGCTTAAGGGACTTAACTTCATCCTGCGCTTATTTCCGACAGTAAATGGACATCTAGGACTGAGATGTGTGTGTGTGTGTGTGTGTGTGTGTGTGTGTGTGTGTGTGTTCCATACTTCAGTGTGTTTCAGAATTCAAATCAAATGTTTGTAGAGCTTAAGGGACTTAACTTCGCGGTCATCACTCCCAAAACTTACAAACTACTTATGAACTACCTTATACTAAAGACGACACAAACATCCATTCCCGAGGGGGGGGGATTCGAACCCCCGACGGCGGACGGCCGCGCGCACCGCAACAGGGTGCTCTAGTACGCGCGGCTAATCCGCCGCGGCATTTCAGGATTACACAAACTTTTAGGAGATGTAGAAGGCGTACTGAGAGAGAAAATGAGTATCTAAATCCATGCCCGCAAGCGTCATCCATCTACGCTACAGAGCGTTGAAGTTGCTGAAGGAGACGTATAGTGGCAGGCGCCGGTGCCTGTAACTTGGATGGCGTTTCCGAGCATGGGTCTTTATGTTCATTTTGTACTCCAAGACGCCTTCTACATCCCCTAAAAGTTTGTTGGTGTAATTGTGTAAGCACACTGACATACGGAACGCTCACCCATCTCAGTCTTCGATATCCATTTAGTGCCGGAAATATGCGCAGGACGAAATTTTGTGCGAGACATTCTTTTATTGCTGGTATGTGAGAATGGCTCTCCGAAGCCCTAGTGCGCGAATTACGCTTCAACCTGTATAATAGACTGTGCATACTAATCCGTTGCTGCAATATTATTCACAAAGTGCTGTGGAAGAGTGGGTTTGGCTCTTGCGAGTGTTCACCTGCTGGTCCCTGGTGGCCTGGTCCTCGGTGCGCTTGCCGGCGGCGGGACGCTGCGCGGCGGCGGCGAGTGGCGGCAGCGCGCCTGTGGTTCCTGCAGCGTCCGCGTCTCCGCCGCTGGGCGGGCGCTGGCGGCGGCGCGCCACGGGCGAGTAGTGGTCGACGAACTGCGCGCTCTTCTCGGTCTCGGTGAGCAGGTCGCCCTCGAGGCGCAGCGACTGCGCGATGGCGCGCGTGGCGGCGGCCGGCCGCGCCACCGGCGGGAACTCGACGAAGCGCTCGCGGTACTCGGGCAGCACGGCGCCGCCGCCGCCGCCGCCGGCCTCCATCTCCAGCTTGAGGCTGGAGCTGCGCCGGTGCGGCCGCGGCCGCTCCGCCACGCCCGTCCAGTCCACGAAGTGCGCCCGCTTCTCCGTCACCTGCTTCACAGCGCATCATACGCCGCGTCGCACGACACCTCCGCCATCGTTCCACTTACATCGGTTATTAATTCTGATTTACGACATGTAACACGCAAATTAGCAGCCGTCACAGTCTAACATACACAGTCGCGACACTCACTGCAGCGAAAGTTGTTACCAGCTGACAGTTGCAACGACACTAGAGCTCCTAGTGGTGGGCAAGGCGCCGTAAGAGTCATGTTCGTTTATAATTACAGTTCCAAGCAATTAATCAAATATTTTCTATTGCATGAAACATTGTTCCTACGGAAATAATAGCGATCGACAAATTTTTAATAAAATAATAATTAAAGCAGCCAAGACGGTGTATAATATTTTATTTCATTGTAAAGACCGGTTTCAAAATGTTCAAATGTTTGTAAATCTATCGGACCAAACTGCGTGGTCATCAGTCCGTAGCTTACAAACTACTTAAACTAAGGTAAACTTACCTAAGGATAAACACACACAGCCATGCCCCAGGGAGGACTCGAACCTCCGACAGCGAGCAACCGCGCGCTCCGCAGCGAGATACCTTAGACCGTTCGGCTACTCCACCGCGGCTGACCGGTTTCAATCTACATGGATCATCATCAGACCAAGTCTCTGGTGAGCAACTGGCCGCTTTCTTGTGGTGCAGTCTACATGAATCATCACTAGATTTTTTTTTCGCACCTTCAGAGTGCATCTGGGAAAGACAGCCTGCGAAATCAAAACAAGAAATAACATACTCTAAAAACTGACGGGAAATGGCCGGGGAACGAATGCGTTAACCCTAAGGACACCAGTCCTTGCTCTTGTTTATCCAGTAGCAGAAACTGCAGCCCTACGTGCTTAAATAGCGCCCATTCAAGAACACTAGATACTCAACTGAATAACACTATGAGGCTGATATCGGGAACCATCAAGTCAGTTCTCCCAGTTCTGCCCGACATTCATCCTCCACACTTGCAAAGACAGCTAGCACTGAAAAAAGAGTGGCAGAAATGCCTAGTCAACCCAATTCCCTATGCATCAAGACCTCATCTCACAATTTCGTTTAAGGTCTCGTAAGCCATCATGGAAGTTGGAGATATTTTAGTAAGAGACAATTTTATCATTGATGATACTTGGCGCCGAAAATGGTCTACCTACAATCCAGACCCAAATAATCTAATCAAAGATCCGACACAACGCCCGGCCGGCTTCGAGTTACCAAGGAGATACAGGACATCACTCATCCGGTTCCGAGCAGGGCTTGGAAATTGCCACTACTGGAGGCATAAATGGGGCATGGTTGATAGACCTGACTGCGATTGTGGACACAACAAACAGACAGTACAGCACATCGCCACTGAATGTCCTTTAAGGAAATTAAAGGCACCTTTCAAGACCTTCATTCGCTTAAGGGAGAAGCTGTCACTTGGCTGAAAGGACTGGACATTCATCCCTGAGCATTGCATTGATGCCAACTAGATGGTCACCTTGCAGAATCATAGCAATTATTATTTTATTCCATGTGACTTAAATTATGTATGTTACCAGTATTTTAACTTTAACCTGTATGTGTTGTACGTGAATATTTTATCTTAAATTTGTACAAGACGTAACCTGATGCTGTATTTAAAGCCATACAAAATAAAATATAAATCATCAGCTCATGCCCTTGGTGAGCAACTGGCCCATCTCTTGTGGAGCAGTCTACATGGATCATCATCAGATCATATCCTTGGTGAGCAAGAGCAAGAGAGGGGCCATCTCCTCACCAAGAACGTGATCTGATGATGATCCCTGTAGATCGGAACCGGTCATCACAAAAAATTATCGTAAGTGATCTTGACTGCTTTAATTATTGTTTTATCAAATGGCCGCGGCGGAGCTTCCTGATCGCATTGAGGCGCTATGCTCCGATGCGCGAGGCCCTTCCCCGTCGGGCGTTCGAACCCCCCATCGTGCATGGATGTTTGTGCTGTCTTTAGTATAACTTAGTTCATAAGTAGTTTGTAAGTTTAGGGACTGATGACCCCGCAGTTACGTCCCGTAAGCTATACAAACATTTGCACTTTTTGATTTGTATCAAATAGTTTCTGTAATTTTTGCTCTCAAGCATTAGTAAAATATTGAGAGACATAAATAATCGTGCAATAAATATAAAAACAGCCTGTTACGGTCAGTTCTTACATGACACGCACTTTCTTTGACGTGCAGCGGTTCAATATGGAGTCTAATATTTCGAACTTTTTACGCCTCACCCGTCTTTCGTTTACACGCATATACTTTTGAGTGTAATTACTTTGGCTCATAAAACGAGTGTCTTGAAAATTCTTGCCGTTTGTGGTTTAGATGTAGCAACAATTGTGGATTGGTTTCTGCTTTGTTAGGGAAACTTTTTTGTCTTTCGATCTTTTATTGTCACGTTTGTGAGGTTTTTCCTTCAGCTGCAGCTGTGGTGGATGATCTGGTACGTACATTAAATAAAGTAGGTATTACAATCCACATAAGTTTCTTACGTTCAGCTCTTACTGATTTGACTGGAATTGTAGAGAATAAACCTTGACATTTCTGAGTAGAAAACCGACGTGTTTCTGCAAAAGGTCAAGTAATCTGTTGTTTAATAACCATATTTCGTTCTTAACAGAAAATGAAATTTTTAATTTAAAAGCCTTAGGTCAAGACAATCTTAAATAAACTGTCCTGCAATGGTTCTTGGGAAACCCAATAAAGACAAATGTGGTGATATTTTGTAGTTATTACTGATTTTTATGACACTACATACCTTCACTATTGTAAAATGTATGCTAAAATCTAAACAATACTATTCACACTCATTCGATATCGTATTCAGAAATGTACTTTGCCGTCGCTTGAACCGTTACTGTGTTGGCGTGTAACAGAACTCAGTGGGAGTGTGCAATCATGCAGACCTACGGAATTAATTTAGTGTTAGTAGCCAGTGACGCTTATGTGTGCGGGAACAGTGCATGTATTTGGCGACTTCGGCGAGGCTGTGAGCCTCAAAGCATTTTATACAGCGCTGACCATCCGAAATGTAACACCAAGAAGTACCGGAGTTTTCACAGCCAAATTTATTTGTACAAACATCACTTGGCTGAAAATATGGCCCCATGTGTATTGGCGACGATTATGAAATCGGTACTGTTTCTGCCATTACTACGCGAATCAACATTCAATCAGATACGCTGTGGATATGTCGTTGGGCTATGGCGGAGCACGTTGCGGCCACGTATTGTCAAAGTTGATCTCGTGAAGCAGTGGGCAGTGTTTCCTGGGCGCCACGTTACGGATGGCACGGTCTCTCGCGTCGGAGGTTCGAATCCTCCCTCGGGCATGGATGTGTGTGTTGTCCTTAGGTTAATTTAACTTAGTTTAAGTAGTTTGTAATCTAGGGACGAATAACCCAGCAGTGAAGTCCCATAGATATAAAAAAAATGAACATTTGAAAAACGAACACCTAAATCATTGCCTTTTCAATCTGATTCCTCTTATTTTATTATGATGATCATATGCATCTTGAGCATCATCACCAACCAGCTAGCCTTATATTCCTGAAGTATTTGAGCCTGTTGTCATACGTTCAGAGATTGCCGATGGCCGTATTGACCACAGGCCGCACGCAGTTTCCTGGACGTGTTCGTTGCAAATCGGATTGCACTGCTGCGTTCGCCTCTTTCTGTCCAGATGTCTTCTCCCCTGCCCAAAACGTGAGGTCGATGATTGCGGTACGCCTGGCCCAATATACACCATCCGCTGCTACACCAGATCCGCAATATGTCACTTTGGCGTTTGTATCGACACCACCGCATGCGTGTCAACCTACATATTATGAGCATTCATACAAAGAGTGGAGGCAATGGGACTGCACAACAACAGCTTCTGAATGGACCTTTAATTTGTCAAGATTGTAAACTAAGCTTCAGCCTCGATATTCCGTCTTCAACCGATACATTTTCACAGCGAACATTTATTTATTTATTGATATTTTCTTCATTACAGAAGTTTACCTCCAACATAACAATTAAGCCGGAAATGAGTTCACCTAAACTAATTAATCAAGATATTTCTCCAGGTGTCTAGATCTTGTGTGTCTTCTTCTTCTGCGCCCCGTCTTCTCATTGCGTGCTGTACATTTTGAAGCCAGGTGATCACAAGCCGTCGTGTTCTTTTGCTCCCCTCAGGTTCCCACTCCAATACCAGTTTCAGTATTCTGGTGCCCTCCATTCTTCGTACATGCCCGTACCAGTGTAATTTCTTCCTAACCTTCACTTCATCTATTCTTTCTTTTACTTCCATCCTCTTTATTACTTCGGCGTTTCTTCTTTCTCCTTTCCTCGAAATTCTGGCTGATTTTCTCCAGACGTCCATCTCTAAAGCTTATAGTTTTTGACTGTGCTTCAGGTTAACGGTCCAGGTTTCCGCTTTATACAGAACTATACTCTCTAATATATTGTTCTGTTCATTAGAGACCTGCTACATAGGACTAAGGTGTGCATCCCAATGACCTACCGACCACTCTTAAATCTTTTATTGATTTCCGAGTCTGATTTTCTCTCAATTTCTAAAATGTATCGCAAATAAAAGAAAGTGTTTACTTTTTTATTTTCTTCCCCTGTATGTATGGTTCATCTGGATTGTTAGTCAAGTATTCTGTGTTTTGATAATGAATCTTCAATCCCAAATTTTTGTATGCTATTGCTAGTTGATTACACATATTGTTTGCATCCTCCCCGCCGTGTTCTATGACAACTTGATCATCAACAAAGAATAAATGATGTACATAAACTCCGTCTATAATTTCTAACCCCATAATATTACATTTGCGGGACCACGTTCTAAGCCAAATATCTATGTATATTTTAAACAATGTCGGTGGCTTGGGACAGCCTTTCAATAGACCTTTGCTTGTTCTAAATTTCTGTGAAAGTATATTACCAATTTCACTTTGCAGATGTTATCTTTATACATCTGTCGTATTATTAAGGAAGTATTTATCTTTGCCGTATTTTGCTCTCCAGAGTAGTTTGTTAGGAACAGTATCACAGGCTTTTTCTCTATATATATTCCCTTTGTTTCTCCAAAATCTGTCGTTATCTGAAAATATGATCAACTCATGATCTACCAGCTATGTTCTTCTTGGCTTCTAAATTTTTTCCCACTTTGTTTTTAATTACCTTCCCAAAAATTCTCATTAATGTGTTTGTAACTACAAATTCCTCGAAAGTTCGAGCAAATTTTGCGACCCTCTTTCTTAAATACGGTACTAATATAACCTAATTTCATCAACCTTGGGTATGTAATCTCCACGTAACATTTTATTGAATAGTCGCGTAATGAGTTTCATAATTTTATCTCTACCATACTTCAGAAACTCCATATTGATATTGCCTGGTCCGGGTGATTTACAACTCTTTCCTGTTCTTAACATTTGAAGCAATTCAGTGAAAAATACCAAGTGTAAACCATCCAATACCATTTGTAAGAGAATATAGACTACGTAACAGACTCAAAAAGAAAAACAACTATAAAATGACTGATCACATATTGCTGGCTGCTGGGCGTTATACACCTGCAGACGCGGGTGATCCTGAATGGTACTTAGCCCCTGGCAACGGCCGTCAGAGCGAACGCACAGTCCGTTTGCCGTTAGAGAACTCAAAATGGTAGCGAATAAACTCATAGTGTACAACGCACCTGTGTCCATGTGTAAGATATCGCCTGCTGTATTCGAGTTTCTAAGCGCATAAAACGCGATTATAATTGAAATTCATCAGTAATGTACGACGATGAGTTGCTCGTTTTCTTAACGTGTACATTCGTGACGAATATTAGTAAATGTTTAGCTGCGCTTTGCGACTATCGTAACTTGAATATTAATTTTGATATATGTGTTTCAGCATACGTCTTTTCATAGTATAAATGTTCTTTTGGAAACTTGTTAGTATTGCGGATATTGTTCAATCCTACTTTTTTCCAGTGCTTTCGCTTACAAGCAACCAGACGCGTAAACTACCTTTCCAGGCGTATTGCAGGATGATAGTGCAATACTCCATAGCGCAAACGGCATAAAGAAATTACAGATGCCTGACTGAAAAGCACGGTTCTAGGTCCTACAATTAGCGACGTGTATAGTATGTCTGCGACCTCATGGTAAGACCTTGTGATCAAACTTTACACAGCTATCTTCATGAACTGACAACAGTATGTGTTATGACAGAATGACATTCTTAAACTGTTAAGTGCCACAACGAACACCGAAGATGATCATGTCTAAGAGGATTAAACTCCATTTTGATGTTTATGTATGTTTAATTATTTAATATTTTTGTGATAATAACAGTCTCTGTTGGCAGGGTTTCCTTTCATGTTGGCGTTTGATTAGCGGGTTATGCCCAAGCCTTTTAGTTTTATTTATGACTAATGATGTTTACCATCACATTTTACTAAGGAATGCAAACTTGCTGACCGTTAGGCAGGTCCCGACTCCCCTATTTGTTTTGTTTTTAAAGCTGTGGATAGGTTCGCGCCCTAAAACTGTCATGGTTTGTTTATATAATTTCTCTTGTTACAGTATTCTGATGACGCGCCAAAAGCGCGAAACGCGTTAATAAACAGTATTAACTTGCAACAGAGACTGTTATTATCACAAAAATGGATTTACTGTTGCTGCGCCAGGCCAATTAAGACTGGAGTAATTATTTAATACTTGTTTTGTATTAGCTGAATACTAGACTGACTCTTCATTGTACAACTCTTTCAATATCTAACTGCGTCAATCCACGCAATACATTCCCAAGTGATTCTGCAACGGTTACTGCAGTCGCCTTGGCCTGTAAGAATGATGAAGTGGCTGCAGCTGGTCACCGCTATGTATAGTCAGTGCACTGCTTTAGGTTTAACGGGTTCCTGCTTCCCTCCCTCTGTCGATAGAAACTAGCAATTACGGCTCTGGGAACAATTAAAGCATCCCCACAGATTCTACACTTCTACCTTCGCCACCATAACAAATTACTGAACTTCTTAATAACTGCGAAAATTGGTAATATCTGTTTTTAAACAGGACACGATATTCACGGAGCTGACGAAACTCTTGCATCAGACCTCGTTTTGCCCGACGAGTTACAGTAACGTGACCGGGCAGGGATTCAAGTAGTTGGAATTTCCCTGATGGAGTACTGAGCCATGCTATCTCTATACCGGACCATAGTTGCCAAATAGATGTCGGTGCAGGATTTTGTGCAAGAACTGACCTCTTTATTACGATTCATAAACTTTCAATGGAATTCACGTCGGCCAATCTGAGCCGTCAGGTCTTTCGATAGAACTATCTAGATTGTGCTTGAATCCAATCGCAGAGATGTATGGGCGTCTAACATGGCGCGTTGTCACCCATAACAATACCATCGTTATTTAGAAATAAGTGATCCATAAATTGCTACAGATAGCCGTTGTCATGCCTGGAGGGAAGGAGAATCCGTAACGAACAGACTGTCCGGTAGACTTCCATGGTGCGCAGGCCGTGGCGTATCAGGCGCGGAGCCACAAACACCGAATTACAAGAGGGAGGTCGGTTACTCCTAGTAAACATCGACCGACAGGGGATAGTCGGCCTCATTGTCAAAGTACTGAGTGCACTATATTTTTCAGATATTGCCTCTACCGGCCACACAACTAGAATCTTTACGCCGACTGATGGTTGACCGCAGTTAGCTATATATGGTATTTGCATCTATGCAGACACCAATACATCGCGCCGCGACATGCGCCGCAGAATGCTACGATCTGGACAAGGACTTTTTATTGCTGTCGACTACGCCAGACACTGGTTTATTCTACGCCGAATCTTTCTGAACGCTGTTTGGACTTCTAATTCAGTCTGCTCACGGATTGGTGCTTTAGGGTAACGGTTTGAACCAACGGTTGTCATGCGGCCGCCATAATTCCTTGTTTGACAGATTCTTTCGTGCCTTTATGGACTGAACCGTGTACTTTTCAGTTAACTTCGAACTATACTGTTGTTCATAGAGACTCTGTATCAGTACCTTCTTTTAATAAACTGTGTTGTGGAAAAACGTTTTGTGATATTAATCACAACAGTTTCCAAATCGCCAAAGTTAACCATTTCCAGCTGGTGATGGGTTTATATGGACGCAACGACCGAATAAATTCCATGCTAAAAGAGATCTTAGCATGGAATGGCATGAAGCCAACAATAGTTTGCCCAGTTCCTTGTCGACAAGCTGACTCTATGGCTAATGGAGGTCTGTACCAGACTAGAAACCTACTATCAGCTCCTAATAACTGGAATTTACGTTATTCCAGTCATGTGGGGTCCAAATTCAAATTCAAATATTTGTAAATATATCGAATTCAACTGTGTGGCTATTAGTCCGTAGCTTACAAACTACTTAAACTAAGGTATACTAACCTAAGGACAACAAACACACCCATGCCCGAGGGGGGACTCGAACCCCCGACCGCGAAGGGCCGCGCTCACCGCAGCATGGCGCCCCAGTACGCACGGCTAAACCGCCGCGGTATCTGGGGTCCAACCGATATGGTGACGAGCACAAACGAAGCGCTGAAATCGATGCCGTGGTATTAACAAAGGCTCTGGACATCGGGACTCATTTGCTGTCGGCTTTCTAGTCGTCTAAAGTCCATTTGATGTGGACATGAGCTAAGGAGAGGCTCTGTAGGGAGTGGCAGTTGAGTTAGTTTCCTGCTTCTGCAGCTAAATACCGCTTTCTTAACGAATACGTTCGTCTTAGGCTCCACGTTGACTTCTGTGGTTATTTCACACAATGTTGCGTACCTGCTTTTATCATTTAGTGCTAGCCGTCATCCGCTTCGTTGTTCGTGCTGAAAGATACTTCATGAAATTTGGTATTCTCGGTACACTTTTGACACTACTGAATTACCTAACGATTTACGAAACGGGATGTCCCTTGCGTTTAGTTCCAACTACCGTTCCGCGTTAAAATTCTGTTAATTCTCGATGTGCCAAAAGCCTTTTCACACGACTCACGGCAATACAAATAATGCGTACCAATGCTCCGCCATTTTTATCTTGTGTACACGATACTACTCTCATTTGTATCTGTGCAAATTTGCTATTCCATAAGTTTGGCCTCGTCGGTGTAAGTAGAGTGTACCAAAATAGATAATAACGATTTTTTCATCTCTTAAAACGACATTGGATTCGCTGACATATCAGTAGTGGGTAGTGCAGGTTTCGCTGGATGGTGTAACCCAATGTTTTTCAATCTTCTCGAATACGTGACCCCCCTTCCATGCAAAAATAGTCTAGCGATCCCCCCACCCCGCCCACCTCCGTCTCCAACCATAAAACAGCTATGTGTCTGTTCTGAAAGGGCACGAATTTCTTTTTTCTTCATGATGATACAACTTTACTGTGAAAAATAATGTACTGTAGTATACATTATAGCAATGTTTTTCAATCAATGGGTCACGATCCCCAGGTGAATCGCAGATTCTTGCTAGGGGGTGTCGCCGTCACAGGAGGAAGTACTTGCACCATAAAACAACCAGGGGTTTAGAAATACAAAAACGTATGTCTAAGTGAAATATATTTAATGTTAAAATTAAGGAGTTCATTGTATAACATTAATTATGAATAGATCATAGATTGTTTTATAATAGAACTAGATGACCCGGTGAACTTCGTATCACTTACCTCTTAATATAAACCTTATTAATTTAAATCATATGTATTTTAGACCAAGTAGATATTTGCTTTGAACGTCAAATGTGCAAAATTTTATCGCAATCGTACGACTGATATTGATATCCGAAACAAAAGAGCTCTTTCAGTTTCCCACAATTTCTGGCCAACTATTCCAAACTTTTACTTCACTCAAACCTTTGAATGTCGAATGTGCAAAAGTTTATCGCAATTAGATGAATGGTATTGATATTTCATAGAAAAATCTCTTTCTATTTTTTCTGTATTTTCCAATTTTCCGGGAAACTTTTCCAAATTTTTATTTCATTAGAACGTTACTCTTGCTTTGAACGTCAAATATGAAAAATTTTATCGCAACCAGACGAATGATGTTGATATCCCATTGAAAAAAGCTCTTTCAGTTTCTAGCCAAATTCCAAATTTTCCGGGTAACTTTCCCAAATTTTTAGTTCACAAGAACGTTCATCTTACATTGAACATCAAATGATCAAAACTTTATCACAATCGGATGAACGGTTCTCAACTTATGATATTGAGTACATTTAGAAACACATTGAAAAAGAAACTTGGTTCGAATTTTGCGACTTTCCTTTTTAACTATCTGTAATTTTTTTTACTGAAAACTTTTTCAAGACCATTATGAACAAAACAACAAAAGAATTAGCACTCTCCGTCGTACGAATAGTCAGTTATAGTGCTGAATTCAATAAAAAACACATTGAAAAACGCACTTTCAGTTTTTCTCAAATTTTCCAATTTTCCGGTAGATTTTTCAAAAAAATTTATTTCATACAAACCTCCTCCTGTCACGCTGTACTCAAGTGATGCTCTTACAACCATGTGGCAATTCATTTTTATTCATAGAGAAAAATCGCTTTCGTTTTTCCTAAATTTTCCTACTTTCCGGACGACTTTTCCAAATTTTTATTTGCTGCGAACCTTCATCTTGCTTTCAACATGATATGTACAAAATTTTATCTCAATTGGACGAACGGTATTGATACCTCACTGGAAAAGTTGTATCAGTTTTTCCCGATTTTCTTCTTTTCCGGACAACTTTTCCATATTTTAACACCGTTTAGACCTTCCCTGGACTTGCACGAATATTTCAAGAATATTTCAAATATTTCATATTTTCAATTAGCCAAATCGGTTCTGCCGTTCTCAAGTTTTGGCGAGACTAACGAACAGCAATTCATTTATATATATATAGATGAGTTAATGAAGACTGAGCGCAAAGCGTGAAAAATGTTTTCAGGGACCAATCGTTATGTAAAAGGACATGATAAAATAAGTAATTCTGAAAAATTCGAAAAAAATATACTTCTTTAAAAAAATTTTATATAGTGGGATCTTTCTTAATAAGCATAATTCAATTTTCAGTCTTGCCTTAAATATGGAATTACACGTTAACCAAAATATTCGTATTTTTCCATCGAAATCACGTAAAATAGGATAATGTATTACATTGTGAAAAATACACACAAAAAACATTTTCTAGCCATTTAAAAGAAAGTTGTAGCAAAAGAAAGAACATTAAATTTGTTTCCTTGGAGATAACGTAGTTTGGTTACGGTTAGTGCGGTTGGGAGGGGGGGGGGTCGCTAGAATATTTTTATTATTTGCATTTGGAAGGGGGTCCTCATAACATTTTTGCTTGGAAGGGAGTCGCATATTGGAAAAGGTTGAAAAATATTTATTATAGGATGAAAATTTAGTGCATTTTCGGAATGAAAAGACAAAGTATATTAATTTTGCATAACTAGTATTTCGAATTTGAGAAAAGACATTGGAGTGATTTCGGTTCGTCAAGTACGATTCCACTGTATGGCAAGTTAGTAAGGGAATACGAGGGTGGCAACACAGCAGTATTTTTTTTTTTTTTTTTTTCATATTTAGCGACATCACATTTTGAATCTTGTTTATTCGAGTATCGGTTGGTTCCCGAAAAAAATGTTCAGGTTTTGACTTTAATATACTTTTATTAATTTGAAACACAGCTTATCTATGTATATAAAAATAAATGTTTGTCTGTATGTCCTCTATGATCATAAGCCATTCATCCGATTGTAATGAAACTTTGATGAACTGTTCACCGTACGCCCACGAAGGTTTGTGAGCCAAAAGCAAAAGAGCATGACACACAGCTCAGGAGATATGACGTCATAAATAATGAGAGGCCACCTCTTGAGAATTCTCAGATTTATGCGTCAGTTATTGGAAAATGGGAGTAGTTAGGCACCCGCAACAAAGTTTGCATTTAATTTCGGACATTTGTGAAGCGTTTTGTAACTGACATCCCACTTCTCCACCCCCTCCCCACACACACAAAATGATGATAAAAGTGAAAGGACACTCACTCACTGACCAAATACGAAATCTCGAAAACTACTTCACCTATGAAGCTGAAATTTGGCAGGAATGTAGTTTATTGGTAGAAAACGTAAGCTAAGAAAGTATTTTGTGGAAGGTGCATGTCGGAGCATACTTCTCCTACAGACTAAAGAAATCTACAGTTTCATTCCGATTTTCACGAAATTTTGCACGATTGCCCTTCCAAACAAGAGGAAGGTCATCGTTTACCTTAAATTTGATACGGTGCATGGGGGGAGAGTACTTTGCAACATAAAAATGGTTCCCTAAATACCTTGGTCGCGCCATAACTTGAGAACGGGCTCGACCTATTTCACAGATCTTTTTTGTTGTTGTTTTCGTCAGTCTCAGGACAAGCGTTGTATGAAATAAAACTGGAATATTTGAGAACAACAAAGTGCGTTTTTCAATATGACCCTGCGTTTCTTTTGCATATAATCTATAGTTTTGTTCCGATATTGATGAAATTTTGTACACTCGACCTTAAAAACAAGAGCAATGTCACTGTCAGTATAAAATTGCGTTCGGTGCATGGTGGAGGGTACTTAACGTACGAAATTTTATAAAATGCATAGTTTTGCTCCAATCTTTATGAATTTTTGAACACATGACCTTTAAACCAAGAGGAACTTCAGTGGGTACATAAATCTTTGTGTAGCACATGCCAGAGGGTACGTTGCAGAAAACTTTGCTGAGAGAGGGAAAGGTGGAAACGAACAGAGAGATGAGAGAGAAAGAGGTGGGATGCAGAAAAAGGGGAGAAGGGATGTGGACTACGAGTGTGTAGTATAAGTAAACACCCGGGCAACGCCGGGTTTGCAGCTAGTTGGTTATAAAACAATCTCTGTTTTATTGAATTCAGAATTAATATTAAAAAATTTTCTCACAGGATGACAACATAGTGAAAGAACTGGAATCGAGGTGCTGGAAAGCTAATTCAGTGAGTGCTCAGCTAAGATCTACTCTCTTCTGCAAGAAGGTAGTAAGTACGACGACTAAGCTAGCAGTGCACCGCTCTATCTTTCGACTAACTTTGTTATGTGGAAGTAAAGCTGGGTGGATATTGTTTACCTTATTCACAAGGTAGAGGTTACAGATATGAAAGTAGCAAGAATGATTGCAGGTACTAATAGATGGGAACAATGGAAGGAGGGTGTCCATAATAAGGAAATCAAAGATAGGATAGGATAGGATGTTTTGGGCGCACAACAGCAAGGTTTTAGCGCCCTGGAAATCAAAGAAAAAGTGGGAATGAACAGCATAGATGAAGCAGTTAGAGCGAACAGACTGAGATGAGGGGGTCATGTTACACGCATGGGAAAAGCAAGGTTACCTGAGAGACTCATGAGCTCAGCAGCGGAGGGTAAGATGAGTCGACGTAAACCAAGAAGGTACTTTGATTCGGTGAAGAATGATTTTGAAGTAAAAGGCATAACATCAGACGAGGCATCAATGGTAGCATTGAATAGGGGACCTTAGAGGAATTTTATTAGAGGCACTAAACGCTGAGAGGCATAATCAGATGTGATGATAATGATGATGATCATGCGTTAATGGAACCCCTGTATTGAGACATCCAGTGGGCTGGTTGTTTTATGGTGCGCCACCGCGACTCCTCGGCCAAGACTTGGTGACGTCCATGGGAGTCACGACGCACAGTGGAGTGACGCGTCGGCAAAGGCGCTCACCTTTTCCATTTCACCGGGCCCGGGCGCGAGGTTGCCCTGCGGAGGCCTGCGGCGCACAGGCGGGTCCCTCTGCGGGAAGTCTGCGAAGAGCGCGCGGTACTCGGAGCTGGGCAGCGGCTGCGGCTGCGGCTGGCGGTCGTCGAGGCGCAGGTTGGTGGCGCGCCGGCGCAGCGGCGGGCGCTCGGCGGGCGGCGCGGGCGGCGCGAAGCTGGCGCGGGACTCGGTGTCGCGGGCCAGCGCGCCCTCCAGCTGCAGCTGCGTGCGCCGCTTGCTCAGCTCCGCGCGCCGCGCGCCGCACCCCGGCTCGCAGAAGCGCTCCACGTGCTCAGTGCGCGTATCCATCTCGCCCTCCATCCTGACACACACAACACCGCCTCGTGCAACATACATACAAAAAGTCTTCAGAAGGGAAACGCCAAGATCGAGTAAAACTGTCTAGTAAAATCACCTGAAGATCAAAACCAACTGCAGAACGATATGAGTAAGATATTAAATTGGCAATTGACTAAATAATGAGAAGTGTGAAGTCGTTCACATGAGTACGAAAAGAAATTCGTTAAACTTTGTTTTCTAGACAAATCAATCAAAAGTGAAGGCCGTAAACTCCACTAAATACGTAAGAATTACTATTACTTCAGACTTAAATTAGAAAGAACACATAGATAATGTCGTAGGAAAGGCGAAACAGAGACTGCAAAAAAATGTTCAAATGTTTGTACAGCTTATGGGACTTAACTACGGGGTTATCAGTCCCTAAACTTACAAACTACTTATGAACTACTTACGAACTAGGACGGCACAAATATCCATGCCCGAGGGGTGATTCGAACCCCCCACCGTAGTGGCCGTGCAGACCGTGACTGAAGCGCCTCAGTCCCCTCGGCCACCGCGGCCGGCACAGAGACTGCGTTTTATTCTCAGAACCCTTACAAGATGCAACAGAACTACTAAAGAGACTGCATACACTTCGCTTGTTCCTCCTTTTGTTGGAGTACTGCTGCCCAGTGTGGGATCTTTATCAGGTGGGTTTGACGAAGACCTAGAAAGAGTCCAAAGAAGGGCAGCCCGTTTTGTACTTGTCACAATACAGGGGAGACAGCGTTACGGACATGATACAGGATTTAGGATGGGAATCATTACGACAACGGTGTTTATCGCTGCGGCGTGGGCTACTTACGAAACTCCAATCGCCAACGTTCACCTTCGAATGCGAAAATATATTGTTGAATCCCACTTACATAGGTATAAATGATCATCAGAATAAAATACCAGAAATCAGAGCTCGAACGGAGAGATTCAGCTGTTCTTTCTTCCCGCGCGCTATTCGAGAATGGAATGGGAGATAAATAGTATAACGGTGGTTCGATGAACCCTCTGCCAGGCTATTAAATGTGATTTGCAGAGTATCCCATGTAGGTTTAATGACGTCCCGTTTCGGAGGACTATGCCACCATCATCTGGCCTTATCACATTTTATAAGTTGTCATGTTATAAGTTGACATTCAATATTAGTTTAAATGTCAGGACGTCCTTTCTGAAAGCATTTGTCTGGAGTGTAGCGTTATATGGGACTGAAACGTGAACGATAAGGAGTTCAGACAAGAAAATGATAGAAGATTGTGAAATATGGTGCTACAGACGAACGATAAAAATCATATGGGTAGATCACGTAGCTAATGAGGAGTTGCTTAACTGAATCAGGGAAAAAAGAAGTTTCTGGCATATCCTGACTAAGAGAAGGTATAGATTGGTGGGCTACATTCTGAGACATCGAGGAATTGTCAACTTAGCGTTAGAAGGAAGTGTGTGGGGTAAAAATCCTAGACGGAGACCGAGGGACGAATACATTAAGCAGATTCAAAAGGACGAAGGATGCCGAACGTATGAAGAGACTTGCAAAGGACAGAGTAGGGTGGAGAGCTGCATCAAACCAGTCTGCGGATTGAAGACCACAACAACAACAACATCTTATTGAAAACATATGGAGATCAAATAGTACGTACAACATAGCACTTAATCTAAATGTAAAAATACATACATTGAAACATCACAGCTTTCAAGACATATACGAACGCCACGGCACGTCATTTAGCATTCCCTGAGGTGCCACGCTGTATTATTGTCCGGTTAAAATTACTTGCTAGTTGATGTTCGTCACATGACTACCTGACGGACAGTGAGTTGCAATCTGCGGCTGTTTGCTTCTGGTGCTGTGGTGTACACAAGGGGTTCATTATTGAATGACTCAAGTACATGCAGGATGACTTGGACTAAATTTCCAGAAGCTGTGAGAAATGGCAAATAGCTCTAATTGTAGGAAAAATGTGAGGTGATGCAGATGAGTAGGAGAAACAATCGCATAATGTTCGAAATGTTGAAATGTTTTTTTTAAAGTTTATGGGACTTAACTGCGGGCTCATCAGTCTCTAAACTTACAAACTACTTATATACTACCTTATATTAAAGACATCACAAATTTCCATGCCCGAGAGGAGATTCGAACCCCTGACGGGAAACGATCTCGCTAATCAGAACATAGCGCCTAAATGCGCTCGACCACTCCCGCGTGGCATAATGCACGACTACAGCATTAGTAGTGTGCTGTTTGACAGAGTCGCATCAGTTTAATACCTAGGCCTAACGCTGCACACCGATATGAAATGGAACGAGCATCTGTAAAGGAGATCGCATATAAAATGCTTGTACGACCCCGTCGTCAGTAATACTTAAGAGTTTGGGATTCCGACCAGATCGGTTTAAAGGGGGATACAGATGCTGGCGGCGAGGATTGTAACTGTTCGATTCGATCAATGCGCGAGTGTTAGCGAAATGCTTCGGGAACTCAACTGGGAGTCGCTGGAGGGGATGCGATGTTCTTTCCGAGAAGCACTGTTGAAGAAATTTAGAGGGCCGAAATGTTAGGAGGAAAGCAGATCGATTCAACTGCCGTCAACCTACATTTCACGTAAAGACCACAAGGATAAGATCAGATTAGGGCTCTTACGGACGTATACAAGTATTCCTTTTACCTTGTTCTATACGGAAGTGGAACAGGATAGGAAGTAACTAGTAGTGGTACTGCTTTCCGCACGCACCTTTGGGTGGATTGCGGAGTATGTGATGCAGATGTTGACACATAAGTCTGCCGTTTACAACTCGGCTGCACAATGCTGTTAATACACGGTGCGTCTGAAAAGTTCGGTGAATGGTTTCAGAAAATATAACAACAGCAGTTGTAAACAAAACACCTTCAGTGGCTTACAAAGTAGTCGCCGTTGTCTACAATACACTTCCGACATCGGTTGTGCAGCTTTTGGACACTTTTAGCAAACGCTTCTTGTGGAATCGCTGGTGGTGTCATGCGTTGTTCGATCTCCGCAACCGTAATTAATCTCTGAGTAAAAAAGTATTCTTCACAAAAAATGTATAATCAAAATAATTGCCGGTGTCCACTCAAGATCACCCTGCAGACATTTATTTAAAGAACTAGGGATCTTCACGCTAGCCGCACAATACGAATATTCACTTATGAAATTTTGTTATTAATAGCCAACGCAGTTATACAGTAATAGCAGTATGCCTAACTATAACACTAGGGGGAGAGATGATCTTCACAACTCAAGCTTAAATTTAACTTTGTCACAAAAAGGGGCGAATATGCTGTCACAAAAGTCTTTGCTCACATTATAAATAGCATCAAAAGTGTGTCAGATAGCCAACTACCATTTAAAAAAAATAAAAAGACTTTTTGAATGCAAACTCCTTCGACTCAGTGCATGAATTTCTAGATATTAAATAGTAATGTTTCAAGAAAGAGAAAAAATAATAAAAATAAAAGAATGACTGTCTTCAAATATCAGGTAAGATACCTTTTATTATACTGATACTTTCCACGTATTCATTATCTGTGGAACAAGCACCAATCTAATCTATTCTCATCTAGAGATTGGGAGGAGAAGACAAAGGAAATTGATAGGAGTGGAGCAGATTGACAGTAAGAGGGAAGAAGGTGCGGGCTGGTGAGACGAAGAGATGAAAGAAAGAGAGGATGAAGTAAACAGGGAGAGGAGGAAAGATGATACGGGATAACAAGCTCGTAAGTAAGGAAATTTATGAATATTTCTTATTCAGAATTAGTATTATTTCACAGACCGTCCAGGATTACAATATTTATACGAAAGGTACTGATACTGTGCAGAGACTATATGTAGAAAATTTTTAGTGGTCTATCTATTAGGTAGTATTGCTTTGGCTATACTTACTAAGAGCTAACTGTTATAATTTCATAATTTCGTTGCGCACTTTCATGTACACTACCCTCTATTATGGAAATATTACGAAGGGTTGTTCAATTTGTTTGTCCGCGGTGCTATCTCGCTTAGGTACCGCATCTCTTTGACCAATATCCTTGGTCTTTGAAAGTGCAATACACGGACTGCACCAACGTCGATTAAACTGAAAGATAAGCAAGGGACATGTGATCACGATTAAAGCTTAATTCCGATTAAGTTGTCGGTGTTGTACCAACATTAAATGCAGGTTGTTAAACCACGTTCCACTGACCGGAAATTAGTCTGGGGTAAGCTTCGAGTTTACGAAGGAACTGCGCATTATACGAAAACATGCAAAGATAATGTTAATCGCTGTATGTGGTACTAGCACGAGCTTTTCAGTTTCGCCGTCAACAAATGGAACGAAGCTGCTAACGTTGACGTGGAGCAGATATCCAGCATTGCGAAACAGTGGGATCGGCACATAGGACGCGCTGGTTTAATGTGTTTGCGCTCTTCAATGTCACTGTGATTTTAAGTCCACGAGAATTCTGGGGCATTAGTATGACATAGTCTGTATTTTATGTTTGTTGCACTTTATATCTGACATGCTAATACTTTTAGTAGCTGTTATTGTAGGGTGATTCAACATCATTGTGCGACTCGTAAGAATGCGAACATCCGTTAATATGGTGCAAGGTAAGATAACAGCATTACAGATAAATGGAAATCTGTATAAATAAAAAGATTTAGAAGCGGTCTTGGGCAAACCCGATTTTTCAGATTATTCAAACAAATTTGACGGCCGGAAACTGACCTAATGCGTCTTTGTAAAGCGCCATTCAATATTTTCTCATTTCTTTTTTCACTTCCAGTCGACGTCCGCTTGTCTGTCGCGAGTTAATGAAATGCCAAATAAGGAAAAAATTGTGATTACAGTGGACCTTCTAAATTTTAGTTTTTCTAGCCTATTATGGTGGCCCAACATCCAAATGGTTTTCCTCATTATTACTTCATGAAAATGGCACAATAGATCAACTAAAGCATTAAATCAAGTTGATAACGAAAATATAGTTTTACAGAGTGAACAGGTAATAAAACATCACGGAATATCTGAACTTGGACTAGAAGCTGTAGCCAGTAAGAACTGTAGAGGCCGTCGCTCTAAGGCGCCTTGCTGTGAAGTGCGCGTCTGTTCCCCTTCGGAGGTTCGATTCTCACCTCAAGCATGAGTGTGTGTGCTGTGTTTAGCATAAGTTAGTTTAAGTAGTTTGTAAGTCTAGAGTCTGATGACCATTACAGTTGGGTCCCATACCTTTACAAACATTTGAATTTGGTAGCAGTGCAGAGCAGATTTGAAATTTATTTGGTATAACGTGAAATATTTAAGAGAGTAATGTAAGGAAAGGAAACAAAAACATGAGGATGGACTTTTTACTATGGATTTTGATAACTATATTAATTTTAGAAGAGGATTATACGATAAGTTTTTTATGATCTGTTTTCTTGGCAACTAAGCATAATTTAATCGATTTTTATGCTAGGAGAAATTCAGTACTGGTTATATTTGGTGTTACATGCTTTCTCAGATGAACTGTATGTTAAATTAATTTGTATTCGAGAAATTTTTTTAAATTATTTTTATATGAAATAAGAAGATAGTTTAATTCTTTTAACAGTTGATCTGATGACAAATACCGACCGGTGAGCGAGAGAGGCCTGGCCCCATGTCTACGTTGCCGATCAGCTACGTTGCCGCCGCGCGAGGAAAAATTGCCCCAGAACCAAATCTAGATGCAGCTATGGAGGCGTATAACGAACTGAAAGAACACGAAATACCCATGGAAACTACCAACACTCCAGATTCCCTTCCTTCTAACCAGCAAGCTTCGGAAGAAAGTAACCAGGCAGTTGTTTGTGAAAACAACAATAATGATTTAACTGTGAAAGAATTAGAACATGTAGGTGAAACACCCTCGACATTCCCATCTGAAACACAAGAAACAAATGACCAACAGTCAACGAAGTCTCCCACGAGACAGAAAAAGCGCCGTATTGCACATGAAGGTGCGAACGAAAAGGCGCAAATACTGCGCGACAAAGCCCACAGAATCGGAAAAACACTAACAGAAGAGACATCACAACCCCCTCCGGGACACCTACCGGCATCAAAGAAAACCCGAACGCGGGAATCAGGTTCAGGTCAAGTACAAAAGACGTCAGGCGAATATGCAAAAACGAACACGGAAAATCAGGCGGGAAACATGAACCTTCGGAAAAACCAGGACAGAGAGAGCAAGGGACAGGTCCAGCCGAGACAGTGGTCAGATGACACCGATGAGGACACACGAGAGGAAGAGATGCCAGAGGTTCCGGGAAACACGGCAGGGACGTCGTCAGATAATTGTATAGGCAAACCTAATCAGCGCCAAACATCACGGCTGGATCGGGCGGTGTAGACGACGACCCAGAATACTTTTAAGTCATGTGTCGTTAATAATATTCACGGGAAGTATGACATCAAGTATGCCTGCAAATGTGCTACCGTTGCAAGCTTATCGGATTGCAACTGTCAATATCAATAAAATAAGCTGCACGTTTAAATTAAAAAACCTTCAAGACTTCTTGTACGCAGCTGACATAGACATTGCGCTGTTACATTAACCTGGAAAGTATAACAGGTTACAACACCTTAATTAATCCTGGTTACGGCGGTGAACTCGGAACAGCGATTATGACAAAAGAGGGAATCCTAACAACAAACGTCGAAAGGCTAACGAACAGCAGGGTCATAGCTTGCACAATAAATAACACCAGGATTATTAATATTTATGCTCCTTCCGGAACGGGGAAGAAACATCAGAGAGCAGAATGTTTTAAAGATGCAATAGTGCCACTCTTTATGCAGCGTCCCGAACAAGTCATATTTGCAGGCGACTTTAACTGTGTCCTCAAACCCAAAGATCAGATACCAAATTTCAACAAGTGTATCGAACTTGAGAATATCGTCAGAGAACTCAATCTAGTCGACACATGGGAACTCAAACAAGGTGATAAGCCCGGGTTTACTCACATTACTAGCCATTCCGCTAGTCGGATCGATAGAATTTACGTAACGTCGAATTTACAACAACACATTCTGCAAGTGGAACTATGGCCGAACATATTTTCAGATCATACAGCCTACATATGCACTGTTAACCTCCCAAAACAAGGAACGTACAGAGCAAAAGGAACGTGGAAGTTGAACGTAGCGCATCTGACAGACCCAGGATGCCACGAAACCTTTCGCAATACATGGACAGAATGCGAAAGGAAGTTTTCGAAGTACGATTCGACTTTTACGTGGTGGATGAAATGCGCAAAACCCGCTTTAATAAAGGCCATGAAACGTTACTCTTGGGTAAAAAATGTTTGGACGAAAAACACAATAGAATTTTATTATCAGTGTCTTAGAGACTTATACCAACACGACGCCACAGTCATAGACAATTATACACAAATAAAAAGAATAAAGGCCACAATTTTAAACCTCAAACGGAAGCACTTGGAAGGCTGTAAAATTCGCACACGACTACAAAATACAGTTCAAGAAGAAACAACTTCAATGTATCATATTATACAAGAACAGAAAAGAACAAAACGAAAAATTTTGACTGAACTGAAAGTGGAACATGGAGGAACTTTGACAACACAACCCGACATACGGGAAGAAATCTATAGATATTTTACAACTCTATTAGCTGACAAACCAGTAGACGAAGCAGCGCAACACACCATCCTCGCAAGGTTGACTGCGAAATTAAACCCGGAGGAATCGGACGATCTGTCAGCAGACGTAACTGAAGAGGAAGTGGCAGACGCCATACGAAGAAGCTCGAAGAATAAGTCTCCCGGGCCCGACGGATTGCCAGCATTATTTTATCACACCTTTGAACAACAACTAATCAGCAAGCTGACGCTTGTATGTAACGAAATTCTGAACGCCAGAAGTGACATGTTACTGGAATTTTGTGAAGGTGTAGTAGTGTTAGTCCCTAAAGTGCCAGGAGGGAAGACCGTCAACAACCTGCGTCCCATAACACTACTAAATACCGACTATAAAATCTTTACGCGCATCATAACGCAAAGATTAACCTCGGTTATAACACGCATCACCGGGAATTACCAAACGAACGTCGGAAAAAATAGAACAATTCACCAGACATTATGTGAATATAGAGATATTATAGCAACTGCAGAAGCCTTGAATATTCCAAGTACACTAGTATCTCTTGATTTCGAAAAAGCATTCGATAGAATTAACCATTCTTATCTTTTCCGGACTATGGAAGTAATGAATTTTCCACAAAAATTGGCACTGTAGTTAAAAACCTGTTGACAAGTTCCACGTCTCGAATATGTGTTAACGGTCACTTAAGCAGACCGATCAGAATCAAAAGTTCAGTACGTCAGGGTTGCCCAATGTCAATGAGCCTATTTGCCATAGCCATTGAACCTTTGCTGTGTTCCCTGACACAGGACCTTGCAGGGCTACAAATACACGGCCATAAAATAACATGTCAAGCGTACGCTGACGACGTCAGTTTCGTGATCACGGGCAGTGATGAATTAGGAAAAGCATTCAAAAATATAAAGAACTCCGAAGCGGCGTCAGGAGCAAAATTAAGCCGTACTAAGTCGGGAATAATGCACATCGGCCGGGGATTAGAAATTAGGGATGACGATCAATTAAAATGCGTAGAAACTATAAAAACGCTTGGAATTGTATACACGCGAGATATCCGCCGCACGGCTGCCCTCAACTACAAAAATTTGTTGGCAAAAATGCGAGCCACCATACAACAACATGTTTTACGTAATCTAAGTACCTTACAAAAAGTTCAGTTAGCCAACATTTACGTAACATCTAAAGTAAATTATGTCGCACAGGTATTGCCAATACCGAAGACAATAGCCCAAAAGATGCTAGCAGCGCTCGGCCACTTTGTCACCAGAGGACAAATTTTTAAGATCCAGAATGAGACCTTAACGCTATCTTTACGTCACGGAGGCCTAAAGCTGACAAATATATATAATAAATCACAGGCGCTGTTCGTCAGCAAGTTGTACAAGCAGTGGCAACGGTCGCCTGTTAGCCTCGCAGCTCATCTCTTAAACGAAATAGCCCCGGCTAGTATGGACCCACCCGTAGATGTGCACCATATTCCGAACGCATTTTATTATATGAGACATTTTCTTATAGAATTAAGCTACATTCGGCGTCTCACTCCAGAGGAAGACCTATACAAAGTAAAAGAAATCTACAACAACATGATGAAAAACAAAACGAGGAACAGAATCGAAGAGAAGTACAAAGAATATAATTGGGAAAAGATCTGGGAAAACGTACAAGACCCTTACTTACTGACAAAAGTACGGTCAACATGGTACACTGCAGTTAACAGGAAAATTCCAACAAATTCGAAGTTACATGCAATTCATCTGGCGGAAACGCAAAATTGCACCATCTGTAACCTAGTTGACACTGAGGAACACCGTTTCACATGCGACGGCGTTAAAAACATTTGGACTCTGTGTACAACTAAACTTGCTAGTATACTACGAACATCTCCCCGAACGATAACACCAGCCAGACTTCTTCACCCAGACGAAGTTCCCTACCCCAGTGCAAAAAGAAGAGCAGTAAATTGGATCAAAGGACAGACGGTGTACAACATTTTATCGGAAAAAGTTAAATGTAAAGACGACTACTGGATACATCTTACGATGGAACACGAAAAACTAAAAAAAAAAAAAAAAAAACGAAGAAATATAAAGAAAAATATGCGAATTTTCTAATCAGAACATTAACACAAATATAGAATGGGTAACACCCAAAGAAGTATTTTATTTATATATACTTTTTATTATTTTGTTATTATTATTATCATTTTGAAATGTCATTAGGCTTCTGTGATCCTTGAAAGGTAGTTCTGTGCTACTGCTGACTGGTGCTTCAAAGTCTACCGAGAAGATACAAGAAATGGACAAGGAGATCGAAATACACAGAAAAATGATACACACGGCATTAACTGCGTAAGCAGATTGTACGAGAAGACAACTTTGAAGTGCTCGGCAAGCAGAAGGAACAGAAGAATGGAAATGACAATAATTATAATTTACTTGGAGAAAACCATTCTGATACTTTTCTTTCATTTACAAGAAGCCGATCTTAAAAATTACGAAGAAGAGGCTTAAAATTGGTTTCAAATTATTTATTTTTATCGTCTAGCGACGAAGATGTCGCCCAGAACGAGATTGTTTATTTTCTACGAGGTAGTTTTGTTTCGTTATGAAGAAGAAGTTGCTCTTCATTCCTCAACGGAAACAATGTTATAGCATAGAAGCTAGCCGGAGAAGGCTATCATGGCGAGCGGAAGGACGGGTTGTAGGGGAGGAAGGAGACCCGAAAAAAAAAAAAAAAAAAAAAAAAGCAGTGCGCTTGCCCGCGAAAGGCAAAGGTCCCAGGTTCGAGTCCCGGTTCCGGCACACAATTTTAATCTGCCAGGAAGTTTCATATCAGCGCACACTCCGCTGCAGAGTGAAAGTTTCATTTTAGAAACATCCCTTAGGCTGTGGCTAAGCCATGTCTCCAGCATATCCTTTCTTCCAGGAGTGCAAGTCTTGCATGGTTCGCAGGAGAGCTTCTGCGAAGTTTGGAAAGTAGGAGGCGAGGTACTGGCGGAAGTGAAGTTGTGAGGTGGCATCGTGAGTCGTATCGGGATAGCACAGTCGGTAGTGCGCTTGCCAGCGAAAGGCAAAGGTCCCAGGTTCGAGTCCCGGTTCCGGCACACAATTTTAATCTGCCAGGAAGTTTCATATCAGCGCACACTCCGCTGCAGAGTGAAAGTTTCATTTTGGAAACATCCCTTAGGCTGTGGCTAAGCCATGTCTCCAGCATATCCTTTCTTCCAGGAGTGCTAGTCTTGCATGGTTCGCAGGAGAGCTTCTGCGAAGTTTGGAAAGTAGGAGGCGAGGTACTGGCGGAAGTGAAGTTGTGAGGTGGCATCGTGAGTCGTGTCGGGATAGCACAGTCGGTAGTGCGCTTGCCAGCGAAAGGCAAAGGTCCAGGTTCGAGCCCCGGTTCCGGCACATAATTTTAATCTGCCAGGAAGTTTCATATCAGCGCAGACTCCGCTGCAGAGTGAAAGTTTCATTCTGGAATATATTAACCATTTACAATAATATTTGTCCGATATACCGATGTATACTCAGATGTATTAATTAATTAATTTATAATACTTTAAACTTAATTGCGTCATTAATACAGTTAAATTAATTTTCCCAGTTCTACAAACAATAGCAATGTATTATTTACATAGAAGTGCATCAGTTGGAGAGGGCGAAGGTTAATTTTTGCATTCCCTATTTAATATAGGAAACGCCCAATGTGATGACGAAATCTAGTTTGGTTTCTTGGCCGGTATTTCAAATATACGTTAGATTTGAAATTATCAAGAAAAATAATTATAATCTTAATAATAAGAATATCCAATAGATTTTAGTACCAATAACTAATATAATAATTGCAACAACTCTATCAAAAAATCAATCAATGACTGAGGAAAAAGATCACCATTTGAATGTGGATTTGATCCAAAAAGATCAGCACGAATATCATTCTCCATTCATTTCTTCTTAATCGCAATAATTTTCCTAATTTTTGACATAGAAATGAGATGAGTTTTCCCGCGTTCTGAGAATTCGCGGTTCTTCATGGCTCCCAACTTGTTGGCCGCAACTGTGCCACTGCTGGCGGCCAAGAACAGCAGTAATGCTTAATCCGTCGTCCTCTCTTGCATTGGTCGCAGTGACCTTTTATCAAACTGAATCGCATGGATTGAAGAACACGGATTGAAAGATGGTCACAGAGAAGAGGAGGAGATGAATAAACGGGGGAGGGGGGATATGAGCAGAGTGCGGGAAGAGGAGAAATTTGGTGGACTATGGACGGGGAGAAAATGATAAACAGAGGGGAGGAGGATGAGGATGAATAGGAGGTAGTACTGGGATGACAAAATTCGCAAATAGAGGAGGGAGGAGGATATGGATGAACAGAAGATTGTAATAAGTGAATTCCCGGGCTAGGTGAGACTCTGACCTGAGCGTGGTGGGCCGTCGTGCGAGTTCGGCGCGCTGGGCGCCCTGCAGCCTCTTGAAGCGCGCGCGCAGCTCGGACTCTCGGACCAGCAAGTCCCCCTCGGCTCGCAGGCTAGTGCGCCTGCGCAGAAGGGGCGCGCGCGCTGGGGACCCGTGGCACACGTACTGCGACGCCTGCTCCGTGCACGCCTGCAACATAGGCACGCCCGCTGCACAACCTCACGCTCACGCCGCAGCCCGCGGGCGCGGCAGCTGCTGCCGAGAACGAACAAGCACAACACTTGCTGCCTAGTCTCAACTGTGAACACAATACTCTGCGAAAGAAGTGAGCCGATGTATGTGGTTAGCAGCTGCAAGCTCTGTCAATTTTAGCAACGAGTGCAGCGGTGCATGCTTTTCCTTAGTGTTGTCTGTTCAGTAGAAAGCTTTTATTGACGTGTTTAATAGTGTAAGTTTTGCGGAGAAAATAGCTGGCATCTAGCTACAGTATATACGGAGAATACTTTCAGTGTAATTATGATTCGCAACGCTACAGCTGTGACTACAAATTAAATTACGTGTATCACCAAACAGTAAAAAATACTGTGCCAAGAACTGAAGCTTTAGTAGCAATGCCAATGCGACCTGTTTAACAATAAAGACTAATTACTGAAGCGCATTTCACATATTCGCTCGCTTCTAATTATAATGAAGTGCGTTGATACCAGTGGTGCATATTAATCTTAACTTTACCTTACTCACTTATATTTTATGTGGCTCTAAAAACATTGACATTTGTGTCCCGACGTACGTAATAAATTAAACCCGTTCAATATTATTATCTGCAATAAGCCCCTCCATTTTATTTTTATACTCAGCCAGAGACAAAATGACCGTAGTTTTACCCTTATCCGCGCGAATAGTCTGAGCGTCATTTTCTGCAAGTTTCCTAGTTATATCTTTAATCACCTGTTGATCACCATAGTACCTACAGGCGGCTGATGCTCACTGCCTTGTCTAAAAATCGCAGAAATGTACATAAGTACTACATTATCAATTAAACACCTTTTGTTGAAATTAATACCACGACAGACATTCTCTAATTTACGTCGCAAATTGAAAAATACATAATATGTCCCAACGTCCTTGCTAGGAGTCATGTGACACAATTATCTTCCTTCGGGACATCCAAAACCGACAATCTTCAGTTTAAATAATGGGATACGCAATTTTAAAATTTTTATTTTATGCACTACCCGAGTTTCGAGACCTTTATCTCAACGTCAGATGCATCTGTAAATTATAATGAAATAAAATAGCAAAGAAAAATTTACACAGAAGCAAGAGTAATATTTAATAGTGCACACAACTGTCACAATGGAGCAGGCAAAGGTTTGGCCTGCAATGAAGAATAGTGTCGCAATTGGGCTTAACAATGCTCTACTTCAAGAGGGTAAGGATGAAATGGGGTCTAGTAGGTACTATGGTGATCAACGGGTGATTAAAGATATAACTAGGAAACCTGCTGAAAATGACGCCCTTACTGTTCGCGCGCATGAGGGTAAAACTACGGTCACTTTGCCTCAGGCTGAGTATAAAATGAAAGTGGAGGAGTTTATTGCACGTAATGACATTGAACGGGTTATATTTGGTCTTACTAACAAATATTTGGCAGAAATTAAATAATAAATTGAGCAAAATTTCCAGACTGGAACGCGTCTCATAAAAGAACAGGTAACAAATAAACCAGATTTTAGTTGAGCAATATCATACTGAAGTTTGAAAATAATACTTAAAAATCATTTATATATTATCTGTTAGTTTCTCAAAAATATTACACAGAATAAACCTAAAAAAGAAATGGTCCCACTGTAATCCTTGAATTTATGTTTGCAATTCATTTCGTTTTTTCCTACTCTACTGTAAAAGGCGAAAGACAGTTATTGAAATATATATTTAGGTGTTTCTATTGTCCAAAATAGATAATTATGCTTATTCTTATTCTTTTCATCCTCAGTATATTCATTGCTGACTAAATTTTGTGAACATTTGTGATTTGAAATTTTATTTTTACGTGCTCTTTGCGTGCAAGGTGCTAAATTGCCACTATAGAAACATTTAGTTATCTTACTAATGGAATTTTTCTCCTGCCATATTTGTTTGCTGCGGTTTTAGTACTTTGAATTCTACAAGTTCGCTTCAAGATTTGTAATCAGTGACGAAGTAAGAACTGTCTGTAAGGAACTCTTTTCTTTATTCCGCCTGAACATATGAATGGACTAGACAAAAATGAAGCAGAACCAATGCGACCGATATGTAAACCTAACAAACACGTTCAATATATGTGATGTTTCAATCAATATTCAATTTCGACTGCTAGACTATCTCATACAGGATGAACAGTAAGAAAAACGATTAACTTCTAGGGCTTTAGAGGGTAGTTAGTAGCTAAAGTTTCATAGAGGAAGCGGGTATGTCATCCACTGACGTTATGGACACTTATTCAGTTTATATATAATGAAACAAATCTCTGATACTGCAAGCTCTTTCTTTCCGTATTTTGGGAGGAGATACTACGGACCAAAAGAAGAACATAATTTCCTGTAAACATGTACTCTAAAATGCATACCTTAAGAGATATGAGCGGTTCTTTATCTTAGATTCTGTGGAATATATCTTTTCTGTCGGTGAAGAGATCATAGCTCTTAAACCGTGCATTTTAGAGGCCAGGTTTACCAGACATTTTTTGTTGTTTTTGTCTGTAGTAACACTTACAAAAGTACAGAGAAAAAAAATTGCAGCAGAAGAGATTACTTTCATAGTATCATAGATAGGGTGGTCAAAGCGTTGTTGAATTGCATTTCCTTCTATTGGCTACCCTCTACAAGTTCTCTAAGTCTGTAAAAGTTTATTTTTTTAGATGGTCCCTAATAAAGACGAGTATCCGTGTATAATTCATAAAAGTCTAGTCTTATTTCGATCTTGAAAACAAGAGGAAGATCACTATCTACATAATGTTACGTCTGGTAAATGACGGAAACAATTTTACTAATCACCATGAAATTCAGCACATGTATGTGTCTTTTCATTGAAAAAGTATTTTTATTCCGCAAGCCACCATGTGGTAGATGGCGGAGGATATCTTCCAATAAATTCTACAGTGTTTATCTAGCACTATGAAAGTTGGTAGTTATTTGTAATTTTTGATATCAAGAGAATGTACTGAGAGGAAGAGGTGCTGGGAAAGAGAGAGACTGAAGTAGATATGGAAACGGAGGAGGAGAATGAAAGAGAGCCGAGGTGACTATTGAGAGAAGCAGATGAACAGTCTGAGGGGGAGGAGGAGATGAACAGAGAGGGGTAGCAGGAGAGAGAGAGAGAGAGAGAGAAAGGAATCTAGAGATTTTTATATAAATGGGGAGGGGAAGGGAAAACCAACAGTGGGGGAAGGTGGAGCGGGACTAATGAACTACTTCAATAAATATGGGTGTAGGAAATGTGAATTACGTATTTCATCATTTGTATCAGGAAGAGCACAGAAAGAGACATGGGGATGGATTGAGGAGGGAGGGGGATGATGGGAAGAAAAAATCTGGATAGACAGATAGAGCTGAAGCTGGAACAGATTGTCAGAGAGATGGCGGGAGTCGAGGGGAAGGGGAGAGAGAGAGAGAGAGAGAGAGAGAGAGAGAGGAGGAAGGGAGAGATGGTTAGGGGGATGAATTAAGAGGATGTGGAGTAACAGCAGACTGGAACAAATAAACACCGAGTACCACGAGTCTTGACTGATGTTTTAATAAATAAGACATGTGTGTGTATGAATGTCTACATATTTCAAAATACCAAGAATAAAAGTGCAACAGAGTAAACAGCAAATGTATTACTAAGAGAAAAGCAGTACCGCAGAATGTAAATTGACAAAGCTGCAGCGAAATGAAACGGTGCAGAGCAACGCTACGTTTCCATCGACCTCGTGCCCAGCAGCGTACAGTTTAGATAGCTGTGTCGAAGCGTCAGCGGCAGCAGAGACTGGAGTGCTGGCCTACGGCCGGCGCGCACAAGCGGCCCCCGCGGTGGCTAGAGCTGGCCGACCTCCATGGGGGCGTCTGGCGGCGGCGCCAGCTGGGAGCGCGCGGCCGGCCGGCAGGGCAGCGGCCGGTGCCGCGGGAAGGCGACGAAGCGGTCGCGGTACTCCGGGCAGAAGGACGCCTCGCCGTCCAGCCGCAGCAGGTCGCGCGGTCTCCGCCGCCGCTGCCGCGCCTGCTCCTCGCGCTACAACACACGCCGCGCCCTGCAAGACACACTCCTCTGCCCGCCTCGCCATCAGCGCCTGCTTCTGTGCTACTTTCCCAACACCAAAGCTCAAAACATACGTTGTTGGCCGACCATCACCGAGAACGACCCGACATACTCGAGCTCTTGCAAGAAGTCGTGCTCCGTGCGCAGATAAGCATCCTCGTCTTGTGCGCAGGATGAGCCCATTCCATTGTTTTGAAGATCGGCCGCCTCAGTTACGCGTTGCCAGCTGAAATGTACGCTTCGTCCGTCAGTCAGCCGACCTGCGACCAGCAGGCAACATGCAAGTGAAGCGGCTGCCCCCCGAAAGCAAAGGAATGGACTCACCTTCGCACAAGTCGAGAATGCCCATGGACCGTGACCTCTTGCACGAGCTCTACATCAAAATTTGTTTGGGAGAAAACACTTTTTACAACATTGAAAATGCGGTTCCATGTGAAGTAGGGGGGTTCATGAAATCAGTACTGAAAGTTACCTCCGTTGCTGGATATAATATCTGATACATGCCTCTGTATTGAATCAAAGAAACTCTGCATGTGTTGTTGAGGTGTAGCAGCCCACGCTGCTTGCGCGTAATACCAGAGTTATCTGGGGTGGTTTATCCTAGGCCCGTGTTATTGCAGTCATCGACCAGACTTTTTGATAGGCGAGAAATCAGAACAACAGGTGGACCAGCGCAGTTGTCCGATGGGCGACAATGACTTTAACACCTCACGTACCGTGTTATGGTGATTTATACTGTTGACCGTGTTATCGCGATTTATACTGTTGCAATCTGGCCGTCGGTAAGCTCCGAACGTATAAAAGGACAACATGCTTCAACACTTCAGAAATGAAACGCTAGCTAGATAGTGTCCTGACAATGGGAACCCGGAGGATGCGGGAGTGGACTCCAATACCACGTCAAACCATTACCGACTGCAGGACCACTACAGCGATGCGTAAGGCCCGTGTGGGATTGCTAGTTTCCCTTCGGGCGCCTCCCCAGGTGGCGGATAGGGGAAAGCCTCTCAGATATGGGTGCCACCGGGGAAATGAAATACCTGGAGTGGACCAAAACTAGCAACGTGGTGGCATCTATAATGTGGTGGAGCGGCCTACCAAAGGCGTCTGAACCCCATCTCAAGGGTGGCTTGGAAATTATATCGCCAATCCGTTCTGAAGCAAGCGTGGCGATTATGCTTCTCACCTTTGTGTTATGATGTGTGACATTAATTTTAAATTTTCCGGAGTAATAGCCCTATAGTCGGATCTCCGGGTGGGAGCAACTTTGATGACCCAAATATCAAGATGTGCTGAGAAGAAGATGCAGATTTTCCAAGTCTGCCGCTCTCTAATAGGCAACGACAGACTAGTTGAGATCGAGAAAGAGCTTACAACAATCAACAAAATCAACTGGAATATTGTTGGTTTAAGCGAAGTACATCGAAAAGGGCAAGACTCTCCGTTTGCACTCTGGCAACTTGTTCTACTTTTGTGGCGGCCCGAAAGGAAAACTCAATGGAGTTGGGTTCGTAATTAACAAGAACGTCGCTGATAAAGTATCTTTCTTGGAAGGAACTTTCAGCAGGATGGTTGGAATGGTCCTCAAGGTGACTAATACAATACAGATTATTCAGGTGTACGCTCCCACCTCAAGCCATCCTGAGATTGTTAGTTTTCGACGACGCCTTCATAGCAAAAATTGACGTGGAGGTGCATGCGCATCAGTGGCCTTCACAAGAGCGTCCTCTTTCAATTTACGGCCCTCTGCAAAAAATAGCCCACAAACGGCGTGCGAGCGTCTGCACGAAGTTGAAACTGCATGTCCGCCATCTGTCGGAACGCGTAAGTAATGCATAAGGCGGAAATACAGTACATGTCGGTCCTCTGTCTGAATGCGCACTCAGCCGCGCAAGAAGACGGAATCCGGCTGCAATCTCGAAACTTCATGGAACAGACATTCCGCAGATTGTAAAAGATGTTTCGGTTTTAAAACAGTTCAACACTGGCACTGACCACTCTAGTAAAAGCAAGAGTCGAACTGAATGTAAGAGATGAAAGGAATAAAATTATCAAACGGAATAGAAATGTAATCAACCTCAAAAACCTGGAACAACATTCGTCAAATTTCCAAGAAGTCTTCCAAAACAAGTTACACCTAACTAAAGATGAGATTTGGGGAAAATGATTGTTTCAAGTGCACAAGAAGTTGGTGATCTATACCAAAAGAATAAACAACCAAAGAAATTCAGGCCAAAACTAAAAAACTGAAAACCTTTTACAATAGAGAAGATAAATTAAAAACCAAACCGATCGTGACATGATAGCGGTAGTGCGAAAAGAAATGAAAATTAACATACATAAATTCAGTGGAGATATCGCACAAGCAAGCTTAGTGAACAAAACAAGTTTAAAGTCAGCCAAACGCAAACTGACAATCGGTAAAAAGCAGATTATTGCACTTGATGGAAATGACAGTCCAATCAATGAAAAGGAGGAGGTTTTGAAGTTCACAGGAGAATTTTATAGCAATTTGTATAGCAAAACAAGGGTAAATTTGAATGTATCTAAATTAGATGACGTATCTGGTATTCCAGATATACTCCAATTGGAAGTCAAATGTGTTCTAGATAACATGAAGAAAGGAACAGTGCCGGGTGATGATGAGCTCAGTGTTGACACCCTGAAACTGGCATGCGAGGTAACCATAAATCACGTGGCAAAAGTATTTACTTCCTGCATGCAGTATGTTTCAGTCCCACTATCGTGGGTCAAGGCAAAGGTTATATTGATACACAAGAAAGGAAGTATTCACATTATCAAAAATTGTCGTCCTATCAGCTTGCTCTCAAAAATTTTGTACAATTTTTTTACAAATATCCTGTTAAATCGAATTAGTTCCATTCTACATTCCAACGTACACAGGCAGGATTCCAAAGCAGTTTCAGCACTATTTACCACATTCTGACAGTTAGTGAACTGATAAGCAGAGCAAATGGATACCAAATGCCTCTCTGCATTACCTTTGTTGACTTTGAAGGGGCGTTTGACTCCGTCAGCCATATAGATGTTCTACAAGCTTTGAGAGAGCGAGTTGTGGGAGCAGCGTACAATGAAGTGTTCAGAAACATCTACGAGACTTCTTCGGCTTTTGTTAATATCGACTCAAGAATTCTGCATCAAGCAAATTTTTCTCGGCTGTCCTGGAAATGTCTATGTCAAAGCTGAGCTCGAATGTACGGGAATTAGAATTAATGCAAAAAGGCTTACTAGCTTGAGATTTGCTGATGATATTGCATTACTGGCCAGTGAATTCGCAGAGCATCAGAATGTCAGTTGGTAGGTTTGAACTTGAACCTTTCCAAATAAAAGTAATGTCCAACAAATGGGTCCCAACAGGTGAAGTGAAAGTCAAGACGTGTCATTAGAAGAGGTCAGTGAATATATCTATCTTGGCCAGATTACAAATATGAAAGAAGAGATAAGGCCCGACATTTATCGGCGCATCAACCTTGGCTGGCAACAATTTGGGACGAATTAAACAATATTCAGATCAAAACTGCCTGTAAATCTGAAGAAAGCGTATTTGATCAATGCTGACGTAAGGGTGCGAGATATGGACTCTGAAGTCATTTACAAAAGGGAAACTAAGGATAGCACAGAGAGCCATTGAAAGCTCAATGCTGGGCTACACAAGAAAGGGTAGGAAAAGGGCAGATGACATCCGATCTGTGACGAAGGTTAAGGACATCTTGGAGACAGTAGGCTTCTTGAAATGGCAGTGGGCTGGCCATTTCGCGAAAAGAAAACACAGCAGTTGAACGAAGCTAGTACTGGAGTCCAAAAGAGATTAGGGGAAGACTACCGGACAGATGGGTCAAAGATATCAAAAACGTAGATATTGCAGAGAACTGCTCAAGACCGTTCCACTTGGAGAGAATTTCTGAAAGCCTACCTGAATCCACGAATCGAAAAGACCACATCATTTAATGATTGAAATGGCTGATGATGATTATTATGATGATGGAGGCAACATTTCAATACTGTCTTAGCACGATGTCGACTATGGTGGTACTGCTGGCATAATCGGGATTTGAAAGACATTATTTTTACCTACGCATCCCGCTCAGTCTGGAGACACCATGATTAGAGACTGTTGTACTCTCACTTTATGCACCATAATACTCGTCCTCCACTCGGTATTATCAGTTTATAGTTGCAATGCCGGTAAACAAACGAGCCAGAGTCACATCAATGAAGTACTTAAGCACATTGTTCGCCCATAAGCGCGCATTACAACGACCACACTTGACAGAAAATGTTCAGGACTATTTAGTCACCCATCGAATTGCATTGCTGCCTTGGCCCCCCTGTTGCCCAAGAGATCTTTCGAAAACTTCTGCTCGATGACACCAGAACGACTCGCCTGGGACACACATCCAGTTTCTAAAGCAGATCATCTTTGACAATATGTGAAAACAGAGTGGACTGCTATAACCCAACACCTCATCCACAGCCTTCTTGCTTTAATGCAATAGTCACCAATGGTGGCTACACTCGGTCCTAATTTCATCATCATACTCAAATCAAATGTTTGTTAAGCTTATGGGACTTAACTACGGGGTCATCAGTCCCTAAACTTACAAACTACTTGTGAACTACCTTATACTAAAGACGGCACAAATATCCATGCCCGAGGGGGGATTCGAACCCCCGACCGTAGTGGCCGTGCAGACCGTGACTGAAGCGCCTCAGTCTCCTCGGCCACCGCGGCCGGCCATCATACTCATTTCTCTTGGGCTGTGTTTTCAATCCGCTGATCTTTGTTCAGTGCCTGTCTTTCTTTTGCAAACTGGATTACTTATAGTGTGTTAATAATCGAATCGAATTTCTTACATGAGTCCGGAGATATCATAAGTGTCGAATAAATAAAAGGGTCTGAATCGACAGATTAAATGACGTAATTTATTATGACATGCCATCACTATATATCACAAAACTTTAGAATGGTTTCATATTCAATATTAAAATTTATACCTAATCGGAATTAATTCCTCTATTAGGGACTAATCTTAATATTGACACTCGGTGTGTAGGATACATTGACACGTCGTAATAAATACGGTTTATTCATCGATTTAGACGGTTTTATTCCTGAAAAGAAGTTGATAAACATGTTATGTTATGGCACTTTTTTCTGAGTACCTGTGGAGGATTTATATCGTTGTCATAATACGAAAACTTATCAATGGCAGAAAATGGAAAGTTTTCTTTCAATAGTCTCACCACAAGCGTCGTACACAGGGTAGCCAATAAAATCGAAACACACACACACACACACACACACACACACACACAGAGAGAGAGAGAGAGAGAGAGAGAGAGAGAGAGAGAGAGAGAGAGAGAGAGAGATGAGGGGGAGGGTCTGCGTGCTTAAATGGATTAATACGATGCGACTATACATCTTCGTACTCCTTAAACCACTCCTGAACGATGCAGGGTTTGTAATTGGAGGCAAAGTCGTCTTGCAACAAACTATCACTATACTTTACCACCAGAGTGAGGTGGCGCAATGATCAGCACACTGCTATGGACTGGCATTAGCCAGAATGGCGTTTCAAACTCGCCATAGATCACGATGTTTAGGGTTTTCCGTTTTTCCCTAAATAGTTCCAGTACCTGCTGGGATGACTCCTGAAAACTCATGACTGATTTCCTTTACTAGTATTAACAAAAGAAAGATGACGAGAAAATTCTCCTCTAATGACCCAGTTTTGACGGAACATTAGCCTTAATCATCCTTTTTTTTAAATGCACCTGACAATCAATATGGTCAGCGTCGCATAATATTGCCGCGAGAGACCACGTACACCGACTGCCGGCGTGGCTCAGGGGATAGCGTCACGGACTGCGGTGCAGAAGGTCGCCGGTTCAATACCGCCCACCGGCAAAAATTTATTTCTTTGTAATTAACAATTCTAGAATGTTCTACATCTTTCTTATGTTCACTTGTAAATTCTACTTGTTTCTTATGTTAACTCTTCTTCTAATTTCTGGTAAATTCTGTCTGTGTATAAATAGCAGAGCACTCTGCGTGAGAGGCAGTCCGTGCTCCGAGTATGTTGAGTGCGTAATAAACGTGCTTTGAGTATAAGTGCTGTGTTCAGTTGCCTTCGAAGTCAAGCCTGCTCCTACTTCAACGCGACATTGTTTGGTGGAGGCGCCGGGTACACTGTGCAACAGCTGCATCACCGTGGCTCCGATTAGGCATCGTAAAAGCCGTCGCTTACACGGACTGGAACCGGAATACAAGGGATACACTGATACATCCTTCCAAAAGTCCGTATTATCAGAAGAACGATGGAGACGAAACCAGCAATAAGCCAGCTGCATATCAGACACCCGTCGGTGTTCTCTGGAGATGCTGGACAGGACCCCAACAAATGGCTAAAAGGGTTCGACCGAGTCGCCAAGTACAACAGGTGGGATCATACGATGTGCTTGGCCAACGTTTATTTCTACCTGGACGGAACAGCCCAGCAATGGTTCGAAAACAACGAAGACAAGTTGAATGACTGGGAGACGTTCCAGGAGGAACTTAAGAAGACGTTTGGAGACCGCCAGCGACAAATCCGCTCGGCGGAAGAACAACTGAAGAACCGGGCCCAACGACATGGTGAGCCGACACAATCGTATATACAGAAAATTTTGGCCCTGTGTAACATAGTCAATCCGAACATGACTGAGGCGGACAAAATCACGCACCTGATGAAGGGAATTGCAGAAGATATGTACCAAGCTCTTCTGATAAAAGACGTCGCTACGACAGAAGAGATCATCAAGTGGTACCAGCGTATTGAAGAGATGCAACAAAGGAGGGTAGGACGCAAGAAGTATGACAGACTCCCAAATGTAGTCCCTATGGCCGTTGTGGAAGACCAGCATGACTTCGCTTCTCTCATATGACAAATCGTGAGAGAAGAATTACAACAGTGCATGGCAGCGGGGACTATTAGACCGAGCGAGCATCAGATTATGGCCATGGATGGAAGCCCTGTAAGTCACGAGGGAGCCGACGCCGCTAAGGACGAGGTATTTCAAACATCAGCTCCTGTCTGGCCCGTCAATCGCACCCGACGTGAAGGATGGCGTCGCCCTGCTATGACTTACGCTGCAGCCGCCAAACGGCAGCCCATGAACCGGCCGACGCGACCACAGCCAACTCCCCCGGTAACTATGACGCCCCGCAGAAGAACAGACGTCTGGAGGACAGAAAACAACACACCACTGCGTTTACACTGTGGACGCCCTGGAGAGAGAGGAGGCGAGTTTTCGATGACTATTTTGCCGCAAGACGTCAGCCGTCGGAGCAGTTCTATCCCAGGCAGTCACCTGCTGATGAATTCAGTTGACCTATGGGAAGAAGCCCATCGCCGTACCATAGACGAGGTCGCTCCCCGACGCGCCGCAGCCGTTCACCGTCGCCGTACAGAGGTACCAGCCGCTCCCATAGCCGCCGCGCCCAGGAAAACTAAGCGAGGCGACCATCTACGGAGGTGAGACCGCCGCATATGAAAATCCTCCATGGACGACAGTCGCCAAGATGTCGGGAAATCTCATCGACGTCATAATCGACGGCCAACCTGTACGGGAACTTGTTGATTCAGGAGCCTCTTTTTCTGTATTATCGGATAATTACCGCCGCACACTAAAGAAGACAATGTTCTGTGATACGGGGGCAACTGTGCTGAAGGTCGCGAATGGAAAGTAGGTCCATCCAGCAGGAACTTGTGTCGCAAGAATAACCATCAACAACAGGACGCAGCCGTTTGAATTTGTCGTGTTAACAGAATGTAGTCACAATGTCATCCTCGGATTGGACTTCCTTCAGGCATCCCAAGCTATCATTGACTGTGGAAGATCTGAGCTACAAATTGGAGAGGTTGTTCCGCCGGATACACGTAATACAGAATTTTCTGGGAAGTTATTCGTCATTGACAATGTGACGATACCGCCATTGACAATGAGAAGAGTTGCAGTCACAAACACAGATGACTGGTTAAGCTGTAAAGTTCTTGTTGATAGTAAAAAGTTTATCAGGCTCACGAAAGAAATTTACATACCAGCGGCTATCATAAGCATTACCGGTGGTCAAGGAGAGATTTGGATCACAAATTGTCACGAGCAGTCACAACTTATCCCCAAGGGAATGTGTATCGGGACAGCTGAACCAATCCAGAACGGTGAGCTCAACGTCATCAATGAAGAGCCATACCCTGCTGTTAGTACAGACAACACGCTGGAGGAAACAAACGTGGAACTGCCAAAATGACCTGGACTGACCAAGGAACAACGCCAGCGGGTGTTACGTATACTATGCCAATTTTCGGGTGCATTCACACCTCAGCAGGGGAAAAGTCAGACGAAACGGCCCACGATAAAGCACCGGATCAATACTGGGGATCATCCGCCAATTAGTCAGCGTTCGTATAGAGTGTCGCCAGCTGAAAGACGGATAATTCGGGAGGAAGTGGAGAAGATGTTGCGAGATGACATTATTCAACCTTCGGAGAGTCCTTGATCGTCTCCGGTGGTCCTCATAAAGAAGAAGGATGGCACGTGGGGATTCTGTGTCGACTATCGGCGGCTGAACAGTATCACAAAGAAAGATGTCTACCCATTGCCGCGTATTGATGACACCTTAGACTGCTTGAAAGGAGCTACATACTTCTCAACTATGGACATGCAGACAGGTTACTGGCAAATCGAGGTTGACGAAGCTGACAGGGAGAAGACGGCTTTTATTACACTTGACGGCCTCTATGAATTTAAAGTAATGGCATTTGGATTATGTAATGCTCCAGCCACATTCGAACGCATGATGGACAAATTGCTTCGACACCTTAAGTGGACGACGTGTCTCTGCTATTTAGATGACATTGCCGTTTTCTCGAAAACATTTGAAGAACGTCTGAGTCGCCTGTCAACTGTGTTGAAGTGTGTTCAGACTGCAGGTCTCCGCCTCAATCCAATGAAGTGCCTCTTCGTCGCCAAAGAGATAAAAATCCTGCGGCGCCTAGTCAACGGAGATGGTGTCCGTCCTGATCCAGATAAAGTAAGGGCAGTCACAGAATTTCCAACTCCTCAGCACATTCGTGATGTGAGAAGTTTTCTCGGCTGTGCTCATACTACCGACGTTTCATAAAAGGATTTTATAACAAGGCACGTCCATTACAAGAACTTCTGCAGAGAGACGCCAAATTATACTGGGATGAGACAAAAGAAAGAGCTTTCCGAGCACTTAAGGAGGCTCTAACTTCCGCACCAGTGCTAGCCTTGTACGACGAGAATGCAGAAACGGAACTTCACACAGACGCCAGTGGTTATGGGATTGGTGCAGTGCTTGTACAAGTTCAGGAAGGTGCTGAAAAAGTGATAGCCTATGCGTCAAGAGTACTCTCAAAGTCCGAGATAAACTACTCTACAACTGAAAAAGAATGTCTCGCGGTTATCTGGGCTATCAACAAGTTCCGGCCGTATTTATTCGGCAAACCATTCACCGTCGTGACAGACCACCATTCTTTGTGTTGGCTGACTAGCGTGAAGGATCCATCAGGTCGACTAGCAAGATGGGCACTAAGACTCCAAGAGTACGATGTCACAGTGGTATTCAAGAACGGGCGCAAACACAAGGATGCCGACTGCCTTTCGAGGAATCCATTAGTGGAACACAACAGCATTAATGAAATTTCAGCTCTCACTGAATTAGATGACGTTACAGCTGAACAGAGGGAGGATCCAGCACTATTAAAAACGATAGAGGCCTTGGAGAAAGGAGAACCGACTAATGGAGAGTTACAACTTATAAACAGAACATTGTATAAAAGCAACTACGATCCACTGGGCCCCAAATGGCTACTTGTTGTTCCAGCTCATCTCCAGCCAGCTATTATCAAATATTTCCACGATGCTCCAATATCCGGTCATCTGGGATTCGTGAAGACCCTAGACAAAATCAGACGCAGGTATTACTGGAAAGGTCTCTACAGATCTGTCAAGCACTATGTGAGCCACTGTAAAGAGTGCCAGCGACGGAAGCATGTGCCGCAATTACCTCCAGGACATCTCGTACCGATTCCGCCGGCAGCAGCTCCATTCCACCGAGTTGGGATCGATCTTTTAGGGAGGTTCCCGAAGTCGACAACCGGTAATAGTCTGCACTGACTACCGCACACGCTACGCTGTCACCAAACATGTGCCGACTGCAGAAGCTCCAGAGATCGCAAAATTCCTTGTAGAAGACATTATTTTGAAGCATGGAGCACCACGTGTCATGATATCTGATCGTGGAAAAGTATTCCAGTCAAAACTAGTATCAGAGGAAATGTCCCGGTGCGACATTGTCCACAGAATGACAACTGCATACCATCCTTAGACAAATGGTCTTACGGAACGTTTTAACAAGACGTTAGCCGACATGCTGTCGATGTACGTCGATGTTGAGCAGAAGGATTGGGATACAATTCTGCCAGTCTGCCGCAAGACAAGACCCCACAGGCTTCACTCCGTTTTTCCTGCTCCATGGCCGTGAAGCTGAGACGACAGTGGATACGCTGTTACCGTTCCAACCGGACGACACTCAGGATGACTATGTTAAACAGCTCATCACCAGGGTCGAAGAAGCAAGACAGCTGGCTCGCATACGGACACTGGACGCCCAGGAGAAGGACCGTCAACGGTATAACGACAAGCACCGACCTGTTGCGTACAGCCCAGGAGATCTGGTATGGATTTTTACCCCTGTACGGAAGGTTGGACTGTCAGAAAAGTTATTGAAGCGATATTTTGGTCCGTATCGTGTCATACGCCGCCTGTCAGACGTCACATACGAAGTTGAGGATTATGAGCCGTCGTCGAAACGTCAAAAACGAAGAGACATTGTTCACGTCCTGCGCATGAAGCCTTACTACGATCCTGAAGAGCAGGTAGACGATAATGGCTTCTTGTTCAAGGACTTTAAGGACGGTAACGTTCCTGATGAACCGACGACAGGAACGTCTGTCGTCGATAATCGCGGAGAGGGGAAGGATTCTCTTGAATTGTCATACCGAGGACCCATGACACGGTCAAGATCCAGGACATTGCAGCTGGCTCCACAGGGATCATAACAGCGGGTCGCTGTTTCTCCAGGAGAGGGAGCAATACCGCGAGAGACCACGTACATCGACTGCCGGCGTGGCGCAGGGGATAGCGTCACGGACTGCGGTGCAGAAGGTCGCCGATTCAATCTCGCCCACCGGCAAAAATTTATTTCTTTGTAATTAAAAATTCCAGAAGGTTCTACATCTTTCTTATGTTCACTTGTAAATTCTACTTGTTTCTTATGTTAACTGTTCTTCTAATTTCTGGTAAATTCTGTCTGTGTATAAATAGCAGAGCACTCTGCCTGAGAGGCAGCCAGTGCTGCGTGTATGTTGAGTTCGTAATAAACGTGCTTTTAGTATAAGTGCCGTGTTCAGTTGCCTTCGAAGTCAAGCCTGCTCCCACTTCAACGAGATAATATCACGTTGTCCACGGAATACTACATGGTTAACCAAAACATCGCAGAAACCCACTCTTTGGACAGGAACAATACCAGAAGTTGGGATCAGTGTGTAACGAGACTCATCCCACCAAATAAATTTACTTTAATTATTCTGTAGTGTATTTTTATGGGTTTAGCCGGGGTTAAATTTCCGGCACGGGACTGGGTGTTGTGTGTTGCCATAATCATTTCATCAATATCGACACGCAAGTCAATGAAACGGCGTCTTATAAAAAGGCTTGCAACAACGCGACCGAACCCCAGTTTGGGATTTTAAGGCTAATAAATACCATACAATCGTCTTCATAACGGGCTTGGAAAGATGTTTTCATTGGCTAACAGACGAGTGATTTTGGAGTTATCCTTTCCCTGAAATTCTTTTGCTTCTGGAATTCCTATCGTTTTTTCTTCTTCTTCTTCTTCTTTCTTATGGTGGCTGAGTCTTCGTGCGCGTCATTTACTTCTGATGTGAATTTTGCAACTATGATCCTCTTACTTTTCATGAACGACTGACGGGCGCGATTAGTCAGAATATGTTTTCGTCCGCATTTGACTTAGCAGATTATATGTATCCGCTTTCCCTTGATACGGTGCCTCATTATATAAAAATACTTCAGCTATATCCATTACGAAAGCTCCATCTACACGCCCAATTTCGTATTCACTTGCCGATTATGTAATGCACTTAAAACTGCAGAGAACACTTAGGTGTCTACAGAGAACACTTGAAACGCTTAGAGGATATTATTGAGCTGCCGTTTGTGGTGAAATATCAGAGCTGAAGCTGCTTGCTGAAACATGCACTTCTCTCGGAGTGGTCGTATTTCTGTCCAACAGCTGCAACTATGCCCTAAGGCCATCAAACACGCAAGTTACGAAAATGACCATACAAATTGCCACAGAGCATGTGTAGTTCTCTTTGGGCAGACATCTCAAGCATAGCTGCGCTGCCGCCGTTCAGTGGACGAGGGCTTCGAAGGTGCCTTGCAGCGGAACGCACGGTTGCTCGCCGTCGGTGGTTCGAGTCCTCCGTCGGGCATGGGTGTGTGTGTTGCCCTTACCATAAGTTAGTTTAACTAGTTTGTAAGTCTAGGGACTGATAACCGCAGCGGATAAGTTCCTTAGATTTTAAACATTTTAATTTGAACAGCTACGCTCAAAGACACCATCTTTTGCTTACGATGCTGCTCTCGTGGCCTTTCCCGTATCCTTCGTACGTTCTACTGCACTGTCGGGGGGCTTAACAATGTTCGACTACGAATTTGAATCTCTTAAGCATTTTATCTGAATATCCGTGCTGTTATGACCTATGCTCTACAGAATTCTCTGAAACTTGATTTTGTGGTTACCAAGTGTCTGTGGTTGTGTCATGCACAATGAAAGTTTGGGGCTTTAGTGTTCGTTTATCCTACTTCGTCTGTTTTATTGTGGACTTCACTTTGTATGGGAGACAAGTGAGAAGCGGGCCATGTCTCATCCAGTAAATAACTACTATTTGTCCACCATCGCTACAGAGTGCATAGCAGAGATAGCTAGCTACCATGCAGAAGACCCGGATTCTTTCCCCATATTAAGGCTGTTTTCCACGGTGGTGGGACTAGTAGCGGTACTCTCAGGTTGTGATGCCAGCTGAAGTTGTACTTGAATGAAAATATGGTTCTGCTGTCTGGAAAGTTTTCAAAATGCCTGGAAGAGAGGTATGCTGTCTACATGCCCATCCGTACCTCAGCTGCATAATGCGTAGGATGATATGTCGACCGGTCGATACCCCTCAGGCCTTTAACGCCTGGTTTAGAAGCTCGTTAAAGGTAAAAAACTTTAACTGAAAGTGTCCAGCCTTCTGCAATGTCAACGAGACCATAATAAATCACGATGATTTTCAGTAAAACTTCAAATGTTTGTAGATCTATCGGACCAAACTGCGTGGTCATCAGTCCGTAGCTTACAAACTACTTAAACCTACGTAAACTAACCTAAGGACAAACACACACACCCATGCCCCAGGGAGGACTCGAACCTCCACGGCGAGCAACCGCGCGCTCCGCAGCGAGACGCTTTAGACCGCTCGGCTACTCCACCGCGGCTCAGTAGAACTGTCACATATGATCGTCTCATTGTGTGTTCCTTTCAGTTATCTTCTGTAGTGTGTAATCCACGTTTAATCCAGTTATGTTACATGGTAGTGACGCATCATGCTAATGTTGTTATCGTCATTAAGTTATGATTGATGTGTACTTTGGAAAACAATATTTAATTTTACAAAATCATGGTCAGTTAGTTGTCTTGATATTAATTTTTTGCGTGTTTGAATAAATTAACAAGATAAGTCCATTTACGGACTATGTGTTAAAGTCTAAATGGCCGGCCGCGGTGGCCGAGGGGACTGAGGCGTTCCAGTCACGGTCTGCACGGCCACTACGGTCGGTGTTCGAATCCCCCCCTCTTTCATGGATATTTGTGCCGTCCTTAGTCTTAGTTAGTTCCTAAGTAGTTTGTAAGTTTAGGGACTGATGACCCCGTAGTTAAGTCCCATAAGCTATACAAACATTTGAATTTTTTTTAAAGTCTAAATTTGATATAATTCTTTTTACGTTTTACTTGACTAAATGCATTTATCGTCATACAGTCAACAATCGATTATAAAGTAATATTGACTGTTAAAATTTAAGTAGATCGTCCCACAGTTCATCCGCGCTCGGACTCTGCGCGACCGTAAACCAGAAAGCGTACAGGGGGAAGTGTAATTTGGGAACAGTAGGAAAGACAAGCGGCGGCCTCCGGTGGCTGGTGACCTACAGCGTGACGGCAGAGGAGAGCGGGGCAGTCCTTTGTTCTCCGGCGCGGGGCCACTCTGCAAATTGACCGAGCAGAGGGGTAGGCCGCCCAGCAGCACAGCCACAGCCATGACCCAGCGCCACTTCTCGCGGAAAAGCAGCAGCTTGATCCCACCACCAGTTCACGACTGCCAGCCTGCCCTGTCGTATCGCAGATTCCTTAAATAGTTGATTATTCACAATCTTTTATTCCCTTTTAGAGTCCGACCGAAACATGATTTTCAGCCAAAACCGCAACCGTATATTCGGCTTCACTTCCAGTTTCGGCCGAAATCGTAACCGAAACTTACTTAATGAAGTTAAAAGTTCGGTAAATTTACGTTATACCGCAAATCACGAGTTCCCTCACATTTTGGAACATCCCGTCCTCGTAATAAGCCTTCTTGAGTGTTTGGTAACCTAACTAGGCGTTCTTAGAAAATGACAAAGGAGGCGTACAGATTTACTAGCCTAGACTTTCGATCCGACAGTTGCGAATATTAATCCAACCACTCCATAAGTTAGATTTGTGAGCCACTGCATACGAATACCTCATACTTCTTTACTTTCCCACACAATTCTCCTAGTGCTTTGCATTTTATATACATATCATTATTGATGACGTCGTATCTTCTGGGCTATGTGTCGTGCTCTTTTATTTTTGCGTCAGGAACCTTCCTGGGCGTACGATGAACACTTAACCAAAGTTTCATTACAATCGAATGAATGGTTCATGAACACATAGAGGATATACAGACAAACATTCACTTATTTATTTTGAGGAAAATAAATATCCGCAACAACTTAATATATTTGTAGCTATTCTGCTTTCACCTTTTTGTCTGTATATCCTCTATGTGTTCATGAACCATTCATTCGATTGCAATGAAACTTTGGTTAACTATTCATCGCAGGCCCACAAAGGTTCCTGACGAAAAAAAAAAATATATTGCTCATGTGAAAAATACCGAGTAGCACCGTGGTTCGGAACCCACGTTAAACTGTAGGTCCCCCTATAACTGGCTGGGTATGTCAGTTCGAAGGTCGGAGGAAGGCAACGGCATACCACCTCCAGTTTAGGACCATGCCTAGTAAAGCACTGTGGTGTTCAAACCAATCTTCGGATTGTTGACTGCTTTACCAGAGAGAGAGAGAGAGAGAGAGAGAGAGAGAGAGAGAGAGAGAGAGAGAGTTGTCCGCAATAAACGTATCCTAATTGAGATTCCGGACTTTATTTTGAGGAAAATAAATACTCGCAACAACTTAATATATTTATAGCTATTCTGCTTTCACTTATATTAAGTTGTTGCGAGTATTTATTTTCCTCAAAATATAGTCCGGAATCTCAATTAGGATACGTTTATTGCTGACAACTATCTCTCTCTCCCTCCCTCTCTCTCTCTCATATATAATGTTTGTCTGTATGTCCTCTATGTGTTCATGAACCATTCATTCGATTGCAACGAAACTTTGGTTAATTGTTCATCGTACGCCCACGATGGTTCCTGGCCCAAAAATAAATAGTTCAGAATATATGACGTCATAAATAATGAGAGGCCACCTCTTGAGAATACTCAGATTTATGCGTCAGTTATCGGGAAATGGAAGTAGTTACGGACCTGCAACAAAGTTTGCATGTAATTTCGGACGTTTATGAAGCGTTTGTAACTGAACCTCCCCTCCTCTCCCACAAAACGATGAAACGAAAAGAAGTCTACCGCTCACAACGGTTTTGCTGTAGATGCCGTGAAACTGTCGCATCAGGCATAAACTTGTATCAAATAAAGTTAGCGTTGCAGAATGGCATGTTGCTGTTTATTTTTGTCTGCAAGTCTCCCTTAATTCTCTTGCATCGAAAATTAAGCGATCTGTTTTCTTAATCTCTATCTATATAAAAGCTATAGGACACTCACTCACTCACTGACTAAACACGAAATCTCTAAAACTACTTCACCTATGAAGCTGAAATTTGGCAGGAATGTAGTTTATAGGTAGACAACGTCAGCTGAGAAAGTATTTTGTGATAGGTGCATGGCGGAGCATACTTCTCCTACAGACTCACGAAATCTACAGTTTCATTCCGATTTTTACGAAGTTTAGCACGCTTGACCTTCAAAACACGAGGAACGTCACCGTCTACCTTAAGTTTATGAATTTTTGTACACATGACCTTTAAACCACGAGGAAGATCACTGGGCAGATAAATGTTTTTATGATACATGTCAGAGGGTACCTTGCAGCAAACTTTCCCGAGAGAGGGAAAGGTGGAAACGAACAGAGAGATGGGAGAGAAAGAGGTGGATGTAGAGAAACGGGTGAAGGGGATGTGGACTACGAGATTGAAGGATAAATAAACTCCCTGGCAACGCCGGGCTTACAGCTAGTAGAGGAAAAACTCACACTTTACCCTAACAACGATATGTAAGCAAAATTGTGGAGTACGATGTCAACTACGATTAGATTCTGTCGCCTACAGACTTGAATCACAATGAAATATGAGAAATCAGAGCTCGAACGGAGTGATTCAGGTGTTCTTTCTTCCCGCGCGCTATTCGAGAATGGAACGGGAGATACATAGTTAAATGGTGGTTCGATAAACCCACTGCCAGGCACTTAAATATGATTTGCAGAGTATCCCATGTAGATGTAGAATCGCGCGAAGCTATGACCTCATATATACGTTATAAAATTTTGTTAGGTATTAGTATCTCTTTGCTCACATTATGTTTCATTTTTTCATTACAGTAATTAAACTTAAGGGAAGTAAATTGTTTTTGTAGGGTGTTGCTGACTAATAGGCTTCGCTCATGTCAGTAAATGACCTTCAATTAGTGTTACGTAAAGTACTTCGAAAATAACGCCACAGTTACGACTAACAGTATGATTGTTGTCAGTGTAAATTTCCGCAGTCTGAACAGGAAAAGCTATGTACCACATTATCAATGTTTCTTAAACCCATATTGGTTATTACAAAAGCCCCTCACTTTCAAACAAACACTTTAATACAATTTTTCAGCATAAAATATGAAAACTCGTTTCATTAAGTACAACAATGAATAAGTTAAATTGTTAGAAATACAGTGGAAGAGAATATCACTATGAGATATGACTGCGTTATAATGGGATTAACAACAGCAAAGTACAATTTTTGCGCGCACTAAATCTGCCTCAACTGCTACACGACTTCATCCATAATTTCACAAAAGCTAGTTTCGGACAAGCCGAAGATTTGGATGATTTCTGGCCGAAACAGAGACTGCGGCCGAAACCAATAGTTTGCCCGAAACCGAAATCGAATAATCGGTCGGTCGTTATTCCCTTTCTTCAACGCGGTCACTTTCAACGCCCCACATACAAGGTTTCCTCTCTGGCTCTAGTAACTGCAAGCTACACAAACAGTCGAATAAAATTTCGAGCATGTATCTTTAAAAAGGGGTTGTCACAGAAATTACTGTCGGAATTGTGGTTATTATTGATATTTCTGTGATGCTGATTATACAAACGTTTAGGGTATTCAGAGAAGGCATCCATGATTTCAAAATTAAATATCTCGAAGTTCGACAAACGAGTGCATCCAAATGCATTTTTATTGCGAAAGCAGTAAGAATATTATACAAAAGGTCACAAAAAGAAAGAAAAAGATGGAAAAGTAGATAACAGATGGCGATTGTAATAGCTCTGCGCGTCTGTCAGTGCACCGGTTGCGGCGCTGCGTGCAAATACGCAAATACGACGACTTGTATCGGCCGCATCGCGGAGCCCACGTAAGCTCCACGAACGCTGCGCTCGTTCTTCGTTTTAGGTCTTCACAGGGGATGGACCTTAGGCATCCATGTTCTTTCTCAGATCACTCAGAGAAGAAACATTAGTTCTTATTGTAGATTTCATTAATTTATATACAATTGTATATGGACCAAAATTGCAACTGCAATTTTACCGTACTTATAAAAAATACGTGTTCAATTACAACTCTGTTTTTCACTTACCTTCAGCCCCAATTATCCGTTACTACCAGGGTAAACCCGTCCTCGAACCTGGAAACCTATTTTGGAATTTAGTTTTGTTACAGATCAACGAGTAGGGAAGTCCTCTTTATCATTATGAGTACGGTAGGAAGAGAAGGTTAGCCGTAGGCAGACCAACTTGCACAGTTTCAAGGAGCACATTATAGACGTGGTGCAAACGAACAATAAAATTTAACATTCACATCCTGTAGTGTCTCAACGGAAAAATTAATCTTAAGGTAAAATCAATGAGGATTAATAGTTTCACAGATTACACTACAAAATCGTGCAGGCCGGCCGCGGTGGCCGAGCGTTCAGCGGCGCGTCAGTCACAGTCTGAACGGCCACTACGGTCGGGGGTTCGAATCCCCCCTCGGGCGTGCAGTAATGAGTAATCCGTAGTCAATAGGAACAAAATGGAAAAAAATAAACCGACAACTGGGAAAAAACAAAAAGGTATGGGACGCAAATTGAAACGGACTACCTAGTTATGAATTAGGTGTTCATCTGCTGAACTACGAAACCTTTGCGATAGTTGGGTATACGAGTATAAGTGTGTATATGAGTCCGTCACATTATTCAAAAGGATTTTACTCGGAAAGGATTGAGCGTTGGCGACCAGGAGAGAGGACGGTCTTTACCTTCAAGGAGTACTTTCTTAATCTCAAAAAGCTTTGAAATCCGCGATCCCCAATTGAGACTGTCTCCTTTCCGATTAAGCACCTACTGCAATTTATTTCTTCATAAATTGGTAGAAACTGGCAACCAATTCGCGTGTTTGACGATGAAGAACTTTTTACCTTTAACTTTCTTTATACCGGAGGCATCTTCAGATTCACAAGTGTTCTCGCAGCGTATTTTCCAACGGTGCACTCCGTGTTGTTCAATCGACTGAGCTGGTTTTCCTGCACATCTTGTTTACGGTGTTCACGCATGTTTGCATGAACTGTCGATGCCGAAAATCGTGCTCGAGCAACGTTACGTTAGTATCACAGTCGGCATTGCTAGCCAATATCAAATGTTCAAATGTTTGTATAGCTTATGGGACTTAAATACGGGGTCATCAGTCCCTAAACTTACAAACTACTTATGAACTAGCTAATACTACGGACGGCACAAATATCCATGCCCGAGGGGAGATTCGAACCCCCGACCGTAGTGGCCGTGCAGACCGTGACTGGAGCGCCTCAGTCCCCTCGGCCACCGCGGCCGGCTAGCCAGGAACGACAGAAGTAAAACTGATTACTATTCTGTGGCGGATTACATCTGCACAGCCAAACTTCTAACAGGGGAGCTGTAGCTTTATTGAGCCACATCAGAACAAGGAATATTAATGAGGAATATTAATGTGGTCTCTGGAACTTGAAGTGTTTGACGTAGCTTAATTAAACTTGAGCGCCCTTGACACTGATTCACGCCTTGGGTTATTGAATTTGTAATAACTTGCTAAATTCTACCTTTATTTATTTTTTAAAGTACTTATTATTTTGTATTTGGCCACTCCCCGTCGGGGGTTCGAATCCCCTCTAAGGCGTGGATGTTTGTACCGTCTTTAGTATCAGGTAGGTTACAAGTTGTTTGTAAGCTTTGCAAACATTAGAACATTTATTCTGTATTTTTACAAATTATGAAGTGATCTTAGGCTACATCAAATTCATTCATTCCCTCTGTAAAATGCATATTTTTAATTAGTAAACTATTTCAATCATCGTTCTGTTCGTTATTTTTTTTCATCGAGCATTCACTTACATATAACCCACATGTAATAAGGAAACCATAAATCGAAATAAAAAGTGGACAGCGAGAAAGTAAGAGATGCAGAAACTAAGCGTGGAATGTAAAAAGGTAAAAAGTCACTGAAAAAAAATGAAAAGAATAGAAGAGAAAATAAAGGACCAAAATGAAAGAATATACATCACACTTACTTAAACAGGAAGACTGTTTTTCGTTCGTTTGTTGTCTAACTTCTTAAACCTGTAACTTCGTACTGTAAAACTGATTGTAATTGTTTAATATTACAACTTGTATTGAGAAAATTACTGCAGTGTGTTCTGAGCAAATTATCTATTATAAACAAATGAATCTTAATGACGCTGCACTTCGGTGAGATCTGGTTTGTCCTCGAATAAAAGAAAACAAAAGATAACAAACTATTGGCAACACTGCCTCTATTATATGGGCCTTTTACAAACTTTTCCAGAACAGTTGTGTGACATTAGAAGAAATTAGAGCTATGTAATATTCCAAATATATTGAGAAAACCGTTGCGATTCTTGCATGGTTTACGTAGTGAAATCTACAGTATACTTTTATCACATTCTCTAAACTGCATGTACTTACGAACTTATTGTAAATTAACCATTTCCAGCCCCATGATGCCATATGGCATCGCCATCTATGTCTGTTACTCTCAGCCCAACCATTTGACCAAAGATTATTAAAAACGCAGCAGGACTTTCCAAAATTCGTTGCGGGAAGCTTGGCTATCATTACTTCGAGGAAACAGAGGAATTTCGAGCTACAACGTATTGACAAAATATGTATTGCTGTTTAAAGTCTAAGTTAGAGTAAAAACAGCAAGACTTTCATAATATTATATCAAGATAAAGGAAACAAAATAATTTTAAAATGTCATTAACAATTATCGTAAAATGTCCAAAACAGCAGTAAACAGTTTGAAAAACGTAAAGTAAATATATCCTACCCAATGATGCCATATATAGTCGTCCCAAATTTCCTTTCAAGAACTAAAAAATTAAAAAAATATAGATCATTCCAATCCATATGAATAGAAATACGCAAAGAAATACTTTTTTAATTAATAAAATTTGGGCTGGAAAGGGTTAAACTCCTACATCGGGTTTTTCTGTCGCAATGTGATGTCTAATTTCAGGAACTATATCGAGATGTTGATACAGTTTTCAGTAACGGACTGATTGACGAGTAGGGTTTGTGTATATTACAAGCTATGGCAGAAAGTCGTTCCGCCAAAGATATTTAGTGCTACCTATGCAGAGCCGGTACGACTCGCTGCTTTTCAATGAACAAAACTATTACAACACGTTAAAAACGTTCCATTTCATTCTTAAGGCGGCATATATTCTAACAAGACCTTGATTGAAGTATCACAAGAGAAGGCCACGACTTTGGAATCACGGATCCACTTCAATCTTTGTACACATTTTATCAGCCATTAAATCAACATCAAGTGAAAGTAGAAAGGTGCACTGGACTGACCTAGAAATATAGAAAAGGAAAAATCCGTAGAACAAGACCACCAAATTTACTGTGTGATAACTAGTTTCTACTCTTAACGAGCCATCACCAGATCGGAAAAGTGTTCAAATGCGTGACTGCCGTCATAATAAAATATAGCACATGATTTTCAGTTGTAAGTGTAACCGGCTTCTCTCTAGAAGCTACATATTTTGAATTTTCAGTGCGCTTTCCCTTCAGTTCATTAAAGTTATTGTGTGCTCGCGTTTTTATTTCATTCATATTCACATTAAATATCTGGTTAGTGTATTATTCCGCCGTGTGAATCGCGTCGCGACAATCGTCTGTCTTTATTTTCTGATTAGAAGCGACATATAGTATTTTGATTTTCGTCGGCGCGTTCTCGTCTCAATATGTGAATTTATACTGTGCTCTCGTGCGTATTAGATTCGCGTTTTAACAAACAATGTAGTCTTCCTCTGAACGCATCGCGACTGTAGTTCTTGTTTTTGTTGGCACTGTAATCATGAACAGGGACTGTGACTGCTGTGTGCGGATGCAGTCTGAGCTGGTGACACTTCGCTCCCAGCTTCAAGCTCTGTTAACCTCGATTGCACAGTTGGAAGCTGCGATCGAGGGGCGTCGTTGTTGTTGGCCGGTAGTGGGGACCGAACGGACTTCCGTCGTCTCCACCGCTCGGCCTGCGCCATCGACATGCCCTGAAACTGCTAGCAGTGAGGCAGACACTTCACCCGTGGTTGCGTTGGAGGTTGCTCCAGTGAGTGGCAGGAGGCGCAAGACATTCCGTGAGGCCTCCACGTTTCATCTTGCGAACTGGTTCGAGGCGCTGTCTGTTCAGGACAACGTTCCTGAGTCGGATGGTGTCTCTCATTCTGAGGTCACCACCCAGCCTGCAGGATCCGGGCTTTCACCGAGGGTGGGTTTGCTTGTAGTTGGGAGCTCCAACGTTTGGCGGGTGATTGAACCCCTTTAAAGAGATGGCTGCCAATGAGGGGAAGAAGGCCAACGTGCACTCCGTGTGCATACCGGGTGGAGTCATTCCAGATATGGAACGAGTCCTTCCGGATGCCATGAAGTCTACGGAGTGCAGCCAACTGCAGGTGGTGGCTTGCGTCGGTACCAATGATGTGTGTCGCTTCGGATCCTTAGAGATCCTCTCAGGTTTTGAGCGGCTATCCGAAGTGGTAAAGACTGCCAGTCTTGCTTACAGGATGAAAGCAGAGCTCATCATCTGCAGCATAGTTGACAGGACCGACTGTGGACCTTTTGTACAGAGCCGAGTGGAGGGTCTGAATCAAAGGCTCAGACGGTTCTGCGACCGTATAGGCTGCAGATTCCTTGACCTACGCCGTCGGGTGGTTGGTTTCCGGGTTCCGCTGAATAGGTCAGGAGCCGACTATACGCAGGAAGCGGCTACACGGGTAGCGGGGGCTGTGTGGCGTGGACTGGGCGGTTTTTTAGGTTAAGGGGCTTCGGGGAAGAAGCAAAATGGGCAATCTCAAAGGGTGCAGGTGGATCACAGGAGAAATCTAGATCTGGGAACTATCGGTATAACAGTTGTAATTGTCGTAGCTGTGTCGGGAAAGTACCAGAACTCCAAGCGTTAATAGAAAGCACCGGAACACACATCATTGTAGGCAGTGAAAGTTGGATCAAGCCGGAAATAAGTTCAGCAGAAGTATTTGCAAAAGATCTGATAGTGTTAAGGAAGGATAGATTAAACAAAATAGGTGGAGGCGTGTTTGTCAGCGTCAAAAGTAGTATTTCGTGTAGCGAAGTGTAAGTTGATAGTTCCTGTGAGCTATTATGCGTAGAAGTTGTACCTGAAAATCGTAAGTAGTTAATAATTGGTGCCTTTACCGGCCTCTCGTCTCTGACGATACAATAGCAAGAAGATTCAAAGAAAACCTGAGTTTAATTACGAAAACGTACCCAATTCACACTATAATAGTAGGCAGTGATTTTAATTTACCTTCAATCTGTTGGCGAAATTATACTTACAAATAAGGAGGTACCAATAAAACAACGTGCGAAATTGTACTCGACACATTCTCTGAGAATTACTTCGAACAATTAGTTCATGAGCCAACTAGAATTGTAAACTCATTGAAGGATCTGTACCAAAAGATTGGAAAGTTGCCCAGGTCACACCTATATTCAAGAAAGGCAGTAGGAGTAACCCACTATACTGCAGGCCTATTTCATTGACGTCAATTTGCAGCAGGGTTTTGGAACATATCCTGTATTCAAATATTATGAATTATCTCGAACAGAACGATCTATTGACCCAAGGTCAACACGGCTTTCGAAAATATCGTTCATGCAAAACACAACTAGCTCTTTATTCACACGAAGTGATGGGTGCTATCAACAAAGGTTCGCAAATCGATTCCGTATTTCTTGATTCCCAGAAAGCTTTTGACACCGTACACCACAAACGGCTTTTAATCAAATTGCGTGGTTATGGTATATCGCCCCAAACTTGCGATAGCATAGGGGATTTCTTGTCAGAGAGGACACAGTTCGTAGTAACCGATGGTAAGGCATCGACTAAAACAGAGGTGATATCGGGCGTTCCACAGCGTAGTGTTATTGGTCCTCTGCTGTTCCTTATTTACATAAACGATTTAGGGGAAAATCTAAGTAGCTCTCTTAGGTTGTTTGCAGATGACGCCGTCATTTACCGTCTAGTAAAATCATCTGAAGATCAAAACCAACTGCAGAACGATCTGAATAAGATATTACTATGGTGTAACTATTGGCAATTGACTCTAAATAATGAGAAGTGTGAAGTCGTCCACATGAGTACGAAAAGAAATCCGTTAAACTTTGTTTACAAGATAAATCAATCAAATGTGAAGGCCGTAAACTCCACAAAATACCCAGGAATTACTATCACTTCAGACTTAAATTGGAAAGAACACGTAGATAATATTGGGTGGGAAAGGCGAACCAGAGACTGCGTTTTATTGGCAGAACCCTTAAAACATGCAACAGAACTACAAAAGAAACTGCATACACTACGCTTGTCCGTCCATTTTTGGAGTATTGCAGCCCAGTGTGGGATCCTTATCAGGTGGGTTTGACGGATGATATCTAAAGAGTCCAAGAGTCCAAAGAAGGGCAGCTCGTTTCGTATTGTCACGATACAGGGGAGACAGCGTTACGGAAATGATACAGGTTCTGGGATGGAAATCATTACAACAACGGCGCTTATCGCTGCGGCGTGGGCTACTTGCGAAACTCCAATCGTCAACATTCTCCTCCGAATGCGAAAATATATTGCTGACTCCCACTGACATAGGTAGAAATGATCATCAGAATAAAATACGAGAAATCAGAGCTCGAACAGAGAGATTCAGGTGTTCTTTCTTCCCGCGCGCTATTCGAGAATGGAATGGGAGGTAAATAGTATAATTGTGGTTCGATGAACCCTCTGCCAGGCGCTTAAATGTGATTTGCAGAGTATCCCATGTAGATGTAGATAAAGAAAGGCTGTAGTGGAGTAAGCAGTAAATTTGACGAAGAACCTCCAGTAACGACAGCACTGAAAATACCCTGATTCGCTATTACCCCAAAATAGAAAGAAAACATGTTTATGCTTTCATTCCTCTGCTCCATTGAGGACTTTCATGATAATTGTGTATCTCGTAGTGCTTAAAAGTAAGAGAAAAAAGTTATTGACTTTCCTGAATCCAGATGCAAAAGTTACTTTAATTTTTATCATTATTTTTTCGGGTAGGAAATTATTTTTGGTACTTGGCCTGTCAAAAGTGATAAATCACACTGTGGAATACTTCCTTACTGTATATGCTTACATATATAAGGGTTTTACCAGTGGCGGCTTTTCGTTAATTAAAGAAGGGGTTTCACTGGGGCGAGATTCTCACATAGCTTCCTTAGAGATCTTCATCTGGATGCTGGAACGAATCGTTTACCAAGTTTTGGGAGACTTCGTCGCTTCCGCCTTTTTGGAGATTCCAGTTGGGAGCTTCCTAATGGCGCCAGCGTTGCGGAAACTTTTACTGTCTTTCCCAGCTCTGGTACCAACTTCTCCGATTTTCACGTGTATTCACAAGCTCTGTGGCGCTTCAGAAAATTATTTCTAAATTCAAATATTCGTATTTTTTTTTAATGACGATTACTTCCGATTAGTTCGACTACCATCAGTCATAACAAAACAATACTTAAATACTCAAATGACTCATATCTGCCCTAAATACGAGACACGAAGTCAATATATTTTACTGTTCAATTATCAAGTAACTCAAGTGCGCCAAGACCTACTTCACTTTGTCTTCTGAGCATATGAGTTTATGTAAGACTACGTTCATCTCTTTCGCTTCTGTTACTCTCTAAACTTAAAACTTTAATCCAGCCTTCAAAATAAAAGTTCAGTGGAGCGATATCCAAAACGGCGAGTGTCCAAAGAAAGAGACTGCTGTGGCCTATCCATCGATCAGGAAAAGTAAAATGTTTAAGCACATGAAGAATAGAATATGTATGTTAAGAGATCTACCCTAGAGAAAGGAAACAAATATCTATTCACTAAAGATACTCGTATCGATGACGCTAAAAATCACGAATGTTGTAGGAAACCAGAAACTCTGGAAGTCAACACTGCACTAATAAGATAATTTGATGATAGATTGTGCATGTTAATGTGATTAATCCCTGTCCGGAAAGAAAAACTTGAAATGTCAGCCCAGAAAGTCAGAGACGTTAATAGCACTATTGTTTCAAAGGTGATGTAGTACCACAGTCTGACTGACACAGTCATAGTAGGAGCAGAAGAGTGAAAATAATTTACAGACTAATAACTAATATCTAAATAATTACTTATATTTGGAGACGAGTCAAAGGACCTCGAATAAATACTTTAAATTTATTTATGTCGCATTATTTCAATCAAAACAACATCAACACAGAAACTTCACAAATTAATTCATATTGCATGAAATGTTTACTTTTACTTTTTCATATCACCTGTCCATAAGTAGATAGAGGAAAATTGCAGAATTTTCATTCGCAAGAAAGCTGAGGTCATAGAGAACTATTTATATTACAGCTCAAATTATGGAGTAATGGTTACATTTCATGCTTACCGAAGATTACCTACGTGACAAGCGTCGCCGTCGAGTTTTGCAGACTGCACGGACAATTCACAACTTACGTATTGACTCGTCTTTTTAGTGCAGGACATAAACAACTAGTAAGCATCCATATCATTAAGAATGATAATTTCGCTTTGGAGTAGAGAAGCATAGTGACGCATTATTTGTGTCTGCCTGTTCACAAGGAAAACTCCCTCCCACCTGTGATTTAGTGGTAAGATGCCGCAGTGCAGAGCCAGTCAACAACTGAACACAGATCAAGCACTAAATCGGAAAGAAGATGTACGGAACTTTGAAAAAAGAAGCAAAATAGAAACAGTGAACGGTCCAAGCTAAAGACGTGCATCATTGAATAAGCAGTCAGAAGGTTACTGTAATGGGTATGTGGTAAAGGGGTTGGACTACAATGTTACAACCTTCCTCATTCTTCATATTTTTATTTTTCGTTCTTCACAAAATTATGAACTGTCCGTCCGGTCATTGACGCCGTTGTTCTCTTTCTGCAGTCTGTAAATTATTCCAATAACGACTTAAAGTCGTGTATGAGGTATGCGTCCATATTTAGTTAAAATAATATCATGAAACAATGCTGATAGATTGTTGAAGTTTTAATTAATGGAACTTCTTTATTACTAGTTTCGGACTTCGCCCATCATATGACCATTTCACATCATGTACAATATAAAATGCTAACACATCAGTGATGTGTATGCTAAGGTGACTGAGCACTCACCTTAGCATACATGTTTTAGCATTTTATATTGTTAATTAGGTGAAACGGTTATTTCATGATGGGCGAAGCCCGAAACTAGTAATAAAGAAGTTCCATTAATTCAGACTTCAACAATCTATCAGAATTCTTTTTTCATATTATCTTGGCAATTATCACAACATACGTTAGTTATTGAGAATAAATCATGTGGTAAGAATGTATTACCGTCGCAAAAAAAAAAAAAAAAAAAAAAAAAAAAAAAAATGTGACGAACAGTCGGATTTTAGCGAGATGCCTCATTGACCACTCACAGACAACAACAAATAAAAAAATTCGCTCTCAGAAATTCCAGATCATCTTTGTATTTGCTTGGACATATACTGGATTTGCTAGTGTATATGTGAAAAACTTCAATAACTTCAGGGAATCGAATTATTTATCTTCAAAAGTAGTACACCAAGTTCGCTAAGTGATTATTTAATTTACTGACAACCGGTTTCAATGGACTCTGCCACCATCATCTGGCCGTGTAAAATTCTACAATGTGGTCATCTAACGGTATTTAAAAGTGGAGGATAAAGAGAAAGTGCATAGCCCTTCCTCAAAATATACATCAATTATATTTTGACCAAATGCCATTTTGCACGTTCTCCTTAACCTCCATTTTTAAATAACGTAATATGGCATCATATATACAAAATATATAGATATATACATAAATAATTACATAAATTTTATAATACATCAGTTATATTTTGACCAAGTGCTATGATGCACGTTCTCTTTAACCTCCATTTTTAAATAAAGCGAGATGACCACATTGTAGAATTTTATACGACCAGATGATGGTAACATATCCGATTGAAACAAGTCGTCTGTAAAATAAATAATCATATAGCGATCTTGGCATTTTACCTTTTGAAGATAATTAATCTATGCAGATCACCTCCATACTGCGATGTCAGATAATGTCAACTGAATTATTGTTGGTAACTTCAAAAAAGTTAAGACATATATCAAAACGAGTATAGGGGAAGTTTTGATACTCCCATAGTTCACTGGTTACACCGCAAGATGTCAGTGGCTCCGCTTGTGACCCACGAAGGTATATAATTATTACTGTACGTCAACACAGCACAAAAACTGAGGTATCCATTAATGTACGTAATGAGATAAAAGTACGTGGACATCAGTTGTCTGCTAGTTTTAATAGTTTCTGGGCAGTCTTCGTAGTTATTTAAGAATTCAGCTCCTTCCGAATCTCTTTAATTCCCTGGAAAACTGCCATTTCATGTAATGGAAAATCAGCTTAAAAATTATGTCCATCACAGTACTAACACTATTTACACAGTCATAAAAAATGTCGTCCCATAATCTTTCGACCTGCAGAAGAACTTTAAAGATGCCTTTCGATGGGTAGGTGAGTAGTGTCTTTCCTGTATAAGACCGATATGTCTCATGGATGCAGCAGGAAAACAAACATAAACACTAGACCATGATTTCCAATTTTATCCTTACAATCGTCTAGATTCTATTCCCCTAAAGTGACGAAACCATGAACTTACAATTCTCTTAAATGAAAGGGTTTGTTTTCGTCTTGTTCATCTCAATTTTTTTTAAATTTCTTCCAAAGCGTGTGCATTAATTCCATATGAGCATCTGAGATCCAATACAAAATTTTGGAGATGTGTTTCGGATGAAAAGAGTCAACAGTCCACGCTTCAAACAATGTCTGTATCCTTTGGGAGATTTAATTTTTAAGAACTCGCTGTCCAGAAGAACCCGTCATCATACTGCTTCCCCTATGTCAAGTACGATTGTCTGTTTCTTACCGAGATTATAATAATATAGGAGATCTGACTAAGACGTCGTACGCTATTAATCTGAGAACTGCTTTCGCAATATACTGATTTCCACATTATTTGTTCTTATTCCGATATCTTATACATATCAGTTTTTCACACTTTCATATTGTCTTAAATGAAATTACTGTCGCGTCAGGTACCAGTTTCGTTCCGTGTATTTTCCGCGAAATAAGGAACACTGCAGACATCGTAACTTCTACGTCGCAGCTTCTCTTTTGCGAATGTTTTACTGGCAATTTTATTTTGTGTAGCACATTCGATAGATATTCCGACAAACTGGGAAATACATGAGGAACTGCTCCTGTCTTGGAATTTCAAGTAATTTACTGTCGATAATCAACAAGGCTGCTTTCGTAATAAGTTCTTCACCGAAATGTGAATCACACATATCTGTCTTTGCGAGGAATCGCTGTAACCCATTTTCAAAATTCTACTGAGTTTCTTGGAGGCTAAAAAATGTTTTCTTTCTCTGTAGCCAGACCTGTACGATGTAACTGAACAGGTGAAAATATTTCGTTCCTTTTCTTCTCTAAAATGCAGGTAAAAGTAACGCGGGATACCACTTTATCCCAACTATGCCTTCAACTTCTCAACGTTAACTCACAACATCGTAAAAAACTCTCATAATAAGCCTAGATAATCGCAGCATATACCGTCCGTTACAGAAAAATCATACCAACTAGAGTCTCAGGAGAGAGTGCTGCTATTAGTTCGCGGGAACTTCACCGCTCGTATGCTGCCTGTGTTAACCCGCGCGGAATCAGCACATTTCTTCTTCTACTCGCTATGCATATAGTTTGATGGAACACAGGTATTGTCAAATGTTGCATTCATTTGTTGCAGCTTATGAGACTCTCTCTTCAGCCATGTTACCACACACGTAGGGTTGGCTTTGTTAATCGGATCTGGTGTGTTAATATTTACGGGGTGGCCCGATACCCTTCCTGTTGCAACCCCATGCCTTCCAGGAGGAAAATATGTACCCCAAACGTCTGTGTTAAGTGTTATATGTGTGAAAGTGTGAAGTGTTACGAAATGTTTTTGAATCGTAAAACTGAAACGGGACTTGGGGACCAGTCCGGTATTCACATAGGGAAGTCGCCTAAGAACCGCATCCAGGCTGGCCGGCACTCCGAATCCCTTCGTTAATCCACCAGGCATATTCGAACCGGGTTCGGTACGCCTCCCCGTCTCTGAATGCGGTGAGTGAGACCACACGGCTAACCGAGCGGGTCAGCTTATGAAACAAACTGTTTTCATCATTACTTTAGAAGTGATAACACATGCATACGAATAACTAAATCGGGGATGGAGGTATAGCGCACTCACTCACCAAGCGTGAAAGTTAGATGCGTCGATAACAGATTTATATGACGCACATATCGTCAGTAACGTCGTGTACGATACATCAGACATGTTTTCCGGTGGAGGATTCAGTTGACTTTTCGCTGTGTCATCAAAAATTTGTGGCACCCATTCGAGAGTCACTTCCTTTCTATTGCTAATGTGTGGCACGGACAACACACCACAACACTCTCACGAAATTGAATGTAGCGAATATACAAGTCAATCAGCGGACGGATATTGTATAATTTGGTGAAAACAAAAAAACAAAAATCGAGCACGAGGAAAATTTGAACACTAATCCCTCGCGTCATGGTCCAAATCCATGACCACATGGTTGTAACTATCGTCTCAATATGACATATCTTTCGCTTAGACCCTTCACAGTTTCTATTTTATTTCTTATTAGAGTTCACTACTCTTTTTTCCTGATTTCGCGCTTGATCTTTTTTTTCCCACGCTGTAACTCCAAGGAAAAGAAGGAAGTAAATGTTGGGTCTTGTATAAGCAGCTACCAAATGATTTAGGATCTACATTGTCCGAAAATGGTAATTGACCCTTAATAATGATAAGTGTGAAGTCATCCATATGGCCACTAAAAGAAATCCGTTAAACTTCATTTACCCGATCAATCAGTCAAATCTATAGGCCGTCAGTTCAATAAATACCTTAGAATAACAATGTCGAGTAACTTAAATTGGAAAGATCATATAGAAAATATTGTAGGGAAGGCGAACCAAAGATTACTTTGAATTGGAAGAACATTTAGAAGATGCAACAGTTCTTATAAAAATACAGTCTACACTACACAAGTGCGTACTATTTTGGAGTATTGCTGCGCTTTATGGGGTCCACACCAGGCGTGACAGACTGACGGTTTAGGGAAAGTTCAGAGAAGGTAAGCTCGTTTTGTGTTATCGCGATATAAGGGAGAGAATATCACAGCAATTATGCAAGAGTTGGGGTGAAAATCATTAAAAGAAAGGCGTTATTTGTTACGGCGAGATGTATTTGTGATATTTCTTTCACAAAATTTCTCTTCCGAATGCGAACATATATTGTTAGCACCCACATGCATAGGGAGACATGATCATCATAATAAAATAAGAGAAATCAGATCGAATGCAGGAAGATTTAGGTGTTCCTTTTCCTACGAAATATTAGAAAGTGGAACTATAGAGAAACGTCATAAAAGTGGTTTGATGAACCCTCTGCCATGCAGTTCAAAGTGATTTTCAGAGTATTCATATAGATGTAGATCTTACAGTCCAAAGTCTTCGCTCGATAAAGGACGTCGGTTTCATTATTCGTAATAGTAATGTATTGTAACGAGTTTGCAAAATTGAAAACGCTTAAGCATATGGTTGGTTTTAGTTCATACGTAGCAGCACATTATATGTAGCTAAAATATCAAAATTTTACTGAAAATTTCAACTCGATTTCAATTTGAGATATTGCTTTTTAAATGGGACGGACAGTCGCAGTAGAAGTACACCTCTCTTATATGGTATCCCCACCACCACACCCGACCCCTCCCCTATCAACTAGTCAATTCAGTTAACGACGAACCAATACTGTGAGCAGTCTGCTGGTAGACGCTTTTCCCTGTCACTCAAGTCATAATACGACGTCAAAAAGTATGTCCTTTCTATCTCAAGTAACTTTTATTTACACAGCACTATACTTCAAAGTGACACTAACATCTGACGCTGTTCTTCAAGAAACCCAGTCACTGAAAGCAAAAATTCTGTTCCATGACTATGTACAGAGGCGGACAAAAGTATTCAGACACTCTGAGTAATGAGAGAAGTAAAACTTAAATATGTTTTATATATTATTTACAAATGAGCAATACATATGTCAATCTGAACATATGCAGATCAACAAATAACAAAACACGCCTTAGGTCAGAAAGAAGTAAGAAAATCTAAATACCGGGTGATCAAAAGCTCAATATAAATTTGAAAACTTAATAAATCGCGGAATAATGTAGATAGAGAGGTAAAAATTGACACACACGCTTGGAATGACATGGGGTTTTATTAGGGACGAAAAGTTCAAAAAAAGATCTCTTGCGCGCGTCGTTTGGTGATGATCGTGTGTCAGCCGCCACTTTCGTCATGCTTGGCTTCCCAGGTCCCCAGACCTCAGTCCGTGCGATTATTGGCTTTGCGGTTACCTGAAGTCGCTCTAGGAATGCTGAAAGACAATATCCGACACCAATGCCTCACCATAACTCCGGATATGCTTTATAGTGCTGTTCCTCGACTACAGCTATTGTTGAGGAATAATGGTGAACATATTGAGCATTTCCTGTAAAGAACATTACCTTTGCTTTGTCTTAATTTGTTATGCTAGTGATTGCTTTTCTGATCAGATGAAGCGCCTTCTGTCGGACTTTTTTTAATTGACTGACTTTATGATCCCCCGGTATACAATTGGCAGAAGTGTTCAGAATCTCAGCAGTCAGTATTTAGTAATGCGTTCCTTTCTCTGTATTACAGCCTTCAGTCTTTGTGGCATGAAGTAAACAACTTTTTTTGTTATATCCGAACTGATATTCACCCATTCTTCTTCTATATATGCACGCAAATGTGTCAAAACGGCTGACATGTCGTTTTAGTAGTCTTGTTTTCAGTTCATTCCAGATGTTTTCGATGGGACTAAGGTCCGGAGACTGCGGTGAGGTAATGAGACGGCCGGCCGCGGTGGCCGAAGGGACTGAGGCACTCCAATCACGGTCTGCACGGCCACTGCGGTCGGGGGTTCGAATCCCCCCTCGGGCATGGATATTTGTGCCGTCCTTAGTATAAGGTAGTTTGTAAGTAGTTTGTAAGTTTAGGGACTGATGACTCCTTAGTTAAGTCCCATAAACTATACAAACATTTGAACATTTTTGTAATGAGGCGAGTTGTACACACAATTTGACTATTTCCGTCGTATGCTTGGAATCATTGTCTTGTTGGAAATAAAAATCATCTCCAAGATATAACTCCTCAGAACTTTTCTGCAGATTTTGTTTGAGTATATCGAGATACACGAATTTGTCTGTGGTGCCTACAATAAATACGAGTGTGACGGGTGACGGGTGACGGCCGTAGCGGATTGGATGAGTGTGGGGAAGTGGCAGATTAAGACTCGTGATGCCTGGGAAAATACAATTTATTTATTTATTAGTTTCTTGCGGTTGAATGGCTCCACAGCCCGTGTCTCGGGCAGGCGTTGCGAGTGGCAGGCGGAAGCGCCACCTAAGGCACAAGCCAGGCCTGCGGACGCAGCTCGGATTCCGCTGAGTCGAGCGGACGGCGGATCTTGCCCCACCGCGCCGCACGGCTCGCCGTAGGAGAGACTGTAGGCTGATGACGTCTCGCTGCTTACCGGTTGGTAGTGTCTGGCGGCGCCCGCTGAGGGAACCCCGATTCCGGCCCAGCCCACGTGATGACGTCGGAGGGGTGCGGCCTTGCAGAGCCACGCCGCTGAAGGCCCTCACTTCGACGCCCGCTGTCGGTGGCGTGCTGCCCTGTTAGGTCGCGGCGGTGACAACCGGCGTAGAGACGTTCCCGTCACGGAATTCTGCGTCACCGAACATCCACTGCCCAGTGCAGCGCCTCTAAGTACTGCTTTTCTGCTGAGGTGTTGTCAGACATGTCCCACTTGGCGTATACAAAATTCTGAGGCTCTGCATACCGTCGATGGATGGTCTCAGGACGACGACTGCGTCGTCCCAGTTTCCGAGATATTGCCATCAGCAGGCTTGTTTCCTGCCGCCTTCTTCCGCTAGAACATGTTGCTTACTAAAATTAATAAATACCCCCGTACCTCTACACAAGCTCGCCACCTCCGGAAGATATGCATCCCCACTCCATCATACTGCGGCCTCCAAGTTCGATGTTTTCTTGTATGTTTCTGGGCTCCCACTCTGTGTTTGCTTGACGCAACACTAAACTGCGGCCATTCACGTGGCTTAAAGTAAATTTGCATTCGTCACTCCGCAGAATCTTGTTCCAAAATGTCACATCCTTGCTGTATAATTCTTCTGCAAAAACCATCCGCTTTTTTGCGTTGCACTTACTGACGAACGGTTTGTGCCTTGGCACTCTGGCATTGTACCCAGCACTGTTCATGAATCTGCGGACTGTTACAAGAGTAACTTCGGTACCAACGCCTTCTGCCAGTTCTGCCGCTATAGCAGGGGCCGTTGTCCGCGGGTCTTCTTTCACCATTCGAACTATCTTCCTGTTGTCTGTCGTGAGTTTCTGAGGACGCCCCTGTCGTGGACGATTGACGAGAGGTTTTTTTTCTTTCCATTTCTGGACGATACTAAATATAGTCTTTCGGATTCGGTTGACAACCTTTCCTGTATTTGCATATGATTTTCCCTCACTATGCAGCCGCAAATTATGCCTTCGCTCTTCCACCATCGTTTCCCTACCTTTAAGGGGCATAGCGCTGCCGCGGAGGAGTAGCCTAGCGGTCTAAAGCGTCTCGCTGCGGAGCGCGCGGTTGCTCGCCGTGGAGGTTCGAGTCCTCCCTGGGGTATGGGTGTGTGTTTTGCCTTAGGTTAGGTCACCTAGGTTTAAATAGTTTGTAAGCTACGGACTGATGACCACGCAGTTAGGTCCGATAGATTTACAAACATTTGAACATTTGGCATTGCCGGCCGCGGTGGCCGAGGGGACTGAGGCGCTTCAGTCACGGTCTGCACGGCCACTACGGTCGGGGGTTCGAATCCCCCCTCGGGCATGGATATTTGTGCCGTCCTAGTTCGTAAGTAGTTCATAAGTAGTTTGTAAGTTTAGGGACTGATGACCCCGTAGTTAAGTCTCATAAGCTGTACAAACATTTTTGGAACATTTGGCATAGTGCTACCTTGGTCTTTTTCGACTAGACCTGTGCTTTTCTGTAGTACGCGACAGCTGCCTTGCGTACAATGACTGCTTGCTGCAACCGACTTGTACCTTCAGACTACGGTTACCTTGTCAAGCCAGGCAGTGTCTGTTTACTATTGTCCCGCGTGAAACACACACCTCACACACTTGTGAAGCTAATCGTTCCACGTAGAGGGTACGGTGACAGTCACATTGTGTGTGTTCTCCTCTGCATTATGGCAAATTCACAGATACACTTTACGTTTATGCATTAGTCAGAACTGACCGTGAGGTATGCATGTGACTTGTGTCTGAATATTTTTGTTCGCCTCTGCAGGTCCACTTCTTGGGCTTGAATCGCTATATGCATGTCCTCATCGTTGGTGAATTCTTTTCCCCGCATGCGTTCTTTCAGCTTTCTGAAAAGGTGGAAATCTCGTGGTTCAGTAACTGCAGTAGACAGGAAGACGCTGATAGCTGGGCGCTAGCTGCCGCAGCCGCCACGTTAGGCGTCGGCAAACACGGGCCAAATCCCGGTGACCTCGCGACCGACACGGCCCCGCGCCTCGCTGCCAACACTGCCGCCGGCAAACACACGCCTCCTCCCCCCACCCTCCCCCTACCCTCACCACTTCCCCTGTGGCTCAGCACTCTCAGCTCATAACGAGCCATTTCCCTCTGCAAACAACGAGCTCCCTCACTGTTCAAGCCAAACTTCGCCATTATCATTTCAGAGTTTTCGTTAGTTTATTCTTAATCCTTCATTCACGGGAGAAGAACTCTGTTTCCCCTTCATCAACAATGACAGCAGAAGTGAGTTTTTCTGCGTACATTTCCCGAAATTTCTAAAGGAGCCCCTAGAAATCGTCAATATATTGACAGAGTCAGGGTACACATTAATGTACCCAAAATATATTCGGTGTTGTCAATATACACTGAACGTTTGAGGGCCAAAGTACACGGTTTGGAAATGTTTGCTATTAGAGCCTTGTGGGCGCGTCATACGATGGTGAGGTTGTCACAGCCCCTCTTACCCGCATTCTACCATTTATGTTTACACTTTACAAAGGACGAAACCGTAAGCCGAACAGTGAAAGCTCACGGTTTCCTTATCGTTGGCCGAAAAAAAAAAAATCAGACACACCATCAGGAGGTAGTACGAGACACATCTGAAAAGTATTATGAAAACAAAGACAACATAGTTACTTTGAAAACTTGGCAACAGGTATAGCAGTGTTGGAGTTATTTTTCGACACAGTCAAATGTTCAAATGTAAACGAAGGCTTCCGCGGCCGTTGTCATTGTTGATAAAACTCTTCTGAGTATTTGACCGCATCGTCAATATATCAAATATTTCACCGACGTTTCGGCCACTATTGCAAGCGGCCATCTTCTTGGTGTTACAGCGGGGTCATCAGTCCCTAAACTTACAAACTACTTATGAACTACCTTATTAGTAAAGACAACACATCCACGCCCTAGGGGGGATTCGAACCCCCGACTGGGAGCGACCTCGCGCATCGTAGCATAGCGCCTCAATGCGCTTGGCCACTCCGCCGCAGCTTGTGCCTTTTCATATACAGGTGCCGACGCATGCTAACTTGACTACAGGCTAAGGATATATAAATCCTGACTCAAATAATGGAAAGCAATGTTTGACAACACAATTTTAGGAGAGGATTAAAGATCGACAATATTCTCCAACATGTATTGCAGAACTGAAAACTTTTCACTCTAGTGTATTCTCAGAATTACAAAAAATTAGTTGTGAATGTTTTATACATTGTAGTAGATTTCACGATCGTTATCTGGTTGGTCTGCTGCAGGAATATGAAGCGACGTGGTAAGAATAAATATTAGTGTTGCTACATAACATTTAATGATTCCATTTTTTCCTTTTCTTGCCACTTTAATACAATGGCAGCCCAAAAATTACTGTATGTGAAGTTGTGAAGTTATTCACAGTCGTGTTCTCCTGTTATCAATTCAGAACAAATAATAAAAAAAGAGCAGTTATCGGTGTTAATGTGCGCTTAAATAATCTAGTTTGCACATGTTCCCACAACATAGAGGCCTATATGAGAATCGCGACTTCATAGTTTGGAGAACACAGATTCGAATTCGAAAGTGTAACGTCACTGCATGGGAGAGTAGCGCATAAATCGGAACTAGCACCGCCAAATGGCGAAACGATTGTACTCAAGTGAACACACTTTCTACCTTCTGTTCAGTATGACGAGAATAAAAAAAAAGTTGATCCCACAATATGACGTTTCAATTCTCTTCGTGATTATGTCGAAAAATATCTCAACTATTGCTTTCCGTGTTGCCAATAAATTTTTGATGTCACCCTGTTGTCTTTTCTTTGAAACTCTTCGTTTACGCCCTGCGGGAATAGCCGTGCGCTCTAAGGCACCTTGCTAGGGAGTAGGCGGTTGTTCCCCGTCGGAGGTTCGAGTTCTCCCTACCTGGTGTGTGTTTGTGTGTGTTGTCCTTCGCGCAAGTTAAAGTAGTTCGTAAGTTTAGGGTCCGATTACCAATGCAGTTAGGTCCGATAGCTTTACAAACATTTGAATTCTTTGTTTCCTGACATAAGTAAAAGTTTACTTTTTTCCATTTTCTTTGTAGAATTTATGCTATTGTGGCCTCGAAAACGCTTATGCATTTTAGTAATTTTTTTCAGTGTTTTCCGCTAGCGGTAAAGTACCTTAACGCAACATTGTGTGTATGCACAGTAAAATTTTTCAATTTGTCTAACTTCCCTTTTATTTGACATAAGTACTGCAAATTTGTACATTTGAGTCTTAATAACAAATACGTTTTGAGTCACCGCACTTTACGGAATTGGGTAGCATGCCTTTCATGTTAGATCTAATTGTTCCACAAGGAAACGTATATTATAATTTTAATATCTACAAATGTGTAGTAGAGAGAAGAAGTTTTGAAGTACTGTTTCCTGAAATGACCACAATATTGTTTAGACAACTGTCTCTACTAAATTGTACTCTTCAGATTCCTTCTCCAGTGTCTCATTTATATCGTGATACACATCAAAATTTAGTGTGTATTCTTTCTGGTAAAAATTTCTTCTAGTTCGACTCATTTTTATTAATTACACCGCTTTATGCTGCTTCCTTCCTTGAAGATATTCATTGATTCCTGAGATATTCTCAGCTCATAATATGCCCCTAGCTCCTCTGTAATTGGGAAAAAAATTTCTTCTTCAAAGCCGTTAGAAATGCAAATACTTCAGACAAATCATCAGGGCTATTTTCGGGGTATTTTCCTTTTGTTAGCTGTGTAAATTACTGAAGAAGTTGTATGGTATGCAGAGAAAATTTTATAATACGGAATAGGTAAGAAAATTGGTTTAATTTATGTGTGCTCATAAGTAAATGAGAGAAAATAAGAAGCAGTACAATTATTTTGAGTTTTCTGTTTGCAGTGCAATAAAGCGGCGGGGGTGGATGAAATTAAGCGGGAACTCGTTAAATACAGTGGAATGTCAGGTCTCAAATGGTTACACAGGATAATTGAAAAGGTGTGGGAGTCGGGACAGGTTCCGTCTGCCTGGACGAAAGCGGTAATCAAGACAGTTTTCAAACATGGAAACAGAAAAGATTGTAACAACTATCGAGGTATCTCTTCAATTAGCGTTGTGGGGAAATATCCTGAGATATTGTTAAAAGGAAAGTGCGAGTATTAGTTGAACAAGTTGGATGAAAATCAGTGTGGCTTCAGGCTTCTTAGAGGACGTCGGGACCAGATATTTAGCTTACGACAGATAATGGAGAAGTGCCACGAGTGGAACAGGGAATTGTATCTGTGTTTTATAGATCTAGAAAAGGCGTATGATGGTGTTCCTAGGAAGAAGCTTTTGACCGTTCTACAAGATTATGGAATAGGGGGCAAACTTCTGCAAGCAATTAGACTGGCAGGCAGCAGTAAGAGTAGACGGTTCAGGATAGTTTCAGAGGCAACCTGTAACCAATGTTGTTCATAATATTGATAGATCATATGTTGAAAACAGTAGACTGGGAGGGTGGGATTAAAATAGGTGAAAAAAATAAGCAGTCTTAGCAGACTTAGTTGTGATGGCAGATTTCGATTTAAAGGTTGCAGTCTAATATTACAGGGCTCGATCAGAGGGGTAAGGATTATAATAGAAGATCAGCATCTCCATAACAAAAGTAACGTCTGTGGGAAAGAGATTTAAACAGATTGAGTGCCAAACAGGAGGTACAAAGTTAGAAAAGGTAGACTGTTTCAAGTACCTAGGATGTATTTTTCTTACAGGATGGCAACACAGTGAAAGAACTGCAATCAAGGTGTAGCAAAGCTAATGCAGTGAGTGCTTAGCTAATATCTACTCTCTTCTGAAAGAAGGAAGCCAGTACCAAGACTAAGTTAGTAGTACCACGCTCTATCTTTCGACCAACTTTGTTGTATGGAAGTGAAATCTGGGTGGATACAGGTTACCTTATTAATAAGGTTGAGGGTACAGATGTGAAAGTAGCAAGAATGATTGCAGGTACTAATAGATGGGAACGATGGCAGGGTGGTGTCCATAATGAGGAATTCAAAGAAAAACTGGGAATGAACACAGTAGATGAAGCTGTTAGAGCGTACAGGCTGAGATGATGGGGTCATATTACAATCGTGGGAGAAGCACGGTTACCTAAGAGACTCGTGGGCTCGGCAGCGGAGGGTAAGAGGAGTCAAGGTAGACCAAGAGAAAGTACTTAGATTCGGTGAAGAATGTTTTGAATGTAAAAGGCTTAACATCAGTCGAGGCATCGAAGTTAGCATTGAATAGGGGTTCATGGAGGAATTTTATTACGGAGACTATGCTCCAGACTGAACGCTGAAAGGCATAATCAGTCTCTAATGATGATTATGATGTTGTTTCTGCAACAGAAGAATTAGACAAATTAATATGTAAGAGGTTATGGCATGTTGCTACAACGAAGTGTTCGTACAGCCTGACAGTACTTGTAAGTCAAATTTGTTTTTTTCTATAATTTGTTTGTTCAAAACTGTTCAAATGTTTGTAAATCAATGGGAGTTAACTGCTTGGTTATTTCAAAATGTTCAATGTTTGTAGAGCTTATGGGACTTAACTAAGGGGTCATCAGTCCCTAAACTAACAAACGACTTATGAACTAGCTAATACTAAGGACGGCACAAATAACCATGCCCTAGGGGGGGATTCGAACCCCCGACTGTAGTGGCCGTGCAGACCGTGACTGACGCGCCGCAGTGCCCTCGGCCACCGTGGCCGGCGCTGGGTTATTAGCCAGTAGCTTACAAACTACTTAAACTATGCTAAACTCACCTAAGAACAAACAAACACATCCATTCCCGAGAGAGGATTCGAACCTCCGACACGGGAGGCAGCGCGATCCGCAATATGGCGCTCTAGACCGCTCGGCTACTCCGGCGCGGCCTCATTAGTTTGTAACGTAATATACATCCCATGATCCACCTTAGCAAACTAACCAAATTACGGAGGTGACAGTAGAGCTTTTGTGATGGTCACCACGTTGGTGTGGGCGTGGAGGGGCCCCATCCTTTCCACTCCAAACTATTGTGAAATAACAAGATCAGTAAGTATTGACAACGGCAAAACCAACAGAAGTTTCTACATCTTACACTTAAAGCTTGGCAACACTACGGAAACAAGTGTGAGCATTCGTCTTGTTTTCAAAGAAAAGCGCGGCAGGGAGTTTCAAGCTCTACCTACCAATAAACGTTTACCAGTTTTGAAGTATAAACTGCAGAGTGGATGTACTGAAAAGTACCAAGAGGTTCACAGTAAACTACGATAAAAAGTTTGTGTGTATAAACTTAGTGGTAATTTTTTAGAACTGTTAGGCAACTAACGTATTTTAAAAATAAGGAAACTAACTTGCTTGATGTGCTTCCTGTAAATGTCATCCTTGAAATCATCCGTTTCCATGTGGTGTTTATTCACACGCATTTCGCAGTCGAAAACGACAGTACTGCTGACATTATTAGAACAATTCAACCCTTTTCTACGAACATCATGAGGTGCACCTTTTGGAGAGTAGTGCAGTTACAAGCTTTACTGTGGTATTTAGGGACGAATCACATCCATTCGAAGAAATTTGTACTAAGAGAGGTTCTGCTTTTCCAGCCCTCCATCCGCGGTAAGAATTGGGAGCAACAATGATATACATCTTAATAATACAGAAAAGTGCCATTCTCTCTGAGACCCTTAATTTCGGCAGCACCTTTAGTTCCATCCAAGCAGTTTCAAAATATGCCTGTGTAGAGACTTCAGCCACATCGTGCTGCTGCTGCTCTGGTGCCTACAAGCCTTGGATTTCCCACGCCCACAGGCGCCAGAGCACGCACCGGTGCTCTACTAAGGTGGACAGTTGTCACCAAGGGTGTTGACGAACTAGTGGCTCTATTTCTCGCTTTATGCACATTCGTGTCAAATGTTGCAAGCCCCTCTCCCTATGATTATGTAACAGGAAAGCTGAAACAGAAGAAAAACCATTTGCTTCTTCTAACGATCAAAGTTAATGGATTCGTTATAAATTATCTCTAATAATTTCACTTTGCGTACCAGAGAAAAACAATCGAAAGGAATAAGATAACGTTAAATGGAATTATAATCCCACGATATCTTTAACCTATAGCACGTACACCGGTCTTTTGGACCGGGGCGGCCCCCTACACTCCCCTCCTATTTTCTCTGAGCGCGTATCAGCACTCTGCCCTCAAATTCAAATTCAAATGTTTGTGTAGCTTATGGGACTGAACTACGCCGGCCGCGGTGGCCGAGGAGACTGAGGAGCTCCAGTCACGGTCTGCACGGCTACTACGGTCGGGGGGTTCGAATCCCCTCTCGGGCATGGATATTTGTGCCGTCCTTAGTCTTATCTAGTTCGTAAGTTAGTTTAGGGACTGATGACCCCGTAGTTAAGTCCCATAAGCTATACAAACATTTGAACATTTGAACTTAACTACGGGGTCATCAGTCCCTAAACTTACAAACTACTTATGAACTAACTAATACTACATACGGCAAAAATATCCATGCCCGAGGGGGGATTCGAACCCCCGACCGTAGTGGCCGTGCAGACCGTGACTAGAGCGCCTCAGTCCCCTCGGCCACCGCGGCCGGCTCGAAGTAAGTCTTTTCTTCGTTGTGCGTCTGTCTGAAGGTACGTAATTAACAATTACAGTCTCCGCTCCCGGTCAAAAAATACCGAGGTGTTCGCTGAATGTCTTTTATTTTTCCCGGTCCAATATACCCCGTGTACCCTCAAATTCTCTGTTTTTCCTTACACAGTCAACTGCAGGTCTCTAAAATTGGGAAAAATCTACATGCCAAATGTGTGAGAAAACTATGGGGAGGTGTATGATGGGAAAGGGGGATGACGAATGGTGCACTAAATAGATTTTAAGACAATTAGATGTTAAAAATCCCGAAAGAAACTGAAAGAAACGGCACCTCGGTCTTAAATACCGAGTGTACGTTTTGTATGCCGTAAGGTGGTGCACGGGCTGAAGGTTAAAGATGGGTTGAATCGTCGGAAAGTGTAACCAGTGTTGAATGTTAGTAAGAATATCGCCCTGTTGCGTGCCACACTAACAGCAGGTTTTCGACCGCGATGTGTGAGAATCAATTAGCAAGTAGACGACTGGATACATTCATGCACTTTATTCTACATCGTGATGGTTGTCGTTGTTACCAAGGTTAGTAGCGTTGTTGGATGGTATTTGCGAGATGTATCTTGGCTGTGGCTTTCTTTTACCTCTTTGTAATTCGTACAATATTTTAATGTGTGAATTCCGGTTAAATACGTTGGTGAATTTTGCAGCATAATCGTATATAAAATCAAAGAAGTTAAATAAAGGCATAGAATGGATTAGTAAATAAGAAATGGAGCTGAGAGCAAGAAGAGGGACAGAGGCGTATTATTGGATAAAGTGGTTTTTCCAAAACCATTTAGATAAAACTAATCTACAAATAATTCTTGTTAATGAGGAATTCCCCGGAACAAAGGTTGAAAGACAAAACACTTATTTGAGATAGGACAGTATAAATAGTTACTTGATTATAATGACTATTTGATTATAATGTCTAGGATATTGTGGTAGGATGTGTATAACCAGTAAGATCTATACCACTATTAATTAGATATTTTAACCTATGTTTTAATGAAAAAAAAGTATTTCAAATAAGCATTTATAGACAAAAAAATGTTCAAATGTTTGTATAGTCTATGGGACTTAACTACGGGGTCATCAGTCCCTAAACGTACAAACAACTTATGAACTACTTACGAACTAGGACGGCACAAATATCCATGCCCGAGGGCGGATTCGAACCCCCGACCGAAGTGACCGTGCAGACCGTGACTGGTCTCCTCGGCCACCGCGGCTGGCATTTATAGACCGTTTCCCGTAAGTCAATGTCAGTAGGTTACTGTGAGCAAACATTTTTTTTATGATTTCTCAAGAATAATTTACAGCATACGGTATCAGCAACATGAGACTTAATAATACTTGCGACCAGGGAATCCTTTGAAAGATACAGAACAAAATTACACAAAGTATATGGATAACAAAATAAAACTTAAGAAATAATATGTCAATATCGTGTCCTGTGCTCCATATGTTATGCTGGCAATTGTTCTGGTTTAGTTTCTAGTTACTGAAGGATCTTATGCTTCCTTATCCTTCTTATTTTTGTACTCCCGCATAGAAGTCTGGTTTATAAATAACTACTGGCTGACGTGTAACCACGAACTAATTTCATCATACAGGTACTTAAATAAACACCTGTCATCCGATTCTAATTACGGTTTTCCGTACTCCATTGCTGTATTATTTTTTAGGAAGCCGGAGTAATGTACACCGACCTTAGTATTTTTGTGAGCCTTGTACTGCTTCTTAATTACACATTTCCCTTGCCAATAGGTTTATGGATGATGTTTGTCAAGATCTTCTTTCCATTGCTTTCCTACTCTCAGCTCTGAGATAATAAATAAAAATTAGGAACTTTACATACCCAGCTGATTAAATATAAGCAAATTCCGGGAAAGGCCACTAGACGTATGGACCTAGCGGAATCATAATTTTGTTTTAGTATAGTCTTCTGCAGTGGCCGATTCTCCCTATTAGCTACCATTTGTCTCGTTACGTAACACGGTGTATGAATGAGTGAATAAATGCATATCTGAGTGGATACACTCTACACTTCTCAATAACAAAGTGGAAGTACTGCCAGTCAGCTTTGGTAATACAGACTTATTAATTTCTTATAAAAGTCAGTCAGGATCGTATATTCTTTCGTTAACCAGCTTATCTCCAACTGTACATAACCGGTGGCTAACACTGTGGTTCTTGTGGCCTGAAGACGGTCGAAACCGGTTACCGAAAGAATAAAATTTGTCACCTAGACTTGCTTTCGTAAGAAATTAATCATTAAGATCGCTATTATTGAATGAAGTTTATCAACAATATATTATTAATGTTTAGGAGGACTTCCACCGTCGAGAAGTCAGGTCAAAGATAACGAAGTTACCTGTATTACACTGCACTGCAGGTGCTACACAGCTTGGGACAGCGCTTAACGCAGAAAGCGCGTGCAGCTCGGTAAACAATGTTACACGCTGCGTAGTGCGAGGGCGAGGTCGATACTCGCACCCGTTACAAACTCGTACGCGTAGTCGTCGACAGGTGGAGTGTAATTACTCGCACATGTTACTGAAGCACGCTAATCACCAGCGTGAAATATTGCCTGCGAGGCTCTTCCGTAGCATGATTGATCGCCGGGTATGCCTCGTTACGAGTTTTTATCCTGCTAAAAGCAATATAAAAATTGCGTTTTGTTGTATGCATGGAATTCAATTAATTTCTGTAATAAGAGGATCAAGTGAAATTGCGGCATCAACGTTTACATTTCTGCACTGCCGATAAAGAGATAACAGAAAAGTGTATACGATGTACGCCGTAACACAAATATTACCATTTAAAAACGTCTTCGTACCTTAACAGGCTGCAATAAATAGCTAAAATAAACAACGCGGTGAAGAGGAAATAACTGAATCACCAGCAAAATGTATAATGAAAAGTAAAATAGAATAACCAGCTTATGAAATGTTTTCAAGTTAATTTGAGTCTTATAGACTATACGTACCAGACGTTGGAGATGGACATCATAGCTGAAATTTCATAGACGGAATCAGTTTTAACTTCTTCACAGTTCTAAGTGTTGCATATATCTTGTTATCACGAACTGTGAACTTGTCCGGTAAACGGATTCTGACACGATCAGTGCAAACATCTGAGCTGTCTAGTTTACCTCGCTACTTTGATCGAAGATAAAGCACTGAACAAAACGAAGATTGAACTCCACAGTGCTTTACTAGGCATGGTCCTGTTTGGAGGTGATATGCCGTTGCCTTTCTTCGACCTTCGAACTGACTTAGTCAGCCAGTTATAGGGGGACCTACAGTTTAACGTGGGTTCCCAACCACGGTGCTACTCGATTTTTTTCCCATCAGCAACACTGCCAGAGGGAAAGGAAGTGGAAAGATAGACATAAAAATTACAGAACCTGCGGGAACCAACCCGCTACCTTTGGATTTGCAGCCTTGCAGTCTACCACTGTGCTCTGGAGTCGCACGAATGATCCACTAAATGCACATCTTTTCATTCATTCATAGTCGGCTGAACTAATTTCATTCTTTAAGACCATCCTTTAAACGGAACTTTGGTTAATATCCCAAGGAAATATATATACTGCGTTAACTCATTCATCGGGTAAAATATTCCCGCCACAATCGACAGGAATATGTCAGCACACAGAGCACCAAACTGTTTATTGTATTTAATATTGACGGAAACTTTTCATCACCATTATTAGCATAGAAATAATAATAAGTTACGATCCATTCCATAAACTACCAGTAGCTGATCAGTATATTGAGAAGTACATGAGTAAATACAACATCCGTTAAATGTCACAATCTGCTTACATTTACAGAATCAGTGTATTAACGCATTTAATTATGAGGGCACAGGCTCCAATAGAAGAGATAAGACAGGAAACAAGACGTCCAGTTATGTGACCACGTGTGAATCCAACAATTCAAAGAATAATACCGAAATCATGCGACTACAAATGAAAGAAAGAACTTACGTAACGTCACCAACTACAACATATACATATACTATAAATGTTTCCCCTTTAGTTTTGCGCCAAATATTTCTGGAACAAAAATATGTATTGGAAAACATCTTTCGCGCTAAGTAAGTACGCCAAAGGCTTATGAAACCAAATAACATGAGTCATTCTAAGACATGAACAAATTTTAAATCAAAAATGTTCAAATGTTTGTAAATCTATCAGACCAAACTGCGTGGTCATCAGTCCGTAGCTTACAAACGACTTAAACCTAGGTAAACTATCCTAAGAACAAACATACACACCCATGCCCCTGGGAGGACTCGAACCTCCACGGCGAGCAACCGCGCGCTCCGCAGCGAGACGCTTTAGACCGCTCGGCTACTCCACCGCGGCGAACAAATTCTAATTTCAGCACAAACTTGTGTTATTTTAAATAGACATCCTATATTCTTTCTAATGCAAACAATAGCGTGAGAATTTACAGAAATAATGGAGTTTGTTGCATCCCAACACATCAATTACATCACGAGAAACTGTGAAGCGAAACTGACGCTTGAAGCTACCGCGCCTCCCGAAACTCAAGCGTGAACCTCAAGCTGCCATTAATCGTGCGCTATACGAGCGTTGCATTTATTTCAAGTGTCAAATTCGATTCGCAATTCCCTAGTACGTAATTGACATATTTAGATGCTGCCAACGCCAATTTTTTGTAATTCATGTTACGAATTGTTTAAAATAATACGGGGTGTCCATTTAAAAAGACATATGTTTGTGTTAAACATAATATTTGTTTACGTCTTAGAAAATTTCACTGTACCTACTTTCACGAATTGCTGCCGCACGTTCATGTCCGAGAAAGTAGTTTTTAATTATATGTTGCTGTTCCAGACATTTAATTGTTTCACCTTTTATATATCACAATTCTTTTAACAAAATGTTTCAAATGTTTGTAAATCTATCGGACCAAACTGCGTGGTCATCAGTCCGTAGCTTACAAACTACTTTAACTTAGGTAAAGGAACCTAAGGACAACACACACACCCATGCCCCAGGGAGGACTCGCATCCCCGACGACGAGCAACCGCGCGCTCCGCAGCAAGATGCCCTAGACCGCTCGGCTACTCCACCGCGGGATGCTTTTAACAAACATATATTATATTCTCTGATTATACTCTAAGCCGTTGTACATTTAGTGTGAGGTTTTGGTTGTTGTTCAATGTATAAATGCGAAAAACTAGTTCGTAATATTTTTCCATGAACACAACAAAAATATTCAAATGTTTGCAAATCTAAGGGACTTAACTGCTACGACTATCAGTCCCTAGGCTTACAAACTACTTAAACTAAATTATGCTAAGGACAACACACACACACACACACACACACACACACACACACACACATATATATATATATATATATATATATATATATATATATATATATATATATATATATATATATAGACACATTCCCGAGGGAGGAATCGAACCTCCGAAGGTCAGCAACCGCGCGCTCCGCAGCAAGCGCTCCGCCACTCCATAGCGGCCTAAACACAACAGATGCGCATGATAGACACTTCCTTCATCAATAATGTTATTTCTCCTTCACTATTTACAACTGTTTGCCAACGCCGAGGTAGATGAATTCTCCTTTCTTGTGCTTCATTCTCATTATTTGGAATAAATAAGTGTTGTTAAGGAAAAATTTTGTGCATAACCGTCTTAGTTGTACAGAAAGTTTGTAATTCTAAGAAACCAGACTACTCTGGCCATTGCTCCCTAGGCTTACAAATTACTTAAACTTACTTATACAAAATACAACATAAACATCCATGCTCGAGGGAGGACTCGAACCTCCGACGCGAGTTGCCGCCCAACCTGTTAGGGCCGTTTCCTACCAGTGGGCGGAAGGACTTGTGTAGTAGCTGAGGGCGATACGGTGGCTCCCCACCAACAGCTCAGTAACAGTTCCATTGACTACTGATACGTGGTAAGACTGCCACTAACATGGGGAACACCAAGTATGGCAAAAACGAATTTTGATGAGTCACAGGTATGTTGTGCGGGATCTCCTGCAGATTATCAAGCTAAAAGGATTTCTTCAAATGCGCCTTGGTTTCCACGAAAATCGAGATCAAAGTCCAGTGCGTAACAGTTGTACCTGTACTAAGTCACCGTCGGTACGTGAGTGAGCGTGGTGTACTTCGCAAGGCGCTCGACTGTCACACAGATGTCCTCAGTTCAAATCCTGCACGGAACTTTATTATTATTATTTTTTACACTTGTCCGACGACTGATTCGTGTGATGGTCCTCCTCTCTCTGCTCATTTTTCCTCCATGTTGCACTTCATGAACGATACCTACAAATGACTAGCCGCCTACCGCCGCGTAACAATCCGCTGAGACACTGCATTCGACGGTATAACAAAAGTGGGGCCTGGGACTGTAAATGCAGCTAGCAAATGCTGCACAAATGTTATAGGTGATAACTAGAGACGGTTTACTGATTTAGAAATATCTTACAATCGCCGTAAACGAATTAAATAAAATAATCGTCGTGCAGTACATAACATATTGAGCAATTAACATAAGTTATTATCATGGCCAATTACTCAAGCATTTACATAAGAGTGACTACGAAAGCAAATGATTAAGCACAATCAATCGTAAATCAAATAATCGTCGGACAAGTGTTAAAAAAAGTAAGGCCCGAGCTGGATTCGAAATGTTTGTTCAAATGTTTGTTAAGCTTATTCTACTTAACTACGGGGTCATCAGTCCCTACACTTACAAACTACGTATGAACTACCTTATACTAAAGATGCCACAAATATCCATGCCCGAGGGCGGATTCGATCCCCCGACCGTAGTGGCCGTGCTGACCGTGACTGGCGCGCCGCAGTCCCCTCGGCCACCGCGGCCGGCTGGTGGTCTGGAGGAATTCCCGCACGACACACCTGCGACCCATCAAAAGTCGTTTGCACTAAATTTGTTCTCCTCGTATGTTATAGAAGGGGAATCAAGGAAACGCCTGCCGGCCGCGGTGGCCGAGGGGACTGAGGCGCTCCAGTCACGGTCTGCACGGCCACTACGGTCGGGGGTTCGAATCCCCCCTCGGGCATGGATATTTGTGCCGTCCTAGTTCGTAAGTAGTTCATAAGTAGTTTGTAAGTTTAGGGACTGATGACCCCGTAGTTAAGTCCCATAAGCTGTACAAACAAAGAAAACAAGGAAACGCCCTCAGTAACTAGCGATGTCCCGCCGCCGCCACGCAATTTTCCGCACAGCAGGAAAACAGCCCGAACGGAACGCCCCAGGTCGCGTCGCTTTCCCGCGTGGCTGAGAGCAGTAGTTACGACTTTACGGAAGTCATGTCCATAGAGTCGCGCAATTATTGTGAAAAATAAAGGACTGGCAGTGCAGCGCGACAGGCTGTTGGAGAGCTGCCAGACAGGCCGGGAACCGGGTTAAACCGAGCACCGGTCGGAGTTTATCCAAATCGTCAGAAATCGTGGAAAGGCCGTCGCTTTGTACTCAAAACTATTAGGGCTGTTACCCGAGCGTTCTTGTCTGTCTGAAGGACATCTGTGAGTTCCACACTCCACTAATTCAGAATAAAATAAAATAAACTATAAAATTATTTACCGTCAACATTTATGAGATCTACGATGACAGAAAAATTGCGCACATCTCATGAGTCTGAAAATCATTCCAATATAAAAAAATTCAAATGTTTATGACAACTAAATCAAAATATAGAAACATCAAGTTTCAAGATTAAAATATCCAACTTTTGAATGCGTCATGAAATTTCAAGAAACTCTGGTTTAGTTGATAGCTTACTGTCACTAAGCTATCATCTTGAAACTGTCACACTTGTATATAAAAAATTATTGACTGATTTAACATATAAATTTACAATGGAAATATAAACATATTCGCCACTATAACACTGAAAATCCAAGCAGTATGATTTACCTCTCGTGTATTTAATTTAGTGCGTCGATTAATGTACAATTTGACAGTAATTTCCGGAAATATTGTGTGACATGAGCGGCCAAGCTCAAGAAAGCTGGTTGGTCTATTTATTTGTTTCATACTTTATGTAATACTGACTATATCTATAAATGTGAATGTCTGTTTAGTGTACGTTTATCACGTCTGAACCACAAGACATAAAGAGCTAAGAATTTGTACAGTTACTAATGTCTACCCGGCTTTAGGCACGGTTTTATGGCGATCGGATAGCTATTTATCTGTATATATTAATGTGAATGTCTGTTCGGTGTACGCTTATCACAACCGAACGACAAGACGCAGAGACTTAAATATTTGTGCAGTTACTAATTTATACCTGAGGAAGGTTTTAGGCAAGGTTTTATATCGATCTGATAGATATTTAGCAATTTGAAGAATATAACGCGATATGCGGGTGGAATATATTGGGATGGAAAGTTATCGGTGTAGATAAAATTCTACGTGTATGTGTGTGTGTGTTTGTGTGTGAGTTAATATTTCGCTCTGCAGCGAAAACTACAGAACGCAAATGAATAGTCTGTACGTAATTGTTGTCCGAAGTCTCCCGTTGCACACCATAGCAGTTCCATGCCGATAGCTATAAGAGGGTGGAAGATATGATGGTTGGAAGTCGTCAAATTATAAAAAAATTGGGACTGAAGTCCAGCGATGACGTTAGCGACTCTATAGCGAGGAGGTTACATACAGCGAAACGTGATGCCACAGACCATATCTGTGGTCTTTGCGTGCTACAGTGTCTTCAGCTCTTTCTCTGTAAGGATAAGCATAGGAATAAGGGAATATAAGAATAAATAAATAAAGCAGTAAAAAAAGAAATTTCTTTTAATACATCTCTTTAAATAAATCGATTTGACGTTTCGCGCATTAAATCAAGTGATCGATCAGTAATATTATTACAATCATTATTGTTGAATGGATTCTTCGAAACGAGTGCATTTTTACGTGTGATTTGATCTACACTCTTACTATTCAGTCTCATAGATAATCTATCAACCAACACTCGAGCGGAGCCGCGGGGTTTAAGCTAGTACTAATTTAGAATCTACTTTGTGTTTAAATAATGTTATGTTAGTAAGGAAATGGTTTCAGGTTGTAAGATTTTACTTAAATAAATATTTCATGTTAATATGTATAGGGTTTTGGAAGCGATATGGCGATCGGCCAATGAGAAAACGGCCGCGGTAAAGAACTGGTGGGGAGTGTGAGTGAGGGAGGTGAGTGATGGGATACGCGGCACAGTGGAACTCCAGCTCTAGTCTTGCCAGAAGAAGGACCCTCCTGGACGATAGGAGAGTTCAGGTTTGAGCAGCGAACGGTTGCTTCTCAGGGCTTCAGATTTGGCGAGAACAAGTGTACGCCAGTGCAGCTGATGTGAGTTTATGTTTCTACACAAAAACTTACGAATGTAGAAATGGTGTTTTTGAACTGTTGACAGTTCCATGTTGAATGCTCTAGAAATATACACAGTTTCTGTCTTTCTTAAAGTTATGATTACTTAGTTGTGTGAAAGTTCTACCAATTTCTTAACGCAGACAGTGTAACTGTTTACTATTGTATTCAATTTATGATTAATATTTTTCCTAACGACTTCCAGTAAGCTACTAATTTGATTGATTGAAAATTATTCAACTGACTTTGGGTTCATCATTTGCAATCGTTAGAATAAAACTCTTTTCATTAATGAATAGTTATTTATGTAATTTGTTTAGCAAAGTGCAGCTTTGTCATGTGACAGAATGAATTGTTATATATATATATATATATATATATATATATATATATATATATATATATATATATATATATTCTGATTTAGAAGTTTGCCTCGATGTTATCTTAGGTTCGAACCGTACATGTCTGCTTTCATGCCCCAGCAACTACCTTAGTTGTAGATATTATATTTTACCTGTGATCCTGTAGTTAAAAACACTCTATGCATAGGCATGTGACAGGATGAATTGTTTATCGTATATATATCACATGACAAAGCTAACGGGATATTACACAAACTTTGAAATGAGATCCATCGCGCAACATTTATCGTGTTTATATAAACATGGTGGCAGCCGAAAATTAATTATCAAAAAAATGTATCAGTTTGATATCTGCAATTTGAAGAATTAATTCAAAATATTGTATCAAGTGGGGAATTTGCATACTGAGTACGGTCACAGTCGACAAAACTCGTCGACTCGTTGTAGAGACTTTAAATATGCATATTGTCAACCATCAGCTGTTCCGTTTGACATAGATATGGTAACAAAAATGCACCTATGCAATCAGTCTGTTTAATTTTATAAGTAAGAGGCGTGTTTTTTAAGTAGGTACCGTTTTGAAATTTAAAAAACTCGAGCTAAGACATCTCTGTAATTTTTTTATATGCAAGCATGTACCTTAATATACTTTTCTACATAATTTCCGTCAATATTGAGGCACTTGTCATGACTTTGTACCAGTTTTTGAATACCCTCATCATAGAAGTCTGCCGCCTGACGTGTTAACCACTGCATCAGAATTGTTTTGACTTCGTCATCGTCTTGAAGACGCTGACCGCCCAGAGGTTTCTTCAAGTGCAGGAACAGATGGTAGTCTCACCATGTTGTCCACTTCCTGCACCAAACTTTCATTAACGACCAAAGGACGCACACTCCGTTGTTCATCATGCATGTGTGGCCATCTATAAATTCTCCCAGTCACTTTCTTACCATTTCCTCACTCATACTGTTACCTCCATAAACTGCACAGATATGACGATGAATATCGATCGCTTTTAGGCCTTTAGCAATAAGAAATCTGATAATAGCCCGTACTTCACAGTCGTCGGGACTCAAGATTCTCGGAGATATCTTAAACACTGAGTACACAACGTAAACGAGGGAGAATCAGACTGAAATGGCGTCAGTGCGTAGACAACAGTTGTAGGTAGCCAGTGCACGTTCTCAGAAAGCCGACCGCAGCGCTGTGGCCGCGTTGTGGCAAAACGGTGCTTACTTTAAAAAAAAAAAAAAACACGCCTCGTATCTTCTGGATGACACTACTGGGTCATGTCTTAATTATCTCTTTGTAATTTGCGTATAACTCATGATTTAAAAAAAAACTTTAACAGACTCTTCTGATAATGGATCATATCTGAATACAATAAACAGCTCATGGCTGACAATATGCGTTTCTAAAGTACCGGGTGATCAAACAGTATAAATTTGAAAACTTAATAAATCACGGAATAGAGAGGTAAAAATTGACACACATGCTTGAAATGACATGAGGTTTTATTGGAATCAAAGAAAAGTATTGCTAGACGCGTGAAAGATCTCTTACGCGAGTCGCTTGGTGATGATCATGTGCACAGCCGCCACTTTCGTCATGCTTGGCCTCTCAGCTCCGTGTGATTATTAGCTTTGGGGTTACCTGAAGTCGCAAGTGTATCGTGATCGACCGACATCTTTAGGGATGCTGAAAACACAACATCCGACGTCAATGCCTCACTATAACTCCGGACATGCTTTACAGTGCTATTCACAACATTATTCCTCGACTGCAGCTATTGTTGAGGAATGATGATGAACATATTGAGCATTTCCTGTAAAGAACGTCATCTTTGCTTTGCCTTTATTTGTTATGCTAATTATTGCTTTTCTGATCAGATGAAGTGCCATCTATCAGACTTACCTTTTTTTTTTCAATAAAACGCCATGTCATTCCAAGCATGTGTGTCAATTTTTACCTCTCTATTCCGTGATTTATTAAGATTTCATATTTATCCTGACTTTTTGATCACCCGGATTATTACGGTTGTTAACACACATCTAAGTAAAGATTTGAACATTGTAGAGAAATACAGTCACAGTTAAAATAAAATACAAGTTTAAGATCTTTCGAGCGACGTAGTCAAACGTATTACCTATTGTCATCAGGCCAAACCCCTTGGTTATAGTTCGTTTGCCGGCCGCGGTGGCCGAGGTGACTGAGGTGCTCCAGTCACGGTCAGCACGGCCACTACGGTCGGGGATTCGAATCCCCCCTCGGGCATGGATATTTGTGCCGTTCTTAGGATTAGCTAGTTCATAAGTAGTTTGTAAGCTTAGGGACTGATGACCCCGTAGTTAAGTCCCATAAGTTGTACAAACATTTGAACATTTGATAGTTCGTTTGTAAAAATAATGATTGTGTTATCAATGCGTAATTAGTATTTCTTGCAGCATTCACGTCTGCTACGGTCTTGGCGCCACACAATACGAAGGTTCACACCACCATCATCATCATGATCATCATCATCATTAGAGACTGATTATGCCTTTCAGCGTTCAGTCTGGAGCACAGTACCTCTAATAAAATTCCTCCATGATCCCCTATTCAATGCTAACATTGGTGCCTCGTCTGATGTAATGCGTTTTACTTCAAAATCATTATGCACCGAATCTAAGTATTTTCTTCTTGGTCTACCTCGGCTCCTCTTACCCTACGCTCCGAGCTCACGAGTCTCTTAGGTAACCTTGCTTCTCCCGTGCGTGTAACATGACCCCACCATCCCAGTCTGTTCGCTCTAACTGCTTCATATATGGTGTTCATTCCCAGTTTTTCTTTGATTTCCTCATTATGGACACCACCCTGCCATTGTTCCCATCTATTAGTACCTGCAATCATTCTTGCTACTTTCACATCTGTAACCTCAACCTTATTAATAAGGTAACCTGTATCCACCCAGATTTCACTTCCATACGACAAAGTTGGTCGAAAGATAGAGCGTTGTACTACTAACTTAGTCTTGGTACTGGCTTCCTTCTTTCAGAAGAGAAGCACTCACTGCATTAGGTTTGCTACACCTTGATTGCAGTTCTTTCACTGTGTTGCCATCGTGTAAGAAAATACATCCTAGGTACTTGAAACTGTCTGCCTGTTCTAACTTTGTACCTCCTATTTGGCACTCAGTCTGTTTAATGTCCCACAGACATTATATTTGTTATGGAGCTGCTGATCTTCTATTATAATCCTTACACCTCTGATCGAGCTCTGTAATATTGTTCCCATCTATTAGTGCCTGCAATCATTCTCGCTTTAATATCAGCTGTGATAAGTGCGGTGCAGTGCAGTGCCTCACCTGTAGCGGGTAGGAGAGGAACCTGCGGCGGTACTCGGACTTGACGGCCTTGAAGGAGGCGTCGTGCGCGGGCCGCAGGTTGTCCTGCGGGCAGAGGTGGAGCGGCGGCCGGCGGCGGCGGTAGCGCGGCAGCTCGTCCACCGTCAGGCCGGGCGGCAGGCGCGACAGCTGCGGCTCTGACGACGAGCGCGCCTCCAGCCGCGGCGTCGGCAGCCTGACAGGCACACACAGTAGTCCTTAACCCTGTGATGCACCAATTACCAACAAACGAGGAGAAAATTTTGTAATGGTACTTATAAGGTAAAGAACAATCTATATCTATATATAAAAGGCTTGTGTGTGTACGTGCTGACAGACTTTTCTCCATGACCACATACTGCCACCCACTCGTGGTTGTGGTGGTAGATAGCCCTTGCTCTAATGATGTTAGTAAGGGAGTTTGGTCGCGGTGCGTGGCAGTGGGTGAGTGTGACGAGGAAAAATTCGCAAAATATGCAATAAATACTCTTAGGAAAAGCTATATACTCTGTGACTTACGAACTTTACGGTACGAGTCAAAATCTGTTTATTCTTTCAATCTTCAGACAATGCGGTCCTTTCGGACTTTAATAACGACGAGGAATATCAAATACGCATTTTTTTTAAATAGATCACATGTTTCCGTCAACCACACATTACCGACTATGAAGAGAGACACGAAACAAAGATAAAAATCCAGATAGACTCAAAGATAAAAATACTCGTGCAATATTGATCTCTGTCGTGGAAACGTGGTGGAAAAACAGACATACATTAATGAATGTCTCTTAGGCACTGGTCTGTGCTAATCAGTGATCTCTGATACATATAGTCGCAACACCCTCTGCTGTGAAAGGTGTTATCGTTTGACAGCTGGGTCAAGAAAAACTATGCGACGTAGTCCTACTCATATCCCGGCGGCCTCGTGTGATAATGTTGGCAACAGATGTTGAATAACGAGAATCATGTGACATCGTCATAAGCCAATCGCGTGACACGCAAATATTTTGTCGTGAAATCAAGCATACAGCAGGAACAGCAGTATTTATCTACACTCTGTGTGGTTCGGCCATCTTTGCAACGATTCTATATCGTGTTATTGACGTTGCCAACATAAAAACACGAGGCCGCCAGGATAGAAAGTAAAATTTTACCGAATCAGATACATCCGTTGTTGTCACATCTCATTATGACCAGCACTTTCACGTGAAACTCTTTTGTATAGAGTCTCATGATTTACACAGTCTTACAATTCATTCCAAATTCCTATTTAAGAAGATATTTGTGAAAACTGTTACAAGTCAATATTCTCACTTATCCAATATCGTTTTCAGAAATGTAATGTGCCAGCCGCTTTCGGCGCTGCTGTTACAATGTGTAACAAAATTGAGAATAACGACGCATAAAATCAAATATATAAGTTTTTAACTTCTCGGAGCGTTTTCCTCAATCAAAAACAATGTTCAAATGTTTGTAGAACTTATGGGACGTAACTACGGGGTCATCAGTCCCTAAGCTTACAAACTACTTATGAACTAGCTAATACTAAGGACGGCACAAATATCCATGCCCGAGGAGGATTCGAACCCCCGACCGTAGTTTCCTCAATTACACTTTACCGACGATCAACAGAGACAAAGATGAAAATGCAGATAGGCTAACAAATGAATAATAGAGCGCTACACTACAAGCACTTCCTACAAAATATACGTCGGTACAAGTCTTGCTACCAGATGAAATCGTTCGGGGCTGCATCAGTATATTCTAACCCAAGCAACGCTGGGTTTCTCAGCTAGTTTTATCATAAAATATAATAATTTGTAGCAATTTACCTTCTATATAGAAAAAGTATTTCCACTGAAGTGGACACTGCGCGCTTGAAACCTTAAGAGTTCTTTCTGTGAGTTTTTTCCTTTTCCTATGGAAACTTTCGAAGAAATTTAGACGTAGAGAATCCTTTCATTTAGAGCAAATTTCCTTTGCTTCTTTGTGCAACTGGTGAAATGTATTTCGAAACCGCTCGCAGCCACTTCACGCCCTCCATCTTGACACATTTTGCCTTCGGGTGAAAAGCTGGCGCTTGTCAGTTTATCTGGCGACACCTTCAATGCAGCACCCGGCCTAAGGTTCCCCTAGAGTGGACTCTATGCTTTGAGTTCTAAAAGGATCGCAGATGCAATGAAATATGTCCAATAACAGACGTCCACTACAGTGGACGCCATGCGCCATAGGGTTAACGGCCCGTCCACAGCTTCATCATTCGGAAGTGGGAAAAGAAATCGGCTGAGGTCTTTCAAAGGAACCACCCCGCTTGCACCTGTCAGGGGAAACACAGGGCCCACCCAATATTACAGTCGTCGTCAAAGGAAGGGTTGAATCATCTGGGACACGACCTATCCCCTACACCCATCCTAGGAAGAAGGGCGAAGGACTTAGAGAAATGGTCATGATAGTACCCCGCTCTCCCACCCGCAACCCAACATATACTTCACAAAACAATTAGGTCATCATGTGGAATCCTTATATACAGGGTGTCCCACTCAACTGTTTCACCCCAGATATCTGAGAAACGACTTTTACGGTCATGAACGTACGGCAGGGGCTTATGAAAGTAGGTACTTTTGTGGACTTTTTGGTTGCAGGCCGTCCTCATTTACAGTGCTTTTGTGTTTAGTTATAAGCTACTTGTATGCGCGGCGCCTAATCAGTCAGCATGGCCACTACCTCGAATCCAAACTTAATGGAAATTATTCAGTTACAGACGGCGCAAATCACTGTACCCCACAAGCGGCTTCTTATGAAATTGCGTGCTTATGGAATATCTCCCCAATTGTGCGGTTGGATTCACGATTTCCTATCAGAAAGAACACAGTTCGTTGTAATTGACGGTAAGTCATGGAGTAAAACAGAAGTGATATCCGGCGTTCCACAGGGAAGCGTTATAGGTCCCCTACTCTTCCTCGTGTTTATAAACGATTTAGGAGACAATCTGAATAGCTCCCTTAGATTGTTCGCGGATGATGCTGTAGTTTATCGGTTAGTGAAATCAACAGAGGATCAAAAGCAACTGCAAAGCGATTTAGACAAAATTTCTGCATGGTGCGAAAATTGGCAATTTGACACTAAATAAAGAAAAGTGTGAAGTAATACACAGGACCACTAAAAGAAACCCGCTGAACTTCAATTACGCGATAAATCAGTCAAATCTTAAGGTCGTAGATTCTACCAAATACCTAGGAGTTACAATTACGAGCAACTTTGACTGGAGAGAACACATAAGAAAATATTGTGGGGCTACGTTTCATCGGCAGAACGCTTCGAATATGCACCAGCTCCACCAAAGAGACTGCCTACATCACACTTGTGCGTCCTCTCCTGGAGTACTGTTGCCCCTTGTGGGACCCTCAACAGTTGGGACTGACGGAAGACATTGAGAAGGTTCAGAGAAGGGCAGCTCGTTTTGTTTTATCACGTTACGGGGGGGAAAGCGTCACGGAAATGTTGCAAGAATTGGGGTGGAAATCATTAAAAGAAAGACGTTATTCATTGCGGCGTGATATGTTTGCGAAGTTTCAATCATCGACTTTTACTTCTGAATGTGAAAATATTTTGCTAGCACTCACTTACTTAGGGAGACATGACCATCCCAATAAAATCCAATAAAATAAGAGATCGAAAACGGAACGATTTAGGTGTTCTTTCTTCCCGCGCGGCCGCGGTGGAGTAGCCGAGCGGTCTAAAGCGTCTCGCTGCGGGGCGCGCGGTTGCTCGCCGTGGAGGTTCCAGTCCTCCCCGGGGCATGGGTGTGTGTGTTTGTCCATAGGTTAGTTTACCTAGGTTTAAGTAGTTTGTAAGCTACGGACTGATGACCACGCAGTTTTGTCCGATAGATTTACAGACATTTGAACTTTTTTTTTTAACTTCCCGCGCGCTATTAGAGATTGGAACGGCAGACAAAAGTTATGAAAGTGATTTGCAGAGTATCTATGTAGATGTAGATGTAGAAAAGAACCACCCCGCTTGCGCACGTCAGGGGGAAACACATCATTACAGTGGTCATCAAAGGAAGGGTTGAATCATCTGGGACATGACCTATCCTCTGCACCCATCCTAGGAAGAAGGGCGAAGGTCTTAGAGAAATGGTCATGATAGTACCCCGCCCTCCCACCCGCAACCCAACATATACTTCACAAAACAATTAGGTCATAATGTGGAATCCTTATATACAGGGTGTCCCACTGAACTGTTTCACCCCAGATATCTCTGAAACTACAAGAGATATTGAAAAACGAATTTTACGGTCATGAACGTACGGTTGGGGCTCATGAAAGTAGGTACTATGAGACACTCTAAAACGTGAAGAAATATTATTTTCAACACAAACTTATGTTTTTTTAATGGATACTCCATATTATTTCTTAAGCAATCGATAGAATGAAAAATCACAAAAAGAAAGGCATCGGTTGCATCGCGATGCGTCAATTGCAGCTGCGGTGGAGTAGCCGAGCGATCTAAAGCGTCTCGCTTCGGATCGCGTGGTTGCTCGCCGTGGAGGTTCGCGTCCTCCCGGGAGCATGGGTGTGTGTGTTGTCCTTAGATTAGTTTACCTAGGTTTTAGATTAGTTTACCTAGGTTGAAGTAGTTTGTAAGCTACGGACTGATGACCACGCAGTTTGGTCCGATAGATTTACAAATATTTTTTCGTCAATTACATCCTGAGAAACTGCGAAGCGAAGCTGACGTTTAAAACGCTAGCGCTTGTCCAGGACTCAAGAGAGACTCACGGTTGAGTCTCGATGCCCCTGGTGTTTCTTTGTGTGTACGAATTGCACACAAATCTTCAGTTTTGTTCCAAACCTTATGCAATTTTACACACGTAAGCTTCAATCCATGAGGATGGTCGCTGTAAGTGTAAGGATCACTTATACAGTATAGTTCATGAGATAAGAAACAACTGGCACATAATGCGACGAGGCTTTATTACTACACTGTAAGAGAATGTCAGTACTCAGCAACTTGCAACAAACTTTAAAGATAGTTTCAAACCTTTACTATATTTTTTCTCGCTAGCAACCACAGTAAAACGATGTAAGGAAAAAGGTTTCTTGCTTACTACTTTTTTGCTGTTCATGGACTGAAACTACGGCATTTGGTATGAGGTTACAATTTGTAATTTGTACATTACAAATTGTAGCCACAGGAAATTTTACAGACAGTATACACGCATATAGCTGAATGTACCTTAGAAATTGTATCGCAGTACTACACGTAGTTTATGAGATATGAGCACATAAACAGTAACGTCCATGACAAACCGCCCCATCACGCACCAAGTTTTAATCTATTACCTCTTTACTACTAATTGTATTAGAATAAGATTTAATAGAGATGCAGCACTTATACAAATGTATATATACCTGAAAAATTATACAGTTGTACAACATGTATCTCAATAAATATGAGATCATTTATACTGCGATGGGTAAAACTTTTCACATCAAGCACCACGTTCTAATCCATTTCTTATTTACTACTAAGATATTTCTCTATTCTAGTCAGCTTAAGGAAATTCCTTAAAGCTGGCAGCGCTGTTGAAACTTTGAACATGTGGATTCTTTTTTCCTGACATAAGTAAAAGTTTACTTTTTTCCATTTTCTTTGTAGAATTTGTGCTATTGAGGCCTCAAAACCCTCTAAGAATTTTAGTAAAATTTCGTTTTTTTTTCAGTGTTTTCCACTAGCGGTAAATTACCTTTACGCAACATTGTGTGTATACACAGTAAAAATCTTCAATTTGTCTAACTTCCCTTTTATTCGACATGAGTACTGCAAATTTGTACATTTGAGTCTTAATAACAAATACGATTTGAGTCGCCGCACTTTACGGAATTGGGTGGAATGTCTTTCATGTTAGATCTAACTGTTTCACAAGGAAACGTATATTATAATTTTAATACCTAAAATTGTGTAGTTTTCTTCCACGGCAGGGATTCGAACCCAGAATCTTTTGTTAGCTAGGCAGTCCCTTTACCCACTTCTTTTTTTGTTTTATGTGTTATTTTGTCCTTCGGGTGCTCGGTTCCCTGCGAAAGTGATATCGTTGTTCAAACGATACAAGTAAAATTTATTGCTTAGCCGAAGTTATATTTTAATCAAGGGACGTTTTTCTTTCTCTTGTATGTCTCTGAACCTTAAGCCAAATTCCCATGTTTTCTGCATACGAGAGAAAGAACAGCGTTCCTCGTCATCTGTCTGTGGCTGGTCTCCGAATAGTTTAGACGTTATCCGTAGCGGCTCCTGTGATACTTGTAATGGAGAAAGTGAGTATAGTGCTTCTGTTTGTGAAATGTACTGTGTGATATCTTAAAATTTAAACATGACGGGTTTTCACTTATTCAACATTCCGTCACTTCATACTGGCGTAAAAATTCCGCCCATTGAAGTTGTGTGGTGGGTTTGGACGCCATATGGCTGACGAGATTTCGTGCAGTGAGTGTTGCAAATTTTATCAATGTACAAACTAAATCATTCCCCTCCAAAAATTAACCGGCTTTTAGGTCCTTCAATCGTGTTTCATTCTATAAATGTTAAATTTCGAAGCCCGATAATTTTCCGCGTAATATTATCCCCGCAACTCCGTCTGGACACTGAAGTAAAATTTAACGCACGGTCCGTTGCACGAACAAACCGTGTAACTAGTCCAACCCCACATCACGACGGTGTTTTACCTTAATGAACATGAATTTTTATTACAGCAATCAACAGTATGAACTGATGTATGTTTATAAAAAGTAAAAAAAGTAACCTCCGCTCTTTTTACAGTATAACTGCCTCCAACATCTATTATTCTAAATTATTTAAAGAATCAAAATTATTTCTACAATTTATTCAGAAATTCCAACCTGTGAAAGTGTTGGTTACGAAATTCTGACCATTTTGAATCCAATTCTGGTTTACGAACTATTTATGAAATTAATTCTGAACTGAAAGTTAAACCTTTTCATAAACCTTGTAGTGTAACAGTGTTATACTAAATGGTTCCGATTAAGCACAAGACATCAAATTTTATTTGTTTTTGGCCTTAGAAATACAGGAAGACAATTACTGATCCAAGAAACCCGTTTGTACAGGTTCTGCCTACTTGACAAATACAATATACAGAGACTATATTTACTCTCATGAATATGATATCATATGGAAGCAAGGAAGATCTTGGACAAGAATATTTAAAGTTGAATGTTCATTTGTTTTTTAAATAATTTATGTTCACTCTATGTCCTAACTTTGAAGAGTCAAGTTGGACTCTGTCTTTGTATTTTAAGAGAAAAACAACGCTTTAATTGTTAAATGAAGCTTCTATGCCTATTTATTCCGTAGCTATTGCTATTAATGTACAGGGTGAGTCACCTAACATTACCGCTGGATATATTTCGCAAACCACATCAAATACTGACGAACCGATTCCACAGACCGAACGTGAGGAGAGGGGCTAGTGTAATTGGTTAATACAAACCACAAAAAATGCACGGAAGTATGTTTTTAACACAAACCTACGTTTTTTTTAAATGGAACCCTGATAGTTTTGTTAGTACATCTGAACATATAAACAAATACGTAATCAGTGCCGTTTGTTGCATTGTAAAATTATAATTACATCCGGAGATATTGTAACCTAAAGTAAGACTTTGAGGAATGTCAGGATAACTAAAAATTTAGTAGAGCTGATGTCAATAAAATGAAACAAGTAATCATTTCGAAGAATGAAGTTGTAGAAATTTCTACTAAAGTTGCGAAAGAACAAATCGAATTGGAAAAGAATCTTCCTAAAGAAGAGATTCTGACCAATTTCCAAGTAAATGATGCAACAGTTACAAATTAAAAAAAAAGATCTTTCAATATTTAAAAAAAATAGATTTTGATTTACAATTAAATGAAAAGAAAATAGAAAATGTAGAACCTAGTACCAAATTTGAGATTTCACAAATATCCCAAAAGGTTCGGGAGAGTAAAAATAAAATAGAATCGCTAGAAAATTTTCAGAATCTTAACCATTTAGATTTGTCCTTAAATGTTTTTCGAGCTGGGAGTAAAAGGTAGAAGATATAGTAGTAAATAAAAAAAATCTTAACGATTTAGATTTGTCTTTAAATGGTTTTCCTAGCTGGGAGAAAAAGAAAGAAGATATAGTGCAAAAAGAAAATCAGAAATAGCAGCACAATAGTTTGATAAACTGTGGGTTGAACTTGAAAAAAGTAAGGCGGAATTGTATTCTAAAAGTCAAAACAAAATACTCCATTTACCTCTAGATGTATCTGGGGATAATTTTAGCATTACTTCTGGTATAAACTTGTCAAAGCAATTTCTGAAATTAAAACTAGATGGTGATGTACATCCCAATAATTTCCTCAGAGTTTTCTTATGGCCCTTACCTAGCAATTGGGAAGATTCTAAAAAGGTTGATTTTACTTTATTTTATCTAAGTGGCGAAAATGCTCATGCTGAGGAATTTTCGTCTTGGGGAGATTTTAAATTGAAATTCAAAGAAAAATATTGGTCAGATAGTACACAAGAAAGACTAAAATTGAATTGTGAGACACTCCTGTTTCTAATAAGCATCAAGGCAGTATATACAGAAAACAAAGGAAGTAGGTTACAGTAGACTTGTTCGCCCACAACTTGAATACTGCTCACCGGTGTGGGATCCGTACCAGGTGGGATTGATAGAGGAAGTGGAGGAGATCCAACGGAGAGCAGCGCGCTTCGTTACAGGATCGTTTGGTAATCGTGAAAGCGTTACGGAGATGATCTCTAAACTCCAGTGGAAGACTCTGCAGGAGAGACGCTCTGTCGCTCGGTACGGGCTTTTGTCGAAGTTTCGAGAACTTACCTTTACTGAGGAGTCTAGCAGTGTATTGGTCCCTCCTACGTATATCTCGCGTAGAGATTGTGAGGATAAAATCAGAGAGATTAGAGCCCACACAGAGGCATACCGGCAATCCTTCTTTCCGCGAACAATACGTGACTGGAATGGAGGGAAAATCGATAGTGGTACTCAAGGTACCCTCCGCCACATACCGTCGGGTGGCTTGCGGAGTATGGTTGTAGATGTAGATGTAGATCTTACAAAGACGAAATTTTTAAATAAGCAAATAGATGAAATCTGTTTACTGTTGTTCGTGTAAGGAATTTACCATTTTATGCACAACGGGAAATCTGGTGCAAAGGGTGGAAATCTATAAAAGAACTTTTAATTGCAGCTGATGATGTAGATACCCTAAATAAATCTAGGGGAGACAATAATAATAAGAATTTCCATACAACTCGGTAATGTAATATGTGCAACTACTTTATTAATTATATCTAAAATTAATACCGATTTACTCCTAGGTAGAGATTGGTTATGGACACATAATGTCAATATTGATTTTAAGAAGTTAACGACGACGGGCAGCGTCAAGGATATTATTTTTTGTTCACATTTTATAACAAATGAAAATAGTAATGATTTAGAATCGATGCGATTAACAATATCTGTGCATACGGTGTTATTTTAAGAGTATACGAATGACAGCACGGAAGACTTAATTACAGGTAAAGCTACAGAATTAAAATTATTAGATGAGAACCAAAAGGAACGGTTATTGAATATATTAAGTAAATATAAAGAGATTTTTTCAGATAAGTTTGGGACTTGAGGTGGTTATGTTGGCTCATTTAAGATGAAAGATACGCAACCGTTTTTCTGCAAACCGGATCCATTTCCACTTAGCAAGTAAAGGACGAAATAAAAAAAAAAGATTGATAATGGAATAATAGAAAGAAATAATAGCGTTTTTAACAATCCCTTAATTATTGTTTAAAAACCCTGTAATGGAATTAGAATCGTTTTGGATGAAAGTACATTGAACAAACATATAGAGACCGAAAGAGATAGAGCAGTAAGTATTGACGATACCTTTAGAGGAATGAACGTTCTTTGTCGATTTAATGGAGTGGCGACCAGCGGGCCTTAGTCGTATGTTCGGAAATTTCCTTTTTTAGTTTCCTCCGAGACATAACTATAACTATCCTTTATTCTATACTTAATCTTCTTGTACTACTAGATCTTATCTTATACTATTATTTCACCCGAATATGACTACTATTATTATAACATAAAATGGCACTTCAAGTTAATTCATTACGATAGCCAGTTAATAAAGGTCACTATATAATATACGAGTAGGAATAACCTCAATATATGAATCAAACGGAATGAATGTGACATTGTATGCGTATTATAGATAATATGTATTATTAAAACAACATTTCTTTGTCTTTTAATCATCAGATATTTACGTTTAATTCATTACTATTACTATGTAAAACTATGCCATAAACATGCAGTGGTACTATGCCAGAAACATGCAGAGGTGTTTGCTGCTTACATGACAAGTCCATGTTTATAGTAGAGAATGATGTCCCTACAAATGATTGATGTTTTCACATAGAGCATATTCAATTTCTTTGTGGTACAGAATACCATTATTGTCCCTACAAACAAGAGACTAACTTTCAATTTTTTTCGCAAGATTTTATACTTTTTGTAAGATGATAATGAGTACAAACCGGGGTGCGTTTGTATGTATTTTGGGGAGGTTTTCACTTGTAGCTACAACACACACGCACACTGCACAAACAAGCGATGTTAATCACTCATCATAAGCACTCCATAGTAGGTGTTGGAACTTTTCTTCGGGGGGGGGGGGGGGGGTCATGGATGTGAAGTATGGCGATCCGTTCAGAAGTGGGGCGGCTCACATCTAGCCTGCCATCTTTTGCCCTCCGGTGCCATAGTGCAGTACAGAAGGGCCCAGTGGTTTGCTGGGGTGGGAGTGGGTGTGTTACCTTTCTTTTTTGGACTTTCTTATTTTCTTTCTTCGGCTCGAATGCCTAGTTCTTTTTTCCTTTCATACTGCTCTCTTGTAGAACATCAGACTTTCAATCTCCTTTCCATACTACATATGTCTTTATCGTTAAGACTCTTCTTTTCTCTGTGTCTAATTTATTTTTTTCTTTCTTTTCTTTTTTTGCTCACTTCAAACCCAAGTGTTTCTTCTCGAGGTTCGTCAATTAACACGTTTACACACACACACACGCACACACATGCATATAAGTAAACACTTTAATATACACTACACACTTTGAACACTTAGAGATACATCATCACATAATTTAATCACACATACATGAGGTTTAATTATAAATACATTAGGTTTGGTAATGACAGTACACCAATAATTTTTCTTGGTAACAGTAACGCACTAATATCGGGCGCGGCGGAGCGGCCAAGCGCATTGAGGCGTTATGCTCCGATGCGCGAGGCCGTTCCCCGTCGGGGTTCGAAATCCCACCTCGGGCATAGATGTTTGTGTCGTCTTTAGCATAAGGTAGTTCAAATGTAATTTGTAATTTTAGGGAATGATGACCCTACAAACATTTGAACACACTAATAATCTTTTTTGGAGAATACATATTCGGTAATCCACCGTAAGGTGCGTGGCGGAGGGTACACTGTACCACTACTAGGTACCACTACCAATAATTTTTCTTCCCCTCTAAGATATCAGGAAGACCAGAGGTCTTTAATGAGGAATATTACCCCTTAAGACGTTTCTTAGACAGCTTGGTTAGATTTGCTCACGAAATATACTCGTTCGAGGTCAGGGGATAAAGGAGATAAATAATTCACGAATGCACATTCGTAAGCTTATATAGAGAATGGAAAATCATTGGAAATATTTGGGATGTAAAGGGATTAAAAGAGGAGAAAAGGGATAAAATTAATAAAAGGTTGCCCCTAGTGAGCATTAAGGTAAGGAGAGTACGTTGGTTTATGTAAGGGTATGCAGACACATAAAAGAGGCTGCAACTCTTGGTCAGATACCTACATAGACGGCCTAAACCATTAAGTTGGGGTAGCTATCAACATAAGGTTGATACTACCTGATATGTACTCATGACTGAACTAGCTACCACCTAAATTATTATTATTATTATTTATTAATGTGCTTGCTAGTGGAATGGTAATAGAAAAATTTTGTCCTATACTTCTATGTCTGTTACCTTCAGTTCCCAGTTAAATGTTTTATTTGTTTTATCTAATTAATGGAAAAATGAAACAGTGCACTCATGTACTAAAACAATGTTAGTTACCTCTGAAGTAATAGTTTCCAGACAAGCAGCAAGATTTTCAAAGTCCGATTTAAAAACAGACAAATTAATTACATCTACTGGGCACTGTTTATCAGGATCAATTAAAAGGAGTCGTAATCATACAATCTTTTACAGAACCTGCAAGAAGAATCAAAATAAAACAATTATGTGTTGTTTAGCAAAGGCACGAAACACCACAACCTTAAACCCCAAGGCAATTCCATTGTATTGTGCTATATTGATCGCTGAGCTGTGGGATTAGATTATTTATTAAAGACAGCATCCATCCTTCGCAGAAAACGCGCTAAGCCCCAGTTCCGGCTCCTACTCATCCACCGTGGCCTTTTGAATAATACGCGGAATAATACCAAGTATGTCTCCCATCACATCAGAAATGACGTGTCACCAGGCCACGCTACACTTATTGTTTCATTTGCACGAGCGGTCTGTCGTGTCCTACATAGGAAAGAGGGAAGAGGTAGCAAGGTCAGTCTGCATATCCCGAGCGGAAAGGAGTGACTGCAGAGAGACGGTACAAGCATCGACTAGATGCGGATTTCGGGACTCGAGAGGATACTTGTTTAGGAAACTTTAGCGAACTCATAGGAACATGGCATTAAATTTATTGCATCCCATACTAAGTCTGCTACACTGTCGTGGAGCACCCCGAGGCCGACGGCGATTGTCATTGGCTGGCACCCGACTCTTCTGACTGAGAAGTCCCTTCTTGATTCAAAAACCGGGGATTTTAATGGCCGGCGTGGGCACACTTCTTTCCCCACTTTCCGACAGTTAACTATTTTCTATTGACCGCTGCTTTGTTCAACAAATCTAAATTGTGGCTTGCCCTCTCTCTGAGTCCTCTAGCGAACCACGTTTCAGCCCTGTCCCTTCTGCCATTCCCCGGGTGGGGAGGTGGCTTGTTTGTGCACTAACAAAATCCATACTTGGTAACAACATTGCTCAGCTGAAAAGAAAACGTCAGGGCGCTACCCAGTATGGGCAACAACAACAATGTTTTACGTCTCCGCCTTAGGCCACGCCTTAGGGGAGCTGCTAACTTGCAGTTTTTCTTCTTTACTCTCTCACTCTAGCCTCGTGAAACCACTGACGTTGCTGTTCCCAAGTGACTGGTATCAACTTTGCTACGTACATTAAAACGTGCCTGTTTGCCACCAAGTACTAATGTAACGTCTTACAACAGCGTCTGGACGCTGTATGAACCTATGCCCATCTTCTCCGAAAGGTAACCTCCACCCTGGGACGGTGGCTGAGGGCATCAGCAGTTCGCTAGGAGATTTCTTTACTGCCTACATCCCGTAATATATACGTGTCTGATTTAGCCTGTTTTCTGCATTGTTCTCTATTTCTCAGCCTGGAGTGCGTCCCTGTGGCTCACACAGCCTATCAACAATTCCAACAGTAAAATGAAGGCGTCTCGCTGAGGAGCGCGCAGTTGTTCGCCGTCGGAGGTTCGAGTCCTTCCTGGAGCATGGGTGTGTGTGCTGTCCTTAGGTTAGTTTACCTTCGTTTAAGTAGTTTGTAAGCTACGTAATGACCACACAGCTTGGTCCGATAGAGTTACAAACATTTGAACATTTTTCTTCTTTTTGCAGTGTTTTCGACGACTGGGAAGAACATGAGAGCCTCCTCGGCCGGGGCTTTATACCGGCCTATATAAAGTCCGCCGCCCGGCCTCAGTGCTCCAGTTCGTGTCTGGTGTGGGGTTGGCCGCACGCAGCAGCCAGAGGTCCTCGCGCCACAGACCTGCTGCTCGCCCTGAGCCTTGCCCGTCTGAGCGCAAAGCCCACTCTCGTCCCAGGATTACGCAGGCCTCAGCGCGGCCCACCTGGCGGAACTCATCTCTGCCTGGCAGCCAGGCCATCTCCGACCGGCTACGAGCTTCCGCCTCACCGGAACCCATCTTCTGACAGTCTTCCAGCTGTTTATTTCTCCACTGACAATTCCTCTCTGACAATTCTCTTACAACGGGAACGCAAGTATGGTACCAACGGAATTTGATGGGTCGTAAGTATGTTGTGAGGGAATTCCTCCAGACCATCAAGCTAAACGGATTTGTTCCAATTGGCCTTGATTTCTAAGAAAATCGAAATCAAATTCGCAGCAAATTACCACGCGTAAAGTGTCTTCTTATACATGGGGATTACCGCTCAGCGAGACAGCCTGGTGTAACCGGCAAGATGCGAGGCTGCCATGCAGGCGACCTGGGTTCAAGTGCGACATGGATCAATTACTTTTCACATCTGTCCAATGATTGTGCATAATTATGTATTTTTATAACCATTCTTATGTAAACGTTTGCAGTAAATGGTAGGATAAAAACATGTAACATTCCCTCAATATGTTATGTATTGCACGACGATTATTTTATTCATTTTGTATTTTCGAAGCACACTTTTAAGGCGATTGCAGCATATTTCTAAATCAGTAAACGGTGTTTTGTTAATACGTATAATATTTGGGGAACATTTAATACCTATGTTAGCAGTTCCTGACCATGTTTTTTTTTTTTTTTTTATCTTCTATGACGTATGTACCCACGTGACGTGTCCCAGTGGACTATTATGCTACGGCCAGTCGGTTAGTCATTCGTAGCGTGTCGTTCATGCGTGCGGCAAGTAGTGCAACGTGGAGAACAAATGCGCTATGATAGAAGCAGGCCCATCACACGAAACCTCTTCGGAAATTGATGTTCTACCCACTCCACAATAAGTAAAATAATCAGTTGCTACTGTGTTATTTGCTATTATCCTGACTCTTTACTCAAGCTGTAACATAGGAGTGGATATAAAGGCATATAACAATACACAATAAAAGAATAGAAATGAAGAAAAGTGGAAAATAAATGAGCCGATGGAGAAGATTTATTATTTTTTTTATTTTCTTTTTTTCCATTATTTTTTTTCTTTATATCTTTTTCTTTGCTTAATTATTTTTTAATTTTTTTGAAATATAAAAAGTAGCAATTACAATTTTTAAAAATTGTTCTGCTGCTAGGTATCGAACCCTGGTATCCTACAGGGGAGCCTAGCACCTTGCCGATTACACCACGCTGTCTCGATTTTCTTATAAATCAGGGCCCATTGGAACAAATCCTTTTAGCTTCATGGTCTGGAGGAATTCCCTCACAACATACCTGCGACCCACCAAAATCCGTTGGTACTATACTTGCGGTCCCCTTTGTTAGTGCAGTGTCAATGACTGCCGGTTTGGAACCAAGTAGTGCGGTTTTCACGTCCGTATGACTGTGTGGTTGTATTCATGACACCTCGATATAGACGGGCATGCGTATAGCCATATTAGTTCCTTCTCATCGACGCGACAAGGCAGCAAAGGACAGTAGGTACGCTTTCAGCAAGGTGGGCTGTGCAGTTCGGAATTTTTAATCGTTCAACGGTTTTCGTGTTTTTATGTTACCAATGGCTCGTGAAAGGTGTAAAACATGAGTAATAAAATGTCATAGCGACAAAGGACACCAAATAGGTCTTCAAAATTATGCTAAGTGCGTTAAATAATTTCTAGTTATGCACAATTTCAACCTGTTGTAAACGACAGGTTTCAACACGTGTTTTTTTTTAGCGAAGAGTCCGCTGCTATGACCCTTTGCTAAAGAGTTATTTACACATATATTGACGGTAACAAATAATATTTACGTGTAGACAATACAATACTAATCACTTTTAAATGATTCATACTGATTTTTACTAATTATAGTGGCTCACATAGCTCGTACTTGTAAATAAAGTTTGAAGCTACTGCGAGGTTCAAAATCGAAAACTTCTGTGAGCCTACGACATAATTATATCGAAGTTTACTGACAAAATGTCTCATCTCCCCATTAGACCTTTTTAACCCTTAAGAGGTGACATTTTTTAACGTATCCTACGCGGTGTGATCTCTGCGACCCCTATGTTGAAATCATGATTTAAGGAGTAAATCAGTTGAAAATTTCAGATTAATTTACATAATAATTGTTTTAGTGTTATTTAAGTGTTGTTTAAAAGCTCCTCATTGAATTCATTGCTGTACATAAAGCTTGTACTAATTTACCTTTTATGACACAAAATCACGTAATTTCTGAAAATGGTTGTTTCTGAAATATTATAGTGTCTATGGAACAAATAAATTATCACATCAGTCTAAATTTCTGAGTTGAAGCACGTGCAGTAGATAGGTACAAAAAGAAAGTCTGCAGAACTGACCCTCAGTATTGGAATATAAATTTTTCTTTATTACCTATTAGGATACATTACTATTAGACGAAACTGAAAAAAAAAACTGTATCTGAAATTTTTACTGTTTCTGAGGACACTTATGTTACACACCTAAAGTTCTAAAACACTTTTTACACACACTTTCTGGAGGATTGAAGACAAATAGGAATCTTGCACATTTTAACTATCAACGTTGTTTTTATTTTTTTTAATTTTTTTTCTTTGGACTGCAAAGTTTACAGGTCTTCTTGTCAAGATGGTCGTCTGCTGCATACAACGGTTCAGTTACCGTACGTACCCAGAACTCTCCCAATGCAACCTCTCAGTTAACGTCAATGGTAGATATTTTGAATTCTCTTTGCACTCGAGGTGTAACAAGGTCCTTGGCAAGTTTATAACCATTACCTTGGTAGCTGTTGTACAATACATGTGTCATCATGGTTAGATTTGAACACAGATGTATAGCTGAGAAGACCAAAGAATGCTCTGAGTCATATCCACATCCCTCATATCTTTATCATTTGTAATTTTCATCTATACTACTTTATATTGAAGTTTGAGGTTTGTGAATTGCAGACTAAGCTGCAATTGGGCCGCGCAGGAGTAGCCGCGAGGTCTAAGGCATCATGCTACGGTCTTGGCGGCTGATCACGCTGAAGATTCGAGTTCCTCTTCTGCCATGCTTGCGCGCGCGCTTGTGTGTGTGTGTGTGTGTGTGTGTGTGTGTGTGTGAATGTGTGTCGTCCTTCGGTTAGTTTAAGTTAGATGAAGTAGTTTGTAAGTCTAGGGACTGGTGACCATACCCGTTTGATCAAACAGGTGCTCCATGATGTAAGGCGAAAACCAAGACTAAAATTTCCGTAAGTAACAAAACAATACTTTACATGTTTTGCTAACGAACTTTTTTCGATCCAAAAAACAAAAGAAATTGTAGACTAAACAAGTTGGAAAGCCAGTGTACTTCCACCACGTTTATTCGAAATATATAGGGTCATAAACGTATTTCTGAAGGGCGCTAAGTGCCCTTAATCGGTCAAAATAAAACACTTCACTTTTACATCTGGTTGCCAATTTTTTAACAACAAATTATAATACAATAAAATTATTCAGTCTAGATCACACAGTTTACAATATTTAGGGCGACCGGTTTCGTACAATATTTCAGATCGTGTTCTGACCCTGTTTCTGCAATACCGATTCAGAGACAGGGTCTGAAGATGATCTGAAGTATTCAACGAAACTGGTCATTCTAAAAATAAAATATTGTAAAATTGTGCGATGTACATTGATCATTCTTAATTAATTTATCACAGGTCGCCGTATTTTCCAATAATGTTTTCAAAACTCATTACATTGTAATACAGTTGCTGAAAATGGACAAAATACTATATACTTACCGACTTATTGTTCGCAATTTAACATCCCGTTAACGTAGGAGTTATCGAAGACAAAAGATCAGAGTCAGTCATACACGGATAAAGACAAAAATCTGACATAGCAAAATGAAACGACTGGTCGTGGCATTCGGATAAAAAAAATGTAGAGCAACCATTAAATAGCACTAGACTGGAAATAGTACTACGTTTCTGAGCATACACCAATAATTTCTGCTTTCTTTAATATGGCTAACAACTGCAATTGATCGTTTAACACAGGAAAACAACATAAAACATTTCATTCATGAATCTCTACCTAAAAAAGGAAAAAAATGACTTTATTGTATTAGATACGATACAGTTCAAAACCCGTTACCAGATTTCGTACTAATAAATTTAAATCAGACTTTGAGATGTGAAACGGTCAGAAATCATCGTGGGCGTGCAGTAATCCTATAATAACACTGTACAACGAACTGACGCTCTTATGAATACTGAGACAGTAATTACAGAAAAATCCCAAAATAAGTCTTTATCTGCACGCATTAAAATTAGACACAGAGGAACAAAATGCAAATCTTTGAATAAATTGATGGATGCGCCAATAATTTATTCCTGAAAGAAGTGAAAAATATAATGATGTGACAGCTAAGTTCATTTATTATTAATTTGTTATAAATGTTAAAGTAAATTGCTGTTTGGGGTTTACCGCTTTATCGGGATAATGACATTGTCCCTTCGTTATAAATAATTTAATATTATCTGTGGGAATACTACTGACGCAGTGTTTTATTTGTGTCTGACCCTACATCTCTTTGTGCCTTGTGTTAATCTTTTCATCCATATTCCATCAAAATACCCTATAATCGGTTTATTAATCTCTGTCCTATAAATTCTCCTCTTTACTCATTAGTGCTGTTCTCCCGAGCGTCTCTCCGTTTCCCGCCGCTTTAACTGTGCGGTGAATTTGAAACATTATTTAATATCTGCCTAAATCACTTTTTATAAGCCTGCATTTTTATCTTTTCTATTTTTCCCATTGTGTTACGTTTCACTTCGATATCATATCCGCTACATCCGAACATTGCTATAAACAACGTAGACAGTTTCGTGAGAGAATTTTGCACTGAAGGACCAAAAAGATATGTAGATATGCGTTTGCAAATACAGAGATATCTAAACAGTCAGAGGATGTCGATGTTAGATAACAGGTGTCGTGCGCAGTCGTAAGATCTGCCACTGCTGCTGTAGTGGCAGGTTATCACGATTTACGTAATTTTGAACGTGGTGTTGTAAGCTGCGCACGTTAGATGTGACACACTATCTCCGAGGTAGCGATAAGTTACGGATTTTCCTATGCTACCATTGCACGAGTGGACGTGAATATCTGTAGTCTGGTAAAATATCAAATCTGCCACACCGATGCGGCCAGGGAAACATACTACAAAAACTGCACGAGCCGCGACTGAAGAGCATCGTTCAGCGTGACAGAAGTGAAACCCTTCCCCAAATTGCTGCGGAATCTTATGTTGTAGTCTTCTGTAGTTCGTTCGCGAACTAGTTCGGAACAACGCTCCCACAGGCGAACTACGCGAACTAGTTTGCAGAACCCTCGCCTCTTAGTTCGTCTGCTCCTTTTCCGAAGACTGACGGGGAACAGCGAGAGGACGCGAGAGCGCGGAGGATCGCGTGATTCCCTTCTGCCAGTTACAGTCATTTCGAGATGCCACAAATTTTCTAAGGTATTCAGCAGTGTCTAAATATAACCCTCATTCCATAGTGTAGAGAAGTAAAGAGAACTCAAGACTTAACATTGTTTGCATTTATATGCGAGAAATTATTTTCTCTCGCCTGCATGATACTGTTAACGGTTCGTGGGGTAGAATGTTGAGGATAACGTCGTATAAGCGACACTAACACTGTAATAGTAGTAATATTTTTTGTTGATCACTTCCAAAACTTTATAAAAATTAAAAAGTCTTTTATAAAAGTGCATTTTTATTCACGAAAATATACGCATTTAGCATATTTTGTAGGTAATGTTCCTTCAATGACCTATTAAATAAATAAAGAAATCCACTTTATAAATAGAATACTACGAGTACTCTGTATGCAAAGTAGTTGTATACTACTGTATCACCCATTCGTGTAAATAACTGGTTTATTTGCTTAAGTATTTGATGTCTAATTGCACAAATATACGCGTAATAGCACACGCTTGGGCAACACTGATCATTATATAAAAAATGCTGTCATAACAAAAGAAAGAGCTCTTTTAGTAGCGGTAGCAAAAGCCAAAAAGAGCGGACGAACTAAAAAGAGCGACCTACATCGCGGCCGAGCTGCGAACTAAAAAGAGAGCTACCGGTCGCGAACTAAAATATGCGCGATCGGTCGCGAACTAAAATATGCGCAATCACATGCGCGATCGGTCGCGAACTAAAATTGGTGCAATCGGTCGCGAACTAAAACAAGCGTTACCGGTCGCGAACTATTATGCCAAACGTATCTAGCTTCTTAGTTCGTTGGATTCTTTTCCGAAGACCGACGGGCAATAGTGAGAGGGCGCGCAGCATAATTAAAAATCACGTCTTTGCCTTCTGCTCATGAGAGCCATTTGGAGATGAGCGTCTGCCTGCTAGATTTCATAGTTCAGAGATACAAAATTTCTGTTTTGAAGTATTCTGCACTCTGCAATATCTGACTAATAAATTCCATGACAAGATATGGAGATAACTCTAAACTTAAACGCGAGAAATTATCCACAGACTGTTTCTTTTGGTTTGCGTGAGGCGGCTGAAGCAGCAAGCACATGAAGCAGCTACGTGGGGGAACTTCTCCCTCCACCTGCATGCGCAGACCATGCCGATCAGCCGTCACTGGGAGCGGACGAACTAAAAGACCGAACTACTTCGCGGCAGAGCCGCAAACTAAAATGAGCGCTCCCTATCGCGAACTATTATGCGCAAATCTACTATGTTGGGCCATCAACAAATGTCAGCGTGCGAACCATTCAACGAAACATCAACGGTATGGGCTATCAGAGCCGAAGGTCCAGTCATGTACCCTTGCTGACAGCACGAGAAAAAGCTCCATGCCTCGCCTGAGCATGTCAACACCGATATTGGAATGTTGCCTGCACTGAGTAGTCTCGTTTTCAATTATTTTTGGGAACATGTTAGAATAACAGCGATCTTAATTATTAATTCAAGGAGCTTGCTAGATATCTCAACTGCCCCCTAATTGTTCTGACCAATGTAGCTGAAATCTACTCTACGGACAACACACACACACACACACACACACACACAAACACACACTCATGCCCGAGGGAAGACCCGAACCTCCAGCGGGAGCGACCGTGCAAGTCCCTGACATGGCGCCTGGGCGCTGCCATTAGTGTGTGCTAAAGTTTCTACTTGCTTTTAGTGAATCATCAACTAAAAGAATGAAAGAATCAAAAAGTCTCGTTTGTCGCTGCACTTGGTGCTCCAGGATAGTTTGACGATTTCGCGTGGAGGGGAGAAACTTTGCAAACTCCTTGTTGTCTACATTAGACATTTGTGAGACGTGGTGGCCATTTTGATGCATGTGAAATAACTTTAACTGTCTTGGGCACAATTGCACTTTGTTAAGGCCTTATAAGTTTCGACATACGTCATTATCAAAGGCTATAAAAAAGACAATGTTATTAATATTCCATCCAAAACATTGATAAAACATAAATGATAAGTAACACTAACTGTACATTCTCCAAAACTATTAAAAATTCTCCTTATAGCTATTTGTTTCATAGACATACGTCATACATCTACACCTACATATATTTGTAAAATGACATGTTGACCATAACTATTTACTTTATTAGCTCGAAGCTACCGGTTTCGGTTAATGTACCATTCTCATGCGCCAACAGAGCTTTGGCAGTTGCTTAACATATCATGTTATAAAACTGAAACACACTAAAATATTTGCCATCATGCTTCACTGCCTATAGATGTTTTCCAATGAGTAATTGTTACAAACAATATTCCGCAATCCATCGTAAAGTGTACCACTATTAGGCATTTAGTTTCCTATTACACTGCCAAACAGAACGAGGGAGAAAGGAATGTCTATATGCCTCCTTATCGAGCCCTAATTTTTCTTATCTTGTTCTTGTGATCATTACGTGAAATGTAAGTAGGCGGCAGGAAGATCTTTCTACACTCAGCTTCAAATTCTGGGAATCTAAATTTCCTAAACAGAATTTCTCAAAAAGAACGTCGTCTTTCCTCCAGGGATCCTCATTTGAGTTCCCACAGCATTTCCGTGAGACTCGCGCATTGGTCGAACTTACCAGTAATGAACCTAGCTGCTCGCCTCTGAACTGCCTCTTTGTCTTTCTTTAAATTGATCTACTGCGGGTCCCAAACACTTGAGCAATACTCGTACAAGCGTTTTATACGCAGTCCACTTTCCAGATGAAGTACATCTTTCAAAAATTCTCCAATAAACCGACGTCGGTTGTCCGCCTTAGTCACAACTCTACTTACATGTTCAATTTCATATCGCTCTGCTGTATTACGGCCAGATATTTGAACGACGCGACTACATCAAGAACCTCACTACTAATGCTCTAACATCATGGGATGTTTTTCTTACTCATCTGCGTCACCTTACATTTTTCTACATTGAGAGCTAGCTGCCATTCTTCGCACTAACTTGGAATTTTGTCTAAGTCATCCTGTATGCTATTACAGTCAGTTAAAGACGACACCCTCCCATAAACCACAGCATCTTCAACGAACAGTCGAAATTACAACTTACTCTTTCCATCAGATCATTTATATAGATAGAAAACAATAGCGGTCCTATTTCACTCCCCTGGGGCACGCATGACGTTACACTCGTCTCTGATGAACACTCGCCGTCGAGAACAACTACAGCGTTCTATTACTTAGGAAGTCTTCTAGCCAGTCACAAATCTGTGAACCTATTCCATATGCTCGCATCTTCGTTAGCAGATAAAAGATGTTTACCATTCCCCCTAGAACATATATGGAGCATGGTCAAGTGCATAGTGAAGTCTGCTTAACAGTGAGCTACCGCGCGGAAAGTCCGCCAGCTGGCGATTCTTTGGAAACTGCTGGAGCAGCGGGTCGGGCAGCACGCGGAGCCCCCACGTGTCTCTGGCCGTATCGACCGCCTCCTATCCCCTGCGTACACCTGTCTACGCCGCTTGCTAGGCGCCGCGCCGCTACAACTCACGGGACCGCTTCAACCGTGTCCCGCGTGCATCCGGAAATGTCCAGGAACGTAGTCACCACGAAGTACTCCTTACTCGTTACATTCGTTACTGGACCTTACACTGAGGCAGGCAGTGCCGGCTGGTGCCCAAAATGATTGCGGATACACTACTTTTAATGCATTATGTAGTGTATATGAGGGTTGGAACTTAAATAGAGGCAAAACTGCTATGCTATGGTTCAATACCACAATAATTATAAATTATTCTAACACTGTTTTAACTTTATTGACCCACTATAAGCTTATTTCGGCCTTAGGCCATCATCAGGTGTTGTTACTTATAATATTGTTGTTGTTTATTTGCTGCCCGCCCAATTGATTATAGAAGCTGATGTAATGCTTATCTGTATATGTGCAGCAGCTCTGGTCATATGATTAGATTGTTTATCAGTTGTCCATAGTGGCAGTCTCATTTTTTTCGGCCTTAGGTCATCATCAGGTGTTCTGTAATATAAGTAATATAAAAGAGTTGTTACATATATTCTTATAAAAAAATGTTCAAATGTTTGTAGAGTCTATGGGACTTAACTACGGGGTCATCAGTCCCTAAACTTACAAACTACTTATGAACTAGCTACAACTAAGGACGGCACAAATATCCATGCACGAGGGGGGATTCGAACCCCCGACCGTAGTGGCCGTGCAGACCGTGACTGAAGCGCCTCAGTCCCCTCGGCCACCGCGGCCGGCTATATTCTTATAACATAATTACATGAATGTTTTACAAAGTTTTACTTACATTACTTATAATATTGTTGTTGTTTATTTGCTGCCCAATTGATTATAGAAGCTGGTGTAATGCTTATCTGCCACTATGGACAACTGATAAACAATCTAATCATATAACCAGAGCTGCTGCACATATATAGATAAGCATTACATCAGCTTCTATAACCAATTGGGCAGCAAATAAACAACAACAATATTATAAGTAATAACACCTGATGATGGCCTAAGGCCGAAATAAGCTTATAGTGAGTCAATAAAGTTAAAACAGTGTTAAAATAATTTATAATTATTGTGGTATTGAACATGTCAATAAAAGACATACTCCACAATGCGGACCCCAGAGAACGAGAAAAAAACAACAACTATGCAATGGAATCTACTATTGTCGCTGATAGCACACGTTGCTAACATATCTACTTTACCTCCGAGTAAATGGACTCGCCCGTCCCACGTCACCGGCGTGCAGCCAATCGAGGGAAAAACAGTCACTTGTGAGCGAACTGTCTAACGTAACGGTGTCACTATGTTTTCGAAACTCGAAAACGGAGTTGGGTCAAGACTGAATGTGCCAAAGGTCGTACAGCATGACAGTGTCATCAAGGTCTTCAAGGGGCGCGCAGGGACTCGGCATTGTCGTACAGAATAGTGGCACGTTGGTTAAAAGCCTTCAGTGAAGGTCGGCAGACTGTTGCAGACGTGCATCTGGAAGGTCGTCCTAGGGTCTCTGAAGAAGAAGACGCATCACCTGCGATCAGCTTTGCGAACGAAGCGGCAACACTTTCTGCGCAACCCACCCATTATTGTACTACAATGCGCGGTTGCCTACAGAGCAAGCTATGACTGCTCTATTCGGTCGACTATACTGTGACTTTGATTTGATGCCGAAGATAAAGGAATCACTTCGTGGCATTCGCTTCGGTACTCTTCCAGAGATTCGACAGGCAGTAGACTGCTCCATTCGCACCATAAACAGAACAGGCCTTGCTACTTGTATACTAAGCTTTCCACATCGCTGGCATCGTGTTCTACACAACATTCGTGACTTCTTTGAAGGACAGTAATAGGTGCAAACATATAACGCTTTTTTATCGTTTGTGAATAAATAGTTGCCACTATTTAAGTTCCAACCCTGGTAATATTCTTGTCGGGTGTGCAGCCGGATAACGTCGTCAAGCAGACCCAGTATTTAGACAGACCAACTGGCTGCCATCTTCAGGTGAGCACGCTGAATACACTTACTCGCCGGAGTTATGCGTTCGGCTTACTCACCTGAAGATGGCAGAGGGTTCGGCTGTCGAAATATTGTATCTACTTAATGATGTTATCTGGCCGCAGACCCAAGAAGAATATTATCAGTAATTACGCCGGGAAAGCCTACGCAACCACAAAGGGCAGCTTGTTTCTAAGGTATACTGTTCGTTCTTCGATGGAAATCAACACAGAATAGATGAATATGCAATGAACACTAAAGCACAGAAAATGACTGAATACAGTTTTAGGCGATTGTAAGAAAATCACTGTTGCAACGAAGAGACATCCTGGCTTTCAGTTACGTGACACTGTAACCAGTTAACGCACCATACTAAACACATGCGCAAAGGCTCTTCTCCTCAACCTCTTTACAAACTGCTAAATATATGTCAAAACGTGGATTATAAACATCATTTAGCATCGAAATCACTACATATTCGAAAAAAACAGCCAAACAATTGTGGCCCCTAACAATATAAAAGTCATTGGAAATTGCTGGTTCAAGGATCTATTACAAACGCGAGGATGGAGGAGGGAGGACGTGATACCGTACGCAGGCACTGTTCCTCCTATACCACAACGTGATGTTTTAACTTACAAGACCTTTCACACAGCTTATAACACCATTATTATTCATCTTCTGAAGTATTTTACAACTGATGCGTCATTACTTGTCATTTATTTTACAAGAAATTTTACCAAAAAGTATTACGTGTTATTGATAAATCTTCAGTGTACTGAAATCAACTGTTAGGAGTGAATGTTGTTTACAGCCGCAGTGAAATGGTCGAGCGCTGTAAGACGTCTTGCTACGGGGCGCGCGGCTGCTCCCCGTCGGAGGTTCGAGTCCTCCCAGGCATGTGTGTGTGTGTGTGTGTGTGTGTGTGTGTGTGTGTTTCAAAGTTCAAAGTTTGTATAGCTTATGGGACTTAACTACCGGGTCATCAGACCCTAAACTTACAAACTACTTATGAACTAACTAATACTAAGGACAGCACAAATATCCATGCCCGAGGGGGGATTCGAACACCCGACCGTAGTGGCCGTGCAAACCGTGACTGGAGTGCCTCAGTCTCCGCGGCCACCGCGGCCGGCTGTGTGTGTGTGTGTTTCGTTCTTAGGATAGTTGAAGTTAGTGTGCAAGCCTAGGGACTGATAACAACAGTGGTCAAGTCCTATAGATGTACAAACATTTCAGTTTCACAGAGAGGATTTGTGCGTGTGCGAGGTGAGATGAAGGAGATAAATTGACGTGCATTCGGACCATTTCGTGCGTTGTCGTCAGTTTCTGGGAATCGCTCATGTTACTAACGACGTTTACTTTTGCTCTTCCGGCAACAAGCTGAATCGGGGGGTTCAGAAGGACTCTAAACCCCATCAGTACCTGGGCAAAGCCGTGTCACGTATGCTTGCTGTCTACCCGAGTTAAAAAATACTTTAAAAATGCAGACAAAATGATCTGATACGAGAGTGAAACCAAGTACGATAGCTCAAGTAACACAATACTTTCTTTTCTACAGGTTCAGCTCCTTTCCTGGGGAAGAACACACATGATGCTCCGCTAGTACACTGAAGTAACTAAATCCATGGTGCAGAGATGTGCACAGATACAGGTAGCAGTAGCGTCGCGTACCCGAGATATAAAAGAGCGGTGCATTCGGTACCATTCTTGATAATTTAGGGGGCACCAGTACCAACACCGTCTAGATACTAGGCCTCACAACAAGTCCGTATCAAGTCACACCGAAAGGCTACCGTCGTAAGCTCACTGGCTGGCCGCTGGGGCACAGCCCACTGCCTCGTAGCTCCACCCAGTGAGCTTGCGATGGCAGCCTATCGGTGTGACGTGACACAGACTTATTGTGAGGCCTTGTATCTAACGGTGTTGCCTATAGGGTACCGTGTAGCATTTGACGGCCAGTACTCTCCATACAGTATAGTATACAGAGAGTTGTTCTGAAGTCTCTTTCGTGCAGTTTGCTTTTAAATTTTCCAAGCCATTGCTTATAATGGTGGTAGCATCGTCAGAGTTCGTTCGTGCGAGAAGTCGGAAATACCGGTCCTCTGCCGCAGATGTTGGCCTAGATTGACCAGTGACAGCACGATATCGCCCGCATAGGCTCTCCTGGGGTCCTGACCATGGATGGCTGTAAGAAAGTGTCTTCATCAAATGAACCCAGATTTCATTTGGTAGGAGCTGATGGTAGGGGTCGAGTGTGGCGCAGACCCCACGAAGCCCTGGATTCGTCCACAAGGCACTGTACAAGCTGGTGGTGGCTCCGTAATAGCTTCGCCTTTCTGTAGATGGAATAAACTGGATCATCTTGTCCAACAGAACTGATAATTTACTGTAAATGGCTACGTTCGACCATTTGGCCATTCATTTATTTCATGTTTACAAAGAATGATTGTTTTTTATAGATGTAAATGCACCACATCATAACTATTTGCGACTGGATAGAAGAGCATTCTGACAATTCCAACGAAAGGTTTGGCCATCCAGATCGCCCGAAATGATTCCCGTTTTTGAGTCATAATCGAGAAGTCAGTTCGTCTACACTGGTAACTCTCTCTCTCTCTCTCGATTTTTTTAAAATTACGCTAGTAATAGTAGCAGCCTTGTTCAGTATTTGTGTAGGAGACTTCCATTTACATGCTCAGTCGATGCCATGTCAACTTAATGCACTTCACCCTGCAAAAGGTGATAATACATCTATGTACTACTACTACAGATTGTGCTCGAAGACAAGTCTTCACTGGGCAACTGGGGGTACTTATTTTTTCTGCCGTTGTTTCCACCTGGCCTCTAGTTTCTTTAATCTCATTCACCAACTTATGTCATCTCCTTCCATGCCGTACATCATACGTGACGAACCCAATGCTTCTTTCTTGTATGTATCCCCAATTATTTCCTAACCTTTTCAGTCTTTGTATGAAATTATTCTTTTCGATCCTCCACTACTGTCACATCTCAAATGCTTCCAATTGTCTTTTTGCTTTCTCTTGACAGTGTCCATGTTTCAGTTGCATAGAGTGCCATGCACCAGACGAAACACTTTGTTAATCTTTTTCTAGCTTTTCACATACTTTTTCTTTCTATTTAAAGGTGACTTAGGTATTGAAATTTGACCTTTAGTAGTGTATAACACATTCCGTTTTACTGTTCCTAGATACTTGACAGAAATCAATTAACTAATTTTAATTTACCTCCTTTGCCAATTACCGTGCGCTATATATTTTCTTAATGGTTATCACACCTTATTTTTCATGGGCCTCAGAATAGTTTTGACCACATTGTATATTGATCGAACAATGGATGAGAAACGTTAATAGCTTTAGATTGAAGTAAACGAGACTAGTAGCTGCAGAAAACATCTAACCTCTAGTGGGAAAAGTCAAAGAACAACCACAATAAGGTATCAATGTTTTGAGGAAGAACACAGTTTCTATTCTGATGGATCTCTTGGAGAAAATGAACAAAATATTGATTGAGTTTCTGGCCGACAACGTAAGAAGGGCGATTAAAATCCTTGCGGAACTATCCAGATTTACGTTTTCCGTGGTTTTCCTAGAACTCGGCTGACCCATCCTTGCTGAGGTCTAGAATGCGGTTTCTTACTAATGACCAATTCTCGATAAGATTGCCATCTTAATTCCTTCGGAAACAACTTTCAGCGCTAATCAGTGGTAAAAATAAATTGAAGTCTACTTCAATCAGTGTATCTACCGAAGAGGATAAGACAGTCGTAGAGATTCAAAAAGGAACAGACAGAGAAGGGAGGGGCGGAAAAGAGAGAGAGGGAGGTGGAACAAAGGAGGAAGAGAGGGCGAAATGTGTGGAGTGGAGAGAGGAGGAAGATAATTGGTTAAAATACAGAGAGAACTCTGACATTTGGTGCAGAACAGCTGGCATCGGTAACTGGAAACGAATTCGACTACTGTTGTCTCATCTGCGAATTGCTTCATCAGATATTCAGTAGATTACCAAGAGCGCATTCTGCAGCCCGTTAAATGCAGGCTTCCATGTATCGCTGGAATGTGCGCTTTGTGGTAACGCAGAGCAGATCTTCCTCGTAGCCCGTGTTTACGCGCCACAGCCGCATGTTTCAGTGACGCGATCCATCCCGGTATTACATTTACATTCAGCACTCGCCTTTATCCAGTTTGCTACGCTGACAGCAGCATAATACTCTCCCACCGTTCACTGGCTGTCATCATCTGATCGACGCCTACCGCGAACTGTTCTATAAACATACTAATGCTACTCTCCTTGCTGGTTTTGGGCAGATACATCAATGTGTCAGAAGGTTTAGAACTGTAATATATAACATCTAATAAGAAATGAATGTCAACTGCTCTTTGTTGGAACATCCTCACATTTTATCAAGTAGTACTACTAATTATAGGCTGCGGCGGAGTGGCCGAACGCACCGAGGTGCTATGCTCCGATGCGCGAGACCGTTCCACGTCGGGGGTTCAAATCTCCCCTCGGGCATGGATGTTTGTGCTGTCTTTAGTATAAGCTAGTTTATAAGTAGTTTGTAAGTTTAGAGACTGATGACTCCGCAGTTAAGTCCCATAAGCTTAACAAACATTTGAATTAATTATAATTTTGTAGGTACATAAATATTGTACACTACCAACAAAGTGCTCTAATTGTATCCTATTTATGTAGATCAAAGCCCCCATCGACGATCAGTATTCATTTAATTTTCCTAGAAATAATTATCGCCGCGGCGGATTAGCCGTGCGTATTGGGCCACCCTGCTGCGGTGCGCGCTACCGTTCGCCGTCGGGGGTTTGGGGCCCCATTGGCATGGGTGTATGTGTTGTCCTTAGGTTAGTTTACGTTATTTTAAGACGTTTGTAAGCTACGGACTAATGACCACGCAGTTGCGTCCGATAAATTTACAAACATTTGAACATTTAGAAATAATTCTCTGTAGCAGTCAACACATTACTGACATACAGAATTCTTATCAGCAAAACTCGAAAAAATGATTTAAGAACTACTGTGATATCATCCACGTATAAATTACCAATAACATGAACGACAAAAACAAAATCTCTTACATGCAAGGAGAATCATTTTGCCACATTACAGAGTTTTTTTCATGGTTGCCGCTTTCCCCACTTCAGTTCTGTAAGTACTGTTATATTTTCTAAGTTTTACATCAAATTCAAATTAGTTTTCTTTGTATTTACTTCATCTGCGCAACGTGTAATTCAAAATGTTCAAATGTTTGTACAACTTATGGGACTTAACTACGGGGTCATCAGTCCCTAAGCTTACAAACTACTTATGAACTCGCTAAGACTAAAGACGGCACAAATATCCATGCCCGAGGGGGGATTCGAACCCCCCACCGTAGTGGCCGTGCTGACCGTGACTGGAGCGCCTCAGTCACCTCGGCCACCGCGGCCGGCAACGTGTAATTCATCTCATTTCATTCTTCACTACGTTATTTTCAAATCTTTCTCGTGACCAGATACAAAATGTCGTCTGAAGCTCTTACCAGTACAACCTGTTTTCGTATATTCAGAAAGTTTATTACGTTACTTTCACTATTTCCCAACGTTAGATTAAAATTAAAGTGCCAGTAATCTGTACTCTGACCTTACGCAGCTCGGTGCTTAAGACAAACACTGACATACAGAATTATTTAACCCTAGGTTCCTACTTTTCAACGCAGTGCCTTTTGTCTGCACGTCTTTATATATATATATATATATATATATATATATATATATATATATATATATATATATATATATTATGGAGAACCAGAACGTTCAATTATGGACGCAGAGAGGATGGCACTTTGGGACATGAAATTTATCGGAAGCCGACGCACACAGATCTGTATTCACGTGCAAATAATTGCCACCATCTTTACTAGACGACGATTGTTCTCGGAACTTTGGTGCACAGATCATATATTATTTGTGTTAAAAGCAGTCTGCAAGATGAACTTCCCCGTTTACAGAGAACGTTTGAAGACAATGGATACTCTCCAAAACAGAATCAGAAAGCACTGCAAATGAAACCGAAAGAGGCCACTGAGAATGTAGAAGAAGACGAAGAAATCTTTAAATCCATGGCTTTCCTGCCATATGTGGGTAGCCTTTCGTAAAAAATAGGTTGGATTCTCAGTAGACAGAAAGTGAAAATGATTTTTCGTCCTTCACCAAAGACAGCTGCACTCGTGGGCTCCGTCAAAGATGATTTGCTGCTCCGAAATTCTGGAGTTTGGACAAAAAACTCGTACTGTCCATGATAGATGTACAGAACAGAGAAGGTACACACGACTATTACAATTTAATAAGTCGGTAGGGGCAGACCACTGCATTGTCACTAGTCACAGTATGTTTACGACAACGTCGAAATTTTGGAAACTTTATCATCTTTTTGGGACTCGGTAGTGAAGGGGGCAATTGAAATTCGCTTTACGACGAGTTTCATTAATAAAGATAGAGGATTAAATCTAGATAACTCATGGAATCCGGCACAGTGCAGCTCACAAGGATATATCGATAAACCAACACAGATCGATTGCGGAGTCATAGATTTAACCCGTGCATTATGCAAATCTTTGCCGGCGACCAACGTCTCTTGCGCATACGTATCTGCGGCCGCATGCGTAATCGCGCGTATGCGAGTATAAAGGGCCGAAGCGAGTACTGTAGCGTCAGTCTTACGGCTCACTCTGAAGATGGCTGAACGTTATACAACCGAAACATTAGGAGAAGACGGAGAATTCTTGCGGTTGCACACCCGAAACTTAATGGAACAATATCAGAGTGGTTTGACTAGATTCTTGCAAAACAACAGAGAACGCTGTTATCGATGGAGGGATGTCTATCGACTTAAAATTAATTGCTGCCTTGCTCAAAGGATTGTTATTGGACGTTTAGTTATTATTATACATATAAAAATGAAGTATGTGGTTGGCATCATTCATGCCAGGGGTGAGCTGTAATATCCTGTAACGGAAATGTGCATATACGGGGGAGCCAACATCTCTGTTTCAAAATCCTTTATTGACCGGTTTCGATAGCTCTATGTTGCCATTTAAAGTCTGTGAGACATATGTAACACTAATTTATACAAACTGTATGCAACTGTAACATATTGCATATTACTATATTTAACATAATTAGATGCCTATTAATATTTAAACATCACTTGGTAATATTTAGTCATGTGTACTTTCTGTTTTTGAATATTGATATGACAAATCACTTTTGGATGCTTGGTAAAATTTGTTCTGCCGAAAGCGTTCAATAAAGCATTTCGAAATAATAAAGCATTTTGGCTACTCGGCTTTTGCAGACTCCCATTAGATAAATGTAGTATATTTCGTCGGAACTTCGATGAGGCTTTTTACGAATATATGAGAAAGTCGCAACACAAGAAAAATGTATTCAACTCCAGGATGACCTGTAGTATATCGCCACTTTTTGTAGAGTTGCCAATCGAACCTCATTCTAAATAAAAGTAACGGGATGCGGAGAAGGAAGATCGTATACTCTACGAGTACAAAATTATAGAACTATGAGAAGACGCAGTCAGTTCCACAAAATATGGCGTGTGGAAAAGAAACGATTTTAACTGGAACGAACACATAGTTAATAGTGAGAAAGGCAGATGAGATTCATTGTAATAATCCTCAGGAAGCGTAGTTCTGCAACAGCTTAAGAGACACGCATTCGACAGTGTGGGATTCGAACCAGATATAATTGAAACACAAGACGAACAAGATTCGAAGGAGAGCAGTGCACTTCATCAGAGGTTCATTTAGAAATCGCGGAAGCCTCACGAAGATGATGTCCAATTCTAGTCGCAGATGCTGCAATAGAGACGTTCTATAATACTTTATGTGCTTCTGACAAAGTTCCGGACAGCGCATTTTTCTCGACGATCCACCCAATATATTGCTTTCTCGTATTAATATCTGGTGGAAAGACCATGAGGATAAAATAAAAAATACTGTAGTCAAAACAATTAGGGGATCAGTTGAGATATCTAGGTCCTGAACTATTGTCATCGGAAGAATGAACTAAAATGGTTCGACGTCTTGCTGTTGGTTCTACAGAGTGGGTACAACAACATTTCGGCAACCGTGATAGTGGTAACAACATCGGAGCGCGCGGTTGCTCGCCGTCGAAGGTTCGAGTCCTCCCTTGGGCATGGGTGTGTGTGTTGTCCTTAGGTTAGTTTTCCTTAGTTTAAGTAGTTTGATGAGCACGCAGTTTGATCCGATAGATTTACAAACATTTGAACATTTTTTGGTAACAACGGAAAGTTGCTGCAGATGTTGGTATTGGCTTGTGTTTACCAAAAGAATTACACGAGAAGTTGGGTTAAGATAGTATAGTGAGCAGGCAGTGCAACGCAACAACAAAGTGACTTACCGGAAGCTATGGCATGGAGAGGCATAGGAAGGTTGGAAGTGGGACATAAAGATAGCTATTGGAGTGTATCAAAGTGTAATTTACAGGACCTGGACGCGATTTCAGTTTTATCGGTAACTGGTCATTAGTAGGAAATTGCATTCTAGTCCTGAGCAAGGATGGGTCAGCCGTGTTCTAGGAAAACCACGGAAAACGTGAATTTGGATAGCTCCGCAAGGATTTTAATCGCCCTTCTTGTCTTGTCGGCCAGAAACTCAATCAATATTTTGTTCATTTTCTCCGAGAGATTCATTAGAATAGAAACTGTCCTCTTCCTCAAAACGTTTCTACTTTATTGTGGTTGTTCTTTTCCACAAGAGGTTAAATGTTTTATTCAGCCGCTAGTCTCGTTTACTCCAATCTAAAGCTATTAACGTTTCTCATCTATTGTTCGATCAATATACAATGTGGTCAAAAATATTCTGCCGCGCGGGAGTAGCCGAGCGATCTAGAGCGCCACGTTGCGGATCGCGCGTCCTCCCGCGTCGGAGGTTTGAATCCTCCCTCGGGCATGGATGTCTGTGTCGTCTTTAGGAAACATTAAAAGAGTACAAGGCCAAGTTCGTCCACGCGTATTGCTAGCGATATACGGCCGTTATCTCCGGTTAACATACATCTAGACAGGAGGCTGAATGCTGTTCAGCTGCTATGCACCTCCCAGCCAGAAACAGGAAGCGAAATATCAACACAAAATCGACTTCTGGAATGTGGTCTGTACGCACGGAGGTGTATGATGTGTGTCCCATTAAAACAACGACACCGTTTAACCCACAGAAACTGAAGGAGGAATATCAACGATTGAAGTCGTAGCGAATGGTGCTGGGTTCTGTTCACAGATGAGTCAAGATTTTGTGTTCAGCCGAACCAATCGTCGTTGCCTCTTCTGGAAAGAACACGAAACACTCCTTCTTATGTGCAGAGAAGATTGCCAGGTTGTTCACCGAACTTAAACCCGACTGAGCGTGTCTAGGGTGCACTTGGCAGCCGCGGTGGAGTAGCCGAGCGGTTTAAAGCGTCTCGCTGCGGAGCGCGCCGTTGCGCGCCGTGGAGGTTCGAGTCCTCCTTGGGGCAAGGGTGTGTGCGTTTGTCCGTAGGTTAGTTTACCTAGGTTTAAGTAGTTTGTAAGCTACGGACTGATGACCACGCAGTTTGGTCCGATAGATTTACTGATATTTGAACATTTTGCACTTGGCAGACGCATTATAGCCAGGACAACACTCCCACTCCAGTTGCAAAGCTGTATAGTGCACTCTCGAAAGAATGGCCAAATATCCCTCAAGAGCTGATTTATAACCTGAGACTGACTATCCCACGCAAGTGCGCAACTGTAGTGGCTGTTCGAGGTGATCATTCACTATTGTAGAGGGAAACGCGAATGTCTTTTTCACTGTTATGATAGCCCCATAGCGCCTCACTCTATTGTAAACGCCATGTAAAACTCAAGTAAAGAGTTGAGGCAGCAAAATATCATATTGTATCACACACAAATTACCTTTGTAACCAATATCTTTAACTTATATTTTCTCACCTGATCGCCAAGTTGTTTTGAGCAGTGAATTAAGAGTCTCCATGAATACCTACAGGCGTTTCTTCTGCAAACAATACGTGACTGTAACAGTAGGAGGGGATAGCAGTAGTGGACAAAGCACCACCACGCACTCTGAGGTAGTCTGCGGAGTACAGATGTAAAGGAAATGACAGTGCTGCCGGAGCGGCAGTTGCGGACCGCAACATCCGCAATGTAGAATATATAGAAGGCTGCGGCCGTCGCGCTGCGGCACGTATAGAAGGCTGAGGCAGCCGTGCTGCGGTCTGCGTCGGCGGCGGCAGAGCTGCAGGAAGTCCTCGGCGTGGCCCAGCGGACAAAGGACAATCGCAGTAACGAGCTTCCGGTGCGGCCAGCGGCACTCGTGCCTCTGCGCACTCACACCCCACTGCGGCTCTGACACGACAGGCGGACAGACAGATGAACAACACACCGTGCTCACCAGTTACCTTTCTCGCAACTATAATCTTGACTAGCAGAGAAAATAGTTCTAATAAATGGAGAAATCAGCGGATGGTTCACACTGCATTAAACTTAATTGATTTCGCTGCGGTGTAAAACATGAAGTAAAAACGTTTCATCTCATGGTCGTAGATAGAACAGGAACCAAGCACCAAGACCCTTAGAATCGCGTTTCTGGATTCGACGTTTGGAAACTATCTGCATTTCCATATTCAGCACAGCGCATCTTGGTCTTTAACAATTGAAACACATTTTTATGATGAATCCTTGTTCGTGGTATCACTCTACACAGTTTACAGAGTAACCCTTATGTAAACACTCCAAGAGACACATTCGATCTGTAGCTATACTGTACATATCTCTCACGTAACCCTCGAGCACTTGTAAGTGCAGTTATTACGTACCAACTTCAGATGGCGCTAGTAGATAAGGTGGAGTTTTGTATCGCTATGACACAGGCCACGGTTGTTTTCATAATTCAGTGTTGTTCTGAGAATGGTTCCGTGCAATTTCGAACTCCAAAGGTGTACCTGCAAGCCAATAAAGATTTACACAGACTACAATTTTTAGCACCTAGTCATTTAATTCTTTTTGTATATTATTTCCTTCGGAGATATTTCATAGTATAACACTTTAAATGCTTCCAGTTTCTTCGAAGTCGAATTTTTATGAGTATGTAACACGAATGACCGTTATGTCGTGCCCGCTGGTAAGCTAAAGTTCTAAATTTAACAGGGATTTGTAATTCGGATATCATAAATTTGTCATATTTTTTAATACGGACGACCATCATTGTCGTACCAAGTGGTAAGATAAGTTTAACAGCGACTTGTAATTCAGATATCATAAATATGTTATTTATTGAGTATATTGGTTTACCATTATTTTAATATGTTTAATTTTGGTTTCAGAAGGACCTCTTTTCTTGCTTTTAAAAATATCAGTGTGCAAAAAGTTAGCGCCAGTGACAACCGAAGTTCGTCTACTGTGGATAGTAACCTGTCAGTTATTACGCCCGACGCGCAGGCGAAAGATATTATGAGACGAGTTCGTTGACGGCGTGCAGTTACTGTTAGTTCTTCTTTTGACAATATTTGTTATTAATTGCCTTTTCGTTTAGTTAAGAAATATACATATATTTATTACCTCCACTTAGAATATTGCAACCCTGACCAAACGAAATATATTCATATATTATCAAAAAGTGTTCACCATATGGATGACATAGTAACAACGATTTTTGTCGGATTTAGCTACATTTCATAAAATGGTCACTGACGCTCTCTCTCTCTCTCTCTCTCTCTCTCTCTCTCTCTCTCTCTCTCTCACCTACAGCCGCAAAACTATAGAAATCGCCGAGGTTGGGTGCCTTGCGTGCCTCGACGATACAGATAGCCATACCGTAGTTGCAACCACAGCGGAGGGGTATTTGTGGAGAGGCCAGACAAAAGTGTGGTTTCTGAAGTGGGACAGTAGCCTTTTCAGTAGTGACAGGGGCGACAGTCTGTATGATTGTCTGATCTGCCTTGTAACGCTAGCTAATGTGGCTTTGCCATACAGTTACTACGAATGGCTGAAAGCAAGGGGCAACTACAGTCGTTACTTTTCCCGAGAACTTGCAGCTCTACTGTATGGCACCCTGTTGGGTAAAATATTACGGAAGTAAAGTAGGCCCCTATTCGGATTTCCGGGTGAGGACTACTGAGGAGGATGCCGTCATCGAAAAAAAAAAAAACAGCATTCTGCGAATCAAAGTTGAAAAGGGAAATGGATAAATTAAATTTAGATGTGGTGAGAATTAGTGAAGTTAGGTGGCATGATGTACAGGACTTCCGGTCAGGTGAGTAAAGGTTTATAAATACTAAATCAGTTAGGGGTAATATAGGACTCGGTCTGACCTAATATATAGAAATAAATGTTGGTTTGTATGTTTGTGTGTATTTTATGCGCTGCCGTACCGTTCACCCAATTGCGATGTAACATTATCATCATATTGCTTGCACTTTCGCGTAGGTTATAGACATATTATATTACTTTACAACACATAGTTCAGGAGATATGACGTCTTAAACAATGAAATGCGCGAGAAATTGCTGCATCGCGCGACAGTGTTCCTAAACCACCAGATCGATTTGAAACAAATCTGGTGCACATATTCCTTTCAGTGAGGTACCAATTTCTGTAGGAGTTAGAACCACCTACGACATATAATTCACACATTAGGTGCACCTAATGTGCGTGTTGGAAGGTAAGGACCTTGAGAAAATCTAAAGTTTTACTTCGATCTTGAAGTTTTGAACAGTAGACCTTTGATACAAGAATAAGATGACTTTCTGTATAAAATTTCGTATGTTTCATGGTGGGGAGTACTTTAGCTACGGAAATCGTTTAAATGTACTGTTTTAATTTGATGTTAACGAAATTTTGTACACTTACACTTCAAAAACGAGTGAGGTCACTGCCTACATCTATCAACATGGGAATGGCCGCGCAGTCTGAGATTTCATGTTACGAATTGTGTGACTGCACCCGCCGGACGTTCGAGTCCTGCCTCAGACATGGGAATGTGTGTTGACATTAGCATAATTTGGTTTAAATAGAGTGTAAGTTTAGGGACCGATGACCTCAGCAGATTGTTTCCTTAGATTTACAGTTCAAATGTTCAAATGTTTGTATAGTCTATGGGACTTAACTACGGGGTCATCAGTCCCTAAACTTACAAACTACTTATGAACTACTTACGAACTAGGACGGCACAAATATCCATGCCCGAGGGGGAATTCGAACCCCCGACCGTAGTGGTCGTGCAGACCGTGACTGGAGCGCCTTAGTCTCCTCGGCCACCGCGGCCGGCTATTTACAGTTATTTAAACATTTTTGGCAACATGAAATTTCAAACGGTGCATGGCGGAAGGTACGTTACAACAGATTTCAACGCCATGTGACCAATCACCATGAAAGTACGTTTTCACCGCTTCACAGCTCACCATGGTATTTAGTAGTTTTATGTAATTTTTCATTCACTGAGGTTTTGCGAGATAGAGAGTCGGAGATGGATAGGAGACGAAATGGTTCGACAGATGGGAGTGAATATGAACCGAGAGAGATGGGAAAGAAAGAGAAGGACTGACTGAATAAATACCGGATCAAAGTAGTATTTTGAGGAAAAAACTGACACTGATATTGTGTTTCTCAAATGAAATATTTGTGAACATAAGGGACTCAATGACGTTAGTCATCAATCCCTAGGCTTACGAACTGCTTAAAAATAACTTATTCTAAAGGCAATACAAACACCCATGCGCGAGGAGGGCTCGAACTCCCGACGGCAAGCAACCGCGCGTTCCGCAGCGAGACACCTTAAAACGTTCGGCCACCCCACCGCGGCTATTGTGTTTCTGGACACGTGTGCATACGGTTTATGTTCCACAGGTCTATGATGACCGAGATTGAATTTTTTACAACCAGCTAGACGGTGCACCCCACGGAAGTCCGCAGTTTACTCGATAATCGCTACCCAGGTTGAGGATTGCCACCTCACACCCCAAATTTAACACCACTGGATTTCTTTCTCTGAGATTTCATTAAAAACTGAATGAATAGTAAATGGTAGGTAAACTTAGGGTTAACGTCTCGTCGACAGCGTTGTCATTAGAGGCGGCCGCGTGAATATTCCTCCCCTACGGACCAATCTATCCGACATCTGATCTACGCTGCCGTTGCATCAGTTGCACCCGATTTGCTTCAAGGAGTGTGGGAAGAAACTGATTACTGGTGATATGTTTGTGGATTCACAAATGAGCTACCTGTGCACGCCTCACGGCCCATCCTCATAGCTTTAGTCACCTTCCACTTCACAAACGTTCTCTTCAGCGAAACTTGCAAGATCAGCACAACTGCAAGAAAGGATATTGTGGCTCTATCAACAAATAATACAATCCCTTGAGACGACATTGTCTCATTATACCAAAGGTATTAAACATAAGGAGAGGCACTGAATTAAAATTTATGCGGTGGCCGTTTAGTTTCTTTGGCCACAACGCTGTTTTAGCTGGGTGGTCTAAAGCACCTACCTAGTAAGTAGGACGTCCCGGGTTCGAGTCCCGGCCACCGCTTTAATTTTAATTCACTACCTCCCCTTATGTTTAACACCTTTGATATTGTGGCTGACTGGCTTAACCACAGCCTAGGGGGTATTTCCAGAAGAAATGTTCACTCTGCAGCGGATTTTTTTCCCGCAAAAGGCGAAGCTCCGGTGTCCAATCCGTGTCTCATACACAGTTTTAATCTGCCGTAAAGTTTCTTATAAGTCACTTTGACTCAGTTTGTATACCGACCGTTTTGCTTCCGAATCGTTTCGCGCCCCGAGCTCTTGCTCAGTTCCCTAGTGACGTCGTCGTCGATGGGAGCTACCCTAATCTTTATTTTAGCTGGGTTTTCTGTCCTGTGACAAGCCTCCGTGGAATGTCCCAGCTGCAGGGAGGGGATGGGCGCCTGCAGGTTAGGCAGGCCCGCGTCGCGTGACTGGGTGGCCCAGTGCGGCGCGTCCGTCCGTGACCCCGATACACGACTGGCGGCTGGCGGCGGCGGTGGCGGCTAGCCCAGCGGCCTGCGCCTCCCTTGGAAAGTGCCGCAGCCGATTACAGGGCCCAGGCCACGCTGTGCAATCTCACCCTGCGGACCATCGCTACTCTACAATCCAGTCGTTATGGGCTAACTGACCTCCCAAAGGCCTGCAGTTGTTCCACACATGTAAAGGTCGCCTTATGCTGAAACTGCTATATTTGACTGAGTATTTTAGTAGACAGGTAGTCATGAATTTTGCTGTAGTTCACTAAGAAACCTGTGTTTCCAATATGCAGTGTCCTTATTTTTGCTATATAACCAAGGCACTATCCAAATGATTTCCAGGCCATGGAGTCCAGCAATCAGCATGGATAAATATTCCTTGAGTGAAAAATCGTATTTTTACTGAGGGAATGAGGCAATATCCTTCAGACATGAATTCATTTTTCAAGGAAATGGACACTACGGTAAGCTGCAGAAGAAATTTCTTGTATGCTTCGCAATTATTAATACGAGTGATTCTTGAGTTTCTCCTGGCGTATTTGATAATCAAAATATCCACGGGTGTCCAACGGTGCCCGTTGGATACTATAGACCGGCAGTACACCCGTGGATATTTTGATTACTAATACGAATAATCATCAGCTGTACATTTTATCAGTAACTACCAACATGGCAATGATATCAACCTCCAAGAAAAAAAAATATTTGTATATATCTAGGACAAATCACAAACAAAATGAACAAAATAGAGATGATAACATCACTTCAAGTGCACAGCTTCAAATAACTGGGAAGTATGATAATGGATGATATGTACTGCACTGCAGAAATTAAGAAAAGAATTGCCATGGCAAAAGAAGGATCCAAAAAGAAACAGAGATTACTTTGCGGACCACTGAAGAAAGATCTGAGAAAAAGACTTGCCAAGTGTTATATTTGGAGTGTTGTGCTGTATGGTGCGGAGACCTGGACGTTGAGGAAGGAAGATGAAAGAAGATTGGAGGCACTAGAGATGTGGATATGGAGGAAAATGGAACAAGTGAAATGGGAAGGCCGAATAAGGAATGAGGAAGTATTAAGAAGAGTTGGAGAAAAAAGAAACATGTTAGAAGTCATTAGGAAAAGAGAACGAAACTGGATTGGACATTGTTTGAGGAGGGACTGCTGACTGAAGGAAGGAATAGAAAGAATGGTGAAAGGAGGAAGAGGAAAGCTAAGATATCAAATGCTGGACGACATCCAAGGAAATAAATATTAAGAAATGAAAAGATTGGCTTTGGAGAGAGAAAAGTGGAAAAGGATCAACCCATGACAAGAACAGGATCAACCCATGACAAGACCTGCCGCAAGGCAGAATACAATTGATGATGAACATTTCTGCATACCAAAACAGACACAGCATCAGCAAAATCGTCACATACACGACAAAATCCGCTGAGGAGTGTCTGAGCGCATTGAGACGCTATGCTCAGATCCGCTTGGCCGTTCCTCTTCGGGGGTTCGAATTCTCCCTCCGGCATTGATGTTTGTTTGTCTTCAGTATAAGTTGGTTTATAAGTAGTTGGTACGTTTAGGGACTGATGACCCCGCAGATATGTCCCATAAGTTTTACAAACATTTGGACATCTCGTAACTTATGTAACAAATATTATATAGTTCACATCGGACGTAATTTCGCCGTTCGTTATAAAGAACACACTAGAGAGTGAGAAAAAAACCATCCACTTTTTACCAGCACTTACAATCGGAAACTCAGGCAGTACGCACTATAGAAAATGCACTCGAAATTTTACATATAATACCGAAGGGATATGAAATGAAGATTGTGGGAGATATTGAAGCATGTATCCACGTCACTAGGGACACAAATAATTTATTAAATGATCAGACAAAATTTAAACACAAAATTAACTTTTCCGATAATTTAACTGTGGACAAAGGATAATACAGCTTACGATCAGAGACCGTACTATTATGCTAAAGTCAACCAAAGACTAAATAGGGAAAACCATGTCAAACATAAATGTATTACCTACAATATCCTCCAAAAATGTCTATTAAATCCATACTACATAATAACATAAACAGATATAATAAATAAAGTTATGCCGTATGTGTTAATTTTTATATATTCTCTTTGAAATAAAAAAATTGTAAACTACAGTACTGTGAAGCATTGAGGGATAGCTGACTAAAATTCGCAATTTGGAATTTAACAGAACACCTCATAAATAGTTAAAGCCTCTAAATACCGTATGTACTGTACTATATAACTGAAATTTGTAAATTTTAATTACCTAGTATTTGGATAGATACTGATAAGAGAAAATAATTTTTACAGAAAGGCACCTGACGACGGCACTTACGCCGAAATATATCTTGTGAATAAATAAATAAAATAATATATTACAGTTTTTGGACCAAGCTATTACAACTTGGCAATGCTGCGCAATTAGTAAATATGCCTGGAAATTGTAGATATATTTTATATTCCTTGCCCCTCTGTCTCTCTCTCTCTCTCTCTCTCTCTCTCTCTCTCTCTCTTTCTCTCTCTCTCTGTGCTAATCTTATTACTCCCTGTCTGTCTGCATATCCCCTCCACCCCTCCTCCATCATCTCTCTGTCCATACCCACCTCCCACATCTCTGCCCATCACCTCCATTCTTGTCTCTATATACATCTCCTCCTCTCTCATATTTCTGTGCAGAACCTTCCCCTATCCCCTCTTCCGCAGTGGCCGAGCGGTCTTCGGCGCGCCAGTCGCAGTCTGCACGGCCGCTACGGTCGGGGTTTCGATTCCCCCCTCGGGCATGGATGTTTGTGTCGTCTTTAGTATAAGGTAGTTCATAAGTTGTTTGTAAGTTTACGGACTGATGACCCCGCAGTTAAGTCCCTTAAGCTTAACAAACATTGAACATTTGTCCTCTTCCCACTCTCTAAATTTATTTACCCAAAAGGGGGTTTATTAAAAAATATGTACGAAGTTGCAAATGGAAATTTTCAGAAACCTTCTCTATGAAAACTTACGTTCACGAGCCAACTTTCATGATAACTTCAGGGCAATTTCATCGATATCTGAATAAAAAAGTAGATTCTGTTTAAAAAATGTTTAAATGTTTGTACAGCTTATGGGACTTAACTGCGGGGTCATCGGTCCCTAAACTTACAAACTACTTATGAACTAGATAATACTAAGGACGGCACAAATATCCATGCCCGAGGGGGGATTCGAACCCCCGACCGTAGTGGCCTTGTAGACCGTTACTGGCGCGCCGCGGTCCCCTCGGCCACCGCGGCCTGCGATTCTGTTTAATTCCGTTTAGGTAAAGTACACTCCACCATGCACCGTACGAAATTTCATGTAGAATTTGACTTTCATCTTGTTTTAAAGGACAAGTGAGCAAAAATTCATCAACATCGAACATAACTATGATTTTTTAAGTCCATGATTAAAGTACCCTGCGCCATACACATCACGAAATTTTATGTAGAGAGTAACCATCCTCTTGTTTTGAAGGTCAAGTCTGCAAAATTTCATCAAGATCGGAACACAACTATAGATTTGTACGCCGTAGAAATACACGTCACATCGAATAAGGCCTGCCGGTCGCGGTGGCCGAGGGGACTGAGGCGCGCCAGTCACGGTCTGCACGGCCACTACGGTCGGGGATTCGAATCCCCCCCTCGGACATGGGTATTTGTTCCGTCCTTAGTACTAGCTAGTTCGTGAGTAATTTGTAAGTTTAGGGACTGATGACCCTGTAGTTAAGTCCCATAAGATTTACAAACATTTGATTTTTTCTACAAAAATTTGAATTTGAATTAGGCCTTTTCAGTTTTTCTAAAATTTTCCAAATTTCCTGGTAGATTTTCCCAAAGTTTTATTTCTTACAAACCTTGTCCTGAGACTTACGAACGCAAAATAATAATAATAATAATAATAATAAAGTTAAAAAAACCAGCAGAACAGTCCTCAAGTTATATGTACTTAGTCGTATTAGTAACTGTGAAGAACAGAACAAATGTATTCGTGACAGCTGCTGTTACCGTAGTGTTCATTTGCTTCAAAAATGCATTCATGTCTGAAGGATATGGCACTGGTTATACGTTAATAACACGGAGACTGAATATTGGAACACAGGTTTCTTCATGAGCTGCACTAAAATAGTCCGTCAAATATAGCAATTTCAGCATAAGACGACCTTTACGTGTGTGAAACGCTGCGAACAGCTGCAGGCCTTTGAGAGGGCAGTTAGCGCATAACGACTGCATTGTAGAATAGTGATTGTCCGCGAAGGTAAAGATTGTACAGCGTGTGCTAAGCCCTGTAATCGGCTGCGGCACTTTCCGCAGGGAGGAGAGGAACGCAGGGTTGGTCGCCAGCCGCCACAGCACCTGCCGTGTGTGAAACTTGTATCGTAACAATAGTCCTAACGACATTTTTCGCATTACGTGAGCGGTTCTTCGTATTCTTTAATTAATTAATATTTTTAGTCCTTGTATAAATACTTATTTAACCTTTATGTCGCAAGCATTCTTTTTATACTTTAGGAGATTATTCCAACAATACCACCTGATGCCGCGCGGGTATAGCGCTCAGTTCGGAGGTTTGAGTCCTCTCTTGGGCAGGGTTGTGTATTTTGTCCTCAGCACGTTAGTTTAAGTAGTGTGCAAGTGAAACAACCGATTATATCAATAGTTTGGCCCCTTAGAAACAAAAAATAAATAAATAAAATTAAAAGATAAGACCTACTTGATGATGGTGGAACTGCTATTCGCCGAAAGATCGTGGATGGTCAACAATCATAGCCTTCGATTAATTCCATAGAAACTCAAATTAATTTTTAGCTCACAGTCAGATGACGACAGTGATTGTAATCATTTTCGTTGATATTCTAATTAACATTTTGCTTCGTTCATTAAGATCTTTGCGAAATTGGTTTGCCTCTTTCCATAGCCGGTTTCAGTAAAAGTGTTATCATCTCCTAACCTGTAATTAGTGTATAGCTTATGTTCATTAATTACAGATCAATTGATGGTGAATGTAGTTAACGGACACCACACATTGTAAACTGCAATCTTGGCCGAGAAGTTACCTTCTTCGAAGTTGAATACTATAGATCGTCCTATATTAATATAAGCAATTTTTTCCTACAGGTGATCGTATAAGTGTTGATTGTTTGAGGCTCTGAACTCTAAAAACCGACAGTCAAATAAGAAGACCCTTCTTTAGATTCTTCAGATCCCTCTGCCAAGCTCGGGCGTATAGGTAGTATAATAAATTGTCGTACAGTAAATCTGCGCACGCTGAGTTGGAGCTACCAAAGATGGTAGTCATGTGTGCTTGAGTTATGGCTGAGTGAATTTGTGAATGTGTACGTTTCATGTTTGGATGAATACTGCGAGCGTGAAGGTCGGGGTGAGAGTTTAAAATAGGGAAAGATTAATTTTTGAAACTCACAACCACCAGCTGCGAACCAAATTCCTAAACATGTAAAAACACTGGAACTGTTATTGCGACTGTCTGACTCGTTTTCTAGGGGATGATATCACACGTTCGCAGCTTTCCTTCCCTGCATATGATTAACAAAACAAATTCATAATAAATTCAAGTTCATGAGAGAAAAGGGTGTACTAACTACTATTTTTGAAAACACGTGAAAGTTCACTTTATGTTGTTTATTTCACAATACTTGAACCCTGTGGCTGATACGTCTGTACGTCAGCACATTTATCTAATAAAGTTATAGCTCGAGAGCCCCCATACAAAATGAATATTTGTCGCGAATTGTTTTCACACCACGTGGCTGTCTCAAACACCGTTTATGTTCATGCCTATGCGCCGACACGTGTTACATTAACAAATCACAGTCACTTTAATTCAATGCGATGCACACGTTGTTCCACCGGCTAAATATTCACAAACACACAGTAGCACTCGATTTAACTTGGTGTAGTCTACGATGAGCAACCACACGTGGCGATTGCCACAGACAAATCTCAAGTCACCACCTCGAGATCCACATGCCGACCGATGCAGAGCGACGCCGCCCGGCCAGCCACACCACGTGGTCCCGAGTCCTCACTTCCTGCCCAGGCGCACGCGCGCGCCAAAAGCTCAACTGCCGGGGTTTTTTCCCCTATGTCATCAACTTCCCCATGTGAACTGTTCTAACCGATTTGCCAACGTACAGCGCTCAGCCAATACATTTCTAAAACTTTACTTAAAATCAAAATAATTACACTACACATTAAACAAATATTTTCTTACGTTTTTATATTACTATAAACATCCTTTGTACTGTTTATCATAATCGTGCAATTTCTTATATCACAGATAACTGATTTAACTGAATATTTCAAGGTAAAATACAAAAGATTGATTGAAAATAAAATGAAAAATAGTTAATATATTATTTTTATAAACAAACATTGCCATGCTAGTTGTGTAACTGTCTTGTCTTCGTTGGTAATTTATTACTTTTCATTGTCAATTAAACATATTACGTTAGATGTGACTATATCAGCTAATGTATTGTTTATTTATCAACAGGCTATTTTTGTAATGAGGGCCTTAAAGGTTCCTAACTGCATCGTATTACTTCAAATGCCAGTAGTATTACAATATTTGTGCACTGCACTGTGCCTGGCACTCGCCATTGTCCCTCTCTCCCCTCACCGGAAACGAACTGTAAAATCCTAAGTTGGAACAAGCCACCAACATCGGCCTGCTCGCTGGCCTCCCGTCAGCTACAAGCACACAGCAAATCTCAACGTGGAGAATTTCTACCTATGGCCTAACTATAAATGTTGTCACCCAACTGTGTACATACATTGCTACCATAATTAATAAGATTAAAATTGTGTAACATTTAGTGCATTGGCATGGTCAATGTTTGCAGTGAACTTCATACTGTTTAATTATCAAATGCTATTAATTACCAGTATTTCTATTGGGCGGTAATCCCACAATACCCCCACTTGCGGCATCCAAACCATGTGCAGGATGGCGCAAGTAGCACCAAAATTAATACATTCAAATGAACAAAATTTTTAAATTACAAAATTATTGAATCGGATTGGCTCAAACACTATGCCAATTATGACCTCAACTAATGCAAAAAATAAATAAATAGATAAATAAAAAATAAACAGGGCAGTGAGATAATTTCCCAATATTTGTACCATTAAGACCACTTATAGTGTGTGCATATTTTTAAGAAATTACATCCATGAATTTTAAGTGTGCCTGTTGTTTATATACAGAATTGGCACCAAATTTATAATATTTTTAAACTTTAGTCTTTAGAGAACCTTGTCCTACATGGAAAAACTAGAATTGTCACTATAAAAACTTTTGACGGTGTACACTCCACTTGTTTGAAGGAAATCTCTCACCACTTTGACACTGAGAACCCCGGAGTCATCGTTGCAGCAACTCTGGTCCATGGTGTACGGTCCTATGTCTCCATCATTTCAACCAACATGCTGTTGCAGCTTAGATTCATGGCACTGGATCAAGCGTTCTTGTTCACACATGTCATATGCACCCTACATGGAACAGGAAGAGCAGAAGGCACTCATGAGTCAACATAGACAAAAGTTTGTCTGGACACCAGGATTCGGTTGGATTTGTATCCCACCCCCTGCCATCCAGACGTGGTGCAATTGAAACTAAGCATTGAGACATGTACAATAACATGTAAATCAACAGAATTAAGAACTGAAAGTGGCTGGTGTTAGTCATTATCAGATTATCAGATTATCAAACCACCATGCCTGCACTCTCATCAGTCATAGCTTCAGATGAAACAGACAAGAGAATATGTGGCCTTCTTGGAGTAGTACTCCATCAAATATAAATCAACAACCTACCTGTGTCAAAAATATATCTTAAAGCTCAAATAATACTACCAAAAGAATGTTATCATAGAGAATTTTCTCTTCTATCATAATGACACCTACAAACATAAATACAAATCCTACCCCCTCGCACCAAAAGAAATTATTTTACTGGTGTGAGGTTAAATTTGCATCTCCGTCATCAGCCTCATGTGCTTTCCACAAGTACTCCCCACAATAAAATATCTAAGGTTAAAGTCTAATCTCAAAATTAGTTTATCACAAAACATCTAAATTTTTAAATAAAATATCAACAAACCCTATTGATACTCATACTAGACAGAAAAATAGTTCTCGTCAACTGTTGTTGCAGAAATTGTTCAGTCAACAGTTGAGCGCCATTAAAGAAAACAAAATGTGTTATCAGAATCAGTTTGATATAACAATACAGAGCATTCCCTATTAGACACGTTACCTACCAAACACTCAAAGAAACAGACATTAAAGAGCATACACTTTTTCTCATTGAAACATTTCTCAATCCAACCCACCTTTAGCCAAAACAGCCACAAACATACATTCTTAACTTCTGACCCATATGGTCAGTCACACCCACATATTCAACACCGTCAGCTGACATCTTCATCACAAATTATCTAAGCCACAGACCCCACTGCCTGCATCAATGTCCACCACTTTCTCATTCTCCGAGTCACCCCACAACTCACACCACATATCCAGCCCTGCTCACATATACACACACATAAACAGTACACTCCCACTTCCTCTATCCTTTAGTGTTGGCATACAAACATACATATTTACCTCTTGTACCACTGTTAAAATGCAAATCTGATACAAGCACATGTTTTAACACAAACAACAAAAGAAAAACATTTATAAAGACTACTTGTAAACTTGACCCCAATGCTTAAATCTAAACACACAAGTAGATACTAACACAGCCCACAGAATAAATATACACAAATTCTTAACCTACTATCTACAATGCATTGAATCTCATACTTCATGACAGTTATTTGAGTAAACATGCCATTAAATCTTCATCACTTATAAAATCTTTGAATTTCACCCTCTTCATGCATCCCTCCAGGCATAATTCTAGCACTTTATTCTTATATTCCAACTGAGCTTCATATTTGCACAGAAAATCACTTCCTAACACTAGATTTAAACAAAGATTCTTTCATCACCAATAAATTTTGAATAAATAGCTCCTCCTCAATGATTACTTCATTTTCTGAGTTCCCTGCATTTAACACCCCTATTTTTCTTGCAAAATCATAATTTTCCTTTTCCCATGTCACTGGCTCTACTGTTTTTAAATGTTTGAGGAATTGGATCCAATCATCTTGCCCATACTCATGTACTTCTTTATGAACCCAACCTGACTTTAACCCATCAATATCCATTTCATGACACTGTTTATTATTATGAATCATAAAAACTTGTATTTTCTCCTCATCATCACCTAACCCCTGCTGTCCCGCACTTATCTCATAATGATCTAGGGCACACATGCCTAATCCCCTTAATTGATCATGCTCATTGTCCCCACACTCTTTCAACACGTTGTAATAAGTCTGGTCCCTATTATATTGTTTGCCTAGTCTGTCCAAGTAATCATATTTGTGCAATAGCCAATCATCTGGTGCCCATTTCCTAATACAGTTTATTTTCCCAATTAAATTTCTGGTTTGTGCATCGACACTGTCAACTTGGCCTTCATTTACAGTAGATCCATTGTCATTTATTGTCTCTACTTGACCACATTTATTTACATTTAATTTAGAAAAACATTCACTCTCACTCATACATTCCACAATATCTATGCTGGCTAGAGTATCATCAATATTTACATTCATACTTTCACACTCAGTCAACACTTGTGCCTCTGACCTATCCAAAATTATGGCTAACCCAAAACTGTTTTTAACCTCTTTAATGTTGTTATCAAATAAACTTCCCACATCATACTCTCCTTTATTGTCCTTGTTTCTATCATTCCTCCTCCTGTTTGCATTTCTCTTGTCATGTTGCAAAAACCAATCCCCAAAAATTTCCTCACTACTTATAACAGCATCCATCTGACACATACTTTCCTCTCTTTTCTCCCTTTCCTTGTTTAGTCTATTTATGTTTTCTTCCCTCTTTTCTTTATCCTTGCCCTTGTGAATTCCTACTTCCTTTTCCCGTCACCATCTCTGTCCATGTGACATAGTTTTTCCTGCCTTCTCTCCCCATCTCTATTCCTACTGTAATTATGGTTATAAGATCCTCTGTTATACCATCTTCTGGTCCTATTATTAGAATAGTTCCTTGTCCCAAAACGGACCTCATTTGGAACAAATCTTAGTTTCCCTGATTCTGTCTCTGATTTTCTTTCCTATGTTATCCCCATTCCTATTTCCACCTTCCTGCCTTTGATTTCTCCAATCATTTTCCCATATTTCCCTCTGGCTTCTATTATCCCAGTTGTCTCCTCTGTTATTGTTACCTCTCCAATTTTCATTTAAATTCCTGTCTCTATTGTGGTTTCCCTGGTTATGACCCACATTTCTACTGCCTCTGTTTTCATTGTGGTTCACATGCTGTGTTCCCCTGAGCTGTCGTTCCATAACTAAACCCTGGTCTATCTTTTCTACAAATTCAATGAAATTCTCAGCTGAATCTGTGGGATGGTGAATTAACTGCCAATGCAAATCTGCAGGTGACCTCCTACACAAAGTGGAAATTACTGCTAAAGGACTCAAAGGTGTATCTAAATGTACTAGTTTCTCAAGTTCCTCCTGACAAAATTCCTTCATGCTCTGTCTCCCTTTCACATAGTTTGGCCCGTTCAAGAATTCACTTTGTATCTTAGCTTGCTTGGCCTCCCCCCAATACTTATTTAAAAACAATTTTTCAAACGCCTCAAAAGTAACAAATTTATTAGCACACTGATTTGCCCAAGTTTGAGCAGAACAGTCAAGCATTCTCTTTGCTAACTTCACTTTACACTGGTCTGACATACCAGGCACAAATTGGTCCTTTCATGCAGCCAAAAAATCTACTGGATGATAATTACCCACTCCTGAAAACTTTTTGCCATAAGGTGTCTGCACCATGGACCAATTAGTGTTTCCTGATGCAGTACCCAATTCTAGATTATGTATTCTAGTGTTCACCTTCTCAATCTCAGTATTGTTTACTGTCACTACTTGTTCTATCTTTTTCCTAAAGTTACATTCTGTATTCTCTAATTTTCCTGACAACAAAGTTTTTGTTTCCTCAATACCTGTCACCATCCTCTTGTCAACCTCAGCCAACGCCTGCATAGTCCCCTCAATCCTGTGATCACATATTTGTTTCACAGCATTTAACTTGTCTCCTATCTCAGTCTCAATAGCACCAATTCTGGCATGTATCTCCTTTTCCCTATTATCAAACCGTTCTGTTAGACTTCCTATCTTTTTGTCAATGCCTGTGATTATTTCTGCCTTTAATGCACACATTGAATTTTGTATGCCCCAATGTCTGCCTTAATGTCAGCTTTCAATTCTGATTTTACAGTTCCCATTTCTGATTTTAAATTTGAGTTTGAATTTTGTATTTCTGATTTTAAATTTGAGTTTGAATTTTCTATTTTTGATTCTAAATTTGAGCTAAAACTCGCTAACATGGCTGCTAACATCTCCGGTGTCAACAACATTCCCCCAGTATTTACCCTCTCTGGACTTTCTGGTATGCTACTCTCTGAAATTACGTCGCTTGGCGACTTTTTGAACGCCTGCTCCATGATTTAGTACCACAAGAAAGCTTGATTAACACACAAGAATTTATAGCGCCAGCTGCTTTACTTATCTTTTAATCCAGAAGTTGCTGCAACGAGCTGCGACGTCCCCAACGCTCGCTGCCGTCTGTTGTAGAAGCTGTGGCTGGAATATGTCCTCACTGCATCCCTTATCCTTTGTAGAATCGAAGCTGCTGGGCCCCGACGCTCCGTTGACGACTTGCGAAGTCCCCAAGATCACTGCCGTCCGTTGCAGAAGATGAAATTTGAGTGCGTTAAACCCACGCGCCACCGCTCACTGCTGCCGGTCCGATGGGCCGTCGATCGCTGGTTACGGATGCCCGCGCCCGAACTCTGCGTCACTAACCGTCGTCAACTGCGCGACGCGATTGCGTAACTGCTTGCAACTGTTCGTAACTGTTCATTGTCCTATACACACCCTAATCTCTCCGTCCGAGCAAGTCCAACGTGAACTTATTCCGGACGAGCCCCCAAATGCGAGCGTGAAGGTCGGGGTGAGAGTTTAAAATAGGGAAAGATTAATTTTTGAAACTCACAACCACCAGCTGCGTACCAAATTCCTAAACATGTAAAAACAATGGAACTGTTATTGCGACTGTTTGACTCGTTTTCTAGGGGATGATATCACACGTTCGCAGCTTTCCTTCCCTGCATATGATTAACAAAACAAATTCATAATAAATTCAAGTTCATGAGAGAAAAGGGTGTACTAACTACTATTTTTGAAAACACGTGAAAGTTCACTTTATGTTGTTTATTTCACAATACTTGAACCCTGTGGCTGATACGTCTGTACGTCGGCACATTTATCAAATAAAGTTATAGCTCGAGAGCCCCCAGACAAAATGAATATTTGTCGCGAATTGTTTTCACACCACGTGGCTGTCTCAAACACCGTTTATGTTCATGCCTATGCGACGACACGTGTTACATTAACAAATCACAGTCACTTTAATTCAATGCGATGCACACGTTGTTCCACCGGCTAAATATTCACAAACACACAGTAGCACTCGATTTAACTTGGTGCAGTCTACGACGAGCAACCACACGTGGCGATTGCCACAGACAAATCTCAAGTCACCACCTCGAGATCCACATGCCGACCGATGCAGAGCGACGCCACCCGGCCAGCCACACCTCGTGGTCCCAAGTCCTCACTTCCTGCCCAGGCGTGCGCGCGCGCCAAAAGCTCAACTGCCGGGGTTTTTTCCCCTATGTCATCAACTTCCCCATGTGAACTGTTCTAACCGATTTGCCAACGTACAGCACTCAGCCAATACATTTCTAAAACTTTACTTAAAATCAAAATAATTACACTACACATTAAACAAATATTTTCTTACGTTTTTATATTACTATAAACATCCTTTGTACTGTTTATCATAATCGTGCAATTTCTTATATCACAGATAACTGATTTAACTGAATATTTCAAGGTAAAATACAAAAGATTGATTGAAAATAAAATGAAAAATAGTTAATATATTATTTTTATAAACAAACATTGCCATGCTAGTTGTGTAACTGTCTTGTCTTCGTTGGTAATTTATTACTTTTCATTGTCAATTAAACATATTACGTTAGATGTGACTATATCAGCTAATGTATTGTTTATTTATCAACAGGCTATTTTTGTAATGAGGGCCTTAAAGGTTCCTAACTGCATCGTATTACTTCAAATGCCAGTAGTATTACAATATTTGTGCACTGCACTGTGCCTGGCACTCGCCATTGTCCCTCTCTCCCCTCACCGGAAACGAACTGTAAAATCCTAAGTTGGAACAAGCCACCAACATCGGCCTGCTCGCTGGCCTCCCGTCAGCTACAAGCACACAGCAAATCTCAACGTGGAGAATTTCTACCTATGGCCTAACTATAAATGTTGTCACCCAACTGTGTAAATACATTGCTACCATAATTAATAAGATTAAAATTGTGTAACATTTAGTGCATTGGCATGGTCAATGTTTGCAGTGAACTTCATACTGTTTAATTATCAAATGCTATTAATTACCAGTATTTCTATTGGGCGGTAATCTCACAAGACCATAGCCGAAAATTTGTGTAATTACGATTGCGTATGTTACGTACTTGTCTGCGATTCAGCGATCGTCTGTATGGTGAGTTACGTATGTCCTCTATTATTGACATTTCAAACTTCAATTTTCCTTTAAAAAAGTTCCGTGAATGGTCGCGTATTTTACAAACAGCGTTGGCGAGGATGAGGTGCCCGCGCATACACATTGAGTTACATGCCAACAGCGTTAACAGACGTCGTTTGCTGATAGTTTCCAACAGCTCTACAACCGATGTCACAAGTATACAAGGTAAACTTTCACGACCGGCGTTTTCTTCAGATAAAACTTCCGGGCTGAGAGGTCGTTGTCCATGAATAAGTCTTCCTTACGTTTCGTCTCCATCTGAGGGCGACATCCTCTGAGGTCTTCCGGCCACTGCCAATGATGATGGAGGGGCTCTCACATTTACAGAGAACATATAGGGAGCCAACGGTAATCACGTGATACCGACTATGTGGTCATCTCTGGATTTTGTCGTATTCTAGAGTACTTTTAATCTATTGTCGTTTTACTGGCGTATAGTCGTCGTCTATATTTTGCCTAAAGATTCTTCTTTTCTGTTAAAATTGATCTGATGATTTGAATCACTATGGCTTCCCTATAAATGGGTGGATAATAATGCGATGTTCTTGCTAATACGCTCGTCTCACTGAATTTTATTTCATGATTTCTATCCTGGAAAACATGTTCTGCTACGCCAGATTTTTCGGTGTGTCTCAGGTGACAGTTGCTTTTATGTTCTGTTAACGGACGTTGACACTACTTTTCGTTGTACCAATATATACTTGAGCACAAGTACATGGAATTTTGTATACCCTGGGTGCTACTAGGGGGCTGACGTTCATCTTTTTCCGATCTTAAAATTCTTTGATCGTCTCTGTGGCTCTGAAGATCGTTTCTACCACATGTTTGGACAGAACTTTGCCGATTAGATCTGTGATTTTGGAGATGAAAGGGAGGAAAACTTTTCCAGATGGTAGCCGATGTTCAAATGTATTGTTGGATTCTTGTCTTTTTTGATGGAGTGCTCGATCCTTGTTGGCATATCCATTCCTCCTGAAGGCCGACCGTGAGTGCCTTAATTCCTCCTGCAAGAAAATTGACTCACAGATCTTGTCAGCTCTGTCCACCAAAGTTTCCATGACACCTCTTTTCTGTCTTGGATGGTGGATTGACTTCTTGTGGAAATAGCTATCAGTGTGAGTGTCCTCCTGTATCCCCTGTGGCCTAGTGTCCCGTCCAACCGTTTGATTACTAAAACATCTAAAAAGTTAAGTTGGCAATTCCTCTCTTTCTCCATAGTGAATTGTACCTTAGGATTAATGCCGTTTAGATGCACCAAGAAGCCATCAAGTACTTCTTCACCGTTACTCCATACTACGAAAGTATCGTCCACGCACCGGTATCACTTAGCTGGTTTCAATCTATCTGCAGCGCTCGCTGTTCAAAGAACTCCATAAATAAATTGGCAACAGCTGCACTAAGAGGGCTGCCAATAGCCACCCCGTCAATTTGCTCGTCAAACTCGTTGTTGTATTGGAAGTATGTTGTTGTCAGGCGGTTCTGAATAAGGCCACTATGTAAGTTGGAAACTTATTCACTACGTATGAAATAGCTTCGTTTACAGGGACCGTGATAAAAAAAGGACACTACATCAAAACTCACAAGAATATCACCTGATCTGACGCTGACCTCCCTTAGTTCTTCAATAAAATGCACAGAGTTCTTTGTGTTGCTGTCCGTTTTACCAATATACGACTTCGACATAGAGGCGAGATACCTGGCCACCTCATAGGTAGGAGATTCTTGGGCACTCACAATCGGTCTTAAAGAAATCGAAGGTTTATGTATCTTTGTTAGACCATATAATTTTGGTTGGTAAGCTTCCGTAGTGCAGAGTTGCATTTTATCGTCCACAGGAAGAAACGACTGTTTTACGATTTTATTGGCAGTTCCCAAAATTTATGTTGTAGGATACTTCTGCAGTTTTTTTATAAGTAATGGGATCCAAAAGGTCAGTAATCTTTTGTGATGATCTCCATACTTCATCACGACGGTAGCATTTTCTTTATCAGCCACCAGTACGATAATACTCTTGTCCTCATTCATCTCCCTCTACGACGAAGTCAGAAGTGTATTGTAGCCAACGGCCAATGGCGATTACTTTGAAGGCGAATAAAGGTATTTTATGTGTAACCTATATTTCCTGAGACAGCTGACCGAACGTTTCAGACGCAACTTGTATACAGGGTGTTACTAAAAGGTACGGGCAAACTTTCAGGAAACATTCCTCACACACAAAGAAAGAAAATATGTTATGTGGACATGTGTCCAGAAACGCTTAATTTCCATGTTAGAGCTCAGTTTATTACTTCTCTTCAAATCACATTAATCATGGAATGGGAACACACAGCAACAGAACGTACCAACGTGACTTCAGACACTTTTTCACAGGAAATGTTCAAAATGCCCTCCGTTAGCGAGGATACATGCATCCACCCTCCGTCCCATGGAATCCCTAATGCGCTGATGTAGCCCTGGAGAATGGCGTATTGTATCACAGCCGTCCACAATACGAGCACGAAGAGTTTCTACATTTATGTACCGGGGGTTGCGTAGAAAAGAGCTTTCAAATGCCCCCATAAATGAAAGTCAAGAGGGTTGAGGTCAGGAGAGCGTGGAGGCCATGGAATTGGTCCGCCTCTCCAATCCATCGGTCACCGAATCTGTTGTTGAGAAGCGCACGAACACGTCGACTGAAACGTGCAGGAGCTCCATCGTGCATGAACCACATGTTGTGTCGTACTTGTATTCTAGCAGCACAGGTAGAGTATCCCGTATGAAATCATGATAACGTGCTCCAGTGAGCGTAGGTGGAAGAACATGAGGCTCAAGCAAGACATCACCAACAATTCCTGCTCAATCTGTGTTGATGACGTGATTGCACAATTACGTACGGATTCTCGTCAGCCCACACACGTTGATTGTGAAAATTTACAATTTGATCACGTTGGAATGAAGCCTCATCCGTAAATACTAAAATGAGCTCTAACATGGAAATTAAGCGTTTCCGGACACATGTCTACCTAACATATTTTCTTTCTTTGTGTGTGAAGAGTGTTTCCTGAAAGTTTCAAAATCAAATGTTAATATGTTTGTTAAGCTTATGGGACTTAACTACGGGGTCATCAGTCCCTAAACTTACGAACTATTTATCAACTACGTTATTCTAAGGACGGCACAAATATCCATGCCCGAGGGGGGATTCGAACCCCCGACCGTAGTGGCCGTGCATACCGTGACTGAAGCGCCTCAATTCCCTAGGCGACGGCGGCCGGCCTGAAAGTTTTGGCCGTACCTTTTTGTAACACCCTGTATATAATTTCTGTTGAGAATTGAACATCTTACTCGAACCGCGATATGTATTCCTTTAATGTTTCCATTTCCTGCCCATCACCTTTTCCGGTGCCTTCTAACACCATCAAAGTACATCGTATGTTACATGAAAAGGAGGAAACGTCACGCTGTCTTTTCGGGGGCTCAGGCGCAAGGATACGTTTCGTTTATTATGGCTGCAGTGTGGAATAAGAGCAGGCGGCAGCGAGGGGACGTGGGGAGAGAGATAGAGAGGGAAAGAGAGAGAGAGAGAGAGAGGAAGGGGTGGGGAAGGGTCGTCCAGCGCTCGCCTTTCGCGCTCGCGTTTCCTGCGATTTTCTGCGCCGCCGCCGAACTGGCAGGCGAAACCGATTCCTCCCCAGCAGCGCCGATGCTCTTCCTTTATCTTTCTCTCCGACGCTCCGTCTCTTTCGATTTCGTATCATCTTTCAGGTACGGTGCGGATTCCGTCGCTCTTTCTTCCGTTCCGGCAACAAATCTGATTCTCTCTCGCCTACCAGGGTTCATCGTTCCGCTTCAAAGGAGCCTATTTCGTTCCAAAAGTACGAGCCGCTTCCCAGTTGGCGTGTTCAGTTTTGGTGCGGGCACTTCCGCCGCTGTGAGTGAGCCGCGGTGTGGCGCGCTAACCGCCCGCCCTCCATCAGCACCCCGCCTAATGAGTATCGTCAGCCGGGCAGGCAGCGGCGCTTCATTAGCTACGCCCAAGCCCCGCCCTCGTTTAGAGAGAGGGGGCCCCGCAGTTTTTCACGTAATAATTACCTGCGTCGCCTTATTACGTTACCAGCGCGGCCTGTCGCGCGCTCGCCGTGGTGGATGGAACCGCGCACACTCGAGTGTAAAACAGTTTATCTCGCACGACACAGTTATCGAGATTGCCATCAGTTTAACCCTAGAACGGTCGGCCGAAAAACAGCGACCCAATAATTAAAATGCTTATGACAAGTGCCAAACAGTGTGTTTACATCAAATGGCGAGTTTTTATGTTGTTTAGGTCCTACTAAATGCTGTAGGGACATTATTTCAACGTTGTGAATTTCACAATTACTATAAAATAAAAAAGTAGAAAATATACTTCTTTGTAGTAATAAATGTAAGCACAGTGGAAGTACAAGTAAATTGGATTGAAATACAAATATAAATGAGAATGATTTACAGAACTGAGAAGCAGACTTGTTGAATTTTTGTTGTATAGATCGAAAATGTGAATATAATGAATAGTTTGCATGATACCATCCTCTAAAATCGTCACTTTTCGTAACAGCCGACAGAAACCATTTCTGCGTGCATCAACCACAACAATATTTTGCAAATTTTGCAGAAGTATTTAGTTTTGCTGTTCTTGCACTTATAGCATCTTCCCCTTCATCCCCACTTATTTCACTATTGCTATCAAGATCACTGTTTATTTCGAAGTCTGGGTCCGCGTTAGAATCGTCAATTTCATTATCATCATCGTAAACGTTGTTGCAAATTTCACAATCTGAAACACTTTCTCTTGAAATTTTCTATTTTTACATTATTGACAATGATAATGTGCTGTTAGGACATATGAAATAGTGCACAAAGGAATTTGAAACTGGATGAAACCACCAAATAAAAATCGGTTCGCACTGATAGAAATCAATAACGTAAACAGTCGGGCTGGGTCTGACAGATACTTCCACTTTTTGGAGAACTGCCGAACATTGTCTAAACAATTTAAAACCTTATTCATGAAGTCAACGCTTTCTCTTGTATGTTTCATGAAGCTGGCAGAGCGCTCGAGTGAGATCAGCGACTATAAGCATATGAATTCATTGAAATAGTAACTAGTGGGTCTCACAGACCCAGCCCGACCGTTCTAGGGTAGATAACCCTTTGAGGCACAGAACATGAAAACCACTGAATTTCATGGGGAAAGTGAAACAGTTCAAATATACCGGGTGATCAAAAAATTAGTTGGCAGTATGTTTCAGACAATGCTTTAAATTTATACACATTTAGGACAGAGGTAACGTTTATTTTGTAGCAGTCACGAAGTTCCAATGCCGTATAGAATGTTTGTGTCCTATTAATAATTTCGTTTCTGTAACGATTAGCCGCGGTGGAGTAGCCGAACGGTCTAAAGCACCTCGCTGCGGAGCGCGCGGTTGCTCGCCGTGGAGGTTCGAATCCTCCCTGGGGCATGGGTGTGTGTGTTTGTCCGTAGGTTAGTTTACCTAGGTTTAAGTAGTTTGTAAGCTACGGACTGATGATCACGCAGTCTGGTCCGATAGATTTACAAACATTTAACATTTGTAACGATTAGGATGTTACCAGAAAATAACCGCGGAAGAATTTGGACCCTAAGAATATCTGAAAGAATAATTTATCACTGATTTGCCACATTTAATAGCTCCAGTTTCTACGTTTTGCCAGAAACTTTCATACTGGAGCACTAGGAAACCAAAATGCAACGCACTTGCAGATAAATTATTTAGACAAGGTACTTCTGACTACTTTTAAGTTCATTACAGAATGAATAAAGATGCCGATGGTCCTTTTCTTTTAAAAATTTTTTAAAGCTATCTGAAGTGTGTCACTAGTCGCAAACAAGCAAACTGCCCTAATGAAATCTTCAAAGATTTAATATAACTTACACATTTTGTGGCATAACTAATGAAGAGGTACTGAACGGAATTGGTGAGAAAAGGAATTTTTGGCATACCCTGACTAAAAAAAGGGATCGCTTGGTAGGACACATTCTTAGACATCGAGGAATCGCAAATTTAGCATTGGAGGGAACTGTGTGGGGTAAAAATCGTAGAGGGAGCCCAAGAGACGCGTATAGTAAGCAGATTCAAGTGGGTGTGGGTTGCCGTTCTTATGAGGAGATGAAAAGGCTTGCTCAGGATAGAGTAGAGTGGAGAGCTGCATCAAACCAGTCTACATCTACATCTACATACATACTCCGCAATTCACCGTAAGGTGCGTGGCGGAGGGTACACTGTACCACTACTAGGCATTTCCTTTCTTATTCCACTCCCAAATTGAACGAGGAAAAAAAGAATGCCTATATGCCTCCGTACGAGCCCTAATTTCTCTTATCTTGTCTTTGTGATCTTTACGCGAAATGTATGTAGGCGGCAGCAAGATCGTACTACACTCAGCTTCAAATTCCGGCCTTCTAAATTTACTTAACAGAAATTCACGAAAAGAACATCGTCTTTCTTCCAGCGATCCCCAATTGAGTTGCCGGAGCATTTCCGTGACACTCGCGCATTGGTCGTACCTACCGGTAACAAATCTAGCTGCTCGCCTCTGAACCGCCTCTAAGTCTTCCTTCAAACCGATCTGCTGCGGGTCCCAAATACTTGAGCAATACTCAAGACGTGGTCGTACAAGCGTTTTATACGCGGTCTCCTTTACAGGTGAAGTACATATTCCCAAAATTCTCCCAATAAACCGAAGTCGGCTGTCTGCCTTACTCACAACTGTCCTTACATGCTCATTTCATTTCATATCGCTCTGCAATGTTACGCCTAGATATTTGAACGACGCGACAGCATCAAGAAGCTCACTACTAATGCTGTATTCGAACATTATAGGATTGTTTTTTCTACTCATGCGCATCACCTTACATTTTTCTACATTGAGAGCTAGCTGCCATTCTTCGCACCAGCTAGAAATTTTGTCTAAGTCAACCTGTATGCTATTACAGTCAGTTACAGACGACACCCTCCCATACACCACAGCATCATCAGCAAACAGCCGCAAATTACAAATTACAGTCTCCGGACTGAAGACCATAACAACACATTTTGTTGGGGCGATCTGGTAAGACTTGTTATAGTGACTACCAAGATCGCTTATGTTGAAACAGTTTATTTTATTTCATCAACAGTTTCAGCAGAACTGACTGCCATCCTCAGATGCTCTTACTTCATAAAACTAGGTGTCATCATCGTCGTCGAAATGGGCATGTGGACGGAGTATAAAATACTGGGTGATCAAAAAGTTAGTATAAATTTGAAAACTTAATCACACATGCTTGGAATGACATGGGGTTTTAATTTAAAAAAAAAAATCCGACAGATGGCGCTTCATCTGACCAGAAAAGCAATAATTAGCATAACAAATTAAGATAAAGCAAATATGATATTCTTTACAGGAAATGTTCAATATGTTCACCACCATTCCTCAACAGTAGCTGTAGTCGAGGAATAATGTTGTGAACAGCACTGTAAAGCATGTCCGGAGTTATGGTGAGGCATAGGCGTCGGATGTTGTCTTCCAGTATCCCTACAGATGTCGGTCGATCACGATACACTTGCGACTTCAGGTAACCCCAAAGCAATAATCGCACGGACTGAGGTCTGGGGACCTGGGATGCGAAGCATGACGAAAGTGGCAGCTGAGGACACGATAATCACCAAACGACGAGCGCAAGAGATCTTTCACGCGTTCCAGCACGTGTTTATCAGCCAGGCTGGGGATGATGCGATTCTGTAACATATCCGCGTACCTCTCACCATCACGGTAGCAGTTACAAAACCAGAAACATGCAGTTCCTCGAAGAAAAAAATCGCACTGACGTGTTTTACGGCCCACTTTAGATTTGTTGTTTTATAAGTATGTGCAAACATTTTGGTCCAAAATAATAATCTAAATAATAAAACATTAATTAATAAGAGTGTCTGAAACACTTTTAGGGGAAAAATGTATTGGCAGGTTTCGAAGCACCGACCTCTAGCGTCAGAGTCCAACGCTTTACCCACTACGCTACGGCTATCAATCAAAAGATGAGTCTCATACTATTGATGGTTGTTAACTGATGCTAATATGGCATTTGTAGACACTAGATTATCGTACGAAGAACTATGTGTTCTTGTTAATTCTTCATTGCGCCATTGCTTTGAAATGACAACGTGTAAGTTACAATAAGAAAATCATCAAATACGCAACGCAAGATGCCAGAGAGAGTTCTGGGCGAGGAATGTCACGTGACATCTCCGAACGGCTGGTTTTCGTTAATTCAATGGAGGGTGTCAAATCTCCGTTATTTTTGCAAATATGTCTCAAACGATACGAGATATGAAAAAAAAACGTAAGGGAGCTAAGTTGTAGAGAATTTTCTCCTCTACCAATTAGGTTATTCAATTTTTGTGTCAGATGAACGGTTCGTATGCAATTACAATTATATTACAAACGACATTACTACCGTATGTTTTGTCCGAAAAATTTGAAAAAGGGAGGTTCTGGTCTCTGGAGCCCTACAATTATGTCTGTAAAATTTGGTGCTGATCGGTTGAACGGTTCGTCTTAAAAACAGGGAACACGTTACGGACAGACAGACATCCCAAAATCGCCGTTATTTTTGCAAATATCTTTGAAACGCTACGAAGTATGAAAAAAAAAACCACAAGAGAGCAAAGTTGTAGAGAATATTCTCCTCTATAAATTCGGTTATTCAATTTTCGTGTCAAATGAATAGTTAAGCCGTTATTTTCATTTAACTTTCGAGCTGTCAAAAGACGATCGCAAAGGCCCACTTTTAGTGTTACTACCGTAACCTAAAGAGGGCCAAAAAGGCCCGATAACGGTAGATGTGGTTCTAATAAAACCCCATGTCAAGCATGTGTGTCAATTTTTACCTCTCTATCTACATTTTCCGTGATTTATTAAGTTTTCAAATTTATACTGACTTTTTATCAGCCGGTAGTATAAGAAAATGAAAATAACGATTTATTAATTTTTTGTACATCTGCTTACAAATTAGGGGGTGGGATCAATTCAAGCCACAGTGGTAGATAAGGACAATACTCACAATACAAATGAAAACACACAACATACTATGAATAACCTCAAAATAACTACTTAGAGAAAATAATGAAACAATTCGTGTCAGAGGACAAACATAAGCCTACACCACATGTTTTACAATGCCATCTGGATCTATGAATGGTCTTCTCCGTACTACAGTATGCACAATGTTTTGGAGGCCCATGCTGCGGCACGTGTTTTTCTTCAGACTTTCTATTCTCCATGGGCACCTGTGGTTTGAATCACTTAGGGGGTGATGTAATACATGATGGAACTGTTAAACCTGTCATATATATACTACGTAGTACAAGAGTTCCAACGTTCCTTCTGAATTCTTTGAGTCTTACACTTTTATTGGTGTTGCACAATGTGTACAAAATAAATGAATTTACAACAGATACATCTACAAGGTACCAGAACAATTGTAGCCAGGATCTTTTTGCTTTTCTATCAATTCCATATAAAGATCGTAACATGTCAGCGTTGTCAACACATCCCATATTCACATGATGTGCCTCAGCTATGGTGGGCTGCGGCGAAGTGGCCGACGCTGTATAAAGATCACATGATTGAATAAACAGCCCCAAGTACAGTTGTAAATGTTTGTACACCTATTGGACCAAACTGTTATGGTCATCAGTCCCTAGACTTACAAATTACTTAATCTAATTCACACTAAACAACGCATACACGCACACACACACACACACACACACACACAAACACACAGACGCAAACATATGCACACGTCCCATGCCCGAGGGAGGACTCGGACCTCCGGCGATAACGGTCGCAGAGTCAGTAGCATTATGACTTAGACCACGCGGCCATTCTACACGACCGTGAATTGCAGAAGATGATTATATCTTTATTGCGTGTTGCCACCTTTGTTAGCTATAAATACTTCTACCCGTCTCGACATTGAATCACAGAGGATCTCGACGTGTTGTTGGGAATATTAGTCAATGCTGCTTTCACATATTGTGGAAGTTGCAGTTTCTGCGCCACTACGAATGTAGGATTCCTTTCTAAAGACACTATGGTCAATGTTGACCTGTTGTCCTATTCCTCGCCATGTTGGTCCTGCTCCCGGTGTGATATTTTGGATTGGTATTGGATTCCATTCCCGCAGCACCATAGTACACATTTCAGTTACACTAACCAGCCAGCGTTTCATCTCTGAAGTGTTTGAGCCTGTTTTCCTCCTGTACCTTCGGGACTTTCCGACCCGCAGCAACTTCCGCAATATGTGAAAGCAGCATGGACTGATAATCCCCAACAACACGTCAAGAGCCTCTGATTTAATGCTGAGGCGACTGGCAGTACCAGTATTCATAGCTAACATAGGTGGCAACACGCAATACAGATTTTATCATCTTCTGCACTTAACGGCCGTGTGGAATGGCCGCTTGGTCTAACAAGTAAGTCATAATACTAAGGACTGGACGGCCGTTCCTGCAGAATGTTCCAGCCCTCCCTCGGGCATGTGTGTGAGTGTGTGTATGTGTGTGTGTGTGTGTGTGTATGTGTGTGTGTGTGTATGTGTGTGGTCCTTAGTATAAATTAGATTAAGTAATTTGTAAGCGTAGTTTGGTCCAATAGGCTTACAAACATTTGCACTTCACCTGGGACTGTATATTCAACTTACTGAAAACCCGGCATTGCCCGGGTATTTATTTATTTATTCCTGTCATTTTTCAGGTGTATTTTCATTTGCATAAGTCCTGTATGTCTGTAAAATTTCTTGGGAATACAATAAGTAGTAATGAAGTAATAGATTAAAACTTGGTGCGTGATGGGACGGTTTTTCCATCATCGTTACTGTTTATGTGCTCATATCTCATAAACTGCATGTCGTACTCTGATACAACTTGGATGATACACTCAACTATATGCGTGTATACTGTCTGTAGAATTCCTGTCGCTACAATTTGTAGTGTTCAAATTATACAATGTAACGTCATACCGAGAGCCGTAGTTTTACTCCATAAACAGAGGAAAAGTAGTAAGCGAGAAAATTTTTTCCTTTCATCATTTTACTATGGTTGCCGGCGAGAAAAAGTTTAATAAAGGTTTGAAATTATTTTAAAGTTTGTTGCAAGTCGCTAAGCACTGTCATTCTCATACAGTGTATTTCGAACTCTCGCCGCATTATAAGGCATTTTTGCGATTTCTATTGATTATGACGTAATATCTTTTGAACCATGTGCCGTATGTGATTCTTAACCATGTAGCAATTGTTACCTTACGGTAAGGAATGTTTGCACCAAATTTGGTTGAAATCGGTCCAATGGTTTAGGAGAAAATTAGCAGCATTGTCGCAAAATGCAGCAGTTTTTCACGCATCTCATTGTTTATGACGTCATCTCGTGAACTACATATCGTATGTGATTCTTACACTTACGGCGACCGTCCTCATGGATTGAAGCTTACGTGTACAAAATTTCATAAAGATTGGAACAAAACTATAGATTTTTATGCACAGGGCCAGCGCAAGGCACGTGAGAAACGTGCCGCCCCCCACCCCATCTTTTTTTTTTTTTTTTTTTTTTTTTTTTTTTTTTTTTTTTTTTTTTTTTTTTAGGACAAACTCAACATTTATAGATTCGGAAGCAAACCTCGGAAGAAGCGGCTTCGAGAACTGTGGCAAGGCGCTTCGACTACCTGCCGGCCGCCCCTGTTGAATAAGGGGAGGGAGGAGGACTAACTTCTTCCTCGCCACTGTGGCAGCGCCGTCGTGTTTACGCCGTAGGAACACACAGGGGGGAGCAGTCTGGCTTACACGCCAGTATTCTTATGGAGCGTTGCCAGTCTGTTACGCGCCTTGCGTTTGCTCAAAACTAATATTGCAGAAGACGAAATCTAATTTGGAAATTCAAATGCAATGTTAGCTACTGCGATTATGTGTTAAGCCTCAAGCAATTTTGCTAAGCTCTTCAATGGCAGTTCCCGAGTGCTTTATTCTTCCCGCATTATGGATAAAAATTGTTGAACATTACTAGTCAAACATGTCCAAAACCTACAATGACTAGAGGTATTCCGAATGGGTAAATACGCAGCGAGTAATTACAAGGTATAAAGACATTGGTAGTAAGTCTGGCATAAGTTGTGATTCGACGTATTTTTCAAAAATTTTGCTATCCGTTTCTGAGTGATAGTCAAACGTTTTCGTTTTTGAGCCATGAAACACCTATCTGCACCTGCATGAACAACAATTAAACTCTGACCGTCACTTTTGTTTGACAATACTATTCGCACACCATCACTTTGCCAACATTTATTTACTGCATGCGGTTTTCCGTTGAATATATTATCTGTTGTTGTTGTTGTTGTCTGTTCACAACAACTGAAAAATGTTTATTTACGTTAATTTTGTGAGTTCATGTTGCGCAGGATTAACCGAGCGGTCTAAGGCGCTGCAGACATGGACTGTGCGGCTGGTCCCGGCGGAGGTTTGAGTCCTCCCTCCAGCCTGAGTGTGTTTTTGTCCTTAGGATTATTTAGGTTGAGTACTGTGTGTGTGAGCTTAGAAACTGATGACCTTAGCAGTTATGTCCCACAAGATTTCACACACATTTGAACATTTTCGTAAATTCACAAGGCTTGTTAAAATTAGTTATATTTCTTCAATTAGGTTTAACTCTATTTTTGAGCTGGTGCCCAGTGACTATTGTGTACAAATCTGTAGAGAATGTCACATATGAGTCGCATTTTTTGTTTTTATTTTCCAGATCTACATATATTTCGGGGTGGCTACTCTCAGTGCTTTATGTTTACATCTATACCGTCAGGCTGAACGTAACTGTCAAACTGGCGGTTTACATGTAAGCACATATTAAAAGCTTTTGAGACTGGCCACTCAGCGGACGAAACCTAGGTAGATCTGAAAAGTAAAAACAAATATTGCGATTGATTGTTGACATTTCCTATATATTTGTTTACATGAAATTCCACAAACGTTTTGAAAAACAAAAAATCGTCGGGTTGGAGGGGGGCGGCAATTTAGCAGCTCGCACGGGGCGGCACTTCGGCTTGCGCCGGCCTTGTTTATGCAATTCGTACACACATACGGACACCCTGCTTTATACATTAGATCATGTGAACTTTGTACAGTATGTTATCTCCCGTAAAAATCTGCCGATCTCTCTTGGCGTTGCATTTTGGATGGCCAGCCTAGTATTTACTCTTCACTCAAGGAGTAACTATCCACAAACAGAATTGAACGTGTTATTTCGAATAACATGAGTGGTGTGAAATGACAATGTTCGACAATTCGAAACAGGTGTAAATTTTTGTTAGTATTACCGATGTCAAAAATCTTTGTTTCTTTACCGACTTTTTTGGAACATACAGTAACCGCACACCTCCGTCTTCACTCATTCTTCACCGTAAAAGAAAAAAAAGTGGCTTGCCGCTTCATCGTCCTTTACACATGGGTTTCATTGGTGACGCATTCGAAAAATTACGTGCACCAACAACAGACCTACTGCTCCTTATAACTACAAGACGTACACACTGCAAACAGCTAGCGATGAATTTTGATCAAGCCTACGCTATGTAAGATGGTAATTAAAGTTGCATTTGATGCGAGAAATGATATCAACGATTATTCAGCCATTACAGAAGCGCTGACGCAAGCGACTACCATATGCTGACGATCACGTTACCTATACCTTACGTTTTTCACATAAATGCCCTGGTATTTCGCATTTTACCTACAGAGATTTGACAGCGCAGAAGGCTTACGTTATGACCGATTCTCATGTTCATTTAAATAAATCATTTCCACCACTAACTTACTTTTACAATCGCTGCTAAAAATAGTTGGATGGTCATTTCTGTTCGTACCTATTACAGGGAACAAATTGCTTCCCCGTTTATACTCAGTGATTTATTTCAATCATAAGCCATCTGTGCAATATGCAAAAAGCCTGCATATGGGTTACACATCACACAAATATTACGGAGTTTATTGAAACTTTAATCCTCACACTAATTTTTTGGAATCATTAAGACTCTATCCACAATGAGAAGGCCTCCAACAAACGTCGTAAAATAAGGGAAAATGCAATTGAAAATAAAATACAATTGATATTTTGTGAGTAATGAAATGCCAAGATCGCGGTATTTCGTCTTTATTTATAACAGACGACCGGTTTCGACGTACACAGACAGAATCTTCTGGTCTCTGCACTAAATAGTAACATTATTGCATAAATGCATGTAAATGTTACTATTTAGTGCAGAGACCAGAAGATGATGTCTGTGTACATCTAAACCGGTCGTCTGTTATAAATAAAGACGAAATACCGCGATCTTGGCATTTCATTATTCACAAAATACATTTATAAGATCGCTCCCTGCCATGAGAAAATTGTATACAATTGAAACATTAAAATAAACATAACTATGGGGAAAACAAATCGCAACAAAGCAAACAATTTTTATTAATGATTATCATAATGAATATTTTTCACGTTTCTGTATTCTTGAGTAGTCGGTAAATTTTCAAATCACGATTGGTAAGACACCTAATATCCGACGGTTACAGTGTGTCTTATTTGTCATTTAAATTTAGTGCGCATCTTTAATCACACGTATATGGTTGTTACGGAAAATTTTCACCTCTCTTGTAAGAAAGTGTGGGACGCACATTTAATGTCCAGCGCAGATTCGGAGTTTATCACATGATTTCGCAGGCCTGTCGGTAGCGAGTGAGGTGGCGCAATAGTTAATATTGTGAGTGACATTTCAGTCACACGCTTCTACCCGACGTTTGTCATTTTATTTATTTCAGTTAATACTGTCGGAGAAAAATATGTGTTTACATAGCTCGACAGTACTCTTAAAGCTTCATTTCGGCTCAGTGGAGTAGAAGCAGGTGCAATGAAATTATCGTATGACATTTTTGTATGGGTGATCCCATCTGGTGCTGTTCTGCCATCCAATGCAAGTCTTTTTTATTTGCTGATGATTAAGCAATGATGCTAACACAGAACATACAGTTTCCTTCCGGGAATCGAACCCCTGCTGCCTGAATGGTAGTCAGGAACGTTTTCCACTGAGCTACGGCAGAGGCAGGTTTACCATTTGTTTGGATGGTTCGTCATAGAGTTCTATGAGACGGGAACTTGGGCTCCTTAGAGACCGTGATTTCACATAATCGCTACGTGAAGCCATGGCATTCGTGTGGTGGCTATCCTGCCAGCCGTTGTTCCGTTTCAAAATTTATGGAAGTAGCGAATCAAAACTTCTTGTTCGGCAGACCGCAATGCCGCAATGTGGGGTGAATGAATTGCCTTCGCAGAGCAGAAGTGGTTATCCTAACGAATTAGTCACCTCGTATATTTTTTGTGGCCCGAAGGATTCGATCAATGAATGTAACGCTGATTTCAGTACATGTCAATCTCTGGCGTAGTAAGTGACGATTTGGATAAGAAGGAAGGAAATTTATTCGTTCATTTCGCAGAATGTAGATAAGTTTTTGCTGGTCGGCAGTACTGCACTCGAAGTAAAATCTTTTGGGGAGGAGAGAAGCGAAGATGGAGGAGACATTTGGTGTGATAAACATTTGGTTTGCTATTATTCAAATACCTTATGTCCATAAGGTAGCAGTTATTTAACAGACATTCTCATTAATGCGTAACAGGATTCCGAATGAAATGAATCAGTATTATTTACAGCACGCTTGCTCTGCTCTCGCAGTACTGACTGGCCTACAAATAATTCTGACCAATGAAAATTAACAGTTTTTATTATGTTTTTTGCAAATCTATTTTGTTGTCCACATTGATGCCGTTGTCAATGTGATATAGGTCCCTATGCTTGGGACATCATTACTAAACTGTTCAACTGGCGTGTAACGATCATTGCACTCACAATCAGTCATATAACACTGTGATTCTGAGGTCGTACGTGTGGCAGGCAGACAGCACGTATCATTTAGAATCCACACCCAACCATCCAGAGTCAGATTTTGGCAATTTCTTTTATCTTGCTGAGGCGGATGAAGGAATGGTTTCTTGGTGAAGTCTGTTTAGTCTTTTTTATGTATCATTGCCATTTTCCCATTTCCTGTTACAATTACGAATGGTTTGTAGGAAGAACGGTTGCTCTACGTAAGCTGGGAGCTCTAACTTGTACCTCCACAGTCTTTTCGCGAGATTTGCTTAGGAGGAAGCAATATATCGGGTGACTCTGTTGAAGAGAAACTGAAATGTGCATAAAATATTCATAATGTGTTTTCTGTAATTTCATAAAGATGTTTCATATCAACGGAAACATTCCTCAGACACAAGGTTTAAAACCAGGAAATAATTATCGGTTGTAAACGAAAACCCCGCTTCTTACCGGTAGTTATTTATTCAAGTCTTAAATTTGTCCCTCTCCTTTACTCTCTCGCTGGCCACCTTCTGTTTCCTTCCCTCTCTGTCCATCACCTTCTCTCCCCGCTCTTTCTCTGGATATCTCCTCCGGCCCCGCTCAATTCCCACCCCCCTCTTCCCCTATCTTCGTCTGTTGAACACCTCAGTCCATTGCCTCCTTCATCTGTCAAAAATTGTAGAACTCTGTTAATTTCATTATGACCAATGAAGTGCAGTCTAAGTTTATTGCGAGATTTCCCCGCTAAGCAACGTATGAAATTTTAGGTAGAGTCCTTTTGAACCAGAGACAAAGCACAATCAATGCCTTCACTACGCGATAGCAACTGTGATGCTACTGACGTCATTTGTGTTAAAGCAGAATTTCTGAGCTTTCAGAAATTCTTTCACCAAAGAGGACGAAGCAAATACATCAGAATTCGAATCAAGAATAGCTAGTGGCATGCGTAATTTATTAGATGTCCCTGGAGTGTTAAAGCAACTTAAATCACTTAACAAAAGTTAGTCTCCCGGTCCAGATAGTATATCCATTTAGTTCGTTTCAGAGCATGCTGATGCAATAACCCCATACCTAGCTATTATAATTCAGCCGCTCGCACAGCGAAAGATCAGTATCCAAAGACTGGAAAGTTGCACATGTCACTCCAATATTCAATAATAGTGAAACGTAAAATCACAGGCCTGTACCACTGACGTCGGTTTGCAGCAGTATTTTAGAACATATACTTTATTTATTTATCCAGAGAAAGAGCGGGGAGAGGAGGTGATGGACGAAGAGCGAAGGAAAGAGAGAAGGTGGTCAGTGAGAGAGAAAAGGAGAGGGACTAATTTAAGACTTGAATAAATAAGAACCCGCAAGAAGCGGGGTTTTTATTTATATAACTATCTATTGACCCATAGTCAACACAGATTCAGAAAGCATCTTTCTGGTGAAACAAGGCTAACTTTTTACTCACATGAAGTGGTGAGTGCTATCGATGAGGGATCTCAAATCGATTCCACATTTTTAGATTTACGGAAGGGTTTTGACGCTGTACCTCACAAACGTCTTCTAATCAAACTACGTGCTTATAGAATATCGGAAAAGTTGTGTGATTGGATTAGGGATTTAATGTCAATAGGGCCCCTACTGTTCCTCATCTTTATAAACGATTTAGGAGACAATATGAGCAGCTTTCTTAGACTGTTCGCGGTTGTTGCTGTCGTTTGTCGGTTAATAAGGTCAGCCGAATATCAAACGAAACTACATAATGATTTAGATAAGAAATCTGCATGGGGCAAAAACTTGCAAGTGACCCTGAGTAATGAAAAATGTGAAGTAATCTATATGAGAACTAGAAGAAATCCGTTAAACTTCCTTTACACCATAAAACAGTCGAATTTACAGGCCGTAAATTCAACTAAATACCTAGGAATATCAATTACGAACAATTTAAGTTGGAAAGAACACATAGAAAATGTTGTAGGGAAGCCGAACCAAAGGTTACGTTTCACTGGTAGAACAGTTAGAAGATAAAACACTTCTAATGAAGAAACTACCTACACTGTATGTGTGCGTCAAATTTTGGATTATTGCTGCCCATTTTGGGATCCCCATCAAGTGGGACGAACGGTGATGTAGAGAAAGTTCGGAGAAGGGCACTTTGTTTCGCATTATCGCGATATAGCAGAAAGTGTCGCGGAAATGATGCACGAGTTGGGGTGAAAATCATTAAAAGAAAGGCGTTATTTGTTGCGGCGCTATCTGTCAGCGAAATTTCTTTCACCAACTTTCTCTTCCGAATGCGAAAATAAATTGTTACCAACCACCTACATAGGTAGACCTGATCATCATAATAAAATGAGAGAAATGAGATCAGAAACAGAAAGACTTAGGTTTTCCTTTTTCCGGCAAACTATTAGAAAATGGAACGGTAGAAAAATATCATAAAAGCGGTTATTATTATGTATGTAAATGTAGATGTAGAAGTTTAAGTGTGCAAAATTTCATCAAGGTAGAAATAAAATGGTAGATTTTTCGAATTTCATAGGTAAAGTACTCTGTTCTTCTATGCACCACGCTATATTTCACGTAGACAATCACTTTTCCCCTGTTTTTAAGACAACGTTGCAAAGTTTTATCAATGTCAAATGAACGGCACGACAACGCAGTTGCCGCAGTGGCCGAGCGGTCCGCGGGGCGCCAGGCACAGTCTGCACGGCCGCTACGGTCGGAAGTTCGAATCCCCCCTCGGGCATGGATATTTGTGCCGTCTTTAGTATAAGCTAGTTCATAAGTAGTCTGTAAGTTTAGGGACTGATGACCCCGTAGTTAAGTCCCATAAGCTATACAAACATTTGAACATTTTTGAACAATAGCTGTAGTCCAGGAATAATGTTATTAACAGCATTTTAATGCATGTCCGTAGTTATGGTGAGACATTGACGTCGAATTTTGTCTTTCAGCGTCCCTAGAGATGTCGGTCGATCATGATACACTTGCGACTTCTGGTAACCCCAAAGCCAATAATCGCACGGTCTGAGGTCTGGGACCCTGGGAGGCCAAGCATCACGATAGTGACGGCTGAGCACACGATCATCACCAAACGACGCGCGCAAAAGATCTTTCACGTGTCTAGCAATATTTTTTTTTCTGTTCTTTTTCTAATAAAACCCCATGACATTCCAAGCATGTGTGTCAAGGTTTACCTCTCTATCTTCATTATTCCGTGATTTATTCAGTTTTCAAAATTATTCGGACTTTTTGATCACTCGGTATTTCATTTTATTTACTGGTTGTTAAATTACAAATTACCAGGCTGTTTATGTTTTTCACAAAATAAATGGATTGGTCCGGCCGGCCGCGGTGGCCGAGGAGACTGAGGCGCTCCAGTCACGATCTGCATGGCTATTACGGTCGGGGGTTCGAATCCCCCCTCGGGCATGGATATTTGTGCCGTCCTAGTTCGTAAGTAGTTCATAAGTAGTTTGTAAATTTAGGGACTGATGACCCCGTAGTTAAGTCCCATAGACTATACACACATTTGAACTTTTTTTTTTTTTTTTTTTTTTTGGTCGGTTTATTAATTGAGGGAAGCCTTTAGATACCAAGCAACATGCGATAATCGCAAAAATATCGCATTCCTTACCAATACTTTCCGGGCGCATAGGTATTGAATACTGCATTAACAAACACGTTCTGGCTGTTACATTCCACAATGAGCACAGTCCTTGAGGACGCAGCTTTTTTCCCCAGCAGTGTATTTCGGAGTACCGTCAGCAGGCTTTCGGCAGTGATGTGCTACCAGTGATTCCCGCGCCGCGCCTCGCCTCGCCATGCCCTTTAGGCCGCCTGCGCAGCTCGGCGTTAACGCGTGGGCGGCAGCTGCCGCCGGCAGGCCTACCAATTACTCGCCGCGCCTTCTATTCGACCGCCGCGCGATGCGCCCTCCCGCGGCCCTCGCGTCGCCGTTTGTGTAAAACAAGACGCGCCGTCATCCCGATGGGGCATCTGCAAGTCAAATAGCGCGCAACAAAACGCAAAATATCATTCTGCCTAGGCGAAAACACGCGGGACGTAAACATAGACAAACATTGCAGCGTTGAATACGTCTTTTCGATGCAAATGTCGTACACGAAAGGCTTTAATGGCTTAGAAACGAAATAAAACGAGTATTCCTCATCTCAAACGAATATTCGTCGTAATCATCTGCTTTTTTACAAATTTCAAAAGTTATCGTTAGTCCAGCACACTGCATACTCATTCACATATGTTCTGTTTGTCGTCCTCGTTTTCATACCGAGGACCAGCTTACTGCAGCTTTTATTCACCTGCTACTGCCCTACAATATATAATCTGATTTTAGGTGTCCGACATTTTTGTTTCAGGTGACCTGTCTGCTTAGAAGCGCGAAAAGAATTTCATTTTCAACATTTCGTGTACATAATAATTTAAATTGTTGTCATAAATTATTCATAACGAGATAGAATGTTAGGTTAGTTTAATATGATAAGGCAAGTATTCCTGGAAAACGATAATACTCAGCGACTTCCAACAAACTTCTCGTTAATGCCTCACACAAAATGGAGATAAGTGTTTCAAATGTTCAAATGTCTGTAAATCTATCGGACCAAACTGCGTGGTCATCAGTCCGTAGCTTACAAACTACTTAAACCTAGGTGAACTAACCTACGGACAAACACACACACCCATGCCCCAGGGAGGACTCGAACCTCGACGGCGAGCAACCGCGCGCTCCGCAGCGAGGTGCTTTAGACCGCTCGGCTACTCCACCGCGGCAGATAAGTGTTTATCGCTTACTATTTTATCACTGTTCATGCTGTCAGACTTAAGCAATTGCTATCACATTGTCATTTATTTTGTTTTGACTACTAACTCTATTTGCAACACACACTGCAATCAGTCTTTACGTACATCAGAGAATCCACCACCTAAGTTATATCACTGTACGGCACATAGTTCAGGAGATATGGTGTGATAGACAGACGCTTAAAAAACTACCTTCAGCTTACAATGAGGTGCAATAAACTACTAAAGCAACTACAAACAAATATGTCAACTCCATAATAAATAATGTGCCAGGCCACCACTATATTATAGTAAAAATAATAAATTTTCAGCTTGGTGGCGTGATATGAAATATTTACTTTAAAAAATCACATTTCGATTTCGTTCTAATAATTAAACATTACCAGTGTATATTTCGAGTCTTCGGGACTGAAATAAAAAGGTCTTTTTACTGAGTGTTAAAAGTTTAAAATGATCCATTTTAAAGTTTAACATTCACCAGGATTTTTGTAATGATTTGTGGCTCTAACTTTTAAATGTTTATGCGGAGTAAATGAATCCCCATGACTCCAAATACACACTGATAATGTCTAATCGTGTGAACGAAATTGATATCTGAATTTTTAAAGTAAATATTTCATATCACACCACCATGCTAAAATTTTGTTATTTTTACAAACAAATTTTACAAATGGCATATATACTAGGTGAATGAAAATTACAGCACTGAATAGAAAATATTTCATGTCATAGACGTCACTTGGAGCTAAATTTACCCATCTTCTAATCAACTGGTGTTTTATAATGAAAGCACTTGACAACTTGCTTTAAGTAATGTAAGTAAAGTAATGTAAATCTAATGCTTGGTTACTAGTCCATACTTAATTTATAATTTCAATCATTTTATAAACCTTTTCTGACTTACTGGTAATCGTCGAGAAAACGAAAACAGAGCACTATTTGAGGGTTTCATTGCATTTGCCACAAGGAAATGGCCGTGAAGTCTATGTGTGTTGACTTTAGAATAGGTGTCAGTTAGTTTCAGTAGTTTGGAAGTCTAGGGAACACAATAGTTTGGTCCCTTAGGTTTAATTTATTTTATTTTATTTTTATTTTTTGTGCGAGAACATGTGGCCAAACAGCACTTCCATGCCGTTCTTTTCCTTTCCAGTTTTTTGCTGACAGGAAGAACCACGTGACTGGCTTCCACTGGGCCGCTATACCGGCTTTATGCTATAAAGAATTCAAATAAAAAGCGTTTTGTCAATTCTAAAGTGCTTGTAAAATCATTTGTGCAGTAGTGGCAACAGTTTTATGTTAGAGCGGTTTGATGAAATAAATGAATTGTAATTATCTTGACGTCTGAGAGGGTCTCTAACAGCTACAGTCCTACTTAAAACCCTGTAATAATCAAATTTTGGTTATATTTAGTGTGTGTCTGAAACATTATTTCTATTATTCCACTTTACATATTAATTCTACGATAATAACCACAAACCGTTTTTACAATGGTAGAAAAAATAAGCATCTCTACTCTCGTAAATATATTTGGATACTGTTACATAATGTATCGTAGCTCATATATATAACGACTGCCATATTTCATAACACAAAAGCTGTACGCGATGTAAAGACTATGGAAATTGCGCGAATACCAACAGAATGTTACTGCAAGTATAGAGTATTCTTATCGCTATAAATATTTTATATTATTCTGAAATTCGCAACATACCTATCACGCATTTAGCTGTTACACTGGAGTATTTTACTTTACAAAATATGTTATTTATTTCTTTTAATTTAAACTGGGAATAAAAACTTTTACAGGGTGAGAAACTTACTCGAATGAAAATACTCCGTCGTAAAAGGTATACAAATTGTTCTCGTAATGATCAAGAAGGATATAAAAATAGAAATACATGGTAACTTAAATTAAAAACAGATCCCCCATCAAATCACACACAGCACAAAAACCAAAATTGGTGTCACAAACATTAGCAGAGAAACAGGCACGGGTATACTCATGTTGGATCAGACAGAATTAACCATTAATCGTTACAAGCACTCCATGACAATCTATCATGTTCAAATCTCTTCGTTTCCGTATAAATCCATTTAAAACTGCTGAAGTCTTGATTACAATCTATAATTAGCACCATTCACTACCGAAATGACTTTTTCTTCACGCATGAAGATACTTGCAGCTAACCAATTGCTGTGATCCATTTTTACCATAACTTTCTTTCCTCACCAATTATATTTAGTTCCTTATTTAATCTTCATCATCCTCCTTTACTGCCGCATTTTAAAAGACACAACTTTATTCTTATCAGAAATGTTTGTCTTTTTCGTTCGGTTTCATATGAAGCAATATATCACACAACTTAAGAAAAACTTTTTCACCAACTGTTCCTTGGTGATTTTAGAAACTTGTGTATCTTACCTGTTTCGCTCATCGTCAGATAATCTGATATAAAGCAGCAAAACTTCTCCTCTATTATTTTGAGTTATTATTTACCTTACAATCTCTTATCAAGACACTATCTATTCCCTTCATTGATCTTAGGAGTGCATTTCTGACAAAATTATAACATCGGCCAGGTACGTATGCAGGACTGCATCCTCGGAGGAGACAAAAACTTTTGCTGTCCCTCTTCTCAATTCCCTAAATAAATTCACCATTATCCATTCTTTAACGTGATACTGATGGCTAAGATTTCCAAAATAATGAAAATAAAATATGTAAAATTTATCGATATAAAAAATTATTTATGTCACTGTTTACTGCATTGCTTTAACATAACATCCAAGAAACTGCAATTCAAAGAAATGAAACAACTTGAATGCATTAGTATGAATATGTGAGAAGACCATGTTCCAAGCAGTAACATCGACACACACTATTAACTCATCCAGTGTCTTAATTTGCGTAACATGAAATTGATGAGTTCACTCAAAATTATCAATTCTTCATTTTGCGCTTCGGTTACAAACACAGGTTTTCAGAGTATGGATACCCGAGCATTATTTTCACTTACGTTCGGTACTGTTACTTTTGTTATTAGAATAGTTTCTTTCCTATTTTGTTTTTGGTTATTTTACTGCCTGTGTTTCCCCAGTATCAACTATGGATTAACGAACAGTGTCAGGTGTTTGGTGGCTGCAAACAAGGACTACCGGTGGAAGAGTGGCCTTTCGGCTGTCAGTTTGACCGAAAACCAATCAACGCAGGGTATATCTTGCAGAAGTAACAGAAAAGTATACTATGTCAAACAAAGTTATTATTTTAAATAAAACAATTTTGGTTATTAGGCCATGTCACTATGAAACCTTAAACCATTACACAAGTTTATTAAAAACCATTTTATTAAAAGTGGCTCTGGGTCCGCAAATCTACAAACCTAAACAAACGTTTAATTTTTTTTCTTCTAATATCTTGCTGTAATCCGTCCATGGATCAGTTCCGTTCTTGTTATCGTCATACCTACCCCTATGAACTACTTACTATACAAATGTTTCTCAAAAACCCTGTAAAACAGCAACATTAAAAGCCTGCTGTGAACTTCTTAACCATCAGAAAATTCTTGGGTGTGGTAATGGCGTGAAACGAAACTAATCGACCCTATCAAATTTTATCACAAAATACTAGAACTCATATTAGGAAAAAGTGTGATCAAATTCTCGTCTTGCGATTCGGATAACTCCACCAGTACATTTCATGAAGCGCTTCGTGCTGACGCTAGGATAGTTCTTAGAAAAATTCCATGGCCAGATCCTTGCCACACGTTAGCTTGTACATATTTTTATTGAGATGACTGACGACAGCTGTAAATACGATAGGAAAGTTATATTAGGATCTAACAGCTGTTTATTATACTTGACATATATTCTTTATGAAAATATGTTTTCATCCAGACTAGCTGTCAAGTGACATCTTACGAATTGTTACTGATTGTTTTGCCTGTAAGCATGCATGCAATGGTAGATGATATATTCAGTTAATCAGTCCGTTTAGCTTACAGTCCGTGAAGATGGTTTAGAACGGATACCGGTCGAAGTTATAAGTATAATAAGTAGCTGATGGTTCATAATATGCATTTCCTAAAAACCTCGTGGTTCACCACTGATTACTCTGGCGAATAACAGAGTTAAATGGTAGTTCTTGTTGACCTAGCCAATAAACTCTTTACCTTTATGGATTAATTCTTGATTGCGTAGTTGTTAAATGAAATGATCGATGCATAGCTTCAGAATATTTCGCACAGGTCAATGGATGAGAGTCATGTGCCAAAGAGTGTTCACTAGAAGAATTTATATTTCTACATTACCGCTACTGTTTGCAGCAATCAATATTCCAAACACATGTATTTTCTGCTTTTTTTATATCTATCGAGTGGCTGATCCTCTCTTCCGTCTTTTTTGCTACTGGCACCAATATTTGTTTCTACTGGATCGGTAACTAAAACTATCGAGGCAATGCAGGACGTCCAAGCCAGGAAGATGTACACAAAACTTCGCTGTTGTATACAGGAAGCCGTCTTGCCGAGGCCTTAGAGGCCAAGCGTACAAATAGTGTGTAAACAGAAATTCCTCAAAAACTATATGGTGAATTTTGAAACACGGCCTTAACATTGGCACAGAAACGTAAGCGGATAGTATTGAGTCATAAAACAGCAAAATTACGATATCCGGTATGATATTCTAAATGTAAATGTAATTCAGCGATGAACCCAATATTCATATAACTCGGTTTGTGAACCGACGCAACGCGATTTTTTGGTCCATCGAAAACCCATGAGTCATTCGCGAACATGGACATGACTCTTGCAGAGGAAATGTTTGGTGCGTTGTGTTCGCCGCTGGAGTAACTAGAATTTCTAGATACACCAACAGTAACTTTTTGCGTCTGCTTACAGTTGTTACAGAGAGGGGGGGGGGAGTAGAGACAGCAGCAGTAAAAAAGGAAAGTGGATGGAGATAGGAACAGTGTGTTCAAAACAGAGAGGATACAGTGGAAAAGAAAAAGAGAGATGAGATGAGACCATTTATAATCTTTGAGCGTGTGGAGCCTCAGATCGGTGAAATTAAATAAGAAAATTTTTGACCACTACAGCTCCTTGTTTCCCAGTCTACGGGTTACAAACCAAAGCATCTGCACGTAGATGCGAAGACAGGAGGAATGATGACTGAAGGCACAGGCAATGGACTGTAATAAAGGGATAGTGACAATATGAGACAAAACGAATGAAACAAAGACAAGTAGAGAGAGACAGTGAAAGTGGCAGAAAAGCAGATAGTTGTAAAGAAGTTTGAGGGAAAGCGACGAAGACAGTGACTGTGGGAGATACAGAGAGGAGAAAATACCTATGGCAGAAACAGTGGGAGGAGACTAGGAAAACAGTGGAAAAGAAAGGGAGAGATTGTGTTTAGAAACTTCATTAGCATAATAGATTGATAAAATGACTTAGCATATTCCGTCTGTCTTTAATGATCTCGCTGTCGACGCGACGGGACGTTAAACATCAATCTTTCTTGTTTCTTAACATGATCTGCAAAAAAATGTGCGAATATGTTCGGATGTCAAAATCTTTGGTGAAGAACGCGGAATGACGGCTGAGGCAGCTGGTTCCCCACCTCCCTGTCAGTCTTTTAAACAGGAAATATACCTGTTTTTGTTTTTTTTTTTTTTGTTTTGTTTTTTTTTACCGATAGGAGAATTTTTCAGCTGCTAGTGGGTTATACGTATATCATGGTTTTTTCCCTGTCGTTTTCAGTTATGTGTAATGTCACCCGGATGGCTAAATATAAATGTAATCTAGAATGAATACAAACTTTAAATAAAGAAACTGGAAGATTTCTATTTCTGTATCTTAATGAGGTTATTGTAATTCAAGGAATTTTATTAGGATGAAATTTCCCATTTAGAAATGGAATCGTGTAAATTTCAAAATGACAAAGATGTTTGGTATCTCTTCCGAGCTTTTCCGGTTCCATGTTAAGGGTTATATGTATTTATCCTGCCTAGTAGCTTTCAGCACACAACATTGTTCTTGACTCTTTTTTTATATATTTACGATGTAATTTCATTATTTTTATAACCCCCTATATCTCAAGAAATATGTATGTGTATATATTTGTTAAGGTTATTACTCAGGATCATAAAATTTATGTATTTAATACATTGTATTATATTATTAAAAAAAGGTAGAAACATGCGGTCCATAAGTAACCTAGACACTGAGTAACACCGCATTTTACTTGTGCTCATAGGCTACGTTATGTAAAATGACACATTAATTTGTACATTTTTTTGTATGATTAGTGCTTTAATACTTCATGGCCATGTAAATAAATTACTCATGAGAGTGGAATACCACCACCTCGCTATTTCTAATGAGCTCACCTAGACTTTGAGGTTACCAAAAAATTACGATTTAAGTTGTGTATCTAACATTTACACATCTTATATACTGTTATTCCCTGATGTACTGTTTTAGTATAATGTGTAGGTAGGAATACATCTGTTTTAAATCCATATATGTAACTACGTTGGCTCATCTATTTCAATCCACATATGTAATTGTGTTTAATCATAGGTGCATATTGTTTTTATGGCCGAATTTTACTTTGAAATCTGTAACATCTGTGTACATTTTATTCGAAGGTATGTTGTAAACTAGAATAGGATGTTCTTGTTAAATGCATTAATATCTTGTTACTACAGTCTCTTGCAGCGCTAAAGCAGCTGCGATTAAGGAATATAGCTTTTACGAGCAAATCATCGTTCGTAGTGATAGTAAACAAGTTGACATATAACAGCACACTCTGGCGGCAGTATGTATCTTTGCTGCAAGCCTCACACCGCTGGTAAGTTGTAAGAAGGCGCTCGGACTGTTAACATGACACGTAATGGAGAATTTGTTTTTAAATATTATAACTGTTTTTAATATTTGACGTACCATTTAAAAGTTAAAAGTTGTATATTTGACGTACCGTGCGCCTTCACGAAATGGAAAGCATAGGACACAATGTATGAGTTGTTGCATTATTGCTGTATTTAGTATTATTGTATTTCACACAATATGGAATCCGCTCGTCAGAAAAATAAATTAATTCATTGCGATCTTGGCATTTTAATACTACAACATTAAGTAATTTTCTATGGAGGTAACAGACATTATTCTTTTTCCCCTCTTCCTCACGCTAAAGGTATATGTTACCCGTTCCCACTGGCTTGTTTGTCGACGTGTCGGGAGACGCGGGTAGTGATGTAGTGTGGCGGTGTTGGTGGTCGCGGCGTGCGCTGACGCCAGCCTCCACCTCCACCTCCACTCGGCAGCTCCCCCTACCGCTCGGACCCCTCGCTCAGCACCGCCACCGCCGCCCCGCCGCCGGCTATCGATTGCAGACGTCGGGACTCACAGCAGACGCCGCTAGCGGACCACGTGCGCTGCCTCCCTAGCAGCCTCCCGCCGTCGCTAAACGAGCACGCTGCTAACGCCGCTGCTGCCGCTACAGGTAGCTGACGAGTGAAAGGCTACTCACTACACAGAGTAACAACCTCATTGTAAAATACCGATCTCCTATTACGAGGCTCGTCCAGAAAATAAGTTCCGTTTGGTTATATAAAACGAACTGGTACAGATACAGAAAAAATATTGATTGTACGAAACTCTACAACTGTTAAACTACTTTTCTACATAGCTTCCGAAATTTTGTAGGCAATTGTCATAGCATGGCACAAGGTTTTGTGTGCCTTTTTCATAGAATGTTGCCGCCTGTGTATTCAACCATGTGGTAACATGTTCTTTCAGCTCGTCATCATCGTTGAAGTGTTGTCCACCAAGGACAGATTTTAGGTGTAAGAAGAGGATTACTGTCAAAAGATTTTTTATTTCACGATAATGCCTGACCCCACACACCGAATGTGACCAAACAATTCTTACGGAAATTTCAATGGGACCTGTTTGATCATCCTCCATACAGCTCGGACCTCTCTCCTAGCGACTTTAATCTCTTCTTACACCTAAAATCTGACCTTGTGATCAACACTTCAATGATGATAAAGAGCTGTTACCACATGGTTGAATACACAGGCGGCAATCTTATGTGAAGGATGCATGCAAAAACTTGTGGCACGCTATGGCAAGTGCCTACAAAATTTCAGCAGTTATGTGTAAAAGTAGTTTAAGGGTTGTAGAATTTTCTGCAATAAAAATTTCTTCTGTATCTTTGCACAATTTCATTCTATTACCAAACGGAACTTACTTTCTGGAAGCGCCTCGTAAATAGATCGCTTTCAAAAAAGAAGATATCGCTGGAAACAGCATATGAACAGGAACCACTGACGAGTATTAAAAATAGGGCACCCAGAGGAAAGAAGGTTGTTTTTATCATTCAACTAGCTGATAACCCGGCGTTGTCCGGGTATTTATTTATTTATTTTAGCCTGGAGTTAGTACTTCTCCCTTCTCTCTCTCTCTCTCTCTCTCTCTCTCTCTCTCTCTCTCTCTCTCTCTGCCATCTCCTTTTTTCTAAAAAAGCATACTATATTTATCAGAGAATATATAAGAAATAAGGCCGTCTTGCATAATGTACAAAATTATACGTGCAGTGTCCAAACAAAGGAAGATAGCAATCAAAATACAAATGGGATATCAAATTCGCACGATCCCATATTTATCAAGTTATATGTTGTACAAATGTATAATTTTTCAGGTATATATTCATTTGTATAAGTACCGTATGTCTGTAAAATCTGTGCGAATACAGTTAGTAGTAAAGAAGTAATAGATTAAAACTTAGTGTTTGATAGGGGTCTTTTCATGAACGTTACTGTTTATGTGCTCATGTCTCATCAACTATGTGTCGTACTGTGATACAATTTCGAAGACACATTGAGCTATATGTGTGTATACTGTCTGTAAAATTTGCTGCTGCTAAAATTTGTTGTTTAGGAATTATAAACTGTAACGTCATACCGAATGCCGTAGTTTCCGTCCACGAACAGAGGAAGAGTAATGAGCGACAAACATTTTTCCTTTGATAATTTTGTCATGGTTGTCACCGAGAAAAAGTTCGATAAAGGTTTGAAATTCTGTTTAAAGTTGGTTGCAAGTCGGTAAGTATTGTCATTCTCTTACACTGTATGAATGAAGTCTCGTTGCATTATGTGAATTTTTTTTCAACTATATTGTTTATGACGTTGTATCTCATGAAACATGTGTCGCATGTGGTTCATACCACGACAGAATCGTTACCTCGCGGTAAGGAATATGTGCACCACGTTTGGTTGAAATCGGCCCAGTGGTTTAGGAAGAAGTGTGCAACACTGTAATTTGATGCAACAGTTTTTCGCGCTTCTAATTGTTTGTAACGTCATATCTCGTCAACAATGTGTTGTAATTGATCGTAACACCGTCCTCGTGGATTGAGGCTTTCGTGTGCAAAATTTCGTAAACATTGGAAGAAAACTGTAGATTTGTACATAATAAGTACACACAAACCCACAGACACTCTGCTTTATATATAAAGATATGGCTGTCTTGTATAATGTACAAAAATATAAGTGCAATGCCCAAAGAAAGAATAGTATTATAGTGAAGTTTAAAGGTAGATCTGTCGGAACTGATGAGTACTCCTAGGATATACACTGTCTCAATCTCTTCCCATTCTTGTAGCTCTATAGAAGTCCATGGCTGTGGCCTGCAGCAATGTGTGCTTCATGGTTCAAATTTGTCAGCAGCATTGTAATTTTTGAGGAATTTCCTTAAGCTTACTGGTATACAGGACTCTCATAGTAGTAAATACGTAAATGTATTAAATCGTGGTGCTTGAAAGATTTTACCCATCGCAGTATATGTAATCTCATATTTATTGAATTATATTCATTTCTATACGTGCTGTATGTTCGTAAAATCTGTTACGAATACAGTTAGTAGTAAACAAGTAATAGACTGAAACCTCATGCTTGATGATCCGGTTATATATGAACTTTATTGTTTATATCCTTATCTCATGAACTTTGTGTCGTACTATGATAACATTTCGAAGGTACATTCAGCTGTATGTGTGTTTACTGTCTGTATAATTTCCTGCGAGTGCAATTTGTAGTGTAGAAATTATATCTTGTAACCTCATCCCGAATTCTGTTGTTTTACTCCATGAACAGCGATAAATTAGTAAGCGAGAAACATTTTTCCTTTCTTCTTTTGGTAGGATTGTCAATTACAAAAAAGTATAATAAATGTTTGTAATTATATTTAAAGTCTGTTGCAAGTCTCTAAGTACTCTCATTCTCATACAGTTTATGAATAAAGTCTCGTTCTACTATGTGGCAGATTTTGCGACTCCTATTGTTAATGACGTTATATCTCCTGAACAATGTGTCGTATGTGGTTCTTTAACTCTACAGCAATTGTTAACTCATAGTAAGGAAGATGAGTACCACATTTGGTTGAAATCGGTTTAGGAGGAAATGCGCAGCATTGTCGCTTGATGCAGCAGTTTTTCGTACGTCTCGTTGTTTATGACGTCATATCTCGTGAACTATATGTTACAAGTGATCCTTAAATTTACGGCGACCCTCCTCATGGATTGAAGCTTACCTGATCCAAATTTAATAAATATTGGAACAAGACTGTAGATTTGTATGCAACACGTACGCACAAACACATGGACGCTCTACTTTATATATAAAGATTTTATCACTAATTCTAAGCAGCCCAACACGAATGCCTCTCTTATGCCGTCTTCATGATTTCAAAGTAGTTCTCTGTATTTCGGTATTTGTCTTCACTTACAGTTTTTACCTTCTACGGTTCTTTCTTTACCACTGAGTTTATTCCCCGATGACTTAACACGTGTGGTGTCATCCTGTACCTTCGTCGTATCAGTTTCTTCCGAATGTTTCTTTTATTGCCAATTCCACGAATAACTTGCCGCGGTGGAGTAGCCGAGCGGTCTAAGGCGCCTCGCTGCCGAGTGCGCGGTTGCTCGCCGTCGGAGGTTCGAGTCCTCCCTGGGGCATAATTGTGTATGTATGTATGTATGTGTGTGTGTGTGTGTGTGTGTGTGTGTGTGTGTGTGTGTGTGTGTTGTCCTTAGGTTACTTTACCTTAACTTTAAGTAGTTGGTAAGGTACGGACTGATGACCACGCAGTTTAGTCCGATGGATTCACAAACATTTGAACATTTGAACATTGAAGAACATCCCCATTCGTTATCAGCCCATCTAAATTCCAACATTATTCTGTAGCACCCGTAGCCATAAATTACCTAGACTAGCAATACCGCATGCGGTATCAGTGTAGTCAATGAATTTAGCGCTCAGAAAGATATTACTACTCCGAGGGCGTGTAAGCAACGAATTGTTAGAAATGTTTGTAAAGCTTATGGGCCTTAACTACGGGGTCATCAGTCCCTAAACTTACAAACTACTTATGAACTACCTTATACTAAAAACAGCACAAACATCAATGCCCGAGGGGGATTCGAATCCCCGACGGGGAACGGCCTCGTGCATCGTAGCATAACGCCTCAAGGCACTCGTCCTCGCCGCAGCGGCGCAACGAATTGTGTTCCGATAACAAGGTCATGGCGTTAGTGTTCCCATTAATATTTAAATGTCTGTTAACCTTTTGGAGCAAACTGACATGGTCCTCAGTCCCTAAACTTACCATTTACTTAAACTAATATACCCTAAGGACAATACACTCACCCATGCCCGATGGACGACTGGAATCTCCGGCGGGAGCGGCCGCCCAGTCCGAGGCACGAAGCCTTAGACCACGCGGTCATTCCCGCGCTGCAGTTGTTGTGAGTATACTGTTTTCCGTTGAGAACAAATATCTTTATTCGTTTGAGAGTTCTTACGAAAACTGCAGTCTGCTATCAACGTAAACATACTGATCATTGATGTTCGCCGCGGCCGAGGGAACTGAGTCGCTCCAGTCACTTTCTGTTCGGCCACTACTGTCGGGGGTTCGAATCCCCCCTCGGGCATGGATATTTGTGCCGTCCTTAGTCTTAGTTAGTTCATAAGTAGTTTGTAAGTTTAGGGACTGATGACCCCGTAGTTAAGTCCCATAAGCTATACAAACATTTGAAATTTGAATTGATGTTGGTATCATAACAAGATTCTACTATTTACGTGTTACATTCAAGTAGTCCGCAAATATTAGCTCAATTCCAGAACTTGTTTAAACTACTTCAAAAAGTTTACCATGTTTTTCCACTTCACAAAATCATGTAAGTACCATACAAAAACTTCTTAGCGTTTGTGATGCTAAGATGTTGGCACCACGCTTCATTTATAGCCGTGACTTTCCTAGTCTAGTATATGTCTGTGGTAGTACCACATCCAAAATGCTTGAATTTTTTTCTGTTCCGATTTTCTCACTCATATTAAGATCAATGTTTGATACCAATAGATCCTAGAATGCCTTGTTAGCCTGTGCCAATCTACTTTTTACGCTTACTTGTTTTATCCGCGGTGTATGTTTTGTTTCCAATATATTAGAATTACATAATTCATGGACGTCATGATCAAGAATTTTGATGTTAAGATTCTCGCTGTTTTCGAATCTGCTCTCTCATATTGCAGTTTACTCGTTCCATTCAAAAGGTTTCTCTAATTCTACTTCACTTTCGCTGCGGATATCAGTAACATCTGTGAATCTTATCACTAATATCATTATATTTCAAACCAGATATCGTTAGGCAAAGAGGTGTTATTCTTATTTGTTAAAAGTTTATTTATTTATGCAAAATCTTATGGAACATATTGAATACTTTCGGCTATTAAATTTAATAATTTTCTGGCCATACTGACAAACTGTAGATTGAGAATATTTATGTGCATATACATTTCTATTTAGGCAGTAGCCAAAAAGTTTGAAAACAACGAAGACTTACAGGTTGTAAACCAGTATCTTCCAATCATAAGGTAAAAACGAGTTGCCATTTGCATCCCTTGAAACTTTTAGCCAGGAAATATGTAGAAAATTACAACTATTAATATATAACGTCATATATCACGTCACACCACTCCCATGAACCACAGACATTGCCGAGGTGGGGTGGCTTGCGTGCCTCAAAGATGCAGATGGCCGTACCGTAGGTGCAACCACAGCGGAGGGGTATCTGTGGAGAGGCCAGACAAACGTGTGGATCCTGAAGAGGGGCAGCAGCCTTTTCAGTAGTTACAGGGGCAACAGTCTGGATGATTGACTGAGCTGGCCTTGTAACATCAGCTAATGTGGCTTTGCCACACAGTTACTGCGAACGGCTGAAAGCAAGGGGAAACTACAGCCGTTACATTTCCCGAGGACATGCAGCTCTACTGTATGAAAATATTATGATGGCATCCTCTCGGGTAAAATATTCCAGAGGTAAAATAGTCCCCCATTCGGATCTCCGGGCGGGGACTACTCAAGAGGATGTTGTCATCAGGAAAGATAATACTGGCATTCTACGGATCGGAGCGTGGAATGTTAGATCCCTTAATCGGGTAGGAAAATTAGAAAATTTAAAAAGGGAAATGGATAGGTTGAAGTTAGATATAGTGGGGATTAGTGAAGTTTGGTGGCAGGATGAACAGGATTTCTGGTTAGATGAGTACAGGATTATAAGTACAAAATCAGTTGGGGGTATCACAGGAGTAGGACTGATAATGAATAAGAAAATAGGAATGCAGGTAAACTACTATGAGCAGCACAGTGATCGCATTATCATTGTCAAGATAGATACGAAGCCAACACCGACAACAGTAGTACAGGTTTATATGTCAACTAGCTCTGCCGATGATGAGGAGATAGAAGAAATATATGAGGAGCTAAAGGAAATTATTCAGACTGTTAAGGGAGAGGAAAACTTAATTGTGATGGGAGACTGGAATTCGGTAGTAGGAAAAGGAAGAGAAGGAAAAATAGTAGGTGAATATGGACTGGGCAAAAGGAATGAAAGAGGAAGCCGCCTGATAGAATTTTGCACGGAACATGATTTAATTGTAACGAACACGTGGTTTAAGAATCACAAAAGAAGGTTGTATACTTGGAAGAGACCAGGAGACACCGGAAGGTATCAGATAGATTTTATAATGGTAAAACATAGATTCCGGAACCAAGTTATAAACTGTAAGACATACCCAGGGGCAGATATAGACTCTGACCATAACTTGTTAGTCATGAACTGTAGGCTGAAACTGAAAAAAACTGCAGAAAGGTAGGAAAATAAGGAGATGGGACCTAGATAAATTGAAGGAACGTGAAGTTCTGGAGAATTTCAGAGGGAGATTTAGGCAACAATTGACAGAAACAGGAGGAAATAAAACAGTAGAAGAGGAATGGGTAGCATTGAGAGATGAAATAGTGAAAGCAGCAGAGGACAAAATAGGTAGAAAGGCAAGACCTACAAAAAATCCTTGGATATCACAGGAAATACTAAATTTAATTGATGAAAGGAGAAAATATAAAAATGCAGTAAATGAAACAGGCAAAATGGAGTACAGACGACTAAGAAATGAGATTGACAGGAAGTGCAAAATGGCTAAGCAGGAGTGGCTAGAAGCCAAATGCAAATCTGTAGAAGAATGTATAAGAAGGGGAAAAGTAGATACCGCCTACAGGAAAATAAAAGAGACATTTGGGGACAAGAAAAGCAACTCTACCAATATCAAGAACTCGGATGGGAAACCAGTTCTCAGCAAAGAAGGGAATGCTGAAAGGTGGAAAGAGTACATAGAGCAGCTCTACAAAGGAAATGAACTTAGAGACGATGTTGTAGGAAGGGAAGAGGAAGTGGATCAAGATGAAATAGGAGATACTATACTGAGAGATGAATTTGACAGAGCTCTGAAAGACCTAGGTCGGAACAAGGCCCCAGGAGTAGATGACATACCCTCATAGCTACTGAAGTCTCTGGGAGAGCCAGCCATGACAAAACTATTTGAACTGGTGTGTAGGATGTATGAGTCAGGCGAAATACCCTCAGACTTTAAGAAAAATGTAATAATTCCCATTGCAAAGAAACCAGGCGCAGACAGGTGTGAGAATTACAGGACCATCAGTTTGATAAGTCATGGTTGCAAAATTTTAACACGAATTATCTACAGGAGAATGGAAAAGCTGGTTGAATTTGACCTCGGGGAAGATCAGTTTGGATTCAGGAGGAACGTAGGAACCCGAGAGGCAATACTCACTTTACGTATTATCTTAGAAGATAGATTAAGGAAAGGCAAACCTACATTTTTAGCTTTTGTAGATTTGGAGAAAGCGTTTGACAATGTTGACTGGAATACACTCTTTCGAATTCTGAAGTCAGCAGAGGTAAAAGATAGGGAAAGGAGAGTTATTTACAACTTGTACAAAAGCCAGACGGCAGTTATTAGACTCGAAGGGCATGAAAGGGAAGCATCAGTTGGGAAGGGAGTAAGACAGGGTTGTAGCCTTTCTCGGATATTATTCAATTTGTACATCGAGCAGGTGGTGAAGGAAAGCAAGGAAAAATTTGGAATAGGGATTAAAGTTCAGGGGGAAGAAATAAAAACATTGCGTTTTGCTGATGACATTGTAATTCTATCAGAGACAGCAAAGGACCTGGAAGAGCAGTTGAATGGCATGGACAGTGTGTTGAAGAGAGCTATAAAATGAACATTAACAAGAGCAAAACAAAAATTATGGAATGCTGTCTTAGAAAATCAGGCGACGCTGAAGGAATTTGATTAGGTAACGAAACAATGAAGGTGGTAGATGAGTTTTGTTACTTGGGTAGTAAAATAACATGCGATGGTCGCAGTACAGAGGATATAAAATGCAGAATGGCAATGGGAAGAAAAGCATTTTTGAAAAAGAGAAATTTGCTAACATCGAATATTAATTTAAGTGTAAGGAAGTCTTTTCTGAAGGCATTTGTGTGGTGTGTTGCCTTGTACGGGAGTGAAACATGGACGATAAGCAGTGCAGACAGGAAGAGAATAGAGGCTTTTGAAATGTGGCGCTACAGAAGAATGCTGAAGATTAGGTGGGTAGATCGCGTAACTAATGAAGAGGTACTGAACAGAATTGGCGAGAAAAGGGATTTTTGGCATACCCTGACCAAAAGAAGGGATCGCTTGGTAGGACACATTCTTAGACATCGAGGAATCGTAAATTTAGCATTGGAGGGAAGTGTGTGGGGTAAAAATCGCAGAGGGAGACTAAGAGATTCTTATAGTAAGCAGATTCAAGTGGATGTGGGTTGCCGTTCTTATGAGGAGATGAAAAGGCTTGCTCAGGATAGAGTAGGGTGGAGAGCTGCATCAAACCAGTCTCCGGACTGAAGACCATAACAACAACAACAACAACAACAACATCACGTCACAAACAATGCGATGCATGACATATTAGCTTTTTCCTAAAAACGAGCGCATTGTACCCTATATTTATCCATTGTATAATAATGAGAGCATTAATGTTTCCAACAAGCATTGAACACAATTTTAAGCAGTTCATAACAATGTTTTCTATTATATGCTTAAAGTCAAATACTTAGCACATTAGCTCATCGTAAGGTAATCAGACGTCTGAAGCAAATATGTACGGATGAATTTTCTTATGGTACGGATGGTTTACTAGTCAATCTGGGTTCACCAATAAACATGACAGATCAAATATGTGGAGCAGCAGGTCTCATAGCCCACCGGCTACCAAACCTCGCTTGGATTGCGTGGATTCTATACATAGTCGCAAGGGCAATATGGTACTAGGCCACGCAAAACTTACAGATATGTTTTCCGATTCTTTTCCCAACTTAGCTACTATTATCTCTCTGCTCCCCGCACCATCTACCATCTCTCTCTCTCTCTCTCTCTCTCCCTCTCTCTCTCTCTCTCTCTCTCCTCTCTCTCTCTCTCTCTCTCTCTCTCTCTCTCTCTCTCACACACACACACACACACACACACAGACACACACACTTTCTCACTTTCTTCTACTCTCCCTTTCTCTGTGCATCTGCTCCCCCTTTCTCGGCCGATCTCTTCCCCCTATCTGTCCTTCTCATCCATCCTTCTGCTCCAGCCTTTCAGCCTATGAAAACATACTTTTATATACCATATTTCATGGAGAAATGTGAAACGGTTTCGATGTTACTGCAAGGTATCCAACGTCATGCACCATACAGTGGCTTGTGCAGAATAAGAACTTCTCCATAGAAATATATATACATATGACAACTTTCATGACGCTCCTAAATAAATCTTATTTAGATAGCGTAGTTTCTCTTGTGTTGAAAGGCACGTGTGCAAAATTTCATCAAATCTGAATAAAACTGAAGATGTGTATGAATTACAAATAAACAAGCGGATGCTCTTCTTTATACATAAGATAATATGACTGGTTGTGTAGCAGAACAGAGAATCTGTATTACTAGAAGGCATGGACGCGCATGTACACTCAAAATTCTTTTGATTTACAAAACTCTGCATGTAAAGAAATTTCGTATATTGCAGGAGAAATTAAACAGCTTACAGCACGCAGGACTGAGAAATTCAGTGTGGCTGATATCTAACTTTCTCATCTCTGTTTCCTTCCACGAGACTACTAAGTGCATATTAGAAAGACGAATGGAGAGCTTAGGGGGATTAGGCAGTTGTGAGAACTATCGCACCGACTTAAGGCTTGTGGCTTTCTTACACCACTCTTCGTGAACGGAGCGAGTGTTCCGCCTTTAACGACCTGCGCTGCCGTCGATCCTTTTCTCTGTCCCCTCCACTTTACTCCTCAAGAAAAGAAAGAAATTGACACTGGTTGGTGTCCTTTTTTCTGCAGGAGGAACAGAGCGATACTCTGCAGAACTCGAATCGTTATCACACATTTTAAAAAATAAGTTACTGACGTGATGGCACAATAAATTTTACCATCGGTGTACAGAAGCACTTCTGAATTACAGCAATGCTGGACTACTTTTAGGGCTGGATCAAAAACTACGGCTTTATTCATGTGCAATGCAGAAATGTGCCCTGAACATTAAAGTCACCTAATTCATTTCAAGGGCTTGGTATTCACTCTCTATTCTTATTATTGTCTACGTCTCTTACATGGGTGTTAGAATGAGTGTAATGTTCGTCTTGCAAAATAGTCTTACTTCATTAGCACTTCTTTTTCCCAGGCTTAGCCTAACATAGACTGGTAAAATTCATTGCTTATTTGTGCCCTTTTCTTAATTTTTTGCCTCCACACAAGAATTCAGTTATAACACTTCCTAGATAACTCAAGTTGTCCACTAGTTAGGTATCCCGTCCTTTAATATAAATTTGTCTCTTACCGTCTCTGTCCTCTCTGCTACCATCAAAGTATTGTTTTTCTTGACACTGAAATTCATTTCATAATTCTCGATCTTCGCGTCAAACTATACGGGGTGCAGGTAGACTGTATTAATGTTCACCTGATGACAGTTGTACTGTCTTCGAGTACTACCACAGGTCCCTTTGAAGTATAGGTGAGTGCTCCCACTACATAACACTGTTCCCAATGAATGTGGTCGTTGTGCGACGCTTGTTTTGAGCAGCCGTTTACCTGGATATCGGTGTATCTGTAGACAATCCGGGGTCTAGTAAGGAATGTAATTCATTCCACCATATGACACGCTTACATTGATCCTCGACCCAACTTTGATGCTCCCGAGCCATACAAACGATGTAGTTAAGACAACGTGACTCCTCGTAGGGATGGTCTGTTTCGGAGACACATGTTCAGAAGTGTGCTCTGACCGATGTGCTGCCTGACTTTTGTTGGCTGTAGTTGTAATGTGCTCTGACGTTACAACCTGCCACCAAACGCCTGTTTTACACAGTGACGAAGCCTTTGAATTTGTCGTTTTATGATGACACGTGGACAGTTGACCAGATTCACAGTTTCCGAAATGTTCGTCGTAAGGTACCGTGTCACAATGTAGTGATCCAGAACATATTTCAGATGTCACAACTGGCTTTTCCAGCGTTAGCGATGTGGTGTCGCACAAGTACAAAGTGCGCGCCACCTACTTTCGCCGCGCGCCGCCATGCACGCACGGCGCGGCGTTCTCACGACGACAGCCACGAGCGCCCTCTGCTGCAACCCCGCTCGTGGCCACCAAGGAAAGACACCGGTCATTGGGACTGAGTTAGCAACCAGTTAGGACCTTCGTAATCAGATAGGCACCAGTGAAGACTTTGCTATTGTACAGGCACTAGGCAGGCCTCTAACAACTATGTATCAACATTCTGCAGTACTATGTAAAAGTTAAGTATTGTTACATTCTGTGCAATATATATCTCTTTCTAATTTACTCTAGTGTTTGTAGTTTCTGGCTGCTCCCCTCCGTACCTGCACCGGCGTGCTATCTTTGTTACTGTGTCGGTCTCGTTCCACTCGGCCACCGACACCTACGACGAGGCTGGGACACAAAAGCGACGTCGAAGTTGGGACACAAAAAGCGATACATTGTGAATTTCTTTCGTATTTTATATTAAATTCAATACCGGTAGTAAGTATTGTTTTAAAATATATTTCTGCCGTCGGCAATAATTGTCAACGCAACCGGACTATACTGCATCCTGGTCGGCGGCTTCTAGGTGCAGTTAGACACCTGGAGCACCGAGTTTCACCCGTGACCAATTTATTATTTTAACGATTAACAGAGAAATACGTAATCTGATTCGTAAAAAGAAAATTTGTTCGCGACTTACCTTTGAAATGTTAACACGTGTACAAGAAATGTGTCTTCTGTGTTCATACATTTGTTAAAAAGCAATAAAAACTGTGAAAGAAAGTATTTAATAAAAAAATCATACTGGGAAATTTTCACGTTTAAGTGAGATGTAATTAAACATTGAGTGATGGAAAATATGCGATAAGATCTTTGGCGGTAAAATATTCCGCTGTTGAATGTGAAAATCTTACAAGATATTTTTGGTGGGATTTTACTTTGTTTATGATGTCGGTTAAGAAGTAAAATTTAACTTCAGACTTGTCTTCTTTCTGACGTGTTACGTTATCTTGATTCAATAGTGCCAGGATTTTATGAGTGTTTCAATGGCACTGACATATACCTAACTTATCGCTGGTATACAGTGTTTAAGGCAGTTTTGTAGAGACGTAAAAACCTGACACATGGTACACAACCTGAACCCGTATATGAAATGTAAAAGATAAAAATGAATTGGTGTTCGTTAGTCTCGCCAAAACTCAAGAACGACTGAACCGATTTGGCTAATTTTAGTCTTTAAATATGCGTGTAAGTCCAGGGAAGGTTGAAAGACGACCGTCTGTCGTCTTCTATATATTTTTTTTTATATTTCTATGAAGTTATAATTTATTTAATGTCGCTAGATTATAATTTTTTTAAACTTGAACCCCACTCTTTTCAAGGCTTGAGGAATAGTATTTTTATTTCATGTGTTAAAAATTAGTTAATATTGCTAGGTTTTTCTTATTTTGTTGTGTTAATGATTTATTATTATATTAATTAATGTGGCATTAATTAATGTGGCATACGCCACTGACCCTGTGAGAATGTGCAGCTTCCACTCTTGTTTCTTCCATACCCATCAGGCAAGTAACTATGTGGGTATCCTTCTGATTTTCACTAATATTTCGCGATATTCTCTCCCCGCCTATTTTAATTTTGCTGTCTCTTCTCCGTCTGGTAGTACGAACTCTGTCTGTGTCAGCAATTCTCTCTGAGCCTTGTACAACTTCCTTCAATAGCTTCCTTATGTAATTCTAAACATTTCTATGGGTTGCATGCTGTAATTCTTAATTTTATTTTTCCGACTTTGTAATTATTTCATTTTTGTGGTTTTTCAGAGACTGGACTTCATCCGTCTCTGTAATCGTCTTCTATCGCGTGTAGCTGTATTTCATTCGCTTCCTTATATAATTATAAGCATTTCTAAGGGTTGCATGCTGTAGTTAATTTTCTTTATTTTTCGGAAACTGATTTTATTCAGTTTGATCGGTTTTCGGAACCACGTGGGTCCGAGTTCCGACTTCCGGCGTATGCAGCTTGTCGCCTGAATTCACGCCACTTCTCATATAAAACCAGTACCTAGATCGATTTCTAACAGACTGCAACTTAAGAATCCACCGTGAGTTTGTATAATGAATCCGATTTTCAACCACTTCACCTTCAGTGAAGTGCGTTCATGTAACGTAGCCGTGTGTCGCCGTTGGCGTGTTTGCTCGCGGTCCAATTCAGATGTAATTTAACTTGGCTATACGCGCCATCTCAAAACAGGCACGACAGACCAGAGGCAGCTTCAATGTGTTTTTGTATATTGTGTTTTGTGCTGCCTCCGACTTGCTGTATTCGCCTACGATAGCGGCGCCTTTTCCCGCCTCGTGTCAGCACGCTGTTTTTGGTGAGTTTCGCTGTGGCATTGCGTGTGTGAGAGAGAGAATGAGTGTTGTTTGTGAATCCTCCCCCCCCTCTCCAGTAGCGTTAAATCATGTATAATTTAGGCTGGGCACCGTCCGCATTAATCCATGTAAGATATGCATTTTTATTATATTAACAAAATTGGTTCCCCATTTTGCTTGTTTTCTATCTGAATAAACGAGTCTAAGTTTAGCATAATCCGTAAGTTACCTAAAAAATTGTAGTTTTAGAGCACCTTCCCTCTTTTATTTAATATTGTTCTTCACAAGTGCTGAGAACTAGCTCAGATGCAATTTTTCTTATGTCTAAATTCCGTTGTGCTATAAATGTTTTTTTAGCCACCTTTCTAAGATAACGTTAATTGTGGTGGCTTGGTAATTAATGTCTGGGTGTAATAACGTGTGAGCTGCGACGTATATTGACCACTGTAGTATTAACTTCCTGTTATTGAAGAAATTTGAAACGAGTCAGTTCTCAGTTTGAGCCAGGGAACAAGGCTTTGTAGCAGGGAGTAATCAGTAATTGACACGAACCTCATTTTCTAATTTTAGTGATAAAACAATGCTCTTGTTACGTACAGTGGTCGACTTTTAATGTGATAAAATATGGAAAAGTTGGCCGGAAGAGTGAGCTATCAATACCGTTGTACCAATTGCGATAAAATTATGTATAATTCATGCTGAAAGCAAGAGGAAGGTTCGCATCAAATAAAAATTTTGAAAAGTCGCCCGGAAAGTATGACAGGTACTTCTGCCATTCTATCCACTTTTTACAGAAGTGACAAGGCATTGTTAAAAGCTAATTATGACTTGTGATAAACAGTTAAGAAATCAAAGAGTAAATAGCTTTTCCAGAGAGTATTACGGAATCAGTTGAGATATCTAGGTTCAGAACTATTATCATGCAGACTGAACTAAAACGGTTCGACGTCTTTCTGTCGGCTCTACGGACTGGAAATAAAAACATCACGGCAACCGAGACAGGGTCATATTGCTTTAGAGAGGGTTGGTTTTAACTTGTGTTTAATCTACGAGACTAATTACACAAACAGCTGGGTTTAGATAGTGCTGGTAGTGCAATGCAACAGCAACGTGACTTACCCCATTGAAGAGCTATAGGAAGGCTGGAAGCTATTGGAGTGTCACAATGTGTAATTTCCAGGGCCTGGACGGGGTTTCAGACATCGTTAGAAAAAAGGCAAGCCCAAGGTCATCCATCGGTTACTTCAGAAAGAGATGACCGTTACCTACGGTTAACAGCCCGTCGAGACAGGAAGCTGAGTGCAACGCAGCTGCAACCCATTCTCCAGGCAGCAACAGGACACGCAGTATCAACACAAAATTGCCTTCGGGAAAATGACCGCTAATCACGGAGGCCTATGCTGTGTGTCCCCTTGAAACCATGACACCATTTAGCCCGCAGAAACTGGGTCTGAAGAACAGGATTGAGTATAGTTCACAGATGAGTTGAGATTTTGTGTTCAGCCGGATAATTGTTCTCTCATCTGGATAGAACGTGGAACTCGGAACAATCGTGCTTATTTACAAGAAACATCACCATATCATGGGCGAGTATTGGCGGACGTACCGACCTCTACGTCGTTGGGAATGGCGCTTTGACTGCTCATAGGTTTAGAGACAAGACATTTTGTTGTGCCCTACGCTGGTGCGATAGAAGATGGGTTCCGTCTGGTGAACGGTAACGCTCGTCCGCATAGAGCTGCAGTGGTGGACAACATGCTTGAAGCTGAGAGAATTGAAGGAATGGCGTGGCCAGCTTGTTCAGCGGACCTAAACCCAATTGAGCATGTTTGGGATGCACTGCAGGCAGAACAGTATCTCCCACAACGGTTGCAGAGCTGGATATTGCACTCAAGGACGAAAGGCAAGTTATTATTCAAGAGCTGATTGATAACCTCATAACGTCCATAGCACGAAGGTGTTTAACTGCACTGGCCGTCCGAGGTTACAGGGCAACGAGAATGACTTTTTCACTATTATGGTAGCCGCATGTTGCCTCGCTCTAAGTGAGCTCCACGTAAAACCAAGTAAAGAGTTGAGACAGTGTATCTTTTATTTAGATGACCGGTTACGGCAAATTATACTGCTATCATCGGATCTGACATTCACATAGGCAACGTCACAGAGGAAGCCTGGTAAAACTGCATTTGTTCTCTAACATTATTTGTGTTGTGACATGCCAACAATAATGTTGGAGAACAAGTACACTTTTACTATGCTTCCTCTGTAACGTTGCCTACGTGAGTGACAGATCCGATGACGGCAGTATAATTTGCCAAAACCTGTCATGTAAATAAAAGACAACTAGCGATCTCGGCTGAATTTTTTTTTCATTGAATAAGATCTTATTGTCCACCTCTTCCAATGCAGTGTTGTGGGATACTGTTCATGTGAGGCTGCATCTCAAGGTCAAAATATTGCAGTTCGTCGTCATGCAAAAAGATGAAATCTTTGCAATCCTCGTGAACTTGAGGAAGGAACCAATTTTGGAAGATGTTACGATTTCCTCCACAGAAGAAAAATGTCCATAAATTTTGTGAGAATAAACGGCATACAAAACATCGAATTTATGTAACGGTGTTAATGTTTGACTACAACGCCAGGATTTTGTTGCTCCCAAATTCTTACATTATGGCGTGTTTATTTATCTGATGGATGAATCGTCACTTCATCCGGAAACATACATCGTTCGTGTATTCTAATTGCATTATTTCCTACACTGTAATTAACGAAATCAGCTATCGTTTTCTTTAATCGTAATAAATGAAATAGTTAGTCTGGATTTTTTTTTTTTTTTTTTTTTTTTTTTGGGCGAGGGGTGTTCGAAAACGGATTTTTTTAGAACGTCGCTTTGTAGAAAATACAGGTTTATTTCTGAAAAAGCGAAAATAAATACCAGCTATTATTGATATTGCTGTTTATTTACGATATAGCGGCGTTACCGGTTTCGAACAGACGATTTCAACTTCAGACTCTTGTTCATGTCCAGATGCACATCTGTTAAATTTTATTCAAATCAAATGTTCAAATGTTTGTATAGCTTATGTGACTTAACTACGGGGTCATGAGTCCCTAAACTTACAAACTACTTATGAACTAACTAACACTAAAGACGGCACAAATATTCATGCCAAGGGGGGATTCGAACCCCCGACCGTAGTGGCCGTGCAGACCGTGACTGGCGCGCCGCTGTCCCCTCGGCCACCGCGGCCGGCTAGAATTTTATACCTCTTTTCTACTCTTATATTGGTGCCCTACAGTACAAAACGACGATAGAAATAATCTACCTGAACGTAACTACCACTAATAACAATATAACACACGGTAAACAAAGCTTGAAGATAGAGATGTTGCAGTTATTTTTCATTTACGCTAAAAATAAAATAAAATATAATTTTTTTTAAATAATAGAAAAAATTTAAAAAGTGTTTCTCGACGTGAACAGCAGTCTGAAGATCAACCGACTGTTCGGAACAACAAACGGCGCTATTTTCTAGATAAGTGGCTTTCTAATGACGGCTGGTCGCTGTTTTCTTCTATGCAAGAATCAACCTATATAAGTACTTTCATTTCGATCGAAAATGAAATGCGCTTATAGCTGCTCTTGGAGTGTAAGTTTTTTGCCTTTTTTCAGAGTTTATCCATTTGTGGTCTGTATTGATTCATGAACTAGTTCCTATGTTTAAATGTAGTGTCTGCAGTTTGAAATTTCAGTTTTCCCCACTGATTTAACTCAGTGCCAACTGACAGTAACTTCCTAAATTTCTTTTTATCTTGATTCCTCATTTGTCCTTCCTCTCTCTTTTCCTTACTGCATCACCTGCCAGCAACGTCACAGGTAGAATTTAATCTTGCAGTGGACAGTCGGTGTAATGTTGTCACTCATTAATGTATAATAGTGTTTTCGAAGATACGAAGGAAAACAGAATCAGGACACTTTCTGGAATTTAAGACGTTATTTCTTTTGCGAGTGACATACAGCCAGATGAAAAAAGATTAAAATACGCCAGTCACATTTTAGATGACGTAGAGGAGCAGCGATGTTCCTTTCAGTTGAAGACCGTAATGCACGGCGAAGAGAAGACGGTGATCTTTACCGTGAAGTGACTCACAGTGCTGTTGCCGGTAATTACCATACTCGTGTTTCCTGTCTGTAGGAGAGATATATTTAACTCCTGCACCTAAAATGACAGCGCAGCACATATTAATTTTCGTCCCAGGTTGGCCTGTCGGCTCGGATTTGTTCTCGGCCTGAAGCTTAACAACTTTCAGACACGCACGTCAGTCGCGAGGAAACGGACTGGAGAAAGTAGCAGTGGCTGGCCCACTCCGGAGAAAGTGACCGGTGCAGCCAAGAGCTACCGAAGCGAGGGAGCGAGCCAGCAGAGTGAATCATAAATGAAGAACGTCGCACGACTCGCCGGGATGGCTTGAAAAGCGGAATAGCACAAAGTTGCGAGTCCACTTTGCTGCTATGCGTCAAACGAGTTGCGGTAGCGTTGTGAGAAATATGTCAGGAAAGTCTCAGTGCAGAATCGCGAGATTGGGGGTTTGGTTCAAAAATGTTCAAATGTCTGTAAATCTATCGGACCAAACTGCGTGGTCATCAGTCCGTAGCTTACAAACTACTTAAACCTAGGTAAACTAAACTAAGGACAAACACACACACCCATGCCCCAGGGAGGACTCGAACCTCCACGGCGAGCAACCGCGCGCTCCGCAGCGAGACGCTTTAGACCGCTCGGCTACTCCACCACGGCAGGGGGGGGGGGGGGGTTTGGTACTCGGTTCCTACTTGAGATAGGATAATGGGGTAAAATGTTTTGGTTTATCGCGAACCAGCCTATCTGGATGGCTATTGTAACGTGTCTTACTGTAGACATGTTACAGTATATAAGCAAAGACTGGAGCCAAATTATGCGAATCGATTAATTCCTTTTGCGAGATATGAGGGCTGGAACTTAAAATATTGCCAACACTGCTGTGGAGAACTAAGCACTGGAATCTACTATTTTAGCTGATAGCTCATACCTACCTTACCTTCGAGCAAATAGACTCGCCCGTCCCACGTCACCGGCGTGCGCACAATCGAAGGAAACGCAGTCATTTGTGAGGGAGCGTTGTGACGTAACGGTGTCTATGTTTTGGAAACAGCAACAACGGAGTTGGATCACGTTTGAATTAGCCAGGGGTCGTACAACACAACAGTGTCATCAAGGTCTTCAAGAGGTGTGCGGGGAATCGGTATTGCCGTACGGAACAGTGGCACATCGGGGTAAAAGCCTTTAACGAAGGTCAGCAAACTGTCGCAGACATGCATCGGGCAGGTCGCCCTAGCGTCTCTGAAGAGGTGTATAATGTTGCCGCTAGTGATCGACGCTAGACAATTCGTGAGCTTCAGAACTGTTCCAGAGATTCGACAGGTAGTAGACCACTCCATTCGTACTATCAACGGAATCGGAGGTCCTGACGATGTACTATGCATTCCACATCGCTGGCAAAGAGTTCTACACAATGTCGGTGACTACTTTGAGGCACAGTAACAGTTGCAAACATGTAACGCTTTTGTATCGGTTGTGAATAAATAGTTCTCATTATTTAAGTTCCAACCCTTGTATGTCAACTTGGCTGAAATTAATTCTGATTCACTGGAAAATTTATCTGAGGAACGTACGAGATTTTTTGGATTTTACGGGAATAAACAGTTCTCCTTGGAGGTTTTTTGAAGCGTGGCAAACTTGTAGGAATCGGTACCAACTTCGCACGATGATTCAGAATGACAATAATTGTACTATATGAAACAAAATGTAAATTAGTTACAAACTGCGGCGTGCACACACTGTATTAACATGTAAACATCACTACATATATTCAGATTTAGGGGATGACATGTCCGATATGCCTGCCTTCCATGGCGATGATGTGGCACAGACTAACAGCTAAATTCTGCATGACCCACAGAAGTGTCGGAGCATTGAAGCTGAAGATAAACTCCTGAAAGGCTGTTTTTAGTTCAGAAGAAGTTTTGGCGTTATTTCTGCGCACACCTTGTCCTGAATATAGCCCCAAAAAAAGGAGTCGCATGTGTTTAGATCCGTAGATTATTACGTGCAATCGAGATCCATGCCAGTGGCCTCTGGATAAAATATTCAAAAGTTTGTAAATCTATGCGACTTGACTACTCTGGTCATTAGTTCCTAGGCTTACAAACTACTTAAACTAACTTATGCTAAGGACAACAATACACCCACGTCCGAGGGAGGACTCGAACCTCCGACGGCGAGCATCGGCGCACTCCGCAGCTAAGTGCCGTGGGACGCTCAGGCACTCCACCGCGGTTCTTCTGGATATCCCAGACCCAGAATGCGGTCCGCAATGTGCTCTCCAGGACATCAAACAATCTCCTGCTTCGATGGATTAAGCTCCGTCTTTCATGAACTACAGCTTGAAGAAATCAGGGTCACTTTTGATAATGGGGATTAAAACATCTTCCAACAGTTTCACGAACCGTCAGGTTGTCATCGTGCCATCAAGAAAGATGACATCGATTATTCAGTGACTGGACGTTCCACACTACACAGTCACCCGCTGAAGGCGCAAAGACTGCCCAGTCGCGAAATGTCGATTCTCCGTCCCCCAAATTCGTCAATTTCGCTTACTGATGAACCCATCCAAATGAAAGTAGACTTCGTCGCTGAACCGAACCACGTTCACATGTGAATACGTATACTAATTTCCACTACAATCTGCGGCCAACCGTGCAGTTTGAACGCTCTCATGCAAATTGTTCAGAAGCTATGGCGATTTTATTCCATATAGTTTAATAATTGTGACCATTTAGATAAATGGACAAGGTAAAACAATTGTTTTATGTCGAATAATAACTATCCTTTGTCGAGATGTCATGGTTTGAACTCTTGCTATATTTATCACGTGCTGAGACAGGGTAAAGGTCCCCCTCTGGGGGGAATGGCAGCCAAGAAGACTAGAATTTCTTTGAATGGAACTACACTATCCAAAAGCACCAACTTCACTGGAGGAGGTATTCGATATTTAAATAGTGTTCTGGTATTCGAAAGGTCCGAAGTCCATAACAACCACATAACTTTCCAGAAATACTGGTTTCGTTGCTCCACCAAGATTCATGATGATTTTTGTAAAGTGATCCCTCTGAATAGGCTTTGACCGATTACCTTAACAACCGTGTGGAACTAAACTACTGTAATTAATTACGCGTATAAAATATGTTAAGACAAAATATCAGACAAAAAATACAAGGAGCGAAGGGATATCAACCATTCGAATTCGTACAGAAACCATATTATACAAGCTAAGCTTAACTGATATTTTTCATTTTGGCGGAAAAAAACTGATGTTAGTCAAAGTACGGAAGATGTAATATGATGTGTGGAAACATTTAGTAATGTTTCCTGCGTGAATCTTCACTCTTTGGGAAAATGTAATCTGATTTGAAACTTGGAGTATCATTAAGGAATAACGTTTTTTGTAAAAGGCAAATGTTTCTACATATGACGCTGATTTAAGTATTAAAAAGTTTTTCCGAAGGTTTTGTTTGGAGTGTAGGCTATACTTTAGTGGATGATAAACATTTCATCGAAGAAGAAGAAAACACACACACACACACACACACACAGGAGTTTTTGGAATGTTGTGGTTCCTAGGAATAATGACTATTAAATGGGATTGAATCGAATTGACTTAAGTCGAAATAAGTACCAGGAAATGTTCAAATGTTTGTCAAGCTTAAGGGACTTAACTGCGGGGTCATCAGTCCCTAAATTTACAAACTACTTATGAACTATCTTATACTAAAGACGCCACAGCCGACCGCGGTGGCCGAGGGGATTGAGGCGCTCCAGTCACGGTCTGCACGGCCACTACGATCGGGGGTTCGAATCCCCCCTCGGGCATGGATATTTGTGCCGTCCTTAATATACGGTAGTTGATAAGTAGTTTGTAAGTTTAGGGACTGATGACCCCGTAGTTAAGTTCCATAAGCTATACAAACATTTGAACATTTGAAGACGCCACAAACGTCCATGCCCCTAGGGGGGGAATCGAACCCCCGACGGGGAACAGTCTCGCGTATCGGAGCATAGCGCCTGAATGCGCTTGATCACTCCGCTGTGACAAGTCCTCTTATTTTTTTTTTATTGTGGGGGGGGGGGGGCGCATAATTGCTGAGGTCATTAGCGCTCGAATCAAAACTGGGATATACCCAAGGATAACAATAACAAGTCCAATGAAGTAGGCGACATTCTCTCAAAGTTACTGAAGCTTTTGGGAGAGCCGTCCAGCCATGGCAAATATATTCCTCCTGGCGTGCTAGTTGTATGAGACAGAAGAGTGTGCCAATTTCAATTCTAAAGGAAGCAGATTCAGATAGGTGTGAAAATTACAGAACTATGAGTTTAAAGCCAGGGCTGTAATACACTAACACGAAGTATTTACAGACAAATGGAACAACTCGTAGAAGCCGACCTGAAGGAACATCAGTTTGGATTAGGAGAAATATAGGAACACAGGAGATAATAATGACCTTACGACTTATCTTAAAATATAGGTTTAAGAAAGGAAAACGTACATTTGTAGATTTTGCAGATTTGGCAAAAGCTTATGACAATGTTGACTGGATCACCCTCTTTCAAATTATAGCAGGTTTGATATTTAGGGAACAGAAAGTCATATACAACTTGTACAGAAACCAGGCAGCAGTTGTAAAAGCCGAAGGACATGAAAAGATAGCAAGTGTTGGGAATGGAATAAGCGGAACTGTAGCCTTTTCCCAATGTTACTCCATCCGTACAATAAGTTAGCTGTAAAGGAAATCGAGGAGAATTTTAGAAACGGGATTAAACTTCAAGGTGAAGAAGCAAAAAGTTTGGGTTTTCCGACGACATTGTAGTTCTGTCGATGGCAGGAAAGGACTTGGAACAGCAACTGAAAGGAATGGATATTGTGTTCAGTAATCAGAAATAAAATAAGGCTAAAGGAACGTAATAGAATCAACTTAGATATTTCTGAAAGTAGTACGTAAGTTTTTTCTGTTTTACAAGTAAAATCATCTGATGGCCGGAGCAGAGGAGATATGAAATTCAGAGTAGCACTGGGGATGAATACATTTCTGAGGAAAATGAATTTATCAAATATTAATTAAAGTATTAGGAAGTATTTTCTGAAAGCATTTGTCTAGACTGCAGCCTTTTAGGGGAGTGATATGCGAACGATAAGGCGTTCAATCAATAAGTGAAAAGAAGCTTTTGCTTTGAGGTTCTACAATGCAGTGCTAAAGATTGGGCGGGTAGATCCTGTACCTAATCAGGAGGTACTGAACAGAATTGGGGAGAAAAAGATTTTTGTGACATATCTTGACAAAAATAAGGTATCAGTTTTTAGGATACCATCTAATACAACAAGGAATTTTCCATTTAGTACTGGAGGGAAATGTGTGGGGTAACAGGCACAGAGGGAGTCAAAAAGACGAGTACAGTAGCACGTTCAAATGGATGTGGGCTACTTTTGTTATTCGAAGATGAAGATACCTGCAAGTTAGAGTAGCGTGGAGAGCTGCATCTAACCTGTCTTCTGGCTGAAGACAACAACGTGAAGGAATTGGACTAAAAGAGTGGGTTGACCAACATCGCAAGTTGATGCATTAAGAAGTCGTCAGTGTGCTATTAGAAATGGAGGGTGACACAGAAATAGGGAACATTTACACAATACAATAAAACTAGAAGTGAAGAAGAAATTTAATTCATAGTAATTGGAATGTTACAACTTTGTCGTTTACAAAACACTGATGTCAATTATCTTTTTTTTTTTAATTACGTCCATTAGATGGCGGCCTCCTGTACGAAAACATTCGTGAACATTCGTTCCTCAATGACCACTATAACATCTCAGCTGGGATATTGTGAATTTCATCCCGAATTCTCTGTTTTAACTCATCCAGGATTCCTGGATTCCTGGAGTCGTGTAGACTTTGCAATTGAAGTAGCCTCAAAAGAAATAAAATCACAAACGAATAAATCTGTCCATCTCCGGGACCAGTGAATGTTACCGAAACGAGAGATCACACGGTTACCGAACAATTCTCGCACACACGCAATTTATTGCCGTGCAGTGTGTGATGTCGCTCAGTCCTGTTGAAAACAGGCTTCTTGAACGTGTGGAAAGTTATTCAATGCACGTGTAACGAAACTTCGTAACATCTCCAGGTAACGATTGGCATTGACAGTTGTTGTTTCCCTGTTCATTTGCAAAAATATACTGCCCGATAATCGCACTTGATGAAACACTACGCCATGTCACTTTACTAGCGTGAAAAGGACGCCGAGGAACTCATTAGAATTAGCGTTTGCTCAGTAACGGTAGTTATGTGTTCGTACAGAAAGGACGCTATCTGAAGGAAGTAATTAAAAAATGACATCAATATTTCGAAAATGGCAAAGTATAAGATTTCATATTCACGGAACGTATGGATGTAGGTTGCAGCAGTTGTGCAAAAATGAGTAGGCTTGCACGAGATATGTCTGAATCAAACCTGTCGTTGCACTGAAGATAACTGCCACAACAAATTCACAAAAATACTGGAGATGTGCATAGGCCAACTGCCGGTTTCGTGAAGAGACGAAACTGGTGTGGTGCATAGTTTAAATGGTCTTGTCCTACCTCGATTGGGCGTCATCCAACTCGTATCCAAACACTTTTTTTTTAATGCATCACCAGTAGTTTGGTCAGATATGAAAGACCACTGCCGTTGACACTCCAGATGGGGTCTGGAGTCGGAGATACGTTTATCGCCAGAAACGCACAGTAGTGTAGTGAGGAGTTTTTCGCGCTGAGTGTTTGGGCACTGGCGACTGACCGTGTGCGACGGGTCCGGCTTCGCTCCTCGACCTGTCCCAACGGCGGTCGGCGGCCTACTGGAGGCGGCGCGGCCCGGCTGGGGTTACGACCCACTTCCGGTCAGCGCCGGAAGGTAAGTGGGTCGCCGCCGCTTCCGAAATAAGGCCGCACAGTGGAGGCGGTGGCGGCGGCGGCGGCCTGCGGAATAAAACGCCGGGCGTCGGCGGCGTCGCGGCCTGCGCAGACGCCGCCTGGAGAGAGGGTGGGGAGGGCAGCGGCGCCTGCCGGCCCTTCTGGGAAGCCCTCGCCTGAATGGCGCGCTTGGCTGCTCGCCGGCCTTCTGCGGCGCTCATGAATAACGCATCTCCCGACACCAGGTGCCGCGCTGCACGGCCCGCCGCTCTGCCCAGTCGATACGTGTCATCGCACACCAACTTTAATTCCTGTCACTAAGTTAAACAACGCTTAACCCCTGCACTGCTGTCTTTTGTGCCGTTAAGTACCTCCCAGAGTAATTATTTCCGTGTCTCGTAGCGCTTTCTTGCAGCGAGGTGTAACCTGACGTGTTCTGGCGCGCTTTTCTCAAATTAGGTGAGTGCAGTTACATTTTCTGTATAAGGATCTGCCTTGAGCAAAACACTATATAGGGTGTCGCACTCAACTGTTTCACCCCAGATATCTCTGAAACTACAAGAGATATTGAAAAACCACTTTCACGGCCATGAACGTACGGTAGGGGCTTATGAAGGTAGGCACTACGAGACACTTTAAAACGTGAAGAAACATTATTTTCAACACAAACTTGTTTTTTAATGTATAACCCATATTATTTCTTAAGCAATCGATAGAATGAAAATCACAAAAAGAATGGTGTTGGTTGCATAGCGATGCGTCAATTACATCCGGAGTTGAAAAACATGAGGCGCGGTGCTAGCGCGTGTCCGGGGCTCAAGCGAGAGTCACGGTTGAGCCCCGGACACGCGCTAGCACGGCGCCTCATGTTTTTCAATTCCGGAGCCAATGTAGAAAATGCACTGAGGCGATGAAACAACATTTCTTAACTTCTCTTTAACACCTATTAGACGCTGTTACCATAATTTTCTATCTGTATGGTTAAGTATTTAAGATCAAGGGTGGAAACGCGTGAAAATAGTGAAGAGAAGAAACAGCATAAAATAAGAACCGAATTCTGTGTAAGAGACAAAGTTCTGATGTTTGTAAGAGGATATGACTACATCTACATCTACACAGATACTCTGCAAATCACATTTAAGTGCCTGGCAGAGGGTTCATTAATCACTTTCCTAACCTTTCTCTGCCGTTCCATCCTCTAATAGGGCGCCGGAAGAAAGAACACCTAAATCGTTCTGTTTTCGATCTGATTTCTCTTATTTTATTGGGATGGTCATGTCTCCCTACGTAGGTGGGTGCTAGTAAAATATTTTCACATTCAGAAGTAAAAGTAGGTGATTGAAATTTCGTAAATAGATCTCGCCGCAACGAATAACGTCTTTCTTTTAATGATTTCCACCTTAAATCATGCAACATTTCCGTGACGCTTTCCGTCAACTAACGTGATAAAACGAGTTGCTCTTCTCTGAACTCCAGGAGAGGACGCACAAGACTACTGTATCTACAAATAAGCTGACATAGGTTTTCTTTTTAAACTACTTACTGTCAGTTACGAATAGCATGCCTTTTTTTACTTATAGATGCGCACGTAACTCCATACATCGAAAGTAATTTAAATAATTTAAACCTATATCAACTTTGGTTTGGATTTTCCGCCGTATGCAAGACACCTGATTTTTTAATTGTTCCCAAACATGTTTCAGCACATTTTGTGCTATCATCAGTGGGATGATTTATTTTTGTCCTAGCAACAAAAAGATGATTATATCAACTTTATTTTTGTGGTTGATTCAATTTTTCCTTTTGTGATAAACACTTACCCTTTGAGTTTTCTAGGAGCAAAATAACGACAGAATCACAATTATGTTAATCTACATCTACATCTGCATAGATACTCTGCAAATTACATTTAAGTGCCTGGCAGAGGGTTCGTTAACCACTGTCATAACTTTTCTCTACCGTTCCATTCTCTAATAGCACACGGGGAGAAAGAACACCTAAATCGTTCCGTTTTCGATCTGATTTCTCTTATCTAATTCGGATGGTCATGTCTCCCTAAGTAGGTGGGTGCTAGCAAAATATTTTCACATTCAGAAGTAAAAGTCGGTGATTGAAACTTCGCAAACAGATCACGCCGCAATGAATAACGTCTTTCTTTTAATGATTTCCACCCCAATTCGTGCAACATTTCCGTGACGCTTCCCCCTCCCCCCCGTAACGTGATAAAACAAAACGAGCTGCCCTTCTCTGAACCTTCTCAATGTCTTCCGTCAGTCCCACCTGGTGAGGGTCCCACAAAGGGCAACAGTACTCCATGAGAGGACGTACAAGTGTGATATAGGCAGTCTCTTGGATGGAGCTGGTGCATCTTCGAAGCATTCTGCCAATAAAACGTAACCTTTGGTTCGCCTTCCCCACAATATTTACTATGTGTTCTCTCCAGTCAAAGTTGTTTGTAATTGTAACTCCTAGGTGTTTAGTAGAATTTACGACCTTAAGGTTTGACTGATTTATCGCGTAATTGAAGTTCAGCGGATTTCTTTTAGTGGTCATGTGTATTACTCCACACTTTATTTAGTGTCAATTGCTAATTTTCACACCATGTAGAAATTTTGTCTAAATCGCTTCGCACAAAATTTACTTAGAAATCGCTTCATGAAACATGATAATTTAATGCTTCTGCGATATAAGCTGAATAAGGGTATAACAATGAATCGGGCTACGTATAATCAGAGGAATTGTCATATACAGGCTGACCAATTAAAATCTGTATCAGATTTACTGGCATCCTTTTCCAGCTGTGCGAAATCGAAGTATTGAAACAATTCTAGCGTTTCGGGCGTTGAAATAAATTCAACGACAAAGTTGAAAATTTGTTCTGGACCTGGATTCTAACCCGGATTTCCCGCTTGGGGCCAGCGGTTGCCTTAACCAATTAGGCTATCCAGGCACGCTTCCCTGCCAACCCAAATTCTCAACTTCTATCCACCTGCCCATTGATTCCTCTTCCTCGCAGCCCACACTGGATTCGGACATGTCCGAAAGGAACAGACACCATATCAATAATTGTTAGTATGCCGACAACAGGCAATGACAATTCAATGCGGACTCATTCGAACGCTCGATCCCTTGAGGGAATCCAGTATAGGTTGCGAGCAAGAGGAATCAATAGACAGGGGGCTAGAATTCAGAATTTGGGTTGGCAAGGAAGCGTGCCTGGATAGCCTGATTGGTTAACCCTTTCATTCCCAGTGTTGTTCCTCGACAACAACGTATTAAAAGCTGATTTATACCGTATTTTCTGTATCAGTCTTTAAATTCGCATTGTTGTTGATGAACAACATGCTTCTAGTACATTTTGCCCTTTGGTACGGCATGTACCACTTCTTAGGCTTTAATTTATCCGTCTTGGAGGTTGTCTTACGTTGCCGTCTGTAAGTGGCTGTGAGTGTGAGCTTGAGTGTGGTTCATAGTATTTTATTTCAGCAGTGAATTGTCTCGTCTTTGGTGCTGTGGCGAAGATTACGCTGGCATTGATATGACAGTGTCAACTATCAACAACATAACGTTCAAATAATAAAATACCCCGATACAAACGTCTGTGTTGCGCATGAAATACATGACATAAAAACACAACAGTTCGATCAAAAATTTTGAAAAGCCAATTTTGATGTTTAGTGCACTGTATTAATACAGAATACCTTGAATTTTAATTTTTACAAAGCTGAATTCATAACATGGGAATGAAAGGGTTGAGGCGACCGCTTTCCCGAAGCGGGAAATCCGGGTCTGAATCCCGGTCCAGCACAAATTTTCATCTTTGTCGTTGAATTTATTTTCACCCTCTGAAACGGTCGATATGTTTCAATACCTCGATTTCGTAAATTTACTGCCGTTACAGTCAACTGGTGGTGTCTATTCTTTCAGTCATGTCCAAAAATAACAGCCACTATGTAAATAATTATTTCAACTGTGCTGCAGTCTAAATATGGGTTATTAAAGAGGACTTAAGGAATGACATTATAGGAAATTAGTGCTAAAGTAGTGCGAAGGATTGAAATGTGAAGATTAAATCTGATCCAAGCACTGAAAGACGAACCTCATCACTTAAACGCTTGCTGTTATGCCACTTCTTCGGTATCTGTGTTAAACTGAACATTAATGCTCACCCGCTTGGTGTTCATTATTTTCAATATAGTAGGTGGTTTACATGGAAATCAAGATCCCCTACGGTCCTGACCTTTCCCAGCAACATGCAGTGGAGCGATATATCATCGTGCAGCGATAGCGTTCCAGCGACCTTGTCTGACTGATTTGCATTCGGCGCTCACCAGGCAGCGCTTTCAGTAAGGCAGTTAGCTGGCCACCCCCTCCCTCTTACACCCCGCGCGCCCTTAGAGAGTGGCAGTAATTGTGACTGGGTAATCTATCACGCTTTTCATTTGGTGCCCAGTGCCCAGTGACTGCCTTAACCTTCAGGTCTCGCGGGAGTGGCCCTTTGAACATTTACTCCTTCCTTAGACAATACCGACTATTGCCGTTTCCTTAGGACTAAGCATTGTTTTAGATAACAGTTTCTGCACACGCTCAAGCAAGGATTCCAACGGACGTGGAATGCTACAGTCTGTTCTAATAAACGAAATGGAAACTACATTTATTTATCTCAGCAAACAGAACTATCACATTAACTATGTTGACCAAATTGAAAAATTTAATACGACAACGTAAACATACTAGGCATTCCAGCATTAATCTTTCACTCTATATTGGAAGTAAACAATATAATATCAACCTAAAAACTAATATGAAATCTAGTGGTATGTGAAAGGTTTTTCGACTGTTTTTATGCATGAGAGTGTTCTTCCTGTCACGAAATACTATTTTTAAATGATATTTATTGATATTTGACATTAATGTCGTCATCCAGTAAATGACTAATGTTAATGGAATTCTTCACTGTTGATATAGTGGACCTGGTTATTAGAAAAGGTGTATACCGATATGGTTATGTAGACTATTGCAGTAAATTTAATAACTAGTATCTGAAAATAATTCTCTAGCAAACTAAATGAGTGTAATATCAATAACGATGATGATTGTGGACATACAACAATAATAGTTTCAGAAGTAATTGATACTGAATAGATGAGCGTAAGAATGACTTTAAATATTTATCAAGAACGAAATTTCAATCAAAAGGATTTTTTTGGCGAAACAAATGTATAGTTTAAAGACACTTCAACAATTACACTTCCGCTTGTAGCATAAGCAGACATCGTATTTTCTCTCTATTCCTGGCTCTCTATCTTAATATAAATTTCACTTATAGTAGGGTGGGAAGTACAGATCTTGTAAACTAATATCTAACAGTACAGATGCTAGACTAAAGATGGCTGAACAACCACTTGGATTATTACATGATTGTGATATGATTTTATTAGTAGAAAAAGGAATAAGCGGTGGCAAACACAATGTTGTAAAAATATGTAAAAACAGATATTTAGTATATAACCTAAAAGATGAAATAATCAACCTGCATTATAATGATACTGAAACCAGGTAAACCGAATGACCAACTAAACAGCTACCGCGACTCTGGAAGCAACTCAAAGTGCAGTTGAATATATTAAAAGCCTAAATATTAATTTGTAATTGTATATATGTTGTTCATGACAATCTTATTTAATTATGTCTTGTATTTAATTGCCAAAGCTATAAAATTATTGTAACCGTATATTTTTTTTCATAAATGTGATTTTTACTTGCCATAAATCAAACAAACTGTTTAATATATCTTGATGCAAACAGTTTATATGTTTGGGCAATATACCAATATTATGACGTGGAAATTAAGAGTGGGAAAATATTGATCATAGAACTCAATATTGGTCCCAAATTTAGACTTCGTTGTATTATAATGAAAGTAAGGCATTAACTCTTTTGATATCTGTAATGTGCCATGCAGATATCAAAAGTGTCCTTGATGAATTTCATACAATTGATTAACAACCTAACTGTATAGTACACCTCTAATGAGAAAACGTGTTTCGTGATAATGATAAAATAATTACTGAATGTCTTGGACTGAGTGTTTGCTTCGTGGGAATGGCTGTGCGCTCTAAAGCCTTGCAGCGGTGTGTGTGTTTTGTCCTTACATAAGTTAGTTTAAGTATTTTGTAAATCTAGGGACTGATGGATTGAAGAGCACTGCAGTTTAGAAACATAGATTACCATAAATTTGAACATTTATAAAGATCTATACATATAATGTTACAAATATTTTCCCGTAGTCTAGGTTGTAACTGATATAATCATAGCGCAGGAAAAGCTCTGTGAGCGAGGTAATACTGTTAGTAAAATCACTCGTGTCGGTCGTCTGCTGCCATAAACTGTAACTGCAAGTCACGTCCCACTGTCTTAATGGATACGTTCGTCGTACGTGCCGCATTGATTTATGCGGTCACTTCACGCAATGTTGCTTGTCTGTTAGCACTGAAAACTCCACGCAAACATCATCGCTCTGCGTCAAGTGCAGACCGTCGGTCACTGCGTTGAGAGTTGTGAGAGGTAATGTTTTAATTTCGTTACTCACGACACGCTCTTGACTCTGTCGATCTTGAATTATTGAATTCCGTAACTATTTCCGAAATGGAATGTCCCATGCGTCCACAACGTGCGTCTGGAAAGTTCGGTAACGGGTCTTTGGTGATATCGAACATCGTTGCATGGCGGTGATAGACGGCCAACCAGAGACGTGGAGAGAGGAAAGAGGAGCCTCTGATGAGGCAAGAGGAAGGCTGGAGAACCGTTAAGGGCTCCGATAGTGCGACGCTTGTGGAGAGGAGGCCTAGAGCATGACGCCAGGATCGGCGCTTGTGGCTGCTGTGTATGGAGCCACTGCTAAACTGAGTGAGCTGTTGCAGTCCGGTTACTGGCTCTCTGACTATTCCCGGATATTAGAGAGAAAAGCTGTAGACTGAATAATTTCAAAGGAAGGTGACTGCTAGATCTACGACGTGATTGGCTTGGGTTGCCGCTCTGTATCTACTAGACCATAAATTATTAAGTTATTGTCGATATTCACTGTTACCAGATCCTTTACCCGCAGAAAGGTTCTACCAGACAACTTCAGAAATTCTTGAAAAATATGAATCAGTGGCATTCAAACATTATGGTTAGTATGGAGTTAGCAGGTCCCACCATTAATTTTCTTGACATCAGTATAATAATAGAAAATAGAAGCCATAAATTTAAGATCTCCAGGAAAGACACCTTTACTGACACCTTCATCCCGGCTTCCTCTCAGCACCCAACAGCGTACAAACATGCAGCATTCCACCATATGATTAACCGACTCTTGTCAATTCCCATGACCATGACCAAGAAATAGAAATAATAAAAACCATCGCAACAAATAATGACTTTCATTCCTCCATAATTGACAAAACTCTGGACAAGAAAAAGAAGAAACAAGCAAGATCGCTACTCTACCCAGTAAGCTCCACTGAAACATCAAAAATTAAATGGTGTAGGTTACCTGTCATAGGTAAAATTTCCAATAGGCTTTGTAACATTTTGAAAGCAAAGGAATTTTCAGTATATTTCTATGTCCCACATACCTTAGGTAAAAGTCTGTTCAATTCAAAGGACTAACAGTCAGCCATTATGAACAGTGGTGTATATAAAATCAGTTGTAAAGAGTGCCAGTCCTGTTATATGGACAAACAGGTCGGTCAGTTTGTACTAGGCTTATGGAATACCACAGGAACTGGAAATTAAGAAAGTCAAATTCTGCCTTTGCCCAACACTGCTTAGAACAAGAGCACAAATATTCTACAGATGTAGAAGTCTTACATGTAAACGGTAAAGGTGCAGAACTGACGCAACTAGAAATGTTGGAAATTAAAAAACAGATGCGCACAGCCCCAAATTTGATACCGAATGAACAGACAGAATTCAATTATTCACCTATTATAGAGTAACTTCTACATGTAGATCATAACAATATTACAAACCTGAGGCGGCCATCGGCAAGATGCAAGGTCTTGCACAATAAACTGATCAATTTTTCGAGATACAATAATAATTAGTAATTTCAGTAATAGATAGCATTAAATACAATGTTAGTACAATAGATAATTAAGGTTATTCTAATAAGGTGAAGCAACCCTAAGAGTTCCTAAATTGCAAGGTAAAAGTATTTTCTTCCAATGTCTAAATCGATAAACAGAGACCTGTAGTAACTTTATGGTTTGTCTTCACTGGTGTAACAACTTTGGAATCAGTAAAGTACTTGAAAATGGGCTCATAACCCGAAACCTAGGTCGTAAAATAAAGTTTTGTGAAACAAGACAGTAACAAGTGTTCAATTATTTAGTTTTACCAGATTATTCACTCTTAAGTGTCTTACAAAGTTTAATGCGTAATTGGCACAGGTTGGTGCTATGGGTGAGGCCATTTGTTAATATAGTGTGTTGTTGTAGTATGGTTACTGTTACTCTGATTATTCCCTGTTTCTATTAAACAACTATGATCAAGATAATTGCCAAAAGAGATGTCTGGTAAAATTGTTTAACATAGTTATTGATAAGTACCATTACTGTTTAACGATAGTAAAATTGGTGACCAGCTCTGAAGTATTTTGAGTGATGTGCTTTCATCAACCTTGAGGCCCGCCCTTCCACTGCCGGAATAGTGATTCCAAGTCCTGCCTACTGTAAGGTAGAGCCCTCAGGGTGTTAAGGGGTTATCATTAGGAAATGTAGGAAACAAGAGTTACAAACACATACCTTTACTGGCCTTCAAAGTAATCGCCATTGGCCGCAATACACTTCTGACATCGGTTGTACAGCTGCTGGAAACTGTCAGCAAACGCTTCTTTTGGAATCGCTCGAAGCACTGAGGTCACGCGTTGTTCGATCTCCGCAACCGTTGCTGGTCTTCAACTCGTCTGCTATCATTCTCCAAGACTGCCGCCGATCACGCGCAAGCATCGGTTGCACTCGTTCCATGTTTTATGGGACTGTGATTGTGGACGGTCGACCCGAACGTGGTATGACGTTCGTTACATTTTTTTTAGGAATTTTGTATACACAATATTGGAATTTATAGGAATATTAATGTATTTATCAGCTAGGGGATTTATATTTGGGAAATTATTAGTGTACATATGCAGTGTACAGTGTGAAATTAGTTTTTTCGGTCATAAATAATATATAAATGCAAAGTGAAAAAGAAAGTAACATCATGGATTATGCAATAGTCTCTGATATGTTCTCCAAGTTGGGGCATATAAGCAAAATTCCACGATTGCTACCAAAAAATCTGCCATTGTTTTCGGTTCGGTTCAGAAGTGCGTAATTGAGAAGCGTAGATCAGAGTTTTATTTCATTTAGTTCGCGACTGATGAATGATAGAATAGTCGAAACCATATCGGGTCTAAGATCGATAAGGAATAGCGTGAGAAATGTGGTGAACATTATAAAAGGCACGGACAGATTTAAATCGGATAATTTATGGAATTGATTGACTTCGATAGCGTTGAGAACTTTAATTCAGATTTCCAAGGATGATTAGGCATCATTTCATCATCAGTCATTCATCTAAAGAGACAACTGTTAAAATATACGGGAGTGAACTCTTACTTACGGGTGCAAACATTAATTCGCGAATGTATCTTTGGTGCGAACATTATATGAACATTTAAAATAGGGAAATCTTGTTATGGGAATGTGTTATTGTCCAGTATTATTAACTTTGAGTATGCAGAACAGTAAAGAACAATGCATTTCGTCAAATGATGGAATTTAAAGCGGACCGGAGCTGGAAATGTGTTAATAAATGTACTATAGTCACTAAATGAATGTATCACCGCCGGCCGCGGTGGCCGAGGTGACTGTGGCGCTTCAGTCACGTTCTGCACGGCCACTACGGTCGGGGGTTCGAATCCCCCCTCGGGCATGGATATTTGTGCCGTCCTTAGGATAAGCTAGTTGATAAGTAGTTTGTAAGTTTAGGGACTGATGACCCCGTAGTTAAGTCCCATAAGCTATACGAACATTTGAACATTTGTATGTATCGCCAGGCAACGATAAGCAATATCTTTGAATAAATAATACAAACGAAATACGGAATAAAATTTACTTGAATCAGGGCGTAATATTAAAAAAAAAAAACGGAGAATTCTGATGAACTTTAATTCAGTGAAGAAGCGTCTTACCTTGTCTATCGCGTGTTATGACCCAAATCCTTTAAACTATAACTACAAAGCTGGGCATAAGTGCATAGGAAAGGAAGGAAGATGGTCATACTGGATCATCCTCGACATCTTCCTGTCTGTCTCTAAAGCGTTTAAACCACTCAAAAATGCACTGTCGCCATCACTGATTCACCATACACTTACACTGACACCCCATGGTTCCCCGTTGCTATTTTGGCAAATTTGAAACAAAATTTGATATTAACACGCTGCTGCATTTTGCGCTCCAGGCTGCAGTGACAGGAGTTCTGACACTGTCCCTGTTAGCTAGGTCACAGCGTACACCGCCGCTTCACTGCCTTGCTTTGCATGATAGGGGTTGCTTGTTGACATGTACCTCAATGTGTACGCGCTGGCACCGCATCCTCGCCATCGCGGTTTGTAACATGCGGGACCATTCATCGAACTTTTCAGACGCATCTTGTAGCTCCAACTACCACTCCGCTCCGTCAAGCGGTCATAATCACGTCAGATACCTTCTCACGTAAATCATAGGTCTTCTATACTGCACCGCTCTTTTATAACTTACAACGAGATAACTGGTCTACGGAGATTCACTGCGAGCTGTTTAAAGAAATTTACGTCCTGTACTCCTCTTGACAGCACGTCAGACCGGTATCTCTTGTCTTTGTTTAACAACCCTCCAACCGACTTGAAACTCACAGAAAGGCGACATTTGTATGCCTTGTACCTGCAGCAATAACAAACCGAGAATGGAACAGGTGCAAAACACTCATTGTTATGTTCCGGCGATAAATAAAGCAGTCCCGGAATAGAAGTTGTATTCAACATGTTACAACCATCACAGATTAAAATCGCCCATCGACCGTAGCTGAAAATGAGGCGGGCCGCCATAATGCATGCAGCTCTGAAATTCTGCCGCATATCATTACTGGCTGAGGCTGCATATCGCGCTGGCATGTTTATGTATGCTGCACATTTCACGGCTCATTTACGTCTTTCGGACTCTCGTAATTAGCAGGACCACGGAAACGCACTTTGCCAGCCTGATATCGCATTGAGAAACGGTGCACTAATTGGCAGTAGCCTACCGTTAATGAGAACGTCACGACGCGTCTCAAAGCCGTGTCAGTATTCAGCAGTAAACGAGTGTGTGTGTGTGTGTGTGTGTGTGTGTGTGTGTGTGTGTGTGTGTGTAGTGCGCTCGAAATACAGAGGACAAAAGGTTTGACGAGGATAACCAGCATAAACAAGCGTCCAGCGTGCGTGTAATAAACAACTGTATGCAGATATGGTGATTATTTGTGGCTTTGGAACACCAGACAAGAAGAGAATCGAATCAGTTGACATATGGTGCTATAGAATAACGCTTAAATTAACTTTACAGATAAATAATGCCGGCCGCGTTGGCCGAGGGGACTGAGGCGCTACAGTCACGGTCTGCACGGCCTCTGCGGTCGGGGGTTCGAATCCCCCCTCGGGCATGGATATTTGTGACGTCCTTAGTATAAGGTAGTTGATAAGTAGTTTGTAAGTTTAGGGACTGATGACCCCGTAGTTAAGTCCCAAAAGCTTAACAGACTTTGAGATAAATAATGAGGGCGTTACATGGGAAGCAATGATCCACAATTTAATTATACACCAGTCAAAACAATTACGGGATCTTTGTGTATCGATCTTGATTAGAAGGATGATGGGACGACGGCATTCCGCCGTTACTTATGTATTTTCAAAAAAATGTTCAAATGTTTGTAGATCTTATGGGACTTAACTACGGGGTCATCAGTCCCTAAGCTTACAAACTACTTATGATCTAGCTAAGACTAAGGACGGCACAAATATCCATGCCCGAGGGGGGATTTGAACCCCCGACCGCAGTGGCCATGCAGACCATGACTGGAGCGCCTCAGTCCCCTCGGCCACCGCGGCCGGCTTTTGGATTTTAATTACTAGTTTTGAGAATAGACTACCCTCTTTTTCATACCCTTTAAGAATCCATGCTGTAATGCAAACTAGCCTTCCATTATATGTATTGCGTAACGGCCTAAAAACTGCGTAAAATCCAAAAGTAACGGCTGAAGGTTTTGTAACATGTAATATACAGTTGATATAGGTAGGTTTTGAAGTATTGTCATCGGTAGAATGAACGAAATTTGTTCGACGTCGTTCTGTCGGTTGTACGGAGTGGAAACGACAACATTACGGCAACCGAGAGAGTAGTAATAACAGAAATATTCTGCAGATGGGGTTGGTGTTTACTCTACGAAACGAATTACACAAGCAGTGTCGTCTAGGTAGTGTAGTGAGCAAGTCTTGCAATGCAACAATAGCGAGACTTACCAAAAGATATGGAATGGAGAGCCATACGAAGATTGGAAGCGGAATAAGAGCGAGGTGGCTGACGGAGGTACCTGAACCCAATGTCAAACAACAGAAACCGTTAAAAGAAGGTGAGGCCAAGGTCGTGCAGGGGTAACATAAGCATGAGATGACCGTTATCTCCGATTAATAACTCGCCGAGACATGGGGCTAAGTGCACCTCAGCTGCAACGCACCCTCCAGGCTGCAACAGGATGCGTAATATCAACACAAACACTCCTAAATCACCTTCATGAATGTGGCCTCTACGCAGGGAGGCCTATGATATGTGTTTCATTAAAACCACGACACCGTTTAGCGCACTGAAAGAGGTGGAGGACATTAGGATTGTAGCCGTAAAGAATGGCGCCGGGTTGTGTTCACAGACGAGTCAAGATTTTGTGTTCAGCCGGACAATCGTCGTTCGCTCATCTGGAGAGAACGTGGAACTCGGGACAATCCTGCTTATGTGCAGGAAACATCGCCATATCATGATTTTGGTCGAATGGTGTATGCAGGAGTCAGTACTGGCGGACGTACGCACCCTTATGTCGTTCTGAATGTTGGTTTCACTGCTCAGAGGTATAGAGACGAGATCCTTCGAACTTTTGTTGTACCCTACGCTGGTGGCATAGGAGATGGTTTCCTTCTGGTGGACGATAACGCTCGTCCCCCCATGGCTGCAGTGGTGGACAAAATGCTTGAAGCTGAGGCACCTGAACGAATGGAGTGGCCAGCTTGTTCACCGGACGTAAAGTGATTGAGCATCTCTGGAATACACATGGCAGACGCTTTGCAGTCATACCAGCACCTCCCATAACGGTTACAGGGCGGAAATTGCAATCGTAGAAAAATGGCGAAATATCCCTCAAGTGCTGATTGATAACCTCATAGTGTCCATACCACGCAGGCGTGAAACTGTACTGTCCATCCGAGGTGATCACAAAACATATTAGAGGGTACCGAGAATGACTTTTCACTATTATGGTAGCCCCATGGTGCCTCGCTCTAAGTAAACGTCATGTAAATCTCAAGTAAAGAGTTGAGACATCAAAATATCGTACTGTATCACACACAAATTACAATTGTAACCAATATCTGAATGAAACGTTACCATATGGATATTGTGTATGCTATCTCATCTGATTCCCTGATTTTTTTTTAGCAGTGTCTGTTTTATTCCAATGAAACAGGTCATTTAAACTCATTGGCTTATGAAATATCGCCACAGTTGTGCGATTGAATCCGTGATTTCCTTTCAGAAAGAACACAGTACGTTGTAATTAACGGAGAGACATCGAGTAGAACAGAAGTGATTTCTGGCGTTCCGCAGGAAAGTGTTATTGGACCTCTATTGTTCCTTATTTTTATAAACGATTTAGGAGACAATCTGAGTAGCTCTCTTTGACTGTTCGCAGATGATTCTGTCATTTATCGGTTAGTTAAGCCGCCGGACGATCAAAAGAAAGTGCAAAATGATTTAGATATCAGCTTGGTGTAAGAAATGGCCAGTGATTACAAATGAAACAAACCAAGTCACTCCTAACAGAATTCTGAACAATAATTCACCTTTGCCAGTTAGACCCGAATCTCGAAGAAGGAAATGCAGAAAAAAGTTACAAACTTAACGTCAAAAGAAATGTTCAAATGTTTGTAAATCTATGGGACTTAACTGCTTGGTTATTAGTCCCTAGCTTACAATCTATTTAACCTAAGGTAAACCAACCTAAGGACAACAGATATGCCCATTCCCGAGGGAGGACTCGAACCGCCGGCGGCAAACGGCTGCGCGCACCGCAGCACTGTGCCTCAGTGAGCAGGGTTATTCCGTCGCGACAACGTCAAAAGAATATATCAAAAACTTAAAATTGAAACCTTATGAAAAAGGAGAACGAATTAGCCCTATTGGGAAAAAAGTGAAAAATTTTCGGGTTTGTAAGGTTAAAGAACCTTCTAACAGTTCAGACTCGTGAGATGAAGTCCAGTACAAAGGCAACTCAAGTGACGGGCTTCGTGACGAAGAGAAAGAATGCGTCGGATGCAGGGAGACTACTCGAAAACATACCTGAACTGTGATTGGATTGATTGTATCAGGAATAAGCATTGGTTACTCGAATCCTGAATAACGTATGTGGATCTGTGTCATTGATGAGACAATACTATTTTAAGACAAAATATAAACCTAAATAGTATAACTTCCTGTTTATAAATTAAGCGCAGCTGTAAAGTAAACTAAATGAATAACTGAGGTGATTTCTTGTTATTTTCTGTATAAAACTAGCGTGTTACGACAATTAATAAAAACGTAAAACAGAAATTATTCAGTGATTTTTACAAGTGATGTTCAGTGTAAGTTATAATTTAACTACATAAATATCTTTGTAACAATGTTTTACATCAATAGATTCAATGAAAAGTGTGAGAAGTGTTCAACTGATTTTAAGGTGTATAATCCGATGGTCATCTATCCCTTACATGTCTGGCATCTAACCTTGATACTCTTGTGAGCCAAGTGTTACATTTTTATAAATGTTTTTAGCTGGTATAAAATTTAGTATATCTACGTAAACAAAGTCGACTTTTGATTTATGTGAAGACAAACATAATTTTTGAAATGTTTTAGGTAGTCCTTATGTATTAGGTTTGTGATACTGGCATCTGAAAAAAATCATAGTCTTCTCCCCCAGATTTACCCTAAGTGAAGAAGCTATTTCTCGTCTTTTACATCTTTGACTACGCCTAGGACATATTCCCCTTTTGTTGTGCTATGATAGGAGTATTTTTTGTTCTGGTTCCCAACTTTTATTCTGTCATTACTAGTTGCCGTAAGAAGAAAAGGATAGTGAATTAGATGTTCTTCAAAATTTCATCACGAGAAACAGATTTTTTTTTTTTTTTTTTTTTTTTTTTTTTTTTTTTTTTTTTTTTTACATAATATTAGAATGGTTCAGTTACAAGTGGAGCTATTAGCTGAGTATTACTTTCCATGATTCAGTTAGGTTTTGCGAAAGGAATTAATTTATACGCACTTTTCCTAGGTATCAGCTTCAATTCGTTGTTCATTAACGGCTTGTTGTATTTAGTTCGGATTCAAACTACCATACTCGGCAACGGAGAGTGATTATTGGTTTCAAAAAATCGATTGTGCTTCGTACAGTTGCCTTCGTACCAAGTTTGAGCTGATACATACATGTTTAAAGGATATAAGTGAGGTTTCAGGAACCTTCAAAAAAAAAAAAAAATTTTTTTGAACGTAAAATCCAATTACAAACCGTACGGTGCATCTGAAAATGGTGACTTCAGCTGAACTTCAATAATACTTACTTCAAAAGCAAATGAACTCAAGTTAACAACAGTCCTCGCCAGCTGTGAACCGTGTTAGCTCTATAAACTTTTACGAAATCTCCTCTGATTTTCAGATATTGATAAACTATCGTATAAATATGTGTTGTCTGTTTCCTTAAGGACACGTAGTAACAATGAAATTTACAAATGATTGCCACACATACCCTTAAAAGATTTGTTGAGTTACATTGAATAAAAGCATTCTGAAAATATTTAATATGTATTTCCTGCAATAAACATCTGTCAAACAAGATATTTCACAGGATTTATTTTTTATTTTATTTTTATTTTATTTTTTTTTATTTGATACTTGTTCAGTGTTCTTGATGCCTTGTGTGAGCTAGAGCACGGTTTTTTATTCTTACTTACGTGTCTGAAGGGACCTATAAAAGCTCCTAAATAGAGAGAGCAAGCAATATGATAGCTACCTCACTCGGATTTTTTTTATTTACCCCCATTTTTACATTGGGTTCTATTTTTTGTAATTTCATATTGTAGGAAACATCTTCAGCAGTCACGTTTGATTAGGCAGTTATATTTGTTCATTTGTACACTATCAATGTCCATTGTGACATCATAGTACACGTCACCTATAGATGTTCATGTGTGAAATCAACAAAAAGGACGCCCTTTTCGTTCCGAAAAACTGTAACCATCATAAATCGATTGGAGAACGAAAATTGCTTCAACTTTTTGGTGTGGGTGAACTTGAATGCTACTATTGCATTGACTATTGTTTCTATTCGGAGTTGGAGTACGACATGCACGTCTCATTATCTGTAAGAATGAGGGAACACAAATCATCTCAAAAACTGTTGTACACTAAGCATTCTATACTCTTTGTCCTGATGACTGAATATTTTTGTAACAAACTCGCACGCTATTTGAGATATTTAAGCTTTTCAGTGGCAGTACTGTACATTGGGATTAGAGAGACCAGACGATGTCATAGGTGCGAATACTGTGCGTGACACTAGCCTGTTCGTAGTGAACATGAAATCTCGACATCATTTTAAAATACACTTGTATTTCATGATTTTAGATCCATACACTAGAGATAATTTGCGATGAATTTCAGCAGCTTATGATTCTTTTGGTATTAAAAAAGTAATCCTACCGCGCATTTCTCAACTGACAGTATTTACGATTGTGTTGGTCATTGCGATCTGCTCTTGACGACTAGAAAACGCCTGCTTGAATTAAACCAACACTGCTGGTCTACCGTCCGTTAAATATCGGTTACTGGATCTTAGTCGTGGGATACTCCTCGTATAATGATGATACATCAACATCTGTTGCGAATTCGTGAATGAGATGCAGCTAAAGGCATTAAAGTATACGGATAGAAGAAGGAAGAATGATATTCCTCAATTTTGTTGGTCTACTTTCTTAATTTGAGTTCAGCATATTACATGTGTTGTGATAATAAGCTACACGATCTTTTTCGCGTAAGTGATACAGAGCACTTCCTTTATGATGATGACTTGGCCATAGCAGCGCAGGACAAAAACTTTCCAGCAGTCGAAGAGAGATTACAAAATGCCTTGTCACAGATGTCGGTCTACTACAAGGAAAATTTATTGAAGCCCAACCCAGCAAATACCCAGGGGCGCGCCTTCCATTTGAAGTCTAAGGAAACCAGGAGGAAACTACAAGTTAAATGTGACGGTTTTTCCTATCGAACTCACAGCCGAGCCAAAGTACCTTGGGGTAATACTCGACCGGTCTCTAACATACAAGTCTCATTGTCAAAAGACCCGACAAAAGACAGCGACCAGGAATCAACTTCTGAAGAAGCTGATAGAAAGTAAATGTGGAGCTAGTCCCCACGTGATTAGAAAGACGGCTGAAGCAGTGTGTTTTTCCACAGCTTAGTATGCATGCCCATTGTGGAACAGATCTGCACACGCAAAAGAGGTGAACATCGTCCTCAACGAAACATGTAGACTTATGATTGGCTGTTTGTAGGCAACGCCACTGGGACAACTCTATAAAGCGGCTGGTAGTGAAGCACCTGCAACTCGACTACTTGCTGTAGAACATACTGAAAGATTTAGGCAAGCATTCGATTATAGATACCCTCTCTTTGAACAGAGGCGGCTGAAATCCCTAAGACTTTTTCTGAGGTCTGTCCCAATGGAACCACCAGACAAATATCCACTAACTCAGAAACCCCCAACAGGCTATCACTTGGACTGGAGAAGCTGGATGTCTCTAAACCGTCTCAGAACAGGAGTCGACCCTGTAAAGACGAACCTAGTGAAATGGCAAATCATCGACGAAAGCGACGTCAAATGTAACTGTGGAGAGAGAATATGGAACATCTCCTGACGTGCAAGAACTGCTCAAGGACCTGCTCCCTTGATGATTTACGGAACGCCAGAGACAACGTCCTACACGTGGCCCGATGTGCTATACGTGGATTAGGACACGAAAAAGTAAAATAAGTCGCGTAAGTTGCACATTGGCAATATTAATAATGGTAGCTATACTAGAACCTTAACAATGTCACGCCTCACACGAGATTTGCCGTTAGCAGCAGCGTGTCTCATTTGTGGAAGGTGGAGCAGAGCCCCGTGAAACGCGAGCAGCAGCGATTGCTAGTGGTAGCCTGCAGTCTGGTGTACAGTACGACAAAGTGTACGCCCCGCACCGCGCCGCGCAGCGCTGCGGAAATAAACGTCATTTGCGTCACCATATCCGCAAAGCCATTAGGCGCGTCAATCGAATAACGCGGTCGACGAATAGCGCACCTGCAGACTGCCGACAAATGGCATTAATTTAGCGCCGGCTGCTGCTTGCGTCACTACTGGAGCCTCGCTGCTGAAAGGCCCAGAGGCGTCATGTCGGCAGACATTTTCCACATCAGGCTGTAACGCTGTAATCCAGATGAGATGTACAGAGTTTACTGTCTTCAAAACTTGCTAGTGTAGGTAGGAGATTTAATTTTTTTTGTATATGTGAATAATTATGTGTTTGTGTATTGTATAATACTGTTTCGTTAATTCATGTGTAATTTTACTGTAAAGAAAAATATATAATTGTACTGGGTTAGCGTCGTTAGAAAAAAATCATAAATAATTTCTTTGTCAGATATTTGTATTGTGCGGAGTGTGGTCCGTGGCGAACGAGTGAGCGCATATAATGTTACTGCCACAGGTGTTAAGGATTTAGGTATATATTTAACTTTAGTACTTGATTAATTTCGTTAGTAGTTTGTAGCATAGTAATTGTATTTAGTTGATCAAAATGTCGTAAATAATAATTGCAGAGATTGGAATTTATAAATAAATAGGGTAATGAATTTTTATTTTTAAATATTCCGGAATATTCAATGGTAGATTTTAACGATACACTATTTTTTATTTATTTATTTATTTATTTTTGTTCAGCGATGCTTAACGTCTCCGGTTCCCTCTAACTCGCAATGCAACTAATTTAATTTCGTTCGTCATTTTTTTACTTCCGAACAAGAGAGTAGGCGGAACCGTGATAGTAGTTTTACTCACTCTCTTGTCTGTATCTGATGTGTCAAGACGTGTTTCATACCTGTATCCACTCATGTAAGTAAGAATAATGCAAGCTGTTGCTGAAAATATATTATTTAAATTGAAAAGCATTCCCTCTCCTTGGTTTTCATTTAAATCAAACTCCTCCACGTCAAATATTTAATTTCTTAATGTTATCAGCTCCTCGACGTCCGTAATAGTTTAATGTTCAGACACCATTACAATCGCTTCCCATTGTCTGCAAAATTTCAATCAGAATCAATCATCCTTAAAAGATGTTGGCGGCAGTTACATTATAAAAAGAGACGGAACCTACCGTTTTGAACATACAATCCCCGATTCAATTTCATACTGCAACAAAAATTCATATTCATTAAGGATAGACACCGTCGTGATGTGGGATCGGACTTGTTACGTGATTTGTTCGTACAGCGGACCGTGCGTTAAATTTCACTTCAGCGTCCAGAGTTGCGGGAAAAATATTACGCGGAATGTTATAGGACCTCGAAATTTAACATTACAATGGAAACACAATTGCAGGTTCTAAAAGCCGTTTAATTATTAAGTGGAACGATAAGGATTGAAAAATTAGTAAGACAACAATCACTGCACGATATCTTGTCTGCCGTAATGGCGTCCAAACCCACCAAACAACTTCAATAGGCAAAATTATTTAGGCCAGATCAAAGACGGGATGTTAAATAAATGGAGCCGGCCGCGGTGGCCGAGGTGACTGAGGCGCTCCAGTCACGGTCAGCACGGCCACTACGGTCGAGGATTCGAATCCCGCCTCGGGCATGGATATTTGTGCCGTCCTAGTTCGTAAGTAGTTCATAAGTAGTTTGTAAGTTTAGGGACTGATGACCCCATAGTTAAGTCCCATAAGCTTAACAAACATTTGGACGTTTTTTTAAAATAAATGGAAGCCCGTCATATTAAATTTTTAAAATATTTCAACATGAATTTAACAAATTTGAGCACTATACTTACATACTGAATTAATGAAAAAAAGGAGCCGTTACAAATACGCCTGATCGAATCGGAGGCCGAACACAGACAGATGAATCGGAACGTTGTTCTTTCTCTCATTCCGAAAAAAGGGAATGTAGCCTAAGGTTCAGGGAGAGAAAAACGCTCTATGATTAAAATATATCTTAGGCTCGTTAATTTTTGTTGTACCGTTTCACGCAGGAGTGAGCCATGAGAGAGGGAGTCGTCTGTTCTATCGCTTCAAGTGAGATGAGAGACAGCTGAGGCGGGAACGTGCAGTGCCACGTTTGGTGTTAGCAGGCCTATGTTGGCGGAGTACCAAGTTTGTGACATGTTATCCAGTGATGAGGGAGGGCTGATGTCGCGCTCTTTAATTACATCAAGATACTGCCCTGTAAATCCTCAGTAATTGGAAATGTGCCCACATCGTCAACTTCAGCGTTATCGACGACAGCGCTGCCGGCTTCTCAACAACGAGGACGAACTGTAACACGGCTCAAATATTTAACGCCACACAAAAGTTAAGACAGTTTGTGACGTGTTTACCCCGAATTCATGTGTATAGTGCTTCTGAATTAAAATCATAAGCACCCATTGAAAATGATCTTATCAGCTGAAGCTTCTTTGATCCAAATTTTGATTACAGAATAAAATACAGCAATAAAAATAGCAAATAGTGCTTTAGATATTACTTGTCTACCTCCGCCATGGACACTTACGAAGTAAAATTACTTTCGATGGCTCTCGTACCGCCAATGTTAAAGAATAAAGAATGTCGTGATTGTCTATCCTTTGGTTTCAGTGACTTGAGCCCTAATTCAGAACCACCACCGTACTATTATAATTGCGAAAATGACCACTTCATCCTCACATCTTGTGCTGATCACGTTTACAATTAATACCTTAATCACTTCCCGTAATACGCATGAGAATGTGTAGTGCAACCTATACGGTGATTAAAAGGAACCTACGGTCAATATTATACTGTGAAAAACTTAGTATTTATCCTGCTATCTTTTTAATAGTATGTTAACAAGGTGAAGTTAAAAGTTCTACATTACAAAATTCTTTTTTTTTTTTTTTTTTTTTTTTTTTTTTTTTTTTTTTTTTTCATCATCAATGTGGAGTTCTTGTTTGATAGTACTAGAAAATAGCTTGTAACTCAAAGTCTAGGTTGTACAAAAATAAAGAAATTGTATAACATGTATAAAAGTGTGTTTTCTTATATTATGTAAACCTCTTATGTTGTGAACTGCCGGCCGCGGTGGCCGAGGGGACTGAGGCGCTCCAGTCACGGTCTGCACGGCCACTACGGTCGGGGGTTCGAATCCCCCCTCGGGCATGGATATTTGTGCCGTCCTTAGGATTAGCTAGTTCATAAGTAGTTTGTAAGTTTAGGGACTGATGACCCCGTAGTTTAGTCCCATAGACTATACAAACATTTGAACATTTGTTGTGAACTACCCCTATGATAATTACGTCGAAGTCAAGGGAGTATTTGGGGCGTCATAGCAGGAATAATACTGACAAGTCAGCCACGTATACGTCAGTGCAGGGAGAGAGAACATTGCATCTTCTAAAAGTTTTTTTTTTTTAATATCTCCAGACTCATTACTGTTTCTCGATGTTTCTCTATAAGTACGTTCGGATATTAAAGCCCTTGAAAGACTTCGTTTATCCTCCTTTGCCATTAACAAGAGAAACACGGATTACCTTGAGACAGCTAACGGCTGCGGGCTACTGCTAGACATTTATAATTGGTGGGTCTGGACTCTCAGAACGGTATTACCATAAGACGAAGGAGCGTCGTCGAGTCACGACCCTCCTCTGAAATAAACCGCCTCTGCTGGCCGGTCGAGCTGTCTGTTGATTTACGAGAGCGTGATAGGTCACGACACTTTCGCCATGGCTGAAAGCGAATTTTGACATCGCGAAGCAGGGGAAATAGAGTACGATATTGTACAAAGATTGTTTGGAGTGGCTGATATGAATTGCTTTCTGAGGCTCTTTAAATGGTACGTCACTTACAATCATTTATCATCGCATAAATCTAAGCGCATTTGGTACTTCGAAACAGAGAGAAACGTTAAAAATACAAACAGGCAGAGAGTATATCTACTGATTGGAAATTAATTTAACTTTTAACCACCGAAAGTATTCTGCTATCCATTTCTTTACGAAGTGAACTAAAAATCTAAGTGGGTCTATCATCTTACAAATCGAGTATTGCAATAGTGGAAGATCTATCAGAAAACCCTAAGATGTTCTAGTCTTATATAAAGTCAATGAATGAGTGCAAATCTTCCATTCACTCCTCGTCGATCTATCTTTTTCTTTACTGGAAGACAACAAAACTTTGCATTTCAAAATATAGTCAATCATAAATCTACTTTCGTACATTTTTCCAACGTCCTCACAGTCTAAAAAATTGAGAAATATTAACACTCCCAGTATAAAAGAGGAGTGTTTAGTAATACCAAGGAACTAAACCCTAAAAGAATGCCAGGCAGTAAATACTAATCAGAATAATCTTCTTTTATGGCTCATATTTGTGATGACTAACGCCACATTCGAGAAAAGATTGCTAGTAACACCAGTTTACAAAAATTAATTATTATATTAACAGAATTACAGACCGCTGATGTTATTCTGTTGTAGAATTACAGCGCATATTCTAACTTCAAACATTATGCCGTTCCTATAGTTGAAAACTGCTTCCCCAAAGAATACACATGTATTGTGAAAAAATCTGTATTTGCCATGCGAATGTTGTCAGACGTAAGTCATATAAAGTGGTTAGATTATCCTTTTGGCTCTGTGTTATTCATCCCAGTGGCAGTTCCGATGCAAATGAGATGGACATTGCTAGTGCGATATAGTAGGGATAATGGAGATGTCTTAGGAGGAATCAGTTAGTAACCTGGACAACTAATGTATGTAAGAGAGGGGAAAAAAGGACTAATGTATAATACATAGTATTTATTGCCCATTTGTGATATGAATAGTATGACATGTAGTTCTTTTGTTTCCAAAGGATCGTTATGACGTGAGAAAACTGCGTCATTGTGTGTGGTCTTTCTGGTCGACATTATGAGGTATCATTGTTCAGTTCGAGGCTGAATGTTTCACACATGAAGTCTAAAATCTGTGCTCCATCAATACTCCGCAAATCAATATTTATGTACCATTCGATACCGATAGAGATGAAATGATATTGATTCTCTCTCAGTATTTCGATAACACAGGTCTCTTCACTGTAATCAAGTTTTATTCTAAGTAACATTTAATTGATCGAAAGGTCTGTCTGGAGTTACGTGTACTGGCACCAGCAAAGATTGTTTACCATTGTTCATGGTTTAAATTGTACATATATCTCCAACCCCGACATGCGACGTAGCAATCCTTTTCAGTTGCATTTCTTTAGGATTGAATTTAAACAGCTCACATTATACAGGTTGAAGTTCTTCGATCTCGAAGATGTACCCTCCACCTGCTAAAACCGTGTTGTTTGAATATGCGAAACGGGACAAAATCGTGGAATGTCAATGAGCTCATAATTCTCAAACCATGTCTGTGTTAATGACGTGACACTAACCGTAGGTATAAAAGAATCGGTCGCTATGATGTGGCATGCACATCAACTTGGGCTATGAAGTCACGCGATGTGTTCCCAATGGCAATGAGCATGTAGAGTTGTAAACGCTGAAACTCGTTTTCGAATCATTTCGCATACAGAATAAGCGTAACCAAACGAGGTAACATAGAAACGCTTAGTCACGTGTTCGATGAATACACTTCCATCATGTTTTCTGGTTGTTCCATTTTAGAGCATAGCCATCTCAATGACAAAAACCACTTGTGTGAAACAAGCTATCTTTATTCATACATATCATTTTACAGGTAAACAAGCAGTCGCCGTCTTCTCAGTTTTCCGAAAGACTATCACTACTGATTAAGATGCAATATATACTTGTGTGTGTGTGTGTGTGTGTGTGTGTGTGTGTGTGTTTGTAGATGTAAAGGCGGCATTGGACAGAAACACTATAGGTACATTACATGGGATACTCTGCAAATCACATTTAAGTGCCTGGCAGAGGGTTCATCGAACCACCTTTATACTATTTATCTTTCGTTCCATTCTCGAATAGCGCGAGGGAAGAAAGAACATCTGATACTCTTCGTTTTAGCTCTGATATCTCGTATTTTATTTTGATGATCATTTCTACCTATGTAAGTGGTAGTCAACAATATATTTTCGCATTCGGAGGAGAATCTTGGCGATTGGAGTTTCGCCGCAGCGATAAACGCTGTTGTTGTAGTGATTCCCATCCTAGATCCTGTATCATTTCCGTAACGCTGTCTCCCCTGTATCGTGACAGTACAAAACGGGCGGCCCTTCATTGGACTCTTTCGATGTCCTCCGTCAAACCCACCAGATAAGGATCCCACACTGAGCAGCAATACTCCAAAAAAGGATGGACAAGCGTAGTGTATGCAGTTTCTTTAGTATTTCTGTTGCATCTTTTAAGGGTTCTACAAATGAAATGCAGTCTGTGGTTCGCCTTTCGCACGACATTATCTGCGTGTTCTTTCCAGTTTAATTCTGAAGTAATAGTAACTGTTAGGTATTTTGTGAAGTTTATGTCCTTCACTTTTGATTGATTTATCTTGTAAACAAAGTTTAACGGATTTCTTTTCGTACTCATGTGGACGACTTCACACTTCTCATTATTTAGAGGCAATTGCCAATTTTTACACCATAGTGATATCTTATTCAGATCGTTCTGCAGTTGGTTTTGATCTTCAACATGTAGCTATCAAGGCATTCTTCCAGAAGTTCAGGTCTGATTTCTATTGACTGCCATTGTTTGTCCTTAAGAGTATATTCAGGTATTATCCTGACAGAGAACAACGTCCAGCCCTCACATGTAAGAATAAATTCGAGCATTGCCAAGGAGAGAGATCGTTATGCTCTCCGATACCACGATGCAGCGAAGGATGACGTCACTCACTGTATGTATTGTACTGAAGTCATGATTGGTATTCTTCAGATATGTACATGAAAGTAGATTAACGTAGAGTGAAAAAAATTAATGCAGAGAACTTAAAATATGTAGTTTGAATGTCGGAAACAGCAGATGTGTTATATCCATGTGTTTTTTCAAAATATTTCTTCTCGTTAAATAACTGGGGTAGGTAGGCGCATGGCAGTCGCCAAACTGGTGTCCAGCTGACAAACTTGCTCTGCATTATTGACTCACATGAAGTTGTTATTTCTATAATTTATGGCCCAGTGTGGCTGCTACTGTCATATGTGGCTGCCTAAGGTAATACATCCACTATGATGTCACAATTGGCTTTGATAGTCTACATCATCAAATATAACTGCCATAATCAAATGTGACTGCCGAAGATAATTCCTACACTATGAAATTACAACAAATATAACTCGGATGTAAAAACCAAACCAAACTGAGACACGCGACGCCGTAGGTAACTTTCGCCGGGCATAATTCTCCTCTCAATAACGCACGGTTTCACGCTGTTTCCCAAACCAAGCAGAAGATTCAAGATTTTCGTTGGAAACTCTTAGATCACCGTCCGCACAGTTTCGACATTGCACCAAACGACTATTACCTCTTCTTGCTTTTGAAACAGTCGCTGGGTGTGCAATGATTTCAAAACGACGATGTAGTCAATATTGGCGTTATAAACTAGTTCAATTCCCAAGCATCATACGTCTATACAGAAGGATTAAAGAATCTGATACAGCGTTACGGAAAGTGCACAGACGTGAACGGCGTTTATGTGGAAAAGCAGACATGTAGTTAAACATTTCCGCCAATGAAAACATTTTCCTTTGTCTTGTTTTTTATGACGAGAGGACCTGAATCTGAGAGTACTCCCAGTAAGTAATTTAAAATAGAAATCACATGTCATGCACAATTACGCTTGCGATTCCTGTTTTATGTTGCGTGGCGTACCCTGTGGACTTGAGAATCAGCACACACTCCTAGCTCGCTCTTAATATTCAGTGCTGTAGATATTTAAATGAATAGTCTCAGTCTCTGAATGTATCAAGTCTCTGGTGACCATCCAGGTGTAGAGAAGGATTTTAGGGCTAGTACAGCAGTCCAGTACGTCAAAAAGCAATAACAAATTTAATGAACTCTGAAAGCAGAGAAGTGCTTTTCGGAGAAGACAGCATTTACCAGCTATGCTGCATCTGTAGAGCATACACCAGATAAAATTTCACACAGTACAGATGCAAACGGTAATAAGTATTTTTAGATAACAAGGGTAAAGGAAATACGGCGGGAGGACGCATGTTATAATCCTAGAGTTCTGTATATTCAACCTGTAATTTTTTAACAAAACACAATCCCATGGAATATAACTTAAACTAAAACTTAATCAATGATGAAATATATTTCTAGGGATGATACAGAATATTGAGTGTCTTAGATATATCGGAATGTAATCCCGAAGGAAGCACAAAAGTATCGGTAAATAACTAGTTCATTAGAATAAAGAAAACCTATTTTCTTTTATTTTTAGGCTGTAATAAGTTTGTTCAATAGGTTTGTTCTGTATTTGGTTGCTCATAAAGGACGAACGATGGCGTAGGGATAAGTTTATCGTGTTCGGATTCCGGCGTGTGTCCGCCAGATATGTCTCTCTCCTACTCTTCAATCACGCCAGAGTGCCATACTTCTTGTTTCCAATATGATGTATAACATGATACCAAGGACAGCATAAGACGTAAATGAAACCAGACTGTCCCTTATGGTCTTAGTATCTTGGAGAAACACCGAAATTACACAAGCAAGAAGAAAGCTATGTGTTAAAGTAGTTCACTGGGCAATTTAATTTTAGCTGTAGGTGCTTCATCATATCGTGCCACATGTTGGCACATTAGGCAGTGTATACTAATAACTAGTGATTGGCTCACTGATTTTACATTGTATGAGTAGTTTGTTTCAGAATTCGATATTGAAAATCGGATTTAAACTCTGAGAAACAAAATTTAAAAAAAAAAAAAAAAAAAAAAAAAAAAAAAAAAAAAAAAAAAAAATATTGCAACAAAAGACAACTATGTTTCCGTATTATTTCACAGGCATCTCGTTATAATGAATTTATTTAACCATGAAAATTTTATTTCCTATGCAAATAAATTTTAGCAATTTTCGATTCAGTCTTCCTGTAAAATATATCATTCCTGTAATGCAGTAATCGGAGAGAATACCTTCACTCAACACGAGTTAAAAGTATTGACATTTGTACACTTCGTTTCGCTTTTGGTATTTCTGCAAGAAAATGACTCGTTGGACCTTTAAATTAACAAAAATGTTTTTTACTATACCTACAACCAAATATGAGGCGGGGCGAATTCTTTTACCGCATAAACTACACTCCTAGCCATCAAAATTGCTACACCACGAAGATGACGTGCTACAGACGCGAAATTTAACCGGCAGGAAGTACATACTGTGATATGCAAATGATTAACTTTTCACAGTATTCACACGAGGTTGGCGCCGGTGGCGACACGTACAACGTGCTGACATGAGGAAAGTTTCCAACCGATTTATCATACACAAACAGCAGTCGACCGGCGTTGCCTGGTGAAACGTTGTTGTGATGCCTCGTGTAAGGAGAGGAAATGCGTACCAGCACGTTTCCGACTTTGATAAAGGTCGGATTGTAGCCTATCGCGATTGCGGTTTATCGTATCGCGAGATTGTTGCTCGCGTTGGTCGCGATCCAATGACTGTTAGCAGAATATGGAATCGGTGAGTTCAGGAGGGCAATACGGAACGCCGTGCTGGATCTCAACGGCTTCGTATCACTAGCATTCGAGATGACAGGCATCTTATCCGCATGGCTGTAACGGATCGTGCAGCCACGTCTCGATGTCTGAGTCAACAGATGGGGACGTTTGCAAGACAACAACCATCTGCACGAACAGTCGGAGAAGCATGGCTGCGGTTACCCATGAAGCTGCATCAAAGACAGGAGCGCCTGCGATGGTGTACACAACGACGAACCTGGGTGCACGAATAGCAAAACCTCATTTTTTCGGATGAATCCAATTTCTTTTTGCAGCATCATGATGGTCGCATTCGTGTTTGGCGATATCGTGGTGAACGCACATTGAAAGCGTGTATTCGTCTTCGCCATACTGGAGTATCACCCAGCGTGATGGTATGGGCTGTCATTGGTTATACGTCTCGGTCACCTCTTGTTCACATCGACGGCACATTGAACAGTGGCCGTTACATTTCTGACGTGTTACGACCCGTGGCTCTACCCTTCATTCGATCCCTACGAAAACTTACATTTCAGCAGGATAATGCACGATCGCATGTTGCAGGTCCTGTACGGACCTTCCTGGATACGAAAAATGTTCGACTGTTGCCCTGGCCAGTACATTCTCCAGATCTCTCAGCAATTGAAAACGTATGGTCAATGGTGGCTGAGCAACTGGCTCGTCACAATACGCCAGCCACTACTCTTGATTAACTGTGGTATCGTGTTGAAGCTGCATGAGCATCTGTACCTGTACACGGCATCCAAGCTTTGTTTTACTCAATGCCCAGGCGTATGAAGGCCGTTATTACGGCCAGAGGTGGTTCTTCTGGGTATGGATTTCTCAGGATCTATGCACCGAAATTGCGTGAAAATGTAATCACATGACAGTTCTAGTATAATATGTTTCCTATTAGTTTCGATCAAATGGTGGGCCATCTTCAGAGTGTTGCTTTGTAAGATACAGTTCTTATATTTAGAGAACTTCTAAAAATGAACTACATTTGTAATTACATTAAACTAAAGTAAAATAAAATAAAAGAGAATAATACAATGTTATACCAGAGATGGTGCGGAACGCAGCAGGGGTTGCGAGTTCGACATGTTCTGTCCCTGTTGGAGGGAGCAAGGTCTGCTCCACTTGAACAGCACAAGCTTTGCCCTTAATGACATCTGCACCTATCATTATCAGGCATTAAATAACTATTTACTTATAATATGCTAAAAACGTTTATATCTTAAATAAAAATACTTTGCTTTCTCAATAATACTCGTAAAAATATCTATTGTCATGATGCTGGTACAGAAAATAAAACAAAAATTATTGAAACAACAACTGTAGTGACACTCTCAAATTGTACAGGGGGTCTGTGTCTCCATGAAGCTGCAGGTTACTCGGCAACAAGCTCCTATCGATATTTTAAAGATGTTCTATTTTTGGTTCTGCTAGTATTACTGGCACCAAAGCAGTAGCTTATATTTCGTACGTAAATTGACATAAATATAATCGTATTGTTAACTTGTATGCAAAGCTATTGATTTCATGGCAGTGGTAACATAACGATAGATGTTGCTAGGTGGCCTATTTTAAAACTGTTGCCAGCAAGCTCAGACGAACAGTATCAGTAGTGATAGTTCTAAGTCTATTGACAGTGGAATTACGTTGTCTATGAATATTATGCTAATTGGTAACAGAAGGGTGGAAACATTGTTTTATATCAATTTTATGATTGTGAAGCAGTTGGATTTGTTTTTTCTATTTGAATTTAATTTCAATGTGCAATAGACTAATACTTTCACTACTGGTTCTGGTAACAATTTTAGAATAAGCCACCTAGCAACTGCTAAGAAATTGTTGCGGTTAGTAATGACAGAGCAATGTATTTTTAATTAGGATGTAAGCATTTTAATATAAGTAAGTAGTCATTTCATTGCCTACTAATTGTGGGTGGAGATGGCATAGGGGCGGACCTGTTGCTGTTCAAGTGCATCGGACCACAGCTGCTCCCTGCAACAGCGACAGAAACTGAGGATATAACATCATTTTATTCTCTTTTCTTTTCTTTTTTTTTTTCTTTTCTTTTAGTTTAATGTAATTACAAATGTACGAAACAAAGTCACAGGGGAAATATCCGGGCTGTATGGTGTTTGCTAAAGCTGCTCCCCGTTATCATGGAGCGGAATCATTCCCTCTGTGAGCAGCCCATGCTGTTTACTCTTGATGGACTTCCATACGTTACAGATTGTCTTACAGTACAGTCACTGTTAATGGTTTTTCTATGTTCGAGAAATTCGATGAGTATCTGACTTTGGACGTCTAAAAATATAGTGAGCATGGCCTTACCTGCTGAGGGCAAAACGTTGAAAATTTTTAGGGGGAAGTGACGACGCATCATCGCGTCACCATTATGTCGCACTACGTTACCCTAAACCGGCATATTCAAATTTTAACAGGTTTGGTAGTTAAGACGTTTCGTACCTTTTTATTTAAACAACTCTCTTATATTGTTCTTAGTGAGAGCGGTATATATCAATCTGGCTTCAATTCCGAAGGGCACAACTGAAGACCGCGATACAACCCGTCGGCTGTCATATCCGTGTCCCACAAGATACGCTACGTAGATATACGTACTAGCAAAACAAACACTATCACCGAATATAGACATACTGGATTATATCTTAATACTTATGTATTGTAGATAATAAATAATTTGTGATTATCCTCGTAAATTACAGATTACCACAACAGAATGTAACATCGATCACAGATCTCATCCCCAAAAAGTCGCGCTCTCGGAGCTCACTGCGAAACAAAATCCTCTCTGTTAACGGGATAAATTCCAGTAATTGATACCACCCATCAGCTTTGACCAATGACGTCATAAGTAATGCGAAGGTACGCTACTTACACCATAGCGCGGCAAAACCTCGAAATAGTCTTGGAATTGAACGAGACTAGTGCGGTAGCTAATGCAAAGACACGCTACATTCAACATGGCGCGTCAAATTCAGCGAATCTAGCGGGGTAAAATGGGGGTATGGGCGGGGGCATTCTAGAAGCAAGAATATGAAAGGGAAAACAATCGTAATTGATTGGAAAAGCAACGAAATTAGCAGAATTAAAACAGAATAGGAAATTCAAGGATGTACAAGGAAATTCGTGTCGCCAACTGAAATTTACGTATTGAAGTCAATTCCAGTTGACGACAGAAATTTTTTTAATGTTTCACACCGCAATATTTAGACGGTATCGGCAACTACAATTCCAGTTGCCGATATCAGTTTCTCTCATACTGAAAAAAAAAATTCCTGTATCGATAAATAAAAATAAACCTTGGGTTAATATCACTTCACGAATCCATTTTTCTCAATTACATACAGGAATGTTAAATAGGTATCGACAATTACAATTAACCTATATAGATGAACTGTAGTTGTCGATACCAAACCATCCTGTGGAATGGATAATTTTAGTTCCCACAACAGGTGATTATGAAAGATAATTTAATCAATCACGAACATTGACGTTTACTTTTAACTCACATCCCTGAAACAACTTGTGATAATATTGGCAAAGAATACTCAATGCTGGCAATCACATAACAAATTTATCAGAACTTGTCTTCTTAGGAACTTCAGTTAACTTCATATTATTAGAACACATGTGGCAAGTGCAATATTCCCCCAGTACTTTATCAGCAATTATATCCATCACTTTCTTTGTGTTGAATTTCTCAACATTACCGAACTAAAAAATATTGCACTGACTCAAAATCAACCCCATTAACAACAAGCCAGGCACGTGAACACTAATTAAAACATATTTACATTACATTCATGAAGAATACACTACGAATCAAACTATACAAAATCGAATGTACGAATGTTCATATTTCCCGCGCACGAATACAACGTACAAAGATATCTATCGCAATACAACAATTTTAATTACGAGTATCAAGAATGCTAAACGTCCCCCAATTATTATAATTTACTGAAAAACAATCATATTTTATAGAAAAACATACACTTCGATTCAACTTCCACAAAATTACGCCTCCATTATAACACTATCTGCGCCTTGTAATAAACAAAAATATCACATACTAAAGATACAACGACATAACATATGACGTCATTGGTCAAAGCCAACGGGTGATATCGAGTATCCGAATTGACCCCTGTTAACCTGAACCTATTAGAGGGAAGTTACACATCATTTTTTAAACACAAACTCGTAATCCATAATCTATGTCATGCTTGTAAACGAACTACCGTCTTTACTTAAGATATGACGTCATTTGTCATAGCTGACTGATCGTATCGCGGACTTCAGTTGACCCTTCCGAAGGGTTCTTCATTTCCTGAAGATCTTATAAATATCAGATTAGTAGGTCATGATAAAACACTTTCAATTTCAGCCAGTGTACGTATCATCCTTCAGAAGGAAATATCACGACGTTAGTGAATGCCAGGAAATTTAATGAGTGCAGTGTGCGCTACAGGAATAAGTGATGCCCTTGTGTCGGGCGGTGGGGTCCTCACGCCGGGTGTGCTGCCTAGGCGCCGGCCATGCCGGGGTGTGGCGCCCTGGCGGCCGCTACCGGCTGCAGCCGCACCACGCCGCCCGCGCCGCCGCCCCCCTGGGCCACGCAGTAGTAGCAGACGTCGTCGTCGTCTTCAGGAGGCAGCTGGCAGCACGCCGTCTGCAGCGCAGACCGCACCAAGCGCGAAACGCGCCCCATACTTTCTGCCGTGCACGTGACCGCAGCTCGTCGCTATGGAAACGCGCCAGATCTTTCTTTCAAATGTTTCCATTGTTTATACTGGATGATTTTTTTCCACCGTCTAGAAAACCGTACGAACTGCTCGAGGAGAGGATACGAAACCAAAACTGCCTAATCAATTTACATTGGTCAAATCAATCTCTTATGAGATCTTTATTTGCCATATCTACATCTACATACATACTCCGCATTTCACCGTAAGGTGCGTGGCGGAGGGTACACTGTACCACTACTAGGCATTTCCTTTCCTATTCCACTCCCAAATTGAACGAGGAAAAAAAGAACGCCTATATGCCTCCGTACGAGCCCTAATTTCTCTTATCTTGTCCTTGTGATCTTTATGCGAAATGTAAGTAGGCGACAGCAAAATCGTACTACACTCTGCTTAAAATTCTGGCCCTCTAAATTTACTTGACAGAAATTCACGAAAAGAACGTCGTCTTTCTTCCAGCCATCCCCAATTGAGTTGCCGGAGCATTTCCGTGACACTCGCGCATTAGTCGAACCTACCGGTAACAAATCTAGCTGCTCGCCTCTGAACCGCCTCTATGTCTTCCTTTAAACTGATCTGCTGCGGGTCCCAAGCACTTGAGCAATACTCAAGACGTGGTCGTAAAAGCGTTTTATACGCGGTCTCCTTTACAGGTGAAGTACATCTTCCCAAAATTCTCCCAATAAACCGAAGTCGACTGTCCGCCTTACTCACAACTGTCCTTACATGTTCGTTCCATTTCATATCGCTCTGCAATGTTACGCCTAGATATTTGAACGACGCGACAGCATCAAGAAGCTCACTACTAATGCTGTATTCGAACATTATGGGATTGTTCTTCCTACTCATGCGCATCACCTTACATGTTTCTACATTGAGAGCTAGCTGCCATTCTTCGCACCAACTAGAAATTTTGTCTAAGTCATCCTGTATGCTATTACAGTCAGTTACAGACGACACCCTCCCATACACCACAGCATCATCAGAAAACAGCCGCAAATTACAACTTACTCTGCCCATCAGATCATTTATACAGATAGAAAATAATAGCGGTCCTATCACACTCCCCTGGAGCACGCCTGACGATACACCCGTCTCTGATGAACACTCGCCGTCGAGAACAACGTACTGCTTTCTATTACTTAGTAAGTCTTCCTGTCATTCACAAATCTGTGAACCTATTCCATAAGGAATCTTATCTTCGTTAGCAGTCTGCAGTGTGGCACCGTGTCGAACGCCTTTTTGAAGTCGAGAAAAACAATCCGCCTGTTCCCCTTCATCCATGGTTCGTAAGATGTCATGTGAGAAAAGGGCAAGCTGAGTTTCACATGAACGATGTTTCCTAAACCCGTGCTGATTCATAGAAAGAAGCTTTTCTGTTTCAAGGAAATTTACTATATTCGAATTGAGAATATGCTCTAAAATTCTACATGAAACTGATGTCAACGATATTGGCCTGTAATTGTGTGGGTCAGTTCTCTTTCCTTTCTTATAAACGGAAGTCACCTGCGCTTTTTTCCAATCACTAGGAACTTTGCGCTGTATTAAAGATTCGCGATAAATGCAAGCTAAGTAGGGGGTAGGGGGGCAATGCTGCAGAATAGTCTTTGTAAAACCGAACTGGTATTCCATCCGGACCAGCAAACTTTTTCGTATTTAGCTCTCTCAGCTGCTTCTCTACACCGGAAATACCTATTGCTATGTCCCCCATTTCGGAATTAGTACGTTGATCAAATGACGGTACATTTGTGCGGTCCTCCTGCGTGAAAGATTTCTTAAAGGTTAAATTTAGAACTTCAGCTTTCCGTTTGCTTTCTTCTATTACTGCCCCGGAATGATCAACGAGTGACTGGACAGTGGGCTTTGACCCGCTTATCGATTTTACATAGGACCAGAATTTTTTCAGGTTCTCGGAAAGATCTTTTGCAAAGGAATGGCTGTGATAATTATTGTATGCTTCGCGCAGCGATCTTTTTATAGACGCACGAATCTCTATTAACTTTTGCCTGTCATCATTTGCGTGTTCTTTATTGAATCCAGAGTGCAACAGCCTTTGCTTTCTCAGCAGCTTTCTAACATTATTATTATACCATGGTGGATCTTTTCCATCCTTAATCGTCTTTACTGGCACATATTTCTCTAACCCTTTATTAACAATGCACTTAAATTTAGTCCACAATTCCACTACATCCATAGTCCCGAAATTAAACGATGCCCATTCATTTTCTAAGTGCGATCGTAACATTTGCTTATCGGCTCTTCCCAACAAAAACACGCTCCTTGATTGGTTTATGAACTTTAGTCACTATCGACGCTATGACGATATAATGATCACTAAATCCTGTCTCTACACAGACATCGTTAATAAGGTCAGGCCTGTTTGTGGCTATAAGGTCTAGAATAATTCCATTGCGCGTGGGTTGCCGGTGTAACTGCTCAAGACAGTTTTCGGAGAATGTGTCCAAATAATTATATATATACACACTACACTGTCCTGTGCAGGCCTCTTTATATGAGAATACCTACTGCAACCTACATAATTTTGAATCTGTTTAATGTATTCGTCCTTCGGTCTCCCTCTACGATTTTACCCCACACAGTACCTTCTAATGCTGATGATGTCCTCAGGTAAGGACTCTTCAACAGTGAAAGCGTCTTTCATTTGATCCGCTCGTTTGGGTCATTCTGCAACCTACGATATTTTTTTGGGAATGATTAATGCTGCAGCAGTCACTTTTTACTAATATTTTTATTAGCACGACGCATTTCGGCAGCACGCTGCCATCATCGGGTGCATTTTTACAGTTACTGGTTCATTATTGTTTTATTATGTCTTTTGTTGTGGGTGCCAGTGAGGTTATGTTTGGACATTTTAACAGTTTTGTTGATAATCTTGCTGTCTGGCACACACAACACAAGATCACTGTTACACATACAGCACATGTAGACATTTTGTATTTGATCGTTACTGTAACGATCAGCATCAGCATTAGAAGGTACTGTGTGGGGTAAAATCGTAGAGGGAGACCGAAGGACGAATACAGTAAACAGATTCAAAATTATGTAGGTTGCCGTAGATATTCTCATATAAAGAGGCCTGCACAGGACAGTGTAGTGTGAAGAGTTGCATCAAACCAGTCTGTGAACTGAAGACCACAACAACAACAACCACAAGTCAACACCAATCCCCTTCACAGGAACTTTATGTTTTTATCACCATCTAGGTTTCCGTAATGCAATCCGTAGAACTGACAGAAAGACGTCGAACCACTTCAGTTCTTTACGCCGATGGCAATACTCAACTCATCTCCTAATTATTCTGACCAGTGTGTGTCCGGAAACGCCTGTTTTCCTTACTAGAGACCATTTATTCAGACCCACTTTGTTACAGAGAATACGTCTAATAAGCGCTGTATCTTCTACTTCTACAACAATCATCTGTGGTGTGGTACGCAGAACCCCCGTGGTATGGTTAAAGTGACGATGTGAGGAGCAAGTCCCCTTATCCTGGTTGCATAACTGGAGTAGGCTAGGGACACGCAAGTCATCGAAGTGGCGCCAATTGAAAGACTTGCACCTGGCCAATGAGCCACAAGAAATTATTATTATTATAATCAGCAAAGGTGCAGCCAGAATGTGTGTGTCGGGATAATTTGCTACTGTATTTCAAGACCAGTCTTCCTTCGACGTCTCCTAAGGCCAGAACCATTGGTGGTTTTTACGGGTGATTTTGCTCAGCAGTTGGGAGAAGTGCTGATGGGTTACGTGGCTGCTAAATGACGTGAGCACTTCGCCGTTAACGTCCGGACGTTTCTCAATTGTGTCTTCCCTGATCGATGGATTGGACGCAGACGTTCATCGCATCTGAACCTATTTTCTCCGTATTGTCTCCTGGCTCAATCCCTAGACTTCGTACTCGGTGCAAAAAATCACCATGTATAATTTCGTTGGCTTTCGCGCCAGAGTTAGTTGACGTAGAAGCTTTTTGGGTATTGTAAAAGCAGTTAATAAGGAAACCACCGTTTTGACTACGCTTACATTGGCATTCTTATGCGGCCACAGGTTTCCTCTGTTTTATAAAGAGTCACATTTAGTTATGACTGCTCACTGAGTATGATCTAATGACATAATTTCAGCACATTCTGGTACAATCGGACGTGATGACGACGCCCGTATCCTGCACGGACACACATTTCTATTGTCTGAACTTTATTTTCCGGCATTCTACGCGGTTTCTGGCTGTAAGAAAGCGGCTGTAGTTGATGGCTTACACACCACACGCAGCATTAGTCGAAGTTTACCGTGTTCCAGGCATTTATGTGTGGCCTTCGTAATGATAGCACTTGAAACTCTGACCACAATATTCCACTTGGCGTGCATTGTAATTTCTTAATTCTGTGACAGCGTACCTAGAAAAACTGACGAGAGATGCCTTGGACAAAGTGCGATTCTGGACATTTTATTTGGGAAAAATACTTATGATATTGATACCAGCTATGACAGCAGTGATTACGAGCCAGTAAGTGCTTCACCTAAAAAATGTGGTTGTAAGTTACTCTTTAAATTCACAGATCCGTTACTAATTTAAAACTTGATTAGGTAAACTAAACAATAGTTTTTTTTTAATTTTGATTCAATTTTCGTATATTCCTCGGGATAATAATTGTTGTTTCCTTTCACAGGTCTGCTAAAAAAAAAAGTTCAAATGTTTGTTAAGCTTATGGGACTTAACTACGGGATCATCAGTCCCTAAACTTACAAACTACTTATGAACTAGCTACAATTAAGGACGGCACAAATATCCATGCCCGAGGGGAGATTCGAACCTCCGACCGTAGTGGCCGTGCAGACCGTGACTGAAGCGCCTCAGTCCCTCCGGCCACTGCGGCCGGCTCACAGGTCTGTAGCGGGATTTTATCGTTGTTTAGCGGTCTACTTGGCTACCGTCTTCAGGTAAGAGTAATGCGCAATCACGCTGGAATTGAGGTGACATCAGATACGGCAGCTTCTTTATCCTCCGGAACGAGCGCCCTCTGTGAAGCGAGGAAAATTGCAGCCCCACCGGCGGTAGAAATTGCTGAAACCGACGACCCTCAATCTAAGAAACGGCCGGCAGAAAAGGAGGCTGTTGTTGTTTCGTATCTGATAAAATAGGATTCCACATTTTTGCTTTACGGAATAAACGTATTTCCATCGATTCCTTACTTACAGAGTCCTAGTAAATAATATGTGTGACTTTGAAATACATGTTACGTCCGTCATCAAGAAAATGTTCAGCCACAGCAGACTTTTCAATAGCAACTGGGACAGGTAAAGAGACAACTATGCAATGGTTGAAAGCAGCGACATTACTGGGAACACCAAGGCAGCATATCTCCTCAGGTGCAGCAGAACTATAAACAGTTCTTTGCACGAACGCCGAAAGCTTGATAATCTAGCAAGAAAGTTGATACCTTATCTCAGTAAGCTGTTGGCATGATCATGTTGGTTTGCTATGTTCAAGCTCCTCCTGAGGATGTTTGTTTCGACAACGGGTGCGATAAAATGGTTAGCGACTCCTCGTGATTAAGTGAGCAATGCAGAGTCGTGCATCAACGGCCTCGTCTCGAACGCAAATTAACTTGTTTCCGATTCTACACAAGAAGCATGCCATGAATACCAGACTCACAGCAACAAATACTTTTTGAGGCTAACTAGGCACGAACAGAAATGCGTCAACGAAATATGCTTTCAGTGACTTAATAGATGACAAATGTTCGCAAAGGACGGCTTCCTAATGAAATAATACGGAATGATAGTAATAAGTGTTGCTGGAACTAATAACATGCGTGAGGAAACCGAAATTTGCAATACGTTTTGCGTTCTATTTCTTATTGCAAATGTTTTCATGACTGCGCTTTCTTTTGGCACACACTAAACTACCGTAAAAGAATAGTACCATGTCTACCACAAAGTATCTGGAATACTTAGAAGGCGTAAAAATGATCAAGAAAATACATGTTTAAACTTGTAACTTTCTGATCACAGTAACAGTTTATTTCAATTTACAGATTAAAATGTGCCATATAAAATAAATTATGAACAAATCCAGTAAACTTGCAAAGAGTAGGAAAGACGAAATGTATTAACATTCTACAGGTCTTAAGTTCATCTGTCAAACACTCTAATGGAAACCAAACCATCTATCCACTAATAGTGCAAATTAGCAATTGTTCAGACACTGCAAAATATCTTTTGGTTGATATCTTTGCCCACCGTAAAGGAAAACAAAGTTAGATAATGACTTTACAAAGAACTCTTGAAATGGTTAGAGTCTGATAACAAATACATCATTGGAAATAATGGATAATTTACAAGATCTGTTATTATTGCCTCGCTAATCGTTATCCTGGTCAGTAAATCATCTTTCATCATGTCAGAACATGAGTGATCGCCACCTTAGAAGTTTTTACGTTGTCACAAGATAAAAGATAACGTAAATAATTTACTCCTATTGTTGTGCAAATTAAATTATCGTTTCGTACAAAGTAAACCACAAATAACATTAGATGTCGGCACAAATCTGAAGTGATAAATACTATAGAAACTGCTACGTTATAGATAACTGGGCTTACCTTGAAAATAACTTACCATTGTGTAATAATTTTCATTTCTAACAGGAATGAAATTATACCGTCATACTGACTTGAATACTAAGGCAAAGGGCATGTCTTATGCGAAAACGTAGACATTGAGTTATGCTGACAACAGGAAGTTAATCAAAGGGGATCTTTATTATGGTTAACATAAACTTCACAGATATTTTCTTAAAGATCGAAAGGTAGTTTATAATAACTGCGACATATAGTTAAGTGTCATAACAAATGAAAACACTTGCGTCACATATGGAAAATGTTGTAAATTGGTGAAGTGATTCGATATAGCTCAATTATTACATCTAATAATATACATATATAGTAGAGGGATTAAAACCGACGTAGACAACCATAAGATAGAAGAAATATAACATCATATAATTGTACTCTACCTTAATCTGCCTGAGTAATCAGATTCATTGTTAGAAGTACACTAAATACTGTGTTCTTGGAAGTTACTAACTAATAAATAAATATTGTGTCTATGTTAAGGTACACATATTATTTTGTACACTTCCTACATGTCTTACCATTGTAAGATGCATTTTATTAAAACATTATTTGCGAATAGTAAGGGTGGGGTAAATCCGAAAGTTATCTGACAACGACTAACGAGCGTTAAGAGCGACTGTAGCCGGACAACATGAAACGACGAGGAGACTCGACATTCACTTGCATGCCGCGGTGGAGTGGCCGAGCGCTCTAAGGCGTCTTGCTGTGGAACACGCGGTTGCTCGCCGTCGGAGGTTCGAGTCGTCCCTCGAACAAGAATGTGTCTGTTGCCCTTTGCATAAGTTAGTTTAAGTAGATTGTAAGCATAGGGAGCTGTTAAGTCCATTAGATTTACTAAAATTTTAACATTGTTTTATTCTGTTGCGTGATACTGTTTCGATAAAAACAGTACGACTGCAGGTTAACATTAATCGAAGGACTGCAGTTACTATACCCTTAATTATGCAAGCCAACGCAAAGCGGCGAAGGAAGTGGCGCTACAATCATAAAACCTGGCCCCATGATAACTGGAAGCATGAAGCTGTAGTATCTGAAATTTTTATTCAGTAAAAAATATATCTGCGACGCTTGTCGCTGACCACCGCTTTCTCTGGCAGCTAATGACGCTCTTCATATATTTTTTTGATGTTCATCTATCTTTTAGGAGCTGTCCAGAACGCGGTTGTGCACTTCGTCTTTCATGTTTTATCTTTCGATGAGCACAGACGCACATCAGGGATTTCTTCACTACCAGTTGTGTGTGCGAGTTCGTTTTTCTGTGAAATATGATGAAAATATAATCAGTTCAGTTGAAATCGATTACTTATTTAAAATGACCCACCTTTTAATAATTCATGAAGTTTTTCTATTTTTCCAGCAGTATTCTTGATTATGTAACATGATGGTTGGAGCCATTGTTAGACTTGTATCTGGATTTGATGAAAACTTCTAGAATTCATTATGTGTAACCTTCATGAATGTGACTTTATTGTAATTTCTACAAGGAAATCTTCGGATTTAAACGGAGTCAGATAGATTCAAACAGCCTTTGTCACTAAAACGAACTTAATATTTTTTCACGGTCATTCACTTAGCACAATCCGCACTAAGCAAACCAAGCATCATTTTACACAATGCAGCAAACGTTTTACAGCCTCATCTGCTACGATCCAGTCAACTTGATGCAAATATTTTGATGAACAAGGTAACAACGGAATCTGTTCTTTCTTTATGTAATATTGTGCTAAGGCGTTGCTTTTATTCCAAATTACCACCGCCGCTAAACTTTAAAGTCAGGTTCCACCTCCTTTTTTCAGTCTGTTATCTATAAAATTACTTAAATGTGCCTGATCTGCCAAATTACTTCGCCGTAATATTACAAAGCTAGTGAAACTTAAAAAGCGGCCTCGAACATTAACAATCACTCCAACACCTGGTTAGGTTACACAGCGCAGTATTGCAAACCATCGTTTACAGTGACTTCTGGAAACAAGTAGTTTATGTCTCGAAAGTCCGAAAAGAATTTTACGATACAGCATGACTGCTTTCTATAGTCAAGTATGGATGAGGTTTCGTCATGATCTGAGCATCTATAAACGTGGTGTTCAACTGTTTCTGCCATTACCCTCAGTGCGTGCGTGCCATACTCCAAAATGATAATGCGCTCACACATGCCGCTTAAAAGGCTTTGTAGGTCATCCGAAAATTATCAAACCTCTCCCCTGAACCGTAAAATCGTCATGTCTAATCATAATTGAGAGCAGATAATGTGGACCAGACTTTCAGTTCCAACCTCGTAAATGTAACTGACGGTTGTTTTTCCTAGAAAATCGGATAACATTAATATTTGCCCACGATAACTACACGTTTTCGTTAGTGCTGCAACAAGCGGCGAAAATCTGCACTAGTTGGAAGATATTTATTTATTTACAAGTGCTGCCAATGTTACAATGCTCCTTGACGCGAAATAGTACTGTACATGTTGTTAGGGTGATTATATAAATACCAAATAAAATTAATGTACGTTGGTTACACTTTGTGGTATAAATGTTATTGACATTAAATAGTTTTACAATTACTTTAGAGGTGTGAAACATTATACATTTTATTACATCAATGGGACTGTCTGACGTTGATTACATGTACCGAGGACGCTGGAGGAGGCTGATTGGTGAGGTCAAAGACCGACTGCGGTTTGTGTAGCCAATGCACTAAGTACAGTAAGTAAGCACATGAGTTGTTGGCAAAACTAGATGATATCTCAGGTGGTGTGACATCTTGTTTTGAAAAATACTAATGGAACAGCCTATAAAGTGTGATTATGATCCCTAGTATTGAAATGCATAACTGAGTGCCATTTAGAGACCCGACGATGGCCGTATTTGGGCCGAAATCGACTTTCTAATACAATCAGTCCTCTGTTGTAAGACGAATTTTTTGTAGTATAAACGAGCACTACCTCTAATGAAAAATAATTCTAGACATAGACTTAAGCAACAGAAAGGAAATGTGACATTATCTTGTTCATGAGGAAACACAATATCGAATACACAAAAGTATATTCCCCCTGTCACCATGAAAAACGACCAAAATCGTCGCCGTGACAGTGACTCGTTCGATACACACCGATTGATGTGAGAGCGCTATATATCACTCCCCATTCGATTCGCAAGAGTTGTAAGAAATTACCGAAGCTTGTAAGACAGAAACGCCGTGAATGCTTCCTCGTCGACTTGATTCTCGTATGAGGCGAGGAACAGTTACCACAGTTTTGGGGGTAACGCTCGCACACCCTCGGCAACTCAGATGGTGAGGGAGGAACGCAGGGGAGAGGCGCGCCTGCTACAGATTTACCGTCTTCGTCCCTGGGCGTGTGTTCCGCCGGCCGGCTGCTAAGTAATAATGCATCGAGCCTGAACAAACTGCCGCTGCCGTGGAGGCGAGCAGGACTGGACTACTCGACTCTGGCGGCGGCGGCAGATCTTTCCTGCCTCCTCATTCGTCTCTGGACGTAAATTTGCCTTTTCACGGCGCGGCGCAATCATTAGCGATTAGTGTGGCTATGAATTCCCGGTGTATTAACTGATCAAATTCTTCTCGGATTTCCATCCGGATCATACTGACATCTGTGCACAACATTACATCTACATCTACATGTGATACTCTGAAAATCACATTTAAGTGCCTGGCAGGGAGTTCATCGAACCACCGTTATACTATTTTACCTCCCATTCCATTCTCGAATAGCGCGCGGGAAGAATGAACATTTTAATCTCTCCGTTCGTGCACTGATTTCTCGTATTTTATTCTGATGATCATTTCTACCTATGTAAGTGGTAGTCAACAATATATTTTTAGCACTCGGAGGAGAATGTTGGCGATTTTAGCCCACGCCGCAGCGATAAGCGCCGTTGTTGTAATGATTCCCATCTCAGATCCTGTATCATTTCCGTAACGTTGTCTCCCCTGTATCGTGACAATACGAAACGAGCTGCCGTTCTTTGGACTCTTTCGATGTCCTCCGTCAAACCCACCTGATAAGGATCCCACACTGGGCAGCAGTAGTTCATAAAAGGACGAACAAGCGTATTGTATGCAGTTTCTGTAGTAGTTCTGTCGCATCTTTTTAGGGATATGCCAATAAAATGCAGTCTCTGATTCGCCTTTCCAACGACATTGTCTACGTGTTCTTTCCAATTTAAGTCAGAAGTAATTGTAATTCCTAGGTATTTTGTGGAGCTTACGGCCTTCACATTTGATTGATTTATCTTGAAACAAAGTTTAAAGGATTTATTTTCGTACTCATGTCGACGACTTCACACTTCTCATTATTTAGAGTCAACTGCCAATTTTTACACCATACTGATATCTTATTCAAATCGTTCTGCAGTTGGTTTTGATCTTCAGATGATTTCATTAGACGGTAAATGACGGCGTCATCTGCAAACAACCTAAAAGACAGCTACTTAGATTTCCCCTAAATCGTTTATGTAAATAAGGAACAGCAGAGGACCAATAACACTACCCTGTGGAACGCCCGAAATCACATCTGTTTTAGTCGATGCCTTACAATCGATTACTGCGAACTGTGTCCTCTCTGAGAGGAAATAGCCTATCCAGTTTCAAATTTGGGGCGATATACCGTAACCACACAATTTTATTAAAAGCCGCCAGTTGAGGAAGCTAAGCCACTCTCGCCGTGACTAAGTGAAACAGTGTTTTTTTTTTTTTTTTCTCCCCTTTATTGAATTTCAACGCCCCAGATGGGGCAGGCTGGCAGCGGCGTCGCGCCGCTCTACAGCCGAGTGAATTTACAATTGCCGAGAAGAACAATACATAAGGTGAATAAAAACGGAGATAGCACATACAAAGGAGACATGGGAGAACAAATGAATTAAAATGATGCAAAATACATACCGATTAAGTTAAAACGTGTCACGTTCGGTAAAAACACTGAAGTTAAAACTAAGAGTGAAACGGTTACAAAAAAGGAGGCACAAGTGAAATATCACAAGCAACACTGGTTCTGCCATGTAACGGCAGTTGAACACACTTAAGAACACTGAAGATACTAGCACTACATTACTATTCACTGCTAAAATCGACGTAGGTTAAAATGTCGGGCACGAGAATCCCGTAGGGAATAGTGAAGGAGAGGATGTGCTGAGGAAAGGGAGGGGTGGAAGCAGAGGAAGATGACAAGAGGGAAAGGGTGCAAGAACTCCTAGGGAAATGGTGGGAGGGGTCACCAAGCGTGGGAGGGGTGAGGAGTGGATGGGGGGAGAGGGCATAATCATATACGGGGAGAGAGTGGAGCTAGGGCTGGTAGGAAGGTAGGTGTCGGGACGGAGGGCGACGTCCGGGTGAGGATATGCAGAGTGTGCAGGTGCAGCGAGGAAGACCGGGGTTCAAGAGGAGAGGACAGACCAGAGGGTGACGGGAGTGGAACTGTGCAACGGCTGGCTCTATATACGCAACGAAAGTACGGCACATGCGCAAAGTACAGAGCTGCTGACCCCTGGCGCGAGAGAAGTTGCAGCGCCCCCATTTGTGAATAATGACAATCCTTAGCGATCTATCGTTTTTGACATTACCCACCAATTACGATTTAAGTTCATAATTTTTAACTTTTTTTTGTTTTCCACTTTGTTTAACGTTAATTTTTTAACATTTACGTCTCAGTAGAAAAACACTTTATTTTACTGAGGCCCTATTGAAACCACACTCCCTTATCCGGTGAGGTCCCTTAGCAGTTAGAATTTATTTTTTCTACTTACAGGAGTATTCGTTCGGTTCATTCTCAGCACGGTCAAGGACCTCTTTCCTGTCTTGGAGTTAGACGTGCACCGCTTTCTGATGTCTAAGGCTGCATGTCACCGTAGTTTTGTTCCACCTGCAGAGCCAGTGATTTAGGGTACAAAAATATTGTAGACAAATCTTTGCTCGCAATACAAGGTGGAATGTATCACCTGTGCAGAGACAGGCCGTAGGACAGTCAGCGTTAGAAGGCCCCGGATTCGAATCCTGGCTGGGCCCAAATTTTCAACTTTCTCCAATGAATTATTTCAATGCCCACTAGCAATGATGTAAATTCTTTGCGTAAACAATTGATAAAAGGTTCAGGATCAAAAGTGGATCTGTTGTTTCTGACATGGAATTTCACTGGTACTCCCAGTGAGGTAGCTATAAATTCTATTACACTTGGATGTACTACTATAACGAAGGATGGTTGTGCTACTGCATCATGAAGATAGCTGTTCTCACAGATCTGCCTATTCGGGTAAGCCAAATTGTGGTGTGTTCTCCCTCCCGCTGCATACTGAGCATCATCAGGAGCTGACGTCTGTGTATCAACTCTAATGAAGTATCTGCAAATTCATAACGTACACATTCTGCAATCAATTTTAACATGATTTATGCCCACTGATGTAAATTAAGAAACGCCTACTTCACAATCTTACCTGCCTAAACATTTTCTTTCCTTTTGTATATGCCAGTCTATATTTCTCAGACGTTTCTTTAGCGTGTTAATCATGTAAAGGTAACAGTAAAACATATTTTCGCATTTACAATATTGGTAATATTAAATACGCTGAGTATTGGATAAACATATTTTAATTATGGGGAATCACATTGTGAAGAATGCCAAATAAGACAATTCTCACAAATACAATAAATTTCATTATATCAATGAAAGAGTAAGAAACTTTTTGAAATATCGATATTTTTACATAATTCACATTACATTATTGAAGTCAAAGAAATTACTACACGCTTTTTGCTCTGTATTTCACTTTTTTTTTTTGCATTCAATTATCTCTGTACCAAATATCATTAGAATTGATCCAGAAGTTTAGTTGTTAAAACCTACAAGACAATCATACTCTCACATTTGGAGTATTATACTGGACTATAATATTACACTTCAGTCAATAGCAATGTAATAGCACGTGGACAGAGGAAACTCGTTTTTATTAGCAAAATCATTCCAGAAACACAGCAGCAAACGCCATTAAGCTAGCAAATGCTAAATGCAGATCTGCCTGTACCGTTGAAAGCTGCCCGCTGTTGTTGTGGTTAGGGCCAGCACTCGCATCATCAACGCGGCAGCTATTTCGTGCCGGCGGCTCATGAATAGATAAGAAGCCGCTACAGCTGTTGTCGGCTACCGTGACCACTTCCGGACAAAGGTCACTGCCTCGGGACGGAAATCTATAAAGCGTTTCAAGCTGAGATGCTATTACAGCAGATGGTAGATCCTTGAGCCAGGCGATACTAAACAGACATTAATATGGTTTTATCATTTCTTTCGTCTTGTTTCACGCACTCAATAAATCGTTTACGCTATTATGTATAGGACAAGTAAACTAGCAGTTCACAAATCAATGTAACTCCTCTTACCTCGCTCATAAAGCAGCACCAGTCATGTCTTTGCAGCAGATTCCTCCGATGTCTTTAGTACAATCTTGTCCACCCTGCTGCCGTACAAAATACTCTATTAAAAGTATAACAGACGTTTTACACGCCTCTGTATGTACGGGGATCTCCACTCCATTATTTAGTGTGTACAGGTTTTTATTCACAGCTCGCCGATTACATCGGATAATTTTTGTGCTCATTTGCTCATGACAATTAAGGGGAGCTGATTTATAACTGCCGTACGGTAATTAAGACATTAATAAATAGAGTTTTACAGTTTTCGCTTGTTTGCAAGTACGTGTGGGACCCACTAGGATATCTCCACCTTACTGTACCTAGCACGGCATCAGAGAAGAACGAACTCCTAGACATCTCTGTGAGAAAACAGAAATTGACAGTATTCTGAGTGGCAATTTCGAAGCGATGATGGAAGAGTGAAAATCAGCCATGAATCTGAAATTTCCTGCCAAATTAAAATTGTGTGTTTGGGAAGTAGGAGGTACTGGCAGAAGTAGAGTTGCGAGGAAGGACCGTGAAGCGTGCCGGGATAGCTCAGTCAGTAGAGCGCTTGCCCGCGAAAGGTAAAGGTTCCAGGTTCGAATCCCGGTACTGGCAAACTGGCAAACTGCCAGGAAGTTTCATATCAACGCAGACTCCGCTGCAGAGTGAAAGTTTCATTCTGGGGCCTTAAATCTTCAACATGTAGCTCGACATTTTAAACAAAACTAAGGCTGTCACCCGCTATTTACGAAAGCTAGGTGAATTATTATTATTACTTTTTTTAAAGAGAAGGTAAGCAGTTGTTAGCATCCGAATTAAAAAATGAATCCACATCATTTAGTTTCAGTGTGATGTACGAAGGGGCATTTAAATGGGCTGTCCGATTTAAACAGACTACAAATCTCACTCTGGGAAAATACGTGGATTAAGAACGCAAAAGACCCACCACTGTTCAATGACAAAATTCGGAAAATGCTGAATAAGTCTAGACTGGAGAACTAATTCGGGCCGGCCGCGGTGGCCAAGGGGACTGAGGCGCTCCAGTCACGGTCTACACGGCCACTACGGTCGGGGGTTCGAATCCTCCCTCGGGCATGGATATTTGTGCCGTCCTTAACATTAGCTAGTTTGTAAGTAGTTTGTAAGTTTAGGAACTGATGCCCCCGTAGTTAAGTACCATAAGCTACACAAACATTGAAATAATTCGGAAGAGAGAAAAGAAATGAAAGCAATTAAATTTTGGTAGAGATACGTGTATCCGTAATAATAGCAATTCGCAAAACGTACAACTACTGCATCCGTCATACCTTAAAAAAGATGTTGCAGAGATTCTGATAAAATTCTGGTAGCATGTAGAATCGATAAACGGATCGAAGGTTTTTGTCCAACTTCTCGTTGATCAGGAAAATAGGAGGCACGAAAAGGTAAGCCGAAGTTTTAAATTTCTCTTTTATGAAAGAGTTGACGCAAGAGGGTCGTACAAACATACCATCCTGTGGTCGTCGCCCAGAATCCCGTAATGATCACATTGTGATATGCATGCCTAGTGTAGCGAAGCAACTGGAAAGGTGGGAAACCAATGGGTTGCCTGGTCCGGATGGAAGTATAATTCGGTTTTACAAAGAATGTTCTACGGTACTGTCCCCTTACTAATAAACAATTCTAAGAAAGTGTCACTTTTCGATTTTTCTGAAATTTGGATACGTTATAATATATGAAAAACTATTGGATACGTATTTTTTATTGCTAGTAAAAGATATTTAAGGGGTGAAAAAGTCTCTGCAAAATGGAAGGGGTAGGAGAAAAATGGAAAAATTGCTAAAACTTTGTGATTAGTGAAACGATTTTAATGATTTTGTTATGAAACTATCTTTTGATAAAAGACGTAAATCGGCCTTGGTGTATTTGAGCGGGGGTGAAAATTAAGGAAGCTAACTACCCAATATATATATATATATATATATATATATATATATATATATATATATATATATATATATATATATTATTCAAAGCGGAATGTATTGAAACTTCAAAAGGAAGGTCATTTAAAAAATTAGGTAAAAAAATAAAATATTAGGTAAAAAAACTTATATTGACGCGTTCGTTTGATAGCGCCCATTAAACGCCTGTTTCATCTCTTTAATCCACCGGTATTTAAAGTCGCTGAATCCGATTCTGACATCAATAATTGTCGAAATTCAACATGGCTGATCCAGCATAGCGAACAAAATCTCGAAAAAAATGCTTGAATAAACAATAACTCGATATGCGACTTTCAAAATACTGGAAAATCTATTTTTGAAATAATAGCGATTAAAAGTGAATAAAATATGTTAAAAAAGTTTATTGGTGTTCATCGCCGGCGTTACCGTTGCCAGTGATGTAGTGCGAGGAGATCGCACGGCCAAATTTACATGGACAATATCAATGAAGCGCGGCTATATAAGCTTTGGTTACCCCTACTATATATATATATATATATATATATATATATATATATATATATATATATATATATATATATATATATATATATATACGCCTTTCTTATTTAGTCTTAATAGATTCTACTTCTATTAAATCAAAACTATTTTTGTAGCAAAAGAATTGGTCTCTTTCGGGTTGGTTGGCCGCGTAATTTTCAGTCCCCCTCCAATATAATTATGCCACTTTTCGTCTTTTATCAAAAGTAATTTCATAACAGAAATCATTAAAATCGCTTCTCTAATCTCTAAGTTAATACAATTTGTCCACCTGTGGAGGCACTGTTTCACCCGTTAAATATATTTTACCACCCATAAAAGATACGTGTCGCTTAATTTTTCATGCATTATAACCTATTGAAATATCAGAAAAATCGGAGAGTGACACTTCTGCAGATTTACTTGTTAGTTGGCACGTAGCACGAATCTGTTGCCCAGAGCATTGTCTCAAGTGAGTGGAAAAAAAGCGCGGTTGATTCTGTATATGGATAAAAGGAAACACCAGCAAAATTACGGACCAGTATCCTTAACGTTAGTTTCCTGCAGAATTCTTGAACGTATTCGCAGTTTCTATTTCCTTGAAACAGATAAGCTACTGTCCGCGCATCAGCACGATTTTAAGAACAATAGCTTGTGCGAAACTCAGCATTTCCGTTGCTCACTTTATATTCTAGGAACCATAGATGAAATGTAATAGACACACTCTGTATCCGTAGATTTCCGACACGTGTTTGACATGGTGCTCCGCTGCAGGCTTTAATGAAGAAACTAGCAGAGTTATCAGTGGTCCGAAGACTTCTTCAATAATAGAACCCAGTACGTTATACTTGAGTTCGAGTGTTCCAGAGACAAGTGTATAAGCAGAAGTGCGCCAGGAAAGTGCAATAATATCGCTATTGTAGTCTATATACATGAACTACCTGACAGATAAGTTGAGTACTAATGAACTGCTGTTTGCTGAGACAGTGTGGTGTACAAGGGGTCGCCGGTCAATGCCTATACGAGAATAAAAAAAATTCTAGTTAGTTTGATGATTGGCATTTAGCGCTACATGTAGAAGACTGTAATTCAATGCAGGTAAGTAGGAACAACGATCCCGTAATGTTCGGGTATAGCGTTAGTGATGCACTGCTGAACACTGTCACTTCCATTACACATCTAGTGTAAGTGTGATCGTATACGACACTAATGTTGCGTATCCTCTGCGTTCTGTTCGAATGGTTTCAATCGCGATCAGATCGATTAAAAGAAGAAACAGAAGGTATTTAGAGTTAATTTTGTTCTTGGTAAGTTCGATCAAAACGGGATTATTACGGAGATCAGTAACTCATATTGGAGTATCTGAAATGAAGTAGACTCTTTTCGAGGAATTTAGGAAAACAACATTTGAAGCTGAATACTTACGAAGGCAAAGCTAAGACACATTAGTACTCGTTCGGAGGTATATAGAGTGGCTTTTTCGCCTCGCTATATTTGGGAATGGAAAAAGAAATGAAATGCCTAGTAGTGGTACGAAGTACCCTCCGTCACGTACTATATGGTGAGTTGAGGAGCATGTCGGTAGCTGATTTTACTATTTATTACCACAATGTAATTCTTATTTACTTACTTACATCAGCAGGCGTTATGACTCATCAACAGTTGTCTGACTCCTTCTTCTCATCTCCCTTCACGATTAAAAAAAAAAATGTTCAAATGTTTGTAAGGCTATGGGACTTAACTACTGTGGTTTTCAGTCCCTCGGCTTAAAAACTACTTAAAATTACTTAAACTACAGATTATTTTGTAATTGGGGCATCCGCAGCTGATGAAATAATTTTTTTTTATATGAATATACCAATTGTTCTAACCAGGGAGTTAAAATGTGGGACAAATAGGTGCGTAATTTTGATTACTGTACCGTCCATGAACCCTAAGGACAGAGAGAAACACGCGATGGAATTTGTGACTGTAGTAAAATAATGATAAAGGGGGTGAGGGGGCACTGATGCGAGTTGACGAAATAGAAGTCTTCCATTAGGATGTCGGGGCATTAAACTAACCTAAGGACAACACACACATTCATGATCGAGAGAGGACTCGAACCTCCGACTGGGAGCAATGGCGCGCTCCGCAGCAAGGAGCCTTAGAGCGCTAGGCAATTCCACCGCGGCTTTCACGATTACCTTGGTCTCTCCTCTCTCGGTTCCTTCCATCTAGTGGCGACCAGTTAAGTAAAAACTGCATCAATCGTTGTTTCTCCATCCGTCAGACGTCCTTACCATCTCAGAGCTAGAGCATCAATCATATCCACCGTATCTGTCTTCATTCTTCCATATTTATTTATGTTATATATTGTCTACCGTTAAGTATCCAACACTCTGATGTGTATGTAAGAATCACGTAGCTACTACGTTTTTTGTTAATCAGTCGCGTAATTAGTAACGTGGTAAGAGTTCTACTTTCATTCCGTAAATGTGCTGCGTGGTACCTTTAATACGGCCGTCGATTGTGTCGTATCACAGTGTTTATTTGTGACTATACAGTTGTCACGTTAAGCTGCCTAGAACAATATAGTGTGCTGCCAGTTGTGGAGTGCCTGCTGTAATTCGATTTCTTCATACTGAGGCTAACAATTGATTCCATGCAGCAGACATGACGTAGCTGTCGTGATTGGCAGCAGAGTATGGTAATGCTGCAGGAAGACTGCAGCAGGACATACAGACTTACACAACACAGCTAGTCCGGTAAGGGAGCGAGTGTGAACCGATGATACTGTTCAGGAAATGAATCAGGCTATTCGAGAAAACCATTTCCAAAGGGCAATTCAGAACGATCGAAGGGCAATGTGGACACCAGACATTGTCCTTCATGACAATAGTCAGCCATACACTATGGCTGCAACAAAGATGCTCTAGCGTTTTCAGTGGCATTTGATCAGTGATCACCTCACCATTCAGCCCCGAATTGGCTCCCTCTGCTTTTCATCATTTTGTTCACACGAAACACTGTCTATGAGACAAAGAGCTACAGATTAGCTCAGAGAATTGGATGGAAGCACAGGAGACTGCCTCGTATGACGAAGGTATTAAAAAGTTCGTAGCACTTTTTGGCAAATGTCTGACAAGTAACACCACCCAAGTACCACGATTCCAGTACATTTCGAACGTGTTGTAATCTTGCTCTCTCATATATATATATATATATATATATATATATATATATATTATATATATATATATATATAATGTGTGTGTGTGTGTGTTTTGACGGTCTTTCGGATACGTCTTGGAATAACATCTATAGACATTACCTGACATCGCAGGCAGGAGGCGATCTATGTTTGTAAATCTGTGGTACTTACCTACTCTGGTTATCAGTCCTTAGGCTTACAAACTACTTAAACTACCCTAAGGAGAAACTCTCATGCCCAAGGGAGGACTTGAACCTCCGGCGACGAGCAATTGCGCGCACCGCAGCGAGGCATCTTAGAACGCTCTGCCACTCCACCGCGGCAGGCGATATATAATGATTAATTAACTCCAAAGGTAAAAACGCCAAGATCGGTTTCGATATGCTTTGCCATCATCTTCGCATATATTTTTTCCGTCATTTCCGCATATATTTTTGCAATGCGGCCGTCTTACATATTTAAAAGTTGGTGGTTAAAATGTTGCAAACACTTTTTGTTGATTCACTCGAAGCATTGAGGTCTCGCGTTCTAGGATCTCCGCAACCACACAAACTCACACTTTCTACTCACTGCTTCGACACGATACACTTGCACTAACGTCCCATGCGTCTCCATCGCCGCCGGTTTTCCTAATTTGAAACAAAATATGATGTTAACGCGTTCCAATGACACGAGTTCTCATACTGACCCTATTAGCTGGGTCACAGTGTATACAACCTCTTCACTGCAGTGATTTGCACGATAGGAAGCGCTTGTTCACCATGTCCCTCAATGTGGCTGCGCGGGCATCTCATTCCCATATGAGACCATTCACCGAACTTTTCCGTCGCACCTTGTAGGTCACGAAATGGAGCGTTTGTCCATAGTAAAACTTACTGCAGTGTATTCGAGTGCAATGAATAGTGGATTGTCTAAAATCGTTTGTGCCTTCGAAACAGTGTACATATGATTGACATAGCTTCGTTATTTCTGAATTGACAGCGTAAATACAGTCCGAAATTAAGCTGAAAGTGACAGTTGCGCTTGTTTTTCCAGTAACAGTAAGAAAACTGTTTTTCTCTGGGCTGACCTGTCAAAGGAACGCTATACAGAGATATGTCACCAACCGTAATAGTTTTTCTGTATTTCAAACAAAAACTTGTTTGTCATCTTGATCAGTCAGATCTTTAAACTACACAGAGGTCCCTTCGCTTTCAATGCATTACATGTAGGCACGTCGTGCCAGCGCCTGTTCCAAACTGCTGAAAATTACGCCTGGTTTGCTTTTCACCCGTCACTTGGGTGCCCTGGAAAAATAAAGGACCTGGTAGTCGCTTTGTGGCGCGCTATTGCCAGAAGACGTTTAAAAGCCGCTTTACCTCCGCAGCACGTATGCGGCGCTCTGTGCGTGAAGCGCCAGTTTTCCCGACAGGCGCGTGTAAAAGGAGCGCGGGCTGTCAGCGACACTCTCCCCCCCCCCCCCCACCTGCATACACAGTGTTTCACTGCGAGTGCCGGTGTCACACGTTCTCCAGGCGCTCGACGTATCTGACCTGCCAGGTCTCACTATCTGCAAATTTTTTCCATTGCTGCTTCTGTTGATTCCGTAACTGTGTTACTTTTGCAAAATAAAGAACATACTGCTTTTATAAGGAACACATTATTGGGGTAATCTATAATTAGAGGTTTTCAGCCAAGATCGCTTTCTTCTTTTAATTACAGGCCCGGTTTCGGCGTGCTAGACGCCATCTTCAGACCTGTCGTATTTTTATTATTATTATTCTTTTTAATTTTTATTATGACACATCAATGTGGATGTATACCAGTTTGCTATGTTAAAAATTGTTACAATAGCAGTGATGTAAAAAATTACGACAGGTCTGAATATGGCGTCTAGCACGCGGAAACCGGTCATGTAATTAAAAGAAGAAAGCGATCTTGGCTGAAAACCTGTTATTATACTGCTTTCAGTCACAATTAGTGATTTTTATTTCAGTGCGTTAAATTTCATACATTTGGGCTTGATATTCAGATTCTCTTTCATTTTTCTTTTAAACTGGGTCAACCCTGACCGTTTCATGATTACGTAGTTTACAAAGTGACATATTGTGTGTTTGACAAAACTAAGACAAACTGAAAAACAACTTTTAAGCAATGGTTACAAGTAAATTTGAAAATACGCCTTAAGATGAGTTCCCAGGGCTCAAAATTCATCGACCATTGAAATGAAAACCAACGATTGTTACTACTGAAAGTTTGTTCTTTATTCGAAGAAACAACCGGTCTACATTACGTGTACTGGTGCGTATTATCGATACTTCGAGAAGGTCGCGTATCATACAAACCTCACAATTACGAGGAAGCGTACGAGACTTTTAGACAACCCGCTCGGTTAGCCGTGTGGTCTGACACACCGCTTTCCGAGACGGGGAAGCGTACCGGCCCTGCTTCGAATCCGCCCGGCGGATTAACGATGGGGGTCGGAGTGCCGGCCAGCCTGAATGTGGTTTTTTAGGCGGTTTTCCACATCCCCCTAGGTGAATACCGGCTGGTACCCAGGTCCCGTCTCTGTTACACGATTCGCAAACGTTTCGTAACACTTTACAGTTTCACACGTATAACACTGTACGCAGACATTTGGGGTACACATTTCCTCCCGAGGGGCATGGGGTGGCGGCAGGAAGGGCATCCGGCCACCCCGTAATTACTGACATGCCAAATCCACATTAACAAGCTGACCCTGCAATGTGTGGGAAAACGGCTGAAGAGCAAGAAAGAAGAGAGAATATGCAGAGTTACCTCAATATAAGTGACTCAGAATGAAGCTCTCAATCCTGACGATAGTATGATGGAAGTTTCTAAATTGAAACAATTCCTTGGTATTACAAAAAACACTTCCGTCATAACTGATTACTTTTACGCTGCCTTATTCATATATATGCAATTTAGCCATTTTAAAAGTAAATATCTGTTATGTCGATTAATGCGAAATGTTATTTTCCTAGAAACCACTGTAAAATAATATATGTAATAATTTTCCTTACAGCATGTCGAGGAGACAGTTTATATCCAAGGACGGTATTTTTCAAAAATATTTACAAATTATAAATCATCCCCCTCTTTACAGGTCTCGGCAATTGTAGCAGAGAGCATAGCTTACATCACAACGCCAGTCGCGTCACTGAATGGAATTTTTTTAAACTTCATGCATTAAAAATACATCAAGAAATGTCGCCGAACATATGATCAAGACTGCAGACTTTTGGAACATGTTTTAAACTCGTCTATTATAACATTTTTGGACCCCTGAAATCTCTTCGTAAGAATCAAATTGGATTCCGAAAGCAACGATCGTGTGAAACACAGTACGCACTATCTTCCACGTGACCCTTAAATGCTCCCATGTAGATGTGTTGCTTGACTTCCGGAAGGCCGCGGAGGAGTGGCCGAGCGCATTGAGGCGATATGCTCCTATGGGCGAGGCCGTTCTCCGTTGGAAGTTCGAGTCCCCCCTCTGGCATGGATATTTGTGATGTCTTTAGTACAAGTTAGTTTATAAGTAGTTTGTACGTTTAGGGACTGATGACCGCGTAGTTAACTCTAATCAGCATAACAAACATTTTGACATTTTTTTGACTTCCGGAAGGCGTTTTATGCGAACCCGCGCTGGCGCCTAATGAACAAAATACTAGCGTACAGAATAACAGACCAACTGTGTGATTGAAGAGTTTCTGGCGAACAGAACACAGAATTTCATAATGAACGGCAAGCAACCTTTGACGTTAAAGTAAATTATGGCAAACACCAAGGGAGTCTAATTGGCTGTTACTTTTAGCAGTACATGAAATGATCTAGTAGATAACAGTAGAAGTTCGGTGAAGTTTTTCGCGGATTATGATATATTACATCGAGAAGTCCCAAAGCTAGAAAATTGTGTTGGAATGCAAGAAGATCTCCAGCGTGTCGACCTATGGTGCAGGTAATGACAGTTGACTCGAAACACAAACAAGTGTAATGTATTGCGAATACATAGAAAGAATGAGCCTTTTTATATAGTTACGCTGTTGTAGAACATTACTGGAAGCAGTTACTTCAACAAAATAGTGGGCAAACGTTCATTTTTTGCAATTAGTGCCCTCCACCACACACCGTAACTGGATTGTGGAGATATGGCGTAGGTGTAAATACATAAGAAAAATTTTGTGGTAGTGAAATATTACCACCTTAAGAAAAAAAAATATGATATGAAATTAAATTAGATGCTTCAATAGAATGAGGGAAGAATACTGTGCGCCCTCCTAAAGGTCAAGCAAAATTTTTGATAAAGATACAGAGAAATAAGATGGGCTAGTTCAAAGTAATATTCCAATATGGTGATGCAACCTGAAATGATATTACTCGCATAAAATAAATTATGTTGAAATTTGAAGTGATTAATTCTGCAGACATTTAATTTGTAACTGATACAAATAGTTGCATCACCTACCGTAATAGAAATTATAAGACGCCAAGCCTGCAATTGAAGAATAGCTGCGTGAGCGGATTGGCATGTTGTTGGAGTCGGCGATTTCACAGGGAAAATATGGCTAGCTCACACACTTTACTTCAAATATTAAGAAACCCATGACAGGTCTCAGGACCGATAGGATGCTTGACAAGAAACGCGAAAACTAGTTTGTTATTTCCGACCTAACAGTTACCCTCGCTCCCGGTAACATCTCGAAAGCTTGCACGTGTAATTTTGAGAACTAAATACAAATGAATCAAAGACTCTAAAGGAAGGACCATTTATTAAATAAAAGCACCGTTCGCTTTTTAAGCAACTTTATTTAGGAAAAAAATACCGAACAGTTACTGTTATTCATAGAGACATTTAAACGTCTCATCAATGCGGTACACAGAGAGTGAGCGGCTCTTAGCCACTTTACACAAATGAGATATCTTCCGACCTTCATTTTTTATCACAGATCTTCATCAACTTGTTTATAACAAAATAACTTTAGATATTGTCTTTTTTTGTAGGTGGGTAAGGACACCTCCTACATTACAGTGTGAATATAAGTAGGATGACAGGTATAATGTATGCCGTATGGTAGGTGGTAGGGGGCGGGAACGGCGGGGAAAGCAGATAGGAATATCTTTGTCGTGTATATTATTGTCTTTGGTTATTAAATGAATTGCTAATAAAACAACAATAAACAATTTTTTGTGTTAACTTTCATCGTAAAGTGAAACCAATAACTTCTTTAGTCATATCACTTAGAACTAAGCATAGATAATTTTTATGAACTATTTTAAATACACTTTTGAATCAGTTTATTGGCACTAAAAAATTTGGAGGGTAGCCACGGACACAGCATTCAGTGGTACTCCACTTGTTTCTTGGCCTTTAAAACATACAATTGTAATAAATATCTCAAGCATCCACCTAAAATCGGTTTTCATGGTACCAGTCCTTGCAGTTATAGCACTGAATACAGTCTTCTTCGAAGATTTCTCCACATTTGATGCATTCTGTCTCTTTTCCTTGATCCTCTTCGGAGAGACTGAATATTTATCTTTGCCATGAACGTTTCTTTAGTGCATTTGCATTTTTTGTTTCTTCGGCTTGTCCTTTTTATTGTATTTCCTTTTTTGACTCTATTCTAACCTTTTTTTTATATGGAGATGACCCTTCTCCTTATTAAATCTAGGAGTGATTTTCAGAGTTTCTGCAAGATCAAATGCTAATTTCAAAAACTCTTCTTATGGGTGAAAACCGCCAACGAAGTTAAACAGGAACGACGAAAAATTTTTGCGCGCCAAAATTCACCGTTGCGAGTAGCTCGCTCGGTGCCTATGCCACGGCTGACTTGCATGTGTTTTTACTCCACAGGGCGCGCATTTCAAATGCAGTCTTGCCAGCACAACGTGCTTGGTTTCTTAGAAATTGAAACGTCCGCGGTTACCCGCTGTCCGGGGCTACCCGACCTTTCCCTATATTATTGTCTTTGGTTATTGTAGGATAATAGGTATAATTTATGACGTATGGTAGGTGGTAGGGGCGGGAAGGGCGGGAAAAGCCGATAGGAAAATCTTTATCGTGTATATTACTGTCTTTGGTTATTGTGCAGTAAAAAAAGAGGATGGAGAAATTTATTTTATCTCAGACTGCGCTTTTTCTGTGAAGTTCTGAGAAGTAAAGCTACAGTACCATAAACGGAATTCCGGCTTTATTGTCTTCATAGCCTTTTCCGGCGTATTAACTCTTCGTAATCTCTTCGCCTTTACTGCCGAATCGTAAAATCAAAAGGTATTAAATTTCGGCGATGCAACTGACCACCGCCTTCAGCAGTATCGGTGATTTCCTAAAGATGGCGGACAGTTGGATCGCCGAATTGTGGAATCAATTTGATTTTACGATCCGGCAGCAAACACGAAGTCATCGAGAAGAATGCTGGCTTGCAGTCAATTGTTCCTTCTACGAACAGAAAGAGAAGCACCAGGTGGAGGCGGCAGGTGGACTTCCGAGGTTTGTCTTGTAGGCCGCTGTGAACGTACGTACGTGGTAATTCCAGAAGCTCCTCAAAGTGTAAATGAGGGCAGTTGTGTGGCTGCGGGCAGCGCTGTGCAGTGGCGGCGTACCGCGCCTGCTGTTTATGCAGCACGCGGCGCACAAAATTGCGGCTGCGACAGGCGACAGGCGAGGTGGCGCGATTTGCGTGGCGCACCCCCAACCCTGTGACGCACCGCCGCGCCCTCCCACGGCGCAAATCATCCGCCATTGTCATCCATAAGCGATTCAGTGGTGCTGCCTATCGGCCGAATTTGCTACAATGTACAAGGTATGTCCACAAATTAAGTTCCGTTTGGTTATATAAACCAAACGTGAACAGATACAGAAAAAATATTTAATGTATAAAATTCTGCAACTGTACTTTTCTACATAATTTCCGAAATTTTGTAGGCACTTGTCATAGCGTGGCTCAAGTTTTTGTGTGTCTTCTTCATAGAAGGTTGCCGCCTGTGTATTCAACCGTGTGTCAAACACGTTATTTCAGCTCATCATCGTTGAAGTGTTGACCACCAAAGACAGATTTTAGGTATAAGAAGAGATGAAAGGAGTCTTCTTCTTCCCTTCGCGTTGCCGCCGGACCACAAGGCGAAGGTCGCTCCTAGCGACTTTCTTCATACACCTAAAACCTGTCCATGGTGGTCAACACTTCAGAGATAATGACGAGCTGAAAGATCATGCTACCACATGGTTGAATACACAGGTGGCAACCTTCTACGAAAAAGGCATACAAAGACTTCTGCCACGCTATGACAAATGCCTACAAAATTTCGAAAGCTATGTAGAAAATTAGTTTAATAGTTGTATATTTTTGTACAATAAATATTTTTCTGTATCTGTACATGTTTGTTTTATATAACCAAACGGAAATTACTTTGTGGACATACCTCGTAGTAGGCAATTCATAAACACGTAGATTCCCGCGACCTGGGTTTACTGCGACGGGGTCTTATACGTATTATAAAATTACATATGTGCGTGTGTGTGTGTGTGTGTGTGTGTGTGTGTGTGTGTGTGTGTGTGTGTGTGTGTGTGTACACGTAGTCTCCTAAATTACACGACCAATTTCAATCAAACTTTATACACATATTGCTAATCATTAAAAATTAATCGCTGTTGGGATAGAAACCACCCACATTCCACGGTATTTTATGTTATAAATGATGAGATGATGATATTACATGCGACTCTTGAGTAACGATTTTTTCTTCCACTGTTTGAGAATGATGGTACTTAACCAGTTGGAAGAAACTTTACATTTGATTTAAACGCTTAGGAAACTTTCTCGTCGACAACAGAAACAAAATTACGAAAGGAAATATGTTTATCGCTTACTACAAAAAAAATGTTCAAATGTTTGCATAGCTTATGGGACTTAACGAACAAAAAGACAAACAACCATTAACTTATATATATAAGATTTATGTATTTATTTTCAAATTCGCATTAAAACCGTACGTCGGTAACAAAAAATTCCTTCAAATGTACAGTCACGGTCTGCACGGCCACTGCGGTCGGGGTTCGAATCCCCCCTCAGGCATGGATATTTGTGCCGTCCTTAGTTGTAGGTAGTTCATAAGTAGTTTGTAAGTTTAGGGAGTGATGACCCCGTAGTTAAGTCCCTTAAGCTTAACAAACATTTGAACATTTTTTTTTGTTCAAATGTTTGTTAAGCTTATGGGACTTAACTACGGGGTCATCAGTCCCTAAACTTACAAACTACTTATGAATTAACTAATACTAAGGACGGCACAAACATCCATGCCCGAGGGGGGATTCGAACCACCGACCGTAGTGGCCGTGCAGACCGTGACTGGAGCGCCTCAGTCCCCTCGGCCACCGCGGCCGGCTCGCTTACTACGTTTCCGTTGTTCATGCAGCATAACATAACAGTTTGTTATTTGTATACTGCTAAATATATCCGCGAGACATTTTACATTCAGTATGCACATATATCATTGAATGTACCTTCTAAATATACATAATATTAAAACACATATACCACTATATATGAAAACAATAAGTTTCATGAAAAACCACCCCATCACATACGAGTTTAAATTTATTATTTCTTTACCACTAATTCTATTCGTGACAAATTTTACAGACAGTAAGTACATATACCACTTACTGGTTCGTCTGCGTGACCATCTTCCACGGTAAGCGCAAAATTATGCGTTTTGGAAATTATATCGAAGATATCGCGGGAAGCAAAAGCAGGCAGGGAGGATTGTGTAGTTAGCAGGGAAGCTCTAGTAACATAATGAGTCAGGAACTCTCAGTGAATATGATGGAATAGACTTTGTATCTCACTTGCGTAATGAACCCATTAAGCTGTACATTGACGATCGATAAAGAAAGGTGAAAGTAAGAAACGTAAACCAAAATTAGTAATTATCGATGAAGGAATTCTGCTACTTCGGAAGCAAATAGCCCACGAGAGACGAAGTAAGGAGGCGATAAAAAATAGACTGCGACAGACAAAAATATCGGTCATAGCCAAGAGAAATCTATTTCTATCAAATATGTGCCTTTCATGTCAGGAAGAATTTCTGAGAAAGTACGTTTGAAGCATAGTTTTGTAGAAAGTGAATGTGGACAATGGGGAAACCGGGAAAGAAGAGTGTCGAAATATTTGACACGCGGCGCTACAGGAAATGAAAATTAGATGGACTCATAACGAGGTTCTTTATAGAATCATCAAAAAACTGTACATAAATCACTGACAAGACAAATAGATAATATGATAGGGCATGTGCATGGCATTAGAGAGAGATTAACAGGAAAAACTATACATATTCGAATATAACCAACAAATAATGTCGTAGTGTACGTGTGCTACGAAGAGACTGAAGCAGCAGAGGTATTGTGGACGAACGCATAAAATAGACACAAGATTAATGGACTAGTCAAAGGAATGGTTCCACAGTAGGTGAAGCTACCAGAGAAGTTTCACAGTATCTCAAATATCTTAAAACAAGCCGTAGAAAACGTTTCCTGGATAATACAACATTTTTTCTATATATGACCTAAAACAATCCTCCTTGAACAGCTACGGGAAATGCTTGCCGACAAGGCGTGCAAACTTCACTAAATGTACCTTTCTCACGTCTTGGCAGCCAAATTAAAGTCCCTACGTTTCTAATAGAACTTCACCCTCCCTAGTCATATTATCTTGGTCTCTAGATTTACTGTTTCCCATCCTGACGTGTCAATGATAACCACTTTCAGAAACTGAATGCTTCAAAATATTTTTTGCTGTCCCTTTGACCACCAACGACATTACTCACTAACGAATGACACCAATGTAACACATTTCCAGTAAGTGGCGGCTATGTTTGAAAACTTGTTTGTTGTGCATCCAATTAATATTACACCGTAAATGAGTTCCTCGTGGCTACTATGGACTGTATTTACATACAGTTGATAGTTATTAACATTAACAACAAAGAATAGAGTGAAATAATTGGAAATACTATTTTTCGTTTTCATGATGTAGTAACTAAGAGAAACAGTAGAAACAGAAAAAACTCCCATGTTGGGCGCCATTAAGACGTAACAACCACTTTACTTTTGCAGAAGGGGGGGCTAAGAAGATTGTAGCCTCATAAAATGAAAACTCATTAGGTGCCACCTATTGGCGTGAGCAATAATTTATCTGATTTCAGAGGGGGTGAAGGAAAAATCTGACTAAGCAGCAATTTTCGCTGGAATGAAAATATACTTTTTTTTGCTAATGAAAGTATAATAATTCGTTTAAGAAAAACATCTCGAGAAGGAAAATGAAATAATGATTAAATATTCAAAGTGAATGTGATATTGGAATGAAGAAATGTAATTCACAATCTAAAAATCTGAGAAACTACTCATAAACATTCCACACCGTCCATAAAGGAGTGATAAATGTCTCTTTAGTTCATTTGTTACATCTTAAAAGTGCTCAGCTAATACATTTCTGCTACACATGCACAATTTTAGTTTTTATGGTTCCAATTTGTTTTGTAATTCCTAGGTATTTAATTGAACTGACGACCTTGATATATCGTGGAATGAAATTTAACGTAGGTAATATGTTGGCAGTCATGTGAAAGTCCTTCCTTTCTTTCCTCATAATTATTAAACCGAGTCTTTCACACTTTTCTAAACCGTCATGATACATGTTTTAATATTCTCTTGATATTACTGTATGATACACAACAGCATCATTTAGAAACGTCTTTCAAGGCAAACTAACAGCCAAAATCGCTACCCTGTGGAGCCCCAAACATCATGTCTTCTTCTCAAGATCTACAGTGAAAGCAGATCCTATAACTAAGTTTGAGGTAAGCCGTAAAGCTGTTTAATCTTCCCCACGAGTTCATGATGATTACAACCACTTGTACAAAATCACGAAACATTAAACTTTAAAGAATTGGGAAAATGTCCAAGTGGTCAAAAATCAGGGGGGAGAGGAGTTAAGTAATATGACTTAGAGAAGTGGGAATGAGAGGGGAGGTGAAAATGCGGATATAGAGGTAGAGTGCAGGGGCGAGACTTAGGGATGGGGTGAGAATCCGAAAATGAATGATAACATCATACACTCCATCACCCCATCCGGTACAGTAACCAGTGCAATGCAGTTTCTTATAAGACAGTGTTTTATCAGAAATAACATGACTTGCACTTTTAGTTTGGAAACATGTCTGTCAAAGGCCAGATTTGATCTGGATTGGCTGCTTCTCTCATTAGATGGCTCAAGTGACTACATCTACATCTACATAGATACTCTGCAAATCACATTTAAGTGCCTGGCAGAGGGTTCATTAACCACTTTCATAACTTTTCTCTACCGTTCCATTCTCTAATAGCGCGCGAGAAGAAAGAAAACCTAAATCGTTCCGTTTTCAATCTGATGTCTCTTATTTTATTGGGATGGTCATGTCTACCTAAGTAGGTGGGTGCTACTAAAATATGTTCACATTCAGAATTAAAAGTCGGTGATTGAAACTTCGCAAACAGATCACGCCGCAATGAATAACGTCTTTCTTTTAATGATTTCCACCCCAATTCGTACAACATTTCCGGGACGCTTTCGCCCCTGTAACGTGATAAAACAAAACGGGCTGCCCTTCTCTGAACCTTCTCAATGTCTTCTGTCAGTCCCACCTGGCGAGGGTCCCACAAGGGGCAACAGTACTCCAGGAGAGGACGCACAGGTGTGATGTAGGCAGTCTCTTTGGGGGAGCTGGTGCATCTTTGAAGCGTTCTGCCAATGAAACGTAACCTTCGGTTCGCCTTCCCCAGAATTTTTTCTATGTTTTCTCTCCAGTCAAAGTTGTTCGTAATTGTAACTCCTATCGCCCCCTTAATGAAATTTTTGTATTATTTTCTGGACATAATTGGTTTCACCCTTGTTTGCATATTGTAGGCCATATACTGCCTCTATTATTATCATCTACATGTAGCATTGATATATATTAGTGTATTTACGTAATATAATTTCTGGATAATTTTTTGAGTTTAAGAAACTGTGAATATGTAAGTTAGAAAGATTGCATGAAACAGCATTCGCTTATCCCATTTGGGTGATTTTGTGTCATTGGACCTTCTCTCTTGTCTATCACCATATTATAACCCTATCTTAAGATATTGGACAATATTATTGATAACAGATTATTACAAAAAAGTATGAAGAGGTATAACGTGAATTTAGAAGTTGCACAGGAATAACAAATGAAATGTTTAAATGTTTGTAAATCTATGGCACCAAAGTAATTTGATCATCGGTCCCTAGGCTGATAAACAATTTAAACTAAGGACGTCACACACATGCTCGAGGGAGGAGTCGAACCTGCATCGAGAGAGACCCCGCAGTCCCTGACATGGCGCCTAGAACCGCTCGACCACTCCCACGCTGACAGAGGGAACAACAGACCTCACATTTATCTAATATATTCAAAGAATAACTATTCTGAAAAGAGTAGAGGTCTCATAATCGAAACCAAATGTTTGTAAACATAAGAGGCCAAACTGCTGAGCATATCTGCCCCTATACTTACAAGCTACTTAAACTAAGAAAAAAAAATCATTATAGTGCAAATAGCTGAACAATATTTTTATTAATTTAGCCTCTACTGGTCTCGGTAGTGTCTGCCATCAACATGAGATTGTGAAAGATATTGCACATAAATATTGAACATTAATATCTTTCATAATCTCATGCTTAAGCAGACAATGTCGAAACCTGTAGACTAAAAAAATAAAAATATTGTACAGCTGTTGGCAAAAAGATGATTTTTCTAAATACATTGCGGGTGTAGACTACCACTTAAAGACAACCTCATTACTTTAACCAGCTTATGTTACGAACAACACACACATCCGTGGCCGAGGGAAATGTCCGCACAAGCCGTGAGAAGGCGCCTTACAACACGCGTCCATTACCACGCGGCTTTTTCCTAATGGACTTTTAAAATGTATATTTGAAGCAAGGTGTAAGATTCGGATGGAATAGTTTAGGACAGAGAGAGAGAGAAGTGAAACACTATTTTTACAAAGGAAATCTAAGAGATAACAAATGGTGATGTCAAGCCTTTAAGCTTTAATCTTAACTGATGGTTGGGTTCCAAATTTAAATAATACAAATTGGCAACAGACGAGAGAAATACTGTTGAAATTATTATGAAAAGGACACTTACGCAGGACAACCTGGTGGAGAGAAATGGATGAAGAGAGAAAATTGATATGTGGAAGCTTTCAATTTGAGGATGGGAACAGCAAACTATAAGGCCAGATCAAGAAAGAGATCAAAATGAAACAGCGCAGAACTGTGAGTGACATAAGGGAATTCCTGTGAGTTCCAAATAGGCCTTGATAAAAATGAATGTCCTAATGGTTATGACCTTCAGCTAGAAGTTCTGTGTAAAGCAAAGGATTTGTACAATTTACGAGCATGCCAGATGAAGTTTGTACTATCATATTTGCAGAACACTGTAAGAGGGACGGAGTACTGCACAGTTGACATGGTTTGGACTGTGAAGACCAGGAACGCCTGCCACAACACTTTTAGGATGGAAAGGAGAATGGAAAAAGCCTGCATGAAATTATGGATATCTGGATATTAGAGGAGAAAACTGGGAAATTAAATAAGGCCATGAATTATATAGATACATGAAAATGGAAGCAACTTGTTCATAAACATTCTGCCCGGCTCATTCTAAGGATATGTCTCACGTGACATCTTGCGAGCCATGGATGAAGGGCAACAGGCGGATTGTTTTTTTTTTTTCTCGACTTCAAAAAGGCGTTCGACGCGGTGCCACACTGCAGACGCTAACAAAGATACGAGCTTATGGAATAGGTTCACAGATTTGTGACTGGCTGGAAGACTTCCTAAGTAACAGAACGCAGTACGTTGTTCTCGACGGCGAGTGTTCATCAGAGACGAGTGTATCGTCAGGCGTGCCCCAGGGAAGTGTGATAGGACCGCTATTATTTTCTATCTATATAAATGATCTGATGGACAGAGTAAGTAGTAATTCGCGGCTCTTTGCTGATGATGCTGTGGTGTATGGGAGGGTGTCGTATGTAACTGACTGTAATAGCATACAGGATGACTTAGACAAAATTTCTAGTTGGTGCGAAGAATGGCAGCTAGCTCTCAATATAAGAAAGTTTAAGGTGATGTGTATGAGTAGGAAAAACAATCCCGTAATGTTCCAATATAGCATTAGTAGTGAGCTTCTTGATGCTGTCGCGTCGTTCAAATATCTAGGCGTGACATTGCAGAGCGATATGAAACGGAACGAACATGTAAGGAGAGTTTTAAGGCGGACAGCCGACTTCGGTTTATTGGGAGAATTTTGGGAAGATGTACTTCACCTGTAAAGGAGACCGCGTGTAAAACGCTTTTACGACCACGTCTTGAGTGCTGCTCAAGTGTCTGGGACCCGCAGCAGATCAGTTTAAAGGAAGACATAGAGGCAGTTCAGAGACGAGCAGCTAGGTTTGTTACTAGTAGGTTCGATCAATGCGCGAGTGTCACGGAAATACTCCGGCAACTCAATTGGGGATCACTGGAGGAAAGACGACGTTCTTTTCGTGAATTTCTGTTGAGGAAATTTAGAGGGCCGCAATTTGAAAATGAGTGTAGTACGATCTTGCTGCCGCCTACTTACATTTCGCGTAAAGATTACAAAGACAAGGTAAGAGGAATTCGGGCTCGTTCGGAGGCTTATAGGTATTCTTTTTTTTCCTCGTTCTATTTGGGAGTGGATTAGGAAAGTAAATGCTTAGTATTGATACAGTGTACCCTCCGCAACGCACCTTACGGTGAATTGCGGAGTATGTATGTAGATGTAGATGTAGAAATAATGATGTTTTATGTGCTACAGATATACATAAATAATGCCACTGTCAGAAATACAAAACAAGGAGTTGTGACAAGTAACTTTGTTAGGATATGTTAGGGCAGATTGATATAACCCTGCAGTATCTGTCTGTCGGCCGCGGTGGCCGAGGAGACTGAGGCGCTCCAGTCATGGTCTGCACGGCCACTACGGTCGGGGGTTCGAATCCCCCCTCGGGCATGGATATTTGTGCCGTCCTAGCTTGTAAGTAGTTCATAAGTAGTTTGTAAGTTTAGGGACTGATAACCTCGTAGTTAAGTCCCATAAGCTATACAAACATTTGAGTATCTTCTCAGTGAGTCATTGCTGAACGGAGAATTATCGTACGGGAGACCTATACAAGAGATCTGTACGGAATGTCCACAGAGCTAGGCACACCCCCGGTGTTGGTGGAGTCCCCACCGCCCCCTCCCACGCCCACCACCGTCCACGCTGGCCCCGGCGCCTGCACCCTCGCCGTTCGCAACCGCATTTCACTTTCAGATTTCCTTAATCACCGCGGCCTCTTAACTCCCTGAAATAACTTTGTTACCGCAACTTCGTTCGCGGCGCACGTTTTCCAGAATTAATCGAGGTTTTCTCGCCGGAGCATATTTAGCGGAAAAAACTTCATCTCGGCGCGGGCCGCCGCCCCACCTTCCAGCGAGTCGCTGGCCTACTTAATAATCGCTTCGTCTGTGCGCTGTAGAAAGTCGATGTGGGCCAGATGCCTCCACGTGGTTTTTACTACGAAATTATCCTATAAATGAGCGGAAGAGAGAAAATTGCAGTATTATTTTTAGGCCCACTTTAGATTTTCAATTTTATGATTTTGCAAAAAATAATGAAATATAAATAATATGAAATTAAATATATCAAATATAATAATTTAATATTTAATTTTAAAAAATTATATATATAATAAATAGCACAATATGATTGTATAATTAACTTTACAATATTTATACTTTTACTTTTTTGTCTGAATTATTTGCCAAAGTGTCCGGAAAACAAGCGTGTGCTATTTTTATTTTTATGGTTTCCTTAATAAAATTTCTCTTTTATCTTTCGCAACAGTTTTATTTGTAATTTGTTTGCTTACTCTAAGATGCAGAGTATTTTATGTTGGCATCTTCATTTTCTATCTAATATTAAAATTGTTTGTTTAATTTTGAAGGGTCCCTCCTCCACCCACTGTTTTGTAGTTACAATATTTATCTCATTTAGTGGTCTTCCTCTTTCATTTTCTCTTCATTATTGTTGTATTTATTACTAATTTTTATTCATTTTTAGTTATTTATAAAAAAGATATTTTCCTGCAATATATTCATCCATAGATGAAATATCAGCTTTAAGCCTTTCTTTGAACCTTCATTAAATGACTTACAGCAAAAGAATATGATGGTAGAGCCATGTGAAGAATTATATCTTTATACGTACGTACCAAATTTCAGAGTAAAAATGTCTAAAAACATTCAAACTAAAGCTACTCGATATTATATTCTGAACACCTTTTACTTGTAAATTTTTTCTTCCTAATACGTAATAAATGAGACAGGGCATACTACTGCCTTCTAACGGCACCAGGTTAATCCGCCAAATGGAGGTGACATATAAAGTGGGAACACGTTACAGACACACATAAAGACAGTGACAAATCACCGTAATTGATGGAAACTGAAACGTTTAGATTCATAGAAAAAAACATAATAGAGGAACGTTGTGCAGAATTTTCTCCTCTTCATATCCTTTATGAAATTTTCGTCGTACATAAACGGTTAAGCGTTATTTAGAAGAAAATTTCGAGCTGTCAAAATTCCATCACAAACGGACAACTTTTAGTGTCAATAACGTGCAGTGGACCAGTAGTGGAGGCCGTTATGACTAGAGAATGCTGAACCTAACACGTGTTCCTGATCCTGGTACTGAAAAATTAGGGCTCTAAATCTATACAAATATATAAAGAGGTAACTTTGTTAGAAAAAATATATAGAAACGATCGTGACGCACTCACTTAAAATCTTTACACAATACTCTAATAATTTTTCGGGTGGCTATTTTATTTTAAACAATAGTGTAGAAGCTCTTTGTTAAAATCAACTGCAAGAAAGAAAAAGTTGTGCTGTCCTGTGAAAGATGTGCGATCCTATTCTTCTTCTAGCAGTCAATTTGAATAAAGATAACAGGGCTTTTAAACAGTGAGACATATTGTTTTCCCTTATATATTGTTTCCCCATTTATATAAATTTAAACTAAATGTTATATAGCTCAATTTGCAGTTATGTTTTTCTCTTCGCAGCAGATTTGTTTTAAATAGAATGACATCTTCAAAAAGTTTTATGAATATCAGTTAATTATTATGGTTCCATTCGCTCGGTATCTGGATGTTTTCCATAGCTGTAAGGCATATAACGGAAGTGGTAAAGTCGTCCATATGAATTCTCAGTTGGGATCACGTTATGCATCAGTTTCAGCATTTGTAATATTTGGCTGAACAAAACCATGGTTCTTTTTTTTTTTTTTTTTTTTTTTTGCATCAAAGGAGATTCAAATACGTTGAAATTGATTTACGATTAGAGTAGTTGTACCGGATGTCTGTACTTTCATTGGTAGGTTTCTATCTTTTGCAAACTCTTTATCTGATAGCAGCGTTTCCACCCAACCTCTTAACAAAGTGTTTGATAATTCTAATCTCTGTCTTCCACTACAATTTTTACCCTTAAGTACCATGGAAGTTATGTGTTGATAACTTATCTTGTACTTTCTGTTTTCACATTTTCCTCTTCGCTTATCTTTTCTGTTGGGGAAGCTCCTAATTTATTATAAGTACACTTAATTTTCATCATCCTTCTGGAGCACATTATCTCAAACCATAAAGCTCGAAAAACGAAAATTAAGAAATTCTGTTTTACGGAATTGCGAAAAATTTAAAGGAAGGCAATTATTCATCTGTTACGATGATTTTAAGAACTTTGAAAGAAGTAGTAATAATATCTGGCCGCGGCGGATTACCCGTGCGCACTGGGGCGCCATGTTGTGGTGCGCACGGCCGTTCGCCGTCGGGAGTTCGAGCCCCCCTCGGGCATGGGTGTTGTCCTTGCGTTAGTTTACCTTCCTTTAAGTAGTTTGCAAGCTACGGATTAATAATCCAGTAGTTGAGTCCGAGAGATTTTCAGATATTTAAACAATTTTTTTAAAATAACTGATCCAAAGACCATGAGATACATAATAAATTCCTTTATGAAACACGTAACTAACTCACGCAAACAAATCAGTGGCTTTGCATAACAAGAGCTAGTCACTGTTTTATCTTTTCCGAAAAATCAGTTACGTTTCCGATACATCAGTTGTAAAAAATATTCGCAACTACCCATTTCCACTAATAAAACAATTTCCATTTCGTGTACACAGTAATGGGACACTTCCAGGGATATCCATACACACACGCACACACACAAACTAAAGATTCAAATCCATAAATGGTTATTTTTACTACTAACAAGATACGTCGGAACTTACTGCAAAGTTCCGCAGACAGCCTCGTGGGAATGATAATCACACACATCAGCTTTCGGCCAGAGCCTTCGTCGCAACACAACGCGCTCATGCAAACAATAACACAGACACAACTGCCGTCATCTCCGGCTGCTGTGACCAGAGCCATCTTTGCGGTGCTTTGCAACCTGTCTTCATTATATTGCTCTATTACAACCTGGGCTTTTCAAAATTTATTTTAATCTATTTTCTATAATATCCAAAAAGTTTAATTTTTGATAATAGTTTTCGGACTCAAAATGTTTGCAAATCTATCGGACTCAACTGCGAGGTTATTAGTACGCAGCTTACAAACTATTTAAACTAAGGAAACTAACCTAAGGACAACACTAACACCCATTCCAGTGGGCAGACTCGAACCCCCGACGGCGAACGGCCGCGCGCACAGCAGTACGGCGCCCCAGTACGCGCGGCTAATCCGCCGCGGTAGTTTGCGGACTATTAGTCCATTTTCATATCGTCTAAATCATCTTGTTGGAACAGGATGTTAATTCTTACATGTTTTGTATATACAGTAAGAAAATCAAATGTTCAAATGTTTAAGCTTATGGGACTTAACTGCGGGGTCATCAGTCCCTAAACTTACAAACTATTTATGAACTTATTCTAAAGACAGCACAAACATCCCTGCCCGAGGGGGGGGGGGATTCGAACCGCCGATGGGGAACGACCTTGCGCATCGTAGCATAGCACCTCAATGCGCTCGGCCGCTCCGCCGCGGCTATACAGTAAGACACTTGCAGAGTGCAGATAAGTTAGAATTTGCTCTTTAAATGACAGTAAGTTCTACAGTAAGACCGTTCGCCATATTGTTTGTCGTGGACTGAAGGTTACTGCAAACTATTACTGTTGGTTCAAGAATGTTCACATGTTTGTAATTCTATGAGAACAAATTACTGCGTTCATCAATCCCTAGAAATACAAACTACTTAAACTGAGTGAAACTAACGTAAGGGAAACACACATGCATCCATGCTCGAAGCAGGACTCAACCCTCCGGCGGAAGAGGCTGCGTTGTCCCTGACATATCGTCTAGAATCGCACTGACATTCTCTCGTGACACTCCTAGTTAAACTGGATTTGAAATTCCCAGCATATGACAGGAAACGCAATTTTTATATTTTAAAAAAAATTAAGGCAATAACTAGTTCTCATTGAATGGGTAATACATATTTTCCATTAGTATATCAGTAAAAAATAAAATATATTTAAAAATGTTTAATAAAACCAGATAGTAAACACCTACTTCATGAGGAGTAGCGCCACAAACGACATGTGATTAAACTTTTAAATAAGTGAAAATAAAATTGGTCCAAATTATAAATTATGAATGTAGGAAAACGCGTTATAGAGAATAATTGTCGTTACAAACAGTTACAATATACGCATCAGTACATAAAATGAAATGAAATTGAAACCAAACATACTCATTGTAATTTATTAGGTGACTGCCTTACAATGTCCATAAATAAATGAATAAATCAACGTTATGGGTTCATACTCTGTTTATAAGAACATAGCCCCTAATCACCAATATAATATGGTGAAAAGGTAAAAGGTTGTACCCTCATTTTCTGCAGGGCTACAACATAAATGTAAATTTACGCGAATTCTGCTTCGAGGTAGGTCTCAAAAATGTTTGTCAAGCTTATGGGACTTAACTACAAGGTCATCAGTCCCTAAACTTGCAAACTACTTATGAACTACTTACGAACCAGGACGGCACAAATATGCATGCCCGAGGGGGGATTCGAACCCCCAACCGTAGTGGCCGTGCAGACCGTGACTGAAGCGCCTCAGTCTCCTCGGTCACCGTGGCCGGCGAGGTAGGTCTATTTGTACGAGGTTTATATTGTTCTAACCTATATTGGCTGTAATTTTTTTTTTCAAATACTGTAAACTTGTAATTTCAGGGTTACAACTCTTTACCTTTGTACTGAGGTCTAGTATTTATTTAAATTATCGTTTACCTTCTTTATGTATAAAGCAGAGTGTCCGTGTGCTTGTGTGTTTGTTTGTCTGTACGTATTGCATACAAATCTACTGATTTGTACCAATCTTTGTGAAATTTTACACACGTAAGCATCAATCCATAATGACGCTCGCCATAAGTGTGAGGATCACGACTCCAAAGCAGCAATATCAACAATTGTTAACATAAGAGATCCAAAAATTGCTTAAGTCAAAGATATCCATGAAAACTACAAGAAAAATGCAATTCATTGGATACCGTCTCACTGTGGTGTAGATGGTCATCAGAAATCTAATTTTCTAGCCAAAAAAGGGGGAAAACCCTGTCATATTTTGCAGTAAAACGCATGATTAACAACATGTTTAAAGACGAATTGAGAAAAATGAATAAAATATCATGTGAGGGGAAGGTCCGGGAAATCCTCTTGGATAAACAAATAATACCAGATGGACCAAGAAAAAAGGCAGTAGCATCATTCCGTCTGACTACTGGACATGACTGTTTGGCAGCCCACCTGCAGAAGATCTCCATCCTGCGCTCTCCAGAAGGTGTTCTGTATCACAAAGTGGTACCATAATGAACAGTGACCATTTAAAACAGAATTGTACAACTGTAATATTGGCTTAACAAAATTGTATTGGGAAGCAAGAAGGCGAATGACGATACGTGAAGAACCGGAACAATAAAATAATAATAATAATAATAATAATAACACATAATAACACAACAGTGCAACCAATCCGTGTTTCGATAGTAAACAATGAAACACTTTGACAATACAGATCAGATAGTGATAGTTTGCTATGCTACTCTCCTCACATCCCCCTTCCTGATGAATTATCTACGTCACAGGCCACTTTTGTGCATTCTACGTGGCAATTCTTTCAAAATCTTTCATCATTGTAACCTCTAGCGCGTGAGTTGTACCCTCCCCTGGCCGTTATACCTGCCCGCAACACGCTGTGCGAGGCAAACTGACGTGCCTGCGCCACAAATTCTCGGCCGTCAGTCGACGAAACGAGAAGCGGCAGTCGGATCACGTCACGCCGGCCGAGGCCAATAACCGCGGATCGCAGACGGCTTTCGTAACGAGTGTCGCGGGAGAGAATGGATCCGGCGCGACGCTGAAGAGTGGTCGATGTGGGCGGCGAGCGGCGGTGTCCAACAGGTCTGCCAGAGGGCAGGGACCCCGCACGTGGGCGGGAGGCGGGCAGGCGGGGAGGCGGGGCCAAGGTCGCCGCCGGCCGCTCGATACTCGCTGGACCGCGGGGGCGGCGGCTGACACAGCGCGCAGCCACTCCAGCCGCCGTTCAATTAGAACGCCTCTCCAGCGCCCAGATAAGCAGCCAGGCGCCGCACCGCCACTACCCAGGCTCCGCTGCTGCCCAAGCGGGAAGCGGCAGCCGCTTACGACCAGTTCCAACTGCTAAAACCGTCGGCACACGGAGCGTGTATCTGAACAAGTGTGGCCAACATGTGGCGAGTTTCTGACGTCACAGCGTGCGAACCGCACGTTGGCGAGGCTTTCCCAACGAGTGGGGCAGTATCAAGCATGCCAGATATTCTCAACGAGCGTCTGAACCATCACCTATAAGGTGGGAGAACGCCTCCGACGTGGTTGACACTGGGAGCCAAGTCGGGACTATAGGATGGACGGACGGGTGGTGATCTTCCACTGAAACTGTCGCAGGAGAGCAACGGTTTGCCGAGCGACGTGTGGGCGATAGTTGTCATGGAGAATGTGTAAGCCCTTGCTCAACAGCAGACTGTTTATTTGAATTTCCGCGGCTTTGGCGAAGAAGGATGCCGCCACTGGTGTGACTGTTGCATTGTCTCGGGTGTAAAGTAGTATGCACAGGTTTCGTCACACAATTCAGTCTAGAAAGCTGTCCTGTTCGGCTGCAAGGCGGTGAAGAACATCAACTCGATTCCGCATGTAATCTTCAGTCAGCATGCGTGCCACCCATCTTGCGCACACCTTCCGGTAGTTCAGTGTTTCCGTTAAAATTCTGTGTGAGCGGTGCTTTTGGAAACCTCAGAGATCATCCATGGTGATCCGCCAACTTCAACGTTGCTCAACCTTCCACACTGTCACCTCATAAATTGACGGTCTCCCCATCCTTTGTTCGACGTTAATTTCAGTACGACCAGCTACAAATTCTCTATACCACTTACGAATATTTTTCACATCCATGCGCGACTCACCATACACTTCCGTCAATTTCAATCGCCGCAGTGCCCTTTGTGTTCAAAACCCAAATAACTGCGCGCAATTCGCACTTGGTGGTAACATACAAAGAGAGCTCCGTTCTCAATGGCTCTCAAGCCAAGACTGAGCGCCTCAGCGGTCGCCAACGGTCGCCATAACCAATTAGGCTATGCAGGCGAGCTTCCCTTCCCACCCAAATTCTCAACAGGAAATGACAATTTCAACGCGGACACATTCATACGCTCGGTCCCTTGCGTGAGTGCAGTATTAATCAGTTGAGATATCAAAGGTCTGAGGCATTGTCATTGGCAGAATGAACTAAAATGGCTCGACATCTTTCTGTCCTTTATAAGGAGTGAACAATATTACGCCAATCAAGATAGTGGTAACAACATAACGTTTCTGCAAAGGGGTTGATGTTGACTACACCTACACCTACACACATACTCCGCAATTCACCGTAAGGTGCGTGGCGGAGGGTACACTGTACCACTATTACGCTTTTCCTTTCCTATTCCACTCCCAAATTGAACGAGGAAAAAAAGAATGCCTATATGCCTCCGTACGAGCCCTAATTTCTCTTATATTGTCTTTGTGACCTCTACGCGAAATGTAAGTAGGCGGCAGCAAGATCGTACTACACTCAGCCTTCAAATTCCGACCCTCTAAATTTACTTAACAGAAATTCACGAAAAGAACATCGTCTATCTTCCAGCGATCCCCAATTGAGTTGCCGGAGCATTTCCGTGACACTCGCGCATTGGTAGAACCTACCGGTAACAAATCTAGCTGCTCACCTCTGAACCGCCTCTATGTCTTCCTTTAAACTGATCTTCTGCGGGTCCCAATCACTTGAGCAATACTCAAGACGTGGTCGTACAAGCGTTTTATACGCGCTCTCCTTTAAAGGTGAATTACATATTCCCAAAATTCTCCCAATAAACCGAAGTCGGCTGTCCGCCTTACTCACAACTGTCCTTACATGCTCGTTCCATTTCATATCGCTCTCCAGTGTTACGCCTAGATATTTGAACGACGCGACAGCATCAAGAAGCTCACTACTAATGCTGTATTCGAACATTATGGGATTGTTTTTTCTACTCATGCGCATCACCTTACATTTTTCTACATTGAGAGCTAACTGCCATTCTTCGCACCAACTAGAAATTTTGTCCAAGTCATCCTGTATGCTATTACAGTCAGTTAAAGACGCACCTTCCCATACACCACAGCATCATCAGCAAACAGCCAAAAATTACAACTTACTCTGTCCATCAGATCATTTATATAGATAGAAAATAATGGCGGTCCTATCACACTCCCCTGGGGCACGCCTGACGATACACTCGTCTCTGATGAACGCTCGCCGTCGAGGACAACGTACTGCGTTCTATTACTTAGGAAGTCTTCCAGCCAGTCACAAATCTGTGAACCTATTCCATAAGCTCGTATTTTCTTTATCAGTCTGCAGTGTGGCGCCGCGTCGAACGCCTTTTTGAAGTCGATAAAAACACAATCCGCTTGTTGCCCTTCATCCATGGTTCGCAAGATGTCATGTGAGAAAAGGGCAAGCTGAGTTTCACATGAACGATGTTTCCTAAACCCGTGCTGATTCATGGAAAGAAGCTTTTCCCTTTCAAGGAAATTTACTATATTCGCAACTGAGAATATGCTCCAAAATTCTACAGGAAACTGATGTCAATGATATTGGCCTGTAATTGTGTGGGTCAGTTCTCTTTCCTTTCTTATAAACGGGAGTCACCTGCGCTTTTTTCCAATCACTAGGAACTTTGCGCTGAATTAAAGATTCGCCATAAATGCAAGCTAAGTAGGGGGCCAACGCCGCACAATAGTCTTTGTAAAACCAAACTGGTATTCAATCCGGACCAACAGACTTTTTCGTATTTAGCTCTCTCAGCTGCTTCTCTACACCGGAAATACCTATTGCTATGTCCCCCATTTCGGAATTAGTACGTTGATCAAATGATGGGACATTTCTGTGGTCCTCCTGCGTGAAAGATGTGAACGAGTGTAGCCAACGTGGCGAGTTTCTGAAGTCACAGCGTGCGAACCGCACGTTGGCGAGGCTTTCCCAACGTGTGGGGCAGTATCAAGCATGCCAGATATTCTCAACGAGCGTCTGAACGATCACCAATAAGGTGGGAGTACGCGACATCACACCACGTGGCTATCCGGGGAGGGGCGCAGCTCTTTTCGGTGAAGAGACGAAGACGCCATGTTGGCCGTCGCATTTCGAGGTTTTTATGTACGAGGCGCGTCTAGAAAGTAAGTTCCGTTTGGTGATAAAATGAAATTTTTATTGCACAAAATTCTACAACTCTTAAACTACTTTTCCACATAACTGCCTAAATTTTGTAGGCACTTGTCATAGTGTGCCACAAGTTTTTGCATGCATCATTCACAAAAGGTTGCCGCCTGTGTATTCAACCATGTGGTAACAGCTTTATGTTCAAATGTTTGTATAGTCTATGGGACTTAATTACGGGGTCATCAGTCCCTAAACGTACAAACTACTTATGCACTACCGTATACTAAAGACGACATCCATCCCCAAGGGGGGATTCTAACCCCCGACGGCGGACGGCCGCGCGCACCGCAACACGGCGCTCCAGTACGCGCGGCTAATCCGCCGCGGCTTTCTACTGAATAGTAACATTGACCGTGGAAGCATGATCTTTTAAGATTTACTAAAAAGCGAAACTCTTTCAATAATCTTTGTGTTGTGAAGGCCTATTCTAATTTTATTTTGCTCAGTTTGTCATTTATTAATATTTTATTATTCGCTGCACTCATTGACATAAAATGCAACTTTTATAAAAGTCTTATTTATGTTCATAGGTATTTTGTTGTTACTTATTTAGGACTATCACAGAACATAACGAACATATGCACAAGCGCAGAAATAAGCGATTCAATAGAGGTAAAGCAGGAACTCCGCTCTTTTGATTTGGTAAACAGTGTGATTCCAGCAACTGATACCACCGACAACTGTTGCTGGAGCGCGCTGCGGTCGCGTGTAGCTCGTTGAGGTAGACGTCTCGTATGCTCAAGTTGCGCCGTCTTCGAGCGTTCAGCAGCACGGTGGACTCGGCACGTTGACCGCACACGTTCAGACACACGCTCCGTGTGCCGACTGCTTTTTAGGGGTGAAAACATGGTCAAAGTCCAGCGGCGAGTAAAGTTGCGCTGCTTCTAAAAATGCATGCAGTCCACTGGGGTAACGCACAGTGGAGCGGCAAGCAGCTCTGCTTGCAGCGACGAGACGCTTGACTATCGTCGGGAATTCAGCCTCGATTTCTTTGCAGCGCTGTTCCAGGCGAGACGCGTTGCTCTTTACAGCATTAGACTGTACCCCTACTTCCAACGTTACATTTATTATTAAAAAATGATGTTACTTAATATTAAATGTATAATTATGCATTCTTTATTAGTCAATATTAACTATTCCATCAAATTTCTCATATCTGTAGAGCAAAACCGCCTATAAATGAATTTGTAATGAATAGAATGAAGTTAAAATCATAATAATTTTACCTTGCGTAACCATTTGTTTATTACCTCCTTTATATTGCCGATACATGTTTCATTGCAACTGCAGCATCTTCAATGGACTTTTATTTATTTCTTGCTATTACATGTTCAGATATTCCTGTATTTGTAATTTTTTATATTTTTATTTTTTATTACGTCCCGAGGAAAGCTTGGCAAAACACGAATTGCTGAATTTGTAATATCAAGAAATACATAAATGCCCACTGCAGATGCCGCAAATGCAATGTAACATGTATGGTAATAAAAAGAAGAAATAGAGTTTTTCTCAAGGCAGACCGATCCAATTTGGAACTTTTGTTGAAGTAAACACAGACCACAGGACTTTGAACCTGAATATGAGGTTACCTTGTTGTTTTCACTCTCCTTATTCTCATAATACGTAGCTTCTCTTCAGATTCAACTGGCTAGTTTACAAAGTGAACGAAATTCGATTGCATATGTGGCGCAACAAAAATCAAGGTATACTGAAATGTGCTGTAATTCATCAGAATATATTGAAAAAACGATCAGGAAATTTTTTTAGCAGGAGGAATAAACGGTGATAATCGACGAATTGTTTTTATTCATAATTTACAGGGTGGTCAGCATAATTCCTTACCCTTAAAACCGACAACACTTTCTGTGCGCCACACAGATACTACACATCGTCTTCGCCGTCCACCGACACGTCCCCAAGTCACGCAGCGAACCTTGCCGCTCAAATGTGTGTTAAGCTTAAGGGAAACAACTGCGGGGTCACCAGTTCCTAATCTTACAAACAACTTATGAACTACCTCAAATACGGCACAAACATCCATGCCCGAGGGGGGATTTGAACCCCCGACGGGGAACGGCCTCTCACATCGGAGCATAGTGCCTCAATGCGCTTGGCCACTCCGCCGCGGCCCTCGCCGCTCCACTATATCCCTGTGCAGAGCTGCTGCCACCTTCATTAAAAAAACCTCGCAGCTTACCGCGACGCTTGACTCTTGACTCGCCGCTCCACTATGTTTTCACCCTAAGCCATATTGGAGACGCGTTTAATATCCGGGCGTGCCAACATAAATATCAGGCATTTAAATTTTTGTAGAATTTATTACGAAGGCCTTATCATAACAAATGGACGAGAGAAGTATCCAAGTTTGGACCGCTAAGACTGACTGTAAACATTTTAATATACCGGGCGCACCAAAATGAATATCAGGGATTTTAAGCTTTGTACGAGGTAATACCAAAAGTAATGTCTCCTATTTTTATATAAGTACATAGACCTGGTCGTTTCAACAATGAATTTCTTCAGTTTACCGCTTACAGTTTACAGCTACTTCTCGACGTAATCACCATTCCCGTCGATGCATTTTTTTAGACGCTGTGGCAGCTTCTGTAGACCCATGTCATACCAGCTGGTCACCATGCTGTTCAGAAATTTATGAACCTTTTCTTTCACTTCGTTGTCTGAGCTGAATCGCTTTCCGGCCTAGTGTTCTTTCGAATTAGGGAACAGGTGATAGTCACTAGGCGCCAAGTCAGGACTATAAGGTGGATGGTGATGTTCCACTGAAACTGTCGCAGGAGAGCGAAGTGTGGGTGAGCGTTGTCGTGGAGAATGTGTACGCCCTTGCTCAACATTCCTCTTCTCCGATTCTGAATTGCCCGTTTGAGTTTTTTCAGAATCTCACAGTACCTCTCAGCGTTAATTATGATCCCAGTGGGCATGAAGTCGACCAACAATATCCTTTCCGATCCCAAAACACGGCAGTCATGACTTTACCGGCAGACTGTGTTTGAATTACCGCGACTTTGGCGAAGAAGGATGCCGCCACTGGCCGCCATTAATTGTTGCTTGGTCTCAGGCGTAAGTGGTATTCTCAGGTTTCATCACCCGTGACAATTCAGTCCAGAAAGCGGTCCTGTTCGGCTGTAAGGCGGTTAAGAAATGCGCGGGAAGCATCAAATCGCCGCTTGTGGTCTTCAGTCAGCATGCGTGGCACCCATCTTGCTTACATCTTCCGGTAGTTCAGTGTTTCCGTTAAAATTCTGTGAGGGGTGCTTCGGGAAACAACACGAACCAACGTGCAGAGACCATCTAGGGTGTTCCGTCGAACTTCACGCATGCTTTGCTCAACCTTCAACACTGTCTTCTCGGAAATTGACGGTCTCCCACTACTTTGTTAGTCTTGAATTTCAGTCCGACCAGCTGAAAACTCTCCACGTACGAACATTTTTTACTTCCATGCACGACTCATCATACACTTCCGTCAATATCAATCACCGCAGTGCCCTTTGTGTTCAAAACCAAAATAACTGCAAGCAATTCGCACTTGGTGGTAACATCTAAAGAGAGCTCTATCCTCAACGGCTGCCAAGCCAAGACAGAGCCTCAGCGGGCGCCATAACCAATTAGGCTATGCCAACCCAAATTCTCAACAGGCAATGACAATTTCAATGCGGACGCATTCATATGCTCCGTCCCTTGCGGTAGTACAGTATATATAATTAAAATATGACAGTTTAGATTGCAAGTTGCTCAGCTTTTTATTAGCAACAGGTTTCGGTCCACCTTGTTGGAGGACGGTGGCGGTATCAAAGGCCTGATGTGATGGTCCTGTAGGACCGAAACCGGTTAACAATAAAAAGCTCAGAAACTTGCGATCTAGACTGTAATATTTTAATTATATATCGTTTTAAGATCTCTGTATCCAAAAATGCTTTAAAAAATACAGTAGCTGCGGTGGAGTAGCCGAGCGGTCTAAAGCGTCTCGCTGCGGAGCGCGCGGTTGCTCGCGGTGGAGGTTCGAGTCCTCCCTGGGGTATGGATGTGTGTGTTGTCTTTAGGTTAGTTTACCTAGGTATAAGTAGTTTGTAAGTTACGGACTGATGACCACGCAGTTTGGTCCGATAGATTTCCAAACATTTGATTTTTTTTTTTTTTTTTTTTTGATTTTTTTTATTTTTTTATTTATTTTTTTTATTTATTTTTTTTTATTTATTTATTTATTTATTTATTTGAAAAATATTTTATATCTATAAATGTGAATGTCTGTTCGGTGTACGTTTATCACGTCTGAACCACAAGACATAAAGATCTAAAAATTTGTATAGTTACTAATGTAAACGCAGGGAAGGCTTTAGGCACAGTTTTATTGCGATCGGATAGCTATTTATCTACATATATATTAATGTGAATGTCTGTTCGGTGTACGCTTATCACGTCCGAACGACAAGACGCAGAGACTTAAATATTTGTACAGTTACTAATTTATACCCGAGGAAGGTTTTAGGCATAGTTTTATAGCGATCTTGTAGATATTTGGTAATTTGGAGAATATAACGTGAAATGCGGAACAATAATTACTCTTTGAAAATTATATTTACTCTTTGAAAATGGTTTTATTGGTTTCATTGTTGCTTGAGGGTTGATAGTGATAAAAGGGTGGAGTATATTGGGATGGAAAGTTATCGGTGTACATAAAATTCTACATGTGTGTGTGTGTGTTAATATTTCGCTCTGCAGCGAACGCAAACGAATGGTCTGTGTGTAATTGTTGTTCGAAGTCTCCCGTTGTACACCATAGCAGTTCCATGCCGATAGCTTTTAGGGATGGAAGATATGGTGGTTGAAAGTCGTCAAATTATAAAAAAAAAATTCGGACTGAAGGCCAGCGATGACGTTTGCGACTCTATAGCATAGAGGTTACATTCAGCGAAACGTGATGCCACAGACCATATCTTTGGTCGATACGTGCTACAATCACAGACATACGGCTACAATCACAGACATACACTGTCTTCAGCTCTTTCTCTGTAAGGATAAGCATACGAATAAGGAAATACAAGAATAAATAAATAAAATTCTTCTAATACATCCCTTTAAAAAAATCGATTTGATGTTTCGGGCATTACATCAAGTGATCCATCTGTGATATTATTACAATCATTATTGTTGAATTTCGTGATTGGATTCTTCGAAACAATTGCATTTTACGTGTGATTTGATCTACACTACTTACTTTTCTGATAAACAGCAAGTGCATAGATGTCTGCAATCTGATAGGAATATTTTTCAGTTCCCCTTTATCATTTTCTCAAAAATGACTGAAATTAATTACATTAATTGTTATACAAATTTCGTAGATAAATATGCATTGCGTTACTTTACACATATTACAACAGTACATCTAATTTTAATAGATCACATTCAGACAACTTGCCTCGGAAAATGAAAACGTCATTATTTCTTATATATTCTCCGATAATGATATTAAAAAAGGGAGATGGACAGAGAGAGAAGGGATAGGAGAAGTACTAACTCAAGGCAGGAATAAATATATACCCGGGCAACGCCGGGTTTTCAGCTAGTACATTATAAACTATGGAGTAGAGGAAGCAACAAGGCAGACGCCACTACAATCGAAGAGTGATGTAAGTTGGGAATTTGAGTTGAAAGGGAAGCGTTCCTGGATAGCCTACTAATTGGTTAAGCCGACCGCAAGCCTGAAGCGGGAAATCCGAATTCGAATCCATGTCCAGTACAAATTTATAACTTTGTCCTTGAATTTATTTCAACGCCGCGAAACGGTCGGAATTTTTCAATATTTCGATTTCGCCAAACAGTTTGTCCTACAAGTATTCATCGTGAACACCCTTCGTCACACGGCGCACATCGACTGGAGAGCCCAGTTCTTCATGAACCCTGCTCGGTGTGTTTGGACTAACTGATGCAACTGCAGCTTCAGTCCTACACAGGTCAAAACAATTAGCGGATCAGTTAAGATATCAAAGTTCTGAAGTATTGTCACTGGCAGAATGAGCTAAAATGCCCCGACTCTGTCCTTTCTAAGGAGCGGAGACAACAATATTACGGCAACCGAGATAGTGGTAACAACATAAAGTTTCTGCAAAGGTGTTTGATGTTGACTACTATTTACGAAACTAATTACACAAGCAGTTGGGTTCAGATAGTGTAGTGAGCAGTTAAAATGTTCAAATGTTTGTAAAGCTTATGGGACATAACTGTGGGGTCATCAGTCCCTAAACGTACGAACTACTTATGAACTAACATACTAAAGACAGGCACAAACTCCATGCCCGAGGATGGATTCGAACCCCCGACGGCGAGCATAGCGCCTCGATGCGCTTGGCCGCTCCGCCGCGGCAGTGAGCTTTTAGTACAATTCAACAACAACGTGACTTACCCGAAGCTATGGCATGGAGAGCCATAGGAAATTTGGAAGCGGGAGAGACATAGATGCAGGCTGTCCCAAACTGTAATTTCCAGGACCTAGACACAATTTCAGACAACAGGAACAGTTAAACGTTAAAGGTCGTCCACGGGTTACATCAGCAGGAGATGATACTTACCTCCCTACTTCCAGTTAACAGCCCATCGATACAGGAGGCTGAATGCAACTCACCCTCCAGGCAGTAACAGGACGCGAAATATCAACAAAAAAATCGCCTTCGGGAACTTTGCCTCTACGCACTAAAGCCCATGGTGCGTGACCCATTAAAACCACAATACCGTTTAGCCCTCAGAAACTGGGCGGACGAACATCAGGATTGGTCGTAACAAATGGAGCCGGGTTCTGTTCACAGATGAGTCAAGATTTTGTATTCAGCCGGACAATCGTCGTTCTCTCATCTGGAGAGAATGTACAACCGGAACAGTCGTGCTTATATACAGCAAACATCACCATATTATGGTGGTGGATTACTGGTGAGGGCAGGTCATATGGATCTGTACGTCGTTCAGAATGACGCTTTGACTGCTCAGAGGTAGAGGGACGAGATACTTCGACGTTTTCTTGCACCCCACGTTGGTGCCAATAGGAGTTGCAAGGAAGTGCCACCTAATGCTTCGAGACTTTATGAATACAGTATGTAAGAACGAGATTACTTAGCGACTTGCAACAAACTTTAATTTCAAACATTTATTGAATTTTTTTCCTCGCTAACAACCATAGCAAAATTATAAAAGGAAAAAAAGTATTTCGCTTACTACTTTTCCGCTGTTCATGGACTGAAACTACGGCATTCGGTATGATGCCTGCTCTTCCTGTTCACGTAGTTCTGCACGAGTTGTGGGTTGACTCTGTTTAGCAATGCTTTGAAAATACATTGCTAAACAGAGTGGAAAAACAACTAAACCCATAGATTGATGACTACCAATGAGGCTTCAGAAAGGGTAGATCATGTGCAGAACAAATTTTGAATCTTAAAATAATAATGGCATATCAAAACAGAGGTGCAAGAAATTCGTGCTTACATTCGTAGACTTTAAAAAAGCATACGATTCAGTAGACAGGCAAAGACTGTTCCAAATTTTAAAGGAGATGAAATTAGATAGTAAATCCAGTGAACTAGTGAGACAGACCATAAACAATACAACATCCAAAGTCAAGTTCAGAGGAAAACTGTCAGAGTCCTTCAAGATGAATACCAGAGTAGGACAGGGAGATGGACTATTCCCTATGCTCTTCAACTGTATACTCGACAAGGTGATCCGGGAGTGGCGACACGGGTTGAAAGCAGTGGGCGGGATACGACTGGCGTGCAAGAAAAAGGAATACGAACAGATTGCCTTGTATTCGCGGATGATATTGTTTTACTGTCAGAATCATAAGAAGAGGCAGTGAACCAAACTAGAGAACTACAGAGACAAACAGCTAAATCAGGCCTACAGATCTCTATCGAGAAGACAAAAATATGACAAACGTACCGAAGTTCCTGGATGGATGGCAATACACAGAGAGAAAATTCAGAAGGTGGAAAAATTAAAATACCTAGGAGAATGGATAGACACTAGACTGACAGAAAAGGATGCAATGGAAGCACGAATAAACAAATTTAATTTAGCATATAAACTAATAATGAACATCTATAATCAGAAGAATATTTCTCTCAATGCGAAACTGAAACATTACCAGAAAGTGATTCGCCCTGAAGCTTTATATGCAGCAGAAACACTCAACCTAATAAGAACTGGAGTGATCAAGAGAGAGATCAGGAGAATATTAGGACCTCGAAGAAGACGGTCAGTTTAGAAATCGATCCAACCAGGAACTCTGTTCCAAAATAGAAAAAAATATCCAATATCATTAAGAAAAGAAGGTGCGAGTTCTTTGGACACGTTTGCAGAATGGACCAGGGGAGGTTAACACAGAAAATTTCACAATTCTTGTTGTACAAGAAAAGCAAAATACGGTAGATCCGAGAACTACAAAGGGATCTGGAAGAAATGGGAATACGTGATCAAAAATTACACAACAGGGTGATTTTTAAATTAAAAAAAATCAGGCATTTGCAGGATTTGAGGACAGAACTAGATCGAGAACGAAATTGTCGTGGACAGAAGAGCGAAGAAAGATGCAAAGTATGAGAATGAAAGAATACTGGAAAATCAAATGTTCAAATGTTTGTTAAGCTTTTGGGACTTAACTACGGGGTCATCAGTCCCTAAACTTACAAACTACTTATGAAGTAGCTACAACTAAGGACGGCACAAATATCCATGCCCGAGGGGGGATTCGAACCCCGACCGTAGTGGCCGTGCAGACCATGACTGAAGCGCCTCAGTCCCCTCGGCCACCGTGGCCGGCGAATACTGGAAGAGGAGGAAGAACGGAAGAAGGGAAGCTGATGTGAACGTGGTCCAGAGATGGCTGTAACGGAAGAAGAAGAAGAAGAAGAAGGACTGTCGGCTGGTAGTTTGTTGTGTCTTTGTTTGTTTCGTTTTTTCCTGGTGTCTGCTGTGTTTCTTGTTGTTTTGATGAATCATTCTGTGGTGTCATCGTTTCCCTTGGTGCTATCGGAGTGTAACACTTTGAAATGTGTCCTCTTCTACCTGTCTTTGCAGAGAAGTCTCGTATCATTCCAACTTATAGTTCAGAGAGGTAGGATGTCACATTGTCCCGCCAGCAGTTCCGCTGTTGTATGTTCTCTCCCATGTGTGTTCTCGCCCCGGTTTTGTCCGTCTCGGGATTTTATGGAGGAAGGAGGAAGGCAGGCAGGAAGCTTAGGGTTTAACGTCCCGTCGACAGCGTGGTCATTAGAGACGGAGCTTACGCTCGGATTTTTGGGTAAGGATGGCGAAGGAAGTCGGCCGTCCCCTTTGAAAGGAACCACCCCGGCATTTGCCTGGAGTGATTTAGGGAAATCACGGAAAACCTAAATCTGGATGGCCGGAGGTGGATTTGAACCACCGTCCTCCCGAATGCGAGTCCAGTGTCTTAACACTGCGCCACCTCGCTCGGTGGGGTTTTATGTCTTCTGCCTGGGGCATCAACGTTAACAGTCCTCCCGCCTTTGCAACAACCTTTTATACATTACATGATTACAAATTCAATCGTTTACGGACGCATCTGTCGCATGCGTGCATATCAAAATGGGACCATATTGGACCACTCTGAGTGCATCATTTTTTTTAATTGCTCTTAGCGTACTATTGTGCATCGTAAAATAACTCTGCAGCAACGATAACATACTGTGGCCGTTTTCTCTCCAACGAATCTACGTCATATTATGGTTTAGATGCGTCTAATTCCGTTTGAAGTATATTTGGAAACATTTCGGGCTAACAGCGCTCTTTCTTCAAAGAAAGCTTTCATTGCAGGAGTTGCCATTACTTGAACCTTCTGGGCTGAGATAAGATATTCCATTCATAAAACTTTCCCTTGATGTTTCGACTTCGACTGCGGAAGGCATCCTCGAAGGTTAAGCGGCAAACTGCAAGTAGAGATCGAATGAGCGTCGTCCAGAGGGCGCATCTGACAATTACAAAATGTCGCCTGCATTGCTGCTTCTGATATTCCCAACATTCTCGATTGAAAATAATCGATTGTTACGTCGTTTCAGTGTTGACATTCAAATTTTGTGCAGATTAAAACCTTCCTCTTTCGGGTTTTAAAATTATTTCGGTGTTGGAAAATCTTTATGCTCTCTCTACCTACTCGCATAATACTGTGATGTCTTGCTACGAGGATCGTCTCGCTGAACTATCTTTCGTGGTCACCTTCGTGATAAACATGTTCCGCTGCCGATTTATCAGTTCTTTTTACGTTCACTCAGACGGGTGTTAACTCTTCTTCTTGTTTTATCGATGTAAACCTGCCCACAACTGAAAAGAATTTTACAGACACTTGATATTGAGACAGGATGTCGTAAATATTTTGCCCATCTCACACATCTTATTTTATTGGTGGTCCTAAAAACATTTTCCAAATCATATTTTCCAATGTGAAAAGTGACTATTAATAATTGGAAGAAAAAATGTCAAATTTTTTAAACGATGTTACTGTCAAGAAGTGTGATTGACAAAGTAATATTTTCTTTTATACTACATATAGTGGTCAATCCACAGTCACCAAAAATGAAAAAAACAAAACTTTTATTCAAATTAACGTAACTTAGTTTCAGTGCACTATGGCACCGTTATCAAACGTATGAATAGAAAAAAGTCACAAATTTAAATATATTAAGTACTGACTGACATAGTCATTGAAATAAATTTTGAAAAATACATCTGTAAGATCGGAAAAAGATTGGCGACATCCTGTGGCTAAAGCAGATCTTTATAAAAAAAATTGCAGTTGTGGGTTGGTGTATATCGGTACAACCGAAATACATGTTTATGAAAATGCATCGTAAGAATGGTTTAGGATCTGCAACTGGAAATATTTTGTAAAACAATTTATTTTGTCCGTCGCAGTTGCGCAATTTTGAAGTCAGTGACGAGTTTCGGCTTCTGCAGCCCATAATCAGACCATTAGCCCTTTTTCAACCACGATAATCCAATGCATGTTACAAATGGCTGGTAAAATCTTGTACATTACCTCTGTCGATACATATCACTAGTTACATTAAACTTTAAAATGGCAATTAAAACAGGTGATACATGCACAGTACACGCTGGAGGCCCGTGGATGTATCACCTGTTTTAACTGCCATTTTAAACTTTAAAGTAACTAGTGATATGTATCGACAGAGGTAATGTACAAGATTTTACCAACCATTTGTAACATGCATTGGATTATCAAGGTTTGAAAAAGGCTAATGGTTTGACAATGGACGATAGAGTCCAAAACTAGTCACTAACTTCAAAATTGTGCAACTGCGACGGACAAAATAAATCGTTTTACAAAAAAAAGAAAAATACTTGTGTAAGATCGGTAAAAGATTGGCCACATCCTGTGGCTATACCAGGTCTTCATAAAAGTGTTTTTTTAGTTGTGGGTAGGTTTATATCGGTACAACAAAAAGAAGAGTTAACACCCGTCTGAGTGAACATAAAAGGAACTACCGCCTAGAACAGACTGATAAATCGGCCGTAGCGGAACGTGTTTATCAAAAAAGTAACCATGAAGTAAAGTTTAGCATGGCAAGAGTTTTAGCAAAGACATCACATTATTATGCGTGTATGAATAGAGAGGCCACAGAGATTTGCAAACACCGAAATGATTTTAACAGGAAGAAGGAAGGGGTTAAACTAGATCAAATCACTATAGAGCGCAAACCTTTGAATTTATTTGCAACTAGTTTCAAACCAGAGATATTTTATCTTCAGGCCACATGAAATTTGGCGAGGACCGGAGCAGATGCTACGAATACCTCCAGGTGCTGACACTGAGCAGCGACAGCAGCATCCGTAGCACTTGCTGCTCTCCGCGCAAAGTTTGGTGTGGCCTGAAGATGATGCACATCAGATCTGGACGAAACTATTAGCAAATAAATTCAAAAGTTTACAGACTGTGTTATTAAAAAAAATAAAAGAGTTATCTCTTTCGCTTTTCTTTCGTTACATTCAGCGAGTTATAATAACCTCACTCTTCAATGTGCTGCATAGGCAGTGTATGTAATTCATTAATTCCGCACGGTGCATGGCGACAATGGTTACACTTTAGTCTTTACGAGTACGTCTGAATCCTTCAATGTAAAACTCTACAGATAAGTAGCAGACAAGGATAAGGCAAGTTATATGAGAGATATTATTGGATTGGGCGACCCCGAGGTGGCAGAAGCGTTAGGTATTAACGGTGATGAATTGTCTGACAGCAAAGGCTGTCGACATTCGGGACAGAAACAAAATACCGCTGGGCCACCCCCCTCGGTGCAGAGGAATCCGTCACGCTATCCAGGGGTGGCCAGAGAGTGTGGGGCGTTGGGGCTCGGTGGGACGCCCATCTAGGCCACGGACGACGAGCTATTTGTGCGCGTAGATAAGCGTCGGCAGTTACTGCCCACCACTTAAGGCTCTTCTTAGAACTCCGCGCAGATGTTCTACTCGATACCGTAGCCGACACATACAGTCTAAACCCTGTACCTCATGTTGCTGTATTTCTTTTGCTCATGTTTTATGATGTTCACCTTCGTACTGCACAAGCGAAAATAATGTGGCGTGTTTCTAACTGATATTATAGAACATTACAAACTAAGATATCACGCTCAGTTGGAAGTAAAAGAAACATACCTAACACTCCATTTTTTTCGCCAAGAATTGAATTTTTATTATTCTATGTTAAGTTTCACGAAATAAATAGCGTCTGGTAAGATCCGAGAACAGTCGGGAATCAGTGGCAACGAACATGCCGACAGATTAGCCAGGATTGCTGACAGGCCAAAATTTCAAAAAACACCTACATATAATGGGAATAACAGAAGAGGACCCTAAATGTAGGATCTGTGAAGACGGTGATAAAACTGCATCACATCTAATCTTCGAATGCACTGCATTGGAGAGTAAAAGGTACAGAAAATTTGGGACAACCAGACCCGAAGAAATTGTGTCTAATAAAGAACTGGTAAAGGGACTCCTTGCACTGTTCAAGGGCACTGGTTGGCTTTACTAGATATACAGGGAGCGATACCGCAGAATAAACTCAGTTTCGGTGCGGGCAGTGGCGGGTTGGGCCAAGACTGTTTTGGCTTCCCTATAAAAATCAAATCAAATCAAATCAAGATCCGAGAAGATTTTTGTCTCCGTAGAAACCTTATTGATACATAGTGTTTTTTATTTTTTCCACCTTTACTGGTGAGATAGATCTTTAACAAAACCGTTTCCATCTCTTCCTATACCTATTATTTGCATAACAGTAAACTACTTACGTCCTAAACTCGAACTTAACAACTCTTGTAACCCAGTACTTCATACAATCTCAATTTATATTTATAACGGTTGGACACGATTTAGATTATCTCGTTCAAGTTTTAAAATGAATTATATTTATACTGTTTTGCTGATCCTCACGAAGTTAGATTTCAAAACTCTTCTCAGGCTTGATGTATAACAGAAAAAGATTTACTTTAAATATGCAGGCCACTTGAATTTATCACTGTTTTCTAATGGTTGCATGTTTATCGATCCAGTCTTTTACAACTCAAATATTATTTTTCGAGCATCTGGTGATGAAGTCTGTCAAGAGAACACATACATCGCATTGATGAATGCGATTACACAGAGCCTGTCGACAACTTGTGTACATGAGACACAAAATGTCAGAGGCATTTTGAGCTTCTCTTTATAATCTCTTCATCCACTTCTTCCGCACAAATTGGAACACATTGTCACTCACAAATTATGTTACACTTACACTAAAACTACAAGTGATGAATGTTGTAAGAGTCCTGTGATATCGCCCAATGAAGTGACTCCGAAATATGAACTGGACAAAATAACATTATTATTTTGGAATGGGTATATTTCTAGTCCAACAGATTTAACAAAGAAAAGAGAGACTTGGGAAATATTATAACTGCTTGAAAGGTCAATTGAGAACAATGTACTCGGAATATCGTTGAGATAGTGTTGCTGTTGTTCAGACTTGTTTAATGTAGATAGCCTCCATCCGTAATCTTTTTGTTATTTCTGACTACAGTTATAAATGTAACTTGATGTAATATCTTTAGAAGGGCAAATATTGGAAGGAAAAATGTGGTAAGAAGAAACAGTCAAAGCTTACGACAAACAAACATACCGGGTAGTTACAATTAAAGTGCATCTACTCACAGAGGTGCAGTGTGGACTGACATCATATGGTAGTCAAACTTGGTATATATGCCAATACCTTATACCGGAACCGTTTTACGCAGGAAAATTGTTCGTCCCAACTTTATTCAGCAGGTGCGTTGTAGCGCTGTACTTCTTGTCGATGTCTCCTGTGGTCACATTTAACAAAGTGGTAGTTAATAATAAAATTAATATTGCAGACGACTCACTGCTCAGGGTAGTCACAGTCGTGGTAGTACCTTCTAATTTTTTTTAAGAATTACCATTAAAACTGTCTTAAATTTTTATTCGGGAAATACCGGTTTCAATGGATAGTGCTACCATCATCAAGTACATAACCTAACACAAGAATTGAAAATTCACCTCTTTACATGAAACTAACACCATACCATATCAGAGTACTAGGAAAGCTAAGTCTACTTACAGCAAGTTTCACATGGTCATCCCCATAGCACAGAAATTGTGCCCAAACGTCAATTTAAAACCTTATAGCCATCGGATGAAGAGTCCATGGAAGGCTACTCATCTAATCAATCATAAATATGAACTGGACAAGATTACATTATTATTTTGGAATAGTATACCAGTAAGCAGTGGATTCAAAGAAATAAAATGAAAACTTCATCCATAAAATGCAGGGCACAGTAACCTGCAAGACTCCACTGTTGAGAATGCGCCTATCACGCAAAACAATTAGACTACCAGAGAACCAATATGCCATCCGAGCCAAGACGTAGCAGACATTACGCGCAACAAACACGAGCCGTACGTACTACATGCGCGGAGAAGCACAACTTGGGGAGGACAAGTGAACCAGAGTCCAAAACAAGAGTCCGAAACTGCAAATTCGCGACTATAGCGCTGCCAAGCAACTGGCTTCTATAAACGCATCACGAAATATGTATTGTGTGTGTATTTCGTGTAGAGCAGCACATTCAGAGTGCATTTATATTTCGGAGCTTATTGTGCGCTATAAATTTTATCAGGTAGCATAAATATATTCCGTAAATCTCTATTTTTCGATTTGCAAAAGACGCTGAGAATTAAGAAAACAATTTTACGAATAACAAGTGCGCATTTACAGAGGTTGGTTTGAGGAATGTAAGAAAATCTTTAACATTCTCATTCACTTTGGATGTTAATGTGAATCGAAAAGCTTAACCATTATATGACTGCTGTATGAAAATAATACCTGAACATCTTTCAGGAGGGCCTATTTGCTTTCGTACTGCGATTTAAAAAAATAGGCCTATATACCGAGATATCGTTTCGGTTACATCTAATTTAAATGAGTAAAAGCGTACTTGTACAAAATTAATTGTCGGGGGGAGGGGGATTCCGGCTTGTACTGACTGCTGTTAAGACAATTAACACAAGACGCGTTTCGCTTTTTATTTGTAAAGCAACTTCTGTGGTTCGGTAAGTGTCAAAAAGATTACATGGCGATGTATAAACCGCGAAATTTAATATTAGCAGATCAGATTCCTGAAAATATATGGAGGTAAGAAAAAGTTGTTAGGTACCCGTAAGGCATAGTAAGAAGAACAAGGGTGTAGGGGAGTTTATAGGAAGCTGTAGGAACTAGTCTCCAAGAATATAAGAATTATATATAGATTTTTCCGAAAACCTCTACAAACAACTCGTGGGCCGTGAAAGTAAACGCCGTACATAATCAGTTTCTTCTGAACTTGAGCAAATCAGGTTGCAACTGATTCTGGTCTGAACGTTTATGGACGATCAATTACGACTCTAGTATTGCTAGTCTTATGTGTTACAGTTCACTGACATTTAGATATTATAGACTTTCATTGGCATGAGAAGTGGTATTAGTTTGGTACAGTTTCATACGTGTATTAGAAAATTCACCACCACCCTCACTGAGTAGGAAATACGAAAGTAACAGCACAAAAAATTACAAGTTATTCGGTTGTATCACTGCATTCTTCTGTATATACCTACAGTTGGCACCAGATCGAAACACGCTGGTAAGAGCCATGACGAGGCGAACGTGTGTCACAAAGCCCTCTAAATTCAACGGTCGCTCCCCTTCCGCCAGCCAAACTGCGACTGACTGCAGTACCCGGCAAGGACATCTGTGATATCTAAATCGACAGGATAACACCGCCACACGTGGCAGAAGCGCAATATTTCGATATCGAAAGGGAATGCAAATGGAACGTGCCGATCGCACGGTTGGCGGGGTAAAGGGAGGTGGGGGGAGGGGGGCGGTGGATTGCGAGGGAAGGCAGGTGAACCTAAAATTCAGCGCTCGACACTGTAAGTAGGCATCCGTGAGCGGTTCGGGTTGGTAAGAGTTATTATAACTGGTGGGAATTCAATAGATGTGAAAAGCTATTTATTGTACTGCAGACTAAATACTGCAATTGGAACCTAATTTAGAAAGCGTTAATACAGTTAAATCAACAGTTGCTTGGCTCCAACACTTCTGGCATAGACCCTACCGAAGTAGCGAACACTAGCAGCATTATAGAAAGACAATTATGTTTGGTACTCCAAATGAAGAACCAAGACTTGGATGGAGCTTACTCCTAAGGCTGTTGAACTGTACGTCTGACTGTCAGCCCTTAATGCAAGTACCAAGGATTTCAAAGACTGGAATGGATGCAAGAAACTTTTCCCAACTAACCTGTGTGCAAATCCTATTGGCCACTGAAATATTTCGCCCACCCTAACATGCGGCTTGCCACTTCTCTGAGGCTTCTAGCGAACCACGTATTACTTCTGTTCCCCCTCTGCTACTCCTTAGGTGCAGATGTCACTGGCCTTTACGCCAACAGAATCATTACTTGGTAGTAACAGGGCTCTCCAGAGTGTGAACCGCTGTACTATCAATTCCACGTGTCACTCTAACCTTGTTGAACCCACAGACGTTGCTGTTTTCAGGGACTAAGCATGTTAGGACGTGCTTATTGACTAGACGCTATAAGAAGTTACCTGTTTATTCTCCGAACCGAAATTCCTTTCCTGTGACCAGGGTCGTCTGCAGTTCGAAAGGTTGTTACCTAACTGTTTACTTCATGTCATCGAGACGCTACTAGGGTAACCTTCTACCTGAGATGGTCTCTAGTTCCCCAGCTTGGAGTGGATCCCTGTGGCTTCTCGCAGTCTTAGCTTAACAATACGGCAGTAATAGTCAAAATGTTCGAATTTTTGTAAAGCTATTGGACCAAACTGCTTTGGTCATCAGTCCCAGTGACATTTTCATTGGATAATGTTATCTTCACCATTTCATTACATCTTCATCCAGACGCAGCTCATCGTAGTGTGAAGAAGAAATATTGCAGCAGTCGGTTCCGTCTGAATTCCCCTACTAATAACTCTGTACGAGCATTCCATTTTAGCGTTTTTAAATAAACATAGATTACGATTCAGTTACTGCATACAAATCTCGCACTTACAAAGCTTGAGTGGCAGTAACTTACCCGTTTATTTAAAGAAGTTAAAGTATACAAGTGGAAATTTAGCAAGCGATAAATCACTCTCGAAAAGAAAAGGAAACAGCCGCGATGTGGACGATTTCGTCTCCAGAACAGACGTAGATGTAATCAGTGCTGTGCCGAGACGCGAAACACCGCGCGTGTCGCATGCTATCCAGATAGGCGTTACACCCGAGAAAAATACCCAACTGTCGCCTCACGTGCAAAGATACTTGAGGCGTAAGTTCATTCACAAAAATAAAGCAATACATTAATAAGCCGAGACGAGCTCTAGAGCTTTTAACCTGGCGAAATAAGCAGAGGGAATCAAACCGGCGGTTCAGTAACATTTTTTACTCAGCGATGTGGTATAATTGTTTAAATATTGTACTCGTATTACACAAAAGTGTGAATCGAAGCCACACCAGACGATCTTTTTCCCCTACAGAAGAATGACATGATATCTCCGTAGCAAAACCATAAGCTATATTTGTTTCAGCAACAAGACTATGTGTAAAGATCTAGCTAATGTAACATACGTAGTACAAAAGTTTATGTACATATGTATGTTCCACATCTCCTTCTAGATAAGAAGTCCGATTTCAATCAAGCTTAGGTAACAATCGGTGTTGGGGTAAGAACCACCTGCGACACAAAGTTCATGAGATAAGACGTCAAAAACAATGAAATTCGCGAAAAATGCCGCGACGTACGATTCGTGAATAACGAGATTTTACTCATCCGCTATTTCAAAAAGAGAACACGTAACGAATTTCACACATAATTTCTAGCCTTTACGAAACATTTTCTCGCTGACAACTACAGACAAATTATAAAAGAAAATATGTTTACCACTCACTATTTTTCCACTGTTCATGCATTAAAACTACGGCTTTCCGTGTGACGTAAGAGTTTATTATATCAACACTCTCTACTATTTTCACGAGACCTTTTTCAGAGAGTGTATACATATACCGTACCACTGAATGCACCTTCGTATTTGTATCGTAATACTACACATAGTTCAGTAACTATGAGATCATTTACCATACAACTTATGTAAAACCGTTGCGACACTATGGTGTTGTAACTTAATACGTATTTACTACTATGTTCGAGACAAATTTTGCAAAATGAACGATTGGACGTTCGAAATTTTTAGTGCGCTTAACGAGATACTGCGTCATAAAAATGAGATACAGGAAAAATCGACCCATCAATATTAGTGTTATTTTATTACGTCTTTACTACTGACTCTTTTCGCTAACACCTTTGGCTGACATTTTCCTAATACTTCGCCGTGGACTGTTAAGGAGATATGACTCCATAAGGATTGAGGTGCGTGAAAACGAAACTACGTGCCCAAAATCGACAGTGATACATTTGAGATAGAGTAGGAAAAGGCGAGGTACAAAGGGAGAGAAAGTAGATAGACTAAAATAAGAATGGACTAAATATACACTCAGACTGTGGGATATAAGGCTGGTCTGTCATATAATCTTCCACGCTGTGACACATTATTCTGTTTCAGAGGTCATAGTTATCCAGACGCAATTTTTCTGGCAGGCAAATTACATCAGTTCACAAATTAAGAAATATTATGCATCTGTTGTGTTAGTAACAGGTACTGAGAATCGAATAGTACTCTAAATAATAATAATAATAATAACTATAATAATAAGGATAATAATAATGTATCCTGTTTTGTAATTTTAGAACTCATCTGTGTTTGGGAGGATGGAGCTTTGTAGTTTCCAAACTTCATTCGTATATCCTGACTTACTGTTTTCTGAATGCAACGGTCGACTTCCGCTTCCGTATTTATCAAACTGTATATCTTTGATATTACTTAACGTTTGTACCATCGCACGTTAAGAAACCATGTAAAAGCGATCGACATTAGAATGAAACTACTACTACTGCTGCTGCTGCTGCTACTGCTGATGCTACTCCTTGTGCATATTCCTTCGTGCCAGGAAATTTAGGAAATACGGCAGGATGTCAATCAGTAGTACAGTCTAGGTCATATAATCTTCTAAGAGAGTGCCTTTTTAATTTCGTTAAGTTATTGTTATTACGAAAATATTTATGAGCAGCAAAGTGTCATCAACAACGTTGAAGCCGTAGGAAAACAACATAAGGTATCCGTTGTGAAACTGTTGTGATGGATACTTGTGCCGCCGAACTCAAGCATTTCATGTAGTCCATAAGCTTTATCTGATACTCATTATCGAGTTATTACAACTAACATATGATTTTCTGCAGTATGAAAATGAATTGAAATTTGGACTGTTTCTTTCTATTCCCTTATACAGAATAATCAGTGAATAAACTTAGGGGATGGTTTAATATAGTAGAGCGAGTAAGAAGGATTTCAAAAGAAACTGAGAACTATTGATTATTCAACCTAAGAACAATATTATTTTGAGATATGTATAATCAATTTACGAATTTCTATAGAAACTGGAATGGACGTTTGACTTACGCTAAAGACGGTTTATTTTTTTATTTTTTTTTTTCATGTTCACGTTTTAGCAGTGTGGAATCGTTATCGACTTTTTGTTTATTCATCTGTTTCACAAACGCTAGTAATGCTGTTGCTGCTCTTTCCGGTTATTTCGTAAGTCTTCCAAACACATATTCGCTGTCTTTTTTCAATTTTTTTCATGAATATCAATATTCTTGTCGTATGGTCAAGTTTTATAGAAATAACACGAAGACGAACGTCGTTACGTAGTTATACTTTTTATTATTTCACATACAACAGTTTTGTTTGGCTGATTCCATCAAAGTAATAAAATGCTTTCCTTTAAAAAACTTGGGATGGGACCGTTATTTTTATCAACGACATAAACTACAATTGTTTACTTTTCTGATGTATAAATAGGCTTAATATTACTTACTGATCGATCCCGCAATTTAGGCACAACTACTTGAGAACTGGACATGGAAATTGTGTAGCTTCTTATCCTTACAAAATTTATGTAACTCGACCAAAGATGTTCAAAGTTTAAAGTTCGCGATTTCGCGATGAGATTAAATACGGACAACATGGAATACATCACCCAGCCGCTAGCGTGTCAATGGGCAGTAGCTCACGGCCATAACGGCAATTTAAATTACGCTCCGCAGCAACCAATACTTTTGATTCGCCGCAATTAAAGTGAGGTAGGATAGGACTTCGTTGGAGCCGCATAATATCTTTAAATGCACTTTTCGTTGCAAAATGAACTTTTTAATATAATTTCTTAAATAAAATATTCTTGAATATATTGTGCCTGTCTCTTATTAAAACATCTAAATAGTTCTTATATTTCATGAAACATCTGTTTTATAGGATCACTCAATTCGTAATAATACGATAAGGCACAAAATGTGTAGGAAGTAAAAATATTTATAGTGCAAAGTTATATCTTTTGCTGCTATTGGACAAACCTTTCTGCTATTTTAGAGATTCTAGTTAATTCACATGGTCGAATACAGATGCTCAGGATAGGGTGGAAAGCTGCATCAAACCAGTCTCCGCACTGAAGACCACAACAACATTGAACTTTATTCGCTGTTTTAATTTTTACTGACTCCCTCCGTAAATTTAAAATCTTGCCTCCAAAGTTCGTCAAGGCCTTAAAAGCCGATAACAAGGAATTTTTGTGGGAGAGTTCGCCTCCAACAAGTGACGCTCATGTGTTGTAACGTTATATTTTCCCTTAAATTACTGCAACAAACAAGACAGAATGACAGATGCGTCGTGGACGTAGAGAATAGCTCTACACAGGACATGACGTACTCGAGTAACTAGAACGAACTTACAGTTTCTGATATGTGATTTTTTTTCTTAGCCTTTGTTGAATCACCGTTAGTCAAAGGTTTCTTAACAACATAGTGACAGGTGATGAAATTGGGTTTACACGATTAATATATTTGAACTCGAAAATAAGAAATCATCAGTGGAGTGCGGCTGCAATTGTCAACATTGTTATACAAACCTATTGCACCAGTCTACTATGGTCACCAGCCCTTAGACTTTAAAACTACTTTTACTGAGGATAATACACACGTCCATGACCGAGTGACGACGCGGACCACCGACGCGCGCTACGCAGCAAGATGTTCTGCCCCTCGACCGCAGTCATTTTCATATTCAAAATGTTCAAATGTTTGTAAAGTTTATGAAACTTAACTGCGGGATCACCAGTCCCTAAAGTTACAAACTACTTATGGACTCAGATATACTACAGACAACAAAAACATCCATGCCAGAAGGAGGATTCGAACCTCCGACGCAGGAGGCCGCGCGATCCGCAACGTGGCCCTCCAGACCGCTCGGCTATTCCCGCGCGGCTTTTCATCTTCAATCAATTTTACGACATTAGACACGTTAAGTCATGTAATGCACTTGTCGAAACAGTATTGTCTCTCGTAACTCAGCACTGTGAGCAAAAACTGCACAGTGTCTGCTGCTTACTGTATGTCCTGTGCCATTTGACGAAAGACTAATGACAACCCTGCCAATGTACTGCAGTTTAACTTCATATCTACATCCATACTCCGCAGGCTACCTGGCGGTATGTGGCGGAGGGTACTTTGAGTTCCACTATCGGTTCTCCCTCATATTCCAGTCACGTATTGTTCGCGGAAAGATTGTCGGTATGCCTCTGTGTGGGCTCTAATCTCTCTGATTTTATCCTCGTGATCTCTTCGCGAGATATACGTAGGAGGAAGCAATATACTGCTTGACCGCTCCGTAAAGGTATGTTCTCGAAACTTCGACAAAAGTCCGTACCGAGCTACGGAGCTTCTCTCTTGCATTGTCTTCCACTGGAGTTTATCGATCATATCCCTAACGCTTTCACGATTACCTACTTATCCTGTAAAGAAGCGCGCTGCTCCCCGTTGGATCTATTCTAGCTCCTCTTTCAACCCCGCCTAGTACGGATCCCACACCGGTGAGCAGTATGCAGGCAGTGGGCGAACAAGTGTACTGTAACCTACTTCCTTTGTTTTCGGACTGCATTTCCTTAGGATTATTCCAATGAATCTCAGTCTGGCATCTCCTTTACTGACGATTAATTTTATATGGTCGTTCCAATTTAAATCACTCCAATGCCTACTCGCAGATAATTTATGGAAAACTGCTTTCAGTTGCTGGCCTGCTATAGTGTAGCTAAATGATAAAGGATCTTTCTTTCTATATATTCGTAGCACGTTACACTTGTTTACAGTGAGATTGAATTGCCATTTCCTGCACCATGCGTCAATTCGTTGCAGATCCTCTTGCATTTCAATACAATTTCCATTCTCATCATTTTTTCGATTTCCGTCGTCGTTAGTTGCATATGAAACTGGTGAAGGTGTATTACCGTCTTTAGCAACTAAATGAAAGGCGTTTTTTGTGTTCCATACGCGTTTCGCTTCTTTATTGTGAAGCATCATCAGTGGCTGTTTTCTGTGTTATTCCATGTGTGTCTTCATGGAGATGTTTGTGAGGTCTTCAGTTGGATAGGGTGTTTTCGTTCTTGATGAAAACCCTTGCCTCAAGAACGAAAATACCGTATCCAAGTGAAGACCTCACAAACATCTTCATGAAGACACATGGAATAACACAGAAAACCGCCACTGATGATGCTTCACTATAAAGAAGCGAAACGCGTAAGGCACACAAAAAACGCCTTTCATCTAGTTGCTAAAGACGGTAATACACGTCCAACAATTTCCATTGTTACGATCTCTCTATATAATACAGCATCATCCGCAAAAAACCTCAGTGAACTTCCGATGTTATCCACAAGGTCATTTATATATATTGTGAAAAGCAACAGTCCCACGACACTTCCCTGTGGCACATCCGACATCATTCTTACTTCGGAAGACTTCTCTGTACTGAGAATGACATGCTGCGTTGTGTTATCTATGAACGCTTCAATCCAATCACACAATTGGTCTGATAGTCAATAGGCTCTTACTTTGTTCATTAAACGACTGTGGGGAACTGTATCAAATACCTTGCGGAAGTCAAGAAACACGGCATCTATCTGGAATTCCATGTCTATGGCTCTCTATATCATGTGCAAGCGATGCTACCTACTGCCATCTGTGCCTTGGAAAATCGCTATCCCTTGACCTCTGTCACTTCCGTGTGTCACGTTGCAGCGAAGAAGTGCCCAAGGCGATCCCAGTGATAGAACCGAAATCTGGAGAAATCTGGTACTGGCGGAGCCTATCGCGGGGTGTGATCGCACAGCGCGCAATCGCGAAGAAATTGGCGTGGGGACGGTATCGGGGGAGGCGATCTGCGATCTGTCGACCGCTCTTGACCCTGCGGCGTCGGCGTTGGCCTTAGCCCAGTGGCTGACGACGCAAATAGAGCGCAGTGTGGGCTGCGCTGGGGCCGGCAAGACGGACGACCGAGATAGGCGAGCGGCGAGCGCCGAGGGTGCGCAGCACAGCAGATAAGGCGCACGACAGCCCCGCCTCCCCTCCACAGCCGGCCTTCACCCGGATACACCGGCCACCGACAACTCACCACTCGTTCACATAGCCTACCGACAGGCTACGTTCCAATTTGCCGATCGGGCTACCTCAAGACTCAGTTTATTCGCGCTTTTCTGTTCTGTGCTACAAGGATACTCATTTTTTTGTCGTCAGTGTAATGAGTGGTGTGATGCAGTCCGACAAAAGCTCCTTTCGTATGCCAAAATCTTACGGGGAGGCGGTAGGCAAAAATTCTCAAGCAATGACCTTTTTTTTATTTTTTTACTAGCTTATATGCCCGTGCTTCGCAACGGTTGTTAACGAAGGACCTATGTATATCGTGGTTTTTTAGGGTTTCGGACCTAGGTCAGCAAAAACAAAATCCTTGTTGGATCGCTCTGTCAATAAACTCAGTTCTCTTAGTCAAAATGTCGAAAACCATGAATACTCATAAAGTTTTTCATACAAAAAGTGAAATTAAAGTAACGACGTAAAATCAATGTTAGGTTGTGTTCATCAAGTTAAGACTGCAGTGTGTAATTGTATGTTTGGAGTGAACTTCTGTGAACACTGCTATCAATGAGATGAGAAATAGTAATAATGCGTCGTTATCTCAATTTTGTTACACATTGCAACAGCAGCGTCGAAAGCGGCTGGCAAATTACATTTCTCAAAACGATATTGGATAAGTGTGAATATTGATTTGTAACAGTTTTCACAAATATCTTCTTGAATAGGAATTTGGGATGAATTGTAAGACTGTGTGAATCATGAGACTCTATACAAAAGAGTTTCGCGTGAAAGTGCTGGTTATAATGAGATGTAACAACAACGGATGTATCTGATTCGGTAAAATTTTACTTTCTATCTTGGCGGCCTCGTGTTTTTATGTTGGCAACATCAATAACACGATAAAAAATCGTTGCAAAGATGACCGAACCACTTAGAGTGTAGATAAATACTGCTGTTCTGCTCTATGCTTGATTTCACGACAAAATATTTGCGTGTCACGCGATTGGCTTATGACGATGTCACATGATTCTCGTTATTCAACATCTGTTGCCAACATTATCACAGGAGGTCGCCGGGATATGAGTAGAACTACGTCGCATAGTTTTTCTTGACCCAGCTGTCAAACGATAACACTTTTCACAGCAGAGAGTGTCGCGGCTATATGTATCAGAGATTACTGATTATCACAGACCAGTGAGCTTACTGGCACAGGCATATCAATATCTATGGCCTAAGGAACATTCGTTAATGTATGTCTGTGTTTCCTCCACGCTTCCACGAGTATTTTTTATCTTTGAGTCTATCTGGATTTTTATCTTTGTTTTGTGTCTTTGTTCATAGTCGGTAATGTGTGGTTGACGGAAACATGTGATCTATTTAAAAAAAAAAAAAAAAAAAAAAAAAATGCGTATTTTATATTCCTCGTCGTTATTAAAGTCTGAAAGGACCACATTGTCTGACGATTGAAAGAATAAACAGATTTTGACTCGTACCGTAAAGTTCGTTAAGTCACAGAGTATATAGCTTTTCCTAAGAGTATTTATTGCATATTTTGCGAATTTTTGCTCGTCACACTCACCCACTGCCACGCACCGCGACCAGACTCCCTTACTAACATCATTGGACCAAGGGCTATCTACCACCACAACCACGAGTGGGTGGCAGTATGTGGTCATGGAGAAAAGTCTGTCAGCACGTACACACACAAGCCTTTTATATATAGATATAGATTTGTCAGATATAAGATGTTATCAGCCTGTATTCTTGAAAGAGCACAAGAAATGGTAGAATCTAAAATATCAGACTTCCAAGCTGGTTTCAGGCCAAACAGATCATATACACAGAATATATGACATCAACTGCCAATGGGCAAAGCTGAAAATGTGTACCCAGTCGGGATTCGAACCCGGGTCTCCCACTTTCTAGGCAGTTGGACCCCTACACCACTGAGGACAAAGTGATCACCGCATCTGCAAGGACTACCTAAGCACGCCTGCCGTCAGATACAAATTCCCAGCTTCACCCTGCCCACAGTACTCACACTCGTAGTTATGAAACTAATTCCCGTAAGAGTAAGGGCCACAAACTTGCCCACCTCTCCCAACTAACGAAAGGATAATCGCCCGTCACCGGCATATCTAATATATAAAGCAGAGTGCCCGTATATTTGTACGTGTTGCATAGAAATCTACAATTTCGTTCCAATCTTTATGAAATTTTGCACACGTAAGCTTCATTCCATGAGAACGGTCGCCGTAAGTGTAAGAATCACGTACGATACATAGTTCGCGACATATGACGTCATAAACAATGAAATGCGCGGAAAACTGCTGCATTTAGTGACAATACTGATTTTCTTATGAACCACTGGACCGATTTCAACCAAAGTTGGTACACACTTTCCTTGCCGTGAGGTACAATTGCTGCATGGTTAAGAATCATATACCACACATGGTTCCAAAGATATTACGTCATAACCAATAGAAATCGCAAAAAAATGCCATATAATGCGGCGAGACTTTCGAAATACACTGTATGAGAATGACTGTACTTAGCGACTTTCAACAAACTTTAAACATAATTTCAAACCTTTATTAAACTTTTTTCTCGCTGGCAACCAAAGTAAAATGATGAAAGGGAAAAAGTTTCTTGCTTACTACTTTTCCGCTGTTTATGAAGTAAAACTACGGCTCTCGGTATGACGTTACAATTTATAATTTGAACACTACAAATTGTAGCGACAGGAAATTTTACAGACAGTATACACATATATAGTTGAATGTATAGTTGAATGTAGCTTCTAAATTGTATCATATTCCGACACGAAGTTCATGAGATATGAGCACATAAACAGTAACGTTCCGCTGTTCATGGTCTAAAACTACGGTTGTCGGTATGATGTTACAATTTTTAATTTTTACACTAAAAATTGTAGCTGCAAGAAATTTTACAGACAGTATACACGCTTATAATTGAGCGTACCTGATAAATTGTATCGAAGTACGACAGGTAATTAATGAGATATGAACATATAAACAGTAACTTTCACGGAAAACTGCCCCATCACGCACCAAGTTTTAATCTATTACTTCTTTACTACTAATTGTATTCTGAAGAGATTTTACAGTGATACCCTTATACAAATGAATACATACCTGAGAAATGGCAGGAATAAATAGATAAATACCCGGGCAACGCCGGGTTTTCAGCTAGTTATATATATACACACGTGGCGTCTGTTCCGAAAGAACAAACGTCACTTCTGAGCCTTCAGTTGTGCTTAAGTAGTTCTTGCAGTTTTGTTGATCACTGTGTCCCCAGTGGTGTAGGGGTCAGTGCGACTGCCTATAAAGCGGGAGAACCGGGTTCGAATCCCGGCTGGGTACAAATGAAATGTTTCTAGAACATATGGGACTTAACTACGGGGTCATCAGTCCCTAAGCTTACAAACTACTTATCAGCTACCTTATACTAAGGACGGCACAAATATCCATGCCCGAGGGGGGATTCGAACCCCCGACCGTAGAGGCCGTGCAGACCGTGACTGGAGCGCCTCAGTCCCCTCGGCCACCGCGGCCGGAGGCTGGGTACACATTTTCAGCTTTGCCCATTCGCACTTGATGTCATCTACTCTGTGAATATGAAAGAATAACAACTGCAAGATCACAAGTGACGTCTGTGCTTTCGGAACAGACACCACCTGTATATATATAACAAATAAATCATGCTAAATCCAGTGTAACGAGATTCATCACTGTATACACCATTAATCTCACTAATTTTTTGCTTGGAGCTGCTAGGAGACGAGTTCACATTTTCAGCAGATGTTTTTACTTCGGACGTAGCCTCATTCCTGATTTGTCATTGTTTCTCACGTCTTATATTCACTAAGTTATTCAAACGCAGTTTATCCGGTTTTTTTATGCACTCTTTGTTATCGTGGTGTAACTGAATGAAAAATGAATTGAAGAGTTGTATAAATTTCCGTCAGTGTCACAAGGCAAAAAAAAATTTCCTCGTCATAAACGATGCAGCTAGTTTGTTATTGTTTATAAGATACGTAACAGAGTCAAAAATGATGTAACACGGCATTCTAGATGTATCCCGCACGTGTTTGGTTGCAAGTAATACACAGAATCTTTGCTTACTGAGCTGGTATTCAAGTGCTGCTTCAAAACGCGGGCGTGGCAGGGAGGCCGCGTCACTCTTTTGATTAATTTTCAGGCACTTCCGATTCGATTTCATCATTGAAACTTTGGGAACTTATTGTCCAGGAGTTGTGCTAACAAATAAAAAATAAATCGAAAATTCTTATTTTGTGTGTGTTTTTGTTATATGTAAGAGCCTTTGTCTGTGCCTCATTTCTCGAAAATCCCAAACATCAAATATCACTTTTAAAATATCACTTTTGGAATTTTCGATAAATGAGGCACAAACAAAGGGTCTTACATATAATCCAATATGATGAAATCTATGGGTGTCACTTACTGTAATCTAGATGACTAAACGCAGGACACAACAGAACAAGAGCAGACGACCGTCCATATCCGAGAATGGGAGAGTAGAATTCGGTCGAAAAATATAACCAGTGTAACCTGTGTCAAGGTATGGCATCCACCATTGCTCAGTCATGTTCGGATAACTTGTGAGTCGTCGATACAAATATTATTTCGTTTGTAAAAACATATATTTTCTCCAAACTGCCGACACCTGTTAACAATGTTGTCGGCATCTGAAGGTAATTTATTGTACTACTGAAGAATTTTTTAAGCCTGCGATGTCAGAATGACAACTTTTAAATTCAGAACAAAAAACCCCTCCGTGCGGGTTCCCCTAGTTTTACTTATGACATGGAACTACTCACTTTGGCATCAGTGAGCGTACGGCGCTTTCCGATTGAACAATGATAGAAGTTTTCAACTTCCTTTCACTACATTCTCTGTCATTTTTAACGATGTATCAGAGTGCCGTATGTAATTGCAACATTTATTTTGAATTATCTATGTTGATAACTATTATTGCCTCTGACTCTATGGAAATAAATTACTACTTTGGTAGAGAATATAATCACTTTGTTTATACAGATACCTACTTATTCCATTATAACATTAGAATAATCTATGTCGCATTTAATATTGTAACTCATATTAAGAATTTAGGAAGAATGATGTTCGTATAGGAGGCTCTGTAAACCTTGATATATTGCGATCTGTCAAGGCGTGAACACCGCCGAAGTTTTACTTTAAACCGCAGAATGTGCTGCACTAATTATTCACATGAAACCTACCGACAACAAGCGCTCTGTAAAACTGGCAAATGAATATTAACCTACCAGTGAAGCGAGAGAATACAAATGAGCTGTATTCATGAGGACATTTTTCATTTTAAAGCGAATGCATCAGTGTTTCTAAATAGACAGTAAGCAGCATGTAAACCATTATTACCTAGCACCAGTGATATACCATGCTCTCTCGGGTTCAGGAGTAGCTGCCGCGTCATTAGACAACAATCTGTTAGGTTTCTGCAACTATTCACGCAAAATTTGAGTTAATCTGGAATATGGAAACACTAATATACTGTAAAATTTTTATTAGCTACGATAATTTTATGAAAATGTAGTGGAAGGTCGTATATTACAGATACAGCATCGGGTTAAGAAAGGTATCTTAGCTCATTTTCGTTTCACTTTGGCACAAGTAGCCGATAAACGAAGGTAATTTACATTAGCAAATTAATAAGTATTTGTCGATTTTGTAAAGGAATTCGACAAGGTAAAGCGTAAAATCTCTCGGAAGCATTTAATGAATATAATTACGGTAATGTATACGTACTGATCGAAGTGGAACCGGGTCTACTGATATAGGTCAAAGAGATAGACAAGGATTTTCACTGCCTCTCACCCTTTTCAATGTTCATATTGAAAATATAACGGTGATTTTGTGAAATGAGTCACTAAGAAGTGATCATTTTGATTAAATGACATAGACGCTAAATAAAATATTCAAAATGCAATACATAAAATACGGAATGAGAATATCGACATAAAAGACAAAAGTGATGGTATTTCAAAGATTGCCCCACATTGTCAGGGAGAGACAATGTTTGACAATATTATTCTGTTAATGCTCGAATGATTTATGGGAATGGATAAATTTTTGGTTTCTTCTTGCTGTAGTTTACATAATGAGTGGAAAGATTCTAAGGATCTCTCAGAGACACGGGTTTGGATCCTGTTCATCATTTAGTGACCAAACAAATGTGTAACATTACGAAAGCAAGGAATAAATTGGTAGCCTACACGTGATATTTGCCTGAAGATAAAAAAGCGCAGGATTGCACACTGTCCATATGAAAAGTTTACTGTTAATGGTCATAATTTTTTAGAAGTTTCTGTTCTGAATTCTCAAATGAATTGATTATCATATTTCCTCTTTTTTCCATCCACACCAAGATATTTCTATATTGCTGTGGAAGCAATGATATTATATTTGTATCATTTACAGTACCATTTCACTACACCAAAATAAGCTTTAGTCGCAATCTACCAAAGCAAGTGTTTTATTAGTTTCTATTTTTGGGTAAGTGGTTATTGTGATGAAAGATTATACATCTCAATCTTTGACATGCCGAATGTGGTTTGAACCAAACTAGAATCATGAAATTTTCTATCCCTATGCTGAAATCATGCGATACTGCTGGAAAGCTTAAATTTAGAGGGCTGGATTTAATCTAACTAAATTTCTTAAATATCGACAAATTGACCAAACCCGCTAATTCCTTTTGGTATCGCGCGTGAGACGAGCACATGTTCAACAGTGCTTATCGTTAAAGGTTCTCCCTAGCAGAGCTGATAACTGGCAACATCGTTGCAAATACTTGGTAACACTATGACAAAGAAGTTACTTCATCAAGTGGTACCTAACAGACACCTTAATAATTCATGCGATATAATGTTCCTGTATCATGAGACACTGAGATAGGAATTTTGAGAGTGCTACGGCAAATTAAGCTGGTAATCGTGTAAGTCCATGTGACGAAACTAACCACGTTGTTATGTGTAGTGATACACAAATTTGCCAGCCACCAGCCACGTTTATGTGGAAGCTTGTACCCTAGTACACTTTTTTCACAAGAGATAGTAGTAAATTTGTGTAACACCACACAAAACAACGTGGGTAATTTTATCACGTAGACCTTTCCGATTACCAACATAATTTACCGTAGCATACTCAAATTGCTAAAGACTATACAAGTAAAAAACGCCAGTTATCTTTTGGTTTATCTCCCACAATAATCGATTTCATAGTATCTTATAAATAATATTGTATCTCTTATAAAATCTGTTAACAACTTAATGTAACTATAAACCGTGAATGATAAATTTAAAAAATCGTTGCTGTGCTTCTTTTGAAATCAAAAATTCAAATGTTCAAATGTTTGTAAAGCCTATGGGACTCAACTACTGGGCTATCAGTCCCCTAAACTTACAAACTACTTATGAACTACTTACGAACTAGGACGGCACAAATATCCATGGCCGAGGGGGGATTCGAACTCCCGACCGTAGTGACCGTGCAGACCGTGACTGAAGCGCCTCAGTCCCCTCGGCCACCGCGGCCGGCTTTTTGAAATCATTTCTATCAGTACCAGTTGGGCTTCCGGTATTGTTCGGTTACGTATTTATTCCAGTTACCTTACTAATAATATAGGTACAAGCAGAATACCAAATACGAAATACGAACATTTTAAGTTCTACATATTTTATCGGCCAATATTTCTTATGCAGTTGTGGCTGGTGCTTCAGAAGACTAGGGGTTCAGTTCTTTCATCATTGCCAGATCTTGATAGCCCCCCACCCCCCCCCCCCCCGCCGCTAACGCGTCGTTGTTTCAGCGCCGCCCCCCCCCCCCCATCCTCATTCCCTCTCGACGTCCAAAGAGACAATTTGGCGCACGTCTGCGAGTGGCGCCGGGGAAAAATTCCCCCCTCCCTTAGATAAATTTTCGTTAAAAGATCTGCAGAAAGTCTTACCTCAGCTTGTTTGCGCTTGCTTCAACTCGAACTGAGTTTCTTTATTTCACGCTTTTGTTCCAAGCTCAAAGCTGAGTAATTTGTTTCTAAAAGATGCTGAAAGTTGTTCATTTTGCTTTGATAATAAACACCGAGAACATATGAATACACACATGAATACTAAAACACAATAAATAACTGATTACACTGTTAAGTGACTGTAACAAAATGAATTTGTTACGATGAACAGGCAAGCTACCTTCGGCTCACGTGACACTGTAAGCAGCAGCACCTCCTAACCTTACGCATGCACAAAGGCTGCTCTCCCCCACACCTTTTCCAATAATTAAATATTTGTTACAACAAAGAGTATAAATGTCATTTACCCTCAAAATCAGGACGAATTGTCAAAAATGTAGCGGGTAACAATATGAAAGTCCAGAATGAAACTTTCACTCTGTAGCGGAGTGTGCGCTGATATGAAACTTCCTGGCAGATTAAAATTGTGTGCCGGAACCGGGACTCGAACCTGGGATCTTTGCCTTTCGCGGGCAAGCGCACTACTGACTTTGCTATCCCTACACGACTCACGATGCCGCCTCACAACTTTACTTCCGCCAGTACCTCACCTCCTACTTTCCAAACTTCACAGAAGCTCTCCAGCGAACCATGCAAGACTAGCACTCCTGCAAGAAAGGATATGGTGGAGACATGGCTTAGCCACAGATTAAGGGATGTTTCCAGAATGAAACTTTCACTCTGCAGCGGACTGTGCGCTGATATGAAACTTCCTGACGGATTAAAATTGTGTGCCGGAACCGGGACTCGAACTTGGGACCTTTGCCTTTCGCGGGCAAGCGCACTACAGACTGTGCTATCCCGACACCACTCACGATGCCGCCTCACAACTTTATTTCCGCCAGTACCTCGCCAGTACTTATGTATGTGAATACTGCCAAAAAATGTGGTGCTAAAAGAGTTACCGGTAAAGAGGAAAAAAATCATGCCTGAAGTGGCAGCTTTACTGCATAAAAAACTAATATCTAGCAATCCATCAGCTGCTGTCGTTCCTTTTTGTAGTGACTTTCATACACATCTCCTTCTACATCTACATATTTACTCTACAAATCACTTTTAAGTGGATGTCAGAGGGTTCGTCATCAAATCTCTTTGATAATAAGGAATCTTGATTGACACCAACCAGTCGCCTTGTATGCAAAAAATTTTATTGCGTTTATCCCAAAACCGGTTTTGACGTGCCTAGCATATCATGATCAGATGGTGAACGGTATTTTATTTACAATGGTATTTTTCTTCCATACTTCCCCATTAGCGTGCGGGAAAAATTTTCATGTCACGCTACATAGGTGGTGCTAACAAAAATTTTCGTTTTCGGACGAGAAAATCGGCGAAAGAAATTACGCAAGTAGATCTCGCCTCAACGAATAACATCTTTCTTTTAATGATTTCCACCCCATATTGTGCATAATTTCCGTGGCACCCTAGACCCTTCAATACAAAACGAGCTGCCCTTCTATGAGCTATCTGCATCCTTTGTCTGTTCCACTTAGCGGAGCGGTTGCCGGGCGCCGTGGCTCAGGGCCCCCGGTCAGAGAGCTGAACGTCCTCTGTAATAAAAAAGCTGAGCCAAATGCTCAACGAACGACCAAGAACGAACATGAACAAAAGACTACAAATCATAGCTCTACCTGAAAAACAAGGACTAAAAGCGATTAACGAGACTTCCGTGTAAGCAATAGGTCCCGGGTTCGAATCCCGGCCAAAGAACAAAAAAAATGTTTAAATGTTTGTTAAGCTTATGGGACATAACTACGGGGTCATCAGTCTCTAAACTTACAAGCTACTTACGAACTAGGGCGGCACAAATATCTATGCCCGAGGGGGGATTCGAACCCCCGACCGTAGTGGCCGTGCAGACCGTGACTGGAGCGCCTCAGTCCCCTCGGCCACCGCGGCCGGCGCCAAAGAACAAATTTTAATTCAGCGCCTCTTCTTATATTCGACATCTTATGATATAATGAGACAATATGTCTCAAAGAATTAAATTACTGTTGATATTTAGAAATTTTATATTCAGAAAACATTAGGTAACCATGAAACCCACTATTCTTTCACTACCGCTGGCCATGTAACATACTTCACGCTGTAATTAAACGGTGCGAAGCTGTAACCTTGTAGAAGTGAATGCCGTCCATCACCACAGAGGGAGCGGCGCCGTCCGTGTTGGAATGATTAATTGTTTTATGACGTCAGCTGCGCAAGTTTTTTGTCGACTAACCTTGTCACCGGCAGGAAAGAAGAGGAGAGATGGCTTCCCCTACGCTAACGAGAAGCGAATTAAAAACTCTTTAAATTTCCATTCATTCCGAATACGCCGCCGCTGCTGCTGCTGCCTACAGTATCTCACCCCCGCAAAACTCACAGTGTACATTACGAGATCTTTCAGAGTGGAAAACAAATATTTAAAAACTACTGTGTTTAAATTATTTTCTTCTAAAATACTTGTTCGCTCATTTCAGATACGAGATCTGGATAAAAACTAATTAAAATTATGTTTTTCGTTGAAATTAAAGACTTTTCAGACAGAGGTAATTAGTTATACATCTTCAACATAATCACTTTCATTATCTATGGCCAAACGCTCGGAAGGCATCGAATACTGTCTGCGGCAATGGCCGTGCGGTCTAAAAGACCTTGCCGCCGATAGCGCGACCGTTACCGTCGGAGGTTCGACTCCAACCTGGGGTTAGTGTGTGTACGTGTGTGTGTGTGTGTGTGTGTGTGTGTGTGTGTTTTGTCATCAGTTTCGTCTATTAGCTTTACAAAAATATGACCATTTTTTTCCGCGTCTATTGCAGTTGCTGTTCTACTAGGTGATCAAAACTTCAGTATAAATTTGAAAACTTAATTAATCACGGAATAATGTGAATAGAAAGGTAAAAATTGACTCACGTGCTTGGAATGACATGGTGTTTTATTAGAACCAAAAAAACAAAAAACTACAAAAAATCAAAGAAAAAATTTCAAAAATGTTTGAAACGCCCACATCGCAAATGTCCTCCGCTTCTCTAAATTGCCAGGTAAACAGTTCATGATGCCGATGGCTTTTGTTAGGATTGCATCGGAGGGCACGCCTAAGTGCCAACCAAACAGTAGTGTATGGTATGCCAGTGCGACGTGCGACTGCACGAGCGCTGCCTTCTCCGTGCATAGACGAACCCGCTACAATCTCCATTTCTTCCTGAACTGTCTCAGCAGCATTACGCCTTGTGCTCGGTCAGTCACTACGGGATCTATCTCTAAACAACCCGTGGCTTCGAACTTCGAAATCATTCTCGCCACAGCTGCATTTGCCAACGGACATTTACCCGTTCTAATCCCCTTCCTATGGCGATAGGATCGTAACGCTGAACTAGCACATTCCCCATTCTGATAATACAGCTTCACTAAAAGAGCCTTTTCAGGTATCGTCAACATGCTGCGACTGCTGGTGCATCTGATACTCATTACAGCTCCTTTTATACAGGTTTTTTATGCGCAGTCACTGACGTTTTGCTGTGCAGCGCCATCTATCGGACGGTTTATTTTTGGACTTTTTTTGTTCTAATAAAACCGCATGTAATTCCAAGCATGTGTGTTAATTTTTACGTCTCTATCTACATTATTCCGTGATTTATTAAGTTTTCAAATTTATTTTGACTTTTTGATCACCCGGTATATTAAAGCCCCTATGGCTTGTATAATGCCATCTCTTTTGTTGAAGCGGATCCCTGCCAGTGGATCGTAATTACAACGACTCATGTCAGGTGGGTGATCCATAACCTATTGCCAGCGACGCAAGATATTCTGGACAGTTGCAGCGATGTGCCATCGTTCATTGTCATGCTGAATGACGGGATGTTGTTCCATGACTTGTCGTAAATTTTGCACTGAGCGTTGGACTACTAGTGCGACATGAGTGCCTTTTCTTCCCTTGAATTCAAGTAATTTTTCTTGTGCACCACGCATTCATATTGCTGCATATTTAATTGTTGTTGTTGTTGTCTTCAGTCCGGAGACAGGTTTGACGCACATCTCCACCCTACTCTAACCTGTGCAATCCTCTTCATCGAACGGTAACCCACATCCTTTTGAATATGCTTACTGTATTCGTCACTCGGTCTTCCTCTACGATTTTTACTCCAACAAACGTCCTTCCATTACTAAACTGACAATTCCATTATGTCTCAGAATGTGTCCCACCAATCGAGTCATTCTCCTATTCAAGATATGCCAGAAACTTCTTTTCTCCTCGATTCTGTTGAACGTGTCATTATTTACATGATCTACCCATCTATCTTCATCATTCGTCTGTAGCAGCATATTCCAAAGGCTTCTATCATATTTTTATCTGAACTCCTTATCGTTTGCGTTTCACTTCTACACAATTCTACACTCACGACAAATGCTTTCGGAAATGGTTTTCTAACATTTAAATTAATATTGGATGATAAAAGATTTCGCGTCTTCAGAAATGCTTTTCTTCAGATAGCCATTATGCATTTTATATCTTCTTTACTTCGGCTATCAGTATTTATTATGCTACACAAATAACCAACTTATCTACTACTTTTATTGTCTCGTTACTTAATCTAATTCCATCAGCATCGACTGATTTTCTTAGGCTGCATTCAATTACGCTTTTTTTGCTCTTGTTATTGTTCATCTAATAACTTCCTTTCAAGCCACTGTCCATTCCGTTCAATTGCTCTTCCAGATCCTTTGCTGCCGCTGACAGAATCATAATGTCATCGGGAAACGGCAAAGCTTTTATTTCTGCTTCCTGAACTATAATTCCTCCTCCAAATTTCTCCTTGTATTCCTTCACAGGTTGCTCATGTACAGATTGAGTATCATTGGGGAAAAGCTAAAATCCTGCATTACTTCCTTCCCAATCACGGCATCCCTTTCATGCCCTTCGACTCTTATAATTCCTATATTTTACCCCTCCTACCTTCAGAATTGTAAAGAGCGTATTCCAGTCAACATTATCAAACGCTTTCTCTAAATCTACAAAAGCTAAAAACTGTAGTTTACCTTTCCTTAAACTATTTTATTGCATACGTTGTAATGTGAGTATTGCCGCGCGTGTTCCTACATTTCTCCTAAATCCAACCTGATATTCCACGAAGTCGGATTCTATGTTTTTCCATAAGTCTGTAAATAATTCTAGTTATTATTTTGTAACTATGGCGTATTAAACTGATAGTACTGTAATTTTCAAACTTGTCTGCACTTGCTTTCATCGGAATTGGAATTATTATACTTTTCTTTAAGTCTGCCGGTATTAACTTCAGTTTCATACATCTTGCACTTACGACTGAACAGTTTCTTGATGACTATTCTTCATGACTGGCTCTTCCAAAGTTATAAATTCAGAGGAAATATCATTTACTCCAGGTGCTTTCTTTCTACTCACATCTTTCAATGCTCTGTCCTTCTCACAGTATCCTACCTCCTGTCTCATCTCCATCTAGCTAATCTTCAATTTACACAGTACTGCATTCATTTCCCTCGTATAGGTCATGTATATACTTTTTCCATATTTCAGTTCCCTTCTTTCCTTAGACCTGGTTTTGCATCTGAGCTTTTGACATTCATTCAGCTACTTTTCTTGTCTCCAAAAGTTTATTTTTCCTGTAGTCGGCATGTATCTTTCTCCTAGTTATACATTTACCAATAGACTTGCATTTGTCCTCTAGGAACTCCTTAACCAAACTGCAGGTCTTCTCAACCTCATTCTTTATCCGTCTACACTCCCTTTTGCCTGGTTTACTTTCTACATTTTTATATTTTCTCTTTAATTAAATAAGTTTAGTATATCCCGTGTAACCCAAAGATTTCTATTGGGCCTTGACCTTCTGCTACATGATCCTTAGTAGATTATTAAAAACTTGAATATATATCCTTCATGTTCTGCAATATATTAGTTGTTTATGAACCGGTAGTCTAGTTTTTAGGCCTTTTTAATTTTTAGACCATTGTACCCAGTCTGGCAAACTTTACAGTTATTCAAAGACAAGCACCGATCATACTACTGTATGCGTCGAGCGAAAGACTGATCAATCATACCATTCATAAAAAAAATTAAAAACCAGACTTAAAATAAATCTGCAGCATATTAATGGAATATTTTTAAAAAAATCCAATATTTGTGAAGCTTATGGGTCATCAGTCCTTAAACTTACAAACTACTTATAAAGTACCTTACACTTTACTAAACACAACACAAACATCCATACCCAAGGGAGGATTCGAACCCCCGACGGGGAACTGCCTCGCGAATCGGAGCATAGCGCCTCAATGCGCTCGGCCGATCCACCGCGGCTGGAATATTTCTTCGGACTTGGAGGATCATATAAAAAACATATAACAAACTTATATACGTAGTATTTAAGTTACACAATAAATTTACTAATTCGAATGGAGCCGGTTTTCGGATTTTTAACAATAGATGTTTTGTAAAGAATCCGAGAACCGGCTCATAACGAATTAGTAAATATTATTGTGTAACATAAATACCAGGTTTATAAGTTTGTTATATGTTTTTATAAGTTTCTCCAAGTACCGACGAAATATTCCACAATATACAGCGGAGCAGGTGTAGCATGGCCGGTGAGTCCGTGATGCGCAGTCGCCTGCGCGCCTGTTGAAGTGGAGGGGACAGAGTAACGGGAAAGCACAGCGGCAGCGCATAGCGCACGTCAGTCCGGCCGTCCCACCACGGAAAGTACTGCGTAGCTTACTTCCAGGAGTTGACACCATTATTCGCTCTGTGTAGTTTGTGTATTTTGCGCAGCTATTACCGATTATGGAAGGTTACAGTATTAAGAGCAAGTTAGGCGGTAGGAAAGTGATCCACAGTCAGGCTCGTGAAATTGTTGCAAATGTTTACAGGTTCATGAAGAGAGAAGCAGAAATGAAAACTCCTATAAAAATTAGTAAAATACAGGAACGTGTGTGTGAGGCTACTGGGGTGTCTGTTCGTACCCTCAGAAAAATTGTCACTGAAGAAAAGCAATGTATCCAATCACATGGCTCTTTTAGCACGCCTAACAAAAGAAGAGTGCGAAAAATGCCTAAAACAGATGTGGATGATTTTGATTTAAGTGCAATACGAAGAATTGTTAATGAATTTCATCGGACTGAAGGAGAACGGCCAACTGTCAAATCCTTGTTAGCTGTTCTGAAAGAAAAAATTTACTTCAAAGGAAGCAGATGGTCTTTGACGAGAATTATGAAGAAACTGGGATTTAGGTGGAAACAGTCCATAAACAACCGAAAAGTTCTAATTCAAAGGTCAGATATACGACAAATGAGAGTGCAATATTTGAAAAGTTTGTTACAATTTAGAAGAGAAAACAGACCTAAATTTATATGGACGAGACTTATGTTCATTCGACCCACACACAGACGAAAGCTTGGACTGATGCAGGTGGTTCAGGGTTGAAAACTCCTATTGCCAAAGGACAACGTCTCATCATTGTTCATGCTGGTAGTGAAAGCGGGTTTGTAAAAGACGCACTGTTGATATTCAAATCTGGGAAGACAACTGGAGACTATCATCACGATATGAACTATGGCAACTATGAAAAATGGGTAAAAAATAAATTAATCCCAAACCTTCCACCAAAGTCAGTGATTGTTATAGACAATGCCCCATATCACAATATTCAGCAAAATCCGGCACCAACATCAAATTATAGGAAAGCGGACAAGGTTAAATGGCTTCAAGAACGTAACATCCCACATTTCAGCTCAATGTTAAAACCGAAACTGTACAGCATCATTCAACTACACAAACCAAAATTCAAAATTTTTAAAATTGGCGTATTATTTTCTGAGTTTAAACACTCTGTTTTAAGGCTGCCACCATACCACCCGGACTTAAATCCAATTGAATTAATCTGGAGCACTGTGAAAGGAAACGTGTCCAAAAAAATATTCATTTTAACGTTGATGATGTCGCCAGATTAGTAACGGAAACATGCAACTCCATTACAGCGGATGATTGGAAAAAAAGATGTGACCACTGTAGGAAAATTGAAGAAGAGTACATGGACTTAGAGCCTCACATAGATGACGCCACGGAGCAATTTATTATCAGATTAGGCGAGGACTCTGACAGCGAAGAGAGTGGAGAAGAGACGGACAGCTCTAGTGATTCTGAAAGAGACGAACCAGACTTAAGTGGAATAGAACCACTGAACTCTTAAACCTTTGTATATATTGTAATCTGTAAATAACCTGTTGTAAATATTTGTAAATAACTTTTAATGCAGCCACTGGCAGTCTCAAGCCTGCAAATTGCGCATTATAATAAGCTCGGAATGCAGAGAGAAAGTTATTTGTCAGATGACAATATAATCGTAAATTATAAAATATGTATCACATTTTATGTATTGTGTTGCAGAGACACTAGGCATGTGGCTCAACAAAACTAAAGAAGGAATGCAGCTAGAAATACATACTTTTTTTTAAACTACTCCATTTTATTTGTACAAAATCATTAGCGATGCGCGTTTTCCGCAGTTTGGGTATTTTTTCCTAGAGCGAGCATTTATGGAAGTAAAGGCACCTCAGGCGCGCCCCGCGTGGTGTGGAGGGGTGCTGTGGCCTTGTCGGGCCTCTCTACCCACTCCGCTCCCTCACCCACCCCTCTCGCGCATTTCACCGCCCATGCTACACCTGCTCCGCTGTACTGCAAATTTATTTGAAGTCTGGTTTTAATTATTTTTATTATGCTGTGGATGATATGATTAATCAGTCTTTTGTTCGACGCATTATTGGCTACACTTGTTTATCGATGTAGTTTCAAACATATGACAGTATGATCAGTGCTTGTCTTTGACCACTATAAAGTGTGCCAGACTGGGTCCAAAACTTACATTATGGAATAAACTTCATCAAAGGCATATAAATAGTAATTAATCCACTAAAGCTAATGACGCGCATATTGAAAAGTAAGGATGAAATAAAGCGTTTTATGTCCAGCCTGCTAGATCATTAAGAATGGAACGCAAGCAGTGGTTGAACAACTATTTCGACGTTTATCAGTTTAAGGAAACCACAGAAAACGCAAATCTTGATGGCCTCACACGGCATTGCATATCACGACTCCAGATTATTATTCGGTTACCTTTTCCACATGAGAACACTCTCTTTCTATACTGGCAACAGAAGTTGGAAAAATTGAAGGAGATTTACTGCGATTATTTAAATTTGTTCTTGAATCTCTCTTTTAAGGCGTGCCGAACACCTTAAATCAAATGTACACAAATGTAGATCTTACTTCTGTTCATTTTCAATTCTTTGGCTATGTTTTTTTTCCTCTTCTTGGTCTTATTCCCCCCCCCCCCCGTCCCCCCCTCCACACACACAGTGTATTTCCGATGTTTATTTTCAATGTTTATTCCCTTAACATTTACTTAAAATTTGCTTTATTACAGTTATAGTTATGTTGTTATTGTACTGTCAAAGATAAAATTTGTGTGTTTGTATTTTTTAAATCTTTGCATATTTTCTACCGTTGTTCGCCAGATCGTATACACGTGTAGTCTTAGAGTGAACTTGTAAGTCGATAACGGGTTAATGAAATTGATTACTACTGCCGAACACCGACACTTTTTTTATTAAGTATATGTTCTACGAACCACCGTCGGAAGAATCAGCTGAATTATATTTTAGCTTGTGTTTATTGATGACCATACCATTGGTGAATGTGCGTGACTCGTAATGTTTGGTATGCGAATCAAAATGTTCTGTTCACTTATATTGGCAAGTAATTAAACTATGTTTGTGAGGAACCCTACAGCTAATTCTGTTGTAGTGACTTTTGTAGTTTTGACTTGCATTCAAGAGAAATGTGCTGTGTTTGTCAACTTGTTAGAATCTGACTGAAGTGGTTAAAAATACTCTTTTAAAAGAAGGGCTTAACTGAAATGAAGCCGTGCTTGTCGATAATGCCACTCAGCGATGTGGTCGGAATTCCACGTTAAGTGCTAAATCTCGCTACGGACAACTTGGTTTTCAAGTCAGAAAAAAAAAGAACTTTCAAACCGCAAAGCTCCTGCTGAATACAGTTCTGTTGCGTCCATAGCAATTGTTAATTCACGAAGGTGCTCGACTTACAATTGTAAATACAATATTTTAAAATGTTATATCAAAACTGAATCCAGAGATACATTAAAATTATCATAAAAAGATTACAGTACCTTACTAATGCCTTCTCAGGTATGGAGCTTAGGCGATTACTGTTTTAGTATGACGAAAGTAATTCAGCTGAGAATCGTATTGCATTATCCAGCCAGTCACGTACCTGAAACAAAGGATGAAAATATTTTCAATGATTGGAATAAGCCATTTTATTTGCGACATGTACACGAGATACTTACGTATTACTAAGAGTTAATTGCTTTCCGAAGGCTACAATAGCAACAAAAATGTGTACTATAAATCTAACAATATTTAGATTATCTTTATTATCTTTGAAAACATTTCTATGCCAATAATATTACGTACAATTTGAAGTCATTAGACCTAGTATGCATTGGCCACTGACTACACCGCTTGCAGATGTACTTATTTCTGCAAACATAAGACCTGAGAAACAACACGAGAATAGAGGGTGTGTGGATGCTGTCCTTCATTAGCATCTGGTGAAAGCCGCATAGTGGTGAGAGTATGGATCAAGAGTTGCGTGTCCTCGGATCGCTGAAAGAGATGCCTTACAATCTGAAGAACATCTGTACGAGTTGAAGTCAGTCACGAATAACCAGACATCCTCTTCCTTTTTTTCTTCGAAACTGGTTGTATTATCACAACTAATAGTAGATCTCTGTTTCTTTCAAGTATTTTGACAACAGATGGGATTCTAAAAAAACTGATTGGCTGCGGTAATGAAGGAGATGTAGAGGTTGTAAAATCCTTTATTTTTCTCTTTACGCGTAAAGAGAAAAATAAAGCATTTTACAACATCTACAACTCCTTCATTACCGCAGCCAATCTGCTTTTTTTAGAATCATTTCTGTTGTCCTATTAATAATGGCTGCCTACCTCTACCAGGACTTTATGTCCGATTTGCAATATTCAAGTATTTTATCAACAATATTTATTTTTTATTTTAGAAAAGGTGGTAGCACTTCGAACAGAAGGCAGTCGTAGTTACTAAGGGCTACAGAGCGCCCAGTGACGTCAAGTAATTATGACGAGTCTTAAATATCGGATGAACCGGCGCAGAGATTGCAGCAAAGAATATGTCCAAGAGAAGGAGTGTAGCACTGGGTGAGGAAGATGGAGGCGATGAGGACTACCATCCAGGAGGCTTCTATTGTTATGTATTAGTTGGCTGTATATTAAAATTTTTCTTTAAACATAATTTTCTCGAAATGCCTTTTTTCAGTATAAATGCCCCTTTTTCTCAGAAACTTCTGAATGTACATCAATGAATTATTTACCACATAACATAGATATTACAATGATGTCGTAGCTCTACTTTTGTAGCATTTACTGTAATAATTAAAATTCAATAAATTGAAATTGTGAAAATTCACACCACAATATTATATATTTACAGAAAAAAATTATAACTTTTTCCAGCTGTTATGGTAAAGTGGTTGTAGAAGAATATAGTTACAAGACATGCGAGCACATGTGATGAAAACATCATATTTATATACTCAACAGATTCTAAGAAAACGGGGCATTTATATAGCCAATTTAACAGTGTCGAGATAGGGCGGTACAACTCCCCTTAATGTGGTGACCGAAAGGAAGTAAACCATGTCCTTGTCAGATGTTAGTACAGAGAGAAAGCAACCAGCCTCATAAAAGAAATACACGTAGATGCATTAGCATGAAATTAGTTTCAAGTTATGAACCTATACAAATTATTTGCTCATTTCATAATAAAACGAAAGTAAAGTAATGCTCTAAAGACTTCTTAAGAGCAAAAAGAAAAGCTACAACAGTTTCCGGCACTTATTAAAAGTAATTTAAAAGTTTAAAACGTTAATAAAGGGCTTTCGAAAGCAATTAGCGCGGCCAAACGCCGTCGTGCTCGAGGGTAACACAGACTGTTCCAGAGCCGGCGAGGAGGGCCTGCGGGCGGGGCGCGTCGCCGCAGCTCGACATAGGCGCCCTCCTGCGCAAAGTAGCTGCGGCTGCCCTAAGTCCTTCGCCTACAACTTTGCTCGCAGTTCTGAGCGCTAGGAACTGGGATTTACAGCGAGAAGTTTACAGAGAAAGTACCTGACTTGACATGGCGTGACGTTAAGATCTTCTACAGGCAAAGTCGCTGTTCGCGTGCTTCTGCAACAACTATCTCTCAACTTGCGCACAACTATAGGAGCGCATCCCGGCCTGAGATGATATCTTGGATACCGAGAGTTTCTAAATTATCTAGCCTCGTTGTAGACAGTCAAAGAACTTAATGTGGTGCGGACAGTTGCTTTGTCGTTAGGCAATCCACACGCACACACACGGATGTGTGCGTGGAGTTCCTTCAACTCTCTTCTATGATGTTTTCTCACCGACCAGATTACGTCGTAATCAAAAGGGGCCAACTCAAGAGAATAAGAAAGGCATGACGCTACCTAGACGTCTTTTTTTTTCATTCATATGGACACTAGCGTTGTCAAGTTGCAAGGTTACAGCAACTCTCTCCACAAAATGTCAGCAATCTCCTGTGAAAATACGCTGTCTTTATACCCACTTCTATGGACATCATGTCTGATATCTTAATCATTTTGTTTAAAATTGCATTTATTCTCCAGTTTGACTCAAAAGATCGTCATCAAGAATGTAAGGTAGAACAAATCAGTTATCTACCATTTCCCTTTCAGTATGATACAATAACAACGATATCACAGAAAGATCATCTAAACAACTAATAAACATCCTGTAGATTAGGCATGGCCAAACACCGCCTCGTGGGCGCGGACCCCTTGCCAACCCCCCCCCCCCCCCCCCCCTTGCGGGGAACAGGTGCCTTTGCGTGCCCCCGCCCCGCGCACTGTGCGCAGCGAAGTTTTTATGTGAAATAATGGCACACTAAATATTTATGTGTTTTGTACGTAGTTATATATTTATTTGTGTAGTTTTATATTATTTTAATAAGTCTATATATTTACGTTTTTGACACAGTATGTGTCTTTGAATCGTTTTTAGAAGTTTTTCACAGTTTTATGCTTTTTAAAACTTTGCACTTATTACTTTTTTTTAATTTTTGTAAATTTATCGGACTCAACCTCTAGGTTATTAGTCCGTAGCTTACAAACTACTTAAACGAAGGTAAAATAACCTAAGGACAACACAAACACCCATGGTCGAGGGAGGTGACTCGACCCCCCCTGGCGTCGAACGGCCGCGCACCGCGACACGGCGTTCCAGTACGCACGACTAAAACGCCGCTTGATAGCACAGTTCACGCCATTGATACATATGTTTAAAAAGAATTTGCATTTCTTTTTTGTATGTGTTTGCTATAAGCAAAATGGTCATATGAATCTACACTTCAATTTTTTCGCAGTGATATAATTTACGTTACATAATATTTCTGTTGTTTTGAGATTGAGCTGTCAAAAATTACCCTTTCTCTTCTATAAAGGTTTCAAAATATGTGAAACATCTTAATGAAAATGGTTTTGTTTTTCAAGAATGATATGCACTTGTGCTAAACACATGTATACTGCGTAATGTAATTTGCTTCGGCGAATGAAAAAAGGTAGCAAATATATATCCCGATTATAAAAGTACTCTACGACATTGCCATCTCCACTTAGTAGCGTTATTGTGTTGCAAATATGCCGTCCTTCGTTTCCCCCTTGCAGCGTGTGGCGTATAGCCGTCTCACTCTCACACATGCTGCAGGCATTGCAGTGGTGGGGGCAGTAGTGCGCCCGTCTAAACGGATCGCGCCCGAAGTGCACTTCAAAAACTTTTGAAATGTTTGTAAATCTATTGGACCAAACTGCGTGGTCATCAGTCCGTAGCTTACAAACTACCTAAACCTAGGTAAACTAACCTACGGACAACACACACACCCATCCCCTAGGGAGGACTCGAATCTCCACGGCGAGCAACCGCGCGCTCCGCAGCGAGACGCTTTAGACCCCGCTCGGCTACTCCACCGCAGCTCCCGAAGTGCACTAGCATGTTTTCAGAGGAACTGGGAGAATATGCACCTAAAACCAATCTTTTTTTGTTATTTGTGTTTTAACCAAAAATATTTACTTGTAAGAATGAGACTCTATAGCCCTTACATAAAATTATTTTTAAAATAGCATATTTATGACAGTAGTTCATTTAAGAAACATATATCTTTCAGAAGAAGCCTACTGTATATATGACGAGTGTGCGTGTACAATACTAACAGAATCAAGTTTGGATCACAAAATTACTACGTTTTTTTATTTTTTTTTTTTATTTTTTTTTTTTTTTTTTCGATTCGTGTTTTGGATATATTATAAAGCTTCGCGCAGTGATTCTATCATACAAACACTAATTGTTACCTAAACAGTAAATGTATTGCTTGTTTTACCGTTCTTTAATTATTATTAATATTCCAGAGGAAACCCGAAAAGGCAACAGATTTGTAATTGTCCTCTAATGGTTCACCTTTTGGACGAAATTGAAAAGCACGACCAATTTGTTGAGCAGGGTACCCATTCTTTTTAAAGGCAACCCAGATGTTGGGCATCAGAGATGGCGTACGCTCTTTTCACTATAGTATGAAAGACCCCCATGCGTTGGTGTGGTGGCTGACAGCTCGTCGCATGAAGATGTGTGGGTTTGCGATATACACTATGTCCTAGAGTCCCATTACTCTTCTTGTGAATCAAAAGTCCAGAAAAGAAAGTTTCCCATATTTCTCAACCTCCATCGTAAAGTAAACACTGGGGCGGAGACAATTAAAATTATCTAGAAAATTATTTAACCCATCCATTCCATGAGGCCTCATGGAAGTGGAAGGAAATGTGAGATGATGCACGAGTTCATTGTGCAATGTCGCGCCGTGCCTCTAGGTGCTCCTGCAGAACTGTCAGTGCTAAAGTAATTATCTGGCATACTGTAGTTGTGTCTAGGGCATCAGAGAGGTGTCAGAGAGGTGGCAGCGGCTAGTTTAACCCCTGGCGAGAGCCTCGCGTGGCTGGTGGGCGGCGCGTGTAGCGCGGGCCTGCCGCGCTGCCCCTGCCGCTGCCGGCGTTGCTAATGAAGGCTTTTTGCGGCCGTCACGAACAATATCGCGCGCGCCGCCGGAGCGGAAACTCAAAGCTGCCCGCAACACGGCCAAACATTTTAGCCGGATGCTGATGTTAGCTCGCGGTCTTTAATTAAGGCACACCAGGCCCGCGCCCGTGTTCAATACTCTGTGGACCGGTCTGCAGCAATTGCGAGCGGCCGCCATCTCCCTACAAAACACACACACATACCTACACAAACTCATCTCCGAGAAAGCAAAGGCTCCTGTTTGTGTCTCTATTGATTTCTACGGCCGTCCCCACAGACCGGTCCTCATTCCACCACTGCCACTGGGGCTACCTTCTAACGTGGACCTAAACTAACTACCTAGCCGCTATCTGAATAACTACCTCTATTCATTTTGTGAGTCCAATTAACTGCCACGGTGGAGTAGCCGAGCGGTCTAAGGCACCTCGCTGCGGAGCGTGCGGTTGCTCGCCGTCGGAGGTTGGAGTCCTCCATGGAGCATGGGTGTGTGTGTGTTGTCATTAGGTCAGTTTAAATATATATGAGACAGGGGAAATACCCTCAGACTTCAAGAAAAATATACTCATTCCAATTCCAACCAAAGCAAGTGCAAACAAATGTGAAAATTACTGAACTATCAGTTTAATAAGTCATGGTTGCAAAATACTGACACGAATAATTTACAAACGAATGGAAAAACTGATTGAACCCGACCTTTGGGAAGATCAGTTTAGATTTAGGAGAAATGTCGGAACACGAAAGGCAATACTCACATTACGACTTATCTTAGAAGATAGGCTAAGGAAAGGCAAACGTACGTTTTTAGCGTTTGTAGATTTGGAGAAAGCCTTTGTCGACTTGAATACACTGTTTCAAATTCCGAAGGTAGCAGGGGTAAAATATAGGGAGCGAAGAGTTATACTCAACTTATACAAAAACCAGACAGCGCTTATTAGTGTCTAAGGGCATGAAAGGGACGCAGAGGTTGGGAATGGAGTAAGACAGGGTTGTAGACTTTCGCCATTGTTGTACAATCTGTACATTGGGCAAGCAGTGAAGGAATGTAAGGAGAAATTTGGAGAGGGAATTAATGTTCAGGGAGAAGAAATAAAAACTTTGCGCTTTGCCGATGACATAGTAATCCTGTCAGAGCCCGCAAAGGATCTGGAAGAGCAACTGAATGGAATGGAAAATGTCTTGAAAAGAGGTTACAAGGTGAACATCAACAAGAGTAAAACAAGGATAATGGAATGTAGCGTCAGAAAATCAGGCGATGCTGAAGGAATTAAATTAGGTAATCTGTATCTATAAATGTGAATGTCTGTTCGGTGTACGTTTATCACGTCTGATCCACAAGACATAAACGGCTAAAAATTTGTACAGTTACTAATGACTACCCGGGGAAGGCTTCGGATAGCTATTTATCTATATGTGAATGTCTGTTCAGTGTACGCTTATCACGTCCGAACGATAAGACGCAGAGACTTAAATATTTGTACAGTTACTAATTTATATCTGAGGAAGGTTTTAGACACGGTTTTATAGCGATCTGACACATAATTAGGAATTTGAAGAATATAACGAGAAATGCGGAACAATAATTACTCTTTCAGAATGTTTTTATTGGTTGCACTGTTGCTTGAGGTTGATAATGATAAAAGGGTGGAGTATATTGGGATGGAAAGTTATCGCTGTATATAATATTCTACGTGTGTGTGTGTGTGTGTGTTAATATTTCGCTCTGCAGCGAAAAGTACAGAACACCATAGCAGTTCCATGCCGATATCTATAAGGGGGTGGAAGATATCGTGGTTGAAAGTCGTCAAATTATTAAAAAAATCGGACTGAAGGCCAGCGATGACGTTTACGACTCTATAGCAAGGAGGTTACATACAGCGAAACATATTGCCACAGACCATATCTTTGGTCTATGCGTGCTACAATGTCTTCAGCTCTTTCTCTGTAAGGATAAGCATACGAAGTATAACCAGTCTCATAGCATACTACTGAAAGATAGCTTATCTATCTTAATCAACCAATACGCGAGCGGAGCCGCGGGTTTAAGCCAGTGAGGCAATAAAAGTAGTAGACGAGTTTTGTTACTTGGGTAGCAAAATAACTTCTAAAGGCCGAAGTAAAGAAGATATAAAATGCAGAATGGCTATGGGAACATCCAATATTAGTTTAAGTGTTAGAAAGTCCTTTCTGAAGGCATTTGTCTGGAGTGTAGCATTGTATGGAAGTGAAGAGTGGACAATATGGAGTTCAGACAAAAAGATTATAGAAGCTTTTGAGATGTGGTGCTACAGACGAATGATGAAAATTAGATGCGTAGATCACGTAACTAATGAGGAGGTGCTCAACAGAATTGGGGAGAAAAGGAATTTTTGGCGTATTCTGACTAAGAGGAGGGATAGGTTGGTCGGACACATCCTGAGACATCAAGGAATCGTCAACTTAGCATTAGAAGGAAGTGTGTGGGATAAAAATCGTAGAGGGAGACCGAGGGACGAATACAGTAAGCAGATTCAAAGGGATGTAGATTGCCGAAAGTATTCTCAGATGAAGAGACTTGCAAAGGACAGGTTAGCGTGGAGAGCTGAATCAAACCAGTCTGCTAACTGAAGACCACCACAACAACAGTTTAAATAGTTTGTAAGCTACTGACTGATGACCACTCTGTTTGGTCCAATACATTTACAAACATTTGAACTTCTTTTTTTCAATTAACACTCTCAGGGGTGTATACTGTGGGTTTGTTGTTTTTATGTGACTACTAGCCGAAAAAATGTACTGAATTAAAATTTGTGTAGCGTGGAATTTCGAACTTGAGGCTGCTTACTTACTAGGCAAGCATTATAACCACTAAACCACAGCGACCTAATAGATATAGTGAATGAACAGTTTAAATCACGTATCCTTCCACAATAGGAACTTCAATTCTGCCTCATGTTCCCCTATATAAATATGTATCAACATCCCTGACACTCTCCAGTAGCGAAATAGCTCTACAGTAATGCACTTTAATGGGAACGATCCTGCCTCGTACCTCAGGCACAGGTGATATAAATATCAAATGTTAAATCAGTGTCCAGAGTTATATTTTCTCTCGACATATATCAAATTTAGAGTCATTTAATTAAAATATACGGAAACATGACGGAAAATTGAAGTTTGTGTTGTGAAGGGAGACGTAATTAGTCGGTGCAATCGCCGGATCCATTAGGTCGCGATGGCGATGGCTTAATGGTTATAGCGCCTACTAAGCATGAAGTCTCGGATTACAATAGTGGTTGCACCACAAATTTTAATTCAGTGCCTATCCTTCAATGTCTTCGATATACATCGAAACAAAATATATCTCTGACATTAATTTATTATTTGAAATACTTGCTTGGCCTGTGTATTCATTTCAAACGTTCAAACGTTTGTAAATCTATCGGACCAAACTGCGTGGTCATCAGTCCATAGCTTACAAACTACTTAAACTAAGGTAAATTAACCTAAGGACAATACACACACACACACACACACCCAAGCCCTAGGGAGGACTCTAACCTCCGACGGAGAGCAACCGCAGCGAGGCACCTTAGACCGCTCGGCTACTCCACCGCGGCTGTATTTATTTATTCCATAATCTCGCAGTCGAGCTTCCCTTTTATTCTGTCTCTCTCTGTTTCCTTCTCTATCTTTCTCTCTCTCTCTACCTGCCCATCTCCTTCTTCCATTCTCTTCGCCCACCTGTTCCCGCTCTCTCCGCTCAATCCTCCTCCTTTATTTGTTCATTCCGTTTATTCACAAACACCTTCCCCTACCTAAGAAATCTCACATGTGCCAACCTTCGTGTTGATTAGTGAAACACCGTAAAAGTTTATTGCAATGTAACCTTTACCATGTACCATGCGATGACTTGTGATTTATGAAAACGGTCTCCATGAAAACATTCATACAAAATTCATACAATAATAATAACTCCTAAAACTGTGTTAAAGTCTGTTTAAATATACCCTCCAGTTTTGATGGTTAAATGTGCTAAATTTTTTCAAGATAGGAATAAAACTGAAAGTATTTCTAAGTCTGTAAGTAAAGTACCCTCCACCATCAACCATACTAGAAATTATGTAAATAATGCCCTTCCTCTTGTTTTGAAGGTTAAATGTATTAAATTGCATCAAGATCGGAGTAAATCTGTAAATTTGTATGACTTTCAAATAGCCAAACACAAATGGACTCTATTCTTTGAATTAAGACAAATTAGATTAAAAATTTATAATTATTTCTGAGATTATTATTACTTATTTTTCAATTTCGCAAGTCTCATGGAAGAAACAGTTGTGCACTGATGCTACTCGCTCAATACAAAAATTGGAAAAATAAAAATAAAAGTTGCACAAATTAACTGTTCCACAGTTGGGCAGAAGACCGTACAGTAGCGCAAGTTCTTCATTAGCATACATAAACCGCCAAACAATACAGAGATTAAATTTTACACAGATAACTAATAAATCACTCTTTTTAACTTTCAAACAAACAAACACACACATTACCTCTGTCGCTAATGATAGAACCTAAGTAAATAACACTTTAGATATTAAATGTCATCAATGGCAGCCTAACAACGCTTGACAAAAATTTGTCTCCCTACACTTCCTACTCTCAGCAGTCTGTTTTTCTCCATATCCAATGTCTCAACGACCAAGAATGGGATCGTTTGTGCTCGCCATATTCAAAATTGTGATTTTTGCTAATTTTAATATTGTGACGACCCAGTATGGTAATTTACCGGGTGATCAAAAAGTTAGTATAAATTTGAAAACTTAGTAAATTACGAAATAATCTAGATAGGTAAAAATTGACACACATGCTTGGAATGATATGGGGTTTATTAGAACCAAAAAGTGCCCGACAGATGGCGCTGGACAGCAAAACGTCAGTGACTGCGCATAAAAATCGTGTATAAAAGGAGCTGTAATGAGAGAGAGAATCAGATGCACCAGCAGTCGCAGCATGTTGTGACCTGAAAAGGCGCTTTTAGTGAAGCTGTATTATCTGAATGGGGAACGTGCTAGTTCAGCGTTACTATCCTATCACCATAGGAAAGGTCCGTTGACAAATGCAGCTGTGGCGAGAATGATTTCGAAGTTCGAAGCCACGGGTTGTTTAGACCCGTAGTGGCTCACCGAGTACAAGGCGTAATGCTGCTGAGACAGTTGAGGAAGAAATGGAGACTGTAGCGGGTTCGTCTATGCACGGGGAAGTCAGCGCTCTTGCAGTCGCACGTCGCACCGGCATTACATACACTACTGTTTGGTTGGCACTTAGGCGTACCCTCCGATGGTAACCTTACAAAATCCATCGGCATCATGAACTGTTATCTGGCGATTTAGTGAAGCGGAGGGCATTTGCAGTGTGGCCGTTTCAAAACATGGCGGAAGATGACGATGGGTTGAGTAACGTGTTGTGGATCGACGAAGCTCATTTCACGCTCCGAGGGTCTGTTAACGCCCATTTTGGCTACCGAAAATCCTAGAGGCACATTGATATGTTACAAAATCGCATCATACCCAGCCTGGCTGATAAACACCTGCTGGAACGTACGATTTTTATGCAGGATGGCGCTCCACCCCATATTGATAGACGCGTGAAAGATTTGCGCGCATCGTTTGGTGATAATTGTGTGCCCAGCCGCCTCTTTCGTCATGCTTACCCTCCCAGGTCCCCAGTCCGTGCGAATATTAGCTTTGGGGTTACCTGAAGTCGCAAGTGTATCGTGATCGACCGACATCTCTAGGGATGCTGAAAGATAACATCCGACGTCAATGCCTCACCATACCCCTGGACATGTGCTGTTCACAACATTATTCCTCGACTACAGCTATTGTTGAGGAATAATGGTGAACATATTGATCATTTCCTGTAAAGAACATCATCTTTGCTTTGTCTTAATTTGTTATGCTAATTATTGCTTTTCTGATCAGATGAAGCGCCATCTGTCGGACATTTTTGAACTTTTTTTTCTAATAAAACCCCATGTCATTCCAAGCATGTGTGTCAATTTGTACCTCTCCATCTACATTATTCCGTGGTTTATTAAGTTTTCAAATTTATACCTGACTTTTGATCGCCCAGTATTTTATACTCTGTGCACATGCCCATTTCCACGACGATGATGACACCTAGTTTTATGAAGTAAGAGCATCTGAGGATGCCAGCCAGTTCTGCTGAAACTGTTGATGAAATAAAATAAACTGTTTCAACATATCGATCTTGGTAGTCACCATAACAAGTTTCACCAGATCGCCACAACATAATGTGTAAGTTATATTAAATCTTTGAAGATTTCATCATTAGGGCAGTTTTCTTGTCTCCGACTACGGACGCACTTGAGATATTTTTTTTTTAATTTTTTAAAGGAAAAGAACCATCGGCATCTTTACTTTATTCATTCTTTAATGAAATAATGTCTAAATAATTTTATCTTTAAGTGCGTTACGTTTTGGTGTCCTAGGGCTCCAGTATGAAAGTTTCTGGCAAAACGTAGAATTGGAGCTACGACATGCGGCAAATCAGTGATACATTATCCTTTCAGATATTCTTAGGATCCAAATTCTTACATGTTTATTTTCTGACAATATCCTAAGCGTTACAGAAACTAAATTATTAATAGCACACAAACAGTTTACACAGCGTCGGAATTTCGTGACTGCTACAAAATAAACGTTAACTCTGTCCTAAACGTGTGTAAATCCAAAGGATTTTCTGAAACATACTGCCAACTACCGAATACGTTTTCAGATATTGTTCCTAAAATGTTATGCGTTTATTACACTATGGACCGATATCACTAAATAAGTAAAGTGCATCTACCCAATATCATAGCTGTAATTAAACTTTTATGAATGCCTTACTTATCTATGAAAAGTAATCCTTTTGCGAATTTCGAGTTGTATTCGTGGCAAGATTGATTCAGCATATTATATCTAATAAATGAATGTTGGAAGGAAAGGAAATACTATATAGATTCTTCCTTAGTGCAAAACGTAAACAGTAAAATCACATCAACGTCACGTACCTACTTTACTTTTATGCTGGCAACATGAGGCAGTATGCTACGTTTGTCCCACATATGTTCTTACTATTTTGCTATAATGCTTGCATCAACAATTTACGTAACTTTACTCTTCTACAAATGAAGTATGACGACACACTACAGGTGAGACTAACAGTGCTCTACTACAGACATCAGCTCCACCGTTCCTGCAATTTTCCGCTGTTTTGAAAAATTACAATGTAGTTATTCCATGCATTATATAAATTATATTTCCAAGAGCTGTAAAATTGTGGTAAAGTAGATTCACTGTCTGTTGTTATTGGTCATTAAAATTATATTAGTATATTGAATCACAGAAAGCGAAACAGAATATGGTGGAGGCGAAACAAAGTGATACCCAAACAATATTCAAAATGTCTGAGTTTGAGCTAATTCGGTACACCAAAGCAGATTCCATTAGATATTTTCGCTTGCTAAGTGCTTAGTTTATTTTTTACTCTTAAAAAAGTGTAAGTATGTAACAAATTCATTACAGACTGCGTGTGAACCCAATGTCAATGTTTACGCGTAATAACACTCCAGTGGAGAATAATTTGGATGATTCCTTAATAATTACTTAAAGAGTTTCAGCATTAAATTTAGCACATAATTCTTCTGTACTAGTATTTCGACATTAATCGTCGTTTACAGTCTTACTGTGGTAAGAAACTAACTGAACCACTGCATCTAAAATCGCATTACTTTACAACACTCAATAGACAACCCTGTACAATCGCAATGATTGACATCTGATGCAGAACATAGTTCATTGTTCACACATTTTGATGGCTCACTATAATGATACATACTGAGTAATGTTTCATTCACATCATCCAATATGACAGTAGTGAACAAATTAATTTTGAGAACGCTTAGTAAATTGTGTATTTACTTACACTAAGTAAACTGTTACATTGCATTAAGAAACCATGGATATCTCTGGCCCGTTATTAGGCACATCCTTGAGCAAAGTAAACTAAACTGGCGAAAAGGAAACTAATTCACGAAACATGATTTCTTGAGCATGGACTTAGGTAGACAGAGAGTTTTAATGTCAGAATCTTTTCATATGAAGACGTTTAATGTCAACTACTTTACATATCAAAAAGTTTTTCGTCTCTGGAAGGATTCATAGCAGGAAGTTTTCATATCAAGAAATTTCATTCATAATTTCATTCCCACCCAACGTATTTTCTCAGAGAGCTGAAGAATCCGTAAACTGGGCCAAAGTCAGATTTCTTAGAATGCTTTACGGGAAAAACATTTTTTTCTTTGTAGGTATCTTTCTTCTAGACAGAGTCAGATAAACTTTGACCATTAAACTGAAACTGCATGGATTACTTCTCCCACTACTATATATTGTAAAAGCTGAGAAAAACTTTTGAAATGAGTCACTATATCGACAGATAACAAATGATATTCTCTCTGCAGATTTTTACATTTCATACATATTATATTTCATATTTCATACATCTTGTAACGTCCTACATTTCCAAAGTCATAATTTCGACATAAAGCTAAGAATATTTATTCTGTTTATTATGAATTTTTAATGCTCTTACTTGCCCAAGATGGTTTTTCACCTATATGTGAACTTAAGCATTATAACCAGAGATCTGATTTTGCATTTTGCATACGAAGGCATATATAAGGGTTTAGTGCACATATCGTTAAATTCTGCATATTGCTGCTTATATTTCCTTTTTCTGCAATGGTTCTTGAAATACAAATATTTCTCCATGCTAACTTAAGAACAGAAAACCCGAGAAACATCTCTTTTATTCATTTGTCTAGAAAAGTTTCGAAATCCATGAAAAGGCGCCACAATTGAGGACATAAGTAGCAACAATGAGCGGTTCTGTAGTATAACAACATCTTACCAAAACCCAAACAACGTTCAACAAGCACGGCACAAATATTGAAACACTACTAATTGGTGACAAAATAAAGTGGTCGAAATAATTCAAATAGAAATATTTTACTCTCAATTGCGAATTTCTCCCAATTACACGTTTGGATGTATTACCCAAAGATGCAAACGAAAATTTGTGCCCAACCGAGATTCGAACACGAATTTCGCGCTTTTCGTTGCCGATGGTCTTATCATTTTGCTATTAGAACACATTTCCAGGACCGAAGCAAACTTTCATATAACACGACAGTCAACAACATTCATCCTCAGTGCTCGAAACCCATACTGTATTCTTGCACTTGAACGAAAACAAAGCATTACCCTACCTTGTCAATCATCATTGCCACGCTTGAACATGTGTAATTTATTACTGTCATTTACCCGTCTAGTAAAGTCACCAATAGAGTGAAGCCAACTGCATGATTTAGACATGGTATCTGTATGTTGCGGTAAGTGCCAAGTATCTCCAAATAATAAAAAACGTGAGGTCATGCACAAGTACTAAAAGGTGTCTGCTAAATTCAGTTACACGATAAATCATCCAAAACTAAAGACTGAAAATTGAACTAGATACCTAAGGATTATAATTATGAACAACGTAAACTGGAACCGTCCTGCAGATACTGTTGTGGGGAAAGCCAATAAAAGACCGCCTTTAAGTGGCAGAACATTTGCAAAATGCTACAAATCCAATAATGAGTCGTCGTTGCGTTTTTTACATGAATTCACTAAGAAATTTACGGCTACCGGTGTTAACGACTACACTTTTCAAATGTGCTAGTGCTGATGACAGATGCACAACTGGCACCTGAAGATGTGATTATAACCCCGAAACTGGTCGCGTAATTGTATAAATAATTATTGTACAGCTGCTGGTACTTCCTTCCACCTACAGATTTGTCAGCTGTGTTCCAGCAAATTACGGAGAGAATGAGCAGAATGTCTGCCATACCCTGGCCGTCCTTTCCTAGTTGTTGTATGATAGAGGATCCTTATCAGATGTGGTTGAAGGATATCGAAATCCCAAATACAATAGATTCTTCAGAATTATTTGGAAACGATGATAGAGTGTCCGAGGTATCATACGCAATGGCATGGCAACCAGCAAAAGCGTCATTTTTTGTGGCGAGATCTTTTCACGGAATTTCAGACATTAACTCTCTCCTCTGAAAAAAAAAAAAATATTTTATTGACGGCAACCTACATAGGAAAAAAGATTATCGGAGTAAAATAAGAGCTTTTACGGTAAGATTTCAAGTATTTATTTCTCCTGCGTATTTATCGTGGTGTAAAGGCAGAGAAATTGTTGAACATGGTACATGCAGACTTTTGCATCTAGTCTGTATCTCGGGGTTCTCTTCTTACATACACCACCTAAATTAACTTATATATTCTCATCGTAAAAACAATTAAGATTATTACTTTCGCTTCAGGATTAATAATACCAAAACTACCAACACAATTTTTCATATTTCAGTGACTTACATTAAATAATGATATTTGTTCTCTTCCTATCCGAAAAATACGCCGAATGATAGGTCAGGAAGAGAAGAGAAGTGGCCGAAACGTTCGTTCATATAGCAGTCTGAAATGACGTAAACATGAATAACTTATTTGCCTCTGTAACAAAACACGTGTGTAAATAAGAAACCATTTCAGTAGGGGACACTGAAAAATAGTCTGTAGGTACTTAAGAGATAAGCCTCGTCTGGTTTCGTTACACGCTGCGAACTTCGATCGCAAACACACTCAAAAGAGTTAATTATTCAAAGTACCACCGTTTCACTTCATGTCTAATGAGTGCGTCCTCACCAGACACACACACACACACACATACACACACACACATAAAGACACACAAGCTGGGTCATTAAGCATTTACGCCGCTGTTGATTACGGTCACGACTGCCAAGTCCATAAAATGTTAAAGCCAGTATTTCATGGTTCGGTCGAGCTGATAATAAATACCATGGAAAATTTTAAAATCGATATTAAATTCGTTAAGTTAAAAAATATGTCCTGCTGTAATTTTCTTTTCAGTGTAATTGTTACAGTATTAAAAGACCGAGGTAGTTTTGAAAAATGGAATGGAACCCACAATTTCATATATACACGCCGTGTTATAATTAACAGCGAAAACTGACACGGATGTAAGTATACAGCATCACAGCAGTAAACATGTGACGCGTAACGTGGTGTCACCAGGATAATTATTGCGAATGTGTGCTGCCTCTTACGTCAGCGTTCAGTATCAACCTCCTACACACAGATTGCACCAACATACTTTTCGCTGAGGTCTTCATCTAATTAGTGTCAAATTTCCCTTATACCATATTGAAAACTTATTATTCTGATAAATTAACCGTGGGTATAATGGCATTAACCTACAACAAATTCTTAAGAACTGTGGAATCAAAGATCATATGCATCGTAAATTGCACACAGAACTACATAACCCGTAATTTGTCTTACAAAGGGATCTAATGGTTCTCCACGTTATGTTTAGAAAGGATTCATCATTTATTTTACATAACTCTTCGGGTTATTCTTCACATTATTCCTCGAAAGGCTTCCCACATGGTTTTACACAATTTTTTATTAATCTTGAACCGACTCTGAGCTAAATGTGACATGATAATTCCCAGTCCTCGATTTCCAGCAAGTGGCGCTGTGCCGTGCTGCAAGTTTTAAAAATAGTCTAAGCATGTGAAACACGCGATATATGTCTCAAAAACTTTTTTTAAGTAATAGTACTAAGAACGTTCTTCTCTGTATACAATAATGATCTGACTAATAGAGAAAGCTTCAATCTGAAACCATGATACTGAAGTGTTGACTTGAATTATGGTTGGTGGATAATACATACACTCCTGGAAAATGAAATAAAGAACACCATGAATTCTTCGACAAATTCGTGAGAATGTATACAATATACGAACCCAAAGGGTACAGTCACCAGAGTGTGCCCATTGTCGATAATAGCACCGTTTATACCCTTCTACTGTAGCAATGCAAGCTGCAATTCTCCCACGGAGACGATCGTAGAGGTTCCAAATGTAGCCTTTCGGAATGGCCTACCATGCAATTTCTACCTGGTGCCTCACTTTGGCCATATTTCGTATCGCTCGTACAGACCGCGCAAGACAAGTTTTCATCCGGTCCCAAATATGCTCAGTGGGGTTCAGCTCCAGGGTTCGTGTAGGTCAGGATAGTTTACGTACACCTTGAAGAGCACGTTGGTGGTATGGGATGCAAGTGGAGGTGCATTGTCCTGTTGCAAAAGAATCTCGTCTTGTTCGTGCAAGAACGGTAGCAAGACAAGTTTAATGATGGTTTCAGTATTCTGTGTACAGTTCAGTTTAACCTCGACGATCCGAGAGGAGAGTTGTCAGTGTAGGATATGGTTCGCCATACCGTGATGCCGGGTGTCGGCCCCGTATGTCTCTGTCCTACGTAATCCAGATTTTGGCGCTCCGCTGCACGACGTCACACACGCGTATGACCATCATGCACCGAGGAAGAAACGACTCTCATCAGTGAAGACGACACGTCTTCATGCGTCCTTCCATAAGCGCCTATCGCGACACCTCCACAGGCAGGTTGAACGATGTTGGGGCGTGAGTGGAAGACACCATAACGGTATGTATAATCGTGCATCATAGTGTGGGGAGCCAAATCCTTCGGTATCCGATCTCTTTTGCTGATCGTTTATATTTCTTTATTACTTTTTTATTTCTCTTTAAGCGTTTCTAAGTTGATTATTTTCAGCGGACGCCGATTCATGAGGTCTGATAACAATAGAATTCGACATTAATTATATGAAATCCACCCATACATGTTGCTATGGAAAATGCCGTGTACCCTTGATCTCATGTGGACTGTGAGGAATCGGTATACACCTGTGCACTCTTTACGTCTACAATTTTACGTAATGTTCGAGTTGTTGGCTCAGTTGTTGTTGTTTTTATTGTTATTACAGACAACGGCTGAGCTACCGTGCTGGCTCCACTAACCCGTCACTATCACGTTGATATCAATGTTCAAACATTTGTAAAGCTTATGGGACTTAACTGCAGGGTCATCAGTCCCTAAACTTATGAACTACCTTATACTGAAAATGGCACAAACATCCATGCCGAGGGGGGGGATTCTAATCGCCGCGTAGCACCTCAATGCGCTCGGACGCTCCACCGCGGTGCGTTGATATCAACGTTGTTATTGAAGATGCTGTTGCAACAAACGAAAATAAAATAAAAGTTCTTAAATTTAAGATATTTTTCCTTTAATTATAGACTAAGCACTAAATACAAAATTTCAAGTGTCTGTGAGTGTTAGAAATATAATTTTGATGATTGGTGAGTGAGTGACAAAATTTTCGCTTCTCGACTGGCATTAGTTCGTAAACTACAAGGAGCTGTATTTATAAATATCGACAGAGACGGTTCATCCAGGGAAGCGCTTGTGCATTGCAAAGTGGTGGAGCTGATCCTCGCGAGGGCAACTCGGGCACCCATAGTTTGGTTGCCGGGAGCACACTCGCGCTATCTCATTAATTACTCCCCTTGTCTGGGACAACTTTCCAGACAGAGCTGCCAATTTAGCTTTTTCCGCTAAATATAGTTTTTTTGATACGTGTTAGTGGGGGGAAAGTATTTTTCCCTCTTGGCGGGAATTTTATCGCTTTTTGTTGGTACTCTAGTCTTTTTTTTTTCTTTTTGCCAAAATTAAACAAGAGGTCTCCTAGGCATAAATGAAGGATATAAAAGAAAGAGAGGCGCTACCTATTAAATGCATCTCTCATTAATGCACGACAGAACAACATCAGAAGGCAGAGTATCATCTATATAAATTATATGAATCTTTACGTTTGACATGTAATAAAACTAATTTTGTCTAAAGATCATCCATCCTCCACATATTTAAAGTTCTATAATGTTATTTACGTGAACTCCATATATTTAAAACAGGTGTTGTCCGTACACAATATAAATTTCAAGAATGAGAAAAAATCATTGTGGTTTCATCAGCTGTCGACATAAAAACAGGAAAAAAGGATTGAAATATGTCACCGTACAAAAGCAAATGCTTCACACCACACACTTCTCTTGGTAATTAAAATGTATAAAAGAAACACTTTACAGGAACTAGCCTAAACGTGTGATTTGACTGCATCAAACGTGCATTGAAACCAGAAAAGTTAGTCTGTTTTTAATTTTGAAAACAGGTGGTGCCTGCACGCAACAGAAATTTCAAGACTGAGTAGAAAGCGCAAATTGTAGTCCGCTTTTGTCAGCACAAACCGAGTTGACTGTTCCCAATTATAGATGATCCCATTAGGCACAGCGCTTTGGAGTATCTGAGTACCATGGGAGGAGTGGAGAGAATCGGATATGAAGAAACAGGACCGGAAGGTGTCGAAGGCTGCAGCATTTGTGACAGCCTTTTCTTTTTTAAAAAAAAAAAAAAAAAAAAAAAAAAAAAAAAACCACATCAGTTTGCGTCTGGCAGTTGGAACTACAGTACGGCCTCTAGCGGAAAAAGAGTCAACCGTAGCAGAGCACTGTCGATGCAGAGCACTGCAGTAACAAAAGAATGGCATGAAACAAACGGTTGGCTATTTCTCCGTTAGCGGCGGTACTGTCGTTCCAAGTGTCACACGTAACGTTTACATACACATTAATAAATATCCTAATGGCTACCAAACTGCACAGGGTCATTCGCTGTGTTAATCTGAAGATTTGCTGAGGATTTCATCAAAATTGTTTCAGCAATCTTGGAGTCCATAGGGATCATAAAAAAATACATCCATTATATACATGTACGAAATAATATAAAATAGTATAATTTTGGAATGTAGCTAGCTATAGTAGGTCCTCTCGGTCACTGGAAATTCTGGCTTCTAGCTTTATTCGCAATGAAGGGGGCGAGAAAGAAGGATGGTTCGCCTTTACGCTCGATTTAGCGACACGCCTTAGATATTTTGATGTATAATTGTCGCATAGCATTCATTGACGAAATCAAGCTTACATAAACTCAATCGGTTTGGCGTCCTGCAGACGCATATTCAGGCAAAAACAAAATGTTGTGCCTGTAAGCCACTCCCCACTCCTCATGATTAGCATTGAACGCTACTACCAAACATGTTTTCTTAAAATCATTAAAAAGGTGAACGCTACTTTCGTAGTGATATATGAAATACACTAATGGTGTAGGGCGCGCAGAACCGTGCCATGACTAAGTTGGCCGCGGCGGATTAACCGCGCGTACAGGGGCGCCGTGCTGCGGTGCGCGCGACCGTTAGCCGGCGGGGTTTCAAACTCAAGGTTCACGTGTTTGTAAATCTAAGGGACTCAGCTGCTTGGTTATTAGTCTCCCAAACTACTTAAGTTAAACTAACCTAAGGACAACACATACACTCATGTCCGAGGGAGGACTCGAACCTCCTACGGCTAACGGCCGCACGTACCGTAACACAGTGCCTCATAACCACGCAGTTGAATCCGATAGATCTATAAACATTTGAACATAAAAGTTCTCTGATGTCTGACCTCAACGCTTGTAAATTGTTAAAAGGCAATATCTCTTATTAATGTTTATAAGCATAGGACGATGTGTCTGCAGGACGTATAACCAGCTCTACTTTTTCTTTTTTTACAGCATATAGCAATCAGAGAGCGTACTTAATTTCAAATGTTTGTAAATCTGGGGGACGCAAGTGCTGTGGTTATCAGTCCCTAGGCTTACAAACTACTTAAACTAACAACACACGCACTCATTGCACTAAGAATTGAGGGATGTCGTCTGTGATCGATCTTCCTTTGTGTTACATTTTGTATGGTTAGCGGTGTATGACTGGTGCCGTTCGCCTCTTCGTCCTCGTCTTACCTCCAGCCGTCTCTCTGCTGTATCTAACCCTTATCTTCTTCTTCTTTATCTTTGCCTTCTCCCACGGCAAGTAGGGTCGGCGTTGCTCTTCTGGATCCTTCTCCTCCATAATACTGTATCCACTGCTTCTTCCTTCTTCCATCCTTTCTCCCTTAGGTCCCCGCTATCTTCTCCTTCCACCTCATCTTCGGTTTTGCTCTCCTTCTCACTCCTTCAATCTTTATATCTTCAACTCTGTTTCAGATATACTCTTTCCCTTTTCTCTGCAAGAGTCCATACCACGTTAGTCTACTCTCTTGTATCTTTTTCACAATGGGTCCCCACTTTCACAACTCCTCTAACAAATTTATTTCTAATTCCGTCCTTTCTTGTTACCCCACACATCCACCTCAGCATCCTCATTTTTGCTACTTCCATCTTCCTTTCCTGGGCTACTGTGATTGGCCATGTCTCTGCCAGCGTATATCATAGCAGGCCTTACCATCGACTTGTACACTTTCCCTTTCAACCCATTGTTCACCTTTTGTCACACAACACTCCGCTCATTTCCCCCCAGTTGATCCAACCACAGTTTATTCGGTGCTGTACCTCGCTTTCCAATCCTCCGTCCATCTGTATGTATCTAACCCTTATGACAGGAATTAATTCGCAGCAGATATACGCTGTCGGGTTCTCTCTCTCTTTCTCTCTCTCCTCTGCCCCTGTGCCCGCCTGTCTGGCAGCGTAGCGCTCATCCGCAGCAGCCGTGTCGGCGGTATTAGCGGCGCTTCGCCGCAGCTCTGTCTGTCGCGGCGTCTGCAAAGTACGACCTCCGCCTCCGCCTGCTGCATACGGCGTGACGCGGCGCCTGCCGGCTACGGCCCCGTAATACAGCGCGCTGGCGCCACTCGGCCGTCGGATTTGTCGCGTTTACGGCCGAGGGTCCTTAAGCCCAGCAGCGGGCGGGCGGGCAGGGCCGCTTTTATTGCCCGGCCGGGCCTCGCAGCCGACATCCGTCGCCTGCTGCGGATTACTGGACGGCGCTCCGAAGGAGCAAGCGCTCCTCTCATACACACCGTCTGGCTCTCAGTAGTCCACTACATACTTGGAACTTTCAACGTGGCAATGACGCCAGTAACCATCTAAGATTATAAAAAAATATACAGGGTGTTACAAAAAAGCTACGGCCAAACTTTCAGGAAACATTCGCCACACACAAAGAAAGAAAATACGTTCTGTGGACATGTGTCCGGAAACGGTTAATTCCCATGTTAGAGCTCATTTTATTACTTCTCTTCAAATCACAGTAATCATGGAATAGGAGCACACGGCAACAGAACGTACCAGCGTGATTTCAAACACTTCGTTACAGGAAATGTTCAAAATGTACTCCGTTAGTGAGGATACATGCATCCACCTTCCATCGCATGGAATCCCTGACGCGCTGATGCAGCCCTGGAGAATGGTGTATTCTATCTCAGCCGTCCAATATACGAGCACGAAGAGTCTCTACATTTGGTACCGGGATTGCGTAGACAAGAGCTTTCAAATGCACCCATAAATGAAAGTCCAGAGGGTTGAGGTCAGGAGAGCGTGGAGGCCATGGAATTGGTCCGCCTCTACCAATCCATCGGTCACCGAATCTGCTGTTCAGAAGCGTACGAACACGTCGACTGAAATGTGCAGGAGCTCCATCGTGCATGAACCACATGTTTTATCGTACTAGTAAAGGCACATGTTCTAGCAGCACAGGTAATCCTGTAGGTAATCATGATAACGTGCTACAGTGAGCGTAGGTTTGTTTAAAAATGTTTGTATAGTCTATGGGACTTAACTACGGGGTCATCAGTCCCTAAACTTACAAACTACTTATGAACTACTTACGAACTAGGACGGCACAAATATCCATGCCCGAGGGGGGGGGGGGGGATTCGAACCCCCGACCGTAGTGGCCGTGCAGACCGTGACTGAAGCGCCTCAGTCTCCTCGGCCACCACGGCCGGCTGAGCGTAGGTGGAAGAACATGAGGCCCAATCAAGATATCACCAACAATTCCTGCCCAAACGTTCACAGAAAATCTGTGTTGATGACGTGATTGCACAATTGCGTGCGGATTCTCGTCAGCCCACATATGTTGATTGTGAAAATTTACAATTTGATCACGTTGGAATGAAGCCTCATCCGTAAATACTAAAATGAGTTCCAATATGGGAATTAAGCATTGCCGGCCGCGGTGGCCGAGGTGACTGAGGCGCTCCAGTCACGGTCAGCACGGCCACTACGGTCGGGGGTTCGAATCCCCCCTAGGGCATGGATATTTGTGCCGTCCTAGTTTGTAAGTAGTTCATAAGTAGTTTGTAAGTTTAGGGACTGATGACCCCGTAGTTAAGTCCCATAAGCTTAACAAACATTTGAACATTTTTGAATTAAGCATTTCCGGACACATGTCCACATAACATATTTTCTTTCTTTGTGTGTGAGAAATGTTTCCTGAAATTTTGGCCGTACCTTTTTGTAACACCCTGTATACAGCCAACCGGTTCCAACAGGCGAGCACACAATAAAATAGAGGCCTTATAATGACAGTGAATTGAAGCCGAGCAGAGAGATAGAGCTTGTAACGGCACGGACCCTTCAACAAACTAACTTCGTATTAGGGGGAGACTTATTCCTGCTTCTTTTGGCTCGTTGCTGCCCATACACGTATGCATTTATTTGTAAAACTAAACTTTCAATTTCAAAGTCCTGGAAGCTTAACTAGGGCGGTATCTACTAAATAGCTGACTACAACATGAGGTTTGAGTTATTGCTAAAATTCTTTATTTCCTACAGCATGATTAAGTATAGTGATAACCACTAAAGCCGTTAGATTCCGTCTGGTATAATTAACTCGAGCCCCCAATATTGCTAACAAGATAGCTACACTCAGTGGCAAAAGTATTCGGACAGCACGTAAATGTGCATAATTTTGCAGTTTGCTGCATCAACAAATACAGAAATTGCACTTTGTAATGTATTTGGGACAAAGGCGGACAACGTGAGAGAATACTGCATCCGAGATACACAGAGGGTGAAGCGACTGCAGTGTGCCCGACATTTCCGCGAGACGAGAGCGATGATTACTAAACGCGTGTCGCGATCCTGTGCAGGTCGACGATGGGACGCAGAGGGAAATGTTCTACGTTCGAGCAAAGGTAACTTCTCGTTTATGGTCACGCGAAGGGGAAAACCTGCAGGGAAATTGCCGCAATAGTGAACATGAAGAAAAGTACAGCTCACGACATTATCAAACGGTTCGAGAAAGAAGACCGATTGGAATTCCGTTGCAGTACACGACGGCCACGGACAGTATCACAGAGAGATGAACGTGTGATTGTGCGAAAGGTACAACAGAATCCGAAAATATCTGCCACACGGATTGCAAGGTGGAGGGAGGCCTTGGTATAAAAGTTGATCCCGAAACCGTGCGGAAAGCACTACGACGATCGCTGTACCACGGTCGAGTGGCACTGCGGAAGCCATTCATAAATGCAGTGAACCAGAAGAAACGTATGCATTTTACGAGGGAATACGCCGAATACGATCAGGCTTGGTAGAATCGGGTGATATTTTGCGACGAATGTAAATTTACAATATGTCAAAGCGACGAAAATGCAAACGTGTGGCGAAAGACCAATGAAGAGCTGAATCCCAGGAACCAACAGTAAAGTTTGGAGGTGGAAACATCATGGTGTGGAGATGCATGTCCGGCAATGGTATGGCTGATTTAGTGTTCATTGATGATAGGATGAACAAGAAGCGTATTTGAATATACTGCGAGGACATTTGAAGCAGAGTATACGACATCTCGGTATTGCGAACAACTTTCATTTTTATCAGGATAATAATCCCAAGCATACCGCGCATATTGTACAAATGTAGTTGCTCTTCAATTGCCCGAAAGTATTGCATCCCCCTCCCCAATCAGCAGACCTTAACCCAATCGAACACTTGTGGGATACATTGAAACGGACCCTCCGCGCGGAAGGAGACCTTGAAAGAGAAACTGCGCCAAGAGTGGGCAAATATAGGTCCAGATTTCACGAAAAAATTCGTGGAAAGTATGCCTAGTAGATTGGAAGAGGTGTTGAAAATGAAAGGTGGACCCCCTAGGTATTGACATTTTCATCTTATGAACATTTATTGGACAGTGTACGAATACATTTGTAGCAGCAGGGTGTGCTGGTTGTTTCATTTTTGTTGTTAATTTTTCTGTTATTTATGTTTTGGAAACGAAATAATACAATAATTCTTTTGTAATTAATGTTGTTACGCATATATATTGCTAATAAATATGTTTGGGTTTCACAGTCAGTGTTCCTCGATTACTCATTGTGAAACTTCTCACTGTGCGAATACTTTTGCGACTGAGTGTATATGAATGTTTAATCAATTCAATAATGTCCCTAAAATGATTGCTTTTAAAGTTCGTTGTTCTATCCAAAAAAACCAAAGTCAGAATGCAATGAAAGATATCTGAGTTCTGCCTACTGTTCAAAATCAAAGTCCACACACGTCCGAAAATTTTCAGAGTCCTACGCAGCGGATTCTGCGGCTATGTTCATCACCTATCGTGTCACTCGATTCCACTCCACTCGCAACACAGGTCTGCCATCAAGACTGAACTGCCGTCGACTGATCCTGGGCCGCTCGCGGCACCCCCTTATATACGATATGGGATCTTTCCATGAATACGTCCCCTTAACGAGAATCAGTAGAGTAAAATAATGACTGAAATGTTAATATGACGGCATCGTTAGATGCGCGCTAAGATTCTAATTAAAATACTTTAAGTTGTAACATTAATAATATCCCCAAAAATCTTTAGCCGGCCGCGGTGGCCGAGCGGTCTGCGGCGTGCCAGTCACTGTCTGCACGGTCGCTGCGGTCAGGGGTTTGAATCCCCCCTCGGGCATGGATGTTTGTGCCGTCTTTAGTATAAGCTAGTTCATAAGTACTTTGTAAGTTTAGGGACTGATGACCCTGTAGTTAAGTTCCATTAGCTCTACAAACATTTAAACATTTTTTCTTAAGTTTAAACAAATGAGTATCTCCAGCATGACCAATGAATCTTTCGGCCGTCCCACAATGAATATTTAATTAATCACTTTGGTAAAGTGTTTTTAGGTAGATTTTCCAGTCCTTTTTTTTTTTCAATGCACTGTTCAGAATTACTGTGCTCATAAATTTAAACAAATTACTGTCGATAAACAAAATAATTTATTATACAGAAATATAACATATTAAAATAAACAAAAATAATATATTCTAAACAGGTCATAATGTGTGTTTACGACACTTGCAACTTATCACTGCCTCGCTGTTCGTGTATCTGTCTTGTATTAATCGTTATTAAGAAATCACTGTAGTTCCTCCTTAAAAGTACATTACTATGCGCAATATAAATGTTGCAGATAAAAGAGTTATACCAAACTTTGCGTCTTGATGAGACCTTTCATTTGAGCACTCGCTTGTTACTGTAGTTCAGTTAGTGTAGCCTCTGGATTTTCCAAAGTGAATAAATATTAGTTTTCTGTATAAATCTTGATATAAATTAATATAAATGTCAACAAATCATCTGAATCATATTGTTCTCCTCTTTCATTTGCTAGTACGTGCTACTCTGTAACTCTAATAGCGTCAGCTTAGTAACTAAAATTAAAGACAGTGCCGTTTTTTGGCGGGAAAACTGCAGTTTGGACCTGACGTCACGTCCGCAAGCGGGCTTTCCGTTTGCACGCGGCCCGCCAAAGCGAAGCTGGCCGCCCCATCGCTTCGTGCTCTCGACCCGCCGCGCTGATGGGAAACCCAGCAAGGCTTACTTTACCTCCTCGCCGCTGCCGATTGCGTCTTCACTCGTCCCGACTTTCGCTCTCCGCTGTCAAACTAGCGCGCTTTGCGCTCCAAACGGCGTTGACCGTTGCTGTAACGTCACAAGCTTGACACCCAACCAACCACAACCGATAAAAAGCGTTACATGTTTGCACCTGTTACTGTCCTTCAAAGTAATTACCAGTGTTGTGTAGAACCCGTTGCCAGGGATGTGGAAGGCTTAGTATACCGTTAGAAGAGCTTGCTCTGGTGATATGTGAATGGAGCGGTCTACTAGGTGTCGAATCTCTGGAACAGTTTTGAAGCGAATGCCAAAAAGTGGTACCTTCGTTTTCGGAATCAAATCAAAGTCACTAGAACTTAAGTGCAGGAGTATGGTGGATGGTATTGTACTTTCCATCCCCATCGACCGAACAGAGTAGCCAAGGCTTACTCTGTAACTCCCACGCATTGTCGTGCAAAATATGGGTGGGTTGCGCAGAAAGTGTTGCCATTTCTTTTGCAAAGTTGGTCGGAGGTAAATCTGTGCATTAACGGCCTGCCGTAGAGGACACCTTTACATTAGACCGCTGTGTTAGAATGTGTTTCCCTCGATTGTGCGCAAGCCGTCACGGTGGAGTGGCTTAGCGGTCTAAAGCGTCTCACTGCGGAGCGCGCGGTTGCTCGCCGTGGAGGTTCGATGGTTGTGTGTGTTGTCCTTAAGTTAGTTCACCTAGTTTTAAGTAGTTTGTAAGCTACGGACTGATGACCACGCAATTTGGTCGCCGGCCGCGGTGGCCGCGGGGACTGAGGCGCTCCAGTCACGGTCTGCACGGCTACTACGGTCGGGGGTTCGAATCCCCCCTTGGGCATGGATATTTGTGCCGTCCTTAATATAAGGTAGTTCGTAAGTAGTTTGTAAGTATAGGGACTGATGACCCCGTAGTTAAGTCCCATAAGCTTAACAAACATTTGAAATATTTGCAATTTGGTCCGATAGATTTACAAACATTTGAACATTTTTGCGCAAGCCGGTGACGTGGGAGAGACGAATCCATTTGCTGGGAGGTAATGCAGGTATGTCGAAAACAAGTGTTAACAGCGACAATAGTAAATTCCGTAGCATATTGTCTCCACAGCAGTGTTGCCACTATTTCAGTTCTAACACTCGTAGTTCCTTACTAAATTGAAATAGGGCTGCTACGAAATATTGCTAGAATACGTTAAGAAAATATGTATCGATTCGGCTCCCAAAGCAGCCTTTTACATCGATGTGTATAATCGATGTAAAAGGCTGCTTTGGGAGCCGAATCGATACATATTTTCTTAACGTATTCTAGCAACATTTCGTAGCAGCCCTATTAATTTGAAAATAAGAAATGATCAAGAAAATGGTTGCCACGTATAGAATTTCGTTTGTCATAATAAAGATGGCGGCCAATGCAATATCGTGTGCAAAACATGTGAATGCGCAGACATGCTGTGGTTCTGTGCTCAGAGATCAAACATCCAGGTTGTATAGAGATCGCTGAGCCAGTGAGACGCAGTCTGATTTTTAGGAGGGGAGCGGTGTGAGGCTGCCGCGTCGCCTCCGCTCCCTGAGCCCCCCTGCCAGCGCGGTCTCGGTGCAGACGTTGGACAGCTATCGCAGGCGCAGATCTGGCAGCCAAGTTGCGGCCGTGACACATCTCCGATAGCGCGCGGAGTGCCCAGCAGCCTGCCGCCGCTGTTGGCCGCCCGCCATGCCTCACCCCACTGACTCTCCCTTATATCTCCGTATTGCCAGCTGCTCTCTGTAAATACACCAAACCCGTAACGCTGGCTGCCCACACACAAGGCGTTTCAGCAGAATAGTAAATACGAGGAATGTTAAAAAACAGTTACTAAACGTCTTATCAATCTTGAATATGTCGCTTTGGGATAACGTAGTGCGACATCTAAGGACAAGAAGCATGTGTCATCACCTGCCAATAAAAACTCAACGCTGTGTACTCAGAAAACAAGATTATGTACACCGTCTTTTTCTACTTTCGAGATAGGGTCACACAAAGTGTACTGGCCAAGTTCAAGTCTGAACAGCTTGAGCATCCGCCTTACAGCCCTGGCATGTTGGCCTGTGACTTCCAGCTGTTTGGCCCGCTAATAAGATATAGCTAAAAGGGAAGCACTTCAACTCGGACGACGAACAAGGACACAGAAGAGGACTGACTCTTGTCTCAGCCACGGGCGTTCTGAGAACAAGGAATAAGATTAGATTAGATTATACTTGTTCCATAGATCATATATACGACATTTCGTAAAGATGTGGAACGTGTCAGTTTTGTAAATGTTGTCTACACTTGACAATCTATGTTTTAAGGATGTTTTATTACTTATTATTTTTTTTTAAGTTTTACCTAACACTACATCTACATTGTAGAAGGAGTTGCTATTCAGAAATTCCTTTAATTTCTTTTTAAATACTAGTTGGCTAACTCTCAGACTTTTGATATTACTTGGTAAGTGGCCAAAAACTTTCGTGGCAGCATAATTCACCCCTTTCTGAGCCAAAGTTAGATTTAACCTTCAATAGTGAATATCATCCTTCCTCCTAGTGTTGTAGCTATGCACACTGCTATTACTTTTGAATTGGGTCGGATTGTTAATAACAAATTTCATGAGTCAATATATATATATATATATATATATATATTGTGAAGCTACAGTGAGTATCCCTAAATAAATGTCTGCAGGATGCTCTTGGGTGGGCTCTAGCAATTATTCTGATTACACGCTTTTGTGCAATGAATACTTTTTTACTCAATGTTGAATTGCCCTAGAATATGTTCCCATATGAAAGCAGTGAATGAAAATAGGCGTAGTAAGCTAATTTACTGAGATGTATATCACCAAATTTTGCAATGACTCTGATAGCATAAGTAGCTTAACTCAAACGATTCAGTAGATCTTCAATGTGTTTCTTCCAGTTCAGTCCCTCGCCAATGCAAACACCTAAAAAATTTGAATATTCTATCTTAGCTACAGATTTATGATCAGAGTCTAAATTTATTAATGGTGTTGTGCCATTTACTGTATGAAACTGTATATACTGGGTTTTATCAAAGTTTAATGAGAGTCCATTTGTAGAGAACCACTTAATAACTTTCTGAAAGCTATCATTTACAATTTTATCAGTTAATTCCTGTTTGTCAGGTGTGATAGCTATACTTGTGTCATCAGCAAAAAAATAAAAAAAATTAAAAAAAATAGTTTAGCATCTTCGTGAATGTAGAATGACAAGTCATTAATACATATTAAGAACAGCAAAGAAATCCTTGGTCTCGTTAAACAGTGCGTTAGTTGTGCTCATGTCTCCCATGATTTACTTTTGAGTAAAAACTTCAATTATACCCACAATTATAATTGTATATATGGCCCCAACAGACAACTGACAATTTCAATGGAGACGGATTAATACGCTCTATCCCTTACTGGAATTCAGTATAGACTCCGAGCAAAAGGAACTAATGGGCAGGGGGCGCTACTATCGTGGTGTGCTACAAGGTGAGAATTTGGGTTGGAAGGGAAGCGTGCCTGGATGGCCCAATTGCTTTAGGCGACCGCTGTCCCAAAGCGGGTTTGAATCTCGGCCGAGAACAAATTTTCAACTTTTCCGCTGGAGTTATTTCAATGCCCTGAAACGGTCAAATTTTTAAATATTTCGAATTCGTTTAAGCCTGATCAAGCTTCCGAAGTAAGGAGATTTATCAGAATTCGATAACTGGAGACGGAATTCCCTCCTTTCAATACCAAGTAAGACACTCTCAAGAGTAATTCTAGAAATGATAAAAAAAGAGAGTTAACTCAAGGCAGAGGAAAGTACAAGCAGGATTTCGAGAAGGTTATTACTGTATAGACCAGATCAACACACTACGCATAATTGTAGAACAATCCACAGAGCTGAATCATCATTGTACCTACTCTTTATAGACTTTAAAAAGGTGTTTGACAGTGTGTGACATTACAGATAAAGGGGGAAGCTGATTGTTTCCAAGTGAAAAGCAAGTTTTGACAAGCTGTTGGGTTCCCCAGCCGGTTGGCTAACAAGTGAATGGAATACAGGTCGCTAGAAAATCCCTAATCTGCTCAGAAACAGGAAACAGCGGTCTTGGATTAGCAAGGGTGGATATCCCAGATTGCAATTGAACTACAACATAAATACACACATTATTCTAAAAATCCATATAAAATCAGGGAATAATCGTGCGGCAAATATAAGTATATGAATGGATTGAGGAGAGTTGGAAGAACCAAACGCCGTAATTACAATTTCAATATCCCTTACAGATAAAAAGTCGATAAATTGCTGTACTGTAATAATAGTATTATAAGGTACGTAGTGTTTATTAGTAACGGTTTAAGACGCAAATGGGCAGCATTGCACCACGCTACCTATCTTAAAAGACGCACCACGTTATTTCCGTATTCTTTCGATAAACTTTGTTTTACTCTCTTATTCTGCTTTTCGTTGAGGTAGTAATATTTTTGTGTCAGAACATATATTTCACCACCGAAACCAAAAAATGAACCCAGCAATGCGCATTACATTTAAATATGATTTTCATTGTATTTAATATTATTCTTAGTAACGGTCGTTTTATGTTGTAAACTGCCTCTTAAATATTTCATGGCTGACTAAAAATAGTAGATAATTTATACATAAACAATTATTTGGTATTTGTGGACTAGAACTGAATATATTTCCATAAAAAGCCATGATAGATTAAATATTAATTGTGTATCTATATCTCGACGGCAGCAGTATAAATATTAATTTTGTAACTATATTTCGACGGCGGCAATATATTTCAACAGTCAGAAGCCACGCTTCAGTTTCAACTGATTTTAGTATTGTTAAATATATATTTGTTTGTTAAATATAAACAACATTTGTAGGGAGGTGGTCAAAGTATTTAATTTTGTGATATTCAAATGTATAATATTTTTGAAGGGATATTGTATTTTAAATATGAGGCGTTAGGATACTTGGAAGGATACAATTTCGGGAGCAGAGAGAGCATGCTTTCGAACGCTTGGGAGGGAACTCGTAGCTTGGTGGTGATAGGTTGTTACTATGAGAGGTCTGAAGCCGCGTTACGAACTTGTGATTTGAAGAGATATGCATATGTGGATTTAACGGGCCTGTGACTGCAGAACTTGGGCTCTGGTTGAAAAGTGGTAAACTATGGACGGTAGCAGAGCTGTGGAACTGTGATAATTCAGCAATCGTGTATTCGTGTGATGACAAACTGTGTTTTATAACAAATACTGTAATTAATTGCGGATTAATTTGGAACTGCAATGTTCGATGGACTTCATTAATTTACGAGTGATAATTTGGAACTTTTACTCTCGAGTGCGTGTGATACTTATTCTGCCTCTCATGAACAATAGTGGGGGAAATATTCAGATATTTACCGATGTATAAAGTAGGACCACCTCGGCATTTTAATGTCCCAAAAGAGTAATAAACTCCATTTATAAAAAAATTATATCGTAAGTAAATCTCCTCTGAAGATTATCTTAGAATAAATTTTGTTGGATATTCATAGCTTTAATTTATGTTTGTTTAAATATATTTTTCACGTCATCATCTGCAGAGTGATAGACTGGCTAACTACAGATTAATTATTGATCAAATTTATAGTTTTGGTAGCTGTTAAGAGCATAGAAGCTGACATACATAACTCAATCTTAATGGTTAGTACCTCCTATGGAGGAGGAGTGTAATAGCAGAAGAGACTGAGAAAAAGGGTAGCCTGGACTGAGATCAAGACACTGACGCAGAACAAAGTCCGATGGAGGGAGTTCATTGATGTCCTATGCTACACTTAGGAGATACGGGAAAAAAGTCAAGTAAGTCATACCTACATTGGTGGTTCTTATCTTTGTCACTTGAACACTCCCCATATTTTACGAGGTGGTGGTATATACGAATTGCAATAAAAATTCCATATAAAACTTGCCCAATTTTATTGAATACAGAGATAAAGCTTATTCCAATGCTTTTTCGTTTCGTGTATTCGTACACAATTCGTACACCGGTTACTGCGAGTTGCTATTGACGTATTTATCGAATATCAGCTGTAGAATGTTGATTTTCAAGATCTGAAATCGTTATTTTGTTTACATTGAGGTTTTCATTGCGATGTTTACTGTACTGTAGTTTGTAAACATGCCGCAATTATTTACACATGATAAGTGTGCCTATATGATATTTGTATACAGCATTTGTTCAAATGTTCAAATGTTTGTAAATCTATGGGACTTATCTGCTTGGTTATTAGTCCCTAGCTTACCAAAAAAACTAAGTAAACTAACCTAAGGACAACACAAACACACATGCTAGATGGAGGACTCGAAACCCCGACGGCGAACGGTCGCGCGTCCTCAGTACGGCGCCTCAGTGCGCACGGCTATTCCGGCTATGCATAGCTCCTTGTAGAGAATACGGCATATGATTTCCCAACAGCAGAGTCCCAGGTTCAAGGGTGTTTAACTGTGTGTTCAATACCTTGCGTGACACTGATTCAAAAAACAATTTTTCAAATGTTTGTATAGCTTACGGGACTTAACTACGGGATCACAGGTCCCTAAACCTACAAACTACTTATGAACTAACTAAGGACGGCACAAATATACATGCCCGAGGGGGGATTCTAATCCCCGACCGTAGTGGTCGTGCAGACCGTGACTGGCGCGCTGCAGTCCCCTCGGCCACCGCGGCCGGTGACACTGATTCAGACTGTGGATGAATTAGAAGACATTACACAGCTAGTAGAACATTGTCCTTCAAAAGCACGCGTAGAATTTCTGCATGTTTCGGTATTCCTCATACAAGAGTATTAGTTTCATCGGTATCATTTACTGCTCATTTCAGGCAGGAGGTGATTGGAATTTTGTCGATGGATACTTGAAAATCACCAAATCATACAATTTTTACTCTTCATTGATGTTGATACTTTCACTATAGACGGCATCAGCAACCCTAATAATTTACATTATTCGTCCAAAGAAGCCCAACATGCCATTGTAAAAACACATTTTCAATAAAGCTTCTCTATAAATGTGTTGTGTTATTAAGAACACAATCAGCTGATTGGGCGTTTTGTGTTACAGCATTGTATTACAGGACCCCGTTATCATATGTTCGTAAATGGCGTGGGCGAATTTGCGATTCTTTGGGGGCCCATATCTCTGGTTCTATTCATTTCAGAGTGAAGGGGTAAAATGTTCTGGATATATCCTGGCCTAGTGATCATTTGTGTACATATTAGAAGAATGGGTATACTATAGCTATCGTATAGTACATCGTCAAAATTTATAAACTTACACACACACTTCCTGGAGCCCGTCCTGGAGCCCAATGGCGTGTAGTCTATGGTGGGATTTAAACGGTTTACAAAAGCACCATTCATTCACGAGCGGTTCCTGAGAAAAACCATGATTTTTGGGTACCAAAAAAACGAATTGTGGGGATGGTCACTTCTATACTTCCTACTCATTGCAAACCTTCGAAATTTTTACCATATGTTTCTATGATGATATTGTCGAGGCCATTTTTAAATTTTTCGATATCGTTGTCCGTTACAGACATCCAGAGGTTGAAACTTATCATAATTTTGCACAAAATCACAAAACCCCATTTCAGCCGTTTTAGCACCGTGAATCGCAAATATCTAAATAACTAACCATAGAAAAGTGTTCAAATATTTACAATACATCCTGTAGACATTTATCTATAAACGGCATTTTTCAGTTTTCGTAAATCTTAGCCCGTTAGCAAGATACGGCCGAAAAACCGCGATATTTTGCTAGAAAAAGTGCGTATTGTGCTGAAAGACGGCGTTCGGACAGCTCTGAAACTTACCACGCGATTTGAAAAAAGGTACTCGGCGAAAAAATTTGATTTTTGTACATCTTAAAGATTGAAGTCTTCGGTCGATGAAGGGGTGATTTTTGTTTTCGTTTACTTTACAGGTAATATGCAGCATCCGGTTTTGTGAACTATTGCAACATTTTTTAAAGAGTTTGCAGAGGTGAAAACACATTTCGTAGACTTCTTGTATGGTTGAGTTTAGGTTAGACATAGCTGCGTATGAAATATAGATAACACATCGAAATTTTATTTAAAGTTTAGAGCAGTATGATATCTTATGTGGTTCTTGAGATATCGGTCCGTGAATGATATCAGGCGACAGTAATAGGCACGAAAACGCTATTTCTGATTGTGAGGTAACGAATCTCGAATAGGAAATGACTAAAATGTTATGTGCATGTTGTTTAGGTGTTTATCTGGAAAATCCGTTTCCCGTGTTTGGAAATGTGTATTCGTTATCGCGATACGCTACAAAAATCATAATTTTTGGTATCAAAAGATCCAACTGCGTCCGTTGACAAATGTACACTTCTATTCAGGCAAATCGTCGTAATTTTTACGATGCGTTCTAATATTATGATTCCGGAAAGCTTTGAAAGTTTTTCCGATAATACTATCCATTACCGCGATCTGTAGATTCCAAGTTACCGCACATATTCCTGATAAATATGCAGTGTTATTAATCCCTTGATATTTCATCAACATTCACGTCTTACAGGCCACTGGACGTGAAAAATTACGTCATCGTAATGGTTGGATCAACGTTCGCATGCCAAGATTTTTGGTGTGGAAGTCGGAATGAGGAATGAGACAGCTGTTTCCACACTTTTGTGTCACACATATTCGCCTTTTCTGTGCTCCGGCAGGAGCATTTTCAGATGGTATATTCTTTCTTCAAAATAAGCTTCCAGCATTATCGGAGAAAATTCCTTTGGCTGTAAGAATGCTTATGTCCTTCCATGATGACGGGCCTCCTGAACATTCTAAATGTCAGGTGACCCATCATCTCAACCTGACAATCCCCGAAATATGGGCACGTTGCTTGGCCGTCGACGTCCCCGGACGGCACCCTTTGATGTTTGCCTGTCAGGATGTTTGATGGTCCTGGTTACGAATACTGCAGTCCTCATAAAAGATCGCAAAGACGAGCTTCACTTTGTATTATCGAGAGAAGTAAAATATAAATTAAAGTGTATTGGAATTTTTGGAAATTAACGTTGAACCCCATTTGCTTTCCTTTTCTGGTTTACGTACTAACAGCTGTATCTGTGTCCGCAATAAAGATTGGACATATTTGATATGGGTTATTTTATTGCAATTCTTCTATATTACCACCTCAAAAATTGTTACTATTGCTCGTGAAACACGCTATATGTAGACCCACCGCCATGAAACACACACATTGCAGAGGTGGAGTGGCTTGTGTGCCTCAACGATAGACAACAGCAGCGAAGGGCTGCTCGGGGAGAGGTGAGGTAAACTGGTGGTTCCTGCATAGGGGCAGCGGCCATTTCACTAATTACAGGGAAACAGTTTGGGTGACAGGCAGTCCTGGTCTTGTAACATAAAACCACGTGGCGTTATCATTCAAATGCTACACACGCCTGAAAGCAAGTAGAAACAACAGGCTCTAATTTACCTGAGGCCATGCAGCTCTACTGTATGGATACACGATAAAGCTTATTTCGGAGGTAAATTAGTCAACCATTCAGATCTTCGGACTATTGAGGAAAAGTTAATTGGGAAAAACGAAACTGGCAGTCTTCTGATCGAAGCGTGGGATGACAGATCCCTTATCGGTCAGGTAGTATAGAAAATTTGAAAAGAGAAATTGACAGAATGAAGTTTAAAATAATAGAGATTAGTAATGTTCGTTGACAGAAAATCAAAACCTACTTTTACAGCTTTGTAGATTTGGAGAAATCTTTTGACTATATTGACTGGAATATACTCGTCTAAATACTGAAGGTAGCAGGGGCAAAATACATGGAACCAAAAGTTATATAAAACTTGTACAGAAACCAGACAGAGTCGAAGGTAATTACGGCGGTGCAGTTGCAGTAATGTGTCGTCCTCATCTTTTCGTCATCATCGTCACGCAAGTCGCCCCAGTGGCGTCACTTAAAGATTTGGACCAGGCAGGCCGAACACGATCCCAGCTGGGTTCTAACAGCCAACTATGCCAAACGAAATCATCATCTTCAGTTGCAGTAAGACAGCTGTAACCTCTCCCCTGTATTGCGGTGCCAGTATACCAACGTGGTCATCTGCCGCTACCAGCAGTCCACTAGACGCCCACAGAGGCGCCGCGCAACAACGGCCATTCCTCACACGTTCTTTAATTTAACCCAAGCCCGTCTCTGATTATCACCACTCTTCTTCAAACCGAAGCGACGCCCAGTTGGAGGACATGCACAAGGCCATTGAGCCATACGAAATTATTAAATTCTCTCTAGAAATGAATCTATGTATGATCCCTATACATACCAACACAGCTGAAGTAATTTCGATTCACCTTTAGTAAATCTTCATATTAGCTCAACGGGTGATCCTGTGAAGTTTGGTAGCGATCGGATCAAGATATTTATTAACGTTCACTTAAAAGCTTACATCTAGAATTTGCCACGACAGTAGCCCCCCTAGCGAAGGAAATCGCCATCCTCCTGTAACTATAGTGCTGCCCTAGGAGCGCTAGCGTAGCTTCCGTGACTGGTCTTGATGAATATTTGCAGTGAAAAAATAGTTCATAAATTATGACAGCATCCAGTAACGAGCCAACACCTCATATGTGCTCTCTCAGCTGATGTATCAGTAACTGTACTGAACTGCATCCACATTGATGATTAAAACACAACAGCGCTGTTAACCAGTAGGCAATAGACGCACGTGATGGTGACTAAGTGGTTGCTGTAAACGTTTTCGGTTTCCAATCTACTTAAAACATGCACCCCCCCCCTTGGGTCATAAGCGGTAATTAGAAGAACACAATCTTACTATAACACACCATTGTATTACTTAAGCATACTGTCGGTTTTCAGAGCATTTTAGGCTACCTGGGCAACAAAACTATTTGACATTATCGTTTTCGAATATCCAGGGCTTACTGAAAGCCTCGCACGATATTACTTACACCAATTATTGACAGACGAATGAAAAACTGGTGTAATCCGAACTTGAGGAACTGTTTCAATTTAGGAGAAATGTAAGAACACAGGAGGCAGTACGCATATTACGACAGATCTTGGAAGATAGGTTAAGGAAAGGGTTACCTACGTTTTTAGTATTAGTAGATCTGTAGACAGCTTTTGACATGGTGACTGGAATACACTCCTTCAAATTGTGAAGGTATCAGGGGTAAAATGTAGGTACCGAAGAGTTATATTTAACTTTTACAAAAACCAGACAGCAGTCGAAGGGCATGAAAGGGTCGCAGTGGTTGGGCAGGGAGTAAGACAGGATTGTAGCCTTTCCCCATTGTTGTTCAATCTGTACATTGAGCAGGCTGTGAAGGAATGTAAGGAGAAACTTTGAGTAGGAATTAAAGTTCGGGGAGAAAAAATAAAAATTTTGCAGTTTGCTGATGACACAGTAATTCTGTCAGAAAAAGCAAAGGGTCTGGAAGAGCAATTAAAAGGAAGGGACATTGTCTTGAAAGAAACGTATAAGATGAACATTAACAAGCGTAAAGCGAGGGCAATGGAATGTAGTAACAGAAAATCAGGCGATGCTGAAGGTATTAGATTAGGTAATGAGAAAATAAAAGTACAAGATTAGTTTTGTTATTTGGGTAGCAAAATAACTTCTAATGACCGAAGTAAAGTAGAAATAAAATACAGAATGGCTATGGGAAGAAAAGGGTCCATGAAGAAGCGAAATTTGTTGACATCTAATATTAGTTTAAATGTTAGCCGCGGTGGAGTAGCCGAGTGGTCTAAGGCTCCTCGCTGCGGAGCGCGCGGTTGCTCGCCGTCGGAGGTTCGAGTCCTCCCTGGGGCATGGGTGTGTGTGTGTTTGTCCTTAGGTTAATTTACCTTAGTTTAAGTAGTTTGTAAGCTAGGGACTGATGACCACGCAGTTTGTTCCGATAGATTGACAAACATTTGAGCATTTAAATGTTAAGAAGTCTGATGAACGATACTCCTGTACACCACAACATCATCATCAAATAGCCCCAGATTGCAAATCACTCGTTCCGTCAAATCATAATTCATATTTTCGACCTTCGTTAGCAGTTTGCGGTGTGGTACAGTGTCAAACGTCTTTCGAAAATCGAGAAATACGCAGTCTTCCTTTGCCCTTCATCCATAGCTTCCAAAGTGTCATGAGAGAAAATGGAAAGCTGAGTTACGCACGATGGACGCCTCCTAAAGCCGTGCTGATGCATGGACAGAAGCTTTTGTTTCTCAATGAAATTTTCTATATTACAACTGAGACTACAAGAATTCTACATAAAACTGATGTTAATTATGTAGATCTGTAATTTCGTGGGTCCGTTCTTTTGCCTTCTTTATAAACGGGAGTTACCTGCGCGTTTATCCAGTCACTTGGAACTTTGCGCTGCATCAAAAATTCGCGATAAATTAAAGCTAAGTAAGGGGCCAATGCCGCACTCTTTCTAAAACCGGATTGGTACCTCATCTGACCTGGCGCCTTGTTAGTTTTCAAATCTCTTTCTCGCTGATTTGAGACCATTGCCAAGGTAGTGTGTTCCGCGATATTAGCGTGATTTCTCCGTGCACCGGCCTAGCAGACGGGCTCCGACAGGGGCGAATAACGAAGGAGCGGCGGCGGCGGCGGCGAGCAGTTGGCTGAACTGGCCGGCTGGCAAACAGCACCGCCCAATTACAGCGGCGCCCCGGGCACTTGCCGCGCGCTTTCAGCCTGCAGCCTTCAGCCTTCAGCTTTCAGCCGCCCCGGCGCCCTCTGCAAGATTCAGCTCGTTGCGAATTCATCAGCGGCAGTCTGGAGCAGGCGCACCTCTGCAGGTGCTGCGCCAGCACGGCTCACAGCTCACAACTCACACGCTCTTTCACAGGGCGCCTATGGAAGTTACGAGCGCTCAAAAGTTATGATTCCACAGTTTTCATGAGCTTTTCTAATATATAAATGTTCTGTCAATCTTCATGTCCACCATCTTGTCCAACAGCTGGTCGATAAGTTGAAGATAAAGAGAGACTGAAAGGAGAGTGGACTGATAAAGGAAGTGAGAGTAAGGATTGGAAATGAAATGTCGGAAGTAATCACCATTCGGAGGGGTGATACATAAGGTTCTTGTTTAACTTATATATGTAAGACTTTGTTGCTAATGCTTAGACGGAAAAAGAGGAATATGTATATGTGGGAATGGAATAAAATAGGTCTTAAATTAAACCCCACGATATCCCAGGTCATCCTCATATCTCGTCCAGTATTAATCAGACGGTATTTTCGGGAAACAGTCCCTGAAATACACTTCATTAGTACCCAACTATCATATCAAAAAACGATTTCCAGTCCATGGTGTACAGCAATCAGTGAGAATAAATATTCCTTCAGTGAAAAACCGTCTTGATTTCTCTTCCTCTAACGAATATACCTCTTCTATATCTCTTTCATCAAATTCTATAGTCTCATGTCTCTGCTCGATGTGAATAACTCACAATCTGTAAGAACATAACGAGACAATTCCTAAATGGTAATACGGCTGATGTTCACAATATGAAAGGTGCTTACTGTCCTTTACGAAGTCATCATTATTATTGTCTTTATTATTATTATTACTATTATTTATTTGCAATCAAGACGGTTTTTTACTGAAGGAATATATAAAAAAACAGTGAAAGACCTTGAATTAAAACGTACACTGGGAAGAACAAGCAGTTCTACCTTGCAGGAAATCGCTCTCTTCCTTACAAGTAATCCGAAAGTTTTGAAAAATATTTACAACCCAAGTTAAACAAAAATTAGTCTTGCCAAATCTTTACTACTGTGATGTAGTTCAACACGGCACAAATAGCAAACATTCCAGATGCCTCGAGTTAGTGATAAATGCTTGCGGTAGGTACGCGTGCAGTTTACGATTGTACGATCATATCACTCCTTCATATACCCAGCTAGGGTGGATGCGTCCATATAAGTCGCGCGATTTTCAAACTCTGTGCTTACTCATTCATTTCTTAGCCATCGCCGGCCGCGGTGGCCGAGGGGATTGAGGCGCTCCAGTCACGGTCTGCTCAGCCACTTCTGTCGGGGGTTCGAATCCCCCCTCGGACATGGATATTTGTGCCGTCCTTAATGTTAGCTAGTTCATAAGTAATTTGTAAGTTTAGGGACTGATGATCCCGTAGTTAAGTCCCATAAGCTCTACAAATATTTGAACATCTTAGCCATCAGTGCCCCCAATACTTATCTTATCACGTGAAACACATATCTTAATTCCACAACCGCAACATCTTGACTGTACCCTCACACAACACTAAATATTCCTCCGTGACGTTCTCCATCTCAGCCATACGACTATGGAACACACTGACATGTGATCTACGTCTTACCTTAAAACAGTCTACATTCAAGAGGAAACTCAAAATTTACTTATTATCGACGGCATAGTCTCCATTGTTATGCTCGTCTCGGTACTTTCTCTCTTATCTCCCTCATAACTTTGATTCTTACCTTTCTATTTCTCTTCCTCTAACAAATATACCTCTTCTATACCTCTTTCACCACATTCTATCGTCTTACGTCTCTGCTCGATGTGAATAACTCACAATCTGTAAGAACATAACGAGGCAATTCCTAAATGGTAATAGGGCTGATGTTCACAACATGAAACATGCTTACTGTACTTTACGAAGTCATCATTATTATTGTCTTTATTATTATTATTATTTTATATTCTTATAATTATCTTTATATAATTATTATAATTATTCTAGTAATAATCTTTATATATTTTTAACTTTTTAACTTCAGGAGATATGACGTAATAAACAATTAAATGCGTGCGAAAATGCTGCATCATGCGACGTCTGCTTCTATACCACTGTTCCGATTTCAACCAAATTTCGTACACATATCCCTTCCATAAGGCAACAACGTAGGGGTAAGAACTGCTTACGACACATAGTTCAGGAGCTATCACGTCGTACACAATTATATGGTGAAAACGTGTGGCATCATGCGACATGCGAATAAGAACACTTTATTCATTCTAAAATCTTCATGACATTTTGGACACTTGACCTTGAAAACAAGCGTAAGGTCACTGCAACATAAAATTTTGGATGGTGCATGACGGAGGATACTTTACATATGGACTTCGTCAGATTCCACAGTTGTATTGCGATGCTGGTGAAATTTTTAAATATCATTGAGCAAATCAATTTATCAGTGCAGTATTAATATATTCAGATTACCTACAGTCATTCCAGTTTATTAAGACTTCGGCGAAGTTTCGAATGAAATAAAATTTCTGTAAATTGCAGCAGCTCCCTCTGGCGGTAATGTTACATTTTTCAGGGCGACAATCATCAAAGAAACATTTAAAACATAAATATAGTTCACACAATATGAATTTTATGTAACTAATTTGAAGTAAGAATTTTTTCCATAAATATGCTTTAGTGGAAAGCATACTCCATTCCGATTTTTAAATAAAGGTTCTTTGGCTGTCAGCTTTGATGCATACCAAACATACCGAAGCATTGGTGTGAAAACCACCACCAGAAGAAATTTTTTGTTACCAACGTATGGTTTTACTGCGAATTTGAAAATAAATACATAAATCTTATATATATATATATATATATATATATATATATATATATATATATATATATATATAGTTAATGATTGTTTGTCTTTTTGCTCGTATTATATGCACGGCCATACCGTACATTCAGTTACGATAAAACTTTGTCGACTCATTGCTTGGACTCGTGCGAAGGTTATAGCCATACTAAAATTCGTATTGTGCATGATGGAGGGTGCTTTACAGTTAGTTAATTCGTACCTTACGCCATCACGCCGAAATGGCTGGATGGATATAATGAAATTTGGAACAGAGATAGCTTATACCCTAATTAATAAATGGTCTACCTTTCGTAAACCACCATATGTTGCTTGGCGGAAGATACCTTATATTGGGTATCGATGTTTCCTACTCCTTCATGCTGAAAGGGATGAACAGATTTGAATGAAATTTGGAATGGAGATACCTTTCGTAAGCTACCATACGGTACCTGGCGAAGAATACCTTATAGTGGGTTAATACGTTTGTTTCTCTTCACGCTGAAACAGCTGGACGGATTTGAATGAAATTTGAAATGCAGATAGCTTATAACCTGAAATAACTAATGAGCTTTCTTTAGAAAGATTACCTTACAATGTGTTAACAAGTTTGTTACTTTTCACGCTGTAATGGCTAGACGGAATCGAATGAAATGTAGAATGAAGATGCTTATACCCCGAATTAATGCGTGGGATTCCTTTCCTAAGTCTTCCTAGGTGCTTGGTGGAGGGTATGTTACAGAAATATGGAAATTGTTTGACTGTTCACCATGAAAGTCAGGACATAAAAGTATGTTTCGAAGAAAGAGATTCTTTTGATCTGCAAGCCAGTTAATTCAGCATGGCGGAGGGTACCTCTCGACTTTGACACCGTTTGAACAGTCACCATGAAGCTTGGCGCATATATGAATGTTTTCATATATGAGAGAGAGAGGAGTAGCGGTGGAGGAGATGTAGAGTAAAATTATAATAAATACCTATCACTTGCGTTTAACGTTAGTAGCAGAAAGCTTTATTGGTAATTAAGGTAAATATTCTGAACCATGCGTGCCACCTACCGGTCGGTTTTATAACTGTCTACTCGTGAACCCATCGCGAGCTCGCGCAATTGTATGTGATGAGCCCTGAGGATAGTACGCCAGGAGGTCGCATGTCGGTAGCGATGCGTGTTCTAAATGTAAATAAAGTGTAGATAATATTGTTTGACTAGCTGAAAACCCGGCGTTGCCCGGGTATTTATTTATTTATTCATTGAAGTCTTCCGTTAGTACAACTCTCGCTGTTCACTTGCTCCTCCCCCGTCTCCTCCTGTCACTTTCTCTGTCCGTTTCCTCCTCCCCTCCCTCTGTTCATCTCCTTCGACCTGTCTGTCACCGTCTCCCCTCTCTCATTCTCCTCCCCTCTCCCCTCTCTCTCTGTCCGTCTGCTCCTCCACCTACTCCCCTCCCTCCCATATATGAAAACATGCATATATTCGCCAAGTTTCGTGGTGACCGGTCAAACGGTGCCAAAGTCGAGTGGTACCCTCCGCCATGCTAAATTCAAGGGCTTGCAGATTATAAGAATCTCCTTCATGAAAACATACATTTATGTCCTGACTTTTATGGTGACAAGTCAAAAACGTTTCCCTGTTTTCTGTAACATACCCTCCGCTATGCACCTAGGGAGGCTTACGAAAAGTATCCCATGTATTAAATCGGGGTATAAGCTATCTTCATTCCACATTTCATTCAGTTCCGTCCAGCAGTTTCAGCGTGAAAAGTAATAAAGTGCCGCGGCGGAGCGGACGAGCGCATTGGGGCGCTCAGCTGCGATGCTCGAGGCCGTTCCCCGTCAGGGGTTCGAATCCCCTCTTGCGTATGGATGTTTCTGCTGACTTTAGTATAAGGTAGTTTATAAGTAGTTTGTAAGTTTAGGAACTGATGACCTTGCAGTTAAGTCCCATAAGCTTACAAAACATTTCAAGTAAGAAACGTTAACATATTATAAGGTGCCCTCCGCCACGTACCGTACGGTGGCTTCCTAAAGGTAGCAGATGAGTTATTTCAGGTTATAAGCTATCTGCATTTCAAATTTCATTCAAATCCGTCCGGTTGTTTCAGCGCGAAGAGAAACAAACGTATTAACCCACTATAAGGTACTCTTCGCCATGCACCATATGGTAGCTTACGAAGGGTATCCCCATTTTATATTTAATTCAAATATGTTCATCCCTTTTACATGAAGGAATATCAAACATATTAACCCATTATAATATATCCTCCGCCACGCAGCGTATGGTGACTTACGGAAGGTAGCCCACTTATTAATGAGGGTATAAGCTACCTATGTTCCAAATTTCATTCATATCCATCCAGCCACTTCGGCATGAAGGCGTAAGATACCAATTAGCTAACTGTGAAGCACCCTCCACCATGCACCATACGAAGTTACTTTTAGTATGGCTATAACCTTCGCGAGAGTCCAAGAAATGTCCACTTTGGTGGTAAATGGATTTCCCATTTCCCTTTTTTGAGCTGTAACGTGTTGCCGTTACATGTTAAAAAAATAAAAATTCGTCATTTCCTTTTATATTACTTTATCTAAAAAATATTAACATGTTTACTTTTTGTAAGTAATATTTTTTTCTCAACCAAATGTTCAAATCATCGTCGCAATATCTTCTGATCCGACCCTGCGACAAACAGAAATGGGTTGTTGTAACAGTTTTCTTTCACCTGCTACAGTGTACTACCATTAGATGTCAGGGACATACAGAGATGCTAAGACATTTCCCAGAAACTTCGAGGCACCCCTGAGATTCTGGTAAATATGCTTCCTAAGGACAAAAAGTGACGCTTTTGCATATGTATTTCCTAGACCCCTTTCTATATCGACTTTGGTAGTAAGCATATCCCCCAAGAACCCCAGAAAAACGTTATTTGGTGATAAATATACTTCCCACAGCACTAAAAGCAATATTTAACAACATACGGAAACCAGGCCCAGTGCAGCGGACTAGCAGCAGGACTCTTGAGATTACAGAAGTGGTACGAAGTATTCCCATGAACGCAGTAAATAATCACCGTTAGTGGGAAGGCCAGCGAAAGTGTTAAACAGCACGAGAGTGAGAGCTATTGGAGGGAGATTCATGTTTCTATGGAACGCGCGCTACAGAGTGAACACATTATTCTGCAGCTTTTATAGGTGACTAAAGGGAAACGAGGAAATTACAGTTGTAGTGAGGCGAGTAGTGCAGAAAACGGTCGCACGTGCCGTGGGCTGGCAGGGCGCGTGCGTTTTATGGGCGCGGGTTAAGGACTGCGCGACGTACGACCGCATTAACGCCAGCCCGCTAGTTTGTCGCCGGCAGAAACCCGCCATATTTATGCCCTCGCACAGGCTTGTTTTTTTCCGACCCGACGCGACGAGTGCTTGCTCTGAATATGGCGGCAGGGACAACAGCTAACTCACCAGTAATATTACAGCTGCTCGCCCAGACCAGCTTGTTTTATTAAATTGCGATGAGACACAGGAAAAAATTAGCACAGACTACAGTAGTCTATAACGACGGTGACATTCACATTCATTATTAAAAGCTACTGCGTCGATAAAATTACGTCATATTAAAAGAATGCAAATTCCTGTCGTTTATCTGGCCCTGGGTACCTTCAGCACAAAGCCTCCTACATACTTTAGAATCACGTATTGTGCGGCAGCCAAACAGTAGTGTACCAGTATCGGTAAGATCACGTGAACATCGACCGTTGCTTCCGAGGACCCACACACTACGTTTACATGCAACACATCTTCCGGAAGACGAAAACCGATTTTCGCTGTCGTGTTTACGTGGCAGTGCCTGATTCGGATTTTCTAGCCCGCTTAATACGCCGGCTGAAAAACAGCTGATTCGGTTCCTGATTTAGTCAGTACAATCGCTAATTTTTTTATTCAAATACACTCTAAATATTTATACTTTTAAGTCACATTAGAAACTATCACTCTGTCCATATGTGCCGAAAATTATTAACAAGAAAACACAATCTTACAAACCAAGAACGCTTCAAAAACGGTTGCGTTTACATGGGCACGAAAATCGATTGTGGAACTGGAAAACCGCTTTAGAGAAGCGGATTTCCAGAATCGATTTTGGAGTGTTTACATGACCAACCAAAAGCGGAATTGGGAAATCGGTTTACGAAATCCGGTTTTGAGAGCCCATGGAAACGGGGTGATTGCCCAATACGTACTCTACTCAGAAAGGTGTGCAGTTTGAAAGGCGGCCACTGTGAAACTGTGCTCCATTCGTTATAACACATCTTTCTTTGACTTATGTGACAAACATAATGTTCAATAATCACATGTTTGTTAAGCTTATGGGACAAATGCGGGCTCATCAGTCCCTAAACTTACAAACTACTTATGAACTAACTTATACTAAAGACAACAGAAACATCCATTCCCGAGGGAGAATTGTAACCTGCGACGCTGGAGACCGCGCGATCCGTAACGTGGCGCTCCAGACCGCTCGGCTAATCCCGCGCGGCACATAATGTTCCATTTTAATGTGTATCTACAAAACAGAAATGTAATAATCGAAAGAAAAACAGCGCCCTGTGCCTCTTGAACGGTTTTTCCATAAAATCTTACAACTAAATGCAGGTTATTACGTAAGCACGAACACGAATTATAGCGTTCAAGTTGTTACTACTCCAAATTTTAAACGTTTATTTATGATTCAGTCCCATAAAGCTATACCGTAGGTATAAAATATCATAGCACCCATAATATAATGGGCTGAAACCAACAGGCACATTTCTGATCAGCATTGTTAACTGAGACGCCAAAAATTTTCATATAGACGATTCATAGTTTACCTTAACTTTGAATTTTACAAAACCATTACAACCAAATATCCAAATTATATCTTAACATTTCATGTATATACTACATATATACAACACATACCTGTTTGATTGTAATCATATATACAACACATACCTGTTTGATTGTAATCTCGAAGTCACATTTCACAATCCATGATCGCATGAGACAAAATCACGAAAATCACATATAAAAATATGCCATTGGAACCTAATATCTCGTTAGAACCGTCATGAAGTCCTGATAACGAATCAAATACTCATAAATGATACATAATATACGATAAAAACGAATTATTGTATACAGCTGCACACTTCAAATCAATGTAGTACTCAATCACAGGTAGATAAATAATTACACCATAATGCACTCGCTAATTTAACATTCAATCTAATAACACACACGAATTTTATCTGTCACATAAATTAACAAAATTATATACTTTTACTGAGTAAACGAAAGGACGCCATTGAGCAAAGTCAAAATAAACAACTTAAGTTGATCTCGAACCCGAGGGCTGATATGCTTAAAATAGTAATAATGATTTCTGCAGAACGTTCTAATGTATTTATTTGTACACACAACCGCAAAACAATTGTATTCCAGGTTTTCTTGATGTTTCATCATTTATTAACATTTTCTGAATCAAACTTTTATCCATTTTTGATGTGAAACATGCGACTGTAACATAAATAAGGTTTAGGAATTACTGCAACCAGTCGCTTTTTTTGATGAAGATATTTCTTGAGCATAACCGATTTCGAGCTGATTAGCAGCTCATCATCAGATGGTACATACAGAACATATTAGTGCAATTTTCTCTGCGAGGATTGCTATATATCTGTGGGAAGACAGAAAAAAATGTTCAAATGTGTGTGAAGCTTATGGGACTTAACTGCAGGGTCATCAGTCCCTAAACTATGAACTACCTAATACTAAAGACAGTACAATCATCCATACCCAAGGGGGGATTCGAACCCCCGACGGGGAGCGGCCTCGCGCATCGAAGCATAGCACCTCAAACCGCTCGGCCACTACGCCGCGGCGGGAAGACAGAAAACAAGAAGAAGTAAACACTACTTATGTTACAGTGATGATTTATTCAAGTTATTAGCTAGGAGGTTCATTACAAGACTACACACAAGTGTGTCGCTTTCTCAACTGACATTACACTGCACAAACACCATATCTCATGTCTTGTATAAATTGTAAACAAACCAAAGAGTATTGTTAGACTGCAGGCTAAGAGATTTCGTATGAATCCAAAGAGTGACGAAAGTTTTATTTATGGGATATAAATATAATACTAATTTAAATTAAATTAAATAATAACAAAGGTATTACACTTATATCCTATAAATAAGACAAAACTTTCGTCGCTCTTTGTATTCATAAGAAATCTCTTAGTCTGTAGTCTAACCACACTCTTTGGTTTCTTTATAATTTCTAAAAGACGTGAGAGTTGTTGTCTGTGTAAATGTCTGTGAAGTGTAATGCCATTTGCAAAATGTTTTTCAAAACTGACAAACTTGTGGATATACCTCTAAAGACATCCTAACTGTATGTAAGAACTTTAAGACAAAATTATAAATAGTGTAACATAACACATGTAGTATTTGCTTGTTCTCGTTTTCTGTCTTGCCACAGATATACAGCAATACTCACAGAGAAAGTTAACTCCACTAATATGTTTTCTGTGTACCATCTGATGAACTGCTAGGCAGCTCAAAACCGGTTATTGTCAATAAAAGGCTTCATCAAAAAAAGATGACTGGTTGCAGTAATTTTTGAAACCTATTTTCTGAATTATGTAGACACTTCGGTCTGACAGCTTTCATTCACTTAACCACCTGGAACCTGAGAACAAGTAAAATAACATGATACATGTGTAGTTCGGCGTCGTGTTCTTGTCGTTGAGGAGAGTCGCTAGACCTACTAGACCTATTGTCGGACCTATCGGGTGTTTCCAAGTAGCCTTGTCCTTTACAGTTCTATCAGTTTCCCTATAACGACCCATTGTAACACATGGTTCTATGGTGACCATCCACAGGTTTACTCCTTTAGACACTTTAGAGTGCAATTCATCCGACGACATTTCTGTATCGTCTGGTGATCCAGATCGCTCCCTTTTCACTTATGGATTGCAAGATGCAATAAAAGTGTCGGAACGCTTACCCACTACGACACTTCACGCACCCTGTTTATAGCTGCGTGGTAGGAGGAGGGGAGGGGGTGTGCTCTTAGGCCGATCAGTTAATTATTCAGCCACGAGGGCCGGCCTACTGCTTCCTCCGCCATGCACTTCGGTGATGCTACTACTCTTCTGCTCCACCTACAGCAGATAGCACCGCTGTAAATTGACTGGGAAACCGCTCGAAAAACTAAGAACCATCTATAACGGTTTGTGAGAAAATGTTTAATATATTCCTCAGCAACACGAAAAACAACAACAACAAACACGAATCAGCTCTACGACCTAATTCCCATTAACATGTACAAAATCTGAATTTATTGGTTTCATTTACTTGCAACCGGTTTCACTGTTACTGTACACCAAAATCGGTTGCAAATAAATAAACTTACTACACATGTTACACAGTTCAAAATGTTCAAATGTTTGTTAAGCTTATGGGACTTAACTACAGGGTTATCAGTCCCTAAACTTACAAACTACTTATCAGCTAGCTTATCCTAAGGACGGCAAAATATCCATGCCCGAGGGGGGATTCGAACCCCCGACCGTAGTGGCCGTGCAGACCGTGACTGAAGCGCCTCAGTCCCCTCGGCCACCGCGGCCGGCTGTTACGCAGTCGTTAACCCAGTTTCCGTTACAGGATGCCTGTAGGGAAACTTAACCCTATTGGTCCTTACAGCATTCCCTCCTACAACGGACAATTAATTACCTAAGACTTTCTGGCAGATTAAAACTGTTTGCCGGAACCGAGACTCAAACCTGGGACCTTTGCCTTTCGCGGGCAAGCGCTCTACCACTGAGCTATCATGACACGACTCACAGCCTGTCCTCACAACTTTACTTCCGCCAGTACCTTGCCTCCTAGTAAATGTATTAGGTAAATGTAGAAAGTGTAGAAAAATATCAAGTAGGAGAAACAATCCCGTAAAGTTCGAATACAGTATTAGTAGTATGCTGCTTGACAGAATAGCGTCAATTAAATACCTAGGCATAACGCTGCACAGAGATACGAAATAGAACGAGCATAAGGCAAATGGCCGCTTCATTGAGAGAATTGTGGGAAGGTGTGATTCGTCTGCAAAGGAGACCGCATAGAAAACGCTTGTACCACACCGTCTTGAGTGTTGCTCAAGAGTCTAGGATCCTCACTAGATGGGTTTAAAAGAGAACATAGAGGCAGTTCAGAGGCGATCCGTGAATTTGTAATTGATAGATTCGATCAATCCGCGAGTGATACCGAAATGCTTCGGGAACTCAGCCGGGAGTCGCTGGAGAGAAGACGACTTTCTTTTCCATAAGCAGTGCTGAGGAAATTTAGAGGGCCAGAATTTGAGAACGATTCTACTGCCGCCAACCTACATTTCGCGTAAAGACCACAAGGATAAGATTAGAGAGATTACGGCTGATACGGATGCATGCAAATAATTTGTTTTTCCCTCTTTCTATATGGGACGGGAACAGGAAAGCAGGTAACTAGTATTGGTACTGTGTACCCTCCGCCACGCACCTTTGGATGGATTGCGAGTATGTATGTAGATGTAGACCACAACGTTGTAACGCCCATTTACTTGCAATTTTTGCAGCAGGAAATGATTTGTACCTACAGGACAATTCTCGTCCACATACTTTGCATGAAAATCAAAGTGCCCTGGAAGACGTACGCAAGATGTGTAGTAACTCCCTTTCCGGTACGATGTAAGAGCAAGTATAAGATATGAAACGACAACTGACACGTACGAGTATTCATCTCATGACTTTTACAGACCTACGTAAACACGCCGAGCAGCCGTCGTACAATGTATCCCACTATGGTATTCGCCATCTGTGTAGTCGAACTGACGCACTGCTGCCCCTGGAGGCTACGCCACTACTATGGGAGTTCCGTCATGGATCGACATCTAGTACCTGGGTACTCCTTTACCTACTAGTCTGTAAATCTAACCATTTCATATACTCTATATGCATGGTTTGAATAATAAATCTTAATTGTAAAACCCTAAGGGAGTATACTAATGTTTATTTCCTATTTTGTAATTAATTATATGATAAGCATGCGCACTCAATTTGTCTGCATAGGTTGAAGTCGTATGGTGTTGGTGACTAACAAGATCAAATAGTCATATTTCCAAATTCAGAAGTTGTCTCGACTTGACATGCAAAATGAGTTGGCTGCGAAGCAGCGAAAACGTTGTATCACCTTACTGTCAATTTTTCATTTTCACCTGTACCAGGGAGACTGTGCTACAGCTTTACACGAGTAAAATAATGTGAATGACGGTGTCTTGCAAAATAATAATGATAATAATAACAAGATGTAACTACTCTTTGGCAATATATTTTTTTTATTATTTCCTAAGAAGGAATTTTCCTCTCCAAAAACTAAATTACGAATCGTTTTAATTACATGCACAATCGTCAATAAGATACTTACGGCAAATGTAATCAAGACGAACATCGAAGCAGACAAAAGAATACGGAATTGCACATGTTTGATATGCCTAGATATTCAGTGAATACGATTTAATTAAGATTTATAAATGATGGTGTGTTTGGAAACCGACAGGAAAAAGAAATTTTTCAGGTTTTCCACTAATGATGCAGAAGACCAAGTTTCTCATTTATCATTCAATAATCAAATCAAATAATACAGAAGGAATACGAATGAAAATAACAGAATATTCTGTTCCGCAGGTTATTTTCAAGATATTTTCCGGATAATTTTAGTTTCACTACATTATTGAAAAGTGACGGGTGTGGCGTAATATACTACGATTATAACCTGAGTAAAAGCCAGAAGTGAGGTATACTGTTTTTATTTAACCGTTTTATGGCAAACCTTTATTAACCAGTTAACAAAATGTGAAGTAGATGAACATTTTATTCGACCACAACTACATATGACATTGTTTTGGGCAAACATAGCTGAGATAAGAAGGCAACAAACCACTTCCTAAGCTCGAAACTTGTTAGAATTTTACATTATTATATAAGGCCAGATTGACATAAGATTTACCCATGGCTACTCCATAGTGTTTTTAACAGCTTATATTCATCTGGGAACTGTCTTTTATCTTTAAGGCAGCATAATTATTTATTTATATGTCTGCAACTACGTAAACACTCTGCAAAACACATTTAACTACAGGGCAGAAAGTTCATCGAACCGCTTTTGTGGTATTTATCTGCATTTCCATTCTCAAATAGCTCGCTGGAAAAAGGAGCGCCTAAATCGTTTCGTTTCCTATCTGATTTCTCTTACTTTATTATGATAATCACGTCTCCCTATGTAGGTGACTGCCGACAAAATACGTTGGCATAGAGAAGAGAAAATTGATGAAAGAAATTTCGTAAGTAAATCTCGCCGCAACGAATAACGCCTTTCATTTAATGATTTTCATTCCAACTCGTGAATCATTTCCGACAGTGTTCCCCTATATCGCGATAAATCAAAGCGAGCTGCCTTTCTGTGAACTTAATATCTTCCGTCAGTCTCACTTTGTGAGGAGCCGACAATGCGCAGCAATGGCACACACAAGTGTAGTGTAGGCAGTTTCTTTAGTAGAACTTCAGAATCTTCTAAGTGTTCTTCCAATGCAACGTAGTCTGTAGTTCTACTTTCCTATAATATTTTCAGTTACTTTCCAATTTAAATTGTTCGTAATTCTTATTCCTCAGTATTCAGTTGAATTTTCGGCCTGTAGGTTTTACTGATTTATCGTGTAAATAAAGTTTAACGGATTTCTTTTAGTGTTCATATGGATGATTTCACAGTTATTATTTCCCATCAATTTTCGATTTTTGCACCATGCATATATACGAGTTTAATAGCATTCAAACTGTGCTACCGTCATAATTTATCACTGATCGTCATCGCTGATGTCTCAGTTCGCTTATTTTTTGTTGTGAACAGTAACAACAGTGATATCCTGGCCTAGCATCTCCTAGTACGCGCGGAAGAAGAAACAACTGAACAAACTGTGGCATGTAAGGAATGTATGATAGGCCTTGCTTTAGTTTTCCACCTTCTTGCAGTGTTTCGAAGTGAAACTGCCTTTCTAGGGAACAATAGTTTTTCAGAGAAAATTAAGTTTATTGTAATTCTAAGTAAAACTTTGCTAAATGACAGTATTGGCTAATTTTACACTTCGCCGCCTTTGCTGCACATTCTCACATGGAATCTGCTTCTTAAGGAAGCAAACACTATCATAGTTCTCTGTAAATATTACAACCAGAATAGCGGATCAAGATGTTTCACTGTCCATATATGCCTAACTGCATTATCAGTACATCATCTCATACATCAGATTAACTGGAAATGCCGTTACATACCTAGTTACAGACTTTTGACATGCAACATATTGTTCACAGCCGTCCAAGCCAACATCATACAATTTTGAACGATAAGAATATCTGGCAAAAACACACCGGAAGCCGAAAGTAGTTCCATAGAGCTCTCTTCCCACGAAGAATATTTTGTTTCCTTTGATATTCCATTACCCTTTGAGAGTGGACGACCAAGGTATACTACATCTAATTGAACGATAACATTAATATAACGTAAAAATGCATTGCTGAAAAGAATTAAAAATTAAGAATACGTACATGTTTTAAAATAATTGAACTTTGTGTTTGTGGACGTTAGTTTTTGTGGAAAATATTGTCTTACTTCTGACCATTCGAATCCAATACGAAAAGACCGGAGATGTCATGGTCAAATTTGTTTGGGACAACACTTTATACAAATACTGAATTATTTATCCCTGTATTCTGCTAGAATTTTTTTACTATTTCACTACGGCCGTTTCGGCACAATGCCGTTGTCAAGTTGTATTTCGCTTACATATAGCATCTGTTTATGCAAATCGATGGATATATTTGTGGCAGATAATTTGATGTTATTACCCACTGTGGTGATACCCATAAACAAATTATCAGACACAGATATATCCATACATTTGCATCATGATGGTCAGTAGATGGATAGGTCAACGTAAATTTATAGGTTTGTATTTTAAAAAGTAAATACACGTTCGTAACAAAAGAAAAATCCCCATTGCGAACTATAAATGTTTCGAGTCATACGATACAACACGTCCGACGTCAGAGGTCAAAGCCTACGGGTGGTATCCTGTGCGTCAGTTGATCCTAATAATCATTCATGAAATTTTATGTCTGAGATTTGCAACGATGTGAATAAGCTTAGTTCGGACGTCACGTTTGAAAATGGTATTCACAAAGAAGTCATCTTACACGGAAAGTACTTGGGCTCGAACAAACACTTATACATCAAAATCGTACGATAGATAATGTAAAGATCCCTTATTGCACTAGTGACACTCCCGCATCTACAAAACTCTGCAGTCGTCCGTTAGAGGCCACTGCGTGTGTCTTGCCACATTGCACTTTGACCTGTCGGTTCGCCAGTAGGGACGGTGCCAGTGTGCCTTCGAAGTTGTGTTTTGTGACGTCATTTGTGTGGTGAAGCGTCAGATGGAGCGGCGATTGATAATCAATCCTGCTAAAGTATTGCGATTGGTTGAGATGAAGTTACGAAGAACCATTCTTCGTGAAGATGGTATTAGATAGAAGATGAATCATTCGCATGCTTTCTCGTATCTGTTATGGTACAGAAATATGAGCTTAAGTTAGATACTGTTCTAACACTAATACATAATGATAATAGGGATCATAATGACGAAGAACTCATTGCTAGCGGTAGTGCTACGGTAAGTGCGGGAAGAGGCGATGGAAGTAGTGGCAGTGAATAGCAACAGTTTTCCGAGAAGAAGCTTAAAGTTGCAACTATCATCACCGCTTTTGGTGACAATACGCTAGAAAACATGTACGACGATTATTACATAAGTTATAGTTCAGATATCTGCATTGAGTATGGCATCTACAATTACATCTACAGTGCTATCTGGAGCACGATTGCAAAGTTTTGCATTAAAACGACACCCACCAGCACATTGAGGTGTACGTAGAGATACTGTAACCAAACGTTCATACAGATATGTTTGTTCGTACCAAAGGCACTTTCCTTGTTAGTAAAGGCAAATGTAACGAATGTCAAAACCTAAATATTTGCTTAATTACTGAGTACTTGACTGTAGTCACATAAGAATGGCCGTGCACACTAAGGCGGCTTTCTGCGGAGCGCGCTGCTGCTCCCTGTCGGAGGGTCAAGTACTCCCTCAGGCATATGTGTGTGTGTTTGTTTGTGTGTGTGTGTGTGCGCGCGCGCGCGCGTGTGTGATTTATTATTATTAAATGTTTGTAGAACTTATGGGACTTAACTACGGGATCATCAGTCCCTAAGCTTACAAACTACTTATGAACTAGCTAATCCTAAGGACGGCACAAATATCCATGCCCGAGGGGGAATTCGAAGCCCCGACCGTAGTGGCCGTGCAGACCCTGACTGGAGCGCCTGAGTCCCCTCGGCCACCGCGGCCGGCTGTGTGTGTGTGTGTGTGTGTGTGTGTGTTGTCGTTAGTTAGTTTAAGTAGTTTGTAAGTCATTATTGATAGATCTGAAGCATTGAATTAAAATTTGTGGTGCGGCCGGGAATCGAACCCGGACCTGCATGCTTACTAGGCAGACGTCTTAACCGTTAAACTACCACACCACTAACGATTAAGGCGCCTCGGAATAGTCTATGTCCGATTTCCCTCCACAACACAAACTTTAATTCAGCTTCTTTGTTCCAAAGATAATTGCCACTACTGCCAAGGTTCTCCATGCAGCGGAATAGCACCTCAGCAATGGACATGGTGGAACAATCCTGTTACGGTGATATAAATATCAATTAATACAACTAAAGAATCCCAGAGACGGATTTACGTCTCAAATATGTCAAAGACATTATTGATAGATCTGAAGCATTGAAGCTTCTTTGGAACAAAGGAGCTGAATTAAAGTTTGTATTGTGGAGGGAAATCGTACATAGACTATTCCGAGGCGCCTTAACCGTTAGTGGTGTGGTAGTCTAACGGTTAAGACGTCTGCCTAGTAAGGGTTCGATTCCCGGCCGCACCACAAATTGTAATTCAATGCTTCAGATCTATCAATAATGTCTTTGACATATTTGAGACGTAAATCCGTCTCTGGCATTCTTTAGTTGTATTAGTTTGTAAGTCTAAGGGCCAATGACGGCTCCAGTTTGGTTCTTTAGTTTTTCAAACATTTCATTTTGAACTTGACTGTAGAACATGTACTGCACTCTGCAGCGGTATTCCAGAGTACGGAGGTGACTAGCAAAAATCAAACTAGACACATAGAAGTTATACTGAAAATCCACAGCGCACAGCTGGGACCATCACCTGTGGAGCAGTGGGCTGGCACTGGCACGCCGGGTGCTAAAGAGGCTGTCGCGGGCGCGCACAGGCGGCAGCTGGCAGAACGGTTTCCCGCGTCCGCCGTACGTCCGGAAATTAATTATTTGCGAGGAAGCTGGCGGCGGAGGCGGCGGATGCGGCCTAAGTGGGATCGATGGCCGGCAGGCGGCAGCCTCGCTTCCGCCACACACCTGCCGGCAGCCCGTGCCGTAGGGGAGCGACCAGGAGGAAAGCGGCAGTGCTACCACTGGCTGCCAACAGCTTTGAATTCCACCTGCGCAATTGGCGTCTGCGTTTTTCGAAATAAGGATTTTGCTTTCTTGCTGGAAATTGTTTATTTAACCCATACGCGTATCGCCCTTTTTTCATCATTATTGCTTTCTAGAAATAACAATTATTTTTTAGATGTAGTATTTTTAGGTTGTAAACAGATCTACATATACATTCATACTCACCAAGCCACCCGATAGGTGTGTGGCGGAGGGTACCTAGAGTACCACTATCGGTTCTCCCTTCTATTCCAGTCACGTATTGTTCGCGGTATGCCTCTGTGTGGGATCTAATCTCTCTGATTTTTATCTTCATGATCTCTACGCGAGATATACGTAGGAGGGAGCAATATACTGCTAGACTCCTCGGAACAGAGATGTTCTCGAAACTTCGACAAAAGCCCCTACCGAGCGACAGAGCGTCTCTCCTGCAAAGTCTTCCACTGGAGTTTATCGATCATCTCCGTAATGCTTTCACGATTACTAAATGATCGTTACGAAGCGCGCTGCTCTCCGTTGGATCTTTTCTACTTCTTCTATCCACCCCACCTGGTACGGATCCAACACCGTTGAGCAGTATTCAAGCTGTGGGCGGACAAGTGTACTGTAACCTATTTCCTTTGTTATCGGACTGCATTTCTTTAGGATTCTTCCAATGAATCTGTCTGGCATCTGCTTTACCGACGATTGATTTTATATGGTCGTTCCATTTTAAATCACTCCTAATGCCTACTCCCAGATAATATATGGAATTAAGTTCTTCCAGTTGCTGACCCGCTATAGTGTAGCTAAATGATATAGGATCTTTCTATGTATTCGTAGCACATTACACTCGTCTACATTCAGATTCAATTGCAATTCCCTTCATCGTGCTTCAATTCGATACAGATCCTCCTGACTTTTTTAAAATATAAATACGTGGCTACTTATGGTTTACCGATCGTGTTTACTGTTTGTAAAACTATACTTACCCAGTACTAGGACTCCTACCCCCTATCCCACCTTCCACTCTTCTCTTCTTCTCTTATAACCCATACCATACTCAACCCAAGATCTGTTCTCCCGCTCCCCCCCTCCCCGTTCTTTATGCAACTTGCGCCGCGGTGCAGTAGCCGAGCGATCTAAGGCACCTCACTGTGGAGCGCACAGTTGCACGCCGTCGGAGGTTCGAGTCCTTCCTGGGCCATGGGCGTGTGTGTTTGTCCTTAGGTTGGTTTCCTTTAGTTTAAGTAGTTTGTAAGCAACGGACTGATGACCACGCAGTTTGGTGTGATAGATTTACAAAGATTTGAATTTTTTTAAGTGTGTTAATCAGGCAGTAGATTAAATACGCATCTGCGAAGCAATGAAGATAATGTAGATGAAAGAAAACTTCAGTACATGAGGCTGTTACTTGATAGTTTTCGGAATTGTGTAAGAAGCTTTTCATAACAGGGGAAACAAATCGTTCACTGCAATATACAGGGTGTTACAAAAAGGTACGGCCAAACTTTCAGGAAACATTCCTCACACACAAAGAAAGAAAATATGTTATGTGGACATGTGTCCATAAACGCTTAATTTCCATGTTAGAGCTCATTTTAGTATTTCTCTTTAAATGTAAATTGAAATAATTCGTGCAGACAATTGTCAAAATACCCAGGCTTGAACATGTGCCTTTACAAGTACGACACAACATGTGGTTCATGCACGATGAAGCTCCTGCACATTTCAGTCTACGTGTTCATACGCTTCTCAACAACAGATTCGATGACCGATGGATTGGTAGAGGTGGACCAGTTCCATGGCCTCCACGCTCTCCACCCTCTTGACTTTCATTTATGGGGGCATTTGAAAGCTCTTGTCTACGCAATCCCGGTACCAAATATAGAGACTTCGTGCTCGTATTTTGGACGGCTGTGATAAAATACGCCATTCTCCAGGGCTGCATCAGCGCATCGGGGATTCCATGCGACGTAGGGTGGATGCATGTATCCTCGCTAACGGAGGACATTTTGAACATTTCCTGTAACAAAGAGTTTGAAGTCACGCTGGTACGGACTGTTGATGTGTGTTTGCATTCCATGATTAATGTGATTTGAAGAGAAGTAATAAAATGAACTCTGGCATGGAAATTAAGCGTTTCCGCACACATGTCCATATAATATATTTTCTTTCTTCGTGTGTGAGGAATGTTTCCTGAAAGTTTTGCCGTGCCTTTTTGCAACACCCTATATATTCATCTAATATATCAGCAACATGTCTTCTTTATTTTAATCTGTAATGGCACTGATAGTTACTAGATTTGTTATGTAGATGATTAATATGACTGTGTTATCATAGACAAAGACCCGAAGTTTACAGAGATTATAATCGGAAGTGCCACCTGCTATCAGAAGCAGTCGGATCTGCAGTTTTGAGATGGAAATTATAATGCTGTTGATTATCTGTTTAAATCAGGCGCACTTGTTTCTCGTGTGACTTCTTTGGGAGATCATGAACTTTTAATATATATTAGAATCTGTGTTACGAAAAGGATACCAAGATTGACAGCGTTTGTAATTTATTTGAAGCAAAATAAGTGGAATTACAAACTCAAATTTACATTATCTGGGGGCGGGGAGGATATTTCTTACATTAAACAAACCAAGATTATGAATAATCGCCTCTAGAGCCATTACGCATGTCAAAACCATATATTTGATGTTATATTTCCATTTCTTATGATAGGTGCCTTTTCTTAAAATATGAAATTGTGACATGCATATGGGTAAATGAAAACATTAAAACATTTTGGCACCCGCTTAAACTACACATATACTCGACAAGAGGGTTGTTTCAAAGTATTATTTGCACTCTTGTGAAGATTATGACTTAATGGACAGAACCATAAGGTACAGAAACTAGGTTTTCAATTAGATTTCCAACTATAATAATTACACTGTGTAGTAGCATTTTAAATATATTGATTAATTACTTTTGTAAGAATTTATACAAAATATTAAATTACTTATATATATTGTCAATTTTAAATGAAATGATTCAATAATTTTCATTTCATGTTGAAATGTGAGGAAGGAAAACTTTTTCAAAAAAGTTTTGATAACTTTGTTGACGATGTAATTTTATCGTATAGGTAAGTTAATGAAGTTACACTCGGTTCAAATGTGTTGTTTTATCATTTTTGGGAAATACGATTATATTTTTCATGAAAATTTTTACTCCTCCATCATCATCATAATGATTAGACTGATTACGCCTTTCAGCGTTCAGTCTGGCGCATAGTCCCCCCTAATAAAATTCCTCCATTATCCCCTATTTAATCCTAAAGCTGGTGACTCGTCTGCTGTTAAGGCTTTTACTTCAAAATCATTCTTCATCGAATCTAAGTACTTTTTTCTTGGTCTGCCTCGACTCCTCTTACTCTGCGCTGACGAACCCACGAGTCTCTTAGGTAACCTTGCTTCTCCCATGCGTGTAACATGACCCCACCACCTCAGTCTGTTCGCTCTAACTGCTTCATCTATGCTATTCATTCCTAGTTTTTCTTTGATTTCCTCATGGTGGACATCTTGCTGCCATTGTTCCCATCTATTGGTACCTGCAATTATTCTTGCTACTTTCTGTAACCTCAGCCTTATGAATAAGGTAACCTGTATCCACCCAGCTTTCACTCCCATATAACAAAATTGGCCGAACGATAGAACGGTGCACTGGTAACTCAGGTTCGAATCCCGGTTGCGACACATAGTTTTAATTTGCCAGGAAGTTTCATACACACTGCTCGTCCACACACAACTGGTCAAACAGTTCTTGGCGAAAAAAAAGGGAGTAGCGCAACTTGAACTCCGCCATACTCGCCGTAACTAAATTCTCCAGATTCCTTCCTGTTCCCTCAACTCAAACTCCCTTTGAAAGAAAAGATTTTGACGATATTCTTGACCTCTAACGAAACGTGACGAGGCTTTTGAAAACTATCCCAAAGGAAATTTCGAGGATATGTATCGCAGAGTTCAGCGGTGCATAGTTATGGGAGGTGATTATTTCGAAGGGCAGTAAAGTAACTTTTTCGTTCATCTACATTAAAGTTACGGGACTATTCACCGAACTTTGTCTCAGGTTGTATTAACTATTCCCAGAGCCGTCTCTACCTTGCGCGTGGTCTTGTGCAGAACGTCCGCACGGGATCCTCTAGCATCCTTCCCTTCTCGCCCCCCCCCCCCCCCCCCCCCACACCTATTCAGCAAAGGATTTACACGTTCGGCACGTTCGAAAGGATTCTAAGTTTCTCACTGAGATACTACGAATATATATGTAAGTACTGCAGCAGACCTACTGTTATGATAGGAAAATAATTAAGCGGAACACATCACCTTGTCTTCGAGACCATTTTTCACTCCTCTACGAGTGCCGCTCGGGGCAGGAAACCCGGTTTGCACTCTCCCCTCCCCCTATAAATGTGGCGCTTGATCTGCATTAATGCTGCGAAAAGTTGTAAAGAAAATACCTTTCAGAGAGCCAATAAATGTACCGAATTTATTTTCTTATTTCCCTGTCCACCATCGTATCTCAGTTGGCAGCGTCACTGTTCACCAATGCCAGAGACCCCAGGTTCGATTCCCTGCAGGGGACTAGGTGCTGTATGGTTGTCGTCATCATCACTTTCATAATCATCGACACGCAAGTCGTCAAAGTGGTGTCATTCAAAAGACTTGCAGTAGACAATAAAAGCCATACAATTATTTCATTTTCTATTTCGCAGAGGTCGCTACGTTATAGCAGTTACGAGTTTGGTGCTCATATAAGGCATTCCTCAGGGGGCTCAATGTTTTTTTATGAGTATGTGCGTGGCGAGCACGGGGCCCCCGAGCTAATGCAGTCTTTCTTCCTTCTTTACTTCGTGAACCGCATTTCCTTCCCCCCTCCTTCCCTATCCTCACTCATTCCCCTCCCCACCGGGGGAATGATAACCTTAGCAATTTAGATCCCCTATCCCAGAGGTGGGTACAAATCGGCTCAATGAGCAGCGCTCCGGCTCAGGCCGGAAAAAGAGCAGCGTTCGCGCTCGGCCGGTAGTTATCCTAGTTGCCGCTAGAGGTCTGCATGCTTGCTGGGGCACGTAGTTCGCTCTTATCGTTATATTTGCCGGCTCGACTGCACGCCCTGGACGTTTTAGAGAAAAGTTTCCAGTATTATGTTTATAAGTTACTTACTTATAAACATAGCATTTTTCAGGAGATACCCCTAGCAGTGTAATCTGTTCATTCGAGTTGGATACTAAAGAGTTTGCACTATTATCTTTATAAGTTATTTTATAACGCACTCAGCCAGGTGCATTTCTGCGGTTACGTTAGCGCGTTAGCTGCGCATAACGCCATCTAGTCTTCAGCAGGAACTGTGCGATGGACGCCAGCTGCTCGCGGCTCTGGTCCCGCTCAGGCAGGCAGCTCGAGGAGCGCGGCTCGCTCATTGCCCACCTCTGCCCTATCCCAACCAAACAGCCTAACCCAACTTACCTCCCACCGCCACCCCCCCCCCCCTTCTCCCTCATATAAGGCACAGCAGACAGGCGAAAAAACTCGCCGTGGCAGCTGCGGTGATGTGTTAAGTGCTTGGCCATCCTATCTGACGGTTCACAGAGAGCTGAGCAGGGAGCAATGTGCAGCTAGTTCAAGCCAGAAGAGCCTTTTCTGTGGGAGACGTCTGCTAACGGACGAATACAAGTCTTGGTTATTTGAATGGGTACGCAGGTGAGCTGAAAAACCATGAATCACATACAATTTAATTATGAGCAATAGTGACACTGGGAAATGGGTCTTGATGTACAAGAAGCGTGACATCATGGTTGAGATTTTCATTGGACTCAATGTATCCGTCAAAAAGTAACTCCCGCGTTAGTGCATACGCTCACATAAGGACTGGGTGTTTATGAACGAATATCGGGGTTTCAACGCTTTATAATATCCATCATATTAAATTTACAGTTATAAATATGTCAAATGAAAGAGCAACTCAAAAAGTTTTGTTTGGCACCAATGCATTCATCTAAACTGACTGTTTTTTGTGCCGTTTCCCGGCGGAAACTTTATGGGGCTTTCTTTTTTGGTGAACCTACGACAACTGCCACTTCTTACCTCGATACACTAGAGCAATGGCTCTTCCTTCAGTTGGAATAAGATGAGTCAGAGAACTTCATTTTCTAGCAAGATGGCGCGCCACCTCCCTGGCATAGCAAAGTACACGATTGGTTGAACGTCACTGTACCCAAGCACAGAATAGCCCAATGACAGGCCTTGTTTTGCATGGCCTCCAACTTCACCCGATCTAACGCCATGCGATTTTTTTTTTTTCCTTGTTTGGAGCTTCATCAAGGACCGTGTGTACGTGCCTCCGCTACCAGCTGACCTGCCTGAATTAAGAAACCGGATTGAAGCAGCTGTCGCTACAATCACTGAAGACTCACTTATGGACGTTTGGAAGAACACAGCTATAGACTTTATGTGTGCCATGTGACTAATGGTGCTGACATTGAACATTTATTAGGTTCTACCTAAGAAACCAGGTAAAACTGTTTGAGTTACTCTTTCCTTTGACATATGATTTATAATTTTATGTTTGATATAATAAATATTAAAACCCCGATATTATGTTATAAACAACCTGTATCATAATCCCTGGTTCCTTCGATTCCGATACACGCACAATTTTCTATATCTGAGGCGTACTCCAGTGGTCATAGTTGTGTCACAACAGGTATATACCTGAATCCCATAACTTTCAAAGTAGTTACAGAAATAAAATTACGGACGACAAATTACGTTCTAATGATTTGTGCAGGACACTGTGCGACTGAGCCGTTTGCATGCACCTAAGGTCCACCCTGACTATTCCTCCTGAAACATCTTTATATATAAAGCAGAGTGTCTGTACGTGCTTGTGTATTTGTGTGTACATATTGCATACAAACCTAGAGTTCTGTTCCAATCTTAATTAAAACTTGCACACATAACCTCAGAACCAAGAGGACTATCGCCGTGAGAATCACCTACAACACATAGTTCACGGGATATGACGTCATAAACATGAGTTGCGCGAAAAACTGCAGCATCACGCGACAATGTTGCACATTTCCACCTAAACCACTAGACCGATTTCAATCAAATTTTGTACACATATTCTTTACTGTTAGGTACCAATTGCTGCAACGGTAAGAACCACATACGGCACATATTTCAGGAGATATAACGACATAAACAATAGGAGTTGGAAGAAACTGTCACGTAATTCGACGAGACTACATACATACAGAATATGAAAATGAGAGTTCTTAGCGACTTGCAACAAACTTCAAACATAATTTCTAACATTTATTAAACTTCTTTCCGCTGTTCATGGAGTAAAACTACGGCATTCGGTATGACGTTGATATTTACATACAGAATATGAAAATGAGAGTTCTTAGCGACTTGCAACAAACTTCAAACATAATTTCTAACATTTATTAAACTTCTTTCCGCTGTTCATGGAGTAAAACTACGGCATTCGGTATGACGTTGATATTTACATACAGAATATGAAAATGAGAGTTCTTAGCGACTTGCAACAAACTTCAAACATAATTTCTAACATTTATTAAACTTCTTTCCGCTGTTCATGGAGTAAAACTACGGCATTCGGTATGACGTTGATATTTATAATTTCTACACTACACATCGCACCCCCAAGAAATTTTACAGACAGTGTATACTCATACAGCTGAATGTACCTTCGAAAATTTATCACAGTACGATACGTAGTTCATGAGATATGACGACAAAAACATTACCGTTCATGGAAACGCGCGCCACCACGCATCAGGTTTCAATCTATTACTTCTTTACTATGAACTGTATTGGCAACAGATTTTGTGACATACCGGTAGAGCATTTATACTAGTGAATATATACCTGCAATTTTATACAGTTGTACAAGATATAATTTAATAAATAAGAGATACTACACACTTTCTTGGGTAGAACTGACACATGATGTACCACGTTTTAATACATTTACATATTTACTACTAAGACAGTCCTGTATTCCAATCAGCTGAAGAAAATTCATAAAAGATGGCAGAGCTGTTAATAAATTTGAAACAACTTTGAACTGTGAAACGTTCACGGCTGCAGGTGAAAGCATTAGAGTTCTACAAAGCTACAAGGAAAGCAAGAAAATTAAACAGTGTACATCCAACAAGTACTCAAATCTACCTTTAAACTTGAAGAGACTGCAGTTTCCAGTGAGACTTGCATCTTCTATTACGATTAATAAATCACAGGGCTCTCCAAAGAATTTATTCATATTAGATCCTGGAGAAATAACAAGAAATATTGTCTATATCGGGTTTTGAATTACAATTAATCTAAGATTGTTACGTATCATTTGCATTTGATTACTACCTTTTTGTTCGACTACTGTACTTATAATTTTGAGCATTATGTAGACAGCTTTATTTCTTATATATTCTCCCATAAATAAAACATGTTTTTAGAAACAACGAGATGGACAAAGGGAGAAGGGCAGTGGCGGCGCATCCTGTGTGTTCACCGGTTCAGTGAACCCCCGGAAAAAAGCTCGTCGTGAAAAACAAGTAAATAAATAAATTAAAAGTGTTTTAAAACTCTCTTTTTTCGTTTAGTTCCTCTGTCGGAACATTTTATATCTATATTCAAAGTATTTTTATCGTATGAGAAACGTTTTACGTCACAGAGACAGCACGAATACAAGTCGCAGATAGGAGCAGTGGTCACGGCGTTGCAATGCACATGCACGGCTGAGTTTCAAATTCTCTCCTGAACCCCCTGGAGGAAGCATATGGGCGGTACCGTGGTAGGGAGGGGCGACGAGAAAATTAACACTGGCGTTGGAGCTGGTAGAGACGCAGCTCCTGGCTACTCGAGCTCTGACGGTTACGCCGATGGTGCCGAAGCAAGATTTCGGAACTACTGCGCAGCTCGCCTTGTTCATGTGTAATTCCTCCATGAAGGCAACATGCGTCCGTCATATTTGTTTTTGGTGCATGAAGATTTATAAAAAACACGTCATATTTGGTAAAATATCTTATAACTATAAATTAAAGACGCATCAATTGTAAAATTGTTCAGGAGATCAGATCATGGATAATAATGAAGTCACTCCTCTCCACCGAGCAAGAACAGCGGTGTCGTTAGCGGCATCGCTATGCGCTGTCGAAGGTTGTGGGTTCGGGACGGACTGAAAGCAATTTTTTTAATCAAATCTTATTTTAACAGAAATGGAACTAACAATGACTTTTGTATTGTTGCTTGCCACGTATCCTTGGACTTTTAGCAAAGTTGTCGAGAATTTTGTTTCAAAATATTTGGGGGAGAGCAACCTTTGCACAGGCGTAAGGTTAAGAGGAGGTGCTGCTGCTCATAGTGTCACGTGACCTGAAGGCAGCTTGTCTCTTCATCGTAACGGATTCATTTTGTTACAGTCACTTAACAGTGTAATCAGCTACTTTGCACTGTTTTAGTATTGATGTGCATATTCATGTGTTCTTGATGTTTATTATCAAAGAAAAAATAAACAACTTTCATTATGAAACTTTCACTCTGCAGCGGAGTGTGCGCTGATATGAAACTTCCTGGCAGATTAAAATTGTGTGCCGGAACGGGCACTCGAACCTGGGACTTTTGCCTTTCGCGGGCAAGCGCACTACCGACTGGGCTATCCTGACACGACTCACGATGCCACCTCACAACTTTACTTCCGTCAGTACCTCGCCCCCTACTTTCCAAACTTCACAGAAGCTCTCCTGCGAAACTTGTAAGACTAGCACTCCAGGAAGTTTCATATCAGCGCACAGTCCGCTGCAGAGTGAAAGTTTCATTTTGGAAACATCCCTTATGCTGTGGCAAAGCCATGTCTCCACCATATCCTTTCTTCCAGGAGTGCTATTCTTGCAAGTTACGCAGGAGAGCTTCTGTGAAGTTTGGAAAGTAGGAGGCGAGGTAGAGGCGGAAGTAAAGTTGTGAGGCGGCATCGTGAGTCGTGTCGGGATAGCACAGTCGGTAGTGCGCTTGCCTGCGAAAGGCAAAAGTCCCAGGTTCGAGTCCCGGTTCCGGCACACAATTTTAATCTGCCAGGAAGTTTCAACTTTCATTATCTTTTAGAAACAAATTACTGAGCTTTAAGCTTTGAACAAAAATGTGAAATAAAGAACTTGGTACGCCGACGCCTCAGCTCGAGTTGAAGCAAGCGGGAACAACATCCAGCACTCAAAGAAGACAACCCCCAGTCATCTGAAGCAGCCACTGGAGAAGGGATACCCAGGCAACTCCGGGTTTTCATCTATATTTGAACGATGACTTCATGTTGGCAGTGTGTTCATATTTTATGCTTGCGATACTGGCCAAGGCCAAAGTAATGATCCTATAAATGAACAAAAAAAGTTATACAGTCAAAATCCGTACTTCTGTTTTAAATATGACTGCACGACTGCAGCAGTCGTACGTCATGGAAAAATCATTGTCTACTTTGCTGCAGGCAGGCCATCATTTACAGCGCCACCTGTTGCGGCTGCTGCCGTTATTTGATCATCGCAGCGTGACCACTAAATCCTCCGATCCGGGGAGCAGGAGCGGCGCGTTCGCTGTAGGGGCGCAGGAATGCCGCGCTCATCTGGGGCCCCATTTGTCTGCCGGCCCCGGCGCGCACGGCGGGATGCGCCCTTCTGAAAGGAGCCGTATTGATCCGCGGCGCGTGACAATGCCAGCCGGAGGACAATCCACGTCAACGAGAGGCGCCCACTGTCTCCTTCCCCCGCGACGTAGGGGGCGACAGCTCTCTGAAGCGCGCCCCGCGGCGCAAAAATATTCGCGGCCGCGCCCGCTCCCCGACATCTGTCTCACGGCGATTTTATTCCGTAACCAGGAGGAGAAAATTGCGTAACATTGTAAAAAGGAAACTTGTCATCGAATAAAGGAAGATACCCATTCAAATTAAATCTGTGTACCAGAGTGAACAAAAGATCACAGACTGGCAATGCCGAATACAGGGTGTCCCATTTATCTTGACCACCCAAACTATCTCTGGAAGAACAACAGATATGTAAAACGACTTTCTTCGTTATCAATATAAGATGGGGACTCATGAATGTCAATATGAGGGTTGGAACTCAAATAGTGCAAACACTGCTGTAGAGACCTATGCAATGGAATCTACTATTGTTGCTGATAACACACATTGTTCACATACCTACTGTACCTCCCGAGCAAATGGACTCGCCCGTCTCACGTCACCGGCGTGCACACAATAGCGGGAAACACAGTCAATTGTGAGCGAACGGTCTAACGTAACAATGTCACTATGTTATCAGGACCAACGGAGTTCGCTCAGTATTCAATGTGCTAGCGGTCGTACAGCGACCAGATTTTTGAAAGAAGCGGCAACACTTTTTGCTCAACCCACCTATATTTTTGAACGACAATGCTCGGGAGAAGAGCGCAAGCTGTGGCTGTTCTGTCTGGTAAATGGTACTGGGAAGTACTGTACCATCCACCATACTCTCCAGACTTAAGTCCCTGTGACTTTGATTTCATTCCGAAGATGAAGGAACTACTTCGTGGCATTCGCTTCAGAACTGATCCAGAGATTCGACAGGCAGTAGACCGCTCCATTCGCACCGTCAACAGAACTGGCTCTGCTAAAGGTATACTAGGCCTTCCACATCGCTGGCAACGGGTGACTACTATCAAGAGCAGTAAGAGGTGCAAACATGTAACGCTTTTGTATCGGTTGTGCGTAAATAGTTGTCACTATTTAAGTTCCAACGCTTGTATTTTTAAACATTCAAAACGAAAGCAAATGTATTTTTAAACAGAAACTTGTGTGTTTTAAATGCACACCCTATACTTTGACAAATCACGTAAACAATGGCGTTGACTGCATCGCAATACGCCAATTACATCCTGAGATGTGAAGCGAAGTTGACTCTTGAAATACACGAAACGCGCGGCCAGCACACGTCCTGAGCAGCTTGGGGTTCTCGCCTGAGTCTCATAACTGCGCTGCAGCGCGTTTTTCGTATTTCAAGCGTCAACTTCACCGAGCAATATCTCGGGATGGATTTGGCGTATGGTGATGCAATTTTTCATGCTATAGATTGCCGATGAAATAATATAGGGTGTCCATTTAAAAACACATATGCTTTCGTTTTAGAATGTTTCAAAATATTTACATTCATGAGTCCCTGCCTTACATTGACTCCGCTAAAATTTGTTTTACAATAACTGTTGTTGTCTCATAGATATTTTGGGTGGTCAAGATAAATGAAACACTCTGTACAGTATCATTTAATTTTCTCATCATAGGGTGCGATGTTATTATAGTAATATAATGGTAAAATGTCCGCAATTTTTGTTTTTTTTCCTTTTTATTTTAGTTTCCACACTGCACAGTGTCATCTTCCTGCCACTGCTGCAATTGACATTTATCTGTTTAGTAAAGTGTTCTACATACATTTTGAAATTGTAATAGTGGATAAATAAAAACATTTTTGTGCTGATGGAAAGTTGAACTTAAAATAATAAAATACATATACTCAAAGAACCCCTACAGTGACATTGCTGGCTGAGCTTAATGAGCATTAAGGTGTATGATGCACATTAGTTTTTTATACTAAAAGTGTAAGTTTAATTCTATCTTACGTAATGTGAGTAAAAATTTATACTTTATTTATCATATCAAGATAATACTTTATTTAGGCATTTCATTTTACCTTTATTGTTTTATGTGTAAATTAAAAACTCTTTTTGGAATATATGATGTTTTGCTTTTATATAACATAAATGTTGCTTAAAATCTAATTTTCCCTATCTACTCTATTATTTAATATAAACTATTTATTATAATATATCACATCTAATTGAATACATCATTATAAGTAGTCTTTAATCAATATTAATTGTTTATTCAGATTTATACATTTGTCAAACATTGTAGCTACCTATGTTTAAGGCAAAAGAAATAATTACATAATATGATATTTAATGTAATGTAATCAAATATTTTACATTATTCATATTTGATATAATCAATATAATTTAGATATTTAATATTATTGTAGTAGTAAATTAATTAAATATATTAGTTATATGTTATTATCTTATCATTAAATTAATCATATTTAATATAAATATATATGTTAATTAATATTACAAATATATATTTAATTGATTACAACATTAAATTAGATGTTATGTAGAGTAAAATAATCTTTCTTTATTATTAATGAAAAGAAATATTAAATAATAAAGAAATAAAACATAACAAATTTGTTGGTTTACAAGTTCCATACTTATCTCTATAATATATAATAAAGAAGTTGTTGTTGTACACCTTGAGGAGTATTATTCTACTTTTTTATTTTTTATATCATTTTGCATTCTATTTTCCATAAGCATTAATTATGTTCTATCTAGTTTAATTTTATTTTATTGTACATGTTTCATTTACATTTTAAGAGTTTTATTGTTGTTAACCGTAGAATGGACAGGATTGGTCTGTGAGACCCAGATGGATTTTGTTTTATAAATATCTGCAAGAGTACTCTACTTACTAACAAACACTAAAAGATGTATTTTTCGTTCTTTTGTTGCATGCTTATTTTTTACTCAGTCTAGAACATAAACCTTGGGTCTGTCTGACCCAGGCTTTCCATTTGCACTAATTTTTTTTCGCCTATCTGTTCTAAGGTTTAGTTGTTGTACATCATGTGGAGTATTATTCTAGGTTTTTCTGTATTTTTATATAATTTTTAATTCTATTTTGTATATGCATTTACTACAGTCTATCTAGTGGAATTATATTTTTAATATACATTTTTCTTATCATTTTGCACTCTACTTTCTATGTATTTACTACATTCTATCTTATTTTATTTTTATTATACCTGTTTCATTTACATCTTAAAATTTCATTCTTGTTTATTTGTTCACTTTTTCTTTATGATATACTTAAGTTTTGCTTAACTAAATGTTCTTCTATTTGTATTAGGTTAATTAAATTTAATTAACAAGATATTTTGGTATTAGTGATTGTTTTAGTATTGTCATACTTCTTGCCAGCAGGCATAGTTATATGATTAATACAAGTGAATATTTTTGGTTAGTGCAGTATTAATTATAGGTCTAATTTTTTATTTATTAGGTGAAATTTTTATAGCTCTAATTTTTAAGTGTTAATTTTATTTCAGTTGGGTAGCATTAAGTAAGGTCTTTAAACCCAAAGAATGAGGCAGTATTTCATTCAATTCAGAGGAACCTATCTCATAATTAATAGTACTCTATATACTTTTCTTAATTTGTTTGTACATCTCCATTATCAGAAAATCTTTTTGAAGTTATAATTGTCTTGTTTTTTATTAATGATTATTCTGGGTCAAGGTGCAGCTTATTATTAAGAGTGTGATGTGTTAAAACATTTTTTATTATGAATTTAATTTTGTTATATTTTAAAGACAGTGGATTTGATGGTAATATGAATTATTTAATTTAAATAATATTAGCTATGGAGTGTGTATGCATTGCCCGTCACTCTCATTGTTGAGTATTAGTTATTTTAGAGTAGTATGAGATATTTTGAAACATAATAGATGTACTGGAAAGTGAAATCTAGTAAGTATATTCAAGGCATAGCTTGTTATTAGAGTGAATCATTTACACTGATTATTTTCCTGTGTAATTCAGGATGTCTCGACTAATTAATTTTATTGTTTTATTATAATGTTAATTATTAATTTGTTGTCTTAGTACATTTTATTGAAAATATTATTATAATACTTTATTCATAATATTATGACTTATTAATCATTAACTGTAATTAGAATAAGTAAATTGTATTTTTGTTCCTCTTCTATCAGGGTTTATCAAAATTTTAATTTAGTTTAATTAATCTCAATTTAGGTTGATCTACAAATAGTTGATATTTATTGTTTCATTGATTTTCTTTTTAGAGGATAAGCTCTAAAACTAATAACCTATGATTTATTAATTCTAAAATATAGTAATAATCTTAAGACCAGGTATTTTCAATTATGTTTTAGTTCATTACTTTTTGTTTAAATTTTATATTGATTACTGGTTTTGTATTGAGATGTTCAATTTCATTTAAAAAAAATTTGTAATAATGATGTAATTAGTACATTTATTTTGTTTATATTTTTGTTAATATGGGCAATATTAATGTCTGCTTGCTTATCAGAAACATGTCTTCTTGATAATATTTTGAAGTCTTGCCTGCTCACTGACTAATATTTAAGAGCCACAGTATCATGACCATGCAAAGGTAGTTTTATCATTAGTTTCTTAATTGGTAGCTGGAATGAATGGTTTCATGGGAAATTAACTGTCTCTTAATGACAAATTTCTCTCATTTCCAAAAATGTACAGTTTATTTACTTTTAAATAGTTCATAGTGTTAAATGCTCTTTGAACAAATTGCTTACTGGCCCTGCTTTTGCTTCAGGTAACGAAAATCACAATAAACATTCCATGCCTCCCACAGTCATGGAAACAAGAAAGCTAATATACAGAGGCCTTGCAGAAAAAAAATTACTTAGCAAATGTCCACATAGCCATACCCGAAATGGTAACAAGAATTTTAACAGCTGTGTATGTCAATGAGTACAGAAAACAGTGTTTGTTAGACAGACAGTACTCAAAAAAGGTGTGATGGATGCTTTTATCTGTTTTAATGATGGTGTAATTAGCAGGACAAAAGTAATGGACAAATCCAACCAGAAAATAATATGATAGCTGCTCTGACTGCCATAGATCGTCAACGACTATTTGAAGCTGCAAGGGCTGCAGAAGCCACCACTAAAGAGGCCAGAGTAAGGAAAGGACTCCTGACAAATTATGCAGAGGATAAAGAAGCAGTTGGCCAGCAAGATAATGCCATTGGAATGTTCTGAAAAAGACATGTTGTGAGTCAAAAATATTCTTTTCTCATTTTCTCGAAACTACATTTTCAGAATATTAGGTAAATATGTCTTCCTTATTGTTTTAGCTATGTTTACCAAACTTCTCACAATTGAAGAATGGAACAGTAGCTTTGTATTATGCCTAACACATTGCAAAAATGATCTATGTTTGTTATTCCATATATAATTTTAATGATAATTTTAGACAAAACAGTAATGAAGTGTAATAATATTTTTTTTTTTTTTTTATTTTCTCTGATATATTCCAAACTGCAAAACAAGAGGCATAATGTGTTCCTACAAATGTTGACAGCAGCCTGAAAAGAGGCATAATGTGGCCCTGCAATTTTTTTAAATGATTTTTGAGGCTTTTCACGTCAGTTTATGACAATTTCATACCCATATTATCATCTGAAAATTTAAGTAGTGTGACTTTTGATATTGTGCTGCTTGGATCCCAGACATGGCTTGAATTTTAGATAAAGAACTATTATGGCCAAAGACTCCCGATAGATGGAGTAGTCCGCATTTCACAGGGTGTCGAATGTAGGAGTCCTTGATTTCAAAATTAAATAGCTCGACACTTTCATCAATAGACGAGAGCAATAAAAGGTATGTTTATTGTGAGAGTTGTAGGAATTTTATACAGAAGTTGAGTATCTAAATAGTCTCAAAAGCTGCTATCATTATAAACTTCCTCTCCAAGATAATGTTCCACACTCGCAGGTGGCGCAAACGAACCATGAAATTTACGCTCACATCCTGTACTGTCTGCATGGAAATGTTTACAGATGTCACACAAATCGCAGATTCTAGCTCTTCCATCGCGGTGGCCTGGTTCCAGTAGACAGTGTCTTTAACTGACCCCCACAAAAAGTAATCGCATAGTGTGTCATTGTGCAAATATGGAGTACATTCCTGCACAATTTGCAATAAGCCAACACAATGGCTCTGTCGTCGAAATAATTCATTGACAAACCAAACACATCTTCATTAAGTTGTAGCCTAACACAGTATTACATGAAACACTTGGCACCTGGTCGATCCTAAAATGCAACACAAGCTGTAACTTTAGGAGAATACTTCGCGCTGCGGTGGAGTGGCTGAGTGTTCCAAGCCACCGAGCTGCGGAGCATACTGCTGGTCGCCGTAGGAGGTTCGAGTCCTCACTCGGGCATACGTGCATTTGTTGTCCTTAGCATAAGTTAGTTTTAGTACTTTGTAAGAATAGGGACTGATGACTAGAGTAATTCAGTCCCATAGATTTTCTAACATTTCAATAACGTACTGTGTGAGCAAATAACGTACTGGTTTCATTTCTTACAAATATGGATTTTCGAAATCCCAGAATCGAGAGTGTGGTTGTTACTCATTGTGAGAAGCTGGAGCGCAAACACTCTACTGCTCTGCTCATTGAAGTGTGGAATGGTGGCTTTGGATTTTTAATGAAAAAAGAAACATAAGCTTAATCTCAATATTTTCTGTGTTCTGGATCGCTTCAAACGAGTTTATCGTTCAAATTATCAGAATATTTTCTTCCATTTTGCTGAATAATTCGATAACCATGCTGAACTTTTAGATGTAATTATAGTTTGTCTGGGGCCAACATTTCCTGCTAGATCCTTAGCCACGTAGCATGTTCGTTCCTCCGACCAGTCCTGCTGCGTGGTTTTAATGGGACACACAACATAGGCCTCCGTGCGTAGAGGTCACATTACCGAAGGTGATTTCGAAATGTTTGTGTTGATATTGTGCGTCCTTTTGCTGCCTGGAGGGTGCGTTTCAGCTGAGATGCATTCAGCCTCCTGTCTCGACGGGCTGTAAATCGGAGATAACAGTCACCTCTTGTTAATGTTACCCATGGACGACCTTGGCCTTGCCTTCTTGTAATGGTTCTTGTTGTCTGAAATCGCGTACAGGTCCTTGAAATTACAGTTTGGGACAGTTCAATTGCTGCAGCCACCTCTCTCTGTGCCTATCCCTCTCTCAACCTTCCTATGGCACTGCATACTATTGCGTGGGGTAAGTCACATTGTTGTTGCATTTCACTACCTGCTCACTATAGTATCCGAATCGAACTGCTTGTGGAATTCGTGGAATTCTTCAACCCGTTCTGCAGCAACTTTATTACCACTATCTCGGTAGAACCGACAGAAAGACGTCGATCTAGTTTAGTTCATTCTGCTGATGACAGTGCTTCAGAACCTAGATAACTCAACTAACTGTTTGACCATTGTGTATATGATGTCTGTTCATAGACGGCCAGTGATCCGTCCTTCAGTGCAGTTAAGACCACCATCAAACTGTTAGTGGAATAGGCGATCCGCCGCGAGTAATGAGTAAAATGGCAAGGGCTGCTACGATAGTAGTGTGTGGATAAGTTGAAAATGTGCGTTTGACGGAGACGTGCTCGAGATGTGCAGGTATGTGCAGTGCTTTAGTTGCAAAAAAAATTAGGCGGTACTCTGCTCGGCGGAATGAAAAACATTTGGCGCCACTCTGCTCATCCCACATGAAATGAGTCAAATGGACATTTTAAGAAAATTAATAAAGTAAAGATTTCGGCATGTGAATACGCTAACAAAATATAGCTATAATTTGTATTGTATTCAAGGGTTTAGATGAGGATACCACCCATCGGCTTTGGACAACGGGATCTTATCGTAACTAATCAGGAGTAGCGTTCAAGAAGACAGAGTGCGTGTCCCTGCCGGGAATTAAAAGCAGACATATCACACGATAACCGTTACAAGATTCAGACAATGCAACTGCTTGGAACTGTTCAAGACGGAACCAAGTGTTTACCGCCGTAAGAAGCAAAACTGACAGCGTTTCAGCATTTGAACATGTACACATCTAGCTAGTTGAAGAAGCATTGGTAAAAGAGATTACAACACGCTTATATTTTAGTTCCTACTAGTAGTGCTACGACACACTATTTTATAATCTTAAACTGACTATCGTGCGAAAAAGACGGTTAAGTAAACATAATATTTACGGTGAATATTTTATTTTCACAGTGAGTCGTTCTCTAAACGTGTCGTGCTAAGGATGAAAACATACGTAACTCGTGCAGTGTTTCATGATTCAACGTGTCGTGCTAAGGATGAAAACATACGTAACTCGTGCAGTGTTTCATGATTCAATCAATGCAAATTAAGTCAAAATGTTGCGATGTACTGTCCCTTAACTTTTAAAAGAATTGCCAGAATTTCTCACTTGCTTCCTCCAACGAATAGGCAACTATGTTGCATACAAAACACTTTCCGTATGTAGTGGCGTATCTCTTTGGAGCAAGGTTATTAATCGCTTTGGAGTCGGTAAGAATCATTTCCTCGGGCTCGGTTCAAACTAGTCGGAACTCTCCATTGGCTAATTCGAACACTTGACCACCAGTCAGATTCCATTAGAATTGTGCGAAAGTGCACTTTGAAAGCGTCGATGATTATGATCGCATCTCGAACGAAAATACAACTTTCCAATTTTTCTTTCCGAAATCCATTCGACAGTGGGTCTATTTTTTTCAGATTTCAGAAAGAATATTAGGCGGTACGCTAATAGCGAGTTTGAACTTTAGTCGGTACGCCGTACCGCCCCATATCGGCCCAACTAACGCACCGGCCATGAGTAGTGACGAGTATGTCAGCATGGCGTACTGGACAGGGCATCTGCATAGTAACCCAGTCGAACCACAGCTCGGCAAAAATCGTCAACATTCTACATTTAATTTAGTATCCACTCACAGCTGATATAAATTCGTTTGCACTCATTCACATCCTTGTGGGAAGATTACTGGAGGAATTGTGTGACACGGAGATATGCGAGTTGTTTGACGTTAAACGTGGCAGGTCGAGGCGCTGCGAGTTGTCCAGCTGTTGTCTGCCGGTGGTCCAGGTGGGGCCAGCAGGTGGCGGTGGCGCGGCGGGTCGATACAGCCTGTTGCTATGGCTACCCCACCGGGGGGCCGCGCCGCCCTGCAACCCTCTCTCTGCCCGGTCACGTTCACCCAGCCGCCAGGAGTCAACATCTCGAAAACATTGCCATATGGTGTCACAAATGTGCAGCCCCAAATAACCCAACAAAACCCTGATCTGCTACGCAAAGTTCTACAAATACTCGAACGCCATGCACTAGCTTTCCACATTCGCTTACCCTCTGCCACATGAATTCACTGCTTTTTCATTAATTTTCCTCCCCTCCTCAACCATATCGAAGACCTCCGGCTCTCCTATACTATCCGAAAAGTTTAATCCAATAATCCTGTTGTCTCACCTCTGATCAACAACGCTGGTATGCTGTGCGGCATACAATCACATACCGTCCTCCACGTACAAACACTTTCCATATCGCATCCCTTCCTAATTTAACCGACTTCCCCTCCCAACTCCTCCCCAACGATGTTACCCAGTATCAGGACTCCTTCCTCCTACCCCGCCTTCCATTCTCCTCTTCTCATGTGTCTCTTATAACCCATACCATACTCAATCCAAGATCTGCTCTCCCGCTCCCCCCCTCCCATGTTCCTTATACAACTTACGCTGCAGTAGAGTAGCCGAGCGGTCTAAGGCACCTCGCTGCGGAGCGTGCGGTTGTTCGCCGTCGGAGGTTCGAGTCCTCCCTCGGGCATGTGTGTGTGTGTGTGTGTGTGTGTTTTGTCCTTAGGTTAGTTTACCTTAGTTTAAGTAGTTTGTAAGCTACAGAATGATGACCATGCAGATTGGTCCGATAGATTTACAAACATTTGAACATTTTATGCAACTTGCCATCTTCTCCAAAACCGTTCACAACAAACCCCGTAAATTTTTCACCTCTCACATTATTGAACACTGTCCTCCCCCCCCCCCCCTCACATACCTTTCACAAAGCATTTCTCCACTTGCAGATCTCTCATCTCTGACTGTGAAAAGTGTGCCCACTTTCTTCTAGAACATCTCATTCTTTGTGTGTTGTGTTTTTAACTATGTTCAAATGTTTGTAAAGCTATGGGATTTCTCCGCTTATTACTCCCAAGGCTTAAAACTAGTTTGACTTAAACTAACCTAAAGACAACACTCACTCACTCACTCTCTCACACACACGCACACACACACGCATACCCAAGGGAGGACTCGTACCTCCAAGCGCCCCGTAGCATTTAAACTATGAATTAGTCTTCTTTTTTTTATATGTTCCTCAACGTCAATGGCCACAATTTTTTAACATTGTACTTCTACCGTGTTTAATCGAATGCCATTTAGTGGTCATCTTTTAAACTTACATGTATATGAGTGTCTATACAACTTCTGACAATGAAGTTCTATGAATAGTCCCGTAACGTTAAGTAGGTAAACTGTGAACTACAGTTACCTTAATGTACTCCGAAATAGTCACCTTTCATAACTATGCACCGCTGAGCTCTCCAATATATGTCCTAGAAAATTTCGCACGAGGGTTTCCTTCGATGGTGTACAAAAGCCTCGTCACGTTTCGTTGGATGTCAGCAGTATCGTTAGATCTCTTTTCTCTCAAAGAGTTTCAGGGAATACCGGAGGTCTGAAGAATTGAGACCCGCCGAATATGGTGCATTTTAAAGTTACACCGCCCCCTTTGCCAGGAACTGTTTGACGGTATTGGCTGTGTGTGAGCGATCGGTGTCGTGCAACTTGAACATCCACAATACTTGTCGGATCTCAATCGTCTCGAGTTCTTCCTGTTCCCTCGACTCCATCTCGCTTTGAAAAGAAAGAGATCTGACGACATCCAACGAGATTTTTAACACGATCCCGGTCGAAGACTTCGTGCAAAGTTTCCATGGAATGTATCGCAGAGCTCAGCGGTCCATAGTTATGGAAGATGACTATTTCGAAGGGCTGTAAGGTACTTATAGTACGTAGTTTATCGACGTTAATGTTATGGGGCTATTCACCGAACTTTATTGTCAGAGGCTGTATTTTGAATCGTGTAACTCTTTTAATTTTCTTCTCGCCCTTGAACTCTTGTTTCGCATACCTTTAGAGCAGGAGGTAGTCCTACTGACAGAGCACTCCAACACTCATATGGGGTGCAGCAAATGAAATAACAACAAAGGAAAAGTAACCAGCAACATTTTTCTAAGGATTTCCCTAAATTTATTTTTAGAACCTCTTGGGGGCACCGTCGTGGAAACACAAAATATTAATCCATACGGATGTGTGTGTGTTCCCCTTCTCCTTCTCCTAAACTACAGCTTAGATGTCAACCAAAGTGGTACACATATTCGTTATTGACAGGCAACAATCGCTGGGGTGCTCACAACCATCTACCTTCAAGGGGGTGCGTGTACTGAAAAAATAAGGGTAGCTCGGGAAGCGTGAGTAGCCATTGTTATTCATTCTCGGTTTGAGAATGTAGCAACTTACCCACTTGCAACAAATTTTATATATAAATGCAAATATTTTCGAAATTTTTCTCATTGACAAACCTCTGCAAATGATGAAAGGAAAAAAATTATCGCATATACATTGCGCTGTTCTTGCAGTAAAACTAAGGTATTCAGCGGGATGTTACAATTTATTACTTCTACGCTAATAACTGCTTCCGCGAGACATTTTATTGACAGTATGCATACATTCCACTAATTTTACCTTCGTATTAATATCGTAGTACGACACATAGTCACGGAAATATTATGTCATAAATGATGAAGTGTGTTTAAAGCCACCCCATCACGCACAGTGTTTCAGTTTATTACGTCTCTACATATTGATTGCTGACAGAAAGGTTCGATTATAAATACAAACTTCCCCTTCATTCTGTGTATTACCCAAACTACCTCGCAAGTTGCTTCAGTTACAATCTCAGTAGATTTGAGTTTCTTGTCTACAGCGAAAAGTACACCACGGTCATTAACTGGATAGTCTATCATTTCTATGCGCGATTAGATTCTTCTCAAGCTTAACTCTTCTGTGAATTTCTGTGAATTTCGTTCCATTTTAGGAGCTGTTCAAACTCTGGCACTTCATTGAGAATGCTTTTAATACTCGCGCTGGTAGAGGCAACTCTTTGGAACTTAGAATTCTGTACATCTCTGGTCATACGAACTGGATGGAGTCTCAGCTAATCTAAAACATTTCATGCACCCAAGACAATCACCTACCTGGTCTTATAAACGGTGATACTCACCATAAACTTACGATAAAAGTAACAGTATTAATCGCTCACTTCGTGGTGTCAAATGCAGTTTGACTTCATTCAGGAAATAGTTGATTGGCTGCATATTAAAAAAACAAACGACCAAAGAATGAGGAGCAAAATAAAAACAAAAACATTCCTTCCGTGAACAACGAAAGCTTCTGTATGAAGGTGTAAACATACTAACATCAAATTTCTACTGATAGATATCGCACCTAGGCAAGAACACTTGACACAACTCAAAAATCGAGAAGTTTTAAGTTAACATTGAAAAAGATGTATGAGAGCCCTACGTGTAGGAAGAACGTCACATCTGTCTTTCGCAGTTCGTCTATATGAGGGTTAGTTCATGATTCGTCATAGCGAAAACAATGCCGCTTTTCTCAAGTATTGCGTTTTTGAGTTGTGTCACTGTTCTTGCCAAAGTGCGATATATAGCAGCACATCACACAAAAGAAGCTTGGTAAAATTGCGAAACGTTTACAGGCATACTTACCACCATAATGTGAAAAATGACAGAAACTTAAATAGCGCAATCAGCAGACCACATGGGTGACAAAAATGTCGCATGAATATCATTCATTGTTTGATAATGTTCACGAATAAGGAGTTGAATTTTAATTACTATTAATCCTATACTGTATCTTTTCTCATAAAATAATCAAGCATTATTACTGAAACTTTACAGTTTTCATGTGCTTAAAAAGGCAATAGAAGATCTGCAACAGATATTTTGTAATTTGACAGTACCTTTGAAATCAACTTTTAATTTTGTTTTTAATTAGAAGTAAAGACAGCCATCGGTCGCGTCTACCAATTAAAATCGTCAACTGTCGATGGAAATGCATCCATGTTTAAAACTTTCAATTTTATGTTACCCGAGACTGCTCCATTTACCTCACACGTAATGGAGAACTGTTCTCAGAGAAGAGATGAAGTGCTGTAAAAGATTCTTAATAATTATGCCCAATTTCAGGATGTTAGCCGTATAGCCCCTTAAAAAAATAAGAAAACACTATTATGGCAGTTCACATTTAAAGATTTTACATGATTTTTTAAAAATATTAGCGTACCTCTATCCGATAATGCTCAACTTGTCCCCTGGTAATTCTTATTGCCCATTTTCTTGTGTTCCCTGCTGCCACCTTCCTTCTTCGCCGCAATCGTTGCACTTTTTTGTGTTACACTGAGACCAAAATTTGCTCATTACTAAGCACAGATTAGTACATGCAAACTGTATGAAATACGATGTTGCATCTGTATCAGATACCGCAAGAAGGAAGCACAACACTTTTATGTAGGTAAGCATGAATAACTTTAATAGGAAAGACCACATACAATGAAGGGGGTCCGTAAAGGATCTCTAAGGATGTCCAGCTCAGCTCTAGACGAAACAATGGGAACAGAAATGTCTGACTGAAATCGCTCCACTCCATACTACCGTGGTGCTGCGACAGCAACCGCAATGAATATTTTGGTAAAATCAGTCTTGATTGCACAAAAGCCGCGCTGGAGTAGCCTAGCGCTCTGGAACGTCATGTTACTGATCGCGCGACCTCCCTCGTCGAAGGTTCGAATCCTCCCGCAGGCATGGGTGTCTGTGTTGTCTTCAGTATAAGTTTGTTCATAAGTAATTTGTAAGTTTAGGGACTGGTGACCCCCGCAGTTAAATCCCATGAGCTTAAACATTTGAATTTGATTGCTCAAATATGATGTTTTCCTTATTCACACATAACGCGGTTTCGCTTCATCATCAGACGTTTTATGCAGGAGTCGTTCCCTGGTAACGACTGTGGTCTGCTTAAGCACTCGCTATGTTGCCAGCAGTTGCGATTGAAATTTTATGTTTTAGTAAATCTAATTCAGTGTCATGTGAACATGTGAATTTGTTTCTTGTATAATTTAATAACATCTTTATAAGTCGCACATATGTGAAGGAATGTTAGCGACATTCATTTGTTGCCTGATGATGGCTTAAGAAGCCAAAAGCCGTTTAGAAACTCAGTAAATAATTTTGCAGAACATCATAAATTTTTCCTTTTTGATTATATTATCATGTTCTGTCAAGCACCGACAAAAAATTAAATTAATGATAATACACATAACATTACTGAGAAATGTAAAGTTCAGAACTGTCCTAATACTTATAACAAAGAAAAAAAAATGTGTTTTCATCAGTCTCTAATTCAGTTTAAATACTTTAGTAACATCTAGATATTTTAAGTGAAAGTACTCATCATCATTATCTGCATTTGTCTAGTCATTTAAACGTCAGCGAGATTACTCCTGACTTGAAATTTCGATATTTCCATTTAAAACTGTTACACGCAAATATTTAGTTGAGAACATACTGCACACTCGACGAACGTCTGAACAGTTACAGGAACTCTTCTGGAGAGTTCTCTTAAAATATTTCACTATTTTATTTATTTTTTTTTTTTTTCATTTTTCCTTTCATTAATTTTGACCTACCACAAACACCAAACTGCCTTCGAAACCGGTAACACTGTTCTAATGATGCCAAGTAAACAGGATTGTCTTCGCGCACTCGCGCCACCTACAAAGGAATGTCAGCAGGCAGTGACCATGGGCAAGCAGCGTGAGCACTCAGAGGCACCCACGCTCGCATTTGCCCACCCCTGCCCTTCAACGTCCTGTGAGCTCCCGCACAGTGCTTTAACGACTCGCGTCTGCCCGACTGGAGTCCCGCAAGTGTGTCTATGGACTGTCTGCAACATGTTGAATTCTACAACTGGCCAGAAAGATCTCCGGACTTCTTCATCATTGAAAGGGATTGTAGTGGCATTGTAAGAGGCTTCTGCCCTAGTACCAATCCACGGGGGTCTTTAGAAACAGCTGCAACAGCTCTGTACAGACTTCATCGGGGAAGGATCCAAAACCTGTTACACACCACTCCGAACCGCCCAGGGGCATGCATTGCAGATACCATTCGACCTGGCGCAGAGACTGCTCCTGTAACTGGCAAAAGACCTACTTACCTACTTCTTTCACCCCATATTATAATCAACTAGCTGAAAACCCGGTGTTACCCAGGTATTTATTTATTTATTCGAACATTGATTTAGTACTTTTCCTATCCACTCTCTCTCTCTCTCTGTGTGTCCATCTCTTTTTTTCTAAAAACATGTTACATTTATCAGAGAACATATAAAAAATCGTAGGTAAAAATGCACTCGTTTCGAAGAATCCAATCACGTAATTCAACAATAATTATTGTAATAATATCACAGATGGATCACTTGATGTAACGCGCGAAACGTCAAATCGACACGTTTCGCTGTACGTAACCTCCTTGCTATAGAGTCGCAAACGTCATCGCTGGCCTTCAGTCCGAATTTTTTTTATAATTTGACACTTTCAACCACCATATCTTCCACCCCCTTATAGCTGTCGGCAAGGAACTGCTATGGTGTACATCGAGAGACTCCGGACAACAATTACACACACACCATTCGTTTGTGTTCTGGAGTTTTCGCTGCAGAGCGAAATATTAACACACACACACGTAGAATTTTATATACACCGATAACTTTCCATCCTAATATACTCCACCCTTTTATCATTATCAACCCTCAAGCAACAATGCAACCAATAAAACCATTTTCAAAGAGTAAATATAATTTTCAAAGAATCATTATTGTTCCGCATTTCGCGTTATATTCTTCAAATTACCAAATATCTATCAGATCGCTATAAAACGCTGCCTAAAACCTTCCTCAAGTATAAATTAGTAACTGTACAAATAGTTAAGTCTCTGCGTCTTGTCGTTTGGACGTTATAAGCGTACACATTTATAGATATAGATTAAATAAGTTACACGGTCTTTCAACATTCATACTCAGTCACAAGAATTAGCGGATGAGGTAAGATATCGTTTACAGTATACAAATAGTTCTGTTTTTGTTCCACATATCGGTTACAGTTGTAATTGGTGTGTGATAGAGTAAGATATTTTGCTGTCTCACCTACATACTTGTGGTTTACCTGGCATTTATTTAGAGCGAGTACATGGGACTCCCATCATAGTGAGAAAATCGTTCTTGTTGTCCTCCAAGATAGTGTTTGATCACTTCATTCGGCCAGTAACGATGCACACTTGCGTGGCATCGACAGTAGACATCAATCGGTTCTTGAGGAATATTTAGCCATTCTTTCAAGAGTGCACTAACCAGCTCTACAACCGTTGTGGTTTGGCAGCAAAAGCCAAATGCATCTCAGGCATGTTCAATCAGGTTTAAGTCTGGTGAACAAGCCGGCCGCTCCATTCGTTCATTCCCTCTGCTTCAAGCATGTTTTCCATTATTGCATCTCTCTGGGGACGAGCGTTATAGTTCACCATAGACAGCCCATTTCCCATGGAACCAGCATAGGGCACAAAAAAGATCGAAGGATCTCGCCTCTGTACCTCTGAGCACTCAAAATGCCATTCTGAACCACATAGAGATTTGCACGCCCGCTAATACTGACTCCTGCCCACACCGTTCCGGGTGCTCTACAGATGAGGAGACAACGATTCTCAGGCTGAACACAAAATCTTGACTCATATGTGAACCAAACCTCCGCCAAGCATTACGACTCCAATCCTGATGTTCCACCCAGTTTTTGCGTGGCTAAACAGTGTTGTGGTGTTAAGGGACACACACCAAACGTCTTAGTGTGTAGAGGCCATATTCCCGAATGCAGTTTCCGACTGTTTGTCCTGTTGCTGCATGAAGGGTGCGTTGCATATGAACTGCATTTAGCCTTCTGTACCGACGGGCTTGTTACCAGGAGATAACGATCATCTCTTGCTCAAGGTACCGTTGTACGAACTTGACATTACTTTCTTTTAATTGTTTCTGTTCTCCGAAATCGCGTCCAGGTAGTGGAAATTACTTTGGGATACTCCAATAGCTGCAGCCACCTCCCTCTGTGTCTGTTTTGTTTCCAACCTTCGAGTGGCTCTCTGAGCTATAGCTTCGGTAAGGTCACGTTGTTGCTGAATTGCTCTACCTGATCACTACACTACCTGAAACCAGCTACTTGTGTAATTCGTTTGGTAAACACAAGCCCAACACCAAACCCTCTCCAGCAACATTCTATTATTACCTCTCTATCGATTACCGTAATGTTGTTGTATCCACTCCGTAAAAGGGGACAGAAAGACGTCGAAGTATTGTAGTTCATTCTGCCGATGACAGCACTTCAGAACCTAGATGTACCAACTGATCGCCTAATTGTTTTGGCCAGTGTAGTGCTATTCACTTCCAGCCACTCCTCGGCACATCACTGTTTTTGTCGCCCCGTGTAGGTACTTTGGGGGAAGGCGAACCAGTGGCTGCGCTTTGTTGGCAGAACACTAGAGACAAATCCACGAAAGAGACAGCCTACAGAACGCTTGTGCATCCTGGAACACTGCTGCGAGGAATGGGGTCCATACCGGATAGGATTGACAGAGGTCACCGTGAAGGTACAAATAAGGGCAGATCAAAAATGTTTGTTTGTAATTCTATCGGACCAAACTGCGCGGTCATCAGTCCGTAGCTTACAAACTACTTAAACCAAGGTAAACTAACCTAAGGACAAACACACACATCCATGCGCAAGAGGACTCGAACCTCCACAGCGAGCAACCGCGCGCTCCGCAGCGAGACGCTTCAGATGTTGTTGTTGTTGTTGGGTATTGAGGGGACTAAACATCTAGGTCATCAGTCCCCTGTTATTAGCTCAGAGTCCACTGCCAAGAACGACAAAAATTAAACAAAGCTCTAAAAATGAGCACGCACATAAGGGACTGTTTGACAATGGACAAACCTCTGATAACTGAAAACGAAGACACACAGAAATGGTAAAAGAAAGTCAGGAATAAAACTGGATAGCAGAGTACCTTGGCTGGCTTATCACAAAGAAAAAACAGGATGAGCCAACCATACTGCATACACGAAGAACCCCTAAGGGCGGAAAAGGGAAAAAACGGGATTGGTGGTGACCTAAGATGTTAGGCCACAGCACCTACCGTTAGATCGAGTCATAAAAACCAGCAGCACGGAGAAAACGTAAAACTTTGGTAGCCATAGAGGCGTCGTCTCCTAAAACTAAAGGTAGTGCGTCTGGAAGAGTAAAATAGTGCCGTAGGTCGGCTAAAAGTGGACAGTCCATCAAAAGATGGGCCACTGTAAACACAGTGCCACATCCACACACGGGTGAAGCCTCACGCCGAAGAAGATACCCGTGGGTGAGGCACGTATGTCCAATCCGGAGGCGACAGAGGACAACTGACTCTCGGCGGGTCGGCCGCAGTGAAGATTTCCACAAAGCTGTGGAGAGCTTCACTGCCCGAAGCTTATTCGGTTCAGTCGCCGTAACCCCCTCGGCTACTCCACCGCGGCAAGGGCAGATCATTTTGTATCATCACTCATTAGGGGAGAACATCATGGATATGATAAGCAAGTGAGAATGTCAGTCATTAAGACGCGTATTTCGGTAGGAGTGAGGTCTATTTGAGAATTTTCAGTCAAAGGCTTTCTCCTTAGAATGTTGTATTTACTCAGCTGTAGAAACACAAGTATAGATGGCCCGTCTACATTTTCCTGCCAACGCTCCTAGGTTATTATTGGTTTTCGATTTGATTTCTTGATATTTATAGTCTCCTTTCCCCCAAAGATTCCCTTAATTTTCCTATAAGCAGCATCAACTTACGATCGTCTGCTGTTTATTCTTTTCCCCTGTTTCGGTCAATAGCTCTACAACATTCCTTCATAAACCACTAATAGTCTCTGCTTTCTTGCAGTCTTTAACTTTAAGAAGCTGGTAATAACAACTAAATTATAGACAGGGTCATCACCCGCCCCGAGGGTTTTTCTTTCTTTTTTTTTTTTTTTTTTTTTTTTTTCATCTTGCGAACCTAAATGTAACTTTTGATCATGTTGTAGACGAGATTATAGCTGTTTATGGCAAGGAGAAGTCCCTTGGTATGTCTCATAGTCGCATTCAGAACTCACGATACGATACCTAATTCTTGGTTAAAAAAATACTGAAGTGCCGTAATATTACCTAATGATGGTCGTCTGCACATATTTCAGTACAAAGTCTCGTATTGCGATTTAACGCACTAGGGAGAATTCACATACGCAAAACCAATATCAAGCCATATTAAAATCCGAAGATCTAAGGATTGGAATTCATGTTGAGGAACGAAGTAGTTCACCTTGGAAAGAATTACAGAGCAATTTAAATGGGTACGAAATTATTAGAGCGTCTAACACAATACATGTTTTGTTCATTGAATTAGACCGAAAAAAACAGTACAGAATAGAAATGTTAACAAAAATATAAGCTACTTGAAGAAATAGCTAATAGCAAACAGGTAATTTCTTCTTCGCCGGTGTGTCATTATAGGGTATTAAATTAGAATCTAACTTATGAATTAAAATTACTATAATTCATTTTACAGCCTTAAAAATGTATTGAAATATTATGTAATAGTTCTGGCATTCATCACAATCTAAAAACAATTTAAAGTTTCGTGATTTTTCGCTCGTAGACACGATGCTCCGGGAATGGGCACTGTGAATTTTGCTTGCACTCTAAATTGCTTATTAATTGCTTTTCAGTAACGAACCAGAGTGTAAACACAATCAAACCAAACTGCCGACAAGGTTCACCTGCTTGTCGCCCCTACAATCAGTGCAAACAGCGTGTAATTTGTGTATTATGCAACAGGAATAATTAACGTGCGGTTGAGAAATCAGAATTTTTTTTTTCGAAATTCGGAAAACGTTTTGATGAGTTTTTAATTAAAACCAACAGCAACAAACGTCGAAGCGACATTCGTTACGTTGCTTTCTTCTCACGCTAAAAATTGCCAGTGAAGTAGAAATACATCTACATCTACAAGCGATACTCTGCAAATCACATTTAAGTGCCTGGCAGAGTAAGGGATAGTTACAGAACCTTAAAAACATCAACGTCTCCCTCACTATTTTTAGACGAGGTATTGCGCTTCCTGAAACTAACATTCTGATTCACAGATTCATCGACGCTTGCTCACACAATTATTTTACGCTGCAGTTAAGGTAAAAATTGCTGGCCAAACTTGTAATCTAGAAGAAATAGTTCGTATGCTAACTGAATTGCTTGGTCGTTTCTCACATGTGTTTCAAACTGATTAGTTTATTTAATTACTATGCCGAAAAAACATTGTATTTTATGCATATACTTGAAGTAATATTACGTCTCTTTTAGTCAGATTTTTCAATCAGCAACGAAATGTCTCAAGGCTACGACCTACTTCTATGCCAGCCAAGGTAACGCTTATCTATAGATTAAGAGGTAAGACCAGCTTTCCTTAAATATTTCCGATACAGTTCACGAAGAAATTACGGTACTGCAGGGACTGGATCGACGACCATTTTCTAGCGGTACATTATTTTCCGTATTTCAGAAACGGTGAGATGTAGTTGACTGCTTGTTACATCTTCATTTATTTTCGACTACCATCTTGGGTATTGAATGAGATGTGTCATTAGCTATATAAATTCAAAACATTGATTTTATATAAGTGAGCTAAAGAAACTAGGAGCTACAAAAATTGAGAAAATATGTGAGACAGAAATAACAGTGAACAATCGTGCAGCGAGATTAAAAGCGATGCATTGCCAAGTTACATCCTTCCATCGTGGCTTACCTTCCATAGAAAAAACAAATCGCAGAAAACAAAAACTAGAAGGGACAGAGCCGAACAGAAAGAAGTAAACAAAACAACAAATATTAAAGAGCGATACTGAACACCAAAAGCTGCTAATTTACTGTACCTTTAAGACGCTTCTGTTCAAACCTGAAAAAGCAGGAGACACGGTAAATAATCGTTGTAAATATTTAGGTGAATTTATTACTGAACGAGTTTGGAAAATGCTATAAAGAATCCGTATTCTGATGTTTAACAATACCCGCAATATTAGCATGAATAAATTGTGTTACATAACCGTATTTATTAGAGCAAACGCAAAAAAATATAGGCAACATTTAATTGTTTACTTTAGTGTCATAAAAAAGTTTGACTCTCCCTAAACACTCATTACTGGATGTTTGTGTGTGTGCGCGCTTGTTTATGCGCTTTCCACTGTGCCCATTGATACGTAGCGAGCCCAGAGTATAGAGCATGAAATTCCTTCAGTTTACCTGAAACGCGAAGGATTGTCTATGCCAAAAATCCACAATTATCATCAGCGTAGGAGATTCATTTCTTTTATTAGAAAGAATATGCAGTTGGTGTCTACAGTTTCAGAATGTACCCATTGTTACGTGAACATCTCAAGCCAGATAATCGAAATATTATTTTCTATATGGCAAGAACGTGAAGCCTGACCTCTCAACATGAGATTAAGTAGTTAATTTGGTCAATCGGTACTATTTGTTAAGAATTACTTGAGTAAGGATGAGAGAGAGAGGGGGGAGGGAGTTCAGGGTTTCTTTCTAGAAAGGATGAAGGCCTAAAGAAAGGAATAGAAGCAATACAAAATTGTTCATGTAGTAAAACGTTGACAGAAATGTATCAGAGTTTGAATAATTTTAATCTACATAAAACTGTTACGTGTGAAGAAAAATGGAATCGTAATAGGTAGGGACAGCAGCAAAACTATGTGCTTCTCATGTTTATATTCTACCGCTTTCACCTATAAGTTACAATAATCCACGTGTTCTATAGTAAAATTCTCTTTGCTAACTTCTAAGACGATCCATGAAAAATATACTTAATAATAACATTAAAAAAATTACAAATCAAATTAGTAAATGAAAGGCCTCAGTGTTAGTGTCCCGGCACTTTCCAGAAACGCGTAGAACACTTCACCCATGCCGCCTGGTCGCAATTGTAACAATACTGTTGTCACTGCTTCGTACAGGAGACGAATCATCTGTGGATGAAGGTTCACTCTGCTAAGCTATCATGCTGGCTACCAATTATATCAATAGCAGAATCACTACTGACGTCCCTATTTGCAACACAGATGTCAACATGACCTTCCAATCACTGTCCATTTCAACAAACTTCGGATCGTCACTGGAAACAACGTCCGCCGTATTGAAACAAAAACAAAAATTTGCTGTGACAAAAAAGAATTACATAACCATATACATATGGTCTGTGATACCGGCAAGAGACTTTCGCGAGGAAGACATCTTAAACAAATAGACTGGCGCATATGCCAACAATGAAGACTTGTACAGACTTCCCAACGCTATAGCTATTGACAATCCGACGGAGGTAAAATTCCCCGAAAACAAATTATGCCTGTCTCCAATTTCCTAGGGATACCGCTAATAACATTTCTCGGCGGAACGTCTCCTATGAACGGCGCATGCGTTAGACTCTCCATTTGCAGGCAGCCGCCAGCAACAGCAGTGGCGGAGCTACACTGCACTGCCTCAGCCTTTGCCCATAACGCCTGCTGCCGCTGGATACAGTTCTTTCGTGTAGTTGAGTGGAAGTACATTAAACAGCCTACAGTTTGAATTTCACACTCCATAAGAACAGAGGCACGCCACCCGTTTTGTACGACACTTTATTACACTAACAAGGACTGATAACCGTTGTAGTTTAGTCCCTTCCAAAATCCAACAACAATATTATACTAACACATAAATGGCCGGCCGCGGTAGCCGAGGGGATTGAGGCGCTCCAGTCACGGTCTGCACGGCCACTAAGGTCGGGGGTACGAATCCCCACTCGGGCATGGAAATTTGTGCCGTCCTTAGGATAAGCTAGTTGTTAAGTAGTTTGTAAGTTTAAGGACTGTGACCCAGTAATTAAGTCCTTTAAACTATACAAACATTTGAACATTTTGTTTATAGATGAATATCTGGGATTTAACGCTTTATAATATTTACTATATTAAACTTACAGTTATAAATAATATGGCAAATGAAAGAGCAATATAAAATAGTTTTGTTTGGCAACAATGCGCATGTGCAGCGCGCAATGTTTCCTCCCTAGTCCGATAGACAGCGGTAGTAGCAAAGATGGCGACTAGTGAACGGAAAGCGTTTTCTGTCTTGCAGTTTGCAAAGACCGAATCTGTTGTTACCGTGCAACGTGAGTTCCAGCTGAAGTTCGGTTGTTATCCTATATGTGATGATGGTATCGATGGTACCATCAGTTTCAAGATGGTATCATCAGTTTCAAGAAACTGGCTGCCTTTGTAAAGGGAAGAGCACAGGACGGCCAAGTTGAGCGAGTGAGAGAGTTGTGCACTCCTAGCCCGAAGAAATCGGCCCGGTAGTCTAGATGAGAATTACAAGTTCCTATGTCGACTACTCAGAAAGTTTTTAGAAAACGCATACAACTACGTCCATATCGTTTACAGTTATTACAGGCTTTAAAGCGTACAGACCATGAATTATGAGGCAGCTTCGCAGTGGTGGCGTAAGACGAAAACTGGGCGTCGGGGAACTCGTCTTTGCGAGGCCCCTTTCATTTTTTCAGTACTGAAGAAAATGTTAAATGAAATGAATTGTACACCAATAATCATTATACTAAAATTCTATTTGTGTAATATACTAGTATTATTGCAAAGACAAAAATTACAATAAACAGCGTTTTGTCTCACTGAATTTTTTTAAGATCACATCTTAATACTAGTCGCTATTTCGGTTTCAGTTGATAGTACTGATAACTCAGATACTTTATCTTGGCTCATCGTGCTTCTTAATCAATTTTAACTTTGTGAAGCTTCTCTCGGCCGAAGCTGTACTGACTGGAACTGTGAGCATGAGTCTGTTTGTTATATAAACATTTGGATATACTTCTTCCCAACTGTTTTCTAAAATGTACTGAAGAAATTGATTTGCAAGTATTTAACTAAAAATTGCATCACTACTGCACTCACACAGAAATAAATACGAATAACGAAATGCTGCCACGGTGGAGTAGTTGAGCGGTCTAAGGCACCTCGCTGCGGTCCGCGCGGTTGCTCGCCGTCGGAGGTTCGAGTCCTCCCTGGGGCATGGGTGTGTGTGTGTGTGTGTGTGTGTGTGTGTGTGTGTGTGTGTGTGTTTGTCCTTAGGGTAGTTTGCCTTAGTTTAAGTAGTTTGTAAGCTACGGACTGATGACTATGCAGTTTGGTCCGATAGATTTACAAACACTTAACTAAATGCTGCCGGCCGCGAATAGCGGAGCGCATTAAGGCGTCATACCACGGTGAGCGAGATCGCTCTCGTCGGGGGTCGAATTCCACCCTTGTGTACAGATGTTGTGTTCGTCCATTGCTTATGCTAGTGTAAGTTAGATGTAGCTTGTCGCTACATAACCTAGTAGTTAAAAAGCACCGTTAAACATCGAGAATTTAAAAAAAAAATAACACAGTTTCATGATGACGGTTTTCTGGATCATGTTGTCTTCAGTGATGAATTGACCTTTCACCTTAGTGGACATGTTAGCACACAATGTGTGAGCATCTGAGGCTCAGATTCAAATCAACTAGATGCCTCTAGGGTGGTCATCAGTCCGTAGCTTACAAACTACTTAAACTAAGGTAAACTAACCTAAGGACAACACACACGTACATGCCCAAGGGAGGACTCAAACCTCCGACGGTGAGCAAACGCGTGTTCCGCAGCGAGGCGCCTTCGACCGCTCGGCTACTCCACTGCGGCTGGCCTTTTTCAAACCGTGATAATCCAAGGCATGTTACAAATTAAAATCTTGTACATTATCCTCTGTCGATACATATCACTAGTTACATAAAAATTTGAAAGACAGTTAAAACTAGTGACTGTAGAGTCCGAAACCGATCACTGGCTTCAAAATTGTGCAACTCCAACTGACAAAATAAATAGTATTACAAAATATTCCCAGTTGCTGATCCCAAACCATAATTACGATGAATTTTCATACACCCTTTACTTTACTGGGATGACAAATTTATATTTCGTGATATAGTCGAAGTACCTAACTACGTTGCTAAACACTGTTATTAATGGTTAAGCTCTCGTTTCTTTTTTCCTTGGAGCGACCTTTCAATTTTATCGCCATGAATGGGCATGGTTTCGACAAGCCACTGTGGTTGCATAAGTTTCAGCGTCGTCATTTCATTCATTAAAGTGAATGTAGGCGATAAACTGTGTGAATACTTTTCAACACATTCTGTAGATGTCAACGCAGGTAACTTTCACGTCTGGTGCCTAATTGCTACAGCAGAGATTTCGATGATTCAAAACGAAACGCGCATCATTGACGATCGACTCAAATTTATCCTGAGTCTGCTCTCTGATGTTACCTGAACAACATGTAACTAAAGTGCTCTGGTTACTTTCAACGACAGGAATCTGATGATTGCCCAGGCCGAATCGCGTAAAATAAAGTCATTCTGTAACCAACTAATGACTTTTATCAATACAGGGACCTATACATCTTTTTGCAGACTTCATTCATTATAGTCGCCTGCCTCCTCCGTGACTGAAGTTACAATTATGTTTATTCAGAGGCGTTTTATGGTGAAGCAGTTAGGTTTTCGGTACAGGCGTCGTGCATTCCAGTTACAACACCGCTTTTTTGTTTTTACAGTGTGTGAAACTTCTTTCACTTCTCGACCTTATCTCCACGCAACTGTAATTTTCTCAACGACGCCACGATTCCATGGAGTCGTATGCGAGACGTTGGTGGTTCAAATCCACCCCCGGCCATCCAGATTTAGGTTTTCCGTGATTTCCCTAAATCACACCAGACAAATGCCGGGATGGTTCCTTTCTAAGGGTACGGCCGATATGCTTCGCCATCCTAACCCAAACCTCCCTGTGTGAGCTCCGTCTCTAATGACCACGTTAAACCCTAATTTTCCTTCCTTCGTGATTCCATGATCGCTGTGAACACTTCTTTAGGAGTTTGCTTTGAACACTGGAAAATTGAACTGATGGGCGCTGCGTCTCAAGATTGAAAAACGACATCTACGTCACGTCCAGTGTCACAGTCGATGAAAAGAAAGTCCCATTCATGCCGTCATCTAGCGTCAACTATGTCAGAAAACATGAAACGCATACAGCTTGGTGTACATCCGTAAGCATTCGCTGCAACCATCAGAACACTTTCTACGTTTCCGGGTCCTCATGAGGAATTGCGTGCACAGATCCTAATGAAATTCCAACTTTGAAGGCGATATGTTTCTCCACTCGCTAGATCATGTTATCAGACCCGCTATTGCGAGGCGAGATCATCTTTGCGTGTTGCAACACGACGTTCAGCCTTTTCTCAACTGATGCAACCACGATCGCACAATGGAGATATTCATGACACCATCACATGTATCACTAAACTGATGATGAATTTCAATCGGTGTCATTTCACAATTCACTGACAGGGTCTGAAGAAGCAGTTATCTAGTAATTTTCAATGGTGTTGAAGTTGAAAGAAGATAATTGCAATAAATCTGTAGATTAGGAAGAAGCGACGCCCCTTCAGCGCTGTGGTATATGTTCATACTGCAAACCATATATAAAGAATGTGTCAGCTATCTTGTTCACCCAAAATATCTCTGGAACAAATACAGCTATTGTAAAACGACTTTCACCGGTATCAATGTAAGGCTGGGTCTCATGAGATGTTCAGATGTTTGTAGAGTCTATCGGACTTAACTACGGGCTCATCAGTCCCTAAACTTACAAACTACTTATGAACTAGCTAATCCTAAAGACGGCACAAATATCCATGCCCGAGGGGGATTCGAACCCCCGACCGTAGTGGCCGTGCAGACCGTGACTGAAGCGCCTCAGTCCACTCTGCCACCGCGGCCGGCTGGGTCTCATGAAAGTATATATTTTGAAACATTCTAAAGCGAAAGCATATGTGTTTTTAACACAAAATTATGTTTTTTTTTTATTTTTTAATGGACACCCTATATTATTTATTCAGTAATCTACAGCATTACAAATCACATTAACAATGGCGTTGATTGCATTGCAATACGCCAATTACATACCCGTTTTAGAAGGTTTCAAAATATGTACTTTCTTCAGCCACAGCCTTACATTGATACCGGTGAAAGTCGTTTTACAGAAGCTGATGTTGTTCCAGAGATATTATGGGTGAGCAAGATAGCTGGGACATCCACATACATATAACATACACAAATGCCGATGACGGGCAATGATCCTTCCTTCAATACGGAGGCACTCCTAACCCCTTACCCTTACGGGAATCAGTTTACAATAACTTCGAGTTTGAGTTCTAGTGGGAAGGATAAAGTTGAGAATTTGAATCTGACAGGAGGCATACTTCAGTAATTCCGTGCAGGTTCCGTGATCGCCGTGTTCCTAACGGTGTAGGGGTCAGCGCAAATGCCTAGAAAGCAGGAGACCCTGGTTCGAATCCCGGTTGGGTACACATTTTCAACATTACCCATTCGCAGCTAACAATTCACTTTGATCAACTTTATTTAATACCCCCCCCCCCTTTTACCCCCTTCCACATTTGATAATTTAATCAAACTGTTGCATCCTTGGAGTAAATGGTCACAGATGTATATCATCAGGTTAGCGTTGTTGTGAATCAGTGTCACTGTTTGAATCATCTGGTTCATTAGGAAAAGGTAATAAGCAAGGGGGGTATTACATAAAACACAATATTGAGTCAATCATTGTTTATTCTATAATAATGTGTTACATCACCAACCATTTTAATATTAGAACAGACGCCAAATCCTTTATACCATATAGCAACAGACTCCATCTCATTAATTTTACGATGGTTCATGAAACGTATAATAAATGACGTGTTTGAAGATAGATCACATTTTACATAATCCTTATTGGCCACAGCAAATACATTCCATGTACGGTAGGCAATAACATCACGGCTATTTGCACGCTCCAATCCAGCAAGGGCTTTAACTGTTGCACCATTACATCGAAGAACAGCGACAGTTAACATTCCCAATTGAGGATTGACATCCTTGGATATGATAGAGAAGTTCACTACACAACCACAAAAGACTGACGGTCCTTGTAAAATCACTTGAGCACAAATGTTAGTGTCTCAGTCAATCCGTAAATTGTCAGTTCCTTTGTAAACAGCAGCCCATAGTCGCCTGTATCTGCGTATGCATGGCATGTTCCTCAGCGGCAGCACTCGGTATCAGCACGCTCCAACGGTGCCTTATATACTGCTCTTCAACGCCACCGCTCGAGCGCTCAGACGATTATGTAAAATGTTATCTGTCCTCAAACATGTCATTTATTATATGTACCATGAACCATCGTAAAGTTAATGAGATGGAGTCTGTTGCTATATAGTATAAAAGATTTGGTGTCTATTCTAATATTAAAATGGTTGGTGATGTAACACATTCAAATCAAAATGTTCAAATGTTTGTAGAACTTATGGAACTTAACTACAGAGTCATCAGTCCCTAAGGTTACAAACTACTTATGAACTGAAACTTCCTGGCAGATTAAAATTGTGTGCCAGGACGTTTCATATCAGCGCACACTCCGCTACTGAGTGAAAGTTTCATTCTGGAAACATCCCTTAGGCTGTGGCTAAGCCATATCTCCACCGTATCCTTTTTTCCAGGAGTGCTAGTCTTGCATGGTTCGCAGGAGAGCTTCTGTGAAGTTTGGAAAGTAGGAGGCGAGGTACTGGCGGAAGTAAAGTTGTGAGGCGGCATCGTGAGTCGTGTTGGGATAGCACAGTATGTAGTGCGCTTGCCCGCGAAAGGCAAAGGTCCCAGGTTCGAGTCCCGGTTCCGGCACACAATTTTAATCTGCCAGGAAATTTCATATCAGCGCACACTCCGCTGCAGAGTGAAAGTTTAATTCAACTTATGAACTAGCTAAGACTAAGGACGGCACAAATATCCATGCCTGAGGGGGGATTCGAACCCCCAACCGTAGTGGCCGTGCAGACCGTGACTGGAGCGCCTCAGTCCCCTCGGCCACCGCGGCCGGCGTGTAACACATTATTATAGAAATTAAACAATGATTGACTCAATATTGTGTTTTATTTAATGCCCCCTTGCTTAATACCTTTTCCTAGTGAACCAGATGATTCAAACAGTGACACTGATTCACAACACTAACCTGATGATGTACCATCTGTGACCATTTACTCCAAGAATGCAACAGTTTGATTAAATTATTAAATGTGGAAGGGGGTAAAAGGGGGGTATTAAATAAAGTTGATGAAAGTGAATTATATGCTTGGCAGCCGTTGTCCCTGTTGAACAGGCAACCACGCATCGTCAGCAACTTGGGTCAAGGTCCAAGGCCCTGCCGAGCGCGTGGCCTCTTGTCTCTCCTCGGCGCTACAAGTAGCCGCGCCTAAGCTGTGCAGACTAGAACACCCTTTTGCAAGGCGGCCGGCATTCGACGGGACTTAGAAAATTTTCCGGACTCTGAGTGCTCGAGCGTCGGCGTTGATGAGCGGTATATAAGGCTGCCGCTGAGGAGGAAGCCGCGCATACGCAGATACAATTACTTAGAAAATTCATCAGAGTATAATTATTATTAGCCGCGGTGGAGTGGCCGAGTGCTCTAAGGTGCGTTGCTCCAGAGCGCGCGGTTGCTCAACGTCGGAGGTTCAAGTCCTCCCTGGGGCATGGTGTGTGTGTGTGTGTGTGTGTGTGTGTGTGTGTGTGTGTGTGTTTGTGTGAGTGTGTGTATTGTTCTTAGTTTAAGTCAGTTCCTACGGTCGGGGGTTCGAATCCCCCCTCGGGCATGGATATTTGTGCCGTCTTTAGTCTTAGCTAGTTCAAATTCAAATGTTTGTATAGCTTATGGGACTTAACTACGGGGTAATCAGTCCCTAAACTTACAAAATAAGAAGATCATTTTAAAAGGTTCAATTAGACCACTGTTATTATACTACTTGGTAGTTTTTGCGTCAGGAGAAATGGGATCGCACACAGTTTCATATTCTGCTCCGCTTTCAGAAGTCTGTTTAGAAAAAGTTTCGCCCTTGTTATGAGCTACGGTCAGAAACTACTTGACAGCGAAATGTGGAAAGCAGAGGCGCTTGCGCTTGCAGCAGCAGGGGCAAATCGAATCAGCTCCTCATTTACATTACCGGTGCGCGAATGCATAGCGATCAGCCCTCGTGTACCAACTCCCGCGCGAAGCAATTACATCGCATAAACTAGTTCCAAATGGAAACAGATTACATTTCTGTGTGCTCACCTGCTTCTTGATATACAAATTCAGGTTCATGTACCATTATTTGATTTAACTTACAAAAACTGACAACACAAATATGCTTCGGGTAATTTATTTAAAAATACATTTTCATTACTACTTCAGAAGCATTTTACTAGCTCACACAGTACGTTATTCAGATGTTCAAATGTCTCTAAATCTATGGGACTTGACTACGCTATTCATCGGTTGCTAGGCTTACAAACTACTTAAACTAACATATGCTAAGTACAACAAATACATCCCTGCCTGAGAGAGGACTCGAACCTCCGACGGCGAGCAGCGGCGCGCTCCGCAGCTAGGCGCCTTGGAACGCTCGGCTACTCCAACGTGGCCAGTACGTTATTCTAAAATAAAGGCTGACTTCAAGTGCAAAATATGAAACCACTTTACAAAAAGGTACAGCCAAACTTTCAGGAAACATTCCTCACACACAAAGAAAGAAAATATGTGGACATGTGTCCGTAAACGCTTAATTTCCATGTCAGAGCTCATTTTATTACTTCTCTTCAAATCACATTAATCATGGAATGGAAACACACAGCAACAGAACGTACCAGCGTGACTTCGAACACTTTGTTACAGGAAATGTTCAAAATGTCCTCCGTTAGCGAGGATACATGCATCCACCCTCAGTCGCATGGAATCCCTGATGCGCTGATGCAGCCCTTCTCGGACGCTGATATTAGGGTTATCGTCAACTGCACGAAGAATTGCCTCGTCCGTTGCAGGTGTCCTCGTTATTCTAAGCCTTCCCCAGTCGCGAGTCATAATTACCGTGCTCCCTAAGACGCCGATCAATTGCTTCGAGCGCCTTCCTGTCGGGACACCTTCGTTCTGGAAACCTGTCTCGATACAAACGTACCACGCCACGGCTATTGCGCCGTGCTAATCCTTACATTAAATGGGCATCTGCCAACTCCGCATTTGTAAACATTATACTGACTGCAAAACCACGATTGTGACGAACACTAACCAGTTGATCCTAGGTACTGATGTGCTTCATGCCAGTACTATAGAGCAATGAGTCGCATGTCAACACAAGCACTAAAGTCAACATTACCTTCCTTCAATTGGGCCAACTGGTGGTGAATCGAGGAAGTACAGTACATACTAACAAAACAATTGGGTATTTTGACAATTGTCTGCACGAATTATTTCAATTTACATTTAAAGAGAAATACTAAAATGAGCTCTAACATGGAAATTAAGCGTTTCCGGACACATGTCCACATAACATATTTTCTTTCTTTGTGTGTGTGGAAAGTTTCCTGAAAGTCTGGCTGTGCCTTTTTATAACACCCTGTATATCTGGGGGAATCGTTGCACATGATTTTTGGTTGCTGTGAAACGAATGATAGAAGCGCCGTGTTTTTCCCACCATGTTATACCGAAATGAAAAATACAGAGATTCCTTAATTAACTGCCACTCTGCAGCGGAGTACCCGCTGACTTGAGACATTCTAACAGAATATAGCGGTGAGCCGTACTGCCATTCGTACCTAGGCATTTGAGTTACTGGAGTACTTCTCCATAAAAGGCAAAGATCCCATTTTCGAATCGTCTCCAGCACAATTAATTTGCTTGGAAACCTCAACTTATGATCAATTATATTTCACCCTTCTCTGACTTCTTCGTATATCTTGTATTACATGGTTAGACACCCGAAATGCAAGCATCTAAATCCCGGTGATAACAAGTTTGTATGTGTGGCCATCTTCGGCGAAAGTAAAGAAATATTTGTTTTCCGAAATGAAACAGCTGTTTTCTTGCTGCAATTGTTTTATTACCTCGATACGTGTCTCCCCTTTAATTTAGGGCACCATCAGTGGATTCTACACCTGCCAATTTCATTTCTGCTTAATGATGTGGCCTCAACCGATTACAAACAGTATACAGTTTTAACCGATATAATGTAGGCTACTCACGTTTTATAGTCACTGGCTGAATTCACACAGCATCGCCATAATTAGCGTATTTACTTCTTCATATTATCACCCACCATTTCAATGTTACTATTTCACAACCTTGAAGGTGTTTATCGTTTAGGAATCCGTTGTTTTCATCATGTGTTGCCATCTTAACTGATTATGAGTATGCAGCGTCTGTGTTTTGTTTGTGTACAAAGTATGGAACAAACCATTCCACATTTGCTGAACACCTAAGAACACACAACCACAAACAAACATACAGAGAAGAAACATTAAAATAATTACAATAAACAATAGAAAGTACTTTCTAACACTACAAGAAAATTACCACACCCGAAAAACAAAAAGCGGAAAAGAAAATCCTGTTGAATGACCAAGTACACATATCAAACAACTCACTGCTCACATTAATAGATAAAATAGGACAAGGCCCACTCCCAGCACTTCATCATTAACCAACCCCACGGTCAGAAAACATCAAAATCAATGCACAAAACACCATAACACAACAATTCCTACTATTATCTGAGATTACACGCACAAGCGCGCACACACACACACACACACACACACACACACACACACACACAAATAAGGAAACAAGCAATCTTTTTCGTAGACAAACTAAACACGGACGACCCATACACACAGTTAAGTTGGCAACTCATGATTAAAGAAACAAATTTCTAAACCAGATACACCTTCAAGCTCTTGAAGAGTTCGGTGAATGTTCTCAGGAAATACAAGAAATAAAAGTTACAAACAAAATACCTTCACTAGCCTTCAAAGTTATCTCCATTAACTACAGTACACTGATACCGTTTGTACGACTGTTGGACCTGTCAGCATACGCTGCTTGTGGAATCGATCGAAACCCTGAGCTCACGCGTTGTTGGATCTCAGATCTTGGCTGCTATCATTCTCAAACGCCGATCATCCGCAAGCATCCTTCGCACTCGTTCGATGTCTGCGACTGTGATTGTGGACGGTCGATCCGAACTTGCCACATCTTCGATGCTTTCCTTACCGTCTCTAAAGCATTTAAACCAAACACACATTTTTTACTCACCACCATACACTCGCGCAAACACCCCATTGGTCTCCATTGCCGTCACGATAGATACGGGGGAGGGGGGGGGCGCCTGTAGACATGTCCCTCAATGTGTATGTGCGGGCACCTCATCCTCACCAGCGCGGTTTGCAAAACCTGGGATCATCCACCGAACTTTTAAGAAGCACCTTGTAGTCACATAGAAATAGTGAGCGATAAATGACAAAGGAAATAAGACACTTATGGCAAAGCTGTGTGAATTCAGCCAGTGACCAGGTGGGAAGAACATAATCAAAATCACCAGACTACAATGGTGAGTAACCTATATTATATCGATTAAAACTGACATAGTAGGGGAAATGCGATCTTTCGTTTTTAGATACTTTTTTTCCGTGAGAGAATACATGCCATAGATCGCCAAGAACTTCAAAATCAGAATTTAGTTCTGATGAGGCTACATCAGTAAGCAAACATTAAATTTCCATATGTAGAATCCACTGATAAATTCCCTAAAATAAAGGACAAAACTCATATGGATAAAATAAAAAGATTACAGTAAATAAACGGCTGTTTCATTCCCTAAAATAAATATCCCACTGACGGCTATATCGTGAACATGTCAGTGATGGATTGGTCTACCAAATCAACATTCCATCTGTTGCTCAATAAGCAGTGTCAACGCGTAACATACGACGTCGTTTGTAGCATGATTGGCTGTCCGCCTGCTGCTTTTGCCACTGGAAACGCCACATGCGTTTTCAGCTGAAGAAAAGACCGGCGGATGTGGAAAACCGATTTTAAAGACATTGTCTTTACGGAAAAATCCCAATTCTGCCTGCAGCAAAATGAAGGTCGGATTAGAGTCTGGAAATACTGCGGTGAGTGTTGAATTGCGACCTTATGCATCGCCAGACTGCTCCTGCACTGGATATGATACATTGGTCAAAACAATTAGGAGATCAGTTGAGATATCTGGGTTCTGAAGTAATGTCATCGGCATAATTAACCAAAATAGTTCGACGACTTTCTGTTGGTACTACGGGGTGAAGACAACAACGTTATGGCCCACCGAGATAATAACAGAAATTTGCTGCACGGGGGAGGGGGGGCGGTGAGTGTTTACTGAACCAAACGATTTACACAAGCAGATCTGTTCAGACAGTGTGGTGAGCAGGCAGTACAATACAACAACAACACAGCTATCGGAGTGCCTCTAAGTGTAATTTCCAGACCTGGACGCGATTTCAGACAACAGGTACCGTTAAAAGAAGGCAAGGCAAGGTCAACCACGGGTAAGGTCAGCAAGAGGACCGTTATCTCCCGTTAATAGCCAATAGAGACAGGAGGCTGAATGCAATTAACCTGCAACCCATCCTCCACGCAGCAACAGGACGCGCAATATCAACACAAACAATCCTAAATTGCATTCGGAGGCTATTGGTGTGTGTCAGGTTAAAACTACGACACCGGTTAGCCCGTAGAAACCGGGCGGAGGAACATTAGGATTGGAGTCGTAACGAATGGTGCCGGTTCTGTTCACGGATGAGTCAAAATTTTGTGTTCAGCCGGACAGCTGTCATTTCCTCATCTGGAAAGAACGTGGAATTCAATCCTGCTTATGTGCAGGAAATTTTGCCATATCATGGTCGTGGACGAATGTTGTGGATAGGAGTCAGTTCATAATGGCGATTTGACTGCTCAGAGGTACAGAGATGAGATCCTTCGACCTTTTGTTGTGCCCTACGCTGTTGCCTTAGAAGATGGGTTTTCCTGGTGGACGGTAACGCTTGTCCCCACAAATCTGTAGTGGTGGACAACATGCCTGAAGCTGACGAAATAGAACGAATAGACTGGCCAGCTTGTGCACCGGACTTAAACCGGATTGAGCAAGTCTGGGATGCATGTGGCAGACGCATTTCAGTCACACCAGCACCTCCCAGAACGGTTACAGCGTTAGTTATTACACTCATGGAAGCACGGCCGAATATCCCTCAAGGGATGCTTGATAACTACTGTCCATGCTACGCAGATGTGCAACTGTACTCTCATTCGTAGGTGATCACATACCATATTAGAGGACAACGTGAATGAGTTTGAAAGGCAGTATCATGGTGCCTCGCCCTAAATAAACGTCCTGTAAACCTCCAGTATATAGTTACGACACCAAAATATATACATAGAATTTTTTTTAAAATTATATAGAGTTACGACACCAAAACATATACGTAAAATGTTTTCTAAAAACGCCTCTGTTACACATAGCTCTCCGTCCGAAGCGGTCACTGGATGCGGTATAGAGGGGCACGTGGTCAGCCTCCCGCACTCCCAGCCGTTGTGTCGGTTTCCCAGACTGGAGCCGCAACTCTTTAATCAATTTGGTCCTCAATTTGCCTCACAAGGGTTGAGTGCATCCCGCTTGCCAACAGCGCTCGGCAGACCCAGGCGGTTACTCATTCAGGTGCTAGCCAAGCCCGACAGTGCTTTACTTCGGCGATCTATCGAGAACCGATGTATCCACTGCGGCACGGCTGTTGGTGTATTGTATCACACACACACAATTATACTTGTAATCAATATCTGAATACAATACGGTACCATATGTATATTGTCTATGATACTCACATGATCTTCTAATTATTTTCAGCAGTGAGTTATTGGAATCCACTCCTATACCTTGTACTACGCATATCTGGTACACAAAGCAGCCAGCGTTATGTCGTGTGTTGGAGCCTGTTGTCTTTTCAAAGCCTATGAAGCTAGTCGGCAGCACTTTATCACAGGATCTGTCGCGTATCTAAAACGTCTGATCGACGACTGCGTATCGACTGGCTCAACACACCTCACTACACCAAATCAACCGTAATAAGTTTCCAAATATGACGTGTTATGTCCTTACAACACTTCACCCCGCACTGATTCAATGTCGAGGCATGTAGAGCGATTATAACCAGCAATGGCACCAACGAGCAATAGCGATTTCATAATCTTCCTCACCGAACACGTGGGCTGTACATGCAATCATATGACTTTTGTACGAGGGGTGTTCAAATGAAAAGATTGAAACGACGATGTGAGTATAATAATTCAATTATTGAAGTCTTTATTCTATCGCAATCACCAGTGGCCTTAGCATAACTGTCCCACTGTTTAACGCGCCGAAGAATTCCCCTGTTACCAAAATTACTGTGGTTGTGACAAGAACCAGTTTTCAACTATCAGTTCGTCGTTCGAGCTGAAGCGCTCCCCACCCCCGCTTTTTTTTTTTTTTTTTTTTTTTTTTTTTTTAGTTGCTCATATCTGTAGACATGTGGATCATTAGGCTACGGAGTGTCTCACAGAATATGTCACTGTTAATTATTTTTCCGTGCACGAGGAGTTCGATGAGTATCCGACATCAGACATCGCAGAAAACGCTGAGCTTCACCTTGCCTGCATAGGGCACAATCTTGAATTTTTAGGGGAAGTTGACGCCGTAGCCTTTGAACGATTTCCCGCTTTGTCTCTGGCACGAAGTTATGGCACCAAGTCTTGTCACCCATGAAACTTCGCTCCAGGAAAGCAGGGGTCTTCATGTTACCGGAACAGGTGTTGTAAACTTGCAATGCTAACCCCATACGCAGATCGTTTAGCGATTCGCTGAGCCGCTTCGGAACTCTGTGCACACGCTTTCTGGTGAACCACACTCTCGTGCACTATTTTCCACACTGTTCCATCGCTAGTCGCTACCATCACTGCCAACATTCGCATTGTGGCACGCCGATCGCTTGTCACCAGCTTGTTCACCTGGTCGATGAGTGCGGCCGTGATTACCGTGTTTGCGTGGCCTAGTCTCGGGTCATTACTCTAACACTCCCGGCCTTCACATAAACGGGCCGTCCACTTTCTCACTGGCTCGCACATGAGCATAACCAGGCCGGACACTGCATTCGCGTTCCTAGATGTCGCGGTACGTTATCCCAAAGCGGCATATTCAGATGTCAACCGGTTTAGTTGTTAAGGCGTTTCCTACCTTATCATTTCAACACTCCTCGTACACCTCCCAAATACGAGGTATGTTCAAACAGTAAGATTACTTTATATTTTTATGAAAAAAAATTCATGTTATCCCCTTCAAAGTAATCCTCCTCAGATACAGTACACTGCTGCCAACGCATCTTCCAATCCTCGAAGCATTTCTCACAAACACTTTTTGGTACAGCCTTGCATACAAAAAAACATGTTTGTAGATCTATCGGACCAAACTGCGTGGTCATCAGTCCGTAGCCTACAAACTACTTAAACCTAGGTAAACTCACCTAAGGACAACACACACACCCATGCCACAGGGAGGACTCGAACCTCCACGGCGAGCAACCGCGCGCTCCGCAGCGAGACGCTTTAGACCGCTTCGCTACTCCACCGCGGCCCTTGCATACATAACAGGCTCGTTTATCCGGACTATCGAAAATATGGATAATCCGAAAACTTCACTGAATATAAAAACAAGCAATATTTTAACTCGCTCTTTACACCTCTTGTAAGCTCTGGACGATTTGTCTTCTTTGGAAGCCAGTGCCTTACTGAGCAGCATTCGCTGGAAAAAAAAAAAGGTCCAGATTCGTGGGCATTAAAAATCTAATGTGCGATTAAGTTTTAGGAGGAAATAATTTCAAAAAATGTTCAAATGTTTCTAAAGCTTATGAGACTTAACTGCAGGGTCGTCAGTCCCTAAACTTACAATCTACATATGAACTAATTATACTAAAGAAGGCACAAACATCCATGCTCGAGGGGGGATTCGAACCCCCGACGGGGAACGACCTTGCGCATCGTAGCATAGCGCCTCAATGCGCTCGGCCGCTCCGCTGTGGCGAAATAATTTTTTCAAATTCCTTACTAAAGTTTTCTGCAGCCACTTTATCCCCCTAAAAATTTTCACCCGTCACTGACAGCTGAAGACAGATTTCTATCTTTCCAACCAACCTTGGCTGGCAGTGAAGTAAGGATCCCCATCATGTGGCTTGCTGATTAGCGCCTTTTCCTGCAGAATTGGACCGGATATTTGAACTCTATGTGCTTTTTTCCCGCGGAAGCAAATGAATATTTATCAATAATAATTCATTTTCCTGAGACATATATTATCTCATTAAATCAACGCCTCTCCTTATATTCAAATGAATAATGTTTCATCCAGTTTTTCATTTTTTGTACCGCGATTCTGCAGACTATCTTTAGTCATCATTTTAAAACAGACGTATGAAATCTTTTTTCGGTTCTACTTCCAGTCTGATACAGTTGATGTCCCTACACCATATTGTACGGAATGTTTTTCAGTAGTTCTTCTTTGACTATCCTATTTACTGGTTCCAACTTTTTATCCATCTAAACAACCACTTTCTTCCGCTTAGAAGTCATATCTCTCACTGCGCTAAAGCACAATACTGGTAGGAAACAAATCAAAAATAATCGTAGTAAATTGAAAGCGAGGCACCGGCAACCTCTTTGTTGCCTACCTTGCCAAAATAATAACGGTACATACAGTATACTGTATTAAAGTAATAACCCTATACCATATATTTTCGGGAGAAAACGAATAAATGGAGGCCAGATAAACGAAGCTCTTGTGTACTTGCAGCGATGAAGATTTTTTATTTCCTCAGTAGTGGTATATCTTCGTCCTTTCATAGGTCACTTCAGTTTTAGGAACAGTAAAAAGCCGCAGGGGAACAAATCCGGTGAATATGGTGGCTAAGACATGATTGTCGTATTATTTTTGGCCAAGAAACTTCTCACAAAGAGCGATGAATTAGCAGGTGCAGTGTCCAGATGCAAAAGCCATTAATTGTTATTCCACAATTCCGGACTTTTTTGCGTATTGTTCCTCGCGTCAAAGTAATATTCATTATTGACCATACGACCTTGCGTCAAAAATTCATGCTGCACTACGCCACGGTAATGTAAAAAAAAAGTCAGTAAAACCTTGACATTTGATCGAATTTCGTTTGCTTTTCACGGTCTTGGCTCTCCGGGATGCTTCCATTGGGGCTATTGGTTTCGACGTCATAACCGTAAACCCAGTGACCCTTTTGAGCAAATCAGGATCAGTACTCACGTCATTAAAAGGCTCCTGAGCGATGCGAAGTATTGGTACAAACTTCCTCGGCACACGTCTCATGACCGAAACATCCGAAAATTGCATCACATGAGCCAATCGATATGCCAACATCCTCAGCAACTTCTCTTACGGTAATCTGACGATTTTTCAAAATATTTTTGTTCTTTTGTTGATGTGCTGGGGCATCTAGAGCGAGGTTCGTCATTGGCATCTTCTCAGATAATTTGGAAGAACTTGTAAACAGTTTCTTTCTACTTAGAGCCGTACGCTACTGTCAACAGTTCAAGTGTTTCAGAGCACTTGATTCAGTTTTTCACCCAAAGGTCATGCAAATTCTTTGTTACATTTTTAAAACAATAGAAATACCCGAGCACAAGTAAAACAAGTCTAACCTTTCTTTCTGTCAGAAAGAAACGAAGTACTCTGTTCGCTTGAAACTGTGAACATTTGTTCGAGACATGTGTACCAACATGACAAAAAAAAGATCGATAATCGAATTACATTGGCCGCGCAATCTGAAAACTTACCTTACATTTTGAACAAGCAAATGTTCAAATGTTTGTAAAGCTTATGGGACTTAACTACGGGGTTATCAGTCCCTAAACTTACAAACTACTTATGAACTACTTACGAACTAGGACGGCACAAATATCCATGCCCGAGGGGGGATTCGAACCCCCTACCGTAGTGGCCGTGCTGTTCAGATGTTTGTAAATCTTATGGGACTTAACTACGGGGTCATCAGTCCCTAACCTTACAAACTACTTATGAACTACTTACGAACTACGACGGCACAAATATCCATGCCCGAGGGGGGATTCGAACCCCCGACCGTAGTGGCCGTGCAGACCGTGACTGAAGCGCCTCAGTCCCCTCGGCCACCACGGCCGGCTTTGAACAAGCCTCGTACATTTGGGTGTATCAGTTAGTTCGTCATAGTAGGTCAGTTTTAATTATTAGTTGGCAGTTTCGGATTCCAGAGCCATCATCAGACTAGTGTCTTAACAACAAATGTCATATGCCAAAGTACGCCTGACCAGGACTCGAATCTGGACAGTTAAAACGCTGAAGCCCTTGATCGCAAAACTCAAAGTTCCCAAACGTTCCTGTACACAGTTTTAATTTGCCCTAAACCTCATTTTCACGGTTAATTATATTTTCGCATTTCTCTGAGTTCGTCGTATATCTACATCTAGAAGGAACAGTAAGCTTTCTGCAGATTTCTCTCTGTCCATCGGGCAACTGGTTTTTCGAGAAGGAGAGTTGTACTTCAAGTTTGTCTCGCCAACTACACCAGGCATTAATTTTATGTGACAACTTGGTCTTTTCCAGAATACAAAAGTTGAGTTGCCTCTGCTTTTGGCTTCTAATCTCTAGAATGCAATATATATTAAAAGGAAGGGGAGGAGAGTAGTTTCAGAGGAAAAATGATAATTTTACAAACTCCCCTGCATAGTGCTTCGAGGGCTGTCTACGTAGTTGAAATGGATGAAATTCACGACCCTCATTAACATGGAAGAATTGCCGGCCACGACTTTCCTGATTTGCATGCAAGATCCATTTCCCGCCTGCACTTTCATCTGTATATGCCGCTGCTTGATATCAAAGTAAATGTCAGCAGGTGCCTCAGGCTGGTTCTGCACCGTGTGAGAGGCACAACGCCTCGCGCATTACGTCATAGGCTGGGAACAGGAAGTCTCACATTGTGTGGAAACAAATTGTATACTGAAGTATTGAAAATAACGAGACGTGTGTTAAATTCTATAACACTGTAGACACAACTATTATGAACACCACAGTGCACAGTTCAGTGGAAGAAATGTGGATATAACTGATGAGGATATTGATAGAAGTTGAAAAAACAGTTATAGTCCAAAGAAAGCTAAAAGTGAAAAAACATCGGATAACAGGCCAAATACCAAATACATATTCAGATCGACAAAAGAAGGAAGTACGAAAAATCAGGGAAATACCGGATGATAGGTGGAAGCAGTACATTGAGGTGCCGTATGAGGACGAGAACTTATCTGATGACCTGATGGGAAAAAAAAGAAATGTAAATAGACATTGAAACGTAGGAAATCAAGGTTTTTTAGTTTAAGTGAGCTCTTAAATAAATTCAGAATGAATAGGTAAGATACCTTCAGGGTAAAGAGGAAACGAGACGAATATTCAAGTTGACTTGAAGTTGGCTTGTAAAATCTATAAGATTTATTTCGGAAAAATAATTCCACAAAGACGGGTAGGAGGAATAAGTTCCACACTATCGCTCACTCTACTCAATTCCTCGTTAATACAAGTTTCAGAAGAATAGGAAAGAAATTTGAGCATTTCCATGTTAGATGAAGAAGTTTGTTTGCTGTAGGAGAGTTAAAGGCAATAGAAGAGAAAAAGTTGTCTGATTTAGGAAGCAAGACCTTTAAAATACGCCAAGGTACTTTCATAATAGACCCGAGAAAAGGTTCGATGACATGAAATCTTGAGAGAATAAATCTCTTCCGAAAAAGAATTTTTACGGTGTAGAACTCAGATATTTATTTTTTATTTTATTTATTTTTTTATTGTTACGAGAGAAAATCTCAAGTGCATATGCTTTGAGTGGCACTTACGGCGATTACGTTGCACTCTACAAAAAAACTACTGTTCCGTACTTTTGCTACAGTAGACAAATGACGCAGTAAATGGTAGCATAACCAGGAGTATAGGTAGTACTGGTAGGAAAAGAAACAGAATGTAGAAGAGAGACACGGGGAGCCGAAGACGTATTGTTGAGTGCTTCCACACAATGAAAAACGCATAACATCCATTGGTACTCCACCCACCGTGTATTTTATATCCTTACAGAATGTAAATCGCTTATGCTGCTCGATAAAAATAAGTTTCTCGCTTTCATATAACCGAAGTAATTACTTTTGACGCAATAAATGTTTACATAAACAAAATTTAAATCCTTCTACACGATTATTGCTATTACTTTGCACTCAACAGAACGTTCATTATGATCAAACGCAAGAGCTTCATGTTATAAGAGAAAACTGAGAAACCTATTTATGAATAACAGAAACATAATATGTGCTTTGTAAAGTACTGAACTGAAGTGTTGTATGTATGTGTGTGTGTGTGTGTGTGTGTGTGTGTGTGTGTGTGTGTGTTTGTGTTTTCCATGTTTCATCCTAAACTACTGGACCTATTTCAACCAAACTTGGTACACATATGAAATGTTCCAATGTTTGCAAATCTAAGTGACCAAACGTTTGGGGTGAAGGTCCCTAGACCTACAAAATACTTAAACTAGCCCCTTAGCTCTTAAGTACAGGTAAGTCGGGTAAGATCTAACTGGCCAATCCTACTAGGAAAACTACCATTGTCTACTGTTACTTACGATCGCCTGTAGGTATCTACGCTAGTTTTACAACTTTAATGTACGAGATACTCCCACAATCAAAGAATGGTTGCAGTATGCAGCACTCTCCACCAAACTCCCAAGTCTGTGTGGCTGTTGCCCAAATGAAACAAATCATCATTACAAGTAGAATCCAACCAGTAATGATATTTGGTACTCTGATGCAAAACTACAAAATAAACAATTCCACCAAAGTCTGTTTCATAAAGTAGTACCCAACAATATTTACGTTTATCCTAAACATTCTACATTCTGATGTAGAATATTAACTGGGTGATGTCTCTGCTGGATGTATACAAAAATTTAATCAACAGTAAAAGCAGAAGAGGATCAATTAGGCAATAGGGGAAGACCTTGACTGGTTTTATATGCTTCCTCGTCATTGTTATATGTATAAAAAAATTTATAGCACACAATCACTTACAGGATGTGTTACCCCTTTAGTATCATTTTAAAGCACTAAATATGTAACTGGCTAAAGGAGAAAATAGAAAAATATAGAAATAGACCAAACATAAGGAAACGACACGTCTAAAAAATTATAGATTGGAAGAAAATATAGAACGACGAAATAGAAAGGCTTGATGGGAAGTGTCAAATGTTAGCAGCCGTCAGTATGGACACTATAAGTATCGAATATAGAAAAATTAACGAAACTTATGGAGTTAAAAATGCACCTATGCCATTTTCATAAACTCTGACGAAAACTCTGAATTAAATAAAGGAAGGAGGGCAAAAATATGCGAGGAATTTGTAGAAGGACTAAATAAAGAAAATTTGAAGTCATTGTTATGGAGAGAGAACAGGAAGTAGAAAAAAGGTGACAGGGGAGAGTCTGCATCATCTCAATACAAGTATGTAAGCCCCATTATACTGTATTTATTTTTTATAATGTCTAGTAACAAAATTTGCTTCGCGAATTTGACAGTGAAATCGTAGTTTTGTCAGCGAGTTCTTGCTAATTCTCAATTTCTATTTCCCTGCATTTTGAAGTTTATTGTTTGCTTCAACCTTCATAACGCTTCTCGTAAGATTTTATAGTCTCTGTATTCTTTATCTGTAATCGTCAACTTAGTTTTAAATTCTTTCTTTTCAATCCTCTTCCCTAGGTTTGTATTTTAGGTCCCTGCTTTTCCAGATTTTCTTATTCTTTTCACCATAAATGTTGCTTTGTGTCACGGATGAAATGACGTCTGGAAAATTGTCCCACATCGATTTTTGTTTCAGGTCAAGAAACATTTTATAATACAACACCATGTGAGGTTTAAATCTGTGGTATATATAATTGCCTTAGGTCTCGAACTTCCATCGCCCAAAGGCCGACTAGTAAGGGATTTCTATTTCAGAGCAATTTCGACAAAGCAGAAAAACTGTGCTGTCCGCACCATTAGAGCGTTAAAGCAGCATTCATCCGCCTTTTGTTCAACGCCTGCCTCGGAAAAGACTTTCAAATGTCAATACGATTTGCATCTCATTATTCAAATTTCGTGCCGAATATCTACGTTAGAATGCATACACTGTGAAAATTTACATTCTGCTTTCATATTCGTTATTCTTTAGTGAGAACAAAGAAGTTTGAATATCTTCAGTTGCTCTTACTATCATATTTCTAGCGTAGCACAAAAGTTATTTCTCTTTTCATCCTGATATTTACATGTAGAGTAAATCCGGGATAGATGAACATGATTTTTTTCAAAAGCCAGTATCACAAACGTAATGCACAAGAACAAACTTAAACATTTGATAAATTGCATTTTCATGTAATAAAAACGAAGAGTCGTCTTTGTTTATAAAGCTATACTAAATTTTATGCTATTTAAAAAGCATTTTAAAAATATCTAACACTGGTCATCTCGCACTAGTGTCAGAGTTAGATGGCCAGAAATGTAAGGGATAGATGGCCATCGGACTAAACTCTTTAAAATCAAAGAGAAAATTATTAAAAACAACTTGTAACATATGACACATGCTTTATTATATATATAAATATTATTATTACAGTTTGTGGTTGTTTATAAATTCTTATTAATCTTTGGAATACACTAGTTTTATACAGAAAATAACAAGGAATCGCGTCATTCATTTAGTCTAGTTAAAAAAAAGTGTTCAAATGTGTGTTAAGCTTAAGGGACTAAACTTACAAACTACTTATGAACTACCCTACACTAAATAAAACATAAACATCCAGGGATTCGAACCCCCGACCGTAGCGGCCGTGCAGACTGTGACTGGCGCGCCGCAGACCGCTCGGGCACTGTACTACGCTTAATTTATAAACAGGAAGTTCTACAGTATAGGTTTAGATTTTGTTTTTAAAATGGAATTGACATGACGATGGCACACATCTTCATACGCTGTGCATGATTCGTTTAACCAACGCGTAAACCTGATACTCAATCCAATCACAGTTTTTTTCCGAGTTGTCTTCCCCGCATCCAACGCACTTTTCTTCTTCGTCACGAAGATAATCACTTGAGTCGTCTTTGTACTGGACATCGTCTGACGAGTTTGAACTGTCAGGAGGTTCTTTAACCTTCGAGATCCGGTCATTTTCCACTGGTTCTTTTCTTAATAGGCCTATTTCTTTTTTCCTTTATCGTAACGTTTGAATTTAAACTTTTTCATATTTTCTTTTGACGCTAAGTTTGTAGCTTTAGTATTTCTACGTCTCTGTATTTCGAGTCTAATTGACAAAGGTGAAATAGTGTTCAGAATTTTGGGACTTGGTTTGTTTCTTTTGAAATCACAGACCAGATATTATTGTCTGGTCTTGTAGAATGTCCTGGTGGACGTGAAGTTGCTTTTTTGTCAGGGTATTTTTGTATACATTTGTCTGCTGAACTGGAATCGATCGATCTAGTTGTGAATTGCAGCTTGGGTGCCCCTCCATTCCAATGATGGTATGCCCATCTGTTCCTATCGGGCGACCGAGATGGTCATAGTGCATAATTAAACATGGTGCGTCGTGGTGGTGTGGACGAGGGGTCTCAGGCGCATAGCTGCGGAGCGCGCGGTTGCTCACCGCCGGAGGTTCGAGTCCTCCCTCGGGCATCTGTGTGTGTGTGTGTGTGTGTGTGTGTGTGTGTGTGTGTGTGTGTGTGTGTGTGTCCTTAGATTAGTTTCAGTAGTTTGCAAGCCTAGGGACTAATAACCAGAGTAGTTAAGTCCTATATATTTACAAACATTTGAACAGTTTTGAAATACGGTGGACGGAAACTCAAAGAAAACCTCGTACCGGTACACTGTTAGACCTAAACAACTCTTTTTAAATGTAAAGTTTAGTCACTACTCACAACCTAAGTTTTGTTTAAATCGAAAGATTATGACATACCACATAATTTCAAAGTATACTGAAAACTTAAATTATCAAAATGACTTAATTAAATAAAGACTCATGCGGGAGAGCTACAATCTCTGACGTTACGTACTCACTACCAACCATAGACCAAAGACAATATAGACTTCACGTGTCCCTATCTCTGCTGTGTTGTGGTTTGAAACCAACATCTGACACTGCCCCGAGTCACGTGACGGCGGCCTCGTCATTACGAACAACAGTGTTTCTAATTTACAGCTGAAGTAAAGCGTTGATTTTAGCAATAAAACGACTTCTCGTATTCCTGTTACACTTGTAGTTGTAAAGGTATCGCTATTTCTCCATATTACTGATATTAATGCGGTGATTATCGTTTCTGCATGTGAGCAGGCGAAAAGTATTGTCAGTTCCGTTTACAAGCAACCGAGTTACACATCCTCAATGTTTGTGTTGCACTATGAATTTTTTACTTTTTTTCCCAACGGATCAATGTGGGAAGATTATTTCAGCGTATCTTGACTGAGTATATGTCAGCAAGTAATTAATTTCTGGTATAATTTCTGCCATTAATAGCGTTACACCTTGTTGAAGATGAATACAGACTGTTCATTATCCTTATAAAATCAGTTGTTCTTACGTATATGAATAATTTTTTGATCATATAATTATTTAATGTAAATACCCAATATTTTTCATGTTTTATGTTTTTGCTTCACTGTATATGTCAAAAATTATAAAATATAAACGTTTGTATTATATGAAATTTATGCAAACCCATTTCAGGTATCTATAGAAGCATGAGAAAACATTGCACTTGTATTGTTGAGGAAACGTATGAAAACTGATGCTGCTTGTCAAACTGATATTTCGTCTCCTGTGTAACCTAGAAACTAAAAGACTCACAGTACAACAAAACCAGTTATTCGCTTAAGAGCAGCAGTTCTATTGCTTATAAATAGAACTGTGACTACATTTTATCTAGGCACAGGTACATTTTGTAACCGTTGCATTCATATTACGTATTACGGAGAACTAACCCACTGCACTACTGAATGTGTAATAAGAATACGACAAGACGTTTTATTGTCGAAATCTACGCTTAATTTTCACTAGAAAGAAGAACAACTGCAGGGTTTCCTGCCCCGAGTCGCGTGACTTAGATGTTGGTTTCAATATAATGATGTCACGCGCAGTCTATCTTTGGTCTATGATACCAACTGACCGGCAGCGTTGTACATCATATTGTGGATGAATTACAGCTGTTGGCCATCTCCCCCACTATGGCTGTCTTATTCCGGAATTGCCGTAGAGGTTGGTTTTAATAATCTTTCGCTACTTGAAAAACGAGTGATCGCTAGTCGATGAATCATTTTGTAAGACCATTCGGAATTTAAAAAATAAATAATTTTAAAAAATCACACTTCGCTGACTACGCCCCCCCCCCCCCCCCCCACCGAAACAAGACTCACCAACTCACATTGGTTCTTCTAGCGCTATCCACTGAGAAGACGCACAGGTATCATTAATTCTCGGCAGCTGGCCAATCACAAGGCAACCTGCGGTAGCCACGGCGGACTCTGCCCCGGAGAGCCACGATTCCCACGATGGTACGGTAACCAGGGCGATGGCCCCCAAGGACAGCGGCGGACCGCGGCGACTACAACTTCCCATGGGACAGTTCAGACTCCATATCTTCCACTAGTGCAGCAATGCCGGACCCCTGTGGCTTCAGACGCGCAGCAAACGAGAGACCAACCCCGGAAAGCACACAGGCCATCACTCTTCATAAACTCTGTTCAACGAGGCAGAACCTCCGTTCCTTTGAAATTAGTATCTGTTCCGCCAGCGATCTGTGGTCATTATAGCTGTGACTACCACATTGTTGAATCTAAAGTAGTCTATAACTGCGCAATTCGTCGCTAATTAATGTTAAAAAGTATTACTTGCACATTTCTTTAAAAAAAAATAAAATAAAATAAATAAAAAAAATGTTGACTCCAGTGGCACTGGAACTCGTGCCCCTTGTGTTCATAAACAGCCTACCACCTTTTTGCTCTATGAGTAATTTTGATCTTTGCGGTTGCTGATCGTGTTTGTTCGTTGTGTTTATTCACTCATCAGCGATTTTCATTACAGAGGGCGTTCAACCCTCTGTGCGCGCTGTGCCACGGTGCCCTTCATCCGCTCAGCCAACGAAACATGCGTAAGAAGCGGTTCGTTGCAGTAAATATACCCACGTGGCGTTCTTATACCTCAATCGCTTCTACGTGCTCGCATAACGTCTTCCAAAATAAATGATACGTGAGTTAAGCTGCAATTAATCTCGACATACATTGTATCCTAAATATTATATTGCTTCTATTTGATGATGTAAACACCAAGCTGAAGTCCGAAGACCGCTAGAGTTGGCAACACTCGCACTTCAGAATTAGGACATGCGCAATACTCTGTTCTTGGACTCTAAATTATTTGGGCCGGGTAATCGTTTTGTTCCCCATTGTACAATGTAAAAGTACAAAAAGTGTTTTAAGAAAAGCATAGAGTTGGAAGAAAATTGTCTATCAGACCATTAAGAAGACGCTATACTGGATTTTGTGTCTGCTGTTTGGTGTTCCTGATAGTGTACGTGTTTAATACAAAACTCGCCTGGCATCCCAAAACTCGAATGACAGTTTCATTTATTAAACTCAAAAGCCTTGGTCACCAATAACGAACTTCAGCTTCAAGAACTACGGACCTACGACCTGAATGCTACTTCTGCGCTGAGACAACGACTTTTAACGAAGATTTCAGGTTAGTGTTCTGCCCTGATGAGCTAGAATACAACTTGACACCTCACATTCCTAGTACAAATAGGATCACAGGCATGGACGCTCGTAGTAATATGACTAAGGGAAAACGAAGAGTTATTAGGGATCGTGAATTATGAAGGACTAGAAAGGCAAAGTAACATTCACTGGTTGTGCCTTTAGAGTATGATCTGTCCTATTATTAATGTGTCCACCTCAGTTTTACTAATCTTTAAAGATATCTTCATCTAGAACAGACTGGCAGCATATATTACCACAGATTCACATTATTCTTTTCCCCTTCCCCCTAACACGAATACATATTTACGACATCCAATACCAGCTCAAATTTTGATCCAAAAGAATGGTAAACATGCACATCCCATTGAGTGTTGATGCGTACATTCACTGAAACAACGACGTTGTATCGCGGCTTTAAATGGTCTCCCTCCGACTTCGAGGTCATGAAAGACGTGCCACAACCTTCCGATGACAAATAAATCGACCCACTTCCTTATCAATGGAACCATTCCTGAGATTTATGAAAATGTGGAAAATCGAAAAGGCAGGACAATTTCAGGAATAAAATGTTTAAAAGCATTTGTTCTACTGTTCTTTCGCGTATAGGTTTTTAAAGCAGCAAAATTGGGGTATTAACCCTGGACTCACTTGTATTACTCAAATACGTAAAACACTCCGTGGTTCGTCTGACCCCGGAGGTTTATTTTATATATATTATGATACGTCTCACCAGAAAACTATTTCAGTGCCAAAAGTAGTTTATCATGAAGACAGAAAAAAACTGGCACTAAGTACTAAAGAATGAAGGTTGTCACTGTCTGAAGAAAATGCCAACTATTATTTTTTTTCCTTTTAAAGAACATTTTACACGTTTGTATTCACATTCAAGGCAATGCGCACTTTCACACTTTTAATAAGGACATTTCGTCTTCCCATTCAGTATCGAAGGGAAAAAGTTACAGATTTCTCAAGTTTCCTCAAGAGCCTGAAGTATTTGATATTCGTCTCTGATATCTGCTATATGCAGTATCATACTCAAAATCTGAGCTATGATTTCTTTTGATTTCATAAGGTTGTTGCACCTCATTATTATTGTGGACACACTCTGCAAGCCAAGTCCGAATACGTAGTTCAAAATTAAGATCATTCCTCGTAAAAACATTCGATGCAGTAAATCTTGCTGCCACCAGAATGAAGCTGATTTCCTTATTACACTACATTCGTACTTCAAATGTTTGTTATGAACTACCTTATACTAAAGACGTTCAAATTCAAATGTTCAAATGTTTGTAGAGTTTATGGGACTTAACTACGGGTCATCAGTCCCTAAACTTACAAACTACTTATGAACTAGCTAACACTAAGGACGGAACAAATATCCATGCCCGAGGAGGAATTCGATCCCCGACGGGGAGCAGCCTTGCCTCAATGCGCTTGGCCACTCCGCCGCGGCCCATTCGTAGCTATTTAGATTTAAATAACAGGGTTTTTGTAAATTAAATCTTCTCAAGCTTCCAGCCGCGTCGCGTGGCTAAAAACCTGACGCGGCTGGAAGCTCGAGAAGATTTTATTTTTCATATCGCCGCGAGACTGTGCACTCATACTGGGTGTTGGTAATTAAACTGACCGTATTTAACACGATACAACACGAAAAATAATTACTATTTGAGTAACAGACTTGGTAGTAGTAATTTCCAGAACATGGGGAAGAGAAGTAATGCAGAATTAATTCAATTGAAACACCTTTGATGTATTCCTACAGTATTACATACCGGTACCATTACTGGTATAAAATGGGCTCAATAAGGCGGCCATCAGTGTGCAGAAGGGTCTGAAACTGAAGGATTACATTCTGCACAGTATAACGAAGCTTTTCAGTAGGTATTCTTGATATGCTGTGCTTCAGATCAGCACATGTGTGTATATTCCCCTCGTAAATCCTGTCCTTCAGGCAGCCAACAGAAATCAGGTGATCGTGCCGACCAAGCATTTTGACACGATCGACTGATAATTCCATCATTTCCAAATGTGATTCGGAGAAGCATTTTAACGTCACGAGTGATACGGGGCCCCCGTCTTGCATAAAGACTGTTGAGTTCAATACGTCTTTCTTCTATAGTGCGTGTATGGCATATTGGCGAAGCATATAGCAGTCATGGAGGCCAGTCGCGCTGCACGTCTATGATCCTTGAGCGCCAACCTGTTCAAAAATGAATGGGCCAACGATGAACGTAACCATGGAGTTACATCATACAGAGACCATGCAGAGGAACGTCATGCACAAGGACAAGAGGTGTACATTCCACACTCGGCAATATTTTATCATCACCTCACCCATCACACAAAAATGAATTTCGTCTGTCCATACGATTTTCCAGGGCCAGTCTTCGTCAATTTCAATCCTTGCGAGAAAGTGGAGAGCGAAGTTGTGCAAGCTGCTGTCCGATATGGACCTTGTACGAACATGCATCACTGTCTGCCACAGCGTTAGCGATTTCATCAACCACCTGTGCTGCAACCGTTCAGTAGGCTCCTCCCAGAGCGACGCTCACTTCTCCAGCTGACTCACACTTCTTCATCATGCTCCGCATAGTAGTTGGAAAAGCAGGCCCTTCTGTAAAGCTTTCAAATAGCGATATTCTGCAGCATTACTGTTGTATGGTAATAGAGCTTCACCAATAAAACTCCATTCGTTCAAGCTCATGTTTACGCGCTAACAAGCGCACTGCAGTTGGTTGAGCATGTGAGACTATGAGGATGACTGACCACGGCACCTACCGGTCATAGGAACTGGACGGTGGCGCTGTGACGCGTGGAAATCATGTGGCCCATACTCTGGACATTACTGCTACCGAGTTTGGTACCCGTACGGTAATTAGTTTCCGTGTTATAAGATGTTAAATATGGAAAGTTAAATGATAATCACCCAGTACATACAAAATAAATCACCTGAGAAAACTCACGTAATTGCTGTCGATGGTCTCGCTCACAATACTATAAATAAATCAACAATAGTAGAAGTGCGATTTTTCCGATTCACGACCTCTACACTCAAACTGAAAGTTGGGTAGACAGTATAGGTTGTAACTGCAACACTTCAACAAAGGAACGCGAGAAATGTGTGCAATGAGCTTTCACTAATGCAGAAATAATGAGGCGACTACAAAGGGCCACTGTGCTGGAGAGAAGTTCCTCAGAGCATCAGTGGCCCCTGCAGAGCGATGCGGGGTTCTCAGGCGTCAGCCACTTCAAAGGCTGCGCTACACAGCGGGGCCTGTCTTTTAATGGACTTGTGGTCTGTCGTATTAGAGCCCACCCAAAACACTTTCCACGACTACGTACTAGGTATCGAACGATCTCATTCTGCCAAGGGAGCTTCTTTACATACAATCATATCAATGTTAGATAACGGCTAACGGCTCATATATATATATATATATATATATATATATATATATATATATATATATATATATATATATTGCACGGGTAAATAAAATCAACAACGTATACCAGAAATTAGCTTAATTTTTAAAATTTTCAAAATTCCTCGCCATGAGATAAATCTTCAGTTTAAAGTGCATGGATTACTACTAAGATTTTTGAGTTCCTGTGGTAGCTTATTGAAAAAGGATGCGTCAGAATACTTGATATGCAATATATTGTAAAGCGTCTCATAAAATAATCATGAGACAGACATGAATCAAATTTGGTTTTTCAAAGGAAACTGCAGATCATTTAAATGACAAAGAAGAAGAAATTTCACATTTTTGAGCCATTTAGGGCATGTATCATGTGTAGGAGGTTATCTATACTCAAACAGGAGTGTTTGTCAAACTATAATGTTCTGTCCACTCTCGGAAACCTGCAGGGCCAAATATTTTTCCGAGTTCCTGCGTATTACTGTAAGATCTCAAATCAAATGTTCAAATGTTTGTAAATCATACGGGACTTAACTGCGGGGTCATCAGTCCCTAAACTTACAAACTACTTATGAAATAACTAATATTAAAGACAGCACAAACATCCACGCCCGATGGGGGATTCGAACTCCCGATAGGGTACGACCTTGCGCCTCGTAGCTTAGCGCCTCAATGCTCTCGGCCGCTCCGCCACGGCTGTATGTTCTCCGTGTGACGTAAGCATTTACGCATTTAGGTATGTTTAGGTCCAAAAAAATTTGCAGGAAGCTGAATTTTTGTTATGTTGTTAGGACATATTAGAGTAGTATTAAACCAAGTTTGCAGCTTCGAAATCCTTTTGCGTAACTTTTAAGAGCCAAAAAACCTCGAAATTTTCGGACTTTTTTCTGGTTTTGGCTTATAACTCGTGAAGGGTGGTTTTTTGACGAAATGTCACTCAGACCTCTATTAATGTAGATAAAATATTCTAAAATTGAAGCCCAACTGCAGCTTTTTAAGTCTAATAGTTCCCGAGATATTGGACTTCAAAAATTGACTTATTTCTCCAAAAAGTTCAAATTTTCGATTTTAGTCATCTTTCGGCTAGAATATTGGCTCTAATGATCATCCCACGCGGAATGTCATACAAAACAAAGTTATAGAGCAGTTATTTAACTTTAATCTAAGTACCGAACGAAGTCCATAGGCCCAATAGATTTCTAGTTATCGTTAAAAAAGTAAAACTTGGAAAAATTGGAGTAGTCAATAAATTGACCAGACGAATTTCAGTCCTCTTATCCTGTGTATGTTAAAGAAAAATGAAGAATTACTCTTTGACGATGATTATTAACATATTGTATATAAATAGGTCTAATTATGTGTTAGTGCATACAAATATATTTGTGAAAGTAGGTATTGCTGAAAAAAAAAGAAAAAAAAAGGGGGGGGGACTAAAGCCTCTCCGTATTCGGGTGTTGGTCAGCATTAAGGGATTGGGTCTTTCGTTCGTAGCTAGGCCTTTTGTTGTGCGAAGGTATCAATCCCCCTGCCGTATCCCTTACTCAGAGTCTGACTTAGCGGGTGTTCTGTCCTCCCTCCCAAACTTTTTGCCTCCGAGGCCTTCCCCACTACACACAGTCTGCCCTTAGAAACAGCCGTATTCGGATCCCTGAAGAACGTTTCGAACAAAAATCGTATAAATCTTGATCTTATTGGCGTTTTAAGTAGTTTCTGTTTTACAATATGTCGGAGCTACCCCCGTCGCATGTTTGTTTCGGGGTCGTCGGTAAGTGCTTGCAGAGGGAACAGTGACAGTGAGAAACGCGGAATTTAGACGCTGATAAAAATGAGTCAGAAACGTGGGCTTGAAAGGCACATGAGGTTTTTTGTGCAGTTTAAATGAAGTGACCGTACATGACGCATGCAGGAAGAGGTACACCGTGGAAAGTAATGTGTAAGCATTTTTCCAGCGAGAAGGAAATGTTTGATTTGCTCAACCATCGTCTTCGTGTGGGAAAGGCTGAAAAGTGCGTCGGATTCAAGGCGTCACATCATTGGATATTGTTGTTTCCTTTGTGGTGAAAAATTCCCCAAGGAATATTTCGAGAAGCAGATAAAATTGCCCAAATATCTACAGGATGAACTCCATCAAAGGGAAACACTGGAAGTGAAAGAATCGATTGTGGAAAAAGCTAGACAATCTAGTGAATGGGGGCAATACAGTCTTCGGCGTCTTTCATGTATAAGTGAACTTGTTGCTACTGAGGGTACGTACCACAAACATTGCTACGTAAAACTGCACTCCTTGTCGCGATCTACTGGTGCAGGAGGTAGACAAGGCCGCCCTGAACATCCCTTCCTTATCGAAGGTATGGAGCGTATATATTCATATCCGGCAGAAACAAGACAGGAAAACCAATTTTCCATAAGTGACTTGTTTGCAGAGACCTTAACATGTGATTACAAACCAGCAGCTGCAAGTGTTCAAGCTCATCTAAAAAAGCTATATGGCGGAAAAATTATTTTTGCGCAGGTTGGTCCGTATCACAGCCCAGTCTTGATGTTCACAGACATTGGACGAAACATCCTTTATGAAAAGTGGTACAATCAAAGATTTAGCAATCCTGCTGAAGAGCGGCTTAGAGTTGTCAAAGCTGCAGCAGAGATTATCCTGCAAGACATTCGTTCCCAAACATTTGACACTACTCAATATCCCCCGTCAGATGCTTTTTTAAAAGACGCAGAGGCATCCTTCTCTTGAACAGTGGAGAAAGAAGTGCATATGATTTGCTCATGCGATCATGGCTCAACAAGGCCTAAATCTTTCCTATCCTCAATTCAGATAAGCTTTGATATCTATTTGTATAGAAAATTTGAATCAAAGCACCTTGTTGAACTTTGCCACTGTATGGGAATTTCTTGTACATTTACGGAGGCTATGCATTTTGAAAGTTCCGCTGTCCTCCGTGGAGAAGTGGCCCAACCAGTCGACAAAGGAGCTTTTATGCATTTTGTCTTCGACAATGCAGATGTGAACGTTAACACAATTGATGAAGAAAATACGTTCCATGAAATGGGTAGTACAATGATCATGACCCCTCACTCATCCGTTCGCCCAGACATAAACAAACCACGTTTGAAGTCTGTATGTGCCGAGTCTATCAGGTTCACACACTGCCACACACATTAAACATTCTTCTATTAGAAAGAAATTTGGCTTGTCAACCATTTCAATTAACGAAGTGAAAATCGCTGAAGTCATTTTGCCAAAATCCCCAGACCTGCTGTGGTTGTTTGGAAAAGCAACTAACATGCCAGGCATCCCAGGATGGAATGGATTCATGGATCAAGTGACAGAAGATCTTCCTTACAAACGTTCAAAGATTGTATATCTCCCTTTTATCCATGCTCCCCCAACCGACTAGCACATCACTTTTAGAAGCCAGTTAAAGAACAAGCATTTACGGTCAGGAAACATGTTTTGTGACCTACGATCAACCACTGTACATGAAAGCCCGAGACATTGTGGAGAGCCAGCAGCATCTTCAGCTTGTCAACATGTGACCTACGATCAATCACTGTACTTGAAAGCCCGAGACATTGTGGAGAGCCAGCAGCATCTTCAGCTTGTCAACATAGGGGTGAGACTTCGAGGTGTTCACCACCTCATGTTATTCATGGGGCGCTCGGTACCATAATGGCAGGAAGTGACTCAAGGAACTTCTCTGTTCAATATTTGCGGAAAACAGTGTTGAAAAAATCCTTTTTATATTCGATGCGTTAATAATCATCGTTAATGAGTAATTCTTCCTTTTTCTTTAACATACACAGGATAAAAGGACTGAAATTTGTCTGGGTCAATTTATTGACTACTCCAATTTTTCCAAGTTTTACTTTTTTAACGATAACTAGAAATCTATTGGGCCAGTACTTAGATTAAAGTTAAATAACTGCTCTATAACTTTGGTTTGTATGACATTCTGCGTGGGATGATCATTAGAGCCAATATTATAGCCGAAAGATGACTAAAATCGAAAATTTGAACTTTTTGGGGAAATAAGTCAATTTTTGAATTCCAATATCTCGGGATCTATTGGACTTACAGAGCTGCGTTTGGGCTTAAATTTTAGAATATTTTATCTACATTAATAGAGGTGTGAGTGACTTTTCGTCAAAACACCACCATTCACGAGTTATAGGCCAAAACCAGAAAAAAGTCCGAAAATTTCGAGGTTTTTTGGCTCTTAAAAGTTACGCAAAAGGATTTCGAAGCTGCAAACTTGGTTTAATACTACTCTAACATGTCCTAACAACATACCAAAAATTCAGCTTCCTGCAATTTTTTTGGACCTAAGGCCATTTTTTTTGTCTACGACGACTGGCCTATGATCTATATTTTAATGGTTTTCCAACCAGTAACGTAGGTGACAATTGAGCGTCGTCCGTCAATCAAATATTAAGATAAACATCTTTTGTAGTTTTTCCTCGTTGTTCGTCAATAATTCTGAAATAGATTAGCTGCAAACTTATAATGGGTTGGCAAGCAATAAGAATTGAAATGATACACAAAATATGAGAAGCGATCCTAAAAGTTGCTGCAAGTATTAAGCAGGCGTTACGTTCTGGGAAAAATTATGAGCATGAACACCGTTTACCACTACGAGCTTTGAGCACCATAAATCTGTATTTAGATGCCCTGCTAATTAGACGAGTACGATTAGATGCTACAACTCATAATACCTAAGAAGATTTTCTGCGAAGCGCTACTAATAATGAAGGTATACTTAACAACAGATAGTCCTCAGTGACAAAAACAAAAAGAAAATGGAATGTGAACAATTCGCAAGGGTATTCCTCTACGATTGTGGAACAGTAAGTTTCTGCTTCGTACCAAATACTAGTAACCCAAATTGATCCAGCGATGAGGTTTGTGGCGTCTTACAGTAAGCTTTTCTGCATACTCGTGGCGTCACTGAACTTACCGTTATAGGTAATGCGAAAATGGGTAACGGGATTGTAACGTTGTCTGCATATACTCCACTACGACTCTGAATTCAAATGTTCAAATGTTTGTAGAGCTTATGGGACTTAACTACGGGGCCATCAGTCCCCAAACTTACAAACTACTTATGAACTAGCTAATACTAAGGACGGCACAAATATCCATGCCCGAGGGATTCGAAGCCCCGACCGTAGTGGCCGTGCCGACCGTGACTGGCGCACCGCAGTCCCCTCGGCCACCGCTGAACTTGGTGAAAGTTAATAGAAAACTTGGCCTACAGAAATTTCGGGTACGACCATTTGAGTTGTTGACAGCCGTTACCACTTTTGCAGTTTTAAATGAGAAAAAAGAGATTATTTTAACAGAGCAGCACCCTTATCACCAAAAACGCTCTCCCGAAAAATATGTACTCTGGCTCGAAAGCTCTTTAAGTGTAAATTTTATTTAATTTTGTACGCTTAGGATAAATTTACCTTTAATAGTTTTCCAGTCATATAAAATTTTCTCGTGTGTACGATCAGCAGTTGGTCATATTTTTTGTCGTTAATTGATATCTGCTAGCCTGCTATGGTGTTAGCCCCATGTCACAACACAGTGTAGCTGATTAGCGTCACCTGTCCGCACAGCATGCTTTCAAATGAGCTTCGCAGTGGACTGCGCAGGACCTGCATTTGGTGAACAAATGACAGCCCGCTACGCATCCGTTCCACTGAACACATTATTGTTTTGTTGGCGCGGTAGCCGCAACGTGTCAGCTTAAAGTGGAAATATCGTAGCTTACTTGCCTCACAGTGGGAAATATTTATATTTTCAATGTCGTATTTAATTTTTAAACATCTCTCTCCAGATATTTGAAGTGTTAAAAATACATATCCAGTGGCGATTACTTTTTTTTATTTCTTTTACGTCATACTCCATATTCCTTCATGCCTTCATGAGAAGATGTATTCAGGAAATGGAAACACCGTCTACTATACGAGTAAAAGTTTGAGGACATGAAGTTTTTCAGTTTCTTGCTAAAAATTTGTCATACTTCGTATTGATTTTTATACTTATGTTAACGTTGTGCCTAATACATTTAAACCTCGCAAAATGAGAAAAATTAAAGGCGAGTCTTAGCTAGAATTACTGAATGTCTAATTAGGCCTATAGAAATGTTTTCCAAAATAATTATCTGAAGCGACATTCAGAAATATACAATAGAGTGTCTGTAATGGGTACTACCTCTGGCAGTATTTCTCAAGCGAAAAATACCGTGGTTTGGAACCCACGTTAAACTGTAGGTCCCCCTATAAGTGGCTGGGTAAGTCAGTTCGAAGGTCGGAGGAAGGCAACGGCATACCACCTCCAAACAGGACCATGCCATGTAAAGCACTGTGGTTTGCCGGCCGCGGTGGCCGAGCAGACTGTGGTGCGCCAGTCAGGGTCTGCACGGCCACTACAGTCGGGGGCTCGAAGCCCCTCCTCGGGCATGGATATTTGTATTAGTATTAGTATTAGGTAGTATTAGGTAGTTCATAAGTAGTTTGTAAGTTTAGGGACTGATGACCCCGTAGTTAAGTCCCATAAGCTATACAAACATTTGAACACTGTGGTACTCAAACTAATCTTCGGACTGTTGACTGCTTTACCTTTTTTTTGGGGGGGGGGGGGGGGGGATATTTTGAAGAATTGCTCAATGTAGGTGAAACGTGCAATGATGTGTCAGATTTTCAGGTAGAATGAGATAGAAACGACGATGGAAACAGGATCTCGTTTGAGGAAGTGGAGAAAATGGTCAGTAGACTACAGTGCAATAAGGCGGCTGGAGTGGATGAACTTAAGCCGGAACTCGTCAAATACAGTGGAATATCAGGCCTCAAATGGTTACATAGGATAATTGAGAAGGCGTGGGAATCGGGACAGGTTCCGTCTGAATGGATGAAAGCGGCAATCACGCAATTTTCAAACATGGAAACAGAAAAGATTGTAACAACTATCGAGGTATCTCCTTAATTAGCGTTGTAGGCAAAATATTCTCAGGTATTGTTGAAAAGAGACTGCGAGTATTAATTGAGGACAAGTAAGATGAAAATCAATGTGGGTTTAGGCCTCTTAGAGGCTGTCAGGACCAGATGTTTAGCTTACGGCAGGTAATGGAAAAGTGCTATGAGTGGAACAGGGAATTGTATCTATGTTTCATAGATCTAGAAAAGGCTTATGACCGTGTTCCTAGGAGGAAGCTACTGTCAGTTCTACAAGATTATGGTACAGGAGGCAAACGTCTGCAGGCAATTAAAGGACTTTATGTAGACTGTCAGGCAGCAGTTAGAGTAGATGGCAAATTAAGCTCATGGTTCAAGGTAGTTTCAGGGGTAAGACAAGGCTGTAACCTGTCACCACTGTTGTTAATACTATTCATGGATCATATGTTGAAAACAGTAGAATGGCAGGGTGGGATTAAAATAGGTGAAAACAAAATAAGCAGTCTCGCATATGCGGATGACTTAGACGTAATGGCCGATTCGATTGAAAGGTTGCAAACTAATATTGCAGAGCTCGTTCAGAGGTGCAAGGATTATGATATGAAGATCAGCATCTCCAAAACAAAAGTAATGTCTATGGGAAAGAGATTTAAAAAGATTGAGTGCCAAATAGGAGGAACAAAGTTAGAACAGGTAGACAGTTTCAAGTACCTGGGATGTATTTTCTCACAGGATGGCAACATAGTGAAAGAACTGGAATCGAGGTGCAGCAAAGCTAATGCAGTGAGTGCTCAACTAAAATCTACTCTCTTCAGCAAGAAGGAAGTAAGTACCAAGACTAAGCAGTGCACCGCTCTATCTTTCGACCAACTTTGTTGTATGGGAGTGAATGTTGGATGGATACAGGTTACCTTATTCATACTGTAGAGGTTACAGATATGAAAGTAGCAAGAATGATTGTAGGTACTAATAGATGAGAACAAATGTTCAAATGTTTTTATAGTCTATGGGACTTAACTACGGAGTCTTAAACTTACAAACTACTTATGAACTATCTAAGACTAAGGACGGCACAAATATCCATGCCCGAGGGGGGATTCGAACCCCCAAATGTAGTGGCAGTGCAGACCGTGACAGTCTCCTCGGCCACCGCGGCCGGCGATGGGAACAATGGCAGGAGGGTGTCCATAATGAGGAAATCAAAGAGAAACTGAGAATGAACACCATAGATGAAGCAGTCAGAGCAAACAGATTGAGATGGTGGGGTCATGTTACACGCATGGGAGAAGCAAGGTTACCTAAGAGACTCATGAGCTCGGCAGCGGAGGGTAAGAGCAGTCGAGGTAAACCAAGAAGAAAGTACTTAGATTCGGCGCAGAATGATTTTGAAGTGAAAGGCATAACATCAGACGAGGCATCAATGTTAGCATTGAATGGGGGTCCTTGGAGGAATTTTATTAGAGGTACTATGATCCAGACTGAACGTTGAAAGGCATAATCAGTCTCTAATGATGATGATGATAGACGGTCAAAAATCCTTGTAGATCAAAACAGACGGGAACCCCTGACAAGTGCTGTAAGCAGAGCCGGTAATAGGGCGCTGGGAGCGAGCGGCGCGGCGGCCCCCGGGGGCCGGTGACCCGCGAACCCTGACCTTTGCTGCAGCCGGCAGCCGGGCCTCCGGATGAGGCCGCCGCCGCTATTGGAATATCCCGGAGCACCGCGTCTACGTCGCCACCAGCTGTCGGAGGCCCAAACTTCCCAGCCACCGCGGCTGCACGGGGCGCTCCATCCGGGGCGCCTTCAAGCGCACGCAGGAAAGCGACGGAAATCTTGTGGTAGTGCTATGCAAGGATACAGATGTCGGAAGTGTCGCCTACATACTAAAGCCGTACATATAGAGCGTGTTACAAAAAGGTACGGACAAACTTTCAGGAAACATTCCTCACACACAAAGAAAGAACGTATGTTATGTGAACTTGTGTCCGGAAACGCTTAATTTCCATGTTAGGGTTCATTTTATTACTTCCCTTCAAATCACATTAATCATGGGGTGGAAACACACAGCAACAGAACGTACCAGTGTGACCTCAAACACTTTGTTACAGGAAATGTTCAAAATGTCATCCGTTAGCGAGGATACATGCATCCACCCTCCGTCGCATGGAATCCCTGATGCGCTGATGCAGCCCTTGATAATGGTGTATTGTTTCACAGCCGTCCACAATACGAGCACGAAGAGTCTCTACATTTGGTATCGGGGTTGCGTAGACAAGAGCTTTCAAATGCCCCCATTAATGAAAGTCAAGACGGTTGAGGTCAGGAGAGCGTGAAGCCCATGGAATTGGTTCTGGAGATCTGTCGATACAATTGTACCGCGCCACGGCTATTGTCCCGTGTTAATCCATACATCAAATGGGCATCTGCCAACTCCGGTTTTGTAAACAATGCACTGACTGCAAAACCACGCTCGTGATGAACACTAACCAGTTGATGCTACATACTGATGTGCTTGATGCTAGTACTGTAGAGCAATGAGTCGCATGTCAACACAAGCACTAAAGTCAACATTACCTTCTTTCAATTGGGCCAACTGGCGGTGAATCGAGGAAGTACAGTACATACTAACGAAACAATTGGGTATTTTGACAATTGTCTGCACGAATTATTTCAATTTACATTTAAAGAGAAACACTAAAATGAGCTCTAACATGGAAATTAAGCGTTTCCGGACACATGTCCACATAACATATTTCTTTTCTTTGTGTGTGAGGAATGTTTCCTGAAAGTTTGGCCGTACCTTTTTGAAAAACCCTATAGAAAGTAGCGACAACCTATTATGAGTGTATTGCCGACATTCGCGACTTACCATTCGTCAGTTTCACGTCACGTGATACTCGGCAGTTGTTCTTGGGCCAACGTAGTCATTATGCATATTGCATAAATGTACTAATTTGTTTATTTTCTACACCTAGGTATCATGTCTGAAATTTCATTTTCTGTAAAGGGAATCTCGACGTGACAATGACTGAAAAATGGAAAACAAGATAATTTTGCCTTCATCCGAAAGATAATTTTTTCCGTTTCCAAAAATGTATGGTCTATTTAGTTTTAAATAGTTATTAGAGTCTTAAACGCTCTTTGAACAAATGTCTGCACACTGGCCACGCTGATGCCTCAGGCAAGGACATTTATACAGGGGCCTGGTAGATAAAAAATTACTTTATCAAATGTCTACATGGCCGTACACAAAATCTAATGAGTTTCAACAGCTACGTGTGACAACGAATACCGAAAAAAGTGTTTGATGAACAGTACTCAAAATAAGTTTGATGGATGCTGTATCTCTTTCAATGATGGTGTAATAAGCAGGACGAAAGTAATGGACATATTAGGCATCCAACCAGTAAATAATATGGTAGCTGCTCTGACTGACTGACTAGTTGAAGCTGAAAGGGCTGCGGAGACCACCAGTAAAGAGACCAGAGTAAGAAAAGTACTCCTGAAAAAGTCTGAAGAAAGTAAAGAAGCAGCTGTCCAGCGAGATCAAACAACTGGAATGGTCTGAAAGAGGCATACGGTGAGTCAAAAAATTTCGTGAACATCCTTTTTCTCATTTTCTCGAAAACACATTTATAACGGTTTTAGCTATGATCACTAAATTTCTCCAAATTGAAGAATGGGGCAGTATCTTTGTATTATGCCTAATACATTGCAGAAATTATCTGTGTTTGCCATTCTGTATATATAATTTTAACGGCAATTCTACACAAAATAGTAATGAAGTGTAATAAGGGTTTTTTCTATTTCCTCAAATATACTCAAAACTAAAAAAACAAGAGGCATAATGTGTTCCTGCGAATGTTGACAGCAGCCTGCTACAGTCTAAATGCTATTTTACTGACAATGTATCAGAAAATGGTTCCATAATGCGAATGTGTACTACTAAAACTTCTGTTAGTCAAAATATTGTAATTTTTAAACTATAAAAAATATTTCAATAAATTTCCTATTACAGCTTGAGTCAATGTCATTCAGTGTTGGCACAAAATCGCAACTTCCTCCACATTATAGATCAGGAGTAATGTGCACCGAAAGCGAGGTATCAAAATGCAGCCCGTTCACGTCCAGGTCACCTTAACCAAAGATCTTAATAAACTGTTTTATGGTGTAAAATTCAAGCCTACACATGACAGCTTCGTATTTGAATTACTGTGGGACACTGAGCGATATGGTTCGTATTCTATATTCCAGGAAAACTCTACTTAACTCACACATCTTTTTTTTAATATCTGTATGTCGCCTTTACATAATAAACAAATAACTGTGGAAGTCTGTCATCTCATTTAATAACACACTTACAAAGACATGGTTAAATTACGTAGCAGTAGTCAGTAGTGTGTCGCACAGTCCCACAGGTGGTCTAGTGTAATCCGTATTGTTCTTGCTTTTTGCCCCACGCTGCTTCTTCTCATTCCCCTCCCCCTCTGAGATAAGTAACAGGGAAAACAAATTACACACGATGACCAATGGGAATATGCATTTATGCATTTAATCAGATTTTCTCTTAATATAATCTAGAAAAATTATGTTTCAGAGACGGCTATTATACCTGCCGGTACGGTAATACGATATTTTTCTCACTCTTATTCTTCCCAGAGTAATGCGTGACAAGTTCAAATCAAATGTTTGTAAATCTATCGGACCAAAGTGCGTGGTATTCAGTCCGTAGCTTACAAACTACTTAAACTGAGGTAACTACTTAAACTGAGGTAAACTAACCTAAGGTCAACACACACACAAACACACACACACCCATGCCCCAGGAAGGACTCGAACCTCCGACGGCGAGCAACCGCGCACTCCGCAGCGATGCGCCTTAGACCGCTCAGATACTCCACCGCGGCTCAGTGACAAATCTTTATTTGTAACTCAAATCCAGATTGTGTATACAAACAATTCAACATCCCACAAGGAGAAAACGATACGGAATATCGCAGGGTGTGTTCGTATACATTCGCTTATGACTCGACAAAACTGTTTGAGCAAAGACACCACACCTCTGTAATGCTCTTAGTATTACATCAAGGTAAGATTTCAAGTTCTGCTATTTAACTAATAGTTCATATCAAATGGATTAATCCCGTAATATTCTAGGTGGGCTGAGTACATAATCTTCTTGACAACATAAATTATTACAATACAAGAACAAGAGTACGATCTATAGAAATGCAAAATTAGTTCGTAAAATATTGTAAACATTATGTTAAGTCAGGAGTAATATCATTAAAATAATTATTTGGTCTGTAATTTTTTTCTTTTTATTAATTTATTAGTAGTACATAATGTAAACGTTAACACAATAGTAAACTGCACATTTCATTCGCATCTTTCACTGACGTCTTTGTCATAAACCTAGTGTTCCGTAAGGTTTATCATAATGCACATTTATTTCAATGTAACAAAAGATGCTTGTTAAAAATATTTCAGGAAGCTATTGAATATTCACTTTTAACAGAAATTTATTATGATTTAATTCCTGCTTGAAAGCCTGAATCTACGAACTTGCTCTACCAGACTGATTTCTAATTCCCTAGTGTTGACTGCTTGTATCTGTATTTGTATCATTCATTGACGCAATACTATGCTTTAGTATACATTTTTGCCATTATCACATCATTTACACTTTCACGTCGTAAAGTGATTATAAACTCATTTTACTGCAGCGGCCCCTTTTGTAAGCTAGGGGAACACGCCCGCCGCATGCCCAACAACGGCGTCCGCCGCTTTCTCTATACAGGGCTCTACTGCACACGATATAAGAGGGCCGTATACTACAAGACCTGTAATTGGTGCTTTATGTGGAAACTTTTCCGACCTTATTATCGCCGCACGACACACGGCAGGAAATTAACAGACTTTGAACGCAGAACCGTACTTGGAATTAGAGGCATGTTACGAACTACTTCGAAAGTTCAATATTCAGAGATGCAAAGTGTGGAGGCTTTGCCGAGAATACTAAACGTCTCGCATTGCCTCTCACCATGATCGTGGACAACGCAAAGGAATTTGTCAGCGCTAAGAGACCAGAAGAAACAATGCGTGATATTACGTAACCGTTAGGACAAGGAGTAAAAATTTTGCCGGCCTCGGTGACCGAGGGGACTGAGGCGCTCCAGTCACGGTCTGCACGGCCACTACGGTCGGGGGTTCGAATCCCCCCTCAGGCATGGATATTTGTGCCATCCTTAGTCTTAGCTAGTTCGTAACTAGTTTGTAAACTTAGGGACTGATGACCCTGTAGTTAAGTCCCATAAGTTCTACAACATTTTTTAGTAAAAATTTTGCGGTAATGGTCTATGGCAACACACGACCAATGCATCTCATAACAACACAACATCTTCCATAACACTCCTCCTAGGCTTGAGATAATATCGTTTGCACCTAAGACGACCTGGCTTGTTGTTCTTAGTGTCTGTCTGTCTGTAAATCTATCGGACCAAACTACGTGGACATCAGTCCATAGCTTACAAACTACTTAAACCTAGGTAAACTAACCTACGGACAAATACATACACCCATGCCCCAGGGAGGACTCGAACCTCCACGGTAAGCAACCGCTCGCTCCGCAGCGAGGTGCTTTAGACCGCTCGGCTACTCCACCGCGGCGTTCTTAGTGTGTTCTGAATGATTGAAACGGAGGCCACAACAGATAAACTACCAGCCATTTACGTATAACATGTAACATCCACTACTAAATCCATGAATAACCTTAAGTAGAAGTGATACAAAGCTGATTTACTTTGATTTGTAGGGCAGATGGTTTAAAGACATTAGCTACATAATAGAGTAAAATAAAGATTTGCTTCAAAACTATAAACCGTTGCTGTAATATTTATAAAATATTGAAGAAAAGACATTTTTAAATATGCACCAAAGCTGCTTTTATTTAAATGCTGACGACTAGTTTCGGGCTTTGCCCATTTTCTAAGTCACCTATTACAGAGAACAAAGTGTGTTTTACATGAAAATACATTAATATAGTGATGTTATATTGATTATACAGGTTATAATTACTTACATTCATATACATTTATATTTGGTTACTGTTTATGTCACGCTGTTTGTCGTAATTATTTTGGTGTAATTTACAGAGCTGTTGATCCAAAGATGTTTTATTAAATATTCTTTGCTCAATTTTGTTTGTAACAATATCGTTGGTTATATGCAGTGTGACATAAACAGTACCATGACAAATATTGTACAATAAATTTTAGATTTCATTCCGAACTATTTTAAGTGTAATAAATTGATTTGTGTCTTATATTGTAATACAGGGATAATATTGAGTTGCTACTATAATTTATCGCGTTTCGTTGCATATTTTGAAGTATATTATGGTAGGATGGACTGTATTTTATATGCTGGCCAAGGTGTTATGGAAATTTTCGATGAATTTTTTATTGTGCATTTCTGTTTGTTCATTTAACATTTGTTCTGGGTACTTAGTCATATGTGTATAGATTTGTAATTCTTCTAAAACGTCCATTAGTTGCCCTTTGCTTACAATATGTAAAATTTTGAGATTTTCTTCTATACTCTCAGTCGAATGTTTATTTTCTCTGAGGTGTGTGCCGAATGCTGAAACATTATTTTCGCTTGTATTTATATGTTCTCTAAATCTAATTTTGAAAGGTCTGCCTGTCTGTCCAATGTAGGCTTTGTCACATTCATTGCATTCGATTTTGTAAACTCCAGATTGACTATAGCGATCAATTTTTTCTATTTTATGTATGATATTGGTTCCTAAAGTGTTGTTAGTGTAGAAGCCAATTTTAAGATTTGTTTTCTTCAGTGCATATTTTATTCTATCTGAAATTTGTCCCCAGTATGGCAGTATTACAAATTTGTCTTTCTTTCTTGTTTCAGTTTTTGTTAAAGTGATTTCATCTTTAATACTCTTCTGTTTTGAAGTTAATTTCGATTTATACAGATTATCGACTAGTTCTGGGTTATATCCATTACTGATTGCTATTTCTTTGAGTGTATTTAGCTCTGAATTTATATTTTTGTTACAGAGAGGGTATTTGGTGATACGATCTATTGCTGATCTAAAATATGCTTCTTTATGGCTTTGTGGGTGACAAGAGCTATTATGAATTATTATGTCTGTAGTTGTGGGTTTTCGGAATATATTGGAAGTATGTACTGAGTTAGTCTTACTTATTGTTAAGTCGAGAAAGTTAATGCTGTTGTTAATTTCATGTTCAATTGTGAAGGTTATCTTCTTGTGCATATTGTTAAACCTTTGATGGAAATCTTCAATTTCTTCTATACATCTATTAAATAGAATTATAGTGTCATCTATATATCTGAAATAGTATACTACTTTTGTTTTCAATTGGTTTTGCTCTTCAAAAAATTTGTTTTCTAGGTGGTCTAGAAAAATATTTGCTAGTGTACCAGACAGGCAGCTACCCATTGCAAACCATCATTTTGTGTGTATACATGTCCATTGAAACTAAAATAGTTGTGGGATAATATCATGGTTAGTAGTTCTATTATTTCATAAACTTCTGCTTCAGAGATTTTTCTATATTTTAAGAGGTTTTCTTTTATGATAGCAATAGTTTCATCAATGGGTACATTAGTGTATAGATTAGTTACATCTAAAGAAAGGAATCTACTGTTATCAGGGATTTTTATGTCTTGTATTTTTGCAATTAAGTCTGTCGAGCTTTTGACAGTATATTGTCTGCTGTATGTGTAATTTTCACATATGATTTTGTTAAGTTTTTTCTCTATTAAGTAAGCTGGGCTGTTTATCAGATTTACAATTGGTCGAATCGGAACATTTATTTTATGGACCTTTGGTTGTGCTCTGAGCTTGGGACATTGTGGATTCATAACTATATATCTGTTTTGTTCTTTTTGTGTTAAAAGAAACTCAGACTTTTTTTTTATAGCTCTTTTTATCAAAGCTTGAAATCGATTTGTAGGGTCTTTGTCAATACGTGTAATGTTATTTGAGTTAAAGAAATCAAGCGTTCTATTTATATATTCATCCTTCTTCATCAAGACAATAGTATTACCTTTATCTGCTTTCAATGCTAAAGTGTTATTTTCTTTTAGTTTTTTGTTAAAGTTGTGTAGATCTTTTAGTTCCTGATTTCTGTTGTTCTTTTTGGTACCTGATGTGTAGGACCATATAATTTTACCTATTTTGCTGGATATACTGTTTTGTTCTACTATTGGAAGTTTTGCTAAGTCGATTGCTAATTTTACATGTCCTATCATAGAAATTACATTAGCAGAACTAGCTTGTTGTGGCAGATTTTACTTAAGTCCCTTTTTTAACAAATTAGTTTCATTATCAGTAAGGATAAGGTTCGATAAATTAGTGACTTTCTCATAAAATTTAAACTGTGACATGTTATTGGATTCATTACTATTACACACAATTTTAGATAGTAGTGCTTCAAATTTCTTGTTATGCCTGATTCTAACGGTTTTAATAGCACTTTCTATATACTGATCTATTATACACACCATCATGTTGAAAGTAGGTGAAGATAACATCTTTCCAACCTGTAAATGTGTTAAATATAGTTTGCTAGTCAGTAGATCATTTCGCCTGTATTTGTCTCTAATTTCTTCTTGTACCCATAGTCGTTCACTTTTCTTCTTTACCAATTGTGCTACACGTGTCTTCATTTTGATGTTAACAACTGCATAATTTGGAGTTACCTTGTTTTCTAAACAGCGTTTGTTAAATCGTATGCTCTCGATGTTTTTCTTGATTTTTAGCTTTGTCCTCTGATAATTTAACACGACTTTTTTAGCTTGGTCAGGCAGTAAATCAAATGTTTTTGATATGTCGCGTTTTGCAGCTCTTAAATATTGAAGAAAAGACATTTTTATATATGCACCAAAGCTGCTTTTATTTAAATGCTGACGACTAGTTTCGGGCTTTGCCCATTTTCTAGGTCACCTATTACAGAGAACAAAGTGTGTTTTACATGAAAATACATTAATATAGTGATGTTATATTGATTATACAGGTTATAATTACTTACATTCATATACATTTATATTTGGTTACTGTTTATGTCACGCTGTTTGTCGTAATTATTTTGGTGTAATTTACAGAGCTGTTGATCCAAAGATGTTTTATTAAATATTCTTTGCTCAATTTTGTTTGTAACAATATCGTTGGTTATATGCAGTGTGACATAAACAGTACCATGACAAATATTGTACAATAAATTTTAGATTTCATTCCGAACTATTTTAAGTGTAATAAATTGATTTGTGTCTTATATTGTAATACAGGGATAATATTGAGTTGCTACTATAATTTATCGCGTTTCGTTGCATATTTTGAAGTATATTATGGTAGGATGGACTGTATTTTATATGCTGGCCAAGGTGTTATGGAAATTTTCGATGAATTTTTTATTGTGCATTTCTGTTTGTTCATTTAACATTTGTTCTGGGTACTTAGTCATATGTGTATAGACTATTGTAAGCAAAGGGCAACTAATGGACGTTTTAGAAGAATTACAAATCTATACACACACAGTTTAAATTTTATGAGAAAGTCACTAATTTATCGAACCTTATCCTTACTGATAATGAAACTAATTTGTTAAAAAAGGGACTTAAGTATAATCTGCCACAACAAGCTAGTTCTGCTAATGTAATTTCTATGATAGGACATGTAAAATTAGCAATCGACTTAGCAAAACTTCCAATAGTAGAACAAAACAGTATATCCAGCAAAATAGGTAAAATTATAGGGTCCTACACATCAGGTACCAAAAAGAACAACAGAAATCAGGAACTAAAAGATCTACACAACATTAACAAAAAACTAAAAGAAAATAACACTTTAGCATTGAAAGCAGATAAAGGTAATACTATTGTCTTGATGAAGAAGGATGAATATATAAATAGAACGCTTGATTTCTTTAACTCAAATAACATTACACGTATTGACAAAGACCCTACAAATCGATTTCAAGCTTTGATAAAAAGAGCTATAAAAAAAGTCTGAGTTTCTTTTAACACAAAAAGAACAAAACAGATATATAGTTATGAATCCACAATGTCCCAAGCTCAGAGCACAACCAAAGGTCCATAAAATAAATGTTCCGATTCGACCAATTGTAAATCTGATAAACAGCCCAGCTTACTTAATAGAGAAAAAACTTAACAAAATCATATGTGAAAATTACACATACAGCAGACAATATACTGTCAAAAGCTCGACAGACTTAACTGCAAAAATACAAGACATAAAAATCCCTGATAACAGTAGATTCCTTTCTTTAGATGTAACTAATCTATACACTAATGTACCCATTAATGAAACTATTGCTATCATAAAAGAAAACCTCTTAAAATATAGAAAAATCTCTGAAGCAGAAGTTTATGAAATAATAGAACTACTAACCATGATATTATCCCACAACTATTTTAGTTTCAATGGACATGTATACACTCAAAATGATGGTTTGCAATGGGTAGCTGCCTGTCTGGTACACTAGCAAATATTTTTCTAGACCACAAAGAAAACAAATTTTTTGAAGAGCAAAACCAATTGAAAACAAAAGTAGTATACTATTTCAGATATATAGATGACACTATAATTCTATTTAATAGATGTATAGAAGAAATTGAAGATTTCCATCAAAGGTTTAACAATATGCACAAGAAGATAACCTTCACAATTGAACATGAAATTAACAACAGCATTAACTTTCTCGACTTAACAATAAGTAAGACTAACTCAGTACATACTTCCAATATATTCCGAAAACCCACAACTACAGACATAATAATTCATAATAGCTCTTGTCACCCACAAAGCCATAAAGAAGCATATTTTAGATCAGCAATAGATCATATCACCAAATACCCTCTCTGTAACAAAAATATAAATTCAGAGCTAAATACACTCAAAGAAATAGCAATCAGTAATGGATATAACCCAGAACTAGTCGATAATCTGTATAAATCGAAATTAACTTCAAAACAGAAGAGTATTAAAGATGAAATCACTTTAACAAAAACTGAAACAAGAAAGAAAGACAAATTTGTAATACTGCCATACTGGGGACAAATTTCAGATAGAATAAAATATGCACTGAAGAAAACAAATCTTAAAATTGGCTTCTACACTAACAACACTTTAGGAACCAATATCATACATAAAATAGAAAAAATTGATCGCTATAGTCAATCTGGAGTTTACAAAATCGAATGCAATGAATGTGACAAAGCCTACATTGGACAGACAGGCAGACCTTTCAAAATTAGATTTAGAGAACATATAAATACAAGCGAAAATAATGTTTCAGCATTTGGCACACACCTCAGAGAAAATAAACATTCGACTGAGAGTATAGAAGAAAATCTCAAAATTTTACATATTGTAAGCAAAGGGCAACTAATGGACGTTTTAGAAGAATTACAAATCTATACACATATGACTAAGTACCCAGAACAAATGTTAAATGAACAAACAGAAATGCACAATAAAAAATTCATCGAAAATTTCCATAACACCTTGGCCAGCATATAAAATACAGTCCATCCTACCATAATATACTTCAAAATATGCAACGAAACGCGATAAATTATAGTAGCAACTCAATATTATCCCTGTATTACAATATAAGACACAAATCAATTTATTACACTTAAAATAGTTCGGAATGAAATCTAAAATTTATTGTACAATATTTGTCATGGTACTGTTTATGTCACACTGCATATAACCAACGATATTGTTACAAACAAAATTGAGCAAAGAATATTTAATAAAACATCTTTGGATCAACAGCTCTGTAAATTACACCAAAATAATTACGACAAACAGCGTGACATAAACAGTAACCAAATATAAATGTATATGAATGTAAGTAATTATAACCTGTATAATCAATATAACATCACTATATTAATGTATTTTCATGTAAAACACACTTTGTTCTCTGTAATAGGTGACTTAGAAAATGGGCAAAGCCCGAAACTAGTCGTCAGCATTTAAATAAAAGCAGCTTTGGTGCATATTTAAAAATGTCTTTTCTTCAATATTTAAGAGCTGCAAAACGTGACATATCAAAAACATTTGATTTATAAAATACATTTGCAGAAATATGAACGTTACGTAGGTGTATGCACACCTGTAGGTTTCCTCTCAGTATTTGTAACATACAAAGAAAAACACCCACTATATCCTATATACAATAAACACAAACGTATAATATATAATTTAGAAACACACATTACTCGCACTGGTTACGGAAAAGCTTACAACATAATAAATAGACAAAATGTATGAGCGACTTATGGAGTCAGAGTTTCCAAGCACTATCGTAGATGCTACAATGTACAGATACATCGATTAATACACAACATTGACGAAATCCATAAATCCATAATGATATACACTTGTCAAAACACATAGGGTATCAGTTGAGATATCTAAGTTCTGCAGACATCGGCAAAATGAACTGAAATGCTTCTATGTCTTTCTGTCGCTTCTACCGATATAGTGGTAATACAGCGTACCTTACCCGAAGCTATGGCATGGAGGGCCATAGAGGGAGGTGGCTGCAGCTATTAGAGTGTCCGAAATTGTATTTTCCAGGACATGGACGCGATTAAGACAACAGGGGTCGTTAAAAGAAGGCAACGCCATGGTCGTACAAGGCTAACATCAGCAGGAGATGACCGTTATCTCCAATTAACAGTCCTGGTGCAACAAACCCTCCAGGTAGTAACAGGACACACAATATCAACAGAAACATTCCAAAATCGCCCTCGGGAACACGGCCTCTACGCACGGAGGCCTATGGTCTGTGTCCCATTAAAATCACGACACCGTTTATCCCGCAGAATCTGGGTGGAGGGTCATCAGGGTTGGAATCGTAATGAATGGCGCCAGGTTTTGTTCACAGTGAGTCAAGATTTAGTATTCAGCCGGACAATTGTCGTCCATCATCTAGAGATAATATGGAATTCGGAACAGTCCTGCTCATATGCAGGACATATCACCATATCATGGTGGTGGACGAACGGTGTAGGCAGGAGTCAGTATTGACGGATGTACGGATCTCTATGACGTTCAGAATGGAGTTCTAACTGCTCAGAGGTGTAGAGACGCGATCATTCGATCTTTTGTTGTGGTTTATTGCCCTACGCTGGTACCAAAGGAGATGGGTTCCTTCTAGTGGACGATAACGCACTTCCTCACAGAGTTGCACTGGTGGACAACAGACAACATGCTTGAAGCTGAGGAAATTGAACGAATGCAGTGGCCAGTTTTCTTACTGGTCTGTGATGCACTTGGCAGACGCATTGCAGCCAGACCAGCAGCTCCACTGGCCGTTCAAGGTGATCACACACCATATTAGAGGGCAATGAGGATGACCTTTATCACTTTATGGTAGCTCCATGGTGCCTCGCTCTAAATAAACGCCATGAGAACCACAAGTAAGGAGTTAAGACAGAAAAACACCGTACTGTATCACAATTAAATTACAATTTTAGCCAATATCTGAATAAAGTACCTTATTCTGCATGATATCTCCCCTGAACCCCTAATTTATCTGACCAGTTAATACAGGGACTAGACAAGATTGCATGACCGCGCAATTACACCGACTTAGCCCCTACGAGAGCTGCATACAAGAGACGAGAAGTGGTAGTACACTTGACGTATCGTGAGCTGACCCGTTCGAACACATTATGTTCGTTGGTAGATGCGAATTTCGATTTCCGCAGTTTTGTAGGAATTTGTATTCATGCATGTAACCTTATCCAGGGTTGTCTATGGGACTTTGAATGAGGGTGTCATAGTCGACAAGTCGACAAGCGGTTCATCCACCCTCCAAAACCGTGATAAGTGATGTTTCGAACGGACCTTCCACGGCTCACGTCAACACAGGACGTGCTAGACAAGTTTTCCTGCAGACAATCCGTAGAAACGTCGGTTCCTTGGGTATGGGAGCAGTCGCCGAACACGTGTGCGACTGCTAACGCATCACACACAATGGTATGCAGTTGTCTCCAGTCACCAGGGATCCATACTGGTATAATGGTTTAGATGCTATAATAGAAGTAACCACGCCGCTGATAGACACCATGCATATCCTTGACTACATAGATGGATCGCATCTGCCAAGAAGCTGTGGTCAACACAGGTGCTCTCTGTTATGGTCTGTAATGCTTTTTCTTCGTGTCGATTGGTTTCTTAGTTGTTCCGGTTGGGACATTGAATATAGTTCATGGTATGTTGAGCTGCTCGTGGATCATCTCCCCTCATTTTAGCTCAACCAATGCCATAACGATTTTTCTGTCATTCAAGATAACGCGCAACCATACCGCTTCTAAGCAGTTCCACGCTTCTTCCAGGAACATGCATGGCAGCTCCTGAGATGACCAAACCCAAAACCAAAATATGAACACAATCAGGCATATCTTGCATGTCTGGGATGTTATGGAACGCAGGTTCTGTGCCATGGCTCCTTCATCTGCGAACAGTCCAGACATGGCTGCCACTCTGCAAACTATGTGCTGTCAGATCCTGAGATGACCACTCTGTAACCAAAATTTGAACATCATCGAGCATTTCTTGCATGTCTGGGATGTTATGGAACGCAGGCTCCTTTATCCATGAACGGACCAAAATTGGCTGTCACTCTGCAAAAGATTTGTCGTCAGCTGCTTGCAGAGGAGTATTAAGGATTTCCACAGCGTCTCACTACAGTCTGATGGGTCAAAGGAGGCCCTACATTGTGTTATCATCCAATGATGTTTGATTAGTCAACGTGTGTACCAGCCGACGAGCTGTAGTTGTACCCCAATTCAGACGGTTGAAAACACTGTACACCTCAGTATTTTTACTACCTGCGGAGACATCGCTGAGGGTTCAAAGACAAGCTATCTGAGCACTATCTGATCGTCAATGACCGCGGCATACAAATTGCTAAACATATTATAACCTAGTAGCGCTCCATACAGTCCATCGAGATATTGCTTTTATTTTGGCAGCATAAAAATGATTTCAAAATTTAAAATCTGTGTTGAGGTTGTGGACCCCTTTTGCCTGGAAGGAGACAACGAATATTTTGGGTCAACTAATGAGCAGTCGGTGTGGCATTTTTGTGTTTATTTTATGCAATTACGCGTTTCGCGCGGTTAGCGCCTTAAAAGACTATAACAACAAGCAAAGGATCTAAAAAAGGCAACTTTGAAAAAGTTACTTGGATGGAGAGATGAGGCTTCTGAAGCATTTGAAGCGGTTGTGGGAGCAGTTTAACAATTTTGTGATACAGTTGTTGAGGACCCCTACCATAACAGAAGAAGACTCGGTGCCGCGGTAGGTCCACGTTTACAACTGGCGGTACTATCGTGAACTGCGGAGCACTTCTGCGACCGTTAAACACTGGAGATGGGCAGAGTTACAGCCTACGGGAATGAGCGGCCAGCCAAGTGTCAGCGCAGGAGTGTTGGAGAAGTGTGTGACGTGCGAGGAAATGGAAGCTGCTTGGGGAGCAGGAAGAAGAATATTCCGGTAATCTATTGTATTATTGCGAAATGATACACGGTGGTAGTGAAAAAATAAATATAAATAATAAAGTAAAATATAATTTAAGGCCTAAGGGGGGGGGGGATAGGATGAAAGGTGTTATATTTTGGAAAAGATGGATGACATGAGGCTTTTATTTATTTATTAATTTTTTCATTGAGAATGCGTTCTTGGGACCGTTTCACGTATTTAATTTCTAATTAAAGATAAAGGTGAATCATTGAATTAAAATTTGTGATGCAGCCAGGAATCGAACCCAGACCTCTATGCATACTAGGCAGACGACTTACCACTTTTTTTTACCATCAGACCACCGCACCACTAGTGATTAAGGCGCCTCGGAATAGTCTTGCAATATGTCTTTGACATATTAGAGACGAAAAACAGTCTCATGGGGTTTGTAAATTTCCATTTGTAAAATTTCTGATTCTTCCAGAGCTTTTTTTTTTTCTTTTTTTTGCTTCTCATAAGATGCTCGGAAAAGGTCGAATTGTTTTTGGCAGCGCCTTTCTTTATTAATAAATGTTCTTGAAATCTAGTTTTCGAGGCTCGTCCAGTTTGGCTAATGTATGATAAGCGACACTGTAAAACTAATTTTTTTTTATAAACGCCCGATAGGGTCTTTAACTAGTCGGTCGCTGCGGGTAAAGTTATTCTGGACCTGCCTTTGATCGTGAAGGCTACTTTTACGTGGTTGTTTTTAAGAAAATCGGCGAGCCTGTAACATATCCTATGATAGATGTACTGATGGTCCTAGAGAGAAGAGAGGTGTTGTTTTTAGATATTTTTCTGTTGTACAATTGGTCTTCCAGGCTAGCTAGCCTGGTATCCGCTAGTTCTAGCAATGTGCCTCGGGTTAATAAGTTCTTGTTCAACTGTTTCACTGTTTGAAGGGAGGTCACATAAGCGGTCCATCATAGAAGAGAACTTGTAACTTTATGGGTTGATGACAGCGTCACTAGTGGACGGTTTTCTGTAGATCCCAAATGTGATGTGGTCGTTGAATAAGGTGTGTGTCCAAGTAGTTGATGGAGCAGTCGGATGACAAGAGGTGGTGGGTAAAAGTCATTTCTGATACAGACGAGAATTCGTTTGAGAGGGATGGATGCATTAATTATGATGAAAACGTCGTCCACGTACCTCCAATTTAAGGCTATTTTCTTGCACAAGGATGGGGCTTGCACAAAACAACAGTTTTGGGAAAATGTATCCGCTAAAAATCTTGCGAGGCAGTTTTGCATTGCGAGGACGTATGTTTACGAGGGTGTTTAGAAAAGTTGTCGGAATCACCGCAAAAGTTCAGTGATCCATTGGACACGTGATACATCAATGCTCTTGGAAGATAGCTGTGGCGGGGACGTGGCTCTGTTGTTGTGTCCCGCGTAGTGATTTCCGAAGATGGAAAAAATAGGGATTGGAGCAGTGATTAAGTACTTCGTAAAGAAAGGTATAAAACCAAAGGGCATTGATGCCGATTTCCAGAATACACTAGGGGCTCTGCTGCTTCATATTAAACTGTTTCCAAGTGGACAAATTAATTTCAATTTCCTTGGGACAGCTTAGAAGATTATCTGCGCAGTGGTTGACTAAGATGTGTAATTACTCCAAAATGCACAAAATGGTCATGGGGGATCGCCGATTGAAAGGCGTGAAATTGCTGACGCTTGACAGATGTCATCTGAAAGGATATATCACATTTTCACTGAATATTTGGAACTTAAAAAATTATATACAAGATGGGTGCCACGACGTAGGAGAATGGACATATTGGAACAATGTTTAGCCCGTTCAGCAGTGGACATATGTTGATTCGGCTGGAAATATCGGGACATCAGTGATCTGGGATTATCTCCCCACTCGGCAAACAATTACTGGAGAATACTATGCTAACCTCATGGACAAATTGCAACAAAACATAGGTTGGGGCCAGGTTCATCAAGGAAGAAAATCATCTTCCATCAAGACACAAGTGCCGTCCCATCTACATGGGATACTCTGCAAATCACATTTAAGTGCCTGACAGAGGGTTCATCAAACCACCGTTATACTATTTATCTCCCATCCCATTCTCAAATAGCGCACGGGAAGAAAGAACACCTGAATCTCTTCGTTCGAGCTCTGATTTCTCGTATTTTATTCTGATGATCATTTCTACCTATGTAAGTGGGAGTGAACAATATATTTTGGCATTCGGAGGAGAATGTTGGCGATTGTAGTTTCGTAAGTAGCCCACGCCGCAAGCGATAAGCGCTGTTGTAGTAATGATTTCCGTCCCAGATCCTGTATCATTTTCGTAAAGCTGTCTCCCTGTATCGTGACAATACAAAACGAGCTGCTCTTCTTTGGACTCTTTCTATGTCCTCCATCAAACCCACCTAATAAGGATCCCACACTGGGCAGCAATACTCCAAAAAAGGACGGACAAGCGTAGTGTATGCAGTCTCTTTAGTAGTTCTGTTGCATCTTTTAAGGGTTCTGCCAATAAAAACGCAGTCTTTGGTTCGCCTTTCCCACGATATTATCTACGTGTTCACTCCAAAGGAATAGTAATTTCTAGGTATTTTGTAGAGTTTACGGCCTTCACGTTTGATTTATGTTGTAAACAAAGTTTAACGGATTTCTTTTCGTACTCATGTGGACGACTTCACACTTCTCATTATTTAGAGTTAATTGCCAATTTACACCATAGTGATATCTTATTCAGATCGTTCTGCAGTTGGTTTTGATTTCGGATGATTTTACTAGACGGTAAATGACTGCGTCATCTGCAAACAACCTAAGAGTGCTACTTAGATTTTCCCCTAAATCGTTTATGTAAATAAGGAACAGCAGAGGACCAAGAACACTACCCTGTGGAACGCCCGCTATCTTACCATCGATTACTACGTATGTCCTCTCTGACAGGAAATCCCCTATCCAGTCGCAAATTTGGGGCGATATACCATTAACCACGCATTTTGATTACAAGCCGTTTATGAGATACGGTGTCAAAAGCCTTCTGGAAATCAAAAATACGGAATCGATTTGCGAACCCTTGTCGATAGCACTCATCACTTCGTGTGAGTAAAGAGTTAGTTGTGTTTAGTATGAAATAACAATAGCGGCAGCATCAAAGCTGGTCACTGCGGCATTAAAACCGTTCATAGTAACAACAGCACACGTTCTCAGCGCCGGCATAACGTTGCCGACCCATTGTCACATTCACTTGTGGTTGGTAAATCATAGTTACGTTTTGATTTATTACGTGTGTACTATTTCAAATTGGCAGTCCCGACCTGTTTCAAAAAATAAGAAATGAAAACAATAAAAAATAATAAAATTCAAAAATCTTTGGGAGGTGCTACATCCATATCTTCCCGAAACTGACAGCCAGATTCGACAACAATTTGCAAACATGGAGGAATCTCGAGATGGGATCAAGGCACTGGAACATCGTTGCACCAAGTGCATTAATCTACAAAGAGACTACAATGAAAAAAGAAGTTCCAGTGATGTAAGTATTTTTTTTTTTTTCAATTCCATTCCGAGATTTTCTAACCACCCTCGTATATAGGCTCCTGTTGAAAAAGAAGTAATTGTACTACGCAATGAGGTCGAGGAGATAGATGAGCCCATCGACCAACCGGATTTAGTTTCGCATATCTGAACAGATTGTCAAAATGATGTCTATGAGGTGTGACAATAAAGTAATGAGAGTGATGTGGAAAAAAATGTTGCTTATCGTTTTAGCCAAGTTTAGTGTTGTCTTCTTCAAAGTAGTTACCTTCTGATTGCACACACTTTTTCCAGCGTTTCTGCCATTGATGGTAACATTTCTGGAACTCATCTTCTGTAATATCCTCCAAGGCCCTCGTCACAGCTCTTTGGACATCTTGTGTTGTATGAAAATGGTGTCCCTTCATCACCAGTGATAAGACGGCTCAACAATTCTGGATTGATTTCCGTTTGCTCTAAAATACTGATAATCTTCGATCACTCTGGCCTAGTTGACATCTGTCTGTGAGGTTTATCCACTATGGTCCACATCTTCAACATTCGTTCTGCCTAAAACTAAACATTTTATGCTAACGAAAAACTTGAGCTCTTCACATGACCTCCTCTGAAAAAGCCTTCTGAAGTTTACTGTAAGTTGTTGTCGCGTTTTCGCCCAATTAATGCAAAAAGAAATGGCATACCGTTGCGCAATATTATGCGGTTCCCTTTCCGTGACGAGAGACACAAACACGTTTTAACTTATTACAGCAAAACTCACGACTGAACAGTTGCATTCATGTGCCACTTGGACTAGAAGCAGCTTATAGACCAAAGTCAAAGATATTGTGCCTACGCAAGCCTGCAGGTTGCCACATCTTGCAAACAAAATGTCTCATTACTTTACCGTTGCACCTCGTATTGTTTCCTGGACGGGAAGAAACCAAACAGGGATAGGATGGGAAAGATTTTGCTTGTAGTTTATAAATGGGTTACACGCGACGCGTTTGTCGGAGATGAGCGCGCTCCGCAGGCGGCAGCGGCAGCGGCAGCGGCAGCGCGTGTAGCGGGCACAGCGGGAGGGGTGGGCGTCGCCATTAGCCGTGCCTGTTACGTCACTCCGCCCCCGGCGAGACCGTACAAAGAGGGCGGCGAGGAGGCCGCCGCCGGCTGCCTAATTAGTGTGCGGGGGTGGGCGGAGGCGGCGGCTCCACGCTTGAGGCGGCTCCAGCACAATCATTGGCCGGGAGCGCGTGGGCGCGCGCCTCAGGACCAGCCACTCCATTCGCGACACTACATAGCCTCTGGAAAGTCTAGAGAATCAACCTTACCACCCAGTAGTATTGCATCACAGTTTGGTATATTTCTCACTTTTAGACCACACTGTTCCAAAATTAAGCATAAAGTAATTTACGTTAATAAGTTTTTCCAAGCTAATATGCTGCCTGAAGGTCTCTCGGGCATGCATCCGGAATGATTGGTAGGTGTGAAACGAATATACGACGTCTCACTTTACTACCATCGTCAGATTACTACTGCACCGACAGTAGTGGTACATATACCGGTGGTATAACACATCCCACTATTGGGACTGTGTGTACAAGGAGGAAATCCTAGCTTCGCAAGAATATCAATAAGGTCGTCGGTTTCAACTGCGGCAAGAGTGGGATCCGGCTCTAAAATCTCTCAAGTATCAGGCTGAGGTCCGCCCTTCGAGCTCCGACCGAGAGTTCCCTCCACTACAGCAGCATCGCGCTGTCTATACACGGGCCCAGAGTAAGGGAAAGACCGCCGCCAGTCCAGAATCTTAGTCAGCACATTGCGCCATCGAAAATTCGTTTCACATCGACCATTTAATCTGGATAACTACTGTGGTTATCAGACCCTAGGCTTACAAACTACTTGAACAATCATAAACTAACCCGAGGACATTAATTATTCATTTATTTGCTGTCGTTTTCAGTGACCTCCCATCTGAATGCTAAGATAGATCGTATTTTTCATTGTTTTTTATAGACAGAATAATTTCTTCTTGTATTTAGTTAACAATACACAGCTCAACAAACTGATGGAATAAAACTATAAATAACAATTAGACAAATTTACATGAAATATTTGTACTGATGTATTCCATTAAAGAAGAAGAAATGGTTTTTAATATTTATGACATCCCACCTAATAGCTTACGGTGATTTGGAAAGTGCAATGACAACATGAATTTATATTTAATAGAAGGTGGAGCCCGCGATTAATGTCTGCACATATGCTTAGTCCTTTGTGTCTTGAGTAGTCTGCGAGGTCTTTGATGACGTCTGCATATGTTTCAATGCCATGGCTAAACTGAGTGTAAATTTTGGCAATAACTCAGGTGTCACCACTATTGCTTCCACATGCATGCTACAAAATTATGAAATTTCAATTATATTGAAGTTTGCGTTTAATAGTACGATAGCCGCTGTGCAGTCCATACTTCCGATGTTGGTGATTACCTTGGAAGGTACATTTGTTAGTTTTCTGGATTGTGCGTATGGTTCCTGCCCTTCGTTGAGCACGAACTAGATCTCTGTTACCCCCAATACCCATTGGTCGACACTATTGTAGTCATTCTTCCAGTGATCACTGAAACATTTTTATTTCTAAATAACTTATTGTGTATTGCTTTCTCCATTCCAGTAGGTACCTGTGTTTGTGGTTTCGCCGATGAATCTTTCGTATGGTATGGCTGTGGTTCATGAAACATTTCCGTTCATAGAATGAAACTTTCACTCTGCAGCGGAGTGTGCGCTGATATGAAACTTCCTGGCAGATTAAAATTGTGGGCCGGAACCGGGACTCGAACATGGAAACTTTGCCTTTCGCGGTCGAGTCAGCGTAGCTAGGATCACCTCTGAAGACGTCCACAGGAACTCTGGACCAAAAACCAAAATCCGACAGTTGAAGATGTACAGCGCAAATCTGGACGAAACGCCAGGAGCAGGAATGTTTCACTTTTTATCTAAGCAGTCGAACTGCTAGATTTACAGGCTAGCTTATACTAAAGACAACAATCACACAACCAAGGAATGACTGAAATCTCAAGTGGAACGGCCGTGTAATCCTCAGACAGCGCGCAATCCCCGCGTGGCTATTTTTCATGCACCACAGCTATATAGCTTCGAATATTCCACATGAGAAATCGGTCCGGAAAGCGTTCATTGTTGTTGTTGTTGTTGTTGTTGCTGTTGTTGCCTTCAGTTAGCAGACTGATTTGATGCAGCTCTTCATGTTACCCTGTCCTGTGTAAGCCTCTTCATCTGAGAATACGAGCGGCAAGCTACATCCTTTTGAATCTCCTTACTGTATTCGTCCCTCGGTCTCTTTCTGCAATTTTTACCGCTGATCGCGGTGGCCGAGCGGTCTGCGGTGCGCCAGTCACGTCCTGCACGGCCACTGCGATCGGGGGTTCGAATCTCCCCTCGGGCTTGTATAATTTTGCCATCCTTACTATTAGCTAGTTCATAAGTAGTTAGTAAGTTTAAGGACTTATGACCACGTAGTTAAGTGTCATAAGCTCTATAAACATTTGATTTTTACGATTTTTACCTCACACACTTTCTTCTGATGATACGTTGACAATTCCTTGATGTCTCAGGTTGTGTCCCACTAACTTATCCTTTCTCTTAGTCAGGATATGCCAGAAACTCTTTTTCTTCCCTATTCAGTTAAGCGCCTCCTCATTAGTTACATGATCTACCCATCTAATTTTCATCATTCGTCTGTAGCACAATATTACGAAATGTCTGAACTCCTGATTGTCCTCGTTTCATTCCCATACTGTGCTACACTGCAGACAAATGCTTTCAGAAATGACTTCCAAACATTTAAATGTCAACAAATTTCGCTTCTTCAGAAACGCTTTTTTCCCATAGCCATTCCCATAGCTGTAGCTGTAATCTCTCGTTTTACAAGAGATTGAGTTAATAAAATATGAAAGAACTGGTTCCATTCCATACTGGTGGCTAGTACAGCAACAGGTTATGAATTTATCCCGAAAGTCAGTCTCAGTCGCAAAATTTTCTTTATTTCAATGACGCGTTTCGCCCTTTTGAGGCATAATCAAATAATTTAAACAATATATGGTGAGCTATCTGTCATCATTGCAAAACGACTATGACGATAGGTTTCCATCCTAAATTGTTTATTTTGCAATGATGTCAGATAACTCACCATATACCGTTTAGCCGCGATGGAGTAGCCGAGTGATCTAAAGCGCCTCGCTGCAGAGCGCACGGTTGCTCGCCGTGGAGGTTCGAGTCCTCCCTGGATCATGGGTGTGTGTGTGTTGTCCTAAGGTTAGTTTACCTAGGTTTAAGTAAAGCTACGGACTGATGACCACGCAGTTTGGTCCGATAGATTTACAGACATTTGAACATTTTTATACCGTTTACACTATCTGATGATGCCTCAAAAGGCACAGATTCATTGAAATAAAGAAAATTTTGTAACTGAGTTTGACGTTCGGGATAAAGATGAAAGAATAAATTTTCTAAGGACGTTCTGTCCGAAAAGATCACCCATCCGCAGATCTTCTGTCCCAGACGATTGGACTTCGTTCCGGTTTCTTGTTTTTTTTTTTTTTTTTTTTTTTTTTTTTTTTTTTTTTTTTTTTTTTTTTTTTTTTACTTCCATAGGATTCAATTGAGGAGTGAGACCCCATAGTCATGGAACAAGTCAATACATCAATTGTTACACAAGAATGGTAATAGAAAATTTTTAAGCAGTCCTTTGCACACGACAATCTTAAGACAAAGTGAAAAGAATCAATAAAGAAAAAGTGAATTAGCTTAATTGTTTAACTTTTCTAGGAGTTCGTCGACAGAATAAAAGGAGTAAGCCATGAGGTAACTCTTCAATTTAGATTTGAAATCGTGTGGATTAGTGCTAAGATTCTTTAGGTCTTGTGGCAGCTTATTGAAATTGGATGCTACAGAATACTGTACCCCTTTCTGCACAAGTGTTAAGGTGGTGTGATGCAAATGTAGATTCGACTTCTGTCTAGTATTCACCGAGTGAAAGCTACTAACTCTTGGGAATAAGCCGATATTATTAACAACCAAAGACATTAAAGAAAAAACGTATTGTGAAGCCAGAGTCAAAATTCCCAGACTACTGAAAAGGGGTGGGTCGACATGACGTTCGCGAACTTACACCCGATATTGCTCCAACCGCCCGTTTTTGAGCCAGAAATATCCTTTTTGCATCAGGCGAGTTACCCCAAAAAACAATGCCGTACGTCATAAGTGAGTGAAAGTAAGCAAAATAGACTACTTTTCGTGTTGAAAAATCACTCATCTCAGATATTGTTCTAATGGTAAATATAGCAGAATTTAGTTTTGGAACAAGATCCTGAACATGGGCTTTCCATGACAGCTTACTGTCTATATATACACCTAGAAATTTGAACTGTTCAGTCTCACTTATCGCATGCCCATTATGTATAATCAGAATGTCAGCTTTCGTCAAATTATGTGTTAGAAATTGTAAAAACTGAGTTTTACTGTGATTTAACATCAACTTGTTTTCTACCAGCCATGAACTTATCTCTTGAACTGCATTATTTCATACTGTGTCAATATTACCAGCAACATCCTTCACTACCAAACTGGTATCATCAGCAAACAAAAATATTTTACAGTTACCTGTTATACTCCAAGGCATATCATTTATATAAATAAGAAACAGCAATGGTCCCAAAACAGACACCTGGGGCACCCCATACTTAATTGTGCCCCACTGGGATTGCACGTCGTAGCCATTTTCTACACTGCGGAGAATTACCTTCTGTTATCTATTATTAAAGTAAGAGGGCTACTCCCCGTATTCCATAATGTTCCAAATTCTGCAACAATATTTTGTGATCAACACAATCAAACGCCTTTGTTAAATCAAAGAAGACGCCGAATGTCCGTAGCCTATTATTTAACCCAGCAAGTGCCTCACAGAGAAACGAAAATACAGCATTTTCAGTCGTTAAACCACTTCTAAAACCAAACTGTACGTTTCAGCAGGTGTTTCATTGCCTAGTAGACGACTAATTTAAAAAAGAAATGGGACAGCAACGGAAGCTACAGACAGTGTCGAGAGTGTCGGTTGAAAAATATATTCTGAATAAGGCACATATTTTAGGGACAGTCCTGTCACAAGTCTTCATAAACAGAGCAATTGCTCACCGAATACTGCCATTGGACGAGAAATGTACTTGCTGTAGGACAAGTCGATAATAGATTGATTCGCACATTAAGAATAGCTCAGTCCTCAGAGAGAGCTCACAGATGAAAGAACTAGCCATGGATTACGCAAACGATCACAGAAACAGGGATCCGATCAAGGTAGCTATCACACTACATACTGTTTTCCAGCACCCTAATCTGATGGTGAAAATGTAGCGATAGCACTATCTCAACCGTCACAATAGCGGAATACATCGAAGCTGCCGCGCGGGAGTAGCCGAGCGGTCTGGAGCGCCACGTTGCGGATCACGCGGCCTCCCGAGTCGGAAGTTTGAATCCTCCATTGGGCATGGATGCTTGTGTTGTGTTTAGTATAAGTTAGTTCATAAGTAGTTTGTTATTTTAGGGACTGATGACCCCCCAGTTAAGTCCCATAAGCTTTACAAACATTTTTTGAACATCGAAGCACAATACGAGTCGGTGATGAGAAGCACGTGTAACTAATGATAACTGCAGTACGTCGTCCTCACGATGTTGACACCTCCAGAAACTGCAACCGAATGAGGCTGGAGAGTTGCCCTGCAGTCTATCGAAAGACAAGAACTAGTGTGCATTTCCGCAGTATGCGAATACGTCACCGTTGCCAACCTAACATAGGCAGGAAGGGGTAGCCGGCACGGGTGTTCCTGGCCTCCGACAGTGGCGAACAGCTGACCTTCAGGTTGGCTGTCCTGGACTGGCGCGAATTCCCAAACCTCGGCAACTCGTCTCCCTCCGCCACCGCGTGCTCCAACGTCGGTCAGGAAACTGAATTAGAATCGGCCATGTTGGGCGTTTTCTGTATCTATTAAACGGGGAATGCAGAAATTAACTTTTCCCCTCCAATTGATACTCCTCTATGTGGCCAATAAATTGGTAGGTTCTGTGGACCTGGAAAAAGTAATAGCGTTAATTACGCAACGAAGTTTGTAGAATTAGTAATTAATTGATCAGCCTCTATTTGTTGTCAGTTTCATTGGAAATTTATTTGGAATTAGAATCTATAATAAAAAATTATTATTTGTATAACTCTCTCTTTCTTTGTCTGAGAACTGGTGTACACAGATGCTGCGGTCGCGCCACGTATCATACAAAGCCTCTCCAAGTCACAGCGATACAAACTGTTGCTGTGATTGCTTTCTCTATTCTAACTTATGACTGATGCCAAGTTAGGTGTATCTGAAGTGTGTCAGTTGATTACTTTCTTTCTGTACTCTCTTAAAACGATTAAATGTGTATTCTGAATTTCGATGCTGATTATTCGCTGTTTGACCTCGAAAGAATCACGTTTCCCATTAATACACATAACAAAACTTTTAGAAGGTAAACTGTTTTTACAATAAGTTTCACGTATCAATCATTAAATAATAATTAATCACGCCTGAAGTAACTAAAGACGTTATAATACCGATGTACCAACTACTTAAAGTAATATTCAGATGTCAATGAGAAACAAGAGAAGCTCTTTAAGTATTTTCTGCCATGGAATGGCATTGACTACTTCAGGAGCACACAAATCGACCTAGATGACTGGCGGCTCGAAATTACGGAGTTTACCGAATCGATCTCTTTGTCCATTCAAGCGGGCGAGTAGTCATCGGGTAGGATGAAGGCCACCTTTCTTCGGGACGTCCGATATTCGAAGCAGAATACTGCAAGTTCTTCAAAGGAAGTTCTTCCAGCTTCTCAATGGTAAATTATTTTCTCCGCATTGTACACCTCTAACGGATATTGAGTTGGCCTTTTAATGTAGGATGATACACTAAAAGACTGAGATGTATTTATTTTATATATTGCTGAGTACGCCATCTTGTAAAATTCGTAAGTACCGTTATGTTTACTTCTTCACATGGAGCAACATCATTCGACTTCGAGCATAATAGGACCATGAACGAAATGGGCGCTAACCATAGCGTACGACGCGTGTGTGGGAATTTAGGCGGACGGGGGACGTATTCCGATAGCTAAGTGGATAAGCCAACCGCTGCCCCAAAGCGGGACTCCCGGGTTCGAATCCCGGACTCACTCTAATTGTCAGCGTCATTGAATTATTTCAGTGCCCTAACGCAGCCAAAACTAATCCTTTACATTCTTGTCCTCTTCTTTCTCCCGATAGAAGATAACTATACATCTAACAGTTAAGAACATTTGGAAAAATATTAAGAAACTGTGCTAAATGAGTTTTGGATCTTACTTCGCGATTGTCTTTGATTCTTATTCTCGACATTATTCCTGTTCTTGATGACCAAAAAATAGAAGTCAGGAAGCCGTCGTCCTCTCAACACATAAATGGAATACCACAGCGTGATCTTGTTAGTTGGTGGATTTTGTAGGAATTATATCTTCTGGGTTGTAAGGCCATGTTCTTGGAATCTTGCTGCTTCCTGACGTTTCGTCCGATGCTGCGTCGGACTTCGGAGGTTGTCTGTCTGTTGAGTCTTGCCGTAGAACGGGTCGGGGGGCTGAGAGCTTCTTAAATTCCGTCGAAAAGGAGGGCGTGGCTAAGATCCACGTGATATGCAGAGGTGATCCTTGTCAAAGTTAAAGCTATACAATCGAACCATGTCAAAGATAAAAACAGTCATCGATTCTGCAGAGCCACAGTACATATATCGTTGAGTTCTATAGTCTCTTCTTTTCGATTGACATATATATAAACATAATGAAAATTTCAATCGAAAAGAAGAGACTATGAAACTGGACTGTGGCTCTGCAGAGTCGATGACTGTTTTTATCTTTGACATGGTTCGATTGTATAGCTTTATTTTTGACAAGGATCATATCTGCTTATCACGTGGGTCTTAGCCACGCCCCCTTTTTGACGCTATTTAAGAAACTCTCAGACCCCGACCCGTCGGTCGGCGAGACTCAACAGACGGACAGCCTTCGAAGAAGTCCGACGCACCATCAGACGAAGCGTCAGGAAGCAGCAAGATTCCAAGAACACGGCCTTATAACCCAGAAGATATAATACCTACAATGTCAACCGGTCGTGAAAGTCTAAACTCTATCAGTTGGTGGATTGTTGAGCAACTTATGACACAAGTGGATCGTTGGTTGTTAATGCAAATAGTCAACTGGTCGCCACTACAACTACCTTGTAGAAAACACTCTGAGTGCAATCCCACAGTAGTGAACCCAGAGAAAGGTATGTGATGGGGAGTGCTTGTTTTTAGTCTTTCACCACCACCACCCGGATCCACAACAGTAGTCTATTTCATCTTTGACCATAATACAAGAACAAATGAGCTGAAGTGCTACAGGGGCACCGTCATGACTTCCCTCCGATAAAACTCTCATGTTATCCACTACGACACTTCCAGATATTTATACATAGTTATAATTGTATTTAACGCAGAGGGAGCTTAAAATTCCTAGACGGATTTGCAAATCGAAAATAATAGCGAGCATCAACATATTGAATCAAGAGGCATAAAATCAGTATTAGTGGTCTGTAAATAACTTATGAAAATTTGAATGATGAGCTGCAAACACTCAAAACCATTTTTTTAATTGCATATCTAGATATCTGTCGCTGTGCGATCATTCTCAATGCTTTAAAAATCATAGTTTCAAACACATATAATTTTTCGATCTTCATGTTGAAGATTTCGTTCACTCATCTAGATATGTAATAAGAAATACACTACTGGCCACTAAAATTGCTACACCAAGAAGAAATGCAGATGATCAACGGGTATTCATTGGACAAATATATTATACTAGAACTGACGTGACTACATTTTCACGAAATTTTGGTGCATAGATCCTGAGAAATCAGTACCCAGAAACAACCACCTCTGGCCATAATAACGGCCTTGATACGCCTGGGCATTGAGTCAAACAGAGCTTGGATGGCGTGTACTGATATAGATGTCCATGCAGCTTCAACGCGATACCAAAGTTCATCAAGAGTAGTGACTGGCGTATTGTGACTAGACAGTTGCTCGGCCACCATTGACCAGACGTTTTCAGTTGGTGAGAAATCTGGAAAATGTGCTGGCCAGGGCACAAGTCTAACATTATCCGTATCCAGAAAGGCCCGTACAGGACCTGCAATATGCGGTCGTGCATTATCCTGCTGAAATGTAGGATTTCGCAGGGATCGAATGAAGGGTAGACCAGCGGGTCGTAACACATCTTAAATGTAAGGGCCACTGTTCAAAGTGTCGTCGATACGAACAAGCGATGACCGTGTAACTAATGGCACCCCATACCATCATGCCGGGTATACGCCAGTATGAAAATGGCGAACAAACGCTTCCAATGTGCATTCACCGAGATGTCGCCAAACACGGATGCGACCAGTATGATGCTGTAAACAGAATCTGGATTCATCCGAAAACATGACGTTTTGCATTCGTGTACCCAGGTTCGTCGTTGCGTACACCATCGCAGGCGCTCCTGTATGTGCTGCAGCATCAAGGGTAACCGCAGCCATGGTCTCAGAGTTGATAATCGATTCTGCTGAAAACGTCGTCGAACAGTTGGTGCAGATGGTTGTTGTCTTGCAAACGTTCTCTTATGTTGACTCAGGGATCGAGACGTGGTTGCACGATCCGTTACAGCCATGCGGATAAGATGCCTACCATCTCGATTGTTAGTGATACGAGGCCGTTTGGATCCAGCACAGCGTTCCGTATTGCCCTCCTGAACCCACCGATCCCACATTCAGGTAACAGTCATTGTATCGTGACCATCGCGATCAGCAATGTCGCAATTCGATAAACCGCAATCGCGATAGGCTACAAGTCGGAAACGTGGTGGTACGCATTTCTCCTCGTTACACGAGGCATCACAACAACGTTTCACCAGGCAACGCCGGTCACCTATTGTTGGTGAATCGGTTGGAAACTTTCCTCGTGTCAGCACGTTGTAGGTGTATGCACTGGCGCCAACCTTGAGTGAATGCTCTGAAAAGCTAATCATTTGCATATCACAGCATCTTCTTCCTGCCGGGTGAATTTCGCGTCTGTAGCACGTCATCTTCGTGGTGTACAATTTTAATGGTCAGGAGTGTAAATATTTGCGACTGATCGCAGCTCATCATTCACATATTACAATACAGTAGCTGAACATTGTGATGCCATATGGAATAAAACTTGCTTATAAAAATGTGGCATGTATTTATATCTTACGTGGTAATCAGTCAACTATGTAAAACAACTTACGTCCGAAAATGTAGATACATGATAAGAGGAACACAATGACGACAGTAAAAGTGGCGTAAGTGCATCCTTCAAAGTTTATGAACTGTAATTACACGTTTGTTAACACTTTTTAAAGTTTAGGTAAGGTGACTGCTAAGAGCCATCATGTATTTAATATAATGCATCTTTAACCATCATATGTTTTATTAAATCCTTAAAATCGACTAGTTTCGGTCCAAAACCATCATCATAGATAAAAAGGTATGAAAACAGGTTAGTCAACAGCATTAAATTAAATAAATCTGGCTGAAATAGCAGGAGTCATTTTCAGTAAAATTACAAACGTCATACTAGATTGTCCTAGTAATTAGTCTGACTGCTAGGATAATCTAGTATGACGTTTGTAATTTTAGTAAAAGTGACTGCTCCTATTTTCAGCCAAATTTATTTTATTTGATGCTGTTGACTAACCTGTTTTAATGCCTTTTTATCTATGATGATGGTCCTGGACCGAAAGTAGTCGTTTTTAAGGATTTAATAAAACAGCTGATGGTTAAGGATGCATTTTATTAAATATTTTTTAATTTTTGGTTCCAATGGTTTTCAGATTTATGGTGCTCAGACAGTTAATTAAATTTTTATCACCCTGGAACCCCTTACAGGGAGGAGGAAGGAAGATTAGTGTTTAAAGCCCCGTCGACAGCTTGGTACTTAGAGGCGGAGCTTGCGCTCGGGTTGTTTCGGTACAGAGATCGGCCGTACCCTTTGAAAGGAACCATCCTGGTATTTGCCTAGAAAACCTTCATCACGGAAAACCTACATCTGGATGGCCGGAGCTGGATTTGAACCGCCATCCTCCCGAATACGATTCCAGTGTTTTAGCACTTCGCCACCTCGTTCGGTGAACCCAGAAGAAGCCGCAGTGTGCGAATATCCATAGGTCATTGCTGTAGAGCAGTACTGATTCCTGAGGTGGTCTTGATCCTTGATACTGCTTGGATCTTTGAATAAGAAAAATGTTCAAATGTTTGTAGAGCTTATGGGACTTAACTACGGGGTCATCAGTCCCTAAACTTACAAACTACTTATGAACTAGGTACAACTAAGGACGGCACAAATATCCATGCCCGAGGAGGGATTCGAACCCCCGACCGTAGTGGCCGTGCAGACCGTGCTTGGATATTTGAATAAGAAAAATGTTCAAATGTTTGTAGAGCTTATGGGACTTAACTAAGGGGTCACCAGTCCCTAAACTTACAAACTACTTATGAACTAGGTACAACTAAGGACGGCACAAATATCCATGCCCGAGGGGGGATTCGAACCCCCGACCGTAGTGGCCGTGCAGACCGTGACTGGAGCGCCTCAGACCCCTCGGCCACCGCGGCCGGCACTTTGAATAAGATTTTGTTTCTCCGGTCTTCCTCTTCAGTCTCTGACAGCCCAAGCCCAACCGTTCATAACATGGATTTAAAAATATATACATGCTAGAATATCGCGTGCTGACCATTCTGGCGGATGCCCCATTGAAAACGGAGCGCATTCATGAGCAGCACCCAGTGCCAGCAGACTGGTAGCCAGGGAGGGGCCAGAGCGGCAGGCGCTCGCCCAGCTCCCAATTACGGCTCCCCTCCCCTCCTCAGAGGTAACAACGCGGGCAGCAGCCACAGTTGCCTTAATTAAATCTTTTGCTGCGACTCTAATTTTCTGTGCTGTTACCGCCCTCGCAGCAGAACCGCTTTATGCGAGAGACGGTCACTCCGCACTACATATGAAGTCAACAGGAAGGAGTTGCGCCTTTAAGTCCGGTTGACGTCATTAGAGAGAGAAAGAGAATGAGGGAGAGAGAAAGAAAAAGAGAGAGCTACCTAAAAAGGATGCAGGGATGTCAGCAGCTGTTTTATCGTGTATACAGATGAAGGTCCAGACGGCATGCGCAAGGGACCGAGTAATAAATTCCACATTGACATAAATACCGTCCATCCAAATATAAAATTCACTATTGAAACATAAAATAATAAAATGCTAAATTTCCTGGAACTCACCGTATGCAGGCACAACAATGAACATCTCCATATTCAGCAAGGTCACCACCCCAAGTACAACCCTTCACAAGAATTCAATCAATCTCATCCGTCACCAATACATGCAGCACAGACTGAACAAAATTCCACTCAGTGAAGAAGAATAAAAAACTGAGTTACAAACCATGAAACGAACTGCTTCAGAGAATGGTTATGACACAAACATTATAGACAAGCTGAATCACAAAATTAAAATTAAAATGAAGAGGACACACAACGCACAAAAACAAACAGATCACCATCAACAGGCTGACACTAACACATCAAATACCAACACAAACACACACACAAAATAGAAACACACATGGTACACGCAGAGAGAACACATACACAAACAGATATGAGCTCAAAACATCAAATGTTCAAATGTTTGTATAGCTTATGGGACTTAACTACGGGGTCATCAGTCCCTAAACTTACAAACTACTTATGAAGTACCTAACACTAAGGACGGCACAAATATCCATGCCCGAGGGGGGGATTCGAGCCCCCGACCGTAGGGGCCGTTGAGACCGTGACTGACGCGCCTCAGTCCCCTCGGCCACCGCGGCCGGCTGATCTCAAAACACCTGCAAAAACAAACAGCAACCAATAGAATAGGCAACAAACTAAAAAAAAAAAAAAAAAAAAAAAAAAAAAAAAAAAAAAAAAAAAAAAAAAAAAAAAAAACAAGGATTAAAAATACCCTACGGAACTGACAATTCAATACAGAGGGAAATAAGATCTGGTATCTACCGACTGACATGTCAAAATGTTCAAATGTTTGTAAAACTTACGGGACTTAACTACGGGATCATCAGTCCCTAAGCTTACAAACTACTTATGAACTAGCTAAGACTACGGACGGCACAAATACCCATGCCCGAGTGGCGATTCGAACCCCCTACCGTAGTGGCCGTGCAGACAGTGACTGGAGCGCCTCAGTCCCCTCGGCCACCGCGGCCGGCTACTGACATGTCAGGACTGCAAATCCATTTACAGTGGACAAACGTAAAAAACTTTAAAGAACACATAAGAGCATGAAAAGATAACAGCTGTCACTCTACATTTGCCGAAAATGTTATGGATATGAAACATAGTCCAACAATATCAATACAGATCTAAAAAAATCCACAAATGCAGCAACATCCCCCCACCCCCACCCCCCCCCCCACGAAAATTAATAATTGAAGAAAACTACCAAATACAGAAAGCCATGGTTGAAGGAAAACAAATAATAAATGAATACAAATCTCTCTACAATGCAACTATATTCTCTGCATTCAAAGAACTGGCAGAAAACACCAATCAACAAATCACACACACAGTTTTATACACAGAATCAAAATTCGAACCTCCTACCCCCAACGCAGTCACCTGTCAGTTCCACCCACCATCTTGCCGAGATTCAAACTTCCCACTCAAAACACAGTCAATTGTCTACTCCATCCGCCATCTTGTTTTCAACATTTCACAAACAGTAACAGTGATCACTAATGTTCTCTGCTTCTCTACTCCACTGATGAATACACCAACAAATATAAGTTGAAAATATTTCATTAGTAAACAAATAAACACACAGAGAGAGAAAGAAGCCATTCGCATAAAATTAAGTAGTAGACCAAACCATAAAAAAACACCAGAGAGCAGATCAAATATGTCGACAGTTTTGTATATAATCAGTGCTATTTTTCTGGGGGAACGCTGGGGGACGCGTACCCATAAACTTTTTCGTCCTCAATGTAACTTTTTTACAATTTTGATAACTTGAAAGAAAGTCATAGATTTATTTCACTGACGTAATTTTTTTATTTCATTTTTTATTGTTGGTAATTGCAATACGATCGATACCAGTGCAGTTTTTGGTGGGAAAAGCGATGTCACTGACTGTTTCAAACATTTCGAAGCTACGGCAACCGTTCTCGACAACTGCATCGCTGGTATCCAGTTTGAAAAGCATGTAGTGCCCTCGCTCGTTACTAGTGGAAGATGTTAGAGCTAAACAGATATACGTACGCTAAAACGCCGAGCTACCGATACATGTCTCTATCAGGATCCTTCGCGATTCATTGCCATCTTTGTTTTGGTGTTTTTTTTATTCGTTTGCGTTTGCCGTTCCGTTCATGACGGTTGAACGAAGTTTTACAATATGTCCAGTCTTTCGTTGCAACTTGTAAGTTAAGTTGGTAGTGAGAGATAAGCAGAAAAATAAGGAACTATTTTACTTCTTCTTCTGCATGTAAAAAACACTGTCAATAATTCGTGTGCGAGTGGAAAGCCAGGAAGTTCAACATCAGTGGATGACGAAACTGAAATTGTAAACCTGAGCACTGAACCTACGTGTGTAAACGCATTTTTTTCTTTTTAGTTCGACATGTTGACGATGTCATGGATAAAAGCCGACGGGTGGTATCCCATGCTCCAGTTATAAGTAATTTTCGCTGCATTATATCTAATGTCAGAGTACCCCCAATCTTATTTTTAGAAAAAGAACACTATATATAAGTGGCGCATGGTTTGACAGACTGCTGTAAACGAAGATTTTCAGGGATGATGTAGGAAAACCAACCAATCCAATATGTAAAACAAGGTATATATACATACTTGAAATTCTTGTAGATAATTGTAATTAACAGGATAAACTATACATATTTTCTGTTGTTCACTTTTTTAGCAATAAGAAGGACCTACTGAAGATGCTACAACTGTAGCGAAACGCAGTGATTTGCTCAAGGTAGATCGTTATCCAGAAGCAACTAACTTAAGGGTTTCAACATCGAGATGAAAATTTCTTGCGTCCATTCCACTGTGGGTTCTGCGCCATATTCGACCATGAGCTGTTACCAACTGAAATCGGTATTCATCTGACAACACGCGGTTTTCCAGTCGTCTGGGTCCAACCGATTTGGTCACGAGCCCAGGAAAGTCGCTGTAGCCGATGTCGTGTTGTTACGAAAGGCATTCGCGTCGGATGTCTGCTGCCACAGGTCACTGCCTCCAGATTGCGCCACACTGTTCTAATGGATGTGTTCGCCGCGTATCCCACATAGAATTCTGCGACTATTTTTATACAGTATAGAAATCTATGGAGTGAACATTAGGATGCGCAAACGAGAATTTCGTCCAAAACATCCCCTGCACTCAAGCCACGTGGTATTGGAATGACGTGCTACAGTCCGTATAGCGCTAAGTGTATTTCGAGCGTTATTACTTCGCTACTTACTCACACAACACTTTCTGAAGTATCGTAAAACGTTGTCTATTTATTAACAGACGTCTTAAAACGGCGATACTTTCGACGAAGTTAGTGTAAACGAGCAAAGGTCGAGAGTATTATGCTTTTTAGTGTCGTCGCCGAGGTACCACGTTATTTACGGTTTCTGGTTCGCTTTGAAACAGCTGAAAATCACAAATATGATGATATCAACACATACCGGTACTTGTTAGTGTGTGGGCGATTTTTTTTTTTTATGATACTCTCGGCAACAGACACTGTGGGAAGTCAAAATATGTTGCCACAGAATGACGCTTCAACCAAGCATTTTCGAACTTTTCCTATCAAAACGCTCTCTTGAAAAATTAAACAGTACCCTTTTGAATATTTTATACGGAAGAATTTATTCCTTTTTATTTTTTGGATCATTATTTCGCCCTTTCATCCTTAGGGAAATTAAAATAAAAAAATAACATAATGTAGGAAACTGATTCACACATAAGTAGTTGAACTACTAAAGGATCTCAGAACTTGCGCGAAACGGAGGAAATTAAGCTATCAAGTATACATTTCATCTGGGGTTGAATATAGGACAAATTGACAATTCACTCAGACAGAAAAAAATAAAAAACGTCCAAAAATGGACAGAAACTAGCTTCACAGTGTAACATCTAATACTGTCTATCGAAATTTTTCAACTTTTAAAAGTAGACCTAGCTCGTATATGCGGCAGAACAATGCTGCACCGTAGTTACTCCTCAATCATAGCTCCGTGACTCAGTTAAACTTCCAATCGGAATGTCTTCGGTTCGATTCCCAGTCAGACCCAAAAGTTTTAACTGTTATAAGTCACTAATTCTGCGTCTGTAAACAATATCGTTTATGTGAAAAATGCCTCTCTACACCGTGGTGCGGAATCTACTTTAAACTGTATACGTTAGTTCAAAGGTTGAAATACCATATCCAAACAGAACCACGCCTTGCACAGCACTGTGGCGTTCAAACCATTCACCTTCCAATGTCCAGAAACGTGTGTAAAACAAGATATATCCGTGTAATGTTTAACACAATACTTAACCCAACGGCGTTGTCCCAATAACACGTCACTAGCCCTGCAAGATGTTGAGGACCTGCACAGTAGTCTATACACACTCCATAGATATTTATACAGGGTGGTCCATTGATAGTGACCGGGCCAAATATCTCACGAAATAAGCATCAAACCAAAAAGCTACAAAGAACAAAACTTTTCTAGCTTGAAGGAGGAAAACAGATGGCGCTATGGTTGGCCCGCGAGATGGAGCTGCCATAGGTCAAACGAATATCAACTGCATTTTTTTAAATAGGTACCCCCATTTTTATTACATATTCGTCTAGTACGTAAATAAATATGAATGTTTTATTTGGAACGCTTTTGTCGCTATGTGATAGATGGCGCTGTAATATTCACAAACATATAGCTCACAACTTTAGGCGAACAGTAGGTAACACGTAGGTTTTTAAAATTAAAACACAGGACGTAGTTACGTTTGAACTTTATTTCGGTTGTACCAATATGATACATATAGTTTTCTGAAATTATCATACATTATGAGAAAGCATGCTGTTACTGCGTTACTGTTATTACCTCATGACTTATGTCCTTCAACTTCAGTGCCTTTGGCAATACGCTAACGAAATTCCTCTAAACAGCGAGTAGTTCGCCTTCAGTAATGTTCTCATATGCATTGACAATTTCAGGCTTTGTCGGTGAATCACGATAACAAATATCCTTCAGTTTTCCCCACAGAAAGAAATCCGGGGATGAGAGATCTGGTGAACGTGTGGAACAGGGTATGGTGCTTCTACGACCAATCCACCTGTCATTAAATAATCCATATAATACCGCTTGAACTACACGCGAGTCATTTGCCGGACATCCATGTTGAAAGTACATCGCCATTCTGTTGTGCAGTGAAACATCTTAAATGGGTAGAACATTACGTAAGAAATCAGCATACATTGCACCATTTAGATTGCCATCGATAAAATATTATCCTTCCTCCCATAATGCCGCACCATACATCTCTGATGTTCCATTTGTCGCAGCTATCGTGGATTTTCCGTTGCCCAATAGTGCATATTATGCCGGTTTACGTTACCTCTGTTTGTGAATGTTCGTCGCTAAAAACAGTAGGCATGAAAAAATCGTCCTGTCATTTATTTTGTGCCCAGTGGCCAAACTGTACACACGTTCAAAGTATTCGCTAAGCAAGTCCTGGTGCACAGATATATGGTACGGGTGAAATTAATGTTGTATAATTCTCAACAGCGACGTTTTTTAGATTCCCGATTCTCGCTCAATTTGTCTGCTATTGATGTGCGGATTAGCCGCAAGCTAAAACACTTACTTGGGCATCTTCATTTGTTCAAATGTTCAAATGTTTGTTAAGCTTAAGGGATTTAACTGCGGGGTCATCAGTCCCTAAACTTACAAACTACTTATGAACTAGCTTATACTAAAGACGGCTCCCCCCGACGGGGAGCGGCCTCGCGCATCGTAGCATAGCGCCTCAATGCGCTTGGCCATTCCGCCGCGGCTCATCATTTGTAGCAGGTCGTGGTTAACGTTTCACTTGTGGCTGAACTCTTCCTGTCTCTTTAAATAACGTAACTATCTGAAGAAAGGTCCCGACACTTGAATGATGTCTTCCAGGATAACGATCAAAATATATAGCACAGGCCCATTGGGCATTTTGAGCAGCCGGCCGCTGTGGCTGAGGAGACTGAGGCGCTTCAGTCACGGTTTGCACTGCCACTAAGGTCGGGGGTTCGAATCCCCCCTCGGGCATGGATATTTGTGTCGTCTTTAGTATAAGGTAGTTCATAAGTAGTTTATAAGTTTAGGGACTGATGACCCCGTAGTTAAGTCCCATAAGCTTAACAAACATTTGATTTGAACATTTTGAGCACAATAACGATACATAAATAGCATATCGGCCTTTTCTGCAATTGGTAAACGGTACATTTTAACACAAGTAATGTATCATGAAGGAAATACCGTCCGCACTGGCAACATGTTACGCGACTATTACAGCGCCATCTTTCACAAAGCGCAAAAAGTATTCCAAATAATACATTCATATTTATTTACGTACTAGACTAATATGTAAAAAATGGAGGTACCTATTTTAAAAAAATATGCAGTTTATATCCGTTTGACCTATGGGAGCGCTATCTAGTGGGCCAACCATAGCGCCATCTGTTTTTCCTCTTCAAACTAGAAAAGTTTTGTTCTTTGTAGTTTTTTCGTTTGATACTTATTTCGTGAGACATTTGGCCCGGTCACTATCAATGGACCTCTTCACACAGTGTTTCTTGTCTGACAGCACTGGCAGCTCTACACAAACGCCGCTGTTCTTGGTCCTTAAGTGCAGGTACGCCGGGAGTGCGTTGTTCGTGATTAGAGGTGATGCCTGAAATTTGACACTCTTGGCGCATTCTTGAAAAAGTCGATCTCACAAAACTCAAATCCCTAACGATTTACGTCATGCAATGTCATATGCGTCTAGTTCCAGTTACCATCCCAGGTTCAAAGTCTAGAAATTATGGTCGTCTGGCCATAATCACGTCGGAAACATAGTCACATAAATAGCCGAAGTATAAACGACAGTTGCGCCAATGCACCGCCCTCTTTGTAACGTGATCGCGACATTTCCTCCATCAGTGCCTTTGCATATCGCTGTCCTCCGACTTGTCACCTGCACCAGCGTTCTGCTTTGTCACAGCCAGCACAGATCGGACACTTCCTGACTATACAGATCGGGCAAGCCTGCTAGTTTCACGTTATGTGACGCGGAATAGACAAACGACACCTTGTCTCGTAGTGCTCCCAACAACTTACCACAGTTGCTCGCTATAGCGGCATGCGAACAGAACAACAGTCTCGCTGTTTCCTAGATGAAAGTCCCCAGGCGACAGGAAATAACGACCTTCCTTTTATGTATGTTCGAATCTATTTTCCGACAAATGTGCAGCAGCGGCAGTTGATAATTTTTAAGAGGAAAAAACGATCGGACGCAAAATAAATTTTTATTGCAAATGGATTTCCACTGGTTCTTTGCCATCATCAGTGTTGCAGTGAAATCGATTTCTAATAAAAATTTATTTTGCGTACATCGCTGTTTTCCTCTTACAAATCTTCCCTTTCTCAAAATCGCATACATCAGTAACGACCCATTGCCTCCTCTGGAGGAATCAAAACGGGTTCCGAAAGCAACGACCTTGCATCTCCCTCCATTCATCCAGGGGTACAGGCCTCTTGGTGGATGCCGTCTGACTTCCGGAAGGTGTTGCATACTGTTCCATGCTTCCGACTAGTCAAAAAAACACGCGTATACAGAATCACAGAGTATTTGTCTGTGACAGAATATCGCACCGTCTTTTTTATTTTTATTTTTTTATTTTATTTTTTCCGTGCCCCTAGGAATGTTTTCCAATCTTTTCATAATATATATACTCGGTGATAGACGAAGATATACAAATATTTTAATATGTTATCCTACAAGTATACAGAATAACGCACCGTCTTTTCTGTATTTTTGACGTGCTCCCTAGGAATGTTTTCTTTTCACAATCTTTTCACAAGATATATACTCGGTGATAGACGAATATATACAAATGTTTTAATATGTTAGCCGGCCGCGGTGGCCGAGTGGTCTGCGGCGTGCCGCTGCGGTCGGGGGTTCGAATCCCCCCTCGGGCATGGATGTTTGTTCCGTCTTTAGTATAAGCTAGTTCATATGTAGTTTGTAAGTTTAGGGACTGATGACCCCATAGTTAAGTCCCACAAGCTCTAAAAACATTTGAACATTTAATAGGTTATTCTACAAGTAAAACTAAAGCAAATACTTCATATAAACGTAGATCCGCAAATGTTTAGTCACGGAGTTACGGCTAATAAAAGATTTCGCCTGAACCTTAGCAACCTCGCTAATATGAAGCTATCACAAAATTGTACGAGGATACAGTTAAGCACAATTTTCATTTATTTTGTTGTTATTGATCTGATTAATATAATAAAACATGTCCCAGACGAGTATCAGCCTTGTAGCCGTTGTAGCAGAAGTGACCGACCTAACACCTGCACCAAACACCTGTTGTCTTATATAGACGTTTCCTACTGCAGAGATGTCCCCTAATGTTTACATACGTCTGTGTTTGCAAACGCATGCCCATGCCAGTTTATTGGATCTTCATTGTTTATTTTTCTTGCCGTGTCACATACTCCCAGCTCCTTGGGCAGTAGGAAAAATATCTTAGCTCATCTGTGTGTCTCAGTAATTTCTATACAATCTGGATGTATAACTTCTTTGTCAGAGCATAGAACTGCAGCGTGCTTGCACATTCCTTTTTGCACTTCGGTCGTCGTTGGTTCCATGTCTGTTTTAATTTTCCAAGGGAATTTCCATCAGTTGCGACAATTACTTGCTCACATATTGATATGCAATTTATGATATTATGCCATGTAATAGGCTCATATGGGAGCGGAATCAAAACGTATTTTCTTTTCGTTTTCTTATAATACTTCATAGCAGCCATATTTTAAATTGGCAAGAAATTAAATACGAAAATCTATTGCAGCATTCTCAGACAGCTGAAGTTCGATATCCAGGTAGTATACCTTGTTAACAGAAGTACAAGGAGTAGTCAACAGGTGCTTCATTTTTTTCTGTTCTGTAACATCACTCACATTTTACTGTCCATTGTCTGCTTTGTACCATGAAAGTCTTAGTTTGTTGTAACCTGAGAACATTTTACTACGGAACTCTCAATTTTCAGAGCCATCAAGAATGACATTAAGGAGTGGAAGGCTGGAGAAAAGGTGTGAGGCATTTTGTGCAATATGAATGAACCTAGAGATGCGGAAATTTTACGCAAAATCCAGCTGAATTATGCCGGCCAGCCTAGTCAGTTCAAGTCCTACTACTGAATTGAATTGAATTTTATTTTGTCCTGCAGGATTACACAGTTTACAGTAAATGTACGTGTAATATAGAACACGTCAATAACAAAATATTCCTATCATCACTATCACCTAATGTATTAGAGCAACAAATACAACTTGAAATTTCCTTTCCATCAGATAGTCTGAGTATTTTTTACAATGTTGATATTATGTATATTGTAAGACATGTAAATAACAAAGAAAAAAGGACTATTTTCACTTATTCCCTACAGTGTAATAACAGTATGTACAAAATTAATTCAATAAGTACTCCTCAATGCTGTAGGATTCTTTTTCCACCAGATAGTCTTCCAGTTTCTTTGAAAAGTTATTGTCATGTACATTATCATGAGTCTTTTTAGGTAAGTTTCTTAACAACTTGATGCCAGAGTACCGAGGTCCTTTTTCAAGGATTGTCAGTCGATGGGGTATCCTTCTTATTTCATGCTTCCCCCTTGTTACATTACCATTTTTATACCACTCTGAATTGTCTTTTGCTATGTATACAAAGATGTGAAACATGCCTAGACTGCTGAAGCAGTTTCCACAGGTATCAGGTTTCCTTCTTCTTAAGATGATCCTGGCTGCTTTCTTTTGTAAAGTGAAAACATTTTTTCCTTTCTCGGAGGCTTGAGTTTCCCCACACTGTCACTCCATATTGCAGGGTGGTTCAAAGAGACCATACACTGTACACAATATATGTTTGTCTGCATATTGTGACAGCTTCCTCATTATGAATATAACAGAGCTGAATTTTCTGCAGACATAATTAATATGTTATTTCCATTTCAGTTCATTATCCACAATAATACGAATTAATAAAGTTATCATAGAGTTTATTAATCTGTGGAAGTCATCGCTGAATTTTTGAAATGATGTTGTCTGAATAACTAAGACGAAAGATTCAGGTAAAATGGTCCACAGTGCCACTATTTTCATTTTTTGCTTAGTACAAGAGTGAAAAAAGCAATAAAAGGGAACTTAGATAGTTTTCAGTGGCTGATACACACAATTCTTCAGTTGCACATGATTAGGAAACGAGGGAAGAAATATAGTGACGCAAAGTACCCTATGCCAAGCGTAATATAGTTCTTTATAGTATTTTTACGTACTGGTGAAGTCATAAGCAACTATGGCAAATCACTGATTTATATCAAAAACATAAACTTAAAAAATGGAACAATAATGTTTAATGATTTCATGGTCTCCCGCAATTCAGCCGCAAACTGCGGAATTTATCAGAGCAGTCATATGGTCTGAGATTTCATGTGACGTTCCACGAAGGGATAACACCGTGACACGAAGTATTTTGTATCACTGGGTATGCTGTACAGGAGTTGCTACGTTTATAGCGCACAGCGTCTCCCATAGCAGAGCGCTGCAATTTATCATGGCCAGGCGACGCGCTTGTTGTTATCGAGCTGTCACTGTGACCGTTTCGTTGACGTCAAGAAGCGGATGCTGCTGAAATTTATTTTAAGAATATCGACGCTGTAGCCTCTACTTAGTATTCATTCCTGGAGCAATTCTTATGAAAATGTGCCAGATGACAAAATTACTATGTGAAAGACAGGGTGCTTGGAGTAAGAATATACGTCAAGCGTCGTTACCAGAAGGCTGTGACAAGACAGTGTGGACATTGGAAATGATTAACGATCTCAGACATTGTCTGCGTACCAAAGACTTCTGCTTGGCGGAAATATACGACTCTCGGGTCCCCCAATAAACGGGTGCTCCTGAATATCCCCACCCACGTTCAGACGCAGAGTAGCCAATTTAAACGCTTCGTTGTGGCATATTGTCCACTAGATCATCTAGGGATTGTTGTTCCAGATTGTCCAGTTCCTCAACGGCGATTCGGCGTACATCTCTTAGATTGGGCCGCAGTCTCGCTCCGGAGCGCGCGGTTGCTCGCCTTCGGAGGTTCGAGTCCTCCCTAGGGCATGTGTGTGTGTGTGTGTGTGTGTGTTGACCTTGGGTTAGTTTACCTTAGTTTAAGTAGTTTGTAAGCTACGGACTGATAACCACACAGTTTGGCCCGATAGATATACAAACATTTGAATATTTTTTTCTCAGATTGGTTTGTGAGGCATCTCGTCCAAAAACAAACCTTTTCAGTGTATCCAGGCATATTTCTGGAGAACATGTTGGCCATTCTTATCTTGCAATGCCGTTATTACAAAGGAAGGCATTCACAAGATGTGCATGACCGGTGCGAGAATTGTCGTCAGTTAAGAGGAATCTCTACAAAAATGTTCAAACGTTTGTAAATCTATCGGACCAAACTGCATGGTCATCAGTCCGTAGCTTACAAACTACTTAAACTAAGGTATAGTAACCTAAAGACAACACACACACCCATGCCCCAGGGAGGACTAGGACCTCCGACGGCGAATAACCGTGCGCTCCATAGCGAGGCGCCTTAGACCGCTCGGCTACTCCATCGCGGCAAGGAATCTCTCGTCGAACTGCTGCCGATATGATTCTATTATGTCAGAGGACGTCATCACTCTACTGTATAACCGTTTGATTGCCTTATACGACCACCAGTGGCGTATGGTGCCCCACATAATGCCACTTCCAAACAAGCGAATCACCATATTGCTGCTGGCCTGACCAGAGCGCCTCCTCGTTCAAGGCAGATGCGAGTGTCACCTTTCAATATTAGAGTTCATTCGGCATGCTGTTGGACCCATCTGTACCGCGCTGCATGGTGTCTAGGTGTCGAAGCTTCATTTCTCCATGGACGTCGGGAGTGAATTTAAGCAGTCGAAACACGACCTCCTGTGGCTGCACAAAAATCCTTATTCAGTAGCGGTCATCATCTCTGCGGCCAGAGCGAGGCAAATCATCGACAGTTCCTATATCTATGTACTTTCTCAACGTCCGAACGTCGTCGTTTTGGTTCACTGACAGGCGTCTGAACACTTCCCTTGATGAGAGTCCCTCCGGACACAAAGATGCGGATACGAAAGACTTAGGAATTGACCTTCTAGGCGTGACAGAACTACAACACAAGCAGTGTACTTCCTGGTGTCTGGAACTGATCTACCGTCTTACCCACATCACGTCTTTATGTTGGTTGATTGGCATCTATGGACAATCTAAGGAACTGTGTTCTTAATGCAATGTACACATTCAACGTAAGGGTTCAGGATACCTTGAAACCAAAGTGATTCAACTAAAACGTAAGCAAATAATGGCGCAGCGTATGTTTTAACTGGACACTCTACATTATTTATTACGCAAGCAATAAAGTAAAAATTCCCAAAAATAATGGCGCCGCAATACATCAACTACGAGGGTTTGAACTTAAATAGTGGCAACACTGCTGTCGAGACACTATGCAATGGAATCTACTGTTGTCGCTGACAGCACACGTTGTTGACATACCTACCTTACCTCCGAGCAAATGGACTCATCAGTCCCACGTCACCGCGTGCGCACAGTCGATGAAAACACATCACTTGTGAGCGAGCAGTAATGGTGTAACTATGTTTTCGAAACAATACAACGAAGCTGGATCAACACTGGAGCATCACCTGCGACCAGCTTTGCGAAAGAAGCGGCAACACTTTCTCCGCAACCTACCCACCATTTTCCACGACAATTCGCGGTGACATATAGAGCAAGCTGTGGCTGCTCTGTTCGATCGATGGAATTGGGAAGTACTGTACCATCCCCCCATACTATTCAAACTTGTCCTTGTAATTTTGATTTCATTCCGAAGATGAAGGAACCATTGGCAGTCGTTTTAGAACAGTTCCAGAGATTCGACAGGCAGTAGACGGCTCCATTAGCATCATCAACAGAACAGGCTCTGCTAACCGTATACTACACCTCCCACATAGCTAGCAACGGGTTCTACACATCGCTGGTGACTAGTTTGAAGTACAGTATTAGCTGCAAACATGTAAATCTTTTGTATCGTTCGTGAATAAATAGTTCCCATTATTTAAGTTCCAACCTTCGTACATATTGACAAATTGCAAAACTAAGTTTTTTGTAAATAATTACATCTGATTTGGGATGTCTCTTAGTATTTACGTTCATGAGTCCCGCGAATGGCGAAGTCGCAGCTATTATTAAAGCCTCACGCTGCCATCTCGTTAATCTAAACGCCAAGAGGTTCGTGTGTGGTTGATCAACATGACGAAACTCTAAATATGGCATAGTTGTACCAGTTCATTCCTTTTTTCCTGTCGCTGTTTAACCGTACACATGCAGTTGGTTAGATCAGCTTTAGAATGGTTAACGTGACGGTGGGCATTGGCAGTCTAGTGTCTATGGCCATTACCTTATATTCATATCAAACCTGGCTAAATAACCCTGGTCTCTAGACATAGAACGGCAGCTTGCCTATGCATTCGCGTGTTTTACACATGGTTTAGCGATGTTTTAACGTTGCTAACTAATTTCAATCAGTTTGTACGTGGCAAGAATTGCTTTCTTACCCATCGTTTTCAATTTTGTCAACATATCATGTAATAGGCTGGTATGGTAGCGGAATCGAAACGTATCTACATTTCTTGTTCTAGTGACATTTCGTAGGAGCCATGTTATAATTTGGCAATAAACGAAATATTAACATCTTGGCTGGCACTCTCATACAGGAGAAACTCAAAGTCCACACAGAGACATACATTACTAGACTGGCAAATATGCCTCTCTGGCTGAAGCCTGACGTCTCCATCTTGCTTCACCTCACGCTAAAAAGTTTTCTTATGCTACTACCATGATCTACTAACACTAAATGACGTTGTTAGCTTTACTAGCGAGGCCAACGAGAAAGACAGGCCGTGGCGCACAAGTCATATCATGTGATAAAGGTAGGCCCGAAACGGCGCGATCGGTAGCTTATTGGCTGGCCGCTGGGGCACAGCCCACTGCCTCATAGCGGCCAGCCACTCAGCTAGCGAGATAGCGTTTGGTAAGGCCTACCTTGATCACGTGACATGACGTGCGCGCTGCGGCCTGTCTTTCTCGTTGGCCTCGCTTTACTAGTTGGTTCAAATGTGCTGTCTCATTTGAGTTAATACTTCCGTAGTAGTTAAATTTATTACACATTTCAGAATCGTATCACGAGAAGAACATATTACATACCGTTAAAGGTGACTGTAGTTATCGGAAAAACACTCAGAAAAATAAAGATGCGTGTTACACCATTTGAAGTAGCACATTTATAAAGATCACAATATTCAAAGAAAAGTCGAAGTTGATCGAAACTGGTAACATTGATAAAAACAGAAACTTAACCCGACTCATGACCCCATGCGTCAAAGCAGAATGTAGTTTTAGTAACAACAATCAAAAGAATGAAGATACGTGTTATGCACGACAAGTAGCACTTTTTAACGACCATATCTTTGCAAGAAAACCGAAGTAGAATCAAACTGGTAATAGATATAGCAGTTCATTATTGTTAGTATCTTCCTATCACTGTACGGAAAATTAAAGCCATTTACAACACACAAATTGAACATTATGTCAAAACTCCAAAGACAGCGTAGTTAGCCGTGGCGGAGCGGCCGAGCGCATTGAGGCGCTATGCTGCAATGCGCGAGGCCGTTCCCCGTCGGGGGTTCGAATCCTCCCTCGGACATGGATGTTTGTGCTGTCTTTGGTATAAGGTAGTTGATAAGTAGTTTGTACGTTTAGGGACTGATGACCCCGTAGTTAAGTCCCATAAGTTTCACTAGCATTTGAAAATTTTGAACAGCGTAGTTACTACAGTCCATCCGTATTTACACAACTATTTTCTGTAATCAGACCACGACTGGTAACACGTTTATAGTATAGAAATGCGGCGGGGAGACTTCAGTGACAGCAATGATAATGTATACGGCATTGCCGGTCTACTAATATGTATGTCTGTGCATCAAATTTCAAATGTTTGTAGAACTTATGGAACGTAACTACGGGGTCATCAGTCCCTAAGCTTACCAACTACTTATGAACTAGCTAAGACTAAGGACGGCACAAATATCCATGCCCGAGGGGGGATTAGAACCCCCGGCCGTAGTGGCCGTGCAGACCGTGACTGGAGCGCCTCAGTCCCCTCGGCCAGTCTGTGCATCCATAGGCAATATTCCATTATTCACACGAGTCAATACCTGTTGTTGCTTCCGAGATAACTGAGCTAAAACATTCAACTGGGCTCCCCTGTATACCGAATTAAGAAAATAATTATTAGGACCGTATTGTCCATCAGCAGCATTGTACATAAGGAACAAGAAAACTATGTTTCCAGAATGAAACGTTCACTCTGCAGCGGAGTGTGCGCTGATGTGAAACTTCCTGGCAGATTAAAATTGTCTGTCGGAACCGGGACTCGCACCCTCGAACCTGGGACCTTTGCCTTTCGCCTGCAAGCGCTCCTAGGATGCGAGGTACTGGCGGAAGTAAAGTTGTGAGGTGGCATCTTGAGTCGTGTCGGGATAGCTCAGTCGGTAGGGCGCTTGGCCGCGAAAGGCAAAGGTCCCAGGTTCGAGTCTCGGTTCCAGCACACAATTTTAAACAGGCCAGGAAGTTTCAAGGAAAATACGCCGATGGTACTGAAACAGATGTGTAAATCATCAGTATCATTATTTATTAATTAAATGCAAAACGGCGTTGGTACTCGAAAAATTTATTTTATTTCGTTAACAGACAATAACCTACCAGGTCCTCGCTTTGTCAAAATAGTATGGATATTGCTTTCCTCGGAAGGATAACAGTGAGTGCTGTAGATGGCCCTCCGGCCGCTAGTTTTGCAAACACGCTCAGTTGTGAAGTTCTCAAAAACAAGTTAAACACGAACCCGCGCGCTGAGCTGAAATTTTGCGGGGGACTCGTTAAGCCAGCGTTGCGTGTCGGCTGCTGAGTATTCCGCAATGCGTTAAGCACGTCATGCGATACCGCCTGCGGTATTTCCGTCTCGGACATCGGTGACCTTTGGGTCACCCACAACAAGGGTGGCGACATCCGCTTCCTACGCTTAAGCAAAGACGCAAAAAACCAAGTGATCATCACCGAAAATCACTGGATCTTCCAGTGACAAGCAACAAACTATTGTACATGGATTATCCTATCCATATTCATGTTATGTTGTTATGGTCTTCAGTCCGGAGACTGGTTTGATGCAGCTCTCCACCCTACTCTATCCTGAGCAAGCCTTTTCATCTCCTCATAAGAACGGCAACCCACATCCACTTGAATCTGCTTAGTATACGCGTCTCTTGGTCTCCCTCTGCGACTTTTTCCCCACCCGCTTCCCTCCAATGCTAAATTTACGATTCCCCTATGTCTAAGAATGTGTCCTACCAAGCGATCCCTTCTTTTAGTCATGGTATGCCAAAAATTGCTTTTCCCACCAATTCTGTTCAGTACCTTTTCATTAGTTATGCGATCTACCCACCTAATCTTCAGCATTCTTCTGTAGCACCACATTTCAAAATCCTCTATTCTCTTCCTGTCCGCAATGCTAAATGTCCATGTTTCACTCCCGTACAAAGCAACACTCCACACAAATGCCTTCAGAAAAGACTTCCTTACACTTAAATTAATATTCGATGTTAGCAGATTTCTCTTTTTCAAAAATGCTTTTCTTCCCAATGCCATTCTGCATTTTATATCCTCTGTACTGCGACCATCACTACCCAAGTAACAAAACTCATCTACCACCTTCAGTGTTTCATTACCTAATCTAATTCCTTCAGCATCGCCTGATTTTCTAAGACTACATTCCATTATCTTTGTTTTGCTCTTGTTAATGTTCATTTTATACGCTCTCTTCAACACACTGTCCATTTCCTTCAACTGCTCTTCCAGGTCCTTTGCTGTCTCTGACAGAATTACAATGTCATCAGCAAAACGCAATGTTTTTATTTCTTCCCCCTGAACTTTAATCCCTATTCCAAATTTTTCCTTGCTTTCCTTCACCGCCTGCTCGATGTACAAATTGAATAACATCGGTGAAAGGCTACAACCCTGTCTTACTCCCTTCCCAACTGATGCTTACCTTTCATGCCCTTCGAGTCTAATAACTGCGGTCTGGCTTTTGTACAAGTTGTAAATAACTCTCATTTCCCTATATTTTACCCCTGCTGACTTCATATAGAGTGAATTATATAGAGGTCTCGGTATGCAGTTCATTATCATATGACAGTGAAGCAGTAGTTTAAACAATAATGAGGTAGAGTTGTATCCCACCTTGCATGTTATTCGACGTGCCCAACCAACTGTGAAGAGAGATAAATAGAAACTTGGGAAAGGAACTTTGGAGCGAAAGATTAAAAACTCTGAGATTTACTAATGACACTTGAATGTCAGAGATAGAAAAGGTATCGCAAGTTGAAATAAGTGGATGGCCTTCAGTCGCACGCCATCCTGGGTAGCTTTTTATATTCATTTTGTTTACCTGTTTCTACCTCAGTTACCAATCGTCTTCGAAAGCGTATATCATTATTCTGAATCGTAGTTTATCAGCACTGATGAACTTTCAAGATGGTATTTCTGTACAAACGAAAGCCTACCATCGATATCGTACGCCAGCTCTCCACGAAAAACACTTCATTCAGCAAAAGTTACACTATCAATTAAAAAAAATAAATAAATAAATAAAAGTCAAGAGTCAAAATCCGAGTTCCTTACTGGTTTGCCAGTCAAATCAATAATTGAAAAGAGGAATGAAACGAGGAGGAAATCAAAATTAGATAAGCCCATAACAACAAAGAAAAAGAATATAAACGAGAAAAAAATGGATGCAGATTAAAAGGCGAGGGAAAAGTTAAAGGAAATACAAAACGGACAAAATAATACGAGAAGATACCGCCAAATCAAGAGGAATCCAGTCAAGAAGATATTATCTGGACGCGTGTAACTGGTATAGACAAAATCAAGTTAATGGATGGTTGTTCCTACTAGCCCCCTGTCTCCACCGTCACAGTGCTAGAGTCATTCAAAGAAAGTTTAGACTCGGAAGCGCGAAGGTGTCCGGAGTCCGGACCATACATTATTAGTTTGGAGTGACTTTAACCGGCCGAATATAAACTGGGACGTCTACGGTTTCACTACGGGGGAGGGGGGGGGGGAGGGTTACAGATAAGCATTCTAGTGAACTTGTCTTGAACACCATTTCTTAACAGTGTTTTCAGCAGCTAAACTGTCAGCCAACGCGCAATGGAAATAATTTAGACATTATAGCTGCAAACTGGCCAGACCCCGTCAGTGATGTCACTGTAGAGACAGGAGTTAGTGTTCATCATGTCGACATAGCGAAAATTGTCACCAGAGTTAATAAATCGTTCAAGTAGGCCAGAAGAGTGTTTGGGCTAAAAAGAACAGATACGCAACTATTAGCGTCACACTTAAGGAATGAATGGACATCATTTAGTTCCGGTAGAGTTGATGTAGAGGAATTATGGGCAAAATGTAAATGCATTGTAAATAAAGTGCTGGAGAAATACGTGCCGACAAAATGGATTAAGACCCACCGTGGTTTAATGACAATATTCGAAAAAATGCCGAGAAATCAAAGGCGTTTGCACTCTCAGTTTAAAAAAGAACAAGCCAATAAAATCAATCAAAAGTTAGTAGAGATCGCGCCTCTAGGATTTCAGACAAAAAAATGATAGAAGCTTTTGAAATGTGGTGCTACAGACGAATGATGAAAATTAGATAGGTAGATCACGTAACTAATGACGAGGTGCTTAACCGAATTGGGGAGAATAGGAGTTTTTGGAACATCCTGACTAAGAGAAGGGACATATTGGTGGGAGACATTCTGAGACATCGAGGAATTGTCAACTAAGCATTAGAAGGAAGTGTGTGGAGTAAAAATCGTAGAGTGAGACCGAGGGACGAATATAGTAAGCAAATACAAAACGATGTAGGTCACCGTACGTGTTCTCGGATGAAGAGGGTCGAACAGGACAGGGTAGCGTGGAGAGCTGCATCAAACCAGTCTCCGGACTGGAGACCACAACAACGACAACATAAAAAAGATCGATGCACAAATCATACAATAACTACCACCTCCATACCTTAGCGAAACATCTTGGCGAGAACCCGAAAAAATTCTGGTCCAATGCAAAATCGGTAAGCGCATGAAAGGCCTCTATCCAGTCACTCGTTGATCATCCTGAGATGGTTACAAAAGACAGCAAAATGAAAACTGAAGTCTTAAATTTAAGTAATCATTCACGCAAGAGGGCCATGCAAATATACCTTCATTTGATGAACGCATTAACTCTCAGATTGAGGACGTCGTAACGGCCATAGCTAGTGTAGAAAAACAGATGAGCTATCTGAAAATAAACAAGTCACCAGGTCAAGATGGGGTACCAATTCGGTTTTACAAAGAGTTCTCTGCGGCACTGGTCACTTAATTAGCTTACATTTATTGCGAATCTTTGATCCAGCGCAAAGTTCCAAGCGACTGGAAAGACGTGCAGGTCACTCCCGTGTATAAAGAAAGGCAAAAGAACGGACCCACATAATTTCAAACCAATATCGTCGACATCAGTTTTCTATAGAATTCTTGCACATATTCTAATATACTAAATTTCCTTGAGACGGAAAAGCTTCTGTCCATGCATCAGTACGGCTTTAAGATATATCGATCGTTCAAAACTCAGCTTGCCCCTTTTCTCATTACATCTTGTGACCTTTATATGAAGCAAAACAGACAGAATTCATATTTCTTGATTTTGAAATACGTTTGACACGGTGCCGCACTGCAAATTTCTTACGAAGGAACGAGCATATGGAACAGGTACCAAAATATGTAAGTGGCTCGAAGAAAGTAATAGAACACTCGATGGCGAGTGTTTATCAGAGACTAGGGTATCGAATGGAATGCCCCAAGTGCGCTAGCCCAGCTATTATTTTCTAAATCAATGATCTGACGGACAGAGTAGTAGCAATCTGCGGCTGGTTGCTGATGATGCTGTGATGTACAGAAAGGTGACGTCACTGTATGACTGTAGTAAGATGCAGGATGACTTGGACCAAATTTCTAGGTGGTGTAAGGAATGGCAGATAATTCTAAATGTATAAAAATGTAAGGTGATGAAAATGAGTAGGAGAAACAATCCCGTAGTGTGCTGCTTGACAAAGTCGCGTCAATTATATATCTAGGCTTAACGCCACACAGCGATATGAAATGGAACGAACATATAAGGACAGTCGTGGGGAAGGTGGATTGTGGAATTCGGTTTATTGGGAGAATTTTGGGAAGATGGGAGGTCCGTATAGCGAACCGCATTTAAAACGCTTGACTATTGCTCGAGTCTTTGGGATCCCCCAACAGGTTGGTTTAACGGAAGACATAGAAGAAATTCAGAGGCAAGTGGCTATGTTTGTTAATGGTAGGTTCGATCAATACGTGAGTGTTACCGAGATGCTTCTGGAACTCAAATGGGAGTCGCTGGAGGGGAGGTGACATTCTTTTCAAGAAACAATGTTGAACAAATTTAGAGAGCCATAATTTGAAGCGCATTGGAGAACGATTCTACTGCCTCCAATTACAGGGTATCCAGAAAAGGGCTCCCTGATTTCAAAATTAAATATCTCGAAAACAAAGATCGATACAGGAATGCAGAAAACGGTACATTTATTTTGAAAGCTATAAGAAGTTTATACAGCAGTTTGAAATAATAGTTACAAAAGCTGCTAACAGATGGCGCTGTACAGCTCATATCAGCATACATAAGTGAAATAATCGTATGAAAACACTCTTTGCGAACAATCATATCACAATGTTTTCAAAATTATCACCATCGGCACTACAGAGGTGGCACAAGCGAAGAATCAAATTCGTCATCACATTTCGTAGTGTCACAACCGAAATAGATTCACATGCCACAGAGATCGCCGATTCAAGCTCGTCCAGCGTGGCGGGATGCTTCGGGTAGACCATGTCTTTCATTGTGCCCCCACAAAAAAGGTCACAGGGAGTCAAATCCGGTGGATATAGAGGCCAATCCATGCCTGCATTAGTAAATTTGGGATATTCCAAAGCAATGACTCGATTCCCGAAGTATTCCTCAAGAAAGCGAAACACTTGTTCGGTCCGATGTGGTTGGGCTCCATCATGCATAAACCATTCAGTACCTGGTCGATCCTCTAATGCTTGCTGTGTGGTGACAAATTGTTCCAAAATTGCAACGTAACGTGCACCAGTGACCGTTTCTCGAATGAAAAAAGGGCCAATAATGCCTCTGCTGGATAGTGCAGCTCACACAGTAACTTTAGGAGAATACAGGGGTTTCGCTTCACACCAATACGGCTTTTCGGAAACTCAAAATCGCCAGTTCTGCTTATTCACGTATCCATTCAGGTGGAAGTGTGCTTCATCTGTAAACCAGATGCAGCCAACATCAAATCCTTCACTATCAATCATTGTGAGCGTCTGATTAGCAAAGGTAACCCTTTGTTTTGAATGGAAACATGTGTAGGCTCTTTTTCAGTATTTTCTGCGTGCTGGAACGCTTCAAACCAGTCTCAGATGCAATTCTACGGACGGATGACATTGGATTTCGCTGAATAATTCCAGAAACTGTGGCGATATTTTCAGGTGTAACTGCGATTTGCTTGCGGCCAACATGCCCCAGTTACGCTGCCTGTTCGTTGAAATTTTGCGAAGAGCGTACGAATGGTTTTCTCATCGCGTCCTTTTGGAACATTAAATCGTGCTTGAAAACTTCGCTTTGTTGCCGTAGGACTCTCTTCTAACCTGTGGTACTCTAGCACCAGAAAAACGCGTTGTTCAATGGAGTACATGGTTTTAATCTCTTCCTTCGGTACGCTAACCTCCTTTCACGTATCAGTAGTGGAACTGATCGCTCTGGGCTTCGGATCACTATTTATACTAGGCATTACGTATAGCGATTACAGCGCCATCTGTTAGCAGCTTTTGTAACTATTATTTCAAACTGCTGTATAAACGTCTTACAGCTTTCACAATAAACATACCGTTTACTGCATTCCTCTATAGATCTTTGTTTTCGAGATATTTAATTTTGAAATCAGGGGGTCCTTTTCTAGACACCCTGTACATTTCGCGTAAAGACTGCAAATATAACATCAGATAGATTATGGCTCGTAAAGATGCACAAAAGCTTTCGTTTTTCCCTCGTTCTATATGGGAGTAGAACAGGAAAGCAAGTAACTAGTGGTGGCACTAGGTACCCACCGCCACGCACCTTTGGGTGGATTGCGAATTATTTATGTAGATGTGTTTTGCCTGTTGTGCAGTGAACAATACATCGATCCACACACTGAAGAATGGTTGAAATGTTCTTCTTGTCATGGTTGGGCTCATGAGTTGTGCAGCGATAATAAAAAATGGTTGATTCCTGAGTGCCCATTGTCAAATGTAGAATTATGCCATACATTCCATCTTCCCCGTTCAAGCTTTCCAGTTTTCCTTCAAGAATTTTTCCATAGTGTTGCTTTATGGGTCATATCAGTCAAATTACCAATTATTAAATGTTATTAGTTAAACCGTTTTTCGTTTTGATAGGATACCTTTCACTAATGATTGAAATAAAAAATTTATATGTCAATATTTTGGTATTATTTACATCGTTAAATTACTTCCATCTTGCCCTACTACTTTATCCTGTCTACTTCACGTATCTGTGATGTAAACCTATATTTACAACACTCGGTAACTTCTTGTCCACGTGTATCGCATTTTTTGTTCCGATCCATTGATGTTTGCACTTCACTTTCGTGAAATGCACCGATTTGTCTATGAAAGTGAAACGTATCTGATAAATAGTTTCGAGAAGAAAGAAATAGATATTCAGTGCAGAGAGATCTAATGAGTAGCAAATTGAAGTCGGTGAAAAAATTGAAGTATGACTGAAAAATGATTGTAGCTGATAGGATACTTACTGAGCCATCAAGGAGCAATTATTTTAGTATTGAAGGATCTGCGTGGTTGAGTAAGCAACAATTACGGTAGTATTCTATGTGTTCTCTCAAATTAAAGTTGTTCGTAATAACAATATTTAATTGAATTTAAGACCTGTAGTTTTTGACCTTATAGTGTGAATGAAGTTTGACGGATTTATTTTAGTGTTCATATCGATGACTTCACACTTTAATAATTGTTGGTAAACTGCTAATTATTGCACACTGCAGATATCGTCTGTAAATCGTTTTGCATCTGCTTTCGATTTTCGTGTATTGTACTAACCGATAAACTACAGCATCATCCGCGAACTTCCTGAGAGAGCTGCTCATCTTCTGCCGTAAATTGTTTATAGAGGAACAGCTGGGGCCCTATAACATTTTCCTGGGGATCGCTATATTTCACTTCTGTTTTACTTCACGAATTTCCGGCAATTACTACATACTGTGTCATTTCTAACAGGAAATCACGAATCCAGTCGCACAACTGTGGTGATATTCCACAGTTACGCAATTTGATTAGGAGCCGTTTGTGAGGTACAGTGTCAAAAGCCTTCCGAAAATGTAGAAATATGGAATCTATTTGAGATCCCTTGTCGATAGCACTCGTCACTTCCGTGTTTCACAAGAGCGATACATTCTGATTACGTTTTGACTATGGGTTAATAGGTCGTTCTCTTCAAATTAGTTCATAATGAATGAAAAACGTATATGTTCTAAAAGCCTGCTACAAACTGACGTCAGTGATATAGGCCTGCAATTTTAGGATCACTCCTATTGCTTCTCTTGAATGTTGGATTGACCTATGCAACTTTCTAGTCTTTGCGTAAGGATCTATCACGGATCTAGTGGTTGTATATGATAGCTAGGCATGGAGCTATTGCGTTACAATATTCTGAAAGAAACCTATACTACTGGCCATTAAAATTGCTACACCAAGAAGAAATGCAGATGATACACATTCTTGGACAAATATATTATACTAGATCTGACATGTGATTACATTTTCACGCAATTCGGGTGCATAGATCCTGAGAAATCAGTACCCAGAACAACCACCCCTGGCCGTAATAACGGCCTTGATACGCCTGGGCATTGAGTCAAACAGAGCTTGGCTGGCGTGAACAGGTACAGATGCCCATGCAGCATCAACACGATATCACAGTTCATCAAGAATAGTGACTGGCGTATTGTGACGAGGCAGTTGCTCGCCCAGCATTGACCAGACGTTTTCAGTTGGTGAGAGAGCTGGAGAATGTGCTGGCCAGGCCAGCAGTCATATTTTCCGTATCCAGAAAGGCCCGTACAGGATCTGCAAAATGCGGTCGTGCATTATCCTGCTGAAATGTATGATTTCGGAGGAATCGAATGAAGGGTAGAGCCACAGCTCGTAACACATCTGAAATGTAACGGCCACTGTTCAAAGTGTCGTCGATGAGAACAATAGGTGACCGAGACGTGTAACCAATGCCACGACATATCATCACGCCGAGTTATACGCCAGTATGACGATGACGAATACACGCTTCCAATATGCGTCCACCGCGATGTCGCCAAACACGGATGCGACCATCATGATGCTGTAAACAGAACCTGGTCTCATCCGAAAACATGACGTTCTGCCATTCGTGCACCCAGGTTCCTCGTTGCGTACACCATCGCACGAGCTCTTGTCTGTGATGCAGCGTCAAGGGTAACCGCAGCCATGGTCTCCGAGCTGACAGTCCATGTTGCTGCAAACGTTGTCGAACTGTTCGTACAGATGGTTGACGTCTTGCAAACGTCTTGCATCTGTTGACTCAGAGTTGTGGGCCCAGCCAGCCGCGGTGGCCGAGGGGACTAAGGCGCTCCAGTCACGGTCTGGACGTCCACTACGGTTAGGGGTTCGAATCCCCCCTCGGGCATGGATATTTGTGCCGTCCTAGTTCGTAAGTAGTTCATAAGTAGTTTGTAAGTTTAGGGACTGATGACCCCGTAGTTAAGTCCCATAGACTATACAAACATTCGTGGCTCCACGATCTGTTACAACTACGCGGATGAGATGCCTGTCATCTCGACTGCTAGTGATACGAGGCCCGTGGGCTCTAACATAGCGTTCCATATTGCCCTACTGAACCGGCCGATTCCATATTCTGCTGACAGTCATTGAATCGCGACCATCGCGAGCAGAAATGTCGCGATACTATAAACCGCAATCGCGATAGGCTACAATCTGACCTTTATCAAAGTCGGAAACGTGATGGTACGCATTTCTCCTCCTTAAACTATCACAAAAACGTTTCACCAGGCAACGCCGGTCAAAGCATCTTCTTCATGTCGGTTAAATTTCGAGTCTGTAGCACGTTATCTTCGTGGCGTTGCAATTTTAATGGCCAGGGGTGTAATTGGTATACATTCTCGACCCGTAACTTGCCTCTGTTGATTTAAGTTGCTTTATTACTCCAGGGGTATCTATCATTAAATTAAGCAGCTGTTGTTCAATTGAATTCTGGAGTATTTGCTTCGTCTTCTTTGGTGAAGGAATTTCGGGAAGCTGTTATTACAAATTCTGCTTTAGTAGCACTGTCAGCAATAGTATCACCATTGCTATCGCCTAGAGATGGTATGGATTATGTTTGGTCGCTAGTATACTTTACATATGACCATAATACTTTGAATTTTCCCCAAAATTACGTGACAGGATTTCGTTTTGGAAACTAGTATAAGCTTCTCGCATTGAAGTTCGAGTTAATTTCGAGTTTCTGTAAAAGATTACCAGTCGAAGGGATTTTGTAACTGTTTAAATTTTGCATGTTTCTTTCTTTGCTTTTGCAAGAGTTATCTCTCAACAGCTGTCGATATTATTTCTTTGAATACAAGCTACATCTGATCCACACTCACTCAAGGGAGCGTTAATAGAATTTTTATCGGCTTGTTTGAATAAATATATGTTTTGTTTAAGTTTGGTGGCTTTGGACATTTCAGTATTCAGTCTCGCTGCGAAAACTCTGTGTTCAATAATGCCTTTATCTGTTTTGATGCTCCTTATTAGCTCCGGTTGATTTGTTGCTAGGCGGTCGTCCATGAAATAAGTCCTGTTGATCTGTAAATGGACCGATGTAGAAATACTAGAAGGAAAAGACGATCAAATAAATCTGCGGCAAACATTAACCAGAAGATAGAATGTTTCAGTAGAACATTCGCTGAGATATCGCAGAAATGTAACTGGCCCCTCAAATGTGCTGTAGAAGGGATATTTGAAATTTCAGGAGAAACACTGATGTTTGAAGTTGTAAGTAGAAGATAAAAGTGAAAGGAGAGATTTAGAGCGTGTGTGTAAGCTAAGTGGAGCGCCATTGTGAGACTCCAGTGTTAAGCCAGGAGAAGATTAGCTAGCTCTGAAGCTTGCTGCCGCTACTCCCTTACCAATTAAGAAACTCTTGGCATTTCTTTGCCAACTACAAAAGCTTTGGAATCTCCAAAGTACTACTGGAGTGGTAGGATTCCCGCCATAAGGCGCCGTGTGATTATAGTATCACGTTCGAGGCTTCTTTCTCAAAATAAAGGTAGGAAGTGTTTCATAAATAATCAGCTAACTTCGCTGTAAAATCTTGGTCTTATCAAAAAACATCAATTATTGTCAAGTGACGTATCGGAGGTTACGAAACAATTACATGCGATACCATAAACATAATATTTTGTTTCTAAATAAACGTTTCACTGTTTATGGTACTGCTTCGCTACCTTGATTTTATACATAACCTGCACAATTCTTTCCTGCAAATTTTCGAAGTATCTGAAATTAAATACTGACTATTTGCGGATTATTCCCCTCATTCTCTGTCAATAGGTTTAGAACAAGGAGGTTAGAATACAGGGAGGCGCTCTTAAGCTGAAACAGTGAAGCCTGCTTCCGACATATTGCTAAGTTTTGGAGAAGTGTTCGTATTTATAACTAATGTTTTATGTCACTTAAAACTGGAATAAAACGTCCGATGGTTTTGCCGTGATGAACAACGTGTTACAAGAGTGCAAATTAGCCGTTAAAAAGTAAGTTTCAAATATTTTATGATGAGTACTTATTACTATTTATTAAAGAAAGTATATTGTTTGAAAGCACATACTTCGCAGTGACTGTCAGTCCAGTGCATTAACAATAAGAGGGTCGACTTAACGCATAGTTGTAATGGAGAAATAGCAATCCAGCACTGACAAAGATGGCGGACAGGCTTCAACTGCCGTATGTGCTCTGCAAAGATAATGCCACCTCCCTTTATTCTAACTGAAAGAGCACGCAACTGTTCGGTTCACCATGAAATAAATAATTAATACTGTTCTTGCGAGTAATTAGCCTCGTAAACGCTACATGCCAATAGTCGGTTGTTCGGTATATCACTCCGTCACAAATCAAATGTTCAAATGTTTGTAAAGTCTATGGGACTTAACTACGGGGTCATCAGTCCCTAAACTTACAAACTACTTATGAACTAGCTAATCCTAAGAACGGCACAAATATCCATGCCCGAGGGGGGATTCGAACCCCCGACCGTAGTGGCCGTGCAGACCGTGACTGGAGCGCCTCAGTCCCCTCGGCCACCGCGGCCGGTATTCCGTCACAATCGCATCTTCCATATACATCCCAAAAACCGCTAAAAGACACAAATATATTTGAAATATCAATTACTTTGACAAAAACGCTGCACATCAACACCAAAACAAATTTTAAAACTGACGTTAAATTAATTAGACATCAAATACGCAATGTTATTGGCCGCCCGAACGCGAATCATGATTGGCTGCCTTCAACTCCCGTCATTCAAAACTGCTCTTTGACCCAAATTTGTATCAGAGTTTTAATTACATCCATTTGTTTTACTTAATTTGTTCATACTGGGAAAGGGGATCTCCTTTCAGTTAAAATAATATGCGAAAGTCGCAAAAATATGTTTATTTGTAGAATGAAACTTTCACTCTGCAGCGGAGTGTGCGCTGATATGAAACTTCCTGGCAGATTAAAATTGTGTGCCGGTACCGGGACTCGAACCTGGGGCCTTTGCCTTTCGCGGGCAAGCGCACTACCGACTGTGCTATCCCGACACGACTCACGATGCCGCGATGCCCGCCGTGTCGGATAGCACAGTCGGTAGTGCGCTTGCCCGCGATAGGCGGGTTCGAGTCCCGGTTCCGGCACACAATTTTAATCTGCCAGGAAGTTTCATGTTTATTTGTGTTGATGACCGTTTTCAGCACACTATGGTACCATCTTCCGGGCTCTGATAACTTACAGCATATGTCGTTATAGAAGCGCTCGACATTTTGATAGTTGTCTGTACAAATGGCGAGTCATACATAAAAGCAGTTAAAATATATCATTATATAATTGATGTTAATGGTCGGAGCGACTTATGATAGTTATATCAAAAACCAGAAGGTGGTACCCAAGTCTACTGATCCTGCCGACAACACAGGATCTTGGTATAACATTATTTTAACATCCAGTTGTGCTGAATAAAGTGACGATATTTCATCGATACAGAGTACTAGTCTTTTACTTCATAAATATACTGCCAGTTGTCACTCCTATGCTGCTTTATGTTAGCAATTTATATCATATCTTTTAAAATCAGAAATTGTGTTCCTTTATCAGAGATATTAGAATTTTATAGACCAGAAAACCTGCACTTTGGCAGAAAGACGTCGTTCTTCTACTCAGGAACTACATTTCCAGTAAAATCGGCGAGGATGTAACGTAGGAAATATATCTAGAATGCATTAACTAAGTACCAAATCAGCCACCACAGCTACAGCTGAATACAAAAAGTCACAGACGTGTCAATAAAACGACAAAAGCAATATGTTTCCGAACAAAGAAGAAACCAGTTCCACAACTGTTGCCACAGCTCAACCACGAAAGTCAAGAATCTTCGAAACATTAGCTTTATAAGCTAAAGTAATTACACGCGAAAGAATATGCAGGTACAAGAAAGACGAATGAGGTGTAAGAATGTGCGAATCATTAGAGTCCATATCTAATTGATAAGCGTAAGAAAACTGTCATAGCAAGGAAAGACCATAATAGAAATATATTTCTCTCATGTTTATATTCTACTTACTTTCAGTGGAATAAGCTGCAAATAAACACATATTTGTACTATTTGCTCAATACGGTATTTTTCTTTATACCACTGAATCAGTGAATTTCGGCTGTTTCTACATTAATTTCCCGGTTACGTACGTCTCTTGATATTTCACTGCTGTTTATAATGCAAAAATTGTAGTAACTATTTCGTTAATTGGGCACAAAAATTATTATAAACAAACATTACTCCTTCGGCGGCTTGCCCACCGCTAGGAGCGCTACAGTCGTTGCAAGTGTCAGCTGGTAACAACTTTCACAGCAGTGTCACGACTGTAAATGTTAGACTGTGGTCATATCGTGCAATTTATTCCAAGCACTCTGCGACGGCCTAATGTTAAATTGGCAAAATTATTACCCGAAGACAAGAAATATGAGAGTATAGTGAACCAAATTATAATCAGAGTTTGTATTTAATGAAACTCGAACCAAGATGGCAACGTTGCAAAAAACGGTTTTTCTTCAATAAATAATAAACGATAAGTTTGATTGGAAAATGTTAATTACAGACCTTGCGATTGCGTTTTTGTACGTATCGATTAATTTGTTACATTTAGAGCTATATCGAAAAAATATGACCACCGTGCTCGGGCTTGGCGGCGTGAAGAGCTCACAGATGGCTCTGTCTGCCAATATTGAGAAGACACACAGGCTCAGACCCCGCATTGTGGTGTGGAGTGCCACATGGTTTTTGTTTAGGTTACTTCTAGCCGTGCTTCGGCATACATCGACGGAAAAACGATACATCACAGACATTCTGCAGCCACACTAGTCCTAATGACACATCACCTTGAAAGTTTTTCAACAATATAATGCACGGCCAATAACAGCACTTATGTCTATGCCCTGACTCTAGCAATGTTGAGTCCCCCCCCCCTCCACGCGTGGCCAGGAAGATACCCGGACGTTCCCTTCATTGCGAGATTTCAGTGAAAGGGGTTTGCATCCCAATATCAACCCGAGGGATCTGAAGGAACGGTTCCAAGCAATGTGGACAATCAATATACAAAAAACACTCTTGATCGCAGGAATTAACAGTTTCAATTAACCGGTTTCGACCTGATGTAGGTCATCTTCGGAATTACAAATAGCCCATGTGGCCAGTGCTGCACTCGGCTGGGCTGGGCTGTCCTGGGCTGTCTGGGCTGTTCTGTTGCCAGTAGGTGATGTGGACAAACCTGCCTGATGGCAGTATTCAAAAGCTATTTGACTCCGTTCCGAATGCATAATGGCATGTACAGCTACACCCGATTGGTCTGCCACCCACCTACACCAGCCGATGGCCCCGTCGACTTCATCCCGTATTCAGTTCAATAACGTCATACGTTCTTATATTATATGTACTTTCTTTCACTTCCACCCACTCCTTATGACTGCATTTTTTTCTTTTCTTTTTCTACAGACAGTGTACGATAAACTTTAAAGACTATCTTTGTCTGGACGTCCAGTTTAGATTGGTTTTATCAATATCAATATCAAGACAACACATTTTGATAATTAGATGAAAATTATCGTTTTGACTTTATCCATTCATCTACCTTCGTTTGAAATGATGCGTAAAAGTAAAAAGTGTAAAAGATACCTGCTTGAAAATCCTTATACAAATCAGATAGGAACGCACAAAGTCTGTTTGTATATACTGTGCCTCTTTCTTCAGACATATCCGAAAGTACAAACACAATTGGTTACTATTAAAAGCCACAGACTTGTTAATCAATAGTGTCTACACAACTTAACTGTTTCAGGGCGCTGAATTAAATTTGCCGGATCAAGATCAGAATCCGGAGTTTTTTCTCAGGAATGGCCACATGGTCTGATATGCCATTTCACGGATTGTACGGCCACTCCAGTCGGAGGTTCGAGTCCCCCCCTCGGGCATGGAAGAGAGTGTTGTCCTTAGCATAAGCCCATTAGGTTTCAAACATTTTTTAGAACGCGGATTTCCCGCTTTCGGCCTGAGGTCGCCTTATCCGTTAGACTGCTCGTCCCGCCCAAATTCTCAGCCAGTCCCACAGTATACTAGTAGTGCCCCCCTTACGTTATTCCACACGATTGCAGCTGTGAATCTACAAGGGATTGGACTTAACTGTGCTTCAACACTGAAGGTCTCATTCATTTATAAGAAATATATGGCGTCTGTTCTTTCGGACGAGGAGCGTGTGCATATAGGCTAATGGACAATTGGGTCACATGGATGGCCAGCCGCTTTAATTAAAAAACAATAAAAATAAAAACCTTAGCAACGAACTCATCACTAAACAACGAACAAGCATTGTGTGATGTCCGCAAGGAACTGATTTACTCAAAGAAAAAAATTTGTTAAGGCTACCGCCACGGCCCAAAGCAGAAAATCTCGGTTCGAGTCCTAGTCCGTCATAAAGTTTCAACTTCACCGGTGAATTTTCTTCAACCCCCTTAAACAGCCAAGATGTCTAGCTGTATCCAATTTATAAACTTGGTTTGATCTTCAACGTATAATGACGCGAACTAAACATAATATATTCATCCAAGGACTAAGCAAATGTATTACTGATCTCGACGAATGGTTCACGTATGCTAGACAACAGCTTTTTCCGTAAGACATCCTGTTTGAATATCTCCATCAGCTAGACATAGATTTTCTGTTTGGTATGCCCTAAATATAGAATAAAATGATTTAATAAAGACGATAGGAAAAAGACTGTATTAATGTTCTAATATGACATTAATGGTACGTTATGTAAAGTTCAAGTTTTAAGTTTCAAAGTGATAAAAAACGAGTTTAGCATAGGTAATGTCAATGGACGAGTTGGGTCTAGTGCCACAGTTTAGGATAAGTGGTAGCTCATCTACATAGAAGACTGCATAGAGAACACTTCAGCACTTGTGCAACTCATTCTTGATTGTTATCAGACGGGATCAAATTCAAAGTTTCTTTGTCATTTTCATTAAGTTAAAAATGTTCAAATGTTTGCAAAGCTATGGACCAAACTGCAGTGGTCATAAGTCCCTAGATTTACAACCAAACTTATGCTAAGAATAACAAACACACCCATGCCAGACTCGAACCTCCGACGGGGAACAACCGCGCTCTCCACAGCCAGGCGCCTTAGAGCGAAAGGCCACCTTCGCGTGTCTCGAGGGATCCCCACCAGGTAGAATTAATCATTCATAAACATTCTACTAGACTTGATACCGCTAGATTTAATCATCGTATGTCTGTTAAGGAGTTCCTGGAAGTGTATTCTGTTGACTGCGATCTGTAGAAATGATATACTGAGGCCGTCAATGGGACAATTGATAGTTTCTGACGGTAGCCTGGTGAGCGAGTACGAACAATTTAAGGATATCACGCTAATAGGTCAGCCAGAAGACTCTCCAGAGTTAAATCAGAACTTGTGGGTACCTCTAGGACACACCAGGGACCACGTCTGATCTCCAACAAGCACTTCCCAAGCAGTCATGGGTATTTCCGCAGTCTCTGTTGGACGACCTAAAGTTCTGGAAGTAGCTGCCCATTCTGCAGTGTCTTCAAAAATCAAATGTTTGTTTAGCTTAAGGACCTTAACTGCGGGGTCATCAGTCCCTAAACTTACAAACTACCACAGAGTAACATATCCAGAGGAGAAGCCCCCCCTAAACCACTGTCCTACGCTCCCCTCGTACTTCCGTAAGATGCTAGAAGGTGTCAGGCGGTTCCCTGGCTTAGTACCGGTAGACCACACTAGAGGCGCTTCTGAGGGTAGCGTGGAAGGGAGGCTGCCACGAGACCACGGCTGTGTCTGGTGTGCCGGCGTTTGAGGGATGTGGTGGTGGGGTCAGCCGCTACCTGCCGCCTGCTCTGGCCAGTTTAAAGGGGTGCTTCTGACCGCAGCGCCATCATGGGACATCTTACGGAACTGCTTCAGCACCCTCCCGCCCCGCACCCCTGAGCGTGTGACCGGGCCCTTATGTAGGTTTCCCGTCTGCATATATTTGTCTGTGAAACTACTTATGAACTACCTTATACTAAAGACGACACAAACATCCATACGGCCATGCAGACTGTGACTGGCGCGCCGCAGACAGCTCGGGCACTGCGGCCGACTGCAGTGTCTTGCAGAAAACGATAGTGAGATAGGAGGGGGTGTACAGATTGTAAATTAGGGTTTTTTTTTTTACTGTATTTCATTCCCCTATTAGATTGGGCTGGCAGCGCAAGCAGGCACTCTTCAGCCTACTGAATTAACAACTTAGGAGATAATACAACGAGTAATGGCGATAAAATAGGAGACAATAATACGATAGTTTTGGCGGCAGTAACAGGACGACATAACAACTTGAAAAATTGAGTGCACATTGCAATCTTTGATAGAAATAGAAACGGTAACGACGATGAACGCACACAGCTGGAAACACAGAGGCACAGAATAAACACGGACGATTGAAAATACACAGGGCGTCGGTTACGGGTTGGCCGTCCGATGTTTGTTTTAACCCTTTGCGTCACAGTGGATGCACTGGGAAACCACTTCTTGTTTTGCCGTATCCCCATGTGGCATAGGTGACTCAATGTGAAAACACCGTCTCACCCTAAAGCCCTCAAAAGTCTTTTAGAATGAAAGTATCTGTGCTTGTTCATAGCAAATCTAAACGATGTGGAAATTGCAGTTGAAAAAAGAAGCAACATAGGACGAGATGGCCATGCAAAGTGTGTGATGTCGGATTGTTTTTAACTCATAAGTTTTTTTTTTTCAATATCATGAAAAATAGAAAGAAGTGCACCCCCGTCAGATTTAGTTATAAGTTGGCGCAGTGGATAGGCCGTGAAAAACTGAACAGAGATCAGTCGAGACAACACGCTAGCCACAGGGCCACGGCACTCCTGTACTGACAATCTGCTAGATGTTACTTATCTTTCACATGGACTGCTATGTTTTTATATTTTGCTTATTTTTGTCATAGTTCCACACAACTTCTTCCTGTTTTCTCGATTGATCTGTGTTCAGTTTTTCACGGCCTATCCACTGCGCCAACTTATAACTAAATCTGAGGGGGGTCCGATGAGGAGGTTCCCTTGTTAGAAATTTTCAATAAAACGACCAAAAAATTCAGTTTTAGTTAAAAAACAGTAATTATGAAAGAAAAAGTAATATTAGTGTAATAATAAATGTTAAAAATTCAAAATTAGTGGACTCTTTGAAAGGTATTCAAAAATTCTCTATGTGACAGTGAAACCACCTCTAGATATTTTTTAAAAATTGAAAACATTTTTTTAAAACTTTAATGTGCTCCAGTAAGGGAATAAAGGAGGATAAAACCAAATTTCAGCGCCTATCATATCCAAAAGTACTTGTGTGACTCAAAGGCTTAAACCCACACTGAGATGAAACACACTTCGATGTAGCAGCAGAACGTAGACACATGATGGCGATGAATGATGGGGAAAGGAGTTTGGGGAGGAGGTGAGGGGGAGCTGGGAGGTGAAACGAGGGAAGGGGGGAGAAGTGGCCACAGGGCCGGCAGGAGGAAAGCGAGGCAAGATGCGGTGGGAGAGGGAGGTGTGCAATAAATGAGGTGCCACACTGCAGACTGCTAACGAAGATACGAGCTTATGGAATAGGTTCACAGATTTGTGACTGGCTGGAAGACTTCCTAAGTAATAGAACGCAGTACGTTGTTCTCGATGGCGAGTGTTCATCAGAGACGAGTGCATCGTCAGGCGTGCCCCAGGGGAGTGTGATAGGACCGCTATTATTTTCTATCTATATAAATCTGATGGACAGAGTAAGTTGTAATTTGCGGCTGTTTGCTGATGATGCTGTGGTGTATGGGAGGGTGTCGTCTGTAACTGACTGTAATAGCATACAGGATGACTTAGACATAATTTCTAGTTGGTGCGAAGAATGGCAGCTAGCTCTCAATGTAGAAAAATGTAAGGTGATGGGGATGAGTAGAAAAAACAATCCCATAATGTTCGAATACAGCATTAGTAGTGAACTTCTTGGTGCTGTCGCGTCGTTCAAATATCTAGACGTAACATTGCAGAGCGATATGAAATGGAACGAACATGTAAGGACAGTTGTGAGTAAGGCGGACAGCCGACTTCGGTTTATTGGGAGAATTTTGGGAAGATGTACTTCACCTGTAAAGGAGACCGCGTATAAAACGCTTGTACGACCACGTCTTGAGTATTGCTCAAGTGTTTGGGACCCGCAGCAGATCGGTTTGAAGGAAGACATAGAGGCGGTTCAGAGGCGAGCAGCTAGATTTGTTACCGGTAGGTTCGACCAATGCGCGAGTGTCACGGAAATGCTCCGGCAACTCAATTGGGGATCGCTGGAAGATAGACGACGTTCTTTTCGTGAATTTCTGTTAAGTAAATTTAGAGGGCCGGAATTTGGAGGCTGAGTGTAGTACGATCTTGCTGCCGCCTACTTACATTTTGCGTAAAGATCACAAGGACAAGACAAGAGAAATTAGGGCATATAGGCATTCTTTTTTTCCTCGTTCAATTTGGGATTGGAATAGGAAAGGAAATGCCTAGTAGTGGTACAGTGTACCCTCCGTCACGCACCTTACGGTGAATTGCGGAGTATGTATGTAGATGTAGATGTAGGTTTTTTTTTCCTTTATTGATATCTTAAAGTCCGTAGTGGGGCAGGCTGCAGCCGAGTGGCAAACAGTGAACAGGTATAAATATTAAAATCGGAGAAGAAAAAGAAGAATTAAAGGTGAATGATGCTGAGTTAACATATGAAGCAGATAGAAACATTCATATCTGAATTAAAACTGCGACGGTGACTAAAAAACACTGAAGTCAAACACTGATAACAAGAATGGCAACGAGACGGGAGCACGGAATAAAAACACATGGCGACACTTGTTCTGCTTGCTCGGCGGTCGCTGAAGTTTTAAGACACGGCGATATATCACAAATACTAGAACTCAAAGCACTGACACACGAGTTTGCACGGAGACTCCGCAAGTAACAGGAAGAGGAGTAAATGAGGGTATAATCTATGACCGGAAATATCAACCAATGACGTAAAAGAACGCGAGACGAGAGGGTTTCTTTCCTCAAGTCCTCAGGTAGCTAGTTTCCTTGCGGATTTGGTATCGTGCCTGTTTCATGTTGATTCTAGAGTTCTTGCATCAGCTTATTTTATTAGAGGGGGCATCCAGCCCGCTCACAGAACGCGCTGATCCACGGGACTCCCAGGAAGTCGTAGGAACCAGCGTCTGCCACTTGGCTACCGTAAACTGGGGACTATAAGCTCAACAGTGCCGTTTTCACTGCCACCTAGTTGCCTGAATATTGCCACATCCCAAATGATAAAGTCTGCTTGCGTCTTCGTACAAACGTCAGCTGCCGAAAGGGCGACCTAGTGTGTAGTAAGATACCCAAAATATCGACGCTTATCAATTAGTTGTCCGGATATTGGTAAATATCCAGATTTTTTTCTTTAGATACTCTCCACAGTGCCTTGAAGTTTATCTTCACCGTTTTGTTACTCCCTAATATACTGCTAAAGAAGGACATCACATCCTGTACATAACAAACTGCATATCACAGGTAGATGGACATCAAACTAGGTTAAAGGCTCTACAAGAACCTTGGATGGGTGTCCTCGTAACTCAAATTGACACTAGATCTATTAACTTAACAGAACATAGTTACGGTAAGCTACAGAATTCTTCATCACTCTTTCTTCCTTCCTTAATCTCTCACCTCATGATTTCGTCATGATGAAATTATTTTCTTTTTAAATGCTTTCTGCGAGTGGTTAAGAGCCCAGGACGGTTGATGATAGCTCTACTATAGGTAAGAGGCAGCTTAAGTGTTGTGGTAATTTAACAGTTACATTTAAAAAAATTAAAAAACTTTCCGAATTCTCATTGTAAAAGGTAGATGTATGTAATAAAAAATATTGCTAGTTCAAAACCCTCAAAGGGTCTAAAGGTAAATCTTAAACACTGTTAAATGTACAATAAATAGAATACTTAAACTTGTTGGAGTAAAACGTTTAATGTGCTAAGGACACGTAATTTATGAAAATATGTATAAAATGTCAACTTATTAATAGTAGGCCTTAAAGCAGAGCGTTTGTTAACAGTTTTAAATATGTCTAATTTCAGTAATCATCTTCGAAGCCTTGCTCTAGATTGACCAGTCTGATATTTTATTCCGTTTCCTGTTGGCTTTGCAATCGCTCCAATGGAATTGAGAAACAAAAATATTTTTTATCTCTGAGAACGTGAGATCTAGGTCATATTTATTCTAGTAACAATACTAGCATCTAAAATTCTCTCTGGCGTCCATAACAATAAATATTTTAATACATGTATCAATGGATTTATTTTCCATTTCCATATTTCCATAATTCCTGCTATTCTCACGCATACAGTTATTGAATTTTAAATGGAATGCATCACGTTTATGGATACGAAAAAGAAACATTCAGCTCACACAGTTTCCAGTCCAGGAATCGTGTCTGATCTCCAAAAGTGCAATATTAAAAAATAAGAAACGAAAGTCAGATACTGTATCATACAAGAAAGAGCTTCAGTGATATTTATTTCCACGTGTTATGGAACAGTAGGTGTCCATAAAACCGTAGTCTTCTTTTCCTCGTTACACCTCTTCCAACTGACCTTCATTTGTATTCTGTATTATTGTTGCTTTTAGGTACCATTATTTTCCTTGCAATTGTTCCTTCAACTTTTTTCCGGCTTTCAAGATCAACAAATTCCGTTATTTTAAGTGTTTCTACTGGATACATTGCTTCTGGCCTTACCACTGTTTGATCTGTTACTGTACTTCTCTGATCAAGGACAAATATTTTTGTTATATTTGATTTTCTAGTACGGAATGCCTTTCCATGTTACATACTCTATTTTCTATTATTAAGAATTTTAACATTTTGAGCGGCAACATATATTTCTTATGAACTATGTTTTACCAGATCTAGTCCTACTTTATATAGTTGCTTCTATAGTTCTGTGATTTGTTATTTAGAACTATCCAGTGAGACAGTATCTAAGAACATGACATCTGTTAGACAATATATGATGATAACATTTTGGTTTCTTCCTAGCTGAAAGCTCATAGTATTCACAGTATTCATAGTTTTTTTTTCCATTTTTTCTCTACCTTCTCTAATTTGCAGTTGAAGAGGTGAGAACTCATCGTCTTACTCCGTACTTTATTTTGAGAGGTCTTGACAGTACCACCATAAACGCTACTTTTGATGTTGCATTTGTTACATTTCCTTTAATTATTTCTGTTGTTACATTATCGAGTCCGAATTCCTTTACAAATTTGATTAGGGCATTTCTACCTGCTGAGCCATGCGTCTTTTTTAAAACCTACATAATTTATCACATATTTCAAATTCTTGATCTTCCTTATTTCTATCAAGCACCTTAGATTTAGCATTTTCCCCGCACACAATCTTCCATTCCTAAAGCCTGTTGATATTCACCTAGTTGTGGGCCAAGTATTCCTTCACGTTTCTTCAAATGTATCATGGATGCTTCACTAACAAGAGGATGATTCCTCTATAATGGATGGAGTTTGTTTTCTTTCCTTTTGTCGTACTGGACGTATTAATGCCGATATAGTGATAATCTGTTTGTCCTCCAAATATAAACTGGTCAAAATAATAATTAGTGGATCAGTTGGGGTATCTACTTGTAGGTTCTGAAGTATTGTCACTGGCAGATCCAACTAAAATGGTTCGAAGTCTTTCTGTCGCTTTAAGGAGTGGAGACAACATTACGGCAACCGAGTCAGTGGTAATAACAGAAAGTTACTATAGAGGGGTTGGCGTTGTGTACAGAACGAATTACACAAGCAACTGGGTTCATATAGTGTAGTGAGCAGGTATACAACGTGGTTTACCAGATGCTATGGCAAGTAGAGCCAGAGGAAAACTGGAAGCGGGACAGACAAGACAGACGTCGCTGCAGCTATTGGAGTGTACCAAAGTATAATTTCCAGGATCTGAACGACATTTCATACAACAGGAGCCACTTTAAAGAAGGCAAGGCCAAGGTCGTCCATGGGTAATATCAGCAAGAGATGACCGTTATCTCCGATTTACAGACCGTCGAGTTGGGAGGTTGAATGCAGCTCACCTGCAACGCACAGTCCAGGAAGAAACAGGACGCGCAGTATCAACATAAACAGTCCGAAATCGCTTTCGGCCGAAATATTGTGGCAAGAAGTCACTACAATTTGGCTGCAATCCTCAAACTTCATAGAAGACTCCGTACGCCGAGGAAACTTCAAGAATCACATATCATGACTACTTTCAATGGATCTCTGTTGTCATTCTCAAATTTGATATATACAAAAACTTACAATAAGGATTATTCCAAAAATAGTTAATAAAATAGTGCAGCACATACTTTTGAAACAAGCTTGAATCACATATATATCCTACTTTTAGCTTCAAGCAATGAAATAACTGACATTCTTGTGTCTTAGAAAATATTTCAAAAACATAAATAAATTTATCATGTAAGCATAGTTCCTGTCGACATTGTTATTGTCAGGACTGTTTATTAGGTAAATCTGTAGAAAATATGGACATGGCATTCAGATTGTGGCTCACCTAGTTACTTACACTGGACTACGATAAGAAATTCTCAAAACAAAAACTCTGAACCTCGCTTCTTAAAAAGCTTGACAGGAAATTAATACTAGTATTTTTATAGTACTCGGCAGTAACTCTGATAGCTTGTTAAATTCATTAATATTTTTGGAATATTTTCTACCACATAGGGGCATGTCAATTATTACATTGATTAATGCTAAAATAGTAAGCAGATGATTCAAGTTCATCTCAGAATTATTTGTTACAATATTTTCTAAACTCTTTTCGGAACAATCCTTGATGTAAGGTCTTACTGATACGTATATCACACTTTAGAATGATGGGAAAGATTGATTGAAACCAGTCATCATAATGAAGTAAATACAAATAACACAGTGACAGGGAAGTTCATTTCAAACATAGTCTTTATTAAAGAAAATGTGATACTGCCAAAAGCATAGGAACTGGACCAAGTTTTTCTCGGACGAGATTATGAGCGTACACTCAAATGATCAGGGGTGTAAACATAATGCACTCAGAGGCAAAGTGGGACAACGAAGATTTGGAGGTCCAGGTGGTCTTAACGTACCCTCAAATATTTGAACACAGTACATTCACTGGTCAACGTATTACGGCGCTATAGTCTGTACTCCTACCAAACGTGCGTCTTTTAAGGGGCATATTCGGCCCCTGCTTCATTCTGACTGACCATGCGAGGTGGCGCAGTAGTAACACACTGGTCTCTCACTCGGGAGGACGGTGGTTCAAATCTACCTCCGGCCATCCAGTTTTAGGTTTTCCATGATTTCCCTAAATCACTCCAGACAAATGCCGCTAAGCTTCCTTTGAAAGGGCGAGATGTTAACCCTAATCTTCCTCCCTCCCTTACATCCAAACGTGTAGGTGTGTAATGCGTTCGGCAGGTCGACAGTCCAGTAGTTTCAACTGTGCTGCTGGAGGAATGGACGCCCCATCACGAGAACTTCTCACCAACCTTGTGGCCAGTAACTGAGTGCATTGGAAAGTATGCATTGTCGTCAGCGGTGAGGACACGCCAATGTAAGGCCTACGTCCCGCCTTTTGTTTTGCACAGAGAATCATTACAAAACACGTTCAATGCCTTTTTAATAAAAGAGCTGTTTTTGTGCCATTGCGAATTTATGTCATGTCCATACTGAACTACAATGTAGGCGCTCTTCTATGTATGAGCCAAGTTTCGCAGAGCTTTCTTACTTGACAGTAAGTATCTGAATTTAAATTTATTCTATACCCATGTTTATCAAGGGGTTCCATATTACTTAAACGCTATGACACCGACATTTACTTTGAGACCTTCAAAATGAGTGCTTTATGAAATGTACTATTCGGGTATTAGAGTATTATACAACACAAAACTTTGTTCCCACAGGGGGCACAGGCTACTTAAATCCTTACGTTTTACACACCACTGTAATTTGCCTCCTACACATACAGTTCCCAGGTGGTTATTAAACCTTCGTTGTGGTTTTCAGTCTGAAGACTGGCTTGATGCATCTCTCCACGCTTCTCTATCCTCTGCAAGGCTCTTCATCTCTGAATAAGAACGGAAACTCACATCAATATGAACGTGTTTACTGTGTTCATGTCTTCGTCTCCCTCTGCGATATTTTCCCAGCAAACTTCCCGCCAATACTAAATTAACGATTCCTTGATATTTCAAAATGCTTCATACCAATAGTTGCCTCCTATTAGACAATATACGTGGAAATTTCTTTTCTCCCTAATTCTGTCATTTGCTTCCTCCTACTTTATCTATCTATCCACCTAATCACCAGCATTCTTCTCTAGCACTAAATTTCAAAAGCTTGTCCTCTTCTTGACTGAACTGTTTAACCTTCACGCTTCGCTCTTGTACAAGTCTACACTCCAGACAAAGACCTTCAGAAAAGACTTCCTAACAAATTCTAAAGCTTCATAACTCCGGCCATCGGAAGCTTTTTACTGTCCACATCACAAAACTCGTCTACCATCTTTATTGTCTCTTTCCTAATCTAATTTCCTTGGCATTGGTCGATTTAATTAGACTAAGTTGCATTACCCTTGTTTTCCTCTTGTTATTGTTCATCTTATACCCTCCTTTCATTACACCGTCCATTCGATTTAATTGCTCTTCCAGGTCCTTTGCTGTCTCTGACTGAATTGCAATGTGATTAGCTTTTCTTCTCCCTTATCATTCCCATTCCAAATTTATCCTTTCTTTCCTTCACAGTCTGCTCATTGTACAGATTGAATAACATTGGGGGAAATTACAATCCAGTCTTACTTCATTCCCAAACGCTACGTGCGTTTATGCCCTTCGACTCTTATAACTGCTGTCTGGTTTCTGTAATAGTCGTTTATAACTTTTCGTTCATTATATTCTACCACTACAACCTTCAAAATTTTAAAGAGAGCTTTCTCCAAAGCTACGAAAGATATAGACGTAGGTTTGACTTCTGTTAACCTATCTTCTACCATAAGTCGTAATGTGAGTATTGCCTCACGTGTCTAAATCGTAACTGACCTTCTGAGACGTCGGATTCTACCAGTTTTTTCCTATACTTCTGTAAATAATTCGTGTTAGTATTTAGCAACCGTGACTTATTAAACTCATATATCCGTACTTTTCACAGCTTGCTTTATTTGCAATTAGAATTATCATATGCTTCCTAATGTCAGGGTATTTTAGCTGTCCCATACATCTTACACACCAGCTGCAATAATTTCGTTATTGATGGCTCTCCCAGGATATTAGTAATTCAGAGGGAATATCATCTACTCCTGGCGCTTTGTTTCGGCTTCAGAGCTCTTTCAGATTCTTCTCGCAGTATCCTATTTCATTTTCATCAACTTTCTCCTGCCTTTCAAAATAGTGCCATCATTTCCTTTGTACAGCCCCTATATATATTACTTCCACTTTTGGCTTTCCTTGTTTGCTTAGTACTGTTTACCCATATGAACTCTTGATATTCATTCAGATTCTTTTCTGGCGCCAGAATATCTCTTTTATTTTCTTGTGGGCGGTATTTATCTTTCCCGTTAATTCTACAGACTTGCGTTTGTCATCTAGCCACTCCCGCTTACCCAGTTTGCATTTCATGATAATCTCATATTTTTAGCCTTTTCCCACGTTCGTTTGCTGAATTTTTATATTTTCTTCGTTCATCAATCTTAGGATTTCAACCAGGCCCTGTCTTTCTACGTATTTCATCCTCTGCAGTGCACACCATTTCCTCTTTCAAAGTTACTCATTCCTCTTTTAGTGTATTTCTGTTTTTGCTTGCCCAATAATCCCTCAGCACCATGAGCGTAGCCAGAGGGGTGCTTTCTGCGGTTCAAACCCCTCCCAAAATGATGATAAAACTAAAAACACTGCCTCTTTCTGTATCAGACCGTCAACATTTTACCAGACTGGGAAGCCGTTGTACATGCTCCATACAGTTTCCGTTACTCTCAATGGAATTCCCATACTTTTTGTAGCGCTGAAGAAACACATTCATGTTCATCAGTGTACGAAGAGGTGCACACGTCATCCTGTAGCTAACTGAAAACGTCGACGCATAGACCGTCTTGTCTCACAGTGTATTAACTGTTATGGCGATTACTTCTGAATTACTGAGCACTTACGTTTTTCCCAGGTGCCTTCTTTTACCATGTCTTCTCCTTATAAATGAGTGTGACTCGCCTGTTTTCCATTTCACGAGGAACAATTCATTGTTCAAGATACCTACGGTAAATTATGGTAAAGAGGGAGACTACCCCCGGTGGAGATTCTATATAGAAACTGTCGAATGCTGGATCATCAGTGTGCTTTAGAGATCTGAGCTGTTTTTCATCACCACTATCAGCAATTACAATATGAGTCATCAATATGTCTTAATTTTCCCATGTAAACGAATCGAGGTTCACGTCTAGTCAAAAAGTATCTGTACACTAATTTTTTACCACTGACGGCATTCAAGTACCGTAAAAATTTTAGTCAGGAAGTGTTTCTGTGATAATGCTTCAGATGTTATTGAAAGCTTCACGAACTGCGTTTCTGTCATCCGTGTTTCATTCCACATTTGCCTATCATCATATTATGAGTTGCCTTGTTCCTGTTTTTCAGAATACGCAGATGCTTTCTAGCATCCGGCCCTATGCAATAGGAAATAATGTAGTAAATACAGTATTAGTGTCGTTTGCAGTTCTATTAATAACACACGTTATTACAGTGTCCATTCATTTTAAACCCCTCCATAAATCACATCCTGGCTACGCATATGCTCAGCAGTAATTATAAATGTGAAGTGTGAGAGCCTTCAACGTAACAACACAGAAGACCCTGAATTCATCCACCAAATGTGAAACTAAACAGTCAATTTTAGATTGTGATAAAATTTGATAAAATGTCATTTTCGCGAGACTATACTCTATCATTACCTGTCAGTAGCAGGCGACAAAACCGTCCAACGGCTGGAAAAAAGATACTCACATTGTGTTGACGTGCCACAAATGGCGACCAGGTGCACAGGTGGCCCCTTCTGCTGGGATTGCCAATAAACTTCAACATTAGCGGCCACCGGCCTGTCGTCAAATAGCTCTTAGAGCTCTCATCACCTGCACAACTCGGTTATATCACAGCGAACGCAGCAGTAGGCCCCGGGGCCCGCGATATTGCAAACTGCGGCAAGTGAAACGCAATATGCTCGCAAAAACGATTACGGGGCAGGCCAAACATTGGCCGGTCCCTTTATGGAGCCCTGGGGAGCACGCGCCGGCGACAGGCGAGCAGCGCCAGACACAGCCAACACAACTGGCGCCACCCTACACTGCCTGCTCTCAAAACTCTTTCTTTGTATATGCTTCACATCATTCAAGTTGGGAGTGCAATCTAATATCTTGTAATGGGAATCAGCATAAACAGAGGAACCGAGACCACTTGTTTAAAATTCTTTTATTGAAACCGGTTTCAGCAAATGACGAAATATTACATCTAAATCTACATCTACATCCATACTCTGCAAGCCACCCGTCCGTGTGTGGCGGAGGGTACCTTGAGTACCACTATCGGTTCTCAAATGTTCAAATGTTTGTAAAGTCTATGGGACTTAACTACGGGGTCATCAGTCCCTAAACTTACAAACTACTTATGAACTAGCTAATCCTAAGGACGGCACAAATATCCATGCCCGAGAGGGGATTCGAACCCCCGACCGTAGTGGACGCGCAGACCGTGACTGGAGCGCCTCAATCCCCTCGGCCACCGCGGCCGGCACTATCGGTTCTCCCTGCAATTCTAGTCACGGAAAGAAAGATTTTCGGTATGCCTCTGTGTGGGCTCTAATCTCTCTTTCACGATCTCTTCGCGAGATATACGGAGCAGGGAGCAATATACTGCTAGACTCCTCCGTAAAGGTATGTTCTAGAAACTTCGGCAAAAGCCCGTACCGAACGACAGAGCGTCTCTCCTGCAGAGTGGTCCACTGGAATTTATCGATCATCTCCGTAACGCTTTCACGATTACCAAATGATCCTGAAACAAAGCGCGCTGCACTCCGTTGGATCTTCTCTACTTCCTCTATCAACCCCAGGGGGTACGGATCCCACACCAGTGAGCAGCATTCAAGCAGTTGGCGAACAAGTGTACTGTAACGTACTTCCTTCCAATGAATCTAAGTCTGGCATCTACTTTACCGACGATTGATTTTATATGCTCGTTCCATTTTAAATCAGTCCTAATGCCTACTCCCTGATAATTTATGGAATTAACTATTTCCAGTTGCTGACCTCCTATAGTGTAGATAAATGATCTTTCTTTCTATGTTTTCGCAGCACATTACATTTGTCTACATTGAGATTCAATTGCCATTCCCTGCATCATGCGTCAATTCGATGCAGATCCTCCTGCATTTCAGTACAATTTTCCATTCTTACGACCTCTCGATATACTACAGAATCATCAGCAAAAGGCCTCAGTGAACTTGCGATTTTATCCGTAAGGTCATTTATATATATCGTGAACAGCAACGGACTTACGACACTTCCCTGTGGTACACCTGACATCACTCTTACTTCGGAAGACTTCTCTCCATTGAGAATGACATGCTGCATTCTGTTATCTAGGAATTCCTCAATCCAATCACACAATTGGTCTGATAGACCATATGCTCTTACTTTGTTCATGAAACATCTGTGTGATATTTAAATGATGTATCTGCTTCAAAGCAAGGAGGCGATCTAAATTGTCATATATTGTGAAATATATAACCCAAGATCGCTATTCAATACTCTATTCGATTTTACCGGTTTCGACAATGTTGTCATCTTCAGATCGCAACTTTACATTTCAAAATACAGCACCTCTCCATACGACATTAACAATTCCACAGTACAATCTTGCTGTGTCTTGATTTACAACAATTTTGTATCTGCACGTTGTTGTAAATCAAGACACAGCACTATTGCACTGTGGAATTGTTAATGACGTATGAAGAGGTGCTGTATTTTGAAATATATAGAGTTGCAGATGGGAAGATAACAAAAAAAAATTCGTCGAAACCTCTTATCTTGAATGAAGTAATGAACAGCGATCTTGGCATATATTGGCAGCGGTGGAGTGACCGAGCGCCTTGCTGCGGAGCGAGCTATTTCTCGCCGTTGGAGGTTCGAGTCCTCCTTCGGGCATAAATGTGTGCCGGCGGACGTGCCATTTAGAAAAAGGAGGCGTAGAATGCTTGCTTTGGGTGTTGTGTTGCTCCATGAAAATTTTGGTCCCCATACTGCCGGCGGTACAGCAACAGTTTTGCAGACGTTCGGGTGGAAACTGTTTGATCACCCAGCTTACAGTCTTTTCTCACAACGACTTTCATCTTCTTTTACACCTCACGAAATTCCTGTTCTCCAACGTTCGTTTTGATAACGACAAAGAGCCGGTTCTACGTATTTACTGGCGCCAGACCTCTACGAAACAGGAATACAGCGGTTGATCCAACGATATGACAAGTGTCTTAATTCTTTTGGTGACTGTATCGAAAAATAGTTGAAACAGTTATGTACTAGCTACCAATAAAGTTTTTCATGTAACTATTTTGCCTTTGGTTTTAAAACAATATGGACACTCTCTTTCTGTATGCGCATCGTAAAGTAAAGCTTTAGGATTGCTGTTAAAATTCTGATTAAAAGGATACAAACCGTGCAGTTCGTAATGATGTTTCTACCCTCAGTTTAAGTGTGATAGCAGCGTGAAAATGGCCACGGCTAAGACGTCATGCCACGGACTTCGTGGCCCCACCACGTGGGAGATTTAGAGTCCTATCTTCGGTATGGGTGTGTGTGTTGTTCTTGGCATAAGTTAGCTTAAGTAGTTTGCAAGTCTAGGGACACATGACCTCAGCAATTTGTTCCCTTACGTTTACAGACCTTTGAAAAGTGTGGTAAATTATCTACTGAATGGAATGAACAACTCAATGAACAAAAAACACGGATTCAGAAAAACCCATAAAAAGAGCGAAGGAGTAGCAGAAATGAGATTAGCAGTGGTAATTTCCAAGAATGCTTGCAATCGAAATATCTCGGCCTGAAACGATACATATCGACCGTGCGACTCTAAATCGATTACGCGGCTATTCATGCGTACTTAATAAGTATGTTTTAGTCGTAGTAATGGGAACGCATTTTATTGGTGTCTATAGTCTTGAGTGATGGTGAAGTTTTTTCTTATTTATTATGATTTAAAAGACTTCATAGTCAAAGCTATGCAAAGGAAACGTAAAACTGTCACACTCATTTAATGACTCGTCCTCGAAGTACTTTTCTGAAGATATTCTGCAGCGGTTTATTATCCAATGAAAGTGGTATCTATAATTGTCATTAATTTATACAAATAAAATTGTTGATCTGTTGTCCTCGCTCATCTCAGAAATATATGCTGCATGGATACCTAATGCGTATGCCACACTACATTACTATATACAATATATCAGAAACATTCAACAAATTACTACGAAAAGTTCTATGAATGTGTCACGATTCTGCTGTAGAAACATTCACGTCAACTGCAGCATTACATTACCACTCGTGAAAATAATTAGTATGTAAACATTCATATTTTGTCATCTCGCTTATCAATGCCTGCGTAATCGATTTATAGTTGCACGCTCGATATATATCGTTTCAGGCAGAGACATTTCGATTGCAAGCATTCTTGGAAATCACCTTAGCAGTAAACATAACATGGAAATCAAGGGTCATATGAATCAAATAGGAGGTAAGAATCAAATAGGAGGTAAGAAAGAAAATAACCCAGATAAAGAAGCTGAAAGCAGCCTATTCTTACTCATAAGCGGCTTAAATGTGTGTCAGTTTATCGCCGACCGAACTGCGCATGTGCATGCACAGAGTTTTGCAGCTTACGTGTATGTCAGTTTGTCGCCGATAGCTATTATAAACGTTTTTCCATGAAGTAACGGCGAAAGAGTAATGCTCTGTGCTAGAGTTGATCGATATTCATCGCTGTTAGGTAGACATTGGTCTCAGAATCAATTTTTAAAAATATTTTTAGACTGATGCGATTACCATGAGTGACGGAAGTATGTTAAATCTGGACAAAGACATAGAGTACAATACAGAATACAGATTTATTTATGCCTATGGTATCCTGAACATCAAAATTTTATTAGAGAACGCAGTTGAATCTTCAGGATGGAGATACCGAATCGTCCTATATTGTTTATTGAAGACAAGAGCCAAGATTGCTTTTTATTAAGATTACTGGTTTCGGCAATTTAACTGCCATCTTCGGATCTGCAAGTGCACACAAAATCATACTCAAAATGCAATAACACAACAAGCCAGAGAAATACATTTTTTTTAAATCCAATTTCGAAACCAATTTCTTCACAACATTATTATTAAAAGCCTTTAAAAACACATTTACTCCCCAACTTAATTGTTCGCTTGACAACATATAAATAAGAGATTATCATCAACATCCTGTAATAAGGTGTGGTTACTAAGTTAAAAACATTCCTGAATAACTCAGTCATCCAAACTCAAGTTGATACCAGATGGCGCTCTTGATGTGACATTTAAGCATCACTTCCTTGATAGCAAAAACAATAATCTTGTACATATAAAACGACATTCACATTAGGCAATAGATGTACACATTTGTATTATAATTTTTCTTAGTATGTTGATCAGCTATTTAAAAATACAAGAACATGAAGGGAAATCATAATGTAGTCGCTACAAACGTATATATACAGGCAACTGGTTTGTAGTCCAAGGTCTATGTTTAAACATCAGATACCAATAACCAGACACAATGTATACATATATAGGCTGAGAAAAATTATTAACATGATATGTTACATTTTAGACAAAATTACAGTACATACAGAATGGCACTGCAAACACGGTTCGTTATGAGGAACCTGCATTGTAGCCTAAAGTTTGGGTATGGAAGTTTAGTAACAATAGCTAGTTAATTGGTGGGTTTCGAAAGTGGATATTTAAAAATATGTATTTCTCAGACTGGTTGTATTATTACATTTTGAGTTTGATTTTGTGTGCACTTGCAGATTCGAAGATGGCAGTTAAACTGCCGAAATCGGTAATCTTACACTGTGCGCGTGGCCGCTCCCCGTCGGAGGTTCCAATCACCCTCGGGCATGGATGTTAGTGCCGTCTTTAGTATAAGGCAGTTCATAAGTAGTTTGTAAGTTTAGGGACTGATGACCCCGCAGTTAAGTCCCTTAAGCTTAACAAACATTTTAACATTTTGGTAATCTTAATAAAAACATTAAAAAAATTCTTGGCTTCAATAAATTGATTAAAAGATCGCCCCCAATCATGACAATCCTTTATCTAAATATAAAGCAGAGTGTCCGTATATTTGTACGTGTCTAAATCTACAGTTTTGATTCAATCTTTATGAAATATTGTACACGTAAGCTTCAATCCATTAGAACGGACGCCGTAAGTGTAAGAATCACATACGATATATAGTTCACGAGATATGACGTCATAAACAATGAGATGCGCGAAAAACGGCTGCTTTTGCGACAAAGCTGCTGATTTTCTCCTGAACCATTGGAACGATTTCAACTAAATTTGGTACACACATTCCTTACCATGAGGTAACAATTGCTGCATGGTTAAGAATCACATACGGCACATGGTTCAAAAGATATTACGTCATAACCAATAGAAATCGCAAAAAATGCCATATAATGCGGCGAGACTTTCGAAATACACTGTGTGAGAATGACAGTACTTAGCGACTTGCAACAAACTTTAAACATAATTTCAAACCTTTATTAAACCTCTTCTTGCTGGCAACCATAGTAAAATGATGAAAGGAAAAAAGTTTCTCGCTTACTACTTCTCCGCTGTTTATGGAGTAAAACTACGGCATTCGTATGACGTTACAATTTATAATTTGTACACTAGAAATTGTAACCGCAGGAAATTTTACAAAACGTATACACATATATAGTTAAATATACCTTCTAAATTGTATCACACTACGGCACGTATTTCATGAGATATGAGCACATACACATTACCGTTCCAATGTTCATTGACTAAAATTACAGCTTTCGGTATGACATTACAATTTATAATTTCTACACTACAAATTTTAGCGGCAGGAAATTTTACAGACAGTATACACGCATATTGTTTAGTGTACCTTCTATATTTTATCACAGTACGAAACGTAGTTCATGAAATATGAGCACGTAAACACTAACGTTCATGGAAAACCGTCCAATCACGCATTAAGTTTTAATCTATTACTTCTTTATTACTAATTGTATTCCCAAGAGATTTTACAGACATACAGCCCTTATATAAATGAATATATAGCTTAAAATGGTAGGAATAAATAAATAAATACCCGGGCAACGCCGGGTTTTCAGCTAGTGTCGTATATTGTATTCATACCACTGATGTGTTTGCCGCGGTGGAGTAGCCGAGCGGTCTAAAGATTCTCGCTGCGGAGCGCGCGGTTGCTCGCCGTGGAGGTTCGAGTCGTCCCTGGGGCATGGATGTGTGTGTTGTCCTTAGGTTAGTTTACCTTAGTTTACGTAGTTTGTAAGCTACGGACTGATGACCACGCAGTTTGGTCCGATAGATTTACAAACATTTGAACATTTTTTGAACTGATGTTTGATGTTTTAGAGAACTTTGCACAGTTATTCTTAATCACATATCATAATATATAGAACAGCAGTCAATTCTGTTGACTGCCGGGCTTTTATTCGTAGTAATATGAAGCACTTGACAAAGGAGAATGAATTATGCTGGGCTCCCCCACATGCCCGTGTCCCCCTCCCTCTCCCCCCGGCCACTAAACAAACTGCCAAATGACCGCGCCTTTTGTCTGCGAGAGCAGCCGCAGTCAGCCGGTATAAAGCGAGTGGTCACGGAGCAGGGAGGTAGCGCGGGCTGCTCGCGATCGACCTGTCGCGTGAGTGCTCCCCGGAACAGCCACTGCCCGCAAACTACCTGCGTGCGCCGCCGCCGCCGCTGGCATTGGCCCACCGCAAATTCGATTGGCGGCCGCTTCTCTGAGGCAGAGCAGAGGTCAGTGTCAAGCTACCACTCCGGCCGTCTTTGTAGCCCGGGCCGCCCGAGGGCAGCTCTGCGCTTCTGTCCCACTCATTCACGAAAGAAGACGAGACCAATAATCCAGATTTCGAATCACGAACAGAGGCCAGAATGAGTAACGTAGCAGTAAATATCATCGAAGTAGTGAAGCAATATAAATCACTTAACAAGTCTTCTGGTCCGGACTGAATACCCATTAGATTTCTATGCGATTATGAGGATGCGGTAGCTCCTTACTTAACAGCCATATACAACATCTACATGGGATACTTTGCAAATCACACTTAAGTGCGTGGCACAGGGTTCATCGAACCACAATTATATTTCCAGAATGAAACTTCACTCTGCAGCGGAGTGTGCGCTGATATGAAACTTCCTGGCAGATTAAAATTGTGTGCCGGATCCGGGACTCGAACCTGGGACCTTTGCCTTTCGCGGGCAAGCACACTACTGACTGTGCTATCCCGACACGACTTACGATGCCGCCTCACAACTTTACTTCAGCCAGTGTAGTGTGCTTGCCCTCGAAAGGCAAAGGTCCAAGGTTCGAGTCCCGGTTCCGGCACACAATTTTAATCTGCCAGGAAGTTTCACAATTATACTATTTATCTCCCATTCCATTCTCGAATAGCGCGCGGGAAGAAAGAACACCTGAATCTCTCCGTTCGAGCTCTGATTTCTCGTATTTTATTCTGATGATCATTTCTACCTACGTAAGTGGGAGTCAACAATATATTTTCGCATTCGGAGGAGAATGTTGGCGATTGGAGTTTCGCAAGTAGCTCACGCAGCAGCGATAAGCGCCGTTGTTGTAATGATTCCCGTCCCAGATACTGTATCATTTACGTAACGCTGTCTCCCCTGTATTGTGACAATACGAAACGAACTGCCCTTCTTTGGACTCTTTCGATGTCCTCCGTCAAACCCACCTAATGAGGATTCCCATGCAGAGGAAACATTTAAGACGTTCCCCTCTCGCGGGCAGAGATGCCGGCAGGTGAATGACTGGCGAAAGAAGAGGTATTAGGAATGGGAGGCTGGCAGAAAATTCCAGGCATAAATATTCTTTTGAAGGCGGCCGTATAGGCGGCCGATATTGGTCGGCGGCAGATGGAATGGCGCTCCTTTCTCCGCGGCTGCTGTGACGCGGCGGCCGGGGTCGCTCCTCGCTCCTCGCGAGGCGGCCGGGCCCGCAAATATTCATGAGGCAGCGGGCGACAAATATTCGGGGAACTCGCCGAGCCTCGCCTACTGGCTAACCCGAATCTCAGTCCATCACCGCCGCTGCCACTAAGCTACCGCAGCCGGCCGCAACTTGCAACCTGGCTAACTGCACCGCGGCACGGGAGCGGGAAAGTGGCCGACTGGAGAAGCAGCCAAAGATACGCTGCTGGCCATTCAGAATGCACTGCCAAGAACGACCGGCAATGTCACAGCTAATTGTATTTGCGAGATAATACTTTGTACAAATGTGACATTACTGAAAATACAGAAGTTGGGAACCATTTTGTTACACTAAATAGAAACGTTTTTAGGCAGAAATTCACGCTTGTGCAGGTTCTTATCTTTAAAAAAACGAAAAAAAAAGAGAAATAATAATAAAATGAAAAACACGAATAAGTGGGTAATTTGACCTGACCAGTGGTAAAGGGGTTATTCTGAGAGTGTGGAAGTAATATGGGAGAAAGGGAAGCTAAAAAAGGTATATAGTGTGGTCAATTATGACGCAGACTCCGTGAGTGCTTCAGTACTAGACACGTGCACCCACACGAAATTTTTGGGGCTGGAAGAAAGTACCAGCAGCTGTGTAATAATTATTTATTCAATTACGCAGCCGGTTTCGGTGTTACAATTACACCCGACTTCAGGCGCCCGTTGTGCAACTGTCAGTACTAGCAAATTTGAAAAGAGCAGCCGTTAACGCCGGTTGCTGTAAATTTCTTAGTCCATTGTCTGAATGGGTTTTTTGACTTTAATGAACTAAGAAATTTACGGCTACCGGTGTTACCGGCTGCCCTTTTCAAATGTGCTAGTACCGACATTCGCACAACAGGTACCTGAAGATGGTGTGAGTGTAACACCGAAACCGGTTGCATAATTAGACAAATAATTATTACACAGCTGCTGGTACTTTCTTCCAGCTACAAATTTATCAGCTGTAGTCCCAAAAAATTGATTATGGAGAGAATAATTTTTTTTTTTTTTTTTTTTTTTTTTTTTTTTTTTTTTTTTTTTTTTTTTTTTTTTTTGGAGGCGGGGGGGCGGGGAAGGGAGGGAGGTGGTTCTAAGTACCCAAAGCAAATAATGAGGAAGACAAATTAAATGGCACAAATAAAAGAAAAATTGGATATAATTCAAAGCTGTCAATTATACATATTTTGACGTCAAGGTTTCGCAACCACGATGTAATCGGCAGGCTACCCGAATAGTTTCTCACGGAGCGCTCACTGCAGCGACTTGGGAATCCGTTTGGTAGGGGCGAAAGAAGAGGACGGTGGGTGAGGGCCAACTCCCTAATCTCTGGCTGCATGAAGTCGTAACTGATGTGACGGCCATGGTTAGGTATTGAGGCTCCATTACCTCTGGTTTGACATTAGAATTGTCTAATATGGCACAGTATTTAATTATGCTAAGGAGTACAACATGCAGAGTCGTTACTCAAGTCTTCGTGCAAATCATATCACGCAGATAGAAGGCGAAGTAAGCAGAGAGCAACTAGCCGGGCTTAATAACGACGTAGATACAGAAATGAACTGAAATGTGACTTCGGAGTAGACATTTCTATTCATTGCTCCTTTTCTGATGAAGCTCCGTAACTAAGCCCTGTAATGAAAGATGTAGACAAGTGTGTAAATTTTGTGCTTTGTCACCACCAATTCGAAGGGTTCCTAAAAGATATGCTGTCGGGGCACGGATGGGTACAGCATAGTCATTGGCTTGCTCGCGAAAACGTTTTCGAGGTTTTCTACTGCATTTCTTTTTGGTGTTGCAATTTTAATGGACGAAACGATAGTATTAACGATTTGATCCGATCGTGAATCTCGATTTTTAGATGCTCTTTGCCTTGCAGTGATAACTTTACACTACTGGCTATAAAAATTGCAACACCAAGAATAAATGCAGATGATTCATTGGACAAATATATTATACTAGAACTGACATGTGATTACATTTTCACCCAATTTGGGTGCATAGATCCTGAGAAATCAGTACCCAGAACAACCACCTCTGGCCGTAATAACGGCCTTGATAAGCCTGGGCATTGAATAAAACACAGCTTGGATGGCGTGTACAGGTACAGATACCCATGCAGCTTCAACACGATACCACAGTTCATCATGAGAGTGACTGGCGTATTGTGACGAGCCAGTTGTTCGGCCGCCATTGACCAGACGTTTTCAGTTGGTGAGAGACCTGGACATTGTGCTGGCCAGGGCAGCAGTCGAACATTTTCCGTATCCAGAAAGGCCCGTACAGGACATGCAACATGCGGTCGTGCATTATTGTGCTGAAATGTAGAGTTTCGCAGGGTTCGAATGAAGTGTAGAGCCACGGATCGTAACACATCTGAAATGCAACGGCCACTGTTCAAAGTGCCGTCGATACGAACAAGAAGTGACCGAGACATGTAACCAATGGCATCCCATACCATCACGCCGGGTGAAGCGCCAGTATGGCGATGACGAATACATGCTTCCAATGTGTGTTCACCGCGATGTCGCCAAACACGAATGCGACCATAATGATGCTGTAAACAGAACCTGGATTCGTCCGAAAAAAAAAGACGTTTTGCCATTCGTGCACCCATCGGACGTGCACCATCACAGGCGCTCCTGTCTGTTATGCAGCGTCAAGAGTAACTATGGTCTCCGAGCTGATAGTCCATGCTGCTGCAAACGTCGTCGAACTGTTCATGCAGATGGTTGTTGTCTTGCAAACGTCCCCATCTGTTGACTCAGGGATCGAGACGTGGCTGCACGATCCGTTACAGCTAGTGATACGTGGCCGTTGAGATCCATCCTAACTCGTGTACAATTTCCATGACACTCTCTAAAAAATGTTCAAATGTTTGTTATGCTTACAGGACTTAATTGCGGGGCCATCAGTTCCTAAACTTATAAACTACTTATAAACTTATACTAAAACAACATAAACATCCATGCCCGAGGGAGGATTCGAACCTCCGACGGGGAACGGCCGTGCTCATCGGAGTATAGCGCCTCAATACGCTCGGCCACTCCACGCTACCTCCATGATACTCTCTTCCCTATATCGCGATAATACAAAACGATCTGGCCTTCTCTGAACTTAATCGTCCATCAGTCACACTAGGTGAGGATCCCACAATGCGCAGCAATACTCCAAAATAGGACTCACAAGTATGGTGTAGGCAGTTTCTTTAGTAGAAATTTTGTATCTTCGAAATGTTCTGCAAACGAAATGTACTCTTTGGTTCGCCTTCCCTACTATATTTTCTACGTGTTCTTTCCAATTTTAGTTCGTAATTGTTACTCTTAGGTATTTAGTTGAATTGACAGCCTGTAGCTTTGACAGATTATCGTGTAAATGAAGTTTAATGGATTTCTTTCAGTGGTCATATGGATGATTTCAAACTTACCATTATTAAGAGTCAGTTGCCACTTTTTTGCACCATGCTGATATCTAAATCATTTTTCGGTTGCTTTTGATCTCCTGGAGACTTTATTAACCGACAAGTCACAGCATCAACCGCGATCAGTCTAACTGAGCTACTCAGATAGTTTGCTAAATAGTTTATAAAGATAAGGAACAGTAGGGGCCCTATAACACTTTACTGAGGAACGCCAGATATCACTTCTGTTCTACTCGATGACTTTCCGTCACTTAGAACGGGGATTTTTCGCAAATTTAGATGCCCTTAGTGTATTAATATATGCATCCATCGTTGTCCACACTTCAGATCCATGTCTAACAATCAGTCGCACAAGGGAATAATATATTCTTAATTTGGTTGTTCTCGTAATTAGGGAATTCTTGAATACCTGTATGGTCGCACATCATGCTGGTTCCGCAGATTACACAAAGTTGATCTGGTGTAGCGCCGTTTTGTGCATCTCGTGCCAGCTGTTCTGCAATCATCGAAAAGTTTTCGATCGGGTGAACAGAGTATCCGACGGGCAACGAACGTATGGTCGCCCATTGTCTGTTGTAATGTAGCCCTTGGGAAGCTTTGGATATATGGGAGAGCAACGGCGTCCAACATATGATGGGAAGCTGGTTAGTTAGTGTGCTGGCAGTGTGAACTAGGTGGGGGAGAGGCGGGAGTGGAACCAGTGGCATCAGGCAACAGTTCAACTGTCCCTCGCAACAGTTTTCAAGAAGAAGTTCAAATGTTTGTAATCGTAATAGGCCATACAACCGAGGTCATCGGTCCTTAAACTTACAAACGACTTAAACTAACTTTTGATAAGGACCACACACATACCTATGTCCGAGGGAGGACTCGAACCTCCGACGGAGGTCAACCACGTAATCCATAGCATGGTGCCTTAGACTAAGAGGCCATTCCTGTGCGACTCACCACAGTGAGTCGGTAATCTAATCCAACCATCACGGTAGATAATGCAGGCAGAATCGGAATTGGCCTTAAAAACAATGTCATTCCAGTCCAAAATGTTCAAATGTTTGTATAGTCTATGGGACTTAACTACGGGGTCATCAGTCCCTAAACTTACAAACTACTTATGAACTACTTACGAACTAGGACGGCACAAATATCCATGCCCGAGGGGGGATTCGAACCCCCGACCGTAGTGGCCGTGCAGACCATGACTGGAGCGCCTTAGTCCCCTCGGCCACCGCGGCCGGCCATTCCAGTCCCTTTTTCGCCGTACAGCTTGGAGATACCGTTGTGAGGGACTGTTGAAGTTTCCTCGTGCATAACCCTAGTGGTCCTGCAACCAGTAACGTTTATATAACAATAACAATAATAATAATAATAATAATAATAATAATAATAATATGGTTTTCTGTTCCATAGGACCCAATTGAGGAGTGAGACTCCATGGTCATGGAACAAATCAATAAATGAATTTTTCACAATAATGGTCATAGAAAATTTTTAAGTAGTCCTTTGCACACGACAATCTTAAGACAAAGCGAAAAGAATCAATAAAGAAAAAAATGAATTAGCTTAATTGTTTAACTTTTCTAGGAGTTCCTCGACAGAATAAAAGGAGTGAGCCATGAGGTAACTCTTCAATTTAGATTTGAAAGCGTGTGGGTTAGTGTTAAGCTTCTTTAGTTCTTGTGGCAACTTATTGAAAATGGATGCTGTAGAATACTGCACACCTTTTTGTACAAGTGTCCAGGTGGCGTGATGCAAATGTTGATTCGACTTCTGTCTAGTATTCACCGAGTGAAAGCTACTAACTCGTGGGAATAAGCTGATATTATTAACAACAAAGGACATTAAAGAAAAAAACGTATTGTGACGCCAGTGTCAAAAATTCCAAGACCACTGAAAAGGGGTCGACATGACGTTCGTGAACTTGCACCACATATGCTCGAACCACCCGTTTTTGAGCCAGAAATATCCTTTTTACATCAGGCGAGTTACCCCAAAAAACAATGCCGTACGTCATAAGTGAGTGAAAGGTGGGCTGGTATTGCATTCCACTCCCGCTCCGACGTTGTGTGCATCGGCTGTATACTAACCATTACATGTGTCGCTGCCTATTGTCCTGCCACGCCTATGGAGCTGGCTCATTGTATTAGGATATGCGCAGCCACACGTGACGCTCAAACACGTCTTGGTCGCCCATCGGATTACAATGCTGCTTTGCTCTTCTTGCTCGCCCCATCTCTTGTCTATCAAAGCCCTTTCTATACGGGACGTGCGACACGCACAAAAAAGTCGTCAGCTGTAGCGCTCCTGGCGATAGACCATCGAACTACAAAGAAGCGTTTACACGGTATGCTTTAGTCGTCTGCTTCACATGTCTACTTCGTTTGTTGTCGACTTAGAGGAAATAAATCGCCGAGTTAAGATCACTTTTCGAGACTATCAGATACGCCGTGATTATTGTAATGATTCAAACATTTATTTGCGTTTTAAACTGCCACTGTGAAACTCTATTTAATTGTTTCCATGCAGTTCATGTGAAAGTGTGTCGCTCACTTGTTTAAACGTCCGCATTATACTCGTAGCAGGCGGTTTGAGGCGCTTATGTATATCATGGTCAGTCTCAGGTGTGTATGAAAGTCTGACTATACATAGACCTTTCACTGGGATAAAGCTTCAAATAATGTTCACCGAAAACAAATATTTCACCTTTTAACTACAGCAGGTTTCAGGAGAAATAGCAAATATTTTGGGAGATGGTGATGAAGACGAATTGCAATAAAATGGTAAACAACGTGGTTCAATTTTAGTGGGTATAGATAGCTCTTAGTATGCAACCCAAAAAAATTTAAAGCAGTTTAACTTCCCGATTGTTGTGCCTGCAGTGTGGTAAAGGTCGTTGAAGGCCATTGTAATAAAAGATCCAGAATAACTGCTTACAGTTTATTATTTATCGCTACAGTCATTATCAAACGCCTGCCTGTAAAGGAAATGCAAATTTTAATATTTTGACTGATACTTTCGTCAGTCCTTGGTAAATGATTACATTGACTTTTATTTAAATAACCGGTTTTCGACATACTCTAAAGTCTGAAGCTGGCCTTGTAAACTGAAAACCGGTTAACTTAGTGGAAATGAACTTGTAGAACATACACAAAATTATACTTAGAAGTCAGTATGATGTTGTTCTACCAAGAACCGACGGAAAAATCAGTGAAAATGTCTTTATTTACATTTGCTCTACGTTTGTTTGGATTTCGTGCTAAAAGCTATAATTACTCAATAAAAAAATATGGAATTTTTATATCAATTCGTCTATAGTGTGACATATTAAAATATTTACGACTGTTCTTCATACTGCATATATACAAAGTCGAACAACTACGTTCCTCGAAGCAGGAGACCAGTACACATTTCTCAAATTCGCGACTTGGCTCCGTTCGTCAGCTTGGTCCCCCACTCCGTCGCTGCGCATGTCCGAAGCACTGCCATACGCGTGAGAATAGGATCCATCCTATTCCGCCTACTAGCGATAGTATGCGCGCATCTTGTGCAAGTGGGTGCGTCTACACGGTACGCGGCAGGCGTGACCGATGCATCATGGGTAATCTTGGAAGCTCTCATTTCCCGTGTATAACGGGCTTAAAAGTTTGTTCTATGATCGACGTAGGCAGAATGTGGAAGCAGCAGCAACTACTGTAGCCCAGAGCACACGCAGAGCCTCTATGTGTCAGTGCCGAGGTCTGTAACAACGGATAGTCACCAGTAATGTCAACACACAATACTTTCATCATCCGCCTCACTGTACATAGGGCTGTATTTCCAATCACGTCATCTTTGTTCTATAAAACTGTGTTATCTCCCAAATGTGTATTGCTGTGACATCTATGGGCCTTCTTCGTGTTCCATTTTAGATTGTCTACATCGAAATAATCTACAAGATGTGTCTGTGATGTTGCAAACCTTCAGGATTGCTTAAAATTTTCCAGGCTATGATGCCATGGTCTTGTGGACTTTTAATAAAACCTAACGTTTCGTCCTTATCTGCGGAGGACATTCTCCAGGAGGATCGTGGCTCTTTCAAACGTCCGATACACACCCTGGCTCGATACTGATTGCAACCGAATCTAAAATTGCAACCGAATCTAAAACCGAATTCCGAATTTTAGATTCGTGTTCCGTTTACGTGTGCTCGCGCGCAGAGATGTGACGTCAGATATTTTGGATAGGCGCATGCAATTTGCCGTTGTCGATTGTCGTTGTCCGTTTCGTCCCATGGTGGAAGATTGTTACAATTCTTCCTCAACGCCGCAATCCAGATTTCATTTAGTTTCACACATCTGCACGCGAGGACATGTAAACGGCTACAGTCAGTAACGATGTTCAAGTGTTTATAAAGCTTATGGGACTTAACTACAGGGTCATCAGTTCTTAAACTTACAAACTACGTATGAGTAACTTATACTAAAGACAGCAAAACATTCATGCTCGAGGGAGGATTCGAAGCTCCGAAGTGGGAGACCGCACGATCCGCAACATGGCGCTACTCCCGCGCGGCAGTCAGTAACGAGCCCGGGTGTGTATCGGACGTTCAAAAGAGCTACGATCCCCCTTGAGAATGTCCTCCGCAGATGACGACGAAACGTTGGGTTTCATTAACAAATCCACAAGACCACGAGATAATAGACTGGAAATTTTTAGCAATGTTGACATTGCCGGCTGTTTACATTTTACAAACCTTCAGGAACGATGGAGAAAGGTAAAAGTATCAATATGAGACCAGGGTTCCCTGGGCTAGTTACGACTATAATCGGTGTAACACCTCTGACCTGGAGTACATGTACCGGTAGTGTTCTTACTAAGATCGTAGGATAGGCAGTCATACCTGACTTCTTATTCGTATTTCTTCAGTTGTGTGCGACTTTGCACAAGCAATTACAGAGGAGAGTCTTTTGTATGAGATTTCTGAAATCAAATCACACGTTAATCTACTTTGAAGTTATCTTTAAAACTAAAACGCCAAGATCAATACATGATTATTTAATTTACTAACGACCGGTTTCAAAGGGCTATGCCAAAATCATCTGGCCGTATAAAATTCTACAGTGTTGTCATCTAGCGTTATTTAAAAATGGATGTTAAACAGAACATGCAACATTGCACTTAGTCAAAATATAAAATACACAAGTTATCAACTGCTTGTAAGAGAGTTTAATGTTAAATTCCATGTTAACGTCCACAGCTGAAATGTAAAGTTGAAATAACACGTAAAAAATACAGGATGATCCATATGAAGTTTCTAAAACATAATGACAAAGTTGTATTATTAGCTTCGTAACCACATCTTCAAAAATCGCCTCATATTCAGGTAAAACGGACAAATATTTGTGATAAAAATAAATACTTCATTGTTGGTCCCAGGTTCTGTTACAAACCCCACGATGAAACAAAAAATATGCAACAAAACGCGAACAAGGGTATCCAGATCGATTTTGACCATATGTGGAAGCATCATCAACTGCTGTATCACAATAACACAGCCAGAGCCGTTTTGAGTCAATACTGAGGCATGTAGCATCGGTTAGGCAGCGATGACTGCAGTATAACGCTGACTTGATTTCGATAAATCTTCAAAACGTCAAAACAAGCAATTAAATGCAGTTGTTTGAACACTGGAGAACAAGCTTTGCTCATGCGCAAGGTGGTGTGACGTTGGGTGCTGTTTACAGACTCTGGGCAGAATGAATCTTGGCAATTCATTCTCTCCTCTCTTCTGAGCGCCTAAGACTAAGCGGTAAGAACGAACTTGCAATAAAGAGGAGTTTTTCTGGTTTAAATACACAGTTATATTAAAAACAGATCCGTTTGTTATACACTTACGGAAAATTACGGAATGCTCTTCAGTCATTGAAAAAAACACCGGTGAAAATTATTCATATAACTGCAGATAGTTTCAAACACTGTAATGCTCTACAGAATTCATTCCGTAACCCAAACGTCGACAAGCTCAAGCAAGGTGCTAACAGTAGAACAATGAAGTTCTCGAACTGAACTATCGGATAGCTTGCTACTGATATTTGCTTATAATAATGAGAAGAGTTTTGAACGTACTGCAGTCACCGTACCACCCAATCACGCACTGGTACAATAGTGTTAGGTAAAGGTATTCTAAAACAAACTAAAATGTACACCTGAAGTAATTATTAGATATAAATATTTGTGAACAAATTTCACGGAATATCTCATTCCCTTCATTCCATGGAACGACGGCCACTGATTATGTTCAAAATGTTCAAATGTTTGTAAACCTATTGGACCAAACTGCTATGGTTATCAGTCCCTAGACCTATAAAGTACTAAAATTAATTTGCACTAAAGCCGTCCTCACACGGGACGTGTTGTTCTAATGGCGCATAACAGACGTGTTGTGTATCTAGCTACTGAATGCTCTGAAAGAACCTGCTATATCCCACGGAACGTGCTGATCATCTTGATTTGCAACCGCAGAGCTTTCCAGCGCCTGTTAAGGGCTAACGCGTAGAACAATGTGTTTACAAAAATGGATTTGCATAAATTGGCAGGGTATCTCTGTTAGCGATTGTCGAAACCTGCATACTGTAGCTCTCTTACAAGTAGCTGTATGTTTGCTTGCACATGGCAGGCAAGGTCGGACCCGGACGCCGGGCGCCGTGACTCAGCGCGCCCGGTCAGAGGGCTCAACGCCCTCTGTAATAAAAATAAAAAATAAAAAAAAAGCTGAGCCAGTAACACGTGGAAGAACAACGAACAAAAACGATCAGCGTCCGCAACTTCAATTCTCAATGATGTGAGGAGTCGCCAGAAACGACACGTGGTCGGATTCCACGTTAAGCTGTAGGTCCCCTTTCCCCGGTTGGATAACTGTGGTAGGCTAGGGACATGCAAGTCGCCGGAGTGGCGCCCAATTGAAAGACTTGCACCAAGCCAGTGATCCACACGAAATTATTATCATCTTACATAAACTGAATTTTTTTTCAAGAAACGCAAATACATTACATTTATCTGAAAGTAGTTGATAACGATAACAAAATGTACGATCCAATCACTTTTGGCACAAGAAAAAATATATAAAAAATCTAACAATGGTGAAATAGGCCTACATCACCTACACCAGATCCACTTGTCTTTTTCTCTCTTATATTCCTCTTTTCCACGTGACATATTCAAAAATTTACTTTGGCATTCCTTCAGTGGTAATAGGTTGTGCCTGATACATGTAACTTGTTCATACATGCAGGACAACGCCGAAGCTGGATAGTGTTCACTGTGATATTTTTTATTTTTTTTTTATTTTTGTGTTGTACGTAAACACTGTTCCTCCTTTACTGCCTCGGATTGCGTGACCGCACGCTAGCCATATTCTCCTTGCACTGCGAAACTATTCCAACACTGAACTCAACTGCGAAAGAATTCAAACACCGTGGGGAAAACCGAGCGTCGTAGGATACCGACTTGATATCAATTGGTTCCCGTGTCGCAGCTCGAAAAACTAACAAATTCTCTCGTGGACAGGGTTCGTACTTATTTGTAATAAATTACGCTGAATACTGGATATTACAATTGTATTAAATTAACAAAAAAGTACTGAAAACTGTACTTAAATCAAATCGGTAAAAAATATCTGGGAGAGTATAGATGCAAACCTGTTATTTATAGCTCTTTTCCTCCACAGCTCGTGACGCTAACCATCGCACTAATCCGTCGTTTTAAAAAGAAATAATAACGAATACAAGATATTATACTTAAATTAACAATAAAGAACCAGAAACGTAAAGGAAACAAAGAAGGAAAAATAAAAAAAAATATATAAGTACATAGACGCGAGACCGTAGCACTTGTAATTTCTGCATGGGCTCTTGCGACGCTACCAGCTACGCTATTTTTGCGTTCTCAAGTTTTCTGCTGTGTAGTAAACCAGTCACATAAAACATGTTTTAATATGTTATTTAGCCATGACCTAGCATCACAAAGATGCTCCTTTGATAGAATCGCGTTGCACAGTAGCATAGGAAGGATATTCTTCCACGGTATAGCAATTATAACACCAACTAACGTGAAATACAATAACCTCTAAAGCTATCAATATGTAATTTTCGGTAATTTTATTTTAACATTTTTTTAAATGGAGCGTTTTCAAAATTTCCTCAATTTCTTGTCGCTGTAAAATAGATTATATTCACAAATCGTACGCTACAACGAAAGAAGGCACAAAATACGGAGTTAATTTTGTAATATGCCAGCTGAAAAGTTTTGCTTGTCTCATTGGCCACGTTCCACTCGACTTTCTTCTACGCTTCGCAGTGTAATGGAACTTGGAATTCCTCTACCTGTTTTTCCACGTTCCGAGAGAGGACAACACACACATAGCCATGCCCGACGGAGGACTGGAACCTCCGGCGGGAACGGCCGCCCAGTCTGCAACATGACGTATCAGACCACGCGGCCATTCCGCGCTGCTACTGTTTATCTTCGGATGCGATTCCAACATGATGGAGTCCCGCCTCACCTTAGGCAGAGCGTCAGTGAACACCCGTCTCAGAGGACTCTGAATTTCGTGCTGAGGGCTCACGATAGGGTTCTACTGCAGCGCAGACCTCTATAAGTCTTGAAGTAATCAAGAGAACACTGTGCACCATGAAAGATGTTTTTACATGGAACTGAATTGGTCCTGTGGACCACATGGCCGCTACAAAAGTAATAGAGCTCAGAACGTTGTCCTCGATGGCGAGATGCAATATTTAAAGGAGACCGCATATAAAACGCTCGTACGATCCGGTCTTGAATATTGCTCAACTGTTTGGGATGCCCAACAGATCGGTTTAAAGGAAGACATAAAGCCGGCCGCGGTGGCCGAGGAGATTGAGGCGCTCCAGTCACGGTCACTATGGTAGGGGGTTCGAATCCCCACTCGGGCATGGATATTTATGCCGTTCTTAGTATTAGCTAGTTCATAAGTAGTTTGTAATGTGATACACACATTTTTTTAAAGACATAAAAACAATTCAGAGGCGGGAGGCCAGGTTTGTTACTGGTAGATTCAACCAATGCGCGAGTCTTACTGAAATGCTTTGGAAACTCAAATGGAAGTCCCTGGAGTAAAGGCGACGTTCTTTTCGTAAAATACTGTTGAAGAAATTTAGAGGGCAGGAATTTGAGGTGGACTGCAGAACAATTCTATTGCCACCAACCTACATTTGTCGTAAAGACCACAAAGATAAAATCAGCTGCGGTGGAGTAGCCGAGTGGTCTAAGGCGCCTCGCTGCGGAGCGCACGGCTGCTCGCCCTCGGAGGTTTGAGTCCTCCCTGGGGCATGGGTGTGTGTGTTGTCCTTAGATTAGTTTACCTTAGTTTAAGTAGTTTGTAAGTTACGGACTTGGTCCGATAGATTTACAAACATTTGAACATTTTGATAAGATCAGAGAGATTAGGTCTCGTACAGTTGCATACAAGCATTCATTTTTCCTCGTTCTGCTTGGGAGTGGAACATGCAAGCAAGTAACTAGTAGTGGTACTGAGTGCCCTCCGCCAAGCACCTTTGGGTGTGTAGATGTAGATGAGGATCTAAGAACAAAAGAGCGTCACAAAATCGAAGGGGACTAGAAAATATTCGTTCAGTATCTGCTAATGATTCAGACTATTGATTGCGAAAATCTTTTTAAAATACAATGGAAATCGCTCTTTATGCGAGCTCCAATGCTGGTTGCAAGTACTATTGCCCATCCGAGGACGAAACCTGAAGCATGTTACAGAAAACAGTGCGTAGTTTTGATGTTTCTTGAGAGCAACACCACTCAAAAAAGAGTTACGTGTAAGTATAGGGACCGATGACCGTATCGGTTGGGTCCTTTAATTACATAAACGTTGAACCCTTCAAGGGGTGATGAGATTAGAACTGAATCGCAGCGTGAAACCCCAAACAATAATTACAAGTCATTTTGATATTTTCTCTTTCATTTGATTTTTTTAGTCAAATATTGCGGCAAAATGTATTAAATTTATACAAAAAAGAATTAATACAAAGAGGTCAAAGCAGTAAGAACCTCTAGCGGATACAGTGCCTTGTTTCCTCTGCTTTGATTTTGAGTGCGAGTAGTAGAAGGGGGGGAGGGGGTCAGATGATATGATTTCTTGATTGTAAGTTGTTAAAGGTAGCCTATAGAAAAAATTGAAAGTTTTGAAGATTAATTGTGTTTTTCATTAACTTATGACATTTAGCGTACAGTACGGCTATTGATCTGTTTACAGATTACTGAGTACGATTCTTCAAAATATAGATATATTTATCAACGTTAGGAAATGAACAATTATTCTACTTGTGTGAAAGTCTAATTTACTTAGCATACGCAGTTCGACAAAAAGATTTTTATTCAAACTGTTCACTAGAATTGATTTACGAATATATTTGCCTTTAAGCGATTTTTAGAAACCAATTGCGAACATGTTGCAGCACGTCAATCGCTCAGCTATAACGTATATGCTTAAATTTCATAGAGTCGTGATAGGTCCTCCATGTTTGAGACAAATTGAACTGGCGACCGCCATGTTATCTGGGGTATCAGCTGACAGCTGGTGTGCCACGTCCAGTAGAGAATTTTGCCAATTTGCAGTTCCACGTTTTAAATAAGGATTGAATATTTAATACGGATATGCGTGTGGTAGTCATTCTATGAAATTTAAGCTCGCTGACGATAACATGAGAAAGCAATAATATAAACTCTCTGCTGTCGATCAATAAATTTTTGCTAGCCGAAAGATTTTCATTCAATTTACCCAGAAATTACACTGACAAAACCAAATTTATTTTTCTATTTTACCGATATTAGAGTCTTCCTAAATAAAATTCTACTGTATGTCGTGAACTGTGGTCATTCTGGCTTTTGACACAAATGTGAACTGCGGTCATTCTGGCTTTCGACACAAATGTGCCAGGCCCACAACATGTAGTGAGCCTCCTCCCTTATTAAAAGCCTCCAAAACTACATTTTCCAACTGTGTAAAACGACTTCACACACAGCTGTAACATCTCTCCGTCAACTTCGTCGAATTACCTGCACCAAACCTACAGACACATTAAAGAAAGAAGGCCGGCTGCAGAACTCCTACTCTAGTAGTATAACTTTTAGTGCGATTTGTCTAATCATTTAAAGCTATCGATAATCTTTTACAGCAGAGGTGCCCACCCCCCTCCGTTGGTGACTGTCAGAGAGGAAACAGTTTGTAGTAATCGATGGTAAGGCATCGACTAAAACAGAGGTGATACTGGGCGTTGCACGGGATAGTGTTATTGGTGCTCTGCTGTTCTTTATTTACACAAACGAATTGGGACAATATCTAAGCAGCTCTCTTAGGTTGTTTGCTGATGACGCCGTCATTTACCGTCTAGTAAAATCATCTGAAGATTATAACCAACTGCACAACGATCTAAATAAGATATCACTACGGTGTAAGAATTGGCATTTGACTCTAAATAATGAGAAGTGTGAAGTCGTCGACAAGAATACGAAAAGAAATCCGTTAAACTTTGTTTACAAGATAAATTAATCAAAAGTGAAGACCGTAAACTCCACTAAATACCTAGGAATTACTATTACTTCAGACTTAAAACGGAAAGAACACGTAGATAATGTCGTGGGAAAGGCGAACCAGAGAATGCGTTTTATTGGCAGAAACTTTAAAAGATCCAAGAGAAGTACTAAAGAAACTGCTTACACTACGCTTGTCTGTCCGTTTTGGAGTATTGCTTCTCAGTGTGGGATCCTTATCAGGTGGGTTTGACGGAGGACATCGAAAGAGTCCAGAGAAGGGTAGCCCGTTTTGTATTGTCACGATACAGGGAAGACAGCGTCGTGGTAATGTTACAGGATCTGGGATGGGTATCATTACAACAACGGCGTTTACACTGCGGCGTGGGCTACTTCCGAAACTCCAATCGCCAACATTCTCCTCTGAATGCGAGAATATATTGTTGACTCCTACTTACAAAGGTAAAAAAGATCATCAAAATAAAATACGAGAAATCAGAGCTAGAACGGAGAGATTCATATGTTCTTTCTTCTAGCGCGCTATTCGAGAACGGAGATAAATAGTATAAAAATGGTTTGATGAACCCTCTACCAGGCACCTAAATGTCATTTGCAGAGTATCCCATGTAGATGGCCAACGATTCACCCCTCACTCCAAACTGCGACCAACCCCCTTCCCCCACCCCCGTCGAGATAATAGGTCCTGGATAAATATGGTTTTGTCATTTAATATTGAAATAGTATATCTTTTCTTTCACTATTTTAAAATAGTTTTATAAAGCACCCCCCCCCCCTCAGGCTGGCCAACAGTACTAATTTTTCACCCCCCCCTCCCCTGAAATTTCAATCACACAGTGACTGGGGGCACCTTTGTGGCACCTGCGGGTACCTTTGTTTTATAGAAAGTTACGGTCTCTCTCTCTCTCTCTCTCTCTCTCTCTCTCTCTCTCTCTATCTATCTATCTAACTATCTATCTTTCTATATATCTATCTCCCTCCCCCTCCCCCTCTCTCTCTCTCTCTCTCACACACACACACTCAGAAACGTGACTGCACATACCCGTCACATTTGCAAGTCAACTAGCGCTTGCCCAATGGTACAGCCAGGTGCATAAAGTTACGCGCGGTACTAGAGTGATGCCGGCGAGGCACACGTCTGCCTCGTTATCCCCAGTGCGTCAGTAAATTACGAGGAATCGGGATTTCAGTTGCCCCCACAAGTTTGCTTTTGTCTTCTGCTGTTTCATATGTATGTGCGCAGGCTTCCGCAGGCGGAGGCAGTTTCCATAAGAGCGTCGTGGGTCGTTTATCACTCCATACACGGAGTTTCAGGAACGACACAACCGCTACGTCCGGAGTTGCACATCACCCAATACCATGGGAGTATTGCTCCGACCATCGCATGTAGGCGATGGAACAGCTTTATCTGAACTCGGAAAGAAAAAGAGGAGGATAGTGGCCAACGGAGCAAAACGAATTACTGCACAGAAGTTTTCTAGAAACCATAAATTTACTGCGGTATGTGAACAACATACCGCAAACTTTTTTAGAGAGCTGACTGCTGACGAACGGACACGCCCATTGCGGATCATTCTTTTGAAACACAACTAGCTCTTTACTCACATGATGTGATGAGCGCTATCGACAAGCGATGTTAAATAGATTCATTGATTCTAGACTTCCGTGAGGCTTTTGACACTGTACCTCACAAACGTCATCTAATTAAATACGTTCTTATGGAATATCGCCACAATTGTTCGAATGGATTCGTGATTTTCTGTCTGAAAGGACACAGTAGGTTGTAATTGACGGAAGGTCGTCGAGTAGAACTGAAGTGATATCCAGCGTTCCCCAGGGAACTGTTTTAGGGCCCCTGCTCTTCCTTATTTTTATAAACGATTTAGGAGACAATCTGAGTAGCTCCGTTAGACTTTTCGCGGATGATGCTGTCACTTATCGGTTAGTAGTCACCAGATCAAAATCAACTGAAAAATGATTTAGATAAGATACACGAATGCTGCAAAAAAAGACAATTGACCCATTATAATGAGAAGTGTGATGCCATCCATATGACCACCGTGATTTATTAAGTTTTCAAATTTATATTGACTTTTTGATCACCCGGTATATAACTAATTTACATTGTTGCTACTGCCTTCAGTATGGAGACTGACTTGATGGCAGCTCTCCACCCTACTCTATCCTGAGCAAGCCTTTTCATATCCTCATAAGAACGGCAACCCACATCCACTTGAATGAATCTGCTTGCTATACGCGTCTCTTGGTCTCCCTCTGCGATTTTTACCCCACACACTTCCCCCCAATGCTAAATTTACGATTCCTCGATGTCTAAGAATGTGTCCTACCAAGCGATCCCTTCTTTTAGTCAGATTAAAAATTTAAAATGATAGTTAAAACCGGTGTTACTTCCACGGGCCTCCAGCGTGTATTGTTTGCCATGGGCGTAAAAGCTATGTATAAAAACTGGAAACACATCGATATATATATACATATATATATCGCCACAATTGTTCGAATGGATTCGTGATTTTCTGTCTGAAAGGACACAGTACGTTGTAATTGACGGAAGGTCATCGAGTAGAACTGAAGTGATATATATATAGCTTTCACTCCTGTGACAAACAGTACGCGCTGGAGGCTCGTGGAAATAACAGCAGTTTTAACTAACATTTTAAATTTTAAATGTACACTAGTTTTATATCTAGAGAGTTTTATAATGCACAACAATTTTAGCAGCCATATTTAACATGCATCTGGATTTATTATGGTTAAAAACAAGGCTAATGGTTTGAAAATCGACTGTCTCGTCCGAAACTACCCACAGAACTCAAAAGTGCGGAACTGCGATGACAAAATAAAAAATAAATAATTTCATAAAAATATACACATGTTCGTAAGTATTTCTTCATGAATTAGTTTTTATTTATATCACTGAATTCGTGAAATTTGGCTATTTTTGCATCACTTTCATAATTATATATATATTGACATTTTACTAATGTTTTAACGCAAAAATTGCAGTAAATGTTCAGATAATTATACAGAAACATAATTAGGAAAAAACATTATTCTTACGGCGGCTTACTCAGCGCTAGAAACGCTAGTGTCGTTGCAACTATCGGTCGGTAACATCTTTCACTGCAGTGAGTGTCGTGACTGTATATGTTGTAGACTGTGCTAAAACTCAGATTTCAAATCGTATTTTTTTTAACTGTCGCTAGACGTCTCTCAAAATATTAGAGAGATCGCCGGGGAAGATTTTAATGTACATGCTATGTGAATATGAACTTCCTGTCTGGTATTTCAAGTTAATTTTTCTGGAGTGTATACTACAGTAACAGCCCCCCCCCCCCCCCCTCGGGCAATGTTTGATCGCCTCTTACATATTGTAAAAAAAAAAAATTTACTTGTAACATTCCAGTAGGCTTCGCTCGCATTAGCGCCTGAACACTTTTCTCCGTTTATAATAGAATACTGTGTTCCGTTTTCTAGAAAATCTTCAGTCCCTTATTTGGTCTGATATTCGTACGCGCGTATTTTGTTCATTGGGGAGCAATGGTTTGATGACCAAGGTGTATAGTCCCCTCTAAAAAACAACAACAGTAACAACGCTTCCTATTATCTTAAAGCCAATATAAACGATTCTATTCTCCCTCGTCCAATATCATTTTCGGAAATGTTGTCTACCTCTCCGGCCGCTTGAGGCGCTGCTGTCGCAGTGTATAACAAACATCAGTGGGAGTGTCGTGACTGTATATGGAGTTTTAGTGCGCCTTCCGACAGAGAGCGGGAATGCAGTTTCACATTTCCACATGCGACTGCGCGCCATATTTAGATCTGGATGCATCGAGGGCGTGATATTCGCGGCCGAACATTCCACGTCCGTGCCGACAATCGCATGTCGACCGTGAGGCCCATACGAGCTGGATTCGATCCTCGGCCCCCAGTTGTACTCACTGTACACATCAGATGTCCCTACAAGCCAGAGGGTTTCGTTAGCGTTTTACGCGGACGATAAGGTACTCTACGCGAGCATCATAAACATTCGTGTTCTCAGACGTCGTCTGCAAACGGCATGCGATGCCCCTGGAGGCATGGGCCTCGAAGTGGTGTTTAAAATATAAGACGGCTAAGAGTCAGGACGTGATTATAACGCAGCGTAGGGTTCCGAGGGATCTTCAGCCTATGGGAATCGTGGGAGACACCATCCCATGGTTCACCACGACTAAGTAGCTAGGGGTTATCGTCGATAGGCATCTGACATGGGGTCCACACATCCGAGAGGTCAGAGGGAAATTGCTCGGTCGCCTCAGAACGCTTTACCCGCTCATCAATCCAGAGTCGACATTGCCCCCAGAATGCGGCGCCATGCTCTACCTGTCATTGATCCGACCAGTGACAGAGTACGCTACCGTCGTATGGGGCAATGCTGCAGACTGCCATATCAAGAGGCTGCAAGGACTCCAGGGTAGGGTCCTCAGACTCGCCCTGCAGCTCACTCGTGACTTCCCGACACGAGAAGTGCACGAAATTGGTGGAATCCCTCTGCTAATCTGCACGATACGAGACCGACAGGACGTTCATTGAAGCAAAGGGTGGGTAGCTATCTCCAGTTGCTGACACTCACCTGAAGATGGCTGATCCATTGGCAGCCGAAACACTGTGCCAGGAGATCGACGTTATCAGACTGCTATCCCGAAACGTCTTTGAGTAGATACTGGTTTGTTTAGAACATTCCTTGGAAGTCGACTACGTCCATCTTTTGAAGTGTAATACATACATCCCATAGAAGGTTGATCTCTGTACCTCCCAGACATTCATCTTCTGTCGTCCTCCTGATGTTCATGGTGATACGTTGGCAGCTAATATTTTACTGTCCTAATTGATAACACTAAAGGTGCTCCTCATAAGTCGAAACAACAACTCTGTAGATCAAGAGCTGGAAGTGGAAGTTGTTGCAAAATTTAGCTGTTTTTTTTTTTTAATTTTCTCTTTGATTTCCATTACACAACCTCTTGGACCTTAAAGTATCCTCGCATAATGGGTATCGTTTCTGCCTCCACATACAAAATTATTGACTGCAAGTAGAAGGGAAACAAATTTCTCAAATGGAAAACAGTGCTGAATAGATGTGAGAATATTTAAAGCAGAATAAATCACCCTGAACTTTGTGTTCGACGGTATCATCAAACGAAAAGTAATATTATTCGCATCTAAACATTCAAACGACGATATTTCTTTTTCTTTTCGAAATCTGATAGTTCCGAGTCACCACTCGCGCATATTTTATTTCGAAGTTTTAAGAGAACTGTGTAATATTAGACGTTTCGATCGTGGAGTACAAAAACTAAATTTTTACTTTCGGAAAACATAATTCTCATCATTAGTTAAAAATCAGTGAGAGGGCTAACCCGATTACTTTATCAGTACTTTCTTCTTCGATAGTTTTTCACGGCGTATCACTATTTAACAGACAATACAAGCTGAAGCCTTTTAATAACAACCGCGGAAAATCACATTGATTCCGAACAAATGAATTAATTCTCCTATTGTCCCAGTGCACAGCTAACGTGTAGATTGACATATCCAAACACAACACACATTTTACATACACATCGCATTAAGAGCGACGGAAACTGACAATAGAATATGCCACAATAATCACTTCATATTTTTTGACGTGAAAACGTCAATTCGTTTATTGGTCGAACTTTCTTGTGTAAAAAAATATCAACAGATTTGAATCACTAATACCTATTGGGAAAAACTGCATAAACAACAGTTGTGGCCATAACTGACATATCACGTCAATACGTGTTTGTCTCACCGTGTTTCGCCTCTGACGCCACCGTACCAGTTCAGGTGCATTCACGTGATTGTTACGAATTAGTTGTCTGAAAAGCTATGAACCGTTGTATCGGGACACACGTTTAGCTAAGACACTGAGTCGGGTCAGATTTCGAGAGCTTATGAAGCACTTTTATAATCCCAAAAGGCCTTACAAATATTTGCGGTAAAATAAGTGAAAATTGGTAGTAAATTTATATTATAAAATAATACAAAATTTCGTCTCTTATGACTCATAAATACACCCAAATCACAGAAAAATTGGCGTCGAAAGCAATCCAAAAACCTTCATAAGTCCAGTGTCGCTAGGATGCAAGAACTATTACAGTGTCCAAAATGAAATGAGAAACAATGCAGATTGATTAAGTATCTTGTAGTTTATGTATTCTGTAGCCATTACACATACTCCTTTAAGAACTATATTAAAGAGATTAATAATAAAATTCCATGTTAATTCGAAACACATGGTATGATTTTATACCACTGTTTACACTAAAAATCTAAGACGCATATCCGAACTACACACTCAGATCTCTCTCTCTCTCTCTCTTTTTTTTTTTTTTTTTTTTTTTTTTTTTTTTTTTTTTTTTTTTTTTTTTTTTTTCATTTGAAAAACTTGTCATAATTGACGCGTTGTGACACAAACGTAAATCACTTTGATGGTAAAACTCAAGCTCCCGCGCGACTCGACTCTCAACTTTATATTTAGCTGCACCGGCATGCGCTGCAATACCATGGACAGAAAAAAGTGTTTCCTGTGTGGTTTAAGTTGTATATCGTCAAAAAGGTTTTCATTTGGGTCGACAATTAAATTCATTCTATCTGATTACAATCACAGCCGCTTAGTGCCACATGTCTGACAACAAATGTAACAAATACCAGGTTCGTAAGAAAATTGTTAAATTATTTATTCTATGATTAGCTATTACGGACTACACCTGGATAATTTGTTTGCACAAAATCAAGAATATTATAAGTATTTTACTGAGGCCCTTTCAAATAAGCGTGCATCCAATACGCAGGCGGACTATTGCAAAAATAGGTACTTAAAACACTTTGTATTAGAATGCATGTTGAGTCGAAATTTCAAATCAATCTGTCAAGAACTTTCGGAGACTTGGTGTTAAGAACAATCGAATAGAAATGTAAATGTTCATAATCGCAAAATTTCGGAAAGTTCTTCAACGATTGACACGAAATTTCGACACAACGTACACTGAAGTATGCCCATGATTTTATATCCTTTTTTAATACGTTTGTGAAACGTGTTTCGAATAAATATATCTTCATGAATATGTTGTAGCTTAACCTGTGTCATAGAAATATCCATCACTTTTTGTATTTATTTCTTGACCAGTCGTATCTCTTGGAAGCTTACTGATGTAGTATAAATAATATAATAAGTATTTGTTTAATTAAGTAGAAATAGTATTAACAATAATCATTGTCTTCGGTTGGATCCCTTTACGCTAGGGGCGCTACTATCGTTCCAAGCATCAGGCGAAAACTGTCATAGTAGTGACCGCCGCGGCTGTACGTATGTGATATTAGTATTTAAATACGGATTAAACACGCTGAGGTATTAATATGCATTGCATTCATTCCGTTGAATCATATTTCATAGAACTGAAGAACCAATTAAACTATTTCCAGAAATATGGTTTAAAGTTGAAAAGTCAAAGAGTAAATAGTATTTTCAAAGAGCATTTACTGTCGCGCATTCCACGACATATTCTTCAAATAAATAAATATCGTGATCTGATCGCTACCAAACTTCAGGCGAACGCCCATGGGACGAATGTTAAGACATACTAAAACTGTTATCAAAATCGCTTTAGTCATTTTGGACTCCATAGAGGACAAACATACATACATTCATTTTTGTACACTATGTGATCTAAAGTATCTGGACACTTGGCTGGAAATGACTTACAAGTTCGTGACACTCTCCATCAGTAATGCTGCAATTCAATACGGTGTTGGCGCACCCTTAGCCTTTATTACAGCTTACAGCTTAGGCATACGTTCATTCAGGTGCTGGAAGGTTTCTTGAGGAATGGCAGCCCATTCTTAACGGAGTGCTGCACTGAGTAGAGATATCGATATAGGTCACTGAGACCTGGCACCGGCGTTCCAAAATACCCCAAAGGTGTTCTATAGGATTCAAGTCAGGACTCTGTGTAGGCCAGTCCACTACAGGGATTTTATTGTCGTGTAACTACTCCGCCACAGGCCGTGCATTATGAACAGTTGTTGAAAGATGCAATCACCATTCCCGAATTTCTCTTCAACAATGGGAAGCAAGAAGGTGCTTAAAACGTCAATGTTGGCGTGTTAAGACAGTGCCAAGAAAAACAATAAGGGGAGCAAGCCCCACCATTTAAAACACGATCACGCCGTAACACCACCGCCTCTGAATTTTACTGTTGGCACTACACTCGCTGGCAGATGACGTACACCGGGCTTTCGCCATACCCACACCCTGCCATCGGATCGCCACATTGTGTACCGCGATTCGTCACTCCACACTATGTTTTTCCTCTGTTCAAGAGTCCAATGTTTACGCTCCTTACATCAAGCGAGGCGTCGTTTGTCATTCGCCTGCATGATAACGCTGTTATACCTAAGGTAACTAAATCTTTTAATCATAAATTATGGATCAAATAAACATAAATTAATGATTTAATAATGAAGAGTTTAATTATTCTTCATGTCACCCCAACCAAACAATAAAAATTAATATTAAAAGATTAAGTATATAATAAAAATTAATTAATAAATGTAAAGCTCTATAGGGTCTTCTCGTTCATGTGGCTTATGGGCAGCCCCTCGACCATGAAATTTTCTCACCTCCCACCTAATTGTCATAGTACTTGGTTTGGAATTCCTGTGTCATGGTCTAGATAGATGCCTGCCTATTGCACTGTACGACCTCTTCAACTGTCGGCGGTCTCTGTCAGTCAAATGTTCTAATGTTTGTAAATCTATCGGACCAAATGCGTGGTCATCAGTCCGCAGCTTACAAACTACTTAAACTAAGGCAAACTAACCTAAGGTCAAGCACACAGGCCCATTACCCGCGAGGACTCGAGCCTCCGCAGCGAGGCGTCTTAGACCGCTCGGCTACTCCACCGCGGCCTCTGTCAGTCTACAGACGTGGTCGGCGTGTACGCTTTCGTGCTGTACGTGTCCCTTCACTTTCCACTTCACTGTTACATTAGAAGCTGTGGACCAGTGGGAAGGAAGGAAGCTTAGGGTTTTACGTCCCGTCGACAACGTGGTCATTAGAGACGGAGCTTATGCTCGGATTTTTGGGGGAAGGATAGGGAAGGAAATCGGCCGTGCCCTTTCGAAGGAACCGTCCCGGCATTTGCCTGGAACGATTTAGGGAAATCACGGAAAACCTAAATCTGGATGGCCGGAGGTGGATTTGAACCACCATCCTTCCGAATGCGAATCCAGTGTCTTACAACTGCGCTACCTCGCTCGGTAGGACCAGTGGGTGTTTAGGAGTGTGGAAAACTCGCGTACAGGCTTCTGCCACGACACCCAATCACCTGACCGCGTTCGAAGTTACACGGAGAGCCCCATTCTGCTCTCTCACGATATCTAATGACTACTGAGGTCGCTGATATGGATTATCTCGCAGTTGTGGCAGCATTATGCATCTAATATGAAAAATATATGTTTTTGGGGGTGTCTGGATACTTTTGATCACATATAGGTTCGCCAGACGCCCGAGCTTCACAATGGGATCTAAACACCATGCCAAAGGAAAACTTCGTGCAAAGGACAGGTATCTCAGAGATCAGCGGTGCGTAGATTTGGCAGGTGACTATTTCGAAGGATAGTACGGTAACTGTATTTCACAGTTCAACCACGTTAACGTTATTGGTCTATTCACCGAAATTTATTGTCTGAGGTTGTATAACCGTAGTTATGTGGACTGATAGCTCTCTTCTGGATCAGTAAATACAAGTGTTTAAAGGCGCCAATTTAATAGGTAAGAACTGGGTACCTTAATTAGAACCGAGGATATCGCAAAACAAACCGATTAAAATATTCACAGAAAGGACAGAAGGAAATCGCTTTTGGGTATAAGTAAGGGAACGCGAAAGTTACGTGAATTCTGATCCTTGACGACAAATCTGTGGATGAGTACCTTTCGTCTAAAAATCGGCAGAAAACCCTCTGCCATGCACTTAAATGTGATTAGTGAAGTATTTATTCAGATGCTATGTACATGTGTGGAATGGCTTGGCCGACTAACTTCGGTTTTCATTTTTTTTTTTTTTTTTTTTTTTTTTTTTTAATATTTAAGATTAGTTTTTCCTCGCCAAAAGTTCAAATACAAATAAACTCAGCGAAAGAAGTAAAGAAATTATGCTGTTTTAACATACAAAGCGAAATCATTAACTCCGTGTTCCAGGTAATTAAATGTTACTTTGTATTTCTGAAGCTAAAATTGTTTTACTTAATCTGTCGCTGACATAAGCTTTCGAAACTACTGCCGTCTCAGACTGGTAAGCTAAACAATAAGTTATAACACTATTGGCTCTTTGGTGTATTATAAAATTAACAGCACCATGTACTGGTTTTTTGGTGTACCATGCAATTAACAGCAGCATCTATAGGTTCCTTGCGCCGTACTACTAAGCAAAGTAGACTCATAAAATTTTAAACTAAGCTATATTTTTTCCTCTAATACAGTGTTTATAAAATGAGGTTTATATGTTGTCTGTAAGAAACATGTAGTTACATACGAAAATTCCTCAAATAGTTTTGCAGATTATCGTGTTCAGACACACATACCGACGGCTTTAGGTAAAACTGTAATCCACGCGGAAGTGGCCGAGCGCTCAAGGCGCCTTGCTACGGAGCACACGGTTGCTCGCCGTCGGAGGTTCGAGTCTTCCCTCGGCCATGGGTGTGCGTGCGTGCGTGTGTGTGTGTCTGTGTGTGTGTGTGTGTGTGTGTGTGTGTGTGTGTGTGTGTGTGTTGCCCTTAGCATAAGTTAGTTTAAGTATTTTGTAAGCCTAGGGACTGTTAATCGCAACAGATTTACAAACATATGAATTTAAAACTGTAAATTACGATTTTTTCCTGAAACTAGCTTGATTAAATAATGCCTATATTTTTGAACAAAATACGCTGAAGTTACTTGTGAAACCCGCATTAGATTAGTAGTTTCAAAGATAATAGTGTTCAAACAGACAGACGGTTAAAGGTAAAATTTTAAATTCGCGGTATATTTTGTTGCCCTGATTAGATTGTGATGGAATTGAGTCTTTATGTTACCTCTAGACTTGATCGACTGTACTGTGAAAACCCTATGAAAAAATCATCCATTAATTTTGTAGATAAACGTGTTCTAAAACAAAATTTGTCAATGCGGTTTTAGATAGAAATTGTTTAAAAAACGATATCTTCTTTTCCAGCATCCCATTTTCCTGGAATAAAGTCTATATATTGCACCTAGCATCTCTTAAGTTACCTGCGATAATCCATGGAAATTCTTTCAGTAATTTTGAAAGTTAAGCTTAACAAACAAACATTTTTGAACACAAGTGAAGGTACATGATCGTTATTTCATCAGAAAAATTCACTCTGTTATTTACAATCAATTTGCTGCACCTGCGTGAATGCGAAAGTGATTTGGAATGTGAATAACGTGGCTTTCGTGAAGTGTTAAGATTGTTCTCTCGTACTTCGTTTTATCCACTTCATCGAAATGCCGCATCTACACTTTGAGGACTAATGCAAGCACGTTCAGGTGTACTGCTGTGTACTATGTTTTGCGCTATTGTAAGTGCTTTAAGCAGAGATGTTTGGTGCTGCTGATTGAATATGTAATGATACACTCACGACATTAAATTACATATAATTTCCTTTCTATCGTACTGATATCTTGGTACTTGAGGTGCAATGCAACGTTTTGCAAGGAAATGACGCATACCACTGATCTGTTATTCCAAGCAAGGTTTCGTACGGTTCGGAGAGTTCGAGGTCAAAGGTGCCTCTTGTGAAATCCAGAGGTTCAAAATTACCGTGCTTATGAACAAAATCACGAAAATCATTTTTTATTCGTTTTTGCACATTAGTCCGCAGATATTTAAAATGCTCAGTTTTTAAGCTATATACTATAAACATTTATCTAGAAATGCCATTTTTCCGTTTTCGAATATGTTTGTCCGTTATCAAAACACACCTGGAGCATGGTGATGTTTGGGTACCAAAAATGGTAATTGTGCTGAGAAACGACGCTCCAACCACTACGAAACTTACCATCCGATTTCAAGAAATCTATCCAACGAAAAAAGAAATGATTTTGGCTTATAGTTTGATTTAATCGTTCCATGAAAAATATATTTGATTTTATAAAATATTTACTTCATCATTGAAGCAAAAGACACAGTCTCTACCTTTATTTGAAAAACATGATTAATTTCGTCAGTCATTTTCAAATGTTGCATTTGTATTACAATGAAAAACAGACAAAAACCGCGAAATGTCTACACATGGCGGCCGTTACGAGATACTCACCATTCCATTTTACGAAAACTATTCTGTGATAGAAAATGACTTTGGGCGTTATACTTGTTATCTTCTCGCGATAAGTGACTGAATTTCTGTCTCTTATTCGTTACACTCTTTATATTAATGTCTCGAAGTATATAAAGAATCGAGGCAATTTGTTTTATATAAGAAGCACACTCAGTTACAGCAAGAAAGAGATGTTAACAAGCCAAAAGATGCTACTTCTGGAGCACAAAGGAAGCAAGTACGTCCCTGTTTAAAAGACGCAGACAGAAAAGTGGGAAGCCAGCCTCCGTAGTCCCTATTTCACCTTCCTCCCTAAAACTTTTGGCATGCTAAAATAATCGATTTTTTGTGCTGAAAGGGAGCAGCAGAAGTGAAGTGAAAAGGAGAGGAGGCAGCACCAGTGGGAGAAAAAGAGAGACGAGAAAGTCGTGGTGGGAGAGAGAATAGCTGTAGAAGAAACGATAACAGCACTGGTAGCAAAAGAGGAAGGAGACAATGGAAATGAAAAAATAAATGTGAATGGAAGGCATACATATGCTCAGGGGTCTTGATGGTCCACAACAGCAAAATTTAGCATCAAAAAAAAATTATTGCCGGCCTGCTGGTCAGAATAATAATAATAATTTCGTGTGGCTCGTTGGCCTGGTGCAAGTCTTTCAGTTGGACACCATTTCGATGACTTGTCTGTCCCTAGCCTACCCCAGTTATCCAACCGGGGAACGGGGACCTACAGCTAAACCCTTTCATTCCCAGTGTATTAAAAACTGATTTACACCTTATTTTGTGTACTAATCTTCAAAGTAGTATGGTTGTTGAATAATATGCTTGTGATAGGCCTACGACATTTTGCCGCTTGGTACGGCGTGTAGCCACTTCTGAAGCATTAATTTATCCGTCTTTGAGGTTGCGATACGATTCCGTCTGTATATGTGAGAGTGAGTGTGAGTTTGGTTCGTGTTATTTTATTTCAGCAATAAATTGTCTTGTCTTTGGTGCCGTGGCGAAGATTACGCTGGCGTTATTGATCTGGCAGTGTTATCTACCTACAAAATAACGTCCCAAGTAATAAAATCCCTTGATACAAACGCCTGTGTTGCGCATGAAATACATGACATAAAAAACAACAGTTCGATCAAAAATTTTAAAACACATATTTTGCTGTTTAGTGCACCGCACTTTTATAGAAAACACTAGATTTTAATTTTTCCATAGCTGAATTCATAATGTGGGTATGAGAGGGTTAACGTGGAATCCGAATCACGTGTCGACTCCTCACATCTTTTGAGAGGTGAAGGATGGGGTAAATCGCAGACTGAAAAAATGCGAGGTCCGACCGCGTCCCGAACCCGCGTCACTTCGGTTTGAAGCTTTTTCTCCCTCCCTCTGTGGGTAGTTCCGTTCGTTAAGGTCGCTGATGTTTTTTGCTTGTTATTGTTCGTTGTGTCCCTGGCTCAGCTTTTTTATTACAGAGGGCGTTCAGTCCTCTAACCGGGCGCGCTAAGCCATGGTGTCCGGCGAGTCGAGTGCTTTACCCCAAGAGCACCGGGCCCGACAACGGTCATAAAACCGAGTAAACCATCCAGAAGAAAATGTGTGGCGCAGGAAATTGTGACTCAGGAGACCAACAGCAGATTATGAGACAGCAACGGACAGTGGAAATGTAAGAGGAAAACTATGGCACAGAGACTGTGGTAAAGAGTCAGTTGCAGATAAGCCGCGGAAAAGGGCGCGCTGGCGGTCGCTGCCGTCGAATGTTCGAGTTCTCCTTCGGGCATAGGTGTGCGTGTTGTCCTTAGGATAGGTATGGTCCATTAGGATTACAAATATTTTAACATATTTTTTTCCTCTTCTAATTTTTCAATGGCAGAGAAGGAGAACGTGCTGGTGAAAATCAAGAGAGGGTTGTGGCAGTGGGAGAGAAAGACAGAAGAAAGTTCAATTAAGAGGAAAAGTGGACAGTGGCACAGAGTTATATGTAAACAGTTGCAGTGAGAGAGAGAGAGAGAGATGAGCGTACTAAAAACCTGCACCATGAGGAGAGATTTGGAAAAAGCAATTAGCATGATCTGTGTTAAGATGAAGGGAAATGTTCGCATGCCAAAATTTTTCGTGAGAAAGGTGCAATTAGGCCGGAGGTAGCTGGTTCCCTACTTTTGTGTAAGACTCTTTTAAACTGTATTTTTTTAATGCTTCGACAGAAATATTTTTTTAGCTTGCTTCATGACCCTTGCGTACTAGAAAGTAGCCAACCACTGTTCTAGACCGTATTACTGCGCTATCGACACTAAACTTACAAGTTCATTTATTGATAAAAGATTCTTGCAAGTTATGGAGCACTTCAACTTGACGGAAAAGTAGAAATAACAATAAAATGTTGTTTCTCAAATGATTTCAAAGAATCTTCGTGGAATGCTCTTCTTTTCAACCTATATCTACATAAATACTCTGCAAGTCACATAGAAGTGCATGGCAGAGGGTTCATCGAACCGCTTTTGTGATGTTTCTCTGCAGTTCCATTCTCTAATAGCTAGCGGGGAAAAACAACACCTAAATCTTTCCGTTTTCGATCTGATTTCTCTTATTTTATTTTGATGATCGTGTCTCCCTATGTATGTGAGTTTCCCTATATGTTCGCACTCGGAAGAGAAAGTTGGTGATACAAATTTCGCAAACAGATCACGTTGCAACAAGTAACGCCTTTATTTTAATGGTTTCCACCATAACTGGTGCATCATTCCCGTGGCACTCTCTCCCCTATATCGTGATAATACAAAACGATTTTTCCTTCTCTGACCTTTCTCTAAATCGTCCGTCGGTCCCACTTGGGGAACCCACAATGCGCAACAATACGACGCACAAGTGTGGTGCAGGCAGTTTCTTTAGTAAAACTGTTGCATAGTCTAAGTGTTCTGACAACGAAACGTAGTCTTTGGTTCGGTTTCCCTATAATATTTTCTGTGTGTTCTTTCCAATTTAAGTTTTTGTAATTGCTACTCCTTGGTATTCAGTTGAATTTATGGCCTGTAGTTTCGACTGATTTATCGTGTAAATGAAGTTTAGCGGGCTCCTTTTAGTGGTCATGTGGATGACTTCACACTTATCATTATTAACGATCAATTGCTACTTTTTGCACCATGCAGATATCTTATCTACCTCGAAAAAAAGATTATACATTCACAAAAGATATAATTTATCCCTGTCTAAATACAGGTCACTTTCTATTTCTATTCGGGATGTGCGTAATTCATACGTGCAAGTTAAAGACGGGAAATAGTCTTAGATACAATGTTTCATCGTCCGTACAACATACGATTTTAATTTATCACAGTGATTATGACAGTGCTCGTATTTCCTCGTGACGACGTATTTAGAGGATTCAGAGTCGTTGCAGTTGTGAGAAACAATTCCGGCATTATTGTACACCACCGATCTCACCTGAAGATGGTGGAAAGTTGGACCACTGGAATATCGTATCGTGAGAATGGTGAAATACGGCTGCGAACCCGTGGATAAACATTTTTTTACGCCAAGAAAATCTACACAATCGCATGCTTATAGTTTCTTTGCAAGATCTATATTTATTACAAAAGGTATTTCTTCAGAGATTAAACCGATGATCTAGATCAGCAGTTCCTATACTTTTAACGCAACGGAACATCCAACAGACCCCTTTAATCTTAAACCCACATCAAATTATTACAAATAAAAGATGCTGCAATTTAAAAAAGAAATACGTTCTCAGTTACACAATTTCATTCTTTACTTACAAAGTGTGGAATTGTTTCACTGCCTTATTAACAACTGTTTTAAAGTTTAGTATTATATCCGACAGTTGTGTCCACATCATGTCTTGAGCAGTATCCTTTATCGACCTATATTCATTTCTGTATAAGGTGGCAAGCTCGTTTCACGATGACATGTTTTGTCAATAGGTAGGAAAGTTAAAATACCTTTTGGGTACATCAAGGTATTTATTCTTCAGACTAAGCGAAAACACGTTCATTGACACTGATTCAAATGCGTGTCTTAATACGAATGAACTTCGAAGATCAATGAGTATTTCGTACTCCAGGACGATTAGCATCGCAGGTTGACTTTCAATGGTAAATTCATTTTGTACTGAATCCATGTCAATATCAGCAGTTGTAAATTAAATGACAAAAGAGTTTAGCATATTTAGCCAATGGCCAGTGATGATATATCTCATTTCTTACAAAAAATTGAATGCAAGTGGGATTTTTTTTTTTTTTTTACGTGGGTAATCGGGAATTTTAATTTGTTTTCACAGGCTTATAGTTTGCTCCTCACGATCATTAGAGTTGTAAATTTCCCATGCGAAAGGAAGACTAAATTTATAAGTATTGATACGGCATCTATTCTTTTCGAACATGTCCGAAAGAACAGACACCATTGGGTGACATTAACAGCCCTAATTTTACGAATTCGAAATATTTAAACTTTCGACCGTTTAAGGACATTGAAATAAATCCAATGGTAAAGATGAAAATTTGTGCTGGACCGGGATTCAAACCCTGATTTCCCGCTTCGGGTCAGTGATCGCCTTAACGAATTAGGCTACCCAGGCACGTTTCCGCACACAACTATTGTAGAGTCCCCTGCACATTAGTACAACTTGTTCGCAATCTACACAGGATCCCCACAAGGGATCCAGCGTATTAATGCGTCCGCATTTAAATAGTCAGTTGCCTGTTTTGGGCATATTTTACAAGTTTTGGTATGGTGTCTGTTACCCATTCGGGTGGGTGACCATACCACTTTCAAATATAAAACTAAAATATCTTACGAACTGAAAAAGTAAAATTGTGTTTTAGTTTCACGATATTATTTTTCACTCCATATAAAAACGTAACAGTTAAGTTCGGCCGCTTCTTTATTTCAATTATAATGCATATGGACTAATGTTTTAAGTTTACAGTTTTTCTGGAGTAAAAATTTCACATTAGACCCGACAAAGTTGCTTTTTTCTTTTGTGTAGGAATATTATATAAAACTGGTTCTTGCTTCAGTATTTGCATTCCAAGAATTCCTTATGAGATGTAATGGATAAGAAATCGTTTGTGTAGGGCAACCTTAAAACGCTAAAACTGTCAGCATTTGACGACGACTCCCTGATGGACCTATGTGGTTATTCTTACTTGGCCACTTTCTCTAAATACTCAAGCCTTAACTCATTTTAAATCAGAAAAGGAATAGTATCGAATGCTTTTAAATATATCTTTGAAGTATTCATCAGTACTTATTTACGCGAGCAAGCATTTTGAAAGGTTTTTTTTTTTTTTTTTTTTTTTTTTTTTTTAATAAATTCTAGACTGAACTGTGTATAAAACAGTTTAAGTCTAAAACATCTTCAGTCTCTATATGGAAACTATTATTTACACCAATAGTGAACACTTTAACAAATCTCACTGATCTTGAAATTTAATTCGTATAAAGCAAATTTTTCATTGGACAAAATAGAGATATTTTGGACCTGTAATGTGATACTGGATCGAGAAATTTTAATTTCTCGAGGAAGATTGGTCATACTCTTAAAAAGGGGGGAATGATTGGTGTAGCTGATTCCTTAGTAAGACTGTAGCCGATTTTCCTTAACTTAAAGACTGGTAATCTTAATTTTTTTTAAAGTACCCAATATCAGGGAAATTTAACTGAAAACATTTAAGGAATCTTGTATTTAGTGTTCATTAAAAAATAAACAATTTTTCAGGTTTTTGCAATACAATGTTTTACCAACGTTGGTATAAAGTACGCGATCTCTCTCTCTCTCTCCCCTGTACTACGAGAGTTAAATCGCCCACGCAGCGTGTAAAGAAAGGATTGGGAGAAAAAGTGCTGACGAATATACTGTTTTCAAATATAAATAAGATTTTCACATTTTGATGCTGTTAATTATTTTATTGCTGCAACAGCTGTTTCGGCCTTAGGCCATTTTCAAGAAATCTGTGAACGAACAAATGGATTAAGATACTTTCTTACATAAAATTAGAGATAAATATAATAAACTTACCTGTCATAAGCTTATTGATCTTTTTGCTACGCTAATTGTAAGTTTGTACTTATTGCCTGTAACTACGACGAACAATTTTATTAAATCTTTATGATGTTCGTATGCACTGTTAAATGACAGTTTCCTTTTAATTCTGAATGTTTCTTTTCGTAATTTTATATTATCTTTGATCATGCAATAGTGTGCCTATGGTTTCTGGAGATGTTTTTTCAAAGCTTTATTCGTTTGACTGTATCATCTATGGTTAAAATTTTATTCGTAAATTCGTACTATCTTTGTATACGAACAGGTGATTCTCTGGATTTACCCACAATCCCACTTTATAAGATCTTTAAAGTTTTCTAAATAAATACTATGTTTAAAATTATGTGACCATTTAGAATTACGTTGGGAAATGCTTCTGCGTGGATGTATGTTTCTAATTCTAATTTATTTACCTTTATATGTATCTCTCGATTTTATGTAAAAAAGTATCTCAATCCAAAATTGTCTACATGTTAGTTCACAGATTGCTTGAAATTGACCTATGGCCGAAACAGCTGTTGAAGTAATAAAATAATTAGCGGCATCAAAAAGAAAAACCTTATTTATAATGTCGTTTTCGATGTATATTTTGCTGAGGGCCTAATATTGAAGAAAATGTTTTAAAATGGGTATAGGCACCTTAACATTGGCATGATAGCCAGAAACACGCAATGTATAGATTTTTAAAATTATTTGTGGCTGGTCGGTTTCTCTTCAACACTCTAATATAAAAAAAGATTTTCAGGGTATTTTGAAATTCTCGTTGCAAACTTCGAGTACTAGGAGGAGTACATGAAATTTTTATAAGGAGCCCATGTCTGGAAATGTCATCCAATGACGCTATGAGAACTTTGCGAAACAAATCTACTATAATCTCTTTGCCGTCATATTTTAAGAACAGGTACTATGAAAAAAAAGTAAACGCTAGTATAAAATACATACCTTACATGTATAAGTACTTAGCAAGTAGAATCGTTCACAGCGTAGAAGATCAAGAAGTGCTGATAGATATTAAGGTGTGCATTTTAGGGACCACATTTTGTTGTTTTCTGGTCCATACTAGTTCATTTCAAAATGTTAAAAGCAAGGATATCGCAGTAGTTCAAGTGATTTGTTTCAGATAAAGAAGTGCTCATAGCCTCTTTGGATGACTTATCAGAATATTATGTTGTGATTATTTGGCATATTTCGCCACGTTGAGAACGATATACAATTTTTAATGTGTAAACCGTACGGTATGTTAGACTTTTCTCGCAAGTAATTCTTAAATACCCATTTCAGCGATATTACTCATCATATTCAGGCTTTTTAAAATGGAGATCACTGCGGAACTTTCGATGCTTTACACGAGTCTCCCGTCATATTATAAAAGTAAAAGGCCTTTTCCTACTTTTACAATATGACGAGAGACATGCTGCTCAAAGCCTCAAAAGTTTCAAAATGATGTCTATTTGTTTTTAATTTGAAGTGGCGATTTACGTAATTTAGACCTGCAATTAAAATAAATAATTACTTGCTATCAAAGCCTAACAATCCTTTATATAAGACTAAGATACGGTTATCAGGACATCTGCAAATGAGATGCATGGTTATTGTGATTTCTACATAGTCTTTTATTTAAGCCACTATCGGTTTCAGGGCGTTGTAGTCCCATCTTCAGGTAAACAAATAACTGCGAACGTACAGAAGGGGATAAAAATATAATATGAACACCGAAAAAAAATAAAAAAGGTGACACAAATTATTTCGTAGACTGCTCAATTCGGGCTAGTCAGTACACGCCCTGCAACATAGTGCGATGCCAGATTCTAGAAAGAAAAAGAGGACCTCGTAAAGAACAACGGACCAAAATATGGTGACTAGATACAGGGTGGTTCTAAAATATTTGTCAAAAATGAAACTACAGGTAGAGGGGACCGCAATAAGCAAATTTCGTATAGGATTGTGTAGTCGGTAATGATATATTACAGCGTAATCGTGTAATGAAGTATGAAAGAAAGGAAACTGAAAAGGTAAGTAAAGACCACTTCCCTGGCCATCTGATTTAACCTGCATGGATTTCTTCCTTTGGGGTCATATTAAAAGCCTGGTGTATGAGAATCCTGTCGCATTTGAAGAAGCTCTAGTTGCCCGCGCGTCTGTTGCTGCTGGACATGTGGTCGACATGCCTGAAGTCTTTTCTAATGTACATTGTTCCATGCACCGTCACTGTGAATCTTGTCGCTCTTTGGAGCCCCTCTTGTAAACTATCAATAAATAAAAATTTTTGTCTTTACTTTCCCTTTTAGTTTCCTCATTTTTCCTATGCGCTGTAATATGTCATTACCGACCACACATTCATATGCGAAATCTGATTATTTCAGTCCCCTGTACCAGTCATTTCATTTTTGACATATATTTTACGACCACCCTGTATATGGAGAGGAAAGTAAGATGTTCAAACGTTTGTAAATCTACGGGATTTAACCACACTGGTCATCAGTCCCTAGGCTTACAAACTACTTGAACTATTTTCTTTTTTGAATTTATCAATTGTTTTAAAAAATTATCAATTGTGAAAGACGCCGATTTGATATTGGACTTGGACCCATGTATTCGGCCCTATTGAATTTTTAACTAATTGATGGATGAAAGCAACTAGAATGTTGGGACTCAGTAACGAATTATGACGAGAGAAATAATTTAACACCTGAAGATGCGTCTCTACTGACGCGAAACCGGTAGTGGACCTGTATATAAAAAGGATCTCAATAAAAACAGCTGACGCGGTTCCAGAATTTATTGGTTGTTTTATGAGAGGACATTTTTAATTGTTTCTTCTACTATATAAAGTCTTATAATCAATTTTTAAAACAATTGATAATTTTTTAAACAATTGATAATTTTTTAAACAATTGATAAATTCAAAAAAGTAAATGAATTTACTCAGCTTCGGATGACCCAATTATAAAATAACCTGTACTTGAACTAACTTATGCTAAAGACAACAAATACTCCCATGCCCGAGGGAGGACTTGAACCTCCGAACAGGGGCGCGCGCGCGCGCTCCGCAGGTAGGCGCCTTGGAACTCTCGACCACTCCACCGCGGCGAGGAAAGTAAAATCACATAAATATACACATGGTATATCTGCCACAGGCACTGACAGGTCCGAATTGCACAGTCTATAACATAATACGAGTCGCCTTTTTAACTTTTTTTTAATTCATCTAGTGTCTACATCATATTTTTATTCTCCCCCCCCCCCTACACGCCCACTTCTACGTTCCTTTTATTTGTTGAACTACAGATGGGACTATTACGTCCCGAAGCTAGTAGTCGCTGAAATAAAAATCTGAATGCTACTGAAGCGGGTTTTCTTCCATGTACAACTTTAAATAAGGTTTAGTCATTAAGAATATTACGTTCTCACCCTCCCCCCCCCTTTTCTCTTTGCTCGAAGATTACAACGGAAATTTTCGAGACCATGCATTTCTAGAGCAGCATGGTATGTTACTGACGAACCTCCGCTCGGCAAAGTGCAAAACACGAGCTACATCAACATGTGGTTGAGCGGTGACGTGGTGAGAAAACAGTGCTCGTGGAACAGCGGCCGCACGTGAGAGTGAGAGGCGTGTGACAGCGGCAGAGTGGATACGAGTGAGTGTGCGTGTGGGCGAGATACGCACCAGTTGTGAGCGACGCCGGTGGCGGCCATGGGTCGTCGGCAGCAGCAGCGGCAGCTGTGGCTGTGGCGCGGCCGGCGTGAGCTCCCGGCCAGCAGGCACTGAGGCCACGGCGCTGGCGCTGCCCGGCTCGCCCGCCCCCTGCGCGCGCACGCCTGCGGCCGGTGGCGCGCCGCGGGTTGCCTGCGTGGAGGGGGCGCCCGCCACGCACAAACCACCCGCCAAGCGCGCTCTTCAAAATTACACGCAGCGCAAGCAGGCAGTCTGAAAGCTGCTCGTAACGCCGCGTCTAGCATCTCTCAAATATTCAAGCAACGGCATGACTGATTTATATGCTTTTTCAAATCAAATGTTCAAATGTTTGTATAGTTTATGCGACTTAACTACGGGGTCATCAGTCCCTAAACTTACAAACTACTTATGAACTACTTACGAACTAGGACGGCACTAATATCCATGCCCGAGGGGGGATTCGAACCCCCGACCGTAGTGGCCGTGCAGACCGTGACTGGAGAGCCTCAGTCCCCTCGGCCACCGCGACCGGCTATATGCTTTTTATTTGACAATCTGGATGAATATTCTGCTGTCATGTAGGGCAAGCCAAAGAATATAATATAATATAAAACTTCCTGGCAGATTAAAATTGTGTGCCGGAACCGGGACTCGAACCTGGGACTTTAGCCTTTTGCGGGAAACCGCACTACCGACTGTGCTATCCCGACACGACTCACGATGCCGCCTCACAACTTTACTTCCGCCAGTACCTCGCCTCCTACTTTCTAAACATCACAGAACTCACCTGTGAAACATGCAGGACTAGCACTCCTGGAAGAAAGGATATGGTGGAGACATGGCTTAGCCACAGCCTAAGGGATCTTTCCAGAATGAAACTTTCAGTCTGCAGCGGAGTGTGCGCTGATATGAAACTTCCTGGCACACTCTGCACACTCCGCTGCAGACTGAAAGTTTCATTCTGGAAACATCCCTTAGACTGTGGCTAAGCCATGTCTCCACCATATCCTTTCTTCCAGAAGTGCTAGTCTTGCATGGTTCGCAGGAGAGCTTCTGTGAAGTTTGGAAAGTAGGAGGCGAGGTACTGGCGGAAGTAAAGTTATGAGGCAGCATCGTCAGTCGTGTCGGGAGAGCACAGTCGGTAGTGCTCTTGCCCGCGAAAGGCAAAGGTCCCAGGTTCGAGTCCCGGTTCCGGCACACAATTTTAATCTGCCAGGAAGTTTCATATCAGCGCACACTCCGCTGCAGTGTGAAAGTTTCACTCTGGTATATATATATATATATATATATATATATAGAATATTTATATTATATTACCAGAATGAAACTTTCACACTGCAGCGGATAAGACTTGCTGTTCGTTAGTCTCGCTAAAACTCGAGAACGGCTGAACTGATTTGGCAAACTGTAGTCTTGAAATATTAGTGTAAGTCCAAGGAAGGTTTAAAAAGTGATAGCATTTGGAAAAGTCCTGAAAAGAGGAAAATCGGGAGAAACTGAAACAACTTTTTCCAGTGAGCTATCTATACTGTTAGCCCAATTACGATAAATATTTGTAAATTTCATGTTGAAAGCAAGAGGAAGGTTCGCAACAAATAAAACTTCGGAAAAGTCGCCCGGAAAGTAGGAAAAATTAGAAAAAACCGAAAGCGATTTTTTCTATGGATAACAATCAATTGCCACATGGTTCTAAGAACATCACTTGAGTACGGCTTGGCAGGACAAGGTTTCTATGAAATAAATAAGATGCACGTTCTTATGAACTAAAAATTTGAAAATTTACGAGAAACTGAAATAGCTTTTTTCAAAGCGATATCAATATCATTCGTCTGATTTCCATAAAAGTTTGCATATTTGACGTTCAAAGCAAGAGTAACGTTATTATGAAAGAAAAATTTGGAAAAGTTTCCCGGAAAATTGGAAAATTCATTAAAAAAATAGAGATTTTTCTATGAAATATCAATACCATGCATCTGATTGCGATAACATTTTGTACATTCGACGTTCGTAGCGAGAGGAAAGTTTGCGTGAAGTAAAAGTTTGGAATAGTTGGCCAGAAAATAGGAAAATTTGTGGAAAAAAGAAAGAGCTCTTTTATTTCGTACGATTGCAATAAAATTTTGCTCATTTGACGTTCAAAGCAAGAGTACATACATATTAGCACTGCCTTCGTGAAATAAAGGCCGTAGCACAGCCTTGAAGACGTCATGCATTGGGGCGGGCTGCGACCTTGATTTCGCGAAGGCAGTGATATTAGCAATTGCGAAGCATTGCCGGGTCGACTACATGACTAGAAGTAAAGAGTAAATAGTTTTCGCTCTATATACCTCAAATTTTAAAAAAATCTGGAATTAAACATTTCCTGAAGTATCTTATCCGGTACTTTAACGCTCAAGCTATTTCCACAACAGATTTCATCACAATAGATTCAGTGGTTTATGTAATGATATATAGCCAAATCGGTTCAGCCATTCTCGAATTTTAGCGAGACTAGCGAACACCATTTCATTTTTATCTTTGAAAGTTCACTACCTGATGATGTCTTTATAAAACTACTGGATCTAAAATACACGATTTAAATTAATATCTGATTCCTTAATTCCTCCTGGCGAATAACAACTTCGAAAAACTTACGGGTATGCTGCCAGGTACCAAAATCGACGACGTCCGATATTTCGGTAGGAGACCACCCTGCCATTTTCAAGGCGAAACTGCCGTCGTAGATTTTGGTACCTGGCTGCATACCGGTAAGTTTTTCTAAATTAATATGGTTTATATTAAGTGATACTAAGTTCACCGAGTCATCTAGTATAATATTATATCCTCGTGTGAGGATCAGAGGAACGTAACTCAATTTTAGCCACTTTACAGGACAGACGAAAAACACAATTTTAAGATGAATATTTCGTTTCTCTGTGACTAAAACAAACTTTATTGAAACATTTCTGCACTGTGACAATTGGTACACAAGTCCTGCCCTTTTTTGTTGCTTGACTGGGCAACAAATGCTTGTCGTACAGTCAGGCACACAAGAACAGATATGACGAACATGCCTGAGAAACTAAAGGAGAACCTACTTTCTGTTCTGCATCGGAATTTCTTTTGGCACTGAAATGGCATGACAAAAAAGATGTATATATGCTTTCAACAGTCGACTCTGCAGAAATGGTGGAAACATCAAAGATGGATCGTCAGACAGGCTCAAAGCAATTGAAACCTTCAGTAGTATTAGACTACTACAATAAATCAATGGGATCTGTCGATGAAGGTGACATGGTAAAGACTGGAAAGCGTAAGAAAATCCACTAAATGGTATTTCAAGTTGTTTGTCACATTGTGAGCATGTCACTTTTCAATGCAAATTCCTTATATAAGAAATCTGTAAGGAAAATTAGCTATGCCAAATTTCAAATGGGAGTCACGCAGGAAATCCTAGAAAAATATAGTGTGGAAAAAAGAAGATTGAGTGGAGGAAAAGATCAGAATGTCCGTCAAGACTGACAGCAGGGCCTCACCTAGCTGCCGAGTGGAGCAGCTACAGAACTTGCGTTGTCTGTAGAGCGCAGGAGAAGCGGAAGCATACTAAAACGTATTGTAAGGAATGCAATACAACACTTTGCGCATTTCCCTGGTTCAGGATTTACCACACACTTAAGAATTGCCGGCCGCGGTGGCCGAGGTGACTGAGGCGCTCCAGTCACGGTCGGCACGGCCACTACGGTCGGGGGTTCGAATCCCCCCTCGGGCATGGATTTTTGTGCCGTCCTAGTTCGTAAGTAGTTCATAAGTAGTTTGTAAGTTTAGGGACTGATGACCCCGTAGTTAAGTCCCATAAGCTTAACAAACATTTTTTGAACTTAAGAATTTTTGAAATGTTATACTGTGCAATGTTATACTCGTAATGTAATCCTACTGAAATGTAATGTATGCCAGTTGTAAATAAATATTATTGAACTAGTGAAATATCCATTTATAATAATAAATAGGGATGGGCTGTGAGTGCTCTCGAGAAACGCACGATGCTAAGGCAAACTCTCGAGTTCTCTCGAGAAGTTGTCGACAGTGCCGCCGCGCTCTCTGGAGGCTGAGTGAAAGTACGGGGAAACGTTAAGACAGAGCAGTCTTACACTACGTTTACATGTAACTCATCTTTCGGAAGACGAAAATCGATTTTCGTAAACCGTTTTCGCTGTTGTGTTTACATGGCACAGCCTGAATTGGATTTCCTGATCCACTTAAGATGGCGGCTGAAAAACAGCTGATTCAGTCCCCGATTTAGTCAGCATAATCGCTATTATTCTTTACTTAAATACACAGATTCATGATCACTCTAATATTAATACTTTTATTTCACATTAGAATATATCACTCTGTCCATATGTGCCGAAAATTCTTATAAAAAAAAATACAATCTGACAAGCCATGAACGCTTCAAAAACGGTTGTGTTTACATGGGCACGAAAATCGATTGTCGAACTGGAAAACTGCTTTAAGAAGTGGATTTCCAGAATCGATTTTGGAGTGTTTACATGACCAACTAAAAGCGGAATTGGGAAATCGGTTTTCGAAATCCGGTTTTGGGAGCCCATGTAAACAGGGTGTTAATCGACGTCTTCTGTATCTGCAAGAAAGGAAATGGATTATTATTATTAGAATGTTTCGCAGAAGAAAAATCATAGGATGATTATTAAAACACGTATCTTACACGAAACAAGAAATTCATTGTCATCAAAAACTAATATGGATTCCGCATGTATTGATACTTACATAAGAGAAAAATGCTACATGTTACACCGAAAAAACCCTTACTTTTAGTAATTGTAGAAAAATATTCGGCAGAGCTTGTAGTATTAGCCATCGTTATGTACCTAAGCTTTTGTCCTTATTTCAACTTAAAGCTCTGTTCAAAAGTTTGGACAGTGTTAATTTCGATGCATTTTGCATGTTACTGCAGCCAATTAAGAATTACACTTTTCTGACACTAGCGGACTGTTTGAGGCACTATCCAATCTGTATACCGAATTTCCTTTTAATGTAGTTTGAATGGATAACATACACAATAGCTACGTAATTTGTCTGACTTGTAATATAAGAATGCATTCTTGTATCCACGAACGTATCTGTTTGATTTCTACATATGTGTAATATTAGATGTCTTATCATGCCTGTTGCATTTTTTGTTACACTACATCCTCGGTAAAGTACTGACAGCTCTGTCACTTTGGTTTTCGTGTGTCCAATGCCCATATTTAAATGACAATCACAGTGAGCTGCAAGCGTTGCAAATTACTGCAGCACGTGGCGTGGTGCGCTGACCCAGTCGTGCAACACAGTGCCGCTTCTCATGAGCTTCTAGAGGACTGTTTGAGTGCTGGCAGCTCGAGAAATTCTCGATGCGCTAGAGTCGCCGGGCCTCACGTTCCCATCCCTAATAATAAAGCCGGGAAAGCCCACATCCCACCAGAGCTGAAACCAAAACTTGGATCTTCTAGAATATATGAACAAATTATGCGAATTATCTGAAAGATTGAAGAAAACTGATTCTATTCAAAATGGATTTCAGAAACATGTTATTTCTATATTTTCCCTAATAAATATATACTATAACGTCTAATAATTGGGATAACACTGAGAGTGTGAAAGCAGGACAGGAGTAGCGCTATTGAGAGTGTGAGAAATGCGCCGTTCAGCTGGCACAGCCGGGTGTGACTGGTGCTTGTCCATAGCACATGCCATTAGAGTGAAAGGGTTAAAGGTTAATTCTTGTGATGTGATGGCGTTAATTAAAAGTATTTAAATAAAGTGAGAAAAATGAAATTGGAAAGATAAATTACTTAAGGTAAATCATCTTGGTGAAATTTTAGTTCCTATTCTGGTGTTCTCAAGTGATGGTGGCCACCTCAGAAGCTCGGCATTAATTTGCTGAGTACGGACTTGGCGAACCTGCGTTCCTGAGCCGTGGACTGTGTCGCACCAACAATCCGCTACACCGTAAGCTCTGTGCGTGCTTCAACGACCATCGTTCAGTGCGACGGTGGAACGTTGTACGTTTCAGAGCCAGGGGATCTTGGCTTAATCACCCATGTCGCGAGGACTGTACAAACCTCTATAAAAAAATAAAATAAAAATAAAAAAATAAAAAAAATATTAAAAATAAAAAAACTCAATCTCAAGGTGTGCTACATGCCGAGGAGATGCATGGCTGTTGAGGTTGAACAGTCGCTAGCGAGCAACCTCTGAGGAACCCACCAAACCTCAGTTGTATAAGGCTTACCCAGGCAAGCAGGGCTCTGTCTGGATGGACCCTTATTTCCCTAGCTGCTCGTGGGACCAGAATGAAACGAGCCAATAATAGCGTTGCCGGATGTATAACCGGTGTCTCAAAGTGTGGCAAGGTCGAATTTAATGCTGAGAAATATGACCCTCAATCGTTCTCTTCCTTGGCAACGCCATGGGAGGAATGTAGGGCGAGAAGTCGAGGTGAGGCGTATGCTCCCTGATACTTAGTATGTTCCCGGACTGACGGTGAATCGTTTACCACCACAAAGCCCCTGTTTTTTGTTGAAAACCTTGAGGATAAATTCGGCGAGGTGGAGGGCATGTCGAAGATGCGATCCAGCTCTGTCCTTATTACGACGTCATCCCCAGCACAGTCACGAGCATTGCTTGCCTGTGACAAGCTGGGTGATGTTTCCGTAATGATCACTCCTCATAAGAGCCTCAACATGGTACAGGGTATTTTATTCCATAAAGATCTGTTGCAGACTGATGATGAGCTTCATAAGAACTTGGACCGGAGAGGAGTCCACTTTATAAGGTGAGTCCATAGGGGTCTGAAGGACAATAGGGTCGCTACTGGTGCATTCATCTTGGCCTTCGAGGGCAATTCCTTCCCTGAGAAGGTCAAGGTGATGATATACCGTTGTGATGTCAAGCCCTACGTTCCTTCCCCAATGGCTGTTTTAAGTGCTGGAGGTTTGAGCACATGTCCTCCAGGTGTACTGCCAACTTCACCTGTCGAGAGTGTGGACGTGCGGAACACCCTAATGTCCCTTGTGCACCTCCTCTATTTTGTGTGAACTGTGCTCTGTTCTGCATAAGGAAAGAAATATTGTGGAATATAAAACACTGGATAGGCTGTCTTATTCAGAGGCAAAGAGGAAGTATGAAAAACTGCATCCCATCAGCATGAAGTCATCCTTTGCTGCAGCCGCATCATTGTCTAAAGTCATACCACCCTTACAGTCGGTCCTAGTGGGCTCCAAGGCCCAAACATCCACCTCTGCCCCCTTGACCGAGGGGGAACCTCCACTTCCATCGCCCCCAAAGACCCTGCTTTGGGAGCAGTAACCCACCAGCCAACGAGTACATCGGTCCCCGCCCCATAGCCAGTCACAACAGCTTGCTCTAGCTCCTCGCGCCAGGAAGGGGTCACTTAGGTTTCTGACTCAGCGGATGCCAGTGGATGGCGGAAAGTACCGCCAGCTGGTTGTAGGGCTTCACGCCGCTCCTCAGTCCTGGGGACTGAGCTGGCAGGACCCTCCCAGCATGAGAAACCTAAAGAGAAGCGCGAAGAAAAAAGGTAAGAAACCACCCAAGCAGAAGGACACCCCAGTGGCCACCATGCCACCACCTCCCTGCACCTCTTCTTCTGAGGACGAGATAAAGATCCTTGCGTCCCCCAGACTTGGCAATTGCCGAGTCTTCAGAAGCCATGGACGTTGGGGCTCTTTCTCAAAAATCGGCGACAGCAGAAGATACTGTGACCTCTACTGCACTGTCGAAGTCAGCATGTCCCAGCGACCAGGAGGCTCTCTGATCCTCTAGTGGAACTGTGGCGGCTTTTTCCGCCATCTGCCAGAGTTACAGCAATTGTTGTGCTGCTTCCCAGCGTTTTGTGTAGCCCTGCAGGAAACCTGGTTTCCTGCTCATATGACCCCGGCCCTTCGTGGCTATCAGGGCTATTGCAAAAATCGTTTCATATATGACAGGGTCTTTGGAGGTGTCTGTATCTATGTCCTTGCCACTGTCCCCAGTGCTGCTGTGCCTCTGCACACGACTCTTGAGGCGGTGGCTGTTCGAATCCGGGCTATGCAGGAACTGACGATCTGTTCTCTTTACCTTCCCCCACATGAGATGGTTTTAGTTACTGACCTTGCTGCCCTGGTGGCTCAGCTTCTCCCATCATTTCTGCTTCTGGGGAACTTCAATGCCCAACATCCCTTGTGGGGTGGAGCGCAGACAACAGGCCGCGGTAGGGACATAGAAATGCTTCTTTCACTGCAAGACGTCTGCCTGTTAAACACTGGTGCACCCACGAATTTTTGCGTGGCGCAAGGCACGTATTCAGCGATAGATCTCTCTGTTTGTACCCCTAGCCTGCTCCCACATTTCCAGTCCCTTCCCATCCCTCCTACTTTTTCCTGCCCTTACCGTATCGATCCTTGGTCTCTTCCACGTCCACAGCTTCGGCTGGACTTGTCTCATGCCTCGAAAGTGTCTGTAGCACCACTGAGTCTCTGACGCCAGTTTCAGGCGATTTTGGAGTCGTTCTGTGGCACAGAAGTTGTGTACATGGGTGGTTCCCTAGTCGACGGATGTGCTGGATAGCTGGCCGCAGTGGCCGTGGGGACTGAGGCGCTCCAGTCACGGTCTGCCCGGCCACTACGGTCGGGGGTTCAAATCGCCCCTTGGGCATGGATATTTGTGCCGTCCTAAGTATAAGTTAGTTTGTAAGTTTAGGGACTGATGACCCCGTAGTTAAGTCCCATAAGCTGGATACGCTTGTGTCCATGGTGAGCATATCGAGCAGCATTCACTGCCCTGTGGGAAATAATGTGTTCACTGCAGAATTGGTGGCCAACTTCCGGGAACTTGAATATCTAAGAGCGTGCCCTGGGGAGTTTCTAGTTATCTGTTCTGACTCCCTGAGTGGCTTGCAAGCCCTCGCCAAGTGTTTCCCAAAACACCCTTTGGTGCAATCTATACAGAAGTCTGTTTCCAGGCTTGTTCGGTCCGGTCGCTCTGTGGTCTTTGTTTGGACCCCCAGGCGACATCGGCATTCCTGGAAATGAGTGTGTAGATCGGCTGGCTAAACAGGCTACTACCTCCAGTCCGTTGGCTATTGGTCTTCCGGAGAGCGATCTCTGACTGGAGCTCCATCGGAAGATACTTGCCCTTGGAATTCCGAATGGGCTAACTCGGGGCAATCAAACAAGGTCTGTGCCACGAAGCTATCTATGGCCAAATTGAAGTCCTCACTGCGGTCATCTCGTAGGGAATCGGTTGTTCTCTGCCGCCTATGAATCGGCCACACATGGCTAACGCATGGTCACCTTCTTTGGCAGGAGGACGCTCCACAGTGTGACTGTGGCGCCCCCTTGACAGTGGTCCACATTCTGATAGACTGTCCACTTTTAGTTGCCTTGTGACAATCTTTTAATTTGCCAAATGCGCTTTCTTTTATGCTATGAGACGATGCTACTATGGTTGAACGTGTTTTACATTTTATTCATGCAGCTGGTTTTTATCATGTGATTTAATGGGGAGTACCTAAGCCTGATATTTTAGGCACCCACCATTTAAACGGTTTTAATCTGTTTTCACTTTCGTCCCGTCAGTCCCATCTTTGACTGTCATTTCTAGTGTGTGCAGAACGACTGGCTCATCCTCTATTATCTTTGTGATCAGCCAGCCACATTCTTCTGCTGTGTTATTTTAGTGTTGTTGTCTATCTGGTCAACTACTTTGGTGGTTTTCCTTTAGATATTGTCGTCTTAGTACGCATTATCACTTTAACCGTCTCGTGTATTGGACGTGGAGTTCTTTTTACCCGCTAGTTAAGAGATGTGCTCTCTTGGCTAGGAACAGGGGACTGATAACCTAGCCGTTTAGCCCCATTTCAAAACTCCAACAGCAACAACAAGTCATGTTGGCAGCATCAAAGCTTTTCCAAAATGTTAATATTCTTAAAAGTCCGAATGGCTTGATAGTTTCGAGCAGATCATCAAATAAATAAGTAAAGCTGTTTCCTACTCTATGGTTGACAGGTTCTTGTTTGTACCCTTGCCGTTCAGTAAAAGTAACTACCATCACAATAAAGCATTTGTTCTGTGACTCCGGCATTCAGCATCTGTTGCCAAGATTAGTATGCAAGGCCACAGGGGTAAGATCTAAATTTGACCCTTTTAATTTCTCCTCGTTGTGGTAAAGCATATTGTGTTAAAATGTAACTAAAACATTGCTATTAGATACAAAAATCAGCTGTTCCTCCATCTTGCTTTCCCATCAACACTTGAGGCAGGTGTTACAAAACATAACACTTCAAGGTAAGAGTGTGGATGGTGCTTTGTAAAGTTTCACAGAGTTTCGGTAAAATATCCCGAGTTGAATGAATCCAGTGCCCATATTTAAATTATAATCACAGCGAGCGTTGTAAATAACTGCGGAGTGGCGTGCTGCCCCAGTCAACCAGCGACTAGCGCTATGTCTCGTGAGTTTCTCGAGAACTGCTTGAGTGCTTGCAGCTCGAAATTCTCAGTGTGCTCGAATCGCCGCACTTCACAGTCCCATTCCTAATGTATACCTGAGTAGGCACAAAGAGATTTGATTTGGTTTATACACAAAGGGTGTGGGCAGTTCAGAATCCGAAAGAGTATTAAGCATATGTTGAAGTTTTATTCTTTGAAGAATGTAAGCAGAAAGATAATAAAGAACTTAAGAACTTGTACTATATGTCAAAAGGTTAGACTACAACAATGTCCATTTATGATGTATCCAGTTATACCAAAAAACCTACATTAGCTGCACAGTTATCAAATGCTTAATTGAATATTTAGACAATATTGAAAAACTAGGCACATTCTTTCAGATAATGGTACTCAGTTTACAAGTGCTTAAAGAATTTTGGCCATGGAATGTTATTGGATATGTAACAATATCTAAATATAACCTCAATCAAATCCAGCAGAAAGAATTATGAAAGCGCTATCACAGCTCTAAAATTTATGGTTCGGAAAAACATACATCATGGGCTACCCTAAGATCTAAATTTCAGGTCATACTAAATGAACTACCTCATTTATCTACAGGTTTAACACCTCTTGAAGTTCTTAATAAAAAGTTTATAAGAGAACCATTACTAAGATACTTTGCATGGATACCTTGAGACAAAATAGACCAAGAAACACCAAAAGACCAAAATAAGGTACAGGATAAGCTCAAATAGTCTACACAGCACAGATTGAAGTACTCCAATGATAGAGCTATATTACCTGATTATAACGTAAACAATTTGGTGTTGGTTTGAAGTGATGCTATCAGTGCTATAGTGACCTAACCCACAGCACACTTGTTCGTGGGAATGGTCACTGGAAGATATTGACATTTGCAGAATTGATATGCAAAGTAGTGATTGTGGTGTATAGCAATGATTGTGGTATACATAATGTGGTATGGTGTCCGGTAATCGGCTGTATGTGAAGTTAACCATAATAGTGTTCTTAGACAATTTTTTGTGTGGATTAGGCCACTATTGTTTTGGCGCACTTGGCTGTAATACACAAAACATGTCAAAAGTAATTGAGACTCTGGACGTGCTATATCCCAATGGACACACTATAAGAGCTCTGCCAAACACAGACTTAATTAGCTTGCTACAATTTGTACCCCAGTGTACCATGGTTATTACCATAACTTGACGACAACTGCACAGCCGTGTGGTGACACCATCCTTGTAAATGATACAGTTGATGTACATTAATGCCTCATGTATATCTTGTCCAATGTTCGAATAAAGTGTGTAAAGCAATAATGGCCTATGCTCCGGTCTGCTGACATATACTTTCAATCCACTGTTTCATTTATTCGTGCATAATGTCTCTGATATGCTGGAAACCATTTAATGAATTACTCTACTGCAACTGTCTTTGCTATTGGTGTTTTGTTTTTAGCAGGGCATGCACCTTGCTTGTTGATGAGTGGGGTCTGGTGCTGCACTTTGTCACTTTGTGTGAAAGAACCCTTGTAATTCTACTGTCTGATACCTGCAAAATGTTCTTGAAGAACGTGTTGCACACCTTCATGTCCATTTCCTCTTCTTAAGGAAATGGTACAGGCATGTGGTTCCTCGTCACGACTCTGTAGTGTGCGTGCTGTATGGACTACCTTCACCATAGCAAAAATGTATGCTGACTTTGTAAGTCAAAACTATGTAATACACAGAGCAAGACAAACAGATGTTTCTAGGGTCCAGGTCAAAAATGTCGTTCACGTTCCTTCTGACTTGTGCATGCTTGGGACATTTCTGTGGCACTATATTTCCCTACATATTAATGTATTATTCCACTTTCGATCGCTTTTCTTTCCGGATGTTACGTGCCCACAGGCGTGAATTTCGGCCCGTTTTCTACCTCGTTGCGGTGCAATTGTACCACCAATGCTACTATCCCCCTCCGATACGTCCATGGTAGACGTAGTGGGTGTGGTATCCTGTACTCGGTGGATTGGGCTCAGATAACATGACACATAACTCAACCGCTGTACCACTTGTACGCTGGCTGAATTGGGCAAGTGCACATTCCACGTCTGAGGCATCGATAGTGGTGTCCATATCAAATTATATGCATGCAACGAGGGAACATAACACGATCCTTACCTTGCAGTGCGGCTTCGGCATCGTCACCAGGGCTACTGCACATGTCATTTTGTAGCACACACACTAATGACCGTTCAGCAGTGTGTCGTCCATAATACTGTGAGTCTATACTGCAGCTGTGTCCTCAAATGTTCAAATGTTTGTATAGCTTATGGGACTTAACTACAGGGTCATCAGTCCCTAAACTTACAAACTACTTATGAACTAGGTAACACTAAGGACGGCACAAATATCCATGCCCGAGGGGGATTCGAACCTCCGACCGTAGTGGCCGTGCAGAGCGTGACTGGAGCGCCTCAGTCCCCTCGGTCACCGCGGCCGGCTGCTGTGTCCTCCTCAGGCCATCACATGCTGTATGACATATGGTACGCTGTCCCACTGGACTACTCGCTATAAATACATGGCGCAATAGAGGCCTATGTGGCATAGGCCACTATTGTGCCACGTTTTGTATTGTACTACATGGTGCATAAACATCTGATGCTGCCACATTGTCTATGGTGTCCAAATCCAAGTCTGACAATTGTAGGACCTAATGGTAGGACGTAAAGTGATGTTCTGTGTGAATATCATTTTTTACAAAAATGTGGGTTAGGTCGCTATTGCGCTGATAGCCTCAAATTACCATTTAAGTTTGTTTCTTCAAACTAGCAAGTTTTTTCAAAAATGGTGTGTACCTTTTGTAATAACTGATGCCCTCATCCAGAAGGTGTTTACTTGAAAGATCCTAACAATGGAATAGATAAAGGCTTATATAATGTGGACTCAATAAAGCCATATATTGAACCCTTAGGGAAATCAATGCCAGTGTCGATTTGACGGAGTGGAGCACATGTAATTAATATATGGTACAAAACAATGTGTCTGCCTGTGTTTTTATTTTGCTTGAGGATTAAGGAAGGTGATGTTAACCCTGCTCCAGAGTCTTTCCCTTAAGTTCTCAATTTGGTGATTTACCAAAAATGTTTTAAAACCTTTTTTCCCCACTCTTATAGAAAGTGCACTAAACATAAAACCCCTGCAGGTTTTCTGTGAGACCTGAAATGTTACTATAATGTTTGAACTATTAGCTTGGAATAAAAATTCCAAAAATGAAAATTAAAAATTATTACTTACATGAAGGTATTACTTCTGGTAAACAGTAATCAAGAAAAGATTACAATTCTTGAGACACATTACATCAACTGTATCCTTAATACCCACAATATTAAATTTGTAAAATGATTTACATAATATATGTGACAGTTACAACAAATAATTTGATATCTTGAATCAGAGTGAGGGGTGGGGATATGTAGTGTAACAAGGTTCACTACATGTCTCAAGTTTGAATCAAATAATTCATTTGTGGGGTATGAAGTTATTTAACACGTTGGCCAGCGGCGGCCACAGCGGGCAGCTGTAGCACGCCTTTGATGTCATTGTGTTAATGCTATAAACTGCCCAGGGAACTCTGTCTTTGAAGGTCCCGTGAAAACACTAAGTGCTACATCTAAGAAGCTTTATGACATACAGAAGAACATATACCTAGAAGCTCCATGGCAGAAAAAAAGATTCATTGTTTAACACATTGACTGCTGCAATGACATCAGAGGTGCGCCAGAGCCGTCTGCTGTGGCCGCCGGTGGCCACAGGGCTGCCAATGTGTTCATAGTGTAAAGTCAAATAAGATTCCATACTTAGTGATGTAATAAGATGGAATAAAACTTAGAAATGAACTCAAAACATAAGTCACTTATGATGTAAGATGGAATTAATATGATACAATAACTGAATATTCGGAAGAGTGAAGTCTGATAATGTGTTGCAGAAATATTGTTAAGGAAACAGATTAGCTGGTTCTTTCATAAATAAAAACATTTGTGCTGCTAACTTTGATCAAGTAATCTCATCATAATAAAAATGAAGTGTGGTGTCTCAGTAAACTTCACGGTCGAGATATTACAAAGTGGTCAACATTCTGGGCTTTGACAATTTCAGCACCTCCATTGGATGGGTCGACATTAGAGTGCTGCATCCGCATAGCCTGTCTGTGTGGCCTGCATGTGCTGTTTGTGCCGGTGGTGTACTTGGGGAGTACTGGCAAATGATGCCGAAGATGACTGATGCTTTCCCATGTAAAACGACATGCTTAAACTCGTCACACATTGGTTCCGAATTTTCAGCGTGCGCGACGCGCTATCTCCGGCATAGCCACTAGATGTAGCGGCAGTCTAATGGGACAGCGGCTGTCGAACTGACGTGATATCATCACCGTGGCTGGGATTCAGTATCACCCCCAAATGGAGGTGTCATGCTGTACAGTGCCATGGCTATATGCCTGACATTTATGAAAACTGCTCATCTGGCCTTGCGGTTGACTCTCTACCTAAGAGAGGAAGGATTAACCGGAGTTCGATGTTCATACCGATGGTCTCGAGGAGGGATGATGCAGTAATCAGAATTATTAAAGGAATATGTGGAAAATAATACATACAAATGTGTAAGATTGTGTGTAATGTGATTCCATGTGAATGCACAGAACATTGGCACTAAAATATTCTGCATAACTACTTCCATTAATGTGCAGTTAAATATATACTCCGTTTATCACTATCTTTTTGATGTGTATGTAACATTATGTGTTTTGTTAGTAGAAAAGCTAAAAACACAGCAATATTACAGAAATTCCCAGTTTCATAGTGGCTACGGCATAGCTTTCGGAAATGTGAGCTCGTTTATAATCAACGTTCTGCAGAAAGAAAGCATTGGTATATCGAACGTGGCGCGCTGGTACCGGTTGCCTACTAGGTTGTTGTTGTTGGGTTTTGGAAGGGACTAAACAGCGACGGTTATCAGTCCCTTGTTCCAGTCAAAGAGATAAAACATTTTGTTAAGCGATCCGAAGTGAATGTGCCTACTAGGGATGGGCTGTGAGCGTTCTCGAGAAACGCGCGACGCTAAGGCAAATTCTCGAGTACTCTCGAGAAGTTGTGGACAGTGCTGCGCTCTGTGGAGGCTGGGCGAAAGTACGGGGAAACATTACGATAGAGCAGTCGTAATCGCTGTCTTCCGTACATATAAGAAGAAAAATGAATTATTATTATTAGAAAGTTTCGCAGAAGCAAAAATCATAGGATGATTATTATCCTGAGAGATAGTCTCCAGTCTTTCAAAACTAAAAATGCAAGTGTAGATCAGTTGTGGCTTACTTTCAAAGACATAATATCAGTAGTAATCGAGAGATTTATACCAAATAAATTAATAAAAGAGGGGGCTGACCCCCTGTGGCACACAAAACAGGTCAGATCACTGTTCCAGAAGCAAAGAAAAAGCATGCAAAATTTAAAAAGGGACAGAATCCACAAGATGGCAATCTTTTACTGAAACTCGCAATCTAGCGCGGACTTCAATGCGAGAAGCCTATAGTAGTTACCACAACGAAATCCTGTATTACCACAATCGTAATCGTGCAGAAAATCCAAAGAAATTCTAGTCATGTGTGAAGTACACTAGCGGCAAAACACAAACAATACCTTCACTACGCGATAGCAATGGTAATACTACCGATGACAGTACTGCTAAGGCAGAATTACTAAACACAGCTTTCCGAAATACGTTCAGCAAAGAAGACGAAGTGAACAGTAAGAATTCAATCCAAGAACAGCTGCCAGCATGCGAAACTTAGAAGTAGATCTTCCAGGAGTAGTAAAACAACTTAAGTCACTAAACAAAAATAAATCTTCAGCTGCTGGATGGTATACCAACTAGATTCCTCTCAGAGTATGCTGATGCAATAGCTCCATACTTCGCTATAATTTACAACCGTTCACTCAGCGAAAGATCCCTACCCAAAGACTGGAAAGATGCCCAAGTTACTCCAATATTCAAGAAAGGCAATAGGAGTGATCCCCAAAATTACAGGCCAATCTCATTGACGTCGATTAGCAGTAGGATTTTGGAACATATACTTTGTTCGAACATTATGAACTACCTCGAAGAGAACGACCTATTAACCAATAGTCAACACGGATTCAGAAAGTATCGCTCTTGTGAAACACATCTTGCCCTTTATTCACATGAAGTGATAAGTGCCATCGACAAGGGATCTGAAATTGATTCCATATTTCTGAATTTCCGGAAGGCTTTTGACACTGTAACCCACAAGTGGCTTCTAATGCTTATGGAATATCTCCCCAATTGTGCGATTGGATTCATGATTTCCGATCAGAAAGGTTACAGTTCGTTGTAATTGACGGTAAGTCATCGAGGAAAACAGAAGTGATATCTGGCGTTCCCCAGGGAAGCGTTATAGGTCCCCTACTCTTCCTTGTGTTTATAAACGATTAAGGACACAATCTGAATAGCTCCCTTAGTCTGTTCGCTGATGATGCTGTCGTTTATAGGTTAGTGAAGTCAACAGAGAATGAAAAGCAACTGAAAAGCGATGTAGACAAAATTTCTACATGGTGCGGAAATTGGCTATTGACACTAAATAAAGAAAAGTGTGAAGTAATTCACAGACTAAAAGAAATCCGCTGAACTTCAATTACACGATTAATCAGTCAAACCTTAAGGTCGTAAATTCTACTAAATACCTAGGAGTTACAATTACGAACAACTTAGACTGGAGAGAACACACAGAAAATATTGTGGGGAAGGCGAACCAAAGATTACATTTCATTGGCAGAACGCTTCGAAGATGCTCCAGCTCCACCAAAGAGACTGCCTACATCACACTTGTGCGTCCTCTCCTGGACTACTGTTGCCCATTGTGGGATCCTCACCAGGTGGGACTAATGGAAGATATTGAGAAGGTTCAGAGAAGGGCAGCTCGTTTTATTTTATCACGTTACGGGGGGGGGGGGAGAAGTGTCACGGAAATGTTGCACGAATTGGGGTGGAAAAAGTGTTTGTAAATCTATCGAACCAAACTGCGTGGTCATCAATCCGTAGCTTACAAACTACTTAACCTAAGGTAAACTAACCTAAGGACAACACACATACCCATGCCCCAGGGAGGACTCGAACCACCGACGGCGCGCAACCGCGCAATCCATAGCGACGCGCCTTAGACCGCGCGGCTACTCCGCTGCGGAAATTGGGGTGAGAATCATTAAAAAAAAGACGTTTTCGAAGTTTCAATCACCAACTTTTACTTCTGAATGTGAAAATATTTCGCTAGCACCTAGGGAGACATGACCATCCCAATAACATAAGAGAAATCAGATCGAAAACGGAACGATTTAGGTGTTCTTTCTTCCCGCGCGCTATTAAAGAATGGAACGGTAGAGAAAAGTTTTGAAAGTGGTTAATGAACCCTCTGCCAGGCACTTAAATGTGATTTGCAGAGTATCTATGTAGCTGTAGATTAAAACATGTATCTTACACGAAACAAGAAATTAATTGTCACCAAAAACTAATATGGATTCCGCATGTATTGATAGTTACATGAGAGAAAAATGTTACGTGTTACACCGAAAAATCTCCTTACTTACATTTAGTAATTGTAGAAAAATATTCAGCATAGCTTGTAGTATTAGCCATCGTTATGTACCTAAGCTGTTGTCCTTATTTCAGCTTAAAGCTCTGTTCAAAAGTTTGGACAGTGTTAATTTCGATGCATTTTGCAGATTATTGCAACCAAATTAAGAATTACACTTTTCTGACAGTAGCGGACTGTTTGAGGCACTATCCAATCTTTTTACTGAATATCCTTTTAATCTAGTTTGAATGGATAACATACGCAATATGTACGTAATGTTTCAGACTTGTAATATAAGAATGCACTCTTGTATCCGCGAACATATCTGTTTGATTGCTACATATGTGTAATATTAATTGTCTTATCGTGCCTGTTGTATTTTTTGCTACACTACGGAACTTTGCAACAGACGTCTTCATCTGCGGTAAAGTACTGCCAGCTCCGTGACTTTGATTTTCGTGTTTCACAGCGAGCTGCGAGCGTTGCAAATAACCGTAGCGCATGACGTGGCGCGCTGACTCAGTCAACCGCCGCCGCACAGCGGCACGCACCGCAGCGCCGCCTCTCGTGAGCTTCTCGAGAACTGTTCGAGCGGCGGCAGCTCAAGAAATTCTCGATGTGCTAGAGTCGCTGCGCCTCACACTCCCATCCCTATTGCCTACGTGTATCCAGTATTATTTTGAAAATGCAACATGTCTCGGCAAGACATGATTTCATTATGGCGTGGCACACTATTTCGAACAATTTAATAATGGGACCTTGTCTTCCAGAAACATAAGTTTTATAGTTAAATAAAGCACACCTCTGGTCATATTTTTCGTACTGATACCGTAATACACATGTACTGTGGCTTCATTACATAACTCTTTCACTTCCATGAATGCTGCAGCTATACTATTGACCCGCATTTCATAATAGATATTTAACTAGATATTTAACAAAAAAACTTTTTAATACGATACGTTTTTATAACAGACTGTAAGTAGGAATCAGCTAATACAGGAACTATTCGCCTCTTTTGTGTTTCTGTTTATTTAACATGACCAGTTTTGTACTGCCTGGCAGTTCATCATCAGGTGGTACACTTCAATGTTTTTCACAATACTGTGTAAGTCTTTTGGAGTTGGCCCTCTCTGTAGTATTACAATAGGTAGTTTTGCTCTTTCACTGCAGTTCATATGTTTAGAGTGCTCGAAAGCTGGCCAGAACACACACATCACTACAGTACACAATTTCTACATGTTTTATGAAAACAATGCTGTTTTTAAAGTGTGCCAAATTTCATCAAGAACGGAATAAAACTAGATTTTTTCGAATTCCGTAAGTTAAATACTCTCCGCCATGCACTATATGCAATGACCTGTTGTTTTGAATGTCAACTGTGTAAAATTTCATGAAGAATGGAGGATAAATGAAGTCTAGTTATTCATGTGTCGCATGATGCGGCAGTAACTGAACCATATCATTGTTTATTACGTCACATATCCTACTACATGTTGTAACTTGTTCTTACCCCTACACTGATTGTTACCTCACAGTAAGGAATATGTTTACCAAATTTGGCTAAAATCAGTGCAGTGGTTTAGGAGGAATATGCAGCATTGTCTCATGATACAACAGCTTCTCACGCATTTCCTTGTTCAAGGCGTACATCTCATGAACTACGTGTCATACGTAAGTTTTGCCTCCATAGTGGCATTACTCTTGTTTTGAAGGTAAAGTGTTCAAGATTTCATAGAGATTGGAACGAAATTGTAGGTTCCTTTGCAATATGAAGACAAAAACCCAGAAACACATGGATAATCTCTATATAAGAAAAAAAGAATAAGATATAGCTTCACTGAGATTCCTTATGCCATATAGATAGTACTGAAGATTTTTGCTTTACAAACTGTACCCTCTTCAACATGCCAGAAAGGAAACCAAATTAATATGGCGTTGTCGTCCAGTTGTCAATCCTGTTAAAGGTTTGAAGTCTCCAGTAGGGATGGAATTGTGAGGCACGGCGACTCGAGCACACCGAGAATTTGTCGAGCTGCCTGTACTCGAACAGTTCTCGAGAAGCTCACAAGAAGGGGCGCTGCGGCACGTGTGATTGTCCGGCGGTTGACTGGGGTAGCACGCCACGCGCTGCGGTTATTTGCAGCCCTCGCAGCTCACTGTTATTATGGTTTAAATATGGGCATTGCATTCACTAAAACCAAAGTCATGGAGGATTTGAGATGTTTGTTGCAAAGCTCTGTAGTGTAGCAAAAAACGAAACAGACATGGTAAGACATTTAAATTTACATGATATCTCTAGAAGCAATGAAACAGATACATACACGAATAAAAAACTGCATTCTTATATCAATAAAAGTCAGAAAAAATACCCAGCTGTTGTGTACATTATCCATACAAACTACATTAAAAGGAAAATCGATAAAAAGGTTGGACAGTGACTTAAACAGTGCGCCAGTATTGGAAAACTGTAATTTTTAATTTGGTTGCAATAACAAGCAAAAATATCAAAATTAACATATCCGAACTTATGAACAGAGTGGCATAACAACCAATGGTTAGTATTACAGTTGTAAATTGTGGTGGCTGTGTGGAGAAAGTACCAGAGCTTTAAGCTGAAATAAGGACGGAAGCTTAGGTACGAAACACTGGCTAATACTGTAAGCTCTGCCCAATTTTTTTTCTAGATTAGTAAATGTATGTAAGGGCGTTTCGGGTGTAACATGTAGCATTTTTCTCTCATGTAAGTACGGAATGCATATTTGTTTTTGGTAACAATGAAGTTTTTGTTTCGTATAAGATACGTGTTTCAATAATAATCCTATGATTTTTATCTTCTGCGAAACATTCTACTACTACTATTAATAATACTAATAATAATCCAGTTTCTTCGTTGCACATACAGAAGACAACGATTACGATAGCTCTGTGACAATGCTTCTTTGTAGTTTTTTCAGCCTCCAGAGAGCGCAGCACTGTTGACAACGTCTCGAGAGTACTCGAGAATTTCTCGAGAATTTGCCTTAGCGTTGTGCGTTTCTCGAGATCGCTCATAGCCCATCCCTAGTGTCCAGCTCACGCGGAAGTCGGTTTGAAATAAATTGCAAATTTGTACCAAACAGAGGAGAACAAAGTACTCTCTGATACACACGAGACATGAAAGCGATTCGGAATTACATTGCCATCACTTTTACTCACAGCCAGGAATCAGGCATGAGACGCCGATGCGCCGCACGCTCTTGTCTCTACTGTGTGTCACAGGCCTGTCAACTGCGTGGGGCGATCACACACTCGTCAACTTCTGTGTGGGCGTGCGAACCGCGTGATGGGGTGCAAGTGGTACTCGCGCTTCTACCGCGTGGATGCAGGGCTCTGGTTGACATGTTTAGGAGAAGATAATCTCTTATGGAACTGTCTGTGCTGAAAGATGTGGAAAGTGATACAGCGGTAAACAAAAAATTACTGGCTGTAAATGCAAATTATGAAGCCAAAAAATTTTCAATATTGACGAAATGATACATTTTTTTAATGTTGCCAAACTATACTTTGGCATTGAAAGGTGACAAATGATCTGATGGCAAACATAGTAGGTTAAGACTGACTTTGATGTTGGGAGGCAATGCTGATGGTTCCGAGAAGCTCCAGCCCTTAGTAACAGGAAAATAAAAAAAGCCTCGTCATTTCACAGATATACATTCACTCCCAACTCTGTATGATGTCAACCAAAAAGCTTGGATCATCTCAGATATTTTTAGAAAGACGTTGGGTGTGTTTGAAGCGAAAATGGGTGCTCAAAACAGAAAAATACTTCTTTTTGTGGATTGCTGCTCTGCACGTCCTATGTCTTGAAACTAAGTAATGTGCAGTTAGAATTTTCCCAACAAACTGCATGAGCAACTTGGCTTTGGATTTGGGAATTAAACACTCCTTCAAGTCATTTTACAGGAAGAATCTTGTTCAAATATTTGTGTCCATGGCGGATTCTGTGATGGATCTAACATCTAGCAAGATTTCAGCATTTTATTGCTAAGTCGTGGAAGGCTGTGAAATAGGATAGAATGAAGAACTGTTTAAAGCAGGTTCCATTAAGGATATGAGGAGCCTACCAACAGGATTGCTTCATGCTGTGGAGAAGCACTGCAGCAGAACTCCACATTCAGTGAGTTTCTGCCAAGTAGATAACTGCAGAGAAAGAACTGTGTAGGAACGTGCTGTAGAAAAAATGTCATCTATTTCCTCTCTTAGTGATGGAGGAGGAGGAGGAGGAGGAGGAGGAGAATGAGCAGGCCACCAGTACTCAGGAAACTGCAGCAGTGGAGGTACTAAAGAGATATATTTCTTCTGTTGAAGGATGTGAAGGCGACACTTGAGACTCTTTATGAACTGGAGAAGCAGACTGAGGGCACCTCAAACAAGAGCTAAACAAATATCTATGATGGACTTCTTTTTTAGAAAACAATTATTATAACTATGGTTTTTTAAATATATTGTGTGGTCGAGAAAACTCCCCTTGCAGTCCAGACTGCTCTCACAACATTCTGCAGGCTCAGAGCGAGTGTATATGTATTGTTGACAGAGTTTACAACGCCTACCTACATGAAACATGTGAGCGGAAAGCTTCATCCAAGATGCAATATTGCCAGCACGCACCTACTATTGTGCGGGGCCCTTCACATCAAACAATCTGCTGTGAAAAAACCGGACGTCCATGTCTGCGTGCATGCAGACCGGTTGTCAGCTTCACCTTTGTGTGGTCATTTGTATATTTGTCACTGTTCTTCAAATGTTTGTTTCTTGAGTGGCACTGGTGCGGATGTATCACTACTGCCACCTTCCATGGCTACCGGCACTCTCGGCCCTCATCGCTTTACTTTGTGCTGTTAATGTCACTCAGCTGCCGTGTGCAGGTTCAATTACTTTCACTGTTTGCTTCTCGCTGAACTGCAAACTTTTGTTGAACTTTTTAGTAGCAGATGTGCCGGAGCCCATCAGAGGCATGGACTTCTTATCTCATCATAAACTACCTCCAAATGTTGTGCGATGTTTGGTATTTCACTACCCCACAAATACTCACTTTCCTTATGCGCTGTCAAGCTCTGACTCTTACCCTGCTAACACTGGTTGCTTGTGAGTGCTTCCAAACGATTGAAAAATTCAATGTGCTTTTTTCAAAGTTGTGTCATGAATATGAACAAGTGATCAAACTGTGTCATGAGAAAGAAAATGCTGTTTGTGAGAGCTTCTATATTATTATACAATCAGAGTAGCTCCTTTCAAAGTGGTTGAGCGAATGTGAATGTCTGCTCCATCTGCACCGCAAGAACGAGGGCATAGCCCTCCACCTTGCAGTCTGGAATCTCGGCTAGCGTCTGCTTGGCATCAACTTTCGTCTCTTCGATCAAGTCAAATGGACATTCACTGAAAGGTTAGTATAAGTGTTCTTCAAAAAGTGCTCCCAGTGCTGTTGCGCCTGTGTGTAATGTAAATAGTGTTTGTGACAGCGCTCCTCCTTGCCACTCGTGTGCGGATGTTTGTAAACAAACCTGTGTGTCAATGCCAATGCCTTGCATGGACACTCAAACTGTCCGGTGTCCCATTCTGACAGCTGCAACAAAACTACCTTCTCTGCAGGCGTCCCACGTCTGTCACTTGTTTCTGCTCCCCCAGTCGAGAAGTCTCCTACCGCGACACACGTGCCTCCCCCAGGTAGTGGCCACCTCAGAGACTCTTACGTGATGCCATCTTGGTCCAGAGTGTCAGTGGCGCGCCCGAATAAACACGCGGCCGGAATTGTAACTTCCTCAGTACCTCAGCTCACTAGATAAGCCACCAGCACAACCAAGTCACCCCCTTCCTCACAGACTCCACATGGTGCACCTGGTCCCTCGGATCCTGTCTGGCCTGACACAACAAACATAACCTTACTGCCATTTCTTGTGATGTCTTAGTGGTTAAGAACAGCATGGTACACAAACTGCATCTTATTGATGGTCGTCCCATCAGTAGCAAGCTGCGCCGTCTCAGCCCGGAGAAATTAGCAGCTGTTAAAGAACAAATTTCTGAACTTGGGTGGGTGTCAGTGAACCTTCATCTAGCAGCTGGTCCTCTACCATTCATTTAGTACCAAGCAGAATAGTTCTTGGCTTAGGTGTGGAGTCTACTGCCAGCTTAATGCTTACACTATAATGGACAATTATAGCCCAGGTGCAAAAGTGTTTTTGGTAGCGGAATGCAAACGTGCTTACCACCAAATCCCTATGGCTCCTGAAGACATTGAAAAGACTGCTATCACTACTACCTACCGATTCATACCTTTTGGCCTCAAAAACGCTACCCAGACTCGGCAGAAATTTATCAATGAGATTTTATTTCCCTTGACGTTTTGTTTTGCATATCTTGATGATATTTTAATATTCAGACACTTGGTTGAGGGGAATAAAAAACATTTACAAATCCTTCTTGACATCGTTGCTGCAGCTGGCATCAAACTGAATGACAACAAACGTAAAGTCACTGCTTTTCCTTGGTTTCGCGGTTTTGGTTTATGGTATCTCCTTCCCCCCTGATAAGATTAATCACATCAGGAACTTGCCACCTCCCACAAATTTCAAAGAATTACATCGTTTCTGTGGAACCATTTATTACTATCGACGATACTTGCTCGGTGCTGCCAAGCTGCAGGTCCTGCTTACAGACGCTTGGCCTGTTCCCTGGATGTATGCCATTTCTTCAGCATTCTCGGCATTTAAAGACCTGTCCAATCGAGCTGTCACCATTGCTCACCCTCATCCAGATGCCAAACTATTCATAACTACGGATGTGCAGTCCTCAGCCAATCCATTGTTGGTGTCACTTCTCCTTTGCATTTTTTCTTGAAGAAACTAAATAACACCCAAAAAAGTTCTCAGACTTCGATCAAGAACTCCTGGTCATCTATGAGGCCATCAAACAGCCATAGACGGCCTTTCTTTCTACATTCTCTCAGACCATAAACATCTGACTGCTGCTATCTCTAACCTTACAGCAGGCCCTCCCCCGTGGTGGTTTTGCTATTTTGAGTACATTTCTCAATTCACCACTGACGTCTGCTACATCAGAGGTGCGAACAATGTTATGGCCAATTTCCTTTCACACACTGATGCAGTTTCTTCTCTCTTGGACCTGTCTCAGCTCGACACTTTGTAAGTGACTGATGACGACACCATGCTACTGATTCGAGATTATTCCTCTTCTTTGCGACCTACCTGCACCACTTTCCATTTTTGGACCCAATTTTCTTAAATAGTAGTATGCTGTTTGGATGTGTACGTTAATTTTTAATAAATAAGAAAAAATGTGAAATACTCATGATTTCATTCGTAATGTCTGGTCTGCTGAATTACGTATAAACGCGACATTGCATATTTGCAACATCACAAAAAGGTTCTTTCAAGTTTTTGAAAAACTAGTGACATAGGAATTTATTACTATTTTTTCTCTTTGTACAACTCATAGTACATGAAAATATTTCTTTCTTTCTGAAAGTAAAAAAAAAAAAATAAAATAAAATAAAATAAAAAAATAAAATAAATAAATAAATGAAATCATGCAATTAAGAGATTTTCAATCCATGCTGTCTTACAACAAGGAATGTAATTATATTTTGAAATAAACAGTCTGGTTTGAACAGTAGTTAATTAGTCCTTCATGTGTTTTTCCCTTACAGCAGTGCATCTTCAGATTAGAAAGCACTGTGTGTGACACTTTTTGTTGGCTTTATGGTAATTAAGTTGTTTGCTTTTATGTATTTCGTAATGCCCTTAAAAGGAGCAGTGGTATCTGTAGACACATCATAAACTCATGTTCACAATCACAGATGTTGTACGGGTGTAGTATATTTCTCAGCTGATGCCTGCCCACTTCCGATGATTGTAAACTGCAAACATGGGCTTGTTTTGCTTTACAGGTGCCACTGCTCATTTTAATGGTTTTGTGAAAAATACAGGAATGCAGGCAACTTACCAATGTTTCGATGCCATAGATGTTGTTTGTAAATCTATTGGACTCAACTACGTGGTCATTAGTCTGTAGCTTACAAAAGACTTAAACTAAAATAAACTAACCTAAGGACAACACGAACACACATGCCCAAGGGGGGACTCGAACCCCTGAAGGCGATCGGCTGCATGCACAACAGCACAGTGCCCCAGCACACATGGCTAATCTGCCATGGGGATGCCATAGACAGTGAATTGTGTTGCTCCATGGAGAATGCACTATAAGCTGGTACCCTGCTGAAATGGCGAAATGTATCATAAAGGAATAATGAACAACTGTTCAATCTAGACTGTTTTATTTCAAAATATATAAAGCCTCATATTGTGCAGGAGACATTAAAATCAGCTTGTTAATTTCAAATAACTGATCCTGGCAGGCAACTGCCAGATAAAAGACGTTTGTTAAATTTAAAATAACGAATCCTGGCTGGAAACTGCCAGATAAAAGAGCTGCAGTTATTTAAAACTAACAAGTCCTAGCAAAAGGGATCCAAGATAAGAGATTTGCGCAACGGAATACATGAGATTTCCTCTGGGAAGCAGAGGGAAACTGTAATAATAAAACGGATCTGAGGTTAAATTACAAACAAGGGAAAATTTAACTAAGCTGGTTTATTGCCAGTTCACATGGAAATGGGGCCAACACCGACTTTAAATGCAGTAAAAGTGCATTCCACTAATTTACTAGGTACTAATGTTGTTCATACACCAAGAGGGGTCAGATAAGCAAAAACGAGGCTGTAAAACACATAAGAAACAGAAGGATTGGTAGGAAACGGGCCACAATCATTCATAAGCGCATAGCTGCAACACTTACTCTCACAGAAGATTGCAACATGAAATACAGCACAATACACAACCAGCCGAATCTGCCAAGTTACGATATTCAGAACCACGTACACTCTGTTCCACTGTCAATACCCGGAAGGGGCCACTAAATTTCACACAAACATTACACACGAGTGAACTGATAATGTAAGCAAGCATTATATCTGTTGAGGTAGCATAGCGAAATGAAAGGCAACCTACCGAAAGTCAAACATCGCGTGGGCACAAGATGTAGAAAATCCGGTAAATTCAATAACAGAAGTAGGCGGAAAGATTTTACGGAAATAGTAAGAGGTAGGATTATTTCAACGCCTGAAGGGCTGGAAAACGTTGAACAAAGAATAGGTCTTTGTTCCACATGCCGTAATGGACACCAAACTAAAACTCACTAGTCATCATTTACCGTTTTAACAGAAATGAAACAAAGTCACACTGGAAAACATACACGAAAGGAATACGCCACATTCCCGAGAATAACATAATTCACATACGCCTAAAGCACACTTAACTTGTTACTGCTACAAAGCATAGCATGGACCTAGCTTTGGCTCACTATTTAGACCATACGAACATCTTACGTAAGCCAAAACTGGAGAGAGAGTGATGACACCACTCCGATACGTACGAATCGTCGCACCAAAGCTACCAAATAGCATGGCGGAGACATACCATACTCGTGCAAAGAGTCTAGCTGCCTGCGCCACACTTCAAAGTTTTTAGTGCGGAATTAACAAAAGGGTTTATTGGAACCCCAATAATACATTACATTGTAATTATCTGAGTTAACATCTTTCAAATGAAACTAGAAGAACCATTCTTAGCAGTTTGTCCTTCTCTAACCATCTCTTAAATTATAATAATCATGATGACAAAAGAGAACCAATATCTCTAGTCCATGGATCTTATATAATTAATTCATGTATCTTCTTTTTCTTGAGTTTTAATTACCTTCTTGCATATTCCTTGGGCTTGAAGTTTAACTGACCAGATGTATACCTGGACAGACAAAATTATCTGGGGCATTACTCATAATTATAACTTTTAAATATCTCACAAATTATTTATTTGATCATCTTGGGTCGTTCAGGAGGAATGTAGTGCAACTTGTTACACTAAAACACATGTCATCAAACATAGGAGATATAAAAATTAAAAAGCTAGTGTATTCTAAGGCAACACATCAGGTCAAGCTAAAGTTTTCAGAGCCCAAAAACATGATACAAATCATTTCAGAAGGCATTTTAAGGAATTGGGGAAAATAACTACTGCTTCCTGATACATTTATTCTCTAATGAAATTTGTCATTAAAATATATATTTTTTTCAAACCAATAGCTCAGTTCATGGGATCAGTACTAGAAACAAGAAAAACTTTCACTTTGAAATTCGCCTGCTGTTCTTTTGACTGTTAACTAGCCGTGTTTGTGAAGTTAACAATTGACTGCTTGCTCACAAAATTAATTACAGCGATATTCACACAGCGGCGGAAGTATACAGTTCCCTTAAGCAAAACTCTGATTCTATAAGTTAAGCAAACAGTTCTACCTTTACTGTAATCTTTAGAGGAAACTGCACACAATTAAATAATGATCCACAGTCATGGATCTAAATCAAAAATAAATGTTGGCAATGGAAACGCAAATATTCTCTACTCCAGAAGGGAGCAGAGACAGAAAATACATGAACAAGTTACCCCACATTAATCCAAAATAAATGATGAGGGGAGAATTTAAATTAGCACAAAATGATTATAGTTTAACAAATTAATTTATTGTTCAAAACAAGAACAACAAGGGGGAAGACCATTTTTTTTAAATTACAATAAAAAACACACCTTACAAAATATTCACAATTACATGGCCCTAAAATTGCCAACCTGCAAAGTTGAGTACAGGTTAATTTACGATCACGTTTAATAGGGGGGAACGGAGCAATTGCAGCACATTCACACACCGATTCATACGCCAAGCCATGCAGATACTTACCATGGACCCGACACCAATACACCAAGACGACAGCCAAGCAATGTGGAGAATGCAGATCGAAGGTTCACTCACGCACAATGAAATAGTACTTCGCTTCCATAACGTGTCAAGCTAGTGGCTTAGGCTCATGATCAACTATCAGAAACAAATGCACTGGGTTTAAGACCACAAAGTGCGGTGTACAGATGGAAGTTGTAGTTTCCCTAGAACTTCTAACTATACATTAAATCAAGATTTCATTAAATAATATCTAAAAACGGTCGTTATGGCGTTCGTTTAGCACTTCTAGTGTTGTAGCTTTGCACAACAATATTACTTTTGTACTCAGTCAGATTGTTAGTAACAAATTCATTAGTGAATATAAATATTTTGCAGCTACCTTGAAGCCCCTATATCCTTAAATAACTGTCTGCAGTATTATCTTGGGTGGGCTACAGCAATTATTCTGATCACACACTTTTCTGCAATGAATATTTTTTTACTCAATGTTGAATTGGCCCAGAATATGATACCATATGAAAGCAGTGAATGAAAATATGCATAGCAAGCTAATTTACTGAGATGTATATCACCAAATTTTGCTATGACCATAATAGCATTAAGTAGCTTAACTCAAATGTTTGAGCAGGTCCTCGATGTGTTTATTCCAAGTAAAACCCTCATCAATGCAAACACCTAACAATATTCTACCTTAGCTACAGATTTCTGTTCAAATTCTATTTTTATTAATGGTGCCATGCCATTTACTATATTAAACTGTACACAATGGGTTTTATCAAAGTTTAATGAGAGTCCATTTGTGGAGAACCATTCAATAATTTTATGAAAGACATCATTTACACTTTCATCAGTTAATTTCTGTTTGTCAGACATGATAGCAGTACCTGTATCGTCAGAGAAAAGAACTAGCTTAGCATCTTCATGAATGTAGAATGGCAAGTCATTAATGTGTATTAAGAACAGCAAGGGACCCAAGACCAAACCTTGTGGAACCCTATTTTTGACAGCTCTCCAGTTAGATGAATTAACTGTTTCTTGCATATTATGTAAACTGCTTATTTCCACTTTCTGCAATCTTCCAGTTAAGTATGATTTAAACAATTTGTTTACTGTCCCATTTATACCACAGAACTTAAGCTTATCTAGAATAATTCCATGATTTACATAATCGAAAGTCTTAGAGAGATCACCAGAAATCCCAATTGGTGATGTCCGGTCATTTAGAGCATTTAATATTTCATCATTGAAGGTATATATAGCATTTTCTGTTGAAACGCTATTCTTGAAACTAAACTGACATTTTGTTAGAACTTTATTTTTACTAATATGTGAAGCTACTCAAGAATACATAAATTTTTAAAATTTTTGTATAAGGCCATCAGAAGTGAGATTGGGCGGTAATTGTTGACATCAGGTGTATTACCTTTTCATGTAATGGTTTAACGATAGCATATTTCAGTCTATCATGGAAAGATTGTAAACTTTGTTGACGACGCATCTGGTTTTCGTCACGCCTATTTCTTGAGAAATACACTAATGGTAATAAATGAAGTATAATTGCAGTTTATGATGGCGCACAGCGTAGTACTACACACAACTGGCGCTAATAGCATAGACACATAGGGAACACGCACGACACAGATCTGTAAGTCCACGGTATTGGTGATGCTGAGAAAACCGTTTCGAAACACATGTACTACAAAAAACCACTCTTTCCTGCACGTGTTCCCTGGAAACAATATTTTATATGATCACCATGCACACGTACACAGGCCACAAAACTGGTTGCATACTCTGGATCAGGTGGGCAAGCGGCTGGTATGGTATAGCCTCCCATTCTTGTACCAGTGCCTGTTGGAGCTCCTGAAGTGTCCTAGGGGTTTGAATACGTGCAGCGATGCGTTGACCGAGAGCATTCCAGACGTGCTCGATGGGGTTTAGGTTTGGAGAACAGGCAGGCCACTCTATTCGCCGGATATTTCCTGTTCACATTACTCCTCCATGATGGCAGCTCGGTGGGCTCGTGCAGTACCTTCCTGCAGGAGGAAGGGGGACCCACTGCACTCCTGAAAAGGTGGACATACTGGTGAAAAATCACGTCTCAATACACCTGATCTATTAAAGTCCCTCTGTCAAAGGCATGCAGGCGTGTACGTGCACTAATCACAATCCCACCGACAGCATCAAACCACTACCCTCCTTTCAAGGATAGTACAGGGTTGTTATATGGTTCCTGGTTCACGTCAGATGAAAACCCGGCGAGAATCACTGTTCAGACTATACCTGGACTTGTCCGTGAACATAACCTGGGATCACTGTTCCAATGACCATGTACTGTGTTCTTGGCACCAGGCTTTCTGGGCTCTCCTGAGACTAGGGGTCAGTGGAGTGCACCTTGCAGGTCTCCAGGCGAATAAACCATGTCTGTTCAGTTGTCTGTGACTGTGAATCTGGAGAAAATAGTCTGAGTGGCTGCGGCAAGGTCCCGAGCAAGGCTACTGCAGTACTCCATGGCTGTCTGCGGGCACTGATGGTAAGATATCGGTCTTCTTGTGGTGTTGTACACTGGGGACGTCCTGTAGCGTTGCGCCTGGACACGTTTCCTGTCTGCTGGAATCGTTGCCATAATCTTGAGATCATACTTTGTGGAACATGGAGGACCTGTGCCAAATCGCACACATCCGAGGGAGGGCTCGAACCTCCGACGCGGAAGGACGCGCGATATGTAATGTGGCGCTCCAGACCACGCGGCTACTCCCGCGCGGCATGTGTTCATTGAGCCATTTTCGACACAGAGTCACCATTACCACGCATGAAAACGTCTACACACTTATTTGCTGCACCATATTCTGACATGCACCAACACACCTCTTTATGTGGACTGCCAGGGCCACCGTGTGACGACCGCAGGTGAGACGCACTGCTTTGTCATACCCCAAGGCATCGCGTTTTGACAGGTAACTTGAGTGTAACTCTGGACAACATATAGACTTCGTTTCATAAATATCGGATCACGGAAAAAAAGAATACCGTAATTTGAATTTTTTTTTATCTACAACTGTCATGTCTTTTGAACGCATTTATCTTCAAAACTACGTGACTAATTTTAATGGGGTTTTCACACGTAACTTGAGCATATCGTGCGGTTACATAAAGGCTTCACTAATTAAGATCGGATCAGAGAAAATAAAGATATCACAATTTAATAATTTGTTTAAAAGCCATCGTTATGTCTATTCTTTGAAAATAATCTCCAAAAGTACTACACGAACGTTCATGGGTTTTCACGGGTAAATGGAGAATAGTTTGGAGAGTAACATGGGCTTCATTTCATCAAATTCGGATCAGAAGAAGGAAATATATCGTAATATGAAATTTTATGTGCATACTATGCTTATATGTATGGTGTAGTACAGCGAATCTCCAAGAGTACTATACAAATTTTCATGGGGTTTCATAGGTCAACTGAGAGTACCTTGGGGAAACACATAAGCTTCATTTCATCAAAATCGGATCATGGGTAGAAGAGATACTGTAATTTGTAGTTTCTGGTGTATGCTATGCTTGAATTGCAGCACAGTATAGCAAAGATCCGATAGAGGTGCTGTTACTTACATAGTATACCAAAAAACAAACAGATGGCGATGGTGCGTTTCTTATTCTCATAACTAAGGTCTAATACACTGAAACAAGGGTTACGATTTTCCTTAGGGCAGCGGTGTAGTGTATAGACGTTGGCAACGGCCGTTGAATCCTTTTTGAAAAATCAGTCACGTACAATGAGGAGAATAATTCTTTGTGTTGATAATGAAATAAATAATTAATGTTGTTCTGATGAGTAAATTAATGATCCCCCTAAAGCGAATATTTTGTTGCCAGCGTTAACATACTAAACCGCTAGCACTGCAAGTAAAATTTAACCCAAGTACGACACAAAATAATTATTTTTTTCACTAGCTTGAGAGGCACTTTATTGCATGAAAGAACCAATAGACGCCGCAGCTATGTGATAAGTATAGCACAGCGCAGCAAAGAAGCGACGTTTTTTACAGAATTTAGCGGCGCAGTCTTATCTCCAAGAATAACAACAAACATTGAACATAGTTTTACTGATTTCGTTTTGTGTATTACATAATTAACAACATTTCTTTGCTTCTTTCGACGCGTTTTATTTGTGTTTAATACATAATGACATTCTTTTGTGTCTCTTAATTGTATTAATTTCATGAGAGTTCTTTGGAAGGACAATCCATTGTATGTAGTATGTTTTGTGATTTCGGTAATCTTTTTTACTGACTGAGGTCCGGAATCCTAAAGTGCCTTGATACGCAGAGGCCGTTCTTTAATAACCGTTGCGAAGCACGGGCGTATATGTTAGTTACTTGCTTATATTATATAGTCGTGTAAGAGTCAGAGGAACGTATTTCCAAAAATGAGATTTTCGATTTTTTTAACGTAAGTCCTCACACTAATCAGGTCCTTGTTGTGTCAAAAGGGCGTATCTCGGTCTCTTCTCCTTGCTAAAATAAGCAGCTGCGTATCTCAAAGTTGCGAGCTAGTTTTAGATACAGATAGACGTACTGGCACTTACGTTCTTCTGTCTCGAATCAGGACACCTTTATTTTCGGATCAGCAAAACGCAAAGGCGCTTATGTTCTTCTAACTGCTTACTTCATGAGGTATATTTGAAAATATGTTTGTATGCAGCAGACACCCTTATCTGCTTGATTTGATTAAAATAATTTTGCTGCATTTGTGCGCTATTTTTCTATGTGCTGAAAGAGGAGTATATGTTGTTTAACAGCGAATAACAAAGCTTGCGGCGCCAAGTAGAAACGTCGCATCCTGTACTACTGCTGAAAAACTCACCTGTTCAGCAATTCTCATATTACTTGACATACGACGTTTCAAGCCATTTATTCCTCTTGCAAAATCAAAAAGTGGAGAAACGCTAAGCAGTGAGTGCCATTTGAAAGTATAGTCAACACAGTCACACTGCTTTTATTTTCACGTCACATTTTGTTTTGTATCGTGTAGTATTCACTGGGAAGAGGTTGATGTTAATGTGCGCTCTCTCGTAGGTAAATAATGACTTCACGAGGAAGGAGAATGGTTTAGCTAGTGATGCAAAATTACTACAATGAAAGGAATCCAACATCCGACGAAGGGAAGACCAGCACTCAGAACACCTAAAGAGGAAGGAGGCAGCTAGAAAACTAAAAAATGAAATGAAAAATCATGCTCAAACAGGAGAATGTCGTTTACTGGACCTAGAAGCTGTGAAATACTGCCCACACACCGCAGCTAAAGGTATTTCTTACATAAGAAGACTGGCTGTATACAACCTCACAGTATGTAATACTGTTAGCAGTAAATCTAGAAATTACATGTGGCAAGAAGGTGTAGCTAAACGCGTATCAATTGAAGGAGCATCGTGTATATTTCAAGAACTACAGAAGACTGCAGATGGCCAACCAGTTGTTTCGTTCTCCGACAGCTGTGGAAGACAGAATTTAAACGTCAACATGAGTACCGTGATTCTTCATGCTGTGCAAACACTGAACATTCCTATGACACAAGAATGCTTCTGTGAGCCTGGCCACTCTTTAACGGAGTATGATTCAGTCCGTGCACGTATAGAAAGAGCTGCAAAAAAATGTTAATGTCTGTGATCCTATGCTGCTGTTCAGACTGCTACAAAACAGAGACTGTATGAAATTGTTGAAATCGAGCAGAAGGACTTCTTGGATTTTGATGCTATGCGGAAGGGAAAGATGAAGAATACTAAAATTGAGAGCAAAGAAAATACGGTACAATGGCTTAAAGCGACACAACTTCAGTATCGCAAAAGTGATGTTAATCTCATCTTTTTCAAACATTTCCATGACCAATTCAAAAGTTTGCCGGTTTCAAGAAAATCCAGAAATTCTGTTAGTATCTACCAGTTGGGACCAAAATTCCATTGGGCAGTAAAACTTCAGGAAGAGAAGGTAAAAGACCTCCAGAACCTGTGCCGCACCGGTCTTATCTGGGGGCAGTATCACGCTTTTTTCTACAAGAAGAGAAAGCTGCAGGTCCCAACGAATTTGATGAAGGTGGCTCGAAAGTGAACATTCATTGCTGTCTTTGGTATAAGTTCCAATAAAGTTATTTTATTTCAATTGTACCCTAATCTGCTTCATAAAGATAAATTATCTTTTTATGATATATTTTGGCAAACCTAATGCGTATCACCAAAGTGTAAAACGTCTGCGTAGACTCTTTCAGTTACAGTCATAATGATGTATCTCCTTAACACTATGTTAAATAGAAATGGTAAACCAGTAATGACAATTTTCATAGAAATACTACCACATGCTAGATTTTTATGTGTTTATTCCCCCTTTTTTAAATATGGCTCTACCGATGTCGCTACAACATTTCCTGAGATACTGAGATCAAAGTTCCCAATATCTCTACATGAGCCCCAGTAGACAATAAAATCTAAAATATAATTTGTGTGAACATCGGAAATAATAAATATCTGTATTCCAAAATGGCTACATTTAGCACGTATATACTGCTTCATTTTTAGCCTGCCTATGAATAAAAGAGGACTTTCATTGACACATAACTATTCGAAAGGATAGAAATTTTCCTTATGTTGTTTTCTGAAGTGGTTAATTACTGGCCTTAGCTTATAAAAATAGTCATTGTTGTGAGGCTCTTTGTTACTGGTGGAATGTAAAAACAAAGATATGTTGAAATTGGTCTCTCGGAATCAGTTTAGAAAATATTGGTGTATGAGTAACTGGATTCTCAGACCAATATTCAGACTGACTCAATTTTTTTTAGTCTTGTCATGATAAACATACTGGCAACAAAGAATTAAATATTTTCATTCACCTCACTCCATGATATTTGGATCCTTTCTGGAACGTGACCACCATCCACCATTTGGTAAAAGTATCTGTTAGTTTCCTCACACAAAACGTTTATAAAAGCTTGCTAAAGAACAACTGAAAGAAACAGTACTTTTTTAAAGCATTTTTTTGGAACAGCAATCTTCAAATTTTAATTATTAAAATAAGACAGTCTAGACCGCAATTTGTTGCGTTCATTGCTGGCAACCGGTTTTGGTTCTTTAAAACCATCTTCAGGCCTTTGGCACTGTAATATACCAGAGACTTAAGTGATACCAATAATTGAAATCTACATTTAATAGTAACATGGTTAATAAAATGACAATAATTTTTACCCTTGTTGGTGGACAGTGGCAGTGGCCGGAGCAGGCATCAACTGCTGGTGAAGGCAGCTGATGCTCTCAGTTAAATACACAATGCTCTGCCCACTGCTCGTCATGTACGCCAATTACAAGTATAGCAAGGGTAATGTGTTACTATAATAAAATTCAATAGTTAATACTATTAGCACAGTATTCTTAAACTCTTCTAATTTGATTCTGTATAAAATAGTACTTTCATAACATTAAAAATATATAGGAAACATTAAATAAAGCTGACAAACTCGGCTATATACAGAGCCATTGCCCTCTATGGGCATTTACAGAGAGCTTATAAAAATACGTTCAGTCAAAGATGACATTGGTCAGGATGCCACAAGGTTTCCATGGTGATGAAGTATCGATGTATGCTGCAGAGGATGGGTGGCAGCCGACGTAAAGGACGCGCTGATAAATAGGGGCTGTGGTGCGCCAGTAAACACTGTGGGCGCTGCAGTTGTACCCAGTGACTTCTGTGGATGTATTTTTAGCTGTCTTGTTGACTGGTGGCAGCAGAATTAAGCAATATCGCTTGCAGAGTAATAGACTTATAGTAGTATAATAATTACTGGCGCCATATACATCAATAAGAGGACATTGCTAGTTAAAACCAATTATGTATTGGTAGTACATAATCAACTCAAAGTGGATTAACCAGTGTCATAAAGGACATCAATTTTACGAAAACATACACAAAATATAAGACGTGAGAAATAAAACTAAGGAGGTGACATAACCAAACTAACATAAAGCTGATGTATGTATGCATGCAAATTGCATGGATAATGGGTACATTGGGTTTTGTTAAACCAAAGTTAAATAACCTAAATGGTTAAAGATATAATTGCATGTCAAAATAGATAAAAGTCAAGCATTACAACATACATATGTCAACATATTAAAATGCATAATAACATGTCAAGGTAGATAATAGGTCAACAGTTGTACCTATAAAAATATGTAAGTTAATAAAAAATGATGAGGCATTAAAACAAATATTATAAAATTATTACCACATCCGTTAGTTCTTGGTCCAAAAGAATGACTTGTTAAGGCCAATTCACACTGTCCGTCACGTCACTTCATGTCACCGTCCATCAGGACATTCCACAATGTATTTCTAATGGTGGCATTCACACTGTCCGTCACCGGACCGTCACGTCACGTCAAGCTTTCTAGAGAAGAATGTTTTGACGGAACTGCCATCTGCTAACATCGGAAGTTAACCCATTTTTGTCACACGAATTACATGCTGCAGTCAACGATTGCACTATTTATATGCAAATGTGTCTTATTCATCTTTGTGTTGTTGTTATACCTAGTTTTAGGGGTAAATCTCAAATGTTTCATGACGACTTAAATATTTTTGTCAATTGAGTGTCCCCCTAAAATCGAGGTCGGATATCTGAAACCAAAAAATGGTTTGTTACGTAACATTGTAACAGAAACGACTGAAACAAACTGTTTATTTGAATAAGATTGTAATTTGATCACGCGTTTTTCATTAAATAACATTTTAAATGAAAAAGTCAGTTCTAATGAAAGACAAAAATTCAATTGTTTACGACGGTATTAACAATGTCAGCGAGCAAATCTTAATGAATAAAGTACACAGGCGCTATTTATGCTCTTACAAGGTATGGTTTGATGTCTTCATATGTTTATTTTTTCGCTTGAAAATAGATGTCGATGTTTTGAAATGTTGTTTCAGTTCCAAGTAAGTTGGCCATAAGCAAACACTGTAAAGTTTTCTTTGGCTGTCAATAACATTTAGCGTTGTTGTTCCCCCTTTCTAGTATTAAACTATGACTTTCTATATAACAGATCGCCACTCATAACCTCACTTTCAACATCGCGTATTGTGATCGGCGAATTGACGTGACGGACACGGACGGAGAATGTGAATACAACTTAACGTGATGTTGACATGACTGACAGTGTAAATTGGCCTTTAAACATAAAACAGTATAATAAAATGAAGGTTTATACATGCATTTCTAAAAGGCAGCAAACATGAAAACACAGTGCATTCATGTAAATGTCAAATTTAAAACAGTGAGAACAGGGGAGCTAAGCATTCTATAGCAAGTCATCAAGGAGGTCAACAAAATGTCTCTCTAAAATCTAACTGCTTTCAATAGGGATGCAGGGTTATTTTTGTAGTGAGCATAGATTTCAATCTCTTCTAAATTATTGAGCAGCAGTCCTTTGAACATATGGAGAATTTTCATGTTTTTGGTGACTGAACCTTCAGAGTGGTGGTGCTGTTTTAAATATTATCCAAAAACTGATTTTTCAGATGAAGTGCCAGTTGAGTATTCTCTGAAACGGATGTTAAAACTTCAACCTGTCTGTCCAATGTTTTTCGCAGTCGTCACAAGATATTTTGTAAACTTCAGAACTATAATATAGATGATTGCTTTTCTCAGTTGAGTGTTTTAGCCTGTGTTTAAGGTTATTAGCTGTAAAGGCTATGGTCAAATCACAGTTTTTTTGAATAATTTGTTTATTCTATCAGACACCCTGCCCATGTGTCATTTTCGTAAATTTACGTTCTGGAACTGCAAGGTTGTGACTTGGCTGTTGTAATTTATAAAACAACAAGTCAACTTCATTAGTATTAAAATTGTTGGCTTTGGCTATTTGTTTCAGAATGTCCATTTCTTTCATGAGTTCATCGTGGCTGAGTGGCAGTTTTAGTGTTCTATGTATCACCGATTTAAAAAATGATTTTTGTATTTGGGAGGATGACAGGAAGCTGCATTAACCCTAGGAGCGCCAAGGTATTTTGGGTTATACGTAGCACCATCCAAGGGCAAATTTTGCCCGTGTTACAAAAAAGCTGTAAATCCTTTAAAAATGTATTCATTTTAAGTAATCCTGTTTCCAGTGTAACATCAGTTTCATTATTGACAGGAAGTTTCAAAAACCAATATAAAAACACTTGCACAAATATGTTTTAAGGTACATTGAAAATTAAAAACCTCTCTTCACTTGGAGAAAAGACTAATATTTACAGATGGCATTTACCTCTTGCACACAAAATTGTTGATTCTGAATGTCTCTTACACAGATATAGACCACAGCTTGCACATGTTAACTTGGTTTTTGTGATGATGTTCCTGGCTCTCTGGTTACTTGCATTCTTCAAGCATATGTAGCATCTTGCTTTCCTAGTTGGTTCTTCGTCTGCAGCAGTTTGTCACCGCTAGCTTTTTTACAAGGATCTCTCCCATAGCACAAATAATGGGAAACTGGAGTCCTTTCAAGTCCCAGAATCCCTCTTCTACATGTGGTTTCAAAAGAGCAAGGCCTAATTCATGTTGATACAGTTTCCTTGCATTTGATTTCCCTTCGTTCCATTTAGGCACATTCATCTTGAATAGTGTGTATGAGTTTATTGCAGCTATATCAAGTAGACTGTAGAACATGAACAGTGGCTCTCTTCTCGTACCCCTTTTTGTAATCTGATCTATAGCATCCAGTCCTCCCTTAGTGTCATAGTATAGGTTTATATGGGTTTTCTTCTCTGGTGCATCATCGTCTACTCCATCACGATGTGTTGACAACATCAATAGATTTTTATTCGGTTTTTTCCTTTGTGATGAAAGAGAATAGTTACTGCAGGCTTCTTAATGGATGGATCTGTGAATGCAAATTTGGAGGAATACAGTTCTCTACCTGCTGTCGTCTGAAGTTCTTGTGGTATGTGTTTTCTGTTGGATTTGAGTGTTCCAACCAATGTAAGACTGCAATCTTCATACTGAATGTCCACTAATTCCACTGAAGTGTAGAAACGGTCAGTTGTGATACTGTAGCCTGTATCCTTTATTGGTTCCACCAGTCTCTTCATAACCTCAAGAGGTCCCCGTTCACTGGCAGGTCTATACTACTGTCTTTTCCAGCAAACACTACCATTTTCATAATGTATTGTTCAGTTGCACTACTAAGAATTCTAATATGTATACTTATTTTCCAGGTTTGTCTTTGAGGAAAACTTTAAAAGAACAACGACCTCTGAAAAGACATAGCATTTCATCAATTGTATTGTGAGGTCCACTTCTCTAGTACCTTGGGAATGTTTCATTCAGTGCTTCAAAAACTTCACACAGCGGCACAAATTTATCACTTACATGTCTTTCTGCCCTGGTTCATTTATCATCAAATCGAAGAATATTCAATAGCTGATATGCTCGTCTTACTCATAGTGCCTCTATATATGGATCTTTCGAATAAATTTTACCATAAATCAGATAACGAAATATTGGTGTCCTGGTAAATTCTCATTAGAATCAAAATTCCCATCAAAGCATATATTTCAGTTTTGTCAATAGGAGATACATTTCTTTTAGCTTCTTCATTTGTATGCTGAACAATTTTCTGTACTATTTCAGGTATGAAAAATTTCTTGAATGATTCACACACACTTGTTACTTTCCCAGCATCGTTTACTCCCTGATGTTCACGAACTAAGGTAAAGCAGTCAACAATCCAGATTGGTTTGAACACCACAGTGCTTTACTAGGCATGGTCCTGTTTGGAGGTGGTATGCCGTTGCCTTCCTCAAACCTTTGAACTGACTTACCCAGCCAGTTATAGGGGGGGGGGGGGGGGGGGGCGGGGGCTACAGTTTAACGTGGGTTCCGAACCACGGTGCAACTCGGTATTTTTCACATGAGCAATACTGCCAGAGGTGAAAGAACTGGAATGTTACAGATAAAAATCCTAGGACCTGGCGGGGATCGAACCCGCGACTTTTGGATTTGTAGTCTAGCAATCTACCACTGTGCAACTGAGGCGCTATGTTGGCAAAATCCCTTTTACAATGCCTTGGAGCTTCTGCAAGAAGTTCCTACCAGAACTTTATTGGGAGCGTTACATGCATGTTTTGTTTCTTTGTGCTCCGATTCTTCATTTAAGCTCTTTCTACTTCTGTGTCATCCAATTCAGAGTCACTGAAATGTGATAACTCATCGTCTACTAAAAGTTCAGCCAGAATTTTTGCGTCACTAAACCCTCTACAACTCATTTTAGAAAATGTACTTTACAAGAAAGGCGTTTGCTATACTATGACGAACTGCTAGTAACAATAGTCTCAACAATGAATATCATACGCAACAATCAGACACTCAACAAGGCACGAAAAACTCTCAATCATTATTGCCAAACGAAATTTATTATAACAAAAATATATCGTCAATTTTTGCCTGTGCTTGGAGGTTGTAAGGGCCATGAAGAATTATGGTCGCATGAACTACCAACCCAGGGCAAAATGGGCCCTTGGGCATAAAATTGCTGTTTTGTTATCAGTTTTTTTTAATTGTAACCATTTAAATGAGTAGGGTAGTACTTTATAAGGTAAGAGACAAATAGAAAGAAGCCCATAAACATTGAAGGATATTATGATTTTTTTAATAAAAGCAAAGTTTATGGGCAATTTTTGCCAGTGATTGGTGCTTGTATGGTTAATAATTATGTCAGTCGCAGTTGGCTTTTCTGTAGATAGCAAAACTACGTTTACCATTACAGTTAGAAAAGGTAAGATCTAGAAAGTGTATCCTTTTGTTGTTTTTTTTTTCATGTTCTAGAGTAAAAGCAAGGTTGGGATGAGCATTACTGAGCACATCAGTCAGGGAGTCCAACTCATCTTTGGTACCTCGGTGTAGTATTAAGGTATCATATACAGATCTCATAGTAGATGATTTTATCTGAAAATACAGGATTATAGCTGGAACAGTAGCCGAAATTTTTGTTAATCACGTTGAGCTAACATTTTTCAAAAATAATCCTATATTTTCAGATAAAATCATCTACTATAAGAGATATGTAGATGATACCTTAATACTATACTGAGGTACCAAAGATGAGTTGCACGTCCTAACTGATGTGCTCAATAATGCTAATCAGAATCACAGAGATTGAGGACGGCCACTGGCAACCTTGGATGAAGCAGCGCATAGTCCAGACTCTTGATAAGGGTACAGAAGAGACAAAGGAAGAAAAAGCACTCCCAGCACACCCGCTTGCTCCATTTGATTATGTAACAAGCCTTAGCACGAAAGCATTTAAAGTTGATAAAGGCGGCACGAGATGGGTGGCACTGGTGAGGAAGTCTGAATGAGGCAGCTGGTTCCACACTTTTGCTTCAGAACATATTTGCCTTTTCTGTGCTCTGGCAGGAGCATTTTTCAGCTGGTTTCTGTCTTTTTCCTGTTCCATCAGAGTGTACTGCTTATATAACATTAAATCAATGGCGAGTAAAATTTGGATAGTATTTTACATTAGAACACAAACAAATTTAGACGATTTGCCATGAATAGAAGTGTAGATTTGCCAATGCACATAGTTGGATCTTTTGATACCAAAAATTATGATTTTGTAGAGTATCGCAATAACGAATACACATTTCCAAAAATCGGGAAACAGATTTTCCAGATAAACACACACCTAAACAATATACACATAATATTTTAAAAAATTCCTATTCCTCAAGATTCATTACCTCACAGTCAGAAATAGTGTTTTCGAACGTATCACTGTTGCGTGCTATCATTCACGGACCGATATCTCAAGTACCACACAAAATATTCTGCTCTTATCTACATTTCACACACAGCTATGTGTAACCTAAAACCAATGTTGCTTACGAGAAGTCTACACAATGTGTTTTTACTCTGCAAACTCTAAAATATGTTGCAATAGTTCACTAAACCAGATGCTGCATATTAACTGTAAAGTACATGAAAACAAAAATCATCCATTCATCGACCAAAGATTTCAATCTAACAAGGAAAGTTCTTAGGCTCAAACATACAAATACACCAAAATCGTATGACAAATAATGTAAAGGTACCTTATTGCACTAACGATTCCCGCAAGACTCTGCAGTCGCCCATTAGAGGCTTCTGCATATGCCATGCTGCATTGCACTTTGACCTGCCGGTACGCCAGTAGTGACGGTGCAGTGTGACTCTGAAGTTGCGCTTTGTAGCGTTATTTGTGTGGTGAAGTTTCGGATTGGTCGGCAGGTCAAAGTGAAATGCGGCATGGTACACGCAGAGGCCTCTAATGGGCGACTGCAGAGTATCACTAGTGCAATAAGAGACCTTTACATTATGTAACATACGATTTTGGTGTATTTCTATTTGTTCGAGTCTACATACTTTCCTTTTAAGATGTAAAAAAACTCAAATTATTTCTCCAAGTACCTTTTTTCAGAGCTGTCCGAATGTCATCTTTAAGCACAATACACACTTTTTCTTGCAAAATATCACGGTTTTTTTGGCTGTATCTTGCTAACGGACTAAGATTTACAAAAACTGAAAAATGCCGTTTATAGATAAATGTCTACAGGATGTATTGTAAATATTTGAACAATTTTCTGTAGTTAGTTATTTAGATATTTGCGATTCACGGTGCTAACACGGCTAAAAGTCTGGTTTTGTGATTTTGTGCAAAACTATGATGTTTTAACCGCTGGATCTCAGTAATGGATAAAGATACCGAAAAAATTTAAAAATGGCCTCGAGAATATCATCATATGAACATATGCTAAAAATTTCAAAGATCTGCAATTAATAGAAAGTATCGAAGCAACCATAATTCGAAACTTCCTGGCAGATTAAAATTGTGTGCCGGAACCGGGACTCGAACCTGGGACCTTTGCCTTTTGCGGGCAAGCGCACTACCGACTGTGCTATCCCGACACGACTCAAGATGCCGCCCCACAGCTTTACTTCCGCCAGTACCTCGCCTCCTACTTTCCAAACTTCACAGAAGCTCTCTTGCAAACACGCAAGACTAGCACTCCTGGAAGAAAGGAAATGGTTGAGACATGGCTTAGCCACAGCCTAAGGGATGTTTGGAAAGTAGGAGGCGAGGTACTGGCGGAAGTAAAGCTGTGGGGCGGCATCGTGAGTCGTGTCGGGATAGCACAGTCGGTAGTGCGCTTGCCCGCAAAAGGCAAAGGTCCCAGGTTCGAGTCCCAGTTCCAGCGCACAATTTTAATCTGCCAGGAAGTTTCATATCAGCGCACACTCCACTGCAGAGTGAAGTTCCAATCTGGAAACATCCCTTGGTCACATTTCATGTACAGCGTGCTCTCAAAAATGATGCATTTCGGAATTACCATCAGATTAGCATCTCTTCCGTGCCATGGGCACACGTGAACAGATGGAAGATGTTCATCAATATACATACAAAAGCAGACTGCTGACCATATCCATATTCAACAGTTTTGTCTTCCACTTCAAGTTGTTTTCTTCTACTTTTCTTTGATAAACTTTTTTTCTCAATTTTTTGCAATTTCGGACTCAGCTGCTGCAATTCTTCGATCGGCAACGCGCTTCAATATCGTCAGTGTAAATGCTTCTGGTTTCAAACATAGCTTTTGCAAAGCCTTTATTCTGCCTATATTTCCACTGTTAATAAGCAGGCGTCATATGCAGCTATTTGCACTACCATTGATGAAACAAATGATGATTTTGAACATCTCTTCCATATTACAGTTAAAACTCATTAGGATTTTGAGTTCTGCCATTTTTTCCAACAGGTCTGGGTTAGCCAGAAACCTAAAAGTTTGTTTCGTAGCATTTGTAACTCCTTCGGGAAGATTGTGCTTATGGGTATAAGTAGTGCCAACCTCTTCAGCTTGCAGGAATTTGCACCATGAAATATCACCCAAGTTGTGAATAGTATTTTCATCGGTTGAGAGTTTGTGTAAGTGAATTGCCAAAACAGATCTTTGCATAGCTTCCACACTGACAGTTTTCTAGAATAGCTTTACCATTATACACCTGTAAAGTATGTATCTGTCAGTAAGCCTCTTAGGACACCCTAGTTACTTACTATCTTCTAGTTTATGATCCTAGAGTTCTCTTTTTAATTTTAGAAGCCTGCCACCCATCCTCTTTTGATTATGTCCAATACATTCTAGTTTCCCAATCTCACAATCAGGTCCATAAGGATCACTATCAGTTTTGAAGGAACTAGAGTCACCATCTCCAAGATACTTGACATACTGTACTCCATATCTTTCAACACTTCTTTGAAACATGATTTTCATAGCAGCAGCTACCATTCCACCACTAGATCCTGAATAATTCCTGCAGCACACTTTTCCACGTTCACTTTGCCATTTATTCTCTTCTGCACTTTCACATTTCTTCCTAACAGCACAAACATTACAGTGGTTGCTCATCACTTTAAGATCAAGTATTTTGCCTGTGTCAATACTAATTACAGATGACACTACATGCAGTGAAGTGTGACCACACTTCTTCCATGTACCATCACAAGAAACACATAAATCAGTACATTTATTTGTCTGGAGATCATTAGTTTCACAGCTTCCTGCACTGAAGACATCAGATTTGCTTGACACACTTCCTCTAGTACACTCAGAAGTTCTCTGTGTAAGTATACCTTGCAGCAGGGGATGGCATATTCCTAATTCCACGAAACAAGTTGGTACCTTCCCTGCCAACCCCTAAACATCTCATTCCATAACACATTCTCAGGTTTGCTTCATACATCCAGATAGTCACTTCAGAAATTCTGAAACTAACAGACTGACAGCTGTCACAAAATAAATGCAAAGTACACACAACACCAATTTTTTGTAGGCCGTCACATAACCTTAACTTATGGGTACCACATTTAGCACAAGCACAACCAGTCTGAATCAGTAAACAGAATATTGCAGTTTTGTAAGTCTAAATCCACTTGACTTACCTCTACTTTGAAATTGTCATGTTAAATGCCTACATCAAATAAATAAAGTGCTTCAAACCAAAAAATTGAAGTACAATGCTGTTTCATAATCCTGGAAATACGACTTCTTTACCAATTTAAAAACCTTGTACCCAGTACGAGGCATGCTAGAACTAATCTGTGTAACAATATAAATGTCGTAAAAAGTGTCAAACCTTCACACACATCAATCAGTAAGTACAAAGACAGTAGAAGATACAGAAATCTTAGAATTTCACCACCTTCTAGAATATGTTGTCAAAAATCATGCAACAGTCACACATAATAAGGTGAAATATTTAAAACTGGAGACAAGAAATGTATTATTGTCACTGAAAAAAAGAGGTTGTGGCATGAAGCAAGCTTAGGAAAAAAATTGTAATATATATTTACCGTCTGAATTAGGTTCTAATATTTTTCTGTAATAATCTTGATACTATACACCTGCAAATGCCAGAGAAGGGGAGAACTTCTCAGGCTGGGTGGGAGGAGGCAGATGCAGAGGAAGGAGGGGGGGAGGGATCTGCAGGAGAAAGAAGAATGGAGTGGGGGTGGGATGAGGAGGGGGGGCAAGGGGTAGGAGATGTAACAGGCATTTCGTAATGAGATCCATCCTTCACGACATCCTTCCCACTCCACCGAGTGTGTCTTTCTGCCACCAGCTTCTACCCATGTAACCGTCCATCGTGTAAAACCTGCCCTATGCATTCTCCCACCACCACTTATTCCAGTCCTGTAACCAGGAAGATGTACACAATTAAGGGCAGAGCCACTTGTGACACCACCCACGTGATTTACCAACTGGCGTGCCTGCACTGTCAAGCATTCTATGTGGGAATGACCAGCAATATACTGTCCATTCACATGGTTATATGGATACTTCCCAATGACACCAACCTTTCAAAACTCCGGAGATGGGAACTTGCCCTTCAACACATTCTCTCTTCCCATTGCCCACCTTGTCGCAACCTTCGTTAGTTTTAAATACCTGCCCACCATTCTACATCTTTACCTCCAATCTCTAGACAGAACCTCTGCCTCAACTGGCATCTGTCCAACTTCTTTACATATGTCTGCCTTTGCGCGCGTGTGTGTGTGTGTGTGTGTGTGTGTGTGTGTGTGTGTGTGTGTGTGTGTGTGTGTGTTTATCCTTCTCCCCCTCATTTCGGGGCAGGATTTAAGGAAGTATGAAATGAGATCCATCCTTCACGACATCCTCCCCACTCCTCCGAGTGTCTTTCTGCCGCCCACCTAACCTCCGTAACCTCCTATAGTCGGGCTGCTGAAACATGTCACTTCAAGGTCACTCCACGAGTGTTTTGAAGTTGCCAGTATGAGTGAAAAACAAATGACGAACGCGAGACACTGCGTCTTCTGAACCAATCACAGCACAGCTACGAATGCCAGTTCCGTCGTCGTCACTACCACGTTGCCGCGTTCTATGAAAGCTTTGTGTGCTCGTGGGCTATCGTATCGTGTGTGATTGTACTGCTTTGCGTACATTTTTTTATTTATTAAAAAAATGTCACCGAAACGGCGTCTTCAATCAAACGACAATCCATTGCGTCGCGAAGTGCCGTTAAATAGCCAGGCAATGGAATTAATTAGAAGAACGCGGGAGTTCTACGAACAAGAGAGAGGGTTTGTTTCTGTTCACAGGGAACCATCAATTCCGGCTGATAAAGTCTTAGAGCGTACCTCGAAAACTCTAGGACTGAGTCAAAGAACGATTATTAGGAAAGGTGTGCTGCTTCAAGAACTTCAAGACAGTGACACAAATCGTGTGGAAGATAATCCGAGTGAAGAAAACTTTTTTTAGCTACCCCAGGCAAGGAAAAGAAGCAGCCTCGCCCTATTACCAATCTCTGTTTCAAACGGACGCAATCCGTCGTCATATTTATGACTATTATAGCCGGAAAGAATATCCGACTGTAGCGAAGTTGCTAATTTCGTTAAAATCATGCGGTCTTTTATCGGGTGGAAAAACGTCTCTGAAAACGGTGTTAAGAAGTATGGGCTTCCGCTTCAAAAAGTTAAATGGACGAAGACTATTACTTGAAAAGCTGCATGTTGTTGCAGCTAGATGTATATTCTTACATAGAATTAAAGGTAATGATATACATTCCATTGTATGGTTAGATGAAACCTGGGTCAACACTGGAGAAGCTGTTGATAAATGCTGGACAGACAATACTCCAAATAGTAGTGGTCACCAGCCAACAGGAAGAGGTGCCAGATTAATTGTGGCACATGCAGGATCCTCAAGTGGATTTGTGAATGACGGACTTTTAGTCTTCCGATCCAGAAAAACTGGTGATTACCACGAAGTTATGGACCACCAAAGTTTCCTGCAGTGGTTTAAGAATTTGTTGTCGCAGTTTAGTGTCCCAACTGTGTTTGTAATGGACAATGCACCTTACCATTCGGTCATACTAGACGAAACTCCGACAACTAGTGACCGGAAAGAAACTATGGTACAGTGGTTGCTAGTGAGAGACATTGCTGCAGATATGAGTATGACAAAGCTGCTGTTGTATTCACTCGTGAAGCAAAATAAACCTGTGACGCCTACGTATGTAGTAGACGAAGTGGCAAGGGAACAGGGTCATACGGTAATTAGGCTACCACCGTATCACTGCCATTTCAATCCCATTGAATTGGTTTGGGGTGACGTAAAGACGTATATTAGACGTATATTAGGAAGTGGAAAGACTTTTACTTGAAGGACTTGCTACTGTTGACGCCAACTCGTGGAGAAAGAAGGTAGAGCATGTTTCAAAACTTATTAAAGAAGCACAGACTATAGATGGAATAATAAATGAACATGAACAATTGATGATTTCCCTCGATGATGATGACGACGATGACGGGTTTGGTGCTGATTCGGATGCCAGTGATGGAGAACTTGACGGAATTACGCCATTGACTTCATAAACCAGTGAGAGTAAATTTATGCAAAATTAATGCTTTCACTCTGCATCGCAGAATGCAACTGTTTCTTAATTTCGTATAACGATTGTTGGTTGCGTGTTCTTTGTTATGAATATCTTTACATTATTGTACGACATTTCAATTGCATCTATTACGTTAAAAATTCGGAATAACATCTCAGACACTGTCCTCAAGTTAGACTATTTTATTTATTTCACAGTTTTGCATATTAACAAATCTTATTTCTCTGTTGGTGATTTGACTGTTGAAATAACACATTCTGCGTTATACTTTCGTATAAATTATGCAACCGTTCTTATTCACTGTCTTAGGCGACAATTCCAGTACATATTTCGGACGTACTGAGCTATCAGCTGACGCTGTAGTCGTCTGCCGCGTAGTTATTGCAACCTCGCAGTCGCAGTATAGTCAACTTCGCGCGAACTACGTACAAACTGTCAAGTGACATGTTTCAGCGGCCTGACTATAGTCCATCCCTATGAAATCCCCAAACCACCTTCCCTACCTTCTGGCTCCTACCCTTGTAACCACCCCCATTGTTAAAGCTGCCCTATGCACCCTTCCACCACCACTTACCCCAGTCCCGTTAACCCGGAGGGTGTTCACGATCAAGGGCAGAGCCACTTGCAACAGCACCCACGAGATTTACCAACTGACATGCCTGCACTGTGTAGCGTTCTACCTGGCACAATAGCCATTTCTGGGAATTCTGATACCCTACAATGACAGGTATCAACTCTTTGGACTGCATGGGGCGATTGCAGCTCTGGTACCATTGTTAGGGGGCTTAGCCAGAAGGGTTCATAACCCCCCCCCCCCCCCAAAAAAAAAAAAAAAATAGACTGGCTACATGTGCTGGGGACTTAGCAGGGGAAGTGGGAATAGAAGGGTAGGGACCCACACCATAAGAGGGGAGTTCAACTGGTAACTTATTTGTGGTGGAGGTCAAACCCTGAGGGGGAACAAACTGTGTCAAAAACAGAGGTAAACATTGAAGATCAAAATCGCTACAGCAATCATTTAAACTACAGGAATAGCCGGGCCATCTTAAAGGTAAGCACCTAGAGAGCAAATGAGCGGGGACAGGGAGGAATTAGAATGGGGAGGAGAGGATCTAGGTGAGGTAATGCAGTCTGGGAAGTAAGGTCAGAATGATAGGTGCATACAATTTGTCCCCATTTGACACCACGAAATTAGATTTGCTTCGGTAACACAAATTTTTCTGCTAGCTGCATTGTTATTTGTTGCCTCTGCGTCACCAACCACCATTAATTTGAAATTGGAGTTCCAATATCTCCATGAAGCAGTTGAAAACTGAACACGAACCTGGCACACAAAGTTATAACAAACTTTTTAACACTTCCTTAAAAATACATCATAAGCTTAAAAGGCAAATACATTCCAGAAACACTATCTTGGTGGATGAACACACATGGCCAAAGAATACACATTAACAACAAGCTAACAAAGCGGAGCAAAAAATTTATGAAGCAGAGCCGGTTAACACTTAATTTCACACAAAAAAGCTTATCCTGGCTTTTAATTCCAATGACAATACAGGGTTAAAAGAACAAAGCGGAATGAGTAATGGATAGACAATTGCGCGCGTGCGGCTACATGGGGTGCTCCGGGTTCTTTTCTTTAGATGAACATTGAAAAATAGAACTACAAAAAAATACTGGAAGGTTAAAGTTGCATTTTACGAAACAAATGCAAGTGTTATATTGAAACAAAACGTAAGCAGAATATGGAATAACAAATTTTGCAGGAGTCAAACATTTAAAAACACCGCATAATAGAACTGGAAAGAATAGCAAAAGAAATTTTCAAAGTAATAAAAATTGAATTTCAGCCAGGAGTAAGTCTTTAAAATTGATAAGAAATTTTCAGGTTCTGCTTGAAAAAAATTGTAACACTTCAATCATATTAAAAATGTATAACACGGATGAAATATCTTTTTCATCCTAGTAACCTTATCTCCGTCCTTTAAAATCTGAGATGCACTTGCATACCTTCTGCCCATTATCCTTTAAGTGCTGCTTCTCTAGAAGTAACATTTCTGGCCACTGAAATTAGGCAAGGCTGCTTTCAACTGAGCCTCTGAAAATTTCCTGTCATGAAGTTCCCCTGCAGAATGCTGTTATAGTGTTTTTCCTTTCCAGGCTCATATTTGGTCAAATTTTTTTAATATTAAAGCACATTCAGTTGGAGTATTCCCTTGGTGACATCAGTAAAATTGACAGCTTTAGTTTGTAAAGAGTGGTATACTTTTACTCCTGACATTTCCAAAATATTGTCAATCTTTACAGGCTTCAAAAGTATCAGACATATTTAGAAAAGTCTACTGACTCAGACTCTTCTGCACTTAAAACGTTTGGAAATTGCATTAACCTATATTATGCAGAAAAAGTTTTTCCTAACAGTCTTCAGCAGGTTATAAAAATTCAATGGATGGCAATTTTTTCCTTTATTTACAACTCTTCATATAGCACTGCCTGGCATCAAAGTAAAATTTGGTAAGACCGTATCTTTAATACATACTTCCTTTACATAGGTTCTAGTTTTTGCTCCAATAACCACATCTTTGTTGTCCTTTTGATTTTTCCCTTTTTCAAAGTTAAAGCCTATTAAAGAACACCCAGGGGAAGTGTTTTAGGTTTCACACATCTCACTGCTAAATCCATTAAAAATTGTTCAGTTTCCTGTGGAGCTTATGAATAACAGGTTCCTCCTTTACAGAAACAAAAACAAAGTAGGCTACTCAAAAGAAGGTACAGTTTGGTGGCAAAATATTTGGAACTACTACTTTCAAACTAAGGAATTTTTCAGTCTCCCTGGTTTCAGCACAATTTCTTGAAAGGTTCCCTCTGTTCAACAGCTTTCAGAAAAGAACCATCTTTTAGACACATAATCTACTTAAGGATCTTGTGAGGCATCTCCATTCAGGTTTCGACAGTTTAAAAGCTGCCTGTCTTAGACCGTTTTTGTAGGAAGTCATGCAAGTTAAATATATTCTGTATCAAAGTTTTAAACAGAATTTATTCCCTTATATGCTGCTAAATGCATGACATGCACAGTCCTGAACACTTATCCAAAGAATGTTTTCCCTTAATTGTGTGCCTAACAAAAATATACTTTCACCCCTGTTGACTGTAGACACTTTCACAGATAATATTGTGGTTATTTTGCCAATGAATTGGATGTAGCTTTGTCATTTATGTCTGTGCTATTTTCAGTAGCAGAAATGGGCCGTTTCTAATAATTTCATTTTGTGTTGATGCAGCTAAACATTGCACTGGTTTTCATCCTGAGGTTTCGCTTGGACAAAAATACTGTGCAGCAGTTAGAGCTATGACAGATGACCTGCTGAAACGAACAAAAAGGAATAGGCCACTGACTCCAATGCGCATGCTGCTTTTGACATTGCGATTTTATGCTACAGTAAGTTTTTAGATGGTGGTTGGCGATCTGTTTAAAGTAGATGTAGCAACAGCTTGCAGAGCTACCCACAAAGTTTCGGCCTGCCTTGCCTCCCTGAAAAAAATTATAAAAATGCCTACAGAAGATGACTTGAAAACCCAATGTGTTTTTTTATGAAATAGCGAGTTTTCCTGGTATTACATGCGCCATATCCCCATAATGCTGAAATATTCAGAAATCATCATGGCTGGTTTTCGTTGAATGTGCAAGCTATATCAGACACTAAGATACGATATTTAAATATTGTTGCTAGATGCCCTGTGTCTGCCCGCGACAGCAACATTCTCAAACTCGCGCATTCACGCTGAGTTGAAAACGGACAAATTCCAGTAGGCATACTTCTGGATGACAGAGGCTATATGTGTTGTCGGTATTTGTTGACACCGGTGCTCTCTGAAGAAACAGCAGCTGAGTGAACCTATAATCGAGCCCACAAGAAAAACAGAGCATCACCTGAAAGAATGTTTGGAGTGGTAAAAAGACAGTTTCCTTGTTTAAGTTTAGAACTCAAGGTTAAAGTAAATCGTGCAGCAATTATAGTTGCAGCGTTTGTCTTACACAATATAGCTGTTAATGCATTGGATGAGGAGCCTGTAGTGGATAACAATGTATTTGTTGGGAGAAGACTGTATGGAGAAATTCCAGTACCAGCTGAAAATGAAGCAAACAGGGATCAAAATGCAGTGAGAACAGCTATTATTAATAATATATTTACATGAAAATTTACAAAGTTTGAATAAATTTACAAATTGTCAGCTATGAAATTGAAATAAATGTATAGTGCAGTGGTTGCCAAACTTTTAATCCAGTGAGGCACCATAGCATTCATAAATCTATAAGCTACCAAGGGATACTGGGCAAAAAAAGTACACAACACTGAACTAACATTCTGTTTATTGCCTAAAACATACATTTCTAGTATTAATCAAATAACAATTGAGATAGGAACTGTTACCAAAAGTTTCTAAATTTTCATTTTAATGAGAGGAGTGGAACTGTTTTTGGCCATGACTTATCTTCTTGTAGTTTGGAGAGTATGCTCTAGCCACCATTCTGATGCATTTATCCAAGTGTTCATTGGTCAGTCTGTTTCTATATTTTTAATGAACTTCATAGTGGAAAATGCCAATTCACATAAGTATGTAGAGCCGAACATCGCTTTCAATGTCAATCCAACTTTAACAAAAATTGGATATTTTTGTTTGGGAACTAGAGGCCAAATATTTCTAGTGGTAGAAAGACTTCTAAGAGAATGATCATTTTGAAAATCAACAACTTCCATTTCCACTGCAACCTGATCTGCACCAAAACTTTTTACAATACAAGTTGAGAAAACTTCTGCATCGATCTCAACAAAAGGGGAGCTGACGAACTGTGCCACAATCAATGTATTTTTAAAACCTTGGAATCATTGATCAAATTGTTCCGAGGTCTGAAAGAATATCCACATATTCTTGGTTTTTCCTGGGGTGTTGTGGAGGGTCTTGTTTGTCAACGATCTGCTTCAGACTGTGAAAGTGCTTTTATTCAAACTGGTTACAATTTTTTTACCACAGCTAGAGCTTTTTTGAAAATGACGTCACATCTGAAATCATTCTACCAATGTCCTTATCTTTGCCTTGAGGCTGCAAGTTCAAACCATTCAATTTTTCAGTTATATCAGTGAGAAATGCAAAATCTTTTAGCCATGTGGGATCTTTGAGTTCAATGAAAGGCTCACCCCATTCTTTGAAGAATTCTACTATTGCAGGAAGCAACTCTTTGAAACATTGCAAAACTCTGCCTCTGCTAAGCCAATGAACCTCTGTGTGAAGCAACAGATCACCATACTGGCATTCTAACTCTTCTGTTACTTCTCTGAACATTCGTCTATTAAGTGCATGCACTCATTTTATTTACTACTTTGACAACTGTTTTCATGACATAGTTCATACTTAAGAACTTTCCACATAATGATTGCTGGTGTATTATGCAAACTTTCATATATTGCTGTCTTTTTCGACACAAGGCAATAAATCCCTTTTCCACACCTATCATTGCAGGTGCTCCATCCGTAGCTAGGTCCACCAACTCCTTCACAGGAATATTTTCAGACTCAATAAGCTTTTTAAATTCCAAAAATATATCCTTTCCAGTAGTGTGACTTAAGCAGCACAACCTTTACCAGCTCCTCTTTTGTTTCAAAATTTTCAAAGACCATTCTTACAAAAATGACCAACTGAGCTGTATCAACTATATCAGTTGATTCGTCAAGTTGTAAGGAAAAATAACTACAACGATCAAAGTCAGTTTTAAGTTGTGAAACTACATCAGAGCTCATAGCTTCAACTCTTTGCATCAGTGTATTAGCAGAAAGCTGAACAGATTTAATAGCAGACAACCTCGGCTTTGTTTGTGAAGTTGTCAAATAATGTATCTGCAACTTCCAAAAATGCAGCTTTAACTAACTCACCATCTTCGAAAAGTTTCTTATGTTGGGCGATAACCTCGGAAACCCAAAATGATGCTTCCGCGGCTGCCTTGTTGTCCAGTGTCATAAGAAAGTATGACTGTTGCGGATAACCTTTTCTGTTCAGCATTGAATTCGGCGGATAGTCTTTTTTCAATTTCACTGCAAATGGTCTTTAAGTGATGCTCAATATTTCCTTTCTTCCCGACAGACACTCCCATTACAAAGCAAACATACGCATTTATCTTTCACTTCTGTACAAAAGTAATCGGTTTCCCACTCTGCATGAAAATGATATATTTTTGGCTTTTTGCTTGAACTAGCCATTCTAACAACAAACAAGGAAAGAGCCTAAACATGTACGCATGAACTGAACACAGGCACATATTACTGTGTGTGCAAACTGACGATTGAGCAGGGCAGTTGGTGGGGGGAAGAATTCCCAAGCCACTGCTGCTGTCGTCACCACAGGCAGCTTAAGAATTTCCTCACATTGTGGCCGCGAGCTACCAGTGGCTCGCAACCCCCAGTCTGGCGATCTCTGGTATAGTGTATCAGTTTGAAAGCCTGATTGTCTGTTCATTATTTCCCAGTTCAAGTTCTTTAATTTCTTTCTCCCGTTTTAATGTTTCCATTCTAACTTCATGTTCTGCAAGAGTGCATTCCGTTTTTAATTTATGCTGCTCACATTCGAGGCATTCTAATCTTTTACAGAACTGAGTTTTCACCTTGAGAAGATTCTTGTACATCTACCTGTAATTAAGAGTTATTTCTGGTTCAAAATACACATTAAGCCTATTGTGCTGTAACAAATTATTAACCACATCATTTCAGTACAACATCGTTCTTACCACTTCAATGTAAACATTCTCTTCTTCGATTTTATTTTTGATGTCAGTATCGGGAACAATATTGTCACTTGAAAGAACTGTCTCCTCATTTGCTGAAGTCATAGGACTACACCCTTCCGTACTATTTGAATATGTCTTATAATGAAAACAAATAATAACATTACAAACTACCTTTTACATAAGAAATTCATAATAATTTATGCAAGTGAATTCAAATGTTTACCAGTGCATATAACTTCCGGATGAAAATCTGCATCATCAAAGCAGTTTGATACAGGAAAAAATTGTGGTTTTAAGGCAGCAATGAGTTTCTGCCCACTTTCTGTAACTGTGGGCCTCTCGAAACTACTGCCTCCAGTTTTATGCATTTCAACCTTGAAAAGTTTTCACTCTGTTTTATCCAGTTTACAGAACACATGCAATTACTTAGAGATGAAATGTACCGTAATAATTATAAACTAAATCTCAAAATTATATCTTATCACACGCAAGAGCTATTTTTGTCCTTTTCTTAATATTTTCAAAGCATAGTTTTAAACTCTTCCAGTCATGAGTTGTCCCTATGTTTTGTGAATTAAAATCACCATGATACTTCCTTCCACACCTGTATTTTCTTGGTCGTTGGAACTTTATCAGTTTTTTTGCTCTATTATGTTCTGATGTTCCAAAACGATTCTAAAAGAATCATTTTCTTGTTGTGAGAAGTTCGACGATAGCTCTTGTCTGTGTGCTTCCCTCCATCTGTACCAAATGACAGCTTCGATAACTAACCTTGTGTACCGATTAATATCTGTGGTCAAAGCGCAATAATCATGTCGATAACCGATTTTAGCTGTTTTGCCAAGCATCTTCCACACTATATAAGAGCAATACTGAACCAGCGGTATACAATATCGCCGAGCCCTGAACGAAGTGCAATTTCTGAACTGACGTCAGATTTGATCTCCAGTCATCACCGATGTTTATACAATCGGCCCTATATAACTTTACATGTTGCTGCCCAATCAGAACCCACTTAGTCTACTTCCTATCATAATAGTTTTAGTACATTAACAAATAGTATGTACTAAAAGAATACGATGGTACTGCCTCAGCATCTGAAAAATATTAGTTCACAAAACCACGCAACAATTTTACTACAGAAATACAAAAATAAACGAAATAGCAAATTCTGCAATTTCATCAGGGTCCTCTGTAATACTGTGATGTTAACCTAGAAATAATTACGAACAAATCTTAATACTTGGCATCTTTGACCCACACAAACAACCTATCGTACGTAATTGAGGGCGATTATCAAATGTTAATGTCAAAACTTTGACACTGTCCATCCTTGAAAACAAAAATGCTGCAATTTCCATAAAAACCTTAAAAGTTCCCAGGTATCCAATATGGTCTCTATCAGTGTTCTTGGCAACCCAAACAGCCTCTTTATTGGCCCAAATTTCCACATCCTGGAACCCAGCAGAATGATACCTGCTTCCCCCACCACTGAAGTGAGTATAGGGTAATGTACAAGCTGGGTGACTTCAGCTGGGTACACATGCTTTTGAGATTGTAGGGCACTTAGGGAATCTGGGCAGAGAAATAAGTGTGCCCCCAAACCTGCCACATTTGTTCCGTTGTCTTCAGGATTGCAGTGTACTCTGTAGAAAGATGGAGTAAGCAAAGGGGAGATGAATGCTAATGACATTCGAGAAACACCACGGAACCAAGATATTCCCGCATTTTGAACCACCCATTTAAATGACAGTAAAGTCACTAGGGTCATCTAATATGTTAAGATGACAAATGTAAAAAAAAAAAAAAAAAAAAACAGATACAATCTTTAACATGTTGAGGTTTAAAATTAGTCTGGGCCTCTGGAGGAATCAAGGTGGACATTTACTCCATCTTAACATGTTACATAGCCTCATGACACTGAAGAATGTCAAAACAGCCTTTCCAATGAACGCTGAGCAATTTTATGGTGTGCAGGTGTATATGGTGTGAATAGTGTTTTATGCCTGGTCCATGTGTAGGTGCCACCTGATATACAGTGGTGGCTTAGCAGCCTGAGCACACTCAGTATCGTGATTGTTTAAAATGTCCTAGTGGCCAATTGAATGCCTTCATGGTGTACCACATCTAACGTATTTAAAGACAGTATGCAGACCCATATACCAAACTGATAATAAAGTCAAGATCACACTAAGTATTTATAAAATTGAAGCAGACAAGTCCTGCCTGCTCCCCATGAAGTGTGGGGACATTTAGAAGACTTGAGGGCACTGCTGCATTGTCATTTCATGTTTAAGGTATGGTGGCCATGTCACTTTAGAGTCAAAGAGGTCCAGAAACCTCTGTCAAAAGTACAGTATTCCTCATCTTATAAGGGGAGATTAAATCAGAATGGTAATGGTTAAAGAAGGACACCCACACTTCTCAGTTGAGACTTAAAAACAGTCTTCCATGCCAATTACATCCAACCTTTAAAGAGTTATTGCAACTGATGTCATTGCCAGCTGGAAGAAGAGCAAAAGACAGTAGTCATTAGCAAATAAACACTGAACTTACAATGGTTCTAAGACTTTATTGCTCTAACAAACTAAGTCTCACTTAAAACAGTACTTGTGGGACACTGTTTTCCTGCTCAAAGCAATCACCTACTTGATATCTAGTGCAAAGAAAGCACCATATAAAAATTGGAAGGAAACTATCAATTTTTGAGCTGCCTGAGAGTAACACCTTTTAGTATCTTAGCCCTTCTCAATGTCAAAAAATGTAGCCAAAAAGTGACACTTTCACAGGAAAGCCTGTTGTATAGCCAATACCCACTTCCAGGAATGTCAGCTTAACAAAGGTGGATTGATATCTACTGGACCCATACTGAAAGTATGGAACTTCCAGGATTCTAACATCCAAACAAGCTGGAGATTGACCATTCACTTTAAGGTTTTTCCCAAAGAACACTACAATAACTACAAGGAGTTGTAAAGTCAAGCTGCAGAGAGCCTTATCTAGCTCCCACGTGGAAAAGGGACAGTTGTAATCATGAGTGGACTTTAAGACCAAACCACTTCTCTCCATAGCCAACCTGTGGCACTGGAAAGCGGGATCCTGACTGGCAGTGGGCATGAATAGCAAAATAAGGTGTCAGTCTGCACAATGTCTCGTGGGTTGTCAGCATGATGCCATTTCCCATTACAGCAGCTACTGGACTGCTCCCTACTTTCCTAGCTGTCCTCGTGGTTTAATATTTTCTTTCAAATGGAAGCCATGATATTCATAACTGTGGCAAAATTCCTTTGCAGAACAAAGCAACAAACCGTTGCTCATGCCCTCCTCAGGGCTGGGTAGTATGCTTACTTGGCTGCATGCATTTTGTATCCCCTCCTGACCACGTTTCATTTCAATGAAACCATCACCTGGAAAACATAGAAAGGTAATGAGCAAGATTCTTAATACCATAACAGATGTCTAAATACAATATACACTGCTCTGCAGTGCCAAATGAACTTTCAGAAAGACTAATCGAATAACTGATCATTATTCTTCACATGATCACAATTATCATCATGAAGTTCATGACTGGTCAGAAAATTACATTCTACATTGAACCACACCTCAGTTTTGTTTAAAAGTTTCCAATGAAACGAGATTTTTTCTCTTCAAGTGAAGTAATGAAAATACTGCAACATCACAAGTTTGTTATTTTCACTACCAGAAGATGTATTTTATCATTAAGTCTGATTGTGGATTAATTACTTATAGTACTAATAGAAGTGAATAATAATTGTTTAATCTGTTTACTTACATCAACAGTGGCTGCCAAAAATTCTGTAGTCAATTATCTTACATATTTTTAACTTTCACATAGTAGAAACAACTCAAACCATGTGACAATATTGGCTGTTATTCTGCAGAAATCAATTACACCAGTGTCGTCTTAATTGAAGCTCTGACTTGGATAATTTATAGTAAACCAGTATCTGCAACAAAGAATCTCATTAACAAAAAATGAATATGAAGAACTGTTAATACTGACAAATGTAATATTCAATACTCAGTTCTTCTCAGAGGACATGAAAACAGCACTAACAATCAGTAAGAAAGTAACATCATTGTTTTCTTAAATAATTGTCAATAGCTATGGTTATTTTGTTAGTTGTTTCACAGCTTTACACAAACATAACATTTTAGGTGGCTTTATATGCCAGGGTATGCAGCCTAACAAAAATCTCAGATTTTCTAATTAAAAAAACTTTTTCCCAGTAAAAAAACACTTCTATGTCACTGGACACTGCCATAGTCTGAAACTTGTCAATCCTCAGGAAGGTAAACGTTTTAAACATGGGCAAAACTTACCGGCATTTTTAAAGGACAGTTACACTTTTGTTCTGGCTTATTTTTTTATTTATACAAAAACTGACTGACGCTTGCTTTTTATTTTCCTTTCCTTCAGGCACTACCAGTTTTGTGGCGTAGAGCCAAGTCACTACACACAACAAATCATTTTCCTAAGTGGCTGGTCCTCAAATTGTTAAATTTTGATTGAGAGACCAACACATGATTTGCGTAATTCGTCACACACTGTCCAACAACATAATTCATCTAGCATAAAAGGGAATTTACTTTTAAACTAACACTTAACCTTTCCACAATATACTCTCGTGAACTTAAAAATAAAGACGTGTGTGTGTGTGTGTGTGTGTGTGTGTGTGTGTGTGTGTGTGTGTGTGTGTAATTTTGAAACTACAAAAATAACATTTTCAATAGCATTGTGTTGTGTTTTCGTATTTTTGACGAAGAGTGGTGTTATTGAAATGATAAAAGGTAAAGCAGTCAACAAACTGAAGATTGATTGAACTCTACAGTGCTTTACTAGGCATGGTCCTACCATTGCCTTCCTCCAACTTTTGAACTGACTTACCCAGCTAGTTACAGGGGGACCTATAGTTTAATGTGGGTTCCAAACCATGGTGCTAATTGGTATTTTTCACAGCAACACTGTCAGAGGTGAAAGAAGTGGAAAGTGACAAAGCCTAGGACCTGGCAGAGATCCAACCTGCAACCTTTGGATTTGTAGTCTGGCACTACCACTGTGCTACGAAGCCGAAATATTTCCCTGACCTTCATTGTGCAATTTCATTGTAAACACTTATGTAATTTAAGTGGCCGAGTCACAAAATGTGAACACTGATCTAGCTAGTTTCCTGTCTTGCACAGTACACCACTACATAAATTTGTCAACACCAGGTATTTAACACATTTAGACTTCAGATCTAATGTTTGACACACATTTTCAGCATATGTACAGACAATGAATTAAATTTCACAATGTAGTTAATGTTCTTAAATATGCAAATTTAAAAGAAACATTATATGACTGGAACTTAAATAAATTTAGAATTGTACTGGTGTTGCTGTAAGGAGCCTTCTCAACACTAAGTGCAAGATTGTTTATCTTAAGAGTGCAGTCAATGTTAAGTTGTATCTAGACCTGATGTGTACATACACAAGGTTAATGGTACCAGCACTCCAGAAACAGCAAATGCTGTCTTCCCTTAATGTAGACACACGACAATTCTAACTAATCAAATGCAAGCAGAACTTGTAAAAACACTTAACAATAAACCATGCAAATGAGACAGCATAAAAGAGCACAATGATAAACACTAAATTCCTTAATTTTTTTTAATTCCCTGGATTTTGTCATCAAAATACAGTAAAACCCCACTCTTACACTTCCATATTTTATGTTTTACTGCCATTTACACCATGTATTGTCGGTCCCATCAAATTTCATATGTTCACAATGTTAATTCATCCCCATTTTTGCTTTAACGTATTTAAACTTTTCCCGTGTTTTACGTTTTGAAACCATGTTCATGAAGCAAAAATAACAATTTACATTGACACTGGCATGGCTTTAATGTTCATGTGAAATCTTTATAAACGTTACACAATAAAGTTTGACACTTTGCATTTATTCAAAGATATTTTTCACGTTTCATTGCTTGCATTGTACGCGTAGTTCGGACAACACTCCCATCAGTTACCACAAATTCTCAGCTTTGTTTACACAACTGATAGCTTTTCCATGATTTGCCTGGTGCATTGCAAAAATTTATTTTTATTGTGAAATGCAAATATTTAAGTATTTTTGTGAAGTTTTATAAACAGTGAGACTGACGGTTTGCTTTTGTATGTCTTTCTGCACATTGAAGGGATGCACATTATATTATAACATCAAAAACGTGATTATAGTGTGAAATGCCAACTCTGTGCAGATGTCACAAAAATACTTCTGCATATATTTGCGTTGTAAAAAGCCAATTAATTCTCTACTATCATTGTGCGATATTAGAGAAGTTCCTGACTGGCCAGAAAATTACATTCTACATTGAACCACACATCAGTTTTGTTTAAAAGTTTCAAACGAAACAAGATTTCTCTCTTCAATTGAAGTAATGAAAAGACTGCAACATCACAAGTTTGTTATTTTCACTACCAGAAAATGTATTTTAACATTAAGTCTGATTGTGGATTAATTACTGATAGTACTGATAGAAGTGAATAAAAATTGTTTAATCTGTTTACTTACATCAACAGTGGCTGCCAAAAATTCTGTGGACAATTATCTTACATATTTTTAACTTTCACATAGTAGTATCTTTGGAAGCATAACTCAAATCATGTGACAATATTGGTTGTTATTCTGCAGAAATCAATTACACCAGTGTTGTTTTAATTGAAGCTCTGACTTGGATAATTTATAGTAAACCAGTATCTGCAACAAAGAATCTCATTAACAAAAAAATGAATATGAAGAACTGTTAAAACTGACAAATGAAATATTCAATACTCAGTTCTTCTCAGAGGACATGAAAACAGCACTAACAATCAGTAAGAAAGTAACATCATTGTTTTCTTAAATAATTGTCAATAGCTATGGTTATTTTGTTAGTTGTTTCACAGCTTTACACAAACAAACAGTTTAGGTGGCTTTATATGCCAGGGTATGCAGCCTAACAAAAATTTCATATGTCCTCATTAAAAAGCTTTGCCAGTCACTGGACACTGCCACAAAGTCTGAAACTTGTCAACCCTTGGGAAGGTAAAGGTTTTAAACATGAGCAAAACTTATCAGCATTTTTAAAGAACAGTTACACTTTTGTTCTGAAGTCCGTTATGATGAAGTTATGTCAATAATTTATAATTCCTATAAAGTTACCAGTTCCACCTGCCACTTAAAAATAGTACAAACTGAATAAATTATATAATATATATCCCTTGAAGTTTTTTATGCCTATTATGTAAATATATAAAACTACAAAAACGCAAGGGCAATACAGTAAGCATATTTTCCAGTTTAAAACATTTCCCACGTTTTACATTAAGTCCCTGAAAAACCCAGGTTTTCCAGGATTTCTGGAGTAACCACCACCCTGATCAACCTCTGTAGCAACCAAGTATTGATACATCAAAGGAAATCTTTAAATTTGTGTACAATTCTGGTCAGCATTTCTCATTTTCCAATTTTATTGGGGTATGCATGATTGCTAGAACTTTCTTAGCACCTAACATTGGTCTATTATGCCAGTTATGCACTGGCTTGTCTTAGTGCCTCTGGCAGAGATCAAAAACTGAAAAGTTAGTCAAATGTCAAGGATGTGGACTGTATACACCAGAAAACCTGATTCTGTTCTGAAGTCAGTTCTATACAGCATTCCTTCCAACGTAAGTCCCTTCAGTATCAGCTGTGGTAGAAGAATAACCAAGACTTTTAGTAATTAAGTTCAGTGCACAAATCTGAATATAGAAATAAATACCATATTCTTTGGCATGTAAGACTACTTTCAGATAAAACGACGCACAAATTTTCGTCAAAGATACAGTGTCATCTAATGTCTGCCATATAAGATGTTCCCCAAATTATCAATAACTTTTAGATTTAGAACAGTGACCTTTGGATAATAGTACATACACTGTTTTGGGTAATAATCTGGAGTATTTATAGAAGCATCTTATCAGCTATAAAGTTTTACCAAAATACCTACTCTATACTAATAAACAATTGGTATGGATGCATACGCCAAAGCAAAATTTTCTTCTAGCATTGTTTCATGTGTAAGTACCTGCTGAACACTGACATCCTACATACAGCTAAGCAGTATTGTTGAAGGTTGTAATGTGTGTTCAGCTTTTACTAACAAAGAGGAAATATTAAGCAAGATTCAAGTTTGAACGTCATAACAGGCCAAAGAATCCAACAACGTTCTGCAGCAAGGGCTTTCAATATAACAGAGGATGGTATAAGATTGGAGAAAGCAACATCATTCTATTAAAAAAAAATTAAAAAAAAACCACTAAAGTGTTCTATGAGGAGAGGAATAGCTTTGCTGACTAAATCTAACAAAAAAGTTGCAGCATGGGTATGAAAACAGAGGCAGAACTTGTTATTGCAAGGAACATGGTTAGGACTTACACATTGAAGTGGGCACAAGCTAATCCAGACCACAGAAAAAGCAACAGTAGGGTTAGCATAATTTTTTCGTAAAGAAAAATCTGGTAATGAGGCAGAAAAATTGTGCAGAAATTACGAAAAGATCTTGACTGTAAAATTGCTATCTTTCACAAGTTTGTTATTTGTCTGAGGTAAAAATTCAACTTTCCACATTACATATTTGAAACATGAATGAAAAACACCAATGAACTTCAATATGATGAATCTTCTGAGTGACATTGTGAGGAAATTTATACACACACTTCTAGGTCTGAGCAACTGTCTATGATGCATCATTTTTCCTGAAACTCTCACAGGATCATTTTTAGATTGGAAAAAAAGAGGATGTCTGGTAACCCTAAATTTAAGCTAATGTCATCTGTTGTATAAGACAACCCACGTTTTGGTGCTTTTTTATGCTTCTATTTGTATTTTCTGCCAAAACATGTTGATCAATTGGCCTGCTATAAAGTTCTCTCACAAACAACTCACAAAACCCACAAGGTTAGTCGTTTTAAATATGACGGTAAATTAATTTAATCAATTTTCATCTGTCATTGGTTAAATCAAAGTAGCATAGCTATGACCGAAATTTGGTGTATTGTTAACCTATAAGCACTACAGAAGTGCTGCAAGCACTTGCCCTAACTGTGATGCCGACTTCAGCCAAAGTATCACTAACAGGGCAAAGTGATCCATTATAGGCCTTTAATGAAACTTTTGTTTGTTGTTGTTACAAGGTCATCAGTCCTGTTCCAAGCAGAGATGTGATACTTGACGAAACAAACACAGAACATGGATGAGGGAAATCCTTGAGTGTAGAACCAAAATAAACACCCCAGTGAAACACAGGAGTACACAAAGGATAAAATTATGTTGCATGAGAAATTTTACAGCAGAATGCCATGGCTGGCTGATCACCAGAATAAAAACAGATGAGCGATCCAGACTGTACACACTAAAGACCACCTCAACCGAAAAGGAAGAGATCATCAACGACCTAAAAATCACTGTAAAAATGTGGGCCTGAGAATCAGGCTTAAGCGCCTTCCATTAAATGGAATGGTAAAAATCTGACGCGCGAATAAAATGTAAAACAGTAGTAGCCATGGAGGCATTGTCACCTAAAAGTAGCACATTTGGTAGATTAAAGGACTGCCTAAAAGCGTAGTCTCAGTACCTTGCAATTAAGTACCGTTCGAAGATCGCTCTCCTGGAGGCCGATTTCTAGTATGATTGAGGTAGTAGCCTCCTTCACTAGGTGGTCAAACTGTTCAATTCCTGTAACGCCAATGTGGCCTGGAGACGAAATGAAGACCACAGTGCAACTAGATTTGCCTAATCTGTATATAGCGTCTGAATAGACCCTACCAAAAGGTGCTTCGGAAAGCACTGGTCAAGGGCTTGCAAACCACTCAGGAAGTCAATACAGATAACTACAGACTACCCCAATGCAGGCTCTGAAATGTTCAAGGGCCTGCCAAATGGCGACAGTACTTTGTAATACTATGAGCACAAAAAATAATTCTAAAAATGTTTTTACTGAACCTGCTTTCCTTGTATAAAGTACCTGGAAAGGTCATTACCATAGTCCATATACTAACAATCTCAAAAAATATACCCACATAGAAAAGTGGCAATAGGCCATCTATGGGCTGCTCTTTTTCTTTGTGTAAATGTTGGCAACATCTCCACTTGCATGGCAACCAACTGGGTTAAAACTGCAGTTTACAAAGTTCACACTCACTAAGTTAAGAACGAAAGAGCAGCCAATCTGAAGCCAAGATGCCGCAGCCAATAAGAAAGTGTTACAAATGTATTATGTAAAAAATCTAAGTGGTGTATGCAAAAGTTTGACAGTCTATAGGAAACAAGCACTTACATTAATAATGCAAGTACTTGCTTCCTGTAGACTAAAATTTGTTGTAATTTCATAGGTAAACAATCTGGTTTTAATACAGTTGTACATAGCTTGATTGTTACTTTCTTATTCACTATAGGTCCATGTATTGATTTATATCAATTGAAACCACAGTTAAGTTTAATAAACTAATTTGCAACTGGGTGACTGTTACTTTTACTGCTGTAAAGAATTAAGGTCTTCATAATTTCCGATTTGTAAAAACTCACCAGATAGAAACTATGGCGCAAACAGTTTACTGCAGAAATAGACTGTTTCTGGGAACTTCTTCCTAGTTCTTACCACCTCAATGCCATTGCCTCCCATTCCGTACCTGGCTACGACTAGGTCTATACCTGCAATTAGTTAACAGCAGTAGTGTAAAAAGTTTCATTATAGCATTCTGTATTTACATGTTAACTTTGATTTTCAGAAAGACTAATCAAACTGATCACAATGTCACAATCAAGCTGTCATCATCCAAGTTCCTATTTCATTAATACTCCACATGTTATTAAATACAAGCAAACCTTCAGGCATGTATTGATCAATTTAGCTTATACTGGAAATAAAATTTTTGAAAGAAGTTTTAATTTTAGTTAACAAAACTTTTGTAATCAAAACTTTTCACACATCTCAATTCTGAAAAAATTAAAAATTTTGAACTGCAATAAATATTGTGCACATACAATCTATTGCTCCGTTCACTCTAAATTTCATATTCTGAATTTCAGTATCAATTTTCAAATGTGCCATTCTGATATTTTTAAAAGTAGAACAGCCCTTGTCAAATTCTACACTTACAGAAATCAGAACTTCCTCTTGCTTTGTATTTGATGACTGCACGCCCAAGTAACCTGTGAAGACAATTCTAGGGTTAGAACTACACTTAATAAACTGTAAATCATTACAAATACAAATACTATCAGTTCTTCTTAGAGAATAGCATCAAGTGCTCAGTGAAATGTTACATCATTTGTTTAACATGTGTGTGCACAATAAACAAGGGCCAGGGATAGAAAGAGGGAGCAAATTAGTGAGAAACTCACCACAAATGCAGATATTCCAAGAAGCTTCATAATTATTAAACTCAACTTCCAACAAATCAAACAGCAGCTTCGTAAAATAGGTCATTTTTGTAACATGACAATAGAGTAAAAAGTTTTGCATATATGAGGGACTACGAAAGAGGAAGGACTTATCTGCATTTGGACATTGAAATAACTATGGCATCAAGTGAAAATTTAAGCTGTTTTGGGATTTGAATTCAGGTCTCCCACTTCAGGTCAGTCACAACGTGTTCGCTGCTCGTACTCATGTCTCTAATTTCCTTGAGACTAAAGGTGTCATGTATCGTCCATGCTCAGTATTTGTGACTCCTAAACCAAACATCACTGAATTTGCAGTGAAGTACCAACATACATATAGAAAACAACTTAGTCTTGTTTTCAGATGTGAGAAAATAATGTTAAATTGAGAAAAAGTTGTGCATTACTCCGGCTAAAGTCTATCAGCGGCATGGGTAGTGTCGCAGTGTCTGTTAGCAGTGGCAATGAAGTACATTTCGAGTAGCCTATGGCGTGTACGATAATTTAAATACTGACCGTACAAGGGTACATCAACGAATATTATTTTTACAAATATGTCATGATTTTAGGGTTGTGGTTAGGCAGGAACCTAAGAGTACAGCTTAAATTGTTGTGAGCTAATGTTATGATTTTTACGAATGTCACGATTTTAAAGGATTGCAAATGTTTTACCAAATTATGAACATTGAAAAAATATTTTTATCATTTGAGAGATACTTTTGATTTACTTAAAGTGTTACATCTGAACAGAAAGACAGTGCATGTGGAGAAACCGAGGAGGTTGAAAAAAAATTTGTTTTTTAGTGTGCGATTTACATTCGAACGCCGTGATTCATTTTGAAAATAAAATTATTCAAACGTGATGTTAACACATTCATTTTCACATCTTATAAACATTGTGTGCCACCATTCGTCCCAGCATCCACAGCGACTGTTGCAAACACTCCCCGTTCAAGTCACTTAAATAAATTAGGCCATGCCACTGATTGACACTTTTACCCATCACTTCTAGGCCACAACCCACACACTGTGTGACACAATAAACAGGAAAGGAAATGAGCATTAGGTTTTGTTTCAGTGCAGGGGCTATGTGATCAACGTTAGTTTTTTTTCATAAAAATGTAGCTTTGAGGAAGTGGGCTTAACTCAGCAACTACCAACATTACTCATTTCAATAATTGAAATCAACCTTAGTGCTTGTCCAACTTCATCAAATGTACCAAAAATGCGAACCCAATCTGAGGACTTCAAATGAAAAAAATCCAATTTCAACCTACTATAGTCTCTTGATAAAAACTTAACCGTCAATAGATGATTCTCACTAGTCTGAGAAACTGACCATTTTTATCTGGACTCTAAATAACAAATAACTTATCCCCATTTGTACCCGATCAACATAACACTATTGGTGTTAAAATTTCTCATATACTAGCTGAAAGATTTATTTCATTCCTCAAAACCCAGAAACCAGGTACAGTACCTAATAGAACAGGTGAACTCAAATTCCTAGGGAGTTCCCGTTTACAGTACACTTAACTGGGAATATGTATCCGTAAGTCTAAAAAGGCTTCCATAAACAACCTTTGCTGCGAGAATCGTCTCAAATTAGTGACATTTTTCAGATTACATTAAGTAGCCTAATTCTCCAGTCACAAAACAAGAAAAATCTTAACAGCTCTAAAGTGAACCGTCAATCTTGAGCAGCTCCTCCCCATTTAGAAAACTTCACAGTTAAGAATACTGTCATGTCAGTACTTGTGGGCCATTAAAGTAAATTTTGTACCGTCAACTAGTGCGATTCTGACCCCCCTGGGGGTAACATTGACCCCAGGGTCACCCTTTTCTTTCCATTTCTGGACAAAGTTACTTATCTTATTGAAAATAGAAATCATATAATACAATGGAATTTGTTGATTCTAATTCATACACTTTAAAATAAAATGTAGAAAATATAGTTAAGAAAAATTTTTAAGCAAGCCTTGCATATCAGCTTATAATTCAGTTGGGAAAAACTTTCTTGGCCCAGAAGAAATGGTTAATCCAACAATCAGATTCATTTATATCCAAATTCACACACTTTAATGAAGTTTTCTGGCCTCATTAACAATACAATTTTAACAATTAAAATTCACATTTCTTCAAACGAGGGTACATTGCCCCACTAACTTTCTTCCCCTCAAGGGTAACATTGACCCTCTAAATACTGTCACCAAATTTCCATTAATCCACATGTATTTGGTTAAATAAGGTATAAAACAAGAACTTATTCTTTACAAATTAAGACTGGGCAACAATGGATTTGAATTCAGTCAGTCTTGGGCAGTCTGTTACGAATGTTCTATTTATTGCAGAAGTTTTAGATTGAGATTGGTGTCTTGTTCTAACAGTAAGAATGGACAATAGGTTGTAATTCCCTTAGACAGTGAAGTTAAAGAGTAAGGTGCCAGTATAAATACATAAAATAAATCCATTATCACACTGAATACTGAACTGCAATGCCTAGAACATATAGTGGTCTCCACGTGCAAGACAGTGCCTAGATGTGGATAAGAAAACATGAGAAGAACTGATCTTGTTAATTAAAAATAATCAAAAGAGAAAGGGTGCACCCAAGAGACTGGGTATATCAAAACAGTGAAAAACCACTTAAGGAAAAATGTACCAGTTAAGATAGGAAGAACAAATGTACTATCATCAAAAGAAGAAATTATATTAGCAAATTCTATTGCCACTACTTGCTGATTGGGGTTTCCATTGCATATTACTGATATTGAAGTTTTAACAAAAACTTCACTGACTCAATGAAGACATTTGTTCCAAACGAACATTAAGTATGCACTGTCCCATTCTGTGATGCAATAGGCAAGCTGCCTCTGCCAGAGTTACAGGCTGATAGGCGTAGAATCCTGCATAAATTTCCTGGGAGATTTTAGTTAAATTAATTTTTTGTGGGACTAGAGTTTTAAATAAAGGATAGATAATTATATTAATAGATTTGTTTCGCTGGTACCTAGCTTAACATTTTACAAAACTTAGTTTTCAATGGGGATCATTGAGATCCCTTTACAGGGGTCATACTCAATGCACTACATTAACATTTATTCCAAGACCATTCTGTGTTTTATTATAAACAAATTTGAGGGTCAATGTAACCCCATGTTACAGAGTAAAATTGACCCCTTTTTCAATTTTAATACTAATCTATAAAATATAACACACAGTGAACTACGGGTGTTTTTACAGAAATAAGGTACAATAATAAAAATTACCCTGTATAAAAATTGATATATGCAAGACAGATATTCTAAAAATAAAAACATCAAAAAAAGGGGAGGGTCAGTCTTACCTCGAATGAGGGTAATTCAAAACTGTGCTCCGTATGAAGCAAATTGTTCATAGCTAAGACACTAAGGTAAGCACACAATTTGCATACACTAAATGTACCAAAATGAAACTACTCGCCCTTCATACGTACCTTAAAAACTTTTGCACACACTACGACTAATAGTTTCCCCAGAATAATTAAAAATACTTATATACATTTTTCCGCACTTCTTTAATACAATATTTTGTTAACTAAGTACTAGACGGAAGTTAATATTACAGTGAAATACTTGTTAACTTATATGATGGCAGATAAATTTTTACAAATGTGTAATTTTTCTATACCGTTTTAGAATATTTTAAGTTCGTAATATTAATTTTGTGTGTACTAACACGGTCCAAATCAAAAGGAATTACATGTACTCATCCACGGTATAAGCGTACCAAATAAGAAATTAAAATTGGAGAATATAACCCTAACATACAACATTCAGTTTACATGAAACTAAATATAATAGCAAATAACCCTACCTCATCCATCAGTAGTATTTCATTTCACAATTCATAACGCTAGACGCACGTCATGCAAGGCAATCACCACGTGAGACACGTTCTCCCAACAAAGGATTGCGGCTTGCGGAAATCTGGGCTGCGCAAAGATCTCAGTATTTTAAAACGTCTTTGTTTTAAACACCCAAAGATCTAAATTCTTACAAGGTCTTTGACGCCAGTAGACGTTTAAAAGCAGACTGTAGACCTTCAAGCCTGCTTGGCAAAAACGCTAAAGGCCAATTCACACTGTCCTTCACGTCACGTCACGTCACCGTCCGTCAGAACATTCCGCAATGTATTTCTAATGGCGGCATTCACACTGTCTGTCACGTCATGTAAAGCTTTCTCGAGAAGAATGTTTTGACGGAACGGCCGTCTGCTAACATAGGAAGTTAACCTATTTTCGACACGCGAATTACATATTGCAGACTACGAGTGCACTGTTTATATGCAAATATGTCTTATTCATCTTTATTTTGTTGTTATACTTCGTTTTAGTGGTAAATCTCAAATATTTCATGACGACTTAAATATTTTTGTCAATTGAGTGTCCCCCTAAAATCGAGGTCTGATATATGAAACCAAAAAATGGTTTATGTTACGTGGCATTGTAACAGAAAAGACTAAAGCAAACTGTTTATTTGAATAAGATTGTAATTTGATTACGCATTTTTCATTAAATAACATTTAAAATGAAAAAGTCAGTTCTAATGAAAGACAGAAAATCAGTTGTTTACGATGGTACTAACAATGTCAGCGGGCGAATCGTAATGGATAATGTAAACAGGCGCTATCCATGCTCTTATAAGTATTGTTTGATGTTTTCATATGTTTATTTTTTCGCTTGAAAATAGATGTCGATGTTTTGAAATGTTGTTTCAGTTCCCAGTAAGTTGGCCAAAAACATATGTTGTAAAGTTTTCTTTGGCCGTCAATAACATTTAGCATTGTTGTTCCCGCGATTCTAATGTTTAACTATGACTTTTTACATAACAGATCGCCAATCATAACCTTACTTTCAACATCGCGTATTGAGATGGGCGAAATGACGTGACGGACACTGACGGACAGTGTGAATACAACTTGACGTGACGGTGCCGTGACGTGACGTTGACTTGACGGACAGTGTGAATTGGCCTTAACGGCGAAGTGCGTGCTTGACAAGCAAATGCGTAGACGTTCAAGCAAGTCTCCGAGCGTTTTCCGCGAACACGTTGCCGCGCTTGTGGCGACTATTTCCTTAACTTCAATTGAAATCAGAGTTTACTGTTAATAGTACGGCGAAAATGCTCACTGATGCAGGTAAAGATTGTATTGCATTGGCCTTAGCTCTATGTATGAAAAGAACAAGAAGAAGACGTCGATGGACCAAGGAATGGTTGAAATTACAAAAGAAGTACACCCACGAAAATCTGCTGTCTGAAACGTTACCTACAGAACCAGGCGATTATAGGAATTTCCTACGAATGGACAATAACATATTTAATGACTTTCTGGAATTAATTCGGTCTCGAATTGAGAAGAAGGATACATATATGAGAAAGTCCGTTCCAGCATCTCAACGTTTAAGCATTACTTGGAGATTTTTGGCAAGTGGCGCTGATTTTGAAGAACTAAAATTTCAGTCCTGCATTGCACCTAGAACACTAAGTGGTATTGTTATGGAAACATGTGAAGCTATAAACGAAGAGTTAAAGGATAACATTCGAGTAACTATGTAACAAAATATTTATTAATCATAAAAATTCACAATTGCAAGTCATATGTTAATTATGTATATTTGTAATATCAACTTCTGAACCAATCTCTTCACTTAATGATATATACATTTACTGGCTATTGTCTGTCAGTGTCACTTGTTGCAATGTCAATGTTGATGGAATGGAACTATCACTTCTTGCATTTAGTGAAAGTGAATTTCTGTGTAGATTCCCACATTCTACCTCAAAAAAAATTTCATTAATGAACTTCTCTGCCAAAACACGCTGTTTATGTGGCAGGCGTTGTAATTTCAGTGCCCATGCCCTGGCAACAAAGTTACTCTCAGTTTCTTCTCTTTGCAAATGTTTATGCGCCAATTTCAGTATTTCTTCCTGCACATCTTCTCTTTTCCTTTTGTTTTTTTATTTTCGTTGTAGTTGTTGGTCCTGTTGTTGCCTGTGGCTGTTGCCGTTGTGACATAAGAACAAGATAATTCTGTTATTTATTGATCATATTGATTCTATGTTTGCATTACATGCAATGTATCTAGTGACACATAGCTGCAAATTACTTAATTTATAGACGCCCTGAAATTCATGTATTCATCAACACTGTAAATGCTATCATTTATAAGCATTTTCTTAAGCTCCTATTTAAAAATGTGCTGTCCCCTTTGATTCTGAAGTGAAGATATTATATTTCATAAGTGTTATTGCTCGTTTTCTTTTTTAAGAATGTATGACTGTTTTGCAAGACATAGCATTATTTACTGATTCTCCACTGTATCAATATTTGAGCATTCTAAATGAATAACAGCATTTACCTAACATCCAACTAAGTCATTCAGTATATGTTTATCCCATTTATATACTCAAATAAGTAAATTCTGAGTAAATTGAAGACCAGGATACCGCCTATCAGCTTTGTCCCATGACGTCAGTTTGTCGACTTATATGATTGAAAACATTGGTCAATTGCCTTCTGTTAGAACGTGATATTATTTTTTACATTACAATCTGATCAATTTATGTTCACACATTCCCCAACCAAGCACCACATTTTAATAAAAAAAAACACTAATTACATGACATGTAGAACATTTGCAATGGCAAATACTTGGCAGAACACATTTATCAACCAGTAAACATAATTGTTGATTCTATGTTGACTGTATTTTTGTACACTTCTTCTTTCTTTATTTCAGTTGCCAAATTCAGAAGATGGTTGGAGGAAAATTGCAAAAGATTTTGACACAAGATGGAATTTTCCTAATTGCTATGGTGCTATTGATCAAAAACATATAAATATAAAGAAACTAGAGCAGTATGGATCATATTATTACAACTATAAGGGGACCTACAGCATTGTGCTAATGGCTATAGCCAATGCAAACTATGAATTAGTTATTGTGGATGTTGGGACAAATGGAAGAATCTCTGATTGGGGAGCATTGAAAAATACACCTTCCTGGACACTACTGCAAAAAAACCAACTACATGTCCCACCACCAACAGAACTGCCCAACACCAACAAAAAATTTAAATTTGTTTTTGTGAATGATGATGCCTTTCAGCTATATCAACATGTCATGAAACCATACAACCAAAATGTGTTAAATAATGAAAGGAGGATTTATAATTATCGTTTGTCATGTGCACATCACATTGTGGAAAATGTATTTGGAATTTTAGCATCATGATCCAAAATTTTCAGGAAACCTGTCACTCTGTCACCAGCAAAAACAAAAACTGTTATTTTGGCTTGCTGCCATTTACTTGGTAATGAAGCAGAAGAACAGTATTCTACCTGGAGAAGTAGATGTGGAAGATTGTGTTACATGTACTGCAATACCAGGAAATTGGAGGAATGGACACAGTGAATCAGTGGAGCTTAAAAGAAGTAAAGCAGGGAATGCTACTTTACAGGCAAAGGAAACTAGGGACAATTTCTGTGATTATTTCAACACAGTAGGAGCATCTCCTTGGCAATAAATGTAAGGCTAATTTCATTGGCACTAACATTTGTGAAACAACAGATGAAATACGAAATAAATATTTAACCTATAACTTACCTTTCTATGTATGGTACCTATTCCTGCTTCCTCCTCAACTTGATCTTCCAAAAATTTTGGTTTGTTATAGTACCACAAAGTTGGTACATAAACACTGTCTGAGGAAGAGCCCAAAACCTTGCTCTTCCTCACTTTGCAATTTTCACATCTAAAGTAAGTACGCAAAATGTTAATCTTCTCCTTCATGTCGTCCTCTGTAATCCTCGAGTTGCACAGACTTAGTGTTTCAGTCATTTTATGTATGGCAGATGATCTCTTATTTCTGTTCATATATCCGCTGCTGTGTATTTTTCACAGCTCCGTAAATTCTCTGTTCAGAGAAATAAATTGTAACGTATGTTCCCTTTCGTTCACTAAGGCCATTTCTGAAAACTCTGCTGCTCGCTACTTATTCACACAATGAAAACATCACATATACAAAACAAACCCATGTGGTGATGGCTGGCTGGTTAGTAGCAAGACGAGGGAACAATCACAGCTATCAAGCAAGCCAGTCAATCTACTGATCTGCCAAGCACAACAATCACCTGGTGAGAGTGAAATCTCGCGAATCACAATCACATTTCTTGTCATTCACGTGAGGTTTGCAAGCATGTTTGGTCGTTTACAGGCCACTTAAGCCGGGTCCACACGCTACGATCTGTCTGCACGCACCTCACAAATCGTTGTGTGTGGACAGCACATTTGTGCAGATATGAGATGTGCGCAAACCTGGAAGTTGGAGTTGGAGGTTTGAGCAAAATTGCTCCAATCTGTGGGTTCAAATCACATCTGCGCAGACAAGTTGGAACGTGTGGACAGGAGACTGCTGCAAATCTGTCTCATACGTTCTTCGTTTGTTTACTATGTTGACAGTCGATGAAAATGGCTGAGAACTGAAAATTCCGACTGGGAAACAAAGTTAGCTGCAGCTTATTGGTCACATATATACTATAAAGTGAAGTAGGCGTACAGTGTTTCAAACACATCTAAAACTCTGACAATTTTTTTTGTATCTTGTTAGAAGGTAGACCTACTTGACTTGCCTTCATGAAATCATTCTTCAGGGCAGCGTAAATAGCTTCAGAAATGTTGGAGATGGTTTAACTCAATGCTTGGTTAGGAATTGCTGTTGAAAATTTGAGGTCTTTGTAGGTCCTTCCTGTGACCAGGATTCTTTATGTAACTGTCAGTCGATTATGTGGAGAAATATATCTTCTCATACAAGTGTCTTTACGTATTATGCGAGGAGTTATCATTTGAGATTTCCACATCCATTCGCAAATAATTACACCAGTCATCAGGTTTGCACTCCAACTCACGATGTCACGTCTGTCACGTCACATCAGGTTATATACACACTGTCCGTCATGTCAATTCGCCCACCTCAATACACGATGTTGAAAGTGAGGTTATGAGTGACGATCTGTTATGTAGAAAGTCATAGTTTAATACTAGAATTGAGGGAACGACAACGCTAAATATTATTGACAGCCAAAGAAAACTTTACAGTGTATGTTTTTGGCCAATTTACTGGGAACTGAAACAACATTTCAAAACATCGACATCTATTTTCAAGCGAAAAAATAAACATCAAATAGTACTTATAAGAGCATAACTAGCGCTGTTTACTTTATCCATTACGATTTGTCTGCTGACATTGTTAATACCATCAGAAAAAACTGAATTTTTGTCTTTCATTAGAACTGACTTTTTCATTTAAAATGTTATTTAATGAAAAATGCATAATCAAATTACACTTTTATTCAAATAAACAGTTTTCTGCAGTCTTTTCTGTTACAATGTTACATAACATAAGCCATTTTTTGGTTTCAGATATCCGACCTCGATTTTAGGGGGACACTCAATTCAGAAAAAAAATATTTAAGGCGTCATGAAACACTTGAGATTTACCCCTAAAACGAAGTATAACGATAAAATAAAGATAAATAGACACATTTGCTTATAAACAATGCAATCGTCGACTGCAACATGTAATTCTCATGACGAAAATAGCTTAACTTCCGATGTTAGCAGACGGCCGTTCCGTCAAAACATTCTTCTCGAGAAAGCTTTACATGACGTGACAGACAGTGTGAATGCCGCCATTAGAAATACATTGTAGAATGTTCTGACGAACGGTGACGTGACGTGACGGACAGTGTGAATTGGCCTTATTGCGGATTTTTTTGCAATTTTTATGCAAGACAAGGTGCAAATAGTGACTGTAACAAGATTTCCTCCATCACTGACAAAAATAAACTCCGAAGAAAATATTATTGTATTCGTTTGCCACTCCAAATGCCAACTGTGCTACCTACTTTGTTTGTTCACCAAAAGATGTCGGGCGCTAGTATTTGCAGCGATGTAAACACCCATCCACACGCAACGAGTGGTGTGCGTGGACTTTTGCACAGACATTTGGAGCTGACAGATCATTGCGTGTGGACCCGGCTTTAAGCATAGACCAAAGATCTATGGTCTATGACGTTAAGGCCGCCACACACATAACAGCATGATTGACAAGCCACTTGCGCTTGCGCCAGCGCGCATGCACATATTGCTCACGCACCTACATGATTGTACAAGCAACGGTTTATTTTCATCTGAAAATTTCGAGCTCAGAAGACGATGTGCTGGCTGTGGCAGCTTTTATGCATGTGTTGAAAAAAAGAAAAGAAAATACCTAAAACTGTATGTAAAGGGTGGTTAAGAAAACGAAAATCATATTCACGTGCAAATGAAGGGTTTATTACAAAAACCGGGTAAGTCCAAAATAGAGATTTTTCAGGAATGAAGAAAAACTTTCCACCGTTTAACATAAAGCATGAAAAGTATCCAAACGTCCAAACGACATTCGGAGCATGTTAAATAGGAATACCTTTTTCGCTAATGTTCATTTTTAGGTGTAAAGCCTATAGTTGCCTTTTAATTAGTATTTTTTCTTTGGACTTGTCCAGTTTTTGTAGAAAATTAAGAAATATAAAAACTCTAATATTTTACACTGAAGTTATTTATTGAAATTTCAGAATGTTCTGAATGACTACATAACAATGAAGAAAATACATTTCATTTACAATGAAATGGTACCAGAGGTTATTGTTCCCATTATTAGTCATTCATCCTCACACCCATCACTGTTATCATCACCATCAACTTCCAACTCTGCCTCTTCATTGCACTCTTCGTCTGGGGTACCATAAAGGAGTTCCTTGTAGAAAGCCTTGTTTTCTTCTTGGAGAAACTGCATCAAATTACAAAGATCTTTTGCTTTAGCACTGCGACTTCTTGCGAAGGAAGAAGTTAAGAAGACCTCAAATATACTACTATTATTACTTGGTGAGATATTTCGAAAGTAGTATGTCATATGCAGCGTCTCTCTTATTTTCATAATGATTGTCCTTACATTTAATGTTCCACAAGCAGGGATGCGTTTCACACAGTCTAATAAATTCCTCTAAGAGGTCGTGGTTTATGTTTCTTCATTCAGACATTGGTATTACAGCACTAATTTAAACTTATTGAAAACGAAGGATGCAGCCTTACTCAGACTGTCAAATGCTTACACAAGCATCTTTATTGTCCACATACGCTCAAGCACACATACGCTTGAACGCTTGCACAACCATATATAATCGAAATTCGATACAGCATCAAGCTGCTTGTACAAGCCTGATGATTGATGAAATTTCTCCTGCACATGCTCAAGCATGCTTGTGAAAGCACGCTTGCTGAAAGCGTGCTTGTTAAGCATGCTTTTACGTGGGGCTGATGTATTCCTCTTGGAAAGAGGAGTATATATCCGCTGTTGGTCTTTGCTCTTCGACAATTTTTCAGATGACATGTTGAAGTGCAAATCATGACAATATACTGTTTTGATGGAAATGGTACATTTTAGATTCGTCACAAACGCTTTGCTTTCATACATTAAATGTCAATTACAAGCGAATATCAATAAACTGTGAAAGAACCATAAAAGGTCTAAGCACAATGTATATGAATTAAAAAGTTCCTTGAAGAGTTCAACCATTCCGGTCTTGTAGTTAGTATACTAAGTTGTGAATGTAGTGAGAAGGAAGTTTTCAGGTTCGAATCCTGTTAAAGCTTAAGTCTTATAGTTTTATTATGTAGACCCAATGTATTAGAATAGAGAACGTGAACATTAACTTAGTACAAGTCTGTTTTACAGTACTCACTAGTTTTTCTCCGTATTTGTTAGGATATAAGGCCAATTCACACTGTACGTCAAGCCACGTCAAGTTGTATTCACACTGTTCGTCATGTCAATTCGCCTATCCCAATACACAATGTAGAAAGTGAGATTATGAGTGGTACTCTGTAATGTAGAAAGTCTTAGTTTAATACTGGAATGGAGGGAACAACTCTAAATGCTATTGACAGCCAAAGAAAACATTACAATGTATGTTTTTGACCAACTTAATGTGGTAAAGTGCTGGGAACTGAAACAACATTTCAAAACATCGACATCTATTTTCAAGCGAAAAAATAAACATAAGAACACATCAAACAATATTTATAAGAGTATAAACAGAGCCCGTTTACTTTATCCATTATGATTTCCCCACTGACATTGTTAATAACATCGTGAACAACCCTAGTTTTGTCTTTCATTAGGACTGACTGTTTCATTTAAAATGTTATTTAATGACAACTGCGTCATTAGTTATAACTTATTCAAAGAAACAGTTTGATTCATTCTTTCCTGTTAACAACATTACGAAACTTTTGGTTACAGATATCCTACCTTGCTTCTTAGGAGGACACTCAATGCTGAAAAATATTTAAGTCATCATGACACATTTGGAATTTTACACTAAACAAAGTATAACAATAAAATAAAGATTAATAAGACACATTTTCATATAAACTGTGTGATCGTCGACTACAACATGAAAATTGCATGACGAAAATAGGTTAACTTCCGATGTCAGCAGATGACCATTCCATCACAACATTCTTCTCGAGAAAGCTTGACATGACGTTGACGTGGCATGATGGTCTGGTGACGGAGACTGTGAATGTCGCAATTGGAAATACATTGTGGAATGTTCTGACGGACGGTGGCATGATGTGACATGACGAATAGTGTGACCTGGCCTATATAAGAGTGAAAATATGCAGGAACGTAACAGGAGAGTTCAAATTGCTGTGACTGAAGCGAGTACCCATGATATCTATAATCTTCCTTCTCACATAGACGTAGTTGGCTGCCTATTTCGACTATGTGGCGATTTCACAAATAGTTGGCTGTTTATACATGAACATGTTCCGATTTACATGTATGGAATTAGCAGGGACCTAAGCAAACTGCTCTAATAGGATTTGTGTTCTCATAAGTAATTGTTAACACAGTAAAACTGATGCAGTCTGTCCAGTAATGAGTGACGAATGATTTGTATTAATGAATTGGTAAATTGTGGGGAACCACAATCAAATATAATTTTTTTGAAGGGCATTAGACTTCCATCAATTGTTTCTTAATTCACAATTCTGATGTGGGTCTAGAAATGATTTCATGTGTCACCAAAATAATTTAAAATTGTGTGACATCAACATTCAATTGGTTTGATAAAATCGATTGTCAAGTTCCATAAATGAGCACAAATCGAAAATGTACTGTGTCAGTGTACAGAAACCAGACATAATGGAAAAGTACAATTCATTTGATGCTGAGCACACTGGCATGACCATGTACTGATTCCATTCACATCAAGTAGCATTACTATTTACAGTAACAAAACCCGAAATCCATGAATTAAAACAAAACTGTTCACAGTAACATGCCTAACATTTCCTTGATGAATTTTGTTGGCTGTTTATTTTAAAATATGTTGCGATTTACCAGTTAGTTGTTAAAGAAGTACTTAACTGCGAGTGAAACTAATTGCAACAAGTCATATTCTTCCACATCACAAATCGTCGTCTGTTTGTTTACAAATATGTTGTATCAAGGTAGCTACAATGACGGCGAAAAGAACAACTGCGCCAAAGATCTTCAATGGAAATATACACCTTTTTCCAGGAGGAATGCATCTGCTCATAACGCCTACTCTAAACGCCTGCTGTTCAGGATAGTCGGCTGCGAAAGTGGAGTCTACGATTTTTTTGACCTCGCTGTCTTTCTGTGTGTATTTGGTGGTCTTTGAACTTGATATTAAATGGGGCAGACACGGCCACGAATCAATGGCGCTCCTTGACATGCGCATGTCAAGCTGCTCATATGAACCACCAAAATATCAACTGGCGCACGTAGAAACGAAAGTTGAAGTCGGGTCTACTTACTTGCGCAAGTTGACTTTGTGGAGGCATTTAATTATACAAGTGATTGTTTTCTTTGGGACAAAGTTAAAACGATTATCTGTGCATGCATCGGAATGTTTACCAATGTATTTACTTAGTGTATTCTTTGTCTTTGTTCTTTTTAACGTAATTAAATAAGTTTGGTGTTAACTCAGTTGTAATTGCTAAAATTGCGAAAAGCGTTAATATCGGGTTCCCAAAGAGGTGACCCCGGCAAAGAACAAAAAAAAAAAAAAATATTATATGGCAGAAGAATGGATACGTCGACTCAAACATCAGTGGAGAGAGTTAAGATGGATCAGTTATTTTCGCCGGACGCAGGATACTCGACGGTTTGTCAACATACAATAGAAACTGCACACAACAATGTTCAAGGAGCGAATAAAAACGTTCGAAACGGAAACGTGAAGCTTCCGTCGTTTTGAATTACAAAACCGCAACTTTGGTTTCTACAGGAAGAGTGTAATCTTCAGCAGCACAAGATGCTCACGAATGATGATAAATTCAATATAGTAGTCGCACATTTGAGTTTTGAAGCCATAGAACAAATTGAAGATGTCTTGGGGCAACAAAATTACGTTATGCTTAAGGAAGCATTAATACAAAGGTATACCGTATCACCGGAGATATGCCTACAAAACTTTTTTGCCGAAGACTGTACTGGCGACAAGACTCCATCGCAGATACTCAAAACTATTCGCACACAGGCGGGACGGGACTTCCTCCCTGAACAATCTTTGCGGGTGCTATGGATACAAACACTTCCAGTCAACATTCGTAATGTTGTAGCGGCACTGATAAATACACAGTTACATGACATACCCAAAACGGCAGACAGTATAGCAAATAGCTTCGGACATACAGCCTCTACTTGTGCAACACTCAATAACAGGTGAGAAGAAATATTTGAAGCAGTCATGGAAACAAACGATAGTAGTAAGAATCTCATAGTAAACAATGATTCACTCATACAAAGTATACTGACAAGCTACACTGTGAAGTATTTGGCAGCATAAGTGGCCAAGCTCAATATGCAGGTAGCTATCAAGCAGCAGCAGCAGCAGCTACATGGTCACAATGGAAGAAACACAAGGGTACTAAACCAGAAACATCTATGTAGCGATGGTCCTGGTACCACAAACGTTTTGGGAAACTTGCTCGCCGGTGCACGTCACCCTACAGTTACTCAAACGATAAAGACGAGCATTGAAAGGCGCAAACTCTCGTCACCAATCACACAGACGCCAAGAATAGCAGAAAATCCTTCCCCCTCCCCCCCAGGGGGCTCACGGTTCTTTCGTGAGTATGTGTGTGGCGAGCACAGGGACCTGAGCTGATGTAGTCTTGCTTCCTTCTTTACTTTCCTTTCTACCCCTCTCCTTTCCTATCCTCACTCCTTCTCCTCCCCACTGGGAGACTGATAATCCCAGTAGTGCCTGGTCCTACTATAGGTTCAGATTTTCTGTACAATTATCGCCTCATGCCAAATTTAGTCAATTGGTGCCTATACGTATAGAAAAAACGACAACAACAACACCTTCCATGTTGGCAGCCATACAGTGCGAGGAACCCGTAACTTGCAGTATGAAGATATCTGGTATCTCTTCTGCATTGGGATTAAATGCTGCGTTTCCATTTCTACAACAGTGCAGGGCACACACATGTCCGCCACGCAAACAATTGCCTACAGTAGGCGACGTTTTGGCTCTTCATATGGACTGCCTGTTTCACAAGTTTCTGCACGATTTCCCAGCACTTACGCAACCTGTTAATGCCAACAAGAAATGCAAGCATCACACACAGCCACATGGCATTGCATACGCACAACACCAGGTCAACCTGTCGCCTGCTGTCCACGATACCTAGCTCCAGAAAAGCTACATGCAGAACAAGTGGAATCTGACCAGCTGTTAAAAGCAGGGATTGTAGCTAGATATAACAGTGCATGGGCATCACCGATCCATATGGTTCTAAAGAAAGATAAATCTTGCAGCATATGTGGCAATTACAGAGCACTCAATGCACAGACAATCCCGGATCAGTATCCAACTCCAAATATGATGGTTTTTAACATTACCATTAATGATGCAATAATATTTAGTGTGATACATTGCGCAAAGGCGTACTGAAAAATTCCTATGGCCACAGAAGATATACCAAAAACAGCAGTGACTACACCTTTTGGACTTTTCGAATACCATTTCATGCCGTTTGGTTTTATGAACACTGCACAGACTTGGCAGAGATTCATGCATGAAGTGTTACGGGATTTGCCATTTTTGTTCAGTTACATGGATGACATTTTAATATTTTCTTCTTCTGAAGATCAGCATTTAGACCATCTACACCAACTTTTTCGCCGAATGCAAGATTATGGTATAATTATTAAGGCAGCAAAGTATGACCTGGCAAAAATAAAGTTCGTTTCTTAGGATATTAAGTTTCAGCGGCAGGTTTGGCGCCATTGCCTGAACGAATAGAAACTGTGATGCAAATGCCTCTTCCCAAGATGTCTAAAGGTCTTCGAAATTTTTTTGGCATGCTAAAGTATAACAGGTGTCATCTGCCTAAACTGGCACTAGTTCAGCAACCACGCAATGCATTACGTATTGGACCAAATACTACAGGCACTGAAAGATCCCGTGGACTCCATGTGTGAAAGCAGTGTTTCAAGGCCTCAAGGAACACCTGTAACAAGCAGTGTTATTAGCACATCCTATAGCCATTCTGGATGGTGCAAGGCAGACAAGGGTAGGTGCAGCTTTGCAACAGAAGGCAGATAGGAACTGGCAGCCTCTTGCTTTTTTCTTCAAGTATTTGACGCAACAGCAACAAAAATGTAATACTACTAACAGAGTACTGTTGGCAATATATCTGGCAATTCAACATTTCTGCACAACAGAAGATGGGAGACATTTTACAATTTTCACAGATCACATACTCCTGGTTGCTATTTTTCAACAAAGCATGGAACTTACATCACCGCGTCAGTACAGGCATGCTGAATATATTACACAATACACATCAGATAAGCAGCACATGGCAGGAAAGGATAGTGTCGTTGCAGACTGTTTGTGTAGGAACTGTGCCAGTCTACGATCTATCCTGTGGGACGAGTTAGCGGCAGATAGACATGTTGATCCTTTTCCATGAAATCTGCCCCAAAGAAGGCACACACTATAACGACTCAAATGAATACCATTTCCGGAAGTATCAGAAGGAATTTGGTGTGACGTTGCAAGAGGTTAACAATGGCCGTATATACCAGAGCGATATCACCGTCACGTTTTTGAAGCATTGCACAATTTAGCCCATCCAGGAGTATGAGCAACAACTAAAATGATCGCCGCCAAAGTGGTATGGCCTGGAGTTCAAAAGGTTTGTCGTTGTGGACACGTACTTGTCTGACATGCCAGCGAAACAAGATCGGGAGGCATGTGTTCGCAAAAATTGCTCAATTTCCGACACCAAAAGGAAGGTTTTCACATCTCGATGTGGACCTCGTCGGCCCAATACAGAGCTCCATGGGACAACGGTATTTGTTAACGATCATTGACCATTTTACAAGGTGGCCAGAAGTATCAGTACTGACTGATATATCAGCAGTCGGTGGCAACAGAACTGGTACATAAATGGTTCTCCAGATTTGGCATCCCACATGATATCACCACAGATCGTGGAAAGCAGTTTGAAATACTCTCAAGGAGCTCATGTTATTATGTGCCTGTAATCATCTTCGAACAACGAGCTATCATCCTGCCAGTAATGGCATGATTGAACGTTTCCATTGAACACTCAAGACGACGCTAAGGCAGGGTAGACGAAAACTATTTGTGCATAACGACTTCGCAACAACTTCTTTTGTGTGGCTTCGAGAGGACACAGTTCGTCCCCCATTTATTTCGCCATATGCTGGCCCTTTCAAAGTAACAGAAGGCAGCAGCAACACTTTCAAAATCCACAAAGATGGGAGAATGGAAACTGTTTCCATAGAGAGGCTCAAACCAGCGTATATATAAGAGAATATTCTTTTTCCTGAATGTGGGACATCACTCTCTGAAGAGGAAATTGAAAAGCCAACAGACAGTTCCAAGGAACAGGTGACAACAAATGCTGAACAAGAGCAACCCATGCCTGCACTCACTGTTTTCACAAGAACTGTTTGTCAAGTAAAATGCAAATTTCCAAACAACTGAGGAGCACCCAGTTAAAAAAAAAAAAAAAAAAAAAAAAAAAAGGTGAAGGGGCTGATGTGGCGGCATTTAAGTATATGTGATAAAGTGTTTTCTTTGGGAGAAAGTTAAAATGACTATCTGTGCATGCATCGGCATGGTTATTGTATTTACTTAGTGTATTATTTGTCTTTGTTCTTTTTAACATAAATGAATGCGTTTGGTGTGAACTCGGTTGTAATTGCTCAAATTGCGAAAAGCGTAAATATCGAGTTCCCAAAACTTCCCCCACAACTTTTTCGTCGTTTCTGCAAGATGGCTGCTGCTGTCAAGTAGCTTGTTTGTAGTGTGTGTCTGTACATTTTAACTCGACTATAATAATTTCCAGGAGTGCTAGTCTTGCAAGTTTCGCAGGAGAACTTCTGTGAAGTTTGCAAAGTAGGAGGCGAGGTACTGGCAGAATTGAAGTTGTGGGGCATCACCATGAGTCGTGTCTGGATAGCTCAATCGGTAGAGCGCTTGCCTGCAAAAGGCAAAGGTCCCATGTTGGTGTCCCGGTTTCGGCACACAATTTTAATCTGCCAGGAAGTTTCATATCAGCACACACTCCGCTGCAGAGTGAAAGTTTCATTCTGTCGACTGTAATATTTTGTTTCCGAGTTAAGAACGATGGCAGTTGCTAAAAAGTATACATTGCAATATACTATTTAGTTTCTGGAACTATATAAAGAGCATCCATGGCTGTAGAACATACACATGCCTATTTATAGGTGTAACATAACAATCTTCAAAATACTGATTAAAAACGGACAACAAATTACGTTCAGATGCATTTCTAATGCCTTTGTAAATAGCATCTAGCACTTCACACATGAACTTGGATATCATGCATATGAAAAAGGGAAACAAATATTGCAGAGAGGCAAATGAAACGCCGGAAGCAAGATACCGTAGCTCAGAGCGACTTTTAACTTTAAATGGGAATGATAGCATCCCACATTAGAAAGTTCTTTCTTTGAATAGAACGCTCTACTTGTCTTAATAAATGTTCAAAATTGAGAATGTCCATCCCAAAATTATTTTCAAACGACGCTTTGTCCTCGTTTTCCAGTTCCCTGATCAACACCATTGACACCCCCACCTCATTTCTCCTCACAATCCACTACTCAGAGGCCTGCACGGAGCTCATCAGTTGCCGCCACGTTAAAAAGCTACATTGGACTTGCTTGGCCTCAAAATTTCCGCGCTTGTGTGAACAGTCACTTGCGCATGTTGAAGTCCATAGGCACATGTAAGCTTGCTCGTGTCAACTCACCGTTAGGGAGAGCTCGGTGCGAAATGAAAATAACCAATAGTGTGGCAAGATACCGAGAGCCAATAGAATTGCATACTGTTGAAACATTGCCTCGAAGCGGAAGTTTGAACGCACTCTGCCTCTTTCTTATGACTGTAATGCGAGTACATTCTGCATCATTCGATGTTATTTACATTTCTGTCTGATTACAGAACATAGGATGAAATAAAAACTCTCACTTGTCCCAAATATGCTTCTTTTTATTTCGCAGTATGTTGCCATTCATGAGTGTGTGCTCAGGTAGGAGAGTAAGCTTAAATTGCTTCAAGTGAAATGTGTAGAAGTAAAATTCACGTTCTTCGTTATCACAAATATTTGTCTCTCTTTCCAGACATGTGATGATTTCCGTGAGTGTGGTCAGGCAGGGAAATATTAATTTTATTGCTGCACTCGGAACAATTTAAGCTCCTCTCATAATTCCCTACCTGACCATATTTATTTTATATATTTATTTTCGAGGTCCATGAAACCCAGGCAGGAGTGTATCGCTACGATGTAGAATGTGTCATACTATTGCAATAATAATCATATGTAGGCCAAAATGTCATTAGGCTTACTGTCTAAATTGTTTCTAAGCAGATGCATGAAAAGGGTTACACTTTACTTATGGACTGCAAGGGCTTGTGTGCAACGAAATTTTGGCTTATTGTGATAATTAATTTATTAACCAGACCAGGGTACATACAAGAACCTGTCATAGAGCAGAAACCGCATTAATTACTTATCTCACATCCAACACAAAAGATTATTTCGCTCATTCGATATGATTGTTTTTTTTTTTTTTTTTTTTTTTTTTTTTTTTTTTTTTTTTTTTTTTTTTTTTTCTTCAGAGAACATGTTATGGTGGTTGTTAACATCGGAACACTACATCTCTACCATACATAAACTTTTACCATGAAGGTTATGTTCCAATTTGATAGCCAACAAGTGATATATCCAGAATGAAACTTTCACTCTGCAGTGGAGTGTGCACTGATATGAAACTTCCTGGCAGATTAAAATTGTGTGCCGGAACCGGGACCTACCGCTCTACCGACTGAGCAATCCCGACACGACTCACGATGCCGCCTTACAACTTTACTTCCGCCAGTACTTCGCCTCCTACTTTCCAAACTTTGCAGAAGTTCTCCAGCGAACCTTGCAAGACTAGCATTCCTAGAAGAAAGGATATGGTGGAGACATGGCTTAGCCACAGCCTAAGGGATGTTTCCAGAATGAAACTTTCACTCTGCAGTAGAGTGTGCACTGATATGAAACATCCTGGCAGATTAAAATTGTGTGCCAAAACCGGGAAAGGCAAAGGTCCCAGATTTGAGTCCACGTTCCGGCACACGATTTTCAAATCAAAATTCAAATGTTTGTAGAACTTATGGGACTTAACTATGAGGTCATCAGTCCCTAAGCTTACAAACTACTTATGTACTACCTAAGACTAAGGACGGCACAAATATCCATGCCCGAGGGGGGATTCGAACCCCCGACCTTAGTGGCCGTGCAGATCGTGACTGGAGCGCCTCAGTCCCCTCGGCCACCGTGGCCGACACACACAATTTTAATCTGCCAGGAAGTGCTAGACTTTAGCCGCCGACTAACACCGGAAGTGAGGTATTCACAAAAGTTAGCACATCATTGGAGGTGCTGGGAGTTTTATTTTTGCACTTCAGGCGTTTTCGAAGTCTTTGGACTGTTTTGTGCCAGCACAAACTGCTGAGGAAACGAATGGCTTACTGTGTTGCTAATCTAATTCCTTCAGAATCGCCTGATTTTCTAAAACTGCGCTCTATTACTTTTGTTTTCCACTTGTTCAATTTATACGTTCCTTTCAACACTCTGTACATTCCGTTCAATACCTCTTTCAGGCCCTTTGATGTCTTGTAAATTCTGTAAAAAACATTCTGTTAACCCATATATGTGTGGTATGTGGAATGAAACCAGACGTGTGGCGTGTACTGCAGATGTCAACAAAGCGAGATTTCTTCATTTATATCAGAAGGTGTACGTTTTACTTGCAGCATCAGCGCTGTATTGTGCAAACGTTGGCAAAAAAGTGTTCACTTTACGTGGGTAATTAATTTACTGACTGGACAAGTGTAAGGCAAGAATCAGTTATTGATGGATCAGGGAATAATTATTCAATCTCAATCTATGTGATTTAAATTTTCTAAGGTAGTTGCTAAAATCAGCACACTACACTACAGTTGCTGTAATTAAGTTTTCCCCTAAAAAGGATCAGAACTTACATGCAGAAGAGAATGCTCATTGCATTTTATTGTCAGTATATCTGTTCACTTCTGTTTATAAATCTTACCAATGAAGTGTCATGTAGTGTGTGTGGCCAATATTAGCATTATATTACATAAATCTGTTTTCAGAAAAGTTTTGGCAATATGCAATGCTATAGATGTCACCATTTGGTGGTTATGATTGTGTTAATGATGTTTCAGCATATGCCGTCTATTATAGTTATTTAATGATAGGCAAGTCTCTTTAACAGGTATTCGTATGTTTCTACATCCTTGTCATTTCACAATTTATACTTAGTCTATATTGGCATGTTATCCCATTTATTTCTTCCTTATACCATACTGTGATACATTAGAAATTCTTAGTATCATTGTGTAATACAGTCAAGCAAAAAAAAAAAAAAAAAAAAAAAAAAAAAAAAAAGAACAAAAAATCGAGTATTGTCTGGATACACCTTTTGAAAATGTTATCCCTTATGTAAGTGGCCATTTTACTTCCCCCTATTTTTCTTTTCTGTATTCAGTCAATTTGTTGAAATTGCTATTGTGCAGATTATATCATCATGCACTGCTCTCAGTAATGTAGGAGGAAGAATGACATTTTGTCTTACATTAAATAAAGAGATATTGTACAGCTCTGTAATATTTTTGTCATAGTATGTTATTCACTTTTGGGATTGTAGGCAAAAGAGGCAACATGATACATCTCAAAACAATTTCAAAAATGTGCTTGATACCTTGTGATGTAATTGTGGGGAATATCATTCAGTGTGCTACCTTTCACGTAGTTGGCCTACACACCTGTGAGGCACTTTAAAGGGTACAGGTATGAATTGTATTACATTTATTTATGGACTTAACACCTACTGAAGTGTTGTGTGAAGATGATCCAAAACTGTGAGGACTGTCAAAGTACACCATATGCCCAGTGTTTAAGGGATCCTTCTGATGAAAACTTCCAGTGTGGTATCACACTAATCTTATAAAACTGCTAGTATCTATGATTCATAACTTCAGTGAACAAACACTCTTGTGTGACTAGTAGGTGATACTTTGTTCTGACATTACTGTGAGAAAACAGTTACAATGTCTTTTCAAATAGAATACTTGAATTACATATGGTAAATACTTTTTGACCATAGAACTAACATTTTCTGCTGTACTGAGCACATCAGTTACACACACAAACTGTACAATGGCATATTCACACTTAGGACATAGGCCATGTATAGCAAATTTAGCACTTTATGGAGGCATATTTTTAATGACAAGTGCTATCACTTGTAACTGATCAGTAACATACTTCAATTAGTAGCATGACAATACTGATATTTAATTACATTTACTACTGTAGGTAGTACACATGTCTACTACAAAGCATGTTTTTACAGTTTCTTCATTCAAAGAAGTCACTTCCTGCCAGGTGCAAAATTACGAGGTTGAGGTTTCGTTTCATCTAGTAGGCAACAGATAGTTATAATTCCGCAACAGAACAGGTTAGGTAAGTATCTCATGACTTTAGGTGTTTATCTGATTTCTAACTATAGAATATGCGTTACTCATACGAGTTCTATTTGTATGTCAAGAATCTCACAAGCTGGGCATGTAGAGAATATGAATGGAGTGGAACGGCGGTGAAGTGAATTTAAGGTGGAACAGCAGATCTATTTTCCAGTTGCCATTTGACTGCCATACTAAAATATGCATGGCCAACATTTGCACTATGAACAAGATCAGTGTGGTCCTTTCTAGAATTTATCATTAAATGGGAAACACTGAATGACTCCATACCAGCTGTCTGACCTATGGCATCATTGGTGGGGGCACACCAACAAAAAAATTGCGAAAAGAAACACTGCATACACAAAAACCCATAAAATAAAACTTTACAGTATGCACAGTCAAAGTTTCCATTCCTTTTCCAAGCTGTTGTCATTACAGATGATCAGTGTTTCAAGAGATTAGTTTTATTTATTTTTTTTTAATTTAAACATGGAGCTCAGGTAGGTGGATGGGTGAATATAAATTGATCAGTTTTTATTGTAAAACGTAATTTCACATTCATAACAAAGAAAATCGTCTAACAACACACCACTCTGACATCAGGAGAACAAGTTGACAGGTGGTATCGCGTACTTCAATTGACCCCAAAATGCATTATAATGACATATGAGACATTTAAAACTTCCACTTATGTGAAGCTTACACATCAACTATTTATTCACTAGCATTCTGCAGAAAGTAATGCAGATCGTGACAACAAACAACACAGTAGGGGATTGGAGAATCATATTTACTCTTACACTTCAAGAAAAAGATGCTGTCTTAAACTGAAGAATAATTTTGGAGAAATCAAGCAGTTTTTCAAATTTCGTGAAGATCTTTATTAGGAACTGTACTTCCTGCTTCCGTAAAGAAAATATCTTGTAGGGGAATATAAACGAAACTATAAAGTCGTCTTTTTTGTTATATATCAAGAATCTACACTTATGAAACCACCGTTAAGCTTACAATTTTAACTAGAATATTAAATTTCCACGTTATTTAAGCATGGCTTTAATAATAAGGATTTATTTCAAACACTTCTTATTGGAGCTTCGAGATGAGGTCTCCTATTCCGATATCAACGGATAACCTGTAATAGTGTATTCAACACCGATAACCCTTCAGATATCAGCAGAAATTTAGTCGATAGTTGGTTTACGATATTCTTGCTAATAGCCTACACATTACCTCCTGTTTTGATTACACATGATACACTATATGCCTACTGATAAATTACACTAATATCGTCATTAGTATGAGTAGAAGTAATGATAAATGGCCGTTATTTCTACTACACAGTACTTGCTACCTATAATAACTGTCCATTATTTCTACTAGTACCCTTAATGCTGTATTACATATTAATTAATTTATTTTTATTATTGGCTTCTAGCATAGGAAAATACTTTTTAGCCATCAAAAATTACAATAATGATAAACATACATTTTAGAGCATACATTTATACATTTGTCTGTATTGACTAGACACTTGTTTGTAATATATATTAGCTGCAGTTCATAAATTAAATGTCCATTTTCCTGTTAAATTTTGATGTCTTCTCTTGAAATAAATCTGGCTATAACATCATATGCTCTCCTGGTTGTGTCCCCTAAAACTGAAGTAGTGCAAAGTGGCTGGCAGTGACCGATATTACATATACCAGACACTGTCCAAAGTATATCAGAATTCGGTGTGTGGTAAAGTCTGTTAACTACGTCACTTCTGGTGTTAGTCGGTGTCTAAAGTCTAGTCCAGGAAGTTTCAAGTGCTATATCCATGAGACTGACATAGTCAGTTCTTATAGTGAGCTTAAAATTAAATACAAAGTCCTATAAAGAATAGATGTCTAGAAGATGAGGCATTAGTTCCTTTTTCAATTTAGCCATATCCCCAGTGACTGATATGATGTAACATAAACTATAAGTTTATTCTATACTTTTCTACTTGAGTAATTTACCGTGTTCCTTATTGTCTCGTGTTAGAATTTTTAATAAAGGCCTATATTTGAAGATCATATTTACTTCTTGTATCATCAAGTTCACATGCACTCTTAGTTTTATGAACAATATGATTCTAGTTCAGAAAGCACATAAGTAAAAAAAAAAAATACTAGTATGACTTGGTGAAGATTTCCAGCTTTTTCAATAAATCTCTGCAATAGTATCTAGTGTGCACGCTGTTAGCATTTCACAAGCAGATAGCCAAATATATGTGATAAGGAAGAATTTTTATATTTTTGCTGCTCGTAAAGCTGTCCTATTGGCTTCCTGCCTAGGTCCACACTGTGAAATTATCATATATCGCGAAATAAACGCCAAAATATTTGCACCCTTCATTTTCCAATCACACGGAAACGTAAGTAATACTTGCCTAAAATTAATATGCAATTCATCGAATGAGTTTAAATCAACGATTATAAAAAAATAAAGGGAAGTGTGCGGATGCGAAATTGGATCCCCTGTAATGGAAATCTATGACGCTATCCATTAAACCACAATTGCTGCTTCGATATTTTATCATTGAATTTATTCAAACTTCTTATTGCTGCATTGCAGTTTGATATTATTAAGGCAAATCTCTTTGTGATACTCAGCCAGTGAACTGTCCCATTGAAATGACATTGTGCAACCTTAGCACAAAACGGTTAACACGTTATGCCAGAATGAACACCGGCATCTGCTGCATAGAGTCAAAGATATATCAGTACGGTGTTCTGCAATTCCAACGAGCTTAAATTTCATAGAGTGGCGATAGGTCCGCCTTGTTTGAGGTAAATTGAACTGCCGTCCGCCATGTTATTTGGGGTATCGTCTGACAGATCTTAGGCCACACCCCCTCGAGAATTGTACCTGTTTACAGTTCCATGTTTTAAATAAAGATTGACTATTGAATACGGATGTGCATCAACTTCTGTTAGACGTTTTTGGAAGGTGCGAACTTACGAGCCTGGTAGTATATTTCCTAAAAATGCGGTAATGAAATATCACGAACCTGTCAGTATTACAGTTCCAGTTCAAAGTACAACAGTTATATGCAGTTCGTAATGACAACGTTAGTGCCGCTGTGACAATATTTGTGTAGATTTGAATGCAAGTACATGGTCTAAACAAACTATGAAACATGTAGTGAGTAGTACTTGTTATGACAAACAAACATGACCATTGATTTGCATCTGTTGTTAATGTGTTGTAACAACTGCTTTCATAAAGTCTGTGTTTACTAAACCTATTAAGTCTACTACCTTGTAAAATTGCTGATAAAGGGTTTAGCTGTGAACTTTTGTGAACGAAATTTGCGTACAAAGACGAAAGTGACAATAGAATACTGCAGTTAAAAATGCGCCTGGGTCAGCTGCCACAAAAGCATTCCACACCGAAATTAACAACTTTCATTGTGGCCACACTGAAATAATCATATATTTGTTGCAAAAAACACAGACATATACAAGTGAAATAATTCTGTCTGTCACTATTGCTTCCACATTTTGCATTGTTTGCCTGTCAACCATGCTCGATCAAGTATTGTCAACAAAAAATGAAAATATTTTTAAAGGACTTGTATACACTCAAAAGTGTGATTTCATCAATCACAGGAGCGACAGAAGAAGAAATATCTCAATCTACACTAGGTAGAAAAATGAGCATTTTTTATGGCGTGCACCTCAAGGGAATTGCAGGATAGTTCATTAGAAGCTTCACTCTTGGGGCATCTAAGTGCCATAATTCACGAATTTTGTTTGAGTATAGACAGACTGAGATCAAACAAAGCAAAACATTTGGTATTCTTGGGCGAAGTACTTGCAGTTTTATCACCTCAATTTGTGCATTTAAATGCTGAACACAGTTTAGGCATACTTCATGAGCAAAAATTGTATAGGTAATATGCAATAAATACAATATAAACTAAATACAACACTTCAAGCTCAACAACAACATAAGATGGACATTCTCCTGTCAAGTGTACTGACCACCGAAAATATGGCGGACGAGTTTACAGAAGTAGCCTCATAGAACGCTGTAACTCGAGTGTTCGCCACTATATGAAATTTAAGCTCATTGTGCAATTCTGTTGGTTCTCGCTATTTGGCACCGAGCTGTCCCAAGAGGCTAGTCCACACAACACTAGGTAGCGACACTCGTTGCACGAAATGTATTGCATGCAACTGATTTCCTGTATGTCTGTAGCCACAGCGCCAATACTATACACTTCAGTTTCGTTGTTTTGTGAGTGCCACTGACACGCCGTTCAGGACAGCCAGCTGCCGAAGTGTCATCCACGATTTCTTTGACCTGGCTGTCTTTCAACGTATATCTAATGGTCTTTGACAGCGATGTGGGCCTCACTCATGTCATCATTAGGCATAAATTGAATCGTACTACAGTTCTGCCACATCCCCTCCACAAGGGCAGAAGGAGGCGGGGCATGTTGTGCACGTGACTAGTCTGCAGTAGCGCTTCCCTGCGGCAGAAAGCAAAAGCTTAACGCGGTCAGCTGTTGCTGTCTTATCTTCTGCTATCTTCTCCGATTGACTGACTGACTCATCATCGCCCAGCCCAAACCACTGAAGATAGAAACTTGAAACTTGTGCAGGTCGTTGATCTTACTCTGTATGCGTCATTAAAGAAGCGATTTGTCGATATTCCGTCCGTAAGGGGGTGATATAGGGGATGAAACGTTTCTTTGAAAATACGTAGCTATTCAGGCAATTTTGAAGCTAGAACTACAAAATTTCGGATTTTAATTCAGGGTTCGAATTTAAAAGACACGTGTTACAGCATTTTTTGAAATTCGACAAATAAGGGGGTAAAATAGGTGACGCAAAAGATTGATTTTCAAAAATATGTTGCTGTTAACTGAAATTTTAAGCTACAACTGCGAAACTTCGGATATGGAATCTTGGTCAGGATTAAAAATCCGTAATTTTTAGAATTTTTGGAAATTCAACAAGTAAGAGGGTTAAATAGAGGATCAAAAATTCATTTTGAAAAAACGTTGCTATTGATACAGTTTTGAAGCTAGAGCTGCAAAAATTGATATTTGTATAGTTGGTTAGACGTTAAAAAATACGTGTTCCGGTATTGTTGGAAATTCAACCATCAACGGGGTTAAATTGGAGAGAGGGTGTTTTTCGAAAATTTGTTGCTATTTTGGCAATTTTGAAGTTAGAACTACAAATTTTCGGATTTGGATTCGGGGTTCGAATTTAAAAGACACGTGATTCGGTATTTTTGGAAATTAGACTAATAAGGGGATGAAATACGGGATGCAAAAATTGATTTTCAGAAACATGGTGCTGTTAACTCAAATTTCAAGCTATAACTACGAAACTTAATATATGAATTCTTAATCAGGATTAAAAAGAAACAACTGCTGCAGACCAAACAAGCTACGCATGCCAAGCAGCGGGGTTCAGGTAGTATTTTTATATTTTTGACGTCTGTAGCTCATGAATGTTCCTATTTTAGTGAAATTTCATAGTAGGTACTACCAAGGTTACGTTTCTCCATACTATCCCTACAATATGCTACATAAATTGCAAGCCTGAAGGAGTGGGACAGTTCTGAGTTACAAACAAAAATGATAGAATTGGAAAAGTGTAAACATTAACTCAGCCCTACCGGTACTGTAAATTTTATCTCATATATTATTTGATTTATGTTCTAATTACCATAGTCTCCACTGCAGGAATAAAAAAATTATGGTCTTTATCTGTCTGCGTTGACTGACTGTCACTGGTGTTTTTACTCATAAACAGTAAACTTAAATTCACACCTATGCTACTGGCAACGAGTTTAAAGAGAATAAAAGCATGTGACAACACACATTCTTTTACGCAGGTCGACGAAGTGCCATCCAATTTAAAGACTTGCACCTGGCCAACGAGCCACACGAAATTATTATTATAGGGAGATGACTGTAGCCCACGTCTTTGATACATATAAATATAAATGTTTCATAAATTATGTATTTAAAACACACTTACAGCAAATGAGAAATTCTACATCAGATGGTGAGAAATATATATATTTTATTTCATAAACTTGGCATAAATTACACACGTCGGCTCTAATATTCGGAGATCGGTATATATATAAGAATGTTGTCAGCATCATTCTTTACATTTTCTTCGATGGAAAGACGTGAGAGGTGCTTCCACACTCAATTGACATTCATTACAAAACTAATGCTATTTTTATTTATTTATTTATTTTTACGGTTAGTTACATCTCGAATACAAGAATAAAGCATTGAAGCTTCCCGTTTCATTTGAGGCTACTAAAATCACATAAGGAAGGCAGTAATTCACTCTTGTGTTCAGACTGCTGTACAATATTTTCATGTTACTTTGCGAGTCTGCTCTGGGAATGAAATTCACATTTCACACAATCTAACCTACACGCAAAATCACGCAATACGCATGTAAACTGTAAAGTAAACAAAAGTGACCGAAGCTTTTGCTGTCTGCCGCTTGGAAGCGCTACTGAAAACCAGTCACGTGCTCAAAAGACTCCGCCTCCTTCTATCCATCTGGAGGGGGTTTGGCAGTACGCAGTGGCGTAGCTATCATAGGGCTAGGCGGGGCAGTGCCCCGGGGCCCCCGAGCTCTAGGGGCCCCTCGGCCTCCGTGAGCGACGTTTGAAAAAAGTACAGCAGACTATCGATTTTTTGTTTTTGCTCTCCCACCCTGCCGTCCATTATCTCCATCTGCCCTCAAACCAAGTTTCCCCACAGTAGCCGCTTTGGGCAACCGGGTGGCGGAACAAAAAAATGTTCAAATGTATGTATAGCTTATGGGACTTAACTACGGGGTCATCAGTCCATAAGCTTACAAACTACTTATGAACTGAATGCTTTGGTGAGTCGAGAGTCAACAGCCGTAATATATTTCATAAAATGCATTTTTATAAAAACCATCAGCTGTTTATTAAAATGGTAAAATACATCAAACAAAATAATACAACTGAGATAAACAGGCGTCAGTACAACTAAAAATGTAAAAAATTACTATGGCCATCTTAGATAAAATCTATCAGTCAAACATGACATAAAAGGTCTCACCTTGTATTATTTTGTTTGATGTATTTTACCATTCTCTGTTAACACCTTTTTATCCATGAAGATGGTCCATGACCGATACTAGTAGATGAATAAGGTTTTTAATAAACAGCTGATGGTTTTTATAAAAATGCATTTTATGTAATACTTATGAACTAGCTAAGACTAAGGACGGCACAAATATCCATGCCCGAGGGGGGATTCGAACCCCCGACCGTAGTGGCCGTGCAGACCGTGACTGGAGCGCCTCAGTCCCCTCGGCCACCGCGGCCGGCGGTGGCTGAACATTGCTTTTAGTGTGGCCTTCACTAGACGCCGCTCGGTAGTGCTGCTGATCTTCCAAGTCGCCAGTTGCTGTGTACAACAATCTGCACACGTCAGTCAGCATTGCAGCAGAAGCAGAGGAAGCATAAAAGCTGCTCACTGCGCCCTCCAAGTGTTGCGGCGTGCCACTCGGCACATTGCGAAGGATGGAGTACCTCCAAATACTGAATAAATACATTTACTCTACGGTACTTCTTATTGGCAAATACAAATGTACAGTTTGATTATACCAATAATCGGTTTTCCGAACATTCATGTCTTCCAATTACTTCGGATAGTCGACGATCTACTGTATATAATATTTTAGTTGAATGAAGGATTTTCAAGTTTTATTAACTTTTTGAACCCTGAGCAACAAACCTCAGATGCATGAAGTGAAATCCAAATTTTATTCCCGCCTCACAATATAAACATAACAATGTCTATTGCTTGTCCACTATGACGCGACCCTCCTATCGTTAGAGTGTTGTCGGTTGAAGTCGGAGTTGCCATGGCTGACAATCTTTGCGATATAACAATAAATGGCGGCGAATTACTAGTAGTGTGTTTGACACGGTGTGACCACATTTGAATTATTACAGAACGGTATTATTATGGTAACTAAACTGTTTGTATAGTGAATCCCCCCAAGCGAGTGCTGCAACCCAATGAAGTGCTGCAACCAACTGCACTCTGAAAAGCATGCGTGGTTACATTGTCAAAATGGTGAATTGTGCATTCTAGTAGCTGCCCTCTGCCCCAGTCATAATAAGCGAAAATGTCGATTTACGTTTTTCTACTTATTACCTCATACAGCCTGGTAGCGGCACGCCGGCCGCGGTGGCCGAGGTGACTGAGGCGCTCCAGTCACGGTCAGCACGGCCACTACGGTCGGGGGTTCGAATCCCCCCTCGGGCATGGATATTTGTGCCGTCCTAGTTCGTAAGTAGTTCATAAGTAGTTTGTAAGTTTAGGGACTGATGACCCCGTAGTCGAGTCCCATAAGTTTAACAAACATTTGAACCTTTGAACATTTTGGTAGCGGCACGGCTCAATACAAAATGTTTTACCATACAAAATCCGGCAACTTCCTTTTGCTGAAACCACCCTACACGAATATTTCCTTTATTTTCTTTCTTTAACTGCGCTTTAAACGAAATAAGTCTGATCGGCATGGGGTCGTTGAATCTGCATGTCCTGCCCAGATAACTCTATCCCTCGGCAAAATTTCATTCAAATGCACCCAGTAATTTTTGCGTACAAGCATACCAAACAAACAAACTTTTACAGTTATAACTATATTATCTGTTGCGTGACACATAATTTACTTGGCAGTATTTAGGTTTGCCTTATTATTTCTTACAGTGGGCAGTAAGGAGCTGAAGAAATACTTTTGCATCCGTATACGGTTTTAGTTTAAATAGGGACCCAATGTTATTTTTGCCCCGGGGCCCTTGGTGACGTAGCTACGCCACTAGCAGTACGATTCAATTTACGCGTGACTATTATCTGTAATGCCAAAGATCAGACGTGGAAATATATTCCTTTTTCTCATCACATGTTCAAGAAGAACTTTGGTATAACCGCGTAGTATGTTTGAAACACGAAAGTTTTGACGTATTGTTGTGATTGTACTGAAGTGATTGCTTGTTAGGCAGTAAGCGTTCGTTAAAGACATTCCAAATAGTGAGTTGAAATATTGTGTTTCGTATAATTGCTGCCATTTAGAAATTGGTGCTGTATTACTCCTGTGTCATATTTTTCTCTATTATATCTGCCTTGGGCAAAACACTTTTTTCTGTTTTGTTTTTCTTTTTACTGGGATAACAATGTCTATACATCATCAAAAAGAATTCCTAATGCTTACAGAAGAGTGAATGTGTTGAAATAGTAATGGTTAAGCAAGTAGCGCACGATGTTGAAGCTAAAGAGCGGACCAAAGACATATATATTAGTGAAGATGTCAGTTTTAGTGGATTGTTGTTATCACCGAAAGTTCTTGACGGCCTGACAAAATGTGGTTTCAAGAGACCTTCGCCGATTCAGTTGAAAGCTGTGCCTTTGGGTCGCTGCGGGTTCGGTGAGTAAATCCAACAAAATTGTAAAGGATGCAGGCGTAGGCCTACATTAACACTAGGGGAAAAAAAAAAAAAAATAACAATGTCATTCATTTCCAGATTTGCTAGTGCAGGCCAAAAGCGGTACAGGAAAAACATGCGTGTTTACTATAATTGCACTGGAGATGGTTGATGTTGAAAGTGTATCACTGCAAGCTTTAGTTTTGGCACCAACGCGAGAAATTGCTGTACAAATAATGCATGTTGTCTCCAGTGTTGGATTTTGCATGAAAGGTAATTTGATTGCAGAAAGGAGAAAGCAGTCCCATAAATATTCTGTTGCAATACTTAAATGACTAGTGCTCTCTAGATTAACATAGCATTTGGCATTTGTATGCTAACATGTTTCTGACAGTCCCAAGACTCTGAAGCACATAGTATTCAGGCCAGGAATCATTCCATGTAGACATCACAATTTTTTTACCGTCTAGTTGAGCCAAAATTTTGAAATAAAGTAACATATTAGCAATTCTATGAACTGTGCTAAAAGTGCACTATTTTCACTGTAGCACTTTCAGCCATAAGGTGATGTTTATACTGTAGTAGGTTAGGGAGGTATTTTGCTATGATTGTCTTGACTATGGATTAACTGTAACTCATAAACTGACCCATGCTGTTGTCAACAGATAATCAACTGTCTTTTTTACAGAATATTTGAATGACAACCCTTCTGCTATTATTAAACTGACATATTACACATCATTAAAGAACGTGGCATTTATCATCTATGGGACAAGTATTAATCCAATCTTTGTAACAATCCCCACAAATCATCTAGGCCTAGAAAAAGCGTGCAATGTACTCACCATACTTAAAAAGTTGAACTATTGCTGGTGTACTGGCTATGACCCTGTGTTGAATGACTTCAAACGTAGGCTGTGTAATAGTTCAATATCTGTAGATGCTTGGCAATTCACCCTTTAATGAGAACCAAGCTAACAGCTCTTCTTTAAGAGAGTGGAATTTTAACTTGCATTTTTGTTTCATGTTTCAAAGTATGAAAATTTTTAAAAATGAGGTCCAGCAATAGCTGTGCCTCAAAACAATATTATTCATTAGTTAAACTTAAGAAAATTCTGTCAAGCTTCTTCTGCTATGTGCTTAATGAATTAAAGAAAGTCTTTTAAACTTTCAACTCCATACTTATTACTATTTAAGAAGTCATCTTCTTCATAAGTACATAGGTATGTGTTATACATCTTATAACAGATTTCAGACTTGGAATGGAATACAAAATCAACAACCACCATAGCAACCATCATGACACACAAATTCTTCCATAAAATAGTAAGTTTCTTTGGCTGGGTAGACATAATATCTGATGCCACTTGCTGCTGCCACCACCTCCACAATCTGAAACAAACAGATTCTGGTGGCTGCTACTGATCCTATCATGCCTAATTAATTTACTAAATAAATTGATAAATATTTGGGTATCTCAAGGTATTGAAGAAGTGGGGAAAAGTGGCTTGTACCACTACAAAGTGTAAGCTAAATAGTTTATTATAGCTGACACCATAGGCCTAGTTCAGTGTGTAATTTGCTACTGCTTTATTTGATAAATTTGTATTGTAGAATTAAATAACAAATTCATAGCCAAAGAATAATTCCCATTGCAAGCAGATAACATCCAGGGTTCAAAGCTGATGGATAGAATCTCGAGCTTCATTTGACCCCCAAGAGTGACTTGTTCGGATAATTGAAAAATCTTGCAAATTTCAGCATGGTAGGCACAACAACATTGTGTACTTATTCAGACAGTGATTTTTGAAATCTGGCTTTATCTATTAACATAAATCTGAATATGTATGGCTCCTTTAAGATGTATAGTGAGCAGATATTTAATGATTTAAAATTGTTGGCTTCAGTATATCGGCAGAGTAGATATAGAAACTTATTAATGTTAACACTGGAAAGGGCTTAAGCCTGAAACAGTGACTGTTGCATGTAGTCCTCTTATTAGTCTTGCCAGGTCAATTGAAGACTGGGATACAACTCGTCTACTTTGACCCATGACGTTGGTGTGTTGTCATGTGTGACGTCATTTAAGGTGTTTGTGTGTTCATAGGTGGCGTGAGTATTTAGGGTCAATTGAAGTCCACGATGCAGCCCTTCGGATTTGACCTATGACATCATATCTGAGTTACAGATGAGTTTGTTTACAAGCAGATCAATTACATGGATTATAATTTTGTGTTTCGAAAGTGATATGTAGCTCCACTCTGATAGTGGGGTGTAGGTTAACAGAGAAGTTTTTAAGTGAGCGCTGAAGGCGTAAATTTTGGATAAACTCTAGTCTCCAATACCGCTTTGACCAATGACGTCAGACATAATTGAGAGATACTACAAACACATTTACCACAACATGGTATCAGTAGTTAGATTTTGCCTAAATAGGTCAAATCTACTTAATGATACAGCTCCTTCAAAATACAGTTAATAATTAGGTAAGCCTAATTTTAAAGAAAGCTTGCAGTCAAAGTTGTACCGCCTGAAATTATGTTGAACATACAGCTGTATGTTCACTCGATTGAGTGTTTTTGAACCGGAGATTCGGGTGCAACACGCCCTCACGTACTAAAAGAAAACTTATTGTTTTACCTGTACCTAACTTTCTTAGGGCTATGCTACAGATGACTTTTTTAAAATTGAAAGTTAGGTTAGGTATATGTCAAACAAGACATAAATGTTGCAAAAATAGAATAACTCCATTATGACTCAACACCAAAAGGATAATACAATGCCACCTAGGTGTTTTCAAAAATATCAGATATGCAAACAGTAGGTATTTAAACCACGTGCGAGGCGATATGACCTAAAACATGACATCATTGGTCAAAGCGGTATCGGAGACTAGATTTGACCCATATAACAGTATTAATCTGTTAGTTTATATTCATTGATAGTGTTTGCTTTGTGAGATGGTAAGTCTATCTTCTGAGACTCAAGATATGTCATTGGTCAGAGCCGATGTGTTCTATCACATGTTCAGTATTCCCACCTAGATTTGATGCTACAGACTGATCTATAGCGTAGCTAAGGGTCTAGGTTGTTCTGTGTCGTAAACGTCATTAGAGGTGTAGGGTGTTTTTTTTTTTTTTTTTCGCCTTACATGTAGCTTGAACATAACAACAGATAATACTTTTACAGGTTATAAGTCATAATTTATACACAAAAAATGGGGAAAAAAACTACGGTATCTAAATTTTAATATATTAACCCTTAACTGCCCTGGCGGGGTCATATTTGACCCCAAGAGTTTTCATTTTAATATTTATTTACTAGGTGACATGGTGGGCAGCTTTTATGAAAGCTGCCAAGTTTAAAGAAGAAAATAAACATTTTTTGTACAAATTTGAAAAGATATAAATCAATATTCAGCGTAAGAATTTAAACAAATATGGTTCGCAAATCATATTTTTTGTTTTCATATGGCAAGACCCATACCTTCAGAAGTTCAAAACATGGAAAAATAACATCTTTCTAATGAAAACTGGTTTTTATGTGAATTAAAATATGTCAGATAAATGCAAATCTTTTAAAATATTTTATTTGTGCTTACTTCTATGTTTAAATGAATTTGTTTACCCTACAATTTGATATTAACTAGACAATAAATGCTTTACATTCAAACAGTCATTTACAATTACATTTACCCCAAGAATTTGGGGTCAAAAATGACCCTGTCAGGGCATGAGAGTTACTACATTCGCCAGGGCAGTTAAGGGTTAAGTTCCTACTCCAGGAAAGTGCTGCAGGGTCAGCCCTCATGAAGTCATTCTAGGTCGCTTGGAAGGCTCTCAAATGGCATTCTTCCCTAATGTGCCTGATTGTCTGTTTTAAGGCTGCACAGTCACATTGTGAAGACCAAAGTACCCCATTTATGCAGTGAGTCCACATTCTGTTTCATTTTACCAAGAGGTTCCTTTCTAGTACTGTGTTTGTAGTGTCATTGTCGTTATCGTAAAACCATTTATGTATATTGGGGTTTTCAATGGTTTGATGTTTCTGCTGCCACAAATGTTTAATTTTTATGTTGTCAGATATAGCTATTCAACATTCCTCAGTGGTGGATTTCTTGAGCGGAGTCTATTCCAATGCAGTGCTGGTATATCGTCATGAATAGGCAGGTCCACTTTCTCCTGAATCTTCTGGAATTCTTGAAGCAGTGATGAAGTTCTGCGGATATCAGGTGGATATACCGGATGATCAAAAAGTCAGTGTCGCAAGTGTATCGTCATCAACCGACATCTCTAGGGATGTTGAAAGACAACATCCGTTGCCAATGCCTCACCATAACTCCGGACATGATTTGCAGTGCTGTTCACAACCTTATTCCTCGACTACAGCTATTGTCAAGGAATGATGTTGATCATATTGAGCATTTCCTGTAAAGAACATCATTTTTGCTTTGTCTTAATTTGTTTTGCTAATTATTGTCTTTCTGATCAGATGAAGTGCCATCTGTCAGACATTTTTTAAACTTTTTTGGTTCTAATAAAACCCCATGTCATTCCAAGCATGTTTGTCAATTTTTACCTCTCTATTTACATTATTCCATGATTTATTGAATTTTCAAATTTATGCTGACTTTTGGATCACAGAGTATATTACACAGCAACGGAAGCCAATATGTAGGTGTTGACCTGATAGTACCAGAGAGGCCTACAAGATGCTTAGTACTATTCAGCTGCACATCTATCAGGTTGGTATGACAGCTCTTATCCACACTGGAGCACAATATTCAGCAGCTGAAAAAATCAGTGCTGTTGACAATATTCGCAATGTATCCATCGAAGCTCCTCATGTCGTGCTGCATAATTTTTGGATGATATTGTTCCATGTTTTGATCTTGGCAGCTGTATTTTCAAGGTGTTTTTTGAATGAATGAGTACAGTCAAGGGTGATTCCAAGACATTTTGAAAAAATTGTTATGGTTTAGTACACTTGCATCGAAGAGAGAAGATCTTCTCTTCTCCATCTATGGAGCTCAGCGTGTGTCTGCTTATTATTTAGGTGGAATGCACTTACTTCTGTTTCGGTAGAATTAGGCTTCAGTCACCACTTTTTAAAATACAAACTTAGAATGGCGCGATCTTCTGTAAGGATTGTTTCTGTCTGGCTAAGATTCTTTGCATTAGTCACAAGAGCGATATCGTCTGTATAACAGAGCTTCTTTTATGTGGTGTTAAGAAGATCAGAAATACAAGTTAAAAAGTGAAGGAAGGCCATGGTTTAGTTTTCTCTCTTTACGTACATTCAATACCAGACATACGCGAAAATATCTGCTGCTTATCATGTTATTGAACTTCATAACTTTTAGTAGTATGTAGATTACTCCATCCTTCCATACAGTGCTGCAGGCAGATCTGTAAATGCTACAGATGTCTTGAGCTGCATTTGAAATCTCACTTCTATGACAGTGGTTAGACCGAGCACTTGATCACAGTAACTTGTGTGAGGTCTGAGGCCTGCTGGCTCGACTGTTATTTGTTCCAAGATGTGGCCACTAATTTTGTTGTAGATAAGCCTTTCTAAGATTTTATATGTGCAGCTTAGCAAGGACATTGGTGTACAGTTTTGAGGCAGATCTGGTGTTTTGTCCAGTCTTAAGATGGCCACTATTTTTGTTTCTTGATCTCATTGGAAAATATTTCCTTGTCCAAGATGTTGGAGAAGAAATGTATCGGTAAGGTTTTTGCAGTGTTACCTAGGTTTTTTAAGAATTCATGATGGATTTTGTCCAATCCAGGTGCCTCAACAGGTTTAATTTGTTTCAAGGCCTCACCCAATTCGATGATTGTAAATGGTGAGGAGAAACTGGATTTTTTTTGTGGCATTGGTCTTTCAGGGACTTCAGTTCTCTCTTTATCCTGGACTTTTCAACTAAGTGCTTCGGAATTTGATTGGCTGAAGTTCCAGGGTTTTGCCCACATTGGCTAGATGCTCCACCAAGTTTTCGTTGTAAGCTCCAGGCCTGTCTGCTTGAGTTTCTAAAGTTCATGTTTTGCATCGTTTCAGACCAGTCTGCCTTCATAGTAATGTCGAGGTTTTGGAGGAGATCATCTGTGATGTCACTATCTCTGCTTTTACTGTATTATTCATAAAGTTGTTCACAATGCTTGTTCCACCCAGGTATATATTCCTTCCTATACCTACGAGGAATAATTTTTTAAAATTTATTTTTGCAGTAATTAGGACTGCTCCAATGACTCAGTTGTAGTTTTTCTTTCTGGTGGAATAAAATTAATGAATTTGTCCAAATGCTTTGCTAATCTCTGCCAATCAGCCCTTCGGAAATTCCATCTGGGCCATGGTACATGTTCCAATGTCAAGAATTACAGGTTTATGTTGACTGTGTGGGAAAGTTGGTATGACTTTTCTGGGTGTAGGCACTGGTCATCCTTAATCATCGCAGGATACAAAACAGAGGTCTGGGTTGTGTTCACTTTGCCAAGCAGCGGATCTGAACATTGGCAAGTCTTTTGCATCAAATATCAGATATACAGGCAGGTCTTCCTTTTCAGCCCATTCTGCAAATGTTCAATGCCACATTCATTATTTTGTCTGCATTTCCATTGCTGGTGGTGGCTATTAAAATCTCCGGCATACACTGATGGGTGAGCGATTGTCTTCAGAATGTCTGGAGGCCACATCACATTAGGTTTTTTTATAAATGTTGTTGATGGTAAACTCTTCCAGTTTTATCATGACATTATGGATGTTATTAGCTATATTTTCTGAGACAAGATGGGCATTTTCGACATTATTTCTCACATAGGTAGCAACCCTATGTACATTGTGATGCATTGCACCTATAAGCTCATAGCCATGTATCCTGCCTCTTTTGCGTAGAGCCTCTGCAGTAAAAGTATGTGTTTCCTGGATTAGAACTACGCCAGTATCATTTTTCTGCTGGAGTTTCGATAAGTACTCACTTTTAGCTTTATTATTGCCTTTAACTTAAGGCCAATCCTTTAGTAGCCAGTAAGTGTAGTAAGGTGTAGCATTAGGTCAATTTAAGTGTGTGTTACATTTTTATTTGTGTTGTTGTTATGGTCTTCAATCCGGAGACTGGTTTGATGCAGCTCTCCACCCTACTCTATCCTGAGCAAGCCTTTTCATCTCCTCATAAGAAAAGCAACCCACATCCACTTGAATCTGCTTACTATACGTGTGTTTTGGTCTCCCTCTGCGATTTTGACCCCACACTATTCCCTCCAATGCTAAATTTACGATTCCTCGATGTCTAAGAATGTGTCCTACCAAGCGATCCATTCTTTTGGTCAGGGTATGCCAAATATTCCTTTTCTCACCAATTCTGTTCAGTACCTCTTCATTAGTTATGCGATCTATCCACCTAATCTTCAGCATTCTTCTGTAGCACCACATTTCAAAAGCCTCTATTCTTTTCCTGTCCACACTGCGTATCGTCCATGTTTCACTCCCGTATAAGGCAACACTCCACACAAATGCCTTCAGAAAAGACTTCCTTACACTTAAATTAATATTCGATGATAGCAAATTTCTCTTTTGCAAAAATTCTTTTCTTCCCATTGCCATTCTGCATTTTATATCCTTTGTACTGCAACCATCGCATGTTATTTTACTACCCAAGTAACAAAACTCATCTACCACCTTCATTGTTTCATTACCTAATCTAATTCCTTCAGCATCGCCTGATTTTCTAAGACTGCATTTCATTATTTTTGTTTTGCTCTTGTTAATGTTCATTTTATAGGCTCTCTTCAACACACTGTCCATTCCATTCAACTGCTCTTCCAGGTCCTTTGCTGTCTCTGACAGAATTACAATGTCATCAGCAAAACACAATGTTTTTATTTCTTCCCCCTGAACTTTAATCCCTATTCCAAATTTTTCCTTGCTTTCCTTCACTGCCTGCTTGATGTACAAATTGAATAACATCGGAGAAAGGCTACAACCCTGTCTTACTCCCTTCCCAACTGATGCTTCCCTTTCATGCCCTTCGAGTCTAATAACGGCGGTCTGGCTTTTGGACAAGTTGTAAATAACTCTCCTTTCCCTGTATTTTACCCCTGCTGACTTCAGAATTTGAAAGAGTGTATTCCCGTAAACATTGTCAAACACTTTCTCCAAATCTACAAAAGCTAAAAATGTAGGTTTCGCTTTCCTTAATCTATCTTCTAAGATAAGACGTAAAGTGAGTATTGCCTCTCGGGTTCCTACGTTCCTCTTGAACCCAAACTGATCTTCCCCGAGGTCAGCTTCTACCAGCTTTTCCATTCTCCTGTAGATAATTCGTGTTAAAAATTTGCAACCATGACTTATCAAACTGATGGTTCTGTAATTTTCACACCTGTCTGCGCCTGATTTCTTTGGAATGGGGATTATTACATTTTTCTTAAAGTCTGAGGGTATTTCGCCTGTCTCATACATTCTACACACCAGTTCAAATAGTTTTGTCATGGCTGGCTCTCCCAGAGACTTTAGTAGCTCTGAGGGTATGTCATCTACTCCTGGGGCCTTGTTCAGACCTAGGTCTTAAGGGCTCTGTCAAATCATCTCTCAGTATAGTATCTCCTATTTCATCTGGATCTACTTCCTCTTCCCTTCCTACAACATCGTCTCTAAGTTCATTTCCTTTGTAGAGCTGCTCTATGTACTCTTTCCACCTTTCAGCTTTCCCTTCTTTGCTGAGAACTGGTTTCCCATCTGAGTTCTTGATATTCGTAGAGATGCTTTTCTTGTCCCCAAATGTCTCTTTTATTTTCCTGTAGGCGGTATCTACTTTTCCCCTTCTTATACATTCTTCTACAGATTTGCACTTGGCTTCTAGCCACTCATGCTTAGCCATTTTGCACTCCCTGTCAATCTCATTTCTTAATCGTCTGTACTCCATTTTGCCTGTTTCATTTACTGCATTCATTTACTACATTTTTATTTATCAACTGATTAATCTTGGTTGTGTAGATCAGTTGAAGAGTGCAAAGGCATTTCTGTCAGTTTTTTCATTGTTTTGGGGGTTCTGTATTCTCTGCTTCATTTGAGGTGTAGTATAGGACAGTTAAAGTATCCAGTTCCCTTTTTGGTCATTTGGAGTAGTTTGTTTTGCAAAATTAATCGATTTATTTATTTGTTTTTGTCATCGTTTCCTGCTTTGAATTTCCCTGACTGAAACCCTCCTCATTCAAGCAGGGTCCCATTAATGTCATTTCATTGGTATTTTGTAAATTTTTGCATGTTTATATGTGCAAGTTTGGTTTTTTTTTTTGTGATTGTTTCGGTTGCCATATTGGTTGTGTGTCGTATGCATCATTTCCGTCATGTTGATGATGCCATGGGTCAAAGCCGACAATTTGTATCCTGGTCTTCAATTACGCCATCTTGCCAGCCTATTTTTAAATGTGAAGCTCTGTCCTTAGAACTTCAGTTCTGTTTACACCTTTCTCATACACAAGTATAAAGAATAAACCTTATAGAAAAATACAGAATGAAGAGTACTGTGTTGTGTATTGGAAGTTTCATTTTGCAAACAATTCTTAGGCCATGACAAAGCTATCTCTAATCTCTCGGTACTGTTGGGCGTTGTTTTTGAGCATATGAAAAGTAATGGTAAAACAAAAGCTATGATGACATAATTTTACTTATGTAGATGGCTGCTTGGTGTGGCAACAACCTTTAATGTGCTTTGAAAACCCAATCTCATAAAATTAGGAGAATAATATTTTGTACTGCCCATGGGGGGGGGGGGGGCTGTTCCTGCTCTTTGGTTAAGTGGTTCTTGTATGTATCCTTGTCCAGTCGGTAAATTATCCTCATAAAATGAACAATCCATTGCCCGTATTAGTGCACTTTGTCACTGGTGGCATAATATAATTTAAACGCTGTGATTTATTTAGTTATTGACATTTCTTTATGCTAGTAGTCAGCTTGTGGATTTGCCTATGGGTCAAAGCATATCACATTGTCAGGGCTAGTTGCTTGACCATCTCAGGAAATATCAAATCAATTAGAAAGAAGGCGGTATGGCTTCTCCCATCCGAGGATGACATTATGGCTACATTCTGTTAACATGAAAAATTCAAATGTCTGTTTCCTGTTGTTGATAATTATTCTTGCAACACATGTTCTTACCGACCGGTGATGCCGAACAGGAGTAACACAGTCATATGTACTGAATGTTTTGGCCCTTTGTGAAGTAGTTGACCCAGATATGACTGAGGCCGATAAAATTTCACACCCGATGAAGGGCATTGCTTCCTTACCTGTATCTGTATTGTGCCCCAAGCCCGCAGGCAATATGCAACTGGGATGGCCTCTACGAATTTAAAGTCATGCTGTTTAGACTATGTAATGCACCGGCCTCATTCAAACACATTATGGACAACTTGCTTTGACATGTTAAATGGATGACATGTCTTTATTACCTAGATGACAGTGTCGTTTTCTCAAGGACATTTGCGGAACATCTAAGCCACCTGTCAACTGTGTTGACACTGCAGGACTCCACCTCAACCCAAAGAAGGGTCTCTTCATCCTCAAAGAGATGAAAATCCTGGGGCACCCAGAAAACAGAGATGGTGTCCGTCCTGATCTAGATAAAGTAAGGGCAGTCACAGAATTTCCTACACCTCAGCACATCCGTAATGCTAATGATGAAGCCACGACAGGAGGTGTGTTGCTCGTCATGTTCACAGCAAGGAAGGTGTGCAGACAGAATGGATGGATTCTCTGGAACTGCCATACAGAGGACCCTTGACTAGATCAAGATCCAGGACATTGCAACTGGCTCCATAAGGAACCTAACATCAGGTTGCTATTTTTTTAAGAAGGGGAGCACTGCCGTGAATCTACCAATGGAATGCGTGGTGCAGTGGTTGGAGTCGCAGATTTCTGTGCTGGCGGACCCCAGTTCAGATCCCATCAGTGGCAGAGAAAAATTTATTTCTCTGTATTTACTATTTTACTGGACGGACAAGGGTACATCGAGAAATGTCAACCATAGAGCAGGGAATTCTTTACGGCGTGATTCCATCTGTCTGCTTTGATCCATGACATCATCAATATGATAGCAATGACATTTGCACTCATAGCCACGTAGCCAATATGGCGACTAAAACACACTCTTAACACACACTTATAAACACGCGAAGATTAACTTAAAATGGCACTTACTAGAGAAGCTCAGGAATGTGGGGATTTTGTGCAGGGACATTCTGTGCAGGAAAATACGGCAAAAGCCAACTGAAAACACTGAAAAATATAATTTAAAAAATATGTGAAATAAAGAAAAACTATGCACTCTATAGACTAGTTCACTTTATCTAATAATCAAAGGAAGAAAACAGTACCAATCAACACTTGCCAAATACCATAAAAATAGTATCAAATACTTCAATTAACCTATACTACAAATAAAATCAAGAAAACAATACCAATCTGGGCCCTCCCAATTACCATTACCATTAAAATGGTATCAAGTACTAAAATTGACCTATAATACACCTAAAATTAATATGCTGATACCAATTCAATGGCATTATTTTATGGCACAATTGCATTCATCTTCTTTCACCCATGACAACATGTTGGAAAACCTGTACTTGAGATCATATCTTGATAGGTATTATACATAATAAATAATCTATCTGCATTTATCCTCATAAATTACAGATTACAACAACAGAATATACTATCGATCACAGGTTTCAGTCCAAAAATTTGCCTCTTCACCACTCACTTGCAAGGGAAAAGAAAAAAGAAAAGAAAGACCTCTCTGTTAATAATATAGTAATAAGGACAGTTTACAATTTGCCACAAAGATGTGGCAATAAGCTGCAACAGACACATACACATACAACACTTTCAGCTATTGGCCATGGCATTCTTCAGAAAATAGAACATTCACGCAATCACACAACACAGTCTTACAACCATTACCTATACCTTACCATCAGAGTGAAATACAGATCACTTTTTAAACACACAATCATAATTTGTAATTGGAACCTTACCCAATCACACCAACATAAACAACAAAACACCCAATCTATGTAAAAAGTGCTACTAGATACTCGCACACACTGTAGTGTTACATTGAACACTGCTACCTCTTTTACATTGACTTGAGGTATCTAAATATTAACTTGATATTAGGCTTGCGCAGAACAGAAGCTGCTGCCATAATCAATGTCTGTTACAGATTCTGGAGGCGAAAGACGGCGCATAGTAGTCTCACATGACATACAAAGTAATTGAAGAAGTTTCTCCATGATCTAAGAATAACTGAGCTGGGCAAAAAAAAAAAAAAAAAAAAAAAAAAAAAATTTTTTTTAAGTGTTACTTCTTGTTGATTTTATATGTATGTTGATGGTAATTTGTATTATTCATTCATGACTTGGTTGATGTTTGAACATGTTCCAATATTCGTCTAGAAATGTAATAAGACGAATAAGTTGAGTTGAGAAGTTTTATAGTAAACTTGAGTTCTTATTTATATTTATGAAGAGCATCTCAGTTGAAAAACTTACATCAAGAATCTTATAAATTATAACAGCATGTTTTGGAACTACAGAGGCACAGCTGAGGCTGGATCTCTTAAATAAAATTTAATACAGCTACATGAAATCACATGCTTAACTTGGCTGTAACTTAAATAGGGAAGTGTTGGTTCGCGGTTGGAAGAAATATTTTAACCAGCATTCAGAATACTTCATGTTTCAACCGTGAGACAGGAAGAACACTTCATGTGGCGACTGTGACAGGACCAAATCTGCAACTATACATGTCACAAATAGTGGTAGAAAGTTAGACAAACTGTGGGATGAGATAAATAAAAACAGCCTTAAACTTGAAGGGGCCTGCCATTTCCGGTAACTATCAAATAACTTCTCCTATGCAGTCAAGAGAAGATTCATCCAATTGTGCTCAAGGTATAAACCTATTGAAAGAGTTACCCAAATTTACATTTAAATTCAAACCCTTAGGGGAATTGACATCTGTGTCAATTTGGCGGAGTGACGACTGTTAGGCCTTAGTCATATGTTTGGATATTTCCATTTCCAAGCATAACTATCACTCTTTCACTATTCTTTACTCTATAATCGAACTTCTTCTATACTCACTGAACTAGACAAACATATTACATGTCTGTGTAAGAACAATATACGCCATACAAAGCTCATGTCACTCCATCTGCCTGAAGTGTTAAAATTTTAGATAGCAGTCTTGTTGACAAACAATTGATACACGTGAGTAAATAATTGACGGTGACTCGCTGACCGCTGACGTCTAAAGCAACTTGCCAGCAAAGAGCTTATTTAGATGAGAGCATAGCTGATAAGACACAGCACATGTCAACAAACCAAACTAAAATACAAAACTGGAGTTATAAAAATCATACATTATTAAACATATATAATTAATGTGTTTACATATAGAATTTCTAAATATGTCATCTTTTTATACTCTGAGTTCTTTTCATGATACAGAATACCGTTACTATCTCTACAAGGAATAGATTGACTTAACATTAAGTCATACAAGGTTTTATATCTTTTATAATACGATAATGAGGAGATTCAGGTTTAGCTAATAGTCATGGGGATATAGTGTACAGAATATATATGTATAAGATCAGAAAATAAGTTAATGACTGGCAGAATACTCGAGATGTATGTACTGCTTCTTATTTGGTGTTTCCGAAATACATTCGTATTGTCTTCAACATAGTGTGTACAAATTTCAATATCAAGTATTGCCAGTGTACAATTTGATAAATTTCTGGCATTGACTCTCAATTTAATTAGTATTGACATAAAGGAATCATAGATTATTACTATGATTGGACCCATAAAGTGGCAAGCAAACCACCGTGTTCTCAAATTAATAAACATCTTACTAACTTAGTTTTAAGTTTTGTACTTTTATATCCATGTTTATTTATATTGTTATAGAAGGAGACTTTCCTGGTGGGAAAAATATGTATAGAATAAATATTTTTGACTTACCTAAAGTACAGGCTCATCGACAGAAACATAACACACACAAAAACACACAAACATTCAAGCTTTCACCACCACTGGCAGCTTCTTCAGGAAAAAGAGGAAGGAAGGAGAGGAGAAAGGGAAGGATACGGGTTTTAAGGAAGTGGAAAAGGAGGCATTCCAATCCCAGGAATTCTTACCTTCCTTTTTGTCCCCTAAGGTAAGTCCTTCCATTCCTGGGATTGGAACGACTCCTTTTCCACTTCCTTAAAACCCGTATCCTTCCCTTTCTCCTCTCCTTCCTTCCTCTTTTTCCTGAAGAAGCTGCCAGTGGTGGCGAAAGCTTGAATGTTTGTGTGTTTTATGTTTCTGTCGACGAGCCTGTACTTTCGGTAAGTCAAAAATCTTTATTTTATACATATTTATTTATGTTGTGTTAAATATGTGTTTCTTATGTATTTACGTACATGTTATTCCACATGAAATAGTCAATATGATTTTCTTCTATGATGATGTGACAGAGTATTCTTCTTAGGTCGAGATACTTGATGATTTATCTTCATGAAGTGAGGATAATGTAGAACAAGCAATGAGTTTGCTATTCTAATACATTTCTATTTTTGTTACTTAGTAAGTTTTATATGATTAGTTGCTTTGGATAAAGAAAGTTTATTGTCTTTAGGTCCTATGTTATTACAGTATAAATGTGACATTGAGATGATAATAGGCAAGACCAATTTCAAAGGACTATGTCTCTCTTGGATTTGTTTATCAGTCTTGCGTGGGATTTTACTCTCGTTCACTCGCTTCAGGTGGCGGTTAAAGGAGAAGCATGATGTATACGAGTGCACAATAGTGTAATAACTTGCTAGGTACGAGTACACGGCAATAGAGGAGGAATTATGAAGTGAAAATTACAAATGGGAATTATAATTTAGAGGTATTGAAGGATAGGAAGGAGACAGGTCAAACATAGATGTACTTGGTGGACCAGGTAAATGGTGTTGTTGGGAGTGACATACCCAAAAAGGTGAAGCTGTTTCTCCTGGTAGGTACCCATAGTGCGGTCCTAACTTATGTAGGTGGGTGTGCAGTCCAATTGGAAGTGGCTGGCACCTTGGGTATGCAAACATAGAGCTTGGTACCCTAAATTTTTTACACACACGAAGAGCCCAGAAGTGATTTCATTATTCTCAGATATGTGTGCCATTTTTCAAAGTAATGTGTTTATTTTCGGACTTTTCTGTATGGAGTTCAAAGTACTCTTTTATCCTTAATTTGGGAATATTCTAATATACCTGAATTTACAGAGGGTCATTAAGTTTAGAGAGCTACCATCCATTAAAGACTTTAATTATCATAATTCCTTTATTTATTTATTATGGTTTTCTGTTCCGTAGGACGCAATTTAGGAGTGAGACTCCATGGTCATGGAACAAGTCAATACATGAATTTTTACAAATAATGGTAGTAGAAAATTTTTAAACAGTGCTATGCACATTACAATCTTAAGACAAAGTGAAAAGAATCAATAAAAAAAAATAATTAGCTTAATTGTTTAACTTTTCTAGGGGTCCCTCGACAGAATAAAAGGAGTGAGCCTTGAGGTAACTCTTCAATTTAGATTCGAAAGCGTGTGGGTTAGTGTGAAGATTCTTTATTTCTTGTGGCAGCATATTGAAAATGGATGCTGCAAAATACTTTACACTTTTCTGCACAAGTGTCAAGGTGGTGTGATGCAAATGTAGATTAGAGTTCTGTCTAGTATTCACCGAGTGAAAGCTACTAACAAGTGGGAATAAGCTGTATTTATTAACAACAAACGACATTAAAGAAAAAAACATATTGTGACGCCAGTGTCAAAATTCCCAGACTACTGAAAAGGGGTCGACATGACATTCATGAACTTACACCACATATTGCTCGAACCGCCTGTATTTGAGCCAGAAATATCCTTTTTGCATCAGGCGAGTTACCCCAAAAAATAATGCCGTACATCATGCGTGAGTGAAAGTAAGCATAATAGACTACTTTTTGTGTTGAAAAATGACTTATTTCAGATATTGTTCCAATGGTAAATGTAGCAGAATTTAGTTTTGGAATTAGATCCTGAACATGGGATTTCCACGACGGCTTACTGTCTATATGAATACCTAGAAATTTGAACTGTTCAGTCTTAATTATCATATGCCCGTTATGTGTAATCAATACGTCAGCTTTCATCAAATTATGTGTTAGAAATTGTAAAAACTGAGTTTTACTGTGATTTAACATCAGCTTGTTTTCTACAAGCCATAAACTTATCTCTTGAACTGCATTATTTAATACTGTGTCAATATTACCAGCAACATCCTTCACTACCAAGCTGGTATCATCAGCAAACAAAAATATTTTACAGTCACCTGTTATACTCGAAGGCATGTCATTTATATAAATAAGAAACAACAATGGTCCCAAAACAGACCCCTGGGTCACCCCACACTTGATTGTGCCCCATTGTGATTGAACATCATAGCCATTTTCTACACTGCGGACATAACTAGTGGAAAGCTAGATACCGTCTACAGGAAAATAAGAGCTATTTGGAGACAGGAAAAGCAGCTGTATGAATATCAAGAACTGTCGGAAAACCAGTACTAAGCAAAGAGGAGAAAGCTGAATTGTGGAAGGGATATGTAGAGAGCCTATACAAAGGAAATAAACTTGAAGGCAGTGTTCTAGAAACGGAAGACGAAGTGGAGGAAGATCAGATAGGAGATATGATACTGCGAGAAGAATTTGACAGAACACTGAAGGACTTGAGATGAAACAAGGCACCTGGAGTAGATGATATTCCGTCTGAACTGCTGATGTCGTTAGGAGAACCAGTCGAGAAAAAATTGTATCGCCTGGTATGCAAGATGTATGAGACACGGGAAATACCCTCCGACTTCAAGAATAATATTGTAATTCCAATTCCAAAGAAAGTAAGTGCAGACAAGGGTGAAAATTACAGAACTATCAGTTTAATAAGTCATGGTTGCAAAATATTAACAAGAATTATTTACAGACGAATGGAAAAACTTGTGGAATCCGAACTTGGGGATGATCAGTTTGGATTTAGGAGAAATGTAGGAACATGGGAGTCAATACTCACATTACGACCTATCTTAGAATATAGGCTAAGGAAAGGGAAACCTACATTTTTAGGGTTTTTTGGTTTGGAGAAAGCTTTTGACAATGTCGACTGGAATACACACTTCCAAATTTTGAAGGTTTCGGGTAAAATACTGGTAGCGAAGAGTTATATTCAACCTATACAAAAACCAGACAGCGGTTATTAGAGTGTAAGGGACGCAGAGATTGGGAAGGGAGTAAGACAGGGTTGTAGCCTTTTCCCAGTGTTGTTCAATCTGTACATTGAGCAGGCATTGAAGGAATGGAAGGAGAAATTTGGAGAGGGCATTAAAGTTCAGGGAGAAGAAATAAAAACATTGCGGTTTGCCGATGACATAGTGATTCTGTCAGAGACCGCAAAAGATCTGGAAGAGCAATTGAATGGGATGAACAGTGTAGTGAAAGGAACATAAAGATGACCATTAACAAGAGTAAAACGAAGGTAATGGAATGCAATGTCAGAAAATGAGGTGATGCTGAAGGAATTAAATTAGGTAATGAGACGATAATAGTAGAAGATGAATTTTGTTATTTGGGTAGCAAGATAACTTCTGATGGCCGAAGTAAAGAAGATACAAAATGCAGAATGGCTATGGGAAGAAAAGCGTTTCTAAAGAAGCGAAACTTGTTGACGTCCAATATTAATTTAAATGTTAGGAAGCCCTTTCTGAAAGTATTTGTCTGGAGTGTAGCATTGTATGGGAGTGAAACGTGGACAATAAGGAGTTCAGAAAAAAAGATGATAGCTTTTGAAATGTGGTGCTACAGACGAATGATGAAAATTAGATGGGTAGATCACGTAACTAATGAGGAGATGCTTAACCGAATTGGGGAGAAAAGTAGTTTCTGGCATATCCTGACTAAGAGAAGGGCTAGATTGGTTGGACACATTCTGAGACATCAAGGAATTGTCAACTTAGCATTAGAAGGAAATGTGTGGGGAAAAAATCGTAGAGGGAGACCGAGGGATGAATACAGAAAGCAGATTCAGGAGGATGTAGGTTGCCGAACCTATTCTCAGATGAAGAGACTTGCACAGGACAGGGTAGCGTGGAGAGCTGCATCAAACCAGTCTGCGGACTGAAGACCACAACAACAGTAACAGTTAACTGTAGGAGCATCTATGGGAAGAAGATCCCAGAACTGCTTTACATCTACATACATACTCTGCATTCCACCCAAAGGTGCATGGCAGAGGGTACGTAGTACTACAACTAGTTACTTGTTCTCCCATTCCACTCCCATATAGGACATGGAAAAAACAAATGCTGGTATTCATTTGTATCAGCCCTAATCTCTCTGATCTTATCTTTGTGGTCTTTATGAGTAATGTGAGTGGCAACAGTAGAATCATTCTGCAGTTTGCTTCAAATTTCGGCCCTCAAAATTTCTTCAACAGTGCTTCTCGAAAAGAATGTCGCCTTCCCTTGACTCCCATTTGAGTTTCCGAACCATCTCAGTAATACTTGTGCGTTGATTGAGCTTATCAGTAACAAACCTAGCCTCACACCTCTGAATTGGTTCTACATTTGGGTCAATTGAAGTCCGTGATATGACCCGATGGCCTTGACCAATGGTGTCATATCTGAATTATAGACAATAGTTTGTTTACAAGCAGAACATTTTGTGTTTAAAATGTGATTTAAAGCTTCTCTCTGAAGGTTAGGTATAGGTCAACAGAGAGGGTTTTCTTTCCCTTCCTCCCCAACCCCCACGGCCCACAAGTAAGTGCCAAAGGAGCAAATTTATGGTCTGGGATCTGTGATCGATGGTTCATTCTGTTGATTCTGTGATTTATGAGGATAATCACAGATTATTTATTATCTACAATACATAAGTATTGTGATATTATCCCATATGTTTATATTCGTCGATAGTGCTTGTTTTTTTAGTTGGTATATCTACCTAGTGTACCTTGTGAAACTCGGATGTGACACGATTGGTCAAAGCCGATGGATTGTATTGTGGTTTTCAGTTATGCCCTATGCCAGTCTGGCATGGCAACCAAGCACTTAAGCAATACTTAATATGGGAAATTAGCAGATGCATTTTCAAACTCTTGTGTATTAGTGCATGCACACTAGACAGGGATAACTAACGCATGCGCACAAATGGATATTGCAGTAAGTTTGCTAAAATCATGTTTGATTTGAATATTGGCTAAAAAATTTCAATAGTATCAGCACAAACGTAAAGCCACCACTCACTCTAAATCAGACTTTATTTTATAAATACACTTTGTAATCAAATAGACAGAAATGTTAGCAAAAAAGCATTGTTATTTTGACACATCTATTTTATGATAAAAATAACAGTCCATTTCGCTAAATTATTTTTACAATTTATTAATATAGGTGACCGGTTTCGATCTATGTTTAGATCATCTTCAGACCTATGAAAATATAATAAAAGAGATATGCTATAGAGGGAAACAGGTACACTATTAGTCGCTACAATAAATTCACAAACAGGATTAAAAAATTACTTAAAGCAATATACCTCACTGTAGATGTACAGGCGGTGAGCATGCAGCGACTGCGAATCAGCGAGAGACTGCTGTGTGTTATAAAGGAAAAGCCCCGCCCACCGTCTGAAGCATCAGCACATCTTAAACCAATGAGGAACGTCATACAGTAAGAAATAAGATAAGAGATGTGTGTGTGATATATATGAAAATTATAGAGGGAAACTTTCCCGGTGGGATAAACAAAAATAAAACTAGAAAAGAGATGACTTACCAAAAGGACCGGCTCGTCGAGAGAAACAAATAAAATCACACACAAACACACATACAAGCTTTCGCCACCACTGGCAGCTTCTTCAGGAAAAAGAGGAGGAAAAAGGGAAGGATATGGGTTTTAAGGAAGTGGAAAAGGAGTCATTCCAATCCCAGGAGTGGAAGGACTTACCTTAGGGGAAAAAAAGGAAGGTAAACAAATACACACACACTCAGACATATCGAAACGCAAACACACCTAGACAGACATTTGTGAAAAGCAAAGAAGTTGGACAGAGATACCAATTGAGGCAGAGGCTCTGTCCACAGAAACAAGGCAAAGATGCTAAAGATAGTGGGCGGGAATTTGAGTTAGCGGAGATTGAGACCAGGTGGGCAACGGGAGGAGAGAATAAGCTGAAGGGCAAGTTCCCATCTCCGGAGTTCTGAAAGGTTGGTGTCGGTGGGAAGTATCCAGATAACCCGGACGGTGTAACACTGCGCCAAGATGTGCTGGCCGTGCACCAAGGCATGTTTAGCCACAGGGTGATCCTCATTACCAACAAACACTGCCTGCCTGTGACCGTTCATGCGAATGGACAGTTTGTTGCTGGTCATTCCCACATAGAATGCTTCACAGTGCAGGCACGTTAGTTGGTAAATCACATGGGTGCTATCACAAGTGGCTCTGCCCTTGATCGTGTACACCTTCCGGGTTACTGGACTGGAGTAAGTGGTGGTGGAAGGGTGCATAGGGCAGGTTTTACAACGGGGGCGGTTGCATGGGTAGGAGCCAGAGGGTAGGGAAGGTGGTTTGGGGGTTTCATAGGGATGGACTAGGAAGTTACGAAGGTTAGGTGGGCGGCGGAAAGACACTCTCGGAGGAGTGGGGAGGATGTCATTAAGGATGGATCTCATTTCGGGGCAGAATTTAAGGATGTCGTATCCCTGCTGGAGAGCCACATTCAGAGTCCGCTCCAGTCCCGGAAAGTATCCGGTGACAAAAGGGGCACTTCTGGGATTCTTCGGTGGAAGGTTCTGGATTTGGAGGAATGAGGAGGTGTCTCTGGTAATTTGTTTCTGAACCAGATCAGGAGGATAGCTGCGGGATGTGAAAGCTGTTATTAGGTTATTGGTGTACTGGTTCAGGGATTCGGGACTGGAGCAGACTCTTTTGCCACGAAGACCTAAGCTGTAGGGAAGGGAACGTTTGATATGGAATGGATGGCAGCTGTCATAATGGAGGTACTGTTGTTTGTTGGTAGGTTTGATGTGGACGGATGTGTGAAGTTGGCTGTTGGACAGATGGAGGTCGACATCAAGGAAAGTGGCATGGGATTTGGAGTAGGACCAGGTGAATTTGATGGGACCAAAGGAGTTGAGGTTGGAGAGAAAATTCTGGAGTTCTTCTTCACTGTTGGTCCAGATCATGAAGATGTCGTCAATGAATCTTTACCAAACTTTGGGTAGACAGGCTTGGGTTTCCAGGAAGGCTTCCTCTAAGCGTCCCATAAATAAGTTAGCATACGAGGGTGCCATCCTGGTTCCCATGGCTGTTCCCTTTAGTTGTTGGTATGTCCGGCCCTCAAAGGTGAAGAAGTTGTGGGTTAGGATGAAGCTGGCTAGGGTATTAAGGAAAGAGGTTTTAGGTAGGGAAGTGGGTGGTCGGCGTGAAAGGAAATACTCCATCGCAGCGAGGCCCTGGGCATGTGGGATATTTGTGTATAAGGAGGTGGCATCAATGGTTACAAGGAAGGTTTCAGGAGGTTACAGGCTGGGTAAGGATTTCAGGCGATCGAGGAAGTGGTTGGTGTCTTTGATGAAGGATGGGAGACTGCACATGATGGGTTGAAGGTGTTGGTCTATGTAGGCAGAGATTCGTTCTGTGGGGGCTTGGACATCAGGAATGGGGTCTTCTTGACAGACAGGGAATTCTCAGATCCTTAGGCCCCCTACAAAACCTTTCACCTGAGTCCATCAAACTCATGACCCCACTGGCACCTCTCACCCCTACCTTCTACCTACTTCCTAAGATTCACAAACCTAATCATCCAGGCCGGCCAATTGTGGCCGGTTAGCAAGCCCCCACAGAACGAATCTCTGCCTACATAGACCAACACCTTCAACCCATCATGTGCAGTCTCCCATCCTTCATCAAAGACACCAACCACTTCCTCGATCACCTGAAATCCTTACCCAGCCTGTTACCTCCTGAAACCATCCTTGTAACCATTGATGCCACCTCCTTATACACAAATATCCCACATGCCCAGGGCCTCGCTGCGATGGAGTATTTCCTTTCACGCCGACCACCCACTTCCCTACCTAAAACCTCTTTCCTTAATAGCCTAGCCAGCTTCATCCTAACCCACAACTTCTTCACCTTTGAGGGCCAGACATACCAACAACTAAAGGGAACAGCCATGGGAACCAGGATGGCCCCCTCATATGCAAACTTATTTATGGGACGCTTAGAGGAAGCCTTCCTGGAAACCCAAGCCTATCTACCCAAAGTTTGGTAAAGATTCATTGACGGCATCTTCATGATCTGGACCAACAGTGAAGAAGAACTCCAGAATTTTCTCTCCAACCTCAACTCCTTTGGTCCCATCAAATTCACCTGGTCCTACTCCAAATCCCATGCCACTTTCCTTGATGTCGACCTCCATCTGTCCAACGGCCAACTTCACACATCCGTCCACATCAAACCTACCAACAAACAACAGTACCTCCATTATGACAGCTGCCATCCATTCCATATCAAACGTTCCCTTCCCTACAGCTTAGGTCTTCGTGGCAAAAGAGTCTGCTCCAGTCCCGAATCCCTGAACCAGTACACCAATAACCTAATAACAGCTTTCACATCCCGCAGCTATCCTCCTGATCTGGTTCAGAAGCAAATTACCAGAGCCACCACCTCATTCCTCCAAATCCAGAACCTTCCACCGAAGAATCCCAGAAGTGCCCCTTTTGTCACCGGATACTTTCCGGGACTGGAGCGGACTCTGAATGTGGCTCTCCAGCAGGGATACGACATCCTTAAATCCTGCCCCGAAATGAGATCCATCCTTAATGACATCCTCCCCACTCCTCCGAGAGTGTCTTTCCGCCGCCCACCTAACCTTCGTAACTTCCTAGTCCATCCCTATGAAACCCCCAAACCACCTTCCCTACCCTCTGGCTCCTACCCATACAACCGCCCCCGTTGTAAAACCTGCCCTATGCACCCTTCCACCACCACTTACTCCAGTCCAGTAACCCGGAAGGTGTACACGATCAAGGGCAGAGCCACTTGTGATAGCACCCATGTGATTTACCAACTAACGTGCCTGCACTGTGAAGCATTCTATGTGGGAATGACCAGCAACAAACTGTCCATTCGCATGAACGGTCACAGGCAGGCAGTGTTTGTTGGTAATGAGGATCACCCTGTGGCTAAACATGCCTTGGTGCACGGCCAGCACATCTTGGCGCAGTGTTACACCGTCCGGGTTATCTGGATACTTCCCACCGACACCAACCTTTCAGAACTCCGGAGATGGGAACTTGCCCTTCAGCTTATTCTCTCCTCCCGTTGCCCACCTGGTCTCAATCTCCGCTAACTCAAATTCCCGCCCACTATCTTTAGCATCTTTGCCTTGTTTCTGTGGACAGAGCCTCTGCCTCAATTGGTATCTCTGTCCAACTTCTTTGCTTTTCACAAATGTCTGTCTAGGTGTGTTTGCATTTCGATATGTCTGAGTGTGTGTGTATTTGTTTACCTTCCTTTTTTTCCCCTAAGGTAAGTCCTTCCACTCCTGGGATTGGAATGACTCCTTTTCCACTTCCTTAAAACCCATATCCTTCCCTTTTTCCTCCTCTTTTTCCTGAAGAAGCTGCCAGTGGTGGCGAAAGCTTGTATGTGTGTAATGATTTTTACAGATAAACAATTAATAACATAATTTATACAATTAGATTACATGTAAAAAGGATGTAAATAAAAGGTATTGACTTAATTCTAATAGGATTAATACTAGTAGTACCACTAAGACACCTTCTGCTGTTATTGGTGTAGTAATAGAAATAACAACATTGATATTAGCAGATACAAGATGTACTTTTGAATATATCGAGACTGGTTAAGGCATGGTGAATACTGACAGAAGGAAGTTAAGAAAACTGTACCTGGTGAAAGCAAATGGCGGTAGGAGAATATCTGGGAGGAGGAATGGGTGTGACGTACCTGGACCGTAGGGTATTAAAGACTGGCGTAATTATTGCTTTAGTAGATAATCCATTAACTGTCGTTTGAAGCTGGCAGTGTTATTCAGTTCTGTGATATACTGAGGTAGATTGTTCCAGAGCCTGGTTCCTGCTACTGAAAAGGATTTTCAGAAACTGGATGGATAGGGACAGAAAGGGTTTTGCTCTGACAGAAATGAGTAGTTCTGTTATGTTGATCAGATAAGAGTGTTAAGGTCGAGGAAAGATATGAGGGACAGTGTATGTTGATAAGAGTAGAGCAAACAGAGTGTATGAAAAGCTCTGCACTTGTCAGCACGGAGCCAGGATAGTTGCTTATAAGATGGTGAAATGTGATCAAAGAGACAAATGTTACATATATATCGAACGCAGGCATTCATGATTAGTTCCAGACGTCGTGAGCTTTCCCAAGAAAGACCTTGCAAGATAACATCACTGTAATCAATAATTGGAATTACAAGTGTTTGTATAAGTTTCTTTTTAAAATCAAGAGGAAAAAACTTCTTATATCTCTGTAGGACATGAAGAGATGCTCATGCCTTCCTACACACGGCGGCTGTGTGCTCAGCCCGATTTAGTTTGTCGTCTATTATCACTCCCAGACTTTTTGCCGAGGGCGAAAAATAGATACAGTAAAACCTCGTTTTTAAATTCTTGGTTTTTATGTTTTCCCGCCATTTACACCATTTTTTGTCGGTCCCATCAAATTTCCTATGTTTACAATGTTAATTCACCCTCGTTTTTGCATTAACATATTTACGCTTTTCCCGCGTTTTACACTTTTTGAAAGCATGTTTGTGAAGAAAAATGACGTAATGTACATACATTGACACTAGCATGGCTTTCCCCTTGAAGTATAGCGCTTAAAAATTATTCGCATTCGAGTTTCTTGACACTTTGCGTTTATTCAAACGTATATTTCGCCTTTCTTTGTTGACTTAAAGATGCGCCAAGTTGTGGCAATGTAGTTCTTCTTTTCACCAGCTTCTTTGGCAGAGCGCCGGGCATGTACTCAGACAAACAGAACGGTTTGTTAACGAGAGAATAGCGCTGATTTGTTGCGGTGTAGTTCGTCTTTCCACTAGCTTCTTTGCCAGAGCGGCTGGTGAGTACTCAATCAGAACCAGTTGCTTTGTTGAAGTGAGAATAAATAGTTGCGTTGTTTTTGTGATACATATTTCTGATTAATAAAGAACTTTATCTGTCACAGTTGGGTATCATAATACCCACAACCTCAAAAAAGCGATAATAGTGAGAGATGCCGATCCCATGCAAACATCACAAAAATACTTATGCATATGTTTGTACTCGAGAACGCGAATAAATTCTTGAATATTGTCCTGTGAAACATCGAAAAATACGAAACTAACGGAACTGTAGGAGTTTTACTACGTAAATAATTAATTCCGGTAAAAGGCAGTAATTTTGAAGATGTGTTACATAGCCTGGCAGCGGCGTCCAAATGATATCTATCGAAGCGGTTCAGGTAATTTTGAAGATGTGTTATAGCCCAGCAGTGGCGTCGTCTATTATAATGAATGAAATTACGTAAAAAATTTCTACTTCCCATAAAATTACCAGTTTGCCTGGCGCTTAAAATAGCGGCGTCCTCGATTATAATGAATGAAATTACGTCAAAAATTTCCACTTCCCATAAAATTACCAGTTTTTCCTGGCGCTTAAAATAGTAAAAATTTGGATAATCTTTATTGTATAATCAACTCCCTGGTGAGTATTCAGATGTCTATTATGTACATATATCACATATAAACTACGAAAATGCAAGGCTGATCCAGAAAGCATATTTTACCATTTAAAACATTATTTCCTGCATTTTACATTTTCCTGCATTTTACACCATTTTACTGAAGTCCCCTGAAAAGCGTAAAAACGAGGTTCTACTGTAGGTGTGTCATTTAATATTAATGATGGTTGAGATTCGCGGTATTTGTGGTTAATGAGCCTAGGATGACCTACCAGAATTGCTTGTGTTTTACTGGGATTGAGCTTTAATCCTATATTCTGTGCCCACTTTGATACTGCACATAGGTCAGAATTAAAAATTTCGATTGCTGTCTTCAGGTTTTTTGGTTTTGCACTTAAATACAACTGGAGGTCATTGGCATACAAGTGGTATATACAAAAGGACAAGACCGATGATACGTCATTTACGTACAATGAAACGAGAAGCGGACCTAATACTGAGCCCTGTGGTACGCCCAATAGTAAGTTTTCTCACTGTGGCTTTTTGGTGCCGGACATGATGCACCGAAGACGCGATGTCAAGTATGAGTGAAACCAGTGAACCACGCCCTTGAGAGAGATTTAGGCTGCTAAGTTTAGCAAGTAAAATATCAAAGTCCACAGTGTCGAAAGCTTTGCTAAAGTCTAAGGAGCACATAATAGTCGCCTCTTGTCTATCCATTGCCTGCTTAAGATCGTCTGTTACTTTTATCAAAGCAGATGTTGTGCTGCGATATTTGTGAAAACCTGATTGGTGTTAGTCAAGAAGGTTATTAATAGTCAATTAGCTGGTTAGCTGATCATGTACTATATATTCTAGAGCTTTGGATAGTGCCGGAAGAATGCAGATAGGTCGGTAATCAGAGGGTGCTGTGGCAATGTCCTTTTTTGGCAGTGGCTTAACGAGTCCACGTTTCCATGCATCAGGAAAAACACTTGTGACTAAGGACTGATTAAATATATCTGTTATGATGGGCAGCAGTGGATCAGTAATCAGCTTTATCATTTGGATAGTGATACCATCATCCCCGGTAGATGCTGATGTAATACTCATAATGGCTTTTTTGACTGTACTTCCAGTAACATGCTTAAAAACAAAACTTATCATGGTTAGCGTTGTTTATCCTCGTATGGTCAATAAGTGTTTGTTTCGTTTGGTGATCGATTGTGGTGGTAAGCGTTGTGAAGTACTGATTTAGTTCCTCAATGGGGACAGTGGGTTCGGCTGCAGTTTTTACTTTCCCAATACCAAGACCGCGCAGGTTTTTCCAAAGGACAGCCGGTCTATTTATGTTGTCAGTTAATGAATGGGTGTATCTGAGTTTAGCATTTCTCACAGCCTGGCTGACTCTGTTACGTTTCTGCTTGTAAGCGGTGTGATTTTCAGGTGTAGGGTGCACTTTGTATGTCCGATGTGCAGTGTCTCTGAGATTCATGAGCTGTTTTAGTTCATCAGTTAGCCAGGGTGCAGGTTTCCTTCTCACTTTTTTGGTCTTGATGGGCGCATATTTATCATAAGTTTGTTTCCTTGTTTGGAAGAAACAGCAATGTTTTTCCAAACTGATTAACATCTATTTTATTTTTTTCCAATTTTGATGTTGTATATATTAATGAAAGAGTAGCAACTTGTTAATGTACTTCTGATAAAGTAATACAATGCTTTTCTGTTTGCATCTTGTTTTCTTGCAAAAGAAAACTACAATGTGTGGTACTTTTGTATTTTCTCACTCAAAAAAAAAAAAAAAAAATTTAAAAAATGTGAAATTGTTAAACTAATGAAAAAAGGGGGGGGGGTGCGGCAAGCATTCTTGCTACACTTTTAATATAGGGACTTGTGCATAGTTAGCTGCATCTCTTGGAATTCCAATGACACCTTTAAATACTATTATGAAGAAATGTGATGAGACAGAGAAGAACTTCTCATTGAGCGTCTTCTTATTCCAAGAAAAGGAAGTCGATAAGTTCATCAAAATCTCATATTTCCACTTTTCTTTATATTGTGGAATCTGTCTCTTGTCTCGTCCTGTGCATAAAACAGCTGACTTGCAAGTTTCATTCCCATCATTCCAAACACATTAGTATGCCATTGGTGCTATTCTAGATTTACCTATTCTACATTTAATTACCTTCACTTGCACAGATTTTATACAGTGTAGTCTTATTGGAGAGAATTAAGATTTTTAATTATATGGGGTATGCCAATTATGCATATTTTTGGGATTTTGATGTTTTCCTCAATTTTGCGTTTTTAAACACCCAGACTGTACAAAAAACGTAAAATAAGGGTTTCACAGATAGAAAATAACAATTCTATCACTCTTCTCTGAGGGCACAAGTCTCTGATGAAAACTCGCCAGCCATGCGGGAGTAGCCGAGGGGTCTGGAGCGCCATGTTACGGATTGTGAGGCATTGGAGGTTCGAATCCTCCCTCAGGCATGGATGCGTGTGTTGTCCTTAGATTAGTTTAACTTAGTTTAAGTAGTTTGTAAGTCTATGGACTTATGACCAAAGTAGCTTGGTCCCATAGAATTGCAAACTTTATTTTATTTATTCATTTTTTAACTCGCCATCGATGACAGCATACTGGGTTCTGTTACTTAAGTAGTCTTCGAGCAACTTATATATTTGGGTACCTATTCCATATACTTGTTCTTTGGTTAATAAGGTGGACTGCAGAAAGATTCTACTGCCGCCAACCTGCATTTCGCATAAAGACACTCAAAGATAACATCAGAGAGATTAGGGCTTGTACAGATGCATACAAGCATTTGTTTTTCCCTCATTCTATCCTATATGGAAGTGGAACAGCAAAGCAAGTAACTAGTAGTACTCCACCATGCAGCTTTGGGTGGATTTTGGATTATATATGTAGATGCAACAGTCTTTAGTGCAGCACAATGTCAAACACCTTTTGAATATTAAGAAATATGCAGTCTGTCTGTCTGACCGCCCTTCATCCGTAGCTCGCAAGATGTCATGAGGGAAAAGGTCAAGCTGAGTTTCGCATAATCAGTGCTTCCTAAAACCGTGCTGATGCATGAGACAGAAGCTTTGCGGCCTCAATGAAATTTACTGTATTAGAACTGAGAATATGTTTAACATTTTTACAGCAAACTGATGTCTATGATATTGAGTACTTCTACAAATGTGTACTTCAGTGGGCCAACTTACAATGCTGACATATATTTGTTTGCATTGTTCCCCATGACGTGTGTAGTTTGGGTATTACCTTTCTGTTTCCTGTTTGTATTCAGGTCACTTTCATCACCTTATTATCTTGTAAGGGCACTAAAGATCTAGCTGTCATGTGCCCAAATCATCCTATTCTATCCTATTTAAGTGAAATGTAAGTTGGAGGCAGCAGAATCATTCTTAAGTCATCTTGAAATTCTGGCCCTCTAAAGTTTCCCATTACTGTTTCTCAAAAAGAATGTCATCTTTCTTTTCTTTTGCGTGTGTTGACCAGCATTGCATGTAAGCTTTACTTATATGATGGTCTTGCCTTTCTTTTTGTTGTATAGATCTACTAATTAAATTTAATTCCTCTCCCTGGGAACCAAAACATAGTAATAATTGAAATGTGCATGGAGTGCAACAATAAATACTGTTTGGAAAGTTTTGGCAGAATGTAAATAACAGCAAATGTAACAACTCACTACATAGTAGATGTATTTAGTCATGCCCAGAATGAAGGAGACACTACCAAAATCATTCCACCCATCTTAAAGTGATGTCTACTAGCTTTTCAATGTACACATCATCCCAGTCGCACCGTATGGCACACCCACTCCCAACCTTGTGCCAGATGCGGAAGACTGCATAATGTGTGATTCAACTATCCAGCACATCCTACTCTATTCCATTCACAGGCTTTTTCTAAATGTCAGAGAAAGTGTCATCTGTGAAAGCAGCTCTGCTTAAATTTTTGCTCAGTATTGTGGGAGTAGCTACCAACCAACTGCTACCCAAATGAACGACCACCTTTGGACTGTGGCATAGAAAAGAATTGACGATCTAGTGGCAGAACATGGCGCTGGGGAGAGGGGGGAGGACTAAATTTCAGTGGCTGCTTCACATCCTTAAATCATACCTTTCCACTCACCTTCGCCTCCCCTCCCCTCACTCATCTGCCCGTTTGCGTGCTTCTCACACACACACACACACACACAGACAGACAGACAGACAGACAGAGAGAGAGAGAGAGAGAGAGAGAGAGAGAGAGAGAGAGAGAGAGAGAGAGAATATACACTTCCAAACTGGTAGATCAAGGACTTTGTATCGAGTTTTCCTACCTCAAAGGGAGCTCTTTTTCACTCTGGCTGACAAATCTTCTGTATGTAATTTCATTTTTCAGTAGAAGAGTTTTATGTTGTGTCATTGGCAGGAAAGTTCTTACTGCTGCTATTTGTTAAACATTCTATTGATTAAGTTGTATCCTGGCCACTAAAGATCTATTAATATCTTATTACATTAAGTGATAGGCTTATATAATGGAAGACTGCACAATAATTGGTGCACATTTTCTTTAGAGTCTCTGATATTGATGTGCCGTGTGAACTTTACCTTTGTGTGTTATGGTTAACTTACCTTAATTCTGTTGATGTGTGTAGCTAGTCATGAATGCATATTTCAGAGCTTTGGAGAAAATCAATAACTTCTTTTTTCATACACATCGTCATCTAAGACTTATCTTTGTGTGTGTGTTTCATGAGATGTCCATAGAATAATATAGTGTATGTGTCAGTTGATAAACACCAGCATATGTTAGGGATCAGTGGGCTTAATATGGCCATAACTTGAAAGAAAATTTAAAAGCTGCTTCATCTCTCATTGATAGCTTATTTACATTTTAATGTTTCAATACAAGGTTTGAAGGTGGAGACGTTTATTGGGGGTTTGCCTTTTGAGGAAGATGTAAGAAAACTGAAAAGAACTCACATTGCAATTGGAGCTCCAGGCAGGGTGAAACACTTGATAGAGAAAGGATACATGAAAACAGATAGTATACGTCTGTTTGTTCTTGATGAAGCTGATAAATTGTTGGAACCATCTTTTCAGAAAGATATAAAGTAAGTGACATCTCTATATTTTATTTATATACTCTTCTGCTGAAATTGCTATTTTTTATATTTTTGTACTGGCTGTTCATTGTACAGGGTGATTATAATAAGCATACGCTACTTGAAAGAGGCCCCCCCCCCCCCCACACACACACACATGCTTCACCCACAGAAATTGAGCATTTGACAAAACTTTGTGAAAACATTTGTAAGGACATGTGGAAGAGAAATTATAAGTAATTGAATGAAAAGCATTTTAATTTCTACATTATGTACCGTATTTATATTTAAAGTTAAAAACCATCAATTAGAGTTCGTGTCCCACTGATAAACCTCCAAGTGAGGTAGCACAATGGTAAGCACTCAATTTGCATTGGACAGAATGGCCGCAAGCCATTCTGATACAGGTTTTCTGTAATTTTCCTACATCACACCAGGAAAATGCTGGGATGTTCCTTTTTAAAATTGCATGGTTGATTTCCTTCCCCATCCTTAATCAAAATTATCTGAGCCTATGCTCCATCTCCAGTGACCATGTGGTTATTCCATTGATAAACTCTGTCCTCCAGGTAAGCCCACAGTCAGAAATCAATGAAAATCTTGTAGCACACAGTGTGACCATCATTCTTATAAAGTTTGGTAACCATATGGAAAATATTTTTCCATCTGCTTTGCCTTGAATAGCGAAAGTTCAGTTATTTTCACCCTGTGTATTCAAATTAATTTTTATTTGAAAGCTAACTTGGCTAATAAGTTACTGTTTATTCAAAATGGCATAGTAACTTTTTTTTCAGTCTATGTTGCTATGTATCACTCTATATATTTGATATTTTTCACTTGGTGTTAGTGTTTGCATTCTGATTCTGATTTATTTGTTTCTTGCAGTTATATATTTTCTAAGCTACCAACAACAAAACAGTTGTTGGCATTAAGTGCTACATTTCCTCCAGAATTGAAGAACTTCTTGTCTCGTTACATGCATAATCCATTGCATGTAAGTCCTGATGAAACAGCAGTGACTTTACTGGGACTACGGCCATTTGTCACACTGGTTCGTTCGCACCCTAATCCTGCAGCCCAGGTTCAGATAAAGCTGGATTGTCTCATACATGTTCTTTCACATGTGTCCTTTCAGCAGTGTCTTATATTCTCTAATTATCAGAGCAGGTAAGGAACTTGGACTCCTTTTTAGTACTTGTGTTACACACAAGAACAAGGATAGTATTATTATGCCTAACAGAGAGAGAATACCCTTAATAGAAATGAAAGTTTATTTTTATTATGTTGGTAGATATAAAGTAGTTAATGAGTGTAGAGTTCTTTCATCTGTAGAATAGTTCCCCTTTTAACTTTTTGAAGTAGTCATTTTTGGGTGTTTTATTTCAATAAATCAGATTAATTACTGTCATAGAAGTATTAAGTCATTTGTAGGATGCGATTCCACCCATCAGCTTTGACCCGTGACGTCGGCCTGTTGTCATGATGTCATCATTGCACAATAATTTAGTTATATCTGTGTTTATAGGTAGTGTGTGTATGCATATGGTGGTGTGCTCTTATGGTGGAAGTTAAATGGTTTGCAGTCATATTTGATTGCATTATCCATAGTTTTTGTCTTTGTGTGGTGTGTTACTTCTCTGGAAGTTGTTTTTTGCTTCCGCAAGTGAGTTCGATAATGCTTTTTCTGTCGTGTGCATGTTACTACATATTTTAGTAGTATGATGTTTCCAGCCTAGTTCACCTTTCTATAATTTCATGTGTTTTATTATTCTGTTTTTCTTGGGTTTTAGATAATTAATAAGTTTAATTATTTCACACTGTGTGACTGACTGGGGGGACATTGTTGGCCAAAATAAAATTTCTTCAGTTGCTTACTGTTATAGCTGATTGTGTTCGGTATACAAGATGTTGGCAGCAAATGTAGCTAAAAAAAGTTGTAAGAGGGGAAGGTAGGGAGGTTTATTTGCATATGTGTGTGTGGTTTATGTTTTGTATGCTGCGATTTACTTTTGGTAAGGGATACACCAGACGAAAGAGCACAGGTAATGATAGTAACAAATAAAACGCACACACACACAAATGCTGGTTTTCGCAGCCTAGCTGCTTCTTCAGGCAGAAGGGAAGGAGGGGGAAAAGGAAATGGTGAAGTTTTTAAGGGAGTGGGTAAGGAGCCATTCCAATCCCGGGAGAGGAAAGACTTACCTTGGAGGAAAAAAAGGAGGGTAAACACTTCACTTTTTACAGTATGTCTGCCTAGGTGTGTTTGAGTTTTTGTATATGTGTGGGTGTATTTGTTTACCCACCTTTTTTTCCTCCAAGGTAAGTCTTTCCTTTCGCGGGGTTGGAATGGCTCCTTACCCACTCCCTTAAAACCCTCATTATTTCCTTTCCCCCCTCCTTCTCTTCTGCCTGATGAAGCAGGTAGGCTGCGAAAACCAGCATTTGTGTGTGTGTGTGTGTGTGTGTGTGTGTGTGTGTGTGTGTGTGTGTGTGTTTTATTTGTTACTATGACTACCTGTGCTCCTTCGCCTGGTAAGTAATCTTCATCTACTCTTTATACATATTTTTCCTGCTAGGAATTTTCCCCCTATAATATATATAAAATAAAGGTTGTTTGACTTACTCAAAGTACAGGCTCGCCGATAGAAACATAAAACACAAATAAAAACACACAAACATTCAAGCTTTCGCCACTGCTGATAGCTTCTTCAGGAAAAAGAGGAAGGAAGGAGAGGAGAAAGGGAAGAATACGGGTTGTAAGGAAGTGGAAAAGGAGTCATTCCAATCCCAGGAGTGGAAGGACTTACCTTAGGGGACAAAAAGGAAGGTCAACAAATACACACACATTCACACATATCCACATGCAAACACACTTAGGCAGACATTTGTAGAAACCAAAGTAGTTTCCTTTCTCCTCTCCTTCCTTCCTTTTTTCCTGAAGAAGCGACCAACGGTTGCGAAAGCTTGAATGTTTGTGTGGTTTTTTTTTTTTTTTGTTTTTTTTTTTTTTTGTTTTTGTTTTTTTGTGTCTATTGGCGAACCTGTGCTTTGGGTAATTCAAGAAGCAAACTTTCCTGGTGGGATAAGTATGTATAAAAATTATAAATCAGATAACTTACCCAAAGCACAGGCTTGTCGACAGATACAAACGAGCCTGTGCTTTGGGTAAGTTATCCGATTTCTATTTTTATATATAATTTTTTTTGTTGGAGTTGGTGATAGTTCAGAATGTTTGAATAATGTTCAGATCACTGCAAGAGGATCTTCAGTGGCATTTCCGTGGTGTGTATAGGTTGGCAACATACCATATTGCATGTAAGTGGTGTGATTATTGCTTGTGGCAAAGTCAGTGTATGTGAAAAGTGAGAATCTGTTTGTGGTGACAGGCTGATTGCTAGCATAACCCAAGGTCTAGGTTAGGTTAGGTTAGTAGGCAACAATATGGTTGTGAGTTGGCAAAGCCAGTGAATGTGAAAATATATAAGTAGTTGTGGTGAAGAAGATTGGTAGAATGGAACATTTGGAAAGACTGAAGTGTTTGATACTATTTCTTTGTTGTTTGTTACTTGGGGGTGTTGAACTGGCATTGCTATCATTTAAAGTATAGGTCATTTTAAGTATTAGATAACATTTTAATGTTGATGGGATGTATGCAGTGTTGATTGGTATTATTTTCTTGATATTAGATGTAGTATAGGTTAATTGATGGATTCAACATTGTTTTTGTGCTATTGGTTTTGTGCAAGGGTATTCATTGCTATTGCTGTCTTCATTTGAAGTGTCTTATTGGTCAGTTTAGCTGTTGGATTCTGTGTATAGTTTTTTAAGTTGTTTTTGGTTTTTATTTCTCCAATTTTATAAGTTTCTTAAATATATATAAAAATTCAAATTGATGAAATGAAAATTATAGAGGGAAACTTTCCCGGTGGGATAAACAAAAATAAAAAAGACAAGAGATGACTTACCAAAAGGACCGGCTCGTCGATAGAAACAAATAAACTAAATAAAATCACACACAAACACACATACAAGCTTTCGCAGCCTAGCTGCTTCGTCAGGCAGAAGGGAAGGAGAGGGAAAAGGAAATGATGAGGGTTTTAAGGGAGTGGATAAGGAGTCATTCCAATCCCGGGACAGGAAAGACTTACCTTGGGGAGAAAAAAGGAGGGTAAACAAATACACACACACCCACACATTTACACAGACGCAAGTACACTTAGGCAGACATACTGTAGAACTGTAGAAAGCAAAGAACTTCTTTGCTTTCTACAGTTCTACAGTATGTCTGCCTAAGTGTACTTGCGTCTGTGTAAATGTGTGGGTGTGTGTGTATTTGTTTACCCTCCTTTTTTCTCCCCAAGGTAAGTCTTTCCTGTCCCGGGATTGGAATGACTCCTTATCCACTCCCTTAAAACCCTCATCATTTCCTTTTCCCTCTCCTTCCCTTCTGCCTGACGAAGCAGCTAGGCTGCGAAAGCTTGTATGTGTGTTTGTGTGTGATTTTATTTAGTTTATTTGTTTCTATCGACGAGCCGGTCCTTTTGGTAAGTCATCTCTTTTCTTTTTAACAAAAATAAAAAAAGAAAAGAGATGACTTACCAAAAGGACCGGCTCGTCGATATATATTTGTTTTCGATTAGCTTTTTGTCATTTTTTCCCAATTAGAATGTCCTTGCTCAGAACTCCCACATTCCTGCACTTGTCCCATTAGTGTTATTTTATTGGTTTTGTGTTAATTTCAGATGTGTGTAATTTTTTTTCTGTGTTTTTTTGTAATTGTTTTGGTTACTGTATTGGCTATTGGAATATATGCCATTGCCGCTATGTTGAGGACACCATGCGGCAAAGCAGACAGATGGAATCATGTCGTTCAATTATGCCGAAGTATTGGTTTTGGATAGTTCATAGCAGATGAAAATAGGGCATAAGCAAGTCGTATTTTAGTGCCGCATTTATTGGATTCTGAACATTATCAGAATTGAAAAAATGTCTTAGCAATGTCTGCATCATTGTGGAAGATATCCAACTGATTTTGTGTGTCAGTTTGTTGTCCACTACTTAAAATCTAAATTAAAAGAGCAGTCAGAGTAATCAAGGAATAAAAATTAGATTTGTCTGATGAAAAGGTTATAGTCCGTCTGTTTCTTGTAATGTAAAACTAACTCCTCTTATCCCTCGTCTTGCAAAGAGGAAAACAACTGATAAATACTACGAAACTCTTCTTGGACTCAAGTTACAGGTAAAATGCATAAGAGGAAGCCTAATTTGTAAAAGATAAAGTACTATTCGAAAGAGATAGATTGGCTGGCCAGTACTTACCTTAGTTCTGTACTGCCAAGGTTCACACGAAAATGGGGGGGAAAAAGGGGGGGGACACACAAGCTTTCGGAACTGTGTTCCTCCTTCAGGTGGAGAGAAGGGAGAAAAAACGAATGGGAAAGGTAATTTACGACCTAGGTCATAAGGCAGGTGTTAGGATTGTGGAAGTTAGAGATGCTACTACATAGTATATCTTAATTCACGACCTAGGTCATGAGGATGGTGTTAGGACTGTGGAAGTCAGAGATAATACTACACAGTACCTCTGGCTTCCACAATCCTAACACCATCCTCATGACCTAGGTCGTGAATTACCTTTCCCTTCCTTTCCCATTCCTTCTTTCTTTTTTCTCCCTTCTCTATATCTGAAGAAGGAGCACTGTTCTGAAAGCTTGTGTCCTATTTTTTTGTCTCTCGGCAGTACAGAACTGAGGTAAGTACTGGCCAGCCAGTCTGTCCCTTTTGAATAATTATTTCCATATTAATCAAATAAAAGATAAAGTACCTATTTCTCACCATCAGAGTAATGCTATTGTCCACATAGATGTCTTAACTGTTTGTGGGGGGGGGAAAAAAACTTCAAGTAAAAATTATTGTGAGAATCTATCTCATGACTGGCAACAGTCTGTCAAATGGTATGCATGCTAGCTGGGCAGGTCACAGGTTGGCCAAGTGAAGCTCGGTCTGTATCAGCTTGACTCAGCACTTCTCAGAAGTACTGACTATGATGCAAAATTTCATAATGCAGAGTGCCTCTTCTAGCCTGAGAGATATATTCCCAATAACTGGCACTCATTTCCCTAAGCTTTCTAGTGTTAAAATGCAAATCTTTGAAAATTTCAACACAGTTTTTGGATAAATACAGGAAAAGGTGTCAAATCATATTAAGGATCTTGCCACTTGGCATCTCTTTTGGAGATGTTTTCAGGACCATTAGTTGATAGAGCCCCTTTCCATTTGCATATGGACTTGTAGTGGTGGCATCAAGATTGTGCAGTGCTATACATCAAGATATTGACGTGCGTGAGTTGAACAGAGATTACATTCACATAATATCTTTGCTATTGCTCATTCATTTTTCTATATGTGTTTATTCTGTTTTTGTTTCTGTATTCTGTGATGGAAATATAAGTTTATGTTACCAAAGAAATGTTGCTGTGAAATTAATTTATTACAAGTTGCAACATTTTTTGGTGACACCGACGTGATTTCAGATGTCCGCGGATGTGATAAATACAAAACAACTGCGCCGCGCGCCGTGATTAAATACGACAACCGACATTAACAAATGTTGTGTCTGTGCCGTATCATTCTAAACATTAAGTGCAAACCATCCGTGCCGCGCATCATTCGCATATCGCGTCGCCGACTTAATTCGAACCTCAAGTGCTATCTACTGCGTCATCCGCGCCGCGATTATTCCGTGTATTGAAATACAGCAATGTCAAACCCGGCAACAAATGTCGATGCAACTCCGAGCACTACAGTTAATGGAGTAGCTGTCAAACCACCACCTTTCTGGCAGCAGAACCCAGTGCTATAGTTCGCACAACTTGAGAGTCAATTTTTGCTCGCAAATATCACAGCTGATGAAACTAAGTACAGTTATGTTGTCGCTGCACTTAGTGAGGACATGGCTCTCGAAGTGCAATATATTTTGGTCCTACCACGATGCACGGACCAATATTCGGCTCTGAAGAACGCTCTAATTGCCACCACCTTTCTGGCAGCAGAACCCAGTGCTATAGTTCGCACAACTTGAGAGTCAATTTGTGCTCGCAAATATCACAGCTGATGAAACTAAGTAGAGTTATGTTGTCGCTGCACTTAGTGAGGACATGGCTCTCGAAGTGCAAGATATTTTGGTCCTACCACGATGCACGGACCGATATACGGCTCTGAAGAACGCTCTAATTACGCATCTATCACAATCGGAAGCAAAATGACTGAAGATGAGTTAGGAGATCGCACTCCCTCGGAGTTGCTGCGACGACTATGGACACTAGCAGGCAATGCTGTTAGTGAAGATATTCTTAGGAATATTTGGCTCTTACATCTTCCCTCAGACATACAGAAGATTCTTACAATATGTGCTAGAGATCTGGATGCACTTCCGCAGACTTCATACTGTATTGTAGAGATGTACCCGACATCAACAGTAGCAGCTGTTAGCTCACCGCCAGATTCTGCTGCAGTGTCATTACAAACACAGATTGCGGAGCTTACTGCGCAAGTCGCTGCACTCAAAACTCAATTGTCCAGTCGTCGACCTCAGCGACATCGCTCACCACGAAAACACAGCCGATCACCTTCATCAAAAAAAATCTGCTGGTATCATAGAAGGTTTGGACCTCAAGCAAAGAAATGCATGCTGCCATGTGATATGGAAAATGAGACGGGAGGTCAGTAATGACAGCAACTGGCTTTCCAGAGGGCAGCCATCGATTGTCACTGATCTCTTCACTAAACCCCAGTTTTTGGTGGACACTGGTGCAAATGTGTCTGTTTTTCCATCCACTCGTCTACCTCGCCATAACTCTGATGGTTGTCACCTCTTTGCTGCTAATGGATCTACCATAAAGACATGAGTGCTAAACCTGGGACTCTGTCGGAAAATCGAGTGGCAATTTGTTGTAGCGAATTTGACACATCCTATAATAGGAGCCGATTTTTTGTGATTTTATGGACTGCAACCTGACCTCAGACATCGTCGACTACTCCACACCACCACCAAGCTGGCCAGTCAAGGAAGTGTTCATTGTGTAGGTAGTACAGGAGTTTGGATGATCGCTGGAGACTCACCCTACATTGAACTTCTTAAGTAGTTCACTGAGATCACCAGACAGCTGCCGACGTTAGCACCAGTACAACATTTGACAGTTTATTACATCCTCACAACACCTGGACCACCAATCCATGATCGACCATGCCGATTAACACCTGAAAAATTAAAAGTGACTAAGCAAGAATTCTCTTTCATGCTTACACAGGGCATCTGCCATCCATCAAGTAGCAGCTGGGCCTCACCACTACATATGATACCCAAGAACAACAATGGATGGCATCCTTGCGGCGATTATCGACAAGTAAATGCAAGAACAATCCCAGACAGATACCCGGTACCACACATTGAGGACTTTACATTTAATGTTTATGGCAAGCAAGTATTTTCCACCTTAGACTTGGCGCGTGCTTATTATCAGATACCAGTGGCGCCAGATAATGTTGCTAAAACTGCTGTCACCACTTCCTTCGGCCTCTTTGAGTTCACACAAATGTCATTCGGGTTGTGCAATGCGGCGCAAACATTCCAGCGTTTCATGGAGGAAATGACAAGAGATCTTGACTTCTGCTACATGTACATTGACAATGTATTAGTTATGTCCAGTTCTGAAGCTGAACATATGGAACCTTTACGCCAGATATTCATACGCCTACACTCACATGGACTTCTTATTGTTGTTGTTATGGTCTTCAGTCCGGAGACTGGTTTGATGCAGCTGTCCACCCTACTCTATCCTGAGCAAGCCTTTTCATCTCCTCATAAGAACGACAACCCACATCCACTTGAATCTGCTTACTATACGCGTCTCTTGGTCTCCCTCTGAGATTTTTACCCCACACACTTCCCTCCAATGCTAAATTTAAGATTCCTTGATGTCTAAGAATGTGTCCTACCAAGCGATCCCTTCTTTTAGTCAGGGTAAGCCAAAAATTCCTTTTCTCACCAATTCTGTTCAGTACCTCTTCATTAGTTACGCGATCCACCCACCTAATCTTCAGCATTCTTCTGTAGCACCACATTTCAAAAGCCTCTATCCTCTTGCTGTCTATGCTGCTTATCGTCCATGTTTCACTCCCATACAAGGCAACACTCCACACAAATGCCTTCAGAAAAGACTTCCTTACACTTAACCTTTCTAAATGTGTTTTTGGTGTTTCAGAAGTTCGCTTCCTGGGCTACACAGTCAATGCACATGGAATTCGACCACCACAAAACAAGGTAGATGCAATAGTTAACTATCCACGGCCAATGACAGTTCGTGAGCTGCGGCAATTTATGGGTGTCACCAACTACTACCGTCGCTGTGTTCGGAACTTTGCATTGTTAACTGCACCTTTGAACAATCTTCTATGTAGTTCACACAAACGGAGTGATAGACTGTTGTGGACCAGTGAAACTGACAATGCTTTCAACAATGTAAAGACTGCCATCACTGAGGCCGCTCTGCTGACTCGACCGATTCCTCATGCACCATTTGCCTTAATGGTTGATGCATCAGCAAAAGCAATAGGTGCTGCACTGCAACAGCAGGTGGACCACCAGTGGCAACCTCTGGCATTCTATAGCAAGAAGTTATCTCCTTCACATCAGAACTGGTCAATTTATGAATGCGAATTGTATGCGGTGCATGCATCAACAAAGAAATTTAGACACAAGCTTGAAGGAAGACACTTCACTCTTGTTACTGACCATAAACCGCTAACATATGCTTTTCGTCAACGTCCAGACAAAGTGTCACCATGACAGCTTCATCAGTTGGGCTTCATAGGTCAATTTACTGCCAACATTGACCATTTTGACGGAGAGCTTAACGTCCCAGCAGATGCTCTCTCTCGCATTGAGGTGATTTCTATTTCAATCTATTATGAGGCACTGGCCTATGCACAACAGTCTGACAATGAACTGCAAGAACTGTTGTCACAGCCATCTAGTCTTCAACTACGTCGCATTCAACTGCCATCAACGAATGTGCTACTATACTGTGATGTCTCTACATCAAAGCCACGACCCTTTGTGACTAGCAGCTTTCGACAGCAAACAATCGCATCGCTGCACAACCGGTCACATCATGGTGTCCGTGCTACAACACCATTGGTGAAACAGACTTTTGTGTGGCCTAACATTGACAAGGATTGTAAGGCCTTTGTTCACCAATACATGGCTTGTCAACGTCACAAAATCACTCGCCACATTAATACACTGCTCGGCACGTTCGTTCCACCTAACCAACGTTTCGAACATGTCCATATTGACATCATAGGACCATTGCCACCATCGAACGGGTACACTTATTGCCTCACTGCCATAGACAGATTCACTCGCTGGCCAGAGGTGTTCCCCATGTCCGACAGCACCGCCGAGACCATCGCAACTACATTCTTCCAGGGATGGATTGCCCATTTCGGCATACCACTGTGCATTACCACCGACCAGGGCAGGCAGTTTGAATTCTACCTGTTCCAAGCACTTACTGTCCTGTTAGGCACGAAGCGCATTCGGACTGCTGCTTATCATCCGGCAGCGAATGGTATAGTGGAAAGCTTCCACCATCAACTCAAAGCATCTCTTTGGTGTCACGAGTCATAGCGTTGGACTGAGATGATACCAATCGTATTACTGGGCCTACGCACAGCCATCAAAGACGATCTGAAAACAACCGCAGCTGACATGGTCTATGGGCAACCTATTCGACTACATGGCAAGTTCCTCTGTAACATGACACACACTATAGTTGATGCATCAGACTTCGTCAGGAAACTACCCTTACACATACAAAAACTTCGGCCTGTTGCAGCAAGAGAACAAGTGACTCACCGCCTATTCATCTTTGCAGATTTGTCGAACTGCAAACAAGTGTTCATTCGACATGATGCGGTGCATAAGCCTCTACAACTGCCATATGATAGACCATACACAGTGCTGATCAGAAGGGAGAAACCTTTTAAAGTTGATGTTATGGGGACACCAACAACAGTTTCCATCGACCGCCTCAACACTGCTGCTACTGATGTAAATGATCCATCAACCACAACGTCTGAAGACATGACAGAACCAACTGCTTCCCCCACACCTGCCACCAGCAAACCACCGACACCAAGTACTTCAACTGACAGCTCTACAACAACAAAACCAGTGGTCACTAGATCAGGATGGCACATCAAGTTTAATCGTAAATATCGTTAGCTCTTAAGGGGGGAGTGATGTAGTGGTGGCATCAAGTTTGTGCAGTGCTGTACGTCGAGATATTGACATGTGTGAGTCGAACAGAGATTACATTCACGTAATATCTTTGCTATTGCTCATTAATTGTTCTATATGTGTTTATTCTGTTCTTGCTTACTTTTTGTTTCTGTATTCTGTGATGGAAATATGTGTTTGTTACCAAAGAAATGTTGCTGTGAAATTAATTTATTACGAGTCACAACAGACTAATAGATTTGCAGACACATTGTATTAAGTTAAAATTCTTCGGAAGTTTTCTTAGAGAATTGTTTCCACATCATAATGAGGCTGCAATAGTTGCATCCATATTTGGCTCAATTGAGTGTGAAAGATTTGTTTCAGGAATGAAATTAAGTCACAATTATGTGGATATTTAAGTGATGGCACACTGACAGGTAGAGGAAGTTTATGAGATTGCCAACAGTTCGTACCAGATATGAATCTTATTGTGTCTTCGGTGAATCAGAAGTAATTAAACATTATTTTTGTTTGATATTTTTTGCAAAGAACTGTGAGTAGAAAAGTGCTAGGTAATAATTTCTTCTTCTTTCTTTCTCTCTTTTTTACCTGTGATTGTCATAAGAATCATTCCTATTGTACTTCTGTAAAGACTGTACTTTCTCTTAGCCTCTGTTTCTATATCTCAGTTAAAATGTAAGAATATTACATAGAACAAAGTGGTTCACTCAGTATTACTAGTGAAATGCCGTTGCAAAACAAATTTAATTCTATTTTTTCATTTGTACCAATGGTAACTGTTGTGACGCAATAAGCGGATCTTCACACAACACATTTTTATTTGCGAATTCAGTTAGTACAATACATATGATAAAGTAATGAAAACTTCGCTTCTGGAGTGTGACGAAGTTCCCAGGTTGCACAGACTGCCAAACTCAGAGTTCACTGAGTGAAGCTGATAATGCTATCACAAGTCGTCCTACTGCCAGGAAAGTCAAGTCCCTTACACTGAACCAAGTAATATTCACAAGGCGTAACCGGCAGAGAAAGTCCAAGCCTGTAGCCGGTCGTAGAATAACACTAGAAACACAAAGTACACAACATGCAGTCCAGAATATAACCAGATCGTAGCTGAAGTCGTCTTATGGGTCTTCTGTCCGGTGAGAGTGTCGTAGCTCATGAGGCGCCGAGGAGAACTGGCGTTGGTCCCTGCTGGCCATTCCTTTATAGGCTGGTCCGCCGCCAGAGGCGTGGTGTCACGTGACTGCTCCGATAGCGGCCTCTGGCTGCAGGACTCGTGGCAGGCTGCCTGGTCAACATGGCGGCTTGGTATGTTTATGTTGGTGCCGTGTTGTCATCGACCACCATGTGTTGTTGCGTCCTGCCTGTGGCGTCCCTTATGCCCCGACCTGCGGCAACCAATCTTAACGTTGTGTCATGCGGTTTGCTGCTTGTCGGCGTGCAGGTGTACGGCCGGCACAAAAGTTTATAATACAAATCTTTAGAATCTATAGCATTAATTATTTTAATTTCCTATCACAGCACAGCATGAAATGACCAGCATGGAAACCAGTTCACTTGTTCTGTGTGTGATGGTTCAGCCGTTTAGTGGCTTGGGGTGCAACAGTGCTGTCAGGAGAAAGGAAATGGCCTGCGTGCCAATAGACTGCCCACAGGCCGATTCTGTGGGCACCTCTGATCTACCAATTTCCCAAGTTAGAAGTTAAACTATAGTCGGAAGTTCAGGTTAGAATCCAATAATATAATGATGGTAGTTTGCAACTCACCACAAACATGTTCGTTGAGTCACAATAGGCACATAAAAAAAGTCATTTTCTACAGTGTGCCCGCAAAGTCTCTCCGCAGTGATGAGCTCCATGTGTCTTGCCTTGCGGGGTGCATAAGGGTGGCAGTACATTCATGTCGTCTAAGCAACACTACCCCCAATCTACTACCACTGCAAATCCACAGAACATGTGCAGGTGCACTTTTTCAGTGCTGCCAGCCTTGCACTATTCGCAACGCAAGACACACGGAGGCCGCTACTGTGGAGAGACTTTGCGGACACACTGTACAAAAGAGTTACAGAGATTGGCCAGTTCTTAGCTCAGTACCACCAATAATAACACCAAAAATATGAAATAATCTTGGAAATGAGCTTTCGACATCCACATAAATACTCTGCAAATCACATTGAAGTGCATGGCAGAGTTATCATTGAACTGATGTCATGATAATTTCTCTACTGTTCAATTATATAATATCGTGCGGGGTTAGAGAAACACTTTAATCTTTCAATATTTGTTATGATTCTCTTATTTTGTTGTGATATGTCTCCATATCTAGATCGGTGCTAATTAAATATGGAGGAGAAAGACAGTGAACGCAATTTCACAGATAGATCTTGCCACAACAAATAATGCCTTTCTTTTAATAATTTCCACCCCAACTCGTGCATCACATCTCTCTCTCTCTCTCTCTCTCTCTCTCTCTCTCTCTCTCTCTCTCTCTCTCTCTATCTATCTCTGTCTCCCTCCCCTACAATGCGACAATACAAAATGAGCTGCCCTTCTCTGAAATTTCTCTATACCCTCCATCAGTCCCACTTGGAGGAGATCCCATGATGCACAATAAAACTTCAGAATAGGATTCACAAGTATAGTGTAGGCAGTTTCTTTAATAGAACTGTTGCATGTTCTAAGGGTTCTGCCAATGAGAAACATTGCCTTTGGACCGCCTTCCCTACAATATTTTCTGTGTGTTATTTCTAATTTAATTTGTTTGTTATTCACAGGTGTCTGGTTGAATATTTGGCCTGTACATTTGACAATTTTTTTTTTTTTTTTTTTTTTTGTGTAAATGAATTGTAATAGATTGCTTGTAGTGCTCATACGGATGATTTCGCACTTATCATTAATTAGTGTCGGTTGCTGGAGATCTACTCCAAACTAGTCTTCAAAGTATACCCCACAACTAGTGTTCAACAATGCCTCATAGTTTGTTTCTTTTGTCAAAACTCTTTTGATAATTTTGTGAAGAGATGTTATTATATTTGCTACATCATATTGCACCACTGGCTTATATGCCCGTGCTTCACAACGGTTGTTAAAGAGGGACCTGTGTATCATGGTTTTTTATGGTTCCAGACCTAGGTTGCTCTGTCGATAAACTCAGTTCTCCTAGCCAAGATGTCGAATTTAAGTAGAAGTCATTGTCGAAAATGGTGAATGTGCTTAAAGTTTTTCATACAAAAAGTGAAATTAATTTAAGTCCATACTCCGGAACGATGTAAATTCATTGATAGGTTGTGTTCATAAAGTTAAGACTCAGGTGTGTAATTGTTTGTCTGGCATAAACTTGTGAAAACATTTATATCAGTGAGATGAGAAATACTAATAACAACAACAGCGTCATGTATTGGTTCTATGACGTAATACTAAACTGTTTATCTCTCACAGTAAGTGTATGCTGAAGTATTAGATGTTGCAGTGTTGCACTGGGGACAATGTAGTTTTTTTGTGTGAAGTGCTCCCTATTATTGAAAAGTTGACGAATACTGAAAGTCTGGTAATTCAATCAACAGAGCAGTTCATGTCTGTTTAAATAAGACGTCATGGTGGTGTCAATGTGCAATAAAGTAAGTCTGGCTAATCGTTGAAGGAATGGCGTCAGCTCATCAGCTGTATAGAACTTTCCATTATAGTGGTATTTCCAGTGAATTGTCTTGACTGTGTTAGCAGCATTGCTACTCTTTCAGCTAATACATGTCGTCATGTCCTGCAGTGATTACTTCGTAAAGCATCAAGTTGAAATCGATCTTGTGTAATAGAACTATATACTCAGAAGTCAGATTATAACTCTGCAAAGAAGATGTCTTTCTCTCTCTTAATGTAGTCCGCACCAAAGATAAGTAATTACAAATTTTAATCACAATATTGTACCGAACAATTATGAAAGCGTGGAGGTTTCTGATGAGTTTGTCACTCGCGTGTGTATATTATCTCTAGTGGCAGGCAGAGAGCAGAAATATCTCTGGAGTGAGCATTCAGATGCGCAGAACAGATTTTCTGTCCTCTACATTAAGGTGGAAATATCATCTGATATTTGGAAAAATCTACTAATCAATGACGTCATCTTGGTCCTTTTTTGTTCAGTTAAGACGGATGACTATGTGTAAATGACCCTTTTAGCAACGCTTCAATTTTCTTGTTGCTTCTGTGACACATTTTTTTTTATATATTATTTCACGTTACATGATTGCTCTGCGAAAAGGAGGTGGGGGCTTCGTTGCAGCCAGTGCGGTACAAACCAATCCTAAGAGCAAATAAATGTGTGGAAAGAGTGGATTTGTCTCAGTATCACTTGGCAATTCCAGCTTAATGTTGAGAAGATGTACAGAAGCCAATGCTCACTCTATGTATAATTTAGTGATTATAACTGTCGAAAGATGCACTTCTTCTCTATCTATGACATTGCAAAGCATATTGGATACAGCTAGCGGTTTAGTTAGATATCTTCGGCAATGAACTATTTGCTTTAGGAGGATGATTAATTTACTGACCAGAACAGCATAAATTATTTATTTCATTGTGAACATTAAGACTTCCCCTTATTTTTGAAAAAGTATTAAACAGCCGTTGCCAACATCCGCGCGCAACGCCGCTGCCGTAAGTAAAATTGTACCCCTTCTAGTACTTTACTACAACATATTTATGAAAATGGAAAAAGGCAGCAACGCAATAATTAGTTACTTGGTGTACTAAGTACCTAATGTCTCCTCAATTTTTCCTTTCCTGCACTCTGGCGTTTTCGTGGCAATCCTGAACAGAATGCACTCAAAATGTAATGAGGATACACCGAAATCAGAAAGGGTACTGCATGAATTCCATTTTCCTTACAAACAATTCTTTTGTAAATTAGAGCATTGATTTATTTATTTCCATGGAATTGCAAGGCATGCGGGATCAGCTTCGATTTTTTGTGCCGTACCTCGGTTAAATATTACTTGCGGTGTCAGTGGTTTAGTATGTTAATGTTGGCAATGAAATATTCGCTTTAAGGGGATCATTAATTTACTGAGCCGAACAACATTAATTATTTATTTCATTATCAACATTAAGAATTATTCCTCTCATTTTACGTGACTGATTTTTCAAAAAGGATTCAGTGGCCATTACCAACATCAATACACTACACTGCTGCTGTAAGGAAAATCATAGCCCTAGCTTCAATGTATTACACTTTAGTTATGAGAATAAACAATGCATCATCGCCATCTATTAGTTATTTGGTATACTATGTCAGTAACAGTGTCTCTATCGGATCTTTGCTATACTACGCTGCAATTCAAGCATAGCATAGACCAGAAACTACAAATTACAATGTCTTTTCTTCCCCTGATCTGATTTTGATGAAATGAAGCTTACATGTTGCGACAAGGTACTCTCACTTGACCTATGAACCCCCATGAAAGTTCGTGTAGTATTCTTGGAGATTTTCTGTACTACACCATACTTATAAGCATAGTATACACAAAAACTTCAAATTATATCTTTCCTTATTCTGATCTGATTTTGATGAAACTAATTCTCAATTTACCTGTGGAAACCCTTGAAAGTTCGTGTAGTACTTTTGGAGATTACCCTCAACAAATAGACATACACGATGGCTTTTAAGCAAATGGTTAAAGTATGATATCTTTATTTTCTGTGATCCGATTTTAATTATTGAAGCCTTTATGTAACCGCACGATGTTCTAAAGATACGTGTGAAAACCCCATGCAATTTCGTGAAGTAGTTTTGGAGATAAGAGGTTTTAAAACAGACACGATGGTTACTGATAACACTTAAAATTACGATGTCTTTTCTTTCCATGATCCGGTTTTGATAAAATTATGCTTATATGTTGACCCAAACTTTTCTCATGTTGAAACTTCCTGGCAGATTAAAATTGTGTGCCGGAACCGGGACTCGAACCTGGGACCTTTGCCTTTTGCGGGCAAGCGCACTACCGACTGTGCTATCCCGACACGACTCACGATACCGCCTCACAACTTTACTTCCGCCAGTACCTCGCCTCCTACTTTCCAAACTTCACAGAAGCTCTCCTGCAAACAAGCAAGACTAGCACTCCTGGAAGAAAGGACATGGTGGAGACATGGCTTAGCCACAGCCTAGGGGATGTTTCCAGAATGAAACTTTCACTCTGCAGCGGAGTGTGCACTGATATGAAACTTCCTGACAGATTAAAATTGTGTGCCGGAACCTGGAGGCGGCATCGTGAGTTATGTCGGGATAGCACAGTCGGTAGTGAGCTTGCCCGCGAAAGGCAAAGGTCCCAGGTTCGAGTCCCGGTTCCGGCACACAATTTTAATCTGCCAGGAAGTTTCATATCAGCGCACACTCCGCTGCAGAGTGAAAGTTAATTCTGGTTTTCTCATGTTTCTTGTGAAAACCGCATGAAGATTCATCCAGTAGTTTTGAAGATTGAACGGAACAGCGACAGGCCTACATTTACATATTTAATATTAGTATAGATTATGCAATCTATTCATGAGACTAGCTATATACAAAACTTCTTTTATAATTTAGATTGCACCTGACTGATAATGTTAAGATGACTAATGTATTTTAAATGATTTTATTGACCTATTGGATTCTCTTAAGAGCTGTTGGGCCTTTACAAATATTTGATCTTTTAATCTTGTTGCCTTCTACTAAATCTTGTTGTCTGATGATTTCAAAAAATTACACTAGTTTTATTATGTCTGCACATTAGTACGTACCGTATTTGCTCGAATATAGGCCGCACTTTTTTTCCCAAATCTCGGCTACAAAATCGTGGTGCGGCCTATAATAGAGATTCAATCCTTCTGCCCCCAACCGCTCCTTTTTCCAAAGTCATTAGTTTCGAAAATTACACACTCACTTTTATTTTGGTTTATTACGTTTCTCAAACGAGATAGTTTTCAAAGTCTACAGTAACAGTTTTGCAGAACTGCATATACGTTTTTGTACATGTTCACAGGAATTCATGGAAGTTGATATTTTGTTTATAAATCGAATGGTGTCATTCTGTACCGCAGCCAACAAAAGCTGATGACTTTTTTCTTTCTTCTTCTTTTTTTTTTTTTTCACACGTCCGCACGGCCTTAGAACAATAGTACGTAACACACACTTCCTAAGCACACAAAGGATTTTAATTTGATGTAGTCTATGAAGCTAGTCTTCATGATAAAAGTTTAGTGTGTGTCGCGAGAGATTTTACCGTGACTTTTACATTGGTACGGTAACACCTACCGCGAGCGGAGATGGGAGGTTAAGGTAGTGGAACAATTGATTTGTATAGTTAATGCTGATGTTGAGTTCCAATGCTACGTTTTAAAATAATGTACTTTACTACGACCAGATTCACTGGTTTCTCATTCATTGGGGGTTATTTCCATGAAACGATGGACATGGAACTCGGAGGCTATTTTGCAGCCTTGCAACTGAATCATTTCTGTTGTAACAGCAAAACAACAGTTCCTGTTTTGAATTATGAATTATGGGTATATATACATTTTATACCTTGAAAAGCACGATGACTCTTCGAACATTTTAATAGTTTGTCCTCACTTACACACCAGCGCCGGACTTCTTTTCGTCAGCGTCAAATTTACGTCGAACTTTCCGTTTTCCATGTCCGTTACTGTGATTAGGCAACCTGAAGCTTACATTCGGCATTGTAACTCGTTCGTTTGTTTCCCGCTACAAACTTACAAGCCAAAACATCGTCAAACACTCAACACACACACACACACACACACACACACACACAAACACACACACACACACACACACACACACACACACACACACACACCGAAAAAACTATATTTTCGCAGCACACGCCTACGCTTCACAACATTTGAAACGCCTGGTAATACATCTCGGTTCAGCGTCCTCTCATTTGTGGCGCCAGGATCGGCCTGCCGTCTTGCTTTCTTGTTCACAGTTTTGCATATTTGTTTTGAGTTTATTGAAAAGAGAACATTATTTCGTTAACATTGTGTTTCTGATTACGAAAAAAGTTTGATTATACAAAAAATAAAAATAAATAAAATCAAAATTAAGAAATATTCGAGATTTTTTTTTTCTATAATCTCGTGTCCAAAGTTTAGGTGCGGCCTATATTCACACACGGCCTATATTCGCGCAAATATAGTAAATCTTTGCAGTAAGTAGTGAAGACAAATGTATGCATGTTTTGTCAGAAAATGATATGCACATAAAATAAATACCCTGTTGTTGCTATTTTAAGTCATTTTTTTTTCAAAACTTTGTGATATTGTTGCAGGGCTGAAAGTATTTGCAACATGCTGAATAGTCGTGGGTGGCCAGCCACTTGGATAAGCAGCAGTAAATCACAGCAGTCTCGCCTTGAGGTAATGGCTACCTTGCGTGAGTTCCGGAACCGTATTTTGATCTCTACGGATTTGACAGCACGTGGCATAGATCTTGAAAATGTTAATCTGGTGATAAATTTGGATTTACCACATGATACTCACACATATTTACATAGAATTGGTAGGGCAGGTAGGTACGGGTCTCATGGAATTGTGATCAGCATTTTAGCTGAAGGTAAAGAGCTTGAGGACTTCCAAAAGATATTAGGTTCATATGGCAGAGAAACTGCATATGTTTATAAACTTACTTTGGACCACTTAGTATTAGACTTGTGGGCTTACAAGATGGAAGAATTCGAAAAAATTCATGGAATCGTTGTTAATAATGAAAAGAATGAAATAAGAGCTGCAGTTCACAGCCCCTTCGTGCAAAATGGTGACAGTGTTGTCAAAAATGGTCTTGAAAGAAAAGAAGAGGAATCACGAATGGTAGGTGAGAATCTAGGTGAATCAAGTTCTGTTGACCATATTTGCTTGGATGTGAACAGTCTAAACATTTCTAAAGAAGACAGTACAAGTCATAATACTGATAGAATTGCTAAAAACCTGATCTGTGATATGAATGATAGTGATTTTTTAAGAACACTTCAGCCCTACAATGAACTTGTACAGATGGGAAACAGTGAAGTAGTTGAAATACCACTCAAGACAAACTATTCCTCAAATTTGGAAGAAGTTTCTAAAGATCTTGAAATTTTATTGCCAACAATTGAACGAAAAGTACAAATAACATTTAGCAAAGCATATGAAAATTGTAGAAATGTTAATACTGAAAAATTACTTAATGATTTGTGTAAAAATGGTACATTTGTTCTTGAGGGGGATGTGAGTAGAAACAAAATGAGTTCATTGGAAGAAAGTCAGACTGATTCTAGTCAAAACAATAGAAAGATAAGAAATAAAGAAATATCTTCTCAAAGTCACATACCTAAAATTTCATGCGACAACACACTTATTCTTCCAGAGGATGTTGGAGAAGATAAGAGGGCCTCAAAATTAAGGCTCCGGAATAAACCTAAAATAATGAGTAATGAAATACATAATTTTTCATTTCCATGTCAGGATGCTTCTGATGGTGAAGTTCAAGTTAATAGTAACCCAAAATTATGTGAATTACATCAGGAAGTTATCATGAAAGAACATCCTAATGGAGAGATGTATTCTACTCAACAAATCACGGCAGTGAAACAGAAAAACGGGGCAAAATATATTACAAGGAAGAAACAAGATATGGCCCAGCAGCCAGATGTAAATTCACACAAAACCTACTCAGCAGTAACAAAACCTGACAATATTAATTGGCATTATTATGTTCAAAATAATGTTGCTATGCAAATTGCCAGCGAAAGGTTGGCCAACACCGATAAAGAGGTTCCTTTTGATAATGCAGAATGGCAAAAGCAATGGAAAAAACAAGTATACAGGCAGTATTTGCAGTATGTAGAATATTTTCAGTACATGTTACAGCAACAATACATCTCTCCTTACAGCACTTTCTGATGAGAGGTTTAGGAAGTAAAATGTAAATAATTTTGAGATTTTTGTAAGTTATATATCTTATATCATTTTGCAAATGTATTATTAATTTATTTATACTTCTGATAAATGAAATACATAAATTTGGTAGTAATTGGGTTGACTCTCTTAATTATGAATCACCATGTGTACAAACTGTTCAACAATTGACATATTTTTTATTTGTGTCAATGCCTTTTTTTTTTTAGGCCACACTTTTTTTCCCAAATTTTGGCGTACAAAATCGTGGTGCGGCCTATAATTGAGATTCAATCCTCCCCACTCCCTCCCCCCCTCCCAACCACTCCTTTTCCCAAAGTCATTAGTTTCAAAAATTACACGCTCACTTTTATTTTGATTTGAGAAACATAATAAACTAGATAGTCTTCAAACATGGTACAGTAACAGTTTCGCCTATACATTTTTGTACATGTTTACGGAAATGGCGCAAGAATTTGTGGAAGTCGATATTTCTTTTATAAATCGAATGGTGTCATTCTGTACTACAGCATACAAAAGCTGACGACTGTTTTTTAACTTGTCCGCGCGGCCTTAAACATAAATAATTCGTAACACACACACTTCCTAAGCATATAAATGATTTTTATTTGATGTAGTCAATGTAGCTAGTCTTTGCGATCAAAGTTTAGTGTGTGTTGCGAGATACTTCACAGTGATGTTTACATTGGTACGGTAACACCTACCACGAGCAGAGATGGGAGTTTAAGATAGCGGAACAACTGATTTGTGTAGCTAATGCTGATGTTGAGTTCCAATGCTAGGTTTTAAAATAACGTATTTTACTACGACCAGATTCACTGGTTTCAAATTCATTGGGGGTTATTTCCATGAAATGATATACATGGAACTTGGGGCTATTTTGCAGTCTTGCAACCGAATCATTTCTGTTGTAACAGCAAAGCCACAGTTCATGTTTCAAATTATGAAGTCAAGCAAACATGGGGATATTTACATTTTGATAGTTTGTCCTCACTTACACACTAGCGTCGAACTTTTTTTCGTCAGTGTCAAATTTATAGGGATGGACTGAAATCCCCAAACCACCCTCCCTACCCTCTGGCTCCTACCCATGCAACCGCCCTCGTTGTAAAACCTGCCCTATGCACCCTTCCACCACCACTTACTCCAGTCCAGTAACCCAGAAGGTGTACACGATCAAGGGCAGAGCCACTTGCGATAGCACCCACGTGATTTACCAACTGGCATGCCTGCACTGTGAAGCGTTCTATGTGGGAATGACCAGCAACAAACTGTCCATTCGCATGAACGGTCACAGGCAGACAGTGTTTGTTGGTAATGAAGAATACCCTGTGGCTAAACATGCCTTGGTGCACGGCCAGCACATCTTGGTGCAGTGTTATACCGTTCGGGTTATCTGGATACTTCCCACAGACACCAACCTTTCAGAACTCCGGAGATGGGAACTTGCCCTTCAACTTATTCTCTCCTCCCGTTCCCCACCTGGTCTCAACCTCCGCTAAATTCAAATTCCCCCTCCCCCCCACCATCTTCAGCATCTTTGCCTCGGTTGTGTGGACAGAGCCTCTGCCTCAAGTGGTATCTCTGTCCCACTTCTTTGCTTTTTACAAATGGCTGTCTATGTGTGTTTGCGTTTGGATATATGTGAGTGTGTGTGTATTTGTTTACCTTCCTTTTTTTTTACCCTAAGGTAAGTCCTTCCACTCCTGGGATTGGAACGACTCCTTTTCCATTTCCTTAAAACCCATATCCTTCCCTTTCTCCTCTCCTTTCTTCCTCTTTTCCTGACGAAGTGACCAACGGTTGCGAAAGCTAGTATGCGTATTCGTGTGTGATTTTATTTGTGCCTATCGACGAGCCGGTCCTTTTGGTAAGTCATCCATATATATATATATATATATATATATAGAGAGAGAGAGAGAGAGAGAGAGAGAGAGAGAGAGAGAGAGAGAGAGAAGAAGAAGAAGAAGAAGATTACTCACCAGGCGAGCCAGCCGCGGTGGCCGAGGAGACTGAGGCGCTCCAGTCACGGTCTGCACGGCCACTACGGTTCGGTTGGGGGTTCGAATCCCCCTCGGGCATGGATATTTGTGCCGTCTTTAGTATAAGGTAGTTTGTAAGTTTAGGGACTGATGACCCCGTAGTTAAGTCCCATAAGCTTAACAAACATTTGAAAATTTTGAACTCACCAGGCGAAGGAGCACAAGTGTGACAGCAGCACAAATAAATAGAACACACACGCACGTGCACACACACACACACACACACACACACACACACACACACACACACACACACAGCTAGCTTTCGCAGCCTAGCTTTTTCATCAGGCAGAAGGGAAGGAGAGGGAAAAGGATATGATGAAGCAGCTAGACTGCAAAAGCTAGCAAGCGCATGTGTGTGTGTGTGTGTGTGTGTGTGTGTGTGTGTGTGTGTGTGTGTTCTATTTATTTGTGCTGCTGTCACACCTGTGCTCCTTCACCTGGTGAGTAATCTTCGTCTATATTTTTTTATATATAATTTTTCCTGCTAGAAATTTTTCGTCTATAATATATATATAGTCTACTTACCAGGCGAAGGAGCACAGGCAGTGATAGTAACAAATAAACACACACACACACACACACACACACACACACACACACACACACACACACACAAACGCTAGCTTTCGCAGCCTAGCTGATTCGTCAGGCAGAAGGGAAGGAGAGGGAAAAGGAAATGATGATGGTTTTAAGGGAGTGGGTAAGGAGTCACTCCAATCCCGGAGGAGGAAAAAAAGGAGGGTAAACAGATGCACACACACCCACACATTCACACAGACACAATTACACCTAGGCAGTTCTACAGTATGTCTGCCTAAGTGTACTTGCATCTGTGTAAATGTGTGGGTGTGTGTGTGTATTTGTTTACCCTCCATTTTTCCCCGCAAGGGAAGTCTTTCCTGTCCCGGGATTTGAATGACTCCTTACACTCTCCCTTAAAATTCCCTCTCCTTCCCTTCTGCCTGACGAAGCAGCTAGGCTGTGAAAGCTTACGCGCACGCGCGCGCGCGCGCGCGCGCGACATATACCTGACTACCTCAGATGATAGAAATTTAAATGCCCTATAAATAGAACATTGGACACAATAGTGTCCTATAAAGAAAACAATATTTCCTCTGCTTGTTTTACAATAACCATGAAAGGGTATGGGAAATAATTTATGAAAGCCTGTAGTTAGCCTCTAAATGGAGTCACATCAGTCATATGTTTGGTGAACAAGGGTCATTGTGATTATTTATGTAACATAGTGAGTAGAACCCACGGCTCCAATGAGTCACACACACTAAACTTTTTAATTATTATTGATTGAAATGTTGGAAAATAAGTATTCATATAAATTAGTAGCTAGTTAGATGGCACATTTACAATCAAATCTCTTAGTTCTGTTGTCTGGTTAGTTACAAAATTTTGGAGAACAAGTACATAAAGTTACATCTATGTAGTACAACATGTTAGAGGCTTCCCTGAACAATTTAAGAATGTTTTTTTCTCTATTTCTCTCTTTTTTCCAACAATATGACCTCTTTTATCCAGCCACACAGTATCCAGAACACCCTTCCTAATAGTCTTCAGTCTTACTGGTCTGTCATCATTCTGCTTGAACATCATATATGTAGAGCATCTACAATATTTTAACAGTTATTTTTTGCCATACTATATAATTGTTAAAACTGAAATTAGGATTTGTCTTAGACAGTATTGTAGTTGGTTCCCTATTTTTCTTTTTAGAAAAAAGATTCTGTATTGTGACTGAACTTCAGTTTCCTTGGCATTGGATGAAAATGCTGTTGAATAGCTGGGAACGTCATCGTCCTCAGCCACATTGATTTTTACTTTCTCTGGGATATATCCTGCATCATAGAACACCCCGTTTTGTCACAATCAAATCTCTAACGAAACTCTGCTAATTGGTTAGTTCATCGACATCAGGTTGTTGTTATGTAATCATATCTGCCTCTATCTTGAAAAATAACAACTGTTGTACAGTCTTCTCAGCCGTCTTCTGCTATGAGATTATTAGTTTTCATCAGGTATTTTATACAGCTAGCATTTCAACATTTAAATAGTAAATAATCTAATTTACTTACCCTCCTCGTCAGATTTCTAGTGAGCCAGCTAATGAATTTTTTTTTAAGGACTGCTTTTACTGAACTGTAAGTGTAAAGTATTTCTAATGTCGGAATGATTGAGGTGCATTCCAATTAATACAAATTTGTGAAAGACAAAACAAGCAACACAAGAATAATCTCAGCTAAGGTCCATGAGGTGTGATAGGTTACAGGCCAGAGGAAGACTGTTGTGGCAACACAGACAATATTGTCGCGTTGAAATGGAAGTAGGCTTGACTTCGAAGGCAACTAAACACAGCACTTATACTGAAAGCACATTTATTCCAAACTTAACATACGCGCAGCACTGTGTGTGTCTCGGGCAGAGTGCTCTGCTATTTATACACAGACAGAATTTACCAGAAATTAGAAGAACAGTTAACATAAGAAACAAGTAGAATTTACAAATGAAGATAAGAAAGATGTAGAACATTCTAGAATTGTTTATTTACAAAGAAATAAATTTTTGCCGGTGGGTGAGATTGAACCGGCGACCTTCAGCACCGCAGTCCGTGACGCTGTCCCCTGCGCCACGCTGGCCGTCGGTGTATGTGGTCTCTCGTGGCATTGCTCCCTCTCCTGTAAAAACAGCAACCTGCTGTAGTGTTCCCTGTGGAGCCAGCTGCAGTGTCCTGGATCTTGACCTTGTCATGGGTCCTCTGTATGGCAGTTCAAGGGAATCCTTCCCTTCTCCACGATTATCGACGATAGACCTTCCTGTCATGGCTTCATTGCCCTTCAACCCTGGTGATGAGCTGTTTAACATAGTCATCCTGAGTGTCATCTGGTTGGAAATTGAACAGCATACCCATTGTCATCTCAGCTTCATGGCCATGGAGCAGGAAAAACGGCGTGAAGCCTATGGTGTCTTGTCTTGCTTGTATTGTAAGCAAATGTCACGACTGGCAGAATTGTATCCCAATCCTTCTGCTCAACGTCGATGTACATCGACAGCATATGGGCTAACGTCTTGTTAAAACGTTCCGTAAGACCATTTGTCTGAGGATGGTAAGCAGTTGTCATTCTGTGGACAATGTTGCACCGTGACATTACCTCTGATACTAGTTTTGACTGGAATACTTTTCCACGATCAGATATCATGACACGTGGTGCTCCATACTTCAAAATAATGTCATCTACAAGGAATTTTACGATTTCTGGAGCTTCTGCAGTCGGCACTGGTTTGGTGACAGCGTAGCATGTGAGGTAGTCAGTACAAACTATTATCCATCGGTTACCCGTTGTCGACTTCAGGAACCTCCCTAAAAGATCAATCCCAACTCAGTGGAAAGGAGCTGCTGCCGGCAGAATCGGTACGAGATGCCCTGGAGGTACTTGCGGCACATGCTTCCGTCGCTGGCACTCTTTACAGTGATTCATGTAGTGCTTGACAGATCGGTAGAGACCTTTCCAGTAATACCTGTGTCTGATTCTGTCTAGGGTTTTCACGAATCCCAGATGACCGGATACTGGAGCATCGTGAAAATATTTGAGAATAGCTGGCTGGAGATGGGCTGGAATGACCAGTAGCCATTTGGGGCCCAGTGGAACCTAATTGCTCTGAAACAATGTTCCGTTTATAAGTTGGAACTCTCCATTGGTCGGTTCTCCTTTCTCCAAGGCCTCTATCATTTTTAATAGTGCTGGATCTTCCCTCTGTTCAGCTGTAACGTCATCTTATTCAGTGTGGCTTAAATTTCATTAATGCTGTTGTGTTCCACTAATGGATTCCTCGAAAGGCAGTCGGGGAGAGTCTTAGTGCCCATCTTGCTAGTCGACCTGATGGATCCTTCATGCTAGTCAACCAACACAAAGAATGGTGGTCTGTGATGACGGTGAATGGTTTGCCGAATAAATACGGCTGGAACTTGATAGCCCAGATAACTGCGAGACATTCTTTTTCAGTTGTAGAGTAGTTAATCTTGGACTCTTGACGCATAGGCTATCACTTTTTCAGCGCCTTCCTGAACTTGTACAAGCACTGCACCAATCCCATAACCACTGGCGTCTGTGTGAAGTTCAGTTTCTGCATTCTTGTCGTACAAGGCTAGCACTGGTGCGGTAGTTAGAGCCTCCTTAAGTGCCTGGAAAGCACAACCCGAGAAAACTTCTCACATCACGAATGTGCTGAGGAGTTGGAAATTCTGTGACTGCCCTTATTTTATCTGGTTCAGGACGGACACCATCCCCGTTGACTAGGTGCCCCAGGATTTTTATCTCTTTGGCGACAAAGAGGCACTTCCTTGGATTGAGGCGGAGACCTGCAGTCTGAACACACTTCAACACAGTTTGTTTTCAAGAAAATGACAATGTCATCTAAATAGCAAAGACACATCGTCCACTTGAGGTGTCGAAGCAAGTTGTCCATCATGTGTTCGAATGTGGCCGGAGCATTATATAATCCAAATGGCATTACTTTAAATTCATAGAGGCCGTCAAGTGTAATGAAAGCCGTCTTCTCCGTGTCAGCTTCGTCAAACTCAATTTGCCAGTAACCTGTCTGCATGTCCATAGTTGAGAAGTATGTAGCTCCTTTCAAGCAGTCTAAGGTGTCGTCAATGCGCGGCATTGGGTAGACATCTTTCTTTGTGATTCTGTTCAACCGCCGAAAGTCGACACAGAATCGCCACGTGCCATCCTTCTTCCTTACGACGACCACCGGAGACGACCAAGGACTCTCCAAAGGTTGAATTATGTCATCTTCCAACATCTTCTCCACTTCCTCCCGAATTATCCGTCTTTCAGCTGGCAACACTATACGAACGCTGGCTAATTGGTGGATGAGCCCCATTATTTATATGGTGCCTTATCGTGGGTCATTTCGTCTGACTTTTTCCCTGCTTAGGTGTGAATGCAGCCGAAAATTAACGTAGTATAGATAACACCCACTGGCATTGTTCCTTGGTCAGTCCGGGCCCTATTGGCAATTCCACGGTTGTTTCCTCCAGCGTGTTGTCTGTCCTAACTGCAGAGCATGGATCTTCGTTGATGACGTTCAGCTCACCATTCTGGATTGGTTCAGCTGTCCCGATACACATTCCCTTGGGGATAAGTTGTGACTGCTCGTGACAATTAGTGATCCAAATCTCTCCTCGAACTCCAGTAATGCTTATGATAGCCACTGGTATGTAAATTTCTATGGTGAGCCTGATAAACTTTTTACTATCAACAAGCACTTCACAGTTTAATCGCCCATTTGTATTTGTGACTGCAACTCTTCTCATCGTCAACGGCGGGATCGTCACATTGTCAACGATGAATAACTTCCCAGAAAATTCTGTATTACGTGTATCCGGCGGAATAACTTCTTCAATTTGCAGCTCAGATCTTCCACTGTCAATGATAGCGTGGGATGCCTGAAGGAAGTCCAATCCGAGGATGACATTGTGACTACATTCTGTTAACACGACACATTCAAACGGTTGGGTCCTGTTGTTGATGGTTATTCTTGCGACACAAGTTCCTGCTGGCTGGACGTACTTTCCATTCGCGACCTTCAGCACAGTTGCCCCCGTATCACAGAAGATTGTCTTCTTTAGCATACGGCAGTCATTATCCGACAATACAGAAAAAGATGCTCCTGAATCAACGAGTGCCCAGATATGTTGACCATCAATTATTGATGAAATTTCCCGACATCTTAGCGACTGTCGTCCATGGGGGAGTTTCATCTGCGGCGGCCTCATCTCCGTAGATGGTCGCCTCACTTAAGTTTTCCTGGACGCGGCGGCTTGGGGAGCGGCTGGTACCTCTGTAGGACAACGGTGAACGGCTGCAGCATGTCGGGGAGCGACCTCGTCTAGGGTACGGCGATGGGCTTCTTCCCATAGGTCGACTGGACTCATCAGCAGGTGATTGCCTGGGATAGAACTGGTCTGATTGCTGACATCTTGCGGCAAAATAATCGTCGAATACTCACCTTCTCTCTCTGCAGTAGTGTACGACATGTTCGCCTGCACCCATAGTGGAAACACAGTGGTGTTTTCTCTTCTGTCCTCCAGACGTCTGTTCTTCTGCGGGGCGTCATTATTGCCGGGGAAGTTGGTTGTGGCCGCATTGACCAGTTCATGGGCTGCCGTTTGGCAGCTGCAGCATAAGTCATAGCAGGGCGACGGCATTCTTCACGTTGGGTGCGATTGGCGGGGCAGTCAGGAGCTATTGCCTGAAATACCTCTTCCTCAGGGGCGTCGGCTCCCTCGGCACTTACAGGGCTTACATCCATGGCCATGATCTGATGCTCGCTCAATCTAATAGTCCCGGTGTAATTACACACACACACACACACACACACACACACACACACACACACACACACACACCCTATATCACTACCCATTAGTGTCAGATCCAATATCTTTATGAAATTATCCCAATAAGTGTTACCTTCGGTAGACAGCATTAGTTAAAAAAATATAATGCATACTAATTTATTGTAATTACACCTAAATGCCAGAATAACAATACATAAGTGGGCCATCCATAATTTTACCCCAACTCAAAAAATTGATTAGCTATAATACAGCAAAAAGTACATAATAGTAGGCCTAGGCCAAAATATATTTTCGTATATAATTAAAAAAAAAAAAAATGACACACCCTTTTTCTGTTAATAAATAGAAGTAGAAGCAAATAATGTTGGGTGACACATGTTGCAATAATTTGAAAGTATAAATAAAATTATAACAGCGAAACTTTTAGCACACATGAAACTTTAATGCTCACTGATAACAAATATTATGTTTATAGATTCAATAACACTGTATCTTGCCATTAATTGCCGATTTAATAAATATAACGGGACTTTCCAAATTCATTCACGAAAATAATGTCATTTAATAACATGCACAAATAACATTAAACTCGTAACAGATCTGTCAAAACATTTAATATACTCGAAGTAAACAAACAGACGCCATTTTTCGAAGTCATGACAACTACTTTGTTAGACGTACATTTTAAAACTATCTTACAAATAACTAGCAAACCACAAGCCCCATTAAACTAAAGAAATGAAATATGTATATTGTTTACTACTTTTACATAATAGGTAAATAACATTTACCTGGCTTTAAAATTTTAAGTGGATAAAGACATACTTGTGAACCTCAGTGTGGGAATAAAAGCATCAAACTCGCAGACGCTGGGGCACTCTCACTCTTGCAGGACACTTGGAGTGACACACCTGAAAAATATTTACAGTGAAATAACAAGACAGCTAACAGTACACAACGCAAGAACATCGCAGCAAGCAAAGCAACCGGCCAAGATAAAAGATAAGTACAAGATTTTATTTGACGTGTGTTTAACATTAACTGAGTGGACTCCTCTCCGTATCAGCCATCCAGCAGATACTTAGTTGTCTAACCCTACATCTCTGTAGAGGACAAAAAGATATATGTTGGAAAAAGAAGAGCAAAAAGGGAGAGGGACGTCAGACCAGCTGCCATAAATTGTTGTAATTCTTCTCTTACAATCTCTCATATGAGAGAAGCGAAGTCATGCTGATCTTCCACAACGGCCATAGGGACTACATTGGGGAGTCTGTCATACTTCTTTCGTCCAACCCTCCTTTGTTGCATCTCTTCAATATGCTGGCACCACTTGATGAACACTTCCGTCGTAGCGACGTCTTTTATCAGAAGGGCTTGGTACATGTCTTCTGCTATACCCTTCATCAGGTGCGTGATTTTGTCGGGCTCAGTCATATTCGGATTCACTATGTTACACAGGGCCAAAACATTCTGTATGTACGACTGTGTCGGCTCACCATGTCGTTGGGCCCGGTTCTTCAGTTGTTCTTCCACCAAGTGGATTTGTCACTGTCGGTCTCCAAACGTCTTCTTAAGTTCCTCCTGTTATGTCTCCCAGTCATTCAACTTGTCTTCGTTGTTTTAAAACCATTGCTGGGCTGTTCCGTCCAGGTATGGTCCCACCTGTTGTACTTGGCGACTTGGTCGAACCCTTTTAGCCATTTGTTAGGGTCCTGTCCAGCATCTCCAGAGAACACCGACGGGTGTCTGATGTGCAGCTGGCTTACTGCTGGCTTCGTGTCCATGCTTTTTCTGATGATACGGACTTTTGGAAGGATGTACTCGGTAAATCCCTTGTATTCCGGTTCCAGTCCATGTAAACGACGGCTCTTACGTTGCCTAATCGGAGCCACGGTGATGCAGCTGTTGCACAGGGTGAACGGCGCCTCCACAAACAATGTTGCGTTGAAATGAAAGTAGGCTTGACTTCGAAGGCAACTAAACACATCACTTATACTGAAAGCACATTTATTCTGAACTTAACATACACGCAGCACTGACTGCCTCTTGGGCAGAGTGCTCTGCTATTTACACACAGACAGAATCTACCAGAAATTAGAAGAACAGTTAACATAAGAAACAAGTAGAATTTACAAGTGAACATTCTGGAATTGTTAATTTACAAAGAAATAAATTTTTGCCGGTGGGTGGGATTTAACCGGCGATCTTCAGCACTGCAGTCCGTGACGCTATCCCTTGCGCCACGCCGGCAGGCGGTGTATGTGGTCTCTCGTGGCAATATCACTAGAATGTTTCCAGTCAGCATTGGTGGGTGCATAAGTAGGCTGAGGTGGTTGCTGATGGAACAGTGTTTGGCACAGTTTGGTACCTGGAGCAACATACGTAGTCCGGCAAGGAAAGGTAACTGGTAAGAGTGTAGAGTCAATGGGAGATGCTCACAGTGAAAAGATATCTGATTGGTGGACTGCTGGTGTGGCTGCAGCATGCCGTAAATACTCTCTAGTGAAATTACAGTAGTGCAGGATGAGTGTACTTGTGACCCGGTGCAGGGAAATTCTGCACCACATATGGAATGACATGTGGCACAATATGATCAGCAGCTTTTGGTGAGCTTGGCACCCCACATGTTCCGGAGATTTTTACATTGGCAAATAATAGACAAATGTACAAAATACAGGCTGCCGCGAAGCAACACAAAGAAAAACAGAAAATAACAGAAAATAACATGCAAACCAACAATCCTCATCACTGCAGTAAGTGGTGAAAAATGAGATTAGGCTACATTGATGGTCATAATGATCCTACTTATCTATCTAGTGTTAGTGGTTGAGGTTTACACTACAAAATACAGAAACCCAGGTAGCAAGTAGAATAGTTTCTTAGTTTAAGAATGAACTGAACAGTACACTTCTGAATGATAAAACAAATTACAAAATAATACTTCTTGGGTAAGGTCCACGAGTTGTAGCAAGCTGCAGTGCAGAGAAAGTTTGTTGATGCAGAGGGTAGGTTCTCAGAAACTGTGACGCCACTGGGATGTCATACATCAGCAGCAGATGGATTGATGTTCCTGGTGGTCACCAATAAATTGACATGTGCATGGCATCATACCTGGAACATAGGACTTAATCCAGTCTGTTTGTGGCATTCTGCATCAAAATAGTGTCAATGGCAGGTGCTTACACTGATGATCAGGTACTCCTCTCAGTAGACTGCTGCTACAACTGGCAGTAAGCCAGGAGTGTTCACTGGCCACAGTATGATCAGGCGGCAAATACTCTCCATCAGAAGGTGGCAATGAGTGCACACATGACCTAGTGTAAGATAGTTGTGCTCGTGTTTGAAATGCTGTCTGGCATGATATGTACCATACCTCTTGGTGAGGCTGGCACTCCAGGATGCCTTGGGAAACTTTGTGAATGCAAACAGTAAGGCTGCACATACAACTTTGAGAGTTCTTGCCATGTGATTTGCAGAGTTGTGACAGCCCACAACACACATCTGTTGTGTTATGACAACTTCCCAAACGCAAGTATCAGATTGTTATTGTGCGGAATCGGTTTGTGCTGCCTCCTGTAAACATTTTTATAATTATTATTTTTAATGGCACATAGATACTTCTCTGTCAATCAGTGTAAAAAAAAAAAAAAAGTGTTTTTATGTTCCAAATAACTGGACTTGAGGGGTCAAGTGTTTTTGTTTGCCTATGGCCTAGTGACCATTTGTATACCTGTCGGAATAACAGGCATATTTGTGCTATCATATTACATATTTCCTGCAGTGGTTAAAATAAAGCAAATCAGTTTGTGTCTTTTTCTGCATTGTGTGTTCAGGACACCTGAATAAACTGCAACAAATGTGCACCGTGGTCCATTATTACTTAATTAACCACATCAAATGGCTCAAATTATAATTGTATGTTCATTAGACATTTATCTAGAAACACCATTTTCCAGTTTTTGGAAAATCTGTGTCCCATATCAAGATACACCTGAAAAACTATCAGTTTTGGGTACAAAAAAATACCAGCTTTGTGGATGACCATGTGTACAATTTCATGGCAAATTGTTGAAGTTTTATTATTTGTTTTTAAGATGCTGTACTCCAAAAAAATTGATACAAGGGTGTGTCAAATGAAAACTTTTAAATATTATTTATTGTGCAGAAGTGGTACAAAGCTGTATCAGTTTTCAACATAATCTCCTCCACACTCAATGCAAGTCCTTCAGCACTTACAAAGTGCATAAATTCCTTTAGAAGAAAATTCTTTTAGTAGTACACACAATCACTCATGCACCACATGGTATACCTCTTCATCAGAACAGTTATTTCCTACCATTGCTTCTTTGAGTGGACCAAACATATGGAAATCACTTGGGGCAAGGTCTGGTGAGTATGGTGGATGACGAAGACACTCAAAATGCAGGTCTGTGGTTGTTGCAACTGTTGTACGGGCAGTGTGGGGACTTGCATTGATTTGATTACAGGCCACAGATGATTTTTTTCGGAAATCTGTGTATGATGCACTGGTGACAGTGGTCCTTCTAGGCATATAATGCTCCAAAATGACGCCTTTTTTGTCCCAAAAGTGTGTCAGCATAACCATCCCTGCTGATGGTTCTGTTTGAAACTTCTTTGGTTTTGGTGATGAGGAATGGTGCCATTTCTTGCTTGCTCTCTTCCTTTCCGTTTGGTGGAATTGAACCCAGGTTTCGTCCCGACTAACAATTCTTCAAGGAAGCCATCACCTTCTCGTTCAAAGTGCTGAAGAAGTTCTTCACAAGCATCAACACACTGTTCACTCATTTCAGGAATCAGCTGCCATGGCACCCATCTTGCAGACACTTTGTGAAACTGGAGCACGTCATGCACAATGTGGTGAGATAACCCATGACTAATCTGTAAATATGCTGCAATGTCATTTAGTGTCACTCCGCAGTTTTCCTTCGCTATGGCTTCAACTGCTGCAATGTTCTGTGGAATCGCAACTCGTTGTGCCTGACCTGGATGAGGAGCTTCCTACTCCATTCATAGACTTGCTGCTGTGACAAACATGCATCACCATTCTGAACCTTCATTCTCTGATGAATTTCAATAGGTTTTACACCTTCACTACACAAAAACTGAATAACAGAACGCTGCTCTTCCCTGGTGCAAGTCGCAAGTGGGGCTGCTATCTTTATATTGATATTTCGACGGTATGTGTGCATCTGCACTATACTGCCACCTATAGGCTATTCTGCAAGCTGTTTGTAGCATGCTTAGCAGCTTACAGAATAACAGCAAAAAATTTTGATTTGTTATTACAAATTTAATGTTTGCATTTGACTCGCACTAATATATATCTGATAAACGGATAATTACAAGATAATTGAAGCAAAAATGTCCCAGTAAACATGGGTCTGCAAACAAGCCGTTTGCGATATAATTATGAATGAATGGTTCTAAACAGCCACTGATATTATTGTAAACATCGGCCTAGTTAGTGTACATTAATTTGAAATTTAGACTTTATTATTAAGATTTACATCACATTTCACTGAAAATATAGTAACCATCATCCTAGTTAGTATCATGGCCTCAAAGATCACCTTAACTAAATCACTAAATCCTTTAGATTTTTGTATCTGGGGGGGGGGGGGGGTCACCTCAAAGTGAAGTGTACAGCACAGCCATTAAGAAGGTTAAAGAACTGGAGTGAAGAATTGTACACGCTCCTCAGAAATTCCAAAATGAACCAGGGGTTTTCAAAAGAATTCGAAATTCATTACAGAGATCAGCATCCAGATGCAAGGAAGACACTCCGAACACGTCCTTTAACAGGTAACCTACACATGAAATGTGAACTAAATGTGATTTAAAACCTAATAATGAAGTCTAAATTTCAAATCACTGTGTACTAACTAGGACGATGTTTACCATGATGTCAGTGGTACCTTGGAGCACTACATTGATAATTATCTCGCAAACGGTCCGTTTGCGGACCATGTATCCCAAGGTGTGCTGTGTTCCCATGGAATGCATGGCTATTGAGGCAAAACAGTTGCTAGTGGACAGCCTCTAGGAATACTGTCGAACTTAAGTTGTATTAGGCTTACCTAGGCATGCGGAGCTTTGTGTAGGCAGGCTGTTAGATCCATAACTGCTCGTGGGACCAGCATGGATCCTTCACTGTTTTTGTTTACATCTTCTAGTGGGATGGGTGTACTTCTAGGGGGCACTAACACCCAACCACCAAAAAGGGTTCAGGTATCCTGCCCTCATGACCAAGGAGTGTCAAAAAAAAAAAAAAAGTCAACTACAGTAACAAACACATCCTGGTAATCAGAATATGTTTTTAGCCATAAAAAGGGAAGTTTTGAGAAAGTATAGCCATTCTACATTCAAATGGTTTGCGCAGTGGTACTCTGCTGATAGAAACATCTAGCTCTCAAGAAGCACTGAACTTCAAAAAGCAACTTACCTTGGGGAGGTATCCCATTGAGGCAGAACTATACAATACTCTAAACTATACCAAAGGAGTTGTCATGTGTAGGGACATTGTGGACATTCCTAGCAAAGAACTGAAGTCTGAGTGGGTGCAAGAGGGCATCATCAATGTCCAACACACAATGAAAAGGGTGGATGGAGAGCTTCAAAATATACTCATGTATCCTTTCATTTAATAGCCCCAAGCTCCTGGAGCATGTTAAAGCAGGATTTCTATGCTTTGGTGCATAACTCAGGGATTTAATGGAATATCCATCTGTGGCACATGTGGTAAATTCACCCATGAAATAGTTGCTTGTTCACCACCTCAAAAGTGTGTGAACTCTTTTGGGGAACATCCTCTTTGGAGAAGGGAATGCAGTGTTGATACATTGTGGACCGCACCTGCGGCAGATTTGTTCGGTGGTAGCTAGTCGGGCAGTCAGCACCCGAGTCTGACTCATGCAACACTAAAAAAATTAGTAGCTGCCATTGCAGAACCTGCCCTCTGTTAGTAACTACGTAAAATTAACAATGAAGGTTCTCTGCACTGTGCTGCCACAAAGTGAGTGGAGATTTAATAATCTGTACACTACAAAAGAGTTTTGTATTTCCCACTCTGAGTCCTGCACTGCTTTCATGTGCGGTCTGTATTGCTCACACACTACTTATTCTCGATATGGCGAATTTACATGAGTGATTTTCCAATGCTCTTTAAGAGAAAATAGACTATTTTGATTTAAAAGGAGAAGGTGATTATCTATAAGAACCATATCTACAAGGATTTTTTTTGGGGGGGGGGGGGAATAAAAACAAGATTTACTAAAAAATTTGTGTATCAGCTAATTTTAATTTTTAATAATTTTTTCCTTGTAATGTATAAATGAGGTTTCATTGTTTCAGATGAGACAGCCAACTCAATTATTGCATTCGTAGTTAGAAAGCTGCAATTTTTGAAAAACTTGTTAATAACAGCAGTCCAACTGCACCATCCAGGGTTACTTACACCAGTCATGAATTGGAAGAATAGAAGATATAAGAAATCAAAACAACTAAGCACATTTCCTAAACTTATGACACCTCCTTCGCTATTTTCCCTCAAAAGCTAGTTACAAAAGTTAAAGCTTCGTCACAAACTGAGGTTGTTAGTGTTACCACTACCATCTGTATTTGTCAGAGCACTTGCAAAGCCGAGTTGATTCAGTACCTGAAGCTCCTACAAAAATATCGGAGAAAGCTACAGTTACTAAGCCGCAGTGGAGTGTGTAACACCACATCGCAATCATATCATTAGAATCACCATTTTTCATGATTTCGTAATTTTCATTATTGGCCCACTTTAGGTTACAGTAGTAACACTAAAAGTGGGCCTTTGTGATCGTCTTTTGACAGCTCTTTTAATTTATATAAAAATATCGGCTTAACCATTCACCTGACACGAAAATTGAATAACCTAATTGGTAGAGGGGAAAATTCTATACAACTTTGCTCTATTATGTTTTTTTTCATATCTTCATCGTTGCAGAGATATTTGCAAAAATAACAGCGATTTGACGATGTCTGTCTGGCTGTCACGTGTTCCCACTTTTTAGGTCGAACCGTTCAACCGATCGGCACCAAATTTTACAGTCGTAATTGTTGGCTACCAGAGACCAGAACCTCACTTTTTCAAATATTTTGGACAAGAAATAAATTAATTTTAATTGCATATAAACCGTTCATCTGATGTTAAAATTGAATAACCGATTTTGTAGAGGAGAAGATTCTCTACAGCTTTGTTCCCTTACGTTTTTTCTTTTTTTTTTTTCATATCTCGTATTGTTTGAGAGATATTTGCAAAAATAACGGAGTTTTGACATCCTCCATTGAATTAACGAAAACCAGCCGTTCGCAGATGTCACGTGACATTTCTCGCCCAGAATTCTCTGTGGCATACGCCATCTTGCGTTGCGTATTTGATGATTTTTCTTATTGTAACTTACATGTTGTCATTTCAAAGCTATGGGGCACTGAAGAATTAACAAAAACACGTTGTTCTTCGTACGGTAAATGATAATCTAGTGTCTACAAATGCCATATTAGCATCAGTTAACAACGACCATTAATAGTATGAGATTAAAGAAGACCATTCCTAACTGTTACTCATAGTATAGTGGGTAATGCGTTGGACTGTAACGCTGAAAGTCAGTGGTTCGGAACCCACCATTACGGAATTTTTATTTTTGCCTTAAAGGGTTTCAGACACTCTTATTAATTAATTTTTTATTATTTAGATTTGTATTTTGGTCCAAAATTACGTATAAAGGAACTTGTTTTTGCCTTCTAAGTGACAAAATTGTTATTTTTATTATAAACCACAGTAAAACGTAACCTTAATAGAAGTTACTCAGCACGGAGTATGCCAGTGAGCTCACTTCAGAAATCTGAGAATGTTCTCCAGTCGTGATAAACTTCTGTAGTTTTATTCATATGAAATTGGAGAATGTTCTCTGCTGTGAGCAATTTCTCCCACCCTGTTACGCCGAGAACGTACTCGGCTGAAGTATATTCTCCGACTACCTTTATTCATGCGAACCTGAGTATGTTCTCTGGAATTCAGAGCATAAAGTAGATACTCCATTTTATTCATAAGGCCCAATGTGTTTAATCTCTCGGCTCGGATCGGCCCGGCCCAGTCGGCGTGGCAGTGTGATCACGGTCTTTAAGAAAGGCACTGATGGCAGTCACTGGCATCAGTCATGATAAAGATGTTCTCCTCAGAGTGAGGGTGAGCTATAGTAATAGCATTCGATAAAAGGTCTTTAAGGGAAGAGAATGACTCAAGCATTGCAGGGGTCCAAGAGACGGCGTAAGTGCCCGATGTATTCTTGCCTCCCAGCACATCAGTAAGCGAGGCTTGAATGTCAGCAGATCAGGCAAGTGCCAACGATAATAGTTAATAGTGCCTAAGAACTGCCTCCATTCTTTGAATGTAGAGGGGTGTGGTAATTCCTTGATGGCAATGACCTTTTTGGATGGTGGGGGGGGGGGGGGGATGCCATCATCTGAAACAGTGTACCCCAGAAACTCAACGGATGGTGGGTGCAGTTGTCCTTGCTGTCATTCAACTCAATCCCTGTCTTGGCCAAAGTGTCACAGAGAATTTATAAATGACATTTGCTATCCTCGACGGAGGTACTGAATAGTAAACTGTCGTCTAACAAGGAGACGGCACGACCGTGGGTTTGGAGATTTGTTCGAAATTTTGTGTGGTGAAAGAGGACCCTTAAAAACCTGATGTGGTTAAAATATTTGTATGCACAGTTTCTTAGGTGCCTTATGAGTATAAAATGTTAGGCCACTGCTGAGCCACCATCTAGCCTAGATGCTCAGGGCTCGGACTCTTACACCAGAGGTCTCGTGTTCGATTCCTCCTCAAGCACTTTTTTTTTTCTTCTGTTTCACTTTCTTTTGTTATTCCAGCAATTATTCAAAACGTTTCTCAAACCTACATTATTTTTAAAACATTATTTTAGCTCTGAAATGTAAAGTTTTTCAATCATAGAAAAATATTCGTGTTCGTTGTTCTATTTTGTTTTATGGGGTTTAAAGGCGCTTTGTAATGATTCTGTTGGGATTATAATGGTTATCTGTGCATAGGACTGTGCATGAGCCGTGAGAAGTAAATGGCAGTTTGTTTTTCGATTTTGGCGCGAAGAAATGTGCATGTTTCAAATTTCAACATGTTATTCCAATCCAAGGTTAAACATGTCGACTGAAGAAGTTGCTGGCTCATCTGGAATGGGAGAAGAAATTCTTGAAGAATCCATTCATAGTGATCGATCAAAATTACAATTGAAGGACGCAGTGGTGTATTATGTGAAAAGCTGTTAACAGAAAATAATTTAATTGCATCGACAACTTCGGAAGAAATCTCTCGTGATGCTTTGTTGTGGGCTGGAGAACTTTATAATAATACATTGGAACTTTTGAGTGAAAAAACATTGGTAACTGAAGAGGAATTAGTTCACGCTTATGTGGATTGCTAAGAATTTGAGAACGACGAACAGTTCGAAGTGCCACAAAGTGATTAGTCTCCAGACGAATATAAACTGTCACCGAAAATATTTAAGTGACATGATTCCCATTGCATACAAAGTCAATGATGTAGGAGGAAAAAAAAAAAACCGAAGATGCCACCAATTGAAGAGAAAAGAAAGAAAAGAATATCTTTCACATTGGGAGAAAGATTTTAAAAGTGGTGGTACGTGAATGGAAAACATTTGAGGCGACAGATTCATGAACCTATGACTGTGAAGCAAGACAGCAATATCAGGTCACGACAAGAAATTTACAGCCATTGGAATTGGATGCGGCTGTACAATTTGTCGATTTCAAATTCAAGGCCTCTGATCGATTGGTCACGGCATTTAAACAGAAGCACAGAATAAATGCAAGATCACGAAACTGGTTTCGAAAAAAGAAGCGGTGTCAATGGAGGACATCGAGGCATCTGCGGAGATCTTTCGTCGGCAGACATGCTGTTTAATCCTGCAAAACCATGAGAATTATGTGATAATACTGACCAAATAAATACATGTTTTCTGCATACAAAATGTTTTTACTGATGTAAAATATTTCAATTCAAATTAAATAATAGAAAAAGATATTTACATACACATTTGAATATTGTTTAATATTAAAAATACTATTGTTTTAGGATGCCAATATCAAACTGTTTCCATCAGGACTCTCACTGAGAAAGGGAGTAAAACAGTTTTCATGAAAAAGTCAGATTTGAATAAAGTGATGCATTCGTACACCGCACAATATGCAACAAGGTTATCCGGAAAACTGCTCCCACATGTCTTCATATGCTTACAAGAAGCGACTGGTCATTTCGGACCTCATATTCACAAATTAATAGATGGCTATGTCAATATTTATAAGAACATCATCGAAGTCTGGAAAATTAACAACCATTTTATACATGGATTTTCTCCGGAAATGTTTAAAATCTTACGTCGGAGAGAATAAATTTTTACTTCTCATTGACTCTTAGGAAGGTCAAACTAATCTGGAGATGTATGATGCAATTTTTCAAGATGAAAAAAATATGCCAGCTTTTTCTGTAAAAGTCATACCTCCAAAATGCACTTCTTTGGTGCAACCTTGTGATGTTTACTTTACAGCCAAGTTAAAAATTTCATAAAGCGCTTGCAAAATTGCAGTGCATTGTTACAGGAGACTCGTGAAATTAATTCCTAGGAAGACTGTATAAAAATGCATTTATCATCAATTATCGTCACCAATATTCCAAGTCATTTTTATAAATGTTAATGGGGCATGTTTTTGTACAGATTTATTGCAAACACCCTTTGATTGTAAAAAAATCCGCTTTTGTATGTTGCACAAGATGTTGCAAAAATTATTGCTTTGTTTATTTTTACATTACCACTGTGGTTCTTGCTTATAATTATTAATAAAAGGTAAAGCAGTTAACGATCCTAAGATTGGTTTGAACACCACAGTGCTTTACTAGGCATGGTCCTGTTTGGAGGTGATATGCCGTTGCCTTCCTCCAACCTATGAACTGACTTACCCAGCCAGTTATAGGGGGACCTACAGTTTAACATGGGTTCCGAACCACAGTGTTACTCGGTATTTTTCAGATGTGCAATACTGCCAGAGGTGAAAGAAGTGGAAAGTGACAGATAATATTCCTAGGATTTGGCGGGGATCGAACCCGCGACCTTTGGATTTGTAGACTGGTACTACCACTGTACTACGGAGCCGCAATTTTTTTTATGTTTTCCAACTGACTTTGTTATTCTGATTAAAAACCCAATGTTTCTCTTCATATACATTACAATGAAAAATGGAAAACCCACAGCCATTAATTGTGTTGATGGACAAAAAGAAAATAATTTTTATTCAATAATGTAACTAATTTGTTAAAGATAATGTATGTTTGGAAAACTTTCTGAATAATTGGTGGAATAACAAAAGAAAATGAAACAGAAGATGGGGAGGGGGGGGTGCTTGAGGAGGAATCGAACCTGAGTCCTCTGGTGTAAAAGTCAGAACACTAACCATCTAGGCCAGACGGTGGCTCGGCAACAGACTAACTATTTATACTCTTAAGGCACCTAAGAAAGTTCGAAATGATTTTTCGAGTAGTGTGTCCTAATATTTTAACCAAGTGAGGTGTTAGAAGTCCTCTTTCACCACACACAATTTCGGACAAATCCCCGACCCCACGGTAGTGCCATCTCCTTGTGAGCAAACAAAAGAAAACTTTAGGGGCAGGAGAATCTCGGTGATGAAGTGTTGCCAGGTTTGTGTGCGTTTTTTAGTCCTAATGGCATGAAGCGGTAGTGGTATAAATCTATTGGAGTCGCGATGCAATCTTCTCAACATCGTCTGGAGCCACGGTTATCTGTTGGTACGCATGTTTGTAGTCCACCACAGAAAAAATAATTTTACATCAGCAAGCGCACGAGTGAAATTGGCTACCTCTTATTAGGGATGGGATATCTGTCCATGATCGTTTTAGCAATGAGCCTACATTAGTCTTCTCACATTCTCCAAGAGCCATCCCCCTCCCCCCTTTTTTTACTAAGTGAATGGGGGAGGACCAACTGCTAGAAGAAAGTTTGATTATGCCTGTCTCAAGTAACTCAGTTATCTGTGTTTCCACGGGCATGAATTTTTCAGCACAAAGGTGGTTTGCTACACAAAAGTTTGTCATCAGTGAGACTGATTCTGCAGACTGTGCCATTAGTGACTACAGAAATGCATTGCGGAGGGTGTGGTGTCCAGTATGTTGTGACAGCCAGCATGGGGATGGGAGGAGACGGCTGTCCTGGCCAGCTGTGATATCCACTAGTGCTGCTGGAGGTGCCAAAAGTGCGAGGGTGCAAGATGGCCGCTGGGGTGCAGTTTGGCAGGCGAAGTAGTTGAAGTGGGGACCGTGAGAGCAGGCGAGGGTGCCTCCTGGGTGCATTAGGAGTATGGCAGCCCAGCTGCGGCAGTGTGCAGATTGTCTGGCGGAGTGGTTGACGTGGCGCCCACTGTAGCAGGTGGCGGCACCACTCATGGCACAGCGCAAGATGGCAGCCAAGTTGAAGCAGCCGGGAGGTCAGCTGAGAGGAATGTTACTGCAGTGGCCACCAAAGCAAGCAAGTGCGCCACCGTCACAGAAACAGAAGGAGGGTGAACCATGGCAGGCATGGTAGCAGGCACACAAACATTTGAAACACTTGGATCATTTGGATCTTTGGCATGACGTCATGAGTGCTGGACTGCTGTGCACATCGCTCTCGATTTTTTATATAATTTTAGGATTAATATAATTATTTTAATTGTTATTTCGTGACAATATTCAATCTAGAGGTGTTCTAGTAAAGGTTTGTCAGTTATTTTAGCGTTTGTTGTGCCGTAATTGCTTTAAGTGGTGTTATTTGTGTTCGCGTGTGCGCCGGCATCGACGTCTTACCACTTTGTTTACATCTGGTGGCGAGTGGTTCCAGCCGTAGCGGTCTCCGAAAGCTAAGTTCCAATAAGTGTTTGTGTATTGTAGTTAAATTATTAAAGTTTTAGATTTCAGGAGGTGTTATCGCGCTAGTTGTTTATTAACTTTAGTACTTTTCAACAGGTGACTTGCGTTTTTAACGTAGTTGAGGTTGGGAAACTTTAAGTTACGGTATTTGATAACTCTTGTACTCTCACAGTGTTTAGTTATTTTATTAGTGACGCTTGAATTTGAACTTGTTTATACAAGCAACAGTGTAAAGTTTCTGTGGTAGTGTTATTTGCTCTTTTCTGATACTATTAGTTGTTGTTACTTGATTTGTAGAGACTGAGGTTTGTTGATTGCCGTAGTTAAGAGGTACTTCCTACTTATTTTGTAGAAACTTAACTTCATAACGTAGACGTCTAGTTTTTCTTAACAAATTATTGTAAAATTTTACCACGAGTGAAAAGTGTGGGCTCTGTCGTAGGGTCGTGCGTAGTGAGCTGCAGTGTGGGATTTGTAGTAAGTATTTTCATGGGGGGGAGTGCAGTGGGGAAGACAGTGGGCATTGTGGTGAGGTTCTCTCCTGGAACTGTAGGATTTGCAGCAGGAATAAGTTGATAGAGGAGCAGGAGCGTTTGATCTGCGCCCTTCAGGTGCAGTTGAAAAACGCTGAAGAGGAACTAGGTAGGTTGAGGAGGGGAAGGGGGGGCTGGGGAATGGGAACTGGCAGTTGGCAAGAAGGTAGCTAGGAGAAGGTATTCAGATAGCTTTACATTGCAAGTTGCAAATAGGTTTGACCAACTGTCAGAGTTGAGTGGAGATGAACCTACTGTAGCTGTAGGTGTAGGAAGTACGCAGCAGACCTCAGCTTTTGGTAAGCCTAAATCTGTAGAGAGGTCTCTTAGGAAGAAGAAGGTTCTGCTGCTAGGTAGTTCTCATGGCAGAGGTGTTGGCCAACAGTTGCAGGAAGTACTTGGGAGTGAGTACCAGGTCACCAGCATAGTGAAGCCTAGTGCAGGGTTGGCTCAGGTCACTTGTAACATAGGGGACTTATGTAGGAATTTTTCAAAAGAGGATCAGGTAGTTATAGTGGGTGGGGCCGGGAATAGTCTTGATAGGGATGGGGAATATGATATAGGTGGTGATCTGGAAAGGATAGCAACTGTAACTGGTGGCACGAATGTGCATTTCGTGCAGCTGTTTCAGCGTCATGATAGGCCTTGTCTTAATACGGCTGTCAGCCGTGTTAACATGGGGCTTGGGAAGGCGCTGATGATGGAGGGCATGGATCACATTGCAGTGGTGCCAGTTGAGATTATCCAAAGGTCGGATTTTACTAGGCACGGTCTGCACCTCAATAGGTATGGGAAGGGTAGGTTGGCAAAGCTCATAGGTGACAGTGTAGTAGGGGGTGGGGGTTTCACTCATGGAAAAATTCCTGTAGTAGTTGGTGTTAGGGCTGCACCTTTTTTAGACTGAAGACAGCTGATAGATATCCCTGCTTAAAGGAAGTCCCTCTAAGAAATGAACCACCTTTGACAAAGTCTAAGAATATAAGTAATAAGGGAATTACTGTTTTTCATCAAAATATACAGGGTATCAGAGATAAAGTTAATGAAATGCTTATTGATACTGATTCTGACATTATTGGAATTTCAGAGCACTTTTTAAGTGGTGTGACAATTAAGAGACTTCCTTTGCCAGGATACAGGTTAGCTGCCTTCTACTCTAGGAGTTCCTTGCAGTGTGGGGGAGTGGCAATGTATGTAAAAAACGATTTTTCATCGGAGTCAATCGATTTTTCTAAACACTGCACAGAACAGATATTTGAATGTTGTGCAGGAGTTGTTAATGTTAATGGAACTAAACTAGTAATAGTTGTTATTTATAGATCCCCTGACTCAGATTTTAAAATGTTTCTGCCCAAGCTGGAATTGGTTCTGGGTTCACTGTATAGGAAGTATAAAAATTTAATTGTGTGTGGAGATTTCAACATTAATTGTGTAGGTGATAGCTCAAGGAAAAGTCAGCTGTTAGATCTATTTAATTCCTATAACATGATGCAAACAGTATTTTTTCCAACGAGAGTGCAAGGAAATAGCAGTTCTACCATTGACAATATTTTTGTTCATTCTTCATTATTAGAGGGGCACTCTGTCAGCAGAATAGTAAATGGCCTATCAGACCACGATGCCCAACTTCTAATTCTAAAAAGTATTTGTTCTCAAACAAATGTTAAACATAAATATCAACTACTCAGAAAAGTTAATCCAGTTGCAATTGAGACCTTTTTAAGCCTAATTAAGGAACAAGTATGGCAGGATGTTTATAGTGCTGATAATTCAGATGATAAATATAATGCTTTTCTGAACACGTTTATTATGCTGTTTGAAAGTTGCTTTCCGCCAGAACGCTCAAAACAGGGTACTTTCAGTAACAGACAGCCAGGGTGGCTGACAAAGGGGATAAGAATATCATGTAGAACTAAGCGGAAGTTGTGTCAAAATGTCAGAATGAAGATGCAGTAGCTCATTACAAACAGTACTGTAAGGTTCTGAAAAATGTCATTAAGAATGCAAAAAGTATGTGGTACGCAAAAAGAATAGCAAACTCTCGGGATAAAATTAAAACTATGTGGTCAGTCGTGAAGGAAGTGTCTGGTCAGGAGCAGCAGGTAGAAGATATAATGTCAGTGCGTAGTAGGAATGTTTCTATTACTGACAAGTTAGATATATGTGCAATTTTCAATAATCACTTTCTGAATATAGTAGAGGAACTAAACAAAACTCTAGTTTCTACAGGTAATCATATAACGTTTTTAGAAAATGCGTTTCCGAAGATGTTACCTGAAATGATCCTTCATGATACTTCCATAGGTGAGATTGAGTCAATAATTAAATCACTAAAGACTAAGGACTCTTGTGGATATGATGGGGTATCTAGCAGAATTCTAAAGTACTGTTCTCCATATGTTAGCCCAGTACTAAGCCATATTTGTAATTTTTCCTTTCAGAATGGTCAGTTTCCTAACAGATTGAAGTACTCAGTAGTGAAACCGCTTTATAAAAAAGGAGAAAGGGATAATGTAGACAACTATAGACCTATTTCTATGCCATCGGTTTTTTCCAAAGTTATTGAAAAGGCTGTATATTCAAGATTAATTGATCATTTCAGTTCACATAATTTCCTGTCAAACGTACAGTTTGGTTTTAGAAGTGGTTTAACGACTGAAAATGCTATATTTTCGTTTCTCTGTGAGGCACTTGATGGGTTAAATAAGAGGCTACGGACATTAGGCGTCTTCTTTGATTTAACAAAAGCGTTTGATTGTGTTGATCACAATATATTGTTGCAGAAGTTGGAACATTATGGAATACGGGGAGTAGCCCACAACTGGTTCACCTCTTACTTTAATAATAGACAACAGAAGGTAATTCTCCGCAGTGTAGAAAATGGCTATGACGTGCAATCCCAATGGGGCACAATTAAGTATGGGGTGCCCCAGAGGTCTGTTTTGGGACCATTGCTGTTTCTTATTTATATAAATGATATGCCTTCGAGTATAACAGGTGATTGTAAAATAGTTTTGTTTGCTGATGATACCAGCTTGGTAGTGAAGGATGTTGCTCGTAATATTGACACAGTATCAAATAATGCAGTTCAAGAGATAAGTTCATGGCTAATAGAAAACAAGTTGATGTTAAATCACAGTAAAACTCAGTTTTTACAATTTCTAACACATAATTTGACGAAATCTGACATTATGATTACACATAATGGGCATGTGATAAGTGAGACTGAACAGTTCAAATTTCTAGGTGTTCATATAGACAGCAAGCTGTCATGGAAAGCCCATGTTCAGGATCTTGTTCCAAAACTAAATTCTGCTATATTTACCATTAGAACAATATCTGAGATAAGTGATTTTTCAACATGAAAAGTAGTCTATTTTGCTTACTTTCACCCACTTATGACTTACGGCATTGTTTTTTGGGGTAACTCGCCTGATGCAAAAAGGATATTTCTGGCTCAAAAACGGGTGGTTCGAGCAATATCTGATGTAAGTTTGCGAACGTCATGTCGACCCCTTTTCAGTAGTCTGGGAATTTTGACTCTGGCGTCACAATACGTTTTTTCTTTAATGTCGTTTGTTGTTAATAATATCAGCTTATTCCCACGAGTTAGTAGCTTTCACTCGGTGAATACTAGACAGAAGTCTAATCTACATTTGCACCACACCACCTTAACACTTGTGCAGAAAGGGGTGCAGTATTCTGCGGCATCCATTTTCAATAAGCTGCCACAAGAACTTAAGAATCTTAGCACTAATCCACATGCTTTCAAATCTAAATTGAAGAGTTACCTCGTGGCTCACTCCTTTATTCTGTCAAGGAACTCCTAGAAAAGTTAAACAATTAAGCTAATTCATTTTTTCTTTATTGATTCTTTTCACTTTGTCTTAAGATTGTCGTGTGCGAAGAACTACTTAAAATTTTTCTATTACCATTCTTGTGTAACAATGTATTGACTTGTTCCATGACCATGGAGTCTTACTCCTCAAGTGGGTCCTATGGAACAGAAAAAACAAATAAAAAATAAATAAAAACTGCACGACTGTGGGAAAACAATTGTGTTTGAGTCTTTAGATCGAACAGAAGCTCAACTTTTGCCAGCGAAGATAAACTTGGAGTTATGTTTTGCCATGGGGTGGCGACAGGTTGTTTAGAGACAGGGGAAATTAAAGTCTCCGTTCTTAGGTTGGTAGACAGAGTTTTGACAGCTGTGGCGGTTGGCCTGGCAAGTGTGTATTGTTTGCACACATCAGCATAGGAGCGAGGAGCAAGGTTAAGCAAACTGCCTGTAGCATAATCCTGCCTACGCACGGGTGTGGAAACATTAATAGCAGAGGAAACACAGGTACTAACCTTACAATCTGCCCGCAGAGCAGAGAGACGTTGTTTGGCCGCAGACAGCTGTGGTTAAGCATGGGCAAGAAGGCACACAATGCTTTCCCCGTTCACTCTTGAGGTCAAGCACTTGTTCATGTTCGTCAAACCATTTATTCAGCAGCCTGTTGAAGTCATCAGACAGTTTGATATACTCACTAATAACAGTAGGACTTGCGGAAGCGGAGCTGGAGCTCAACAAATAACACAAAAAATGTTTGTTTGAGGGATGGTGGAAAACAGAGCGGCACACAACATTGGGTGAAAGTGTGTGATGTGTTAAAATAACTATACCGTCAAGAGGTTCCAGAATGTCTGCCACTAAAAATTCCACTCGAGAATGCAATCAGTAGGGAGATGCATAGATTAAGATGTTCAACCTGTGCACTGAAGTTATGTGGCATTGACAGCTCGCAGCAGTGGGTGATGCGGACAGAAAGGACCACTTCCCATAGCAGTGGGTAGCAGGGAAACATCCACACTGGTATCAATGACGAATCCGGTACCGGAAACACAGTTGCGCAAGTAGAGGTTACCACCCAAAGTGGAAGTATGGTGAACAGAATGCAGCGATGGCTGGCGACCATAGTGATCCAAACGGAGGGCGGCACCTATGTCCCCCGGAAAGTTACATTTGTTACGAGCATGCGAGCATGGAGGACAGCACTGCTTGGCAGCTGCGCCAAAGCGACTGTGGAAGAAACAGTAGGGGTAGTGTGGCGGATTTTCCAGTGGGAAGTGAATGGGCGGCATCTTCAGATTCTGCAGCGGAGGGCAGCTGCGGTTTCTTGGTCGCGAGGCGTGTGGACAAGTTTGGCCAGCGTGTGAGAGTGACCCAGAGCAAAGTGTGAGGAGGTGCAGTTGGCGTGCACGCAGACACGTCTAGACAGGCACCGTGAACCCGGTCAGTGATGCAGATGCGCTCACTTGGAGACTCAAGGATACTGTAGACCAGAGCCGTCTGGACTGGTAAAGGTAGCTTGTAGTCCAGACTGCCATCAGAGTTGACTCTGGCATTGTCTGCTCGCTGACCAGCAGGCAAAGACGTTTCCACAACTGGGAAGGCTTCCTATCACCGAGATGTTCTTCTTGCAGAATGTAGCAGGCGATTTCATCAACAGTGTGTGTGTGACATGCTCCAGGATGGTCTGCTTCACCACAAAGTCGCGACGAGTTGTCGGAGGCGACATTATCAGATCGCAGTTTAGGTCGATGTGCTCGTGGATGTGTCTGATAAAACAGAGATAGGGAGAAGCATCATCCAGGGAATGGTAGTCAAAGATTTGTTCTTCTAAGGCCAACCACATAGTCGGAGACTCGAACGAAAACAGAGGTAGCTTGGGAAGACATCAGGTGGCGGGAAAGAAGGATAACACGGTGCCAGAGGTCTCGAGGAGGGCACCACAATGGTAAGCTGATGATGAAGCTGTTGAGGAAGTAGGACGTGGAAAGCTGGCACGGCAGAGGCACCGAATTGTGCTGATGAAACAGGCGGTTGAGTGCAAGACAGAGTAAGAGTGCCACACAACGTGTCAAGCACACGAGCGCATGTAATAGGCCAAAGTGTGCGCGGCAATGGCCTGTCAGTATGCTGAAATGGCTGCCCATCGAACACATTGTCATGTCCTGACAGGTTCACAAGCAAGAAAACAAGCACTCAGCAGAGTGTGAAGGTTAAAAACGCAGTCTCTAGGTAAACACTGTACAGGTGGTTGTCTGAAAGATGAATGCACTGCACTGTCCGCAACCGAAACTGCACGTGTAGAAAAAGGTGCGGAAGGAGCTTGTGACTAAGGTCCAGAACTAAATGCAGAACTTGAAGAAGAGTCTGGAATGAGTATGCTAGCCAGATGATTAGACACAGGTGGCGAAATATAGTTCTGCGACAGTGCGCCACTTTGTCCAGGCACGTGGATCAAGGATGAATACAGTTGTGCACGTGGCAGAGTTGTGGCGGGCCACAAGTACGAATTTGAAGCACAGTACACAGAACTGTCTGCAGTAAGCAGTGGTCAAGAATGTGCACACACAAAATAGTCCTGCGAACCATGAGTATTGTTCATCATTTGCACACCAGAATGCAAGTTTGGGGTCACAAAGCTGCAGTCCATTGTGTGTGTCTGTGCATTGTTGTTCCAGGCCGAATTCAACACGTCCAGAGAAATTGCTGAGCTGTGTGCTGAGGCGTGGAAACAAATACTCTTGACAAATCGCGGGGCAGCGGTGAGTTGAACGATGGTTGAGAAGCCATGGTGAATTCTGGTGGAAGTCGCACAGGGGTGTTCATTGTGGTCGTAACCATCGGATCACAAACTGCCATATTTTGCGAATTAACCCAGCATGGGTGGCAAGCAAAATGCACTGAAATACGCACCGTAGCACAAGAAACTCAGTGCGGGATCACCAATGTGGGTTTTCAAGGGGTGTGAGCCCCAGAACACACACTTGTCTGCGTAACAACACTTTATTCATCTTAAGTCTGCCTAGGTGTGTTTGGATGTGGATATGTGTGAGTGTGTGTGTATTTGTTTACCTTCCTTTTTGTCCCCTAAGGTAAGTCCTTCCACTCCTGGGATTGGAATGGCTCCTTTTCCACTTCCTTAATACCCGTATCCTTCCCTTTCTCCTCTCCTTCCTCCCTCTTTTTCCCGAAGAATCCACCACTGGTGGCAAAAGCTCGAATGTTTGTGTGTTTTTGTGTGTGTTTGGTGTTTCTATCGACGAGCCTGTACTTTAGGTAAGTCAAAAATCTTTATTTTATACCATTTTCCCACCTGGAAAGTCTCCTTCTATAATATTAAGTTCAAGAAGCATAGACACAGTAATTGTTGATGAAAGACAATCATAAAGATAAAATAGTTTATACAGAGTCCTTTGTGGCTATCACTGCCACAAACTGAAAATGTAATATAATGTTTGACTTCATTTGTTTTGTTCCCCCGTTTACACTGATTGTGATCTAGTTCAGTTAACCAAAATGAGCCGACAGGAAAAATTTGAAAGTCATGTTGTCTGCTGAAATGAACACATTTTTAGGCTAACATTGTGTCTTGTTTCCAGTGTTGTTGAACAATGAATGATCAGCGAAACAATACTAGCCACGGTGGAGTAGCCGAGCGGTCTAAGGCGCCTCGCTGCGGAGCACGCGGTTGCTTGCCGTCGGAGGTTCGAGTCCTCCCTGGTGTGTGTCTGTGTGTGTGTGTGTGTGTGTGTGTGTGTGTGTGTGTGTGTGTGTGTGTTTGTCCTTAGGTTAGTTTACCTTAGTTTAAGTAGTTTGTAAGCTACGGACTGATGAGCACGAAGTTTGGTACGATAGATTTACAAACAATACTAAAGGAGGAAATATGTACTTACAAAAATACAGAAAATAAAATGTTTTAACTAAACTAGATAAAAACAAACTTATTGGGGCACACAAAGTTTAACTTCAAACAATAACAATAAATCTATTGAATTTTGAACGTTAACGTACATTGATTACAATTGCAGACTGTACCACACATTGTTCACTTTAGTGACAAAAATTCAAGTTTTTAAAAAATATTGATGGAACTGGAACACAATGGTCATTCCCTGTCAATTCAACTAGTCCTCCCTGATCAAGACTGGTACACAAATTTTAGGTGAACATTCACATACGATAAAGTTTAATGCTCCATCTAAATGATAATGGTTGAGATAGGGTCACTTGTCTTTTTGGCTTCATGCTTGGCTACGTACAAAGTGAGCATCTATTTCAGGTTAATTTGAACTGTTATATCTCAAGAAATATTTTGTCAAAAGAAATTACATTTGGTTATCTTGTACAAAATTGTACCTTCTCTTGAGAATAATAATGAAAAGAATTTTGAGAATCGTATTCAGCCAGTAAATTTTAAGCAAAATTGCCTGAATAGCACCATCAGGAAATGTTTTTAAATTTGGTTTCTTATACTGCAAAGACCAAAGGTACTACGGACGTTAAACTTACCATGTGGTAATCTAACAACACAAGGTTTTCAAATATAAAATTTTAAAAGTATCACTTTTCAGTACTGAATAAATTAAGTACAAAATTCGAAGACTTTCAAAGATGCTAAGAAATGTGGTCCCTTCCACCTGATTTTATAATAAATTATGTTCTATAAAACGTTCCAAACTGATCTCATTAGAAAGACCATGATCTTAACTTGGCCTCCTGAGTGCAGTGCAGTGTTAATGCTGCCTGCCGGACCAACTCGAGTTAACCTTAGTCGATAAATCGATTTGACTCACCCCTAGAATAGACCATCCATTCAATGGATTCACCTGTCCTTAATCCTCTTGATTCCTTCCAAAAGTGGAGTAGTGTGGCTCATCCTACCTCTACACCATTTAACACATTACGAGTCTCTCTCTTTCTCCTTAAGGGCAGAAGTAGAGCAAAATAAAATAATAATAACTAGAGACTGATTATGCCTTTTGGAGTATTGTCTAGAGTATAATGCCCTTAGTAATATTCCTCCATGATCCCCTATTCAACGCTAACAATGATACCTCACATCTGATGTTAACCCTGTTACTTCAGAATCATTCTCGACTGAATCCTAGAACTTTCTCTTTGGTGTACCTTGCCTCCTCTTTCCCTTTAATGCTGAACCCATGAGTCTTTTAGGTAACCTTGCGTCTCCTGTGTGTGTAACATGTCTCCACCATCTCAGCCCGTTTGCTCTAACAGCTTCATCTATGGTGTTCTTTCCTATTTTTTTTTTTAATTATTTTTCCCCTCTCCCCCTCCCTCCCCATCATGGACACCTTCCTGCCATTATTAGTACCTGCAATCATCCTTGCATGTCTACAACCTCAACCTTATTAATAAGGTAACATGTATCCACCCAGCTTTTACTCCCACACAACAAAGTTGGTCAAAAGAGCGGTACACTGCTAACTTAGCCATAGTACTAACTTCCTTCTTGCAGAAGAGAGTAGGTTGTAGCTAAGCACTCACTGCACTTCGATTCCAGTTCTTTCACTGTTTTGTCATCCTGTGAGAAAATACATCCAAAGTACTTGAAACTACCCACGTGTTCTAACTCTGTTCCTTTTATTTGGCACTCAATCTGTTTAAATCTCTTTCCCAAAGACATTACTTTCGTTTTGGAGATGCTGATCTTCATACCATAATCCTTACACCTCTGATCTAGCTCTGAAATATTGGACTGCAACCTTTCACTCGAATCTGCCATTACAACTAAGTCGTAACTCTATTTACCATTTACTCTGTCTGCCACATTACTACATAAAGATGTTTACTTGCCTGCAGAAGTTTCCTTCCTATTCCATAATCTGGTGAAGCTGACCATATCTTCCTCATAGGAACATACTCATGAGCCTTGTCTAGATCTTCCCTGTTCCATTCATAACACTTCTCCATTATCTGCCATAAGCTAAAGATATGGTTGTGAAAGCCTCTAAGAGGCCTAAACCAACACTGATTTTCATCAATTTTTTTCAGTTACTTCTTTCACTCTCCTTTCAACAATACCTGATAATATTTTGCCCACAACGCTAATCGAAGATCCACCTCTGTAGTCGTTACAATCATTCCTATTTCCAAGCCTGAAAATTGGTGTGATTACTGCATTCGTCCAGTCAGACACGGACCCTGTCCCGACTCCCACGTGATTTCAGTTATCCTCTGTAATCATTTGGAACCTGATATTCCACTGAATATGACGAGTTCTGACTTCATTTCATCTACCCCAGCTGCTTTATTACACTGCAATCTATTAACCATGCTCTCCACTTCCTCAATTTTTGTTAACATTCCTACCCCATTGTACTTAAAACTCTGACATTATTGAACGTTTCACCTTAATTTAGGAACTCTTCACAATATCCCCTCCATCTGCCCAAGGCATCCAAAGGATTCACTAGCAGCTTTCCTGACCTGTCCAAAACAGTTAATTCCTTTCTCCCTCCCTTTTTAAGACTGCTAATTATGCTCCAGAATGGTTTTCCTGCACCTTGACCCAAAGTTTCTAACTTATTTCCAAAGTCTTCCCTCGATTTGTGCTTGGATTCTATATATCCTTTTAGCTTTATTTCTTTGTTCTACACGTTTTTCTTTGTCTCCTGAGTTCTAGTATGAATCCATTATTGAAACGCCTTTTTCTTTTTACAAGTTGCCTTAACTCTTGTCATTCCACTAAGCTGTCTACTTCTTCCATCCTTTACAAACTACTGTTACAAGACATTCTCTAGCCACTTCTAGGAGTGTGTCCCTGCACCTTGTTCATTACTATTCCAGAGACTGTAAATAACTACATTCAACTAACTGGTACCTTTTTGAGATACTTGTTACATATTTGTGCCAGATTTCCATTGTGAAACTTTTGCATTCTTATCCTTCAACATATGGACCTGACTTTCTGCAGTTTTGACTTCACAAAAACATTTTCACTGCAGATTAAGATAACGCTGTGGTGGCTGAGCAATATGAAGTGCCTGCCTAGTAAGCTGGTAGTTTTTGGGTTTGAATACCGGCCACAACAGATTTTGAAGCAGTCTTGAAGTAGCAGAGTATTTGTGGGGTGCACGTTTTAGGCTAGACACTGGCTCTGATGCGCACTTGCCAGTCAACTTCAGACAGCAAATTCAGGCTGCATTCAGAACAATAATTCGGCCATCAAAATATTAGCCATAAACTTCCAAAGCATTAAAAACAAAGTTCTCGAATATACTGTGCTGCAGGGAAATTATTATGCTCAGATAGTTTTAGGCACTGACAGCTGGCTCAATCATGATGTTGATAGCTCAGAAATATTTAGCAAGGTGTGGAATGTATATTGTAAAGACAGATCAGATACAACTGGAGGGGGAGTGTTCATCGCAGTGGACAAAGATATTGTTTCTACCAAGCTCGAGTTTCAGAATAACTTATGTTATCTGGGCATGTATAACAAGTCTAAAAGAATAGTTAGTAGTTTGTTGTTTTTACCAGACCCCCCACTGCTGCTGTGGCAGTTTTAGAGACATTCAAACAAAGCCTACACCAGGTAATATGTAGGTATCTGGGCCATGCAATATTAGTCTGGGGAGACTTCAACCTTAAGAGTATAGATTGGGACTTCTCTAGTCTCATTTCAGGTGCTACAGACAAGCAGTCTTGCAACCTACTACTGGACACGTTTTCCGAAAACTGTCTTGGCAGTTAAACTGCCAGCCCACAAGAATTGGAAATATATAGCTACAAGCAGGCCAGACCTTATTAACAATGTCAGTGTACAAACAGAAGTTGGTGATCATAATATTGTCATAGCTTCAATGGTGACCAAAGTTAATAAACCAATGAAGAAGGCTAGGAGCGTATTCTTGTTAGGAAGAGCTAATAAGTATGTTAGCAAGAGCCAATAAGCAATCGTTAGCATCACAGTTAGAAAATGAATGGACACTATTTAGTTCCAGTACAATGTATGAAGAGGAATTGTGGACTAAATTTAAATTCATGGTAAATAAAGGGTTAGAGAACTATGTACCTATAAAGTCGATTAACGATGGGAAAGATCGACTGTGGTATAATAATAAAATTAGAAAGCTACTGAGAAAGGCTGTTGCACTCTCGGTTCAAAAACGAACATGCAAATGATGACAGGCAAAAGTTAGTAGAGATTTGTGCATCTATAAAAAAGATCGATGTGAGAAGCATACAATAATTACCATAGCCATACCTTAGCAAAACATCTTTCGGAGAACCCTAGAAATTCTGGACCTATGTAAATTGTTAAGTGGGTCAGAGGCCACTATCCAGTCACTCGATCATTCCGGGGCAGTAATAGAAGAAAGCAAATGGAAAGCTGAGTAGTTAAAACTTCCGGGCTGAGAGGCCGTGGTCGAACAGTAGAAATTTCTTCCCCTGACGTTTCGTTGCCGGCTGCGGGCAACATCTTCTGAGGTGAGTCGACGACTGGCTGCTGGGCCATGGAGATCCTGCATATATAGAGGGCGCCACCACTCGTCACGTGATGTCAACAGTAAAACTGTTATGATTAAACGGAAAGCTGTTTGCGACCCATAGTCAGGGGTGTGAGCCAATAAAGACATGGAAGTCTGAACACTACACATCGTCAATATAAGTACTGTAACTTGCAACACATTAAGTACACATAGTTAGATGCTAGTGAATGCACAATATTCTATACAGTCTGATCCAGTGGCGCAGCCACTGGGGGAGGGGGGGGGGGAGGCAGGGCAGTGCCTAATGGTTTTAAGGCCTCTCCCCCCACCCCACCCCTGTATTACCTCCCAAAGAAGTTTTAATTTTATTATTTTTTATTTTTTCTGCAGGTCGGCACTGGAAATTAGAAATAATACACATGTAATAAATCACAATGTAACTATAATTTGCCAAGCACAAGTGAACGTGATAATGGTTCACCAACATAAGGCCACCACAGAGCCGCAGTGACCAACTTTGATGCTACCGCTACCATTACTGCTATGCTGAATTTATGAGTTGATTGTTCATATGCGGCGGCGATCCGCTGATTAGCTGGTCAGCAGCTTCACTGAATGGAATCTTATGAACAGCAATAGTGTTGTTTTAGTTCCATTTTTACCCATAGACTCATGTTAATTAAACTGTGAGGACCTTCCTTTTGGCTAGTAAAATAAAAGCTGCTTAATTATGTTACAAGCTGATTATATACACTCCATTTCCACCACATTGTTCCTCTTCCATTTTGAAATTAATGTGAGCCTACTCAGTTTATTTCTTGTGCAATTGTTTTTCGTAGTACAATTGGTTAAATTATAAAAAAAAGTCTAAAAATTAATAATAAATTCAACAGGCTTTATTTTTTTTAAATTAGTCCCCCCCCCCTCCCCCCATAACCAAATCCTGGCTGCGCCACTGGTCTGATCGCTAAGACACAAGTGGCCCACAAGCCCAGCCACATAAGCCTAAACGCTGAGTAACTATGGTGTCGCTACGGAAGAGCTGTGTTCATTTGGGCTGCCGTCTGGCGGCCAGTCTTGGACACATATTTGTGACGCGTGCCACAGAGTTATAAGACTTTACCCCAACACTCTGAATAATTTCTTTTACCACCTCATATATTTTGTCATTCTCATCATTGGCAGAGCTAGTGGGCATATAAACTTTTACTACTGTGGTGGATGTTGGCTTTGTATCTATCTCGACTATGATAATGTAATTACTGTACTGTTCATAGTAATTTCCTGCATTCCTATTTTCTTATTCATTATTAGACTTACTCCTGTAATACCCGCTACTGATTTTGTACTTACCTGATAAGAAATCCTGTTTATCTTTCCACTGAACTTCATTTCCCACTAAATATACCTTTAATCCAACCATTTACCTTTTTATAATAATGGAAAGTCCAGGTTGGAATTAATAATTAATTGTGAGGACAGTTTACAACTCACTGCAAAGACGTGGTGACGAGCTGCGACAGGCACATACAAAAGACACACACATACAACATATTCAGCTATCGCCATGGCCTTCTTCAGAAAATAGAACACTCACGCAATCACACAGGCACACAACACAGTCATACAACCATGACCTCAGACTGCCGCACTTCGAATCACGCTCTGCAGCGAATCGGGGACAGGAGGGGGGGAGGGGAGGGCCATAGGAAGGTTACGTCACGGTGGGGGGGATGGGTTAGATGGGAATAACGAGATGCAGCTTAGGTATGGAGTGGGGAGGCAGGTGAGGGGAGAAAATAAATTAAAGTAAAATAAATATGTATAGAATATGCGTGCACACTGCAAGTACACAAGACAGCACGCACGCACGCACACACACACACACACACACACACACACACACACCACTCAAAACAGTCGAGGTTTGGGATAGAGCGGTAGGAACTTTAAGGTATGGAGAGAAAAAATAATAATAATAAAAAGAATATAGGGAAGTTATCGTAGTTTGAGGCCTGGTTGATTTCGGGATCGGAGAATGTATTGTAGGGATAACTCCCATCTGTGCAGTTCAGAAAAGCTGGTGGTGGATGGGAGGATCCAGATGGCCCGGGTAGTGAAGCAGCCATTGGAATCAAGCATGTGCTCCACTGCATGATGTGCCACAGGGTGGTCCACCTTGATTTTGGCCACAGTTTGACGGTGGCCATTCGTCCTAATGGATAGCTGGTTGGTGGTCCTGCCAGTATAGAAAGCTGTACAGTGCTTGCAGCACAGTTGGTAAATTATGTGGCTGCTTTCACAAGTGGCCCGGCCTCTGATAGGACTGGAATAGGAAGTGCTGGGTGGGTGGATTGGACAGATCTTGCAGCGGGGTCTTCCACAAGGATATGATCCCTGTGGCAGTGAGCTGGGTTTTGGGGTGGCATAAGGATGAACTAGGATGTTGTTAAGGTTGGGAGGCTGACGGAACACCACTTTAGGAGGAGTGGGAAGGATCTTGGGCAGGATGTCTCTCAGTTCTGGGCACGAGGATAGAAAATCAAAACCTTGTGTGAGTGTTCTATTTTCTGAAGAAGGCCATGGTCGATAGCTGTGTGCGTCTTTTGTACGTGCCTGTGACAGCTCGTTGCCACGTCTTTGCGGTGAGTTGTAAACTGTCCTTACTATATTATCATTTCCCTTTTTAAATCTTCTAACCTTCCAACCCAATTATAGGAACTAACATCCCCTGCTCCAATCCAGAACAATGCCAGTGTTGTCTTTCCTAATGAACGACTTCATCCTGCCTGGAGAGCCAAATGTGGGACTATTTTAGCTCTGGAATATTTTACCCAAGAGTATGCCATCATAATATATTCATTCAGTAGACCTGGATGTCATTGGGGGAAAGTAACAACTGTAGTTTTCTCTTGCTTTTGGCCATTCACAGTAACTGTATGTCAAAGCCAAGTTAGTTGATGTTACAAGGCCAGCTCAGTCAGTGAACTAGACTTTTGCCCTGAACTACTGCAAAGGCTGCTGCCCCTTTTCAGGAACCACACATTTGTCTGGCATCTCCACAGATACCTGTTCACTGTAGCTGCACCTACAACAGAATGTTATGTCTCTTCAAACCCTCTTAGACCAACAACTGAGACTATCCACGAATTCTGATACACTTTGAATATATTGTAGTCTAGGTCAACATATGAGAGATTTAATTTTGTGTGTGCCTATAAGGCCATTTTAGTGATGACATCCCTCCTGAAGAAAACACACTTTTTATCTGGCTGAGCACATGTAATCGAAACAGTAGGATATGTAAAAAATGTTTGAACATAATTTCCATGGTTGCTACTATGCTTAACAGTTGTGAAATCTTATAAACATATTGAAATCCTTTCCTCACAATTTTTGAAACTGTAAAAACTTTTTGTGTCGTAAATCTAATAGTATATTTAACAATAATTTCCATCACATTATTGTAAAATTATATTCCAAGGTAGCAGTAAATTCTGCAATAATCAGATGTGCAATTTTTGTGTGTGTGTGTGTGTGTGTGTGTGTGTGTGTGTGTGTGTGTGTGTGTGTGTGTGCTGTTAAGTTTACTACATAAAGTTTTTAGGTTTTTAAAAAATTGTGAGGTGAGGAGAGGATTTTGAAATACAGCAAAATGTTTGAAGGTGTGGTTGCACAGTTGTCAAATACAGTAGCAAACATGGAAATCATGTTTTTTTAAATCCATGAAAGAGTCAATGATGTGTCCTCAGAAAGATAACAACTACATTTTCTTTGCGAGGGTGTTCACCACTTTCATGGCCATAAAAGTATGTATCTCATATTTCAACCTAGAAGAACATATTAAAATTGTATAGGAAATGGAGAGATGCTCATGGGTAGTGTTACTTGTAAGCAACTTACTAAAATACGACACCAAACAGAAATATTTACCCTTGAAAGATTCTCCTATATGCAAACAAAATTTAAACTTCACCAATGCAGAAAATATTGGATGCCTGTATGAAGTAAATCTGCTTTGGAGATTTGAATTACCACCTCAGTAGATTTCCTGAGTGTCCGCACATTGGTTACTGGGCAATAGTCCCCCCCCCCTCTCTCTCTAAACTCTTTGTGGTTGGTTTGAAGCAAAAAATAGTTTGCTGTATCTCTGCAGCTTGGTTTGATGTTATGGCAAAGGTAAGAATCACAAACATTTCTTTATAAATATTTTTATTACTGAATTAAAGCACAATAAAAAATCACAGAAATATTCTCAATGGCAATACAATCACAGTTTTTAGCTTTCTAGTTATACAGAAACAAAATATATGGATAACTGCAAGGATTCAATAAATATAATAAAGTTTTTGAGTTACAGAAGATACATGGCCGCCTCTATTTATCTGACATTAAGTAGTAAATGCCTTCATTGTTGTAATACAAAACAGTAGAAAAACTCAATGTAACTTACAGTATGATCTGTTTTTTCTTCTGCAATCGTAAGTTCAGTACTGAGTAAGAGATCCACTTTATACAATGAATATTTCTTATTAGGCATGTAGTAACTAATAAGTGGCCATGTAGGATTTTAGTGTTACACTGATAAGTATAATGAAATTTTACTCCTTTTTATAGTTATCAGGCTAAAAAGAAGACTAGACAGAGTGGCCATATTTTCCAATACATGAAGTGACTCGTGCTGTTGTGTACAACATTGTGTTGAATTTAATATTTGATCCCCCCCTCCCCGAGGTCATAAGAGAATATTCATTTAAGACATCAGTTATTCTTTATCATAGCAATGCTAAATCTGGAGCAATATGCCAAAAAGGCGTAACTAGCATGTACAGTTTCATAAAATACTGCAGATTACCTTCAATCCCTAATTTGTCACTCTTCTTTTTACAGTAACAGATTAAAAAAATTCAATTTGATGAAGAGACATGCCAAACATGCTGAATAAGATAGTTTTGATCATGTAAAGATTGTGAAATACAAATGGAGTGAAAAAGCTTAAAGAGGAAAATTACGATCTGATGTATCGAGGAAATGTTGACTACTTATTCAGACATAACACAGTTATTTACTATGTAATGTGTCATTAGTAAGATGGTGGCTCTGAATGTACATTATGGTATTTTTCTGATAAATATAAATGCCATCCTTTGTGATGGAATGATTAAAAATGTAGATGACACTTTGGCCAGAAAACTGTTTGCTCAGCATCACTGATTAATACAACTATTTTTAAGGCTTCAGTACTATTTCACCCTAGTTTTCTCTTCCTCGTCCAATGTCTCATAATCTGTTGTGTGTCATCTCATCACCATGGTTGTTAAAAATTAGGGCTGCCTTCAGCTGCTGGATGCCACAGCACAGCCATGTACCTCTGACCACTGGTAGCCCCACAGCAGTTAATTTGCATACTTGCTATGCACATGTCGTAATCTTTTCTGTTATTTGTGCCCATATCCTTCCCTTGCATCCTTTACTTTAAATAACATTTCTTACGTACTGTGTTTCTATTAATTATTCTACTTATAACACCAGCAAATAGCTTCCGATTTCCCCAATTAATTACACTGCTCCAATATATTTACCTTACATAAGTGATTTTTCACTCATGGAAATGCCTGTGTGTTCACATGAAAGTAAGCTACATTTTGGATCTTAACTTTGACTGTAGGCAATGTGTATAGTTATTCCACCAATCAAAATTTAATGCAGACATTTGCCACTACGGAGAAATGAAGTTGATCTTAACCATTTTTGTGATGCTTCTTTGTTTCTCATAATATACTTCTTGGAAAAACAACTCTTGTCTGTGACAATTGAGTTCCACTTTTGGTACCATTTCTTTTTGATAAAACAGAAATTTCTTTCTTTGAATTATGTTAAGGGGGGAGAGGGGGGGGGGAAGGAAAATCCATTTGGGAAGGCAAGATAATTAAGATGAAATGCTGCAGCCAGTAGACAGGCAAGAGCATTGTTCAACACACAATGGGAGAGGCAGTAAAAAGGAAACACTGTAACATGAAATGATCACAGACATATATCTTATGTAGCATAAGAAACACAATTATAACAGTGTCACTGGCAGAAGGCAGTCATCCTTCTGTTCACTAAAGTTGTACACCATCAAAGGAAAAAGACTGGTCAGCACTATCACAGGTTGTCATGTTTGAAACACCTACCCTTAAGTGTTGTTCATTTTAAAAATTACTGGCCTTCTATATTCTTAGGTAAGACAGACTAGTATCTATCCTCTTTATTCTTTTATCATCCTTTTTCTATCGACTCTTCTTAATTACTGTTTGCTGGTGGCTTAACATCAATTTGAAGACAAATGCTGCAATCTTCTCATATGTTGCAAACATAAGTGCAGCAGTTAAAACAGTCTGAAGCAGTTTAGATTCCATTCCCTTGAAGAGTCCACCAATCCCATGTTTCCTACAAAAGATAAGCAATAAAAAATAAAATCTACAATAATTTGTAATTTATAACTGTTACACAAAACTTGGTTGAAATTACAAAGTATTTTCCTTTTAGAAAAAATTAATTATAGTGATTTGATAAATGTTTCTAGTTACATACACTGAATACACCACAGTTAATTTCAGTACTATAATACCACATCAGTCTTGCCCAGTGAGCTTAGCACCAAACTGTAACTACTAAAATGCATCTTTGCACAGAAAACTGTGCCATCATATTGGCAAGGAGCGGACAAGGTTGACAATAATGCCACTTTCACTATGCTACAAACTTAAGCTGGTCAGTGTCACATATTATCAGTGATTGGTGATTGTTCTATTGAACTATTTGACAGCTTCCCCCAACACAATATGCAGACTGTAACATATATTGTCACAACTTCACTTCATGAAATAATCTCTCCTGTTAATGTTGAGCTCGCTGGTTGTGACACCAAAGGAAGTAATTTGGAAGCCTCAGATACTGTTGCAAAATATTGTATCTACACATTAATTTTATAAACTTTATTCAGGTAAGCATGAGTAAACCTAAAGCAGGCTAAATTATGATGTGGAAAGTTCAGAAATATTTAGCAAGGCGTGGAATGTATATCGGAAAGACAGATCGGACACAACTGGAGGGGGAATCTTCCTCGCAATGGACAAAGATATTGTTGAGGTTTAGAATAACTGTTAAATAACCTGGGCATGTATAACAGGTCAGAGAAGTTAACTTTATAGTTAAGTATTTTTACTGGCCCCATAGTGCTGCTATAGCAGTTTTAGAGTCATTCAAAGAAAGTTTACACCAGGTTGTGTTATGTTCCGGACCATGCAGTATTAGTTGGGGGAGACTTCAACCTTAAGAGTATAGATTTGGACCTCTCTAGTTTCATTTCAGGTGCTACAGACAAGCAGTCTTGCAACCTACTATTGGATACGTTTTCCAAAAACTGTCTAGAGCAGTTAAACTGACAGCCCACAAGAAGTGGAAATATTTTAGACCTTATAGATACAAGCAGGCCCGACCTTATTAACAATGTCAGTGTAGAGACAGGATTTGGTGATCATGATATTGGAATAGCGTCAATAGTGACCAAAGTTAATAAACCTGTCAAGAAGGCCATGAGTGTGTTTTTGTTGGGAAGAGCCGAAAATTGTTAGTATCACACTTAGAAAATCATTGGATATCATTTAGTTCCGGTACAATGAATGTACATGAATTGTGGACTAAACTTAAATGCATTGTAAATAAAGGGTTAGAGAAATATGTGCCTATAAAGTCGATTAAGGATGGAAAAGATCCACTATGGTATAATAATAATAATAATGTTAGAAAGCTACTGAAAAACAAAGGCTGTTGCATTCTTGGTTCAAAAAAAGAACACCGAAATGATGACAGGCACAAGTTGGTAGAGATTTGTGCGTCTATAAAAAGATCGGCATGCGAAGCATACAATAATTACCACAGTCATACCTGAGTGAAAGATCTTTTCGAGAACCTTAAATGATTCTGGTCGTATGTAAAATCGATAAGCGGGTCAAAGGCCAGTATCCAGTCACTATCGTTCCGGAGCAGTAATAGAAGAAAGCAAAGGGAAAGCTGAGTTCTAAATTTAACCTTTAAGACTGTACACAAACTTACCATCATTTGATCAATGCACTAACTCCCAAATGGAGGACATAGTAATAGGTATTTCCAGTGTAGAGAAGCAACTGAGAAAGCTGAATGCAAAAAAGTCTCCTGGTCCGGATGGAATACCAGTTCAGTTTTACAAAGAGTATTCTGTGGCATTGGTCCCTTACTTAGTTTGCATTTAACATGAATCTTTAATTCAGCGCATAACCCCTAGTGATTGGAATAAGGCACAGGTGACTCCCGTTTATAAGAAGCATGAAAAACTGACACACAATTACCGGCCAATATCCTTAACATCAGTTTCCTGTAGAATTTTGGAGAATATTCTCAGCTCAAATATAGTAAATTTCCTTGAGATGGATATGCTTCTTTCTATGAATCAGCACGAGTTTAGAAAACATTGTTCGTGTGAAACGAAGTTTGCCTTTTCTCACATGCCATCTTGCGAGCCATGGATGTACGGCAACAGGCAGATTTTGTTTTCTCAATTTCAAAAAAGCATTTGGGACAGTGTCACAATGCAGACTGCTAATGAAGATACAAGCAAATGGGGTAGGTTCAAAGATTTGTGACTGGCTGGAAGAGTTCCTAAGTAATAGAATGCAGTATGTTGTTCATCAGAGACGAGTGTGTCCTCAGGCATGCCCCGGGGTGTATGTGATAGGACCACTATTATTTTCTATCTATATAAATGGTCTGATAGACAGAGTAACTTCTAATTTGCGGCTGTTTGTTGATGATGCTTTGGTGTATAGGAGGTGTCATCTTTAATTGACTGTAATAGCATATGGGATGACATAGACAAAATTTCTAGTTGGTGTGAAGAACGACAGGTAGCTCTAAATGTAGAAAAATGTAATGTATGATGCCCATGTGAAGGAAAAACAATCCCATAATGTTTGAGTACAGCATTAGTAATGAGTGTGTTGATGCAGTTGCATCATTCAAATATCTAGGTGTAACATTGCAGAGAAATATGAAATGGAACAAACATAGAAGGACAGTTGTAAGTAAGGCGGACAGCCGACTTCGGTTTATTGGGAGAATTTTGAGAAGATGTATTTCATCTGTAAAGGAGACCACATATAAAACACATGTATGACCATGTCTTGAGTGTTGCTTAAGTGTTTGGAACCCACAACATATCAGTTTAAAGGAAGACATGGAAGCAGTTCAGAGGCGAACCGTTAGGTTTGTTACTGGTAGGTTCGACCAATGCGCAAGTGTCACAAAAATGCTCCGGGAAATCAAATGGGGATTGCTGTAGGAAAGACGACATTCTTTTCGAGAAATTCTGTTGAGTAAATTTGGAGGGCCTGAATTTAAAGCTGAGCATAGAGTGATTTTCCTACTAGCTACTTACATTTCGCGTAAAGATCACAAAGAAAAGATAATAGAAATTAGTGCTCACACAGAGGCATATAGACATACTTTTTTCCCTAATTCCATTTAGGAGTGGAATAAGAAACAAAATGCCTAATAGAGGGACAGTGTACACACCTTACTGTGGATTGTTGAGTGTATATATAATAGACGAAGATTACTTACCAGGCGAAGGAGCACAGGTGTGACAGCAGCACAAATAAATAGAACAAACACACACACACACACAAAAAGCAAAAACAATAAAACAAAAAACGACGAATAAGGCAAAACCGCATATCTGAACCAGCGAAAAATATTGATGTAACTACCGCCTATCTACAAGAGAATAATATAGCGTGTAAGTAGATTGTTTAGGATGTGGTAAACATTTAAACAATACTGTGTTAGTGCGAAAGCGCACGCGGCACATTGTTTACCGCTGGTTCCGGACCTACAGTTTTCGAAAGCGTCTCCTTGGTTATCGTTTAGTTTATGAAAATGGACAACATGCCTCAAGATGATATTTTCACTGAGGAAGAAATTGTATCTTGGCTGAATTTAGCATATGAAAGTGAAGACATCTAGTGGCAGACTAAGGGAAGGGGGGGGGGGTGGAGTGGGCGGACCGCCCGGGGCCTCGGGTGGGGGCCCTCCAAATACCTGTAAAGCAGGTGGTTTGTTGTTTGTTTGTTCTTTCTCTTTTTTAATAAGGGCTTGGTTTCTTGTTCTGCTGGGGCCTCCAAATCTAGAACGCTACTTCTAGACTCTATGGGGAGGGGGGGGGGGCAATTCTTTTTTATTGTAATAAATATATCTCCAAGTGGACAGGGGCGGGACATTTTCTTTCGCCACCGCCCCGGGCCTCCAACAGCCTTAGTCCGCAACTGAAGATACCTTTTTCAGAGAGAGTCACAGAGATGAGAAAGATGTTTTATGAACTGTATCCAAATAACAGTAGTATGAAACTTAGTACTGTCTGTGCTGCTTTTCTTCTGGTTTTTATTAATAATATTATCTATGCGTGAATCTGAGCTAAATCTCTGATGCTCCTAAATTAATTCACAAATTTCTTTACCTAGAATCACAGTTGTCCGTAAGCAAGAATGCTAAAAGTAATCTAGTTGGCAATGGAAACGACAGTAGCATATTTGTGCTAATCGCGGATCAGAAAATTCGGAAAACTTAACGGGAGATGACGGACGCAAGGTTGTTGAAAGTAAATACTAAGAATATTGTGGTGACTTCGGTAATGACAGAAAAAGGAAATCTAAAGCTTCCCCTGAAGATTGGGAGAAAAACGCCGACATTATTCTGAGAATGCGTAGCCAAGCGTATATTGGTTATTTAACAAATCAAATTGGCAAAAATGTCTAATATGATCAGAAATTTGATAACAGTGTCACGATCCAAACTTAGAACTTCTAAGTCAGGTACAGTTTTAAGCATTCAAGACAGTTTCTTGTCTCTCCCGTATAAAGTGTTTTGTTACTTCCGCGGTATTGTTTCTTCACTGACATATGGGTTTTGCTCGTCGAACACACTCAGAGCTATCATATTGACAGAATAGCTGCCAGCGAGTTTTTACTTTCATATATGAAGTATTAAAACTGGAAAGTATAGTGATCACGATTTTTTTCGACCTTCGGTTTTTGACAGATCTTTACCTTTCAGAATCCTTTGAAGCCATTCCGACCATTTTCGGAGTGATGTATGTATCTGTGTGTGTGTGTGTGTGTGTGTGTGTGTGTGTGTGTGTGTGTGTGTGTGTAAACTCTCTAGCTCAAAAAGACGTGAGCCGATTTGAATGAAATTTTACACACCTGCCTTATATCAAAATCGGAAGGTTGTTCAACTTTTGGGTGGAATCGGCCAACCAGAAGTGGGTGACGCTAAATCGTTAATCGGATATAACTTAAAAACCATTGGTTTAATGTAAAAAAATATTCTCTATTAAATGATAAGAATCGCAAGACAAACAACCTTTGTTAACAATATTTTTCGGTATCTCTAGTGTGGAAGGCCCTAGGTCCAGACGAAATCTCAAATGAAAATCAGAGTAACTCTAAATATGTTTTGAAGACGGTATTACTCTCGAAGAAGATCCGAACAACTTTCCCATGAGACAAAATGTTCCAGCCACAACCATTTTGGAGACACAAAAGCGCAAATTTCAATAATACAACACACAGGAAAATGACCTTTTGGTACGCAGTATCTCCATAAGGTTGATTATATGAAGACCTCGGGGGGAAATAATGATAACTCTAATTTATGAAGTACTGAGATATGACGACTTTTATGCCTGAAAAATAGTTTCTATTACATGTTTCAATATTTTTTTAATATTTATATTTGTTAACTTCTGCATCTTCTTGTACTACTTGAAGAAAATTAAACATTGTCGGATATGATTATTTGCATCAAATACTGTACATTAAAAATACAGAAGTTGAGGGTTTTCATTGTTTAACCCCGAGGTCTTCATATCATTCATTAATGTTGTACAGTAATAAGAATAAAACATATAGGGATAAAACTTACAAGATAAGTCGGTAGTAGAGTATTTATTATTCACGAAACAACTCTATTACAGCGTAACAGCGCAAAGGCTACTTAAGTCGTGGATTGTGGGCGGTTCGTCAAGTTATTGTAAAAACTACTATTGCAGCTCGTCTCCGCTGCTCGCGAATGCGCAGTAGCACTCTCGGTTACATAGTGTCAGTCCTTAAGATGGTAAATAATGAAATATTGAATCAGACACTGTTTTGAAACTCTTGGTTATTTGATTATGAAGATCAATTATAATTTGAGAAAATACCATTCCTATATGTTTAAAAATAATTATCTTTGGAAAATTTCGGGGCGGGGGGGGGGGGGTGGTTCAACCCCTCTGACCCCCCCCCCCCCCCTCAGGGTACGGCCTTGGCAGGTACTGTTGTTTATTGGTAGGTTTGATGTGGAGGGATGTGTGAAGTTGGCCGTTGGACAGATGGAGGTCGATATCGAGGAAAGTAGCATGGGATTTGGAATAGGACCAGGTGAATTTGATGGGACCAAAGGAGTTGAGGTTGAAGAGGAAATTCTGGAGTTCTTCACTGTGAGTCCAGATCATGAAGATGTCTTCAATGAATCTGTACCAAACTTTGGGTTGACAGGCTTGGGTATCCAGGAAGGGTTCCTCTAAGCGTCCCATGAATAAGTTTGCGTACGAGGGGGCCATCCTGGTTCCCATGGCTGTTCCCTTTAGTTGTTGGTATGTCTGGCCCTCAAAAGTGAAGAAGTTGTGGGTTTCGAATTTTGTGAGAAGGTGAAAATAGTGTAGCTTATATTTGACACATCTTTTACAAATATTGGTTTCTAGTAAATTATGGGCTTCAATTTCTGTTGTTGTGCCTGTGTCTACAATGAAATCCAAGAAGTATCCAGTTTTAAGGACGCACAACATGAATGTCTTGATTCCAAATGTACTTTGTTTTGAAGGAATGAACTGTTTAAAAGATTAGCAAGCTTTGAATGTTAATAGGCTTTCACCCACACAGTTTTTTTGTATGGATTAAATGCACTATGAACGCCACAAGAGCTATATCAATTACTTTCCTAACCTTTAACTGTCATCTGCACGATTGGCCGAGTTGTAACGCCATATAACTTTGCCAGAAATTGGCATACTCAGACAGTCTGAATTTGGAGTGAACTCCTACAATATGGAGCTACAAACTAAACTGTTTTTTATAAATTGGATGACAAGTTCGCATGAACGGAAATGCGCACACAAACCCGCATCAATCCCTCGGACATAACACTCTATATATTGGGAATGAAATGAGTTATCGTTCTGCTCTCAACATTAAATAAAATGTAGACATCTTACCTACATTTCATCCACAGCTTTGTATGTGCTACAATCAACCGTACGCAATGCGATTTTTCATCTGCAAACTCTTCAAAATTACACCCAGCAGTTTACTTAATTCGATGTAGCACAGTAACTATAAGGAATACCAAATAGAAAGTGATATCATTATCAAGTGAATATATCACAGTACAAGAAGTACAAACAATGAAAAATTTTCACTGTGAATAGTTTACTCCGAATTGACTGATAAATATTGTAAGTGCTCGGAACGCTGTGGTGGTCAGCGTGTAAGCAGCAGCCCTTAGCGGCTATTGACATCCGCAGGCAGTGGAACCAGTTGTGGCATATGCCATCTTCAGGGCTCAGGTACCGGCCAGGCAGCACGGGAAATGCCATCTGCAGGGCTGCACGGGAAATACCACTGCCGTGGCAAACAACGTCCGCAGGCTCCATGGCAAGGTGAAGTGCTGCGGCATATCACATCTGCAGCACTCCGAAGGATTAAAGTATAGAGCACCATGAGTAAAAAGTTCATGCAAACCATTGGTGTAGGTTTTGACATGGATGTGTTGGGTGGTCACTGACGAGTCTGGTGTTACTTGTTGCAGGATGGGTTTATCGCTGGGTGACTGATAATCCATGCAGTCGTCATTTCTGATTGTTCTATGACACTTGACTGGTCAATCTGACGTTGGCTCTGGTGTCACTCAATGCACGTTTCAGTCTTTCCATTGATAACATACTGCTCTTCCCATTCTGAATGATCTTAAAGGTGTGTAGGCCTCTTCGCAACACTTTGTAGAGCCCTGTTTATGGAGGCTGAAGAGGTGTCCACACGGAATCTGTGTGCAGCATTTCAAGCAAACACTCTTTTCGAGTTGCTTACAAAACCAGGTTATCAGCCATGATGTACAGCTGATGTTTTCAGAATCTTAGTATCCTGCTCTTAAATTCCATTCACCAACCCAGTTAATTCTGTCTGGTGAGGAATTCAGATGGAATCCTTCTAACTGAAGTGCCAATATCAGCCTCGTATGCTGTATGTAGCCCCAACAGTACAGAGGGAGGGCTTCAGACCAACTATTTTTGGTGGCACATGAGTGAAGCCACTTCACCATTCCACAGCTGTCTGGATGGTAACTAGTCATGTGGTGGTGTTGAAATCCACACAGCTTCGACAGTTCTCTGAAAAAAGTGGATTCAAATTGTCTCCTTTCATCTGTCAATGTACAGGGGGCAGCCAAAATGTGACAATGAATGCCATTGCAACAGTTTGATAAGGGTATGGCCTTCGCTAACCTTATGCCTCTATCCTTTGACTTGAGTAAGCATCTGTAACTGTCAAAATCTGGTAAGAGGACACAATTTCAAGATGAATATGTCCTAACCTTGGTAGGAGGCCAGAGAACTGTCCAACCGCAGCATGTACATGACATCCTATTTCACACTGCTGGCAGTGGAAGCAAATGTGGGGCCAACTGCATGTGTCTTTCTTCATTGATGGCCACACAAAACAGTGTCATTATCTTCACCATTGAGTTTGCCCATGGGTGTGCAAACTGTCAACCATTATCTTGTGAAATTGTGGCAGCATATAGGGACATGGCACACCTCAAGATAAGACACACTACAGTTTGACACTATCAACAGGAACCTCTACTTGCTGTAATTAGAGATTTGATAAGTGATCCACCAGTAGTTATTGCAGCTGATCTATCATTTGTGCTTCAGAGAGTTCATCGTACTTCAAGATTGTAACTGCTTCACATGTGCTGGAAATGTAGTTTGCCACTATGTTATATGCACCATGAATATGCTGAACTTGTGTAGTAAACTGGTTCACAAATTCAATGTATCTCAATTGTCAGGTGAACACTCATCACCTGTGTTCTGGAAATTGGGCACAATTGGTTTATAGTCCATGTATATTGTCACTGGTTGGCCTTCAACATGGGGAGGGAAATGTTTCACACACTCGAAAGTGGCCAGCAGAACCCTATCGTAGGCACTTTGCTTAGTTTCATGTGTTAGCAGATAAACTAGACTCAAACTTTTTAATTAAGATATATTTCTTCCTGATCAGAGTTTGATGTAATAAAGCCTGTTTGTTGTTTCAAACTTCACTCATGTTACCCGTGAAAATCCACAAGAAAACTCTTCTAGTACTTCTTGAGATTAGTGGGCAAAGACAGACACTACTATTTTCTACTTGAATTATTAGTATAGATTAGCATGCAGTCTCATGACATGTTGAAAAAAATTAATAATCTGCTTATTCAAATGACATTAGGTCTCATGCTTTTCACTTTAAATTTATAAATGAGTTGCCATCTATTCGTAATCATAAAGCCAACTCCATCACTGCTTGTTGGATAGCTATCCCAATAAATACTTTGTGCCTCTTTTTTACTGACAATAAAGACATTATTGTAATGATTTGTGAACTTTCTTTTCTTCTTAAATGAATTCAACTGTTATTTTTCAATATATTTTGTACTGAGGGAATAATTAGCTTCTCAAGTCAAGTGATAAATATTCTTTAAATTGATGAAACGAATATTATAGAAGGAGACTTTCCAGGTGGGAAAAATATGTATAAAAATAAAGATTGTTTGACTTACCCAAAGCACAGGCTCACCGATAGACACAACAAACAAACAAAAACACACACAAACATTCAAGCTTTCACAACCGTTGGTCACTTCTTCAAGAAAAGAGGAAAGAAGGAAGGGAGAAAGGGAAGGATAAGGGTTTTAAGGAAGTGGAATAGGAGTCATTCTAATCCCAGGAGTGGAAGGACTTACCTTAAGGGGCAAAAACGAAAGGTAAAAAAAGCACGCGCACACACCCACACACGTGCACACGCAAACGTAACAAAGAAAGCAAAGAGGATGGACAGCGATAACAGCTGAGGCAGAGGCATGCAAAATAGTTTATGCACAGTACTTACCATAGCTTTTCGGGTGAGTTTTCATAGGCACGGAAGACGCGGCAAAAATGCTTGTTGCATTTGAAGAGGAGATCCAGCAATTATAGCAACAGATAGAAGTTTTGGAACTTTCTGCACTAACAAATGATGATAATAGCTCTGCTGCAATGAACTATCAATCACAGTGATATCAACTGCACTAAAATGCACACACACATTGATAGCCATGCGCAAAATATTTTGTTAGTGCCATCAAACTGTGATTCCAAGTAAGAGACACACAGTTTTAGCCTGCACAATCTGAGATTTTGGTTGCAATTTTAGAAAATATCTTAATACACAAGAAGATCACAGAGGACCGTGAACGGTTTATGTCAGCAGTCAACAATTTTGAACAGAGTGCAACAGATATAGTCTCCAATATTAATCGGTAGCCTCCACAGCACTAAAGATAGCATTGATTACTCATTGTACCATATCACCTGAACAAAAGCTCAAGCAGTTGCTGTATTAGGAGAGAAGAGGTGACAGAACACCATTGGAATACTGGAGACACTTATGTTCTATGGTAGAAGTTAGTGTAATCTCAAATAAGTTACTACTACACATCTGGCAACAACAGCTCCCCCTCAGGTGCAGTTAACTCAGATAGCACATAAAGGTCAGCCCATGTATATCTAGTTGTGGGTAGCTGATGCTGCACACAACACGTTAGGCCAGCAACAGTAGAGCCTACAGGACCAACAAATGTTGAGGACACACGAAGTAAATTGGTATCTTAGGTAGTAGACAATTGCCGCGGTGGAGTAGCCGAGCGGCCTAAAGCGTCTCGCTGCGGAGCGCGCGATTGCTCACTGTGGAGGTTCGAGTCCTCCCTGGTGTGTGTGTGTGTGTGTGTGTGTGTGTGTGTGTGTGTTTTTGTTCTTAGGTTAGTTTACCTAGGTTTAAATAGTAGGCCAGTCGCCGTAGACCAAAAAATGGCCTTAGGTCCAAAAAATTGCAGGAAGCTGAATTTTTGGTATGTTGTTAGGACATATTAGGATAGTATTAAACCAAGTTTGCAGCTTCGAAATCCTTTAGCTTAACTTTTAAGAGCCAAAAAACCTCGAAATATTCTGAATTTTTCTGGTTTTGGCTTATAACTCGTGAAGGGAGGTTTTTTTACGAAAAGTCACTCACACCTCTATTAATGTAGATAAAATATGCTACAATTTAAGCCCAACCGCAGCTCTGCAAGTCTAATAGTTCCCGAGATACTGGACTTCACAAATTGACTTATTTCCCCAAAAAGTTCAAATTTTCGATTTTAGTCATCTTTCGGCTAGAATACTGGCTTTAATGATCATCCCACGGGGAAAGTCATAATAAAAAAAGTTATAGAGCAGTTATTCAGCTTTAATCTAAGTACAGAACGAAGTCCATAGTCCCAATAGATTTCTAGTTATAGTTAAAAAACTAAAAGTAGGAAAAATCGGAGTATTCAATAAACTGACCCAGACGAATTGCAGTCCTCTTATCCTATATATGTTAAAGAAAAAGTAGGAATTAGTCATTGACGATGATTATTAACGCATTTTATATAAACAGGTGTAATTTATGTGTTAGTGCATACCAATATATTTGTGAAAGTAGGTATTACTGTAAAAACAACGAAAGCCTCTCCGTTTGTGGGTATTGGTCAGCCATTAAGGGATTGGGACTTTCGTTCGTAGCGAGGCCTTTTGTTGTGTAAAGGCACCCCCGCCACCCTCCCCCCTCACTCCAAGTGGTGGCCCAGCGGGAGTTCTATCCTCCCTCCCAAACTTCTTGTCTCCGAGGTCTCTCTCACTACACCCAGTCTGCCCTTAGAAATGACCGTGCACAGACCTCTGAAGAACGTTTCAAACAAAAATAGTCTAAATCTCGATCGTGGTGGTGTCTTAAGTACTTTCTTTTTTACAATATGTCGGAGCTACCCCCGTCGGATGTTTGTTTCATGTGTCGGGAAGTGCTTGGGGAGGAAACAGTGACAGTGAAAAAACGCAGGATCCCCATCAGTGTCCTAGCGCACTGGACTGGTCGCACGGTGTATATGCTGAATATCTGTGAGGGCTTGGAGTAATTCTGGGATGTCTCCTGCACCTTCACTGAGCAACACGTTGACATGAGATCCTCTCGTATCGACCAAGATATTACTTCGACAAACTAAAAAAGTGGTTTGAATCCCTATACACCAGTTCCTTTGAATGAGAAACTACTGTCCATCAGGCAATGTTACTTTTAAAAGGAATGACAAGGTAAGAACATTGGCTACAGCTACAGTGAAAGTGCAGAACACAGTGGTCGCTATTGACCCCCCTCACAATCTTCCAAAGGCTGTGCATTACGAAAAAGTCAGATCAAGCACTTCGCCTTCGAGATGGCACTATTTTCGGAGGTGGGTATGCGGAAGGGCACAAAAACCACCTTCTTCAGTGATTTCGCTCCTCTCACTGAAAACATCTCCATCACACAAATTACTTTTGTTGTTTTTGATGGAGGGCATCTGCTATAGACAGTTATCTGGCAACGTAACAACAGCATCCGCGAAATTGTAGCAGCCTACATTTCCTGCACTATCCATCGCTATGGGAGGAATGTGGCTGTGGTGTTCGATGGCAGAGGAGGGTCCGGGCAGTAGCGCAAAGGAGCTGAGCAACTACGCCGTTATGCGGTACCTGCATGCAGCGAAATAATATTCCAAGATTGTTCAAAATGTTCAAATGTTTGTACATCTATCGGACGAAACTGAGTGGTCATCAGTCTGTAGCTTACAAACTACTTAAACTAAGGTAAACTAACCTAAGGACAAGAATATGCTTGCCCCAGGGAGGACTCCAACCTCCAAGATTGTTCTGTGATCAAAGTGACTCAGAAAAAATTTCTTTCCATCCGAAAGACAAGCAGCGCTTGATCAACTTTATTCGCGCTGGAATGGAGAGCGAAGGATTAGAGATCAAGCAAACTACCGACGACGCTGACTGCCTTATCATCAGGACAGCGCTGGAGAAGAGCCGCCAACATGAACACGTCCTAATAGCTGGAGAGGATGTCGATTTGTCGCTCCTCCTCAATGGGTTGGGCTCCAATACAAGGAACATATTCCTCCAAAAAGGTGGAAGGCGTGGAGCTAGTTGTGGACAGTTCTCGTCAACATCCTTCAATCGAGGACAAATGTCGCTCCCTCCTGGATTAGAGCTGTTTCTCCACGCGTTCACTAGTTGCGACATGGTATCGCCATTTTCGGGCAAGAAAAAAACAAAAATGATGGACATATTGGACAAGAATACCCCGCTGATTGGCGTGGCTGCCACATTTCTTAAGCAACATGCCGCTATAGAAGAGAGAGCCTCTGCATGCTGGAAGTGCTTGGTCGCCCTATATAGTGGTGGAGAGGACGTCAACCTTCAAACTTTCCGCTACGAACTTTTCCTCAGGTCTGCTGCGAGTGCAAAAGTCCAGCTTTCTCGTCTACCCCCAACGCAAGAAGCAGCGGCCCAGCACTCCTACAGGTCAAGGTTCAGATGTTGTTGGGCATCGAGAAAGAGCTTTCTGACTGGGGTTGGACAAGACGCCAGCAAGGGCTAACTCCCATCACCACCATTCAAGACGCAGCGCCCTCAGCACTAATGAAGGTGATGTCGTGCAAATGTAGGAATGAGTGTGGTGACGGGAGCTGCTCATGCCAAAGAGCAGGGCTCTTCTGTTCTCTTCTTTGCCGAATGAGCCAGGGCAAGACATGACGCAACACGTCTCGACAGATTTGGAAGAGGAAGGCGAAGAATTGGACGAACCAACTTAGGTTACAGAGCTCCAACAAACAGAAGAAGTAATGGAGCCTGAGCCAGGAAGGGCATTTCCTTCGACGATACAGCCCCTTCCTCGGCCACCTAAACTCTCACCTCGACGTACCACTTAAGGTTTTACCTGTAAATAAATATTTGTTTCCTGAAAAGTTAATTGTCTGGACCGATTTATTGAACTATCCGATTTTCCCAACTTTTAGTTTTTTAACGATAGCTTGAAACCTATTAGGCCTATGGACTTCGTTCTGTACTTAGATTGAAGCTAAATAACTGCTCTATAACTTTCTTTAGTATGACTTTCCCCGTTGGATGATCATTAAAGGCTATACTCTAGCCGAAAGATGACTAAAATCGAAATTTTGAACTTTTTGGAGAAATAAGTCAATTTTTGAAGTCCAGTATCTCGGGACCTATTGGACTTACAGAGCTGCGGTTGGGCTTAAATTGTAGAATATTTTATCTAAATTAATAGAAGTGTGAGTGACTTTTCGTGGAAAAAACCACCCTTCACGAGTTATAAGCCGAAACCAGATAAAAGTCAGAAAATTTCGAGGTTTTTTGGCTCTTAAAAGTTAAGCTAAAGGATTTCGAAGCTGCAAATTTGGTTTAATACTACTCTAATGTGTTCTAACAACATACCAAAAATTCAGCTTCCTGCAATATTTTTGGACCTAAAAATACCTGGCAACTGGCCTATAGTTTGTAAGCTATGGACTGATGAGCACGCAGTTTGGTCCGATAGATTTACAAACATTTGAACATTTAGTAGACAATCATTGGCAATGTTGTTTAGCATCACAATGTCAATGAGCTCTGAATATGATGGACATTCAGAAAGATTTGCAAACAACCCTGCAAACATTGGCTGTCCTATTTCAGGCATTAAGAGTGTCGGGTGGAAGAATACGGATGGCTGCGGACACGACATTCCACTGCTAGGCTAGTTCAGGACTGCACTGAAGCTCAAGAGGCTAATTCTTCTATCAGCTGGTACCATAAATGTTTTGGGCTGCAGGCTACAAAGTGTACAAAACCATAAAGATTCCCAAATGGGAATGACGGCCCTCAATAGAATCCTTCTGACCTCAAAATTCAACTAGTGTTCAAGCAAAAGTGCATGGGAATGGCACATGGTCTGCACTTCACTAACAGATGGTCAGGGTTAGTTTTCCTGGTGGACACTACTTTGGAAGTTAGCATTTCCCCAATCTCTTTCACACAGGATATCACAGCAGAAGAACCCTTGCAACTGCTAGCTGTCATTTATTCTAGAAATGGGTACTAGCTTGTAAGGAGTAGATAATTGACATTGGTTTTGCTACTGTTTTCTAGTGGACTTTCGTACTGTGCGACATTTCCACTCCTATATTAGGAGCAGATTATCTGGCATATTTTTCACTGTTGGTGGACTTGTATGCAGGTAGGCTTATAAGGGGAGATAATAATAGATGAGTCAGTGGAGCTGTAGGCAGTTCTGCAGACAGGACAATATATCATAACAACAATATAAAGCAACAGCCCATCCTAAAAAAAAGCATCACCGCTGTACAGCATAAGACACTTCACTATATATACACACAATTCCAGGGTCACTGGTTGCATGTCGTATTCATGGAATCTCGCCATATAAGCTAATGGAAATCAAGATAGTTTTTGAAGAAATACTGAGTGCCAGTATCATATGATGATCTGACAGCCCCTGGGTTCCCCAGTCCATTCGGTTTAGAAAGAAAGTAGTACATAGTGTCCTTGAGGCAATTATCGTGGATTAACATTAGAATGGTCGAGTATGATTTCACAGATACATATTCCTGGAATAGGTAAACCACGTTTCAGAGGAGCTGAACAGTCTATTGTTTATTTTCATTAAATAAATGTTCAGTTGCTACTATTGCAATACTTACATGTCTTTTTCCCTCATTCTGATTACTTACTCACTGCAATATCTGAGGTTAATTAAAGCTAACAGTGCAATGTTCATCCTGCATAGCGCAGTTGCAATGCAACCACCAATGTTCCTTCTCCTGGTGCTACTATTGCAGTGTTAAATATCAGAACCACTTGTGCTACAGGACTCTGGTTTTAGGCTTTGCATCAATTCTGAACTTTAAAAACTGCCGCAGTATCCAATGCCTGCATGAAATCATAAATTTGGGAGATAGAGTATTTGTCTGGAATGGTTCTGGTATTTAATCAACAATAACTGCCACAAGGTTGTCGTCACATACTATCTTTTTACCAAGCCAAAGACTCTCAAATTGTTATACGATGCTGGCACCCAGCATTTGTTCTTGTGAAACCCGGCTAGCTCTTCACTCACATGATGTGATCAGTGCTATTGACAAGGCATGTCAAATAGATTTCGTATTTTTACATTTCCGGAAGGCTTTTGTGCAACTGGATTCGTGATTTCCTGTCAGGAAGGACACAATACATTGTAACTGACAGTAAGTCATCAAGCAGAACAGAAGTGCTATCCGGCGTTCCCCAAGCCCCTACTGTTCCTTAATTTTTATAAACAATTTAGGAGACACACTAAATAGCTCTCTTAGACTGTTCATAATACTATGATTTATCTGTTATTAAAGTCATCAGAAGATAAAAAGCAACTGCAAAGGATGTAGATATCTACATGGTACAAAAATTGGCTATTTACCCTTAATAACGATAAGAGTGAGATCATCCATATGACCACTAAAAGAAAATCGTTAAACTTCAGTTACATGATAAATCAGTCAAATCTACAGGCCATCAATTCAACTAAATACCTAGGAATAACAACTACGGACAACTTAAATTGGAAAGAACACAAGGAAAATATTCTAGGGAAAGTAAACCAAAGGCTATGTCTTATTGGGCAGAACAGTTAGAAAATGCAACAGTTTGTAATGGAACGTCCCTCCCCACAGCTTTGAAGTGGTGAAGTGAAGCTGGGGATATCAGTGACAATTTCGAAAAAAAAAAAAAAAAAAACTTCTGAAAGAATCTAGTTACAGTGAAGAACTGTATTAAACCGCTCAAATGAATAATCTTGTAGTGAATTAAAAAGAACAACTTTGTTTAAAAACAGTGAAAATTGAATAATAAACAGTTTCATTATAAAGTTCGAGAATGTTCTGTTATAGAAACTAAATAAATAGCGCATATAGAATGTGTGATGATGAAGTTAAATATATACCATGACAATACACTTAAGATATGATGTAAGTTTATCCAATGTTGTTTCATTAGAAGAAACTGCAATTAATTACACTGTCAATGATAATTAAGGAATTTATGTAACTCTGTTAATGTAAAGCAATATAAGAAGGTTAACACTAAGGTTTTGTAGACATACACTAAAACCTCGGTTTTTACGTTTTCCCGCCAATTACACCATTTTTTGTCGGTCCCGTCAAATTTCCTATGTTTACAATGTTAATTTGCCCTCGTTTCTGCATTAACATATTTACGCTTCTCCCGCATTTTACACTTTTTGAAAGCATGTTCGTGAAGAAAAATGACAATGTACATAAATTGACACTAGCATGGCTTTCCCCTTAAAGTATTCGCATTCGAGTTTCTTGACACTACTTTCTTCAAACGTATATTTCGCGTTTCGTTGTTGACTTAAAGACGCGCCGATTTGTGACAATGTAGTTCTTCTTTTCACCAGCTTCTTTGGCAGAGCACCTGGCATGTACTCAGACAAACAGAACGGTTTGTTAACGAGAGAATAACGCTGATTTGTGGAGCTGTAGTTCGTCTTTCCACTAGCTTCTTTGCCAGAGCGGCTGGCGTGCACTCAAACAATCAGAACCAGTTGCTTTGTTGAAGTGAGAATAAATAGTTGTGTTGTTTTTGTGATACATATTTCTGATTAATAAAGAACTTTATCTGTCAAAGTTGGGTATCATAATACCCACAACCTCAAAAAAGCGATAATAGTGAGAGATGCGGATCCTATGCCAATGTCACAAAAATACTTATGCATATGTTTGTAATCGAGAACGTGAATAAATTCTCTAATATTGTTGTGTGAAACATCAAAGAATACAAAAAGAACGGAAATAATTAATTCCGGTAAAAGGCAGTAATTTCGAAGATGTGTTACATAGCCTGGCAGCGGCGTGCAAACGATATCTATCGAAGCGATTCAGGTAATTTTAAAGATGAGTTCTAGCCCAGCAGTGGCGTCCTCTAATATATTGAATGAAATTACATAAAAAATTTCTACTTCCCATAAAAATACCAGTTTGCCTGGCACTTAAAATAGCGGCATCCTCGATTATAATGACTGAAATTACGTCAAAAATTTCTACTTCCCATAAAATTACATTTGTCTGGTGCTTAAAATAGCGGCATCCTCGATTATAATGAATGAAATTATGTCAAAAATTTCTGCTTCCCATAAAATTACCAGTTTTGCCTGGCGCCTAAAATAGTAAAAATTTGGATAACCTTTATTGTATAATCAACTCCCTGGCGAGTATTTAGTTGTCTATTACGTACATATATCACACAAACTACGAAAATGCAAGGCTGATCCATTAAGCATATTTTACCATTTAAAATATTATTTCCTGCATTTTACACCATTTCACTGAAGTCCCCTGAAAAGTGTAAAAACGAGGTTCTACTGTATATGGAAATTTCATGAACACATGTTACCATCAATTTTTATTGCTTATGTAATTAGTTTGTTAACTAAATATAATGAACATTCATTTACAAAGAAAATAAGAAAAGGTATTAATTCTGGTTTAGTAATCATATTCTATTAATTATGTAATGTCATTTGATAATTGTCTCTTTTATTAAAGCTGTAACTTTTCATTGTAAATTTAATACATCAATTGTTACTAATAATGAATGTAGGATGCATATTGTTCACTACTGTATAAAAATGTGCGAGCCGTTGGCACCGGCAGTTCAGCTCAGTTCTGTGCAGACAATCCGTGAGTCTTGTGTTTATTTTTGATATCTTTGTCAAGTTGTCTTATGTCTTTGTACTGTGAGGTTAAGTCATTGTAATGCAGTCAACAAAATAAACATGAAAAAAAAAATTAAAAAAAAAAAAATTAAAGTTAAGCCTTCATTTAAGACAGAAATATATATATTCCTGTTAAATTTTCCACTAAAGAAACTGCCTTCACTACATTTGTTCATTCTATTTTAGAGTATTGCTGTGCATTGCGGATGATTTAGAGAAAGTTTGAAGAAGAGCAGGTAATTTTATATATTGTGATATAAGTGGGGGGGGGGGGGGGAGAGAGAGAGAGAGAGAGAGAGAGGAGAGAGAGAGAGAGAGAGAGAGAGAATTATGGAAATGATGCAAGAGTTAGGGTGGAAATCATTAAAAGAAAGGCGTTATTCATCGTGGCGAGATCTATTTGCAAAATTTCTTTCACCAACTCTCTTCAAGCGAACATATTTTGTTAGCATCCAACTTCATAGTGAGACATGATCATCCTTTTTCCTGCGAGCTACTGGAGTTGGGAACTGTAGAGTAATATATCATAAAAGTGATTTGATGACCCCCCCCCCCCCCCCCCCACCATGCACTTCAATGTGACTTGCAGAGTATTTATGTAGACGATCTTCCCTATATGCACTATCACAGTTAAATGCCTTGAGGAGGCAGCTGTTCTTGCCAGATACAGAGTAGGAGAGAACAATAACCTCCACTACAGAACATAAGTGTCTCCAATATTCTAATGGTGTTCTGTCACCTCTTCTCTCATGATACAACAATTGCCTGAACATCTATTCAAGTGACTTGGTACAACGAGTAATCAATGCCATCTTGAGTACGTAGTAGGCCTGTTGGTTGCAGAATTAATATTTGAGACTACAGCTGTTTCCCTCTGGTTTAAACTGTCAACGTGAACTGTTCTTGGTCACTTGTGATCTTCAGGTGTGTGAAGACATTTTCTAAAATTGAGAATCATATCACAGGTTGTGCAGACAAAAACTTCACAGCTCTTAACTGTAATCAAAGTGCGGATAGTGGTAACATACAGTTTTGGGCTTGTCCATCAGTGGGTGGGTGCATTTGCAGCTAAGTACATATTATTGGAATTGGTAAGTTCATTGCAGCAAAGCTATCATCATTCATTTGTGTAGAAAGTTCCAAAACTTCCACCTGCCACTGTAATTGCTGTTATCTTCCTCTACAGTTGCAACAAGTGTTTTCACTGCAGGGTCTACAATTACACGGGAAAATAATTTACTTACATGTTACTTTTATGCACATCATGCAAGTAAGAGCAAGTAAACAAAACTAAGAACAATGCAAAATTATATCACCAAATCACTAGCACTACAAAGATCACTTATCATTTTACTTCGGAAGTTACTTATTCCAGCAATACTAAATACAGTATATTGCCGCGAGTCTTCCGACAGCACACATGGTGCAGTAGTTAGGGTTGCAGATCACTGTGCCTGCGGTCCCCAGTTCAAATCCCGCCAGGGGCAGAAGAAAATGTATTTCTTTGTGTTTACTATTTCTAGAATGTTCTACATGTTTCTTATGTTTGATGTACTTTTAAGTTCCCGAAAATTCTTTCTATGTATAAATAGTGGAGCACTCCAAGCAGGAGTCAGTCTGTACTGAGTGTTCGTTTGTGTTCACAATAAACGTGTTGTAACTGTAAAGTGTTGTACTCTATAAGCAACCAGCCTTCGAATTCCACACCACCTGCAGTTTCCAATGTGACAATATTGAAAAATAACAGTTGAATACATTTCAGGAGAAATGCAATTTGTAGTGTAACAAGCTGCATTACACCCCTATGAACCGACATAAGGTTGCCAAATATATTTATTTGGTAATTCTGGTAGCCAGATATTTCTTTTTCAATTTTTCTTTACAGGTAATCTGTCAGGAAATTCACTTGCTGCTGTCACCCTGGGAGATAGTGCTTCAGAATATATATGGGGTTTTTGAATGTCACAGTCTCTAAGAACAGTTATAAATAAGAAAGACTGTTCTGTTTTGTTTCTACTGACATTATTGAATAAGAGAAGAATTCCAAGTTGGCAGCTGTAATTGGAGAGCAAAAAACAGCTTGTGTATTTTAAAGTTGACATCTAATTGAAATTCATTGAACAGTAAATGCTCCATTTTTGTCTCTTTTTTCTTTTCACGATGAAGACAATCTCTGGACTTATGAATTCCGAAACTTTACATGAGAAATTGTCTGGCTGCAAGAGGGACAGACTAGTTGGACCTCATGGTGCAGTAAATATTTCATAGGGAAGAATTACAACAAGATGAATGGAATTTCAGCTGCAGATATTACTAAAGAAAGATCCCATGTAGTGATTGGCAAATAGGCCATATAACAAGCACAGCACAGACACACACACACACACACACACACACACACACACACACACACACACACACACACACACACATAGTAACAGTTTTCTGTGCAAGTTATAAAAAACACTACGAAGTCTATAAACCATTACAATAAAGTCTGAATTTTGTCATTAGAAAAAAATGCACAAAGTATTTTATTGGGACAGCTACCCAACAAGGATGAAAAGACAAAGTTGACTTTGTAATTACATGCATATGACAACTTTAATAAATTTAAAGTGAGGAGCACAAACCTAATGTAATTTGACCAATCAGATGATTAATTTTTTCAACAGGTCATAAGACTGCATGCTAATCTACACTAATAAATAAATTGTAAAACAGTACTGTCTATCTGGACACACAAATCTCAAGAACTACTAGAAGAATTTTCTAGGGGGTTCTCACAGGTAACATGCGCAATACTTGAAGCAACAAACAGGCTTTATTTAATCAAAATCTGATCAGGAACAAATACATCTTAATTAAAATTTTAATGAGTTTGCTCAGGTTCATATGTTTACTTACTTAATCATATAGGAGTTGTATATTAAAGAACCAATACAAGAGCCTGTTAAGTATTGTAGTACACTGAAGAATCAGTTGATACGAACATTTTAGTTTCAGACGTTCAAGTCAATGACAGAATTAAGTGCTGAACTCCTATCTTTACAAATACAAACAAATGTTTGTTTTATTTGGCTAGGTTGACAAAGTGAAACTTAGTTTTCATTAACTGAGGTACTGGACACTTTCAAGCAACAATGATGCAAGGACTTCTTAATGCCAATTGCAAAGCATGGATGTGTAGCTACTTTACAGTAATTGTTCACTTTTAGTACAGAAAACTAAAAACTTCATATATCAGCACAGCAACATTAAGATCCCAGAATTGCATTAAGTTAACATTACAGCTACTTTAATAAGTGCTCTCAGCAGTAATATTGAAAACCAAAGTCATAATTTAGCATCCTGTCTAATTGTATTTACAATATATCATAATCTGATAATGCAGTACTATTAATGTTTACAGTCATTTGGGGTGATTATCTCTAGTGCTTTCAGAATGCATTTGAAGTCTCTTTGCTGTCTGGCCCAAATTATTTTTCAGGTGCATAGGATAGAGTTGCTGCAAAAAGTAGCATAATTCTTACCTGAGTAAGTATAAAGTCATTTCAATCATCCCTGCATCAGAAGTCAAATCTTTGAAATTGTGCCCATGCTGCAAAATAAAATATAAAGCTATGAATTTCTTGAAAGACTCAGTGGAATTAGTAATTAGTTTTCAAATTCAAAACTTTTATAAAAAAAGAAGAGTTATTTTCTTATCACAATTAAGTTTCCTAATAAATGGTTAAAAAAAGTATTTGTGTATGCATCATCTTCAGAAGAAGTGCCAGGATGCTGTCTGCTGGATTCCTATACAAGGTGCTATCCAAAATTTTCAGGAGGTGCTGCCATCTGCTGAAAACCTTGCCTTTCGACTAATGGTCACCACCCCTCAAAGTAGTTCCCATCTGCACGTATACACCGGTCCCAGCACTTCTGCTGCTGGTCAAATGTTTTCCATAAGGCCTGTTCTTTCTGGCTATTTATCACTGCCAGCAGTGCTTCTTGAATCTTTTCTTGAGTGTCAAACCAACAACCTACTTGAGTTTCAGTTTTGGGAATAGCGCAAAGTCGCAAGGTTCCAAATCTGGCAAGTATGGTGGGTGGGGTTCAACCACCATGTTGGTTTTTGCCAAAAAAGTCCTGGTGAGCAAGTACATGTGACAAGGTGCGTTGTCATGATGCAGCAGCCTTTCCCTTAATGGCAATGTTCTGGCCACCGTCACCGCACTTTTCATGGAACCGTCGCAAAAAGTCACAGTAGTGTGCGGAATTCACTGTTCGATTGGGTGGGGCGAATTCTTTATGCACTATTCCCTTGGTATCAATGAAAACAATGATCATGCTCTTCACTTGTCTCACTTTTTGGGTCCTGAAGAGCCTGGGCTCTTTCACTGGGATGATTGTTGCTTTGTCTTTGGGTCATAGCCATAAATCCAGCTCTCGTCACCGGTGATAACCTGTGACAAGAAGGTTGGATTGCCACACACAGAATATTATGGAAGTCACTGAGGATATGCAACACATGCCCCTGGCTGAATTGCACTCAGCACTCATCAAATATGCAGCTCTCACCACCTAGTGGTGCAAAGATCTACTACTACTACTACTACTACTACTACTATCCAGATGGCAGCACCAGCCCGAAAAGTTTTGAATTCCACCTACTATAGCCGCTGGACCACTGTCAGATTCCAGCCACAAACCAAGTCCTCACCTGTGGAATCGCAGAGCACACTCGGCACTGCCAGTAGTGGGGGGATGTACATGCAAGAGTTGAGCCCCACTGTCTGATCATGGCCACCCCGACTGTGGTCCCTTCCTCACAGGTGCACTCCAGCAAAAATTTGCTACACTCCTGGCCATTAAATTACTACACCACAAAGATGACATGCTAAAGACGTGAAATTTAACCGACAGGAAGATGCTGTGATATGCAAATGATTAGCTTTTCAGGGTATTCACACAAGGCTGGCTCCAGTGGTGACACCTACAATGTGCTGACATGAGGAAAGTTTCCAACCGATTTCTCAAACACAAACAGCAGTTGACCGGCGTTGCCTGGTAAAACATTGTGATGCCTCGTGTATGGAGAAGAAATGCAAACTATCACATTTCGGACTTTGATAAAGGTCGGATTGTAGCCTATCGCAACTGCAGTTTATCGTACAGCAATATTTCTGCTCGTGTTAGTCGCAATCCAATGACTGTTAGCAGACTATGGAATTGGTGGGTTCAGGAGGGCAATATGGAACGCCGTGCTAGATCCCAATGGCCTCGTATCACTAGCAGTCGAAATAACAGGCATCTTACCCGCATGGCCGTAACAGATTGTGCAGCCACGTCTCAATCCCTGAGTCAATAGATGGGAACGTTTGCAAGACAACAATAATCTGCAAGAACAGTTCGACGATGCTTGCAGCAGCATGGACTATCAGCTCTAAGACCATGGCTGTGGTCACCCTTGACGCTGCATCACAGATAGGAGCGCCTGCAATGTTGTATGCAAGGACGAACCTGGGTGCATGAATAGCAAAACGTCATTTCTTCGGATGAATGCAGGTTCTGTTTACAGCATCAGGATGGTCGCATCCCCGTTTGGCGAAATCTTGGTGAGTGCACACTGAAAGTGTGTATTCGTCCGCCATACTGGTGTATCACCCGGTGTGATGGGAAGGGGTGCCATTGGTTACACGTTTCCATCACCTATTGTTTGCATCAAAGGCACTTCAAACAGTGGCCATTATATTTCAGATGTTACAACCCGTGGTTCTACCGTTCATTCGATTCCTGCGAAACCCTACATTTGAGCAGGATAATGCAGGACTGCATGTTGCAGGTCCCGTTCCGACTGCTGCCCTGGCCAGCACATTCTCCAGATCTACATCTATATCCATACTCCACAAGCCACCTGATGGTGTGTGGCGGAGGGTACCTTGAGTACCACTATCAGTTCTCGCTCCTTTTCCAGTCACATATTGTTCGCGGAAAGAAAGATTGTCGGTATGCCTCTTTGTGGGCTCTAATCTCTCTGATTTTATGTTCATGATCTCTTTGCGAGATATACGCAGGAGCAAGCAATATACTGCTAGACTCCTCGGTAAAGGTATGTTCTCGAAACTTCGACAAAAGCCCGCGCCGATCGACAGAGCGGATCTCCTGCAGAGTCTTCCATTGGAGTTTATTCTTGGTATGGCAATTTTAATGTCCAGTAGTACAATTGCAGGATCTCACACTCTACTAAGATGGTAACCATTGTCTCGATTAATTAATTTGTTGTGCAGACAACTCTCTACGGTCTCTTAGTCACAGAGTCCCAAAATCCGCTGGCACTACATAACTTCTTTGTCTTGTCAAATTCAAAGTTATGTTTTCCACTGATGCTGTGCTCTGCCACAGCAGACTTGTCAACCAATCCCAGGTGCATGTTCCTTATGTGTTCCACGTAGCACAGAGATGCAACATTGCTTCTGTCCTATCTACTGCATACCACATTAACAAACCAATTTCATAAATTATGGATCAAGAAGGGGAAACTGCTCAGCAGACTAGCATTCTTACTTCAGTGTTGGGATAAGGAAATGATGCCACGATTTGCCAACTTATGGTATCCAGTCAATACGAACAGGACAAAACATCTTATGGCTAGCTCATTTAAGTCCTAGTACAAGAGAACATCTGGGGCACAAGGCCGGAACTCTAAAAGAATGCCAAGCGTCTGTTCGCTCTCCAGCTACATTTGGCTCCTTGTTTTCCAGCACACGCCTAGGAATGGATAGATGGCGATACGTATAATAGTAGTGAACTAATCAAGAAGAAAGCCATTGAGAAGCAGTGCAGCAAGTTCCTTCACGTCTGGGGGTGTGACCACAAAAAGAAGACAAAACTGGTGCTGACAAGGTGGTGATTAATCTGACGAATGGAGAACTAGATGAGCCAACGTTTTTCGCATTGTCGAAAGGCCTAAACTTCGCCCCAGTTCAAAAAACATTGCTAAAATGTGGCATTATCAGCAGTGTGGAACATGCCATAAGATGGCTCCCTTCAAAGACCACAGAGAAAGTAAGAAGAGAGACAGGCAAAGTACTCGATAAGGCAAAGATGCCAAAGAACAATCTTTCACCAGCAGAGCACAGGGCACTACAGGCATTTTGGGAAGATCAAGATATAGTGCTCCTAGCAGTGGACAAAGGGAACGTGAATGGTTCCTGAAGTCAGAAGATTACTGGCAAAAAATTGACGTCCTCCTGCCAGATCCTATGTACAAACAAGTGGGAAAGGATGTGACTGCATCAGTGACATGCAAGACCATCAAGTTGCTCAACAACTCAGGACCGGAAAGGAACACTATCAGAAGATTGTACCCAAGGACTCCAGCACCACAATGACTTTATGGAGTTACCAACCATCTGGCTCAGCTGTAAAAATGACTCTTAGGGAACTGTCCTCACCATGTGAAGTTCATAAAAGTACTACTAGGACTGTGCCTAGACATAGAAGATCTGTTAGTCAGCTTTGACAAGCCGCTGGAAGATCCTCTAATACTACTTGAGGAACACTTCGATGAGCACAGTCAAACTCTTTCGGCATGTACTAATCACCACCTACTTCAAATTTGGTGGGGAGTTCTATGAGCAAATAGATGGGGTTACGATGGGGTCCCCCCTAGCACAATGCATTGCTCATTTGTACGTGGTGTACTTTGAAGAGGTAGCATTGGACACTGCTCTACAGAAACCGAAAGCATTCCACAGATATGTGGACGACACCTTTGTAGTATGGCCATATGAAAAGAAAAAACTACCAGAGTTCCTGCAACACCTAAATAGGATACACGAGAACATCAAGTTTACCATGGAGGTAGAGGAAAATGGAAGCTTACCCTTCCTGGACATTTTGATTACTAAGAACACAGGAGGCACAGTGGGACACTCAGTGTACAGGAAGACAACTCATAAGGATCTGTATCTCAATGCTATGAGTTGTCACAATCCAGTACAATCTAACTCTGCACTTAACACCTTGGTATGTAGACCCAGGCCCATTTGTAACAAGAACTTACTGGGTTAATTACAACATCTAAAGGAAACTTCAGTACAGACAGGTACAGCGAGACACAAATAAGATCTTTCAAGAACGATAACAAGAGACGAGGAGAGAGAGCAGAAGACACTATGTTGTGCGTTTCTGCCATATGCGGGACCCACAATAGCCAAGATCACAAGAATCCTTAAGAAACAAAAAGTGAAGACCGTATTTCACGCAGCAAGGAAAACCAAGAATATTTGTGGATCGATCTAGGTCCCACTAGGACTGATGAGACCAGGTGTTTATAAAATTGGTTGCAAACGTGGTATGCAATACAAAGAGCAGACACAATGTTTTATCTCACAGTGCCACATGCGACACAAAAGAAACGTGCAGCTGGGAGAGGTACTCCAAGTTCGTTATGTCAGAATACAGTATCAGTGAAAAACATACCTTCGAATTTGAAGAGACAAAGAAGCTATGTAGCACTAACAGATTTTGGGACTCTGATCAATGAGGCCGTAGAGATTCGTCTGCATGACTAATTAATTAATTGAGATGATGGTTACCATCTTAGTACAGAATGAGATCCTGCAATTAGTAAAATTCAACAAGAGTACTTCCATGTGGAAGGGACCGCAGCCAGGGCAGTTACGAAGAGACACCAGGGCTCAATGCCAGCACGCACATCCCCCCCTGCCTCCCCTCAGCAGGCGAGGGGGCTGGTCAGCAGGAAGAATCTGACAGTGGTCCAGCGGCTATACAGGAACATGGCAGTCAGCATCCTGACACTTCGCCTGAAGATAATGGACACACAATCAATAGAAACATTGCATTTAGATGACAAGATCAGTCAGCTGATAAACCCTGAAGATTTCATAGAAAAAAAAATTAATTAAAAATGCAAAGTCCAGGTTGGAATATCAATAATAGACAGAGCTGTCAGAGACAGTGATTATATATGCTCAAGTTATGAGTGATTGTAGAATGTATGTGTGTCTTTTTCTAAGGATGGCTATGGTCAAAAAACACACTTAAAGAGTAAGACTGGAAATACTGGAGCGGCAGGTGTGCCGTGCTCTATATTACAGCTGCACAGAAGAGTGGAGTGGTGAGGAGAAGGCAGCATTGGCCACTTGCCACAGTGCTGGAAGCATTGACCTTATGCTAGTTTACAGTAATGCTTTGTCTCTATGGTTATAAATGAGTATCTTGCAATTAGTGCTAATTTTCTCCACTTCTGCCTGCATGAGTAAAATAGCTTGGTTAGGGTGTGGACAAATGAATATCTGCTGGCATAAATAATATAACCCACCAAATGCATCACATGACTTTTGTCCTCTATGGCTACATGTTCCTGGACCTGACTGCTCCAAGGGGGGTAAAAAAGGGTGGGGGGGTTAATGCACATGACTGCCAATATACCGTATCTTTACACTCATCTAAGCACATTCAAATAGTAATGTAGGATTCAAATTAACTACAAAGCAACACCACCCTGTTTTCTTTCAGAACACAACACAACACCTGATTAATAGAAGAATGCAATTCCAAACTGGACAACTATGATTTAATCCAGCTGAAACAGCTACCCAGATGGATAGTACCAATTTAATAGGACTTTATGAGGTGAATGGCATTTTTTTTCAGGTTCTAAGTTGTCTATTTATGTGCATAATTTTGGTTAACTTTTCCAGAAGCTGCTGAAAGTACTCTTATACATCCACTCACCTATGCTCAAACAATACTGTGAAGTATATCAGTTCATACACATATTTAGAACAAAGTCAGACTCCCTGCACCCAGTACATCCTTTGATCCAAGTTTCCTACCTCCTGCCAGAACAATTCTTTTTTCTGAGGAAAGCTTATCCTATTTCGGTCATCATGCTCTAATGCAAGGCTTCCCAAAGTGTGGTCTGCAAACCTCTTAGGGGTCCACCGATTCTTTCAAGGGGATCTGTGTCACCTTTAACCGAAACTTGTAAAAGAATGACTACAATTATTGATTAGAATAAATGGAAAATTAAATTCATTACTATTTCCTACATTTGAAAAATCCATTTAAGTTTACATGAGGTCATGTTCCCACACAGTGATTGAGGTTTCCAAGTGAGGACCTGTTTGTCAGAGTGTTTGATGCCACATATGCAGTCCAAAACATCATTCAATGTTAAACTTCCTGAACTTACTTCGTCAATGCACAACCTCTTATTTGCTTTTTCACCAGTAAATTACTTCCAACAATGATTGATCACTAAAGTCGGGATAACTGAAGAAACGAAGAGTTTCTACTTCACCTTCATAGCAAGGGAAGCTTCTGGTGGGCATTAATGTGGAGGGAGGACAGCCAAATGAAGAACAGGCACATAAAATGTCACAGGTGGATTTATCATGTGAAGACTCTGAAAGTGCTCCATTAGTCACAGTATGTTGTGGAAGTGAAATAACAATGAAATACATTTAGAAATGGTCTTCATTGAGACAGATGGGGTAAAGCTCAGCGTTTCATTTGTGTTTGAGTCCTTCCAAACAGTTTGATTGTTCCAGTTATACTGCACCGTCACTTTGAGGATACTCGTGCAGTCTAAAGACATTGATTTTTCACTTACTGTGCTCATCATAGGGAGCAATGTTATTACAGTAATGTAATGAGAAATTGCCAGTATAATATTACTGGTATTTTTTATGCAAGGCAAGGCAGTATTATCAAGCAGTTTCAAGACTCAAGGGTGTCATCTGCTAATCTCTGCTACACTAGGCATTGTTGAATGCTTTAAAATCAGATAAATGCCAAGTGTAACAGACACCAGAAGATCACATCCTTGAGTGTCGAAACTGTTGTGATCTCATCGCCTTTTGTTGTTTCATACTCGTCCCGGTCTAGTCGTCAGTAAAGATACTGGTGCAGGTATCAAAGTAAACTGTAACAACTAGTCAGAGTAATAATACAAGTTTTATTGACTGAAACTGATAATACTCAACTTAAGAACTCAAGCCTGTTTCTTCTTTTCTCTCACTTCCCATGGCGTCATCCATATGAGGCTAGCTGTGCTGTGACCTAGTTACTGATAAGTTCGTAGCCGCCTTCTGACCTAGTACTGTCCTATTTCTGTCTTCGTAGCTGCCTAGTAACTGTGAGTTCTCACCAGTAGCGGACATATTCCTGAATAGTAACAGCTGGGTGTCCAGACGTACATCGGCCTAGATATAGCCGCTTGTAGAGGGCGCGCATCTCCGGTTACTCCCTCCAGGATGCACGGCACCTGCTGCCTTCTCCACAATCGTTCTCTACATCTGGTGTGTGGCGCTGACTTTACGCCACAACAGAAACTTGTTCATAATATTGTCATCTTGGCTATTCCCATTATATTAAATTAATAATATAGTAATAAGGACAGTTTACAACTCACTGCAAAGACATGGTGACAAGCTGCGAAAGGCACCTAAAGAAGACACACACAAACAACACTTTCAGCTATCGGCCATGGCCTTCTTCAGAAAATAGAACATTCACGAAATCACACAGGCACACAACACAATCATACAACCGTCACCTACAGCTTCCTCACTTGGTGATCAAAGTGTGACAGCCGGAGGTGACGGTTGTATGACTGTGTTGTGTGCCTGTGTGATTGCGTGAATGTTCTATTTTCTGAAGAAGACCATGGCCGATAGCTGAAAGTGTTGTTACATGTGTGTCTTTCTTATGTGCCTGTTGTCGGAACTTATGTGCCTGTTGTCGGATCTCGTCGCCACGTCTTTACAGAGAGTTGTAAACTGTCCTTATTACTATATTATTAATTCCAACCAGGACTTTCCATTATTACATTATATTGTTTAAGAGGAAGGTTAGCTGCTTCTCAAAACTGCACGAAAACTCGTGCAAAAGCAAATAATGAAAATTTCTTAAAAACTTCGTTGTTAGTAAGGTATCAAGTGGCAAAGCTCATACCATTGCAGGAACTCTCATAAAATGCAGTAAACCTTGTACCTTCTATGCTGCTATCAAACAATACTCTCAAGAGAGGCATTGTTGACATGTCATATGACTAGTTCTCACATCCAATACAAACCATTTTCTCTTGAATTAAATCAATCTGCTGACATTGCAGAATTAACTACTTTATTGGCTTTTGTCTGTTATGAATACTAAGGATGTTTCACAAATGACCTCTTATTGTACAAACCACTACCTGCCAATACAACAGGTGCTGAAATATTCTGTTTATTGGATGATTTAAAGACCAACAAAATTTCATAGTTCAATTGCATTGGTGTGAACACAGATAGTGCAAAAGCTATGACTGGTCCAACGGTTGGAGCAAACCATGGAAAAGAAAGACAACTTGAAGAGCTGCAGTAGTGGTCATTGCGCTCCACGCAGACTTGTTTTGGCTACGAAACAAAAAACATTTTTTTCAAAGGAGGTACATTTCTGGTCAACTGCTGAAAGTAATACGAAATCACCAATTACAGAACAGTGTGATATTTCCTCAAAAGAATCAAGTACTTTAGAAGCACTGCTGCAACAAGTTCAAAAATAATAGAACTATCTGGTACATTGTTGTAAAATACATGATTAAATCAGGTTGCATGCAAACAGTGTACAAAGTCATTAAAAATTTATTGCTGCATATAAAGTTCTCTTTTACTGCTCACCATGTAGTGAGTGATCTTTTTTAGTAATGTACTTTAGAATGAAGTACCAGGTATATTCTGCTGCTTTTGAACCTGTTGCAACAGTTCCTGTACAAATACTTCATTGTTTAGAGGAAATATCACAATGTTCTGTATTTGGTGATTTTTGTATGACTTTGAGAAGTTGACCACAAATGAATCTCATTTGAAAAAATGTTTTGTAAACTGATCTGAAGATGATGACTTGGTCATTGAAAGCAATAACCAGTAAATAAAGGACTTTTTCAATAATTTGTGATCTAGGCTGTGATTTCCTGTTGGGAGTTTTCATCAAATTTCTCAGATCGATCGCCTGATCCTGCAAATGCCAATTAATTTTACAATTGTGAGAATGTGATTTTTTTTCTGTCTGCAGCTCAATCGTCTTCACGGTGAGTTGCTATAAATGTTCTGCAATGTTATGTTGATAAATATCTAGTTACCTGAACACCACCATATACCACATTTCACACCCATGTGGCACACCACATGTCAAAGACATCAATCAGAACAATTGAGAAGAAGTATGTGAACTTCAACATCATAAACAACTGAAACTGCCATGACAATCACCTGTGACTGAAAATTAGCTAGAATATAAATATGCTGCTACTGCTGTGGTACATGGTCCAAATGCCTGACTCTATATAGTAACAGAGTTCATTGAAATTATTTAGGATCAGATTTTTCAATCTGCACACTGAGGTTGTCACTCAGTTTATTCCAATATTTTCAGTCGACTGTGAGTAGTTTTTGCTCACTTACTTTCCTTTCTGCATTTTCTCACTAACATAAATTTACTGATCACCAGTGTAAAATAACAAATATATGTCAAAATTTTATGTTAGACAGTACATTCTATAAGTCACTTGAGCTGCAGTATTAATAAATCCATCACCTGGGCTTTTTGTGTGTCACAACACCTAGCACGCAGATAGGAAACTGATGACCAGCAGACGAGATCCAACCCAGGCTCGATTTCAGTCTCTCTCTCTCTCTCTCTCTCTCTCTCTCTCTCTCTCTCTCTCTCTCTCTCACACACACACACACACACACACACACACACACAGAGAGAGAGAGAGAGAGAGAGAGAGAGAGAGAGAGAGAGAGAGAGAGAGAGAGAGAGAGAGAGAGAGAGAGGGGGGGGGGGGGGGAGACTTCACACTGTCAGTATTATCATCAATACATCAGTATAATTCCGACAGAGTGAATAGTGCAGCATTGTCAATGATATAAATATTAATAATATACAGTACAGGTGCTCCTGTAGGGGTTCATTTTTTCATGACAGTTAAAGATATGTGGCACACCTTTTTTGTGTTTATATTTATTTACGTTTCTTGGCATTCTTTCTTTACTAGTGGTGTTAATTTTGCACTGGAAGTTTTTCAAGATAGCTATTGTAAGATGTCAAATGTTTACAACTGGTAAATAAATGAAAACATCTGAACATAGGGTGAACATAAAATGAATGTATTCTCAAAATTTGAGACATTATTTATTGATGTGATGGTCAGAAGATGGGGACTCCTCATATTGGTGCATTACCCCATAGACAATGTGATAGACAGCTAAAATTTTATACTTTGAGTGTTAGGAGGAGGCTATCATGTCATGTGACAAAGAGGCTCTTAAGGAAGTAGGTGAATCAGGTCTGTGGGTCAACAAAGGTTGCCCATGCCTGATCTGCCAGAATGCTATTTCCTTAAAATATCTGTGAAAGTATATAAATAGCAGATAGTTAATGCCCTGGCCCTAATTTATAACATGTTTGAAATGCAATTAGTGAATTACAAAGGCAGAAACCTTATGTGAGAGTCCAAAATTAAGCCATCAACCCGCTATTTTCCTGTCCTGTGTCAAATTCATGATATAATCATACAAGCTGATAACAGTTATCAGTAGATTTGTGTTCTGCGTGGAAGATGCATTCCAGAGGGTATGCCAATTACTTCAGGGCAACTATCAAACAAAGTAATTTTTGCTGGGTTGTCCCACATCCACAATTGCCGTGTGCACATTCAGACAGTGCAGTATGCATACCAGACATTCTGCAGTGGAGGATCATAGGAAAAAACAAAATCAAGACATTCACAAATCAATGTGGCCTGATGGCTTAATATGAAACGTTCGTGTTTCTATGATCTGGCGAATGTTTTGAGAGATTAAACAGTATCCTGAAGAGTGGCAGACAAGGTGTGCGGGAAGAGAGGACGGTTATTTAGCTGTAGGGCACATTGTCAACATAACAACTGTAAACTTGAGCAATGAGCCACTGTTTTCACAGATTTTGCCTGATTTGGTCTGGAGATTTAATATCAGTGGATTCGTACATGGAAGAAATGCAGAACATCGTTGAAGGACCCAGACCATTGTGTAAAGGAGACCAATATCAAGGAGGATCCCTAATGGTGAAGATAGGGATTATGTTGATCACTACTGTACTGGTGAATCAGCAAGGTTTATCCGTGATTAGGTATTAAGACATGATTTTGGGATCTTGAATGGTTGTTGTAAGGGGCTGTAGGCTCAGACTTTGAACTGACAGGATAACACTCGACAACTTAGAGCTTGGGTGGTTAACATTTTCTTGGAAACAGGATGCTACACACATGGTGTGGCCTGCTCTCCTAAATCCCATAGAGCACTAGTGAAATGGGTTGCAGCATGTCAGTATCCACTATTAGTAAATCGACCCACCCACCAGTTACTATTACAGTCCTGTCAAAGGCTTATCCTACCATCTGTTGAAAGCAGTCATGTGATTTACCAATTCTGCTGCAATCATTGCACAGCCTTCTATGTTGGTATGACTACCAACCAGCTGGCCATCAGCAAAATGGACCACCTTGTTGCATAGCATGCACCTGAGCACAATATGTTCAATTTCAATGGCTACTTCACAACTTGGACCATCTGGATCCTCTCTTCTGCCACCAGTTCTTCTGGATTGTGTAGATGGGAGTTGACCTTACAACACATTCTTTGGTCTCACAATCAATCATTACCTTAACCTAAGGTAACCTATCATCCCTATAGCCTCACACCTAACAGTCAGCCCATCTCCTCTTAATTCATGTCTCTTTTCCAACTGTGTGCCACCTATTTTGGTATTACTTTTAAACCATCTGCACCTCCCCTCTTAATGCCCCTGGCTCCCTTTCTTTACTGTTTTTGAAGCTTTATCTCACATTCCCATCCATCAGTGCCTTTACACTTTAGCCAGGTGGTGAGGAATGTTCTATTCCCAGCCTTGTCCTACATCCTTTCCCTTTCCCTCTCCACACCACAGCCTACTCATCGTCAGGATTCCAGTAGGGTGACAGCGGCCACTGTTTGCAGTCATGTGTGTATAAGTTTTGCCTGAATGATCTTTTGATTGTTGTGTGTTTTCTCTCACTGATGGAAGGTTGTGGCCAGAAATTAAAAATAGTGTGAATGTTATTGTCTTTTTTACTTGGCTGTCCATGGCTCAGTGATGGTCTCTATGGCGAGTTGTTCCCATCCTCATTTTGATTAACATTCAAACCTGGAATTTCCACTGTCAGGTTTAGTAGGTTCACTTGAACTGTAATGTTTGGCTGTGGCCTCATACACACTATTCATACATCAGTGTATTTTACTGAAAAATGTGTCAACAGCCTTACATTATGGCATAAAATTTGTGCCCCCGCCCCTTTTTTTTGACAAGAGCTGCAGACCTACATTAAGCTAATTTGGACTAATATATGAAATAATTGGGTTCCTTGTGAAGAAGAGGGCATTTTTGTCTATCAAAACTTAGGCCAAGTGAACCTAATAAACTTTAATATGCAACTTGTTTGACTGATTAATTTCAACCTGTACAAAGTAGTGATAAGTACATAATTTAACATATATTTTAGCTGGTATTTTACCAAATATTATTAGATAATGCATACTGCAGTAAGTAATTTTTAGACATGTATTCGAAGGAGTATGAAATCACTATCATAATTTTCATTTGTTCAAGAATATTAATGGAAAAAATCTAGAGAAAAGGTTTAATAATGTCAAAATTCCATTTGTTGATCAGCTTTTCAATGGTAATCTAAGTTCATAAAGTTACCTCACACAATTATTCCAGTAAGAACATTGACACTTTACCCTGAGCTTTGTCTGCACAATCTGAAGTGGGTAAGTCAATACCGTGGCAACAGCTTTTGCCACAGCTCCCATAAGAAAGTAGACCCAACCACTTGTTTCTGTTGGCCCATACACAGCTCTCATGTGCCTTTTCAATGACTCGTACACCATAAACTGAAGTGCAGGGTTCACAACAAGTAATAATGATGGCAGAGCACCACTCCATAATGACCCAACACCTTCATTGCGAGCTACTCTCATAAGGCCATCTATATAAATAGGGGGGAAAAAAGAATTAATACTGCTACACACTATACAAGTTATTGGTAATGAACAAGAGAAACAGCAAGTAACTAACAATAAGACAAACATTCATCATTAAGTTAATGATTTCTTGAATGACATTAATTATTATTTTAAAATCAGTGTTCCAGCCATAAAATTTGTTACTATGCAACAATATTAGTTGTAAATTATTACTTTTTTTATTTTGATGCAATATGTTTTACTTTAATCATGTAGTATTATATCAGTTTATACTAGCTACAATGATCATTATCTATTTTTCTTCATGAAAACTAACTTTAGCTCAAAAATTTTACAAGAATCTACAGAATATAGGTATCTGATGTAAGATCTTAGGCAAACAACTAACATGAAGAATACAGCAAGTGCCCTAATAAAAAATTCAAGACACTTTGCTCAGTACAAGAGGGGTAAAAATAAGCCACTATATTGATATATGTCCTGGGTTATCTATAGCAGGGGGTGGGCACGAGAGCTGCTTGCGTGGCTGCCCGCGAGCAGCGATAGCCGCGAAGGCAGCGCTGAGCGGCCTTGAGAGCCAGCAGTGGGGTAGCAGGGCTGTGCACAGTGCACAGGTAAGGGGACAACTGTGCAGCTGTGAGGGCACTTTGTTGAGCAAGGACAAGCTGAAATACTTACTGCACGTAGAAAACACATTAGGTCATTTCAAGCTGATGCAGCTTCCGTGAAAAGGGCACCGGTACAATCATATCTGCCACAGCATGAAGTAAGTGTTAATAGCGCTTACCCGAAAATTGTGTATCCTGTACCATGCAATGGTTGCTCATGTAAGGATGAAACACAGTTTTGAACCACTGTAAAACATTCTTTCGTGGCCATAAATAGGACATAGACGTAAAGAATTAAGATAAGACTCTTATTCTAAATTTTACGTTATATTTTCATAGAATTGTGTAGATTTCTTTTTTTAAACAAAATGTAACAAAACTGAACTTTCTGCAACCAAAAACCTGCTTCATTACAATGACGAGAAACTGGGTGGTCAGTCAGAAGGTAACAATTATTAAGGTTCATTACATCCTTAGGAAAGGGTGAAAACTGACACCATTCTGAAGGGGGAAAAAATTCCAGAACTCAAGACCTGAGAGCAATGGAAAAATTTCCCTGCCTATGCCAGTGGTACCACAACGAAGTTGTCCTGGTACGATAAAGAACTTCTCAAAAATAACCAAATAAGTTCCTGGGAAAATTTGTAAGCTAAAGGAAAATAAAATATCCCTGATGCGGGCAGCAAAAACCTAGGAGCTATTAACATAAGTATAATTTATCAAGTGTAAAACAAAAACCTCCTCCCTGGAGGAAGTAAAAGGGATAACTAAACTTAACTCCTATGATATATAGAAAAAATAAAGGGGAAGAAACTCTATGATCACAAAGCCTATCAGTTTTCTCACTTCAGAGGAGAGGTACTACGAACAAAAAAGAAATAAGCATTAATTTACATCATTCTGGACTTATTTAAAATGATTTCGAACCAACATCTCGAAGTTATCGAGAGTGAGTGGTTCCGTGTGGTGTAGTTACGTGTGCGGCTAGTCGACTATGAGTGGGGGGCTCTGCTGGCTGGCGGAGTGGGGGGGAGCCGCAAGCAGGCCATGTGAGCCGCTGAGAGCGCTCGTGAAACGGCATTTGCCCAGCCCTAATCTATAGATATTCAACTTTTTCTAAGAAAATTGCATTTGCAGTTTGTAGCATACTTAAGTTGCCTTTCAGTACATAACAAGCTTACTAAAGTGTTGGGACTGTGGATAGCATTGCAGCTTCACATTTTTATGCCTCACATTTTTTCCTCCATTTTCTCATCATTTCTTAGAAGATTATCGCACTAGGCTTTGTTGCAGTATATGTTGAAATGAGCTTCTTATTCATCTACTAATTGCCTGTTTTCTGTGTGACTAACAATGGAAAATCTGATTGGAATGTCATTAATGGAGTACTGATAATAAATCACCATAAAGACAATCGCTGATGTGCTGACAGGCACGATAAATAGACAACCTCATCCACACAACTAAGTTTTCGGCCATAGCCTTCATCAGACAAAGAAACACATACATTCATACAATCACTCAGACATCTATACACACACAACTACCACATCTGGCTGCTCCAGCACTACAAGTACCTTAACAGTGAGTGAGGAGGGGAGTGGAGGGGGAAGGATGCCAGGCAAGAAGGGGGGGGGGGGAGGATGTAAAGTCCCACATTGTATGATGGATTGCAAAGACTCTGAATGGTGGGAATGTGAGATGCAGCACTGAATGCAGTGAAGAGAAGGGATGGGAGAGGATAAAAGGGGGGCTGCAGGGCTGTGTGGAGAGGGAGGTGTTTTTTTTTTTTTATCATTTCAAATACCCCTCCCCCCATACACCTCCCTTTCATCCTCTCCCACCACTTACCTTCACTGCAATCAATTCTGCATATCACATTCCTTCCTATCAGAGACTTTACAATCCCCATCACACTCCATCCCCACCCTTACCTGGCATCTTTCCCCTTCCACTGCCCTCCTTACTCACTGTCAAAATGCTTGTAGTGCTGGAGTGTATAGTTATCCAAGTGATTGTGTGAATTTGTGTGTTTCTTTTACTGTCAAAGACTATTGCCACAAATTTAGTTGGGTAAATGAGATTGCCTTTTTTCATGCCTGTCAGAGGCTCAGCAAAGTCGTAATCTATCCTTCATTATTTAAACTCTAAATCAGAAGTTGACAACTGGTGGACCGTGGTAGGCCAATAACTGGACCGCCAAAAGTATTTTCAAATATAAGTTATATATTGGAATTAGTAAAAAACACTTTCTTCTAGATAACAATTTGTATGAGAGCCACTCTTATAGTTTTTTCTAGCATTTCACAATTAACTGCTGATAATTAGAACCATAAATGTTTATTACAGCTAGATCAAATAAATAATTGTCATATGTGGTACGCTTGAGAGTAGGGGAGACCGGTGTAATGGCGCCATCTTAAGCATAAACTATTTTTGTTTGACTCAGAGACCTGTATATTTTACAAATTAAAATGGAATTGCATTCTGTGATTAGTTATCCAGTCATTGTATTTTTTATGCTTTCTGCGTCACTCTAAAACCATAAAATTTAAAAAAGTTTACACAGTGGCGGCATTACCCCATACACTGGGGTAATTCTGCCACCCTCTTGGGGTAATGACGCCATATGCTTGAAAACTAAAAAAAATCACTGGAAATGCAATAAAATATAGTTTGAGTTAAATGTAAGTTTGTTAAACCAAAAAATATAATCAATACATGTTTCAAATACACTTATAAACATGGTAGGTAGTCCAAAAAAACTTACTTAGGCCTACACAATAAAGTTTCTTAATAAATTTAATCTATGCTAAACAATAATTAATAATGTAATTTAATAATGTAATTTAGAAACAAAATTAATTAGAATCCTGCCAAAAATAAGGTATTATGTAGTTTATTTTAAAACTGGCAAAAATCACCTAGATAATTATTTGCGGAGTCTGCACCACTACATTCCAAGTGGGCCCATTTCCCACACATTTTGCACCTATACCAAAGTTCATTAAAACCATACTCCCCACAAACGAGGCACAGCTCAATGTCTTTTGAACGGATGTAAAAGGCATCGTCAACGTCGTCACCACCACCACCACCACCACCACCACCACCACCCCCCAACGCTTTCTCGTCTAAATCCATGTTATCTTCACTTGAAGATTCTTCAAATTTTATTCTTCAGCTTAACACTTTCGCTGTGGCTGACGCTCATAAGCGACCGCGCTCAATGTAGGATAGCGTCAGCCGCAGTGAAAGTGTTGAAGACAATTTTTTTGCTTTCTTGGGTGGGACGTCATTTTTACTGTCTTTTTTTACCCTAGTTTTCTTCTTTTCAGATTGTATTTTGACACAGTTTTCGCACTACTTTCTAAAAGTGTAATTGCTGCTCTTTTGGCAGCTAACTTTTTCTTAGAATTTTGTTCAATTCTTTTGGCTTCACTCTGTTCTAGAGGAGCTTTCATCGGACTGGAAAGGATAACAGCTCAGTGACCTTTTCGCTTTGAGTTTTCTTTGACCTGATTAACAGCTGCTTTGGGAATTGGTGATAACTTATCTAAAACTTGAGAAAATACATTCACATCTTTAGACCTAGGTCCTGAAGATGTTCCAGAGCAACCACCAATCCATCTACATAAACGCCAAGCTCTTCACAATCTAATACTGTGTTGTGTGTCTCCTGTGGGCATCTTCCCAATTGAGGGCTATTTGAGTTGTGACGATCATCTTCAGATATGCTGTCTGTGTTAGAACGACTGACTACTTCATCTTCTTGTTCATCAATCACCAAAGGCTGTATAAATTGAGGTGGCACAAAGTCCTCATCTTTAAATCTGTCAGTATTTGTTGGGAAGATTCCAGTGCTTGCAAACCCAGAAACACCTTTTTCAATAGTTGCCACATTCATATATGCAGCATTGAAAATCTTAGCAATGTCGTATGGTGTTATCTTCCTGTACACATGTGATCACATGAATTTGTCACATTCTCTGTCGAATGAACTTTTCAGGGGGCAGAAAAATGTAACATCAAGAGGTTGCATCCTATGAGATGTGTGCAGAGGGATTGAGATCATATGAATGTGGTTTGCACGACAAAACTTATACGAATCCAGGGATATGTGGCTCCCGTGATTGTCTAGTACCAAGAGAACGGGCTCTTGTTCTGATGGCTTAGCAAACATATTAAAATGTTTAAGCCAGTCAAGAAAAAGTTCTTCATTTGACCGTCCCTTGTGAGAGCATTTATACAGTGCACCTGCCAGTCCACCTCTCTCAAGTAAGGGCGTCATCCTCTTTCTGGGGAAAATAAACATTGGGAAGTACATACTGCCCCGACGCACTCATATCACATACACCTGTAATAGTGCGTCCTCTCTCCCACCTTGTCACTCCTCCAACCTGTTTTTCCACCTTTAAGCCCTAAAATATGGCTTGGTTTTTGAAATGAAGAGATATCAGACTCGTCCATATTGTAGATTCTGGATGTTTCAAGATGATATTTATCCATAATTGAGTTTAGGTTTTTGAAAAATATGTCAACTTCCCCTTTATTGAATCCTGTCACTCTGCTGATGCTCGTTGGAGATGGTTTACGCAATGAAACTTCTGGATTTCTTTGCCGAAATCCTGATAGTCTTCTCCCACCATTTATCTTTCTCAGTTGAATGTGTGTTTAACTTTTAGTTCCTTGGCCAAATCAAACCTTCTTAAACCTGTAATGGTAATTCCATAAAAGAGATTACCTAGTTCAATGACTCTTTTAGCGAGTTCTACTTCCTGTTCCTGGCTAAAACATGAGGGTCTACCCATCCTGGGGCTAGAGGTTTAGTTGTTTCTTAATCTGTCTCAAAGTGAAGATCGAGGTATTTTAAATGCTAGGGCGACACTTTTAACTGAGTTTCCTTCAGCAACTTTATTTATAGCTGCCTGTAAGTCTTCTTCAGTCCATCTTGCTTTCAGGATGGTGGCATTACCCCTTTCCAGGATGGCGCCATTACCCCGGTCTGACAACATGGCAAACAAAGAAATAGAAAAATAAAAAGTAAGGACAGTAATATGTGACCAATTATCTGTATATTACATACATACCAAACTTATATGACTATTTATAATGCAATATAAACATACCTCACATAGACTGAAGGTGAAAAATTACAAGAAATTTGTAAAGAAAAAAAAACTAAAATCATTCCTCACACTAAATCAGTTCACTGACAACTATGGCCGCAACAGGCACAACTTCGGGTGTTGTCCGCTAGGTTGCAGCACCTGTCACGGCACTCTCTTACCAACGGTTTATTTTACACATGTAGGGTGGCGGAATTATCCGGAGTGGCACCATTCCCCCGGTCTCCCCAACACTGACAAGCGACGGCAGAAGGAACGACGCTGCCCATCGGTTATCCGCTTAAAAGCTTTGTACACAAAAACCTTAATTAACACAGAAATTCTATAAATCGACTTCATACTCAGTCTCTGAAACCTGTATTTAAGCAGACAGCGCATAACAATTTAAACACTATTTTTGCGATTCTAACAAATGAAAGCCTGAAGCTACTTTGTGAAAAATGGGCGAGTCCAATCGGCGGCGGCAATCTCTGACAGTAGAGTCCGCCGAAACATAATTTGTGGCTGAAACCGAAACCGTAATCGAATATTCGGCTCCTCTTCTAGTTTCGGTCTAATCCAAAACGGTAACCAAAACTTTTGCAATTAAGTTAAAATTCCTGTATATTTAGGTTACACCACAAATAATTAGTTTTTCCACATTCTTCAAGATCCGCTGCTTGTACTACGCCTTCTTGAGTGGGTGTAAGCCTGATCAGGAGTCCGCAGAAGGTGATAGGAGAGATGAACAAGTTTAGACAAATCGACGGTACTTCTATTAAAGTACTTCCAAATTTGATACCTTTCTCCTCGTTGTGAAATTTTCTACCCAAAAAAAAGAATGAATCTAAAGAACTCAAATTTTATCCTGATTTCATCAATAGTTCTTTCGATCTCATGCTTAGTGTTTCGTTATTATTGAGGCTTATAACATTTCTTCTGCAGTGACATGGTTTATGAATAGGATAAAGTTGATGGTGAAAATAGGAAGCGTTTGCCTGAGTGGACTGCCTGAGAGACCTGGTACTGTTCCAGTTTCCCCTCATATGTAACACAACTGTCACTTTTGTGAAAAGTTCCGATTTAAAACGAGAATACGAAACAACTCATCAGCAATTTCATAAAAATTTTCCACTGGGTAATGAAGCTCGCCAAGGAAACTTCGCAGCTTCTTACGAAAAAAACATGGTCTTCCTGCAGAAGCAGCAATGCGTGTGTGTTGGAAGCTTAAAAAACACCAGAAATCATTATCATATTCTGAGATGATAAAATGTTGGAAATGGTCTTGGCTCGTTTTGAAGAGAAGGATTTAGTTGCCACAGTCAAGGTATTCCATTGTTGGCAAGAAATAATACAAGAAGAACCAAAATTTTGGCTGCCGACAATGAAAGTAGTTTGCTCGAACTTCTGCAGTGCTACGCCATAGCACTTGATGAATCATGCGACATAGCTGATGAAGTCCAGGATGCTGGGCTACTATCTCATCAGTGAATAATTCACTAGGCAGTCCTTTACTTGTAACTCTGAAAGAAGTTATATAAGGAAGTGATGGACAGGTCCACCAAGTTGATTAATTTTATGAAGTCTCGTTCTTCTTTTCAGCTCAGACAGTTAAAAGAGTTTTTCTTTTTTGTGTGATTCGGCACATTCTAACTTACTGCGGCTAAGTTCGTTGGCTAAGTAAAGGTCACCTCTCCAAGGAACACCACCTTGACGAAGCACTGTCCGTGTGGGTGGAGAGGCTTGCGCATCTGTGTGAAGCTGAGGGCTATACCGAAGGTAGAGAACCTACTGCCGGAAAGGCCTCAGCTGATGGATCTGACTAAGAGTGTCCCACAACGTCCCGTCTTCCTTATTCTCTCCCAGTCCTTTCCCAATTCCTTTCCAAACCCAAGGTGTGATGCGATCCATGCCAAGGGGTGCGTGGCACATGGGTGGATGTGTCTCGAACGGAGCCTCAGGGATACCGGGCGACCTCCCTGAGTAAGTAGTCTTGCACCGCATGGGGTTATCGTGGTGTGGACCATATAAATCCCCCAATCTCGTGGGACTAAGATGAACACAGAGAAAGAAAGTATTTTAAAAGAATCTGAGGGGCAATCTGAGACCTCAGATACTCAGACATCGGGATCAGAACCAATGGAGTGCACTCCTACTTCTGAATCAGGGTCTAGACCCGAGCAAGAAGTGGGAACTGTAACACAGAAGTTGGACCAGATTAGGATTAAGCCTTGTCTGGGGCTCAGAGGAGGAAACTTCTCAAGGAACAGAAGCAAAAGGAAGGAAAAGAATGGCTTCCTAAGCATAAGTGGAGGGAATCAAAAGGGCTTGAGCCCAAGACCCCCAAAAAGAAACTGCCTCAGGTCGAAGGGGATTAACAGATCCCCTCGACGTCCAAGACAGGTGGCAAGAGGGTTAGGAAGGAATCTAAGACTCCTTCCTCTCTGGACATGTGTGACCCTAAAAGGCTGAGGCAGGAAATAGGGAAACAGACCTATAGTACTGCAGTCTCAGTCTTTAGAATGGCAGTTGTCCAAGAAGGATACCTACTGGTGAGCATCACCTCGCAGCAGGAGCAGCTCGTGCAGATGGCCCTCTTTGAGGAGATTGGGGGGGGGGGGGGGATGCTGGTCCAGGACCCAAATTCAGGAGGGTCTATCTAGATCACGGTGCCCTCATTATTTTTGTCTGCGAGGGGGAGCACTCAGCAGAATGGCTTAAGAACAAGGTGCCCATGATATCCCCGTGGGAGGATGCAAAGCTGCTGGTCAAGACAGCAACCAAACTCCTGAAGACCACAAAGGTATCAATATGGGTACCAAAGATCCTTAAGGATGTCCCTCCAAAGACTCTGTTCGAGAAAATAAGGGTCCAGAACCCAAAAGTCTTGACAGAGAATTGGACGGTAATTAACCAAAAGGTCGTTCCGGAAGGACAATCCCTGGTGGTGGAGGTCGGAGAGAAGTTCCTGAAGGCAATGCGAGAGCAAGGCCTGAAACTGTTTTTAGGCTTCTCGCAGGTCACTGTTAGGGTAATCGAAGACCTTAAAGGCAATAATGGCAGCAAGATGGGGACTGGAAGTGCTGCAGATAAACCTGCAGCACAGTAAAGGGGATACTGCTGCCCTGAGCCGTCGCCTGGGGAGACAGGAGGTGGACGTGGCCCTGATACAAGAACCCTATTTATACAAAGGGGGTGTATCGGGCCTCGGTGGTATTGGAGTTAAGCTGATTTATGCTAGAAATCTAAAAAACTCCAGAACATGCATTTATGTTAGAAATGGAATCCCTTTCATGCCAATGATGGATATTCCCCCCCCCCCCCTCCAGGGACTTGGTGACCATCAGCATGCTGCAACATGAGGAAGGCATCACGGGGGAAATTCTTTTGGCCTCAGCATACCTTCCTTACGAAGACAGCTCTCCTCCCCTGGAAGTGATGAGACTGATGGAAGCCTGCCATCGGCAAGATGACCAACTGTTGGTGGCATGTAACACCAATGCCCACAATCTAGTGTGGGGCAGCAGGGACACCAACAGTAGAGGTGAGCACCTTCTTGAATTTCTCCTATCTAACAACTTGGAGATCCTAAATAGGGGTGATGAACCTACATTCAGAAATAGTGGAAGGGAAGAAGTAATTGACATTACCATTGGTTCCATGATGATGGGCAGTTATGTCAGTGGCATGTGGTCTTGGTGCCATCATCATCAGATCACATGTATATTAAATTCAAGGTTGAAATGGGAATGAGACAGATCACGGCCTATAGAAATCCCAGGAAAACAGACTGGGAGAGATATAGGAGAGACCTTGATTTCAGCCTATCGAAAATTAAAACCTCAATAAGGAATCCAACAGAGTTTGAGGAAGTAGCAGAGGCCGTAACCTCTGCTATAGTGACCTCATACCAGTACAACTGCTCAATCACTAAGACGTGCACAAAGAGGAGCGTGCCTTGGTGGAATAATAACTTGGAAATGCAAAGGAAACAGGTACGAAGACTATTTAACCTTGCGAGGCGCAAAGGACAATGGCCAAATATTATGAGGCCCTTGTCAATTACAACCTTGCCATCAGACGAACAAAGGAGGCATCCTTACTAGAGTACCAACTAATCCAGGAGAAACATTGAGAAAGGAGGATGGGAAGTACACAAAGACACCACATGAGATGCTGGAACTGCTCCTCAAGACTCACTTTCCTCAATATACTCTGGTGGATAACACAGACCAGAATGTGATCCCTGAGGGATAACGGTTCTCAGGTATCCGCAAAGAGCACTGGGATTTGGCCAAGCAGTGTGTCTATCTCAGTAAGGTCCGATGGGCAGTGGGAACATTTCAACCGTTCAAGTCACCTGGCCCTGATGTAATCTTTCCAGTTCTCCTGAAACAAGCAAGCGGGAGAAAATCTTATAAGATTCCTATGCACGTTATTTAGGGTTAGCCTAGCAGCACAAATCATTCCCAATGTCTGGAGGGCAGTTAAGGTTGTCTTCATTCCAAAGCCAGGGAGAATTGATCATACCAAGGCCAAGGATATTAGACCAATCAGCCTGTCCTCCTTTATTCTTAAGACATTGGAAAAGCTGGTTAATATACATGTTGGAGATAGGAGGTTAAGTAGGGCTCCTCTACATTCGCACCAATAAGCATATCAGCCAGGTAAATCATGTGAGACAGCTCTCCACCAGCTCATTGGGAAGGTGGAGAAAGTACTGCACTTTCAAGAAATAGCCCTGTGTATCTTCCTGGACATCAAGGGGGGGGGGGGGGCTTTTAGCAACACAGCCTTCAATTCCATGGTTAGGGCAGCAGAGGTGCATGTCCTAGGGACCACTATATGTAGATGGACTAGAGCCATGCTCAGTGGAAGAAAGGTACAGGTTACCAAGATGAATGAAAAGATGGTAATCAACACCACTAGGGGTTGCCTGCAAGGAGTTCTTTTCCCTTTATTGTGGAATCTAGTGGTGAATGAACTCATTGGAGAATTAAACTCTAGGCAGTACTTTTGCCAAGGATACACAGATGGCCTTGTCATAGTAATACTTGGCAAATTTGGTGACACAGTCAGGAATATGACATAAGGTGTGTTGGACATTATGCAAGACTGGTGCAGAAAACAGGATCTGGGGGTTAATCCTAAGAAGACTGTTGTTGTACCATTCACAAAGAAGCATATACAACATTCAAGTTGGAATCTAAAGCTTTTTGACAAAGCTCTACCTGTGAAGGGGACAGTAAAATATCTGGTAAGTACCAGGAGAGCTTGTAGCAAAAACTAGGGCTTGAGACCCAAGAGTATGTAATGGATATACACCATGGTGATTAGACCCAGGATCACCTATGAGGCAGTCGTGTGGTGGAAGAAGGTAGAACAGCAGGTTGCTGCTAAGGAGTTTGGTGAGGTGCAGAGATTAGCCTGCTTAGCCATAACAGGCGGAATTAGCAGCACACCAATTGCTGGGATGGAAACCATGCTGGATATGCCCCCATTACACCTTTGGGTCAAGATGGAGGCAGCGGCTGCTGCATACAGGCTCAAATCTGGCAAAAACTGTAACTCTTTGGTATATCTAGGATCACACACTATAATAGTGATATATAGGAAATGTTGGGGAAATGCTGGCCAACTATAATATAACACCCATATTACTTCAACAAGCCTTTCAGTATAACAATTGGAAGTAGGGAGCAGTGGGAGAAAATAGTTTGACACCGTACGGGGGACATTGGTTCACTGACGGGTCGAAATCAGACCAAAGCGTTAGGGCCGGGGTATAAGGGGTGCAGCCAAGACTGGAGGGTGTCATCTCTCTAGGAAAACTGGCCTCAGTATTCCGGGCCGAAATCACTGCCATCAAGGCATGTGTGGAGGAGAATTTGCATAGGTGCTACAAAGACCGTAGCATCTACATCTATTCAGACAGCCAGGCAGCCCTGAGATCACTGGCAGCTCCTGCAACAACATCTAAAATTGTTGCAGAATGTCACGGGGTTTTGGTGGAGCTAGGGGGAAAGCAATAGAGTAAACCTATTGTGGGTCCCTGGCCACTTGGGGATCACTGGCAATGAACATGCCGACAGATTAGCCAGGATGGGGGCAGAGGCTCCATTTATTGGACCAGAACCTATCCTGACAATCATCAGGCAATGATCAAATTGGAGCTAAGTAACTGGCTCAGAAGACAGCACGTAGAATATTGGACCAAGGTCTATAAACAAGAACATGGCAAGGTAATGATGCCAAAGCCATGTTTTAAAAGAAGCTCTGTAATCCTGGGCTTGAACAGGAGAGAAATTAGACTCATGGATGGATTGCTGATAGGCCATAGGAATTTCAAAAAACACCTACATACAATGGGAATAACGGAAGAGGACCCTAAATGTAGGATCTGTGATGATGGTGATGAAACTGCATCACATCTAATCTTCGAATACATGGCATTGGAGAGCAAAAGGCACAGAATATTTGGGACAACCAGACCTGAAGAAATTTTATCTAATAAAGAACTGGTAAAGGGACTCCTTGCACTGTTCAAGGGCATTGGTTGGCTTTACTAGATATACAGGGAATGATACCACACAATAAACATGTTTCGATGCAGGCAGTGGCGGTTTGGATCAAAACTGTTTTGGCTCCCCTGACAAAATCAATCAATCAGACCAAGAAACTATATGGAGTTCCTAGCGAACGCAGCTTGCTAGTTGTGGCTGTTTTGAAAGACATCCTGAAAAAAAATTTTAATGTGCTGAATACCGAGCTACAAGGAAATGGAAAATTAATATATGAGTCTTTCTGTTGCAAGCTGTATATCTTTGAAAGACATTTTAAGTCAAGAATTTCTTCATTTCTCGCCAATTTTTAATATAAAAGTAATTCTGAAATAGTCACTTGCATTTCTCAAATTTCTTGGCAGATATTAAGAAGGAATTTCCAACAATATTCAAAGACTTTTCAAAGATAGACAAAGATTCTTAAAATCACTTTTTGAGGTTTCTCCAGCAGCAGACTGGACGAATGTGCCTGCAAAGTTGTTTCACCTTTCATAGCCTTTACTCAAATATAATAGACTTGCAGGAAGACATTTCCTTGCCAACGTATAAAACTCCATCCACTGAAGAATTTGAGTCAACATGTCCCAGAAAAATATGAAAATTTCAAAAAACAGCTACCTACCTGGCTACTATGAGTCGCTCCACATATATTTGTGAAATTTTGTTTTCAAAAATGAATTTCTTGAACTCGCTCAAGATTAACCGCTGCACGCCTTGAAGACATTATTCGCACGTGAACCTAACTTTAAGAACCTGGCTCAAGACTCAGAGTTTAACATTCCGTCGACAGGGTGGTCATTAGAGACGGAGCTTATGCTCGGATTTTTGGATAAGGACGTGGGAAGGAAATCTGCCGTGCCTTTTCAAAGGAACCATCCTGGCATTTGCCTGGAGTGATTTAGGAAATTCACGGAAAACCTAAATCTAGATGGCCTGAGGTGGATTTAAACCACAGTCCTTCCAAACTCTAGTCCAGTGTGTTACCACTGCGCCACCTTGCTCGGTCTGGTTCAAGACGCCAAATGTAATTTCACCCACCAATTTTTTAACACAAATAAGATCATTACATTTTATTTCATACTTTGTTACTGAAAATTAAAATAAAAAATTATAAGGAATATAATAATAATTTCGTGTGGCTCATTGGCCTGGTGCAAGTCTTTCAATTGGACACCACTTCGGCGACTTTCATGTCCCTAGCCTACCCCAATTATCCAACCAGGGAAAGGAGACCTACAGCTTAATGTGGAATCCGCACTACGTGTCGTTCCTGGCAACTCCTCGCATCCTTGAGAGGTAAGGATGGGTTAAAACGCAGACTGAAAATATACGAGGTCCGGCCGAGTTTTTGAACCTGCGACCCTTCGGTTTCCACCGGGCCCAACATAAGGAATATGATGTTTTACTTCCGGAACTCCATAAAAATTTTCTCAAATATTCAGACTCCATCCAAGATTACTTGCCGACCCTCCTCTAAATGATTGAGACTACTATCTGAAGTGATTTTGGTTAAATTCCTAAACAAAATGTTTCTTGTCAATAATATTGTTGATAGTAAATATTTCTTTCCGGAGAATGATTCCTACGAAGAAATGTGACTATGGAAACCTGCCTTCACACAATGCTCATAGCATTAGGACTTTCCTTGTTTCAAATGTTGGCAACATCCAAGGGAGTTTTAAAACCTTTCTAACGAACAAATGTAGGCATAAAATATGGGAATTATTACAGTATAGGAATAAAATATAAGAACTATTATGACAGTAAAATATAAGAACTATTATGAAAATCAATGCACAAGTGAATAAGATGTGAAAAAAGATTCAAATGTTCAAATGTTTGTTAAGCTTATGGGACTTAACTACGGGGGTCATCAGTCCCTAAACTTATGAACTACTTACGAACTACGATGGCACAAATATCCATGCCCAAGGGGGGATTCGAACCCCCGACCGTAGTGGCCGTGCAGACCGTGACTGGAGCGCCTCAGTCCCCTCAGCCACCGCGGCCGGCGAAAAAAGATTCAAGTAGGCCTATGAGAATTTTAAAAAGTAACTGTATTTGACAGTTACTGTGAAACCTGTAGTAATTTTACAATTATATATATCCCCGATCTTCATAAAAAAATGTATAATTAATCTTTTATGGATATGGCCAGATAAGCAAATAAATAATAATAACAGGTTATCGAACACTGAGCACAAAAATGTGAAGTTTCAGTCCAACTGCTCCAGCTGAAATTTTAACACACTAAAAGTATGCAGAAACTATGAGCATTTTTCTCTCAAAAACAATTAAGTATCTGCAGGTAAACTGGGAACATGTTTGCTTATTTTGACCCCATCGACACCAGGAAAAGTTTGTGGGAAATGGGGTATGACGTGTCATGTTCTCCTCTCACATTATAATCATTCAGGAGCAATCTCTACATTCAGAGCTGATGCTATTGTTTCATAAATGAATTTTTATTTATCACCTCTTACCTTGCTGTTGTGGTCTTCAGTCCGCAGACTGGTTTGATGCACACTACCCTGTCCTGGACAAGCCTCTTCATCTGAGAATAAGAACAGCAACCTACATCCTTTTCAATCTGTTTACTGTATTCATCCCTTGCTCTCCCTCTATGATTTTACCACACACACTTACTTCTAATGCTTAGTTGACAATTCCTTGATGTCTCTGAATGTGTTCCGCTAACCTATATCTTCTCTTAGCCAGAATATGCCAGAAACTCCTTTCTTCCTAATTCTGTTGAGCACTATTTACCATGCTTACTGAAAATAATTTCATTCTTTTGTTGAAGTAAACCTTTTTTTATTGACATTCATACACCATTGTGCAATATAAGTAAATCTCAAATTTTACTACCTCTAAAACTCATAATGAAATATGAATTCAGTCACAAAAAGCTCATCCCTTTTTCAATGTATTTTTGAAATTTACTCAACAAAAACAACAAATCATTATTACCACTTTTCACCACTTCCAACCTTCCTGCATTCTGTCAGCTTCTTCAGGTCTGTTGAAGTCTCACTTCCTTTTACGTCACTTTCAACTTTTATTATCTCCTCCTTTATTTCAATCTGCTTCCAGAAACTAATCCTACCAATGCCTGTTTATCCAACACTCTCATCTCAATGAAGTTGTATACAGTTCTTCTTCCTTCCTCTTACAAACTGTAGTAGTAGTATTCTCCTTTCACTAACCTTTTTCAAGACATTTACATCTCCCACTTTACTATCCATCTTATCCTCTGCATTCTCCTCCACATCCACATTTTAAATTCTACTAGAATTTTTGTCATCATCTTATCTCAGTGTCCACATTTTCTGCCCCATGAAATGCTATAATGCACAAAAAAGTGCTTACTTAACCTTCTGCTCATACCATTAAATAGTGCTACATAATTATCACCTCTTACTACTGAACACCCCCTTCACAACAAAAATGCGAATTTCCATTTCCCAATCTACACTGATTGTACTTTCAAAACACTGATCGTTAGGAAAAAATACAGAACATCTTGAAGGACTAGACATAGGATGTTCATATTCATGGGAGACACACATTAGTACATTGAATAACAACACTGTCAGCTTTATTTTCATTTACTGACTGTATTTTCATTGAGTCCCTGTTGATCCTCCTTACTGTTATGTTCTATGATTGTGTGACACCAGTCATTTTGTTGTTTTTTAATGCAGCAAAATGCAGTATACCCTATTTTAAGTGCCTGATGATGATGGCGTTGTCCATCGAAACTGATTGCCAGTAAATAACAAAATGAAAATACAGCTGACTTATTCATTGTTCTATACCACCGATAGTAACACAAATGAAGAAAAAGAAAAAAAAGGGACAAAAAGGACAAGCTTCCGGAACACAGTTCCTTCTTCAGGTGGGAGAGAAGGGAAGAAAAAAAGGATCCTTTCTGTCCCTTTTTTTTCTTTTTCTTCATTTGTGTTACTATTGGTGGTACAGCACAAAGGTAAGTACTGGCCAGCCAATCTGCCTATTTGGAAAAATAATTTAGCATCTCTGAAGAGAATTTCCATCATTAATCAATTATTATTCATTGCTATATATACTGGCTGAAGCTCCATCATCCACGCATAAGATGGACAAAATCAACACATTAGTACATTCTGCAGCAGTGATGAGCATTTGAACTATGTTAGCAAGCAGATTAAGGGTCAACATCAATGTCTAAGAGCAACACTATCAGTAAAATTTGCCTGCAGCTCTCATCTTTGTCCCTATAAACCAAAATTAATATATCACAGTGTGATGCCTTGTAGACGAATGCGCAAACCACACCATCCAAACATGAGTTTTAAAGAGGTTTCTTTACAGGATGAGAGAATGTGAGGTATGCATCTGAGAATTTGATGATCATGTGGGATGAAATATTTTTGAAGTACAATGGGTGTGTGCAGAATGGTTCACGAAAGGCCGAGAACACGACAAAATGGGTCAGATTGCACCACCCAGACCACCCGCGAGAAGTTTGATACCTCTTCCGAAAGACGATGTAGGTCAGATCTGCATCCTCCTCGGCTTTGGTGTCATAGTGGAACAGCAGAACATCTTACACTATTGGAAGTTTCAGTCCATAACCATTTATTATAACATGGGCTATGTGTGTATCATTATTTCTCCGCCTACTTTTGACTAATGTGTAGAAATAGCGTATGGAACAACATCACTAGGGAGAGGAATGGCATCAGATAGTGTTTTTGGATGAATCCAGGTTCTGTTTTTGTTTTTTTCTTAACTTCAGACACATTTTGGTTAGCTGCAGACAGGAGTAGTGGCATCATAGTGACTGCATTTGCAGAAGACATACAACAGCAACTCAAGGCCTTATAGTGTGGCGTGTTACTGGCCACAACCACAAATCACAGTTGGTGTTGTGTCCAGGGCACTTGTGAACAGTTTGTCCTTCACGAATGACATCCTGTGACATGTACCAATCCCTTTCTGCACGACGCCCCAGATTCCATTTTTCAGCAAGACAATGAAAGACCAAATGTTGCTGCATGGGCACTTGCCTTTCTGGCATCACAGGATGTCAGCGAGTTGCTCTTGTCAGCTGCACACGCCAACCATGTCACAAACCAAAAAAGGTGCAGACATGGTGAAATAACAGGTATAGACACCACATGTGAACTTTGAAAAGAGGTGAATGCAGCATGGATGGCTATACCAAAGGCTGTCATTCACGCAATTTATGTGTCAATGTGATTACTCATTGAAGAAGTTAGGGGGACCCATGGTTGAATCTGGACCTACTAGGCAATAGGACACATGCTGAACTGCAGTGACTAAAATGCTAATCATTTCTTCAGAACACACTAATAAACATGTACTGTAACATAAACTTCCTATCTCTAGTATTTCAAAACTGTTCTGACCCCACATGCTAGAAGTGGATGAATAAGTGTGAAATGTTGGCAAGTTGAGTTCAGAATGTAACATTTTCTTGGAAATGTAATCATTCCTGGAGTTGACTTTGGTACCCTGAAGGACATCTCTATTACGAACATGATAATCATCCAGCAAACACTACCATTATGATGCAGAACTTCCCATCTCTGGCTGTAACCCGTCCTTTCATCCCGCCCTATTCCAATTCCAAACTGAACAATCCACAGCCCTCACCCGCCTAAACCTTAACCTACACATCAACTCCGCCAATGAACACACCTGTCAACTCCTATCCCTAATCAAAATCCTCAACCTTTCCTCACCCACATCCACACCTGCAGTTCAGAACATCCTCCTTCAGGCCAACCGCACATTAGAACAACATGCCTCCCACCACCTCAAAAAACTATCCAATCTCCTGGTTACCCACCTCTGGAAAGGCAATACTCTCCTCCCTCAGTAACCTCTTTAATAAACCCCAACCTCCTCTTATTGCACACAAACCCAGTCCCATCAACTCTATCTCCCACTCCCAACTCCTCCCCCCCCCCCCCCAAACCTCAAAATTACAATCCACACAATCCGGAACAACAACATCCCAATTCAGTAGTCAACATCATCTCTAAACCTCTCTCCCAATCTGAAACTTCTGTCCTATCCAAAGGCCTCACCTTTAGCCCTACTCCCAAATTCATCGAATAGCCCTAGTCAAAGATTTACTATCCTATACTCTTAGTCTTTGCTGGAGATCTCACCAACGGTTGTGAAAGCTTATAAGTGTCCAAGACATTCAAGACAAACTCAAAGCAATGAATTAAAATTTGTGGTGCTTGTATGTGTCTCTGTTTTTATTTGTATCTGTCGAAGAGCCTGTGCTTTGGGTAAGTTATCCAATTTCTATTTTGTAATATTTATAGTATATCAGAATAGTGCATTAAAAATACTTTTGGAAGAACACTTCATTTGATAGACTGCTTTGATAGTTATTGATCAAAGCGAAAAAAAAAAAAAAAAAAAAAAAAAAAAAAAAAAACATTTATGAGACTTGCAAAAAATGTCCATTTGTTAAAAACTAATGTTTTGGGGAAACTATTACACCTAGAAATTAATATGAGATATTGATTTAGATGAGAATTTTTGCGTACATCTAACAACGCCATCAAATTAATATTTCAAAACTCATGTAAAAAGTTACAAAAAGTAATGGCAGAACCATTGGGACGATAGGTAATGTTTTTCTTTATGTCTGTGAGGCTATTTAAGGCGAGCCGAGAGGAGGCCTGGGGGCAGTCCTGAGTTGGTCATTCTAGCCAGCGGAGCTATGTCGGTCAGTACCTTTATTTTTCAGTGATACGAGACTTGCAGAACATAGTCACAGAAACATTCACATGGAACTTAGAAATATTTCCTGTGATTTCTGATTTAATTATTGCACTGTGATGACTTAGAACTTTACAATGGAACATTATTAGAACATTAACTGTATCTCTCACAATATTATCTGACAAGCTCTTCGTTGTCATGGTGTCCCTGAAGAGTATGAAGAGTACGTAAGCTGGGGCAACTTCTGTACCGCAATTCCACTAATGCAATTTGGAGTCCTGTTGGTATCTCTCTGCATTTCGATATAACTGTGGGTGTTCACCAAGGTTCTGCCCCTTCACCTTTACTATTTACCCTCTGCATGAATACGGCAACAGATGACATACAGACTTCACATCCATGGACCCTTCTTTATGCCGATGATGTGGTACTTGACCAGAACTCCAACACCAGGTTCATACGTGGAAGGACAGACTGGCTGAAAACGGACTGCACCTCAATGTCCAAAAGACTGAATACTTAGAATGCGGCTCCCAAAAGTATCGGGGAAGAGGACCTGCAGAAGACCATGCATTTTAAGTACCTGGGGTCTGTTGTCACCTGAGACTGTGACAACTCTCGATACTCAGACAAGAGTGAATGCAGCCTGGGTCAAGTGAAGACAGGTCACTGGAGTCCTCTGCGATAAAAAGATGCCTCAACATCTAAAAGCAAAAGTTTACAAAACCACTGTACATCCAGCAACAATCTAAGGCACTGAGTGTCACCCTATAACGAAACAGCAGGAGCAAATGCTACATACAATGGAAGAGAAGATGTTTTGTTGGTCCATGGGGCTGACCCAATGTGACCATGTAAAAATTACAGAAGTCTGATGAAAGTTTGGTGTCGCACCCATCACAGACAAACTGAGGGAAGCCCGCCTCCATTGGTAAGGCCATGTCATTAGAAAGGAGGACAACTCTGTTGTGAATACAGCACTCCACATCAACGCAGGAGGAACAAGACCATGAGTGAGACCAGCAAAGAGATGGACTGACAACATCAGGGCAGACACTGTTGGTTTAAGGCAATAAGATGTCAACAACCGAAAGAAATCGAGGAGACACAGCAAAGTAGCAGATCCTGCAAAGAGTTGAGATTAATGCTTGGAAAGAGAGAGATAACCAAATGGTTAAATATTATATAGCAAATTGTTTTCTGCTATATTGGGGGCTCGAGCCAATTTATTTACGGCGTCTAGTAAATTTAATGGTTCTCGCCTGTGAAGTTAATTAAACTGGAAAATAAACTGTATTAGTAAAAAATCAAACATCATGTTGTCACTCACCATTAATATACAGTCACCTTAGTTGAAATCCCTTGCATTGAACATTAACTTTATTTTTCAGTAATGTGCATGTGGACGGAGTCAAAATAGCAACGAGCTAATGCAAATAGCAGTAATCCAGCGCAAGTCATCCCCTACGACAAGTCAATTAGTAGTCCTTAAAGTCACACTATTCACTCAGCCATTAAAACAGATGCGAAATACTCAAAGACGTAATAATTCTACTAGCATAGCGTTCTTACATTTTAACAATATGCTTGATTTATGGCTTTTGAAAAAAATGATACAATACGTTAAATCACAATGAATTTTTACTTGTACTGTATCCTAAATACTACAGTGCTTCTATTTGATGTAAACATTAAGTGGAAGCTCCACAGATTGCTTGAATTGTTAAAACTGGTACTTGTAAGCTATACCATGCACAGTGCTCTGTTCTTGGACTCAAAACTATTCGAGTTGGGTTATCTTTTTGCCATTTATTGTGTATATTCTTCAAAAGAGTGCTTGTTAATAATGCAATGGATCTAATCAATGTATTCTTAAATAATTGAGTACCTCTACTTCAACAAATGATTCTTTCATTAGAAGTGACATACTCTGCCTGGTGGTGCATCACACAAAAACAAAACATTCTATTTTGTTACATAATTTCTTGTCTAGCCTGAAAAGCGGTATCTCTCAGATCAAATACTAATATCATTTACATACAACTCCCTGTCCCCGAACGCGCATGCATGTGCGCAAGCGCTCACACACACACACACACACACACACACACACACACACACACACACACACACACACGCACGCGCGCGCGCGCGCGCGCACACACAAAATTTACATATCAACAATAGTAAATAGCATAATTAAATTTACAAAAATCTGACATGTTTACTCACCAATGAGACCAGTATATTCAACACCGTTAGTTTCATGTGTTTTCTTTGATTGTACGCCTTTCATTTTCAGTCGTGTATTAACAACCCATAATGGAGTTGTCAGAAGAACATTCACCACACCTGAAAAGCATTTCGGAAATGGTTTAGAAACACTTGTTATTAATTTTGGTGTAACAACAATGGACAATGCTGAATGGAACATAAAATGAAGGAACGGTACTAACTTTGAAGTTCTGACTCTCTTTTCCCTTAAGGGATTAAGTACGTTCACACTTACAACCACACAGACACCCAAACACACTCACCTACAGCCACGGCAATGGACATGAGCAACAACTTGTAGAAGACTGCGCCCTGTAAGTTCAATAGCTGCTGGCATGGCCACCTCCCCATCTCGGATGAGGCCCCCCAAGTAGACACACCAAGTGCACATCGGAATCCTTTCTAGCCTTGGACACTATCTGCCTAAGGTGCTCCATACCGTGCCTAACATTGGAGCTCTGAATCACTAATAGACCCCTCCCACTGTGTGCCTGTTCAGACCTTGCTGAAGGATCAGCCAACCATCCACTCACAGGGTGAATGAGTAATACATGGCCAACCTCCACATTGGCCCTCCGTCTCTAGCACTGCAAATGCAGCATCCACCCCTCACCCTGCAGCAAGGTTAGATCAACTGCGTCTGGTACAGACGACAGCACCACGTCATCAGAAACCACGGCTGACCCACATGACACCTGAGGTGCCTCATGCGAAATGCCAGACTCTCCACTGTTGCCACACCCCGAGGCAGCAACCTGGAGATGGCTGATCATGACCAAAAGCAAGTTCAACTGTTTCTGAACAGTGGCCAACTCGTACTGCGTCTGCACAAAGTGTGCACACACTCTAGCCATCCTACCACTGCTACTAAAATACCTAAAAAGTGAAAACAAAGTAGCTAAATAACTGAATTGGCTACCACACTTGTGCTTCACTAATGTCGGCTAGTAGCTGACTGAGATATGATAAAAGGTTCCCCGCTGTTCAAATGAACATACGAATGACTACAGGCCACTATGTAACACTATGCAAGAATAAAGCTTTTTAAAACGAAAACACAATCAAAATTTAAGCATTGACTCCTAAGAAAATACACAGAAAAGTTTAATTTCTTAACTCAGAAGCTGGCCTCCTGCCTTCCGCTCAACTAACCTCACTGAGTCCAATGCTTGCTCTTCAAATTCTCCAGGGAGAAGTTTGCTACAGCTAGAGACAGTGGTGTTCCCGCTGCTGTGCCATCAGTCATCTCATAATAGTCATTGCAGTATGTTGTTAAGGTATGGCAAAACATCTTGACATCTCTGGATGGAAAATATTGTGTCAACAGGTCCAAGTTGACATGAACCTACACCCTTGAAGAAAGTGACAACATCTAAACTAACCATTATGTAGTTGGGTTCATCTTCTCATGGGTTTGAAAGAAAAACCGAGTTTACATTGTCTCAGTTTTGGAGCCACTAACCTTGACAGATACTTTACCAATCTGAAGTAGCTAAACTATGGGCTTTAACAGGACCCCTCCTCATGTGCCATAGTTAATCCATAAAGCCTACTCAGGAGAGGCCTGGCACCTTGTGGCATTGATATCTTCACCACTTCCTCTGGCACACCATGGTTCTTAATTAACTTCAAAGTCTTCCTGACTATTGTCTGTGTTGGATCGTGGCCGAGTTTCCTAATGTACTATCTTCCAATAACTGGAGCACCTTCCGATGGTAATCTTCAGTGATCAGGCCACAGTGGCATTTCCTTTATTAGCTTGTAATCGGTAGTTCTCATTCTTATGTAATAAATGTAAGCCAAGTTGTTCTTCCAGGCGCACATTGGATTTGAAGACTCAGCTTTGGCTACAATATGGCTAGTGGTAAGCCTGAAGTACCCAGCTGTCTTGCAAAACATGTCTGTGCCACTGACAATATGCAGTATCTGAAGACAACATGGAGCTGGAGAGAAATCTAGGCCTTTACTGAACACTGCAACGTAGTTCCCATCCAGCTCTTGGTTGGAAAGATTAACATCTGTTCTGTGGGTGTTATTGAACTCCTGGTCGGAATTTCCGCAAATTCAGTGGTCTAACTTTGAAGACTGCTAAGACACTGTCCTGCACACTCTCATGCTTATGTGCTGCCATGGCTACACCCATCCACTCCCAATCAAATGCTGACAAACTTACTGTAAGGAATACCATATTTATTTGAATCTACACTGCACTTTTTCTTTTACCCAGTTTTCGGGATCCCAAAAACCATCTCAAACTTAGAATCGAGTGCAAAGCCAACAGAAGTACTGAAAATGGTGCTAGGAGCCATCACAAGTAAGTTTTGCTGTCAAAAATAAGCAGTGCTAGACATGCTTTGCAGACTCAAAGACAAATAGGCCTACTGGCACCAAAACTTGTGTACTAACAAAATAACAATTAAAAAAAAATATATGATGGAAGATGATTCCACTTTTTTCTGAGTTTTAACCATTGAATGAACACAACACAACCTGAATCAATACAACGAAGAAAATACAGAATTGCTCATCTTCGAATGTAGCGGCATTTCAGATATTCATAGAAAAATTCTTCCTGTCAGAAGCAACAATGCAAAAGACATTAGGATCTCTGCACAAGTTGGTAGCTGCAAATATGTCATGATATTTGAATCTGTTGTTATGTAGGAACATAATATCATAGCTTTTAAATACAGTTTTGCAACTCAGAAATATTCACGTATGTTTCTACATATTTCACATAACCAACGAATGGCGAGAAAATGAGTGAATTTACAGACGAAATTGAAGTGTGTTTGGAGTAGTGGTTTTGGCAGTGCGTATTAGTGATTATGATCATTTCCTGTGACTGGCTACAATATGAACATATCCACTGATTGTCTACCTGGCCCCACAATTTTATTACAAAACACTAGTCATGTGAAACATTATTTGATATTAAGATTGCTTATTGGAGTGTTGTGCCCAAGCAAACTTTTCTTCTTGCATAATCAAAATGTTATATTTAATCACATTTTTCTACAGAATGCGATATCTGTCTCATTTCTCTTTCTAAGCATAAGCTGAAAACATTCACAAACTTGCATGTCAGAAATATAACAATGTGTTTCTACAAATATTTCATGATTTTCGAGTTCACGGTTAGGTTGAATATAACAGCATAGCAACAGTAAGATGAAAACACAGTTTTTTTTATTTATTTATTTATTTATTTATTTTTTTACATTCAGAAAGACTCAACAGCATATGATTGGCTGCGCATGCTTCTCATGACTCATTACACCATAACCAACAACTATTGCCTACACTTAGAAACTATTTTCGCCTAAATAACCTTGCTTAAGCTTGATTGCTAAACTTACTAATCAAACCCAACTACTGTAGCTGTATCTTCATCCATTCTACCTAATTTGTACATTTTATTACAATGAATCGACTGTTTCGATTTCGAAATGAGGCCTACAACCCCCCCCCCTCCACTTTAATTTCGAGTCTCATTTTTCAGGTACAGCTTAGATTTGAGTACTTTTTTTTTTCCTTGAAATTAGAGTTTTTTCTGGTGCAGCTTAGATTATAAGTACGGCAGACACAGTCAAGTAGGTTTTCTGGCATTAACTTCCAAGCTTATACCTGTCACCATTTAACAGCATGATAGTTGTGCAGGACAACATCTAAGCAGTGTTCCAAGTGGAAGTACCAACAAAGAGACTTTGAGAAGTCAGCTGTGATGAAACACTGCCCAATAAAGCTGGAAAAGACTTGAATTCGACCTCTTACTATAATTATGTTATTAAAGAAGTACATAAAATTAGAATAAACAGCAATAACTTCAACAGAGACCAGGGGTGTACACTTAGCAAGGTGTGGGGGACTAGCTTTGGACATAAAGGAGAAGTAAAGGTTTTGTGCACTTGTAGGGAGGAGTGTGTGCCAGTTTCAACTGTGATGCCACATGACAGAACATAGTACTGTGCCATGACGGAACTGGCAGCTTTGTCTTCCATACAAGTACCCTTCAGCCCTCCAGAAAATTCCAGATATACCTATTGCAGCTATATAAGCACACCTTGCCAGCTCCGAAGGAAGAAGACAGCTTGGAATTTGACGTCCCATCGACAGTGTGGTCATTAGAGATGGAGCTAACGCTTTGAATTTTGGGTAAGGTTGGGGAAGAAAATCAGCCGTGCCCTTTGAAAGGAACCATCCCAGCATTTGCCTGGAGAAATTTAGGGAAATCATGGAAAACCTAAATCTGGATGGACAGAGGTGGATTTGAACCACAGTCCTCCCGAATGCGAGTCCAATGAGTTACCATAAGTGTTTGGGACCTGCAGCATATCAGTTTAAAGCAAGACATAGAAGTTGTTCAGAGGCGAGCAGCTAGGTTCTTTACTGGTAGATTCGACCAATGCACAAGTGTCATGAAAATGCCCCAGGAACTCAAATGGAAATCACTGGAGGAAATTCAAGAAATTCCATTAAGAAAATTTAGAGGGCCAGAATTTGAAGCTGAATGTAGAACAATCTTCCTGACACCTACTTACATTTCACTTAAAGATCTCAAAGACAAGAGAAATTAGGACTCTTACAGAGGCGTATAAACATTCTTTTTTCCCCCTCGCTCTATTTGGGAGTGGAATAGGAAAGGAAATGCCTAGTAGTGGTACAGTGTACCCTACACCAAGCACCTTATGGTGGATTGCAGAGTGTAGATGTAGAATGTTCTTAAGGTATTCTACCTGATCATCTATGGTGGGGAAATTGTGTACATCAGAAGTGGCCAGAGAGGAGTTGAGCTGCCACTCAGCTTTTAAATTTGCCAGCTGGTGGAAGTTTCTGATAGGATGGGCATCAGCAAATGAATGGCACACGGGAATAGATCACTACTGTGTGCCCAAGAGAAAAGCCCACCTGAAGCTGAGAAGTACAAATCAAAAGGTCCAAGTTGGAAAAAGGAGGGCATGGATTCTGAAAGAAATGCCAATTCACCATGTTGAGACATACTTGATTCAACTGGCTGATGACATCCAACAGAAGAGAACTCCTCTTACAGAGGCGTGGGGATTCCTAAAGCAGATGGTGAGCACAGAAGTTTCCAAGCAGCAAAGAGAGAGCAGGAAGCTGAATAAGTTGCAAAATGTCTGCTTTGGTAGTGAGAGAAGGTAAATTGTTAAGGGAAATACAAACTGTAACAACTTGAAGTTGGGTGTGTTAAGAAATGGTGTGATTATGTACAATGTCCTGCAAGAGCAGCATGGCTCCCTGATGGACTGGAGTTCTTGCCTGCAAAGGGAGGTCAAAATGGACTGAGGTGATATTGGGGAGATTAAAGTGATCACGAGGGCTTAATTACATTTCTTGAAGGCAGATAAGAAATAAACAAGAGTAGCTGTAAGTCATCCCTATTGTATCTGACCCCACAAATGTTTCATTAAGAATAACCATATTGGAGATGGATGAAATGAGTGGCAGTCATTTCAGTAGCTGCTGAGTGTCAGAACCCGAATGTGCACAAAGGATTGTGGTCCATAAATTCAACAGAAGTGTCAGCATCTGCCTTAGGTCGGACAGGTGGAACAGCAGTTGATGGGTGAGTAATCGCGGAGCAACACTGTAGAAGAGGTACATCGAAATGAAGAAGGGAAAGACTATTTACTTTTGGCTTACTTCTTAAATCCTTGGTTTTGTCTGATGAGGAACCAGACATTTGCTGACTACAGGAGAGCAGAAAATCATTGCAGTACTATTTATGTTTGGATTTTTGTTCTTCCAGTTCCATGGCTCTATTTTGCAGTAAGGGCGAAAGTTTGATGGCGAGTTGTGCAACTGTAGGCGGTGAAGATGATGCTACCTTGGTGCTGAGCGATTTCTCAACAGCAGCACTGAAATGGAAGTCACAAGTCTGCTTTATCTTATCTCTCTAAGGTTATGGCATAGCTACAACTGTGTTACAGTACCAGAGTGAGATCTGCTGGGATTTTACCTAACCATAACTTTTTGAGTGAAGTGTGGGTACCTTTTCCTTAACGTTGATATCCTCGATGGCTCGCTCTTCGAGGTAGATGGGGTATCCTAGAACAGAAGCAGCATGGTCGCCATGCAGTTGATGCAGCTACAGGAAGGAGGTGGACAGTCACATTCCTCAACATTCCTGCTACAGGCTACATACTTGGCTGCAGGTTTATATGGTTGGTGAGTGTGTGGATATATCACTGACATTGATAGCACCATGCTGGATCTGGAATGTATGGTCTGACTATAATAACTTCAATGGAAGGACCATTGATCAACAATCAGAAAAAGAGTATGGGCTGACATCAATTGTTTTTCGACATCCTTCACAACCCTATGAACTGCAGTGACATAAGCTGGTATTTCTCCTTCAGTCTGACCATCAAAAAGCTGTGTATTGATAACCTCACAAGAATAATTCAAGGTACAAAGAGCTTCTACTTGGAGAAATGTTGCCTGAACCAATTTCAATGTTTCACATGCATTATTTGTCTCCAGAAGCAAGGTCTCATTACAAAGACAAAAGAAAACTTCACAGGACCTGCAATTGCACCATCATTCTTCTGAATAATAAAAGGATTGACTGTCAAGAAATCCTTACCTTCTTCCATATGCAACACCACAAGATATTGGGGTGCAGCTAGGAAAGGTATCAATTCCTTAGTTTCTTTCCAGTTACTTGTACGAGATGAGGTACTCATGATCCCACATGACTGCCTGCATCTCCCATTATGGCCCTCTCCTTCCTGCTAGCCCCCTAGCCCTCCCCCCCCCCCTCCTGGAAGGAAGCTGGTAGGCCTTAGACGATTGTTCACAGCACTTTAATTCCAGGCAGAGGAACTAATTGACAACATCTGGAAAAGTACCGACTCAGGCAATCATCCCTCCCTGAGTCTAGCCATTAACAGGCTGTACATGCAAACCTTACCTGCCACCCTGGGGCTGGGAATTAAAGAGTTATCCAGTCACCTTTTGTGTATCAAATATGGGGGCTGGCCTACAGGAATTTACAGGGAAAAAGAAAGAAAGGATGAAAAACCTCAAACATTGAATCGGAGGAAGATGATAAAAAGAACACAGAAAGTAGCAGACAGATGGGTTACAATTCGGGATTAGCAAAAGATGTTCAGAAAACTTTGAAGGCACAAGACTCGGTCCTTAACAGATAGGGAAAGAACAGCAGAAGGACAAACATATAGTATGGAAAGAGAAGTACTGCTGCAAAGGCCAGGGCCCTGTGGCAGTCTGGCACGTACTCACTTCAGAGTCTGAACTTGCTGATAGAGGTTGGTGTTGGGAGGAGGGGGGAGGGAGGGGGGAGAGCATCTGGTGTAGATTTTCCTTCTCCACAATCAAAAATTGTTGCACTGGTTGCATCTGCATCTACAAACATACTCCACAATCCACCATATGGTGCATGTTGAAGGGTACATCATACCACCACTAGTTACTAGCTATCTTGTTCCACTCCCAAATAGAACGAGGGAAAACAACTGTTTAAATGCTTCCATAGGGGCCCTAATAATGCTCATTTTTTTCTGTTTCAATCCATGTTTAGATCAATGTTGCCTTGGGGCCGAGTGATTTCACAGCAATGTCAGCTGGGAGCAGTAGAATTTCTCTGCAGTCATACCTCAAATGTGACCTCTCAAAATTTCCTCAATAGATTTCCACAGAAGAAATTTCATCCCTCAAGGGATTCCCATTTGAGTTTATGAACAATCTCCTTAACACACACATGTTGATTTCCACACAAACACTTTCCATTTCACATTGACCTGCAATTTAGTTGTTCAAAGTTCCTTCAGAAACAAAGCATATATATTTGCTGTTTGGAAAACACAGAATGAGTACATCTAAAAGTTCACAATTATAGAAACCCTGTGTTGAATGACATCAAAGTAAACAACAATGAAACATCCAACAAATACTTCAATAAATCTAAATACATGTAACAAAAATGTGTTCATGTCTTAGGTGTTTCTGGTTAGTAAACCGAACACACCAGTCTGTTAAACCAAACTACAGTTATATACTTACCAGCTACAGATCCAAGAAGCAAGTCTCTCACTGCACTATGTTGTACAGGGTGAATTTTTGTTCCCTTTAGTCCATGGAATGTGTAAAAATACACAAAATTTGAAGCACACAGGCTCTCCAAGACAGGAACCATTCCACGATACAAAGTGCAACTGTAGGAAGTACCATATGTAAATGAGAGGACTAATATCAATGCAACGTAAGTGTTTACTCTCAATTATCAGACAGCAGGGATTACTAAGAATAATAAAGGGGTGTGATAGGGATGTTTGTATTAATCATAATAAGAAAGCATCACTTTTTCTTTAATCTACAGATGTATACAAAATCATCAATTGAAATTTGCAGTTCTCCATATAATTTGAAAGAACTATAGACTATTCTGGTAAATTTTGGATAAGTAGTTATTAATAGCATCTCTGGGAAAGAAGTAACCATATTTAAAGATGGATGGATAGAATATTTCGAGTGCATGGCAACTAGGTCTGTAACGCCGTTACAAATGCATTAGGTGAGAAAAGAGTAAAGACGAAATGAGTAAAAACTGGAAACAGAAAGAAAAGTAGTCAAACTGTGTGGGCAGCTAAACAAACACACAAACAATTTCTTTTTGTTTACAAGTACATAGTTGTAGAAGTACTTAAAACACCATACCAGAAAATCATGGCTGGCTGATCACAGGAACAAAATGGATGAGCCAGCCATATTCCAACACACAAACCTCCAGCCTATACGTTTAGGCCAGAGTCTAGACAATTCACAAAATTTTAATATTTTCATCACACTTGTCTCGTTATCAGCTAAAACAGAGGGCAGAGCACCCCCAGGATTTTCTACTGCCCTATCAGCATACGCTCAATTAAAATGTGGCATACAGTGATTTGTTCACCACAGGCACTACAAAATGGTGGGTATTTTGATGGAGTACAGAGCTATGCGCCACAGGGCAGTGCTCAATGCAGAGGCGTGTCAGGGCCACTGCATGCTGCCTGAATGACTGGCAGGAGGTTTGTCAAGTTCGAACAGTTAGTTTAACCAACCACAGTGGTTACCTGTCACAGCCACCCACATCTCCTCCCACAATTGAAGGGAACTCCATAGCAACGCAGAGAAGACATCCCACAGAGAATAGTGCATTCTGATCACTGCAGGCCACATTGGAGCCACATCAATTGCTTCATTACCCTGAATTTCCACATGCCCTGGTACAAAAAGAAATGACACCTCTTTACCCCATTTAGGAGAGTACAGTTATTGTTTCAGATGGTAGATGTTCTCCAGTGATTGTAAGGTACTAAGAGAATCAGAGTAGAGAATAAATCATTTTACTCAAACATGCCAGATATGTTCTAGTGCCTTGAGGATTGAATGCAGTTCTGCTGAATAAAAAAGAAACAAGTACACAGTGAGCAGACGAATTCTCAAGACACATTCAGGAAACTCTACAGAACACTGGATCCTTGTTTGGATCCGCCAGTGTACACCACACAGAATTGTGATACCTATCTAAAATGTAAAACAATTCAGAAAGAAATGTGCAGTCAGGGTTGCAATCTTTTTCTTCCTTTTTTTTTTTTTTCCTTCAAGGCTAAAAGGAGTCTAAGCTAAAAGGAGTCTAAGCCTCTGTATTAGCCAAGGTAGATATCTGCTCCAACACTGACATAAAACATTAAAAACAGCCACACACACACACACACACACACACACACACACACACACACACACACACACACACATCTATAAACAATCCTGAGTGTGAATCCCAAAAGGCCTCGTTGCTCATAGCCGATTACAAAAAAGTGTTTCCATAGGAGGCTGATCAATGGTACAGTATGCAGGTGTATATGGCATTAACAACGTGGTATATTCCTAGTGCATCATGAAGAGCTGCTGCCATAAATGAAGTGGCGGTTCAGCAGCATTGTCACAGAGAGTTGGTACGGGCTGGTCCAAAAAAGATCTTACAGACCCATGTACCGTGAAACCATAATCAAGCCAAGATCGTGCAAAGGCTCTATAAAACTGGAGCAAATGTCTTGTCAACTCCCCATGAAGTGTGACTAATAAACTTTAAAATACCTAGTTCTTTCAGACACTATCATTTCAAGTCTTGAATGAGTGACAACCTTGTAAGTTTGCAGTCAAATCTGAGACTCAGAAAACACATTGTATCTTTAAAATGCAGAAGTGTGTCCCTCATCCGCAGTTCAAATAAAATTAAAAACAGAACAGGAACAGTTAAAAAGAACACAGACTTCTCAGTTGTAAACTTAAAACCAGTCTTTCGTGCCCATTCATCCAACCATCTATGAGTTAGTTTCAATTGATGAGTTGTCATTGCAAGGCTGAAAGAAGAGAGATAGAGGGAAAAAGAAAGAAAGAAAGAATCATTCATAAGCAAAGAACACTGGACAAGACATTTACCTATGGATGCACTACTGTTAATAGCTAAAGCAAAGAGAGTGACACTTTAAACACTCCCCTAAGGGACACTGTTTTCCTGCTCAAAGCAGTTAGAGAGCATGTCACTGACTTGATAGACCTACCTACAATAATGTGAATCAAGAAATGACTGAATAAAAATGGGAAGACAACCATGAAATCCCCATTCGTGAAGCTGCCCAAGGATAAGATGCCACCAAGTAGTATCATAGGCCTTCTTGGTATAAGAAAAATAAATAAATAAATAAATAAAAATAATAACAATAAAACACCGAGAAAGATGACACAGGAAAACCTGTTTTATAGATGCCTCCAGGTAGAGCAGGCTATCAAAGGTGGAACAATATCTCTTGAACCCACACTGAAAGGGTGATTAAAATAGCCTCTTCCCACAGATCAGTAAAGTTGCATGGTGCCCAAATGACATTAAAAAGGTTGAGAAGGATTTCTTTATTTTTCCATTACAATTTTGTATGTAAAAAGTGATCTTTACTACTCTCCAATGGGAAGGTATAGGTCAACAGTGAGTGCCGAAGGTGTGAATTTTTGGATTGAGACCTGTGATCGGTGGTACACTATGTTGTAGTAAGCTGATAAGTAATCTGTTATGATCATCTTATCTACAATACATAAGAATTACATTGTTATCCCATATGTCTATATTTGTTAATAGCATTTGTTTTGCTAGTTGGTCATCTACATAGCATATCTTTTGAGACTCAGATATGACATCATTGGTCAAAGGAAACGGGTTGTATGGCGGCCTTCAATTATGCCCAATCATTAGAACACTACACCACCAAATTGGTAAGTAAAATATAACTAACATCAGTAAATGTATGTGTATGTGTGTGTGTGCCGCGCGTGTGTATATAACAGCATGTATTTAGGACTTGTGTATTATTCTAGGCTTTAATGTCAATGCCCACTATTTGCTCAATAGTGACTTGTAAAATTTCTGTGTAGATGAAGTAATGAAAGTCTAACTTTACACTGCTTAAATATTTGGCCATGGCCTTTATCAGAAAAAGAAACAAATAGTCACACAACCACCATGTCCTGCCACTCAAGCACCATAAGCATCTAGACTGATTCATATATTTTTATGTATTAGTAAGTAAAGGTAACAAGTTACTTATAAACAAATTGACTATTCTTTGATTTCTCAGAATACATTTAATTAGACTACTGGATGTGTTTGGTCAGACTGAACGCACTTACTACTGTTTACTTCCTCCTTTCCAGTAGGAAAATCAAGTCTTCTGCAATGAGGTGTGGGCCAGTACAGAAATTTCACATTTATTACTTTGCAAGGTCTAAACTTTACCAATAGATGACTTCTACATCTACATTTACATACATACTCCACAATTCACCGTAAGGTGCGTGGCGGAGGGTACACTGTACCACTACTAGGAATTTCCTTTCCTATTCCACTCCCAAACTGAACGAGGAAAAAAAGAATGCCTATATGCCTCTGTACGAGCCCTAATTCCTCTTATCTTGTCTTTGTGATCTTTACGCGAAATGTAAGTAGGCGGCAGCAAGATCGTACTACACTCAGCTTCAAATTCTGGCCCTCTAAATTTACTTAACAGAAATTCACGAAAAAGAACGTCGTCTTTCTTCCAGCGATCCCCAATTGAGTTGCTGGAACATTTCCGTGACACTCGCGCATTGGTCGAACCTACCGGTAACAAATCTAGCTGCTCATCTCTGAACCGCCTCTATGTCTTCCTTTAAGCCAATCTGCTGCGGGTCCCAAACACCTGAGCAATACTCAAGACGTGGTCGTACAAGCGTTTTATACGCGGTCTCCTTTACAAGTGAAGTACATCTTCCCAAAATCCTCCCAATAAACCGAAGTTGGCTGTCCGCCTTACTCACAACTGTCCTTACATGTTCGTTCCATTTCATATCACTCTGCAATGTTACGCCTAGATATTTGAACGATGCGACAGCATCAGGAAGCTCTCTACTAATGCTGTATTCGAACATTATGGGATTACTTTTTCTACTCATGCGCATCACCTTACATTTTTCTACATTGAGAGCTAGCTGCCATTCTTCGCACCAACTAGTAATTTTGTCTAAGTCATCCTGTATGCTATTACAGTCAGTTAAAGACGACACCCTCCCATACACCACAGCATCATTAGCAAACTGCCGCAAATTACAACTTACTCTGTCCATCAGATCATTTATATATGAATATTATAGAGGAAAAATTCCTAACAGGAAAAATATACGTAAAAAATAGATGAAGTACACTTATCAGGCGAAGGGGCACAGGCAGTAATAGCAACAAATAAACACACACACACACACACACACACACACACACACACACACACACACACAAAATGCTAGCTTTCGCAGCCTAGCTGCTTCATCAGGCAGAAGGGAAGGAGAGGGAAAAGGAAATTATGAGGGTTTTAAGGAAGGGGGTAAGGAGCCATTCCAATCCCAGGACAGGAAAGACTTACCTTGGGGGAAAAAATGGAGGGTAAATAAATGCACATACACCCACACATTTACACATTTTTTTTCCCCCAAGGTAAGTCCTTCCTGTCCCGGGATTGGAATGACTCCTTACCCCCTTCCTTAAAACCCTCATAATTTCCTTTTCCCTCTCCTTCCCTTCTGCCTGATGAAGCAGCTAGGCTGCGAAAGCTAGCATTTTTGTGTGTGTGTGTGTGTGTGTGTGTGTGTGTGTGTGTGTGTGTGTGTGTTTATTTGTTGCTATTACTGCCTGTGCCCCTTCGCCTGGTAAGTGTACTTCATCTATTTTTTACGTAGATCATTTATATAGATAGAGAAAATAATAGCGGTCCTATCACACTCCCCTGGGGCACGCCTGACGATACACTCGTCTCTGATGAACACTCGTACTGCGTTCTATTACTTAGGAAGTCTTCCAGCCAGTCACAAATCTGTGAACCTATTCCATAAGCTCGTATCTTCGTTAGCAGTCTGCAGTGTGGCACCGCATCGAACGCCTTTTTGAAGTCGAGAAAAACGCAATCCACCTGTTGCCCTTCATCCATGGCTCGCAAGATGTCATGTGAGAAAAGGGCAAGCTGAGTTTCACATGAACGATGTTTCCTAAACCCGTGCTGAATTCATGGAAAGAAGCTTTTCCGTTTCAAGGAAATTTACTGTATTCGAACAGAGAATATGCTCCAAAATTCAACATGAAACTGATATCAACGATATTGGCCTGCAATTGTATGGGTCAGTTCTCTTTCCTTTCTTATAAACGGGAGTCACCTGCGCTTTTTCCAATCACTAGAAACTTTGCGCTGAATTAATGATTCGCGATAAATGCAAGCTAAGTAGGGGGCCAACGCTGCAGAATACTCTTTGTAAAACCGAAATGGTATTCCATCCGGAACAGCAGACTTTTTCGTATTTAGCTCTCTCAGCTGCTTCTCTACACTGGAAATACCTATTGCTATGTCCCCCGTTTTGGAATTAGTAAGTTGATCAAATGATGGTACATTTCTGCGGTCCTCCTGCGTGAAAGATTTCTTAAAGGTTAAATTTAGAACTTCAGCTTTCCATTTGCTTTCTTCTATTACTGCCCCGGAATGATCAACGAGTGACTGGACAGTGGGCTTTGACCCGCTTATCGATTTTACATAGGACCAGAATTTTTTCAGGTTCTCGGAAAGATCTTTTGCTAAGGTATGGCTGTGATAATTATTGTATGCATCACGCATCGATCTTTTTATAGACGCACGAATCTCTACTAACTTTTGCCTGTCATCATTTGCGTGTTCTTTTTTGAATCGAGAGTGAACAGGCTTTGCTTTCTCAGCAGCTTTCTAACATTATTATTATTATTATTATACCACGGAGGATCTTTTCCATCATTAATAGTCTTTACTGGCACACATTTCTCTAACCCTTTATTAACAATGCACTTAAATTTAGTCCACAATTCCTCTACATCCATAGTCCCGGAATTAAACGATGCCCATTCATTTTCAAAGTGCGATCGTAACATTTGCTTGTCGGCTCTTCCCAACAAAAACACGCTCGTAGCCTTCTTGACTGGTTTATGAACTTTGGTCACCATCGACGCTATGACGATATCATGATCACTAATTCCTGTCTCTACACAGACATTGTTAATAAGGTCAGGCCTGTTTGTGGCTATAAGGTCTAGAATATTTCCACTGTGCGTGGGTTGCCGGTTTAACTGCTCAACACAGTTTTTGGAGAATGTGTCCAAAAGTAGCTCACAAGACTGCTTGTCTGTACCGCCTGAAATGTAACTAGCGAGGTCCCAATCTATACTCTTAAGGTTGAAGTCTCCTCCAACTAATATTACATGGCCGGGGGTACCTATGCACTACCTGGTGTAGACTTACTTCGAATGATTCTAAAACTGCTACAGCAGCACTGGGGGGCCAGTAAAAACAGCCAACTATTAACTTTACTTCTTTTAGACCTGTTCTACGTGCCCAGATAACTTCACAGTTACTTTCAACATCAATCTCAGTAGAAACAATATCTTTATCCACAGCGATGAACACTCCTCCTCCAGTTGTATCCGATCTATCTTTTCGATATACATTCCACGCTTCGCTAAATATTTCTGAACTTGCCACATCATGATTTAGCCAGCTTTCGGTGCCTAAAACCATCTGAGCTCAATAACTTCCATGCAGTGCGGCAAATTTGGGAACTTTGTTTCTAATACTTTGTATGTTCGCGGCTAATATTTTGATGTTCGAATTTTTGTTCCGAACGTGGCCTGAATTCGCTGTTTGAATTACGACAGGCGAGTGCTCATCAGAGTTAGCACCTAGCCTAAAAAAAACCCATGTGCACTCCACAAGTACTCTGCTACCCAAGTAACCGCTTCCTTAGTGTAGTGCACCCCTGATCTATCTAGGGGCACTCTACAATTCCCCACCCGATAACACAGATCCAGAAATCTGCAGCCATGACTGTCACAAAGTCGGCGAAGCCTCTGGTTCAGACCCTCCACTCGGCTCCAAACCAAAGGACCCCGATCAACCCTGGGAACAATGCTACAAATCGACAGCTCTGGTTGCACCCCGCGTGCGAAGGCAGCAACCTTCACCAATTCTGCCAGCCGCTCATAGGACCTGAGGATGGCCGCAGAACCCAAGCGACAAGCGTCATTGGTGCCGACGTGAGCCATGACTTGCAGTCGACTGCACCCCGCACCTTCGATAGCCGCCGGCAAGGCCGCCTCCACATCTTGGATGAGGCCCCCCCCGGCAGACACACAGAGTGCACATTGGAATTCCTTACGGATCTCAATGCTATCTGCCTAAGGGGCTCCATCACACACCTAACATTGGAGCTGCCAATAACTAATAATCCCATCCCCCCGTGCACCTGCTCGGACCCTGCTGAAGGAGTGGCCACACGTTCACTCAGAGGACGATCAAGCACAGACGGACGTACAGCCTCCACATTGGCCTTCCGCCTCGAGTGACGCGAACGCCATACAACCTGCCACTCTCCTTGCGGAGAAGGAGTCTCGACGACGTCCAGTACACCTGAAGGTGCCTCGGTAGCAGGGACAGAGAGCGAAGCGTGAGACACCTAAGGTGCCCCACTCGACGCATCAGACTCCTCACCATCCCTGCGCTCCGAGAAAGCAGCCTGAAGACGGCTGACCGTAGCCAACAGCATGCTCAGCTGTTCACGAACTGCGGCCAACTCCTCCTGCGTCCGCACACAGCAGGCACACGTCCTATCCATCCTATCGATACAATTAACTGCAGAAAGTAGAAAACTAAATAATCAACTTTTAAGTAGCCTAGTACTCTAATAAAGGCAGCTGGCTGCTAACTTAAGTACTTATGTAGTGTATTTCTGTATTACCAAAGTAATTCTGCAGTGAATGAAATTCAGTTTGAAAATAAGGACTATTCCACACATAGCCGGACACAAGTCCGTTAATCGTCAATTAATGAAATTAACTTTTTGAGTAATGGATTAACTTTTAAGTTAATTTTTAAAAACTTTAACGGACTCTTGAACTTCCATTAATTTGCCGTAAGTCCGTTACTTATGTACCCATTTTTATGACAAAAGTCTTGCCACGTAAATTATCCTCATTTTAGTACATGATGCTCATTTCTCCGTGCGGCTATGCCCACACTATCCGTCGAATCACTCCCTGGAAGCATGCTGTTGATCTTCTGAATGGTGCCGCAGAGTCCCGAACAGTGAAAATTGGGACCTAGGGGAAACCCACAACTTAGCGTAAGCCTGCTACAACGGAAGGAAAACCACGACTCTGCGTATATCTGTCATAATTGAGTCTAGGAAGGAAGAAAGATTAAGAGTCTCCATGTCAGTGGTCTGCACTCGCCGGCAATAGATTGTTGCTTCTTAAGTTCGCGTTAAGTACACCTTTCGCCAGTGGAAGTGATCCGAGTATCAAAGAAGATTTGTGTGTGAAAACGTTATCATGGGCTCAAAACTTGATGAAAATCCATGGCCAAATCTAAGTGGTAAGTGATTTTGTTGAATTTATATCTAGATCAAGAGAACAAATACTTTTCAACTGTAAATTGTGCCTTCTGAAAAAAGCAACAATTAAGGTTCACACAAACAAATGACAAACATTCTTCTTTTTATACAAGAAGAAAAATCATTTCAAAGAACAAAAGACTTTTCCACCAAAGCAAAGACTCCTGCAGAGGCTGTTTTACACTATAGTATGTGATTAGACATCATTTGTTTACGCTCACAGCCGACTGCAATGATAGAGTGGCCAAGTAAAACTAGTTTTGATTTACACCCCACGACCTATTTAAAGTTGTGTATCCAAAATATTTTTCTTAACCATCAGGTAGGGTAATACGTTTTTTTAAATTGCTGATTTCAATAATACGACAAGATAAATATATAAAATCGGAGACTGAAGGCAACTTTTCGTGACTGCACAATACTGTTACAAGTTAACGATTAACGTTAACTTCTGCAGAGTAAAGCTTTAATGTTTTACGAAGTTAACTTTTTTAGTAACGGATTAATGATTAAAAAAGTTAAATTTCTGATTAACAGTGCCCAGCTCTGGTCCCACAGTAGTGGGCTGCTGTGAGTAGATTACATTAGAGTAGTGCTTGTGAATACAACACTTCGTAATGATGTGGAAAGTGTCAGGTTAATAAAAGGTGTTTTTAAAAATTATTACTTTGTACTAAATATTACATGACAATTTTTTTATTTTTTACAGATTTACTACTTTATATCTAAAAATTCATTTTGCCATTCAGAAATTCTTTTAATTTATTTTTAAGTGCTAATTGGCTATCTGTCAAGCTTTTGATGCTGTTTGGTAGCTTTTGTGGCAGCATAATTCACCCCTTTCCGTGCCAAAGCTACATTTAACCTTGAATACTGAAGATCATTCTTTCTCCTAGTGTTATAGTTACGTACACTGTGGTAAAACTTTACGACGGTTCTTGACGGGCTCAGGTGCGTATGTTGGCAACAGATGAAAGTGCAGAATTGTGTTAATATTTTTCATGATTTACAGAGTAAATGTTATTGCTGCTCGTTTCACTCGCAGCAAAATTAATACTGTACCTACTCTATGGTTGACAGGTTCTTGTATGTACCATTGTCCATTCAGAAAAAATCCATTTAACTGAAGTTGTCAAGACAAAACATTTATTGGTCATCTGAGTTGCCGCCATTAACCATTTGTGCAAACATAACCACTGGAGCCCGGTGAGAAACGTAGTACAATTTAACCGCCTTGGAGAGATCACAGAAAATCCAAAACATGTGACGTATGGTTATTCAGAGCATTTAGTATTTCATTGGTGAAAGTATATGTAGCATTTTCTGTTGAAGAGCCTTTCTGAAAACCAAACTGACATTTTGTTAGAACTTTATTTTTACCTACGTGTGAAACTACTCTATAATACATTACTTTTTCAAGAATTTTGGATAAGACTGTCAGAAGTGAGATTGGGCAGTAGTTATTGACACCAGACGTATCCCCTTTTTTTGTGCAGTGGTTTAACAATAGCATATTTCAGTCTATTAGGAAAAACACCCTGCTTCAGAGAACTATTACATATGTGGCTAAGAATCCTACTTATTTCTTGAGAACAAGCTTTTATTGGTAAAAGTGCAGTTTATGTGGCAGCGGCTAGCCGTCGCGCTCGCTAGGTTGGCTAAGGCCGAGCAGCCAATCAGGAGGCGTGATGCTGCGGCCAATAAGAAAGAGCGTTACAATTGAACTATGTAAACAAATCGAAGCGGTGTATGCAAAAGTTTTTGACTATCTACAAGTTACAGTTGCTATCAGTATGGATGTCACTTGATCACAGTTTTGAATATATCATAAAATAAATAAACATGCTATATCTGCTCTATGGTTGACAGGTTCTTGTATGTACCCTTGTCCGGTCAGTAAAAGTAATTGCGATAATTTCCAAGAATGCTTGCAATAGAGGTAGCTCGGACTGAAATGATATATATATCGAGCGTACAACTGTAAATTGATTGAGTGTTTGTGAACCGGAGATTTGGGCGTTACGCGCCCTCACATACTAAAAAGAAAACTTCTCGTTTAACCTATACCTAACTTAACTTTCACTTAAAATGATCAATGTTTCGTACTGGTCATAAAACAAATAAAACATGTTTGACTGCTGTTGTGTATTAATAATAGGTCACTTATGTCCGTAATACAACAATTATCTAAAAATCTCTTATACACGGAAAATCAATTACAATCACACAAACGCCGCACTGATATCTTCGAACAAATTTCGAAATTGACGCCAAATTTACTCGTCATGAAACACGCAATCTCATTGGCCACGGCATCACGACTTCTGATTGGCTGCTCTGCCATTGCCAACCTAGCAAGTGCGACGGCTAGCCGCTGCCGCATAAACTGCACTTTAACCGCTTTTATTACCCTGCTGGAAATACCATCAATTCCATGTGAGCTTTCGCTCTTGATAGAGTTTATTATTTTCTTAATTTCAGAAAGTATCAAATTGTGTAGGTATGGCCTGTTCCATTAACTGCCTAGCTTCTTCTAATGAACATTTAGATCCTATTTTCTCCACAACATTTAAAAAATAATTATAAAAAATGTTTTCAACTTCTGGCTTGTTAGCTGTAAACTTTTCATTCACTTTGATAGTAATGCCGTCTCCCTGTGCCCTTGGCTGCCCTGTCTCCCTGGTAATAGTATTCCAAATTGTTTTAATGTAGTTATCAGAGGTACTAATCTGAGACATGATACACAAGCTTCTGGGCTTTTTAATAACCTTTCTTAATGTAGCACAGCAGTTTTTATAATATTTGACTGTTTCTGGGTAATTACTCTTCTTGCTGTTAAATACAGTTCCCTTTTTTCAGTTACAAGATATTCTTATTCCTTTAGTAAGCCATGGTTTCTTATTATATTTAACAATTTTCTTGGGGAACAATTTTCAAATACTCTTACAAATGTATCATGAAATAAGTTACATTTTAAATTAGCATCAGCTTCCTTATCCACCTCATCCAAGTCTAACTGCTGAAGATTTTCCCTGAAATTTCTAATAGTTCAATCATTAACTGAACGCATAACTTTGGAGGGATGTTTTGAATTGCATAGAGGAACTATGTCATTTACTGTAACTAGCTGTACACCATGATCAGAAAGACCATTCTCAACAAGACAAGCATTTATGTCTTTAAACTTATCTTGGTGTATAAAAAAGTTATCTATCAGTGTGCTGCTGTCCTTTATAACCCGAGTAGGAAAATCAATCACAAACGACAAATTGAATGAACCAAGTAAGACTTCCAGGCCATTCTTCCTATTATATTCCTTTAGTGAGTCAACATTGAAATCCCAACAAACAATTTGTTTTCCCTTATCTGACAGAGCACATCGAGGCATCCAAATCTTCCATAAATAACTGAAAGTTTCCTGAAGGGGACCTATATACTGTTACAATTATAAAAGAAGGGCCTTTATTCAGTTTAAGCTGACTAGCACATGCTTCTATATGTTGCTCTACACAACACTTTTTACACAGTGATAACTTTTGACATAGAGGATAAATCCTTTCACCTTATTCTCTCTATTCCCATGTGTCGCCAGTTTGTAGCTGCTTATGTTTACTTTTTCCATATCCATCAAAATGTGATGCTCAGATAGGCATAGTATATCTATTACATTCTCTGATTCTATGTCACCTAAACAAACCAGTAGCTCATCTACTTTGTTCTTTGATCCCCCAATATTTTGGTGAAAGATAGGGTATAACTGCAGTGTATGTAGCCCATGTTATTAGCATGGCACTTACGTTGGCACTATGTGCCCTCACATACTAAAAAAACTTCTTGTTTAATCTATACCTAACTTAACTTTCAGTTAAAATGATCACCATTTAGCACAGATCATAAAATAAATAAAACATGCTATATCTGCCCTATGGTTAACTGCTGTGGTGTATACACAGATATTCTGTAGTGTTGCCAACATTTGCAATGTGTGGGCAACAGACTCTGCAGTTTAGCCATGTTTTACTTTAAATTAGTGTGAACATCCATGAAAGTGTCATTCTCCAGAGTATCTTCAGCTCTCATTAAAGATGACACTATCGCAGCTTTGGTGAATAATTTAATAACCATGTTTCCTCTCCTTTCAGTCAGATTTTCTAATTGAAAAGTCATTCACCCACCAGCATTTTAAAAACCTAACTGCATTATCAAGCACCATTCACTTACATTTCCTCCAACATGGACACAGGTCTTTCTATAGAATATATGAGAATGTTTCACTACAAAGATCCATTTAAAATTAAATATTTCTATAACTATGTTGCTATATTACAAGAGACTATTTATTACTTGACAGTTCACATGCAGTATAGGCTAAGGAAGTTCAGTGACAAAATTTTTGGCTAGCTTCTTTTTGAAATATGCCACCACAATATTCCGTGCAGTTTTTACTTTAAATTTGCAGTCTATGAACATGTAATATTGTACTCTGACTACAGATTTGACCTTACACTGACCATGGGATAGCCAAACAGACAGTACTAAACAAAATGTAGAAGTTTACCACAGTAACATTGACATAAATAATATGAACTCTGCTTTCCTATACTTCAACTATGTACCAGCTTGCAAAATCTTTTTTTTATTCATTATCTACAACATAGAAATGAAACATATAGGCTACCATATGCAATACTGAGAATATTCAATTAGGCCTATAATGAAGTAAAGGTAAAAAGTATTTATGTTTGGGCCCATCCCATCTGTTCATAATGCAGCACATTTACTCACAAGCCTTCTTCTGCAACCAATTCACGCAATACAGAAAATGTATTCTTTGCTTCTCTTGTATCCTCCACTGAAAGTAAACAAACACTTCAGTCAATAACACATCATATTAATTCTCTTTAATCACTGTACTTATTTTACTCACACTGTAATCTCGCTCTCACTGTGTCAAGTGGATAAAATGTTCCCATTGCAACAACACTTCCCTGTAACAAAGAAAAAAAATGGGGATCTTGTGATTGGTTAGAATTTATTCAGCCTATGCTAACAAGTAGAGTTAAAGGAAAACTACACAAATGAAATAAAAAGTTACTTTAAACCAACAGCAAACCACAAGAAAATCTGTGATTGTAATGTCATCCTGCATGTATGCTGATCCAGGTAAACAGAGTTGTCAATAATATTGTTTTATGCTATTGTACTTCTAAAAGTTGTGTGTACATTTTCATACTTACAGCTGCACCCGCCACAGCATGTACAAGCGTTTCGTAGGTAAATAAGCTCCTGCTTCGATCACTCATGATAACTAAGTTTACACTAGTATCACATAAACCACAAATTTATTGTAATATTGCCGGTGCAACCCAACACGAAACTTGCTCACAAGAAAACTGATTCCTTAATTTTACATGTCATGGAGAATTATCGTACGAAATTCTTGTAAATTCATTTATTTCAAAATCTATCTCTTACATCCCTTCTCTATATGTACACCCATCATCACATCGCTTCTATTTCTTAACAGTTAATATGATTTGCAATTTTGCACTTCTCGTCCCCAACAAGGATGCAAGCTGATAACCCTTTGAAAGTAACAAGTTTCCATGTGTTGTTCTTGCTCATGACTTTGAATAAATCTTCTATTAACTATAAGCACATTGCACTTATTGTGTACTATCAAAACCATTCATCCGCGATATCTTTCAGAGAGCAATGTGAAACTACTAATACAATTCAGTCGATGCCTTTATAACTGAGCATTCTACGAGATTACATTTATGATGTTGGTAGCCCATGACCTTTAGAGCGCGAAGTTCTAAAAGCTTCCCAAAGACTAACAGATACGATAATTGCTAGAACTGTCTCTAAATTGCCCATTACGTAAGAAAAATGTCCTGTGAAAGCCAAGAATCCATCTGTATTACGTCTTCATAAAAATATGGACTATCAAGTTTGTCAAATTCGCTGCTAGAATACGTGTGTTTTTTTCACTGTTTACATTCTTCGCGGTGTTCTCATTACTTCCTTATATGAAACTTACTAGTAGATTAGAACTCTGTGGCGGACTAAGAATCGACTTCTGGAAATCGTGGGCAGTGCTCAACGAATGAACTACCCTATCGTGATTCAAGACACGTCGTCACAGCCGTACTTCAGCCAAGAACCCCGGATCGGGGGGGGGGGGGGGGGGGGGCTGGTTTGTTGTGTGGCCTAGGCGGCACTTGCTGGAAAGGAAAGAGGGGTCCGGCGTTGTCAGCCAATATCTCGTCTCCTGTCTTATAAACTTCACTGAATTGCTCCTGCAAAACTTGTAGAACTAGCTGCTCTTGGAACGGAAGTATTGTGAAGTTATTGCTTAGCCACAGCGTTGGGAATGTTCCCAGAATGAAATTTTGTGCTAAGAAAATTCACTGAATCGATATGTCTGTAAATCTGGCATGACAGGATGCAAGCTCGGTTTGAGAAGAGTTTTATTTCCAAAGGGATTGGGGGAATAAAGACGTCTGCCCTCTCCAGACCCTTGATGAGTAAGACTGTCAACAGTCGTAACCCTTGTCGCCTTCTATTAATGTGTGGACGTCACCTTGAAAGGTGTGTGTGGAAAAAAAAGAGATGAGAAAATGCTGACAGAGTATGACAAATGAAAGATGTGGTAATAAAATGAGAATGGTTTTATATATATGGCTTACCCTGCTGATCACGATTGTGTTATGAATCTCAATTTCATTATCAAAAATTCCATTAGTAAAACCCATCCAAAAATAATGATAAGTGGATCTATGACTAATTTGAATAAAGACTACCATAGATTTTACAATTAGATTTTTATTATGTGATGTAATTTACATCAGAAAATGAACCAAATAATACAATTAATATGAAGTTGACCAACTGTGGATTATAGTGACTGGTAAGTCGTTTGAGCAACATTATCCGATGACGAAAGCAACCCATAATTACTGAAAAAGCAATGACGGTATTGTGATCAATATTCTGGTACCTGATATAAAGTAATCATATTCCAAATAATCAGCTGGCACAACGGACCCTGTGGTGCACTAGCAATTGCCATAACTGTGGCGGGCGGAGACGATGGCGGCGGTATTCGCCGGTATGCGGTGATAACTGAAAACTGCGACTTCGTATTTTTGACACGATACTCAACTACAATCAGCCGCCGTGATACTGGTGGATGTCAGTGTCAACGAATTCACTAGTTTGGCTATGCCTTGCCATTTCGGTAAACTTGTATTACAATACGTGATTGCTAAACGTACAGATGGCGCCAGAACTGTGAGGATCGTTATTATCGCTTCGTAGCGACTAAATCCGGACAGACTGACCTCGTTTTCTGCATGATAACACAAAAGTACAAGTTCTATAGCAGGTCCAAAAGTTGTCTGAAACTCCAAGTATAGTGACAAAGCAAGAAGACGACTGCACCCATCTGCTGCTCCCATGCAAGTCCCCCTCTCCACACTCTTTATCTCTCTTCCAAGCCAAAGTTCACGGGACCGCCCTTACTAAAATAAAAACTCCAGTTCCTGTCGAGATAGCAATGTCCGACCAATGTCGGACCGCCCTTGGAAGGTAGGTTACCAAACCAGTCACGGATCTCCTGAGAACCCAATCTGTGGGCCTCCTTTTTCCATGCAGCTACAGGCACGCCTTCATGACCCGCGTTCTCACGCTGTGGGCTTCTGATGTTACAGAAAATGATGTCGATCAGTGGCAGCTGGTGCCTCAGATGACTGGGGCCTTCACTTCTTTGAGTGCCGGATCTAGATAGTGGCGCCACTCCTTCCCCTCCCCCCCCCCTTTGGATATAGTTTCGTTAAAAGATCTGCAGAGTGTCTTACCCCGGCTTGTTTGTGTTTGCTTTAACTCGAGATGAGGTGTCGGCCTACCAAGCTTCTTTATTTCACACTTTTCTTCCAAGCTTAAATCTGAGAAATTTGTTCAGTTTTCTTTGATAATAAACGCCAAGAACTTATGAACATGCACATGAACACTAAAACAGAATAAGTATGGTAACTGATTACACTGTTAAGTGACTGTAACAAAATGAATCTGTTGCAATAAAGAGACAAGCTATCTTTGGGTCACATGCCGCTATAAGCAGCACCCCTTCTTATCCTAATGCATACACAAAGGCTGCTCCCTCCCACATCTTTTCAAACAGTTAAATATTGTTACAACAAAGAGTATAAATGACATTTACCCTTAAAATCGCGACACATTTCCTAAACCGTACAAAGATATGTGGCAAGTAACAATACCAAAGTCATTGTTGTTCCCGTATCTGTTAAAAATAAGACAGGGTTTAAAAGAAATTGCTTGCAATCGGTCTCAAAACCCCATACATTCGACGTCGTAGCGCAATGCCGCTAACCACAAGGCTATTCTTGCTAGGTGGAGAGTAGTGACTTCATTATTTTTCTTGTGAAGGCTTTTACAGTATAATGCGTCTCAAATTTAGAGTTATAAAATATTTTACCAAATATGACGCATCTTTGATGAATTTTCAATGCACCAAAAACAAATATGAAGGGCGGATGTTGCCTTCATAGAGGATTTGCGGATGCACAAGGCGAGGTGCGCAATTAGCTCCATTGTCTTTGCTTAGGGACCATTCGTGCATAACTGCCATAGCTCGAGTAGCCAGGAGCTCTCATCTCTACCAGTTCCAATGAGACTGCTAAAAGCGACGTTTCCCCTCGCCTCTCCCTGTCGCGGGAGCGCCCACATGCTGCCTCCAGGGAGTCCAGGAGAGAATTTGAACCTCAGCCGTGCATGCGCATTGCAACACTCCGGCCACTGCCGCCTATATTAGGTGGCTGCACTATGACTCATTACTTGCTGTCTCTGCGACGTAAAAGTTTCTCATATGATAAAAATACTTTGAATGCGCATATAAAATGATCTGATAGAAAAACGAAACGATGGATGATAGTTTCAAAGCACTTTTTATCTTATTTATTTACTTTTTTTTCACAACAAGCTTTCTTCCAGGGGTTCAGTGAACCAGCGAACGCATGCGCCGCCACTGCGGTCAATGTGGCTTACATGGATCACCGATTACCACCCACTGTTCTGACTCTGTCGCTCACCATCCTGGCACCAGACATCAGATTTCTCCTACTATTCTATTCCTTGTCGACCGCCATCTTGGCGCCTGGCCTCCAGCGTTGGAGGTCTGCCTTCAATAAACTTAGCGAATTTCTCCTCGTAAATCCGCGTGCCCCGCACTTTGATCTACTATGAGTTTTCTAGACTCCCCTCATCCATACGTCTCCACTGACAGTGGTGCCAGCCTAATGACCAGAGGCATCCCAAAAATGCGTAGGAAAGACGGAGTCTGGACCGGCAATGCCAAAGAGTCCTCCAAAGAACCAGCGCATCAGAATCTGCCGGTGACAAAGGGCTATACCTTCCTTGTGGTGGTAGCAAGCTGCAGAACACTAAAGAGGCTCTTTTGTGTTCGTCCTTCCCCATTGGGGCGCTGCCAACGTGAAGCGTTTTGTCTCGGATTATTACTCTCACTAACGAGATATAGGAAGAAATTAATAATGTAAAAACCTACCTAAATGCCACGGGAATTCAATGAGGTGTTTCTGATATCTTTCAATCTCAGCACAGTCCACTAAAGGCAAAAACAGAATAATTTTCATATGTTAAATTCAAGAATATATCTTATGACAAAATATAATAATAGAAAGTCCAGGTTGGAATTAATAATATAGTAAGGACAGTTTACAACTCACCGCAAAGACGTGGTGACGAACTGCGACAGGCACATACGAAAGACACACACATACAACACTTTGAGCTATCGGCCATGGCCTTCTTCAGAAAATAGAACACTCACGCAACCACACAGGCACACAACACAGTCATACAACCATCACCTCCGGCTGACACACTTCGTTTTTGACATTACCCACCACTGGAGGCGCTACAACTTCTCTCGCACCAGGGGTCAGCAGATACGAGTAAACTCACACCCTCTGTATTAGCGCATGTGGCTTCGTACTTTCGTTGCGTATATAGAGCCAGCCAGGGCCGGCGCAAGGCACTTGCGAAACGTGCGGCCGCACGGGGCGGCACTTTCGAGGGGCGGCGAACTGATGCCCCCACTTTTTTCTTTTTTTTCTTTTTGGACAAACTCAACATTCATTTCCAAGAGGGGACTCGAAACCAAACCTTGGAGGAAGCGCCAAAGAAGACGAAGTGAACACTCCAGTATCAATCCAAGAACAGCTGCCAGCATGCGAAACTTAGAAGTAGATGTTCCTGGAGTAGTAAAACAACTTAAGTCACTAAACAAAAATAAATCTTCCGGGCCAGACTGTATACCAACAAGATTCCTCTCAGAGTACGCTGATGCAATAGCTCCGTACTTAGCTATCATTTACAACCGATCACACAGCGAAAGATCCGTACCCAAAGACTGGAAAGTTGCCCAAGTTACTCCAATATTCAAGAAAGGCAATATGAGTGATCCCCAAAATTACTGGCCAATCTCATTGACGTTGATTTGCAGTAGGATTTTCGAACATATACTTTGTTCGAATATTATGAACTACGTCGAAGAGAACTACCTATTAACCAATAGTCAACACAGATTCAGAAAGTATCGCTCTTGCGAAACACAGCTTGCCCTTTATTCACATGAAGTGTTAAGTGCCATCGACAAGGGATCTCAAATCGATTCCATATTTCTGGATTTCAGGAAGGCTTTCGACACTGTACCCCACAAGCGGCTTCTAATGAAATTGCGTGCTTATGGAATATCTCCCCAATTGTGCGATTGGATTCACGATTTCCTATCAGAAAGGACACAGTTCGTTGTAATTGTCGGCAAGTCATCGAGTAAAACAGAAGTGATATCTGGCGTTTCACAGGGAAGCGTTATAGGTCTCCTACTCTTCCTCGTGTTTATTAACGATTTAGGAGACAATCTGAATAGCTCTCTTAGATTTTTCGCGGATGATGCTGTCGTTTATCGGTTAGTGAAGTCAACAGAGGATCAAAAGCAACTGCAAAGCGATTTAGACAAAATTTCTGCATGGTGCGAAAATTGGCAGTTGACACTAAATAAAGTAAAGTGTGAAGTAATACACATGACCACTAAAAGAAATCGGCTGAACTTCAATTACGCGATAAATCAGTCAAACCTTAAGGTCGCAGATTCTACCAAATACATAGGAGTTACAATTACGAACAACTTTGACTGGAGATACCACATAGAAAATATTTTGGGGAAGGCGAAACAAAGGTTACGTATCATCGGCAGAACACTTCGAAGATGCACCAGCACCACGAAAGAGACTGCCTACATCACACTTGTGCGTCCTCTCCTGGAGTACTGTTGCCCCTTATGGGACCCTCATCAGGTTAAAAAAAATGTTCAAATGTTTGTTAAGCTCAAGGGACTTAACTACGGGGTCATCAGTCCCTAATCTTACAAACTACTTATGAACTACCTACAACTAAGACGGCACAAATATCCATGCCCGAGGGGGGATTCGAACGCCCGACCGTACTGACCGTGCAGACCGTGACTGAAGCGCTTCAGTCCCCTCGGCCACCGCGGCCGGCCCTTACCAGGTGCAACTGACGGAAGACATTGAGAAGGTTCAGAGAAGGGCAGTTCGTTTTGTTTTATCAGGTTACGGGGAGGAAAGCGTCACGGAAATGCTGCCCGAATTGGGGTGGAAATCATTAAAAGAAAGACGTTATTCATTGCGGCGTGATCTGTTTGCGAAGTTTCAATCACCGACATTTAGTTCTGAATGTGAAAATATTTTGCTAGCACCCACCTACTTAGGGAGACATGACCATCCCAATAAAATAAGAGAGATCAGATCGAAAACGGAACGATTTAGGTGTTCTTTCTTCCCGCGCGCTATTACAGAATGGAACAGTAGAGAAAAGTTATGAAAGTGGTTAATGAACCCTCTGCCAGGCACTTGAATGTGATTTGCAGAGTATCTATGTAGATGTAGATGTAGGAACTGTGGCAGCGCCGTCGTGTTTATGCCGGAGGAACAGAGAGAGGCAAGCTGTCTGGCGTACACGCCACTACTCCTATGGATGCTACCAGCGTGTTACGCACCATGCGTTTACTTACAACTAATTTTGCGAAAGACGAAATCTAATTTGGAAATTTGAATGCAACTACTTACAAAGCCAACGGTAAGTGCAAAGAATACAGAAGATGATGCAGAAAGTTTTAAATCCATGGCTTTTCTGCCTTATGGTGGGAGCCTGTCGTCGAAAATCGAACTGATTATGAACAAACACGATGTTAAAGCTATTTTTCGGCCCCCACCAAAGACAGCATCACATTTGGGTTCTATCAAAGATGATTTGGAGCTCAGTAAGGCCGGGGTTTACGAGATCCTCTGTGAATTTGGCCCTTCGTACATAGGACAGACGACACGTACAGTCCAGGAAAGATGCACGGAACACCAGAGATATACCCGTCTCTTACAGCCTAATAAATCGGCAGTGGCAGAGCACTGTATTGATAATGGACACTCCATGACGTACGAAAACGTCTAAATGTTAGCCTCCACTTCATCTTTTTGGGACTCAGTGGTGAAAGAAGCAATAGAAATTCGCTTGGGGACGAATTTAATTAACAGAGACAGCAGCTTCAGTTTAGATAAATCATGGAATCCGGCACTTTCTTTAATAAATTTACAAAGACGCCGCCACAGCACAGATCATGACACATCGATTTCTCCGCAGTAATCGACTATGCAGCCACAGACATAATTTACACACACGTGTCCTTCCTTGCCGTCGAGTAACGGCTTTGGCGCCTCGTTGTATCTGTGGCCGCATGCGCAGTAGGGCGGCCTGCGCGTTTATAAGCACGAAGCGCGTGCTGGAGCGTCAGTCTCCGACTGTCTCTGAAGATGGCTGAACGTTTCTTAGCCGAAATATTAGAAGAAGTAAACTTTATGCGGCTGCACGCCCGAAACTTCTTTGAACAAAAATTGCGATTGACTGCTGACATTTCCTACAGAGTTGTTTAAATAAAATTTCACAATCGTTATGAAAGAAAAAAACTGGGGGGGAGTCAATTTAGCAGCTGGCACGGGGCGGCACTTGAGCTTGCGCCGGCCCTGGAGCCAGCCATTCCACAGTTTCACTCAGTCACGGTGAGAGCGACTTAGCTTCCTCACCTGATGATGACAGTCAGTTGGACAGCAGAAATATTGTGTACAGATGACAGAATGATCTGGCTGGAAACCCGTGAAGAATTTGATCAGAAAAAGAAAACATGTTTACTCAGGAAACCACTATTCATTTTAAAGCCATTTGATTGAGTATACACAGCTCAAACAAATTAGGATCAGGTGAGATATCATACACAAATACATATGGTAATATATTGTATTCAGATATTGGTTTCACCTGTAATTTGAGTGTGATACAGTACGATATTGAGGTTTATATGGCATTACTAGAGTGAGGCAGCAAAGGGTTAAACTGATAGTGAAACAAAAAATTCTCGTTGCCCGCTAATATTGTGTGTTATCACCTCAGACGACAAGTACAGTTGCACACCTGCGTGGCATGGACAGTATGTCGTTATCAATCAACTCTTTATGGATATTTGCCCATTATTTCATGAGTGTTACGGAGAGGCCTGAGCAGTTTGAGAGTGGCCGTCTGAATATACAACACTTCGTGTCCGTATTAAAACCGCCGCAGTGTAATGAGAACGACACTTTAATTAGAAACACTTTAACTTCTTTATTAAAGCAATGTGAAATGAATTGGTTGCAGAACAATGCATAATCGAGAGGTTTTACAAGCAGTAATACGAATGTCGACACAAACAAGAACATAAGAACTACGTAACTAAGAAAACAAAACAAAAACAAAAACATTCAAAGAGCAAGCGCGAGAGAGACTCAGCGCCCCTAGTGGCAGGCGCGGAAGCACTTTGACAGTAATACCAAAATAATGCGCAAAAACACACAAATCTCACTGCACGGTTTCTTCACTGTCTGCTACATCAGCCCCCGCTGGGAAAGCGGAGCGTTGTCTAAAAATCTTGCAGGGAAATGGACTCATCGACCTGATCTTGTTGTGCGTCCTGAAGGCTGCTTCTCATCAGCGGCTGGAAGAGCTTGAGATGGCGAAGTAGCTGGGACTGGGTCGGTTGTCTGTTGTGTTTTCGTTGATACTTCGTCTTGCAGAATGTATGCAGGCTTGACGCGGAATAGCGAGTCGGTAGTACTTTTTCCATTTACAATGATGTCCACTGTGCGGTCTCCTCGTTTTATAGCCTAGTGAGCGCCTGAGTAAGGTGGATGTAATGGAGGTTTCACGCCATCAGCTCATAACATTACGTGTGTACAACTGTCAAGGTCCTTGTGTACATAAGTAGGGCGAGTGCCATTCCTGGAAGCTTGGGGAGGTTGGATGCGAGAAATGTGCTCTCTTAACTGGCAAAGAAAATTGGTATCTGTCATGTTGGGTATCTGTAACGGCCAAGGGTCCACAAACTCTCCCGGTAGACCTAGCGTTTCACCATATACAAGTTCTGCAGCTGAACAATCCAGATCCGGCTTATAAGTGTTTCTGAGGCCAAGCAAAACCATTGGAAGAGCTGTGGTCCAACTTTCATCATGGCACATCAGGGCTGCCTTCATTGTTCTGTGCCAGCGTTCTATCATTCCGTTGCTAGCAGGGTGATAGCTTGTTGTCTTATGGTGTACAATGCCACAAAATTTAGTCAACTGTGCAATTCAAATTGTCTCCCGCGGTCCATTGTAATATGCAAAGGGCAACCAAAAGGTGATACCCAAGTAGAAACGAAGGCAGATGCTTATGTCTCTGCAGAGATGTTATCTAATGGCACAGCTTCTGGCCATCGAGTGAAACGATCTATCATTGTTAACAAATAACGTTGACCGTTCGATGGAGCGAGAGAGCCTACCACATCAATATGGACATGTGCAAATTTACCTTGTTACATTGGCATTTAATACGAGTCCGTGCCCATTCACGACAGTCTTTTTTCATCCCTGGCCACACAAAACGATTGGAAACCAGTCGTGTTGTCGAACGTACTCCAGGGTGACACAAGTTATGAATATTGTCAAAAGCACCTTTTCTCAATGAGGTCGGCAAGAAAGGACGAGGCTTTCTGCTGGACACATCACAATACAGTTTGATGTAGGTGTCTGGAACCTCCCCCATCTCCAGTTTGAGCGACGATTCAGGATCTTCAAGTAAGCCGTGTAGTTCCGGGTCTGATTGTTGTGCAACAGCCAGTTCTGAGAAATCAGTTACACAAGTAATGCTGCCGATGCGAGAAAGATAATCGGCCACTATGTTGTCTATCCCTGAAATGTGCTTAATGTGTGTCGTAAACTGCGAAATGTACACTAACTGGTTGTGCTGCCGAGGTGAACAATTGATGTTATTTTGTCGTAAAGCATATGTTAGTGGCTTATGGTCTGTATAGATGGTGAACTCCCTTGCCTCTAGTTGCGATCGAAAGTACTTAATAGCTTCATAGATGGCTAGAAGTTCCCTATCGTAGGCACTCCATTTCTGTTGAGATGGTGAAAGCTTGCGAGAAAAGAAAGCTAGTGGCTGCCATGCACCTTATCGTAATTGTTGTAACGCTCCGCCAATAGCGGTCTGGCTTGCGTCAACTACCAGCGCCAAGGGTGCACATGGATCAGGGTGAGCAAGCAATGCCGCCTCCGCTATACTCCGATTCGCTGCTTCGAAAGCCGAGATCATTTCTTCAGTCCACGAAACTGGCGTGCTTCCTTTGCTCTTTGGACCAGTGAGTGCTGCTGTTAACGACATTTGCATCTCAGCTGCGTGAGGCAGATGACCGTCGATAAAAATTCAGTACACCAAGAAAAAGACGCAGTTCTTTGCAAGTCCTTGGACGATTCATTTTTAGGATGGCCTCGACCTTCTCTGGCAAGGGTAGCAATCCCGACGATAAAATCTTGTGGCCCAAAAAATTGACTTGGTTTTGGCCGAAAACGCATTTGCTGGTGTTAAGAACGATGGCATACTGTTCCATTCTTTTAAATACTTCAGTAAGATGTTGCCAATGTTGTTATGGGGAAGCAGAGAATACCAGAATATCGTCGAGGTAGGTGAAACAAAAAGTAAGTCCTTGCAGCACCGAGTCAATGAACCGTTGCCAAGGTTGCGCAGCATTTCTTAGCCCAAAGGTCATGAAGAGACTCTCAAAAAGACCGAAAGGGGTGATGATCGCTGTTTTTTGAATGTCTTCTTCTGCCACTGGAATCTGTGTATATGCTTTTGCACAGTCTAAAACACTAAAAATTGTTGCACCACACAATGCATAATTATAGTCACGTAATAACGGCACAGGATAACGATCAGGTATTGTCCTAGCGTTTAGAGCTCGATAATCGCCACAAGGGCGCCATGCACCACTCTTCTTTGGAACAAGATGGAGTGCTGACGACCAGGGACTACTGGACCGTCGCATTACACCTTCTCGAATCATGACGTCAAATTCCGCTTTTGCTATAGGTAAGCGATCTGGTGCTAAGCGTCGTGGGCGGCAGGAGACAGGTGGGCCGTCGGTAGTATTGATATAATGCACCGTGTCGTGAGGTATGTGTTTCGGTGCTCCTGGCGGTCTCGTAAGCGCTGGAAATGCTTGAATTAAGTCGGCGTATTCGGTGCCGATGTTTTGCACGAGTTTAGCCGTGTGTATTGTCGCATCTCGACGAAAACCTGAAGCCATTAGTCCAATGATGCCGTCTACAAGCCGCGTATTTGCCACATCGGGGATCAGTTTATAATGAGCCAAAAAATCTGCGCCTATTATACGTTCTGTCACATCCGCGACCGTGAAATCCCAAGTAAAATCACGCCGTAGTCCGAGATCCAGGCTGATTCGCACAGTTCCGTACGTCGAAATAGCTGAATTATTGGCGGCAGTCAAACAGAAGGGAGCGAGCGGCCGTTTGCTGAGCACCTTCGTACGCGGGAAACACACACAAGTCAGAGCCAGTATCGACAAGGTATTTTTGTCCAGACTTACGGTCACTGACGAATAGACGCTGAGACGACGCCCGGCAATCTGATGACGCGCCTACACCCAATTGCCGCCGGCATTTGGGTGTAAGCAGGGCATTGTGCACTTGATCGCTCGGTCACCAAATCTTCTGTGGTACCAACAGACGGTGGGCCTATCGGCGCCTGAAGTCGATGAACCAGTAGACGAGCGGCTCCTCGATTGCTAAGGGTAAGGTCTTCTGTCACCACTACGGTCACGCTGAGTCAGTAATTCCTCTATCTTCTTGGTCAACAAATCCACTTTGGCGGCCAGAATGTCATAATCGGCTCTTGTTACCATTTGTGTCGTCAAGCTGCTGCACGATGACGTCACTGAACTCACTGGTGCCGCTACTGAACTTACTGGTGCAGGTGTTATAGCATCAAATATTTTATCCGCTAATTCTGCTACAGCACCTAAAGGCATGTCGGTTTGCGAAGCTACAATGGCTTTCACTCGAGGCAGTAAGCGATTACTCCACAGAGTGCGTAAAAGACTATCGGGCACTGTACCTGTATCATCTTTACTCCTCAGATGCCGTAAGTATTGAGATGGTCTTCTGTCCCCAATATCCTCCTGGGTTAGAACTTGCCTAATGCGTTCTTCTTGTGAAGCCGAGACTCGTCTTACGAATTCAGTTTTAAGCTTCTGATATGCATCTGTTGAGGGACGAGTGGTGATCACATCTTCAATTTCCGCCGGGTATTTCTGGTCTAATTGACTCACCACGATTGCAAATTTAGTTGTATCTGCCGTAATTCCTGCGTAGAGAAAGCTGGCTTCCACTTGCGCAAACCATAAGGCCGGATTGTGCGGCAGAACGGCGGCAAACGCACGGCGAGTCATGAGACAGACGACGTAACTCCAGCGGGTGTTTCTGTCATGTTGAGTGCACCTCCTCCTTATGATTAAATGCGGCTAAACAATCACGTCGGGGTCACCAGTTTCGGAGAGTCCTGAGCAGTTTGAGAGTGGCCGTCTGAATATACAACACTTCGTGTCCGTATTAAAACGGCCGCATTGTAATGAGAACGACACTTTAATTAGAAACACTTTAACTTCTTTATTAAAGCAATGTGAAATGAATTGGTTGCAGAACAATGCATAATCGAGAGGTTTTACAAGCAGTAATACGAATCTCGACACAAACAAGAACATAAGAACTACGTAACTAAGAAAACAAAACAAAAACAAAAACATTCAAAGAGCAAGCGCGAGAGAGACTCAGCGCCCCTAGTGGCAGGCGCGGAAGCACTTTGACAGTAATTCCAAAATAATGCGCGAAAACACACAAATCTCACTGCACGGTTTCTTCGCTGTCTGCTACATCAGCCCCCGCTGGGAAAGCGGAGCGTTGTCTAAAACTCTTGCAGGGAAATGGACTCATCGACCTGATCTTGTTGTGCGTCCTGAAGGCTGCTTCTCATCAGCGGCTGGAAGGCTTAAGTCCGGTGAACAAGCTAGCCACTCCATCCAGTTCCATCAGCTCCAAGCATGTTGCCCACCAGCACAGCTCTGTGGGGACGAGCGTTATCATCCACCAGAAGGAACCCGTCTCCTATGGCACTAGCTTAGGACACAACAAAAGGTCAAAAAATCTCGTCTCTATACCTCTGAATAGTCAAAGCGCCATTCAAACGACATAGAGGTCCATACGTACGCCAATACGAACTCCTGCCCACAACTTTCGTCCACCTCCATGATACAGTGATGTTTTCTGCATTTAAACAGGATTTTTTCTGAGTTCCACGTTTTTTCCAGGCGAGGGAACGATAATTGTCCGGTTGAACACAAAATCTTGACTCATATCTGAGGAGAACCCAGCGCCATTCACTACGACTCCAGTCCTGATGTACCTCTGTCCAGTTTTCACAGGCTAAACGATGTAGTGGTTTTAATGGGACACAAACCATGGGCCTCCGTACATAGAGGCCACTTCCCTAAGGAGAATCGGACTGTTTCTGTTGGTACTGCGCAACCTGTTGATGCCTGGAGGGTGTGTGGCAGCTAAGTTGCATTCAGCCTCCTGTCTCAATGGACTGATAACCAGAGATAACGGCCATCTCTTGCTGATGTTACCCATGAGCGACCTTTGCCTTGCCTGCTTTTAATGGTTCCTGTTCTCTGAAATCGCATCCAGATTCTGTAAATTAGAGGCACTCCAATAGCTGCAGGCACCTCCCCTGTTGTCTCGCTTTCCATGCCATAACTTCAGATAAGTCACATAATTGTTTCATTGAGCTACCTGCTTACTATAATATCTGGACCCAACTGCTTTTGTAATTCGTTTGATAAACACCAACCCCCCCCCCCCCCCTCTGCAGAGACTTCCTGTTATTAACACTATCTCACTTGTCACAATGTTGTTGTCTCCACTCTGTAGATTCAACAGCAAGAAATCGAAACACTTTAGTCATTCTGCTGGTACCTAGAAATCTGATCTCAACTGACCCTTTCCTTTTTTTTTTTTTTTTTTTTTATTGGCGTTTCATTCCCTTGGTGGGGCAGGCTGGCAGCACTTGAGACGGTCTCCAGGGAGGACAAAACAGGAAAATACAAAACATAGAAACAGCGAAAAATTTAAGAAAAACGTGATGTAAATGGAGTGAAAAAATTGAAGTTCTATACACACACAAAGGTGACAAAACATGGTGAAATACAACACTGTAGCACTGACGTATGTGAACATTTAAAAAACACAGGCATTGTCTGCAAGGTGGCTGTTCGCAGTTTGGATAAAAATTCACTGGTGATAGTTACTCCGATGGAACACAGACAAGTCACATGCATGAGTATAATGAAGGAGCAAGGAGGAGGGCGATAGATGGTTGGAAGGGGAAAGGGAGTGGACGAGGGGTGAGGGGGTGAGGGGGAGGGGAAAGGGGCTACAGGGCCATGGTGGTAATGGGGTGTGAAGTTCCAGGAAACTGTAAGAAGCGGGGGGATATCAGAAGGGGCCAGTACATGGAAGGAGGGTGGGAGGGAGGAAGGAAGTGAGGTCCTCTAGGGGAATCAAGGAGGGAGGAGGAGGAGGAAAAGGGGGAGGGTCAAAACTGGTACGAGAGGTAAATTTCTGGGCGGAGGGAATGGTCAGGGAGAAGGAGGGTGAAGAAATTGCCACGCAAATGCGTGAAGAGGGTGGACAAGTGGAGAGCAGGGGCGATACAGTGGTAATGGCATAGCAACGGGCCAGGATTGGTGAGGAGAGGGTGGACAATAGAGTGAGGGGGATCCAGTTTATGGTAGAGGAAATGGAGATGTAGTTGCTCAATAAAGCGGACAAGGTGGGTGAAGGGAATGAGGTTATAGAGGAGCTGCGTTGGGGATGACAGGTAGGAAGGGATACGGAATGCAGAGCGGAGGGCATAGTGTTCCAGGATCTCTAGCGACTTGTAGAAGGATTTGTTCAAATGTTTGTAGAGCTTATGGGACTTAACTACGGGGTCATCAGTCCCTAAACTTACAAACTACCTACTAACTAGCTACAACTAAGGACAGCACAAATATGCATGCCCGAGGAGGCATTCGAACCCCCGACCGTAGTGGCCGTGCCGACCGTGACTGAAGCACCTCAGTTCCCTCGGCCACCGCGGCCGGCTAGAAGGATTTGGGGGGGGGGCGCAGAGATTCAGGCAGGACGGGAGACACAGAGGATGGGGAGGATGAGAGATTTGTAGGTATAGAGGATGTTGGAAGAGTTCAGGCCCCAGGTTTGGCCAACAAGGAGTTTAAGAAGGCGGAGGCAGCAGTGGGCTTTTTCTTGGATGATGCAGAGTTGGGGGCTCCAGGAGAAAGTGCGATCTATGGTGAGGCCCAGGTTCTTTAGGGTGGGGTTGAGGCAGATGGGATGGTTATGGAGGGTGAGGTAGAAATCGTGGGGGTGGAAAGAAGGAGTGGTGAAACCTACGATGATAGTTTAGGTTTTGGTAGGATTTATAGATAGGAGCCACTGACTGCACCAAGTGGTGGAAAGGTCAAGGTGTTCTTGGAGAAGGTGGTTGGAACAGGCAAGGGCGGGAGTTAAAGCAAGGAAATTGGTATCACCAGCGTATTGGAATAGATGTACAGGAGGGGCAGGCTTAGGCATATCGGCGGTATACAGGAGATAAAGGACGGGAGGAAGGACCGAACCTTGGGGCACTCCAGCAGAGGGACAGAAAAGATGGGAATTGGTGATGTGGATAGGTAGGGTGGTTGGAGAGGAAGGAGGTAATGACTCAGACAAGGTTGATGGGCAGAGTGTAGGTTTGGAGTCTGAAGAGGATGCCAGACCTGTTTATAGGCCCATTCGAGGTCTAGGATTACAAAGACGGAAGCACAATGGGAATTGAGCTGGAGAGAGAGGAGTTGCGTAAGGTGAAGGAGTTGGTCATCGTTGGAGAAGAAAGATGAAAGCCACATTGGGTGTCATGGAGAAGGCAGTTAAGTTGGAGGTGGTGATGGATGTAACGGGATAGGATGGATTCGAAGACTTTGCTGAACACTGGGGTGAGACGAATAGGATGGTAGGAGGAGGCATTTGAGGGGGGTTTGTTGGGTTTAAAGAACATGAAGAAACCGAAAATTTTCCACAGGTGGAGGCAGTAACTGGTGTAAAGGGTGGTGGTATAAAGGTTAGCTAGGCAGGTGAGGAAGAGAAGGGGACATTCACGGAGGTGGCGATAGGTGTTGTGTTTTGTGCATTGTGTCAGCTGTAGATGGAGTGTGGTGATGGGTGTGTTAATGTATGAGGGGATAATGTGTCCCACCTATTGGAAGCCGGGAGCTAGGGGTGGGAGAGAGACGCCCGTTTTCTCATGAACGTCCGGAAAAAAGGAATAATGGAAGTGGTGATTGTCTGGGATGGTGGAGATGTCGGAAAGGAAGGAGGTGGAATGATCAGCCTTACTGGCATCATTGGGTTGGGGTTGGTCACGGTATAGGAGGAGATAGGTGGATGTGGGGTGGAAGCCAGTAAGGCCATGGAAGGCTTTAGAACACTGGGAGGAGTCTAGTGGGACATGCACATCAAGCTGTGTAACTGTCCGTTACCAGTCCTGGGATTTTATGGCAGTCAGAAGACTTGTCCGGTCACAGGTGCGACGAAAGGATCAGTATAGACAGTAGGTTTCCCGGAGGAGTAGGACTGCCTGTGGGGGAAGGGTGGGCCAGTGAGGGTGTATGGATATGGTGGGACCGTAGGATTGGGCAGCATCAGGCAAGGTCTGTTGGGGGAAGGAGGCAGCATGGCCTATGTCAGCAGGGACGTGGAGGGAAAGGGGGTGGCTTTCGATCTGACGGGCAAGAGAAAGTTGGAAGGCATCCCAGTCTACTCAGGAATAATCATGGATGAGGCGAGGAGGTGAGGTGTGAGAGGATTGTTGGGACGATGGACATTTGGGGTAAAGGTGAGGAGAACAGGATCATGGTCACTGTCAATAGGGTCAAGGACTTCAGCAGTGACGCACCCCAGGAGGTTAGGAGAAAAGATGATGACGTCAGGGGAGGTGTTGCTGCAAGGGCAGGTATGGCATGGGAGGGTTATGACGTCGCCACTGATGGTGGGAAGCAACTGATGCCACCGGCAGCGTTCAACGGGAATGTGGGAATGGATATTGAGATTGGTCTCAATCACGTAGGTCGAAAAGGAGGAGTCAATATGGGCCAGGAAGTCATAGGGGAGGGGTGCAGGAGTGGACGTATATGGTGGCACAGGTAATGGTAATGGAAGGGAGGAACAAGGTATGGATAAGGTGTTCATAAGGGATATTAAGGAGGGCATGTAGCTGAACCGGGTGGTGGCGGAGGTTGCCAAAAGCCACTCCAACCCAAGCAGGTGGGTGGGGGGGGTGTCGTGGCGGTAGAGGAGGTACGGGTTGATGGTAACATGGTGGTGGGGAAGGAGAATGGTTTCGTTCAGGAGAAAGGCATCCATGCGGCATTGGGCAAGAGTGTTCATAAGAAGGAGTTTGTTGGTGGGTAGGGAGCGGATGTTGGCGTATGGAAGAGTAACTTGTTGCTGCGCCATGAAAGGGATAACGGATCAAGGGGAGGAAAGGGGAAAGAGAGAGGCTAAACGAGGGTCTGGCGACTGTCGGCGCATGAAAAGAAAAAGTGGCTGTGGTTCTGGAATGTCATGAATTTAAAATCAAGGTTGAAAATGGAACAGGCGGCAAGGGAGAAATTGGTGAAGTGTGTGACGGCGTTGAAAGGGGTGGATATTTTGAATGACAATGGTGAGGAATCTGACGATGTCCACCACAGTGAGGGGTGGGCAGAGGGAGTTGTTGGAGGGGATATCAGGATCGTGGGACGGAAGGGGACAGTCAATCCTGCTTTGATGGGAGTGGGACAGGATTTACACTTGTAGAAGTAGGTGTGGGTGAGCCTCGCCACACGTTTTGCAGGAGTGGGGAGGCGGTGAGGTTGGGACAGGAGGTCTCGAAATAGGGACCTAGGCAATGGGGACAGACAGGAGGGAGGCTGCAGTTTTCAGAAAGGTGGTCATTGTAAGTGAGACAGTGGGAACAGTGGTAGGATTGGAGAGGAGTGCATTAGGGTTCAACGGTGTGCAGGCAGCTATAGAGGAGGGCCCTGTTGCGGAGGAAGTGGCCGATGGAGGGCGCATCTTCTGTGTAGATGCGCATAAGATAGGTAGGGCCCGTTAAGGTGGGGATCACGCCATAATTCCTCCAGCACCTCAGGCTCTGTGATCATTGGGTATAGTTTGGTGATAACAGCAGTAAGGGTGGGGGGCAGCGAGGGAGAGAAGGATTTGGTGGCGGGAGGTAGATGGAGAAAGAGGGACAAGGGAGGCACGGGGACCAAAATGAATACAGGGGATCTTCTGTAAGAGGAGGGAGTGGAGGTCGGGTTCTGTGGATTTCAGGATGACCAGATTCCTCCGGTGATGATTTGGGAGATGGGTATGGAGGGGGCCTATTGGCGGAAGAGGAGGGTGAGGATGTGGCGCTCGAGAAATTTGCGATCGAGGCTGGAGAGGACAAAGAAGTGTAGAGTGTTCGGAGGGGGTGGCGGAAGGAGCTGTGGGGGCAGAAGCTGAGCTGGGGGGAGAGGAGCAGCTTCCATGGGAACAGGTGGGCCAGTGGCGAGGGGGTTGGGGGCTTTCTTTGTGGAGGTGTAGGAGGCGAAATCGGAGGCAACATGTTTGGACTTTTTTATTATCTGGGCTGGGAGGTGCAAGTGGGAATGGGGCTGAGAGGGAGACTCGTGGTGGCCATGCAGCTACAACATCCTCTGGGGAGGAGGAGAGTGGAGAGTCGACAGTGGCTCGCCAGGCAGTGACTGCAGCAGACGCACCCTGGGAGGCAGGGTGTCTTTTTCTCAAAGATTAATATTAAGGATGCAAATCTGCAAATTCCATTGGACAATTCAAGAAAATCCTTCCTTGTCATTAAAACCTATATTGGACAGTCCCAATACCAGCGTCTACCTTTTGGCAGTGTGTCTGCACCCACCGTCTTCCAGAGATTCTTGGAGCAACTGACTGCCAAAGTCCCCTACTGTTCCAATTATCTGGATGACATTGTCGTCACAGGCCGCACTCCAGACGAGCACCTTCAAAACCTAGAATGTCTCTTCCAAACCCTCGCTGATTCTGGCCTCAGATGCAACTGGGAGATATGTGAACTTTTCTGCAATGTGATTGTATACCATGGTCATGCCATTGACTCTAAATGCGTCAGGCTAACCTCAAGACACCTGCAGGTCATTCAGGAGCTCCCTTCTCCCAAAAATATCACTGAGCTCCAGGCATTCCTTGGCAAGATTTCCTATTATCTTCAATTTATACCAAATGTCACTCAGATTTCCGCACCATTACGTTACCTCTGAACAAACAATGTCGCCTTCCATTGGTTGACTCCGCAAGAAACAGCCTTCCAAACTTTGAAAAACATCCTCTTAATGACAGACGACTAGTCCATTTCGATCCAGCAAAACCTGTGGTCCTGGCAGTAGATGGGTCATAATATGACATTGGAGCAGTGCTCTCCAACAGGTTTGGCTCCACCAACCGACCCATCGCCTTTGCTTGAAAATTGCTTAACAAAGCTCAAGTAAACTACAGCCAATTAGAGAAGGAAGAATTGGCTATCATCTAAGGCATCTCCAAGTTCCACCGGTATTTGTATGGATGGAAAATTTTTCTACTAACGGATCACAAGACTCTCACCAGTCTATTCCACCCAGCAAAACATGTGTCCGCTCAAACAGCTAAAAAACTCCAACGTTCGGCCCTCATCCTATCCAACCATAATTATGAGATACTCTATCATCCCACAGCCCACCAAGCGAATTCATTTCATTTTCCTGTCAGATCAGGCGTGATAATTTTCTTCTAGGGTCTGCAGTCAGATAGAATCGTCAACTAAACATGATATTTCCACAGACCAATTGGCTGCCATCTTCAGGTGAGTGCACTGATTGCACTTACTCACCAGAAACTGAGACAGAAAAGAAAAAGTGCCCCTTTATACACTGCAGACAGCCCACTATACGTGCGCAAAATCAAGGTAGAGGCTCTGTAGGCTTAGTAGAGGGCCGGTGGAGAAAATCGGCAAAACGATGTGGAAAATCATATTGTATACTTCAAAATGAAAAGTCCGCTGTTGCTGAACATTGTCTCAATGAGAGACACAAGATGTTACATAATGAAACAAAAATGATTGTTCCTGCTTCCAGCTACTGGGAATGTATTCCTAAAGAATCAATGGATTTTCGTATGACCGATAATATTATTAATAGGGACAAAGGCTTCCCTTTAAGTAAAACTTGGAACCCAATTTTATCTAACATTAAGCAACAACAGTCTTCATTTCGACCTGCAGTTTCTTTTAACTAGTCTTGTTTCCATCCATCTTTTGCCGATTTTCTTCACTGGCTCGCTACTGCGCCTAGACAGCCTCTACCTTGGTTTCGCACACGCATGGTGGACCGTCGTTGGTTTATAGGGTCCACTGTTTCTTTTCTCTCTCAGTTTCCGGCGAGTAAGTGCAATCAGCGCACTCACCTTAAGAAGGCAGCCAGTTGGTCTACCGAAATATCTTGTCTAATTGAATATGCTATGTGGCTGCAGAACCAAGAAGAATATTATCAGTTATTATGCCAGGAAAGTATTTGCAACCAGACGTGGCGTTTGACTCTTCTGAGCACCCCTTATTTCATATTGAGCAGATCGATGAGGCTACTGTGGACAACTTTCCGATTGATCACTATCGTATCGCTGTGGCGACAGAGCAAGATAGTACCCTCAAGCTCCTTTGGCAATTAATCCTGAGGGGCTGCCCCACAGATAAGAAGGAGCAGCCCAATGAGTCTCTTCAACGTTGGTTTTCTCAGCGACAAAAATTTTCCGTCCAAAAGGGAGTTATCCTATTACACACACCCAGTGAACAAACTCGAGTGCTCATCTTTGCATCACTGCAGCGACAAGTGTTGGAATTACTGCATAATGGACAGTGGGGCATTGTCTGTTCAAAACAGTTGGCACCATGGCACTGTGCATGGATGAAGATGGACAGGGATATTGAAAATATTGTGCCGTCCTTAGTGTAAGCTAGTTTATAAGTAGTTTGTAATTTTAGGGACTGATGACCCTGTTGTTAAGTCCCATAAGCCATACAAACATTTGAACATTTTTTTTTTGTTCCTATGACTTCCACAACGCCAGCCAGCACAATTCGTGCTTTAGCAACAGTATTTAGCCAAGAAGGTGTACTGTCCTCCATTGTGTCTGACAATGGACCTTAGTTGAATTCCTCAGAATTTACTTCTTTCTGTAAGGCCAATGGCATCATGTACATCACATCAGCACCTTTTTCGCTACAGTCGAATGGTGAAGCAGAACGTTTTGTGCGATCATTTAAGGCTCAGAGGACGAAGCTCAACCAGTCTCACTCTAAAGAAAATGGCCTGCTCTTGTTTTTATCAATGTACCGAATGACCCATCAAGTCACTGGCTGAACTTCTGGATGGCAGGCCACATTGAACTACTCTGCATCTCCTGCATCCTTCACAATCTCCAGCAACTCCTTCACTTCTTCCCACGAAATTCCAGGCGGCTGACAAAGTTCACTTCATAGTATTTCACAGAAGTTTTGTGGGAACCGGCTATTGTTGTCAGACTTTTGGGCAGGGCAAACTATGTTATTTGGGACAGTTAAGGGTGCACTCACCAGAGACACTGGAATCAGTTATGCTTCCACACAATCCCCGATTCTGCAACAGACCTTTCCTTTCCAGGACAAGTTCAAGTAGGCGATTCCTTGCATGGAACCCTGTTAGTACGATTAATTATAATTGGGGTCCAGAAGTGCCAAATTGGCAATTAACATTTGACTTCAATAACAGGAGAGTATGGAGATATGATACCTAGCTGTCTGCCATAGCATAGTGGAATGCTCATTAGATTTTGAAGTAAATACGAGTGGGTGGTAGTTTGCGCCCTGCTACATACAATTTTTTTTTAAAAATGTACATTCCAACAAATTGCAAATGTGGTCTTCTCACACATATGCACATGAAGTAGGCAGATACTGTAACAATGACTGTTGTAAAGGAGTTATAATATAAGTAATTTCGCAAGTACATTGAGTACTAAAGTTATGTGGAATTTAGTATTAGCACACTTATTCTGTTACTATTTTGGTTATAAAAGAAAATGCTGTTAAAGTTTTAAAGAAAATATTTGCACTTTATTTTAATGCAGAATGAAGTAACATGAATACAGACATATCTTAACTGCAGAGGAGGTAAATCTACATTAAAAGCGTCCATAGAAGACACACCATGAAAAAGATTTTAGTAGACTGATTCTAATTGGTGACTTTCAACATATTGCATAGACAAAAAAGAGAAATACAATGTATACACTTCAGTATCATATTCTATTATATATAGGGGAGAGAGTGTCACAGAAATGATGCATGATTTGGGGTGGAAATCATTAAAAGAAAGGCGTTATTTGTTGTGGCGTGATCTGTTTGCGAAATTTCTTTCACCAACTTTCTCTGCAGAATGCGAACATATATTGTTAGCCCCCACCTAAACAGGGAGACATGACCATCATAATAAAATAAGAGAAATTAGCTCGAAAACAGAAAGATTTAAGTGTTCCTTTTTCCACGAGCCATTAGAAAGAGGAACTATATGGAAATATCATAATAGTGGTTCGATGAACCCTCTGCCATGCACTTCATCATGATTTGTAAGGTATCAATGTAGATGGAGATTAAGAAACAATTGCTGAAGAAACCTAGTACTTAATCTAAATAATATGAAAATACTAATATCAGCATGTTGTTTACATTACTAAATTACACAGTATCTCCTCAGTTTATGTGCCCGTGCATATTTGCAATTCACTGGTACGTATTTCATGGTATGTTCACGAAATAGAACAAACGCACATTTAACAGGGAGCGCTCTATATTACAGAACATAGCTTTATTTAATAAGAGTGCCCGGAAACCTTTCAAAAATTTAAAAAAAAAAAAATTTCGTGATGGGTCACATACTACCACCCATGTGTATGTACTTTAAAAACTAGTGTGCTATTGACTAAAATGCAGCTAACAGTTCCATACTGGAAGCCCTAATGCTCGTGTCATTAAATGAAAAAGTTATTTGCTAAAGTGACACTTTCAGATAATAGATTAGAATTAATTGTACTAAGAATTTCTATAGAGTTGTTGCATCAGCATACTCTGAAAGGACCTAATCGGTATAAAATATGTAGTAGAAGACTTGCTTTTTTAAAGTGATTCAAGTTCTTCACCACTCCAAGGGTATCCACTTATAAATTACATATGCTGGCAGATTTATTTATTTATTTATTCTTGCCTTGAGTTAGTACTTCTCCTAGCCCTTATCTCTCTGTCCCTGTCTTTTTTTTTTATAAAAAATATTTATTGGAGAATATATAGGAAATAAGGCTGTCTTGCATAATGTACAAGATTATAAATGCAGTACCCAAACAAAGGAAGATAGTAATCAAAATATAATGATATATAAAATTAGTACAGTCTCATATTTATTGAGTAACTGTATAATTTCTCAGTATATATTCATTTGTGTAAGTGCTGTTTCTCTGTAAAATATGTTACCAATACAGTTACTAGTAAAGAAGTAAAAGATTAAAACTTGGTGTGTGATTGTGCGGTTTTCCATGAATGTTACTGTTTATTTGTTCATATCTCCTGAACTACGTGTCATACTGTGATACAACTGTTTTTATATAGTAATTTTCTTGTAATTTTAAGAGGTGTTTATCATTATTTATTCTAATTATCTTCATGTCTTCTTCTATTGTGGTAGGTTTGTGGTCATATTCTTTCAGATGTTCCAAAAAGTGGAGTGGCTTGTTACATATTTCCATGCCCTGATGTGATCTTTGTATTGGGTGTCAAATGTTCTGCTAGTTTGTCCTACATGTAGTTGATATATTCCAGTTCTTTGGTAGAGATCTGTGTCTTTTTATTTTATTTTTATTTTTGGGATATATTTTTGGATTGAACTGTCTGTTTTGAGGCTATTTTTATGCCCTGTCTTTTGAAAATATTTGTTATTTTATATGTTAATTTGTGTTTGCATGTCATTCTGTACCATCTTGAATTTCCTTGTTTTTTTTCATGTATTCTTTGTACTGTAGTTTTTGTATTGTGTGTTTTTATGTGCTGCTTTTCTGTGTTGTTGTATGTGGGTCTGCATCTTTGGTGTTTTTTTGCCATTATTTATTTCTTAATGTTTTTGCTTCATTTTTCTCCTCGATTATTATTGTATCCATTGTTTATTGCTATTTGTGTGATGATGTCTAGTTCATTTTGGTAATTTTATTTGCTAAATGGTGCTGGTGTTGAGTCTGTGGATAGTGTATCTGATTGTTGATTGTTTTTGTGCATATGGATGACCTGAGGCCTGGTGTATAATCGTGTTGGTTGTTGTGAATTTATGATAAATGTCAAAGGTATGCTTGTTGTTTTCCTTTTTGATGGTTATATCCAAGACGTTTATTTGGTTGTTATGTTCTATTGTGAATGTTATTTTTTGTGTATAGTGTTTATATCTGCATGGAACTGGTCTATTCCTTCTGGAGGTTCATCAGTTAGAAAAAGGATGTCATCCATGTTGCTGATCCAGTAGACTATTTTATAGTTCTTTGATGTAACTTTAAAAAATCATGCTTTCTACATGGTTCATGAAAATATTGGCCGGGGTGCCTGACACTGGTGATCCCATGGGTAACCCCTCTTCTTGTAGGTAGTATTTATTATCAAATTGAAAATAGCTTTCTTCAATTATCAATTTTAATATTAAGTGTATCTCTTTGATGTGTTCATTTGGTAGCTGGCTGTATTCTTTTAAATTTTGTGCTATGATATTTATTGTTTCATCTAATGGTATGTTAGTGTACAAATGTTCTATGACAAAGGAAAGAAGGGTAGCTGAGTCTGGGATTCTTGTATCTTTTATGAGTTCTATTAAGTGTGAGGTGTTCTTGATGTTCTGTCAGCTTTCATTTGATAACTTGCTAATAATACTATTAACATGTGTCCTGCAAGTTTATAAGTGGGAGCATTTTTGAAATTAAACAATGGGACATAACAGAATATTTGGTTTATGTATCTTTGGTTAGCATCGGAGGTTTGGTGCAGTGGGATTATTCTGAATTAGTTTTCTTTTTTCTGTGTTGTTCAGTATGTAGTCTACAGTTTTTAAGATGTGTTTTACTTTTGTCTGAAATCTGCTTGTTGGGCCTAATTTTAATTTTTTAATATTACTTTGAGAAATGGAATCATTTGTTTTTTCAATGTACTGCTGTTTGTCCATCAAAACAACTGTGCCTCACTTGTATGCTTTGAAAATGATCACGTTTTCCTCTTGGAATTTTTTCTTAGGTTTATTTAGTGTTATGGAATTAGAACTTTTTTTATTTTTGTTGGTCTGTTGATTCATGTCCGTTTTGATTTTATGTATTTCGTTTTTTATAAGTTCCATTGTTAACCCAGTCTTTACATTGTTGTTTTCATTTCTTTCTTCACATGGCTTCTGATTGTATTATCAAGTATTAGTAAGACTAATTATAATCTATTATATGAAAGTGGCATATTAGCAAATAACTTTTTCAGTTAATGACACGAGCATTAGGGCTTCCAGTATCGAACTGTTTCCTGAAGTGTAATCAATAGTTCACTAGATTTTGAAGTATTAAATAAAGGTATGTTCTGTGATATTCAGAGTTGTACACATGTAAGAGACCTCCCTCTTAAATGTGCATTTGTTATATTTCATGAACATGCTATGGAATACGTACGGTACCAGCGAATTCCAAACATGCACTGGCACATAAGCTGAAAAGATACTGCGTAATTTAATAATGTAAACAACATACTGATACTAGTATTTTCATATTAAATAGATTAAGTACTAGGTTTCTTGGGCAACTGTTTCTTAATTATACTTAAGTGTATACATTGCCACAAATTGCCTTTTTTTATGCAATATGCTCAAAGTCACAATTAGAATCAATAAATCTACTAAAATCTTTATTATTGTCATATTTTCTATGGATGTTTGTTAATGTAGATTTACCTTTTCTGTAGTTAAGGTATTCACGTTACTTCATTCTGCGTCAAAATAAAGTGCAAACATTTTGTTTCAGACTTTGACAGCATTTTCTTTTATATCTAAAATAATAACAGAATACGTGTGCTAATACTAAATTCCAATTAACTTCAGTACTCAATCTACTTGTGAATTTACTAGTATCATAACCCATTTAAAACAGTTGTTGTTAGAATCATTTCATGTGCATGTGTGTGAGAAGATGACATTTGCAATTGGTTGGAATGTACATTTAAAAAAAGTATGAGGCAGGATGCAAACTATCACCCATTCCTATTTAGTTCAAAATCTAATGAGCAGTCCACTATGCTATGGCACACAGGTATCATATCTTCCTAGTCAGCTGTTATAGAAGACAAATGTTAGTTGCTAATTTGGCATTTCTGGACTCCGATTATAATTAAGCTATGGTAGCTATTACTAGTGTACAGTAATCTGTATCGAATGGTTTCATATAATCCATAATTCAAAATAATGGATCTTTGTTAAGTCAGTGTAAGTGAATACTCAACCATTACAGAATATAGATAATTATCTCGTAATCATGCATTTGATCATTAATAGCCAGCTCATTCCTCCCTTATAATATAAAAGTATTTTATATGTGCAAATCTCTTTTTCAGATACCAACAGCCGCCATTACATGTCCTACATAAAACTAATTGTTGGACAACGCACGATTCTATGATACTTCAACTAACAGTTTTCAGAATTGTATGTTCCACAAAAGCGTCCCTGAGGTTTCTGCCAGTTTATTAATTTTCCATTTCTTTCATTTGACTAGCTGTGGTGATACGATAAATCGTCATTGTCAATGTGCAGTCCAACAGTTAATTTTTGTGTAGAGGTTCATGGCGCACTGAATACCAACCTGAAACAGTCTAGGGTGAGCCGCCATAAATTACTATTCTCTGATGAGGTTTATTTTTAAAAAAAGGAAATTCTTTTTCAGATTATTCAATTCTTTAGGCACTACTTTCATGTTGCAAATGTTCAGCGTAACCCATGTTGAAATATCCCTCCCTGTTGTGATTTCAGTGCCGTAATTTCATTTGCATTTATTAATTATTTTCATTATATCATGGAACATAATTTTCAGGCGCTAAACATTTTTATTTATATTTCTCCACCATCTGTGGCTAATTTTAAATCTCGCCGGGAGGAGTATTTCAATTTTGGCGCCCAACGATTAGGGCTCAATTGAATCGCACCAAAATAATTACTAATTTCCATTATTGTGGCTTTATCTCATGGTCTACAATCCCAGAGGAACCTATTGTTTGACGATTGTTTTAGTGAGACAGAGGAGAACGTTTTGCCATTATTATTGAATAAGGAGAAACCTGATTTTGGACGAACTTGTATTAATGGAAATAATTTCAACCCTTGGAACAGAAAGAAAGAAAAAGGTAAGGAACACCAGCTGCAAGCAATCACGTCTTTGTGTAGCAACGTTCTGTGAGATTTTGTTATTCAGCTCATGAATGCTTTCAATAGTAGTAATTTCAATTGTAGTTCTCTTAATAAAAGCACAAAAGTTGTCAGACATAGCCGCTGCACAACACCTCGATGTTAGGGAATTTTCTTGCATTGTGAAAGTTTCGATCTTGTAAAACAGTAATTCTTTACTTAGAATTTGTGCTTGTGTGTGAAGATAACTATTTCTCAATTAACTGTGATGAGAATATTGTAGTCTGGGGGCAGAAAAAGATTTTTCTTTAATTAATTTATTTCGTGCATAGTATGGTTAGAACACACAATGTTTATGAAACACAAGTCACGGAATCACAAATGCAAAACTTACAAGGCATTGTCGAAGGTGGACAATCGTCTGAACCAACAATGGAACGTACACACGAAAATGCAGGGGATGATGAAAATATTGAAAGAAATGCAGCTACTGCAGAACCCACACAAACAGTCCACACCAACAAATTTTGTAACCATGTCGAATAAACTCTTGTTAGCGCAGATAGCGAAAGTGCTATCTGACAATAAGAAAATTTTTGAACAGAAATTTATCGATATCCAAGCTCAGCAAGAGCAAGCACAACAGAAATTAAATCATTTACAGTCACAGACAGAACATGTACAGAAACGATTAGAAGAAGGATTACAAGATTTTAGAACTGAAATAATAGCCAAATTGGATCAACAATGTAAGCCACAGTAACAAAGACTGCAAGCTAGTCATCCTCTATACAAGAAATTGGAAGTCCGTATGGAGCAAGAATTTTCTACGCACTTAGCGTTGATTCCACTAGTAGCATGTTTATCTATTAAGCAACAGTACAAAAATAGACCAGAAGAAGGGCACTCAAGCGCCCGAAACCGGTCGTTGAAGTTCATAATAAATAACGACAAGCAACTGGTTGCTGCAATTCATTTATTTATATAAAGAATGACTTTAATCTAATAACAGAACCATTCAAACAAACTCCACAAAAGGCCACAGAATTAGCTGATTATCATAATTAAAAGACACGCAATCTGAGCTTCAAGGGAAGGTAACAGAAATAACTAAAGAGATAAATGAAATTTCCATTAACACAGAACAAAACATTTATAGACAAATTACGAGATGTGAAGCGAAATACGCAAAGATTTTTCCGAGTGGATACACAGGAAAGACATAGAAATATCAACAAAGCAAACTCAGAAATTAAAATTGCAGTTCAGGCTTTGGGCGTCAGACATATTAACAAAGGGTCGTGTAAACCAGACGGCAGTTTACACGCAGAAATAGGAGAAATCCGTAATTTACTATACAATGAACTACCAAATTGGTAAACCGATTTAAATTCAAACATTACATACTTGCAGATTGAAATACAACGAGTTAAATGTGATCACAAAGTTAGTTTTAATTTTTCCATGGATCTCAAAAACAATGACAGTACGAATCTTAACAATACGCCAGAGGCATACACATTTTACTATAGGAATGTGTCGTCACGCAGTCCTATCAAGTCCAGTGATGTAGCAAATGATACTTCCAATATTGCACATGTTATTACACAACAGACTCAATTTCAAACCAGACAGTTTCAAAGTTTCCACCCAGAAAATAAATTTCCACGCCTCTACTTTTTTTTATAAAATCAATTCGCAATGTTTTACCAACCAACTGGACAGAGTGAGACAAAATAAATTTTGTAGCGTCATATGTACAAGGCGGAGCCACAATGTGGGCATTGGAAACAGCAATCATGTGCCGAACATATGATGAATTCGAACGAATTTTTCTATCAGAATTTTGGTCCACTAACGAACAGGCCAAATTACGAAGAGAAATATATAACCCACGCGTGCAGAACCCTAAGCAAGAAACGCTGAGGAAGTGTATTAGCCCGGTCAATGAGTGCTCAAAATAGGGGTGTAGAGTGCATGGAATATGCGAGAATTTTTGACTTCAGGACACTGTTAGGGATAGTTAGGAGGTGAACATATTAAAAGTCCCCGCCCCTGGGGGGTGAGCTAAAGTGGGGAGGGGGGTGGAAAGGTACAATTTTTTGGGTTTTCGCTTATATCTCGAAAACGGTCGGCTTTAGGAAAAAATTATTCCAAATAAACATGAAAGATAATTGAATTTGCTATAAAATTGTTTCAATACATACACCTCGAATTCCCAACGGTTTTCGAGATGTATGTCATTCAAAATCGACAATTTCGGAAAATATCATCTTTACCCCACTAATTTTGTCAAATATTTACTTCTAGTCACTCACTCGATGGTTTCAGAGAAAATTTATCTGAAAGAAAGTTGTAGAGCATTAAATTTCCTTCAATTTGATGTGCACATTTGCTACCTTACCTTCAGCCAATCAGAAGTTTCATCATTTATAAGATGTGCGTTCAGTTTCGATGTCCCTCCTTAAATGAGTGTTTTGAGGGGCTGTAACGTTTTTACCTTGTGAAACGTGCTAGCATGGTATATAACAGCAGTTTAACAATGACAAGAAGGTACTTGCAAGTGAAATCTTTTCATAATTGTAGTTTTTATACAATATTATGAATCATATAATGAAAGCTTTTAGAAACAATGATAGTGATTCAGAATGAAAAGTAAGTGCATTCAACGCAACATCTTCGTTTTTATGAGGAGGAATGGTCACGTTCATTCATCTTCGTCAGTAGTGGAGACGTCGTCCAACGAGTTTGGTAGAGTCTCGTCATCTTCATCTTGAATTAATATTCCGACTCCGTTGTTGCAGTTGCCCTTGCAGTTCAGGCATGTAACAGAACAGTGTAACAACGCTTTTCTGCAATCACACCTGCCACTGTTACATCCTTTCGTGCATCGATAAAAAAGGGCAGCATCTAACTCTGAGAGATTCGGAACTAGTTGGCCATTCGAACCGCAATTCGGCGTTTCACCTTTAGGTTTCTCTCCTAACCAAAGGCGTACTTGATGGTAAGTCCAGAATGCATGCTGATTAACAGCTCCTTCAGCTGGAGGGAGAGTTGAGAGATTAGGCTTTGCTCCCAGCTGCTTTTATAGACGATTTGTAGTGGAACACAATGAGGGATTCTGTGATGGCTGGACCTCCATACCATTATAGAGTACTCGTGATTCCCACTGTCTCAACGGAGTTGGCGGAAGAAGAACTATTGGCAATATCTCAGCAGCATGTTGTATGATTTTGGACTTCTGGTGCATTTTGACAAAACCCACTTTACTCTTGAAATACACTATGGATGTTATGTCACAGCCTGTAAATGCTTGTAAGAATAACAAATGGGCATTGTCGTTCATTTTCAACTACCGATGCAGCTATTGTGAAGAATATAAACACGTCTTAACCTTTCCTCTTCCTGGTTCTACAAGCAGAATGTTACGACCTGTTAGAGATTTTGCTGTTAAGAGAACAGCTAAGTCGACATCCTCTCCAATAATGGCAATCCAGGACTTATGTTATCTGTTGATAGCTGTCTCCACAATATCAACGTCAGCATCACCTGAATCTTGAAGGCCATTTATCCTATTTTTCTTTAGTTGCATCATCAACAGGTTCACCAGCTGATTCTTATTGTTAAGTTTGGAGAGGAAATCCTCTTGCTTCACTGTAATTTTCGTTTCTAGACTGACATTCATTTTCCCACACCTCCTGAGCCGATATCGTCGACTGTTCAGCTGCTCTATCCTCTCTGATATGTCAGACTACCCATTAAAAACCACGGTACAACCTCTCACTAGAAAATTGGTCTTCATAAATGTAACATAACCATTGCAAGCTGATGTAATTTTTTCGACATTCAGTATGAATCAGTAGGATGACCAAACCTTTGCTATCTCCCCTTTCTATTCTAGCTTTGATGAGTGATAGTATTCCTTTCTTTGTCACCGTGGAAACATCTGGTCCATCTATTGTTTCGTCACATAAAAAACACCGAGTAGCCATTGCGCGCACTACACAGTCAACATTTTCATAAATAAATAAAAAATATCTCGAAAAGCTGACACACAATACCGCCACACAAACTATCCCTGCGGTTGGCGAACTTTTGAAGTGAACTTGAAGTGAACAGAAATAAGAAGCGAGTGAGAACACTCCATTGCACCCTCCGAGTCAGTGACAGGCCGTCGATGTTCGACGTGGAGCTTCCCCATCGTTAACCCTCTCCCGGGCGTTAGGTACTGACAACCTTGACGACATATCCACTGCAGGCGACAATAAATGAGCCTCAACTCCTCCGCCTCAGGAAAACGAAAATGTTGCGTTGAATGCACTTTTTTTTCATCCTGAGTCACTTTCAATGCTTGTAAACACTTTATTTGTATGATTCATAATACTATCAGAAAAGCTAAATTTATAAAAAGGTGTTCTGTTTCAATTGCAAGTACCTTCTTGGCATTGTTAAACTGTTGTTATTTACCATGCTACCACGTTTCATAAGGTAAAAACGTCACAGCCCCTCAAAACATTCATTTATGGAGGGACATCGAAACTGAGCGCACATCTTATAAATGATGTAACTTCTGATAGGCTGAAGATAAGGTAGCAAATGTGCACATCAAATTGAAGGAAATTTAATGCTGTACAACTTTCTTTCTGACAAATGTTCTGGGAAACGAACGAGAGGTCACTAGAAGTAAATGTTTGACAAAATTAATGAAGTAAAGATGATTCTCACCGAAATTGTCGATTTTCAAAAACGTATATCTCGAAAACCGTTGGGAATTCGATGTATATGTATTGAAACAATTTTATAGCAAATTCAATTATCTTTCATTTTTATTTTGAACAATTTTATCCTAATGCGGACCGTTTTCGAGATATAAGCGAAAAACCAAAAAATGGTACCTTTCCACCCCCCTCCCCACTTTAGCTCACCCTCCAGGGACGGGGACTTTTAGTATGTTCACCTCCTAACTATCCCTAACAAAGTTCTGAAGTCAAAAATTCTCGCATATTCCATGCACTCTATAATGCATTCATTGACTGGACTATATTGAAAGATATACAAACAAAGTAAAGTACCTAGAACAGCCATTGGCAATGTATGACGTTCTAGGTATACTAAAAGAAAGATTACCAACTGAAATTACGCTTTGGCTCACACAAGCACCACTCGACAATTTAAAAGAATTTCTCACTATTGCTGATGAAATCGACAGTGCGTTTGAAAAGAAACGCACGAATAATAATGTGAACGGAAACGGTTCCAACACTCGAAACGGTACACAAAACGAAGTAAACAATTCAAGTAATGGACAAAGTAGAACTGGAAACAATACGCGAAATGCCCAAGGGAATCGACACACCAATGATAATGCTGGTGGTGCCTTGGTAATAGAAAGATCATTTGAAAATAGGTACCATCCTGGGTACAATCAACTCAGACAGGGCAATACTGGAAGACAACAAAGTCACTGGTGAGGAAATTTCAAAGGTACACAAACATGGAGTCACCAGCAAGTGCAAAACGCACACATTCAGCATACGACTAGTCACACGAATGATGGCATAGAACCGATTAGAATAGTAGAGGTGGCCATAACTGCAGAAGCTGTGCCACCAACACAGTCACAAATGGCGAACAACCAAGCGTCAAACTAAAGACGGTCGTATGCTGCTCCTGAAAACAGACTGCAGAGTGGAGTGCAGTGTCAATGAAAGGATTATGCTCATACGATATAACGAGGGAAGGGATATTAGACAGGAACTATTATCAGAGCCACCCTTCAAGCATAAAGATAGCAAAGGAGTAATTTAAGAAGCAGTGTCAGCTCAAGTAGCTGGGAAACCATTACTGATTATAATTGACACAGGGACAAATTTAAATGCAAGCAGTTCAGATTTATATGAGAGGATGAAGAAAGCAGTTAAAGGACCTTGCTTGCCCGTTCAAAACTGTGTTGTTTCAGGTGCTATAGGTTCAAGGACACAGAGAGTACAGAGACAAGTGTTGATAGAAGTGAATTTTGAGGGCGACACCATGGAGTGTACATTTCTCGTTGGAAAAGGTTTATGTGTAGAATGTATATTGGGTATGCAATTTCTCAGGCGAGGGCGTGCAGTGATCGACCTTCGTGAAGGATTGTGTACTGAGGATATTGATGGGAGAATATTTAATTTAAGATTACTTTGAACCCACAGCAGGGACAGCAAATTATGTGAAAGGGTGTCAGTAAAGTACTGTGATGTAGGTTTTACTTGCTGTGAACATGATGAGTTAGTGTCAGAAGTACCTAACAAAGATACTGTGTCAATTAATTTACAGGAGGTCGAAAAGTAGCACAATGTCAGTCACTGACAGTTGAGGAGAGGTCAGATTTGTACAAACGTTTACTTTCTTACCTTGATGTTGCATCCAAACCAGGTGTCATCAAAGGGTAAACCTACTGTATGAATGTTGCCCCTCACTCAACATACTGTGTTCGCACGTATTCCATTCCATGATCTTAAAAGGAGACAGTGAAAACCGAACTTTGTAAGATGCTTGCTTGGGATATTATCAAACCGTCTATGTCACCATACTGAAGTCCATTACTAGCAGTAGAAAAGGAAGAAGGAGAAGTAAGACCTGTGCTTGATGCCAGATTAATTAATAAAATACTCATTCCTGTGCACACTCATCCAGAAGCACTCGATGATGCTAAATATTTAACGATTATTTACATACGAGCTTCATTTTGGCAAGTAGCCTTACATAAGGATAGCATAAAATATACTGCATTTATATTTACAGGGAGGTCTTACCAGTTTAAGGTGCTTCCCTTGAAAGACAACCGTCTGTCGTCTTCCATATATTTTTGTATATTTCTGTAAAGTTATGATTTATTTAATGTCGCTAGATTATCATTTTGTTAAAACTTGAACCCCACTCGTTTCAAGGCTTGAGGAATAGCATTTTTATTTCATTTGTTAAAATATTAATTAATATTGGTAGGTTTTTCTTATTTTGTTATGTTAATAATTTGGTGTTATCTTAATTAATGTGGCATAAGTACAGATTCTCCGCTATGCCACTGTCCCTGTGAGAATGTGCAGTTGTGTTACTTTTATGTGGATGTGCAAGAATCTATGGCTGATTGAATGTGGAGGGTGATGGCTCGCTTTGCATCGTTCTCTCTCGCTCAGAGTCGATAGTTGCTGAGGTTACCAAAGAGGTTCCCACACCCTTTGTTTGCGAGCTAGTTAGTGAGCCTTCCCTCCAGCGTGAGTCTCGCTGTCCATCCCCACCACCGCTGTTTCTTGGATTTTTCGGCTTCCGGTCGCTTCCTGCGTCTTGTAGCCGCTCGGTCAGATCATTCTGGGCTGGTCGTCTGGTGAGGTAAGGTTGGTTCTGCTCTTGTTTCTGGAGATGATAGCGTTTCATTGACTAGCACGTTTAACTTAGATTCGTGAACTTAGAATCATTTTTTGGAATATTTTCTCTGATCGTGTGTGGAAATGTGTTCTCGTTTTTCAATTCAGTGATTTCCAATAGATAAACGCAGTGTATGTGATTCTAGTTGCAGTTTGATAACGTCCTGGTATGTTAAAACCTTTTGTGACCATGTGGCGGTGTATGAACTCTGTGTAAATACTTTATAGCTTTGTGGGGCCCGATTTCTAATAGGTAATATGTTCATTTTCGTACAGTGCATGTAAAAATCTTCTCATCGTTTCCTTCCATGAGTGATATGTGTTCTACATGGTTGGTTCATAGAAAAAAATCCTTCAGCTTCCACTCTTGTTTGTTCCATGCCCATCAGGCAAGTAACTATGTGGGTATCCATCTGATTTCCACTAATATTTCGTGATCTTCTCTCCCCACCTATTTTAATATTGTTGTTTCTTCTCTGACTTGTAGTACAAATTCTGTCTGTGTCAGTAATTCTCTTTGAGCCTTGTACAGCCTCCTTCAATAACTTCCTTATGTAATTCTAAACATTTCTATGGGTTGCATGCTGTAATTCTTAATTTTATGTTTCCGACTTTATCATTATTTCACTTTTACTAGTTTTTTTAGACTGGACTTCATTCGTCTCTGTAAGCGCTCCCTATCTCGTGTAGGTGCATTTATTTCGCTTCTTCATGTAATTCTAAACATTTCTATAGGTTGCATGCCTCAATTCTTATTTTTATTTTTCCGACTTTGTAATTATTTCGTTTTTGTGGTTCTTCTGAGACAGGACATCATCTGTCTCTGTAATCATCCCCTATCGCATTTAGCTATATTTTATTCGCTTCCTTATATAATTCTAAGCATTTCTATAGGTTGCATGCTGTAGTTCATTTTCTTTATTTTTCGGAAACTGAATTTATTCAATTTTATTGGTTTTCGGAACCACGTGGGTCAGAGTTCCAGCTTCTGGGGTTTGCAGCTAGTCGCCTGAATTCACGCCACTTCTCATATAAAACCAGTACCTGGATCGATTTCTAACAGACTGCAGCTTAAGAATCCACCGTGATTTTGTATAATGAATCCGATTTTCAACCACTTCTCCTTCAGTGGAGTGCGTTCATGTAAGATAGCCGTGTGTCGCCGTTAGCGTGTTTGCTCGCGGTCCAATTCAGATGTAATTTAACTTGGGTATACACACGCACCATCTCGAAACAGGCACAACAGACCAGAGCCAGCTTCAAACTGTTTTTGTATATCGTGTTTTGTGCTACCTCCGACTTCCTGAATTTCGCCTACGATAGTGGCGCCTGCTTCCGCCTCGTCTCAGCACGCTGATTCTGGTGAGTTTCACTGTGGCATTGCGTGTGTGTGAGAGAATGAGTGTTGTTTGTGAATCCTTCCCTCCAGTAGCGTTAAATCATGTATAATTTAGGCTCGGCACCGTCCGCATTAATCCATGTAAGAGATGCATTTATATTGTATTAACAAAATTGGTTCCCCATTTTGCTTGTTTTCTATTTGAATAAACACGTTTAAGTTCAACATAATCCGTAAGTTGCCTATAAATTGTAGTTTTAGAGCACCTCCTCTCTTTTATTTAATATTGTTCTTCACAAGTGCTGAGAACTAGCTCAGATGCAATGTTTATGTCTAAATTCCGTTGTGCCATAAATGTTTTCTTAGCCACCTTTCTAAGATAACTTTAAATTGTGGTGGCTTCCTAATTAATGTCTGTGTGTAATAACACGTGAACTGATATGTATATTGACCACTGTAGTATTAACTTCCTGTTATTGAAGTAACTTGAAACGAGTCAGTTCTCAGTTTGGGCCTGGGAACAAGGCTTTATAGCAGCGAGTAACCAATAGTTCACACGGACCTCATTTACTAATTTTAGTGCTAATACAAGGCTCTTGTTACGTACAGTGGTCGCCTTTTACCCTTTTGATTGAATGTTAGCTCAGTAAATTTCCTTCAAACGGAAAAGCTTCTTTCTATGAATCAGCATGCGTTTAGGAAACATCGTTCATGTGAAACTCAGCTTGCCCTTTTCTCACATGACATCTTGCGAGCCATGGATGAAGGGCGACAGGCGGATTGTGTTTTCCTCGACCTCAAAAAGGCGTTCGACACGGTGCCACACTGCAGACTGCTAACGAAGATACGAGTTCATGGAATAGGTTCACAGATTTGTGACAGGGTGCAGGACGTCCTAAGTAATAGGACGCAGTACATTTTTCTCGATGGCGAGTGTTCATCAGGCGTGCCCCAGGGGAATGTATTAGGGCCGCTATTATTTTATATTTAAATAAATGATCTGATGGACAGAGTAAGTTGTAATTTGCTGCTGCTTGCTGATGATGCTGTGGTGTATGGGGGGATGTCGTCTTTAACTGACTGTAATAGCACACAGGATGACTTAGACAAAATTTCTAGTTCGTGCGAAGAATGGCAGCTAGCTCTCAATGTAGAAAAATGTAAGGTGATGCTCATGAGTAGAAAAAACAATCCCATAATGTTCGAATACAATAAGGCATTGAGTTTCTTGCTGACATGTAAACTGATGCATCGAAGGTTAACCTGATGGTGTATGGTCTTACAGGAGTACAATTTTGAGATAGTACATATAAAAGGAGTTGATAACACAGTTGCTGCTGCTTTGAGTAGGCTTCCCCAAAGTTTACCTGAATTTACGGAGTTTGTAGAGCAAGTTGTAAACTATCCCATTTTGTTTATGAAAGACCACTTACACAGAAATATTATTTGGATATGTGCAGAAACATGGAAGAATTACAACAGAATGACACACACATAAAACAGATAGTCAACACACTCACACAGAACCCACACCACAAGTTATCAGAACATTATACACCAAGGCAGAATATTTTGCTTCACGACGGCGAGTGTTCATCAGGCGTGCCCCAGGGGAATGTATTAGGGCCGCTATTATTTTATATTTAAATAAATGATCTGATGGACAGAGTAAGTTGTAATTTGCTGCTGCTTGCTGATGATGCTGTGGTGTATGGGGGGATGTCGTCTTTAACTGACTGTAATAGCACACAGGATGACTTAGACAAAATTTCTAGTTGGTGCGAAGAATGGCAGCTAGCTCTCAATGTAGAAAAATGTAAGGTGATGCTCATGAGTAGAAAAAACAATCCCATAATGTTCGAATACAATAAGGCATTGAGTTTCTTGCTGACATGTAAACTGATGCATCGAAGGTTAACCTGATGGTGTATGGTCTTACAGGAGTACAATTTTGAGATAGTACATATAAAAGGAGTTGATAACACAGTTGCTGCTACTTTGAGTAGGCTTCCCCAAAGTTTACCTGAATTTACGGAGTTTGTAGAGCAAGTTGTAAACTATCCCATTTTGTTTATGAAAGACCACTTACACAGAAATATTATTTGGATATGTGCAGAAACATGGAAGAATTACAACAGAATGACACACACATAAAACAGATAGTCAACACACTCACACAGAACCCACACCACAAGTTATCAGAACATTATACACCAAGGCAGAATATTTTGCTTCACAGAAAAGAACCAAACAGTAAATACTGGAGAGTTTGCATTCCCAATAGATATGTTGAGACATTAATAAATCACACACATTTAGCCTGGGGACACTTTAGTGTAGAAAAATGTACACAGAAAATTGACAGCTACTATAACATCCCAAATCTCAGACGGAAAGTCTATAAATTTATCAGAATGTGTTTAATGTGTCAAAAAGTAAAACCTTCAACAAAATCTTCCAGAATTCCACTTCATGCAATTATAACCACAAAACCAGGAAAAATTTTAGCAATAGATGTTGGAGGAGCATATCCACAAGCCCGTGGAAGTATCAAATACTTAATTACTGTACAAGATTTGTTCAGTAAGCCCATACAGTTTCTGGCGCATTTTGCACTACACTACAGCCAAATTAAGTATACATACCTTATTTTTCTTGGTCGTTCAGAGATCTCGTAGATTTTGTAGCTCGCCTGCCATTAAATCATCTTGAAAATATCAGGACGTTAGGTTTTTACAAGTCATGGAAACTATGCATGTGACATGTTTCATTTTAAACACCTTTATTTTTCATTCTTGATGAAGCACATAAACAGAAGTAATACATCTTTAAGACTGCTTGGTACTGACTCATGACTGCTTTAAGACTGACTGTGTTCACGTCACTTCGCACATATTGATACACATTATGTTTTCGGGAACATTCTAGAACACGGAAATAGTTAAATACGTTTTTATGAAATGTGTAAATATGATACAAGACAATATTATATGAAATTATTAAATATAAAATCATATCAATTATATGAAAAGAATTTTCATGACAAAGCAAAATCAATAACGTGAACATAAATATTTACGATTACAGCAGTACAAAAGTATTTTTATAATTTTTATATGTCAGAATTTACAATGAAAAAATTATCATCAAGTTAAGCAGATTATGACATAATGCTTAATACTATTCACTATGCGTCTGATACTGTTAGTGACGAAATTTGTGTCATTATTACATAGTTACGTAATATCGGTGTTACGATCTTTATAAAGAAACGTTTTACTAAAATTTTCATAAAATAGCTTGCACAGTCTTTTATCGTATTATGTTTTATCAATAATTTTCTAATTACACATGAAAGAAAAGGTTTATTTAGAATGGGTATCGTACCCTTCAATTGTCCAAACAAACGGGATTTTCTAGGGTATATACATTACAATATCCCCCTCACACAATGTCAGGCATTACATGTGTATGACATTGTGTTATTATAGAATTGGGGAGTATTTACAATCAGCAAAAATTCTGCATTTAAATTATGCAAGATAAAATGATAATTAATTTTTTTCAGAATGAAAAAGAACACAAACTGTTATGGAATCATACAAAATTTAAACTATACAACAGGTACAAGGGATTTCTTAGGTTTACTGCAATTAAATGTTGCCAAATTACTGTTCACAAATGTATTCAGTTCAAAGAAATAAAATGTGGATGATTCTGCCAAGTGCCCAGTTAGATTTTTTAAAAAATTACAGATATTGTTTACACAAAATTTCACAGTCGCCAGAAGAATATGTATAAAATAGTTATTTAGGAGTACCATGAATTAGAAAAAGTTCCAGAAATTGTTAAGCATTAACAAACAAAACATTATTTCTAATATATTTTGAGCACAATAAGCATAGCTTAATCAAATTGAGTAATTAGTGAATTTATTTAAAGATTTTAATCATAATCTGATTTATTATTATTATTATTATCAACACTAATTTTGGCTTTAAAGCTGATCTTATACCAAATATCATTTTTTATCATTATTAATAACAGATAATTTTTAATTAATGTGAACGAGTAGATAGGACTTCAATCTTATAGAAGCCTTGCATATCAGATAAATACATTACTGAAATCATAGTAGTTGAAAATTCAGTTTATGTAACCACATTAAGTATATATAGTTCATAGGTATAAAAATTACCTATTTCAAAATATGAGCACAAATTGAATCAAAATAAATATTACATATATTAACAAAACAATGACAAAAGGCAAGTGTATACATTTTAACTCTGTTAATAAACAATGTAATTATTGCAATTGCATAAATGTACCACTTGTAATATGAATGTGAAACCCTATCAATTTATCACATGTACAAACATTTCAGAATCACTTAAGACATACAGTAAATGTCGTTACTATACTTTTTTTTACATCCACAACCTACACAACTACAAGTTAACATATGTATATGACAATACAGGCAAAAATAATGTAAAAAGTTTTGTACTTTATCAAAAAAATTCTTATTCATTCGGCACTTGTGTGAACTGCACACAAGCACCTTAAAATTTGTAAAAAATTTGCTGCTGTAAATTTTACACCCACAGCCTGCACAGCTACAGGACAGCAGAGGGGCACGATGCCACCAAAAACATGGCTGTTGAGCTCACCAAAGAGTTTAAGTTATAACAATTATTATCAAATTACAAAGATTCACATAGCATGGATAGGTGAAAGTGTTGTTCATCTCAGAAGTATTTATCATGATTATAATATGAAGGTTACTATTGAGACAATAATGAAAGCAAAAATACTAAGTTAATGATCAGTAATATATCCTTGTAGTGTTACGAAAGAGTTTCACTATATTATAACAGATTAATTCTGTCTATATTGCCAGATTTTTCTTTACATCAAGTTCAAGAATAAGTTATGAAAACAATGACATAAATACAGCTCCAAAAGAAATAAATGTGAACTGAAGATAAGCATGCAATCATTTGAAAAGCTTAACAGGTTTAAACAAATTTATCAGCAAATGGTCGAATTAACAAGACTATTCTCTAGGTGTACTGTCACAATCAGGTAAGTGATGACTATTGTTATAGTATGAATATATTAAAATTGGCCAGGAATTAGATTGTAGTTATGTGTTCCACTTCCAAAAATGAATATGCTATTATGAATTTGGATTAGAAATAAGAAAAACTTTTTACATCATTTCTCCACACCTTGTTCTTCTACATAATATCTGCATATTACTTTCAAAATATATATGTTAAGTTTTATAGGAATTAATTTTAAAATACTCCAAATTATCTTATGGTCTCAATCCTATAGAATTTTACAAAACAAATGTACTGTTATCATTCAATTTACCATCAATATGAGTAGAAAGTATAAGGAGTAATGAATTAAATAATATAATATTGAATAAATGAAAAAATCACCTAAATATAGGATAGTAAAAGAGTGAATGATCTAGGGATGGAAATATTAGATCACCCAGCTAGGAGAATGCACCACGCGTCACGTGGTGTGTCCATTACAGAACAATGGACCTTCTACCCAAAAAAATGTGATCAAAAGAAACAAAGATTGCACCATAAGTCAATTCTACAAAGTACTTTTAGACCAAAAATCAATTAACTGGTAGCTTTATAAAGTTTAAATTCAGTTATATTTCTTAAACCAAACAATTTCCTAGATATTGGTAAATCAATCTGTAGGCATTTGGGTGTGGACTTTCCAAAACTTCAAAGGGGCCAATGTATATGTTAAAAGTTTAGATTTTTCCTGTGTCTTAATGAGGACCAAATTTCCTGGACTAAACTTAGTAAATTTACCTTTTTCATCATGTCTCTTTTTTCATAAGTCCCCCTGTTTCTTCATAGTTTGCCTATTTCTTCCCTTTCTTGTGAAGTTATAGGTTTACAAATTGGGTATTCAATGTGTTGAGAAATAAGGCTATCAGGTTTCCTATCAAACATAATCTCAAATGGTGAAAATCCTGTTGAAGACCCATTCATGACTTCAAAGTGTTTAAGATAGTCATCCAGCTAACATGATTTTTATTACAGTAAGTCCTGAACAATCTCTCAAGTTCTCTCATATACCTTTCTGCAGGATTGCTGGCTCGATGTTAAACAGAAATTAATATATGTTTAATATTTTCATCACTAACAAACCTGTTCCATGACAACATTGAAATAATTGTTTATAAATTTTGAATTAATTTGTTTACTAGCAGCCTTTCTCAGTGGATATAATTTTATAAACTTTGAAAAGACATCTAGGATCACCAGAATGTAACTAAATCGTCCTCATGTTTTAGGTAAAGCACCATAAATGTCAATAGCAACTAAGTCCAGTTTCTTTTTGGGCAAGACATTTTGCATTTGTCCGCTACAAGTCTGATTACTTACCTTTACTCTTTGGCATCTGCCACACCTGTATATAATTTCCTTTACTTTCTTACCAATATTGTAAAAATAAATGTTTTCTTGAATTTTCTGAATACATTTTGTAATACCACAATGTGCAAAGCTTTTATGAATATATTTAATGAGTGTGGCAATACATTGTTCAGGCCAAAATAATTTCCAATCATCGAAATCAGGTCTCATTCTCCTAAATAACACCCCTTTGTGAACCTTATAGTATTCATCAACTTTTTCATGGCCCTTTTTTCCTAAATAACTTTTCACTAGTTTCCAATTTTGGTAATGCTTTTGAAAGCTTCGAATATCATTGCAATTTTTTAAATTTTCAGATCCCTCTTTAATCCCCCTAAGAAACATAATTTTGAATTCCCTACTATCAAAACCTTAAGTTTCAGCATCACACCCCCACTGGTAATCTACTAAGTGCATCTGCAATTACATTTTTCTCTCCTTTTATGTATCTGATTTCATAATTAAATTGTTGTAAAAACATGGCCCATTTATTAATTCTGCTGTGATAAAGTTTGCACTCATGTAAATAAGTTAATGCCTTGTGATCAGAATAAACAATTACTTAATGTCCCAAGTGATAGTTTCTAAATTTTGTAAATGCACAATGAATAGCCAAAAGTTCCTTTTCAGTTACTGTGTATACCTTCACATGTTTTTGAAGTACTCTACTGGCAAATGCAATAGATCTATGTTCAAATTTTCCATTAGTTACAATTTCCTGAAATAAGTGTGCTCCTAAACCAGCTTCGCTACTGTCTGTCATGACACAAAAAGGTAAAGACATGTCTGGTCTATATAAAATTTTACTATGATATAGTTGATATTTGATGTATTGGAAGTCATTTTTACAGTCCTGATTCCAGTCCCAAATGGTATTCTTTTTTGCAGGTTGTTAAGGCAAGATGAAATTAATGCTTGACTATTTAAGTATTTTCTATAAAATCCTGCAAGTCCATAGAAAGATTTCATTTTTTTCTTATTTTTAGGAACAGGAAAAAGCTTGGTGGCTTTGATTTTTTCTTGATCAGGTAAAAACCCCTTTTCATTGATAATGTGACCCAAAAACTTCAACTCTTTAACCCCAAATTTGCATGTTTCCAATTTCAAAGTCATAACCCCCATTCTTTAGCTTGAAAAATATTTCTTCCAAAGGTTTATAATGTTCTTCCCAAGTTTCCCCATTTACAAGAATGTCATCAACATATACAATTAATTTTGTATATAAATCATGTCCTAACACTTTATCCAGAACTGTAATAAATTCATCCTCAGAAATATTAAGAACAAAGGGTACTACACAATATTGGTAAGACTTTTCACAGTACAAAAAAGCAGTATATTTTCTGGATTCATATTCCAAAGGGATTTGATGAAAGTTAGATCTAAACTTGACATGAATTTAATCTCTTCAAATTTATAAAAAAAGTTCATCCGTATTTTCAGGATGATCATTTTCTCTCAACAAAAATTTGTTCAGGTGTATAAAATCAAATACAAGTCTCACAGCCCCCCCCCCTTTATCATTATGACAACTAATGGATTATTGTATTCACTTTTACTTCTCTCAATAATTCCCCATTTTTCCATCTTTTGAATTTCCTGACTTACTGCTTCAGTCTTTCCCAATGGTATATTGTATGGTTTGATAAAGAACGGATTATAAGGTTTTAAGTTCAGTTTTAAAAAATACCCTTTTAACTGACCAGGACGTTTCTCAAAAACTTCTTTATATTTCCATAATAGATGACTCAAAATTTCTTTTTTTGAATTATTAAGATCATCAACTTCGCTAACTTTAAGTTATCTCTGAATTCAAGAATTTGCTCTCCTGATGTACAATGTCTATATGTTCTACATTCTTAATATGATTGCATACATCACTACATGTAAGTATATAAATGTTTGGCAGAAATAGGTAATTATCATTGAATCCCCTAATAATTAATTTTTACCACCCCAGTCAAAACTCACATTGCACTTAAGAATCCAGTCCATACCATGAATAAAGTTTTCACTTAAATCTGAAACCACTAAACACCCATGATAAAATTCTTTTCCTTCAATTACAAAATTTAATAACACTTGACTTTTGACATATTTACTTTGTTTACCAGTTGCACCCCTAATTTTTAATCCACTAACAGGCATTTCAACAAATTGTTTACCCCCATATCTTTTAATTTATTCCTTAAGTTTTCTGTAATAGCCAAAATTGGACTTCCAGTATCAATCAAACACTTACCTTGCCATCCCAAAATTTTAACATTTATATAAGGACACCCAATGCAATTTTCTTCCTTTGTATCTTTATCTTCCTCACATAATAAATCTTTTTGAATTTCTTTAGTTACAATCTTATGGACTATCTCCTTGGTTATTACTTTTACTTTCAGTTTGCATAGAATTAATAACATCAAAACTTTCCTGAGACTGAGTCTCAACAATCAGACTACCTTGGTCATTTTGTCTTTGCCGACCTTTACTTACTTTTTTGTATTTCCACCAATCTGGATTTACTTTGTCACAAACTATTTCAAGTCTTCTCCAAAAGTTACTGAATTTGTTATCACTGTACTTACCCCACAAAGTTTCAAGAAACATTTCTTTATTACTCTTAACTTTAGTCAAATCATTTTCAGCCCTATCTTTGATACACACTAAATATTGATCATCATGTTTCCTATCCAACATTTTGTTACACTCACAGTCTTGTTCCTTACCCAGTTTGTTGAATTGTTCATTATTAATCTTTACAAAAATTTCAATTTCAGGTTGAAATGAATCACTAAAGTTCTCATTACTTACCTCTATTACCTTGTTATCATTTTGATGTACAGAGTTAGTTTGATAAGAAACTTCATTACTTTCATTAACAAAGGATACATGGCCAAATTCAATATGTGCTAAATTGTGTTTAAATTCTGTATTACTGGTGTCATTTAATGAGGCATCTGCATTTATGTACTGACTATTTGTGTTGATACAAGTATCTTGATTGCTGTAATTATTCTCACATGGAAATAATGTCTCTATGCCGAAAGTTGTGTTTTTTGATGTCTCTGTGTTATTTGCCCATTTAAAAAAGTCACTTACTACCGCCTGAGATAACTGATCATGATTCAAAGTATCTATATATTTATTTTTGTTGTTTACAATTGTACCTAAAGGTGAATTCCAGAATTTTGAATCTAAAACTAGTATTACCCCTTGTGTTTGGTAATCTTTGCATTCTATCACATCATTCTATTTTCTTCACTATTGTTAAATTGGGTCCGTCTTAAATCTTTTCTCACCCCTAATTTATGGACCCTCATTGGAGTGAGTTTCAGTTTTTTGGTCTGTTCCCCCTATGTTGATTAAACACATTGTTTTCACCTTGATTTTTGTTTCTATTATCAAATTCTCTCCTGCCATCCATTCTGATGTTCATTACCAAAATTCCCATTGTCTATCCTACCATACCTATTCTGATTTCCATTACCAAAATTCCCATTATCTCTCCTATCATACCTATTCTGATTTTCAATACTAAATTTCCCATTGTCTCTCCTACCACTGTCCTGCTCCTACATTGGTTTTCATAAAAATTTTGCTGACACTCCCTACTCTGATCATGACCATGCCTCAGGTACTGATTAAATTGTCTTTCCAGTGCTCTATCCAACTTGTCCACATATGTTAAAATTTGCTCTAAATTGTGATCTGGTGCATGTACTAGGTCCCATTATAATTCTTCAGGTAATCTTCATTTTAATGCTTCAATTTGTGTCATTGTATCAAAAGGTTGCTCCAAATGTATTAATTTCTGTATTTCTTTTTTACAAAATTCTTTCATTTCCCTGGTTTTCCCTTGAAAGTTGGTCCATTCAGAAATTCACTTTTAATCCTAGCCTCTGACCAAAACTTAAAAAAAAAAAAAACATTATTTCGAATTATTGAACATTCACCCACTGCTCTACATTTTGATTTGCCCATGACAATGCCTCTCCAACCAAAATTTTATTTTTTCTCCAATTAACTGTACACTTTTTTCCACTTTTCCAATTGATAAGTTTGTTTTTTCAAATTGAGATTTGATGTAACTGTTGACTGCACAAATCACAGCACAATTTTTGTCTACTTCTTCTTGAACACTTTTTAAGTTTGCATCAACGACTTCACAGGCTGTTTTGATAGTTTTACTTTTTATTTCAGCTAATTTTTTTAATTGTTGCCTAATCAAAACTTGTTGGTATGTTATTTTGTTTACTAAACTTTCTCCTATCTTATTTATTAAAGTCTAATGCATTTCTAATGTTTCCTTTTCGAGTTTAGTCTGAGTTCCTTCTCCCCTCCCAATTTTTCCCTCATTACCATTTAAACTCATACTGAAAGAATATTGCACAAGTCACTGAAAGTACTTTGTATCAGTCGCAGAATAGAAACGATAAGAAAACTTTACAACACTTGCATTTTTTGGCGTCTAATCCTTTCCAAGATTAAACCTTTTTTGTTTGTCACATCTTGACTAATCCACCTTACTTCATTTCATTTTGAGTTCCAGTCCAGTCATATTCATAATAGCCTTGATTAAATAAAACATATAAATATATTTTCTTCTTCCATATACGTCTTGTTATATTTCTAAAACAGGTCACATTTGTAGGTTTCGGAAAATCAACAGCATTTTTCTGCGCCGATGCATTATATGTACCGCATTTTGCACTATAGCCACATTAAATATATATCATCTTTTTCTGGTCGTTCAGAGATCTCGTAGATTTCTTAGCTCGCCTGCCATTACATCATCTTGAAAATATCAAGACGTCGGGTTTTTACAAGTCATGGAAACTACGCATGTGACATGTTTCATTTTAAACACCTTTATTTTTCATTCTTGATGAAGCACATAAACAGAAGTAATACATCTTTAAGACTGCTTGGTACTGACTCATGACTGCTTTAAGACTGACTGTGTTTGTGCCAATTCGTGCATATTAATACACATTATGTTTTCGGGAACATTCTAGAACACGGAAATAGTTAAATACGTTTTTATGAAATGTGTAAATATGGTACAAGACAATATTATATGAAATTGTTAAATATAAAATCATTACAATTACATGAAAAGCATTTTCATGACAAAGTAAAATCAATAATGTGAACATAAGTATTTTATGATTACAGCAGTACAAAGGCATGTTTATAATTTTTATGTGTCTGAATTTACAATGAAAAAATTATCATCAAGTTAAGCAGATTATGACATAATGCTTAATACTATTCAATATGCGTCTGAAACTGTTAGTGACGAAATTTGTGTCATTATTACATAGTAACGTAATATGAGTGTTATGATTTTTATAAACAAACATTTTACTAAAATTTTCATAAAACAGCTTGCACAGTCTTTTATCGTATTATGTTTTATCAATAATTTTCTAATTACCCATGAAAGAAAAGGTTTAGTTAGAATGCGTTTCGTATCCTTCAATTGTCCAAAAAAACGGGATTTTCTAGGGTATATACATTACAAGTTGTATGTAAGTAAGTCCATCTGTGCCCAGACTATTATTAAAAGAATTTTGCAAGAATTCATTCCAAATTTTGGCAAGCCCAGAATTATTCTTTCTGACAATGCATCATATTTTACTGGCAATACATGGAGAACTTTTCTAAAAAATAACAACATCAAACAGATTCTTATCAGCAAGTTTCATCCTGAGAGTAACCCCTGCCAGAGAATATTCAGAGAATTCAACAGATTTATCAGAACCTATACACCTCAAAAACAAACCCATTGGTTAGTGTGTCACCCCATTCCAAGAAGTAGTAAATGATTTACCACATCTATCCACAGACTTCACCCCAAACCAGCCCATGTCATATAAGACAGAACAAAACAGTTGGACCAAACCATTACCCAAAGTTACTGATAACATGAATAGCTTACAAAGCAAAGTCAGTCGAGCCATAATTACATTAGAGAAAAGTGCAGAACAACAGAAAAGAGTTTATGACAAAACAGTACACAGAGTACAGAAGTATACATTAAATGACAGTGTTACTAAGAACCCATCCAAAACCATTCCTGAGTAAAAGGATAAACAAAAAGTGCCAATTCATGTATTCAAGCCCATACAGGATCATCAGGATACCAAATGAGGGATGTTATTTACTAGCCTACCCACAGTCAGGAAAAATAAAGGGACAATTTCATCACAGAGACTTGAGAAAGTTGATTACCTAACAAGTAAAGCCAATTTTTTTCTCTAAATTTTAAAAGCAAGGCCATGTCTCCACACCTTTCAAGATGTAGATACACTTATCTGTTATTTGAGTATGAATGTATGTAAATATTTTTTTATTTAGTAATGATAAGAAAGAGAATTTATAGTCAGGCAAGAGTCTTGTCTAGGCCTCAGCAAGAATATTTACAAAACCAATGAATAAATAACCAGATGTAAAAAGCAGAAAGAAAGCTAATGTATGCAAAGAAATGTACTTACTTTGCTATATTAAGATTTCATTTACCATTATTGTAAGTATTTATGTGTTAATATGTAAGAGAAGTGTATGGATAAATTTTTCCCAGAACAAAACAGTATAAGCACAGAACTTTATAGATATCTATAAAAATAGATGAAGATTACTCAACAGGCGAAGGAGCACAGGTAGTGATAGTAGCACAAATAAATGAAACACACACACCCACCCACCCACCCAACACACACACACACACACACACACACACACACACACACACACACACACACACACACACACACAAACGCAAGCTTTCGCAACCCAGTCGCGTCTTCAGGCAGAAGGGAAGGAGAGGGAGAAGGAAATGATGAGGGTTTTAAGGGAGGAGGTAAGGAGCGGGTTTGCGTCTGTGTTAATGTGTGGCTGTGTTTGTATTTGTTTACCTTCGTTTTCTTCCTCCAAGGTAAGTCTGTCCTCTCCCGGGATTGGAATGTCTCCTTACCCCCTCCCTTAAAACCCCCATCATTTCCTTTTCCCTCTCCTTCCCTTCTGCTTGAAGAAGCAACTGGGTTGTGAAAGCTTGCATTTCGTGTGTGTGTGTGGTTTCATTTATTTGTGCTACTATCACTACCTGTGCTCCTTCGCCTGGTGAGTAATCTTCATCAATTTTTTTTATAAACATTTTTCCTGTTAGGAATTTTTCGTCTATGATATTCGTATCATGAACTTTATAGGTATACTAGCTGAAAACCCAGCGTTGTCTGGGTATTTATTTATTTATTAGAGCCTTGAGATAGTACTTTTCCTATCCACCCTCTGTCTGTCCATCTCATTTTTTCTAAAAACATGTTTCATTTATCAGAGAATAATATAAGAAATAAGAAATCACATGTAAAAATGCACTTGTTTTGAAGAATCCAATCACGAAATTCATCAATAATGATTGTAATAATATCACAGATCGATCACTCGATGTAATGCATGAAACGTCAAATCAATTTTTTTAAAGAGATGTATTAAAAGAAATTTCTTTTTTACTGCTTTATTTATTTATTCTTATATTTCCTTATCCGTATTCTTATCCTTACAGAAAAAGAGATGAAGACATTGTAGCACACATAGACCAAAGATATGATCTGTGGTATCACGTTTCTCTGTATGTAACCTCCTTGCTATAGAGTCGTAAACCTCATCGCTGGCTTTCAGTCCGAATTTTTTTTTTATAATTTGATGACTTTCAACCACCATATCTTCTACCCCCTTATAGCTATCAGGATGGAACTTGCTATGGTGTACAATGGGAGACTTCGGACAATAATTAAACACAGACCACTCCAGAATGAAACTTTCACTCTGCAGCGGAGTGTGCGCTGATATGAAACTTCCTGGCAGATTAAAATAGTGTGCCGGAACCGGGACCCGAACCTGGGACCTTTGCCTTTCGCGGGCAAGCGCTCTACCGACTGAGCTACCCCGACACGACTCACGACTCGGTAGAGCACTTGCCCGCGAAAGGCAAAGGTCCCAGGTTCGGGTCCCGGTTCCGGCACACAATTTTAATCTGCCAGGAAGTTTCACAGACCATTCGTTTGCATTCTGTAGTTTTCGCTGCAGAGCGAAATATTAACACACACGTAGAATTTTATATACACTGATAACTTACCATCCCAATATACTCCACCCTTTTATCATTATGAACCCTCAAACAACAATGCAACCAATGAAACCATTTTCAAAGAGTAAATATAATTTTGAAAGAGTAGTTATTGTTCCGCATTTCACGTTATATTTTTCAAACTACTAAATATCTATCAGGTCGCTATAAAACCATGCCTAAAACCTTCCTCAGGTATAAATTAGTAACTGTACAAATATTTAAGTCTCTGCGTCTTGTCATTCGGACATGATAAGTGTAGAACAAAGAGATATTCTCATTAATATACAGTTAGATAATTAAATAGCAATCCGATCGCCATAAAACCGTACCTAAAGCCTTCCCCGGGTAGACATTAGTAACTGTACAAATTTTTAGCTCTTTATGTCTTGTGGTTCAGACGTGATAAATGTAGACCGAACAGACATTCACATTTATAGATATTGTCGCGTTGAAAGGGAAGCAGGCTTGACTTTGAAGGCAACTAAACACAGCACTTATACTGAAAGCACGTTTATTACAAACTCAACATACACGCAGCACTGACTGCCTCTCAGGCAGAGTGCTCTGCTATTTATACACAGACAGAATTTACCAGAAATTAGAAGAACAGTTAACATAAGAAACAAGTAGAATTTACAAGTGAACATAAGAAAGATGTAGAACCTTCTGGAATTGTTAATTACAAAAAATAAATTTTTGATGGGGGGCGGGATTGAACCGGTGACCTTCTGCACTGCAATCCGTGACGCTATTCCCTGTGCCGCGCCGGCAGTCGGTGTTCGTGGTCTCTTGTGGCAATATAGAAGATGTATTTAATAAGAACAGACATTTTGTTGTAAGAAAACAAAACTGAAAACAATGATTTGTAGTGAAAAGAGAACAAGGTTCGATTAAACAGTGAGTTTAGAAGGAAGAGGGCAGACAATAAAGTGTTAGGAGTGAACAGAGACAAGTAGAAGTGGTATTTTGCAACAAAAAAAAGTTGCTAGTGGTAAAACTTCAGTTTAGCTGATATGGAATGTTTTTACAGACAGTAAACAATCTAAGAGACAACAGGTTGAAATACAGTAAAACCTCGTTTTTACATTCTCGGTTTTTACGTTTTCCTGCCATTTACACTATTTTTTGTCGGTCCCGTCTATTTTCCTATGTTTACAATGTTAATTCGCCCTCGTTTTTGCGTTAACATATCTACACTTTTCCGTGTTTTACGATTTTCGAAAGAATTTTCGTGAAAAAAGTGACATAATGTACATAAATTGATGCTAGCATGGCTTTCCCCATAAAGTATAGCGCTTAAAAATTATTCGCAGTCGAGTTTCTTGACATTATGCATTTATTCAAACGTATATTACGCCTTTCGTTGTTGACTTACGACTCTCCGATTTGTGGAGATGTAGTTCCTCTTTCCACCAGCTTTTTTTTTTGCCAGAGCGCTTGGCGTGAGAATAACGCTGATTTGTGGTGCTGTAGTTCCTCTTTCCGCTAGCTTCTTTGCCAGAGCAACTGGCGTCTACTCAAACAGTCAGAACCAGTTGCTTTGTTGAAGTGAGAATGAAGAGTTGCATTGTTTTTGTGACACATATTTCTGATTAATATAGAACATTATCTGTCAAAGTTGGGTATCATAATACCCACAACCTCAAAAAAGCGATAATAGTGAGAGATGCCGATCCTATGCAAATGTCACAAAAATAATTATGCATATGTTTGTACTCGAGAACGCGAATAAATGCTCTAATATCGTCGTGTGAAACATCTAAAAATAGAAAAAGAAAGGAACTTTGAGTTTTACTACGTAAATAATTACGTAATGGCGGTAAAAGGCAGTAATTTTGAAGATGTGTTACATAGCCTGGCAGCAGCGTCCAAACGATATCGAAGCGGTTCAGGTAATTTTGAAGATGTGTTACATAGCCCAGCAGTGGCGTCCTCGATTACAATGAATGAAATTACGTCAAAAATTTCTACTTCCCGTAAAATTACTAATTCTATTTGGCGCTTTTAACATAGCGGCATCCTCGATTATAATGAATGAAATTACGTCAAGAAATTCTACTTTACATAAGATTTCCAGTTTTGCCTGGCGCTTAAAATGCGGCGTCCTCGATGATGAATGGAATTACGTCAAAAATTTCTACTTCCCATAAAATTACGTTTTGCCTGGCGCTTGAAATAGTAAAAATTTGGATAACCTTTATTGTATAATAAACTTCCTGGCGAGTATTTAGATGCCTATTATGTACATATATCACAAATAAACAACGAAAATGCAAGGCTTAAGCAGTAAGCATATTTTACCATTTAAAACATTATTTCCTGCATTTTACTTAAGTCCCTTGAAAAGCGTAAAAACGAGGTTCTACTGTATTAGTGAGAAAGAAAAGTGAGTTTGTCACAGTCAGTTTACTGCCAACACAAGGGACAAATATTGCACTGACTAAATTTAAATGAATATTATAGTATATATGCAAAAGTATTTTTTATAAGTAGTATTAGCATTTAAGTAATGAAAGAAAATAGGAAGAGCTCCATGAGCTGAATGAGATAGTTTTCCAGGAAGTATGTCTTCTTATACGTTTACACTTTGAAGTGCACTTGCACACTAAATATTGACAGTACTTTCAATTCATTAACTGAATGGCATTTTTGTAAATATGGATTAACCATACTAGGTAGGGAAAGGGTGTTCCATGCCTTTTTTTTCTTCTTTATCACTTTCTAATTATCATTGTGTACATATTTCAAATGATTTGCATAATTTTTTTGCCAAGAGCAAATGTGTATATTGTGACAGTGAGAACTGGACGTTGCACAAAACATCATTTTAACCTAGAAGCACATATGAAACTATTCAGTCATGTTAAACTGTTATAACACTAAATACAGTCTTTGTAAACCACAAATATAATCACTTGTTAATTATGTAAGTTTGTATTATAAGGAAGTAACGAGCTTTGGCACGGCAAACATTTTATTTTTCACTCGAGTTTATGAACAGTAAAACCCACGATCTTTGTACCATATCAACAGAGTATACAGTTACATTTCACAAAACTAGTAATTACTCAGAGCAACCCGAGCATGTGCCTGGCCAATTTTCATTATGGCTATATTACAGAGGCACACAAAATGGAAGTTCACACGCATATTACAGTGTGCAGTGAAAGATTCAAATAACAGCACATGCTAGTGCACGTGTTCCAATGTAACACCACAGACATTTTAATAAAGAACAGTGTGGAAAAGTTTCACCAACGTACAGAAACATTTTATGATAGAGGATAAATCTGCCCTAGTCACATAAACAGTGCATATTTCCATACACAACAGACAATAAACAGTATCGACAACTGAACCCGATACACACGCAAATCACTGCAACCAGTGGTTTCCATGAGCAATAAACATATCTGGACTCTAAATTAAAAGAACTGATGCTAGCATGGAAACATTTATTTTTCATGAGGAGCTGGGACGAAGCAGTAACTGCTGTAGTGCTGAGGGGTCAGCCATCAATGTGAAGCTCGTGAGCTGTCGTAACTGACGAATTCAGCCAAGGCTACAAGCACGTGTGTTGGCACACAACAACCAATCACAGACAGGGAGGGGGAAACCCTGCCGAACAGCCGCTCCCACCCTCCAATCAGCTAATTCTTCCCACGCCTGTCACCACACCGCTGCAGAAACCAACCACAGTGTAATGTGAGTGATAGAAAGTGTGTGAAATCAAATGAATGGTAGGACGACCTAGTATGATTCTACTGAGTCATTAAGTGCAAAAAAAAAAAAAAAAAAAAAAAAAAAGATTGTGCGACGATAAATATACAAGAAGTATTAGTGCAAAATATCTAATATGTGTAATGATGGAACCATGACAGATAGGATGGAGTGAATTTTTTAATACTATTTTGTAATGTAATGTGTACATAGTACAATTTGTTTTCTTGCTATCCACTTCATATGCTGAACATTATATCAATGTCGTGCGATACTTGTATGTCATTTTTATTTATGCACAAGTTTATTATGATGTCATACCAAAACAGATTAATAATTCAATGCACAATAAGCAAGGCTTATATGTGGATGAAACCACAACAGACTGATGCACACCAATGTACTTAAATAAAATTTGAATGCATATGCATGCAATTTTTATTCTACAGATGTAAATAATGATAATTTTTTCAGTAATGCACCATTTCTCAATATTTTTATTTGCGTATGTAAATAATATTTGATGTCTTTGTATTTATCTATGTATGTATGTGAAGTGTATGCATATAATGTGTCATTTCTCTGTTTTGCCCATGTATTCTCATGAAATGTATGTGAACAATTTCATTGATTTAAATGTGTTTCAACTAAGTTGAAATGATCTCATCTGATCTTTAATTAGGAATGAGATCTGAACATAACAAAGTGACATCCAGATCTCATTTTATCTTCTACTGTTAGCTCTTGATCTGAACGGATGTAATGAAGTGTTGCTCTGTAAATTGTATGATTTTAATTGATCATTTGATTTCACTTGGATCTTTGTTGATTCAGTGTAATTGTCTACTCCACTGTTTCAGAATATAGATAATTATCTCGTAATCGTGCATTTGATCATTAATAGCCAGCTCATTCCTACCTTATAATATAAAAGTATTTTATATGTGCAAATCTCTTTTTCAGATGCCAACAGCCACCATTACACGCCCTACATAAAAACTAATTGTTGGACAACACACGATTCTACAATACTTCAACTAACAGTTTTCAGAATTGTATGTTCTGCAAAAGAGTACCTGAGATTTCTGCTGGTTTATTAATTTTCAGTTTTTTTCATTTGGCTAGCCATGGTGATACCATAAATCGGCATTGTCAATGTGCAGTCCAACAGTTAATTTTTGTGTAGAGGTTCGTGGCGCGCTGAATACCGACCTGAAACAGTATAGGGTGCGCCGCCATAAATTAATATTCTCTGATGACGGTTTTTTTTTTTTTTTTTTTTTTTTTTTTTTTTTTTTTTTTTTTTTTTAAAGGGAAATTCTTTTTCCGATTATTCAATTCTTTAGGCACTACTTTCACATTGCAAATGTTCGGCGTAACCCATGTTGAAATATCCCTCCCTGTTGTGATTTCAGCGCCGTAATTTCATTTGTATTTATTAATTATTTTCATTATATCATGGAACATAATTTTCAGGCGCTAAACATTTTTTATTTATATTTCTCCACCATCTGTGTGTGTGGCTAATTTCAAATCTCACAGGGAGGAGTATTTCACTTTACTAACTGATAAATGGCAGCATGATCTGCTGATAATCTAAGACAGCTACTCTCATCGCCTCCTACATTGTTTATAAAGATTAGGAACAGTTGGGGCCCTATAACATTTCTGGGAAACGCCAAATGTTAGTTCTGTTTTACTCAATGACTTTCCATCAATAACTAAGTGCTGTGTCCTAATACAATCAAACTATTGTGGCGATATTCCATAAGTACACAGTTTGATTACAAGACACTTGTGAGGTACAGTGTCAAAATCCTTCTGGAAATTGAAAAATATGGAATCAATTTGAAATTCCTTGTTGATAGCACTCATCACTTCATGTAATTTAAAAAGTGGCATCCAGTGAGTTGTTCACACACGGAGGCCAAAAGTAACCTCTTTGGTTGAGCCATAGGATCGCTGCTTTAGCAGCGAGACTAAAAACAGTGCCTCTCTGTACTTGTTGTCAGCACGTCTCTCCGTTGAAGTGAGTAATAAAAGTGATAATCTACTGGCATTTGGAGTAATATACAGTTGTGTTCGTAGAAACCATAGTGGTGACCCCAACATTGTACACCAACCGCAACTTCGTTTTTCGTGTTTTTCCTGTGGAACCATATTCGACAATAATACCGTTATGTCTTCAACATTGGACAATTTTCACTGGATCCGCACGATTCTTCGCAGTTTTCGGCATAGTACATACCACTCATTAAATAGGAGGATGATTTAATGAATGGTTCCGAGCATTCCCCACTTTCAACTACGCTGTACAGTGTTTTCCAACAAATGGCATGGACTTTGGCACCGTGTGCTCTCGCTGTCAAGTTGCCTCATTCCGCCCAAGGACACCAGTGTTACACACAGTGTTTTAATGCAAGTAGTTTGATTCCTGCAAATGTGATGGCACATTAGTCTGCTTATGCCTGTGACAAACAGTTTCGTGTACATGTTGTACCCACTGGTCCAACACCACCCGTCATGTATTCACAGTTGTTCGCATACCTGGATCCGATCCGCACATGACTCCCGGCTGTCCCTTCTTTCGCACTTATTCATGTGCGTTCCGCATTTCGGTTTGATGTGTTCGCCACCGTTCATTGCCATGATGCCGCCAGCTGCATCGTGTGACGCCACATATATGTCTCAGTTTAACCCACATCCAATGCCTGACGTCACTACCATGCCACAGCCTGATGTACAACTCCATGCGCACAACGATGTACGACCCACACTCAGCGCTTGGTGTCAGTGTCACGACTACCACGTCGCGTGACGCCACATTCGCACTGCCGTACAAACCGCTAACGACACCCAGTTTTCGTGATCAGCAACCTTTGGCGGGACCTCACTTGGACCCAACTTCTCACCACTTGCACTTCTCAAAGCTGCCACTGTTGGACAAATACAATCCTATAACATGGTGCGCATTGGTGGAATTTATCTTCTAGTTGCACAATATTTAGTCACACTTCTCCACGACCAGATGGATCATCGTATTGTCTCCACCTGCACTGAAGTTCCGCAATGCAAAAGAGATTCTTCTATGATACTTATAATGCTCGCTGGATGAGACATTGACTCACATTATTGAGGAGGTAAACATCGGCAACTCCACCCCTGGACAGCTCTGACGCCACCTGTGGTCTCAAGTGGATCACTCCTTCATGAGCTTCACAATGATGGCTGACCCCTCAGCAATACAGCAGTTACTGCTTCGAGCCAACGATCCAGCTATCTGGTTACTAAAATTGCCAGCCAAGCTACAAATCTAGGTCTTAGTACTATTGACACAGCCGCTTGAGACTAGTGTGGTGCACGCTGACAGGGTGTACTAAGTGATGTGTCACCACCAGCTGATTTCTGCTTCAGAAGTGTGCGGACACGCCTCTTCCCCCACCTTTCTGGAGATCAGGTACACCAAGTAGCACACCTTCCAACAGACAGTGGAGCAACCTGTCGGAAACATGCCGTTACCGTCGTCACTTTCGGCCAACCCCATCTCCATGCCTTCACAGCCCGATGCCATCTGTCACGCATGCCACATCTACTTCCAGCTCTGGCGTGACAGGTAGGTCTCCCCTCCCCAACTACCCACTGTGCTGGTTCCACGTCATGCATGGCAACAAAACATGCTACTGCAGGCCACCGTGGGCAGCGGCGTCAAACTCTCGACTGCTCTGCCTTTGTCCTGTCCAGATGCTACCTCTGGCGAACTGTATATTACCTACATGTCTTCACAAACCTGTTTCCTGGTGGACAGCAGCACTGGGCCAGCGTTATTCCTAGAACCTCGCGCCCACCAAACATCGAACCTGGCCCACGACTGTTGCGAGCTGTTAACAGTTGACCCATCTGAGTTTACAGCACTACTGTGCTCCATCTACAGTTCGCACAGGATGCTATATTCCCTTGGAATTTCTCCACAGAACTGACTACTGTTAGTATGGGCATCACTCATGTCCGCACCAATTGCGACATTTTACAAGTACGTCACACACTGCCAACTTGACATCATCTACAGCGCACTGGTGAACTCTCGCATGAGGGCATTCACACTTGCAGCAGCCATAAAGTGTATTGCCACACTGACGACTATCCTGACGCCACACAGGCTAGTGATTCACTTAACGCAACACAACCGCTAGTATCGAGTGTGACAAACGGTACCCTCTACAGACTTAATACAACTGAGTGCCCCCCAGTGCGCCATAAGGCAAGACGCTTATCAGCACACAAACTGCAGGCCACGAAATTTATAGTTCAGGAACTGATAGACAGCGAAATTTTGACCCCCTCAAACAGCAACTGGTCGTCCCCCATTCATTCGGCAAAACAGAAAGACGGCACTTACCGACTGTGCGGTGACTACTACAAGCTTAATATCAGAACAATAATTGACAATTACCCAATAGTCTTCATTCAAGATTTTAAACACCAGTTTCATAGCGCTAAAGTTTTCTCAGTGGTTGACTGTCGAAAGGCATACTATCAGATTCCGATGGCATCTGACGACATACAAAAAACAGCTATCATTACTCCTTTTAGACTTTTTGAATATTGTTTCAAGCCTTTCAGTCTGAAGAACACAGTACTGACCTAGGAGGAATTCATTGATTTCGTTCTATTCTTGCTATGCTTACCTCAATGACAATTTAATTTTTTCGTCCTCCCAGAAAGAGCATGAGGACCATTTGGAGCGCATACTTAAGGCATTGAAAGACAACAGAATATATGTTACTGACGAGAAGTCTCAATTGTCCAAATAAACTGTCACTTTCCTTAGACACAAGGTTTCGGAGCAAGGCATGTGTCCCACTTCAGATTGCGTTTCACTCATATTGCAATTTCCACTACCAGAGACCTGCTACCTGGGAATAACTAATTTTTTCAGGCACCATGTTCGTCATGTCTCTTCGCTACAAACACTGTTAAACGATGCACTAGCAGGCACCAACATATCAGGCGAGCACTAGGTCCCCTGAGACACATCACGACTGCAGCTTTTGACCACTTACAGACAGCACTCGCTTGTGCAGACACGTTGGAAAATCCCATTCCAGATGCTAAAATTTCCATTACCATGGACACTAGTGACTTTTCAGTCGGCACTGTGCTACAACAACACGTCAGTGACCACTCTGAGCCATTGCGGTTTTTCTAAGAAAAATTAACGTCCTTGCATCATAAATGGTCTTTGTTTGGTAGGAAGCTCTATGCCATTTATGCTGCCATAAAATATTTTAGAGAGGACACTGAGGGCTGCCCCCTAACTGTCTATATTGATCACCATCTGCTCGCCAACGCTATATGTAATCCCACCCTGATGCTGGCGGCATTTAGACTTCATTTCACAATTTACAAATGACATAAGATACATATGCGGTTCAGACAATGTTGTAGCAGATTATATGTCACACATCAGCACTATCTTGGCACCCATGGACTTTGACAGACTCTCACGACTTCAGCAGATGGAGACGAGATACAAGAGTTACTCCATTCTCCGGATACGTCCCTGCGAATTGAACCGCACTTGGGCATCCCAGTATTTTGTGACATTTCCACTGGTGTGGCGCACCCCATGGTTCCTTCGACGATACACGCAGACATTTTTCCGCCCTCTTCACGGCCTTTCCCACCTTGGGATTAAGCTGACCTTAAAGTTGATTTCTGAACGATTCATAAGGCCGAATATGTGATGAAACTGCCAGTGATGGACTTGGGCATGTGTACCGTGCCAATGCAGTGAAGTCGACAACACACGCAATCCCCAATAGGCAGTTTCGAAATCCCCACATTCTGTTTTAAACATGTTCATTTGGATCTGTTCCCAGTTTGCACAGGTTTCGTTACATACTATTAATGATTGACCACACTTCTCAGTGGGTCAAAGCCATCTCTCTCAAAGACATATCTGCAGCAACTGTTGTGCATACTTTAAATTATGCTTGGATATGGGAGTTTGGCAGTCTGACCAAGGGTAGCAGTTAGAGTCGACACTTTTCAATAACTTGTGCAATCTATGTGGCACCAGTAGATTCCATACGACAGCGTACCATCCACAGAGCAACAGGCTCATCAAGAGATGGCATCACACCCTCAAAACAGTCCTCACATGCCACAGTGGCAATTGGACCAATGCCCTTCTGTGGGTTCTTCTAGGCATACGTGCTGCACACAAGGATGATTTATATGCCTCCCTGGCCAAGGTAGTGCTGCAGATTTTATTGCCGACACTGACAGCCCTACACTATGGTCGGGGGTTCGAATCCCCCCTTGGGCATGGATATTTGTGCCATCCTTAGGATTAGCTAGTTCATAAGTAGTTTGTAAGTTTAGGGACAGATGACCCCATAGTTAAGTCCCATAAGCTATACAAACATTTTATTTAACTGCTCTACACAAACCGATTCACTGATGCTTGTTGAATGCGTATACTAACATACCGCGCACTCATGGGTACCCCCGTTGTGTGCCCATTGTACTCCACATATGTTTGTACGCAAAGCACTGGTGGGCTGCAAGTTTGTGATACTGCGTGGCGACATTGTGTGCCCGCACTACAGCTGCCTTACTCTGGTCTGCACTGCATTCTACACAGACCCAAGAACACTTTTGACATTTGTCTTAACACAGATAGTGATGATATCCTTCCAGACGGATGAGAACATCAGCTTACTTCTTTATTCACAGCATATTTTATTTCTTTGAATCGCTAGCTTCCATTGCAGATCAATTTTAGTTTGTAATGTCGATTGCAAACTGGTTGGCTACAGCTGCAAATTTAAGGTCATACAGAAGACACTAAAGACTTCTTCATAGTTGGGTTTATATTTCTTCAACTTTCTTCAGTTTTTGAGAAATTTATATGTATATATTTAATCTTAAATGTTGTTTTAATAATAATGATTCATCAGATTACAATTATAAAACATTCATTTTGACATCATTCCAGAAAGGGCAGTATTGCAAAACTAATGGCAGAATTGTGAAACAAATCGTGTATAACTACCTTGTGCAGTTATATGAAGGTAATTAATAGCTTCTGAGAAAAATATTATACAAAACATAATTCCGCACTATCTAGGTTAACGGACACATGGTTACGGTCTCCATGAACCGGCTAAAATGCGTGGATGCTTTCCCCTGCATGTGACACTCCACAGGTAGGAAGTGATGTCACAGACAACAACCCCAAACAAGTGATGTTACAACGTGTGATGATCTTTCACCTACCCATGGTGTTCCTGCTTCTGATACAATCTACTGAGTGACGAGCGTGTCTGTGAAGTCCAAGTTGAAGGCAGTGATTAGGCAGATTTCGCCCCCACTGCAGCCACCCCATCCTGGTGCAGCACATGTTGCACCGCATATTGTGCCCATTAACTCGCACACATTCACAGGTATTTCCCCGACCCCAAATGTCGACACCTCCCAGTCCTGCGCCACACCAACGACAATGCCCCTTACTGATTTCCATGATCCCGACGCAGTTGCCTACATCACATACACCGTGGATGTCTCTGCCTATCACGGGATGACGTGACCCTTCAGCTGTCAGACAAAACACTGTTTCTGTAACCCCAGTCCTGTTCCAAAGATCCCTCCGCTCCTGTAAACACCTTGATCAAACACCTCCCCATACCGTCCTCCATTGACTCTTCAATTATCTCAGGTTCTTTAAGCACATAAGGTGTCTTACAGCTGTCAATTCTCCTCCTTCCTCCCCCTCTGCTGTTCCAATCTCTCACACTGGACGACCACTCCGTCACCCACGCTGGTTGTATCGTCTTACCTACCACTCGTCTCTCCACTGGGACGCTCTACACCACCTAAATCATTGCATGCACCGGAAGTGCATGATCTCTCCACCCCACAGCACACACTGACAGCCTCCGACACATCGCACAGCCATGGCCACACCTCCCTCGGCGACCGCGTCCCACTGCGTGGCCCCACTACGTCCCTCCTTGGTCTACGGGCCAGCACCACACAACACACCAATGGCATCAACTTCTCCTCCCCATGCTCCACACTCCCAGGGGGAGGGTGGGGGCATCTGTGGCGTCCTGTGAGTCTATATTACACACAGGAGGCAGGAGAACCTCTTTGTTCAAAGTGTGCAATTGTTGCCTCAGCAGCAAGACTAAAAACATTGATTTTCTGTAGTAGTGATTGTCAGCATCTCACTCTGTTGCAATGAGTAATAAAAGTGATTATCTACCAGCATTTGGTGTATTAGTATACAGAAGTGCTGGTAGAATCCATAATACTTTCTGAATCTGTGTTGACTATGGGCCAGTAGGTTGTTCATAATATTTGAGTTAAATGTATGGTGCAAAATCCTGCTACAAAATAGCATGAAAGATAGAGCCCTGTAATTTTGTGTATCATTCCTATTGAATTTCTTGATTATTGTGGTAACCTGTGCAACTTTCTAGTCTTTGGGTATAGATCTTGTGCTGATTGAGCAGTTGCTCATCAGAATGAATGGCCACTGTCAGACTGTAGCCACAAGCAAGATGGACCACCATGTGGCACAGCATGCATCTGAGCACAACATGGTTGATTTCAATGGCTAATTTACAATTTAGGTCATCGGGATTAGCCCCTCTGCCACCAGTTCTTCTGAACTGTTTTGATGGGATTTATCTAATGTAACCTACTATCATCATATCCCATGCCTGACAGTCTCATCATCTCAATTCTTGACTCTTCCAACTGTGTGCCACCTATTTTGTTGTTATTTTTAATCAATCTGCATTCCCCTTACTGATTTCCAAGTGGCATCTCATATTCTCATCCTTTAGTGTTTTTACACTTTGGCAGTCAGCATGGAATGTTCTGTTCCCACACTTGCCTTACATCCTTCCCACTCCCCTCATTACACAGTCAGAGTACTGGTTGCACTGAGGTATAGTGGCCAGAGTTGGCAGTTGGGTGCATGAGTTGTGGCCAATTGTTATGTTCTCTCTCTTTCCACCCCCACCCCTCACCGAAAGCTGGTAGTGGCTGCAAATTTAAAACTGTGTGAATGTAACTCATTTTATGTGGCTGTCTGCAGCTCAGCGATCTTTACAATGATTTGCTACTATACTAACATTGGCATTCTGTTCTGGACTGTCTACTGTTATCTCACATTCACATTTCAAATTGCAGAATTAAGTCTCATTTCTCCTGACGAAAGTATCATCTTGAATAACTTCTACTGAGAGATCCAAATGGGGAACTATTGTATCTACTCTGCTAAAGGAAATGTTGATTATGAAGAGGATGTCAATATATTGTTATCTTTGTCTATGATTAAGGTAATTTTTATTACAGATGACAATATTTTCATGTTGAAACTGCAGGTGGTCTGGAATTCGAAGGCTGGTCGTTAATGGAGCACAAAACTTTACATGTTTATTGCTAACACAAGCTTACACTCACTACAGACTGACTCCTGCTTGGAGTGCTCCACTATTTATACACAGAAAGAATTTTCTGGAACTGACAAGTACATCAAAGATAAGAAACATGTAGAACATTAAAAATATGTTACAAATGTTTGTATAGCTTATGGGACTTAACTATGGGGACATCAGTCCCTAAACTTACAAACTACTTAAGAACTAATACTAAGGACGGCACAAATATCCATGCCCAAGGGGGAATTCGAACCCCCGACCGCAGTGGCTGTGCAGACTGTGATTGGAGCGCCTCAGTCCCCTCGGCCGGCCTGTAGAACATTCTAGAAATAGTAAATACAAAGAAATAAATTATCTTCTGCCCATGGTGGTATTTGAACTGGGGACAAGCGCAGCGATCTGCGATGTTAAGCAATGCACCAAGTGTGCTGTCGGGAGACTTGCGGCATTGCTCACCTTTCTGAAAGAACAGCGGCCCACTGTTAGGTTCTTTTTGCTGTCAGCTGCAGTGTCCTGGATCTTGTCACAGGTCCTGTTTATAGCAGTTCTGGAGCATCCTTCCCTTCTACCTGCATGCCTTCCATGTGGTGATGATGATGACTGGCAACAAACCTTCCTGTCGTAGCTGCAACTTTACCATAAAAGTTTGCAGAGTCCTTGAACAAGAGTCTATTTGTTCTCTGGGTTTGTTGTAAGGATTCATACTCAGGATGTGCACAATGTCTCTTCGTTTTTGTCATTTTGAGGATGGATCATAATCCTTGACTTCGTATGACATCTGACAGGTGCTGAATGACACTATACAAACCAAAGTATTGCTTCAGTAACTTTTATGGTAGCCCACCTTTCTGTACAGGGGTAAAAATCAATACCAGATCTCCCGGGCTATACACAACAGGTCGGTGCATGTCGTTGTACTGCTGGTGGTCCTTCAGCTGGGCTCCAGTGTTCTTATGAGCCAGCTGTCTTGCTTCTTTGTCCCTGGTGATGTGCTGTTTAGCTGGCCACAGTGGCCGAGCGCTCTGCGGCGCCCCAGTTGTAGTCTACACGGCCGCTACAGTCGTGGGTTCGAATCCCCCTCGGTCATGGATGTTTGTGTCGTCTTTAATATAAGGTAATTCATAAGTAGTTTGTAAGTTTAGGGACTGATGACCCTGCAGTTAAGTCCCTTAAGATTAACAAACATTCGATGAGCTGTTTCACATCATCAAGCTGAATATCGTCTGGTTGGAACAGAAACAGTGTATCCACTGTCGCCTCAGCCTCACAACAACGGAGCAGGAAAATGATGAGAAGCCTGTGTTGTTTTGCTTTACTGTATTATAAGCCAACGTCATGATGCAGTATTGTATCCCAGTCGTCCTGCTCAACATCTACAGAATATATGCTAATGTCTTATTAAAATGTTCTGTAAGGCCATTTGTCCGAGGATGGTTGGCAGTTGTTATTCTGTGGACAATGTTACAATATGAATTACCTCTGATACTAGTTTTGACATGAATACTTTTCCTGTGGTGCACAATGCTTCAAAATAATGTCCTCTACTAGGAACTTTGCAATCTCTGGGGCATCAGCAGTCAGCACAGGTTTCGTGACAGCATAGCGGGTGAGGTAGACAGTGCAGACTATTATCCATTGGTTACTGGCTGTCAACTTCAGGAACCTACCTAAAAGGACAATTCCAATCTGGTGGAATGGAGCTGCTGCAGGCGGAATTGGTAGCAGATGATCTGGAGGTAATTGCGGCAAATGCTTCTGTTGCTGGCACTCCTTACAGTGAATCACATAGTGCTTGACAGGTCGGAGACCTTGCCAGTAATACTTGTGTCTGATTTTGTCTAGTGTCTTCATGAATCCCAGATGACCAGATATTGGAGAATCGGGGAAATACTTGAGAATGGCTGGCCGGAGATTAGCTGGAACAACCACTACCCATTTAGGGCCCAATGGATTGTAGTTGCTATTATACAATGTCCCATTTATAAGTTGACACTCTTTTGGTCGGTTCTCCTTTCTCCAAGCCCTCTATGGTTTGTAATAATGCTGGATCTTCCCTCTGTTCAACTGTAATGTCACGTAACTCAGTGAGGTCTCAAATTTCATCCATGCTCTTGTGTTCTGGTAATGGATTCCTCAAAAGGCAGTCAGCGTCCTTGTGTTTGTACCTGTTTTTGAATGTCACTGTGACATCATACTCTTTTAGTCTTAGTGCCCATCTCGCTAGTCGACCTTACAGATCCTACAAATTCGACAACCAACATAAAGACTGGTGGTCTGTCATGACGGCGAATGGTTTACCGAACAGATACCTCTGGAACTTGTTGGTAGCCTAGATAACGGCGAAACATCAGTGGTAGAGCAGCTCCTCTTGGACTGAGGGAACTCTTGATGCATAAGCTATTATCTTTTCAGCACCTTCCTGAACTTGTACAAGAACTGTACCAATCCCATAACCACTAGCGTCTGTGTGAAGTTCAGTTTCCGCATTCTTATATGAGGCTAGAACTGGTGCACAAGTTAGAGCCTACCTAAGTTCCCGGACAGCTCATTCTTTTGTCTCATCCGAGTAAAACTTGGAGTCTCCCTGCAGAAGTTCTTGCAATGGACGTGCCTTGTTACAAAATCCTCCTATGAAATTAAGATAGTATGAGCACAGCCGGAGGAAACTTCTCACATCACAGATGTGATGAGTTGGAAATGCTGCGACTGCCCTTACTTTATCTGGATCAGGACACACACCATCTCTGTTCACTACGTGCCCCAGGATTTTTATATCTTTGGTGACGAAGAGGCACTTCTTTGGACTGAGGCGGAGTCCTGCTGTCTCAACACAGTTAAAAGTCACCTTAGATGTTTCTTGAATGTCCTTGAGAAAACGACAATACCATCTAGATAACAAAGACAAGTTGTCCATCATGCATTCGAATGTGGCCAAGGCATTACATAGTCCAAACGGCATGACCTTGAATTCATAGAGGCCATCAGGAATAATAAAAGCTGTCTTCTCCCTGTCAGCTTCATCAGTCTTGATTTGCCAGTAACCTGTCAGGAAGTCCATGGTTGAGAAGTATGCAACTCGTTTCAAACAGTCTAATGTGTCGTCAATGGACACTCTGAAGGTTGAATAATGTCCATCATGCAACATCTTTGCCACTTCTTCCCAATTTATCCATCTTTCAGCTGGTGACACTGCACAAATGCTGGCTAATTAGTGGATGATCCCAGTATTGATACAGTGTTTTATCGTGGGTGATTTCATCTGGTTCTTCTCCTGCCTGGAATACATCTGAAAATTGGTGTTTATGTGGTTAACACCTGCTGACGTCGTTCCTGCATGAGACCGGGCCCTATATGCAATGCCATAGTAGTTTCTTCTAGTGTGTTGTCAGCAATAACAGCAGAGCATGAGACTTCGTCAATGACATTGAGCTCACTGTCCTGGACTGGTTCAGCTGTTCCCATACACATTCTTTAAGAATGAGTTGCGGTTGCTTGTGAAAATTAGTGATCCAAGTTCTCCTCGACCAGCTGTAATACTTATGACAGCTGCAGGTATATAGATTTCCTTTGTTATACTGATAAGCTTTTTGCGATAGACAAGCACTTCACCATTCAAATAGTCATCTCAGCTGCTGACGAACTCTTCTCATTGTTAATGGCGGGATCTCAATGTTCTCGACAGTAAATAACCTCCCAGGGGACTCCATGTTACCTGTACTCACCGGAACAGCTTTCTTGATTTGTAGCTCAGATCTTCCACAGTTAATGACAGCCTTGGATGCCTGAAGGAAGTCACATCGGAGGATGACATTATGGCTACATTCTGTTAAAATGACAAATTCAAAAGACGGCATCCTGCTGTTGATAGTTACTCTTGCAATATGTTCCTGTTGGCTGGACATATTTTCCATTTGCGAGCTCCAGCACAGTTGCTCTTGTATCACAGAACATTACCTTCTTTAGTCTGTGGTGGTAGACATTCAACAATATAGAGAAGGAAGCTCCTGAATCGACTAGTTCCCGGTCAGGTTGGCCATCGATGATGTCAATGAGATTTACCATCTTAGCGACTGTCGTCCATGGGTGCTTTTCATCTGCGGTGGCCTAACCTCTGTAGACAGTCGCCTTGCCTAGTTCTCCTGAACATGGTGGCTAAATGAGTGGCTGGTATCTCTCTAAGGCAATGGTGATGGCGGCGGTGTGTTGGAGAGCAACTATGTCCAGGGTACGATGATGGGTTTCATCCCATAGGTCGACAGTAATAATCTGCAGTTGAAAGAACTGCTCTTATGGTTGGCGTCTTGTGGCATAATAATTATCAAATACTTGTCTTCTCTCCCTACAGTATCTTATGACATGTCCAGGAAGGTCACAAATGTCCAAATGTAGAGCTTAAGGAACTTAACTGCGGGTTCATCAGTCCCTGAACTTACAAACTACTTATTGAACTACCTTATACTAAAGATGGCACAAACATCCATGCCCGAGGGAGGATTCGAAACCCCAACAGGAAAAGACCTTGCACATCGTAGCATAGCACCTCAATGCGTTTGGCCGCTCCGCCGCGGCCAGGGAGGTTGAAGGGAAGGTCACAGTGAAAACAAAATGACATGTTGTCTTCTGTCTTCCAGATATCTGTCCTGCGAGGCTTCACAGTTGCTGGAGGAGTTGGTTGTGGTTGCGTCAGTCGGTTTCTAAGCTGCCGTTTGGTGGCTGTGGTGTGTCATACTAGGGCTGGGTGTGTGATGTGCAGCTGGCTTACCACTGTTTTAGCATTTACGGTTCTTTTGATGACGTGGATCTTCGGACGGAGGTTGTCAGTGTACCCTTTGTATTCCAATTCTTGTCTGTCAGCAACGGCTCTTACGCTACGTAATCAGGGCCACAATGATGCAGATGTATCACAGAATTCCCAGTGCCTCCACCAGAAAGTGTCACATTGAAACTGCAGGTGGTGCGGAATACAAAGGCTGGTCATTAATAGAGCTGAACACTTTACTCTTACAACATGTTTATTGCTAACACAAGCATACACTCAGTACTCCTGCCTTGAGTGCTGCACTATTTATGCACAGAAAAATTTTTCTGGAATTTACAAGTACATCAAACAAACATTTAGAACAACCTAGAAACAGTAAACACAAATAAATTTTCTTCTGCCCGTGGTAAGATTTGAACTGGGGACTGCAAGCACAGCGATCTATGATCGTAACTACTGCACCATGCATGCTGTTGGACAACTTGCGACGATATCAGCTAGCCATACATTTTCACTGCACATCTAGGAAGTAATATATTGGCTTGTTTGATCTTTCTCTCAGCTGCTTGGAGTAACATAGTAGACCCTTTTCGGCAATGATATGTGGTTTGCTAGTCACAGACATCTTTCCAATTGTATACACCTACAGTATGAGTATCTGCCTCATCTCATTCAGGCATACAATATTGATTACCCTATTTAATTTACAAGTGAACAATATAAACTACCTTCACATGGACATTACTGCAAGTATCCATCTTTTAACTCCACAAAAGCTTTCCAGCATAATTTACAGGACTGTTGCTTCTGGAAGATTACAATACTGTAGACTATCATGCATTCAATCCCTGACAACTATATTCACAAAAGCTAAGAACTGTGTTCTATTGTCAAACTGGTAAACAACTGTAAGTAGTCAGGAATTCATTAATGTGACAAGTAGTTACAAATTGGGCCCTGAGGCACCTGAATTGCTTACTACTTGATTCTAATGACATTTAGTTTCTCACTTATCAAAATAAAGTACTAGCAATTTCTTACTGAGGATGTGATGGTACATATGGAACAATGGAAAATCAAATGTAATTATTTTTGACATTAAAATTTTTCTTTATTTTGTTTTCTTTTTAATGATACTATGACAAGTTCTCTAATATACGGAGAGTAAAAGAAAACTAATTTATACTACTATAGTCAGTAAGTGAAGGTGTACTTCTGTGTTAAAAAATAAATAGGAATTGTGTCCAAAATGTTAATAGTTATTTTGCATCAGTTCTGATGTTATGACAAACAGCTTTTTGTCCCACTGATTATTCAAAAGGTCTCCTTTCTTTGCGGATTTGAAACTGTTTTACAAAGAGCAATTAAATTCTTTAAATTATTCATACGCATTATCTTTTTCTTAGAGAATACCACAAACCAAAAATTTGAATTATGTGACAAAAGTAAACTGTTCAAAATATTACATATTTCTTCAATGAGTCAGTGGTTAGCAGGATGAAAAATAAAAGGTATTTTTGCAAAGTTAAATCTGGCCTGAAAACAATTCACAATCAGATAATAAAACAATTGTAGCCAAGGTAAAGAATGGGCTTTTATTTGAAATCTTCATGATTTTAATACAGAGTGTGAAAATGAATAAAATCCTTCAGTCTTGCTATTAATTTTAATATTACTATGGTGACCACAGCATTGACTGAAGTTTCACAAAGTATTTTAATAACGGACTTTGTCACCCAGCAAACCCCACATAATATTTGTTCCTGATAGTGGTTTCCCAGATGAAGTCATTTCACTGATCATTTTACCAAAAATCAACACACATGGAAATATTTATGTCACTGAGTAATTATCAGGGTGGTCCATTTGTTGGTCTAACAGACCAAGTACAGTACCATGATTGTGTTGTGTTCTGGGAAAGAATCATTCAGATTAGTTTAACCATTTGTTCCATAGATCCATATTGAGAAGCTCCTTGTGGATGTAAAAGATGTAAAGGTATAATTTCTTTTACAAGCTGAAATAATAATACTAATAGTATGAATACATACATCATTAGATTCTCTTGAAAAACCCGCCACTGGAGTAGGACGAGCTGGCCACCTAAGACCTTTGGGCTCCTCTTAAACCCATCTTTGTAGCTAAGTGGTTGCTGGCAAATTATTGAAAATTTGTCCTCCCCGAGTAGTTATCCCCTTTTTGAACTAAAATATGTACTTTTAAGCCCTTGTGCAAAACTTTTTCCCCCTAGTGTTTTATGTATGAACTGAGGTGTTTGCTGGAAAAAGGGATATGTATGACCATTTCATTAAGAAATACATAAACAGAGAGGGAGTAATTAGTATACCCAGTTCTTTGAACAGTCCTACACGATGTCCATGAATTTACTTCACAAATAATACATATCACATGCTTTTGGACACAAACCTTTGTTTGACTTTAAGAGGTACATCAAAATACTATGCCTAACAACACGATGGAATAAAAGTAAGCAAAGTATGCAAGCTTCTGTGTAAATTGACCTACAGCCACTAACATTCCAACTGCAAATACAGATTTATTAAGGTGCTTCTCTAATTCTGTGATGTGCTCCTGCCAACTGAATTACTTATGAAGTTGTAATACCATGAATTTAATACTGTCAATTTTTTCTATCTGCTGTTCATGCTTTATGCATGTGCTTGATAGAAACCATTTGTTCTGAACTTTATGAAGCATCGATGAGTTGGCTTAATTTGTTAATGTACCTGAAAATATAAGCAGACCTTTCTAGAACTATGCTTGATATGATCTTTATTGCAATAGTTTTATAATGTGCAGACAAATTGCTTCTGGCAGTGCAACCAATGAGGGGGTCAATGTATGCAAGAAAAAGCAATGGCCCTAAGATGGATCCTTGTATGACATCACATGATTTCTTCCCAATCTGATGGCTTAATTCACTAATCTTTTGCAATGACACCCTTTGCTTCCTATTAGCATGGTATGATTAACCATTTTGCAGCATTGCCAGTAACACCATAGAATCCTAATTTATGTAAAAAGACATGCTTCAAACTAATACCTCTGACAAATTATAGAAAATACCTGCAGCTCGTAATTTATTATCTACACCCTCACTGTAGGTGCAAGTAGCCTTGATATCAGAATCCTTCAGAAATCTAAACAGTGTTCTTAATAACAAGTTATTTGTTGCCAGGTGTTTGAGAAGCTGCCAAAAGTGAAACCAGTCTAGTTTCGTGGTATCTCTCTACCCCTTTTATTGCATAAAATCCAATTATTTTAGCCAGTCAGGAAATATCTTATTTATAATAGACTGGTTACACAAAATTGCGTACTCACAAGAACATGGGTTTATTAACTTTGTTATTTCAACACAACCCCTAGAATGCTTTGGCTTTTACAAATTCTATTACGGATGTTATTTCTTACTAGCTTATATGCCTCTGCTTCACAAGGGTTGTTAAGAGGGACCTGTGTTATCACAGTTTTTTGGGGTTCTGGACCTAGGTCATCAAAAACAGAATCCTTGTTGGATTGCTCTGTCAATAAGCTCAGTTCTCCTATCAAAGATGTTAAATTTAATTAGAAGTTATTGTCGAAACCAATGAATGTCAAAGTTTTTCATACAAACAATGTGTAATTGTTTGGCATAAGCTTCTGAAAACACTCATATCGTGGAGATGAGAAATAATAGTAACAGTGCCATGTATTGGTTCTATGGTGTAGTACTAAACCACTAATCTCTCACAGTAGGTATGTGCTGAAGTATTAGTATGTTGCAGTGTTGCACTGGGGATAATGTAGTTATTCTGTATGCAGTGCTCCCTCTTATCGAAAACTCGACAAATGCTGAAAGTCTGGTAATTCAATCAACAGTAGTTCATGTCTGTTTAAGTAAGATGTCATGGTAGTGTCTATCTGCGATAAAGCAAGCCTGGGTAATCAAAGGAATGGCATCAGCTGATCGTCCATATACAACTTTCCATTAAATATAGTCCCCCCCCCCCCCCCCCCAGTGAACTGTCTTGACTGTTAACAGCATGTCTCCACATCCTGCAGTGATTACTTCGTAAAACCCGAATTTGAAATCAGCTTTATGTAATAGAACTATGTATTCAGAAGTCTGATTATAATTAAGTACAATTGTCTCTGCAAAAGAAGACTTCTTTATCATCACGTAGTGCACATCAAAAGTAAGTAATTACAAATTTTAATCACAGTATTGTACCAAACATTTATGAAAGCAGAGAGGTTTCCGACGAGTTTGTCGCTCGCATGTGTCACCTGTAGTGGCAGGCACAGAGCAGAAATCTCTGGATTGAGCATTTAGATGCACAGAACAGATTTTGTGACAACTTTAAGGTGGAAATGTCATGTGATATTGGGAAGACTCTACTAATCGCTGACTTTATCTTGGTCTTTTTTTTTGTTTGGTTAATATGGACGACCATGTGTAATGGCCCATTTAGTATTATTTCAAATTCTTGTTGTTCTTTGCAGCCAGTGCAGTACAAACCAATCTTAAGAGCAACTTAAATCTGTGGATTTGTCTCCATATCACGTAATTCCAGCTTCAGGTTGAGAAGATGCACAGAATGCAATGCTCACTCCATAGATATTTCTACAATTTAGTGGTTATACCTGTCGAAAGATGCACTTTTCTTTCCATGGCATTGCAAAGAATATGGGATACAGCAAGTAAGAAAAAAAATTGTCCTACCTGGGTTGAACTCTACTTGCAGAGGAAGCAGTTTAATTTGCTATCATTGCAAACTAACTATTCGCTTTACGAGAATGATTAATTTCCTGACCAGAATAGCATAATTATTTCATCACGAACATACAGAATTAATCCCCTTATTCTACACGAGAAATTTTTGAAAACACCTTCAGTGGCCATTGAGAACATCAGCACAATGCCGCCATCCTAAGTAAAATTGTAGTGTATTACTTTTATTTCTTGTAGTGTATTACACCATAGTTATGAGAATGAAAAATGCAGCAACACCATAATTAGTTATTTGGTATGTAACTAACTTTGCCTCACTTTGTCCTTTCCTATACTATACTATGGCATTTGAGGCATTCCTAAACAGAATGCATTCAAAATGTAATGAGGATACACCGAAGTCAGAAAGGGAACTACATAAATTCGTGTTTACTTGCAAAAAATTCTTAGTGTACAATACATTGATAGATGCAAAGGAACATTTTTATGTTTTAAAGTCAAATGATACCCACAGAAAGAATCACTTTCTTTTCTTTCCATGGCATTGCAAGGCATGAGGGATACAGCTCGGAAAGAAAACTTTTTTGTTGTATCTAGGTTAAATTTTACTTGCAGTGGCAGCGATTTGGTATGTTAACGTTGACAACTAAATATTCACTTTAGGAGGATCATTAATTTACTGATAGTAACAACGTTATTTCATTATGAACACAATGAATTATTCCCCTCATTGAATGTGACATTTTTCAAAGGATTCAACAGCCATTGTCAACATCAATACACTACACCACTGTCTTAAGGAAAATTGTAGCTCTTGTTTCATTGTATAACAGTTTAGTTATTTGAATTAAAATTGCAACATCACCTTTTATTAGTTATTTGGTATACTATGTAAGTAACAGCACCTGTATCTGATCTTTGCGATAGTATGCTGCAATTCAAGCATAGCATACATCAGAAACCACAAATTCCGATACCTTTTCTTCCCATGAATCGATTTTGATTGAAGCTTATGCCCCCCCCCCCCAAGGTACTCAAAGTTGACCTATGAATCCCCATAATGTTCGTATAGTACTCTCTTAGATTTGCTGTACTACACCATACTTTTAAGCGGAGTATACACATGAAACTTCAAATTATGACATCTTTCCTTTCTCTGATCCGATTCTGACAAAAATGTAGCCTATGTTACTCTCTAAACTATTCTCAATTTACCTGTAGAAATCCATTAAAGTTTGTGTAGTACTTTTGGAGATTATCCTCAACAAATAGACATACACAACAGCTTTTAAACAAATGATTAAATTATGATATCTCTATTTTCTCTGAGCCGATTTTAATTATTGAAGCCTTTACGCCGAAGTTATTCACAATATGCTGAAGTTACATGTGAAAACCCCATGAAAATTCAAGTAGTTTTGGATATAAACGTGTTCAAAGAGACAGACATGATGGTCATAGATAAAACTTTCAAATTACAATTTTTTCCATTATAACTGCTCATTACTGTCTCTTGTGCACCATTCTCCAGTGGTCTCTCCAAATTGGCAGGAAGAGAATCAGTTTTACTCTACAGGACCCTGTTTGTGCACCGATTTTTTCCATAGGTCACTCTCATTGGGCCCCAGGTGTTGTCTCCTGCCTACTAGGACAGATCATGGCAGAAGTCACCTTGGTCGCTGACCTTGTGTCACAAACATAACCAGTTGTGGGCACGACATGGGGAGTGTCATGTTAATAGTCACTCTTCTCTTTCAATAGATGGTCCCCCTTCCTCAGGTGGCTAGGAGTGGCTCCTCCACCGGTAATAGTGTGCTGCCATATAATGGCCACTACTTGCCCCTAAACCTATGTATGTGGACCCTGCCATTCCAGATGCTCTGACCATGGACTGGAGTGTGGAGCACCCACAAGACATCCAGATGATTTATGCCCTTCTCTGAAAACAATTCTGTAATCTGCTTCCACCTGATGGTATCACTGGCTACAATGAGTCACGTCAGAGGGACCTGTTGTGCTTTCACCAGACATGTGATAGAAGAAATAGAGCCACATAGTGTCTTAGTGTGTTGGCTTAAAGAGTCATGCTGAAAGTAAGTGACAGTTAACTGTCGAGCCAGTCAATTGGAGAATCCTGCAGTACCGGACTGTAGCCTGCTATCCGCTGTCTCACCGCTCAGAATTCTCATGTCTGACTGTGCTGACCTTGGCTGTGGGTGTACATTTTGCCACTTGCAGCTCCAGCGCATTGCTCGCGATGGTCTTCTTCCTACTCCATAGATGTTAAATGATAAGTGACATTTCAGTTCAGTTTAATTTACCTTTGTGACAACTAAGTTTCTGTTGTTAAAACTTGGGAAGTAAAGATTCTCTCTTGTTGCTTTATAAGACAGTGGAAAACTTTATATTCTTGAACTTCAACTCAAAATCAGCAGTTGGTTTTTTTCTGTGTCATTTGTAGATCCAATAACCCTGAGATTTTTATAGCAGTTTCTAAGTATAATTTATGTAAATGAGGTTCTTGCTTTCTAATTCTCCCAAATATTGTATGCATTTAAGAAATTATTGAGCTTATTGGAGTGAACCACTTTTCCTTTACAATTATACATTAAATACCATTTCTCATCAAGAAACTTTTGTACAGGTTCCTCACCAAACACCAAAGCATTCCAAGACTCAATTTTGAATACTGTAGTTGCAGACTTAAAATAGACATACTATCAGTACAGAACGTAATCTTACCATCAAACGTCATTACACACCAACATCAAACCGAACATTTATTGTTCCCGAGATACTTCCAAGTTAAGTGACAGAAAGAAAAGGTTTGCTTACCTGTGGTCCAAAAAGTCAGCATGGTATTACTTTTGTTTACCAAAGTTGTGTTGAAATTTGAAACAATAAAAGTTGCTTTGAAGCAGGTAAAACACTCTCTCTCTCACTCACTCTCTCTCTCTATCATATTTCAGTAAATATTTTTATACTGGTTTATTAGCAATGAGATAATATTTCCTTCAACAAGCAACATTTGCGGGGAACTGTAGCCTAAGTAATACTATTTACAGAGAAGGTATTTGCTTTGTTATAACAATGTTATTACAGTTATTTGTTCTTGATTGTTATTCAGAGCTATTTGATGCAGAACAGAGAGGAAATACATTTACAAAAGAAAATATATCTTAAGTAACCAAAGATGTTTTGCAAATCTCATTTAGTCAATGGAAACTTTATCTACACTGCTTCTGAAGAGCCACAGTATATATAATGAATTAATCCTTGCGGACTTTGGCTGCTCTTGGATCATCGGATCTGTATACTGGAAAAGTAAAAAAGGGAGTGTCAGTTTAAACTATTACACAAACTTTTACAAATAGCAACGTTTCATGAGCAGAAACAACAGCCACAGTATTACAGCATATGGACACTTAAGTTGGGGATGAGTTTCAGTCTTAAAATCTGATACCTGTAACTATTTGATTACAGACTGGATAGTCATGTGGACTAAGTATTGTTGAAACAACTATTAGTAACTTCAAAGAGAAAGTAACTGACATTTTCACTTCACTTTCACTCTTGGTACATTACAGCATGGCCCGAAGAGATAAGTTGCTTCAACAAGACTTCTATTTTACTGTTTCAAATGTCCAGATCTACAATTATCAGAAACTAAACTGCATGTGAAGTGCATTATTGGTGTATAATTCATACATTAAGAAAATAATATACTTGTGAGCAACCAGTTTTCTAATTGGTAAGGTGTGGCTCGGTAGCACAGTGGTAGAGGACAGGCTATGAATACAAAGATCGTTGGCTCACTTGCCACAAATCCTAGCATTTTTCCCCATCAATTTTCACTTCTCACAATGATCTGATGTGAAAATTTTCAAGTAGCATTGTGGTTTGGAATCCAGATTCAACTGTAGGTCTCCCTATAACTGTATGGGCAAGTCTGTTAGAAGGCTATGATATATCAGCTCTAAACAAGACCATGCCTGGTAAAGCACTGAGAACTGAAGAAGTGATGGGGTGTATGTATTCCCATAAAATATCTTAGAAACAGAACATCCATGTGCATCTACTTTTGTCAGAGGCAGACGAAGAGAGTGAAATCACCCCATGGACTGGGGCGATTTCACTCTCTTTGTCTGGACTGGGGAGATTTCAGACATGTATTTTCAATCTCTGTCTGGTGTTACAAAGAGTACATTTTATTCTACTTTCTTTCTGTCTGATTTTAGTGACTTAACATATTTTAAGGACATCCATAATTAAAATAAGGGCTACGGACTGAGAAAGAATTTTATTTATTAAAAGCTATTCTGTACATTAATTTTCCACACTGAATATCTGTCTTCTTTAAAATTTCTGGGTCATAATTAAATTTATCTCCTTTCTTACTTTTATATGTTCTTGGCATTGTATACTCTTTGGGGTAATTTTGGACAATTTAAAAAAACTTTTACTTTGAAAATTTACACGAAATTCCTGACAAACTTGTACAAAACTTCTCACAGGCCCGCAGCCTACTGATCTCATTGGCAACTGACACTAATACTTTTACACCAGTCACAACAACGAAGTTTCAGCTCCATAACACAGTGAGAACTTTTGACAATGTGACTGTCCGACTGATTATTGCATCAGTAAACAATCGATCCAAACATGAGAGGGCAGGAATTGAACTCTCATGCATAAAATCAGCAGCACGCGAAGATGGAAATTAGAGCTAATTTATTGCTATGCAGTGGCAAAGAAGATAAACCCTATCATCCAAAATCACCCCATTCAACAGTAACTAAAATTTCATTGTTAACCTTTGAACAGACAGAATTTTGGTCAACAACCAATCTCACAGTTACTTACAAAAGTGTTCAATAGAATTCATGTTACCACATTATTTACTGGAACTGACCAGAATGTTGTTCAAACTAATTGTCAACAATTGTGGCCCAGTGACATGAAACAAAGATTTTAAAGTTCAAAGATAGATTGGAAAAATGAAAGTCCCTAAAATGACTGCAAATAACTTCAAAGTAGCTCAAGATAACATTTTCATTTAACAACTGGTTGAGTTAGACAAGATTATATCTTATATGTAAAAGCAGCTTACACCATTATAGAACTACCACCAGCTTACATAGTGCCTTGTTGATAATTTGGGTCCATAGCTTTGTGGTGTCTGTGCAAAAATCTAAAAAGAGCTGATGGTAGCATCAGCTCTTACCAACTGAAATCACGAATTATTAGACCAAGCCACATTTTCCTGTCATCTAAGGTACAACCAATAAGGTCACAACAGGCACCACTACACTGCACAACTGCTAACAAAGACACTTATTAGTTGTTTGTAGCCATAGTCCACCAATGCCAATTTTCACTGCTCTCTCTGAACATTATAGGTTGGTCTTACATCCCACATTGGGAAGTGCCGACCATCAGCCACTAATTTCTCCATGTTGAGAGGTAATACCTAAAATTTGTTACTTGAGCATTTTTTTTACACTGTTACTGGATCTCTTACTATTGACTTACCCAACAATTTCTGAAATGCAATGTCCGATGTATGTAATTCAAACTATAACTCCAATTTCAAAGTCTGCTAATTCTGTCATATCAGACACTTCTACATGAATCACCAGTGTAAAAGTATGGGCTCTACCAATCCACCATCCTCATACCTTTTACATGTGATACCACCACCACCACCACCACCACCACCACCACCACCATTTATATACATGTTTTTCACTGTACTATGAGTTTTTTCACCTCACAGTATGTTCAATTAATATTTACAAGCTCTAGTCAGGTCAGGATGCGCGCAACATTTACTTAACTATAATTATGCTACTTTATTTACCCAATCCTTTGTTCACTTGACTGCCATGCCCTGTCACCTCGAATGTGGATTTATTCTCTTTCTTCTTCTTAGGCCATTCCCCCCCCCCCCCCCTCAAAAGTCAGCAATGTACACTATAGACAACAGAGCAAAAACGACAAGAGCAATATTCTACCATCTATCAAAGTATTCAGGAATTTTTCACCCATTTTTATCTGTGTGTATTGCGCCGTTTGTACTACAGTATTTCACTTGGCTGCCAGTTTTCCAACCACAATAGAATATGTCTGCATCAAGGCCCATAGTTGTTTCTTGTCTATAAAACATGTAGCTGTTTTGCCAAACTGTACTGCAGTGTTAGGTTGGTATCGTCAGTATTGGGCTAACAGGGCTACAGTTGCATCAGAAGCAAATTTTTGTCAGTTTAATTGATTTAATGAGATATCTTTTTGGGACAATATGCTGCTGATTTATCTACTGCTGCAGTGTTATTCCTTTTCAGAGTAGTTAGTGATAATATTGATGTTTGGAATTTTTGCGGTGGTAGCAGGTTGTTTTACTAAGTTTATTCATCTTGTCAAATCTGACATGCAAGAGTCACTGCTCCTGAAGGAAAAAATGTTGTAACAAGATCAGAAAAATTTTAAGACATTGTTAGCTACACCTGGAAAATTAGAGATGCAAAATGATGACAAATAGGGAAAGAATCAAAACCATGTACAAAAGCATACACACAGGAAAAATAGATTCCTAAAATTGGCATTGTCACTTTCCACACTATATGGAATCTTCACTGGAACACTTTTGCGCATAACATTTTTCACGATACTGACTAGACAACACTGCTGCCACTGCATTATCAACATTCCACTGGCTTTGAGTGATAAAGAATAATTTACCCCCCCCCCCCCCCCCCCACTCACACACACAACTTTCAAGAGACACCTGGTATGTATGTGAAAATAATTTTAGATTCAAATTGATGAAACGAAAATTATAGAGGGAAACTTTCTCGGTGGGATAAACAAAAATAAAAATAGAAAAGAGATGACTTACCAAAAGGACCGGCTCGTCGAGAGAAACAAAATCACACACAAACACACATACAAGCTTTTGCCGCCACTGGCAGCTTCTTCAGGAAAAAGAGGAAAAAAGGGGAGGAAAAGGGAAGGATATGGGTTTTAAGGAAGTGGAAAAGGAGTCATTCCAATCCCAGGAGTGGAATGACTTACCTTAGGGGGGAAAAAGGAAGGTAAACAAATACACACACACTCAGACATATCGAAACGCAAACACACCTAGACAGACATTTGTGAAAAGCAAAGAAGTTGGACAGAGATACCAATTGAGGCAGAGGCTCTGTCCACAGAACCAAGGCAGAGATGCTAAAGATAGTGGGCGGGAATTTGAGTTAGCGGAGATTGAGACCAGGTGGGCAACGGGAGGAGAGAATAAGCTGAAGGGCAAGTTCCCATCTCCGGAGTTCTGAAAGGTTGGTGTCGGTGGGAAGTATCCAGATAACCCGGACGGTGTAACACTGCGCCAAGATGTGCTGGCCGTGCACCAAGGCATGTTTAGCCACAGGGTGATCCTCATTACCAACAAACACTGTCTGCCTGTGACCGTTCATGCAAATGGACAGTTTGTTGCTGGTCATTCCCACATAGAATGCTTCACAGTGCAGGCACGTTAGTTGGTAAATCACATGGGTGCTATCCCAAGTGGCTCTGCCCTTGATCGTGTACACCTTCCGGGTTACTGGACTGGAGTAAGTGGTGGTAGAAGGGTGCATAGGGCAGGTTTTACAACGGGGGCGGTTGCATGGGTAGGAGCCAGAGGGTAGGGAAGGTGGTTTGGGGCAGAGCCACTTGCGATAGCACCCACATGATTTACCAACTAACATGCCTGCACTGTGAAGCGTTCTATGTGGGAATGACCAGCAACAAACTGTCCATTCGCATGAACGGTCACAGGCAGACAGTGTTTGTTGGTAATGAGGATCACCCTGTGGCTAAACATGCCTTGGTGCACGGCCAGCACATCTTGGCGCAGTGTTACACCGTCCGGGTTATCTGGATACTTCCCACCGACACCAACCTTTCAGAACTCCGGAGATGGGAACTTGCCCTTCAGCTTATTCTCTCCTCCCGTTGCCCACCTGGTCTCAATCTCCGCTAACTCAAATTCCCACCCACTATCTTTAGCATCTCTGCCTTGGTTCTGTGGACAGAGCCTCTGCCTCAATTGGTATCTCTGTCCAACTTCTTTGCTTTTCACAAATGTCTGTCTAGGTGTGTTTGCGTTTCGATATGTCAGTGTGTGTTTATTTGTTTACCTTCCTTTTTCCCCCCTAAGGTAAGTCATTCCACTCCTGGGATTGGAATGACTCCTTTTCCACTTCCTTAAAACCCATATCCTTCCCTTTTCCTCCCCTTTTTTCCTCTTTTTCCTGAAGAAGCTGCCAGTGGTGGCAAAAGCTTGTATGTGTGTGTGTGTGTGATTTTATTTGTTTCTCTCGACGAGCCGGTCCTTTTGGTAAGTCATCTCTTTTCTATTTTTATTTTTGAAAATAATTTTAGTTATACAAGCAGTGAAATTTTGTAATATGCAATTTCGGCATATAAATAATTTCTAACAAGATTACTAATTATGGTTTAGTGGAACAATAAGGTTACTGATTTTTATTGTTGCCTGTACATACATTTCATAATAAGGTAAATGGTTAGTACCAGTTTGTTGCTTACACCAATATAGTGCCTTGTGTACAATCTACAGTGTGATAAAATACTTAGCTTTTCATTGGCTATGTGACTTCTTGACAAAAATGCACTTCCTGGTGTTCCAAGGTTAACAGAAAAAAAGATTCAATGGGAAAAATTAAAACTTTAGCCATACAAATAGCCCAGAAACAGTATCCTATGAGGGGCAAGGGAAAATGCCCAGGAAATTCTGAACAGACATCCACTTTGCTCATGGCTGGGAGATTGAGGTGTGTCACTGCCAAGATACTTTATACTAATCTTACTGTTTACACAAGAAAGTAATTGAAGCAATCATTTTTTTGTGAATTACCACATAATTCATCATTTCAGTGTAATGATATTTGTCTTAGGGTTATTCAATACCAATCTAAATGACAACTTACATAATATCTACATAACATTTTAAGTTCAATAAATCTGATGGACATTCTACAAAGAGATATGAAAAGAAATATATATTAAAAAGAGAGTCGCTGGTCAGTACTTAGCTCAATGCCACTGACATTAACTCCAGAAAAATGAAAAATGTAGAAGCAAGCTTTCACAGAACCATTTAAAAAATCAGGTAGGAGAGAAGAAGGAGAAAGAGGATAGAAGGGAAAGTAAGTACGAGTTACACACAACCTAGGACTCGACAAAGATGCAGGTGCAAGAGCAGACACACACACACACACACACACACACACACACACACACACACACACACACACACACCATGGTCTCTAGAGTCATGTGAAACAGCATGCTCTGCCACAAGATATTGTCTGTCCACCAGGCGAACAGTTCATCTGCGACCATCCACACTTTCAGCCAGTTTGTTAAAGGTCATACCAATGAGAAAGGCCTTGCAATGAACACGTCAGATGGTAAATGTGTTTTTCGTGTGTCCCCCTGCCTTGAATGGTGTAGGTTTTGCCTCAGGTGATTGTGGGAGGAAGCATGGGGTAGATTTTGCAGTGGGGTCAGTTACAGGAGTAGGAACCTTTAGGTAGGGAGGGTGGCTTCAGGTTGATAAACTATGACGAGGGTGTTGTGTAGGTTGGAAGAATGGCCAAGGGGTACATTGGGTAGTGTGGGGATGATACTAGGGAAGGTTGACCTTGTTTCAGGACATGACTTGAGGAAGTCATATCCTTGACTTAGCATTTTGTTAAGGCATTCCAGGCTACAGTTTACTGAGTGACAAAGGCAATGTTTCTGTGTAGTCTGGAGTTAGAAACATTGTTATTGGAAAGGGGGGGTGGACTGTTAGGGAGATTGTCCAAAAGCAAAGTGTAGAATCTTGGCAGGTTATTGGTGTAGGTGGCGAGGAATTAATCATTGGAGGAGAAATTTTTGCCACAGATCCATGGGCAGTAGGGTAGTGAGCTTTCAATATGGAAGGAATGACATCTAAGTAGTGATACTGTTTGTTGGTTTAACTCAAACTGAGGTGTTTATGTGGGACAATGTGGAGGTCAACAGAAGGAAAGTGGCTTGAGTTCTGGAAAAGGACCATGTGAACTTAGAGAAAGTGTTGAGATCTTTTATTACACTCTGAAGTTTCTCTTCACTATGGGTCAAGACCAGATATGCCATTTACTCTCCCATGCCGGGAGAGTAATTTTGAATGAGGATGAAATTGGCAACGGATCTCTTGCAGGTATTCCAGAAATTCCTCACATCCAGTATTGCCCCCCCCCCCCCCAATAAAAAAATAATAAAATAAATAAATAAATCACCCCCTTTCTTCATCAAACCTGACCTACAGGAAATCCTAAAAACCTCAAGGTCTCATCAATGACCTACATAATGGCTAAAAATCTACAGAGAAAACATCTTGGCCATCCCATCACAAAAGGCTTCAAAGCCCCAACGCAACATCTCAGATATGGTAGGCCAATACCTCCAACCAATCACTGCAACCTCACACTTCATCAAGGACATGAACCACTTCCTGAAATGCCTCAAAAATCCATCTATATGCTACTCTCACCTGTAAGCTTTGACACCACGTATCTTAACCACTACCCCCAATGCCCATGATATTTTTTGCCCCAGAACATTAATTTTTCCAATGCCCACATGAAAGACAGCCACCTGAAAACCTCATTCCATGTCACACTATTTAATCCTTACCCCAATTGCTTCAACTTTGATGATCACACCTACCAACAAATTGGTTCTTTCCTTGTGCCAAACTTTTCATGGTTTGCAAGAAAGAGATATTCCTTTAGATGTAGATGCAGCTGCTGCAACCCTGGCTTGGTATAGATTCATAGATGATATCTATGTCATCTAAACTCATGGTCAACAAACTCATGGGCTTCCTTCAAGACCTAAACTACATTTTCACATGTTCCTTTTCCAGAACCCAAGCTACCTTCCTAGATGCTGATCACCTTGTTGAGTTCCACATACACAATTGATCCATATTAAACCCCCAAAGAAAGGACAGTACCTTCACTTTGATAACTGCCATCCCTTCCACATCAAATCCTCTTCCCTACAGGCTAGGCATACAAGAAATATTTCTGATATAATGAATAATCCCTGACCACCTATACCAATAACCCGCCCAATGCTTTCATCCCCAACAACTCCCATACAGAACTTTTAGGTAAACAGCAGTTCACCCCCTTTTCCAAAAAGGGACTTCCTAGCCCCAGTTCACCAAGAAACATACCTTTAGCAACCAGTACCATCCTAACCTGAAATTCCTTAAATTGCTCAGTCAGAACTATGACTTTCTCCAGTCAAGTCCTAAAATAATATCATCCCTCCAAACTGACATCTCCACACCAAGGCTCTATACTTATCAAACCATATCTTTCACTTATGCCCGTCGACCTTCACTACATCATTACCACTTCCCCTTCCTTGTATCCCCTTTCTCCTACCTACTCCTATTGATGAAGGAAATTTCTTTTGCAAAAGCTGATTTCCATCTTTATCTTCAACTTTTTGGTGTTATCATTGGCAGTGATAACCTCATGTAAGTGCCATCCCATTCAATGAGGTTGTTTATGGAAGATACTATTTTGTGCCAGAGAAATCACAATGCCATTAAATTTTAAACAAAATGCAGCAACAAGGCAAACAGCCCATAACAGCCTATCTATTATTAATGTAACAACATAACTTAAAAGATAAAAAAAAAAGGTAAAGCAGTCAATCCGAAGATTGGTTTGAACACCACAGTGCGTTACTAGGCATGGTCCTGTTTAGAGGTGGTATGCCATTGCCTTCCTCCAACCTTCGAACTGACTTACCCAGCCAGTTATGGGGGACCTACAGTATAACGTGGGTTCCAAACCACGGCGCTACTCGGTATGTTTAACTTACGTAAGTAGAAAGTGTGATTCTCAGCTCCAATAACATGGGCTGAATAGGGTTAGTGCGGGAATTTCCCACTGCGAGGCACTGATCTTTTGCGTGCTGTTGTGTTCATGTTTATAAAAGCTACATCATGTTTGTTGCAGATTTGTGGATATTTTGAGTTTTACATGAAGTATTGTGCAGTGCTACAGATTGTTAGTGGTGTTCGATATTAACTAAAAACGAAAGACAAGAGTGCCAAGCAACTATTTCGACTGAAATATTTGTGTGTGCAGTCTCCTAAACTGAAGTGAAATGCCTTCCTGTGTTGTGGCTGGCTGGAAGTCAGAATATAGAAGTTGAAAGGAGCTAAGATGTCACTAAGAGTTAGAAAATTTTAAGAAGTACGAAAAAGGAGTAGTTATGGTCTTTAGTCCAGAGACTTGTTTGATGCAGCTCTCCACCCTATTCTATCCTGAGCAAGCCATTTCATCTCCTCATAATAACGGCAACCCACAACCATTTGAATCTGCTTACTATATGCGTCTCAGTCTCCCTCTGCAATTTTTACCCCCACACACTTCCCTCCAATGCTAAAATTAAGATTCCTCTATGTCTAAGAATGTGTCCTACCAAATGATCCCTTCTTTTAGTCAACGTATGCCAAAAATTCCTTTTCGTACCAATTCCGTCCAGTACCTCTTCATTAGTTCTCTTCCTGTCTGCACTGTTTATCGTCTGTGTTTCACTCCCGTACAAGGCAACACTCGACACAAATTCCTTCAGGAAAGACTTCCTTACACTTTAATATTCAATGTTAGCAAATCTCTCTTTTTCAAAAAATGCTTTTCTTCCCATTGCCATTCTGCATTTTATATCCTCTGTACTGCGACCATAATGTTATTTTATTACCCAAGTAACAAAACTCTTCTACCATCTTCATTGTTTCATTACCTAATCTAATTCCTTCAGCATCGCCTAATTTTCTAGGAGTGCATTCCATTGTCTGTTTTGCTCTTGTTAATGTTAATTTTATACACTCTCTTCAACACACTGTCCATCATTCAACTGCTCTTCCAGGTCCTTTGCTGTCTGACAGAATTACAATGTCATCAGCAAAATGCAATGTTTTTATTTTTCCACCCTAAACTTTAATCCATATTCCAAATTTTTCCTTCTTTCCTTCATTGCCTGCTCGATGTACAAATTGAACAACATCGGAGAAAGTCTACAACCCTCTCTTACTCCCAACTAATGCTTCCCTTTCATGCCCTTCAAGGCTAATATAACTGCCACCTGGCTTTTGCATAAGTTGCAAATAACCCCTTTCCCTATATTTTACCCCTGCTGACCTCAGAATTTGAAAGAGTGTTTTCCCGTCAATGTCAATAGCTTTCTCCAAATCTACAAAAGCTAAAAATGTAAGTTTGCCTTTTCTGAATCTATCTTCTAGGATAAGCCGTAAAGTGAGTATTGGCTCCTGTGTTCCTACATTTCTCCTGAAAACCCAACTTATCTTTCCTGAGGTTGGCTTCTACCACCTTTTCCATTCTCCTGTAGATAGTTCGTGTTAAAATTTTGCAGTCGTGACTTATCAAACTGATGGTTCTGTAATTTTCACACCTGTCTGCACCTGATTTCTTTGGAAAGGGGATTATTACATTTTTCTTGAAGTCTACATCTACATGCATACTCCACAAGCCACCCAATAGGTGTGTGGCAGAGGGTACCTGGAGTACCACTATCGGGTCTGAGGGTATTTCACTGTCTCAAACATCTTACACACCAGATGAAACAATTTTGTCATGGCTGGTTTTCCCAGAGACTTCAGTAGCTCTGTGGGAATGTCATCTACTCCACAGGCCTTGTTTCGACTTGGGTCTTTCAGTGCTCTGTCAAATTATCTCTCAGTATAGTATCTCCTATTTCATCCTCATCTACTTCTCCCCTTTCCACAATGTGGCCTCTAAGTTCATTTCCTTCATAGAGCCTCTATATACTCTTTCCACCTTTCAGCTTTCCCTTCTTTGCTGAGAACTGGTTTTTCATCTTAGTTCTTGATATTCGGATAGCTGTTTTTCTTGTCCCCAAATGTCTCATTTTCCTGTAGGCAGTATCTACTTTTCCTTTTCTTATACATTCTTCTACAGATTTGCACTTTGCTTCTAGCCACTCCTGCTTAGCCATTTTGCACTTCCTGTCAATCTCATTACTTAATCATCGGTACTCCATTTTTCCTGTTTCATTTACTGCATTTTTATATTTTCTCCTTTCACCAATTAAATTTTCTGTGATATCCAAGCATTTTTTGTAGGTCTTGCGTTTCTATTTTGTCCTATGCTGCCTTCACTATTTCATATCTCAATGCTACCCATTTCTCTTCTACTGTTTTATCATTGTTGGTGGAAGCGAAGTAGAACTGCCCTGAATTAATTGGCACTTGAAACCAAATTCAGTTCCTCATATTTTCCGTAAGTTCCCCACATATTTGTCTAGCCCATTAAAGCTATGAAAATCTCCTACATAAAGTAAAGCTACTTGCAAAATTGTTATTAAAACATCCACCAACTGTTTAAAAATTTGTGACTGCATTATCAATTCTGATTTAAGTAAAACCCAGTTTGTTAGGTTTAAATTTATTGATCCACCTGAAGTTCTGCAAGTATTGAAAGCGCAAATAAAAAGAATAATAAGTCACTTGGCCAGGACAAAGAATAAACTGAAATCAGAAGGCTAGAGTAACTGTGCTGCTATAGGCACACTCGGTCTGGGCAAGCAGGACTTCAGTCTGTTTTGAGATACAGGTATCAATGCATTCTAACTGAATACTGGCCAAGAAAGTAGATATCCTGAATCAAATTCTGGAAAGAAATTGTTAGAAACACAATTTTAGAAGAGGATTGAAGGTCGACCATCATCTGCAATACATATTATAGAACTGAAAACATTTCACTCTGATTTATTCACAGTATTACTAAAAGTCAGTTCTGAAAGTGTTATATTTTGTACTTGATGTCACAATTGTCATCTAGTTGGATTGCAGTAGGAATATGAAGTGACACAGAATAAATATTATTGTTGGCATATAACATTCAATGATTCAGATTTTTTATTTTCTTGCTAGGGCTGAAAAATTAATTACCGTGGGTGAAGTCTCGTGCTGTTTATTCACTGCCGTGTTCTGTTTTCAATCGCAGAACAATTTGGGAAAAAAAAAATCAGTATTTAGAGTGGCTTAATCTGGTTTGAATATGTTCCCACAATATTAGGGGCCTCAATGAGAATCACGACTTCATAACACGCAAAATAGAGGTACGAATGCAGAAGTGTAACTTCACTGTATGGGAGAGAAAGCATGTAAATCTGAGCTAGCACCTCCAAGATGCACAACTGGTGTATTCTACAAGTGATCACACTGTCACCCTTCTATTCGTTATGGTATCAACAATACACAGCCATAACACTGAGCACTACCTAATATTGATATAAATATAGCCAGGCGACAGCAGCACCACAAGGAATGTGTGCTAGGCGGACAAAAGCACAGCTCATTATCAATGAGCCTGTTTCTGATCTCTACCATTAAGCATTTTCAGCTTCTACACATTTGATGGATGATTGCAGCTCTTACAGCTAGTCTGTTATGCATCTTTGAGAGGAAACCATACAAACATGATATCTCTCACTTTCAGTTTTAGCTTGTACTGAGCAGTGTTTTTGAGCATATTTGCTTTCCAAACAGAGAACTTTGTATCTTATTACAAAGAAATATGGGTACTTGTCTTGTGATAGTATTAAACAGGGATATTATTACAGTGTACAGATACAATGGAGGATTGCTCAGTGGTAGTTTGCTAACTGTTGCAGTATGTTGTTAGCTGATTGTTGCAGCGTGTTACATAATCTTTAATTAGGCAGTTCAATTGTGTGCCCCCCTTAACTAATTCTGCTGTAAGTGTTAGCCTCTGCCTCAAGACATCGCACTGGTCTACAACATTGGCTGACTAGCAGGCTCCGACTATCGGCATCCAACTTGCAACAAAGACTTATGACCATTTCTCATCACAAGAACTATTGCTCTAAAAAGTTTCGACTTCTCAATGTATGCAATAATAATAATAATAATACTAATAATAGGGGAAAAATGATATGATGACTCAAAATACAGGTTGACTCTCATATAAAGACTTCTGCATGATAAAATTTGAATTTCAGTATTTCTTAGATTTTTACTGTTTCCCCTTTGTACTTACAACAGAAACAAGACAGTTCATAGCAAGAACCCATAATTCTGCGACTATTACACTCAGCATTATTTAGGTATTTTAGTATTTACAACTGGATTACGAGACTATTTATATAAAATCTACCATTTATTGCTAAATGACAGAAGCTGTAAAGTTACCTGTGTAATGCTCCTTGTACCTACGATTGTCACCATCATTTGAATAATAATTGTACAGTCCAACACCACCTAATCCAAATCCGATCAATGCCATAAATGAAGATCCTATTACCTCTGGTATTTCATTCCACCCTCTCTTGAACAATGCAACCACTGAAACAAAGAAGTCTGCTGTGAGTAAAATTTCTTATTTTGAGAGCTGCACTGCACATTGAGTTTCAGCTGAGACAAGTTAACTAGTCTGTCTTCAGGGGAAATGGTACACAAAATGAAAGAACTGAAATGTTTCTACTTACAATTGAGAATTGGGAGGGGGGGATGGACAGCAGATGAATTTGGCTACCTTTCACAATCAGGGATTCCTTTGACATAATAAATGTAATTAAGGTTGTCACTCACAACTGTACTGAAGAGATAACTGACTATGATGAAATTTCTTCAGCTGCTTTGTGTTATAGCAGATTGTGTGTGGTTTACAAAATGTTGGCAGCCAATGAAGCTGACTAAAGTCGAGGCAGGGGAGGGTTATTTGCAAATGTGCGCATGGTTTGTTTTTTGCATTAGTGTTTTATACACTGGGAAACATTTTAGGTAAGATTTTTGTTGTTGACTTTAGTGTAGTTTATATTGGTGATGATGGTAGCTGAATTTGATTAAGGTTCACATCAGCATCACATTCAGCAACATTTCCATAGTGTGTGTAGGTTGGCAACATACTATATTGCATGCAGGTGGTGCTGTGTGATTAATGATTTATGCAAAGCCAAAAGAAGTGAAAAGCAAGAAACTGGTTTTGGCGAGACTAATCTGCAGTGTAGCCTGAGGTCTACATTAGGTTAGAAACAACAATTTGGTCGAGAGTTGGCGATACTGACGGATTAGAAAATACAAATGTATCACTGTCTTCATTTGAGGCATATTATAGGTCAATTTAACTATTCTATTTCACATGTAACTTTTTGGTTGTTTTCAGTTTTTATTTAATGTATTTTGTGTTTAATTAAAGTTTTTTTGTGTGCGTTTTCAGGAGGCCTTTGTTATTGTCTCCCCCCCCCCCCCCCCCCAAGATTGTACCCATAGAAAATCCCCAAACTTTTCCCTTTCGTGTCATTTTATTACTTTTATGTTAATTTTTGCTTTTTTATTAGTATGTTGGAGTTTGTGATTGTTTTGGTCGCCATATTGGCTATGAGTATATAAGGCATTGCCGTCACGTTGATGACAAGGGTCAAAGACAGCTGGAATCATAACATAAAATTATGACTTTAACTTACTAAATTTACAATATGAACAGATCGAACTGAGTGTTTTTAGCAGAAATCTAAAATAGATACTTAAGGAACCAACTAAGGACCTAAAGAACTTTTAAGAGACAAACAGGGATAAATACATCAATAAATTTCTTCTTAATGAACAACCCTACCCAATGACCCATTTTATCTAAATAAAGAAGTCTTGATTGTAGAGTATTTCTTTACAGCTAATGTGTTTTGCCATTTCGAGACATCTTCAGAATGATATAGGCCTATACACAAAGCTAAGTCTCAGGGCTTCAATATTTTGACTTCATAGTTTGATTTATGGACATCTGCAGACACAGACCTACTGTTCGGAGGAAGACCAAGAAGGCTGTTTTTAATTTGCAAATCATTATCACAGCAAATAGATGAACATTATAATTTGTTTTTATTGTGCTTACTAAACCCCGCAAACACAAACTTGACAACTACTGCAGTTTACCATTGCAGAACTACAGACTCAAGTATAACATTGGTGCATGCAAGTGTTGTCATTTTAATGCAAGCCTTGTGATATATCATGATAACTTATCGATTCCATTTTCGGTATGGTTATGCACTGAGAATACTTTATGAATGTTGAAAGATTCAGAGTTTTAAGAGTTTGCATGCAGTATAGGAACTCTTGGGGGGGGGGGGGGGGGGGGGATGTTTTGAAATCTACAGTATTGCAAATTGTCTGTGGTCTACAAGTTCTCCAACGTTGGGTGGCGGCAGAAGGTGCGTAAAGCACGGCGCCGGGCTCTAAGAGCGTCGCGGTAGGCTGCAGTCCACCAAGGGACCAGGACACGACATGGAGAAGAGGATGTACGAGGTATGGAGTGTTCGGCAGCGGTGAGAATAACCTTTGTGAAGTAGTCGACCTGACTGTCACAGTTGGGAAAATTCTGATCGTGAAAAACAACCATGGAAGAATAAAGCCCCCAGTCGGCTTTAGAAATGTTCCAACTGGTGGGACGAGGAGATGGGGAATGATGCAGGAAGTGGATGATACAAGTGAAATGGTCACTCGAGTACGTGTCAGAAAGTGCATACCACTCAAACCGACCGGCAAGCTGAGGAGTGCATATCGCAAGGTCTATATGGCAATAAGTATGTGTTGTGTTGGAAAGGAAGGTCGGTGCACCGGTGTTGAGGTAGACAAGATTGAGGTGTTTGAAAAGGTCCACCAAAAGGGAGCCTCTCGGACAAGATGCTGGAGAGCCCCATAGGGGGTGGTGGGCATTAAAGTCACCTACCAACACGAAAGGTGAAGGGAGCTGGTCAACGAGGTGTAGCACATCTGCCCTAGTAAGGGCGGATGACAATGGCGAATAGATATTACAGAGGGAAAAGGAGAAGGTGGATAGAGTGATGCGGACGGCAACTGCCTGTAGGTTAGTATGCAATGAAATAGGATGGTGATAGACATCGTACCGAATAAGCATCAGAACCCCTCCATGGGCTGGGGTACCATCCACAGGTGGCAGGTCGAAACGCACAGAGGTGTAGTGGGGGAAGTCTGCACGATCACTTGGATGTAACTTAGTTTCTTGGAGACAAACTAGAAGTGAGCAGTGCAATCGAATGAGTAGTTGCAATTCCTCCCGATTGGAACGAATGCCGCAAATATTCCATTGAAAAGCACCACGATAAAAAAAATGAGAAGAAAAGAGGATAAAAAGGAACAAGTAGGCGACGTCACCTCGACGGTCGCTGAGGACCAGACTATCGCTATGTAGAGGCAGAGAATCATGTTCCATAGGTTCAACTGATGCATCTGCCACCTTTCCGAGTTGATCAGGAGGGGCAGCTTCCGCCGCCGGTAAAATGCCGGTTGCCCGGCTAATAGTAGTGTGTCCCGGCGAGACAGAAGATGACCGGGGCCGACTACTGTTGGGCGGCGTGATGGATGAGTTACGCCTCCGTGGGGAAGGAGAGGAACACTCTTGTTGGCTCTTCTGCAAGAGTGACGGTGAGAAGAGGCAGTTGACGGTTGAGAAGCCTGAGTACGTAGAAAATCTTCACGGATGGGTACCTTTTTTGAAGTCTGGGCATCTTGTTTAGGTGCCCGCAGTTCATTAGAGGTTGACGAAGACTGAACTTTAGAAGCAGCTGGAGGAAGCGGGAACGTGGAACGGGCAATCTTCGGGCTGGCCGATTGCACAACTGTGTTAGCGAAAGTGATATCACAGGTCTGTGTTCCTGTATCCTCAGTAGGTCGAGTGGAGGTGAGGACCTTACTGTATGTGCCTGCTGGGAGGACAGTGGGCTTTCGACTCGCCAACAACTTTCGAGCGGCTGATGTTTAGACCTTTTCCATAACACGAATTTGCTGAATGACCTTTTCATCCTTATAAACAGGGGAGCCCCTAGAGGAAGCCGCATGGTCACCATTGCAATTAAGGCAGTCAGGGGACGGAGGTGGGCAATCCCCCTCATGGGCGTCCCTACCAAAAGTGACATTTTGCTGTATTATGGCAAGATTGACGGGTGTGGTTGTATCTATGGCATTGGAAACAGCGCATTGGGTTTGGTACATAACGGCGGACGGAGATAACTTCATACCCTGCTTTGACCTTTGATGGGAGTTCAACTCTGTCGAACTTCAAAAACACAGTACGAGTTGGTGTCAGCTGGTTATAGACCTTTTTCAACACCCTATGCATGGCTGTTACACCCTGATCGGACATGTAGTTTTGTATTTCTTCGTCAGACAACCCGTCAAGGGATCTCGAGAAAACTACCCTCCCGTGATGAGTTGAGCATGCGATGCGCTTCTACCTGGACAATAAACGTGTGTAGCAAAGTAGTCCGTATTAGTTTTTGCGCCTGGAAGGCACTGTCTGCTTCCAGCAACAATGTTCCATTGCGCTGACGCGAACAGGTCTTAACAGGGCCAGCAATCGCATCAACACCTTTCTGAATGACTAAAGGATTTACAGAAGTGAAATGTTTACCATCGGTTCGAGAAACAACTAGGAATTTCGGAAGATTGGGCAAAGTTTTCTTATGCTCAGGTGAATTGATCTTTCTTTTTTGGGTCAAAGTCACAGAAGAAAATAAGGAAGTCATTGCGGAAGTGCCCCCATGATTACCGGCGTCTCCGATGGTGCGCTCCTTCCTAGTGTGGGCCCTCTCTGGGGGCTTACCTGCCTTAGGTGATAGGTCACACCTCCCGAGAACGGACGGAGGGACCAATCGGCATGTTCGAAAGGTACCAGCTCGGGAAATCACCCCTCCGTGGGTCTGGCCTTTACCAGGGGGTACGTACGTGCCCTACTTGTCTACCCGGGGCGGGGAATTACGCGTTACCCCCGTCTCCTGCTACGTATGATAATGCGTGGGTCGGCCTTCAGACAAAGAAGAATAGAGGAAGTGAAGAGAAAGAAGTGTCTCAAACGCCAAAGTGGAGACTAATGAGGAGGCGAGGAAAGCTAAGATAGTACAGCAAGGACAGAAACAAAGGTTAGGAAAGGAAGAAACCAAGGAAAAAGAGAAACTAGGACAAGAAACCACCTTGACTTGCAAAGGACGCCCGTCTCCGGGCGAAGGCATGAACCGGGAGGGAAAGTGAAGCAGCCTGTTTAAAGAGTAGGCTACTATAAAGTCAAATCTTTTGGAAGAATGTGGCACTTAGAAAAGCTGGGTTAATGGAAGGATAACACCCAACAGCTTTGACCCCCAATGTCGGTGTGTGGTTTTATGACTAAATACTGAACATTTGCAGTGGGGATTTATCTTTTGTTTGGAATGTGTCACTGATCAATTTACACTCATCCACCCTCTACCAAGTACCATGATTTAATTAAAACAATACACAATTACATGTAACTTTGTAATGGGAACTGTTTGGCAGAGCACTGTAGCTAAGGAAAGCTTGTGTCTAATGTAAACTTATATTATGAAGTTTGGCTTGTGTTTTGAAAAAAAAAAAAAAAAAAAAAAAAAAAAAAAAAAAAAAAAAAAAAAAAAAAAAAAAAAAAAAACTATCTCCCCCCTCCCATTTAGTATGTTCTCACCCATGACAGCACAAAGTTGAAGCAGACACGTGATATAACAGTCTGCATTGCTGAAAAGCCTATAATTGAATATTTTATAGGGTATTAACACTAGAACGGCGGAAGGGATCAAAATGACTCCTGCCATACTTATTTCCTTCATTGTCATTTCAGTTTATTTACTTACCTAATGAAATCTTATGACTTTTCCTAATTTTTTCCTCCTCTTTATGATGATGTATTATAATTTAAAAGGTTTGTATATTTTCTTTGGTATTTCTATTGATATACCTGGAACTGCGGATGGTATCAATTTGACCCCAATGTAAGTAATCCAACAATGTAGCGGCAACAGTAAACAGTATTGCACAGTAGTTGCCTGTCATTCTTGCATCTTGGCACGTGTTCAGTCCAGACTGCCACAGTTTACATCGTGTCATTCTGGTGATAGTTTTTGTCCTCGAAACAGGCTTTTGAACACGTATCGAGCATGGACTTTCTGATGAAGTGTTACAGCTCGGTTAAACTGCAGAGTCTGTTGCCCATGTTTTTAGCATCGTTTCTTATGTTGGAAATTGTAAAGCGATCATTTCTGGACCGGAGATTAGGGCGCTATGCGCCCTCACATACTAAAGAAACTTATTTTTTAACCTATACCTAACCCAACTCTCACTTCAAATGATCCCCGTTTCGTACAGATCACAAAATAAATAAAACATATACCTGCTCTATGGTTGACTGCTGTGGTGTTGCCAATATTTGCAATGAATGGGCAACAGACTCTGCAGTTTATCCTATAGCTCTTAGAGAATTCCGAAGTTGAATCGGAAACGGACTTCGCTGATGAAGATGAGGATTATGTACCTGAGACAAGTGAAGATGAAGACTTAGTGAATGAGGAGCGATTAGTGGAAGAGGATTCACATGCTGATCAACATCAGTCATCACAGCAGGCACAGTTGGCAACATCTACAAAGATGGTTGCTAGGGATGGAACCGTGTGGGAGACAACCAATTTTTCATCTTCTGGAAGGAGGTCGGCTGTCAACGTTCTGAAGCAGAAAGGAGGACCCACTGCTTATGCTTGTCAATGAATAGACGAATGTCACCAGTGCCTTCCGTCTTATTTTTGATGAAGTAATGCTATGTCTCATGAAGAAATACACAGAGTCAAATGCACGAAAAGTACTGAAAAACAAAAACAATAACTGGCGAAACTGATAGCCGTCATGTATGCTCGAGGCATTATTTGTACAAAAGGTATGTCTGTGGATGATATCTGGTCGCACTCTTGGGGGACTTACTTTTATCAAGAACATTATGCCGAGGGACATTTCAGGAGCTTCTCAAATTCCTGTTTCAATGAAAAAGCAACCCGAGTTGAACGCCTGGCAGCCAAAAAATTCGCCCTTGTATCTGAAATTTTGGGAAAGGTAATTGAAAACGTTATTCGTACTTACCATCCTGGAGAAAAAATCCATAGATGAGCAACTATTACGATGCAAAACAAGATGCAGGTTCACTCAGTTCATGTCCAACAAACCAGACAAATATGGCCTCAAATTCTGGTTGGCTGTTGATGTGACGACCAAGTATATATGTAATGCTTTTCCATACCTCGGCAAGCAAAGAGGACATGCATAGAGAGAAGCAACCACTTTGAGAGTACGTCATTCTCCGTCTCATGGAGCCATTTGTAAATAAAGGAAGAAATGTGACGACATACAGCTTCTTTACATCTTATCAAATTGTTAAAAACTCAAAGAGAAGAAAACTTTATTAGTTGGTACAGTGAACAAGATCTGTCGTGAAATCCCTGATGCAGTAATGAAGTCCAATTCTGAAATGCACTCCACCAGCATCCTGCACCATAGCGGCAACCCAGAATGCACCATGACTGTATACCAAGGAAAGAAGAATAAAAATGTCATTCTTCTGAGTACACTACATTCTGAAGTAGCAATAAGCAAGGAAGGAAAGAAGAAACCTTAAACAGTAACATTCTATAATGCAACAAAGTATGGGGTGGACCTGGTAGATCAAACGACCCGTAAATATACTACAAAGATTGCATGTAGGAGATGGCCAATGTGTCTTTTACAACATATTGCACATGGCGGCAAATGCATGGGTCATTTACAACATAGTAACAAACAAGAAAATGGAAAGGAAGAAGTTCATACTTCAGCTGGCTAATGAACTCAAGGGAATGAAAGAGCAAGAACATCAAGCAAAGGAAGATGATACCGGACTGAAATCAACTAGAAAGCAGAGGAAGTGCAAAATCAGCCTCTGCAAAGGCAACAAGACCAGCGAAATCTGTAAAGTGCCACAAAGCTGTGTACGAAAAATGTGCACGCAAAACAGAAATGTGCGCTAAATGCGTCTAGCAGATTCCAGTAACCTGAGACAGAAGTGATACAAAGATAGGTGTGTGTGTGTGTGTGTGTGTGTGTGTGTGTGTGTGTGTACCACATATGAGTAATATGGACCAAGTATACTAAATGTGTCTACAAGTTTATATAAATAGGAAACTTGCTAGTGCCGGCCGAGGGGACTAAGGCGCTCTAGTCACGGTCTGCACGGCCACTACGGTCGGGGGTTCGAACTCCCCCCCTCGGGCATGGATATTTGTGCTGTCCTAGTTCGTAAGTAGTTCATAAGTAGTTTGTAAGTTTAGGGACTGATGACCCCGTAGTTAAGTCCCATAGACTATACAAACATTTGAAACTTGTTAGCAGTAGCAGCAATAAATTTAAGATATTTTGCTGTTGAAATAAATAATTATTGATTATTATTAATTATGGCATTTAATAATTATTGTCCCAGCTAGAGAAAAGGTGTGGATTAAAAAAGAAAAAACCCTATTTAAGAATAATATGAAAATATTTCATGTGGGGGTCAAAATGACCCCTTTCCGCCGTTTTAGGAATGTCAGAAACGCCGCCGTTCTAGTGTTAACGTTCAAAATACTACCTTACTACCTACACAAGCAGACACACAAATCCAAACTGACCTGAAGATCCACTGACCACGAGAGATGAGAACACTGGCATTTCTGAACTTTAGCATGCACAATATTTTGTTATTGGCCGGACAATCTTTTTGCTTCTCCTTGTATATTTGTCTCGTTAGCAAATAAATTATCCTCATAACCCAAACATTTCATCGTTAACAGTAGCACATTACTGCCATAATGTAAAATGAAACAAAAATGTGCAGTAAGAATGGTTTGAACGTACAGTGCTTCATACTTTCACAATGAAGCTGATTACAGTGGGAACCATGCAATTTTTACATATGACAGTATAGCGAATGACAAATGTGCTCCAATAAAAATTCAGAACCACCACAGGAAAGATTAAATGACTGTTTATGAATATAACAGAAAATCTACGATGGAATTCAGCAGAATATTCTAGCTATGAAGGACTCAAAGGATCTTCCTGCCACAATCCAATTGGGCGAGGAACAAAGCGGTCCACTGAGAATTCTGCCAGACCAGTTACTTAAGCCGTGTGGACAATCTATCCGAAGAAAGCTCTTGAACAAAAACAAGGAAAATCATTCAGTTAAAAAAATGTATACCAAACTAAGATTTTCTTAAACAGGTGACCACCTGCACAGTTTTAGTCTACCACGAAGTTTCAAATCAATGGACAGTTCACTGCAGACAAAATTTGTTCTTAATGTCAAAACAGCCTACTAGACCTGTCCACAGAAACTGAAATTGCAAAAGAGGCACTTCTGTTTCTTAAACAACTTTGAAAATCTACGGCTATTGAATATAACTAATGTCTATAAACCTACTGCCGCTAAACCTATAGAGGCTAGCATCTAAATTGGAAAAGGGCGTGACACTAGATGTACATTTTCTACGGCAGAAAATTTGTATGCCTGAATTTAATGAATTCATTATTTATCAAATGCCCACTTCTAAAGAGTAAACATAGGCTAATTTTAATTGCTGGCAAGTTTCAGCTGAGGCAATTGCGCAGTAGCAAGAGATAAAATTAGTCGAAGGTTACTAATAACATTACATAATTGATAGCATATACTTAAGCCACATCTTTACATTTGAGGGAAATACTTAAACGTCTGCGAAACATATGAATTTGTTTTTTACCTCCCCTGCTACTCTGCACTGCTGCAGCCATCCTCGAAATCTTCCCCGCACCCGGTCACTTTGGCTACAGAAAAAGATGTTAGCAAAGATTACAACGAACAACCAAGGATAATAGAAAATTAGTGTCAGAGTTTCATATTCGCAGATACAGAATTTTATCGTTGTTACAACGACATGAAAAAACGTACTTGTTTATTTTTGGTTCATTAAGACATAATTCAGGATTTGAAATTCCGTTTCCTCAAGAAGAGCATTTGAAGGGTGGTATATGATTTTTCCCGCGCTCTCGTCAGCGTGTGAATTCTAGTGAGTCAGAGAGTGAGAGAGTGACAGAGGAAGGATGAAGGAGTGGGAGGGGTAGATGTTCATGTCAAACTAGCTTCGTAAATATAAACAAAGCCTTGCTGTCCAAGAAAGTGTCATTGTTTTGTGGCCAAAGGAAATAGAGGAAGCGTTGAGATTTGTTGCCCTGCAACGCAGTTTTTTTACAGAAGTGTCCAGCCACAGATGGATAAAAAATAATTCTTTATTCTCTTCAGACATGAGGCAAGTCTACTGTTTTAAGCCCGTTTTTTTTATGGCCATACTCAAACCTTGAGTGTAGAACTAAGCTTAATTTTTGAATGTTGTTTGATTTTAAGGTTGCACGCTTTTCAACGAACAAGGCAGTTGCATCTAATTAGGTCACTGCAGTGTGTGTTACGGTTTTATTCCCATAAAGTTAAAAGAACGGGACGAGCATGAAGTAACCGTGGTAGTCTTAATTGTTTTTGTTTCTTTGTTGAAGTAAATGGATTTTATGTCAACTTCCAATATCAAACAATGATTTGGTGCAACGTGACATATGTAACAAGTGTCAGACTAGAAATTTCACTTGAGCATTGCACTGAAGGCAGAAAATTATATGTAATATCACCTTTTTATACGGTCTTAATTTAATTTTACGATCTTAAACGATTGTTGCTTTTTATTGTTAGGAGATAAAGTGCCTCTTAATAAGGGTGATAAGCCATTGCATTGTTTAACAATGCTGTAGATTGGGTTAGATTAGCTGTTTGTTCCATAAATCAGTATTGACGAGATCCTAGTGGATGTGGAGCATGCCAATAAGTATTTTCTTTTTTTTTTTTACAAACTGAAAATGATAATACTAATAGGCCTAGTATGAATACATGTAAGGGGCCAGAATACATCATTTGGTTCTGTTAAAAAATTCGTTAATGAAATAGAAGGAACTGATCGCTAACAAGTCTTCCGGGCTTCTCTTAAACTAGTCGTCATTTGTAGCAATTTTTTTTTGTTAGCTGGCAAATTATTGAAAATGCGTGTTCCTGAGTAGTGGACCCATTTATGGGGTGCTTTTAAGTCCTTGTGTAGATTGTTTTTGTTTTTAGTATTGTAGGCCTATATATGAACTGCAAGCAGTTTGATGGAAAAAGGGATATATAGTTTATGACAAATTTCATTAAGGAATAAATATACTGACAGGCAGTAGTTAGTAGCCTATATACATTTCTTTGTAGAGGCTCCTACAGGATGGCAGTGAATTTGCTCAAAAAAAGTCTAAATGCTTTTGTAGTCTGCAAACTTTTATTTGAAGAAGTGCCTCAAAATAACATGACATTGTGGAATGAAAGTATGCAAGCTTTTTTAGTTTTATGTTGCCTATGTCTGTTAACACTTGAATTACAAATACGGATTTGTTACAGTGTTTCTGCAGTTCTGTGATGTACTCCTCCCAACTGAATTTATTATGAATTTGTTGGCCTAACCCCAGGAATTTAATGAAGTCATTTTTTTTAATGTGCTGTTTTTCATGCTTTATGCATGTGCTGGATGGAAACATGTGTTCCAAACTGTTTGAAGTGAGTCTCTTCAAAGTTGAATGCCAATGACTTGGCTTTAAACCGTTTATTAATGTCCCTGAAAATAGCACACCTTTGTGGAACTATGCTCGACATGCTATTTATTTCAATATTTGTATCATCTGCAAACAAATGAACTCTGCTTCTTGCAGTGTTACTGATGAGGGGTCATTAATGTATGCAAGAAAACGGAATGGCCCAGGTCAATTAAAGTCTGCAATACACCCCGTTAAGGGATTGAAACTAAAGCAACACATTTTCTACACAATTCTGCTGTTCACCATCTTAGCTTCCTGTTGTCACTCACAGCAGGAGTTAGAAACATAAAGTTAATAACATAACACTGAAATGATCTTAATTTTTTGACTCTTCCAGTAATTCCTCGACAGATTAGAAAGAGAGAGTCCTGAGGTAACTTTTATCTTTAGCCCTCAAAGTACATGGATTACTACTAAGTCCTTCGAATTCATGTGGCAACTTAAGATGGTTGCATCAGACTAATGCACACCTTTCTGCACAAGTCAAAGAGGTGTGATTCAATTGCAGATTCCTGGGTGGTATTAACTGAATGAAAGTTGCTCTTAGGAATAACCAAACATTATTAACAACATTAAAGAAAATATGTATTGAGAGTCCAGTGTCAGAATTCCCAGCCCACTAAACACTGTTGACAAGAGGTACATGAGTTTACCCTACTTATTGCTTAAACTGCTGGTTTCTGCTCAAGAAATACCATTTTTGAAGTGAAACAATTGTGAGCTACTCCTTCTATTCCACAATGTCCGAACTTCTGCAACAATACCTTATGATCAACTATGTTAAATCAAAGTATATGCCTAGCTTTCGCAGAACTCATTCATGAAGTACCTCATAGAGAAAAAGAGGATACATCATTATCATTTGTTAAACCACTTCTGAAACGAAACTGTACATTTGATAGAAAATTATGTAAGTTGAAATTATCAATTAACCTTGAATATATAGCCTTTTCAATAACTTTGGCAAAACCTGATGACATAGAAATAGGTCTGAAGTTGTCTACAGTAACCCTTTGCCCCTTTTTATAAAGTGATTTCACTGCTGAGTATTTCAATCTGTCATGAAACTAATCATTAGGAAGGAAAAATTACAAATAGGGGTTAACAGAGGCGAAACAATACTTACGTATTCTGTTGGATATCCCCTCATATCCATTTAAGTCATAAGTCTTTAGTGATTAAATTATTGACTCAATCTCTCCCTTGTCAGTACCGTGGAGGACAACCTCGGGCAACAGTCTTGGAATGTTATTTTCTAAGAGAGTTCTATGATTACCTGTAGGAGCTGATGTTCTGTTTAATTCACCTGCTGTATTCAGAAAGTGATTATTAAATACTGCAACAGATACATCTCCAGTATGCACTGACTTTGTATCCTCAACTCGGTGCTGCTGACCAGGTAATTCTTTCACTACTGACCATGTTTTTTTAAATTTATCCTGAGAATTAACTATTCTTTCTGCATACCACATACTTTTTTGATATCTTAATGACATTTTTCAGAACCTTACGATACTATTTGTAAAGGTCTACTGCAGCTTGATTTTGACTGCTTCTGAAATTTTGATATAATTCCCACTTTGTTCTAAACAATATTCTTATCCCTGTTGTTAGCCACCCAGGTTGTCTGTTAGTGGTGGCACCTTATTTAGAGCATTCTAGTGGACAGCAGCTTTTGAAGTGCCTCTATATTATCAGCATTATAAACACCGTGTCACTCTTGTTCCTTAGGTTAGAAATGGCCTCTTTTGCAACTGGCTTAGTTTTTCTACATAGTTTATACCTAATTATATTTAACAGATATTTGAACACAAAACCCTTTTAAAGTTAAAATTTGTACATCATGGTCTGAAAGACCATTCACTATTTTATTAATAGAACACACTTCTAATAATAAAGAACGAACAAAAATGTTGTCTGTGATTGTGCTGCTGTTCCTGTGCACTCTTGTTAGAAAGAATACTGTTTGCAGCAGGTGATAAGAATTAGAGAGATTTAAAAGCATCCTTTTCCTTGCATAATGACTTAAACAATCAATGTTGAAATCATCAGATACAACAGACACAATACTATCTGTCAAAGCAGCACAAATATCCTGTCATTTGTTGATAAAGTTTCAAAGTGGTGTGAAAATTGACATCTTGTTTTAAGGGCCATGAAATTCAAATTGTGCACTTACAATATACAGAAAAATAGTATCCTACATTTACAATAACGGGTAGGCACATTTGTAACCACACAACTTAGAGATGCCTGGGTGAATCAGTAATTTTAATTATAGTGCAGGTAGGAAACAGTGTCCTTTATAAAATACCGTCATAACTGTAAACACAAAACATCTGTGTGCAGCATAACTCAACAATATTGCTCATACCAAAATAGGAGTAACAGCGAATGCTTGTTTGATTTTTTAATGCACAATGAGTGCTTTGGAAATGCTTAAATCTCTCAATAAAAATTAAATATAGATGTGATACAAGGTAGAATAAATAAGTTCCAAGACTGATCGCATGATGGCCCTGTGGTGCACTGTAGCGCATATGTGACACCATGGTATGGTATCGTGTCAGTTAGTCTGTTGCCCCTATAACAGTCAGTTGAATGCATGACTGAAAACGGACATATAGTTTTTGTTTTGATGGTGAGTTGAATGTGGTAATCGTACCTAGACATGTCACAGTTTTAGCAATGGGCAAACATCATATTCTGCTGTAAATTAGGCAAAACCACAACAGAAACGATAGAGATGATAAAGCAGGTGTTTAGTGAGGGCACTTTGAGTTGCAGTGTTGACTTTAGTTGGAACCTGTATTTTGTAAGAGGACAGGACAGTTTGCAATATGATGTGCATACTGGTTGGTCACAAACGGTTTGAATGGAATGCAAAGTTAAAACTTTGGTGCATGCTATCCACTCCCAGTCAATAGGTGTTCTTGCAGCATTGATAGTGGGCAGCCATGGTACTTGCCACAAAAGACCTAAACATGTCTCGTGTTAGCCAGCACAATGTGCCACGAATTCTGTCACAAGGCCAATGTGATGATTGCATGACGATTTGTGGTGATCTCGTCACTTGTGCCGATAATCCAATCTTTCTTAACTGGATAATAACTGGAACGAATCATGGTGTTTCCTTTACAATCTGCAACTGAAATGACAATCAACTACCTGGAATGTGGCAACATGTGCAATATACAGACACTTATAAATGCCTGTCCTCTAGGTGCCAACTCAGAACTTAATGACGGTACCATGTATATCATTTGGAAATATTCTTAGTTTGAACAACCAATATTAGCTGAGCAATCTAGGAAGATATTACAGTTTCACGTGTATCATTCTCATAGGGTCTGCTAATAAATTTAAGCAGCCATTATTCCTGCACGTGCTCATCAGTGTTTTATAGATTTAGATGGCTGTTATAGGTAACTCAAGTTTATCCATATATGCTTCTTGAGAACATGTCATTAAGACTTAGATGCCAACATATTTTAAGTAAATTGTGTATCTTTGTTAATAAAAGTTGACCTCTGTATTTTTTTTTCAAATGCTATGTTCATTGTAAGAGAAGAGGTAAAGAGGTGGCTAGCATTGAGTAATGGTTTGAATGACCTACAGTTTCTGCTGACCAGATTCCAGGTAATTTCTGGCTCATTTGTGTGGTTTATGCCAGTAAAGAAGAAAACATTGAAAGTACATGAACTCTCCAATAACCCCTCCATAGGGGACTCAAAATTCTTTCGTGAGTATGTGTGTGGCGAGTGTCCCGAGCTAAAGCAGTCTTTCTTTCTCCTTTCCTTCCTGGACTAAATTTCATGTCCCTTCCCCTCCTTACCTTTCCTCACTCCTCCTCCCTTCCACCACCCCTATTGGGGGACTGATGATAGCATTTTGGTCCCCCTGTCCCAACCAAATTCTCCAATAAACAAACTTTATAAGAGATACATTTAAAGTTCTAAGAAGAAGGTTAACAACAAGTAAAATAATTCAGTGAAGTGTAATAACCAATCCTCAGTTTAAGACTTTTGATCAATGATTATCTACCTGATCCTTTTTTGACTACAAGACTAGATATGTTAAAACTGTGAACCACCAATAACAGTGAAAACAGTGGACAATCTAGGTTGAACTGTCATTAATAAAGATCACAACTCACCATAAAGATGATTGCAGAGCTTCTCACAGGCATATAGAGTAGACAATCACATTCTTACAACTTAAATTTTTGGCCATGGCCTTAAACGGAAAAATAAACACGTGCATTCACACAATCACTCAGACATTTACTTAAGCACACACAACTTGAGATGGTGGTCAAGTGTGCTTTAGTTATTTTGTAGTGATTGTGTGAATGGATGTGTTCTTCATGTGAGGATTGACATGGCTGAAAATTTAAATTGTGTGGATGTGATTGTCTATTTTATATGGCTGTCTGCAGTGCAATGATTGTTTTTATGGTGAGTTGTTATCTATCCTCTATAATTGACAGTTCAAACGGTATAAGATGTGGTGACGGGAACACATTAAAATTGGTTCCTGTTACCTACCTCAGCGACAAGTTTGTAGTTGTCAATAAATTTGTGAAGAGCACTTATTTTTTAAGTATGATTATATTTCACATTAAGTGTTGTTCATAGAAATGTTGAATCAGAAATAATGACTTTGGGACTGCGGTGAATATATTTGCCAGGAGTTCAATTTAATCTGAATTATATTAAAACACACTCACTCACTCACTCACTCACTACTCTACTTTATGAGCTAAATTAAAGTTGAATCCCTTCAGTGTGCTGAACAAGAAACTTATGAAGGATGTGACAATGAGGGGAGAAAGCAGTGTAGATGTTGCAGTATTGAAACAGAAACAGAAGTTGGATGTTTTAGTTCTTAGCACAGGACATCTTAATAGCAATACAACCTCTACAAAAAAGAAGAAAAATCAAAGAACCATTGTTAATTTCAAGTAAGTCATATCAAATTAAAAGATGTATTCTTCATATGCAGTTCAGTGGTGAATGTAATGACACTAATCAAATAACAACTGAATCAAATCATTTTACTTTAAATTCCTTAGCCTGACAATAGATGAAATTTCTCAAAGTATCTCATTCAGTACCTAGTAAAGAAATTGATTGTTGATGGTTTCACTATACCAATAGTCTACACTCTCACAAAAACGTAGAAGCTTGTTTATGTTTCATGCAATTTCTTCTTCTTCTATTATAGCCAAGTGGTTCACAGTGTTAGTTCATGAGGTTTCTGCAGGCTGTTTGTAAGTGCCTAGAAATTGTAACTCTGTTCTTACTACACATTTGCACTCGTTTGGGATAATATGAACTCTGTGAGGATAAACCATAGTATTCATTCTTGTGAACTCTATTTTGTATAGTTTTTTAACAACTGAACAGAGTTGTGAAATGTGCTCTCTTACGGTTGGTGTTAACTTCAGTTAAAAGTTCTGGGCTGACAGGCTATGTTCGATAAGTAAAACTTTACCTCCTATGATGACTTCCATAGCCAAAGACAAAACATTACTTATTAACCATGGTCTATCAGCCTGGAAATGTTAGATGAAATCAAATGAAATAATGTTCAGTATCCAGCAGATTTAATTTTTGATAGGTTTCTTGCAGAACAGGGAACAAGAGAAATTGAACGACGACTCCATATTCTCAAATTTCTGTATGAGAGTTCTCACAGTAGTTCAGATCCATTTACTATTATATGTTGTCTATTTATAGTCACTAGTGGTAAATTTGATTTTTTCACAATGGTGTTAATTTTGCAAATGAAACATCTGAGTAGTAATTCAAACACTGATTTTGTTTTCAACACTTGTTATAAAAAGTACACAAATTAAAAAAAGATGCTACTAACAAACAATGGGAAAATTATACATAATAGGGATGTGGCAATGGAGTACCACCTTTATTGTACACAGAAGAGAGATACATGGGTAGTTTCATAATTATCAGTGCCTTTTAATGGCAACTTAAAATGGTGAGTGGTCTCAAGAAGGTTTTTGATGTCCAAAACATCATGAATAGGGTTGATTGAAAGTCAATAAAATTGGACTCCATCATCCTTGCCTTCAACAGTCCACAAAACTCCCAGAACATATCAAAGCAATCAAAGCTGGTTATTTTAATTGAACAAGCTGGGGGGGGGGGAGTTGTTATGGTAGGTGTTCATAGGTACACTTTAACAAAAAGATTCCATAGATGAGAAATTCATGATGAATACTCATTTTGGTGTTGTTGATGTACAATGATGGCTGATAAAGTCCAAATATTGTCCATTATCTTTTTAAGCCCTTGCTGCCCTTTAGAATCTCTGTCAATACATGAATTAGTCTTGAGGCATTATTTCTAAGTCAGAGAAGCACTGCTAACTCAAAGCAAATACTTAAAGACCACATTGCGGTCTGGGTGAGTATAAGGCACATTATTTATGAAAACAATGCACATTTCTCTTTGAAGACGAGGCACAGTTTTGTCTTGCAGGCCTTATGCATGGACTACTTAATTATGCTTTGGCCAATCATATTTGGTGCACAGGACAAGAGTTAGTATTGTGTGACCTCTTGCAGGAATGTGGGAACTTGTAATGCCAACTGTCAATGTTCCCATGTTTCTATCAGTATGATGTAGTATTCTTTAGTATCTTACAGTATGTGATATACTACAGAATGTATGGCCCTATGTCACAAACCCAATGTCGTGTTTTAAACAACAGCACTTCCTGTTTGGAATAGGGACTGCAGTTTGTACCACAAGGAGAGGAAAATACAGGAAATTAACACAACAAAGTGCATCTCCTTTGCTGAGCCGATGCAACATCTCGTAGTTGACACTTTTTTTTTTTATCTCTGCTCTGCAGAAGCCTGTTGCCAAATATGATGGCTCCACATAAAACGAGGTGTTTAGTGTAGGAACTACACTTGCACTTGTGAACACACCTATAAGGCAGTAGTAGTTTCGAGGCCCTCCGAGAACTTTCGAAAAAGCTACATTTTCCACCTTTCCAGAGCCTGTGGTCCCTCAATCAGCAGAACCTGCTCAAATACCCAGCACAGCTACTACCATATCAATAAAAAATCAACTGGTAAGATCCATTCACAGTTGAAAAAGGGAATCAAACTGTCAGACCATGTCAAAGTTGTTATTACAGATGCTTCATCTGACTCAAGAGTCCATGGAAATTGAAATACATCTGGGCCAGTGATTTCCACAGCAATCTGAAAGCATTTGCAGTGTCTGTCCAACAATTGACTATACCTGTCCCCAACACGATCTTGGGGCTCTGCAACTACCTGCTTGAGGGGTAGAGCAATTGAGAGGTTTCTCACATTTCTGTGTAGGAACAGGGTTGTCCTCTGCCATCAATCTCTTGGTTTGCTCTCCAGCCCTTGCCCGTATTACTCACTGGGGAGTAGTCCACGAGTTTCACGGTAGTGATAATTTCTCAATCTGATTTCACCAACTGGATGGAATGGAGACTGTATGGCAACCACCACAATGAATGGTGGAAACTTGCTGAGTTGTTTTTGTGTTTTAGTTAGGCATCAAAATTTTGCAGTGGTATGCACTGGTGGTTCTAAATGAGGGGACTCTGTCAGCTGTACTGTGGTGTTCCCTGATTGTGTTATCTGGTTTCACCTTCCCACTACCTATTCAGTTTTTGCACCAGAGTTTCTTGCAATCCTGAAGGCACTGGAGCAAATGTGGCATGTTAAAATAGTTTCTTATCTGCTCCAGTTTCCTTAATGCCCTACAATCATTGCAGAATGTGTGCCTAGCTGAGTTATTAACACAGTTGATTTGTGAGCAACTGTAGTTCCTCCGGCAGCAGCAGGTGAAGCTGGTGTCATTCTTTTGGGTACCAGGGCATGTGGGTATTCAGGGAAATGAAAAGGCTAATCTGCCCAGCGAGGGAGCCTGCAGTGAACATAATGTTAACATTGTACTATTCCCTTCTTGATGTCCTCTTTGTGTTGTGGCAGAGGTCTATGCAGTTGTAGGAAGAAAGTTGGTTGTCAATGAGTGAGAATAAGCTGCAGTTGGTTTCAGTTATATACATTATGTCGTTTGTATAACACTGAAGTGGCTATTTATGGGAAGAATTCAGTTGTAACATGAATTTATGTTGTCAGCACAGCTAGTTTGTTGATAGCTGATTTGTAATTTTCAGTGATCTCTGTATAACCTGGATGTGTAACTCTGGTGTCTGAGCATAGAACTGTAGTGTGCCTGCACATTCATATGTTTTGCACATGAATTTGCAGTTCTGCCATGTTGTAATTGGTCAAACGAATTTATCAGTCCATCAGTTAGTATGTGACAAATAATAGCTAAATTACCTCTGGATTTGAAATTTGTGTCAATATGTGAAGTAACCGACTCGTGTGAGCACGGAATCTAAACATATTTCCTTTTCGTTTTCTTGTAATACTTCATAGCAGCTATATTATGATTAGTCAACATCTTTGGCTGGAATGCTCAGAAATCTATAGTTCATCATCCAGGTGGTACAGAGATCACTGGTAATTTTGAGTCTTCTTTGCACCATTGTTAGTCATCAACACTTCATTGTTTATTTTTATGCATTATTATTATTATTATAGTGCATGTATTTTGAAGCCTATTGTCTCCATTCTCTTATCTAGAAAATATTGGAAAAATGCGTGTAACAAACCAAATGACTCCCTTATTTTTGTATCTTGTGATTCATGGTTGGAGGTAGAATAACTTGTTTCTACATGAATGGATCTTGACTAGGAGAATATTTATCATCATTTGGGCAAACCAAATGGGAATTAATATGATAACATAAAATCCTAATAGAATATAAACAGGGGTACCAGAAAAGATAAGTCATCTTGTGGAAGAAATGTTTGAACAGTATATATGTACTTATTAATGGGAAGTTGAATGCTACATTTGAGCTTTTAAAATTGCCTCCTCCAGAAGATGCATGTTGTGGTGTGGGATCTCTTTCACTCACAAATACTCACATTTAGTTGTTGTTTTGTTTTACTGGTTTCTTTACATAATATTAAGTAACATGATACTGCTTTGCAGTTTGCCAAGACCTCAGATGCAGTCACTGAATGGGAAGAGACCAAATAATCAGCGGATGCAGCCAGATGTAACTACTCCACAACACGATGATTTAATTAAATACATTTGTGACTGTAAGTCTGCCTATAATTCAGCATTATTTGTAGCTTCCTGTACATGGTATCAGTTTTACACAGTTTTACATTTCTGTTTTAGCATGGAACAAAGTCACAAGGGAACTTGAAAATTTTAGTCAAAATGGATCTGAAAATGGAAAAGGTAACTGAACTCAAAGGTTTTTTTATTTTATTTTAATTTATTTTAGTTTTTCCTTTTTTTGTGTGGCAGAACTGTGTGTGACCTACTTTTCTGACAGTTTTTTTAATGTTTTTTGTTTTAGGTCCTTGTGTTCTTTATTATGCAGAGCAAGATACAAATCCTCAGTTGAAAGGTATGGCAAATTAAAGTGGGTTTTAATCATCTTAAAAAATGAGATCTGTTATAACTTTCAATACATTTATTGAATGATGACAACATGTGCACACAAGGGAATGAGCTACTTGAAGGCAGGAGTGCTCATCCTAGACTTCTGGCAGTCGGCACATCTGCCAGTTGCCCAGATGGCGCTTGCAGCAGCGTCTGCGTTTGAAGTGCCGCTGTTTAGTGGACCGACGGGCAGCAGCAGTTTTGAACAAGATGCGGCCATAACACATCCCCCCCCCCCTTTTTAAGAACAACATAAAAAAAGATGTAGAGAAAATGAAACATCATACTGAACACTAGGTTGCAACAAATAAAATGCTGGTAGGATCGCAAATAAACTAAAAAAAAAAAAAACACTTCTACTTCCACTTGTTGATTTTCACAATTACTTGAATGAAAAGTAGTTACAATAAAACTGTTGCACTGGTACGTCACTTAGCACTTCGGCATTTTGCACTATGCTTTTCTGGAACTCTTTGACAGCACTTAACATCCATGTGTTCCTCTCGTGGAGGTACTTTGGAATACGGTTGGAAGTGTCCAGCTCGGGTTTGATGTGGTCTTGATCCGAAGATATGTTCTCGTGGAGATTTGCCAGTTGAGTGCACTGTAGAGGAGGGAATATTGATGACTGTATCTGTGGGGGTGTCTTGCCCGACTGGCGGGACCTGCTTTGCTGGAAACGGCACAATGTCCATGCCCAAGGGACCCTGCTTGAAGGTGGGAGGTGTGGCTGGCAGTGGCGAGATGTGCTTCCGTAGTCGGTCGATATGCCGTACGTCTCCTTCCGTCGTGCGTACCGTGTAGAGGCACTGTCCCCTGGGTTCCGGTATGCAGACCAGTATCCACTTCTGATGTTTGGTGTGTCCCCACACCCATACTGGAGCACCCATCAAAAATTTGCTGGCAGTGGCAGGAGGCTGGTGGCTGGGTGGTAGGAGGTCGGATTAAGTGAAGGTGTGCCTGTGGCTGTCTGCCATGCATTGATTCTGCAGGGCTGTGTTTATCCCGAGATGTGAAACGGTATGATGCCAGGAAATCTTTGAGTGCCTCATCTGTGGGGGGGGGGGGGGGGGGGCTGAGGTAAGCAGTTTTTTCATTTGATTCTTAAAGGTCTGAATGAGTCGTTCAGCTTCTCCATTGGACTAGGGGTGAAGTGGAGGAGATGTGATGTGTTTGATGCCTCTGAGGGCACAGAAGGTGGAAAATTAAGATGACAGGAATTGAGGACCATTGTCAGATACCAGGGTAGTGGGTAGTCCTTTCAGAGCGAATATTTTACTGAGTGCGGAGATGGTGGCTGCTGTGGATGGGGAGGAGACCTGGACAACAAAAGGAAAGTTTGAGTAGAAATCAATAACAAGTAGCCAGTATGTGCCGAGAAAGCGCCGACCAAAATCTATATGGATGCACTCCATGGGAGCATAGGATTATACCAGGATGATGTAGATGTCTTCGGAACCAGCTCCTGGGAGATGCACGCTTCACAGGCAGCAACCATATGGGCGATGTTGGCGTCGATGCTCGGCCAGTAGACATGTTATTGAGCCAGCATCTGGTGTGGGAGAAGCCCCATTGGCCATGATGGAGGAACCGTAGAACTTCCTTTGAAAGACTTGAGGGAATAACCATTCTCGGCGATGCCTCATCAATGGAAAGGGTAATTATGCTGTTCCTAGACATGAGGTGAAAATGTAATGGAAAAATAATTCCGAAGTGGGTCAGACACCTTCCAGGAAGGTTGGCCCAGCCAGTCATCCATAATGTGGTGTACGATGCTGCCTAACACAGGGTCAACTGCTGTAATGGCTCCTATGTTGTCACCTGTGATGGGGAAGCCTTTTTCTGCCTCATCTACATGAAAACGAAGACGCTCGTCCCAATCAAAGACAGGGTCGAGGCCCTTGCATAGGCGAGACAGAAGATCTGCATTGGCTTGCTGCGCCGTAGGTCGTAATTGAAGTGGGACAGGAATAAGGCCCATCGCTGGAGTCTGTGGGTGGCCTTGTCAGGTATTGAAGCTGTCGGACTGAAGAGAGACACCAGGGGTTTATGGTCGGTAATGAGATGAAATTTTGTACTATATAGGAAAACAAAATTTTTGTAAGGCATATATGATAGTGAGAGCCTCCTTCTCTATTTGAGAGTAGTTTTTCTGAGAGGTGTTGAGAGTTTTTGATGCATAAGCTACGGGGCATTCTGATCCGTCTTCATATCTATGGGCAAGAACGGCACCAATACAATGCCGAGAGACATCAGTGGCAAGAACTAACAGTTGATTCAGCATGTAAGTTGCTAAACAGGGGGCTGTGTGCGGAAGAGTTTCAAGGTGAGTGAAGGCAGCTTCACATTCCTCAAACCACTGAAATGCAACATTTTTGTGAAGCAGTTTGTGCAGCGGGTGGGCAACCTCTGCTACAGAGGACAGAAACTTGTTATAATATGCTATGGTGCCCAAAAACACTTGCAACTCTTTGATGTTGGTGGGTCGAGGAAGAGCTTCAATTACAGCAACGTCCTTGCGAAGTGGCCAAATTCCATCACGAGAGAGTTGAAACCCCAGGTACACGACAGAGGGTTGAAAAAACTGTGACTTCTGAAAATTGAATTTGATGCCAGTAGCTTGAAAGACAGAGAAAAATGTGCGAAGATATAGTGGAATCTCTGACGACTGTATTGTTCTGGTAATTAACACGTCCTGGGACAGTGTCATCAATGGAAAATCTGAACATGCGGAAAGCTTCATAGCCAAACAAGTTTTTGGTACCCGAGTGATCCACAGCATACACTGTCAGAGATCGAATGACTGATTTGTAGGATACCTCAGTTTCCAATTGTCCCAAGAGGGAAATTTATTGATGATTATAAGTGCGCAAGCAGCGTGTAACAGCTGACAACGGGGGCAAATCCAACATTGTGTATGTCTGAGAAGTGATTAAGGTGGCTGCCAAGCCCATGTCAACCTGCATGTGAACATTCTTCCCGAGCATTTTAACATCAATATACAATTTATTTGTTGAAGAAAGGGTGGAATTTACGAAAAATATTGAGTTGTCACTATCAGAGACAACCTGTACTGTTTTAAGACTTGCACACTGAGGAAACATGATCTTTTTCCTTGCAATTGTGGTATGTGGCCCAATGTTGGGGGCAATCTTCATGTGCATGATGTGTGAAACAGGAAGGACAGTAGGGCAATGAAGAAGTAGCAGAACCTTGTTTATTTGTAGAGCTGGCATACTGCATCACTTCCTGTGTTTGAGCTGTTTGAATTGCAGTGACATCGTCCTATGTACAGTGCGAGGTGGCGTCAACAGGTGCCCTATCTGACTGAACATCACAAACGTTACCCCATGAATCCATTTGTGCACCAGCAGCTCTAGTGATTTCAAAGGTCTGAGAAATATTCAAAACTTCATCTAGTGAAGGATTGTCAAGTTGGAGGGCCTTTTGCTGAACTTTTCTGTCTGGGATGGAGCGTAGAATTGCATCCCTGACCATCTGATATGCATACGATTCTTGATGAATTTCAGTCACAAATTGCCACTTGCGACTGAGCCCTTTTAGCTCTACTGCCCACACCATATAACTTTGATCTGCCTTCATTTTGCACTGATAAAATGCGATGTGGGAAGCAACATTTCCAGTAATAGGATGTTAGCAAAGAGCACATTTTGTCAAACATGAGACAATGGTTCTTTCAATGGAGCCAACTGAGTTAACAGGTGATACAATTTTGGAGAGATCCAAGACAGGAATAATGACTTACAAAGTTTGGGGGGGGGGGGGGGTCGGTCATCAATGCTGAAAGCCGTGAAGCGCTGACGGAAGCGCTTCTTAGGTCGATCCAGTCTTTTGCAACTTCCTCGTATAGTGCGAACATGGGTATGTTCAATGCTGATAGACGGTTGCAGTTAGATGCAGCAAGAAGTTGTTGGAAGGCAGTGTAGAACTACTTTTGCTGCTCCACCAGACTGGCGAGTAATTGTTATAGCGTAGCCATGCCGTTGACGAGTAATTGTGTGGCATTTGGTATGACCCTCTAACTCTTTGAAACTAGAAGTGTTATAACTTTCAATACATTTATTGAATGAAGACAACCTGTACACACAATGAATGAGCTACTTGAAGGCTGGAGTGCTCATCCTAGACTGCTGGCAGTCTTGTCCGTCCTGCCGCATGTCTGCCGGTCGGCCAGATGGAGCTTGCAGCAGAGCATGCATTTGCAGTGCCGCTGTTTGGCGGACCAACAGGTGGCGGCAGTTTCGAACAAGATGTGGCCATAGCAAGATCACACTAAAGTTGTCTCAACAAGAAACATACGAAGATACAAAGGGCTGCAGTGACATTGAACAAAGCTGGGCAAGGGGAGGGGGTGGCTGGTCTTTTAGAAGCAGCAGTAGAAGTAACTGGAAAGGAAAGGTCAGATAGAGGAAGGAGTGGATTATTATTGACCTACAAAACACGATGGAAGCAAATAGGGAAGACCAAGAAAAATATAGAAGTCTAAAAGACAGAATCAATAGAGGGGCAAGACAAGTAAGGGAAAAATACCTTGAGATTATCTGCATTACAGTTGAGGACAATATGAAAACAGAAAACATGGACTGTGTTTATAAAAGTGTGAAACATTACTTTGGTACTGGACGAAGTAGATTTAGGGCTGTGATGTGTGAAAATGGCAAAATGTTGGAGGATGATGATGATGATGATGATGATGATGATGGCGAAGTTGAAGTTGCAAGAAGATGGATGATTATGTTAACTGGGACAAAATGTTTTTGAGGTACTCAAAAGAGTAGTGATATACTACAAAGACAGAAAAAAATAGTATGAAACCTCTTCAGAGACAGCAGTTATGGATGGCTGGGCAAAAAAGAAAAGGTACAGATATGAAAATGTCCCAGAAGGATGTTGTTATCCCACTCATCTTTAATTTCTATATAGAAGAGAAACTTTAAAAAAGTCACAGAAAATTCACAGACAGACATACTAATTCATGGCCAAAGAACAGACTTCCTAAGTTATGTTGATATAGCTGTCCTAGTGAAGTTTTAAGAAAACTTACAACACTGCTAAATAGAATAGAATGGGTAAAGTTATGGGGGAAAAATATGAAAATAAAGGAATAACAATAGTGATGACGTGACAAAAAGGGCAAGCTAAAATCCAAGTTAATGTAGGCTATGTTCTACTCTACTTAGCTAGGCAGTAAGATCACCAGAGATAGTAGGAGCAAGGCAGAAGTTTGCTAAAGCAAAAGTTGGTTTTAATAAGAAAATTATCTTAACTTCGAAGAGCATCATTCTTGAAACCAGGAAAAGTTTTCTGAAGTCTTGTCTGGAGTGTGGCATGCTGTGGCTGTGAAACACTGACTTCGAGAACCGAGGAAGAGAAGAAGCTAAGTTCTTCTGAAATTTGGTGTTTCTGACACATGCTTAAAGTAGAATTGATTAAAATAGTTATAAATGAAACAGTAGATGAGAAGTTTGTAGAGAATGATTGTAAAAAGAAAAGCTTACAGACCATCTAATGGCTGAAAAAAGAGTGACTTCGTCAAATTGCATTGGCTCTTATCTGTCAATGCCCCTGTAAAGGCTATGTCATCAAGGTAATTGATGCAGCCAGGCATGGACATTGTTAACTGTTTTGGAAAAGCTGAAAATCCAGTATGTCCCTTCTGACTTGTTTTACGGGTTGCGCAGTGTTCCTATGTTGTTGAAGATCCAAATTTCCATAATGCTATACATTTTCTACTAAACTTCTAGATCTCGCACAGCATCTAGTTTCCATACAGGGAGAGACAAAGGTTATCATTAGAGGTCTGCACGGATAAGAAAAGTGTTATCCGCACCACATCCGCAAGTTCGTTATCTGCATCCGCAGACATTAAAATTTTGAATGGGTAATAGTAATAGATAGCAGTATTTAAAACCATGGTATGTAATGTTGTAATCATTGTTAGGGTGTAATTTCTGTGACAACTTAACTACTTTTGACTTCTTGAGTCATGGTAACTGTTCTATACTTACTCCAAACAGGCTATTCAAAATAGGAAAACTTTGGCACTCCAGACACACACAGTAGCGCTTCGTAGCCCATGTGGTCAGAGCACTAGGTCAGCTGTTTAATAAAGGCATCGTTTTAAATTTCAGTTGTTAAAACTGATTGGCATAGAGGACATTTTTCTGTGTTTACATTCAAAAAAATAAATGGTTCTTTAGGAGTTTTACAAAACAGACACTGTTTTCCCCATACTAATGCACAAGAGGTTATGTGATGCAAAGCAAAGCATGTAATTTCAAGTGTTAAAACTGCCATCTACTTCTAATTGGTAACTGTCAGCAAAAAGAGACAGTGACAGCTGCAGCTATGGCCAGCCTATACAATCCAACATTGTGTACCTTCCTAAATACGTTACTTTCACTGTACAATGTATCTAATTATGAAGATGCTATAGATGCTATTGTTAATCTTTATTACTTCCATCACCATTTATCTAATACATAAACATGAATGTATGTTTGTATATTTGTTCGTATTTTATGTGCGGCTGCACCTTTCTTTTGGTTGTGATGAAACTTGCCAAATATGTCTTGCACTTTCATGACGGTTATTTACATAATTATATGACTCAGACACATAGTTCGGGAGATATGCCCCCGCATCAATAAGAAACTGTGCCATCTCAAGAAATCTAGATCCACACGAAAATTCGAACCGTAAAATGTCTTTGCTGACAAGATTGATAAGTTTTTTGGTCACAGTTGTCTTCAAATTTGGTGGGACTTCAGTAACTTTTGCATCTGTCTTGGTATTTAAATAAGTAATAATGCCACTTTGTCCTGTCTCACATGAATGTTTCAGCAAATTTGAGGTTCCACTTTTTTGTCCAGTGTAAGAATATACGTTTTTACACGCAAAACATGCCACTCTACCACTGATCTTTTCCTTTCCATCAAATACGTATCCAAATTTTTTCCAAATTCACGATTCAATTTGTTTTCGTTCACTAATGTCAAACACCTCTTTTCACTTTACACGATATAGTGTCCATTGATGTTGTGTTCATTTTAAGAAAGAACTGTCACTTTATTCACTACGATGTACATTGTAACTTGGTCACTATAAAGCGCTAAGCTGCTAATAGAAGGCAGCGGAAATTTGGGATGGCACCTCTGGTGGACAGTCTGCAGGTTTACCACCCATAAAGCACTTGACAGTGTCCAGGGGATAAGGACAACAGACTTCCGCTTTACGTGGGCCCTGCAAAGATTCCAAGAATGTCCACAGGCTTAAAGTTTTCAGCTAACATTTCGACAGACATACTGGGCAGATACCTCACTCTTTATCCGCATATAACATGCAGGTATCCGCGTTGCTCACAGTTTTTTCCGCAAAGTAAGAAATATATCCACATCTGCGCAACAACTGCAGTGTTAGACATTTTATGGAGTGCCTTAGAAAAAATCCAGAGCTAGGTAGAAATACATCTCTCTCTCTCTCTCTCTCTCTCTCTCTCTCTCTCTCTCTCTCTCTCTCTCTCTCTCTCTCTCTCTCTCTCTCTCTCTCTCTCTCTCTCTCTGTGTGTGTGTGTGTGTGTGTGTGTGTGTGTGTGTGTGTGTGTGTGTGTGTTTGGGGGGGGGTTGTTGATTTGTAATTTAATTCTCAAATTAATAGGAATAGTTATGACGGTAGAGAGTCAGCTGTGTTGCATGGGAAACCTGAGGTGTTGCTTTTTTTGTCTACAGGCTCTGCTATTAAATCACTTTGCTATTTAACTGACATGAGGGAACTGCTCTCACAATGGGTTAGTGGCAGCTTGTAACAAGATGGTGTTGGTTTAGGGGAAATTCAGTATGAGGAATGCAGGGTGTATGCAGACATCTTAGTTGTGAAAATATTTCTAAAGAGTGCTTGGAACTCCCTGTATGAAAAAAAAGACTTGTTATAAACTTATTATATTACAATGCAAAACCTACACAGCTGCAAACACACACATCATCATCATCATGGAAAGTTTTTATTTTTATTTATTTTTTATTTTCAATGTATTGTGATCTTTGTGTGTAATTCAGCTGAAACATAGGGGTGATTGGACCAGATAACCTCCCCACAGAAATGTGTTTTAAGTCAGGTGTAGATTGCTTGCCATCCAGTGGCAGAATGGATGAAGCTACAATTTCAGCACAAGGTTTTGCTGAGAGTGATAGGATTAGATCTATTCTGTGATGGATCCATGCATGCACAGAAAACAGCTTCTGCTTGTTATAGTTCTTCAACTGAGTTCAGCAAATGAAATACACAAGCACTCTAGAGCACTCATTTGGTTATTGCACAAAAAATTCCACACTTTTTAATTTAGTAATTTGTTTTAAAAAGACAATGGTAAAAGTTCTCTTCTTTGTATTACCTTTGATATGGATTGGAGCAGTGATCTGTATACAACCTGGATCTATAATTCTGGGCTCTGAACATAGAACTACTGCGTGCCTGTCCAGTCATATGTTTTACACATGAATTTGTATTGGCACAGTGTTGTATTCTGCAAACTAATTTGCATCAGTTTTTACTTGCAAAGAATTGCTTGATTACTTCTTGTTTTGAATTTTACATCAATATGTCATGTAATAGTCTGTTATGGGAGTGGAACTGAAACACAATTGCTTTTCATGTTGTAATACCATTTCTTAACAGCCACCTTTTAATTTGGCAAGAACAGCTATGGCTGGCATAATGGGACAGAAGAATTTCAACATATAGGTTGTATAGAGTTCGCTGGGCTGCAGACAGCTTGGATTTTTTTCTTGCCAATTTTGTATGCACCCTGGGAATGTCTTTGGCCTCAACCATTCACCCTGTAAGTAGGCAAATGACCACTTCTTCATCAGGGTCTGAACAGGCACATAAGGGAAAGTTTATAAGTTATCTGAAACTTCTGTGTTATTTATGTTATGAAACCACTGAAGGGGAATAAACATCCAGAGATAGAAATGAATCATTTGGAAAAAATAATTCATATGCCAAGGCATCAAAATATTCTCATTTGTTATATTTTACTGGCTTCGTCAGTTGTTGCTATCAACAAGAAATCAACAACTTAATGAAAGAGAAATCATGACAGTTAAAATTACACAACATGGAGTCACATATAATTTTGGGGTTGAGAGTTCAGGCTGCATGGGTAGGTGGAGGCGAAGGATGTCCAAATACAGTGATTTCTACACCTTCTCTTACAGAATTGTAAAATCATTTTTGTGCAATTAAGGTGAAACTATATGTCCTGCTGACAGTAGTACTCCAGTAATTATTTTAGTTATTACAAAAAAATTTTGAAGAGAGCACAGTCTTTATCAACTGATTGTAAGGAAACTGATGGGTCAAGTCTCACATTATAGATTTCCTTTAATGGTCATAAATATTATGGTATTTTGAAATTAAGTAACGTTAACTTCAGTTAATTCTGAGTACTTGCATGGAAACATTTTTTGCTTAGTGCTATACATGTGGTGGATTTCATTCAAGAGAGCAGTGCCAGGCCGTGAAAACAACTCGGTTGGCAACAAAGTTTGAAGCACTTTTGTCATCTGCACTATTATTCTGTTTGGATTCCATTTTTTACCGCAGTAATTTGTTGCTGTATTTTTTCCTGAACATGTGACCCTTTCACTAACTACACTAGTGGTAAGAAATGTACCTTCAAGTACTGTGTTAAAAGGGCCAGTGAGTGACATGTTAATACAGGGGGGGTTGTAGTGTTAGAAATTCATTTGTCACAATCATTGATACTGCAGGCCTTACATGTACCAATTTACAGTGAATAGAGTTTTCAACATTCTTTTTAGAATACAACGAATTTGTGGTGACAAGTACATATTCCTGCTGAACATTGTGGGCCTGCAGGAAGCAGGATCCTGGACATATCATTGGACTGCTGAATGTATTAGGCACAATGTACGGTGCTGTATAACTGATTATAAACCGATCTACTGCTGTGGAAGATTCCCACAGCTGTAGACCAGGTTCTGGATGTTTGTGTACTACAGATACTCATAAAGATCAACATATTGTGCAAGTAGTCGTGTCCAACTAATCACAATCCAAAGACAAAATTTGGCATATACTGCAAATGATGTATTGTTAAGGAACGTTAGGGAACTGTCTGCTTGCAGAAAGACTTAGAACATTTCAGAGTCTGGTCAGGAACCAGTCATGGCTACTATCATATCATGTGTCTTCAGTGATGGGCAATCGAGTAATTGACGTGTATAACAAGCTTTTTATTGCACAGACTGTTATTCTCATGCAGCTGCTTTTTCTTCATCAGGAAGGTGCAACTTTTCAGCAGACAGCGGCTGCTCTTTGTGGTGTATAATAATAGCCCTGGCTAACGCATCACCAGAACTCTCATCAAGTGAACAAATATGGGACATGAAGAACTGAAAACTTACATTCTTGAGGGCATACCAGAATTACGCAAGTCCGTAACATAGTGTTTCACACCGATGTGATCATGTTTATGTAAGAATACACACCTGTGTAGTTGTCACAGAACTGTGTAATCATATGACTGTTAAGGCAATGAATTCAAGCGTAAGCTTTTGCGGCTGATGTAACTGTAAATAAAATTCTTTGGGGTATGAGACCATGTTGTCATTTTTATAAAATCTACTGATGTTTTGGACACTGTTGCAGGCAGCTTTCATGACTGCTGAATGTGAGATACTTTGAAACTTAAATAACAGCAGTTTGAGGAAGAGGTAGTGGGATGTTGGTCTTTCTTTATTGATGTTTATGTTATTACATGCCATTGGTGGAAAAGGGCATCAATGATTGGTGTTTTCATGACAAGTGTTTCATGTGATTGGGGGTTGTATTCTTCCCTACTATTCGAGAAAATGGGTATAGTCGATTGGCTTTTGCATGGAAGCTTGCTATTGGCGGGATGGACATGAGAGAACTGGCAACAGTTGTGGCATGCCACTGTTTACTACTTGCCTGGAGCAGACTGTGGTGCTCTGGGTGTGTGCAGCTGCTGCAGTCTCCAGGTGCCTGTGTAAGTTGTTCTGCACGTGGTCTTGTCTCGTAGTGTTTCAACTGCTGACAGCCAGGATGCTGGAAGTCTGTATCCGTCTTCCCTGTTCATATTGACAAGGCGCTTGCTATTTCTATAGCCTCTCTAAAATTCCTCCTCATTGAGAATGGTTGTTTCACCAGCATGTGGACATCACTGAAAGATAACTGTTTTTCATACTGATTATGGTGCTCTGAAACTGCTGACTTTGTGTGCTGACCAAGCTGTATATAACTTTGATGTTCCAGAAAGCCTCATACTGATTGTTTGTCCGGTCTGTCCTATATACACCAACACACACTCGCTGCTAATTTCATAATGCCGGCATTACTCAGGTTGTCCACTGTGTCCTTTGTTGAACCTAGGGCATCCTTAATCTTGTTGATGCTGTGGAATACTGGCTTGATGTCTGCCTGACAAATTTTGCTCACATGTTCAGTGACAGTCTGTACGTAAGGTAATAGGGCAATGTTTTGTGCTTCTCTCTATTGCTTTCATTCTTTCTGGACATTGTTTTGTCTATCTCACCCATCCCACAACCCTTGGCCACAAAGGTGGATCTGAGGTGTTGTAGTTCCGCCTGCGAATGATGCTGCAGTATTTAGAGAGGTTGTAACAATGGAAAATTGTATTGAGATGCAGGAGGATCTGCATAGAATTGACACATGGTGAGGGCAGCAACTGGAAGCAGTTAATTTGATAAAGTATCTGGGAGTAGTCATTAGGAGGGATTTAAAATGGAACGACCGTATAAAATCAATTGTCGGTAAAGCAGATGCCAGACTTAGATTCATTGGAAGAATAATAAGGAAATGCAGTCCGAAAACAAAAGGAAGTAGGTTACAGTACACTTGTTTGCCCACAGCTTGAATACTGCTCACCAGTGTGGGATCCGTACCAGGTGGGATTGATAGAGGAGGAAGAAAAGATCCAACGGAGAGCAGCGCACTCAGTTACAGGATCATTTGGTAATCGTGAAAGCGTTACGGAGATGATCGATAAACTCCAGTGGAAGACTCTGCAGGAGAGACGCTCTGTCGCTCGGTACGGGCTTTTGTCGAAGTTTCGAGAACACATCTTTACCGAGGAGTCTAGCAGTATATTGCTCCCTCCTACGTATATCTCGTGAAGAGACCGTGAGGATAAAATCAGAGAGATTAGAGCTCACAAAGAGGCATACGAACAATCCTTCTTTCTGCGAACAATACGTTATTGGAATAGGAGGGAAAATTGATAGTGCTACTCAAGGTACCCTCCGCCACACACCGTCAAGTGGCTTGCGGAGTACGGTTCTAGATGTAGATGTAGGTGGTTGGCATCACTGATAGCTATAGCTATGGGTTCCCCACTTTTGACGATTGCTGACAATATCTTCATGCAAGCATTTGAAAATTCTTCTTTGGGTAGGCATCAAGCCAGTATTCTAAAACACCAACAAGCTTAATGATGTTCTAGGTTGAACAAAGGACACTGGAAAAATTGTGAGTAATCCTGGCATCTATGAAATCAGCTGTGAGTGTGCACTGGTGCATATAGGAGAGACCGGACGAGGAATCAGTATGAGGCTTTCTGAACATCAAAGGTATATACGGCTTGGACGAGACGTGGAGAACGACTAACACAGGCACCCTGGAGTACACAGCACCCACACACACGCAGAGCACCGGCCCGCTGCCATCTGTGCCAGGCGACTAGTGAACAGTGGCATGCCACGACTGCTGCCAGTTCCTTCATGTCCCTCCCTCCAATAGCAAGTTCCAATGAAAAAGCCAATCGAAGATGCCCATTTTCACCAATGAGAGGGAGAATGCACCACCAATCACACAAAAAACTTACCTGAAAACACTAATCGTCGAAGCCCTTTTCCACCAATTGCATGTAGTAATGTAAACACCAATAAAGAAAGAACATCATCCTGCTAGCTCTTCCCCAAACTGCTGTTATGTAAGTAACAAGGTATCTCGTATATAGCAGTCAGACACAGACCCTGATGAAGGGAGGGTGTCATCTTTAATTGACTGTAATAGCATACAGGATGACTTGGACAAAATTTCTAGTTGGTGTGAAGATTGGCAGCTAGCTCTCAATGTAGATGTGCATGAGTAGGGAAAACAATCCCATAATGTTAGAATACAGCATTAGTAGTGAGCTTCTTGATGCAGTCACGTCGTTCAAATATTTAGGTGTAACATTGCAGAGTGATATGAAATGGAACGAACATGTAAGGACAAGTGTGAGTAAGGTGGACAGATGACTTCAGTTTATTGGGAGAATTTTGGTAAAATATACTTCATCTGTAAGGGAGACCGTGTATAAAATGCTTGTACAAACACGTCTTGAGTATTGCTCAAGTGTTTGGGACCCGCAGCAGATCAGTTTAAAGGAAGACATAGAAGCAGTACAGAGGCGAGCAGCTAGGTTTGTTACTGGTAGGTTCGATCAATGTGCGAGTATCACGAAAATGTTCTGGGAACTCAATTGGGGATCACTGAAGGAAGAAATTTAGAGGGCCGGAATTTGAAGTAGAGTGTAGAACGATCTTCCTGCCGCCTTCTTACATTTCACATGATGATCACAAAGACAAGATAAGAGAAATTAGGCCTCGTGTGGAGGCATATAGGAATTCTTGTTTTCCTCGTTCTATTTGGGAGTAGAATAGGAAAGGAAATGCCTAGTAGTGATACATGTACCCTCCACCACGCAGCTGATGGTGGATTGAGGAGGAAGGCCACCTGCAACAGTGACCAAAACATTGGTAAATTTTGTAAAAATGACAACATGGTCTCATATTCTGACGAATTTTATTGATGTTATTAGGGCATTCTTTACTGTCACGGGAGTTTCATTTGGCATCGTATATTCCCACAATGCTGAACTACCTGTCACCTTAACCCATTCCTTGAGGATGTTACATTATTTTACAGCTGTGTAATTAAGTCAATAATTAAAAAATTGTGTACAATTGCCTCTGTGATTATATATCTAAATGTGGTTCCTGAACTAGTAAGAGTTTCCCCAACCCGCTATGATCCTTTCCCAGTTCTTCATTGTGTGAGACATCTGTATCCATCTATAACTGCTACAGGTTTGGGTACCCCCTTTCCCTTTGATATGGGAACCAGTATACTGCTTCTCCACATCTGTGGCATTCTTTCTCCTTTCAGAATTTTCTCCTTTAAATCTCAGAGACTGTCAATGCCATTTTGTCCCAAACTTTTCCATGATTCTATTGGGATTTGGTCTGCATCTACAGCCTTGCCATTTTTCTTTTTCTCCATCTCTTACTCCAATTATCCCTTACTTATACTTCGGGTCACTCCTTCATTTACCTCTCCATCCTCATACTTATATTGCTCAATTTCCTCATTCAGTAGTCTTTCAAAGTACTGCATCCACCACTTCAGGATTTTCTCCTGGTTGTGTAGTACTACACCTAATTCATCCTTCATCAGTTTCATTTATGTTATATCATTTGACTCCTTATTTCTTGCTTTAGTGATCCATAAGCGTTGCCTGCTATTGAGTCTTCTTTCTGGCTATTCATACACTCCTTCCATTGCTTCAGCCTTTGCTTTTGTCACTGTTCTTTTGCAGTCTTATAGGCTTCCTTATCCTCCTGTCTTCCTGCTAAATCCCGTTGTTTTTTCCCCGTCTTTCTTCAGTTTCACTGCTTTCTGAACCACCTCATTCCACCAGCATGTTTCCTTATTTTCTGGGGGTAATTTTCCTGTTGTTATACCCCAACATCTATTTCTGCTTCTGTTATTACATTGCTCTTGCAACTACACCACTCCTGTACATCCTCTGGTAATCTCAATTCGTTCAGTACTTTTTCATAATCATCCACTAAAAGTTTGTGTTGTGCAGCCACACTTTCACTGTATAAGAATTCAGTATTCTTTATTTCCTTTAGGTGTTTCCTTCTGTACAACAGGTAGTCTAACTGGCTTTTTTGATCTCCACTCTTGTATATTAAAATTGTTCTCTCCTTCAATTGAAGTAAGAGATGGCAATTATTAGGTAAATGATACTGCATAATCTGCAATCCTTTGCCCTTCTGCATTTATTTAATCATAACTCCATCTAACATAGATTCCATCTTCCCCAAATGTTCTCTCACCAACATTCTCAATCAGATCTCCCCTAATTATCAACCTTTTGCTGTCTGGTATTTTTACTGTTATTCTATTTAGGATTTTCCAAAATTCGTCATTTCTTTCTCAGAACATCCTGTTGGTGGTACATACACATTTAAAACTGTAATGAGGTCTCCTCCAATGACAAATTTCATGCTCATGATTCTATCACTGCATAAGTCCACAGACTTATGGCTTTTTATGCCTTTTAGATATTTATCTACAGTAAATTCCCACTCCCTTTATGGACCCTTTGACTGCACTGTTGTAGAACAACTCATATCTTTCTGCCAATAGTGTTGCTTCGTCATCCTTCAACCTAGTCTCTTGTAAGCTCAGGATATTCAGATTCCTTCTTTGCATCATATCTACAATCTTTTGGCTCTTTTTATTGTCCCTATGTTTCAAGTTCCAACTTTGATTCTGCACCTAACTCCTTTCTCGCCAGTCACTTCTTTATTTGGATTCTTCACAAAAGTCTCCCCCGGAGATCTGAATGGGAGACTATTGCCTCGTAACATTTACTATACGAAATATCCATCGTTCTGGTTTTGGTCGTAGCTTTTTATGACCAGATGCTGTTTCTGACATCAACCCTCATCCTTTATCTGGGCTTGGAGCCAGCAACAACAGTTAACAAGCTACTCAATCCACCCAGTAGCTGTTGCAGGCAGAGTTATAATTGTCAGTACAATACTGCTTGTAAATTCCAGCTGACAATGTGTGTGCACTAGAGCCCTAACTACCACTTAAATCAGTCAGTCACAACTGTCTGACTCACAGAGCCAACATATCCATCTCTCCTGTTATATGTACAAAGAGATTAGAGCTCATATTTACATGCACAATTACATTTGGAAATCAACCATCAAAGCATAACCATAATTAACAAATTGTGATAATAAGTTACATGAATAAACAAATATGTACACTGAAATTGTCGTATATGAAAATGTCTGACTTAATATACTGTGCTTAATAATGGTATGTGAAATAATGATACTGCTGAAAGTTAATAATAGAATTAGCAGTGATCTTTACCCTGCAAATGCAAATTTCAGAATTTTTAAATTTACTCATGGAAAATAGATAACATATTAATGATAGTATCAACCAAAAGACGAAGAGTTATAGTCATGCAAGTAAATGTTACATACAGGGATTTCAACTTTTAAGGCGAGATATATGTGTAGTTTAAGCAGCATATAATAAAAGGAATTGAGAATGGAGTTTAGCCTAATTTCAAAACTTTTTGAATATAGGATAGATATAAAGTGAGGAAAATACAATTTACCATTACATAAAGGCATTGTTTGTACTCAAATCTTCCAGTGTTTTGTCAAATACTTTCCACTGTGTCACTCATCAGCTTCTTCCATTTCTACAATACGTCCTTCATAGCTTTCCCTTCTGTGCTTAGTACTGGTTTTCCATCTGAGATCTTGTTATTAATACAACTGATTTTATTGTCTCCAAGCATCTCTTTTCTTGTGGGCTGTATATATATATATCGTTCCTCTATTCATATGTTCTTCTACAGAATTGCATTTCTCCTCTAACCATTGATTGATGGTTCTCGATGTTGAAGATTGTTGCTCTTGGTAGCAGCTGGGTGAAATTTCATGGGGCAAGAACTAATTAACTTCAAATTTCATAGGCAACGCACAGAATTGCAGTTCCTTGACACTTTCAAGGATTTATTATTAGTGCCCAATTGTCCCCATTTATGGCAAGCTTAAAAGTCTCATTAATTACAAGTAGTGTGACAGGTAATGCACGTTCCACACATCAATAATACGACTTGACAACGCAGTTTGTGTTTGGAAAAAAAGTTTGAGGTGTACATTTAATGTGGCATGAATATTACTAGTCCTTTCATAATATCGGTAGAAACACCGACAAACTTTTGCATAACTGTTCAAAATTAAAGTTCCAACTGGCATGGCTTGTGCTTCAGATCACGGCCGAAACAATACTTTGAACTATCGTGGATTATGCCTAACAGATGAAGCAATACTCTGAACTGACATAGGTTATGCATCTGACAACTGAGGAAACAATACTCTCAACTCTCATGGATTCTGCCTCTGACAACTGACTTATCAATACTGTATTACATGCCACGAGCGCATCCTACGTATATCTTTCAAACAATGTCTCTGAATTTATGTATTGTTAATTATGTTCATTACATTAATTATAATGGAAAATCAAACAATTACATACAACTGGCTTTAGTAAAAATTAGCTTAAATAATATTGAGTAACTGAACATACAAATCTCGGTTAAATGAATAGTATTTCCTTTACATATTTAACAAAATAGGTTTTTCACAATTAACAGTAATCATACAGATACTAAAGAGGACAAGACTTCCCTAACATCAGTTGTGAAACATAGTAATACCTACTTTAATATTATGAGAAAAGAATTTACTTGATTTTAACAGAAATACTAATTATCATAGTATCTGAATTCTAACAATACATCTCTGGCATTAACTAATTAATGTTTGCTAATTAAACAAACTTCTCGAATGTCAAATAATAGAAATTGACTTCAGCTACTTACGTTAGAACAAAGAATAACAAAAGTTTTGGAAAAGAGAATGGTAATAGACTAATCACATTCATACCAATTATTATGCAACAGTGGTATCGGGAGGTTTGGTAATGCAAGAAGATGGGAATAAATCCCAACATGATTCGTTACACTGTAATCATTATATTTAGCTCCCTTTTGCCTGCTGTTTCTTTCATCAATTAAGTTAATCTCCTGTGTTATCCAAGAATTTCTACTAGGCTTTGCCCTTCTACCTACATAATCATCTATGGCCTTTACTACTTTATCTCTCATGATTGTCAGTTCTTTCTGTACTATATTAATGCTTCCTCTGAAATTCTTGATTCCTTCACTTTTCTACCCTTTTTTCAGATTCTTAGGTTTTAATCTACAGTTCACAACCAATAAGTTATGGTCATAGTCTATATCTGCTCCTGGATATGTCTTACTGTTTAAAACTTGGTTTGTAAATGTATGTCTTACCATTATAAAATCAAAATTGTATCTTCTAGCACCTTCTAGTCTCTTTCACATAGACTGTCTTTATTCATGTTTTTAAACAAAGTGTGCTCTGTGCAAAACTGTACTAGGCAACCTCCTCTCCAATTCCTTTTCTCTAATCCATATCTACCTCTTATTTTTCCTTCTGTTCCTTTGTCTACTACAGAGTTCCCGTTCCCCGCCATAATTTTTACTCTCTTAAGACTGTTTGAATAACTTCTTTTATATCATTGTTATTAGTTTATTAACATACTGAAATATTTGATAAATGATAGAAATTCTCCTCAGAGATGATAAATTACTTTTCAAAAGAGATAGATCGGCTGGCCAGTACCTTTGTGCTGTACTGCCGAAAGTGACACAAATGAAGGGGAGGGACAAAAAAAGGACAAGCTTTCGGAACACATTTCCTTCTTCAGTGGGAGAGAAGGGAAGAAAAAAGGATGGGAACGGAAGGGAAATGTAATTCACGGCCTAGGTCATGAGGGTGGTGTTTGAGGAGTCTCAAATTGCTACTGGGTTTGCAAACTACAATGAGAGGGGATGTCCATTCACTAGAAGTGACAGGGAGGAGTGCCAAGGATGCCAACCTATCCAATTCAGCCTTGACTGGATCACATAATGCCACCAGAAGGGGGAAGGCACAGAAAAACTTTGTATAGTTTTTCTCAACTTAAAGAAAGGTTACGTGTGGATCACGTTTTAAACTTCAAAACAATTTTAGTCTGAGAGCTGCATTACATGCACACTAATATAGCAACAGTAGGCAACAAAAACTCCATAATGATTGGCAAAAACCATTTTTGGGGGGGGGGGGGGGGGGAGGAGGGAAAGTAAAGTGAAAAACTTGGTAAGTTCCTACATGAGTAAGTATCATAGTATGTGTTTTGTGAGCCTGAATGCTTTTTCTAGTTTCTGGCATTACAAAGTTTTCACTAACAGATGAAGTTAGGAGGTTTTCATGGCCTGCCATCAATACGGACTGAAGTCTAATGGAGATAAAGTATAAGCGACAAAATTTTTAAGTGCAAGCACTCAGAATTAACTGCAGTTAAAATTATTTAATTTCAAAATATCATAAAATTTGTAACCAATGAAGTAAATCTATGATCTGAGACCTTAGCAAACAGTTCCCTTCCAATCATTTGATAACGACTATGAATCTCACAGTGTACTTTTCAAAATTTGAGCACAAGCTAAAATAATTACTTAAGTATTAGCATCAGCTGGACATGTAGTTATACCTTAATCACATTAAAATATTTTTACAATTATGCAAGAAAAGATGTAGAAATTACTGTGTACTTAGAGATCCAACTGCCATGCAGCCTGCACTCCAGCCCTCCCATTCCTTACAGGCCACACCACATGGCAAGGCTTGTACCGGCTGAGTAGGCAACACAGTGAGACTATGGATCTAGAGAAACGTGTGATTAGTTGACACCCAGATCCTACTACTTAGTAATTTTGAGTATGGTAGCAGCATCCTTTCCACCAGCCAACTGAATGAACTGACCATGGCCTCAGAATCCAACCAGCTGTCACCAGTGCTGCAGTGAGTCACAACTGCCAGATAACTGCATACTGTACCCTAGATAGTTTGAGAGAAAGTATAGTATGTTACTGTAAAGTCTGGATGGTAGTCTTTATAATGAGTGATATGAATGTACCTAACTTGAATGATTAGCCTTGTTTGGAAATTCAGTTGAGAAATCTATAATAGACATATGTAAAAGTAGGAAAAACAACTGTTTTTGTGTAGGTAGTGCTGGACTGTTTTAGATAGGTTAAAACTTGCATATCGAAAATACACAGCTGTACTGGAAATATTTATTAATTACTATCGATTTTGACCCAAATCGAGCCATCTTTGGGTCTCTGTACAGAATAATAATAAATACATAATGTGTGAACATGAACTGTGTGTTCTTAAATTTAGTAGATTATGTACTGAATACGTTTTCTACCCATGTTTATGAGAAAGTACTTATAAAATAGGTATTACTTGTACACTGTAATATTGTTAATCATAACACTTACTAGCTTTGCTGTTCCATAGTTGTTTTTAAAATAACGAGTTATACAACCTTAGACATACCAGAATGAACGTAATCAATTTCTAGGTCAAAGATCCTACTTCGAAACATGTTAGCATTAAAGGTAAAACAGTCGATAATCCAAAGATTGGTTTGAACACCACAGTGATTTACTAGTCATGGTCCTGTTTGGAGGTGGTATGCCGTTGCCTTCCTCCGACCTATGAATTGGCTTATCCAGCCGGTTATAGGGGGACCTACAGTTTAATGTAGGTTCCGAACCACAGTGCTACTCAATATTTTTCACATTAATACCACTGCCAGAGGTGAAAGAAGTGGAAAGTGACAGATAAAAATCCTAGGATCTGGCGGGGATCGAACCGCACGACCTTCGGATTCATAGTCCGGTATCCTACCACTGTGCTACCGAGCCACACTGCTATAATGATAAAAGTTTAATTTATTGGTGACAATGTGACTGTTAAAGATTTAAAATTAATCTATTATATGAGGCATGTTTTTATAAGTAAGTACCGTTTTGAAATTAATAAAGGACGTACTAAGATATCTCAATAAAATTATTTTTACATGAAAGCCTATACCTTAATCTACTTTTATACATAATTTCTGTCAATATTGAGGCATTTGTCTTAATGTTATACCAGTTTTTGAATACCCTCCTCATAGAAGTCTGCCGCCTGACTTGTTAACCACTGCGTCACTACTGTTTTGACTTTGTCAACGTCTTGAAGACTGCCCTGGTATTTCTTCAAGTGCAGGAACAGATGGTAGCCACTGGGCGCCAGATCAGGGCTGTACGGAGGATGATCTAGAGTTTCCCATCGAAAAGATGATATTTATTCTTCTTCTGTATGGGAAACCCGAAGATGGCCTAAATTGATAGTTATTAACAAATATATCCAGTACAGATCTGTATTTTCAATGTGTAATTTTTAACAACTATTCTTGTTTTTAGAACTTTTTTAGATGTGAAATAGGTATATATAGATGGAGATATTATCTACAGATAATTCACAGGGAGATGAGCGAATTCTGAAAATGGGTGGAGGGTCTGGTTGTAGGAGACAAGCTCCTCCCACCAGCTGCCAGCACATTGGTGGGAAAGTTGTTAGGTGTAGTGAGGGGAGAACAAGCTGCATTTACGTCAATTGCAGTACACTTGATCTCCCATACTGGTATCAATTTATGTTCCACACAAGGCTTAAAGTGATGTTGAATGATGGTATTTACTTTTTGCTCTTAATTATGTTTCAGTTCTCAAGGACAATGTAAATATTATTATTATTATTATTATTATTATTATTATTATTAGCTATGATTAAAAAATCACAGTGGCTACTGTAGAAAGTTCTGTAGTAGATCACTAAGGTTAGCAGTGCTGGACGAAAAATATGAACAGACTGAAATCGACCAACGACTATTGATGCAGAAATAGAGAGCCTTTGTTTTGTCTTGGTGCACAAATGGCATCACCTGTTACTGAAACTTCTCCCGAATTTGCTTCCTAAAGATAAGTGCAGGCCAATCTTTCTGCTTCTTTGTAATTTTGCAACTGTGTAATTTCTTCAAGTCAACACATGTTAAGAATAATAGCTAGCGCACAACTCTTTCCTCTTGTTGGTTGTTAAATGTGTAGTTCTGTCAACTGCCTGGTGTGAAAATAGCCATTGGTATCCTCTGGTCTATAATTATGTGGAAATTTGGACTCTTTTCTTTCCTTGCTCGTTAAATGATCTTTTGTAGTGCTGTTTTGTAGGTATGGTTATGCTATTTTATATTCTGCATAATACCTCGTAGCAGAAGTTTGTGTTACATTTTATTTTATTTTTTGTTAATAAGGGTGCAACAATTATTTCAGTCAAATGACACCTGTAATGTATTCTGATAACATACTAAGACATAGTAATGCACTCATTCCTGAACTGTTGAAACCTCTAATTTATCTGGAGATTTTAGTAGCTGACAGAAACATTTACTGATGGTTGTAAGACATCTAACACTTCCATTTGTTGCTGCCTCACATGATTAATTTGAATGGGGATAATAATTCTTGAACTGTAATTGGTATGGGTCAGTACAGTGTTAATTTAAATATATTGAAAGCCAGCTGAAGAAATTATGAGAAAACACTGACACAGATACAGGTCAGTGCATCATAAAAGTATTTAAAAAGCCTAAAGAACATAAACTTAGTAGTATAACATCAGTGATGATTCGGTTATCCAAAAACCCCATTTGGTAGTTGTAACCACTTGTAGCTTAAATTTTTATAGTGACTTTCATCTGAATGACCAAGTCATGAGTATAATAATATCACAGCTAAAATTTATTTAGCATTTGGACATATTGGTAATAAGTCAGTACAATGACATGTTTTAGTTATAAATTTTGTCAGACTTGCATCCTCTGAATGCCACATGCACCAAACCTCTATGGGACCCATTTACTGCTGGCAAGGGGCAGCCAAACACGGTGGTGACTCTAACTCACTCCCATGTTGTCGAAAGCACCTGCTGCCACTCATTGGTTTGGATTATATAAAGTTCTGTTAAGTGCTACTGCCCAAAAAATGTCCACAATTTGCATTTCATGCTCAATAGCAAGAGGGGTTGACAACCAATTTTAACATGATGCATGTTGTATTACATTAGTATACAAGACACGAGTATGATGTATAATTAATTTTATAATTTGATGAAACGAAAATTATAGAGGGAAACTTTCCCGGTGGGATAAACAAAAATAAAAATAGAAAACAGATGACTTACCAAAAGGACCGGCTCATCGATAGAAACAAATAAAATAAATAAAATCACACACAAACACACATACAAGCTTTCGAGCCTAGCTGCTTCGTCAGGCAGAAGGGAAGGAGAGGGAAAAGGAAATGATGAGGGTTTCAAGGGAGTGGATAAGGAGTCATTCCAATCCCGGGACAGGAAAGACTCACCTTGGGGGGAAAAAAAGAGAGTAAACAAAAACACACACACCCACACACCCACACAGACGCAAGTACACCCAGGCAGACACACTGTAGAACTGTAGAAAGCAAAGAAGTTGGTCTAACTTCTAACTTATTTGCTTTCTACAGTTCTACAGTGTGTCTGCCTGGGTGTACTTGCGTCTGTGTGGGTGTGTGTGTTTTTGTTTACCCTCTTTTTTTCCCCCCAAGGTGAGTCTTTCCTGTCCCGGGATTGGAATGACTCCTTATCCACTCCCTTGAACCCCTCATCATTTCCTTTTCCCTCTCCTTCCCTTCTGCCTGACGAAGCAGCTAGGCTGCGAAAGCTTGTATGTGTGTTTGTGTGTGATTTTATTTATTTTATTTGTTTCTATCGACGAGCCGGTCCTTTTGGTAAGTCATCTGTTTTCTATTTTAATTTTAATTTTATAATTTGTGTGATACTTATTGCCATTTCTATCTGCACATATTACTGTCCCACAACTTCTGTCAATTGGTGCATAGTAGAGCAGGTACACTATACAGTTTTGTGGTTCATTTATGGAATACAAAATAGAAACTCAAGGTATTCAATTAGATGTAAAGCAGTAAAATTATCCATTTTTTGAAGCTACCTAGAATGGAAGGAAGTTGCAAATGCCAGCTGAAATTAGCAAATGTCTGCTTGGTGTGCCTGAGCAGACCTCTTCATCTCCTGATAAGAACAGCAACCCACATCCATTTGAATCTGCTTAGTGTTTTCATCTCTTGGTATCCTTATGCAATTTTTACCCCACACACTCCCTCCAATGCTAAATTCATGATTCCTTGATGTCTAAGAATGTGTCCTTCAATTTATCCATTCTTTTAGTCATTGAATGCCAGAAATTTCTTTTCTCTGCAATTCTGTCCAGTACCACCTCTGTAGTTACACTTTCTACCCATCTTATCTTCAGCATTCTGCATTTTCTATCTTCTATACTGTGTCCAACATATGTAAAGTAAAAAACCACATATACCACCCACCTTCATGTTTTTGTTACCTAAGATAATTCCTTCGGCAATACTTAATTTTCGTAGACTGCATTCCATTACCTTTGTTTTGCTCTTGTTAATGTTCATCTTATATACTTCTTTCAACACACTGTTCATTCCATTCAATTCCTTTTCCAGATACTTTGCTGTCTATGACAGGATCACAATGTAATCAGCAAAATGCAATGTTTTTACTTCTTCACCCTGGACTTTAGTGGCTCCTCCAAATTTCTCCTTGCTTTCCTTCACAGCTTGCTCATTTTACAAATTTAATAACATTGGAGAAAGGCTACAACCTTATCTTACTCCCTTTCCAACCATTGCTTTCCTTTCATGCACTTAGAGTATAATAACTGCTGTCTGGGTTTTGTACATGTTGTGAATAATCTTCTGTTTCCTATATGTTACCCCTCCTGACTTCAGAATTTAAATAAACATTTTCAAAAGCTTTCGCCAAATCTTCAAAAGCTAGAAATGTAGGTTTGCCTTTCCTTAATCTATCTTCTAAGAAAAATCGTAAGGTGAGTATTGCCTCCTGTGTTCCTACCTTTCTCCTAAATCCAAACGGGTCATCCCTGAGGTTAGCATCTACCAAATTTTGCATTCTGCTGTAAATAATTTGTGTGGAAGGAGGTACTGAAAATGCCATCTTTCAGGTAGTCATCAACTTTGAGGAAGGTGGCTTGTTGGGTTGAGTAGGACCAGTTGAAGTGAATGGCGGAGAAGGTGTTGAGGTTTGGGAGGAATGTGAATAGTGTGTTGTCACCTTCAGTTCTCAAATTGTGAAGATTTCATCAGTGAATCTGAACCAGATAAGGAGTTTGGGATTCTGGGTAGTCAAGGAATCGTCTAGATGGCCCATGATCAGGTTGTCATAGCCTCGCATATGTCTTCCATTCCGCACTCCAGTCTTTCCCCTTCTCTTCTTTCTTGTCATATTCATCCACCTCTATTAGTTTACTATTTTGTGCAAATAGTGAGTAATATTTTTGTGTGTTATTTGATTATTTCAAAGATAAAATGCTGTCATTTTCTATTCTTAAGTAAGTGTTAACTTATTGTTCCAGATTTTGAACCTTTTGATCTGGCGGCTTGGTGGGGCCAACGTGTTGTTCAGAATTACAAGCATACACAGTCAACACCATAGTTAATCATGGATCTATTACTATCAACTAAAATTTCATCTGCCATTGAATACACAACAGATCATTTTTCATAACATTATGTAACCCAGGTGGTTAGATTACACAACTTAAAACACCATAATAAATTTCTCATATGAAATTGTGAATGCTACTGCCAAAAGAAATTCTAAATTACTCAGAGTTATATGCACTTGTTAAAGGACAAACATTCTTATTTATAGTTCTTAATGAATGTTATCATATGATATATTCCAAAAACGCCTTTGAACAAATGTTACTCAATAATGGATTATGTACAGTGAAGAGTGTTGATACACGAGGACAGAATTTTACATTCCTATATCTTTCAACTATGACACAGCCCAGCTATTGGCTGAATGCTTTTATTCCTTATGTATTATACCTTATTTATTGAAATTATGTTATCTTTTTCTATAGTTACTTGCATTGTATTTTTGTTTGTAAACCTTTTTTGTAAGACTTTCTTTTCATGTGAGACTCCCTTACCCTTCAAAAGAAACACCTTATATACTTGCCTAGTTGTTTCTTTTGGTAATTTATTTATTAACTTGAAGAGGGCTCTGGGCATATGTCAAATAGTCCGCTCACATGAAGGGATAGTTTGGTATTTCTCATTACAAAATAATGCACACCTTTAAGAAGAACCAACAATACCTTTTTAAGGTGTATCTGATTTATGAGAAGTACCTATAGGTAAGTTACAATAAGTAATTAGAACTTCTGCCATTGTTAGTTTTTTACAATACAAAAACAAAGCAATACTGTATTTTTAAGAAATGTAGACTTGTCTTATTTGAGTCAGCATTTTACTTGCAACTTTTCACATTAAAAAGACTAAAATAATGACAGCATTTTTATACCAGATATATTGTAAAAATGGATTTTGCGTGATTACATTGACTGTAACAGTTGAAACTTATTGAATTGTTCTGTAGATACTCTTAGATTTGTAAAGGTAAATCTTCAGTCAGCGAAATAAAATTTATAGTAAAATCTTTATTTGTTGCAATTTTTTTGGAAGTGAGTGACATATACATTGATTATATACTTGTAAGAATGCCACAAAATACTGGCAGCCCTTTTCCTGCACAGCAACACAGACATTGTTGAAATTTAGCACAAATGGATTTAAATATTTTCTTAATTTACAGTACATATCTTACGTTCAATTCACTCATATCTGTATGATAGCTATCTGAAAATAGATGAAACATATATTTTGTAGTATGTGTTGCTCTTCAATAATGATTTTAAAATTGTTAATGATCTTTCTGGAACTATTGGGGCTCAAACCCAGTTTGGTTTCATTCCACGTACGAAATTTATGCTCAGATATAAGATAAAAGAAAGTGTGCTCCTTAGTTTTCAAAATTGGAAAATACAGAAAAAGAAAATAATCAGTTTTCAAAAATATTACTTTTGCATGTCAGGTTTATTAATTAATACATATTGTAGGGTAATTATTTTATTTATATCCTGTCATTGAAAGCATTTTGACTGGTTGGATGACATGATGAATCACTGAATTTGGCAGGTAGAGCAAACTATGTCACTCATTTTTATGATGCAATTTACTTCAACCTTGTAAAGCCCAGTTTTGAATGAAGTTAACAATTGTAATGTACAGTTTTTTTTCTCTGTAATTTGTGTACAGAAGACAGTTTATTTATTCAGAAATCACTTGCTTCACATAACTGAAATTAAGTAACATTGTGAACAAATGGTAATGGTTTCCTTGTACAACTTTTGGGGTTATGAATTAATTATGCCTCAAAGTGCCACATTAAACTAAAGGGACATTTTTTAATAAACGTAAGTCCAACATAGGAACTGTGAAACTTTGAGTGTAAAAAAACAAAGAAGATGAGTTTAATGCCCTGCTGACATCATAGTCATTAGGGATGGAATATACACTCTGATAATTTTGGCCCTTTGAAAGGAACCAGCATTCACCTGGAGTGACATAGGGAAATACCAGAAAACTGACATCAGGATAATTCCCTCCATAATTAATGGGTTGTGACTACAGCTGAAATAATGTGATAGATGAAGAAGATTCCAGCAGCTGTGGTTAACTTAAAAAATCAAGCTACCAGTTTTGGTGCTTCACTAGCCCTCTCTTCAGGCCCTCATTACATAAATGTCGCAAGTAACAGTGCATTTAAAAGGGACGGCTGTTATCTTTTGTATCCATAAATTTTTTATTCCATGCGTGCCAGGTATCGCTGGCTCAATCAGATTTGGTGGTTGAGACTGTGATTGTGATAATTGGGTACTTCTTGTTTGCACACCTTGAGATAAAGAGCACACTTTTATAGGGATGCCATTGTTCATTACTCTCATTATTACTTACTCTTACACTATCATACAGAAACACTTGTCACCTATCCAGTACTTAACATACTTCATTTTCCTAACACCTTAAGAGCTAACATGATCATCTTTGATTCCTCCTGACCCCCAAATTACTTAACATGATCTCCTTTGATGGCTTCTGACACCACAACTGCCGAAATGTGGTGCTCTGTGTTCTTAATCCTTTCATTCCCAGTGTTGTTCCTTGACAACAACATATTATAAGCTGATTAATACCATACTTTGTGTATCAGTCTATAAAGTTGCATTGTTGCTGATGAACAACATGCTTCTAGTACACTATTTTGCCGCTTGGTACGATGTGTAGCCATTTCTGAGGCATTAATCTATCCATCTTGGAGGTTGTGTTACGATGCTGTCTATATATGGCTGTGAGTGTGAGGATGAGTGTGGTTCATGTTATTTTATTTCAGCAGTGAATTGTCTTATCTTTGGTGCTGTAGCAAAGATTATGCTAGTGTTATTGATCTGGCAGTGTGAACTATCACGGCTGCCTGACCCTGAGTTGAATGACTTTCAATATAAGCAGTGTGATAGTTCTATTTTTGTAGATGCTTAGTAATTCACCAGTTAATGAATTCCAAGCTGACAGTTCTTCTTTATGAAGATTGAAATTCAGCTATTAAAACTTCCTTTCATGTTCACAATATGAAAGTCTTGAAACAATGAGGTCCAGCAATAGCTGTGCCTCTAAGTACTTTTAGTCATTAATTAATTACCAAATGAATTTGTCATTTAGCTACATACTTTTTAGAATAAACCACTCGTTTATACATTTAACTCCATATTTATTTATATTCAAGGAGTTATTCCATCAATTAGTACATAGAAATATGACACAAATATCTTGACAGACGTCAGACACAGAATATAAATAAAAATCAACAACTTTTTCTTCTTAGCAACTGTCTAAGCACACACTTTCTTCAAGGAACTTAAATATATATCTTTAACTGGGCAGACATAATATCTGAGGCCACTTGCTGCTGCCACCACCTCCAGAATCTGAAACAAACAGATTCTAGCGGCAGCTGCTGTTCCTATAATGCCTAATCAATTTACTAAAATTTATTGATAAATATTTGGGTATCTCAAGGTATTGAAGAAGTGGGGGAAAGTGGCTTGTACCACTACAAGTGTTAACTATAAAGAAAATAAGTCCCAAGTAATAAAATACCTCAATACAAAACATCTTTGTTGTGCACGAAATACATGACATAAAAAAAGAAAAACCAATACTTCCATCAAAAATTTTAAAAGACATATTTTGCACTGTATTAATACAGAAAACAATAAATTTTAATTTTTCCAAAGCTGAAATCATAATGTGGGAATGAAAGGGTTAAGTTCTCAAGCCTTTGTCCAATGAGGTAACTTTCTTTTGCTTGTGCCGTTATTTGGTCATCCTTCCAGAGGCCCGGCATCTATCCCTGTTGGCCAGTCCTGGGCCTGTCTCTGACTAATCTCCTTATAAAAAAGCCCCCGGCTGGCTTCCTCACCACACCACTTGTGTGTACCCTGATTGCACCACTTTACAAACTTAACTATTATCATTTATACTGCCTTATATGGTATATTCAAGTATTACAAAGTATGCAAACAAAGATCAATTTTTTTTATGGATGGCAATGTGTCATGTCACCATTTGAAGAACATTCTGGACAATTTCAGCAAATAATTTGGCCTCTCAGCTCACCTGACATCACACTTACGGAGGACAATTGAAAGCTCCATTAAGGCACAAAATCTTGCACTGAGAACATTTTTGTGATTATGGGTGGTTATAGAGGCAGCATGGCTCAGTATTACTGGAAGGAGGGGGAGGTGGTTTCTAATGACTTCAGTCAGAAAACAATTTTTTTTTTGTAAGAGGAGACTAGGTTTCTTCTTTCAACAGCCTCCTCCATGTTGCCTTGAATGTGAAGTAACTCATAAGGTGCAGTAATTGCTTTCACCTCCCTGTGTGAAATGCACAGTCTAAATAGAAGTTCACCAACCTGCTGTCTTCACAAGTTGTGTCCCCAGCTTTGTTTATTTGTACAGAAACAAAGCAACTGCACAGTTAACAAACTGTCTTTTAAATTCCACTATATCTAATTAACAATGATTATTAACAAAAATAAAAATAGAAAAGAGATGACTTACCAAAAGGACCAGCTCGTCGATAGATACGAATAAAACCACACACAAACACACATACAAGCTTTCGCCACCTCTGGCAGCTTCTTCAGGAAAAAGAGGAAAAAAAAGGGGAGGAGAAAGGGAAGGATATGGGTTTTAGGGAAGTGGAAAAGGAGTCATTCCAATCCCAGGAGTGGAAGGACTTACCTTAGGTGACAAAAAGGAAGGTAAACAAATACAAACACACTCACACATATCCAAACGCAAACACACCCATATCCTTCCCTTTCTCCTCCCCTTTTTTTCCTCTTTTTCCTGAAGAAGCTGCCAGTGGTGGCGAAAGCTTGTCTGTGTGTTTGTGTGTGATTTTATTCGTATCTATCAACGAGCCGATCCTTTTGGTAAGTCATCTCTTTTCTATTTTTATTTTTGTTTATCCCACCAGGAAAGTTTTCCTCTATAATTTTCGCTTAACAATGATTATTTATACAATAGAAATTCCACGAAGGTTCAACAATATTTTTGAGGAGGGTAGGTTGCTTACTCACCACAGAGACGTCAGATAAGCCGCAGAAAGTTACAAATAACAGAATACGTCATTAGCCTTTGTCTCTCTAACTGATGAATGCCTTATAGGCCAGTCGTCGTAGATAAAAAATGGCCTTAGGTCCAAAAACATTGCTGGAAGCTGAATTTTTGGTATGTTGTTAGGACATATTAAAGTAGTATTAAACCAAGTTTGCAGCTTCGAAATCCTTTAGCTTAACTTTTAAGAGCCAAAAAACCTTGAAATTTTCGGATTTTTTTCTGCTTTTTGCTTATAACTCGTGAAGGATGGATTTTTGACGAATAGTCACGAACACCTTTATTAATGCAGATGAAATATCCTAAAATTTAAGCCAAACTGCAGCTCTGTAAGTCCAATAGTTCCCGAGATATTGGACTTCAAAAATTGACTTATTTCTCCAAAAAGTTCAAATTTTCGATTTTAGTCATCTTTCGGCTACAATATTGGCTCTAACGATCATCCCACGGGGAAAGTCATACAAAAAAGTTATAGAGCAGTTATTTTGCTTTAATCTAAGAAGAGAACGAAGTCCAAAGGCCCAATAGATTTCTAGTTATCGTTAAAAACGAACATTTTAAAAAATCGGAGTATACAATAAATTGACCCAGACGAATTGCAGTCCTCTTATCGTATATATGTTAAAGAAAAAAGGTGGAATTACTCACTGACGATGATTATTAACGCATTATATATAAATAGGTGTAATTTATGTGTTAGTGCATACCAATATATTTGTGAAAGTAGGTATTGCTGTAAAAACAACGAAAGCCTCTTCGTTTGTGGGTGTTGGTCAGCCATTAAGGGATTGGGACTTTCGTTTGTAGCGATTCCTTTTGTTGTGTGAAGGCACCCCCGCCCCCCTCCTCCCTCACTCCGAGTGGTGACCCAGCGGTTGTTCTGTCCTCCCTCCCAAACTTCTCGTCTCCGAGGTATTCCTCACTACACCCAATTAGAAACTGCCGTATTCGGATCTGTGAAGAATGTTTCAAACAAAAATCGTCTAAATCTCGATCGTGGTGGTTCTTTAGGTCCTTGCAATGTGTCGGAGCTACCCCCGTCGGATGTTTGTTTCGGGGTCGTCAGGATGTGCTTGGAGAGGGAAAAATGTCAGTGAAAAAACGCGGAATTTAGTCGCTGATAAAAGTGAGTCAGAAACGTGAGCTTGAAAGGAAGATGAGTTTTTTGTGCAATTTAAACGAAGTGACCATACATGACGCATGCAAGAAGAGGTACACTGTGGGAAGTAACATGAAAGCATCTGTCTAGCGAGGAGATGTTTGATCTGCTTAACCATCGCCTTCGCGTGGGGAAAGGCTGAGAGGTGCGTCGGGTTCAAGGCGTCACATCATTGGAGATTGTTGTTTCCTTTGTGGTGAAAAATTCTCCAATGAATATTTCGAGAAGCAGATAAAATTGTCCAAATATCTACGGGTAGAACCCCATCAAGTGGAAATATTGGAAGTGAAAGAATCGATTGTGGAAAAAGCTAGACAAGCTAGTGAATGGCGACAACAGATTCTTCCGCGTCTTTCATATATAAGTGAACTTGTTGCTGCTGAGGGTAAGTACCACAAACATTGCTACCTAAAATTGCAGTCCTTGTCGCGATTTACTGGTGCAGGAGGTAAACGAGGGCGTCCTGAACATTCCCTCCTTTATCGAGGGTATGGAGCGTATATATGCAATCCTTGCAGAAACAAGAGAGGAAAACCAATTTTCCATAAGTGACTTGATTGCAGAGAACTTCACAGGTAATTACAAAGCAGCACTTGCAAGTGTTCAAGCTCATCTAAAAAAGCGATATGGAGAAAAAATTATTTTTGCTCCGGTTGGCCAGTATCACAGCCCAGTCTTGATGTTCCCAGACATTGGACAAAACATTCTTTATGAACAGTGGTACAATCAAAGACTTAGCGACCCTGCAGAAGAGCGGCTTAGAGTTGTCAAAGCTGCAGAAGAGATTATCCTGCAACACATTCGTTCCCAAACATTTGACACTATCAATTTCCCCCGTCAGATGCCTTTTTAAAAGACGCAAAGGCACCAGTTCCTGATTCTCTGCAACTGTCGCTTTAACAGATTGTCCTGAAAAACAAACGTTCTTCTCTCGAACAGTGGAAAAATAAGTTCATAGGGTTTGCTCATGCTATCATGGCTGCAATGAGGCCAAAATCTTTCCTATCCTCAATTCAAATAAGCTTTGGAACCTATCTGTATAGAAAATTTAGATCAAAGCACCTTGTTGAACTTTGCCACAGTATGGGAATTTCTTGTACATACACGGAAATGCGTTTTGAATGTTCCGCTATCCTCCGTGGAGAAGTGACCAAACTAGTCGAGAAAGGAGCTTTTATACAGTTTGTGTTCGGCAATGCAGATGTGAACGTTAACACAATTGATGGAGAAAATACATTCCATGAAATGGGTGGTATAATGTTCATGATCCCTCACTCAACCGTTTACCCAGACAAAAACATACCACGTGTGAAGTTTGTTTCTGCAGAGTCTATCAGGTTCACACACTGCCACACATATTAAACATTCTTCTATGAGAAAGAAATCTGCCTTGTCGGTCATTTCGATTAACGAAGTGAAAATCGCTGAAGATATTTTGTCAAAATTTCAAGAGCTGCTGTGGTTGTATGGAAAAGCAACTAACATGCCACGCATCCCAGGATGGAATGGATTCATTGAGCAAGCGACAGAAGATCTTCCTTACAAACGTTCAAAGATTGTATATCTCCCTTTTATCCATGCTGCCCCAACCAACTACGACACTGTTTTAACATCACTTTTTGAAGACAGTTAAAGAACAAGCATTTACTGTCAGGAAACATGTTTTGTGGCCTACGATCAACCACTTTAATTGAAAGCCCGAGACATTGTGGAGAGCAACCAGCATCCTCAGCTCGTCAACTGTGGTGGAGCTTGGAGGTTTTCACCACCTCGTGTCATTCATATGGGGGCCATCGGTTGTATAATAGCAGGTAGTGGACTCAAGGAACTTCTCTGTTCAATATTTGCTAAAAGCAGCGTTGAAAAATCCTATTTATATACAATGCGTTAATAATCATCGTCAATGAGTAATTCCTCCTCCTTTAACATATGTAGGATAAGAGGACTGCAATTCGTCTGGATCACTTTATTGAATACTGCGATTTTTTCGACTTTTCGTTTTTTAACGATAACTAAAAATCTATTGGGCCTATGACCTTCGTCCTCTACTTAGATTAAAGCTAAATAACTGCTTTATAACTTTGTTTGTATGACTTTCCCCGTGGGATGATCATTAGAGCTAATATTCTAGCCGAAAGTTGACTAAAATCGAATATTTGAACTTTTTGGAGAAATAAGTTAATTTTTGAAGTCCAATATCTCGGGAACTATTGGACTTACAGAGGTACGGTTTGGCTTAAATTTTAGAATATTTCATCTACATCAATAAAGGTGTGGGCGACTTTTCGTCAAAAATCCATCCTTCTCGAGTTATAAGACAATACCACAAAAAAGTCCGAGAATTTCAAGGATTTTTTGGTTCTCAACAGTTAAGCTAAAGGATTTCGAAGCTGCAAACTTGGTTTAATACTACTCTAATACGTCCTAACAACATACCAAAAATTCAGCTTCCTGCAATTTTTTTTGGACCTAAACATACCTGACGACTGGCCTATTAACAGCCGAAAGCTCTATTGTTGTATTCTGTTATTTGTGCCTTTCTGTGGCTTATTGGACGTCTCTGTGGTGAGTAAGCAACCTATCCTTCTCAAAAATGTTATCAATGATGATTTATGTTGCTTCTACAAGGTTGAAATGCACTTCTATTTAATCGATTGCTATTCTACGACAATCTACATTGGACAGTGGTTCTTCCTGTAGTGACTGCTGAAACCGGAGTGAGTGGACAGCTTGATACTGGTATGCTAACTCACACCAAAACATGGCCGAAGCATTTTGTGTTCTTTTTTGTATTGCTTTTGTTTATTAATTTACTAAAAATTTAGGCAGCGTTTCACATGGGAATAGTACCAACTGTACCACCTGTTTCCGGTACCTCACACCACTCTGCGTCAGCTGCATACAGCTCTGTTCTGACTTGCTGTGACGACAGTGTGTATGACAGCTACAAGCCAGGAATATGACAGTATTAACATCAAGTAAAAGCACTGTTATTTGCTCCATTGCTCTCTCTCTCTCTCTCTCTCTCTCTCTCTCTCTCTCTCTCTCTCTCTCTCTCCACTGCTGTATGTCTAGGTGTTTAAATTTTAATGGTTATTGAAACAATTTTAGTGAAAATATATTGAACAAATTTGTAAAATAATGTTTATCAGACAGATACAGTTTGTGGATTGGATAATAACTCTGCATGTGGTAGCCTCCTGACTACAGCTGTAAAACATTGAGAAAAAATAATAGAATATAATTACATTTTTACTGTCCATACTAAGACTCTTGACTGTGATAAGCGTAATTTTGAAACTATCTGGTCACACGAGGAGGGTGCAGCTAGTACCAAATGTGTACTGCCTCTCTGTAGTTTGTAATCTGTTGCTAACACACTTTTCTGCACATTGTGTCTCAGGAGGAAGGATCAGTATGGAGGGATTTGACAGGAATAATCATCTGAAGCATGATACTCTAAAAAATATGGACTCTAAAATACATACTTTAAAAGCTATGATCACATGTTCATCTTCGATACTGTGAAAGAAATCTCTTCTACTGCCACTGATCTAGGTGGTGGAGTGGAAAACACTGGACTCATATTCGGGAGGATGGGGGTTCAAAGCCACCTCCAGCTACCCATATTTAGGTTTTTTGTGATTTTAGTAAATAATTCCAGGTTCCTTTTAAAAGGGAACAGTCGATTTCCATCCTCATCTTTACCCAAAAATATGGGCTTCAACTCCGTCTCCAGTGACCATGCTGTTGATTGGGTTAAACCCTGATATTCCTTATTCTCCTTTCACTGCTATCTCTCTGCTTTCCATATTTTCAGAGGTTGTTATATGGACCAGATTGAAAAAATGTCCAAAACTACCTATTTCAAGAGCACTTTTTTGTTTCCTCTATATCTAAAGCACAGCTCTTGTACTGAACAAGTGCTCATAGGTCTTAAAAGTATACGTTTTACATCCCATGTTAATAGACAATTACTTCTTGTTTCCTTCCATACTACACACACAACTTATGTTGTTATATTGATCAGAAATAATTCGAGGCTACAGACCTGTGCTAAAAGTGCCCATTATTTATTGGTATTCGCCTAAGCATGGGATAATGTGAAGGTGCTGGAAAAACTACACGGGTCAAAACAATTAGGGGATCACTTGACATAGCTAGGTTTCAAGTATTGTCATTGGCAGAATGAACTAAAAAGTTCGACGTCTTTCTGTCGGTTCTACGGAGTGGAGACAACAACGTTACAGCAATCAAGATAGTGGTAATAACAGACAGTTGGTACAGAGAGTGTTGCAATGAGTTGTGTTTACTCTATCAAATGAATTACCAAGCAGTTGGATCAGCAATGTGACTTACCCGAAGCTATGGCATGGAGAGCTGTAGGAATGTTGGAAGTGGGTCAGACAAAAAGGGAGCTGGCTGCAGCTATTGGAATGTCCCATAGTGTTATTTCCAGGACTTGGACTTGATTTCAGACTGCAAGAACTGATAACAGAAGGCAAGGCCAAGGTCGTCTATGGGTAACGTCAGCAAGAGCTGACTGCTATTGGTAGTTTAACATCCCATTGAGACAAGAGGCTGAATGCAACTCAGCTGCAATACACCCTACATGCAGCAACAAGAAGCTCCATATCAACACAAACAGTTCGAAATTGCATTAGGATATGTGGCCTCTAAGAATGGAGGCCTGACATGTGTGTCCCATTAAAACCATGATACCGTTTAGCCTGCAGAAACTGGTAGGAGGATCATCAGGGCTGGATTTGTAATGAATGGTGTTGGATTTTGTTCACAGATGAGTCTAGATTTTATCTTCAGCCAGCAAGTCGTTGTTCCCTCATATGGAACTCGGAACAATCCTGCTTATGTGCAAAAATCATTGCCATATCATGGCTGTGGACGATGGTGTGGGCAGGAGTCAGTATTGGCGGAAGAACGGACCTCTATGTGCTGCAGAATGGCACTTCGACTGCTCAGAGGTGTAGAGATGAGATACTTCAATCAATTCCCTACGCTGATGCCATAAGATGATAACACTTGTACCCACAAAAACACTGGTGGAAAACATGTTGGAAGCTAAGGGAATTGAAAGAATGGAGTGGCCACCTTGTTCACGGGACATAAACCCAATTGAGCATGTCTGGGATGCACTTGGCAGACACATTCCAGCCAGACCAGCACCTCCCACAACAGTTGGAGATCTGGATATTCCACTCATGGAAGAATGACCAAATATCCCTCAAGAGCTGATTAATACTCATCCCCTCCATGCCATTCAGGTGTGCAACTGTACTGGCCATCTGAGGTGATCACACACCATATGACTTTCTCACTATTATGGTAGACCCATGGTACCTCACTCTAGTTCCGTGCCATGTAAATTTTAAGTGAAGAGTTGAGACAGCAAAATTTTGTACTGCATAACATACAAAATACAATTGTAACCATCATCTAAATAAAATAAACTACCATATGTACATTGTGTGTGATATCTCAACAGATCCCGTAATTGTTTTGAGCAGTGTAGTGACATTTTCTAGCACTACAGCTATTTTAAGAACTTATCTCCCAAAGGCGTATTGGGTGTATTATAAAAGTTAAATTACAGTACTTGGGTTGTTGTTATAGTTTGCTCGAAGATTTGGTAAACAATACAATGGAGGGGTATCGCTGCTTGAAATCATATGGACAGACGGAAGGAAAAAGCTAAAGTTCCTGATTTTTCTTTCTGATTTATTAGCTCATACGTTAGAAACTGATAATTCAGTATACTATATATTAATCTACTGCAATCTCAAAAAACGTAATTTTACTTACAATAAAGTGTTACAAAAGGCGAAGGAATTTACAACGTTTGCTACCAGTGGGCATTGAAATAAATGAATGGGGAAAGTTGAAAATTAGTGTGCAGTCGGGCTTCGAACCCAGGTGTTCCTGGTTACTAGGCAATCACATTGATCACTATGTCATTGGGGACACAGTGAGCCGGACGCGGTGGCCGAGGGGACTGAGGCGCTTCAGTCACGGTCTGCACGGCCACTACGGTCGGGTGTTCGAATCCCCCCTCGGGCATGGATATTTGTGCCGTCCTAGTTCGTAAGTGGTTCATAAGTAGTTTGTAAGTTTAGGGACTGATGACCCTGTAGTTAAGTCCCATAAGCTATTTTTACATTTGAACATTTGGACACTGTGATCTCCAGGGTTGCAAGGACCTCCCTTACACACCTCCTGTCAAACACAAATTCTCAACTTATCCACACATTACTATTGTAGTGGTCAGGGGCAGCACGTCTATGTATTGACTGGTTCAGTGAACCCTCGGAAGAAAGCTTGACGTGCAAAAGTAACTAAATAAAATTAAAAGTGTATTAAAACTATTATTCTTCGTTTCATTCTTCTATCAGATCATGTTATATGAACATTCAAAGTAGACTACTTTTATCGCATGAGAAACATTTTATCTCGCGGAAGCAGCACCTAAACAAGTTGTAGCGTGGCCGCTTAATATAGGCGGCAGTGGCCGCAGCATTGCAATGCGCCTGCGCGGCTGAGGTTCAAAATTCTTTTCTGAGCCCCCTGGAGGCAGCATATGGGTGCTCCTGCAGCAGGGAGAGGCGAGGGGAATCACCACTTTAGCTGGCAGACACACCAGCTCCTGGCTACTTGAACTCTGGCGGTTACACGCGTATTGTCCTGAAGCAAAGACAATGGAGCTACTGTGCACCTCGCCTTGCACATGCACAAATCCTCCATGAAGGCAGCATCCGCCCATCATATTTGATTTTTGGTGCATTGAAGATTTGTTAAAAGTACTTCTTATTTGGTAAAATATAACTATACATTAAAGACTCATCAACTGTTAAGCCTTCAGAAGATCCGATCATGAATAAAAATGAAGTCACTACTCTTCACCTATCAGGAATAACTGTGTGGTTAGTGGTATTGTGCTGTGCTGTCGAAGCTAGGGGCAGTGGCGGACTTAGGCTGTTGAAGGCCCGGGGAGGTGGCAAAACAAAATGAGACCCTCCCCCAACTTGGAAATACATGTATTACTATTAAAATAATTGGAAGCACCCCCTCTTCCCAGGACGAGAGGCACAGGACAGTGAAAAAAAATAGCTTTCGAGATTTGGAGGTCCCAACAGAATAAGTTGCCAAGTGCGCTCAAAAAAGAGAGTGAGACTCTTACTTTCGAGGTATTTGGAAACCCCTTCAAGACCGGAGGCCTGGGGTGATCCGCCCCCCCCCCTCTTAGACTGCCACTGGGTAATGGGTTCAAGATCAACTGCAAGCAAGTGGCTGAGCGTATTGAGGCATTATGCTCTGATGCGCGAGGTCGAATCCCCCCTCAGGCATGGATGTGTGTGCTGTCTTTGGGTTTCACCGTGTTGGTGGTATGACATTCAAGAAGACTCTTTGGTGCAATAAATAAATAATTTCTTTACTAACAAGCCTAGTTCAAATCGCAAGTAAATTTTCAGGAGTAAATGTTTTTTATTTAAATTTTTACAGAAGAAATTCCACAGAGTTCCATCAAACATTAGTAAAACAAATAAAGAAATAATTTTGCAATTCTTATCTATATAAAACGATTGAAACACACTCAAAACATATAGTTTATATGACTACTAATGGTATATATATTCACTAAAAGGTAAGGCTGTCATCAATCCGAAGACTGGTTTGAACACCACAATGCTTTACTAGGTATGGACCTATTTAGAGGTGGTATGCCGTTGCCTTCCTCCGACCTTCGAACTGACTTAGCCAGCTGGTTATAGGATACCTACAGTTTAATGTGGGTACTGAACCATGGAGCTAGTCGGTATTTTTCACATTAACAACACTGCTTGAGGTGAAAGAAGTGGATAATGACAGATAAAAAATTCTAGGACCTGGTGGGGATTAAACCCAGGAACTTTGGATTTGTGGTCTGGCTCTCTACCATTGTGCTACAGGGATATACACTAATACTACTAGTATTAGTTATATGTTTACAAAAGCTCAGTATTTGCCTTATGTGCCAAGCTTTTGTAAACATGCAACATGTTTCCTTCCTTATTGTAAACAAGGGTTTCAAAATATAGCAAAAAGGCAGTTTCATTCTATTATTGTGTTTGGAAATATTTAGGAACAAGTAGTTGATAGCATTGTCTAATCTGGGGTGGGCTAACAGTTGAGACGTTACACAAGTCTTTTGGCTTGTCAGATTTTGCACATGTATTTATTGCACTTACAACTTATGTTCGGTGTTTTATTCCTCTTTTATTATTTGTAGAAATCCTGTATATGAAATTGCTTACTATTTCCATATTGGCCAGCACCTCTGCCGAGTGCTTGAAAACGGAGGTTGGCTCCCCTGTGCAGTTTGTAGGGGGCAACAAGCTCATCTGCTACTCTGACAGTGCATTCTCTGCTTGCCACCTTATTACATGCACATAACTTAAAAATTATGTGAGCACTGATAATTACAAGGTCAATAATGTTGTAAAAGACATGCACAGTCCATCAGTGGGTGAGAGGTCAGACATTGTAATGTCTTGTCATTTGGTCAACTACGTCAACTCCACCATTGGTTTCATTGTACAACCTGACAGCCTGACAGTTTCTTCTCAGTATTGTCATTGACGTGACATCCAGTAGGCTCAGTACTCAGAATAAAGAGATCCATGAACCCAACATCTAAAAAACAGAAAAAAGAATAACATACATTGGACTACGTGCTTATTGGTTCAAAAACGTAGGTAGAATGAGACATGCTTACACTGTGCAAGAGATAAAACATCTTCAGATGTTTCATATTATTTTTTGCCGTTCATTTGAGGCATCTGAAATGCTTGATCAGCAGGTTCCACTGTAAGAAAATCATTGTCCTCTTTTGCGCTTGTCCAGTACCGGATTCATCACTCGATTGAGTCAGTGAAATGTAGATAGTAGAGAATCTCAGTATATGTAAGACTATGTTGTCTTGCCATCGTATCTTCAATGACTCGAACTCACGAAAATAAATCACAAGCTGATGTCACTGCTACCACGAATGTCTCAACCCACTCCGCTTGACAAAAGACCAGTGATCTCTACACCATCTGTCTAACCTCCTTGGTCTGAGCGTGTCAGCCATAGATGTTCATCTATTGTTTCTTGTCCAATTAAAATATGGCTGCTATGAAAAGGATAAGAAAATATGTTTCGATTATGCATCCATATTAGCCTGTTACATTGCGTATTGACATAAATTTCAAATCAAGAGATGGCAAACAATTCCTTGTTGTGTAATAGCTGATCGAAATTCGTATGATAAATTTAAACATGGCGGACTATGCAAAAACCAAGGAGGTTAGAATAAAGAGAAGTGGCATTATCTATGCCTAGCAAATACGTCAATTGAAGCCAAGGAGGTTAGAATAAAGGGAGGTGGCATTATCTATGCCTAGCACATACAACAATTGAAGCCTGTCCACCATCTTGGTCAGTTCTGGAATGCTATTTCTCCGTTAAAATTATGCATTAAGTTGACCCTCTTGCTGTTAATGCATTGAACTGACAGTCAGGGCAAAGTATGTACTTTCAAACAATATACGTTATTGATTAAATAGTAATAAATATTCATTATAATATTTTTCAAAACTTAATTTTTAACGGCTAATTTACACTCCTTTAACACGTTGTACATCACGGCAAAACCGTTGGACTTTTATTCCTATTTTAAGTGATATTAAATATTAGCTCTACAATACGAATACTTCTCCAAAACTGACCAATATGGCGAAGGCAGACTTCAAATTTTTCAGCATAAGGGCATCTCCCTGTATTCTAATCTCCTTGATTGAAGCCTGTCCACCATCTTGGTCAGTTCTGGAATGCTATTTCTCCGTTAAAACTATGCGTTAAGTCGGCCCTCTTGCTGTTAATGTATTAAAGTAACAGTCACAGCAAAGCATGTACTATCGAACAATATACGTTATTGATTAAATAGTAATAAATACTCATTATAATATATTTCAAAACTTGATTTTTAACAGCTAATTTGCACTCCTTTAACACGTTGTACATCACGGCAAAACCGTTGGACTTTTATTCCTGTTTTAAGTGATATAAAACATTAGCTCTACAATACGAACACTTCTCCAAAACTGACCAATATGGCGGAGGCAGGCTTCACATTTTTCAGCATAAGGGCGTCTCCCTGTATTCTAACCTCCTTGGCGGAAACGTGTGGAAAACATCTGAATGTGCAAGTACGCTGTAGTTCTATATTGTCACCAGAGTTATGCATCCACTTTGTATACACATCGCCCGCTAGTATACTCCCAGCCACCCACTTCTCTCGGCTTGCGTGTTTTGGAGTGTACGTCAATAAGTTACCGCCCTTGGCCGCTACGGCGCTAGTAGCGTGCACTAAACCCGCGCTTCACGAACATTGTAATCAACAGTAGAAACTGAGTAAACAGTGTAATTTCTTGTCGTTTGGCTGCCTAGACTAGCAAGAGCAGTGGCGGAACTAGGACTTGGCTTTGGGGGGGGGGGATAGATCTGCTTGACGAGCAAAATTTTAGTCAGTTTCCAGACAGACTACCATCTACCACTCCCGTTGAAGATTAATCACTTCCATCCAATAAAAGCTTATGGTGAAACACCACGAGTTTCCAATCTTTACCTTTACCAGATTGCTGTTATACAGTTTCTTTCTTTTTTCTTTTTTTTTTCTTTGGGTTCTGGGGGGGGGTTCTATCCCCCTCATCCCCCCCCCCCCGTAGTTACGCCACTGAGCAAGAGTATACTGAGGTATGATCAGGGAATTACGGGGGATTGATTCCGTAAAAAGAAGGTTGTAGATTGTTATTAGAAAACCACTACAGGGTGTGCAAAAATCCGAGCTTCATGTTTCATACGCGCTCAGGGCCGGACTTACACATCAAGGGAGACGCCCACTTGGCGAGCTTAGGAGGCGTCCATTAATTTCGTGAGGAGTCTGTGGGGGGGGGGGGGGGGGCCAACCGAATCCACCAAATTTGACGTGGTGGAGAGGCGGTCTCGGTAAACCTCTTGCTATTTTTTTTCCCCGCAAGAAACGGTGCAAAACTCGGTAAAATCAAGTAGAACATGTTTCACGTCTATAATATGGCTAAATCCTACACAATAAAACTTATCGCGGCTATGCAAACATCACATAGTAGCATAGTAGCCCCTCGATTGTTTCTCTAAGGTACACGACTTTTTTTCCTTTTTTTTTTTTTTTTTTTTTTTTTTTTTTTTTTTTTTTCATGCGCATTTTTGTTGGACTTTGAACGCAGCATTCGCGGCAGCAACAGTGCTGGCCACCTGGGCGCCTCTCTCACGATGCGTGAAGCCCAGGGCAGTCCGATCACCTACATCCATTTCACGCGCGGTTTTTTTTTTTTTTTTTTTTTTTTAATTTTGTTTGTTATTTTTTACTGTAGCGCTACTTCAAGGATTGAAGAAGTCTTTCACACTATTCCACATCTTCTTCAATTTTATCCCTAAAATATTATGAATAAAACTATTACAGACTTACTGCTTGAAAATGATATATTTTTATAGTTTTTTTTTTATATGAAATAATTTTTCTACGCCCAGTAAAGATTTTGCATTACTTATATTTTATATGATAGATTTCGAAAACTGGTTCCCGCTTTGAAGTGCGTTATCGGTATTTAGCGCCATCATGATTTTTCTACTTATGAGGTGCTGCATTGTTTTCTTTACTGTAACGTATAAAATCATGCGCAAGTTTTATATTGTGAATCATATTTACACTCGAAGACAAAGCTTGCCTGAAACATGGATGGATGCAGCTAATAGGGAAACTGCATTCAGCACGTTTTCTTATATCCTGAATTCAGCGCGCGTTTGTGAGATTAACGACGTACGTTGAATGAGATTGAATGATATTTCAGCCGGCCGCGGTGGCCGAGGGGACGTAGGCGCTCCAGTCACGGTCTGCACGGCCACTACGGTCGGGGGTTCGAATCCCCCCTCGGGCATGGATATTTATGCCGTCCTTAGTCTTAGGTAGTTCATAACTTTAGGGACTGATGACCCCGTAGTTAAGTCCCATAGACTATACAAACATTTGATTTTTTAAAATGATATTTCATTTTCCCAAGAGGGATGATTGTAAACTGTAATATTGATAGTATAGTACAGTACCGGTTATTATATTTTATTTTTTTTAATTTTAAATTTTTTTTTTACATTGTTGGCGTATCCGGCGCCCCTGTGTCTCGGCGGCCCAGGCGACCGCCCCTATCGCCCCACCCTAAAGCCGGCGCTGTACGTGCTGTCTAATTTTCTACCCCATCGGTATATCTGGTCTGTTTAGTTAATCTTTATGAGCTTGCCATATATTACTTTAACACAGTAACGTCTCATTACAGGTTTTAATTTGCCAATACCAATTGTGTAGTGCTGTGTGCCTTTCTGCACAAACCGAAGTGCTAAACCGAAAGGAGTTTCATTTCACGAATTTCCCAGCCAAAGTGATGTCAGAGAACAGTGGATGAAAGCAATATCAAGAGCAGATTTTACGCCCAATTTCAACTCTAGATCGTGTGGGGTGTGTAGCCTTCATTTCCGAGTGGCTGATAATCGGCCCGGATTAAAAATTAAGAAATTGCTGGATGCTTTTGTTCCCTCTGTTTTCCCTCTTATCCAGCTTATAAAGTTTTACAAGCAAAAGAAGTACGTAGAACTATTAAAAAACATGCACACACAGAAAACTAAAATATCAAAACACTGAGGAAACCCATGATCAGAGCATTAATTCCAATATCCCACTGCTCAAAAATCATGGTAGTAATAGTTGTCGTTCTTCCATTCACATTCAGTGTGATATTTTATACGAAAAGCTAATGAAAATAGAGCAAAATAAATTGCGTGTTAAACTGTGGAGGTCTAGAGTTAAACCTTTACATCTTGAAAGGAAACTTAATGAAATCACTCATGAGCTGGAGAATTATAACAACAATTATCACAAAACTTTGTCCCAAGTAATTAAAACTGCTGAGCATGATCCATCAAATGTTAACTCTTCCTTTCTTCTTACACAAATAGAAAATTTCAATAAATCCTATCAGAGATGGACAGAAAATACTATAAAACATAGTATAGTAGGGGAATCCATTTTACCTAAAGCGTATAGATATGCTAGAAAAAATATCCTACAGTTACCTTCTAAGACCACATTATCCCGCTATTTCGGAGACACATCATGCGAAACAGGTGTTTCCGATCTTATGAAAGGGAGGTTATCCTTTGAAGCTAAGCGTCTGAATGAGGCTGAAAGATTTTGTTTCTTGATAAAGATGAAATGGCGATCGAACAACAACTGCAATATTATAGAAAGTTGGATGTTTTCTTTGGTAATTAAACTACACCTGGTAGAAAAAGCTATCAGAATACTAGCGATACTACAACTGAAGTTAAGGGCAAGAACGTGAGCGAATATGAAATTCTCGCGAACAATTTACTTTGCTTTATGATAGCTGGTTTATCTACAAAGTACAGACTGCCTGCCGCATACTTCTTCACAAAACGAATCTCTGGAAAGAAACTGTACAACCTAATACTGTCTGTCATGAGAGAGACCGAGGAATGTGGATTTCTTGTAGTACGTCTAGTTTCTGACAATCATAAGACCAACGTAAACATGATGAGACGCCTTTCAAATTGTGAGATTTTAAAGTCACAAGTTATTCATCCAAACGACGCCAATTGACCATTATTTTTTGCGTTCGATTAATGCCACATCTTAAAAAAATGTAAGAAACATCTTTTTGGAGAAGACTATGTTTGACGGAGAAGACGAAATAAGTGGCTCTCACGTAAAAAATCTTTATGAACTGCAAGGAAATCAAGTAGTAAAACTTGACCGCTTTTTGACTAGTAACCACGTAAGCCCTAATAATATAGAAAAACTGAATGTGAAACGAGCACATATAATAACAGCTCTTGAATATCTCCAAAAGCATTCAGGGCATCCAAGAGCGCATTTGTTTCAACACTGCACAGCTACCGTATATTTTATGAAAATGATTCAAAAATGGTTCAACATTCACGACGTTAGCAGTTATAACAACGCAAAGTTTTCCCTCGATAAGATCCATTTTTGCAACAAAGATAATGACAGACTACATTGGCTTGAAAATGAGATCCTTACTTATCTCGAGGATGTGAAAAAATCATGCCACGAGCCAGTGCCGAATTAAGGCTGTCGGAGGCCCGGGGCGGCGGCAAAACAAAATGAGGCCCCCCGACCACTTGTAAATACATTATTGAAAAAAAAGTCTTTCTTTTGGGGTATTTGGTGCACCCCCCCCCCCCCAAGACGAGAGGCCCAGGGTGGACCGACCCCCCCCCCCCCCCCCCCTATTAGTCCGCCACTGCTACGAGCAAGGAGTTGTTTTCCTGACTAACGAGACTTTCGAGGCAGTTCGCTTGACTACGACCCCGTTTACATGGGCTCCCAAAACCGGATTTCGTAAACCAATTTCCCAAATCAGCTTTTGGTTGGTAATGTAAACACTCCAAAATCGATTCTGGAAATCCACTTCTGTAAAGCGGTTTTCCAGTTCCACAATCGATTTTCGTTCCCATGTAAACGCAATCGTTTTTGAAGCGTTCTTGGCATGTCAGAATGTATTTTCTTGTTAAGAATTTTCGACACATGTGGACAGAATTACATTTTCTACCATGAAATAAAAGTATCAATATTAGAGTGAGAATGAAACTGGGTATTTAAGTAAAGAAAAATAGCTATTATGCTGACTAAATCAGGAACTGAATCAGCTGTTTTTCAGCCGCCATATTAAGTGGGATAGGAAATCCGATTCAGGGTGTGACATGTAAACACAACAGCGAAAAACGGAAGATGTGTTGCATGTAAACGTAGTGTACGTGCTCTGAAGTACAGTGTGTTCGATACTTACTGTCTTTGGGCTTTTTCGCACTAAAAAGAGCATTTAACAGCGATGCTATCGAGATGTTCTTCAGTACTTTAAGGAGAACGTCAGTCAACAATGACATTCTGGATTCAAGAGCTGTAGTAATTGTCCTCAACAGAATCCTGAAGATCGGAATTCCTTTACAACAAAGAAGTAAGCACGTTCGTGAGATGAATATTGTTTGCTGCGACAAGTCATCTCAGTCAGTTTCACCGGAAGAGATGCCCAGAATCCAAGAAAACGTGATAAAATTCTGCAGAAACTGAATGGACCCCAAAGTACGTATGGTATCTTCAAAACGTTAATTTTCTGTGAGTTGTTTTATGACAATGTCAGAATAACAACATGTCCTTTTCTTTTACAGCTCTGGAGACTGTATCTATTAAACACGCATCTCTTGCTCTATGGCTTCGCTGTGAAGGAAATTAGAAATTAGAAAAGAAGTTACTTGCGAATCATGCCAAGGCCTTATTCAGCAGGAAAAGTGTAGTTCTCCATTAACAAGACACAAACAATGTTTTCCACTATCCTTCAGAGTTACTGGTGTGGATTGTGAACATTGCGTACGATTTCGTGTGTGAATATGAAAAATTTGTCAGCACTGAAGCTTGTACAATATTAACTTCTTCAGTTGTCAATGTGTTGAACACTGCGAAGGTTTTACAGCACACAAGTGAAACTTCAGATCATACAGAAAAATTAGGCGAGGTAATATGTAAAACAATTATACCAGTCGTCTTAAAAAAATATTTGAGCGGAAGTGACTGAACGTTTTGAACGGGCGAAGTATTTAAATAGCAAGCCCATAAACTGAAAAATAATCCGCATGCAAAAAATCTCATAATAGTCCAGTAAAATTAAGATTTTTAGAGTCCGCCATGTTCGAAAATGGCGGCAGAGAATAACATTTCGCATTTTGAAGGAAAACGGTTAGATTTATGAGAAAATTGCTTCAGTACAAAATTAAAGAGGACAAAATTATTTACAAACAAGGTCTTATGTACTCTTCACCTTCAATGATGATTATTTGTGTATACTGACCCTATAATTATGCAAATCCCATTTATGACATCAGGTGTCTGTGTAATTGCTTTAGAAAAACTATAATATGACACAGAGGAGTTTATGTAACATATATTGATGAAGTAAACGTATATTACACAATATTTCATACATAAATATATACATATATTCACAGCACTCTTAGCAGTTATCGCGTCCTCTGACTCACTCTTACAACCTTCCTGATCGTCTGGATCCTAGTCTGATGTTACACCGCAACCTTCAGCTGTAGGTGTTTCACTCCTCAGGGGACTTTGCAACACTCATCCACAACTGCACCTGATGTCACACTCTGTAGGAGTGTTGCCTAGCGGCCTCCTTTGTTGTCGGAGGTGATTAGAGGTTCACTTTATTTCTGGTCGCTGTGGCTATGAAATGGTGGTAACGCAACATGTTAAGAGTCATTTCGTTGACAGAAGCCCCATACAGAGCCATAAACCACTGACAGCCGGCCTCAAATATGGTGCTGTGTGATGCACTGGGAACGCAGCAGATATCAAATATTTGTATTTCTTCAGAACTTCTATGATTTTCTTTTTTCCTTTTATGAATACTGACGATGTGGTGTTAGATCCGGTGAAGGCATGAAGGAACAATATATGTTCTAGGAGATTCTCATTTCCTTGCAGTTCATGTGATGAATATGATGTTTGATCCTTGTTTTCTTTTCCTGGATGAAGGAAGATTATATCTTTCTGAGGCGGAGTTAATGCCACAATCAAAACCAATAATTAAACATCCTCTCCTACAACTACAACTTGATCAGTTGGGTTGGAACTTGTTATCTCAATAGCTGTCTGAACTACTAAAGTATCGGCATCATCCTTAGCTTGTCCCACTTTGATCCCATCCTGTTCAAGTTTATTAGATAGGCGGGATATAATAATAATAATTTCGTGTGGCTCACTGGCCTGGTGCAAGTCTTTCAATTGGACGCCACTTCGGTGACTTGCGTGTACCTAGCCTACCCCAGTTATGCAATGGGGGAAAGGGGACCTACAGCTCAACGTGGAATCCGAACCACGGGTCGTTTCTGGCGACTCCTCATATCGTTGAGAGGTGAAGGATGGATGAAAGCGCCTACTGAAAAAAATTCGTGGTCCGACTGGGTTTTGAACCCGCGACCCTTCGGTTTCCAGTCAAGTGCTTTACCCCAAGACCACCGGGCCCATCAGGAGGGATATAAGTTGCATTTTGTTTGCATATTTCGTAAGAACTTGTCCTGACTGATTGGAATGATCATAGTTTCAGTGACTACCAGTTCCACTGTATGCTTCAGAATAGTTCCTTTGTCGTTCTGCTATCTTTGTGTTACTAGAGCTCTCAGAATACCCGCCAAAGACAACAACAGCGTTAGGTCAGTAGTGATTATGAATGAAAGAGAGATATTTACCACAAATGTCACTGAACATTTCCCCTTGCTTCTAAATTACACAGTGCAGTAAGAAACCGCCGTACGAATAGATTTGCAAGATGCAGCGAGGCGCTGTTTCTTAATAACGTGTGAATACTGGTCAATTGTGAGAAAACCGTTAATCCTATGAAGAAAGTGTATGGGACTTTCTTTTTGGACAATTTTTTCCACTTTTAAAAATCCAACAGTTTTCCTTAAAAATACCAAAATGTGATTCTTTGCCGCAGTTTTTCAATATGGCGGACGAGGCTTCGATAGGTGGGGACTTTCACTATGTTGTTTACAAAGGTACAAGGAACATCTGGGCAAAAATACAGTTTATTCGTAATTTTTTCCTCTAAACTTCAAAATTGGGCCTAATTTGACTGGGCTAAAACTGCGTGTAGCGGCGGACGGCCAGACTAGGGCACGCTTGCAGTGCTTCAGTGGCGAATGTGCGTACTTCCTGACTTTCGGTGATTTTCCCGGAGTGGGGAGGCTGGGAGTATACTAGCGGGCGACAGTATAGAGATCAATGCAAAAGACAGATACGCAGAGAGGAAACTTCTGTAAGGGCGACACGCCTGACGCTGCTGTAGTGTCATACAACTATTCGTAGTACCACAGACAGAGGTGTGATTATTCTGAGGGCTCCCCAATATCAGTTCATAGGTCTGAATGTCGCCAGTCCACAGATAACAGAAAGCTGCGCAGATTTAAGGCATTGCCCGACCTACATATTTTAAGTATTTCCCATAATTTTTGGGAAAAAGTGTCATAATGTACTCCAACATCTCGTGGATAACATTGAGGCACGCCCAGAAAAAATTTCACGTCTAAAAACTGGCGTTACTGACATCAAATTGTGTTACTTTGTGTGTGGATAAAAAAAAGACCCACCTGGTACTATTGGTATAACAGATAATTTTTTTCATACTTCTGCATGACCTAGGGGGATGAAATTTTGGTGAGTTCTACAACTCCATAAATGATTAAAAGTCAGGAGAGGGTTTGGTGCTGCGATTAATATGGAGGGGGTAGGGTACTCGAAATACCCCCATGGGTCTAAAATGACCGACGTGGTACTTCTAGTGCTAGCATTTTTATTTTTATTTACTTGTGCATTGGGTCGAGGAGAGGGAACTGAGGAGAAAGCAGCATTGGAGTGGGGAAGTTTTACGATTCGCTAAACGGGTTAGCGGGAGGGCAGCGACGGCCTGGAGGCTAGGACGGGCGCGTGGGGGGCTGTAAAAGCAGGCAGTAGTACTCTGAGGTAGTAGGTTCTACCCGAGCCGCCGGAACGCCACGTGCCCGCCACGCCTACCGCAGGGAGGGTCGCTCACGCGTCCTAGCGACTGCACTCGCTTCTGCATAGTTCCCGCAAATATTGCTCCCAGGCCATATTGTACCTTTGACTACTGTCACTTTTGGGGCCTTCTGTGTCTGAAGAGGCTACACTCTATCTAGTTCTTACAAGGAAAGTACTTGGGCTCGAACAAACACATATACACCAAAATCGTATGAGAGATAATGTAAAGATCCCTTATTGCACTAGTGATACTCCCACATCTGCAAAACTCTGCAGTCGTCCGTTAGAGGCCTCTGCGTGTGCCATTCCGCATTGCGCTTTGACCTGTCGGTTCGCCAGTAGGGACGGTGCAGTGTGCCTCCGAAGTTGCGTTTTGTCATGTTATTTGTGTGGTGAAGCGTCAGATGGGGCGGCGATTGCTAATCAATCCTGCTAATGTATTGCGATTAGTTGAGATGAAGTTACGAAGAACCGTTTTTCGTGAAGATGGTATTACTGTAGAATATGAATCATTTGCATGCTTTCTCGTATCTGTCATGGTACAGAAATATGAGCATAAGTTGGATACTGTTGTTACGAACTCATAATAATGATAATAGGGATGATAATGACGAACAACTCATTGCAAGCGGCAGTGCTACGGTAAGTGCGGGAAGAGGCGATGGAAGCAGTGGCAGTGAATACCAACAGTCTTTTGGGAAGAAGGTTAAAGTTGCAACTATCATCATGGCTTTTGATGACAATTCGCTAGAGAACATGTACGATGATTATTACATAAGTTATAGTTAGGATATCTGCATTACGTATGGCGTCTACAATTACATCTACAGTGCTATCTAGAGCATGGTTGCAGAGCTTTGCAGAAAAACGACACCCACCAGCACATTGAGGTGTACGTAGAGATCCTGTAAGCAAACGTTCAAACAGATATGTTTGTTCGAGCCCATGTACTTCCCTTGTTAGTTTCCCTTAGGGTAGGGTGATCAGACGTCCCGTATTACACGGGATAGTCCCTTATTTATCTTGTAGACAAACAAAAATTACACGAAGCGAAATGTAGCGTGGGGAGGGCTATGCGAGAGGCGTTCAACGAATTCGAAAGTAAAGTTCTATGTACTGACTTGACTGAAAATCCTAAGAAATTTTGGTCTTATTTCAAAGCGGTAGGTGGATCAAAACTCTGTGACGAAAATGGTACTGAAACAGAGGATGACACTCTAAAGGCTGAAATACTGAATGTCTCTTTCCAAACCTGTTTCACAGAGGAAGACTGCTCTGTAGTTCCTTCTCTAGATTGCACAGATGACAAAATGGCAGATATCGAAATAAATGACAGAGGGATAGAAAAACAATTAAAATCGCTCAAAAGGGGAAAGGCCGTAGGACCTGATGGGATCCCAGTTCCATTTTACACAGAGTGCACAAAGGAACTTGCCCCCTTCTTACAGTGGTGCTAGAAGAGCATACCGTTCCAAAAGATTGGAAAATGGTCTATCAGACCAATTGTATGGTTGGATTGAGGACTTTCTAGATAACAGAACGCAGCATGTCATTCTCAACGGAGAGAAGTCTTTCGAAGTAAGAGTGATGTCAGGTGTGCCACAGGGGAGTGTCGTGGGACCGTTGCTATTCACAAATTCAAATGTTCAAATGTTTGTACAGCTTATGGGACTTAACTACGGGGTCATCAGTCCCTAAACTTACAAACTACTTCTGAACTAGCTAATCCTAAGGACGGCACAAATATCCATGCCCGAGGGGGGATTCGAACCCCCGACCGTAGTGGCCGTGCAGACCGTGACTGGAGCGCCTTAGTCCCCTCTGCCACCGCGGCCGGCTTGCTATTCACAATGTATATAAATGACCCTGTGGATAACATCGGAAGTTCACTGAGGCTTTTTGCAGATGATGCTGTAGTATATAGAGACGTTGTAACAATGGAAAATTATATTGAAATGTAGGAGGATCTGCAACGAATTGACGCATGGTGCAGGAAATGGCAATTTAATCTCAATGTAGACAAGTGTAATGTGCTACGAATACATAGAAAGAAAGATCCTTTATCATTTAGCTACACTATAGCAGATCGGCAACTGGAAGCAGTTAATTCCATAAAGTATCTGGGAGTAGGCATTAGGACTGATTTAAAATGAAACGACCATTTAAGACGCGGCGGAGCGGCCGAGCGCATTGAGGCGCTATGCTACCATGCGCGAGGCCGTTCCCCTTCGGGGGTTCGAATCCTCCCTCGGGCTTGGCTGTTTGTGTCGACCTTTAGTATAAGGTAGTTCATAAGTAATTTGTAAGTTTGTGGACTGATGACCCCACAGTTAAGTCCCTTAAAATTGACAAACACTTGAACGTTTCGACCATATACAATTAATCGTCGGTAAAGCATATGCCAGACTGAGATTCATTGCAAGAATCCTGAGGAAATGAAGTCCGAAAACAAAGGAAGGATGTTAAAGTACACTTGTTCGCCCACTGCTTGAATACTGCTTACTGGTGTGGGAACCGTACCAGGTGGGGTTGATAGAGAAGGTAGAGAAGATCCAACTGATAGCAGCGCGCTTCGTTACACGATCATTTAGTAATCGTGAAAGCGTTACGGTGATGATCGATAAACTCCAGTGGAAGACTCTGCAAGAGAGACGCTCTGTAGTACGGTACAGGCTTTTGTCGGAGTTTTGAGAACATATCTTAACCAAGGAGTCTAGCACTATATTACTCCCTCCTACGTATATCTCGCGAAGAGATCATGGGGAAAAATTCAGAGAGATTAGAGCCCACACAGAGGCATACCGACAATCTTTCTTTTCGCGAACAGTGCGTGACTGAATATGAGGGAGATCCGATAGTGGTACTCAAGGTATCATCCGCCACACACCGTCAGGTGGCTTGAGGAGTATGGTTCTAGATGTAGATACAGTTACGACACTGCCACTGATTTTTGTTATACGCCACGACAGCGGCGCTCCAAGCGGCTGGCAACGTACATTTCTGAATACGATATAGGGTGAGTCTGAATAGTGTCTTAAACTGATTTTAACATTCTTTTTACAACAGGGCAGGTATGTAGTGCTATAAAAATAGGTAATAACCAGAAAATAACTCCACATTTGTCTTTATGAAGTTGCCTAAAAACCATTGAAGCTATGAAACGATACTTTTCAGGACACATTATTTAAGACTATCTTGAAATCTAAGACTTTTAATAAATAATTTCAGTTTCTATTAAGAGCAAAAATTGCTAATAAACAACAGAAGACCCAACCTTCTGCAGAAAGACGTCGGTTTGCTACTCAGAAGCGTCAGGATTTCTTCATTTCGTACAACAGTAGTTTATATCAGTGAGTGCTGAACATAAGAAACTTATATGGAACGCATTACTTACATTATTAAATGTACGAGGTCAGCCACTACAGCTGTAGCTGAAGGGAAATCCTCAGAAACGTGCCAACAAAACTTGGAAAGCAGAAAGACAGTTTTCCAACCATTTCCACAAATGTTACTACATGTGAACCACAAACGGCAAGAAACTTTAAGACATTCATTTGATAATCAAAAGTAATTTTACTCAAAAGTATATGGGTTTATAATAAAGAGAAAGTGTAAAAAATATTTGTATCATTAGACTCCATATCGAATTTTTACACGTCAAAGAAACTTCCTGTCATACAGGAACAGACCACAACATGAATTAACGTTTCTCGTCTATTTGTATTCTCTCACTTTCCGCGGAGTAGGCTACGATATATAAACATATTCGTAAGATTTTCCTCATGAATAAGTTGTTCTTTATATCAGTGAATCAGGGAAATTCGGCTGTACTTACATTTATTTCACGATTAGTTATGTCTCTCGATATTTTTTTAATGTTTAGAACGCAAAAATTACAGAAACAATATGGTTAATAACGTAGAAAAGTAATTACAAACGAACATTACTCTTACGGGACCTTGCCCATCACTAGGAGCACTAGTGTCGTTGCAACTGTCAGTTGGTAACTACTTTTACAGCAGTGAGATTTGCGACTGTGTGTATTAGACTGTGGCCTAAGTGTCCCGACAAAAGACATACGGGATGTATTTTGTCCCTTTTTTTGTTAACCGTCCCTTATTCTTGAAACTTTATGTTTTTAAATATCATGTATAACAATAAAACGGAGGACTCTATATGTGATCTTAGCCAAAGGATGAAGAAAGGTACACTTTTTGTTGAAATCAAAGTGTACTAGAAACGATTTATAAAATAGGCCTACTTTGTTTGGTAATATGTAATTATTTTCACATGGCGAGCAGTTGTGCGTCGGTTATTGCTTCAGGACATTTCATTTTGATCTGTCATTTTAAACCGTTAAGAGGCACCAGCTGCGTTTCTTTTTCATATGGATATCAAAAGGAATGTATATTTTTAACGTCAAAATTAAGGCGAATTTTCATTCCCGAATTTACAACAGCAAAGCGAAAAATTATTTTCACGTTGACTAAAAGTAGCCCACTTTTCCAGTCAACGGTGCAGGTCGGTTTGACGTTATGCAACACACACGGCCTAGCTCCTTAGAGGAAAATTTCATCATGAAGTATGCTGTCTTTTATTGCAAAACGTGAGAGTAGTATCATCGTAAATGATCAAGTAACCCTCTCGCTGCTCAGGAAGGCTTTTTGCTTTCCGTGGAACAAAGCGTACTGTTCCCTCGAGTCAATGGAAAGGACTAAGTGAACAATGTTAAAAAGTGTTAGTGAAGTGGTAATACACGAAAAAATCTCTTTCGATTAATTTTAGGTCGTGATATCTGCTGCAAAAATTTGCGGCTTATAATTACCTTTGCACAGTCTCTTATATGTCGCTATTGCTTTATAGACTCATGGAAACAAGAGGTTTAGTATTAAAAGGGATAAGTATATAATAATTTTAACTGAGACTCATGTTTAGGATATTTCTTACGTTAATTTTCGCAAAACTGTATTTCATATTATCATACTCCTAAATGGACATTCATTCTTCTGAAAAATATTGTTGAAAGAGTGAGAAATATGTAACCTATATACAAAATAATAGCTGTCAGCCCTAATGAAAGATGTCGTTACATAAATTGGCATATTGTTTTTTCATGCGACAACAGTAAAATATTTACGACATTAGCAATTCAACGAATTTTATACTTCATTTTAGTATGAGTTTAACCAAAAACGTATGTTGATGTATGTAGCTGTAGTATGGACGAAAAATTTGAACTCAGATTTTTTTACACATAAATTATTTACGAAACATTTCACAAAATGTGGCTTCATTTCGAATCCTAATTTGTGTCCTGTATTTTAATTTTGGAAATCTGGTCACCCTACTTTAGGGGCAGCATAAGAAGTTGTTTTTGTGGGGCTATTTAGAAGAATGTTTTGTAAAGTAAGAAGTTGTCCATTTGAAACACGCGTATTAAAAATCTAATACATGTATTTCAATCAAGGGTGTAGCAAAAGTGAACGGCACAAATTACAGGACACATTGTAGTCTGGGGATGTTGATGGAAGTAACAGTAGTTGTACTCTCACGATTTCATAATGAACATTGGAGCTTCCGGTATAACAGTATTTAAAATGTCTCAGTACATACACTGCTGTGGTCATCAGTCCCCAGACTTACAAACTGCTTAAACTAACTTAGACTAAGGATAACACACATACCCATGTCCGAGGGAGGACTCGAATCTCTGGCGGGAGCGACCGCCCAGAGCTTAGCATGATACCTTAGCCGTGTGTGCACTTCTGTGTGGCTACACTTCATTCTCTCCAACGCAGCAATCAGGGGAAATACACAAAAACACGAAGCAGCAGCATACCACATGCAACTCTTTCTCAGAGGAAATGTTCAATATGCCCGCCGTGAGCATTGACACATACATCAAACCGGCGTCGTAGATAACTCTGATGCCACGATGTATCTCTGGAATATTATGAATGGTTTCACAACCTTCAGTAGTATGGGCACGTTGACTCTGAACCATCGTACAATGGGGTTCGATAAATAGAAGCTTACAAATGAAATGTCCAGTAGGTTTAGGTCCGGGCAGCGTGGGAGGCCAGGTAAGTAGTTCACCTCTACCTGCACTGCTGTCACCGAATCTGTTATTGAGTTCAAATGTTTGTCAAGCTTAAGGGTCTTAACTATGGGGTCATCAGTCCCTAAACTTACAAACTACTTATCAACTACCTTACACTAAAGACGGCACAAATATACATGCCCGAGGGGGGATTCGAACCCCTGACCGTAGTGGCCGTGCAGACCATGACAGGAGCGCCTCAGTCTCCTCGGCCACCGCGGCCGGCATGTAGGGTTTCGCAGGGATAGAATGAAGGGTAGAGCCACCGGTCGTAACACATCTGAAAAGTAATGGTGACTGTTCAAAGTGCCGTCGATGCGAGCAAGAGGTGATCGAGACGTGTAACCAATGGCACGCCATACCATCACGCTGGGTGATACGCCAATATGGCGATGACGAATACACGCTTCCAATGTGCGTTCTCCCCGATGTCGCCAACCACGGATGCGACCATCATGATGCTGTAAACAGAACCTGAAGTCATCCGAAAAAATAACATTTTGCCATTCGTGCACCCAGGTTCGTCGTTGCGCACACCGTCGCAGGCGCTCCTATGATGCAACTTCAAGGGTAACCGTAGCCATTGTCTCCGAGCTGATAGTGCATGCTGCTGCAAACGTCATCGAACTGTTCGTGCAGATGGTTGTTGTCTTGCAAAGGTCCCCATCTGTTGACTCAGGGATCGAGACGTGGCTGCATGATCCGTTACAGCCATGCGGATAAGATGCCTGTCGTCTCGACTGCTAGTGATACGAGATCGTTGGGATTCACCACGGCGTTCCGTATTGACGTGATGGTACGCATTTCTTTTCCTTACACGAGGCATCACAACAACGTTCCACCAGGCAACGCTGGTCAACTGCTGTTTGTGTATGTGAAATCGGTTGGAAAATTACCTCTTGTTAGCACGTTGTAGGTGTCGCCACCGGCGCCAACTTTGTGTGAATGCTCTGAAAAGCTAATCATTTGCAAATTCAAAAATGTTCAAATGTTTGTAGCACTTATGGGACTTAACTACGGGGTCATCAGTCCCTAAGCTTACAAACTACTTATGAACTAGCTAAGACTAAGGACGGCACAAATATCCATGCCCGAGGGGGGATTCGAACCCCCGACCGTAGTGGCCGTGCAGACCGTGACTGGAGCGCCTCAGTCCCCTCAGCCACCGCGGCCGGCTAATCATTTGCATATCACAGCATCGTCTTCCCGTCGATTAAATTTTGCGTCTGTAGCACGTCATCTTTGTGGTGTAGCAATTTTAATGGCCAGGAGTGTATTAAATGGCCGTCCCATTTCACTTCGCTTCTTATGTTTACTCCCAAATAGTTCATGGAAAAAAACTATTGCAGTGTTTGTCTAATTATATGATAAAGGAAATTTATTTCAATGTAAACTCAGCACTTTACATAGGTTAATGTTGAGAGTCAATTGCCATTTCCTGCACCATGCATCGATATGATGCAGATGTTTCTGCATTTTGCGACACTTTTCCAGTGTTGTGGCTTTTCGATATACTGCAGCAACATGAGCAAAAAGCGTCATTGAACATCCCATGATATCTACGTGGATATTTATACAAACTGTGAAAAGCAGCGGTCTTATAACACTTACTTGGGGAAGTGAGTGAAATCACCCTTGAAGACTTCTCTCTGTTGAGAATGACATGTTGCTTTCTGTTAGCTAGAAACGCCTCTACCAGCCACACAGTTGATAGACAAAAATCTATAGTCTCCAAGTGGCATTCACTCCATGGGATGGAGCCAGCAGCACAGAGGCTTAAATCTAGAAATAGTTTTCTCATATCAAATGGGTAGGAGAGTGACTACAGAACAATGGTAGAACGCTGGAAGGATGCGGAAAGACACACGTGGATGGAACCCTCCGAAGCCTTAGCTGCTGGACACAACGAAAGCTGGACAGCGTGGAAGTCTTTGAACCGATTACGCAGTGGCATAGCAAGGTCTAATGTAAACCTAAGCAAATGGTGCTATAAAAATGATTCCATCACCCTCTGTGACTGTGGAGCCATTCAAACAACTACCCATATGTATAACTGCCCGCTCAGTCCCTCAGACTGTACCTTAGAGGATTTAATGTCGGCACAACCAAACGCTACTGACGTAGCCCTCTTCTGGGCTAAGAATATGTAGAAACCTTTCTTTACATCTACATAATTTTTTTAAATTAATATGTAGGTATTTTATGATGTCTCTGGCAGGAATAAGAAGAAGTTGATATTCCATATGATCGAAATTTGTTCATCACGCGACTATTTGAAACGGTATCGATCACCTTGCGGAAGTCCAGAAAAACGGAATCTGCTGGAGTGCGTATGTTTACTGTTGTCTGGGTCTCCTGAATGAATAGTGCGAGCTGGATTTCACATTATTATTGCTTTATGGACCCGTATTGATTCCTACAGACGAGATTTCCTGTCTCCAGAAATGTCATAGTACTTGAATGTATAACGTCTCGAAAATTCTGTAACTGGCCGACGTCAGAGATATATGCCTACAGTTTCCCGCATCTGATCGACAACCCTTCTTGAAAGCGGGAACGACGTGTGCTGTTTTCCAATCCTTAGGAACGCTTAGGAGACCGCTACGGCGCACTGCTGATAGAAGGGGGAGGGGGTGTGTGGGCCAAGTTTCTTCGTATCTCAGGATTTTCTGCCAAGTCGGAACTCACAACTTTGCTTTCGAAGTCGTTGAACGTCTCTCGCATGACCGTCCTAATGCTAATTTCGCCATCGTGTGATGTTGGCTTGTATGTAAGACTTTGTCTACGTTTAAGTTTGCTGTGAAGTTTTCTTTGCTTTGGTAACAGTTTTCTAACTCGGTTGTCGAACCACGGCGGATCTTTCCCATCTCTCATAATTTTGCTCGGCAAGAAAAAATAGCAATAATAATAATAAAAAATGTCATATGCCTAGTATATTCAACATTTAGTACATAATAATAAGTTTGATGTCTTTTTTTAAAACGTTAATACTCTTAAGATATCGTTCTTTCTGAACAATTCCACATCCACAACGGAAATTGCATTTGTGATCTGTGGAAGGTAGATTAACACATGTGCTCTCATTTTGTAAGTGTTTATTGTGTATTTTGTTCTGACGTGTTCTATATCCAAAAGGATATTCTCAATTTGCATCTACTGGAACGAAAGATAAATCTAATCTAATCTCACATACGTAGCTGACGCGAATTGGAAGGTGCTCTTGAACTTCATTTATTGATGTTCCACACTGTAAGTGCTGGAGATGAAACATTCACGTAGAGCAATGAAGTGCTCCGAAATATGACCCTTTTGCTTTTGCTAAACAGAAATATTTTCGTACCTTTCGTGAGGTTCCTATCTGAAGCTGTATTAATTGATTCTGTAATGGCGTTATGCTTGCTGATTCCTTGTTCTACGCTTACTGAGCAGGTGTAAGACGTCATTTTCTCAAGTCGGATGATAATGTTGTGCGTCCTATGAGTATAATGGAGATGGCTCCTATCCCACAAGGGGGTTTATCGTGTCTCCTATCCGTCCACGACGGGAAATTATATTGTAATGGATTGGTGTAAAACAACGTTTTCAAAATGTGAGTGCTGCGTTGGTAAAAAAATGATAATAATAATAAGATTCGAAACAGTCGCTGTTGTGACTGAAGAACATGCCCGTTTGCACGACACAAATTTATTTGCACAAGGAAGTCTTACAAGTTCAGGTAACGAGCTTTTGTCATCACGGAATTAAATTTTGCCGAGACTACGTAGAGAAACAAAAGATATTTCAAGTTCCTAATGTCATTTATCAAAATAAACTTCTCTCCTATCACAGCACAGTAGCATCGTTGAACGTTACATAAAACGTTTGAATCCACAATGTTCACTGTAGGTATCAGAGAAATACACACCTGACCATTAAAATTGCTACACCACGAAGATGACGTGCTACAGACGCGAAATTTAACCGACAGGAAGAAGATGCTGTGGTATGCAAATGATTAGATTTTCGGAGCATTCACAAAAGGTTGGCGCCGGTGGCGAAAACTACAACGTGCTGACACAAGGAATGTTTCCAACCGATTTCTCATACACAAACAGCAGTTGTCCGACGTTGCCTGTTGAAACGTTGTTGTGATGCCTGGTGTAAGGAGGAGAAATGCGTACCATCACGTTTCCGACTTTGATAAACGTCGGATTGTAGCCTATAGCGTTTGCGGTTTATCGTATCGGTGGGTTCAGGAGGGCAATACGGAACGCCGTACTGGATCCCAACGGCCTCGTATTACTAGCAGTCGAGATGACGAGATGACAGGAATCTTATCTGCATGGCTGTAAGGGATCGTGCAGCCACGTCTCGATCCCTGAGTCAACCGATGGGGACGTTTTGTAAGACAACAACCATCTGCACGAACAGTTCGACGACGTTTGCAGCAGCATGGACTATCAGCTCGAAGACCATGGCTGCGGTTACCCTTGACGCTACATCACAGTCAGGAGCGCCTGCAATGGTTGATGCAACGACGAACCTGGGTGCGCAAATGGCAAAACGTTATTTTTTCGGATGAATCCACGGTCTGTTTACAGCATCATGATGGTCGCATCCGTGTTTGGCGACTTCGCGGTTAACACACATTGGAAGCGTGTATTCGTCATCGCAATACTGGCGTATCGCCCGGCGTTATGGTATGGGGTGCCATTGGTTACACGTCTCGGTCACCTCTTGTTCCCATCGACGGCACTTTGAATAGCGCCCGTTACATTTCAGATCTGTTACGATCGTTGGCTTTACCCTTCATTCGATCTCTGCGAAACCCTACATTTCAGACGGATAATGCACGACCGCATGTTACACGTCCTATACGGGCCTTTCTGGATATGGAAAATGTTCTACTGCTTTCCTGGCCAGTACATTCTCCAGATCTCTGACCAATTGAAAACGTCTGGCTAATGTTGGCCGAGTAACTGGCTCGTCACAATGCGCCAGTCACTACTCTTGATGAACTGTGGTATCGTGTTGAAGGTGCATGGTCATCTGTACCTTTCAACGCCATTCAAGCTCTGTTTGACTCAATGCCCAGGCGTTTCAAGGCCGTTATTCGGCCAGAGGTGGTTATTCTGGGTACTGATTTGTCAGGATCTATGAACCCAAACTGCGTGAAAATGTATTCACATGTCAGTTCTGGTATAATATATTTGTCCAATGAATACCCGTTTATCATCTGCATTTCTTCTTGGTGTAGCTATTTTAATGGCCAGTAGCGTACATTTGAAGTTTACCAAAAGTGAATCTAGAGACGAAGTCCGTATTAGCGCCAGATTCCAAGACAACTCTTGCGAAGATCCAATTTCCAATAGAGTTCTGAAGATAGGATAATCTTCGTCCGGAGGAATGAGTTGAGGTAATTGGAAAACAGAAGCGAACTGACGCTGGCTCGACTGCGCGTCTGGATATACCCGGCTCCAGCCAAAATGGTGTAAGAGTAGTGATACTTCTTGCAGTGCTCTTTGTTGCCTCTAGCTTCACCTGCAAGAAGTAGTGTACGTTAGATATATTATTGTTGATGTTGTCATCTTTGGCGTACTCGGAAATGGCTATCGTATGCTAGATTTGGCAGCTAAATGTGTGCAGTTTGAGGTACGCTTTCGGTGTAGGTTGCCAGGAACACTAGTCGGTTAAGCGATTTGTCGGCCTACAGACTCTATCTTGGTGCTGATATACTAGTCGCCTTCTTTCTCAACATCATGGTAGCGTTGAATGGAGTGGAAAGTAATCTGTTTATTCAATTTCGTATTATTATCATGGTGTTTTATGTGTTTTACCTTCTTAGATGTTCATTGTTTTTAATATCACCCTTGAAAGTTCTAACACAATAGCCTTTCACTAATGGCCTTTGATGTGTCAGGTGATGTAGTTTATATGATCTCACTTTAATTTTTCTTTATGCTCCAACTGGACCCGGTCGTTATTTAATAATCTACATCTACATGTTTACTCTGAAAATCACATTTAAGTGCTTGTCAGAGGGATTATCATAACGCTTTCATGATATTTTTCTACCGTTCCATTCTGCAATAACGCGCGGAACATCTAAATATTTTCGAGTTCGATCTCATTTCTCTTATGCATTACAATGATGTTTCGCTAACAGAATATGAGGATGCTTTTCTTTACTTCTACGGGATCTGCCAAAAATCTTGCTGGGGAACGGTTTTAACTGTGGTTTACGTTCTGTAAATCAGACTCGCAGTTATAATTATGTCGTGAACTTAATGATATGATGAGGTCATCGCATGTCCATGACGCTTGGACTTGCAGAGATCCTACACCGGTGCGGTTCACGTTATTTACAGCAAACTCTAGTAGAAGGTTGGCTCATTAGAGTAGTCAGTTTCTGTCAACTGAAGTCATTCCTTCCAGTTTCAACGTGCATTCTCAATGCTCTTTAACCACATCCTGAAGTCGGCTGAACGAAGGCATAGTAGGGATTTTTTTATGCTGTTGCACCATCTTTACTATAGTGCTCGGAATATCCCTTTTAGAGTTATTAATGTCCACAGAGTGAATGCGAAACTTCTTCAACTTAAATGCAATAATGGAAGTCGTTACTCCAACTTCCAGCTCTGTTCAACCCTGCTGGATGAGTTAGCCTCTCTATATCATCTTATCCGGCTTCGAAAGCCATCTCACGAATGTGTGTCTCACTACCTTTTGTTCTATTCACAGACATTAGTAGTCTTCTCAACCTGATATCACGCGTGAACTTTACCAGTATTTTTCCGTAGGTGATTTCAATTTTCTAGTATCCGTTGGTTTCACTTTTTTTCTTTACAGAGTCGTTAAGTCAGTTATTTAGGAAGAGAGTGCTCAGCACTCCATCGAGAGTGAGACTTGCTCTCCCACATCCAAATTGCGTGGCTTAGACGGTCTTGTGAAAGAATTTGCTTGGCCACCAAAGTCACCGATCTTAGCCCATTGGATTACTATTATGGGAAGTGTATAAGCGCAGAGTCGACACAGGAGAGGAACTTCTCGTAATTTTACATGCCGGTACTAAAATAAAGGAATGCAGAACTGATCTCCGATGGGCAACACAACACCTGTCTACAAGAGCAGCAAAATGCATTAATCTTGACGGTGGATTGTTTGAACATCTCCTTACACAATTCAACAAACAGTAACATAAATGTATGTTAATTTACTGTCACCTCGCCGCGCGAGAGTAGCAGCATGGTCTAAGGCATCATGTTACGGTCTGGGTGGCCGCTCCCTGCGGAGGTTCGAGATCTCCCTCGAGCATGGGTGTGTGTGCTGTCCTTAGTGTAAGTTTGTTTAAATAGTTTGTAAGTCTCAATTAGGTTTACAAATATTTCATTTACTGTCACCTGCACTTTTCCGGTCCCTAGTTGTTTTCATTGGTTTCCCCGGAAACATTTTGTTCAGAATCACCAGTAGTATTACCCCTCAAAGCATGTACCTGTTCACCTAACTTACCCTGTGTATAATTGAACACCGATGGACATGCTGCGGACTGGGTGGTCTCCTGCCGGAGGTTCGAGTCCTCCCTCGGGCATATATGTGTGTGTGTGTGTGTGTGTGTGTGTGTGTGTGTGTGTGTGTGTGTGTGTGTTCTGTCCACAGTGTAAATTAGTTTAAGTAATTTGTAAGTTTAGGGAGTGATGAACACAGTACTTTGGTCCAATAGGTTTACAAACAAAATACTGTTTGCAAAGGTCAGAGAGTAAATAAAAGGCCATAACGTCGTAGTATAGTTTGCCGATTTTTTGTATCTTGTTAACGAATATTTTGTTGTATAACAGAAAGGAAAATTTTAAACATGGCTGCAATTCAGCAACGGTGGAACAACAATCCAAGAGTCAACACAGTTTCAGCCGACCAGTTGCAGATGTAAACTATTTTATGCAACTGGTCGGCTGAAACTGTGTTAACAGAAAGGACATGTTCGATACTGGCACTACACTACATTTTCAGAAAGATTTTAATCTAAGCGAAGTCATGTAATTTTATAAAATTCAGTAGTGTTTGCTGATAATTTAAAGATGTACGCATCTACCCATTAAATATGTGGCCTCTCAGTTTATTTCATCACAGTATATGTTTTTAATTTCTTAAATAATTTAAAATGTTCAAATGTTTGTAAAGTTATGGGCCAAACTGCAGTGGCCATTGGTCCCTAAACTTACAAACTACTTAAACTAACTTATCGTAAGAAACACACACACGCACGCACACACACACACACACACACACACACACACACACACACACCATTGCTCGCGGGAGGACTCGAACCTCCGACGGCAAACGGCCGTGCGCACCGCAGCAAGGCGCTTTAGTGTGCACGGCTGTTCCGCCGCGGCTCTTCGATAAATAATAATGCAGAAACAGTGGTGATTGGTCAGTTTTTAACTTTGATATTCTAAACTTCCATTTGCATATTCAGCTAAAGATTTCATAGTAATTAATTTACTCTATAATTGGAACTGAAATTTTTGAACTATTTTGAAGTATAGAATTTGTAGTCAAACCAAAGCTGGATAGGTAGTTAGGTTTGGTGTGACAATATGTAATTTTCAATGACTCTGATTAATTAAAATGAACTCTAAAATCGTGTAACCTATGGATGAAAGACGTATGTCATCGAACAAAACTGGAAAATTTGCAGGTCCTGCTATTAGCGAACACAAAGTATCGACAGAAATTTACGATCAAGTGTTGAACCGCCTGACTGTATTGTGTGTCATACCAATCCTCTCAATCAATTACGATAACGGCCAGTTGAAGAAGCTGTGGGAAAAAATACTTTAGTCAGTGATATTATGTCTCACGATACATTAATCAAATTCCGTTTAATTGTTATTCAGAATATTACAACACAAATACGAGAACAGCAGTTACATCGCTACCGATCAGTTCAAAAAATGAAATCGACATGGTTGTAATTCTTTCTAGAAGACTTTAAAACTATCTAAAAGCTTTTTATGTTACACCTGTACTTTTTAGAGATTTTTTAACATTGTGACATATGAATTTTATCTGAGTCGTGCATAGTAATAAATGAAATACAATTTATTGTTTTTAAAGGAACTAAAATTAATAGAAACAATTTGGAAAAGGGAAAGTATGGGAAATAGGAGTACTACACTATCCCTCGACGTAACTCTAGAGCAAACACATCTGAAAGTGATTGGAGCAAGTTCCTGAAATTAGCTTGCCGAAGATAGTTGCATGAGTAAACTGCAGCAAATTTTTGATATAATGTAAACAACTCAGAAGTTACTTGCGGAAGTTACCTTGCTAGTGAACATACGCTTTTAAGCTGTTGGCATATGATGGTGCGATTTACCGTCTAGTAAAATTATCAGAAGATAAATACAAACTGCAAAATAATCTAGAAAAAATTGTATGGTCAAAAAGTGGCAGTTGATCGTAAACAGAGAAAGTTTTGTGGTTGTCTATAATAAATCTGTTAAATTTCGGTTAGACGACAAATCCCACATATCTCAAAGGTGTAATTTCAACTAAATACACTGTTTCAGTACTGCCCTTGCTTCTTCACTACTTCTCAGACTTGTTCATAGTACCGCAACCGTTAAAGATTTTTTCTTCTGGTATATTAACATCGGAATGCTGCTCTAACTTTAAGTTACTTGCTCTGAGCACATATATTTCGTAGTGTTCTTTCACAGTGTTATGGTTAGATACACACTGTGTGTTGTCCTGTGTCTTGTTTCCAGAAGCACAATAAGTTTTTTCTATCGTGGGGTTCTCAAGTCTTTTGTGTGAACTACGAGACACATGAATTCATGGACTATGCACATGTCACGAAATACTTTTTAACTACGAAAAGAGGTACTTTGCTTGCACTGTAGTCGCTTTACATAAGAGATAGTATACACTTTTCACGTCTACCATGCTGCCTTAAGAAAGTTACGCAAAAGCCGGGATTTGAAGTTCGAAAGTTTCTCATAGCGTAACACGGCATACACCTATTTGTGCTCCATGACTCATCTGAGACCGCCTATCATATATTATTTGACTCGGTTGGCGGTGCGATGTAACATATTACTTGATTCTTTAAACAGATATATATTGTGTTATCCTGAGGAGTGTATCTCTCTGGTATCATATCTCAGGTTGGCATTTTCTGCTTTACAGTGTTCTCAACGCCAGTTCCATCGAAGAAAGGAAGGAAGATTAAGGTTTACGTCCCGTCGACATCGTGTTCATTAGAGATGGAGCACACGATCGGGCAGTTTTTGTGGGGAATGGGGAAGGAAAGCGGCCGCTCTTTTTGAAAGGAACCATCGCGGTATAATGCCTGTTCCAGTCAATGGCGTGTGCGAATCAAGTGCCTTTAAGACCTCCGGCGCAAACTTACAAAAGACACCAGTGAGAATCTCAAACTGTATTTGATGACAAGAATTTTGGATGAGCGCGGCTGAAAGCCTATGTTTCCGACCTTAAAAAACGTAGCTGTTGTAAAATGTTCATGAGAATTAAGACTCCTAAATTATTTTTTATTACTCTAAAATTGACGTTATCAGTAATATTTGGCTAGAGTGTGAGTTTAAGAAATTAAGGTGATGCATTACCGAGATTCACGAGATATGACGTCATAAACAATGAGATGCGCGAAAAACTGCTGCATTTCGCGACAATGGTGCTCATCTTCTCCTAAGCCACTGGACCGATTTCAACCAAATTTGGTACACACATTTCTTACGGTGAGGTAACAACTGATGCAGGGTTAAGAATTACATACCACACATGGTTCAGAAGATATGACGTCACAAAAAATAGGAATAGCAAGAAACTGCCATATAATGCGGCAAAACTTTAAATTACGCTAGTACTTAGCGACTCTTGCAACAAACTTTATACATGATTTGAAACCTTTATTAAATTTTTTCTCGCTGACAATCATAGCAAAATAATGAAAGGAAAAAAATATACTCGCTTACTACTTTGCCGCTGTTTATGGAGTAAAACTACGGAATTCGGTATGAACGTTAAAATTTATAATTTCTACACTTCTAATTGTAGCTGGAGGAAATTTTACAGACAGTATACACGCATATAGTTGAGTGTACCTTTAAAATTGTATCACAGTACGATACGTAGTTCATGAGATATGAGCACATAAACAGTAATGTTCATGGAAAACCGCCCCATCAAGCACCAAGCCTTAAATTATTACTTCTTTACTACAAATTGTATTCCCAAGAGATTTTACAGACATTAGCCCTTGTACAAATGACTATGTACCTGAAAAATGGCAGGAATAAATAAATAAATACCCGGGCAACGCCGGGTTTTCAGCTAGTTTCCTATAAACAGACGACAGCTTGCACAATTCCTGAAACCTACTGTTATTTTGGACTACACAAACTTTATGGGAGGAATGGGCAGTACAGTAGCTGCTATGGTTTTACAAGGCGGTCATGCAAGTGGTGGAAAAAATTCTTCTTCTGGTTGACTGAAGTTGCAGTTGTGAACTGATATTCTTAACTCAGCAGATAAAACGGAATCTGGAGAACAGCTGCAAACTCACCTTACCTACACAAGAAATATAATCAGATAGCTCGTCTGCCAGTTGAGAAATACAAATGCAAAGAAAAGAAACAGACCATCATCGTCTGACACCGAGGAAAGACTAAATGACAAGATGCATTTTATACGGCAAAACGAAAAAAAGTCCACAAAGGGTTGCTTAGTTTGCAGCAAGCTCAAGGAGAAAGGAGGAAGAAGAGATATAATATTCTGTTGTGAAACATAAACGAGTAAGCCTGGACTAAACCCAGGAGAATGTTTCAAGAAGGATTACGCAGAAAAGAAAGCCGCGATGGAGTGGCCGAGCGTTCTAAGGCACCTTGCTGCGGAGCGCGCGGGTGCTCGCCGTCGGAGGTTCGAGTGCTACCTCGGGCATAGGTGTGTGTGTGTGTGTGTGTGTGTGTGTGTTGTGTGTTGTGTGTATGTGTGTTGTCAATAGGTTAGTTTAAGTTTAACTAGTTTGTAAGTCTAGTTAAGTCCCATAGATATTGAAAAAAAATGTACACGACCATAAACAACCAAAAATTTAGCTTCAAAAACTCATGTAAAAGAAAAATTCATCAAGTGACTTCACATTGCATTATTCTTAATAGTAGTGTAATTCATCGAAACCGGTGTAAAATAAGTAATGGCTGGGAAGAATGCAGTGAGTATAAATTGGAAAGGGTTAACCACTCTTAAAGGCTGTGTGCACACAGGATTTTTGTTTTGTACAGATCTAAGGCAAGAACCCTCTCGAATTATATAAGTTTCTTTAGCCTCGTTGTATAATCAATATTGATAAATGGTTCTTCCATTTTCGTTTTCGTTTATTTATGTAACGCCCAGAAATAACGTTATTACGTCGCTGTGATCCTTCGATTTCCACTCCTGACGATACGGTCGACCTCGTGGTTTCACCCGTTCCACGATGAGATGTATCTCGCGCTAGACTTGTACTCCTGTTCCTTTCGCGGCGGACAATAGTATGGCAAAGTCTCTTCCCAATTATGTAAGACCTCCACGTATAATTTATATAAAAAATGTTTCTTCAGTTTTCGTGTCGACGTATTTATATGAGATGCCTATCCAGCTCAGAAGTTGTGTTAACCCTTTCCTTCCCGACGGGACTTAAAAAGTCCCTGCCAATTTACAGCGTTATAAAAGAAAATGGAAGCTTATGTCTGACTTGTGTTCCTGACGGGACGATAGGGTCCCTCTGATGTATGGTATGAAATTCGCTGGCTGAGATTTTTCAATATATCTACTCACAGAGAGCAATGAACAGCAGTCTTGTGTGCGACATCGTCAGGCGAGTTTTGTTGTCACAAGATGACGCTGTTTTGTCTTCTCACGTTGGTAATCTGGTTTTGTAGTGTTTTAGTTAATGGAAACTTATCCTATTCAAGGAATAGAGCTCTGTTTATTTATATAGCGTTCAAAATTGTGCCAAAGGGATTTTGTGCACGTTATTTTTGTAGTTATCTTTGTTACTATTGTGACATTACAGATACAGGGTGGAAGCTGATTGTTTCCATGTGAAAGGTGGATTTTGCCAGGCTGTTGGGTTCCCCAGCCGGCCGGGTAACCGTTTGAACCTACTGAATGGACAAGTAGTAAGGGTTTCCCTAATGTGCTCGGAAACTGGAAGCGCTCTTGGCTGAGCGAGGGCGTCTATTCCAGATTGCAACTGAAATACAATATAGCTACAAACATTGTTCTAAAAATCATATAAAATCAGGGAATGATCATACGGCAAATATAATTATATGAATGGATTCAGGAGACTTGGGAGAATCAAGCGCCGTAATTACAATTTCAATATCCCTTACAGATAAAAATACGATAAATTTCAGTACTATAATCATATTATTATAAGACTTATATTTACAATTATTGATACATAGTTTTGTCAGTAACAGATTAAGAAGCAAATGGGCAGCATTGCACCACGCTACCTATCTAAAAATATGTATCACGTTATTTCCGTATTCTTTCAGTAAACTTTGTATACTCTCTTATTCTGCTTTTCGTTGAGGTAATAATATTCTTGTGTCAGAACATAGATGCCACCACAGAAACACAAAACATGAACCCAGAAAAGCGCATTACATTTATATATGGGTTTTATTGTATTTACTATTATTCTTAGTAACGTTCGTTTTTTATGTTGTAGACTGCCACTTAAATATTTCATAGCCGACTAAAAATAGTAGATATGCAGCAGATAATTGATATATAGACAATTATAATTATTTGTGGACAAGAACTGAATCTGAATATATTTGTATAAAAAGCCATGATAAATTAAATATTAACTGTGTAACTGTATTTCGACGGCGGCAGTATATTTGAACTGTAGACGCTACGCGTAATGGCTATCTGAGCAAAGAGGTTCAGTCTCAACCGTTTTTTAGTATTGATAAATATATATTTGTTTGTTAAATGTAAACTACATTTGTAGGGAGGTGGTCAAAGCATTTACTTCTGTGATATTCAAATGTATAATATTTTGGAAGGGAAATTATATTTTAAAGATGAGGCGTTAGGTTCCGCGGAAGGATACAATTTTTGGAGCAGAGAGAGCACGCTTTCGAACACTTGGGAAGAGACTCGTAACTTGGGCGTGGCGGTGAAAGGTTGTGACGCTGGACGGTCTGAAGCCGCGTTACGAACCTGTGATTTGAAGAGATAGGCATATGTGGCCTTAGAACTGTAGAACTTAGTCTCTGTTTGAAAAGTGATAAACTATGCACGATAGCAGGGCTGTGGAACTGTAATAATTCAGCAATCATGTACTCGTGTGATTACAAACTGTGTTTTATAAAAATAATTCTTTAAATCGCGGATTAATTTGGAACTTTTACTCTCGAATGAGTGTGATACTTATTGTGCCTCTCATGAACAATAGTTGGGGAAATATTCAGTTATTTACCGATGTATAAAGTTGGACCACCTCCGCATTTTCATGTCCAGAAAGAGAAATAAACTCTATTTATAAAGAATTACTTCGTGAGTGAACCAATTCTTTATCTTAGAATCCATTTTGTTGGTTTTTAAGAAGTTTATGTTTGTTCAAATATATTTTCATGTCATAATATGCAAATTAATAGACTATGTACAGAGACAACGAGTCATAAACTTTTACTACCCGAATTATGTTTTGCCCATGTCTTATTGGTGAGAAACGATCAGTAGTAAAAAATGGTTGTAGTTTAATTTTCTTTTGTTTACAAGATGGAAAATATGAGTTCAGTTCCGGGATAACTACAGTTTCCTATTTTTCCCCCTTCAGATCATCTAAAATGGCAATTCGATATAAAATTTTTGTTATGTGTTTATTGCTGGTAAATCCTTCCTTGTGTTAAAATTCAAATGTTTGTTAAGCTTAAGGGATTTAACTACGGGGTCATCAGTCCCTAAACTTACAAACTACTTATGAACTACCTACAACTAAAGACGGCACAAATATCCATGCCCGATGGAGGATTCGAACCCCCGACCGTAGTGTCCGTGCAGACCGTGACTGAAGCGCCTGTCCCCTCGGCCACCGCGCCGGCTCCTTGTGTTAACAGAGGTAAACATTTCATAATGTATCCATATTGCATTATATCCTCTTGGACTTTGAAATCCCATATTTTAATTTTTTTGGCATCAAATAAGGAAAACAAAAATGTTTGCATACACTAATATTCTTTTATTCTCTTTTGTATTAAATAAATAAATAAGTTATGTGCTTTAATATTCGATAGCTTGGACAGGAAAGAGTTAATTTTATTATAGTGCTTACTGGATGACTTGAAAATGGGCAAAATATTTCGGAAATCGGTTGTCATTAATAAATTCAAATTCTGTGCAACGGTTATTTAAAAAAATCGTTAGACCCTTCTCTGTAGTCTATACAAGTACCCCTTGAGACACGTACCACTTGTGATATGACAGGATCATATAAAAGGTAACGAGTAAAAGATGAATCGCTGTAACCAAACAGTAGGTTCGTTAGTACCATAGAGACCGCCACCAAAGAAAAAAAGTCAACTTTCTACGTGTCTGCAAGCGCATCATGCCTGATGGTTGTTAGATATTCATTATAATCGGCTGGTGACAGAATTCGCACATTCTATATAGGGGAAAGGAGGGTAAGATGACGACAGTAAGCTTCATAATTTTATTTATCCTCTTATTGTAGACCACACGCCTACAAGAATACTTCAGAGAAACTATAAGAGTTTTGTTTCTGAATGTAATATTTATGGCGATTTCTGAGCGTTTTTTCAAATGATGTCGAGATCGTCACCTTACCCTCGTTTGTGGGTTAGTTGACGAATGCCGGCGGGTAATTTGATGAAGGAAAACACAATTGAATAAATATAAAACTAATTTTATTTTAAGCACAAAAGTGGCATAATTTGCTATGCACTTCGTATCTGCCGCAGCTTACGAAGCAGCATGGCCCAATTTACGCCAGCATAAGCAACCGCACAAAGTCCCTAATATACCGCAGTCAGTGCTGATTTCACAATGTTCTCTGTAGCGAAATCATGATAAGGGAGTGCCCCATCACATTTGTTCTTTTTTTCTTCTCCTCTCAGTCCCCTATTTGTCGTTCAATTCTTCTGCCTTTTTCTTTTTATTTCTTTTTGTACAGTTTGGCTTCTGTGATACGTAATGAGCGCAACTTTTTCCTCTGCTTCCTCTTCGAAGTTGCATAGACCACTGCGCCATTCTGTGTCTCCAGCACAATGGTCATCGATTCCTGTGGCCATTGCTGCTTTTTGGCACTTAATTTGTACTTATAAACACACGCTCAGTACTGCGAGTTAGTATGATAAGCTCATTAAAATGATTTACGAATCCTTTGGGAAACATTACGAGTCGTCATCTTGTCCGCCCAGTAAATTCGACAACTGACCCGAAACGGCCATTCATAATTTAAACTAAAGAACAACACTTCATTACATTTTTGGAGTTTAATGTATACATAGAAGAAACAGCGTCGTTTATAGTTTACGAAAAACTGAAACCAATTCGGAAAAATTTACCTCACGTGTTCCAGATGCTATTTCCATGCACTGAAATATTACAACCTCTTGTGCGTAAACATAAACAAGAGCGTGTCATTGCTGAACGATGTCGGTGGGCTTTAGTAAATATTGTAGCACACTTAGAGTGCTAATCGACAGCAAGGCAAGACCTTCATTTCCTGCTCTTTCTCGATAATCACATTAAATTAATGATCCGTCATCTTAGATTCATCTTACCCAACCTTCCCCTAGGATTTTTCGAGCCAACTTGTTCATTATTTCACTTATAATGGTAGTAGTCTGCATGAAAATGTATTCAATTTTAAATATTCTGCTGTAAAAGCTATCAGTAACAGGGTTCTGGGTCTTGTATGTAAGTACCACATCACAGTTTAAATAGCAGTATGTCACGTTAACTATTTTTTGTCTTTAAAGAATTACCAGTACCTGGACTATTTTTTTAATACTGAAAATATAAGATGCGGTACCTCAAGATTCTTCAGGAAAAAATTTTCTTTAGTCGTTAGGAGATATTCAAAAGCAATTATACATGACGAAACACGCGACGAAACAATCTACATTCATACCACTGGACGACGTTTAATCACAAACCGTCTGTCGTTTTAATGTCGACTATTTGACTACAAAAGAGAAACTATTGTCGTTTTGTAACAAAATCTTCATTGTGAAGAACTTGGTAGTTGGAATAAATAATCACATTACTACTTACCATGGAATGTTAGTAATCTACATCTACATCTGTATCTACATGGATATTCTGCAAGTCACATTGAAGAGCATGGCAGAGGGTTCATTGAAACACTTTTATGATATTTCTGTATAGTTCCATTCTCTAATAGCTCTCGGGAAAAAGGAACACCTAAATCTTTATGTTTTCGATCTGATTTCTCTTATTTTATTGTGATGGTCGTGTCTCCCTATGTACGTGGGTGCTACCAATATATGTTCGCATTCTGAAGAGAAAGTTGGAAAAAGAAATGTCGTAAATAGATCTCACCGCAACAAATAACGCCTTTATTTCAATGATTTCCACCCCAACTCGTCCATCATTTCCGTGAAGGTCTCTCCGCTATATCGCGATAATACAAAACGAGCTGCCCTTTTCTGAACTTTCTCTAAATCTTCCGCTAGTCCCACTTGGTGAGAATCCCATAATGGGCAGCAATACCAAAATAGGACGTACAAGTGTTATGTAGGCAGTTTCTTTAGTAGTACTGTTGCATCTTCTAAATGTTCTGCCAATGAAACGTAGTCTTTCGTTCGCCTTCCCTACAATATTTTATGTGTGTTCTTTCCAATTTAAGTTGTTTATAATTGTTACTCCTAGGTATTAATTTGAATTGACGGTCTGCGTGTTTGACTGATTTATTGTGTAACTGAAGTTTAACGGATTCTTTTAGTGGTCATATGGATGACCTCACACTTATTGTTAAGGGTCAATTGCGAATTTTTGCACAATGCTGATATTTAAATCATTTTGCAGTTGATTTTGACCTACTGATTACTTTAATAACCGATAAATGACAGCAGTCTAAGAGAGATACTCAGACTGTCTCCTAAATCGTTTATAAAAATAAGGAGCAGAAGGGGCCCTATAACAGTTCCCTGGGGACCATCAAATATCTCTTCAGTTCTACTCGATGACTTACCGTTGATTACAACTCACTGTGTTCTTTCTGACAGGAAATCACGAATCCAATCGCACAAATGTGGCGGTATTCCATAAGCACGCAATTTGATTAAAAGACGCTTGTGAGGTACAGTGTCAAAAGCCTTCCGGAAATCTAGAAATACGGAATCTATTTGAGATCCCTTGTCGATAGGATTCATCACATCATGTGAGTAAAGGGCTAGTTGTGTTTCACAAGAACGATACTTTCTGAATCCGTGTTGAGTATGGGACAATAGGTCGTTCTCTTCGAGATAGTTCATACTATTTTAGGAAAGTATATGTTCTAAAATCCTGCTGCAAGCCGACGTCAACGATACTTTGTCCTAAAACACAAACAAATTAATTTTGAAATGTAAGAGTCTCCTAGTGTCGTAGGTTGCTACATTGTATAACAATAACTGGGTTTTGCACTTTCGATACAAAATTAAATCGCGTCATATTAAATTCGATCTGTAGAGAATAAAAGTCTCGGATTACTGGATAAAGTGTTATGTTTGTGCCATCAAGTCTGGAATATCCAGAACTTCTAGGAACCAGGAATTACGACAGTGCTCGCTTGTGAAAATCAATTAGACATATTAATAGCACGTTGAATGATCAATCTTTTACATAAAATATTTTTCTATGCCCTCTATTATGGATAACCTCCATCCTATGCAGGACGTATTTCCGTACCATTACAATACATTCCCATTGCGTTCAAAATTCAATGAAAAACATAATAAATACTTTTAATATGCCTTTGGATTGTGTATTTGGTACAAACACCAGTGTTGTTGGAAAGAGCGGCGGTCCGAGGATAATAGATGAAATATAATAATGAAAATGCAAAAGAAAGTTTCATTTTTATGTGATATTCTTGTAAGTAAATCGTTGCATATACAGTCATATTTTTGTTCTGTCTTATCTGGATGAAATGTTAAGAACCAAAATTGATTGTTTGTGTGACTCAACTTTATCTCTTCTCTGTATTCCTCTCTCTCTGTCTCTCTCTCTCTCTCTCCCACTCCCCCTCTCACTCCAAATCTCTCATCTCTGTCAGCAGACCTTCCTTGGTATACCACTGTGTCGTGGTTTTAGCACGTAGTGCTTCATCTACTGCTTCGATGGGTGCCGGATTTTGATTTGTTCTTGGCTTTGTTTTTATTATCTTGACGTGTGGGTGTCATCTTCTGTTTTTAAATATACTTTTTGTCTTCTATTATCTGAAAAAGTATATAAACGGTCTGCTACTTCTTCCCTCGCATTTATTCATGCATATGGCTGCGGAAGATTTTTCTGTGGTAGGAGCTCCATTAAGGGAGATTTATCTTCCGAGCTAAAAAAAAAAAAGTAACATTTTGGTTGCGAAATTCTTATGAAATGACAGTTCATAAGTGGAGTAATTAGTTGGCTGTCACAATGCGAAACGAACAACTAGATTAATGACTTACGATATCTCTATGGATGTAAATGATTGTTCACATAACTCCTCTCATTCATAAGATAGCTTCACAGCATTACTCGTTCAGCGAGGGGATGAACTTCAGCTATTAAAGCGAAATAAAATTTTTACGTTCCTTTGGTTTCATTTCATGTTACATTCTGCAGTCTCGTACTTCGCGTTTTCTGGTGTTTTCCTTTGAATATACTTGCGAGTTTATTTTTCAGAGTATACGAGAATAAAAAAGGAACGACGTGATGTACTAATGAAATTAGTTACATTAGTTAGTTACATTTAGTTACATTAAAATCCACAAATACAATTTACTGTCTTCTCTTTCAACTACAGGCTTTAGATACACTTTTCCTCATGAGCCACTGCACACTTTTCCGAAGGGCTTCTGAGGACTATATTGCTTTACACAAAACAATTGTTTGTGTCTGGTTAAAGGAGGAAAAATATTTTCGTGAATTCAGGACGTAATGAGTCCAAAGAGACAAATAAGTAACGTATACTGATTTTAAAGAGTATTATTTTTGAATGATATTTAGTTTCCTAACATTTTAAGGTGAAACAACTATATTTGCAATAAACAATATGGAAATTGAAACACCAAGAAGCTTACATATAACTTAAATAAACTACATATTGTGTGCATTTTTATTCGTGCCATATTTTCCTATTAAAAAGAAACAAGAAGTTACATAAGACGTTACTAGTTACTTAAAGTTTACAAGTGGTGTAAGTGCATACAAATGGGCAACCTCCACGGCATTTGGAGTTAGCAGAAGGAGATCTGTTCCGGTGAATGTCACGTGTCGGAGCTTAAAAGAGCCAGTGGTCAGTGATTTGCGCTTCTCCGCAGTTTGTTTTAGGGCAATCTAAAGATGTTCTAAAAACTGAAGAACATTTTTTCGAACGGTAAGTAATATTTTTTTTTTCATGGACAATTAAAAAAAAACCATACAGAGATCAGAGGTTTAATACTGACTTTTCTTGCTTGACGATTTTGCAAGAATATTTTAATGGAGGCATGTTGGAGGAGGAGGAGGAGGCAGATTTGTGTTTAACGCCCCGTCGACAGCGTGGTCATTGGAGGCGGAGCTTATGTTCGGGTTGATTGGGTAAGGATGGAGAAGGAAATCGTCCCTGCCCTTTGAAAGGAACCATCTCGGCATTTGCTTGCAAAATGTTCAAATGTTTGTATAGCTTATGGGACTTAGCTACGGGGTCATCCGTCCCTAAACTTACAAACTACTTACGAACTAGCTAACACTAAGGACGACACAAATATCCATACCCGAAGACGGATTCGAACCCCCGACCGCAGTGGCCATGCAGACCGTGACTGGCACGCCGCACTCCCCTCAGCCACCGCGGCCGGCATTTGCTTGCAGTGATTTAGGGAAATCACGGAGGCATATTGGAATCGTGCAAAGAAATCTGAGAGAAGAGAAAAAAAGTTGGGTGTAGTCCTCAATTTAGGTTTACCGTGCAAATTGGCGCCACGCAAACTCAATGGACATGCATCTGAAGGACTGTGGTCTCAATTACCGTTCGGCCATACAGATTTAAATGTTCTGTGGTTTTTCTAAATTCCTGACTGTAAATCGTGATACTGACTTTGAACAGGACACGCCTGAATTCCTTCCCCATCCTTCGCCGAACTTGTTTTTTGTCTCTCATTGGACTCATCTGTGACGGAACATTGAACTTTAAACTTCGCCTCTTCATTTCGAATGAAGTTGCGTATTTGAAGGATTATTTAGAGATCTGAACGTTATCAATCTGGGCATGTCCCATATCTGCTATCCATGGTCTTGTGACGTACCCTTGTTTTATATTTATTAAATGTTTGTTAAACTTTGCCTCTTCCCTTTTTTTGTCTTCTTGTCCCCGGGCCGCCTACACAAGCGCTGAGCTACTTCCAGCTGGCTCCCACTGATTGACAATAACACGTATTGTGGGATAGGCTTGCATATTTTGTAGGTTTTATCTTACAAGAGCATATATAGTGGTTCCGAAATAAGTGAAAGAAGTCGAAAATAGATTGAACAAGGACCATTAATTAATAACGGCTGGCAACGGATAACGCATCTTAAAGTTAAACCAGTGTATGCTATGCAAGAAGGTGTGGCGCATTTGTTTTTTACTGGATATAAATTAACGCCACATTTATATATACATCACCTATTGTAGATGTTCAGTGGTCTCGAAGATCTTGTAGCTCGCCTGCCGTTAACACATTACAAAATTATGTTGTGACGTCGGGTTCTTGGCTAATCAGGAAACTACATTTATGACTCTTTCATTTGATTTTTAAGTATGTTTATTCATCCATTTCTGACAAAGCAATTTCACAACACACTTCCATACTAATAAAATGTTACTTCACAAAGACTGCCATAATACTCCCGCCTCCTTCAGACTCACTACAGAGACTCTCTTATACTGACCCAGTTCGCGCCAATTCGCGCGTATAAATACACTCTAGTTTTTCTAGAACCTTCTAGAACACGGAAGTACAACATTTAAATATTTAACAATTTGTTCAATAAACATTAATGAATCCTGCTTTACGCAAATATACACAAAACTATGACAGCTGTAATAAACATATTTCCATATCAAAATGAAATAATACAAAGGAGCGTAAGTAAACAACAATTAGTGCAGTGTTAATATATGTTTACATTGTTACGACTTTCAATAATTAATTAATTAATTTGTTAGCAGACCCTAGTAATGCAGATGATGATTAAAATGATTTGACAGAAGCGCTATAAAATGCTTATGTAATATAAACATGAAATGTTAGGTTACAATACTACGACCAATTATGGTATTGAATACTTCAGTTATTTAAACAAGCGGAACCCTCCTGGCTAAATATATTACAAAGGGATACGTCCAATTTTATACCCAGGACAAGTTATATGAATTATATTACACATTATAATCCCATCCAAAAAAGGTGGACCGGAGGGGACAAATTAGTATTATGATACAAATATACATGTAGCTTTTAAATATTGAGATTTATTCCTTTCCACGAATAAATTCAGTTAACACAGACATAATTATTAAGCATGGTATGTATCAATGGTGGTTTGAATAACCTTTTGGTTCTTAAACAAAACAGTGAACAAATCAGATCCTTTACAAAACTATGCCAACTTTGGTTGTTCAACATTACCTGGTCTCACACGCACAAGATGATTACAAGTTAATTTTATTTCATGTCACACGAGGGAAACGGGATGGAAGAAAAATGCACTCAACAACACTGTTAAACACTCTCATGCGCGCATGCACTTGCCTTGTGTCGTACTCTCAGCAACCTAAATACATATTGAGCACCAGCTGGTGCTGTTGTTGTTGTTGTGGTCTTCAGTCCGGAGACTGGTTTGATGCAGCTCTCCACAATACCCTATCTTGAGCAAGCCTCTTCATTCCACATAAGAGCGACAACCTACATCTGTCTGAATCTGCTTACTGTATCCATCTCTTGGTCTTCCCCTGCGATTTTTTCCTCATACACTTCCCTCCAACGCTAAATTCACAATTCCTTGATGTCTAAGAACGTGTCCTACCAATCTATCCCTTCTTTTAGTCAAGGTATGCCAGAAATTCCTTTTCTCCCCAATTCTGTTCAGTACCTCCTCATTAGTTACGTGATCCACCCACCTAATCTTCAGCATTCTTCTGTAGCACCATATTTCAAAAGCCTCAATCCTCTTCCTGTCCGCACTGTTCATCGTCCTGCAAGACGCAGCCATCAGATGAATGGAAAGAAACACATTACGTGCGCTGCTTCATAATGTGCAAAGTTGGAGAAGACTCAACTCTGATCTAATGCGAGTGCAAAGAGATCCCTCAGAATCACACTCAGTAATGTCTCTCAAAGTCGTTAAAATTTAGGAAAATATTACACACGCAGCAATAACAAAAGGAAACACATAAAGATAGCTGTTGGGCATCAGCACAGCCAACCACGAAATTTCAGCGTGGACTTACTACCCACGGGCTGACTAAACTATCTTACGAAGAAAACGGACTAAATTATTACAAATTCCCCATTGAATGTAATATGATACGACAGCATTTTTAATACTGAAGCTATTACAACCAAACGCAAGAGCATCGGGGCTCATTTACTGTGACTGTTCATTGTTTATCTAGTCCAAACTAGATAAAGAAACGTACCCAAAAATTTTAATAATTCTACAACAAAATGAACATCAACCTGAAGATACCTCAACTGGTAAGCATTAAACCAAAGCCGTATCTGTAAGGGGAAAGATTTTATAACGACCTTGAGACTACACCATCTGTGAAACACTGTAGTCACTTTGTGCGCCCATTTCACTTGGAATTTCACGATTAAGAAACTTTCTTTCGTGAAACTTTTGCTTCTACTATAAAAGCTGCCCTTTGACCGTCGTTTGGAGCCACATACTATTAATTTCCCGCATTTCTTATCCAGATTTCAGCAAGTTGGCGGAGCAACCGCCACAGCGTCCGTCCGTCTCCAGAGGCTCCTCCCGACCAGGATCAGAATGACTACCGGACTCTCAAACGGCCGCCCAAAATTCAAGCTGCCCGAGAAGGCGCACGCTGATTGGTCGTGACAGGCGCGCCCAGAGGGCAAGTTCCTTTCGCGAATTCGCGATCTTCGACCTGTCCAAGATCGACCAGAGGCATAGCTTGCGAATTCTTTGCACTACTCACCAACTGTTATCTCTGCTGGCGAAAGGAAAACACTTGCAAACTACTACCACCACCGCACGTCTATCCCATCAATTACTCTACAGGGGAGAAAACATGCAAGCACTTTCTCACACACCCTGTGGCGGGAAACAAGGAGTGTGACACGAATAGTTGTTGGAGAAATAAAGTGAAACCAAATTTGCCATCTCCACTTCTACATCAACGCCTGGGTCATATCGCAAGAAAAACCACCGAATAATGTTCAGATAAATTAAGTATTGTTTAACTGTCAATGAAAACCACTAAATCATGTTCATATCAATTAAGTTTTGTTTGTTAATGCAAATATTAGTTTAAGTGGTCCTGACAAGAGCAAATGAACACAAAAAATGGCAATCAGGGCGGGTAGAGCAATGAGGCGATACAGCAGTAACGTCTCAGTTTCACCAAATAACTGATCATCGTAAATATCCAAAAGCTAGGAGATGTACGTAACTTTTTAAAAATTACTTGTCATCTTCATCTTCTCTCCAAGGGTTAAGCAGTGTGCGTCTTCTAACTTCACATGGTCGGTCGTTCAACATCTCAACCTTCCAAGGGCTTGTACTCGTTTAGTACAATTGGAAATCTGAGTGTTCTGCAGTTGCTTTTTGTCGTGGAAGTTTTGTGTTGTCTGGCCACAATCATTTTTAATGCTCATTGGTCGTTGTCATCTAATATCGGGTTTCACACACTATTCATCTTTCGCCAATGATACTACCACGATCCAACGATCCAGTCGAGCGTCAGTCCTGATGAAGATGATCGAATAATGTTCGACGATCCGGCTGACGCTGCGGCGGATTAGCCGTACGTACTAGAACGCCGTGCTGCGGTGCGCGCGGCCTTTCGCCGTCGGAGGTTTGAGTCTCCCTCGGGGTTTGAGTTGGCTTTAGGTTAGTTTAATTGAGTCCGATAGATTTACAAACATTTGCACGTTTGTTCCGGCTGACGCCTACCCGAGGATTGTTTCGTGTGCATCCTTAAAGCAGCCAATACATTTTGCAGCCCCATACATAAACTGCTTGTCGGCCTCCTCTGCATTGTTGAAACAATGCATACTGCTCGAGATCAGTGTGGGAAATAATGAATACAGCTAGCGAAACGCTTGTAAACAGCGCACTCTTTAGCGCTTTCTACCGGCTCAAGGCCTCATTACCCACCACACATTCCTATACGAAATCTGATTATTTCGGTCCCCTCCACCGGCCATTTCATTTTCCACATATATTTTAGGACCATCCTGTATAATGAAGTGGCATGCAGTGGCATGCACATAAACTTTTAAAGCTAAGCATTACCACTCTACAGGCATTCAATTTACGAGGGTAAGTCAATTATTATCCTCAAAGTAGTCATAAAATTTTATTGTAATAAAATACGAAACTTACAAGAACATCATTTTTCGACATAGTATCCTTGCTTTTCAATGCATTTCGTCCATCGCTCTACAAGCTTCCTTATGCCCTCACAAAAGAAGGTTTTCGGTTGAGCTGCGAGCCAGGAATGCACCGCTTCCTTCACTGCTTCGTCCGAATCAAATCGACGGCCCCTTAATGCCTGTTTGAGTGGACCAAACAAGTGATAGTCAGAAGGGGCAACATCGGGACTATATGGAGGATGATCCAGTACTTGGAATTTGAGTTTCTGGAGAGTTTCAGCAGCGTGGACAGCAGTATGCGGAGGGCATTGTCGTGCAACAACACAACACCTTCTGACAGCAATCCTCGGCGTTTGCTTCGAATTGCAGGCTTTAGCCTGTCAGTAAGCATCTCACTGTAACGTACACTGTTTGTTGTTGTGCCCCTTTAACCTACGCGGGCAGCAAGTAGGGCCGGGCCACGCTCCGACGTCTATTCAATGTGGTGACGTCTTCCTCCTGGGGGGCGGGTGTTTACCCGCAACATCGATGTCAACCATCAGCGAGCACTGGCTGTGGGATGCAGTGCTGGTGTTCAAGTTCCTTTGTTACGTCTCCCCAGGAAGGCTATGTCGGATGGACGCATGATATTGGAGTTGTTCATCTAACTACCCTGTTTACAAGGGAGGAAAAATGTTCAAATGTTTGTAGAGCTTATGGGACTTAACTACGGGGTCATCAGTCCCTAAACTTACAAACTACTTATGAACTAAGGACGGCACAAATATCCATGCCCGAGGGGGGATTCGAATCCCCGACCGTAGTGGCCGCGTAGACCGTGACTGGAGCGCCTCAAGCCCCTCGGCCACCGCGGCCGGCTTACAAGGGAGGAGATCGCAGTGCCCAGCTCCTGCGACACATTTGAGATAAGTACCTTCCTTACACCGTCCACCTGGCTGTTGGGGACTGATGACCTCGCTGTTTCGTCCCTCATTTCCATCAACAATATATATATATAAAGAAGTAAAGCAGTCAACAATCCGAAGATTGGTTCGAACACCACAGTGCTTTACTAGGCATGGTCCTGTTTGGAGGTGGTATGCCGTTGCCTTCCTCCGACTTTCGAACTGACTTACCCAGCCAGTTATAGGGGGACCTACAGTTTAACGTAGGTTCCGAAGCACGGTGCTACTCGGTATTTTTCACATGAGCAATACTGCCAGAGGTGAAAGAAGTGGAAAGTTACAGATAAAAATCCTAGGACCTGGCGGGGATCGAACCCGCGACCTTTGGATTTGTAGTCTAGCACTCTACCACTGTGCAACTGAGGCGCACACACACATATACTATGGGACTTAACTACGGGGTCATCAGTCCCTAAACTTACAAACTACTTATGAACTACTTACAAACTAGGACGGCACAAATATCCATGCCCGAGGGCGGATTCGAACCCCCGACCGTAGTAGCCGTGCAGACCGTGACTGGAGCGCCTCAGTCTTCTCGGCCACCGCGGCCGGCTTTCCATCAACACACACACACACACCTGGCTGTTGTCTATTCCATTTGTGGTTGTCACGTCTTGAAGTTCTTTCTTGCGTGGGTCCGTGATTTTGGTGTTCTGTTAGTGATTGATTAGGATTCGTGCGACGGAACCCACCCTTTCGACTTTCCTTAACGTCTACGACTCATTATTTACTATTTGTATTACTAAGAATTCAAAGTTGAGAGTGAGTGAGTTCACTTGCTCGTTATCGTCTATTTCAAATTGCTAAAGCACTGATTATATGGTCTCTAAGGGTGTCTGGGGTTTTAACTGGTGGTTTTTCCCGTCTGCTACTTCGTTGCCTACCCGGAGAGCAGGCGTAATTCAAGGTAGTACCCTTTTCCCTCCGCCGGGTATCCTGCCTACCCTGTGGTTTTATTGTATCAGTCCCTGAAATTCACATTTGTTTTTCACATACCTTTCAGCCTTTCATTCCTTACTTGCATCCATTTGGCCGTAGTGACCTAGTGTGTGTTATCGCTAGCCTGAGCCATTGTTGCTTCATTTGTATAAATAGGGCCCTGAAGGTGATACCAGTCTGAATGAAGGACGATCATTTTAATGTAAGTAATCTTGTTACTTGCGAGTCATCTTTTAAAAATTAAATTGTGCGTTAGGTCTAGGTGTCGTGTTGCAAGGAACGCGTTGCAAGGAACGCTTTTGAAGTAATATCTGTACTTGAGGGGCACTTGTATTTTAACATGTAATTTTTAGCTTCCTTGCCCCAAGTTGCATTTTGAGATTACATCTCCTCTCAAATAACATTTCCGTTAGATTTAGATTGTATAATTACCTCTGAGTTTTGATTAGAATTGGCAAAATATCTAAGAATGAATTTTTTAAACTCTGTTTGGAAACAAGCCTTCAGCAAGTAACTTGTTCTCTTGAGTTTCTTTTGCCTGTTTTAAATAAAAGAGTGATCGTAAACACGGACTATCATTGGTGTACCCTCCCAGTCCTTCCATGTCCTCTCAGTTTTATTATTAAGTAAAATAAATTTAATATTTTAAAACTCCACCAATCCCGTCCCACATTATTATCGGTAAAAGAATAGCGATTTCTTCATACTACGCAATGGATTCAGTAATTTTATGGAACATAATGGAGAACAGCGATCTTAATGTAACGGCTACAATTAAAATTAAAAAGAAAAACGAGTCCAGATCGAAGATTTGTGTATTTATTTGATGACCGGTTTCAGTCAACGTAGACTATCATCAGACGACGCACCATGATGGCAGGTGTGGCGGTGGACACGGCACGTCGCACAAACATGGGCTGCTCACACAATTGTGCGGCTCGTCGTGTCCACCGCCTCACCTACCATCATGGAGGATGCAAATGTGCTCCAGGAACTTGAGAAGATGGGGAAAGGGTATAAGATGTATAGGATCCTTGGGGGGATGGGAGGCGGATGCAGTAAACGAGGTGGAGGGCGTGGTGCTCAAGGATTTGAAGGGATTTATAGTCGGTGGAGGTGGTGGAAACCCAGATGGGTTGGAAGCTATAGAGGACGGGACGCATTAAGGAACAGTAAATATAAAGGCTGGTGGTGGAGTTGGGGCCCTATGTCCAGCTGGAGAAGAGTTTGACAAGGCTGAGGTGGGATAGGGCTTTCTGAAGTACTGTCTGGAGATGGCGGTTAGGACGGTTGTGGAGAGTGAGGTAGAATTCATGGAGGCGGTAGGAGTGGGTGGTACGATCTATGATTTTCCAGGGTTGACAGAAAGGAACAACTGGTTAGACCATGTGGCAAAATGGGATAGGTGGAACTGGTTGCTGGGAGCGGGCGAGGGCAAGGAAGGTAGTATCATCAGCATACTGAAGTAGCTGGAGGAGAGACTGGGGTTGGGGTATGTCTGCCGAATAATTGAGGTGAGGGGAGAGGCGAGAGGACGGAGCCTCTGGGGCACCCTAGTGGAGGGCTAAAACAAGCAGGAGTTGGTGTTAATGTGTAAGTTATGGAGGGCAGGCACAAAGGTGTCTGTAGGCTAGGCAGTTGTGACTGGGGGCGGTGTTGAGCTTCATGCAGAGTGTATGTTGGAAGGGCTGTAATCGGTGTATTCAGTTCTGAGAGAGGAATATGGTGTAAGTACTGGAAAGAGAGAACAGTCGAATCGAGGATTATCGGGGATTAAAAAGATGTCGAAGGGATAAGATACGAAATGTTTTGCCTTACTGGCATTGACGGTGAAAGGAAGGTCATAGTGAAGGAGAGAGTAATTGGAGGCGGAGCGACTGCCAGTAAGACGATGCTAGGCTTGCCAGTACGTGAAGGAGTTGATGGAGAGTGAAGCTATAAGACGGATGATATCTGACGCCAAGCCCGGCGTCTTTTCGCGGTCAAGAGATATCTGATACGTGCTTGGAGTTGCCGGTGTGTTGGAGTATGTTCTAGTCACGAGTACGCCGGAAGGAGTGGTAAAGGCGATGGGATTCACGAAAGAGGATAACGACCTGAGGAGAGAAGGTGGGACGGTGGGTTGGACAGAATTGACAGGGATGTGGGCATGGGAAACGTCAGCAACGGTCTAGTCTATGGTCAATGTCGGCAGGGGTGTGGAGGGGGAGAGAGAGGCTGGCGACTGAGGTAGCTATAGACCGCCGTTGCTATCCCATAGAGATGTGTACAGTCCGAATCACTGAAGTACAGTGACCAGTCTGACCACGGACTGAGGGCACGATCACAGTCTGTGATTCATTCGATTGTGGGAGGTGTCACATAACAGCACCAAGAAAAATATCAAAAGCTCTACTTCAGTTTTCCTAATCTGATATTTCTTTGAGATATTGCCGCTTTTACCGATTACAACGCCATCTATTATACAAACGTTACTTATTTTTTCCTGGAGAATCGAAAACTGAAACAAAAGTAAAAAAATGTAAGTTTTTAAAATCACCCTCTCTCGCACCTGGGGGTCGAGATTAATGTTAATAGATATCCCTCCGATTTATATTTTTCCATGCATATCGGAAAACAGTGTTAAGTGCGTTACCCTGTATATAAGGCGCTACCAATTCTAGCCTAATACCGCCGACTTTTAAGAAAGTGAAGACCAATTATGTAAATTATTTATGTGTGATTTGTGTCCTATTAATCTCTCCAAAAAATTCCCTGTGGCCGGCTAGACATGTTTTTATGGGCTTTAAACAGAATATATTTGCAATAAAATAAGTAAAAGCCACAGATCTCACGGTACGTTTTGAAACGAAAAATGGACTAATGTGGGCAAGGTTTCAGACCTATTTTAGAATACGAGGCGACCTTTAAATCACAGTACCACCATTCTCTGTTACCTGTTACACAAAATGAAAGTTACCTACTGTTATACCGCCAAGGGAAACCAGCTATCAGCTTTTGACAAGCTAACTTCGGAGATGTGAGACGGCCTTATTGTTAATCGCATATGACACGTTTTTCATACATGCTTCTCCACTACCAGTGCATTTTCGAAGGCTTACGCCTTGCCAGAGGGAGGAAGCCGCAGTTTACTAGGTGATGCGTTCAGCAAAGTGACGCGAACCGGCACTTCGTTCTCGTTAAGGTAATAGCGGTATACGGGGCGCCTCGCTAGACTTCGAGGCGCGAAGGGTAGTGGCTACTTGGGTTGATCAGAAGAGGCGGCCCTTGCATCGTTGCTCACTTAGCTCAGTCGTTTATTGGACGGAACGGCTCGTAGTGAATCTCAGGTATTTTAGTACCGAGTGGGCTCACTATACAGCGTAAAGCACAGGCCCTGAAAACTTTGGAATACCTTGGAATAGCAATTAAAGTTCAGGAACATGAAAGGAAAATTAGGTTTTAACGGAATTTAAAGCAAGCGTGCCTTCTCAGTAAAAGGACTTGATCTCAAATATCTACTAGACAAAGATTCACAAAATATACATCAGGTGTCTATTAAAATATATTGTTCTTTACCCCGCAGTAAACCTCTCAAGCACCAATCCTGCTCTGCATACGTGTGCACTGTACCATGTCTTACTGGAAATCTTTGCTGGCGAACTAAACACTCGTGTTTGTATTTAATTCTTGCCCGTTTTTGTACTGCTTGCCCTAGTTCTTACTTCGACATTCACTTGCCTTATGCTCAAAGCACTCGCAGTTGAAGCACTGCGATTGGAGATATTGTGCTTTTACATGACGTTTCTAACCGCACGGATCTGGTAAAGAAATCCAAGCCAAAAGTGTTCTCCATAGAATGCAAATAATTAATAGTTTGATGGCTCTCAGTTACTCGTAAATATGGTGGTTGGACACAGTAATAAGAAAAAAAAAAAAAAAAATCAAGCGTGTTCAGATGTTTAGTTTTTTCTGCAAACACTGTATTTCAGTCTAGGACTGTAAGAATTGGTGGATTTCAGCTTCTGACAAGAACTAAGTGTGAATTTGGAATAATCATGTGTGTGGCTCAGTTGGTGCCCACAAATTCTTAATCGATTACTGAGCTAGTATATTTTGTGGGAATTTGAGCCTATTATACTTTCATATGTAGAACTATGGATAATGTGAATACAGTTGGTCACTGCATGAGAAGTAAGTCGTCGCGTTTTAAGGCTCAGGGCATGGATTTAGTATGGCATAAGAACTGATATCGATGCCCTTCCTTTTTCTCGTTCTTCACGCTTGTACGTTGTGGTAAAACAGTTCCTATTATAAGGCGTTTACTCAGTAATGCGAGATTTGTAAAGAAATTAGGTAATCATACCGTATTTTCGAAAACCTCGCAAACGAAAACTGGTCCATTTTTCTTCAGGGACCCACATCTCTGGTTCCATCTACCACGCAGGTAAGGTGTAGCGTGTTTTGGATAGCCTGTGTATGCATGCATGTCTAAAGGACGGTTTCATTGGTTACGTCATTAATAACGGATTCTGCACATCGCAATTTCAAGGAAAGTGTTCGGTAAGAAAAAAATTGCCAAACATACAGACTTATATCTTCACCCGACAAAGGTCAGAATTTCTTTTCGCTATTCGTCGCACCCTATGTGTAAATGTGGCTGTGTACAGGGTGACGCAAAAGCACTGATGTAAGCAAAGACCTGCGATAAATTCAGATCAGTTGATAATCGTCTGGCTGATTTTCGCAGACTTTGGATCACAGTTAAACATACACGCAGTTCATTTTTCACAGTTGTGACTTTTCGTGGGCGATCAGATCTTGGTGCATCCATAGCAGATCCAATTTCATCAAATCAATCTCGTATGTCGTACACTTTGTCTAGATAGCAATTTTGATCTAAAGTGTCTTCCCCACCTATTAACAACTGCAGTAGCACCACTTTTATAAAGTATTTTTAATGCGAAAATCCTTTATTGTTTCGTCAACATCGTGACAATTAGGAAAACGCGACTCACAGATAACGCTTGAAACAATTTATTAGTTTCGTTATTGTGTTTCTTTTGTTTGTCAATGCATTATGTACCATTGTAACAATGTGTAATTATCGCCGTTTGTTAAGGGCAACTTAATGGGTTAAAACGTCTTACAGTGCTACGTTTTGGAGTTGCTTTTGTTTTCTTTTAACAAACTGTCAGCGACTTGTGGCAGTTTGTGTAGAAATTAACTATGAAACGTTTACTGTCCTACGGATTTCGCCTTATATAAGGGAGTAGCTGAAGGATTCTCCTGTCGGAGAAAAGAAAAAGATGAATATGTTCCTGTTTATAACTAAAAGGTGTGGGACCCGCTGCCTCAGTCCATATTACGTCTTCGTCACCAAAAATTTTGGCATGCCAATATGTTCGCCATATTTTATGATGAAAAAGAAGAGCAGACAGAAAGAGAGATGAGATAGTGCTAGTGAGACAGAACCTAGTCATGGTAGGAGCGAGACAGTGGCAGTAAAAGAAACAGAAAGAGAATAGTGGCAATGGGAGACAGACATTTGGAGACAGAGACAGGCACTTCAAAGAGAGACTTGGTGAAATGAATTTAGCACGTTCTGTATCAAACGAGAGCTAGCAGTTCATATGCGTAAATTAATGGCGAGACAGCCGATATGAGGACTAGTGACACTATCATGCTGTTTCACGATTAAGATAAATATCGAAAAATATATTACTACCGTTGTCAAACACTCAGCTGCTGAGATAGTCTTATCGGCAGAATGGACTAAAATGGTTCGACATCTATCTCTCAGTTCTACGGAGTGGAGACAACAACATTACGGCAACCGAGATAGTGGTAATAATTGAAAGTTCCTGCAGACGGGGTTGGTGTTGACTTGTGTTTACTCGACTAAACGAATTACACAAGCCGCGGCTGAATGGCCGAGCGCATTGAGGAGCTATTGAGGCGCCAGGCAGAATACTCCCTCGGGCATGGATGTTTGTGCCGTCTTTAGTATAAGTTAGTTTATAAGTAGTTTGAAAGTTTAGGGAGTGATGACCCCGCAGTTATGACTCATAAGCTTAACAAACATTTGCAGCCGCGGTGGAGTAGCCGAGCGGTCTAAAGCACCTCTCTGCGGAGCGCGCGGTTGCTCGCCGTGGAGGTTCGAGTCCTCCCTGGGGCATGGGTGTGTGTGTTTGTCCGTAGGTTAGTTTACCTAGGTTTAAGTAGTTTGTAAGCTACGGACTGATGACCACGCAGTTTGGTTCGATAGATTTACAGACATTTGAACATTTTCAAACATTTGCACATTTTTAATTACACAAGCAGTTGGGTTCAGATAGTGTAGTGAGCAGACAGTGCAATGCAACAATAACGTGACCTAGCCATGTTATGGCATGGAGAGCCATAGGAAGGTTGGAAGTGGGACAGACATAGGAGAGGTGCCTGCAGCTACTGGAGTATCCCAGTAATTTACAAGACCTGGACTCGTGTTAAGACAACAGGAACCGTTAAATGAAAAGGTGAAGGTCGTCCAGAAAGAGATGACCGTTACCTCCGGTTAACAACCTGTCGAGTCAGAAGGCTGAATGCAACTCAGCTGCAACACAGCTTCTGGCTACAGAACGTACAGTATCAACACAAACAGTTAGAGTCGTCTCTATGGTATGTGTTCCATTAAAACCAAAGCACAGTTTAGCCCGCAAAAACTGGACGGAGGAACTTCAGGATTGGAGTAGAACGAATAGCACCGGCTTCTCTCTTCACAGATGAGTCAAGAATTTATGTTCAGCCAATCGTCGTTCCCTCATCTGGAGAGAACGTGGAACTCGCAACAGCCTTGCTGCAGGAAGCATCAGTCATATCATGATGATGGACAAATGGTGTGGGAAGAACTGGCAGACTTACGCATCTGTATGTAGCTCAGAATGGCGCTTGAACTGCTCATATGAATAGGGACTAGATCATTCGACGATAACTGTCGTACGCACATGGCTACCCTGGTGGACAACATGCGTGAAGATGAGGGAATTGAACGACTAGAGTGGCTAGCTTGTTCACGAGATTTAAACCCTTTTGTCTGGGATGCACTTGGCAGACACACCGCAGCCAGACCAGCAGCTCCTACAACGGTTACATAGCTGGATATTGCACTCATGGAAGAATGGCCAAATACATCTACATCTACATGGGATAATACGCAAATCACATTTAAGTGCCTGGCAGAGGGTTCATCGAACCACCGTTATACTATTTATCTCCCATTCCATTCTCGAATAGCGCGCGAGAAGAAAGAACACCCGAATCTCTCCGTTCGAGCTCTGATTTCTCGTATTTTATTCTGGTGAGCATTTCTATCCATATAAGTGGAAGTGAACAATATATGTTCTCATTCGGAGGAGAATGTTGGCGATTGGAGTTTCGTAACCCACGCCGCAGCGATAAGCGCCGTTGTTGTAATGATTCCCATCCCAGATCCTGTATCATTTCCGTAACGCTGTCTCCCCTGTATCGTGACAATACGAAACGAGCTGCCCTTCTTTGGACTCTTTCGATGTCTTCCGTCAAACCCACCTGATAAGGATCCCACACTGGGCAGCAATACTCCAAAAATGGACGGCAGAAGCGTAGTGTGTGGAGTTTCTTTAGTAGCTCTGTTGCATCTTTTAATACGCAGTCTCTGGTTCGCCTTTCCCACGACATTATCTGCGTGTTCTTTCCAGTTTAAGATTGAAGTAATAGTAATTCCTAGGTATTTTGTGGAGTTTACGGCATTCACATTTGATTTTTTTTTTTTTTTTTGTTTTTTTTTTTTTTTTTTTGTAAACAAAGTTGAACGGATTTCTTTTTGTAGTCACGTGGACGACTTCACACTTCTCATTATTTAAACTCAATTGCCAATATTTACACCATAGTGATATCTTATTCAGATCGCTCGCAGTTGGTTTTGATCTTGAGATGATTTTACTTGACGGTAAATGACGGCATAATCTGCAAAGAACCTAAGAGAGCTACTTAGATTTTCTCATAAATCGTTTATGTAAATAAGGAACAGCCGAGGACCAATAACATTACCCTGTGGAACGCCCGATATCACCTCTGTTTTAGTCGATGCCTTAACATCGATTACTACGAACTGTATCCTCTCCTCAATCGCAAATATCCCTCACGAGCTGATTGACAACCTCATACTGTCCATGCCACGCAGGCGAGCAACTGTACTGGCCGTCCGTCGTGATTACACACCGTATTAAGTGGTGTAGAGGTGGAATCCGATATCTGATAACTTTTAGTGTAGCTTAAAAACAATGTATTGGAAACGTGATTGAACTGTTGAACTCCTGTGTTGCAGAAAGCAGCCACGACAGTGTCGCAAGTGGAGTCGCTGACTACAGCTTTGTGATCTGGTCCATAGCGCTGTGCAACGCGAAAAATGGCCCGACATCGCCGCCGAGTTGTCAACGCCGGCGACACCGAGGCGCTCTGATTTCAACAGCTGGAAGGCTCTGGACGGTGTACTAAGAGGCGGAAACGGCAGGCCTCGGAGGGAACGAGTATTACTCGAGGGCACCGGTCGAGCCCTGGTCGTCAGAGTTGCGGTAGCCAGCGTGGAAGGCACTCCCTGTGTCGGTTACCACCTCAGCTCACCGCCGCCGCCCAGTCCCCACGACGCCGCCGGTGGGCAGAGAACCCGGGACCGTCCGGACTACGCGACTCCGTTGGCGGGCACCGAACTCCGGACCCCGAACGCCGTGGGCTAGCAGACTTGTAAAAAATTGTGTAAATGAAGGAAACAAATGTATGTCCACAGGATCTGCTTTCCCCCATTCACCTCCACTTCCTTCACAGCAAAGAACCCAGACCAACACCAACTAAACTTACTACATTTATGGACTTTTTTCAGTATTATGGTAGCACCATGCGACTCGCTCGAAGTAAACGCCATGTAAACCTAAAATAAAAAGACGAGTCAACAAAATATTATACTTTATCACACAAATTATAATTATAATCAATATCTGAATGTGCGAGGTTTTTAACTTAAATAGTGGTAACTATTTATTCACAACCGTTACAATGCATTTCTTCAGAGACGCTAGGACGACCTGTCCGATGTATGTCTGCCACAGTTTGCCGATCTTCGTTGAAGGCTTTTACCCAACGTGCCACTGTTCTGTACGGTAATGCCGATTCCCCACACGCCTCTTGACGACACTGTCGTTCTGTACGACCTCTGGCACATTCAATCTTTATCCAACTCCGTTGTGCCTGTCTCGAAAACATAGTGACACCGTTACGTTAGACCGCTGGCTCACTACTGTTTCCCTTGACTGTCGACTGTGAGCACGCCGGTGACGTGGGACGGGCGAGTTCATTTGCTCGGAGGTAAGGTAGGCATGTCATCAATGTGTGCTATCAGCGATAATAGTAGATTCCATTGTAAAGTGTATCCACAACAGTGTAGCCACTTTTTAAGTTTCAACCCTTGTGTATCCCCTAATTGTGTTGAGTTCTGTAGTTGGTACCTGTACCACATTGAAGTTAGTACAGATTAGTGTGATAAAGAGAGCAACAATTTAGTAGTGACAAGACAATTATTGCTATATTTTATCAAAGGCAACCCCTTTGGGTTCCCTGTATTTCTTGTATGGCTATTCTTAAATGAAGTTTCTATCTGATTAATTAAACAAATTATTATTGCAGCATGTACTGGTACTATTTACCTAATTTGTCTGGCAACCGTCTGTTCCAAGCTGATTGCAGATTGATCCCCAAACACAAATGTGTGGTCCAGTATTATCCGTCTTGTTGCTTGTTCTGTTTCATAACTAAATTTGAGTTCTTTATCTGTTAGGGGTCACACACGATCATTACATTAAGAATCCATGCAGAGGGTGGAATTGCGGTTTTATTGCTTTTTTTTTTTTTTTTTTTTTTTTTTTTTTTTTTTTTTTTTTTTACATTGCATATTTGTAGTTACTTTCTGTAGCTGTTCGCTAATAAGACAGTATAAAGGGTATTGTTATAGACTGGTCACCCACTTTCATGTTGGAATCTATAAAAACATTTTGATGTATCTTGTTCTCCGACTGTGGCATTTTTCAGGTAGTTAGCCGGCCGCGTTGGCCGAGTGGACTAAGGCGCTCCAGTCACGGTCTGCACGGCCACTACGGTCGGGGTTCGAATCCCCCCTTGGGCATGGATATTTGTGCCGTCCTAGTTCGTAAGAAGTTCATAAGTAGTTTGTAAGTTTAGGGACTGATAACCCCGTAGTTAAGTCCCATAGACTATACAAACATTTGAAACATTTAATCAGGTAGTTAATGTTTTTCCATTAACATTTAATTGGTCTTATGATTATCATTGGCGAGGTGCAATGACAATGCTTTTCGTTCCTGGATGAATGTTAAGCGTTTGAGCGCAAATGCAAAGAGTAAATGATATTTGCATCTACATACACACTCCGCAGTCCACCCAAAAGTTCATGGCAAAGGGTACTAGTTATTTGCTTTCCTGTTCGACTCCCATATAGAACGAGAGAAAAATAAATACTGGTATGCATCCTCACGAGCCCTAATCTCTCTGTCTTATCCTTGTGCTCTTTACGTAGGTTGGTAGCAGTAGAACCTTTCTGCAATACGCCTCAGTTCCCGGCCCTCTAAATTTCTTCAACAGTGCTTCTCGAAAAGGACGTCGCCTCGCCTCCAGAGATTCCCATAGCATTTCGGTAACACTCGCGCATTGATCGAATCTCCAAGTTAGCTGGCCGCAGTGGCCGAGAGGTCTGCGACGCGCCAATCACAGTCTGCACGGCCGCTACGATCGAGGGTTCGAATACCCCCTCGGGCATGGATGTTTGTGTCGTCTTTAGTATAAGCTGGTTCATAAGTAGTTTGTAAGTTTAGGGACTGATGACCTCGCAGTTAAGTCCCTTAAGCGTAACGAACATTTCTCTATAAGTTACAAACCTCGCCGCTTGCCTCAGAAATGCCTCTATGTCCTCCTTTGGTACGCTTATAATTGATTTTACTTGTAATTCAAGAGGGTTTTGTCACTGCCTGAGTTGTACGAAGGATATAGTGAAGTGTAGCCGGTCTTATGAACTGCTTGTGAACGGTGTGCTGATATCATAAAAAGGTAGTACAAATTTTAATGGTTGTAGTAAAACACTGGGTGCTTCGCAGAGTCCAAACTGGCCGGTATGATAGATGGACCATTACGGTGCTCCCAGCGAAGCACTTCGGAGCCTTAATGTTCTTCATTAGCACCAGCGATATTTAAAAGCGCTTTAGAGACGTCTGGTTTCCTCTCAGGATAAACTGTAGTCACAGCAATATTTTCTATTGTTGGGAAACGTCCCCGGGCACTACCGTACGTACATTCAGGTACCTCGAAAATAGGGCAACTAGAGACAAAAATGTTCTTAATTAGCGCCATTAATTTTAAATACAACACTAGAAACGTCTGGTTAGTTCTCATAATAAAGTGCAATCAGAGTTGGAGTTTCCACTACTTACAAAAAAAAAAAAAAAAAAAAAAAAAAGAAAAAAAAACTCCCTATTGCTCTCCCTTGAGATTTAGTGGGAAGATTGCCCAGTGGATAGATCGTCAATAACCGATCACAGATCACACATGAAAACTGGATGAAGATGTATAAAACTGAACTTTTGAACTTCTTTTGGACAGGAGATGACGGATGTTTCCACTCGATGGATGCGGCCTTCGATTCTGGGCTGTACTGGTGGACACACTTTTCATCCCCCGTCCCAATTAGGAATAGAAAGTCATCTACTTTATCGAAACGAAAATAAAGATATTGTTAAATATGAAAAGAAACTCTGTTTGTTTCATCGTGACCAGTGATCGCTGTATAAACTGGATGTATAATTCTGTTGTCTGAGGATAGAACTGCAACATACCTGGCATTTGTATGTATTCTATACGATTTCACTTTACCCACCATGTTTTAATTTGCAAACGATTTCCATTTGTTATTGCGTGATTGTTGCATGAGAAAGAATTGCTGTTTAGTCCCCTTTAAAAACAACAACAACAACAACAAAGAATTGCTTGGTTAACTCTTGATTTGAAATTTTGTCAATATGCGATGTAACATGCTGGTATGGGAACTGAATCAAAACGCATTCACTTGGAATGCTTCATAGCAGCCGTATCTCAATTTGGTAAGAAACGGAATATGACCACCTATGACTGGCTCGTTCACACAGCTGAAGTTCAACTTCCAGCTAGCCTAGAGATCAATGATCGTGACTAAACCGTTGACTGAAGAAGCTATACCTTATACAACGTGTAAATTACCCAAGATTCAAATCTCATCGAAATCGGTTGAGCGGTTTGAGGACGCTGACGTCTTATATAACCATTGCAAACATTATATTGAATCTTATTACGTACAACATATCAACCATTTGATAAATTTTGATAAATGCGATAAATTTTAAACGTCAAAGAATAACTAGCTTTTGGAATGAGCCTTGAAGCGTCTCAGAAGCTGCAAAAGAAACGTTGATGCTCATATGTTCCATTTTTCGAGTTATATTCTTAAAATCAACAAATTCCTTGAATTACAAACTTTCTAAATTAATCAGCGTTGAAGCTATCACCACACCAAATTTCATCAAAATCGGTTAAGCGTTTTAGTCGTGAAATCGTATCAGACAGCGCTTTTTTCGCATTCATAATGTTACTATTGATGATTAGTATGGACATCTACAAAACTGGATGTCTGTATCTATGTTTCCTATGGACTTCAAGACGGATGGTGCAATTCTGATGAATTCTTCAGACAATCTTCAGATTATCCAGGCAGGTGATCCTGTGAAGTTCGATTGTACGAAGATGTTTATTAACGCCGGCCGCGGTGGCTGAGGGGACTGAGGCGCTCCAGTCACGGTCTGCTCGGCCACTACGGTCGGGGGTTCGAATCCCCCCTCGGGCATGGATATTTGTGCCGTCCTTAGGGTAAGCTAGTTGATAAGTAGTATGTAAGTTTAGGGACTGATGACCCCGTGGTTAAGTCCCATAACCTATACAAACATTAAACGTTTATTAACGTATACGTAAATGTTTACGTCTAGCACTTGGGAGGACAGTAGCAACCCTAGCAGAAAAAAAGAGCCAACCGTTTGTACCATGCCATTCTTCTGTTACTGCAGTACTGCCGCTTGCAGCACCAGCGTCACTTCCGTGACTGTTCGTATCAAACTGTTCGTTGATAGTTCCGCTACGGTTCACTCTTTTTCCGCTAGGTGTGCTACTGTCGTTCAAGCTGCCAGACGTAAGCTTCTGCCTATACGTTAGTCTGTGATATTAGTATATATTAAATACGATGAGGATTCTGTTTGATCATATTACGGAGAGCACAGCATTTTTAGCGGTATATTTAAATTCTAATCGGGTGAAGCCTGGACGGATCGCTAGTAAATTATACACTGCTCAAAACAATTAGGGGCTCAGGTGAAATATCATATACAATATACAAATGGTGAAGTATTTTATTCCGTTATAGTAATTGTAATTTGTGAGTGTTACTATACGATATTTTGATGTCTGCTACTTAAAGTAAGGTAAACTAACCTAAGGACAACAAAAACAATGCCCGAGGAGCGACTCGAACCCCTGACGGCGAAAATACGGTAAGCCAGACAAGTTTTTTACTAGTAGATACTTTATTCTGACAATAATAAGACACTAGTAAGTTGCTGTTGCTGGTCTTCATTCCGGAGACTGGTTTGAGACAGTTCTTCATCTTACTCTATCCTGAGCAAGCCTCCTCATCTCCTCATAAGAACGGCACCATGTGATGTATTGAAGTAGCCCCTGTCCCTGCAATTCACTGTCCAAACGGCATATTTGTGTCTGTTATGGTTGGAGAGATGCAGGGGGTGTTATGACTTAGTTGCCTCACCCTGTATACTTTTGAGTCTTTCTGTGTGTGTCCAAAGCTCTGTGATAAGATGTCAAGTAATATAGCTACAGCTAATGTGTGGAATGTCGTCAGTCATTTATAACATCCTCGTCCTTTTGCACGAGAAAAAAGAAAGCAGCGATAAGATACGAGATGATGAATACTCTTCATACGTTGATGAAAGCTGCATACAGAGAGCAGGCCCATCTGTGTCGCCCGGCACGTAGCTTTTTAATTTGGCTCGGGTTTTTACGGAGAGAAAGTGCAGAAGGGTGCCCGTTTCGCGAGCGGAACGACGCCGTATCTAGAGGCGCGGCTGTGTGGGGAAGGGGGGATTGGAGGGTGAGGGGGTGGGGTGTCTGTCGCAGGCCTGATTAGTCTGGCCGCGTTGGCAGGCGGCGCACGTAGCGGCACAGCGACAAGTAGCCCAGGGGTGGCGGGCCGGCCGGCCGCATACGGGAGGCGCTGCCGGACACCTGCCTACCCACTGCGGGAGCTCCGTGTCCTGACACAGTACCACCCTACTGGCGCTGTGAGGCTGACAGTATTTTCTTCTTTTCTTTTTCATTACTTAAAAGGGAAAATGCTACGGATTTCAAAGGCCATAAAAGGTGCATTTCCCGTTGGGTGAAACTCCAGCCATCGCCATCAGATTCCTGTGCGGAAGGCCGTATCTATGTATTGGTCTACCTGAGCTTCTTAAGCATTACGTCAACTATGCTTCCTTAGGGTCTGATAAGGATCCTAGAATTTTAGCGATAATGGGTTGGGTGTTTGTCCTTATTAAGACAGAATTGTCTGAGATATGTATCAGAGTCGAATGACAGCCAACAACTGTACCGCAGTGGATACGCTGATTTACGTTAGAAGTGAAGCACTGTCAGGGTTGGTTAGCACTTGGATGGTAACCATCTGGGTCTGTTGAGTGCTGTTCGCATGCAGGATGCACTCAGCCCTTATGAGGAACACTGAGGAGCCATCTGATTCAGAAGTAGCGGCTCTGCTCTGGAAAACCGACACAATGTACGTGAGTGCGGCGCACTGACCACAGTCCATACATACCGCCTCGGATGACGCCTTAGGGTGGAGGATGACACGGCGGACAGTCGGTACACTTTGGGCCCTCGAGGCCTATGTGCGACGGAGTGTAGTTAAGATAATGTTCAAATGTTTGTATAGCTTATGGGACTTAATTACGGGGCCATCATTCCCTAAACTTACAAACTACTTATGAACTAGCTAACACTAAGGGCAAATATCCATGCCTGAGGGGGGATTCGAACCCCCGACCGTATTGGCCGTGCAGACCGTGACTGGAGCGCCGCAGTCCCCTCGGCCACCGCGGCCGGCGTTTAGTTAAGTGGAATGACAGGTGGTTCTGGTTATACAGGTTTATAGTGGCTTTCATTCGTTTATTTGAAGTTGCCACTATATTGAAACTTAGGTCAGCATGAATGAAAATGAGTTAGGTCTTATAAAGAGCAGCAAGAAAGATAAACACATTCACAGAATTTATTGACGTAATAGGAATGTCTATTGCGTTTGAAATTTTCTAAATTCAAATGTTCACGTAAAAACTAAGGACGGCACAAATATCCATGCCCGAGGGGGGATTCGAGCCCTCGACTCTAGTGGCCGGCGAAATTTTCTATAATCTAGATATTATCTACAGAGAAAGACAAGTAATACATAAAATATTAAAAATAAATTAAGAGAATTTCTGAATGGCAATTCCTTCTACACTTTATATGAATTTCTAGATAAAAGTTAGTACTTTATGGAAAAAAATAAATAAATAAATAAAATAAATAAATAAAAAAGTTAAAAATATAATATTCAAGTATTGAGTGTCATGTAATATTATGTATAGACCCACTTCATCTTACTGACACGTTCCACATCATTACGAAGTGTCGTATTCATGATCTATGGAACAAGTATTAATCTAATCTAACATGTTATTTCACGTTCGAAAGTACGTGAACTATCCCAACTGAATTGTATGAAAAACCACATAACGTGACTTTATTGTTTTGTGTACTCGTTTCGGGATGCTGTTCTCTGCACGGTGGGTCCGGCTGAGGGCCGTGGTTATCTATGATGTGGACAAGGTCTCCAAATGAAAGAAACGATTAGTTCACAAATACGTGTATTACGACTGATATAAATACTCAACTTCTGTGTGTGGTGCTTGTGGTATTACAGTTCTGTCGATACATCAGTCAATAGTAGTGTTGTTGCTTGAGCTGGCTCGCTGTAGACGGATTCGTAGCCGGTGGACTGCTCCGGTACTGACGGCTGTAGTCGGTAGACTGGTCTGTCGTCCTCCGCTGTTCTCTCGTGGCTGTGGTGCGCCAGCCAATCTTCTGACTGACCGGCGCGAAGCCAGGCAAAGACGCAGGGGCGGATCAAGGACGGCCTGCTGGGGTGGAAGGAGGGGGGACGGTGAAAGAATTCTCATCGTCAGGTAAACTCTGGCTCAGTAGAAAGATCCTAGTACCGGCCACACCACGCCCAAGCCCAATCAAACAAAACTCTCTCGGTTTTTAAGACTCAGTGCAGTGATAGCACGCTAGCTAGGCATTCTTAAAAAACAAAAAAGAGCTTCTGTAAAGAGCTGCTGGGTGGGGGTAGGGGGGGGAGACCAAACGACCGACCCCTCATCCCCCCCCCCCCCCCCTTTTGAATCTGCCTATGCAAAGAGGTACGATGACTTAGGGACGCCTCCGGCAGATGAAGTATTGTCGGACGACTTATCACTCGTCACCTACTTTCCCGGCGACTTGCGCGAACCGGTTGTGTGGCGAATGTCGACGCCACAACATATAGCAGAAGATCTGGACTGTTTCCGGAACAGTCTTTTTAACGATCTACAATATTTGCTATAGATTGAATGAATACCTTTATTGCGAGACCACTATATAATCAAATACATTGTCTGCAGATCAGGCTACATGCAAGCGACTTTTATTTATCGAATGATACGGATGTCCGTGATTACGTCACGGGCTTATTCGTCCCACAGTTTGGTGACGTATAGTACCAATGAGACAAAACAACATCATATTATTCAAAGCTGCCTTGAGGGACGTACTGTGTCATAAAAATAAAGAAAAACAAATGTCACGATAATAATGACACTAATCGATAAGTCACCACAGGACAGGCATTGGAGCTGCTTCTCTTAGTTTTTTAAACATATTTGTTGGGTTGTGTAAAATTGGATGCTATGAATCGATGCGTAAATGCAACTCCAAGTTCTTTTTATTATGAAGTACTTTATCCATTTCAGCAACTGTTCAGCTACATTCATTAAGCAACAATACTAAAATAGACCAGAAGAAGGGCACTCAAGCGTCCGAAACCTGTCGTCTAAAATAAAAAATTACAAGCAACTGGTTGCTGAATCTTTTTATTATATCATTTGGAGCCCTTTGTGCTACATATTCTAGCCCAATTCGACCTAATACAACACCCGAAACACCACTAAACTGATTCCATTCTTGCCGTAAGCACTACTAACCGGCGACATGTACTCTACGAAAGAAATTATCAACTAAACATTTGAAGAATGTTAGTCTCTATAGTTGGGTCTGCGTAAATCGATAACTGACAACTTGCAATGATAAGTGCAAATTTAGACTAAAACCGTACTACGGCACTGCCAGAGAAATTTACATAAGCGTGTGACATGACTGGTCACAGTAGACGATGGGAATTGTTGTTATCAAATTACTATAACTGCAGCGATCAATTCACAGCGACACAATTTGCGACGAAACGTTTCTCATTTCGAACATTAGTTTAAATAAGCTTTTAGGTCAGACAACGTCAAGTCCAATATCCGCAACCATCTGGCCTTTCTTCTAAGCTGAGCAACATCCATCACAGTAAACAGGCAATCTGTCGCATATGTGATTCTTTCTTTCCCATTCTACAACCAAGCAATCGTTCGTTTAATGCGAGGTTGTGCGTTACATAGGTGTCTGCAGTGGCGTTTAAATTATTGTAAGGAAGAAGGAAGCTTAGGGTTTAACGTCCCGTCGACAGCTCGGTCATTAGAGACGGACTGAGTTATTGTGCAGAGGCTAACCATGCAGGAACTTCTTTCTTCTTATTTTCGATTTTCTACAGGCAGCTACAACGCGAATTAGTGCTCATCCAACTGTGTGTATATATAGTTTATCTTTAACTATATTTTAGTCATGTAAGTTAAGTGTTAATAGAGACTGTTGAACTTATCTCCTACGATATCGTCATGTTTGCGTTGATTGCAAGGAACTGAAAATGTTTGTTTGTAAATCTATCGGACTCAACTGCCTGTTTATTAGACCGTAGCTTACTAACTACTTAAACTAAGTTAAAATAACCTAAGGACAACACACATGCCATGCCCGAGGGAGGATTCGAACCACCGACGCGGGAGGCCTCGCGATCCGCAACATGGCGCTACAGACCGCTCGGCTACTCCCCTGCTGCCAAGGAATATATATATATATATATATATATATATATATATATATATATATATATATAGAGAGAGAGAGAGAGAGAGAGAGAGAGAGAGGGAGAGAGAGAGAGAGAGAGCCCACATATCGCGAGCTATTTGTATTGCGTTAACTTGGAGAGATATGTTTATAATAGTCTGAAACACTGGGAGGCAGTGAGGCCATTTAGAATTCGAAGTGTCACGTTTTCATCTTTAAAACGTAAAGAAACCGGCTTTAACCTGAAACTTGGGCGAGTCAGTCACCCACTTTGCAATCGTACCGTACGTAATACGTGGCATGGTATAAAGACGCCTGATTCTCAGCAGGACGTTGTTGTGCTGTGAAGGCCTATTTTTCATTGTCTTTCCAACTTTTATTTTGTCTGCGTAATCGACAGGAGTTTCGAGTTAAAAGGTCTTGAAAATTTATTTATGGAGAACTAAATATTTGATGTCTATATTATTATTCTATTGTATTTACTTAACTGATTACTGCCATTAACGTATAAACAATGTAACAATTACCAACTGACAAAATACTGTTCTCCAGGTTCAGCGATAAACTGAGCCTACGATCTCAAACAGATCTCGTTTATTCGCGGTCTGTTGCATTAAATGTATCCTGTCGTGTTAGAGGCGTGTTTTATTACTATCTGACAAAATGAACAGGGGTATATGCTGTGTGTGCTGGCTGTGGTTGTGCATCAAATGGTATAATGTTTGCATACATGGATGTAACGTTTATTATCTTATGTCAGGAGAGTGATGGAGCAGAATAGTGGAGGATGTTGAATTTTTTATTTCTCATGGAAGTACACCGTGTTTTCAAATCGATTAATTCCTTTAGTAACCTACGTCCATTGGTCTGAAGTGCTCGGCTAATGGTAACGTTTTTATATGTACCGTATGTACGCACAAAAAAAAAACTGTCTTTCTGTTACGCTTTTTTAGTGCGTCACACATTAAACGTATGCGAAGTAGTTGACGCCACGAAGGTAGATAAGTGGATAAAAGTAAAAAGGATTTTTTTTTTTAAATCTAGTAATCACTATCCCTTGCCGTGATACGATGGTTTAAAGTCAAGCTAAATTTAACACGTGCTTAGACTCTTTGGAAGCCAAATAAATGGTGACTTAGAAGTTCATAGTGTAGGGACGTCATCGACGTCTACTGTCGTTTACTGTTTGTTGTCGCTGCATTCATAATGTGAAATCTCGCGTCACCGCACATGACTTCGTCGCGGTAGTCAAAAAGATTCGCGCCAACAAACGTTTTGCTCTGTGGTGGTATCTCGTGTGCGTGACAAGTGAATCACGGAAGTCAGACTGATGTGTTTCTGATATGTATTATATGAGTTGTTTATTCTTTGAAGTGAGATTTGATGTGCCTTTATTTATAACATGTCTTTTAGTTTTACTGCGTCTTGTCACTTAAGTTATAGAGCGAATAACTGAATCTCGCGCAAATTCTCTAGCTCACGAACGATTCGCGATTTGTCAAACGTTTGTGACTAGTTATTTCATGCTGTATTACGTATGGAACATCACATTGGAGATTCCGACGACGCAGTTGTCAATAAATGTTTATTACACTGAAATCTACTACTCAGAGTTGAACACATTAATCAGAAGTCGATCAACTCATTTCACTGAACCTGGAGAACAGTATTTTGTCAGTTGATAATTGTTTCGTTGTTTATACGTTAATTGCTGTAATAATTTAAGTAAGTACAGTAGAAGACATTGATTATTTAGTTTTCCATGAACAAATTTTGAAGACCTTCTAACTCTAAACTCCTGTTAACTACACAGGCATAATAAAAGTTGGAAACACAATGAAAACTACAACTTCACAGCACAAAAACGCCCTGCTGAGAATAAAAGACATAAAAGAGATGAACTAGCTTCTCAACTTAGCTGGCAGCTAGAAAAAATTTAAATAAGTTTTGACATTTTCATGCTTTTTACTTGGCCGTTTTATTAGTTTTGTCACATGCTGTACTGGACCTCGTGTCAATTGTGAATTTGTATCCTAGATATATTACGTCATACGTACAGCACACAATGCCACCTATGAAACCCCATGAAAATCTTGTAACATAATCTCCTATCATGTAGACCTATCATATCACATCATACCAGACACGTATATTCCACTGGCTGTCTCATTTTGTTTCGTGGCAAGTTACATGCGAAGACTTGGCAATCACCCCTGTTGTGACACGTGAAACATTATCTGCTTAGTGTAATGAAATTATCATATGGTATTTTTGGCTGGAAGATCCCATCTAAGATTGTTCGTGCGCCACGTGGGCGACTTGCACGTCGATGAGGACAACACACAACACCCAATACCCTACCGGAAATGGAACCCATGCCACCTGGCGACTGATATATGGAGGCAGACATCTCCTTAGTAACATCTAACCCCACGTGGGATGTTCCATGCCATGTTGTACATGCGTCAGATTATTTTATGGCAGATTGTGCTTTTCTACACATGGCATCTTGTCATACAGTACATCATGCTGTGTCATGCCGTATGACATCATTTCATGTTGTAAAACATAGCATAAGGCATAATGTCATCCAGCACTGCATTTATGACATAATATAATATAGCATTAGGTTTTGTTGAAGCATAGAATGAATACATCAGCATTCAGGGATATTTGCTATTAACGATCCCCCCCCCCCCCCCCAATCCCTCAAATGTTCAAATGTTTGTAAATCTATCGGACCAAACTACGTGGTCATCAGTCCGTAGCTTACAAATTACTTAAACCTAGGTAAACTAACCTAAGGACAACACACACACCCATGCCCTATGGAGGACTTGAACCTCCACGGCGAGCAACCGCGCGCTCCGCAGCGAGACGCTTTAGACCGCTCGGCTACTCCACCGCGGCCCCCAATCCCTCCACACGCACTTATTCAGTTCCAAGTTCGGACAGATATGTCAAGATTTTTTTTTTTTATTTGTCTTTTTGAAGCTGCCAGATAATTCGAGAAGGTAGTTCTTCTCTTTTACGTCTTTGACCCCTGGCTGGAGATATTGGCGTGTTTTTCTGCCGTGATAAGAACGGTAGATTCCCAGCTTTATGTCAGGATGAGGTGAAGATACATAGTGGAACGCCAGAGGCCGCTAGTAAAACAGAATACACTTTTAGTTATTAGACAGTGCTATTAGGGACGCTGTAGGAATATTAATGCCACGAGTGGTGATGCGGACGTTCATTTATTTACGTGTTTCGAAATATCATCATCTGAATCTAAGCCTGGGGTAATGTTTCACACTAATCGTATATCAAAATGGACCTGCTGTTTACTATATTTCAGCAGGGCCATGCGACATACGATTAGTATGAAACTTTAACCCAGGCTTAGATTCTGATTCTTTTTCTTCTTCCGTGTGCAGTTACACCAATTATATTCTCCCTTTCCAGTAATCAGCAACATAGATTGATTTGTCGTTTACTTTAAGAATATAGTCCGTAGTACATTTTATTGACATTTTTGGACAAGTCAGTAGATAGTTAAAATTCTGTACTGTCCCGTATTCACTACTGTTATCATCGCTATATCCCCATTTCAATAGGTCTGATTTGCTTCTAGTTACTCTTGTGCGCAGCCGGTTTAATGTCTTCCAAGTTGGAAATGGAAGTTCAAACCCTGCAGATCCCTCCTCACGGAGATCCATCGCGGAGTGTGGCACCGTTTCTTTCCACAAAGATATACGCCTTATGCTGGGCCTGGTAGAGAGCTCTTCAGTTGTGTCTTGCGGGACTTCAACCGGACCCCTTGTTTGCGGTGCAAATGCATCGGGGGTCGAGGATCATTCTTTAGTTTTGACATTTCTATCTCGACGGAGACCTTCCTTCGAACAGCGTGTGGTGCTATGCCTATGATAGGATAAATTTTGGCTGTTGGTGTTGGCTTGAGGCATCCTGCGGCGATACCTACTGTTTCATTCACGGCGATGTCAAGTTGTTTAGCGTATGCCGAGTTTCTCCACACTGGCGCCGCATATTCCGCTGCTGAAATACTAAGTGCTAGTCCGGTGGTGAGCACAACATGTGACTGAACTCCCCATGACGAACCTGTTAGTTTTCGCAGCATGTTGTTCCTGTTGTTCTTGGTGCTGTGACAGTGCTGCTTGAAAGTAAGGGCTCTGTCCAATGTCACTCCCATATAAACGGACTATTTGTTTGCTTCAGCTCTTCCCCTTTCCACATGACGTGGAGTTTCTGGTCAGCTTGTTTGTTCCTAAGATGGAAAGCGGATCTTGCGACTTACTGGGGTTCGGATTTAGGTTGTTATCTTCATAGTAGGTCGCTAATTCGGTTAAGGCTCCGGTAAGATTCTCCTCCACTTGTTCAAACCCTGTTCAAAGGTTTTATCCTGTGTGGCCACAGCTGTATCATCAGCATAGATGAACATTCTTGTCTGTTCGTTGATAGGAAGATCGTTTATGTAGATGTTAAAAAGTATTGAAGCCATAACACTGCCTTGTGCAAGTCCATTTTTTGTTTCCTCCATCGGCTGTTTTTGGTTTGCAAGCTTACATAGAAAAGTCTGTTCTGTAACATGCAGTGGACGAACATATATAGGGTGTAGTTCTTTTTGACATTATATACTTTCTGGGTAAGCAGATGATGATTATTTCGTGACGCGTGAATAGATGAACAGCCGCATCACCACCTGTGGCCTTTTTACAGTATCTCTACAGTGTCCCTAATAGTACTGTCTAAAAATGGGCGCGTACCTCATCATAGACTTCATGTCACATCTGAAATCAGTTTCTACAAGATTTCGTGGTGTGGGCGGTAGCTCCGCAGGAGCTAGATCAGCAGGTGAGGTCGCCTTCGGTCGCGTCAGCTCGCCGACTGGTGTCTTCTATGTGCCGGCTGCCGTGTGCCGTCCGGACAGGCGGTATCCGCGCCGTTGCGTCTAGGAGTCGAGGAAGAGACGGTCAGATAATGTGTACTCGATCCCACTTTCGGCCTATGCAGCTGTTTATGGGTCTATACACGGAACCACTGGAGTCAGATGCCGTAGTGGCAGATGAACGCTTGATACCGACTAGCAGGGTTAGCACCACAGTGCTAGCGCGTCGATAGGATCATTAGCCTTTAGGGAACCAGCCAATGAAGGCTGAGCTGGCCTTAGGCAGCAACCACACTCAGCGTTGCGAAGACGGTAGTACCTTGGTTCACCATCTTCCCTGGTTGATGATCAGTTCGAAGTGAAGTAGTTCTGTACTGCTTTAACTGCTTTCAATACAGTGATTAGACCATTGGATCACGTCTACTCTCCTGAGCATCATCGATCTCAATGATCAAGTGACCACAACTTCCAAAAGCGGGAGTTTACATACGGAAATCGACTGTAGCTATGACGTGTGGGTCGGTTCGTAAGGGCCAAATGTGTGCCACTTGTGAGTACAGCGTTCACTCAATTCTCCTGTTAACCGCTGACTTATCACCTGGCCATACACTCATGTGAAACAGTTAGGTGTAGTTCCGAAATGTTTACAAGCTAACGAATATGCCCTTCCTCTTGTTTTCTGTCGCACTTAACAGCCTGCTGACTGTAGGCTTTCAACTCACCGACGCAGCGCCTGCTATCGTCACTAGAGTCACTGTCTCTGTATTTACGACACAACCGATTACCTGCTTCCGTCTAGCTTGGCTGGCGAATGCTTGTACTATCTAAGATTTTAAAAGTTCGTCTGTTACTATTTTGAGGAATAATTCTGGTTTCTCTAATAAGCAATATTTCAGTTGGAACGTTGCAAGTTAATATGTGCATTTCCATCAAAATTCCTTCTACTAGCTGGAAATAAATTCCGAAATATTCGTCTTCTCATGTTAGTTTTGGGCCAAGTGGTTTATGAATATGTGAAATGAAATGCATTTTGTATATCTACAGTTCTTTATCAACATCTTTTACAAAGCATTTACTATTCTCAGGAAAGTTCATCTTCTTCTTCTTCTTTACTTCCAGCACTAGGAAATACGCCTGTATTGATTTCAAATGGTTAGCTCCATGTATTTATCAGCCGGCCTATATCTCTGCTTCCTAAGGCCTTGCTTACTACGTCTGTAATTCGGTCCTCATCATTACTTTTATAGTTTTTTCTCAATTCTTCCATGTTTTCTTCCATTTATTCATTACAATTATGTATTCCCAATTCACCTGGGTATAATTTTTATGTGAAACTTTCTTCAGCAAAGATTGACAGTTCTTAAAAATCTCATTTCTATTGACTGTATGTTACTTTCATCTCTTTTTTCTAATTCCAGGATTTACTGCATTAAAGGAACACAGGTACTTACGCTATTTTGTAGTTGTGGGCTTCAGTCCAAAGACTGATGCAGCTTTCCACGCTACCCTATCCTGTGCCTCTTAATTTCTGAATAAGAGCAGCATCCTACACTTTTTTGAACGTGCTTACTATATTCGTCTCTCGGTCTCCATCTGCGATTTCTACTTCACAGTGGAAAATTGACGTATCCTTGATGTCTTCAAATGCGTCCCACCAATCGATCCCTTCTTTTAGTCAAGATATGCCAGAATTTTCTTTTCTCCCCAATTCTGTTCAGCATCTCCGCATTTGTTACGCGATCTACTGATCGCAGCAGGCGTCTGTAGCACCACATTTCAAAAGCTTCCATAATCTTTTTGTCGGTAATTCCCATCCTCCACGCTTCATTTTCGTATGATTTTTGTAATGGTTTCCTGATGGATGTTAAGAAATTTCTCTTGTTTAGAAGTGCTTTGTTACGTACTATAGCCATTTCGCATTTTACATCTTTACTTCGGACACCATAAGTTATTTTGCGACACAAACAACAAAACTCATCTACTGCTTTTATTGTCTCATTGCCTAATATAATTCCTTTAGCATCGCTTAATTTCCTTAGATATTCCACCACTCTTGTTTTTTGTTGTTTAATGTACCGCTATTTTGGAAATTTTAAATATTTTGTTTTCTAACTTCTTCTTTTTTTTTTTTTTTTTTTTTTTTTTTTTTTTTTTTTTTTTTTTAAATTTCCTTATAGTTCCTGATACATAGTGGAACTTGTTGCTTTCTAATTATAATAATTTCGTGTGGCTCACTGGCCTATTGCAAGTCTTTAAATTGGACGCCACTTTTGGCGACTTGCGTGACCCTAGCCTGCAGCAGTTATCCAACCGGGGAAAGGGGATCTACAGCCTTACGTGGAATCCGAACCACGGCGGTTCTGGCGTGTTTCTTTCTATGACCATCCGTATATGTGCAGACTTATGTCATTGCCTAAATAACTGGTACTGGAGACTTGATCAATGGCCTTGTTTTCGACAACAGTCTCAGTAGAAAGGCAATTTCCGTAGTGGTCCATAATTTTTTCTTTAGCGACAGATACTTTTAGATTGAAGATTTTGTTATGTACGAAGTTTATGACGCCATAAGGGTACTAATCCAAACAGAGACTGACTAGAGAATAAAGCGAATGTGATTTGACGTGTGCCACTCCAGACTGGGGACTATGCAATATTTTTGAATCCTTGACTCACAACCGTTTCATTAATTAATGCAGAGAAGAAGTGAGTTATGCGTAATAACAAGAATTCTATTGCCAGCGGAGTTTCCTTAGTGGGGCGAGAATAAATCACGGTAACTGCGCTACTTCTTGCCACGCCGCAGACGCCGGGCTGCGGCGGTGCTGCCATCTGTTATCGGGCAGTCGCCCCAGGGGCGGCAGGGGAACCAACACGCCGCCGCAAGGACGTCAGCTGTGTGTTCCACCCCCCTAGCGGGTAATCCGCTGGCACAGACTGCAAGGTACTTTAAACAAAATGCAATCTGAGCGAGTGTGACTTTCTGTGGAACTGAGTACGACACTGCTCAAAGCAATGAGGGGATCAGTTGAGATATCTAGGTTCGGAAGTATTGTCATCGGCAGCTGGAACTAAAATGGTTCGACGCCTTTTGTCGGTTCTACAGAGTGGAGACAACATTAAGGCAACCGAGAAAGTGGTAATAACAGAATGTTGCTGCAGAGGGGGATGGTGCTGAACTTTACCAAATCACACAAGCAGTGTAGTAACCAGGTAGTGCAATACATCAACGTGACGTATCCGAAGGTATAGAATGGACAGCCATAGGAAAGTTGGAAGTGGGACAGACACAGAGAGTGGTGGCTGCAGCTACTGGGGTGTGGGGTGTCCAAAAATGTATATACCAAGTTTTGGACGTGATTTCAATCAACAGTAACCCTTGAAAGAAGGAAAGGTCAAGGTCGTCCACGTGTGACATAAGCAAAGGATTTCCTTGGAGTGTTTCATGGTGGCATTCTTCTAAAATGTTCTGGGTGTACAAACCGCGTCATGTTGAATAAAATTCTCGAACTTTTGATGACAAACTCCGCCATCGTCAAGAGTAAAACTGATTGCTGATATTGGCGTAGTGTCCTGCTTATATATCTGTGTACGGAACATTCGGGAGAGCTGCAGAGAGCGTGTGCGGAACTTCCAAGGTAGGCAGTGCACTGAGGTACCGAGGGCAACGAGAAAGAGAGCGCCGGAGCGCACGTCACGTCACGTAAGCAAGGTAATCCTGAGCCGGCGCGTTCGCTAGCTGAGTGCTGGCCGCTATGAGGCAGTGGGCTGTGCCCCAACGGCCTGCCACTCAGCCAGCGATCGCGCCAGCTCAGGACTACCTTGCTTACGTGACGTGACGTGCGCGCCGAGGCCTGTCTTTCTCATTGGCATCGCTGAGGTACCGAGTGACGTCACGAGGCACGTACAGTCGGCGCCATATTTGAACCTGGTGCTTCCGCTTCCTTATGAACAACAGTCTTCTGCTTCCGCTCCGCGTCCAGGGCTCGCCCCCACGTCCTGCTGAGTGTGAACCCCTGGTGTCTGTTGTAATTTTTATTACTTAATCTCATTTCAGCCGCTCCTTTTATAATACATTCCCTGTAATACGATTTTGGGACAAAATTCTCGTACTTTCTAACTGAATTTTATGTCCGTTTGTGCTCTGCTCAACGCTCAGCAACAGTTGGAATAATCCGACCAATACAAACACTTCCAAACTCACAGGGAATATTATAAACGATCGGAGCACGAAAACCTATGGTGTCCTTAAATAGGGCGTAACATGTCATGATGAACGCCATGCCTTGGCTTTCGAGACACGCGCTCTGCGGCCCTCCAGAAGGTTCCGGACGTAGTGTGGCAGCTTCATACGCAGGAAACCAGGCCAATATCGACAGTCTGTTTTACTCGTGATGGCGATGGCGAGCTTGTCATCTAGAATGTTTGTACTTTATAGAGGAACAGCAAGAGATGACATCTTCGGGTAACAGTCCTTCGAGACAGGAGGCGGAATGCAACTCAGCTGCAACGAACCATCCAGGCAGCAACAGGACGCGCATTATCGACACAAACATTTCGAAATGGCTTCGGGAATGTGGTGTGTGTCCCATTAAACCACGACAACGTTTTGCCCTTACAAACTGTGCGGAGCAACATCATGATTTGAGTTGTAACAAATGGCGCTGGGTTCTATTCAAAGATGAGTCAGAAGTCAGTATTGGCGGACGTATGGACCTATATGTCGTTCAGAATGGCGCTTTGACTGCTGAGAGAGGAATAGAGACGATATCCGTCGATCTTATGTTGCACCCTATGCTGGTGCCATAGGAGATGGATTCCTTCTGGTAGACGATAACGCTGATCCCTACAGATATGACGTGGTGGCAACATGCTTTAACGAATGCCGCGGCAGAATAGCAGTGAGCACTGGGGCGCCGTGCTGCGGTGCGCGCGGCCGTTCGCTGTCGGGAGTTCGACCCCATACCCCCCCCCCCCCCTTGGGCATGGGTGTTTGTGATGTCCTTAGGTTAGTTTAGCTTAGTTTAAGTACTTTGTAAGCTAGGGACTAATAACCAAGCAGTTAAATCCCATAGATATACAAACATTTTTTAACGAATGAAGTGACCAGCTTGTTCCGTGAATCCAACTGAGCATGTCGGGAATGCACTTCGCAGAAGCAATGCAGCCAGACCAGCACCCCCCCCCCCCCTAGCGGTTGCAGATCTGGATAGTGCACTAAAGAGCTGATTAATAACCTCATATGGCCCATGCCACGCATGTGTACAACTGAACTGCCCACCGAGTTGATCACACATCACATTAGAGGGCAATGAGAATGATTTTTTCTCTATTAATGGGATCCACATGGTGCCTCGCTATAAGTAAACCTTAAGTAATAAATCGAGACAGCAACAAATTACAGTCATAACGTATATCTGAATAAAGTACGTTACCATATGTATAATGCGTATGCTACGTCACATGATCGCCTACTTGTTTTGAGCAGTGTATATACACTGATTTAGCAGGTGTCACTTGATAGGCACTGGCTAGGCACATAACCTCGTGTGGGACCTCCGCTGTCTTTGCAGACTGTAGTGAGACGCCGTGGAAGTAAGTCTACAAGTCTCTTGCTCTCCTCTGGACGGAGATGACACCAAATAGTTTGCAGAGAGGCAGTCAATTTTGGTTGTATGTAGGGGTAGCATGTGTGGCAAGAAGCCTGCATCTGTGACATCCCAGATATGATTCACGGGGCTTTACTCTGTACACCAGGGTGGCCATCTTAGTCTCTGGACCTCCATTGTATTTTCTGGACTCATCCTCAGACAGCTTGAGGTGATGTGGTTGAAACACCGCATAAATGTCAAGTGGGAGGAGATGGTCCCTGAGTGGCCCAGTATACGACGTCTCTTCCAGAAGGGGTCCATTCCATACCAGAAAAAAAAAATATAATCTCGGACCATCACTTCTTGGCAGGAGGGATCCAGTGATTCATGTGATCAGCGTCACACACAGCGCCTCCCTTCGGCAGGGTGCTGTTGAAATCGCGATACGCTCGACCATAAAACGTTCTGCCATTGTTCGTGTTCGTGACGTGACTGGTGACAAATCCAAGACGTTGTGGGCGATGACGTCGTCACAACAGTGACACCCATGTACCGGGCAGGCTCCCACATGGCCGCAGTGGAGTGTCCGAGCGTTCTAAGGCGCCTTGCTGCGGAACGTGCGATTGCTCGCCGTCGGAGGTTCGAATCCTCCCACGGGAATGGCTGTGTGTGTTGTCCTTAGCATAAGTTAGTTTAAGTAGCTTTTAAGCCTAGGGACTGATAACCACAGAAGTTAAGTGCCTTAGATTTACAAACATTTGAACATTTTTGCTCCCACATGGAATCAATTTTCCTATGGATGGTATATTGGGAAACATGTCTAGCACGTCGTGTGATGAATTAACGAGTAATTTGTTGCCATTCTGTTACTTCCATCTCAGATGACACAGTCATAGTCATCGAGGGTGGGTAGACCGCCGGTATGTCTGTTGCGCACTATGAACCCTTATTGAACGATGTACGACACACTCTGGGCACGGTTGAATGCGTGAAGCCGATTTCTGCATCATTATCGCAATTCCTATTTGTTGGTCACCGTCCACTAAACCAGATCGAAAGTCGACGTGGGCACGTGGCATGTTACACAGTTCACTAGCACAACCGCATCTCAGAAGGTCTCCTACAAAATTGCAGCTGACACGGAAGGAGTGTGGTGTGCAAACAACACACGGAGCCTTCTGTGCCCCGCTGTTCCGTGACATTAGTTTCTTCATTGTACAGTGACAATACTCCCAACAACAAGCTTATATTACTCACGACTGAGGAGACAAGTAGCTCATCATTGTAGCAGTACTTAATAACAAATTCAGATGAAATGAAACGCACATGTAAGAGTAAAGGATATCAAAAGCGTCGAATCGTTACGCAGATGTTGCGACGTTTGTTACTCGTCAAGGTACAAAGTTGTTAGATTTAATAAACCTGCCTAACTTCCCCATTTTAAAGGTAGACATATCTGAGAATCTTCTGCTACTATGACCCTTGCCAGCATGGAAGCTCCTCTCTTATAGCAGTTATTTAATGGATAAGAATGATAACAACAGTGGAAGACTACAAACCAGAAGTCGGACAGTGCAAGCTGAAGATAACAACAATGACAATTTATTTTACATGTGCGTTTCATTTCATCTGAATTTGTTATTAAGTACTGCTACAATGATGAGCTACTTGTCTCCTCAGTCGTGAGTAATATAAGCTTGTTGTTGGGAGTATTGTCACTGTACAATGAAGTAACTAATGTCACGGAACAGAGGGGCGCAGAAGGCTCCGTGTGTTGTTTGCACACCACACTCCTTCCGTGTCAGCTGCAATTTTGTAGCCAATTTGTAAAGAGGTACCGCAATATTGGTTCCGTCCTGTGCGGTCTCGTTTAGGTTTGCCCTGAAGGTGTAAGGGCGGTCAAGTGGTGTCCCTGCGTCGTAAAGGAGTCGCGTATAATCGTCAAAATAACGGTTGGAACGGCTCTTGTGGCTGTTCGTCATATTGAGAATTTGTGGTAGTAATTAAGTTCGGATCCAGAGACGACGGTCCTCTGGTTAGGTAAGCATCCTGTAACATTAGATTGCTGGAGAAAATTTTCCTGTGAAACTTGTAAGACTAGCACTCTTAGAAGAAAGGATATGTTGGGGACATGGCTTAGTCACAACCTAGGGAATGTTTCCACAATGATATTTTCACTCTGCAGCGGAACGTGCGCTGATATGAAACTTTCTTGGAGGGTTAATGGTTGTGCGAATTAATGGGCGTGTGTACTGTCCAGAGGTTAGTTTTACTTATTTTAAGTACTTTGTAAGCCTAGGGACTAATAAGCAAAGAATTTAAATCCCATAGATTTACAAACATTTGAACATTTGGTCCCTACTGTCTGCATCTTCCATTTCCTGAACTTTTTCTACACTCCTGGTTTTGACAATATTGTAATGTTTTATATTAGAAGATTGTCAAGATGATTTGTGGAATGAACTTCCATAGAAGCTATTAGTATAAAAATCTTAATTAATAACTGATTAAGAATACTGTCGATTGTTTGTTGCAGAATAAATGCCTTTATTGGGAGATACGCTCAAGAGCCAAAGAAACTGGTGCCCTTTCCTAACATCGTGTAAGGCCCTAACGAGCACGCAGAAGTACTGGAACACGGTATGGCATGGCTTCCACTAACGTCTGAAGTAGTGCTGGAGGAAATTTGTTCCATTCATCCTGCAGGGCTGTCCAGAAATCCGTAAGAGTACGAGGAGGTGAAGAGATCTTCTAGACAACACGCTGAAAGGCATCCCAGACATGATCAATAAAGTTCATGACAGGGGAGTGTCGTGGCCAGTGGAGGTGTATAATGTCATACAGTGACGTTACGAGCAATTCTGTATCTTTGACATCGTGAAAAAAAGTCTTCAACTGCAAGCTCTTTGTTTTACGTGTTTTAGGAGGCTGTTGTAAGGGTCCAAACAAGAAAAATAGTTTACTAAACAAGGGCTATAAAAGTCATACCTTGAGAGCTACGAGCATGTCTTTACCTTTGATGTTATGAACCCGTCTCTTTCGCTGGTTAGGTGCTCATAGCTCTTAAGGTATGCCTCTTTCACTCCGCCTGGCGAGAGGAGAACCCGCAAAGTAGGGAAGTAGTGCACGGATACATAACAGCGGGGCGGCCCGCACCGCCAGAGCTCAAATGTTCAAATGTTTGTAGAACTTATGGGACTTAACTACGGGGTCATCAGTCCCTAAGCTTACAAACTACTTATGAACTAGCTAAGACTAAGGACGGCACAAATATCCATGGCCGAGGGGGGATTGGAACCCCCGACCGTAGTGGCCGTGAAGACCGTGACTGGAGCGCCTCAGTCCCCCTCGGCCACCGCGGTCGGCCCGCCAGAGCTCACCCAACACACGAGCTATTTTCCTCCGCTCAGTCACGTGCGGCTAGCCTGAGTCTAGAACGTATCACTGCGTATCGACTATTAAGGGCAGCGCAGCGCAACACGCGGTCAGTTTTCCGCCGGCTGCTTTCGGGAATCACAGCGTAGGGATCGCGACTACGATTCCAGGGATGTTTTTCTGCCAGAGAATGCCGCGCCTACAGGACTTTCCTCAACGGAAGACGTCGTCCGATTCTGTCTCCATGGCCCGTTCTCGTCAGGCTTCCGTTGTCTTCCAGGCGTGTGCCCACACATCTAAGAAGATGTTTTTATTAAAAATTATTAGAAGATTGTATCTTGTTTTAAGAAGTTTTTGATTTCTCAACTGTCAATAAATCAAAGTTGTGAAGATCAGAGAGTGTCTGTTTTACTTTTTGTATCTCCTCAAGCGAGATACAGCACTATGAGTTTGATGGAATTTTTTACAATTTTAGTGCATTCTGCCTCCTCCCAAAACATAAAAAAAAACAACGAACTTGCAGTTGAAGAAATTTGTTTCACTTTCTCTTGTAATTTCCGAACACCCTGTATATGAAGAAGAAGAAAATACTGTCGTTTGAATTTGACGTCGTTTTTAAGATGGGGTAGTAATCAACAACGTACGGATCTCCTCCTCCCTCGTCCTCTCCTGCACCACCTAGTAGTTGCTTGCTCGCGGAAAAAGGAATAAATCGTCGCTGTTTGAGAAGTGACAAGTACATGGCAGGAATAGCTACCCTCTGCCAGGTGCACCCTAGTCGTTGTCTGGGCTACCGCCAGCGCCTGGCGGAGGACTGCGAGGTTAGGCAGCGCTTTCACAGGAGGAGGTGGCTCACTGCCAGCTCCCCGTGTCCGGTCCACAACCAGAAATTGTACGCTCTACGCTATTATGATAGCTAGCTGCGTTTGTGCTTCACGTTGTCAAAGTCTGATTTCTCTGATCTTCCGCTACTCTTCATACGATTCAAATGTTAGTCTCCTTGTCTAAAATGCCAAGGAAAGTTTGTTGCTGACAGTTGTATCATGAAGCCGATGTTGTGGTCTTCAGTCCAAACACTGATAAGACGCAGCTCTCTACGATACCGTGTCTTGAGCAAACTTCATATCCGATTAATAATGGCAACCCATGTCCCCTTTGAACCTGCTTACTGTCATCGTCCCTCGGTTTCCCTCTGCGGTCCCCCTCCCCCTTCCAAACACACGTTCTCTTCTTTTAGTCAGGATTTGTCAGAAATTTCTTTTCTCCCTAGTTCAATATCTCCTCATTAGTACAAATCCGCGGCGCGGTGGAGTAGCCGAGCGGTCTAAAGCGCCTCGCTGCGGAGCGCGCGGTTGCTCGCCGTGGAGGTTCGGGTCCTTCCTGGGGCATGGGTGGGTGTGTTTGTCCTTAGGTTAGTTTACCTAGGTTTAAGTAGTTTGTAAGCTACGGACTGATGACCACGCAGTTTGTTCCGATAGATTTACAAACATTTGAACATATTACAAATGCGCCTCCGGCCATGGTGATTACCCTACGTCACTCCAGGCAAATGTCGGGATGATTCCTTTGAAAGGGAACTTCCGATTTCCTTTTCTATCCGAGCGAGAGCTCCGTCCCTAATGACCAAGTTGTTGACGGGACATTAAACCCTAAGCTTCCTTCTTTTTACTACCTTCCTCATTAGTTACGCGATCTACTTGCGTTACTAACTACTCTTTTTGTTATTTTCAAAACAACTGAACACACACAGCACTCAGAGATATCATGTTAATATTTGCAACGAAGTTATTTACACAGTTATATCACTGTCCTGTACAAGCGCTTACTGTGAAATATTGCACAGAAAATAAGCCGTTAATGAAGGAAGTAGGGTCGAACAAAATTTTCCAGATAACTGTAAGTCCGAAATGTAGCGTTGCACAGTTGCGGCCATAAAATAACCAATCAGCGTGAAGTGGACGGAAGTGTATGCGTTGCAGCTAGTATCCGTTATGCTAAAGAGCTACTGCTGGTCAAATTAGCTCACTCTAATTGCTTAAACTGAACACTCAAATTAAGGCAAACTTCTAATTTCTATGTTTTGATTTACTAGTCAGGGGTTTTATCTGAAGTTTACTGGTCACATATTTACTATTAAATCAGCAACACCGGAAGTGCGGTAATGCGTTAACTAATTAGGATAATATGCTGTAGGACTGGTGAAACAACACAGTTGTAGCTCTGTCGACGCGTGAAAATTTCCTATGTAGCGATATTTGCAAGACTTTTATGGTGTTGAATATATTAGTTTTCATTCATATCTAAATCAACTTTTAGTCTAATAAGATCAGTACTAACTGAACTGAAACACTGCTGAAAATAGAAAGAAAGCTGAATATCCAACATTGTTAATTCAAATGAGTGTTTTATTAAAAAAATTCACTGGCAGATTAAGGGAAACTACCGATGAAATTTGAAGGGGGTCGTAAAATATCACAGGAGGCTGAAAATTTGTTTCATTATATATCTTCGCATGCTGAATCCAGAGAGCGAATCGACTTAATTAAACAATATTTTTCATAACTTTTAAATTTTTTGATATTTAATCATTATTTTGTCGAAACGAAATGAGGAGTTATTGGTTATTATTAATATTAAAAAAGGACGCAATAATGTTTAAAACGACAGAGCAGTAGCATTTTTGCCGTGACCTTTTTGATTCGTCAAAAAAAGAATGAAGTACAGTTAATATTCTAACAGTAGACAGACACGGACAATGCCGAAATTAAATTCAAACAATCACTCATCGAAAGATCCGTACTCTAAGACTGGAAAGTTGCGCAGGTCACTTCATTATTCAAGAAAGGCAATAGGAGTGATCCCCACAACTACAGGCCGATCTCATTTATGTCGATTTGCAGTAGGATTTTCGAACATTATGAACTACCTCGAAGAGAACGACCTATTAACCAATAGTCAACTCGGATTCAGAAAGTACTGCACTTGCGAAACACTGCTTGCGTTTTATTCACATGAAGTGATAAGTGCCATCGACAAGGGATCTCAAATCGAATCCATATTTCTGGATTTCCGGAAGGCTTTTGACACTGTACCTCACAAGCGGCATCTAATGAAATTGCGTGCTTATGGAATATTGCCCCAATTGTGCGGCTAGATTCACGATTTCCTATCAGAAGGACACAGTTCGTAGTAATTGACGGTAACTCATCGAGTAAAATAGAAGTGATATCTGGCGTTCCCCAGGAAAGCGTTATAGGTCCCCTTCTCTTCCTTGTGTTTATAAACAATTAAGGAGACAATCTGAATAGCTCCCTTAGACTGTTTGCGGTTGAGGCTGTCGTTTATCGGTTAGTGAAGTCAACAAAGGATCAAAAGCAACTACAAAGCGATTTAGACAATATTTTTACACTGTGCGAAAATTGTCAATTAACACTAAATAATGAAAAGTATGAATTAATACACATGACCACTAAAAGAAATCCGCTGAGCTTAAATTACACGATAAATCAGTCAAACATTAAAGTCGTAAATTCTACCAAATACCTAGGAGTTACAATTACGAACAACTTAGACTGGAGAGAACACACAGAAAATATGTGGGGAAGGAGAACCAAAGGTTACGTTTCATCGGCAGAACGCTTCGAAGATGCAGCAGCTCCACCAAAGAGGCTGCCTACATCACACTTGTGCGTCCTCTCCTGGAGTACTGTTGCCCCTTGTGGGACCCTCACCAGGTGGGACTGACGGAGGACATTGAGAAGGTTCAGAGGGCAGCTCGTTTTGTTTTATCAAGTAATAGGTCGTAAAGCGTCATGGAAATGTTGCACGATTTGAGGTGGAAATCATTAAAAGAACGATGTTATTCATTGCGGTGAGATCTATTTGCGAAATTTCAATCACCCACTTTTACTTATGAATGTGAAAATTGTGTGCTGGCACCTACCTACATAGGGAGATTTGACATCCCAATAAAATAAGAGAAATCAAATTGAAAACGGAACGATTTAGGTGTTCTTTCTTCCCGCGTGTTACTGGAGTATGGAACTGTAGACAAAGATTATGAAAGTGGTTGATGAACTCTCTGCCAGGCACTTAAATGAGATTTGCAGAGAATCTATGTAGATGTAGATGTAATTTCATTCGAGCATTTCTGTATATGTGCATACTCTCCACATACAGCCGAAATCAATGTAAATAATTAGCTGTAAATGTAATCGACATTTTTACTGATAAATGACATGGTACCCTTGTAGTAAGAGGAGTGAAAAATTCGAATAAATACGAAGACGTCCGTTGATAAATAACTTATTTTGTTAAATATCAAAGTGAAGGAGCTATACTGGAATATGACGGTGGAAACTATGGTGCCGGGTTGTTTTGACATATCTACGTATTATTCAACTAAATACGATGCACATCTAATGCTGTATGTAAACAGAAAGTAAAGTTTCAATTTTCTAATTTATCGAGTCTTAAATTATATAGTTCTTTCTTCATATTAGGCCAAAAATTGTTTTGTACATATTTGGAAACATTCTAAAACGAAAGCAAATGTGTTCTTTAACACAAAGTTATGTTTTTTTAAATGGACAACCTATATTTTTTCTTCAGCAATCCATAGCATGACAAATCACATAAAGAATGGCGTTGATTGCATCGCAATACTCCAATTACATTAAGAGATATTGCGAAGCGAAGTTGACTCTTGAAATACGCGAAACGCGCGGCTAGCGCACGCCCTGAGACTCAGTCGAGAACTCCATGCTCTCTCAATACTGGTTTTCTTTCTTTCCCTATCCTAAAAAAAGCATCCCTCTGACACCTGTTACACTGGTATTTTACTATTTGTGACAGTGTCCCCCAGTAATGAACGCAGTTTTCCCTTCCCTTTCATGTTGAGGTGTAGGCCATGCCTAGTGTAGTCCCACCTGCAGGTAGCATCCACAGAAATCAAACCAATATGGGACCTCACATCTGACATGAGCAGCCGTTCCAGCTCCAAGTTCAGTCTCCTGACGTTAGAGTTGAAATGAGGCCGATCGCGGCGTCTCAAAATAGACACAAATCCCACACTAGTATGCAGCGTTGCTGATACTACCTTCACCAGGTCACTCTCTATGGAATATTCAGAGCCTTTGTCAATGCTTTTTTCCGGACGACAGAGGATGTAAAATGCAGAATGGTAACGGGAAGAAAAGCGTCTTTGAAAAGGAGAAATTTGCTAACATCGAAGATTAAGTGTAAGAAAGTCTTTTATTAAGACATTTGTGTTTGCGTTTTGCCTTCTAAGGAAGTGAAAAATGGACTATAAATAGTTCAGACAGGAAGAGGATAGAGGTTTTTGAAATGTGGTGCTATTGATGAATGCTAAATATTAGATCGCGTAACTAATGAAGAGGTACTGAACACAATTGGGGAGAAAGGAATTTCTGTCTTGTCTTGGGGACGAAACGTTGGGTTTGAGTAATAAATCCATAAGACCACGGCATAATAGTCCAGAAAATTTTAGTAATAAAGAAATAATGTTCAGGATACGTAAATAAATATACACATATGAAACGGGCCGGCCGGCCGCGGTGGCCGAGGGGACTGCGGCGCGCCAGTCACGGTCTGCACGGCCACTACGGTCGGGGGTTCGAATCCCCCCTCGGGCATAGATATTTGTGCCATCCTTAGTGTTAGCTAGTTCGTAAGTAGTATGTAAGTTTAGGGACTGATGACCGCGTAGTTAAGTTCAGATGTTTACAGAACTTATGGGACTTAACTACGGGGTCATCAGTCCCTAAGCTTACAAACTACTTACTAACTACCTAAGACTAAGGACGGCACAAAGATCTATGCCCGAGGGGGGATTCGAACCCCCGACCGTAGTGGCCGTGCAGACCGTGACTGGCGCGCCGCAGTCCCCTCGGCCATCGCGGCCGGCCGTAGTTAAGTCCCATCAGCTATACAAACATTTGAAACGGGATGAACAGACAAAGAATCAACGCCAAATAATATCGGGTGATCAAAAAGTCAGTATAAATTTGAAAACTTAATAAATCACGGAATAATTTAGATAGAGAGGTAAAACTTGACACACTTGCTTGGAATGGCATGGGGTTTTATTGGAACAAAAGAAAAATAAATAAATAAATAAAAAATTCAAAACATGCCTGACAGATGGCGCTTCATCTGATCAGAAAAGCAACAATTGGCATAACAAATTAAGACAAATAAAAGACCATGTTTTTACTTTCCCTCACGAGTACCTGTAGTTGAGGAACAATGTTGTGAACACCACTGTAAAGCATGTCCGGAGTTGTGGTGAGGCATTTTCGTCGGATGCTGTCTTTCAGCATCCCTACAGATGTCGGTCATCTCGATATACTTACGACTTCAGGTAACCCCAAAGCCAATAATCTCACGGACTGAGGTCCGGGGACCTGGGAGGCCAAGCATGACGAAAATGGCGGCTGAGCACACGATCATCACCAAAAGACGCCGCAAGAGATCTTTCACGCGTCTAGCAATATGGGGTGGAGCACCATCCTGCATAAAAATCGTACGTTCCAGCAGGTGTTTAACAGCCAGACTGGGGATGATGCGATTCTGTAACATATCGGCGTACCCCTCACGGTAGCAGTCACTGTCGTTTTGCTGTGCAGCGCCATTTGTCAGACTTTTTTGTTTTTGTTTTTATCTCTTTGTTCTTATAAAACCCCATGTCATTCCAAGCATGTGTGTCAATTTTTACCTCTATATCTACATTATTCCGTGATTTATTAAGTTTTCAAATTTATACTGACTTTTTGATCACCCGGTACACACTTTGAAGCATAATTCTTTAACCTAGCGTATTGGGAAAAGGGCGCTACTCATATCGGTGCGTTACTTCGCAAGCAGAGGCGACCCGCGAGCTTCAGTTAGTGTAGGAATCCGGTGCGCAGGTGGCGAAAGGTTGCCCACGCCTGTTCTAGACATTCCAGGTGTTCTATTTATTCCGAACATGAGTATAGTAAGATACATTTGACAAAGATTTGATTATTAAGTTCTTTTCTTTAAATTATCCCCAAAGGAATTTCTTTTTGGAACTTGTTATCTCGTCTAACAAAACGAAAGCAATAATCGCATCAATTTCATCAGTTTTCAAGTATGGTAACAGGACAGATTGTAAAAACTGCAGAAGTATCTCTTGAATTAGCGTTGTGGGCAAAATATTCTCAGGTATTTTTGAAATGAGAGTGTGAGTATTAGTTGAACACATGATACATGAAAATAAATGATGATTTACGTCTCTTAGAGGCTGTCAGGACCAGATATTTAACTTGTGGCAAATAATGGAAAAGTGCTATGAGTGGGATAGGGAATTGTATCTATGATTATACATCTAGAAAAAGCCGTCTCGCATATGCGGACGACTTAGTTGTGATTGCACATTCGATTCAAAGGTTGCAATCTAATATTTCAGAGCTATATCAGAGATGGTATGAAGATCAGCATCTACGAAACGAAAGAAATGTCTGTGGCAAAGAAATTTGAACAGACGGAGGACCAAATAGGAACAGGAAGAACAGGTAAACAATTTCAAGTAGTTACGATGTAATTTTATCATAGGATGGCAACATAATGAAAGAACTGAAAAAAAAATCGGTGAGTACCCAGTTACGATTTACTCTCTTCTGCAATAAGGAAGTAAGTACCAAGACTAAATTAGCAGTTCATACTGTCTTTCGACCAACTGTGTTATTGGGAGGTGAATGCTGAGTGGATACAGGTTACCTTATTGAGAGGGTTCAGGTTACATATATGAAAGTGGCAAGGAAAATTGCAGGTACTGACAGATGGGAACAATGACAGGGTGTCCATAATGAGGAAATCAAGGAAAAACTGGGAATGAACACCATAGATAAATCAGAGAGAACACACATCTAAGAGACTCATGGGTACATCAGTAGAGGGTAAGAGGAGTCTAGGTAGACCAAGTAGAAAGTACAGTGTGTCCCCAGTCTCTCCGCAGTGGCGATCTTCGCGTGTCTCTCGTTGCGGGGCGTGTAAGGTTGGCAGCACCGACAAAGAGCACCTGCACGTGTTCCGTGGACCTGCAGTGGTAGTAGGGTGAGGGTAGTGTTTCGTGTGCGCTATAGCTCTTGTGTTATTGTCTTGTTCTTGTATACGCTGAGTGTAGTGAGAACGCGTATTGTTGCAGAGAGAGCCTTGTTAGTGGAAGAGGTTTTTCGGGCAGGAGAAAACTTCACGGAGCATGTGAGACGACAATTTGGATTTAGTTTTCCTACGTCGAGGTGTCCACATCGCGACACTGTGCGTGATTTAATTCGCAAATTCCGGACAACAGGTTCAGTTCATGATGCACCACGAACTGGTAGATCCACGGAAGCTGGTCGTCATTTCGGACATCATGTTGCAGAGTCCAATAAAATCAGTAAGGAAATTATCACAAGAGGCTAAAGTCTCTCGTACGACAGCACATAAGGTCGTAACCAAAGAACTGGGGCTGTATCCGTATAAAATTACTGCAGTGCAACAGTTACACTGTATGGACCTTACGTAAAGAGTAGCATATTGTGAATAGTTTCAGTGATTTTTATTATATGGAGTAGGTATTTTAGATCGAACATTTTTTTACTGATGAGGCTGGGTTTTACTTATGTGGCTACTTTGATTCCAAAAATTCACATATTTGGTCATCCGAAAATTCACACGCCATTGCACGCAGTGAAAATAGGGGTGTGGGTTGCTATAACACGAGCGCGAATTATAGGGCCGATATTTTTCGAAACTACCGTCACCAGCGAAATTTATTGTTACCAGATAATTTATCCATTTATTGCGCTGCTGGATGAAGATAAGAGCAATCATTAATTCACCTGTAAGACAATGGTACTACCAATCCATACGACTTTTATGTGAAATCTTTGGAGACAGAATAATTACAAAAGGTCTCTGACCGCCTCGCTCACCGGATTTGTCTCCTCCCGACTATTTCCTTTGGGGTGCGGCTAAAATATTTGTCTATCAAAATAACCCGAAGACAATACATGAACTTAAGACAGCGATAACTGAATATCTGCATTCCTTTAAACGAGAAAAACTGGTAAAGGTATTCGAAAATAAATGTAAACGAGTTGATCTATTCCTTCAAGAAAGGGGAAATCAAATCCAGCACCTACTGTGATAATGGTGAGTACATTGTATTTTTTTGTAGTTAATATAACTAATTAAATTCATTATTTTAACAATGTTGAATATCATCTCGCAACATACCTGCTGCCAGTATCTCTGAAACCTATACAACGTCATGAATGTGCTGCCACCCTTACGCGCCTCGGAAGGCGACACACACGCGCCGCGGTGGAGTAGCCGAGCGGTCTAAAGCGTCTCGCTGCGGAGCGCGCGGTTGCTCGCCGTGGAGGTTCGAGTCCTCTCTGTGTGTGTTGTCCTTGGGTTAGTTTACCTAGGTTTAAGTAGTTTGTAAGCTACGGACTGATGACCACGCAGTGTGGTCCGATAGATTTCAAAAGAGAGAAAAAAATGGCGACACACGCGGAGCTCGCCGCTGCGGAGAGACTTTGCCGACACACTGTACTTAGATACAGTCAAGAATGATTTTGAAGTTACAGGATTAACATCAGACGAGTCATCAGTGTTAGCACTAAATGATGGAGGAATTTTATTAGGGAGGCCTATGCTCCAGACTGACCAAATGTTCAAATGTTCGTAAATCTATCGGACCAAACTGCGTGGTCATCAGTTCATAGCGTACAAACTACTTAAACTAAGGTAAACTAACCTAAGGACAACAAACACCCCCATGCCCCAGGGAGGACTCAAACCTCCAACGGCGAGCAACCGCGCGCTCCGCAGCGAGGCGCCTTAGACCCCAGACTGACCGCTGAAAGGCATAATCAATCATCTAATGATGATGATATCTCTACAAAATACGAGCGATACTGTAGGTATAGTCATTTTCATACAATGTAAACTTTCACGGCCGGCGTTGTCTTCAGGTAAAATTTCCGGACTGATGGGCCGTGGTCCAGATGTAAAACTTCCTCCCGACGTTTCGTCTCCAACTGCTCAAAGAATATTTGAGATCACCAAAAGACGCACGTCACCCCCTAGTCGGGAGGTAGTTTTACATCTGGACCACGGCCCATCAGCCAGGAAATTTTACCTGAAGACAACGCCGGCCGTGAAAGTTTACATTGTATGATAAGAGGCCTCTACGGGGAGGAAGTTTTAGTTCGGCGACTGGAGGGACTTCGCAAGAAGAAAGGACAACTACTGTGTACGCTTTATTTTCCTGTTACGCTGCCGAGCTACTGCGACAGTGCCAAAATTTCTGAAGGTGAGGAGAATGTTCCGTACTGCGCAAGCTAACCGTATTTACAATCGCATGGAAGTAGCAATGCTACGTGAGTGCATTCACCAGACACGGCGAGAACTGGCGACAACTAGCAGTAAGCTGTTAAATCTCCATTTGCACATTAGTAATGTAAAGCAGTGTTGTGACTGGAATAAGGTGGATGAACTAACATTCAGGTCCATGGAAATAAGTGCAAAATTGTCAACTAATAGGCAGAAGAGGAAGTTCAATGTTTTACAGACGGGCAAACGTGAAATATCAGTTGTTGATAATTCTCGGACTGTTGTTAACTTGTCTGGGAGAGATTTAACAAAAGAAGAAATTTCAGTTCTCTCGAAAGGTGCCCAAGGAGGCCATTATAGCGAATGTTGAGGCAGGAATCCGTCTGTCACCTTCGCAATCTGCAGATGACATTAGGACAGAAACAGCCAGAATATTACGCAAAGCGAAACCACCTCACAGCAATTTGTCTCAAGTGGAAAGAAGGGCTCTAAGGGAGATCAATGCGGACAACAATATCATTGTACTATCTGCTGACAAAGGAAATGCTACAGTTGTGCTAAAGAGCGAAGATTATCACAAGAAGATCACTGATCTCTTGGATCCCACAACTTACAACAGACTTGAGAAGGATCCTACTCCGAAAATTTTGAAAACAACGAATCATCTGATAAAAGTCTTCTCTCTCTTTGGACGATAAAAAACAACTGTGCAAAACAGAAGCTTATCCACCCAGACTATATGGCCTACCAAAGGTGCATAAGCCCATGGTCCCGTTAAGACCGACTGTGAGTGCCATAGGATATCCCACCCATGGCGAGGCCAGACATCTCGCTTCTCTGCTGCAGCCGTACGTTGGAAAAAACGGACAGCCACATTAAAAACTCTGTGCATTTTATTGAGAAACTAAAGGAGATTAATGTCAGCCCGAGTGATTCTGGTGAGTTTTGATGTAGTGTCCTTGTTTACTGTGGTTCCTGTAAATGAAGCTATTGCATACATAGCAGATATGTTCCCATCTGACATCGTGGCCTTGTTCAGACACTGCCTTACCACAACGTATTTCCAGTACAACGATGAGTTCTATGAACAAATTAACGGAGTTGCTATGGGCAGCCCTCTTAGTCCAGCTGTTTCCAACTTATTTATGGAGTTCTTCGAACAGCAGGAGCTGCAGACTGCCAGAAAGAAGCCAACTAATTGGTACCGATATGTTGACGACACCTTTGTAGTGTGGAGCCATGGTGAAGAGGAGTTGGATATCTTCTTATTCCATCTCAACAGCATTAATCAGAAATACAGTTCACGATGGAGAAAGAGAGCAATGGCCAACTTAATTTCCTGGATGTATCGGTAATAAAACGAGAGGACGAACTCTGGGCCATAAGGTATACAGAAATAACAGACATACTGATCGATAGCTCCAAAAGGAGTCAAACCATCATCCGAGGCAAAAAAGAGGTATCATTATAACCTTGGTGAATAGAGCCAACAAAATTTGTGAGCCAGTTTACTTGGAGAATGAATTAAATCACTTACGGTCGGCCTTCAAGTAAAATGGATATGGTGCCAAGGAAATTGATCGAGCTCTCCATCAACGAAGAGAAGAATCCAGAAGTTCTGAGCAACAACGACAACAATCTGGAAAAGTTTTCCTGCCGTACATTAGCAGGATTACCGATCGAATCGGGAAAATATTGGCCAAACATGTCGTCGAAACCATCTACAGACCCACAAAAAAAGATCAAAGAATATTTGAGATCACCAAAAGATGCTCGTCACCCCCTAGCAACACCTGGGGTTTATAAAATTCCTTGAAGCTGTGGTAAAGTATATATTGGTACAACAAAAAGAAGCGTCAACACTCGCATATCTGAACATAAAAGAAACTGTCGTCTGGGCCACATGGAAAAATCGGCAGTGGCTGAACATGTTTTTCAAAAAGGAAATCATGAAATAAAATTCGAGCGTTTTAGCTAGGACATTTGGGTGAATTTTAATCTGTGAGTCCGTCATCTGTGTGGCGCAATGTTGTCTGGCAGTGGCTGTATGCAATACTGACGCCACCGCTGGTGAGTCAAGTACAGAGTGACTGAAACTGCTCTTCTGGCATGGAAGCAAGCCAGGATACGATGACATTTTACACACACACAGAGACAGACACAGAGAGTGAGAGAGAGAGGAGGCGTCGTTGCCAAGGCATCCTGTAGATAATCAGCTGCATTGCAATCAGAATCCCCGCTGCGGGCAGGCGCGGTGTTGCGCAGAAGGAGAGGCGGCTGACGTGTCAGCCGACGGCTGCTGCCCTTTGGAGCCTGCTGGTGGGAAGCCATTAACCATCAGCTATACTGCCGCTAATGCCTCGTCTCTCTGTCCCCTATCGCAACTGCGCACTTTCGCGCTGAGCGAATGGGAGAGCGTGATTACTGGCGGCAGATTCTGCTCTTTGATAATGCATATCGGCGTTCGTACGTGTCGAGAGCGCCACGGGCTGCAGCTGCGATACGGCCGCTTCCAATTCTGTGTGGACGCCGACCGACTCTGTGTGTGCGATAGGGGTGAGGAGAGACAACTGACGCCGCTTCTCGTTTTCCATATCAGCTGGAGATCGCAATATCGGGCAGAGCATTAGAGGTAAAACGGGAATTGGCTAAGGGATTGAGACGTGTCGTTTTTTTACTCGGGACGAACGGGATTCAAATAAATGCCCAGTCACTTTGATTTTATTTCCCTTTTTTTTTTGCCTTTCCCATTAATTACTTCACTTGAAAGGATGGTACGTTTTTCTGTTACGTCCGCCAGCTTTCGCTCTCCACCTATTCTACTAACGACTCCTTGCAGTGAACGACAGAAAATGCTGCAGTTTAACTTGCATTCTTTTCATAGATACAGGTGATACAATACAACCAAGAAAATGAATTTCAGATTCAGCACACACTCCTTAATTTTTTTTTTTTTTTTTTTTTTTTTTTTTTTTTTTTTTTTTTTTTGGCTGTAATAAGCCTGTTCAGGTAGATATTAATCTCAATTATTTAAAAACTAGCTGAAAACCCGGCGTTGCCCTGCCAGTTTTCAGGTATATATTCATTAGTATAAGGGCTGTATGTCTGTAAAATCTCTTGGTAATAGAATTAGTAGTAAAGAAGTAATAGTTTAAAACTTGTCACGTGATGGGACGGTCGTCCATGACTGTTAGTGTTTATGTGCTCATATCTCATGAACTACGTGTCGTACTGTGATACAATTTGGAAGGTACACTCAACTATATGCGTGTATATTGCCTGTAAAATTTCCTGCGGATACAATTTGTAGTGTACAAATTATAAATTGTATCGTCATACCGAATGCCGTATTTTTACTCCATAAACAGCGGAAAAGTAGTACGTGATAAACTATTTTCCTTCCATAATTTTGCTATGGTTGTCAGCGAGAAAAAGTTTAATAAAAGTTTGAAATTATATTTAAAGTTTGTCGCAAGACGCTAACTACTCTCATTCTCATATAGCGTATTTATAAAGTCTCGCCGCATTATGTGGCAGTTTTCCGCGATTCCTGTTCTTTATGACGTCATATCTTCTGAACCATGTGTCGTATGTGATTGTTAACCCTGTAGCATTTGTTACCTGACGATAAGGAAGGTGTGTACCAAATTTGGTTGAAATCGGTCCAGTGGTTTAAGAGAAAATGAGCAGCATTGTCGCTAAATGCAGCACTTTTTCGCGCATCTCATTATTTATGACATCATATCTCATGAACTATGTATCGTACGTGATGCTTCCACTTACGTCGACCGTCCTCATGGATTGAAGCTTATATGTACAAAATTTGAAGATTTGTAGATTTGTATGCAACACGTACAAACATACGGACACTCTGCTTTATGTATTACATTATCACAGCAGTAGAAACATCTGTTACAAAATGCAAGCTACTATAAGCACTTCGACAAACTTTGTTAGTTGTTTAAAGTGAGACACTGAAAGAATGTGGTATTTAACTACAAATAATGGAAATACTATTCCGAATCTCTTAAAGAAGAAGCAATAAGGACAACAGGCCAAAAGTATATACCTGAAACAGTGTCCTGAAGTAGCATTATATAACCTTGAAAATTGTGAAGCATTAGTACATATACTTGATTAACGCTTCAACTAATTCCAACATTGAGATTAGAATCGTCGATATCAGCAATATTTAGGAAAAACTGTCAAAATGAACTACAAATTCATGAAGCCATTAGAACACATAGAAGTAATTACGATAGAATTGAAAAAAAAAAAAATTGTGTTAAAAGAACAAATTCCGTAATTGTGCAAAATCGTACTATTCCTGCAGTGTATAAAATGCAGGTAAAATGATATTAATAAGAGCGAAGGAGGGGTACTTATTTCAGTGCCATACAAAATATTATCTTTGAATTCAGATTTGGTGATATTCCAGAAAACAACATGAGGAATGGGAGGATGGTTTCAAAAGGGTTTTGCACAGAACAGGTTACCAACGTAATCTTAATAATTTCACATATACTCTGAAATCAGTGATCATGTAATGGTAGCGTTTGTAGGTTTGACGTAAGCAAACTCTAGACACCAGATTTAGAGAATATATGATTAAAACTAAGTTATTACTGTAACTGATGATGATATTCAGAGTATAATTAATTGGTGAAATATTTCAACTATTGAAAATAAAAACAGACGTATGAGAGGACAAAGTTTTATAAATTCGATTGTTTAACTGAATTATAGGTATAAATGTTATGAACTTGGACTTCAAAAAGCAGAAAACTGAACAGTTAATTTTGAGAGGAAATGGAATGGAACTAAAGGTAAGTAACTAGGATGTACTGAATAGTTCAGAAAAACTAACAAAAGATAATACTGAGAATAAATATAATTAAACTCAAAATCTGTAACAAGAAGAAAATTGCATCAAAAATTGTATAAAGAGAAATTTATAAATTTTAAGATGTTATTAAATTTATCTTGTTGAAACCAAGCTACACGATGCATTAGTGATGTCAACAATAGGCATAAAAATGGATAAGTATGAGTAGTATATAATTAAACTAAAAAAATTTATCACAAAAATTTCATCTCTAAGGGGACAGAAATAAAACATTCTATGGGTAGGCTCGAATTTTTATGTTTATGAAAGATTTTAACATCCAACTATTAATTAAACAAACAGATCTATGCCACTGCTGAAAAGGTATTTAAAATGGATGAAAACTTGTTGTTGATTAATGTGTTTCTGGCACAACCCATCATCATACATCTGCCAGAGAAAGTTAATTAACAAATTATACTAAATTTACAAAAGATGTTCCTTAGAATTATCGAATAGTAGACAAACGAAAACGTAAATTTATTATATAATACATCAAATCACGTTGTATGGCCTATCAGTCTTAGAACCAAACTAACAGCAGGTCAGCGTTACAATGCTTAGGTGACAACAATTATACCAAGCGATATGGAATTATACTAGAACAATAGCGCAATAGTATGCCCACAAATAAAATTGAACTTGATAGTTCTAAAGGTAGAAAATGCATAGCAGGAGTTTAGGTATCTCTAAACCTTAAAAACGACAATATATACAAAAGTACATAAAGCGTTTAAGATCCAGAAACCAAATTTACGGAACTAAGCTAATAAGAATTGCCGACAGATGGCAAAATTCAATTGTTTCAGAGACGTATTTGGAATCTCGGAAATAAATGAATTAGTTGTGTTGCACCGACTGAATACAAAGCTAAAATTCGTGCTTGGGTTGTAAAATTCCGTCTTATTGTTACGAATTTTCGGCTAAGAGGATTCCTCTTGCAGTGGACGAGAAGTGTAAATATGACTATGCGTTATTCTGTATATTTAAGTAAATGGTAACAGCAACTAAATTAATCGGGAAAGCTATTCTTCAGATGTCATACTTGAATGTGCTAGCGAATCCACTTCAGGTCTTAACGTGTAAACATGACAACGAAATGCAGCTTACGAAATTCAGATTTCGTCTTTCGGTGGATGTGTGGCATTTAAACGTACTGTATGAAACTTTGACATATGAGATTAATATCAGATTTTACATAACTATTTTTATGGTGCATAATGGCGAATCGCTTTTTTTAATCTGATCTGTGCGTCCAGGTGCAGACCTTCTCAACAGGTTTCAATGCAGGGGAGGGGGTAGGTGCTTACACTAGATAAAATGGTAATTTTATAGTACTAATATGATTTCTTAATAATATTTATTCTTGATTATGACTGAACGTCAAGTGAAAAATGTAAAGTTGAATATAGATAACAGAGGAAGATTCACTTAACTATATGAAGCTCCTCCTCTTCTAAAGCAGAGTAGATTGTGAACAGTTTCTTGATATTATCAAATCAGTATTTGCATATAGATTGCTGTGTAATCGAGAGTAAATCACCCAATGACAAATTGTATCATTCTTTGCCTCCATTCTCATTACCATACGTAGCCATATAAGCAAAAATTTTGGTGCAATGTGACTGTTTCTGGGCTGTTGAGCCACAGAGAAGAATACACTCATGGCTCTTGAAAGTAAACAGATGCTTTTCACGTAGAAAAAATACATCGCATGATTTTAGGAAGTTGATTAACGTGGAATGTTGGTTTAAGGGCATCGCAAGAATCACGCCTGCTGTACCTTGCTAGCATCCTGAGCAGACAAGGCTAGAAGGTTGTTAGGACGACTCAGATCTACATTTAGTTGTACATTCATCCATACATCCTAAAAAAAGAATTAAAAGGCATTTCTAAAGTTACAAGTTGCTTCTTAACATATTCATCCTGCCCTAAACACTATGAAAAAGAAGACGATTCCAAATTGGAGCTTGTCGAATTTAGGAAATAATATTGTATTCCTACATTTAACACTTACTTCAAGCAATGGTGTCAGCTTTTAAGGAAGAAAACTAGCCCAAGCATTTCCTTCACACTAAGGAACTGAGAAAATGGTTTATCAGTCAGTTAGGATGGCTCAGTCCTTCATTTATTTCTACTTTTAACAAGCATCAAGGCTAGCCTCTACTTTCGCCTCGACTTAGCAAAACAAATTTAAAGCAAATTTATGTTGGCTCAGTCCAACATTTACGTCCATTCCTACTTCACTCATTCATATATGCTAACAAGAAAAATGATACATGTAATTCAATTGTTGTACTCAAACAAAACATTTTAATACCTAGACATTGGCAGAAAAACAAAAATATAAATATGGTTTACAATATAATCCCAACCAATTATACTCGGTAATCAAACAGATAAATATACATGTTATCCACAAGAACATAAATGACTCTTTTCAGTTATATGAATTCGGAGAGAAGCTTTTGAAATGTGGCGATACAGATGTAGGCTAAAACATATGTGAGCAGATAGCATAACTAATTAGGAGGTACTAAACAGAATTGGCGGGAAAAGGAATTTATGGCATACCTTTACTAAAACAAGGGATCAATTGGTAGGACACATTCTTACACACTCTTGAATTTAGCGTTGGATGGAAGTGTGTGGGGCTACAAATCGCTAAGAGAGACGAAGAGATGAATACCTTAAGCAGGTTCAAATGGATGTGGGTTGCTGTTCTCATGAGGAGTAAAAGGGGATTGCTCAGGATAGAGTATGGTGGAAGGCTGTATCAAAAAATCAGTCTCCAGACTGAAGACCACAACAACAATAACAAAGATCTTATTTACATAATGCAAATTCTTCTCTTGATGTGACTAATGATGAATCCCGATGGACTCATGAGTTCTCAGTGTCTCCACCGTAAACGCAATAGCGTGCGCAATCCTGCAAATCCTCTATGGACCACATCACACATACAAGAACTTGTGCTATAAGGCCTTCTGCTTATTAGACAGGTGGTGCGATTTCATGAGAACGTTTCGACTCAGATTAAACTCTCTGTTCCTTGCGTTTCTGTCCGCCCATATCTTTCTTTAGCTTTCTGTTCCTGATTACCTCTTCTAGGTTAGAAGTGTGCTGACTCCAAGGTTGTGGAAAACCAACTATCTCCCTTAGCTGATTCCCTGGTTGTTTGTTTATCAGGATCGGCAGTGGAGGACGCTTAACTGTCCCGTGAGACAATTCATTTAAATCTTTCTGAAAGTCATCAATAAACATATCCCAGTTCACGTGTTGTTTGGTGCAAGAGGTGCGCCATAAATTACCCAAATCCTTGATGATGCGTTACGCGCGGTTGGACGATGGGTGTAATGAGGAACTGAAGGTGGACTTAATTCTCTTTCTTCGCAGCAAGTCTGGCCATATTTTTAACCTATAAAAATAAATTGTGGACTATTGTCTGTAATTATCCGTTCAATACATTTCTCGCAAAGGCTTTGGATACTGTATATGCCGTCGCATGACGTAAAGGAGTAAGCTAAGTGTCACGCATTTGGATCTTAATACAAAGGCGACGAACATTTAGCGCTATTCACGCCAGTTCTGGGGATCGGAAAAATATTTTTGTTGCTGATACCGAATGATGGGGTTTGAAAATTTTGTGTGTTACTTTTTGCTAGTTAGCAAGTCTTACATATAGAAGTCACGTTTCTAATGTTTCCTTACTTGCTTTAAAACAGCAAAGGGTTTTCAATAAAAAAAAAAAAAAATCATTTACGCAGGCCGAAGTGGGCATATGAGAGACGTGTGTGCCATAACAACTTATTTATGAGCTCCTTTGGACTATAATGTTCAAATGTTTGTATAGCTTATGGGACTTAACTATGGGGTCATCAGTCACTAAACTTACAAATTACTTACGAACTAGCAAATACTAAGAACGGCACAAATATCCATGCCCGAGGGGAGATTCGAACCCCCCGTAGTGGCCGTGCAGACCGTGACTGGAGCGCCTCAGTCCCCTCGGCCACCGCGGCCGGCTTTGGAATATAGAGAATCCATATCGCGTAATCTGCACCCTTTCGGTTAGATTTTCCGCTGAACTCGAAAGAAGTGGCGGATTTGGACTTGATCGTTATCCTTCCTCTTTTCCTTAATGGAGCGCAGGATTGGGTCACGATCTTGTACATTCGCGATGTCTTTCAAAGCGGTGGTTACGAAATTTACGATTCAAATAAATGTTTGCTGAAGACAGCACAAACATACATGCCCGAGGGGGGGGGGGATTCGAACTCCCGACGGGGAACGACCTTGCCCATCGGAGCATAGCGCCTCAATGCGCTCCGCCACTCCGCCGCGGCCGAAATGTACGGATGTTACTTTTCGCAGGTTGAAAATGCTGAATTTGTTATCCTTGATTTCATCTCTAACATTCGTAACTATTTCTACTAGGGGTACAGAGAGGACGTCTACGTTTATGTTAGTTGTGCTGGGAATGTGTAAAGTCGTACTGTTGTAAGTACAGTATCCAATGACCAAATTTACCACGATTTAATTTTGACGATAGGAGAAATTGGAGCGTTTTATGGTCCGTGTAGACCTTGGTTTTCAGGCGAAACCAAAAAAATCTGAATTTAACAAATGCCGAAACCACAACAAGCGCTTCGAACTCTGAGGAACTCCTCTCGCTCTTCGACACCGCACGGCTCCCGAAACCAATCGTGCTCCATTTGATGCACGTTTCTTACTAACAAGGAGACCACAAGGGTATCGGTTTTTAGAATTTCTTTATATTTATGATACGTAAAGTTCAGAACGTAAATAACAATCAGCCAAAGCCATTCGACGCAATTCTAAAAATTCTCGAGAAAAACGACTGTGAAGTTTTGTAAAGTACGCGTAAGTACCGATAGTTAAAACAGTTGCAGCATCTGTCGCTGAAGCTCAGGTGGTAGTGTTCTGGTCTCCCAATCGTAGAGTAAGCAGATGGTTCGAATCCCGTTGTGACAATTTTTTTTTCGTAGAGTTCAAATACTTACACTATTTTTACCAAAACTGCATTTAATTTTGTTCATTAGTAATTTTCTATATTTTATAGGCAATTGTTCATAATGATGGTTTCAATAAAAAAGCATAAGTTAAATTTTTTACATTATTGGCTTCCTGTTAGTTGTTCAGTTTGTGAAGAGCTACGACATTATTTTTGGAATGTCATATCCAAAGCTACTAATGACTTCCCGAGCAGCTAACCTACTCAACCATTGTTGTGACGACAAGGTTTTCAGCTCGTCTACATACACATAAACAAAAACTCATACAACATGTGGAATTAGAGACCCCAAAATATTTTGCACAACTAAATTAGAAAACGAAAAAATACCTCTAATGTTGAGATTCGAACCAGCAACTTTATGTGTGTGAGGCCAGAACGCTACCACCTAAGCTACACCAACTGTTTTAATTATCGGTACTTTGCAAAACTTCAAGTCGATTTTCTCGAGGATTTTTGAGAGTTGCGACGAATGACTTTGGCTGATTGTTATTTAGGTTCTGAACTTTACGCACCATAAAGAGACTCTAGAATCCGATACCCATGTGGTCTCCTTGTAAAATCAAGATGCGACAGAAAGAGCGCAGCTACCAAAGCCTACTTCAACGCTAGAAATTCCCTTTCAGCCGCTTTATTGCAAACCCAAGGTTTTTTTTTACCAGTCAGAGAACACAATCGATGAGTACTAAGGCCATCAGTATAAATAAATCATTCACAGTTTGAAGAGCCAAACCCAAAAACAGTCGTAGCTATCTCTTAAATATGGGTTGGGGAAAGCAATTGATTCAAGTTTCTCAGGATCCGGAGGTATGCCCTCGACAGAGATTACGTGTTCTAGAAAATTCATATGTGCCCTACAAAAGTATGATTTCTCAATATTTACCGTCACCCCTGTTCCTTTAAAGTCTTCAGCAGGTTATTCAGGACCATATTATGGTTCCGCCATACTCTCAGCAATCAGTATGTCGTCGACATGCGTGGTAATTCTTTGACGAAGCTCAATTTCCAGAATTAAATCCAGGCTGCGAATGAACGCTGCGGAAGACACGTTAAGCCGAATGGCTGTTTTGGTAGCATTTTCCGAATGCCAGTGATGCTGTATAATGGAAACAGGTAGGGGGCAGTTCGATCTGCTAAATGCTTGATCGAAGATCGATAGATGAGAAAATCGATACGCCGCGAAATTTTTGATAAAACTCTTACAACTTTTCCAGTAGTCCGGCTTATGGATCAATAATCTTATTTATTTGTCGCGTGACAAGTACGAGCATGACTGATCCATTATTTTTGATTATAAGATTTAATGGACTGGAATAGTATGACTCGATTCCTCAAATATATCCTTTTCAAACATCTTTTGCAGCTCCTCCTGTATCCTTCGTTTCATTGCTAACGGAATCGGAAAGATGAAACTTGAAACTATCCGTTGAACCGATATTACAGGTTCCCGATAGCGCATGGTTTGGGTGATATGACCATCTTCGCATGTAAACCTTACGCGAACTCTTCCCTTTAACTAGTATTAATATTGCTACATGCCTCCATTTTGTTACGGTTCTCATTTTCGATCTGTTCACCTACCCGTGGCCCTCTTCTCTCACTTTCTTTGCCAATCCGATTACACATTTCCCCGTGCTCGTTATGATCGTTGTAATCTAGTTCGATGGACATTCTTAGAAAATTGGCTGGAAGTTGTGCCAGGATTGCCTGTTAGTCGAAAAGGATTTATTTCTCGTTGCAATCGAAGAAGGTAACGGTACCTCTATCCATATTGAACACAGCTGAGTGATCCCTTAAGTAGTCCGTTCCTATTATAATTTCGATGGTCAGGTGTTCTTTAATCAGCAAGTCGCATTCAAGCGTGAGCACTTGGCACATAAACTCTATTCTGTCTTGACACAAGACCGCTTATGGCAAAGTAACCACTCATGTTATTCATCAATAAACTGCACCAATGCAAAGCCAAAGTGGGTCACTATTTTATGATGTAACATTCAAGAACTGTAGTTTGACCGTTACTCATAATTTATATTTGGAGTTTACGATGCAATATTTCAGTCTTTAATATGGCAATAGAGGCATAAAAGTTATTACAAACAATCTTCAACTAAAATCAGGACCTTTCAAACACACTTCCGTTTGACGCCCAAAACATCGCATTAGTCATCAAAATATCGCCCAAAATATCACCCTAAAATTCTGTCAGTAATGACGCAATAGGCAAAAAATTGCCTAATCTGGTCACCCTGCGCAGGCTTTCTGCTTCACTGTAACGAAGTTCATTGTTTATTAGATTATTAAAAAAATGTTCAAATGTTTGTTAAGCTTAACCAGACATCTCTACGGCGCTTTTAAATATCGCTGGCGCTAATGAAGAACATAAGGCTCCGAAGTGCTTCGCTGGGAGCACCGTAGAGTAATGGTCCCTCTATGATACCGGCCAGTTTGGACTCGGCGAAGCACCCAGTGTTTTACTACAACCGTTAAGATTTGTACTACCTTTTTTTGATATTACCACACCGTTCACAAGCAGTGCATAAGACCCGCTACACTTCACCATATCCTTCATACAACTCAGTCAGTGACAAAACCCGCTTGAATTAAAAGTAAAATCAATTATAAGGGTACCAAAGGAGGACATGAGGCATTTCTGAGGCGAGCGGCGAGGTTTGTAACTTGGAGAAAAATGTTCAAATTTTTTTAAGCTTAAGGGACTTAACTGCAAGGTCATCAGCCCCTAAACTTATAAACTACTTATGAACTAGCTTATACTAAAGACGACACAAACATCCATGCCCGAGGGGGGGTTCGAACCCCCGACCGGAGCTGCCGTGCAGACTGTGGCTGGCGCGCCGCAGACCGCTCGGCAACTGAGGCCGGCTTAGGTTATTATTTGGTTACTGCTGTACAACTTCAAAATGGACTCCGATCTCGCAAAAAGCTGATTATAAGGAAGTGTTTAAAATATATAAAGATGCATTACGAATTTTACAGTTTTTTTTTCTACTCTGGTAATTGGCTGACTAGTGCGCTTTACCACTTTTATGAGTGGATCACATTCAGATGTACTAATAATTTACCGACGTTTTTCCACGAGCAATTACCCAGCTCATGCTTACCCCTTGTAAGTTACTTAGATAGCAGAAACAAATAAGGTAATGGGGGCTAATAACTTTTGTTATATAGCTTGGATGAATACGAGTTATGTTCAGTGATGTGATTCGGAACCCCAGTCGTGTTGATTGAGAGAATCCAACTAGCTCTACTAGAAAACAGTGTGTTCCAGATCTCTGACACGCATTTTATACTCAGAATCGATATAAAGTCATGATTGTCTTTTGTTCTCTTTGGAACAGACGTATCTTTATGTCTCGGCAAATAAATTTGTTAAGTCTTCGTCATGTTTTTAGTCTGGGTAAAATGCTTAATGCCATTAAATTTATGAGGATTAAATGATTTGCATCACTTGCAGTAATTCCAGTCAGTGGAGATGATAGGTATCTACAGTGACCTTAAAGAAAAGATGCAAGATATTGAATGTGCTGGCTTAACATTCTGCCATATTTAATGATAACACTCACAAGCTAAAAATTTACTTCCTGTGTTTCTCTGGATCGAAAGCTTTTTTGTAAGTCGACTATTGAAAAAATTACTTCTTCACTTGTTTTTTTGTGTTTGGAGGTGCTTACTTTTATATGATTGGACAAGGGCTTAAATATCACTCCTTCCTTGATAATTACCTTCAGAGCTGGTTTAAGTACTTTCAGGGCCCCCCTGCTAAGTCTGATGTTAGTGGTCTCTTAACAATTTTCTAGAATATAATTTTGTTTACACACTCTGCGGTTAATGTGATTCTGTATATACAACGGCATTGTTGATCGCGAGTCCAGCAATAATAATATGAAACATCCGTTGTGGAATACTGTATGTGAAGAAGCACTGGATGGATGAAAGAGAGTCTTATAGAATGACTACAGAAACAATCGCGGGAGAGTCATCAGTATATTTTGAGATCTGAAAACAAAGTCTCCAATTAAATAAGGCAAACAAAGTAGAGACACATGTAGGAGCAAATGCACTCAATAGAAAAAGACTCGAGACATTATAACAAACGACATTTCTCTATAGTCTGTGCAAATGGCGAGTTGTCAGTGTTACGTAACTTTTTAATTATGTAAGTATACATCAAACACAGTAGTTTAAAAAAAAATCAAAAAGGGATTGCTGTTTATTAAAAACAGCGCACAATAAACGTATAAGCATTATTTTGAAAAGACGAAACGAATATTTCCATCATTTTATGATAATTAGCTAAAAGACACGATGATAGTGTGTCATTATATTAAAACATTGAATTAATAAATATATGCATTTTTCGTATTTTTGTGAGACAGGGCCCTCTAGTGTGTGGTTGAATATGGCCCCGTCAAGGGTCAAAGATAGCAGCCGAGAGGAACTCCGTTGTCATGTCAACACATAAGGCAAAATGGCGGGTCGGCAGTCAGAGAATAGTATAGGTCGCCTACTGTAATTATGGTAACGCTGCAATTCGATATCTAGAATATAGATCGCTGAAACATATTAGTTTTCTTGTATGCTATTCTTGTATGCGCTTGCTTCAACTAGAGCTGAGGCGTCGGCCTACCAAGCTTCTTTATTTGACACTATTGTTCCAAGCTTAAAGCTGAGTAATTTGTTTATAAAAGACTCTGAACATTGTTATTTCTTTAATAATAAACACCAATAACATATGAATAAATGAACACTAAAACATAGTAAGCAGCTGATTACACTGTTAAGTGACAGTAACAAAATCAGTCTGTTACGATGAAGAGAAAAGCTACCTTCGGGTCACGTGACACTGTAAGCAGCACCTCCTCCTAACCTTAAGCATGCTCAAAGGCTACTCTCCCCCACATCTTTTCAAACAGTTAAATATTTGTTGCAACAAAGAATATAAATACCATTTACCCTAAAATTGCGACACATTTGCTAAACCGTCCGAAAAATAAGTGGTAAGTAACAAGTCATTGTTGTTCCCGTATCTGTTAAAAAGAAGATTGTGTTTTTTTTAAAAAGGATCGTCTCAGTCGGTCTCAAACGCACTACCTTCGACAGCACAGTGCGATGCCGCTAACTCCACGGCTATTCCTGCTAGCTGGAGACTAGTCACTTCATTGTTATTCGTGACCGCATCTTCTGAAGGCTTTTACAGTTGATATTTACCAAATATGACGAGTTTTTGATGAATCTTTAATGCGCCAAAAACAAATAAGAAGGGTGAATTTTGCCTTCATGGAGGAATTACCCGAGTGCAAGGCGAGGTGTACAGTAGCTCCATTGTCTTGCGTTCGGATCATTCGTTTGTAACCACTAGAGCTTGAGTAGCCAGGAGCTGGTGTCTCTACCAACTCCAACGTCAATATTAGAAGTGGCGTTTCCCCTCGCTTCTTTCTGCCTCGGGAGTGCCCGTAAGCTGCCTCCAGGGGGTTCAGAAGAGAATTTGAACCTCAGCCGCAGATGCGCAATGCAACGCAGCAGCCTCTGCCGCCCGCATTAAAGCGCTACGATTCGTATACGTGCTGTATACGCGAAGTAAAGAGTTTCTCATGCGATAAAAGTACTTTGAATCTGCATATAAAACGATCTGAAAGAAGAACGAAATGAAGAATGATGGTTTAAAAACACTTTTTATTTCATTTATTTATTTACTTTTTTCCAGGACGAGCCTTTTTTTTTTGGGGGGGGGGGGGGGGAGGGGATTCACTGAACCAGTGAACACAAAACATGCGCCGCCACTGCTAAGCAGGCAGAATTTAGAGATTATGCAATATTGTAGCTTTCTTTAACGGCGAGGGATTCACTAAACCAGTCTACATCTACATCTACATGTACATGGGATACTTTGCAAATCAGAGGGTTCATCGAACCATATTTATACTATTCATCTACCATTCATTCTAGAATAGCGCGCGGGAAGAAAGAACATCTCAATCTCTCCGTTCGGGCTCTGATTTCTCGTACTTTATTCTGATGATCATTTCTGCCTATGTAGGTGGGAGTCAACAATATATATTCTCGCATTGGAGGAGAATGTTGGCGATTGGAATTTCGTAAGTAGACCACGCCGCAGCGATAAACGCCGTTGTTGTAACGATTCCCAACCCAGATCCTGTATCATTTCCGTGACACTGTCTTTCCTGTAAAGTGACAATACTAAACGGGCGACCCTTCTTTGGACTCTTTCTGTATCCTCTGCCAAACCCACTTGATAAGGATCCCACACTGGGCAGCAGAACTTCAAATAAGGACTGACAAGCGTGGTGTATGCAGTCTCTTTAGTAGTTCTGTTGCATTTTTTAAGTGTTCTGTCAATAAAATGCAGTCTCTGGTTCGCCTTACCTACTACATTATCTACGTGTTATTTCCAGTTTACGTAATAGTAATTCCTAGTTATTTAGTGGAGTTTACGGCCATCACATTCGATTCAACACATAGGACGCGCCATCATTGGTCTACACCGTTCCTAAGACTTCTCCGACTATCTGTTGCATTCCGTATTTTCACATCTTAAAGTCTGTTGCATTCCGTATTTTCACATCTCAAAGTCTGTTGCATTCGGTATTTTCACATCTTAAAGTCTTCCATCGAATGTTCTTGGTGTTTTCTAAGGAGGGCTTTTCACATCCAATTTAGGGGTCCCGACAAGAAAGTGCCAAGACCCATTTTCGGACAAATAAAAGTGTGTCATTTGTGCAAAGAGTTATACCACAGCCTGACATAACACTCCCGCAGATGTTTGTTATACACTGCGAAAGCAGCGCTCCAAGCGGCTGACATGCAACATTTCTGATACGATGTTGGATGAGTGCGAATATATAGTTTATATTGATTTTAACATGATATTTACATTAGCAAACATATGTAATGCCGCAAAACAGGTAATAAATTAAAAAGCTCCAAATTTATCTTTCTTAACTTTCATAAGGTCCCAGACAAGCTACTAAACGGTACATTACAGGACAGTTTGTTTACAGTTATCTTGTAACTACTACATACTGAATAATTTATTTTCTATTAAAAATAGAAATGACTAGGAAACACCGGAGGACCTCCCATTTGGCAGAAGTCGCTTTTCTACTCAAGAACATTAACGTTTCTTCACTACAATTCCAGTAAAATCGATGAAGTTGGAACGTAGGAAACGTATATAGAATGTAAAACTACAGCATTTAACGTAATAAATCAGCCAACATAGCTGTAGCTGAAGGAAAAACGCCACAGACGTGGCAATAAAACGGCAAAAGCAATCAAACTGTTTTCTTAAAAAGAAGAGCCCTCGTATTCCAAAACTGTTGCTTCAGCTGAACCAAATCAAAACATTGGCTTTTTAATCTAAAGTAATTACACTCAGATGATTATGCGCGTATAAGAAAGACGAATGAGATGTAAAAATGTACGAATGATTAGTCTCCACAACGAATTGATACTCGTCAAAAACTGCCTGCCTGACGTAGTAAAGGAAAGCCCATAATAGAAATTTATCATTCTCTTGTATTCATATTCTACTTACTTTTAGCGGAATAAGCTACATACAGGGTGTTACAAAAGGTACGGCCAAACTTCCAGGACACATTCCTCACACACAAAGAAAGAAAATATGTTATGTGGACGTGTGTCCGGAAATGCTTAATTTCCATGTTAGAGCTCATTTTATTACTTCTCTTCAAATCACATTAATCATGGAATGGAAACACACAGCAACAGAACGTACCAACGTCAAACACTTTGTTACAGGAAATGTTCAGAATGCCCTCCGTTAGCGAGGATACATGCATCCACCCTCCGTCGCATGGATTCCTAATGCGCTGATGCAGCCCTGGAGAATGGCGTATTGTATCACAGCCGTCCACAATACGAGCACGAAGAGTCTCTACATTTGGTACCATGGTTGCGTAGACAAGAGCTTTCAAATGCCCCCATAAATTAAAGTCTGGAAGGTTGAGGTCATGAGAGCTTGGAGGCCATGGAATTGGTCCGCCTCTACCAATCCATCGGTCACCGAATCTGTTGTTGAAAAGGGTACGAACACGTCGACTGAAATGTGCAGGAGCTCCATCGTGTATGAACCACATGTTGTGTCGTACTTGTAAAGGCACATGTTGTAGCAGCACAGGTAGAGTATCCGTATGAAATCATGATAACGTGCTGCAGTGAGCGTAGGTGGAAGAACATGAGGCCCAATCAAGACATCACCAACAATTCCTGCCCAAACGTTCACAGAAAATCAGTGTTGATGACGTGATTGCACAATTGCGTGAGGATTCTCGTCAGCTCACACATCTTGATTGTGAAAATATACAATTTGATCACGTTGGAATGAAGCCTCATCCGTAAATACTAAAATGAGCTCTAACATTGAACTTAAGCTCTTTCGGACACATGTCCACATAACATATTTTCTTTCTTTGTGTATGAGGAATGTTTCTTGAAATTTGGCCGTACCTTTTTGTAACACCCTGTATATACGCATATTAGTTCATGACGAAGTTGTTCTTTACACCACTGAATCAATTAAATTCGGCTGTTTTTACATTAATTTCCGCATTATGTATGTCTCTTGATATTTTACTAATGCTTGTGACGCAAAAATTATACTAACTATTTCGTTAATTACGCACAATAATAATTATAAACAACACTCCTTCGGCGGCGTACCCACCGCTGGGAGCGCTAGTGTCGTTGCAACAGTCAGTTGGTAACAACTTTCACAGCAGTGAGTGTCGCGACTGTATGTGTTAGACTGTGGTTATACTGCTTATCATGGCGTCAAGTGATTTTGTAAAAGCCTCTCGAGATAGCGCTGCGTTAAGGTTTTCGTACTTGCCCAAATGCTTGACGTAGCTTCCTTAACTACAAGTCAATAGCAAGTAACCAAGCCATGGGTTATGAAACTGCAAAACAGAACGAACATGAAATTTGAAGAGGTATCTGCAAGCAAGAAAGCGAACACAAGCACCATGGCTCTTAAGACCGAAGTACAAATACAATGATAATTCAGGACAAACGCGGCACACTGCCAATAAAAATTAACAAACAGAGACTGGGATGGATGATTTCGGATGAGGAGAGAAAGGCATGATCTGAAAGAGCCAGAAAGTATTGGGCCAACAAAAAACAGAAAAACCTAATTCATAAAATTGACTAAAGTGGTCCAATGTTGGCTATAAAAGTTAGAATTTAACAGACAGAAATTTTACAAGTGTTGAACAACAGTTTAATAATTTACATTGATTGAGCATTTGCTCAAACATTAATATTTGTCCCAAAAGTATAGAAATGTGACGTGGCACTTTATTGCCGGAACACCGTCAATTCTGAAATTCGCATATGTCAACTAATATTGCTCAACTAATGCATCCAGCAGGAACATGTTGTTACGTGGTTTTAACAACGCCGGAGATGCGTATTACAGCTTGCATGGAGAACTTCTCGTGGCATCACATTTATACTTTTCTTTTCCTTACGCTCACTTCCTTCGGCATCCAGTGTCTTTGTGGTAAAATAAAAAATATAATTCCCCACATAACTAAATTCACTCATAGTTTACTCATCTTAGGAAGCGATATTATTGTATAAATGGATGGATAGATGCCAAGCTCGCAACTTACTTTGTTTATTCAAGTCAGCCGGTTTCTACTCTCTACGGCGTCATCAACTGGTCTCATTAACATTAATCTGATTATTATAGTGCTTCACATAAAAACTGGTAGGTGTTCAAAATTGTTTGTGAAGCTTATGAGACTTAACTGCGGGGTCATCAGTCCTTAAACTTACACACTACTAATGAACTACCTTATACTAAAGACAGCACAAACACCCATGCCCGAAGGCGGATTCGAACCCCCGATGGGAAATGACCTCGCGCATCGCAGCGTAGTATCTCCATGCTCTCGGACGCTCCGGCGCGGCCTGGTAAGTGTACTGGTTGATAGTTACATATAAAACCTTGTGCTGGTGGATAGGAATAAATGGCTAGAGTTTCATGGAGGTGCTCAACAAGACAAGTACAATGTGGTGGTTATTATTTTATGTATATTTTACTGTTTTGATTTTGACCATCCATTCATTTTATTCTGACTATCCACCAGCACATATTTTTATATATATTTATCATCCCGTACATCTACCATATTTTATGTGAGGCACTATAATTAGCAGTTTAATGTCAATGAGACCAGATGATGACACTATATAGTGTCGAAACCGGTCGCCTTGAATAAATAAAATAAAATTTACGATCCTGGCTTCTATCCTTCCATTTAAATTCACTCATTTATTGGGTATGTATCCAACAAACGTCACGACGAATGTGTTACTTAAATGTGACAGAATGCTAACGTCTCAGTTCTTGTCCTAACAACATAAGTCGAAGAAAGAATTTAGCCAAAGGGACGTTTTGTACTGTATGAAACATGTAAGTAATGCTGTAAGTGTATGTTCCCCCATTATTTTCTTTTGTGCTATGTATAAGTATCTTTTGGTAAGGCAAGAAAAAATTATTTATTACAATCCTTTTTTCCTTACGCTCACTTCCTTCGGCATCCATTGTCTTTCTTGGTAAAATAAGAAATATAATTCCCCGCATTACTAAATTTACTCATAATTTACTAATCTTATGGAGCGATATTATTGTATAAATGGATGGATAGATGCCAAGATCGCAATTTTTATTTTATTTATTCAAGACGACCGATTTCGACACTCTGTGTCAAACATCAGCGTCACCTGAAAAACAGACATTTAGAAAAATCTGACGTGGTTCAGCACAGCCTGTTAAATAAACATCGGATTTTGTTTGAAAAAACGAGAGTACTGGCTCACGCTTCAAACTACTGGGATTCTGTCATCAGGGAGGCGATTGAAATCAGGTTATGCAAAAATAATATCGATAGAGACTCTGGATATACATTCAGCAATGCATGAAGCGAGCACTGGAGAATGAGAAAGAAGGGAGGATGGCTCCCAGAACCTTTAGTACTTCCCGCAGATTACCGCTTACTGCGAGAGATGGTGCTGCGTACAACGAGGAATAGAGTGCGCTAGAAAATTCTAGGTAGTTAGATGGCACCACCCAAGTAAGCTCCATTACCGCTGTGACGTAAGCCCGCCAATGACAAGCCGTCTCCTGGTTTTATAAGCCGAAGCCTCCAGTTCACGCCAGTCAGTTTTACTCCTGACGCCGACTAAGGAGGATATATTCGAAAACTTGGGCTCTTACGCATATTTGACGGGGTAAGAACACCGAGAATATTTTACGCACTCTACGGTGTCATCAACTGGTCTCATTGGCATTAAACTGCTTATTATACTGATCCACATAATATGTGGTAGGTGTACAGGTTGACAGTTATATATAAAGTCATGTGCTGGTAGATAGAAATAAAATGGATGGCTAGAGTTTCATGGAGGTGCTCAACAAGACATGTACACTGTGGTGGTTATAATTTTATGTATATTTTACTGTTTTAATTTTGACCATCCATCCATTTTATTCTGACTGTCCACCAGCACATGATTTTATATATAACTATCATCCCGGACATCTACCATATTTAATGTGAAGCACTATAATTAGCAGTTTAATGTCAATGAGACCAGATGATGACACCATATAGTGTCGATACCTGTCGTCTTGAATAAATAAAGTAAAAATTGCGATCTTGGCATCCATCCTACCATTTAAATTCACTCATTTATTGGGTGCTTATCCGACAAACGTTACGACGAATATCTCCTGTAATTATACTTCAAGAATCTCTAACCTCATTGTTACTTAAAAGCGACAGGATGCTGACGTCTCGTTTCGGCTCCACTCCATAATTAGAACCAAGAACAGCTGCCAGGATGCGAAATTTAGAAGTACATGTTCCTGGAGTCACTAAACAAAAACAAATCTTCCGGGCTAGATTGTATCCCAACTAGATTACTCTCCCAGTATGCTGCTGCAATAGATCCATACTTAGCTCAGCGAAAGATCCGTACCCAAGGACTGAAAAGTTGCCCAGGTCACTACAATATTTAAGAAATGCAATAGGTGTCATCCCCAAAATCACAGGCCCATCTCATTGACGTCTCTTTGCAGTAGGATTTTGGAACATATACTTTGTTCGAACATTATGAACTTCCGCGAAGAGAACGACCTATTAACCAATAGTCAACACGGATCAGAAAGTATCGCTCTTGCGAAACACAGCTTCTCCTTTAGTCACATGAAGTGATAAGTGCCATCGACAAGGGATCTCCAATCGATCCCATGTTTCTGGATTTCCGGAAGGCTTTTGACTCTGTACTTCAAAAGCGGCTTCTAATAAAATTGAGTACTTATGAAATATCGCCCCAATTGTGCGATTGGATTCGATTTCCTGTCAGAAAGAACACAGTTCGCAGTAATTGGCTATAAGTCATCGAGTAAAACAAAAGTACTATCTGGAGTTCCCCAGGGAAGCGTTAAAATTCCCCTACTCTTCCCTGTGTTTAGACAGTTGGCGGATGATGCTGTCGTTTATCTGTTACCGAAGTCAACAGAGGATCAAAAGCAACTGCAAAGCGATTTGGACAAAATTTCTGCTTGGTGCGAAAATTGACAATTAACACTAAATAATGAAAAATGTGAAGTAGTACACATGGCGACTAAAAGATATCCGCTGAACTTATACGGCAAATCTGTCAAACCTTAAGGTAGAATATTCTACCAAATACCTAGGAGTTACAATTACGAACAACTTAGACTGAAGAGAATACACAGAAAATTTTGTGGGGGAGGCGAACCAAAGGTTCATTGGCAGAACGCTTCGAAGATGCAACAGGTTCACCAAAGAGACTGCATACATCACACTTGTGCGTCCTCTCCTGGAGTACTGTTGCCCAGTGTGGGACCCTCACCAGGTGGGACTGACGGAAGATATTGAGAAAGTTCAGAGAAGGGCAGCTCGTTAAGTTTTATCGTTACAGGGGAGAAAGCGTCACGGAAATGTTGCACGGATTGGGGTGGAAATCATTAAAAGAACGACGTTATTCGTTGCGACGATATCTATTTGCGAAATTCCAATCGCTGAATTTTACAACTAAATGTGAAAATATTTTGCTAGCACCCACCTACATAGTGAGACATGACTATTCCAATAAAAAAAGAGAAATCAGATCGAAAACGGAACTATTTAGGTGTTCTTTCTTTCCGCGCGCTATTGGAGAATGGAACGGTGAGAAAGGTTGTGAATTTGGTTAATGAACCCTCTGCCAGGCACTTAAATGTGATTTGCAGAGTATCTGTGTAGCTGTAGATGTAGAACAACATAAGCCAAAGAAAGGGACGTCTTGTACTGTATGAAACAAGCAAGTAATCCTGTAGGTATTTTGTTTTCTGTTTTCTGCTATGTATGAGTACCTTTTGATAAAACAATTTTTTTATTAATTACAATGCTCTTTTGGCATACTCCTCTTATTTCGCTGAACCTGTACGTTATGGCTACGCTGTTCCTCTGTAATACCGTTTCGTCCTGGTGCAAGAGTTCCGCTAGTCGTGCACGAAAACCGCGAAGTTTCGAAGAGAGGTACTGGCGGAAGGAAATGTTGTAACACTATGGCATACCCCCTATGGCAATTGTTATTTATTTCAATAATTTGATATATATCAATAGTCAATTGTATTGTAATGACTGATGTATGTATTTATAATCCTCGACTTAGTAGAAGTAAGTGTTCCTATAGAAACAGTAAAAATTATTTTTCTGTGACAATGTTTATTTTCTGCTTAAACATACTGCAGTTATTATTATATAAATTGTTCTGTATAAAATATGAAATAATGTGTGCTGGTTCATGTTAGGGGAAATTTAGTAATTGTAGTAATAAGATGAAGTGCAGTACCAAGGAACGGAAAGGTGGCCAGTGCAAGGAAAAAAAGGTGGTTGGTTGGCGGAAGACGCTTCTGGAAAGGTGGTAACAGGAATCGTAGTTCAGTGGTAGTCGCGATCAGTCGAGTATGAAGTACAGAAGTAGCCAACCACCAAGTTAAGTGGAAATACTGGCTTTTGTGGCAAACGTGTTGGATAATAAGAAGAAGCTGTGGATTGGAGGCTAAATTAATTTGCTGAAAGTTACCAATAGCCTCGGTTGCAAGTACATAGTCTCCGAAGTAATGTGGTTTTGTCGTGTTGGCTTGTTGTGCAATACTAACTTCGCCACGAAGAGGAAATGAGCCCACATAGCCACACCAACTACTGAAATGTTTCTGGAAGCATATTGTGGCCACTATATCACCTAAGCAACCACCTGCAGTACTGTAAGTAATGTATCTTTAGTTTTGCATTCATGCATGAACCAGCAGTTTATTTAATGTTGAATAACAGAGTGAACCATCAAAAAACATTTTACCTAACCGTGATTTTCCCAAGTCATACTACCATGTAGCTTCCTTTCCTGGTGATGCAAGTTCCGAGAATCCTGAGAATAAATATTGTTATTTGCAAGAACTTTTAAAGCAGAGTGTGTGTGTGTTAAGCAGAACAGTACTAGTGTTAAATATTATCAGTACAGTAACCAAGTACCAATTATTTGAATACTGTTCAGATAGACAAAATTAACTGAAAGTTTAATATTAACTATTTTGTTGAAAGTTACATTTTCTAAAGTTTTAGTCAGCAAAAAAATCTATTTACATTATCAAAAGTATAGCTAGCATCAGGCTTTTCATGCGATTTCAAGGATCAATAGTTTCATTTATTGTCTATAAAATCCAGAATCAAACTAGTTGACAAATATCTTTTAGAAATACCAAACCATTGAAAAGTGCTGTTCTTTGTTTAGTAAAGAAACTGCAAGGTAAGATAATGAAAGTGCCGTTATTTTCAATATTATTGCTTAAAACAGTCATAAGGTTACTAAATATTCAAAGAATCAGATTTTCTATTGGTGCTAACTGATCAGTTTATTTTATTATTTTTTTAAATGTTTTTTGTGGTAGATTTGAACATACTGTAGTCAGAAGAGTTGAACAGTGCAGCACGCTAGCTTGTTTGTTTTATTAACCAGTAACATTCGTATATGCCTATCTTGGTAATGATTCCAAATTTAAACAGATTACTGACTGCACCACAGTGTTGTATACATTAGAAATTGTTCAAGTTTTACTGCTATAAATGTTTCTTTTTTACTTGAAGTGTTTGGACAGCTATGATAACTAATATAGGACTAGATTCACTTGATCTGAAATTCCATTTTCGTTACACTGTATTTATTTCCCTAAACCAGCGTGGCGACCTTTTTTGTTAAACATTACAGTTCATTTTACTTGCGGTTTATACTGAGCCTGACAAAATTAATTGATAGACATTCACTCTCGAAACGAAAAATCTTTAGAGACGAAGTTGAAAAACGATTCCTCGTCCGTTAGAGATACAACACCTTTAAAACTAAAATCCAGGCACAGGTGTATTAATATATGGTGTTTCGCAGTGCATAACGCGCGCATAACTTCGTGTTGTGTGAATGTACTGTATGAATACCACTGGGATGTTACAATATACGGATTAAGGGAGAAGGGAAAGAGGGATGGGAAGGAGCGAGGTATGGAAGAACGGGCAGATGCCATTTCCCTGCAAACGGAAAACCGGTCCGTTGAAGTCACAGTGCGGTAAAGCTTCAATACACATCGGAATTTCAAAATAACGAACATTCCGCGGCGACGTGAAAAGTCATCCAGATAAAAAAAAAATACAGGTACTTGCAGTTACACATTAGTTTCACTTCAGTGCATTGGTGATGGAAAATGATTCACGTTTGGAAATAGCTGATTAGAATTTGGACGAGTTTTTAAATTGATTCTAGTTTTACAGTGATGCATAAACAATGAGTCCATTCAGTTTCTTTTGGTATAATTACCGTCATATTGTGCAGCTAGGAATGTGGTAAATAAGTCACTTATCGTTAGTGAAATAGTTTTCTAGAGTCATAGCGAATGAAGCTCTTTAGACCCAGACGAGGACGATAACAATTAAATATCGTGCGATGCGAAGTGTGTTGTTGCCTAGCAACACACTGCTTATTCACCTGAAGGAATCCGACGTGTATAGTTGTCGGCGAATGTTTACACATAAGTGAAGTGTGCTACATATGTTTGGAGGAAGGCAATAACAAATGCTTGCAAGCAGGGTAAGTATTCAAGATAGACCGAGCAATAGGACTTCCAGTCATGAAGGTAAGTGACGTCTATTATCTCATCATCACACAATTGCGATAAAGATTCTGTAATGTAGACATATACAACAGAACTACTACTGTTAGATACTGTGACCTGATTTGTGGTAATCGTAAAAATTTACAGCATTAGTACCAGTGACACCCAAAGAATTTCTTAAGTTATCACAAGTATTTCCAGAATATTGTGGGTGAGAGATTCAAGATGTCCATTGTGAATTGTGGGTGATAATCGAAGATTGACTGCCTATGAAATGCGCGACCCTACTGTCAAGGAATTAACATAGACGACAAAAGATGAACTGCTTGTAACTGATACTAATTAAAAATGAAAGCAGAACATTACACCAGTATTCTAAAGGACGTAGTAGTATCATTTACTTGATTCGCCATTAAGATTTGTCAAGTAGATCGAGTCAGTTCTAGAGTGCGATGCCACGCGTGGGTTTTGAAGAAAGATTTCATATCATTGACATTCATTTTTCACAGATTTTATTTATGGTCATTAGAAGTCGCAGATTATTTTGCAGAGGCAGCGCAGTATGCTAATATTGGAAACTAAATGTTCGCTTTACGAGAATAAGTAATTTACTTACTTGATAAGGTTGCAGACAGTGAGCTCTAAGCTAATCTGTTGTTAGTACTGTGTATTATAAAGTCGTGGCGCTCGATGCGATATTGGTGAACTTATAGCAGCGACACTCTACCTAGTTGTCAGTATTATGTTCTTACAAAAAATGTAACATTCTGAAATTTCTAATCGTTTCTACTAGGAGAAACTAACTCATGTATAAGGGGCACTACCAGTCTGAATATTTTAATACTATATATTCAAGAAATGTAATTATACGCAGCCTGTAACGAAACAATAGAAAAAGACACGAGTTGTGTAAAACGTACACTTAAGTTATATTTTGATTCAGAACTAGTGTTTCTCCCACATTGCATTTAATAAATAAATTCGCTGTGGTAGACAAACAAATGAAGATTAATAACGGCAGGTTCAAGGCGTATGATATAAGCATAATTTTCCACACAGGGAGCGTATCTAGACTGTGAGGTCAAACGGAAAACTGTGTAGACAAGAGGAAAATATAAAACTAAACACGAGAAAAACCGTCTACAGCAGTGCAATCAATTCATTAAACGAAATGTGATAGCAATACTAGTTCTGAATCAAACTAAAACTCTCATACGAATCTGAACTCCACATACTTTCCTTTGACGGTAATTTCCTAGGAGCCGCGTACATCGAATGAAGCGGTAGTGCGATCGACAGAAATCGGACGGCGTTTCATATAGAAACGATAAGTACCGAACAAGTGAATGTTATGATTTTTACGAACGTCATAATATCAAATGATGTGCTTAGACAGGAACCTAAGAGTACAGCGTAACTTTTGAGTGAACAAGCTGTACTCTTATTGCTGCCTAACCACATTCTTTAAAATCGTGACGTTACGTAAAAATCAAAACATTCTCTTGTTCGATACCTATAGTTTGTTGTAATTACATAGCTTTGGTGAAAAGTCTGTTTTCATTGACAACGAATATAAGTTCTTTATTAAGTGAATGCGGTCAATTTACATTACGTAAAGGAAACTGTTGCACTCCTGTAGTGACTGGATCTGATGCAGTTTTCCGAGTCATGCCCTGGTTGCGATTTTTATTGGCCAAGAAATGACCATAAATAAAATCTGTGAAAAATGAAATGACAATGATATGAAATCTTTCACGTCAAGAATCAACATCGGTATTAGCTACAAAAATAAGCTGTTCCGCCGTCTCAGTTTCCCGTCACTGCTAGCGGAGCGAGAGACGAACGTCCGATATATATCGATTGCACTGCTGTTTCATTCGATGTACACAGCTCCTAGGAAGTTACGCTTTGACTTCTCTACAATCTTAACCGACACAACGTTCATCATTATATATTTAATAAATGGTTCATAACTTATTTTTAGAGGGCATAAGGGTCATAACAACACGATCTATATGTACGGAGTTGCTTACGTAGCTATAATAGACCGTCACAGATCATGACCATTAGAGATGTGAATCCAACGATAATAATTTTTATCAATGGGTACAGCCCATAGAGTAGAAATATCTCTGGAGTGAGCATTGCATTCTGCGCATGTTCTCAACATTAAACTGGAATTATCACGTGATCTGGGGACGACGCTGTTCGTTAATTCACACTAAGAATCACGTCATATCATGTTAGGGTTTCTTAGTAGCAAAGTTTTAACAACATAGTCTTCTGGTGACATGGAAATTTATTTTCGCCGCGCTCTGTAGTTGATTTTGTGCTTTTGTTGTTTCTTAATTTCAGTTTATGACTGTGATTTGCAAATGTAACATTACGAATTGCATTTTTTTTTCATTGAGTGTTGTTCCAGAAGCAATGCCGGAATGTCAGATATCTAAAAATGAAAACTCACTGAGGTGAACAAAGCTGAGTTTTGAGTTTCTGATTTATGTGTTTGAATACTGGTCGATGGTTTCGCTAGAAAATTCATGTCGGTAATCTGAAATGATGTTTTCCTTCTCAGTACTTTTCCACATACAACTGATCAAGAAAACGACCTTTACTATGGTCATTAAATAATTTCATAGTTGTTATTTTCTCAGATTTGACACTATACTCAAAACATTTTATCATGGATAGTAGTTATAGCTCCACTTCCATTGCTCGGTACAGAGCTAAGCAAGTTGACGTGACATAACGTACAACTTAACATGACGGCCATTGTGAATTAGCGTTTTGCTTATGTTCAAAGGTTATATTGCGTGTGATCAATTTGTTTACTCATAATAACAGAGGTGAATTACATTTGTTCTTGTATGTGTTACAGATTTTTTTTTTTTGTAGCCCATTCATCCAATTGTCTGATTTTTCTCTTTCTTGAGATTTCATCTGTTAATTAGTAAGGGACTGTACATAGAATGCGCAAAGTATATACGTAGGAGTGTTACCAGCAAGTAAATTTGAGTGCAAGCTTCCAGACCTATTGAAGGCCAAGGTTTACTATCATGTCATTTTGCAACACCCTGGAATTTTGGTTGTGTTCCATTACATGAGGGTGAAACGGGATAACTGATTTGAGAATTGCGGAAGACAGCAAATCTGAACGTAGAATCAAGTTTGTTGCAAGAGATTAATGTATAGCATAGCCTATGTTCACGACAAAGCCGTAAAAACTTTACCAAATTAGCACTTTCTTCATTTGCATATTAGCTGCTGTAAAGTAAATAATCAGTGCCTATCAATAACGATAGAAAACTGCAAAATGTGGAATGGCTTTGACAAGAGACTGGACTTTTCGACCTTTTACATTGCTTAATGACTTTAACAATATACTGTCCAAATTTTCATTTTTCACAAGAACATATCACGGACACTTGAACAGCGATACTGTTAAATTTCACTTATGGCCTCGGCCACTTAGTGTGGTAATGTTGGCAAGAAAATGTTAACAATACGAGGATAATAAATCTGCTGGCTACAGATGAGTGCATACAAGAATCTGTTGATCATAGAGCAGGAACATCATTAATTATTTATTTCACGGACAACACAAAAATCATTTCCTCTTATTCTATGTGATTGAGTTTTCAAACACCATTACATGGTATGAAACTTCACTCTGCAGCGGAGTGTGCGCTGATATGAAACTTCCTGGCAGATTAAAATTGTGTGCCGGAACCGGGACTCGAACCTGGGACCTTTGCCTTTCGCGGGCAAGCGCACTACCGACTGTGCTATCCCGACACGAGTCCCGGTTCCGGCACACAATTTTAATCTGCCAGGAAGTTTCATATCTGCGCACACTCCGCTGCAGAGTGAAGTTTCATTCTGGAAACATCCCTTAGGCTGTGGCTAAACCATGTCTCCACCATATCCTTTCTTCCAGGAGTGCTAGTCTTGCGTGTTTGCAGGAGAGCTTCTGTGAAGTTTGGAAAGTAGGAGACGAGGTACTGGCGGAAGTAAAGTTGTGAGGCGGCATAGTGAGTCGTGTCGGGATAGCACAGTCGGTAGTGCGCTTGCCCGCGAAAGGCAAAGGTCCCAGGTTCGAGTCCCGGTCCCGGCACACAATTTTAATCTGCCAGGAAGTTTCACCACTACATGGTTATTACCAACATCGGCACACTACGCCGCCAAAGTTGTAAATAAAATTTTACCCAGAATTACTAGTTAGCATATATATTCGCCAGTGACTGCTATTTGCTATCTGTGAATGTGTCACCTTGAAGTAGCATATAAGGTGATTCATAGTAGATTCGCAGAAATTGGAGAAATCGTAATTGGTAAAGTTTTGAAAGGATAAGCTGTAAATTCGCAAACTTCTTATTTAAACCATGACAAATGACAAGTAATGTCACAGCCACCGAAAAGTAGCATTTACATAAGTCACTGTTATCGGACCGTCACTGTTTTAGGTCATTCCCATTACAGACAAACATACGTCGTCCCGAGATCACGTGACCATAACGGCAATAGATGTTGACGACACAAGATCTCTTCTGCGTATCTGAATGCTCACTCCAGAGATATTTCTACTCTATGGTTCAGCCGAAGGATAATCTAACCTACTTGGAAATCGAAGCGAACGCGATATATATTGTTCTCAGAACGAGCGATATGTATCGAACGAGTGATTCTCGCGGCGGCGATTTTGGTTGTTGTTTTGCGTGGTGACAAGGAAATGTGGTCAATTTTACTAAAAATTTCCGAGCTATTATGCCGTGGTCTTATGGATTTATTATTGAAACCCAACGTTTCGTCCCCAAGTGCGAAGGACATTTTCAAGGGGGATCTGGCACTATTGAATGTTCGATGAATACCCTGGCTCGCTACTGACAGAAGCCAAACTCCGTTTACGAGGGCTCGCACGCAGTGGTGTGACGTCAGATGTTTTTGATATGCGCGCGCAATTAGTCGTTGCCGATTGCTGTCATCCGTTTATATCGTTCCATGGTGGAAGACTGTTACATCTATTCTTCAACACCGGAATCCAGATTTCATTTAGTTTCACGCCCTCCTCCATCCTATTGAAATTACTGGGGTGTTTTACAATTTGTATAGCCTCTCTGTACAGTCTTTCGCATATCAAAAACATCTGACGTCACACCTCTGCGCGCGAACCCTCGTGAACGGAGTTTGGCTTCTGTCAGTAGCGAGCCAGGATGTGCATCGGACGTTCAAAAGTGCCACGATCCCCCTTGAAAATGTCCTCCGCACTTGGGGACGAAACATTGGGTTTCAATAATAAATCCATAAGACCATGGCATAAGAGGCCGGAAATTTTTAGTAATATTGACCTTTCCGGCGGTGTAAGTTTACATTTTACAAGGAAATGTGGTATTATGTATGATATATTTGTTCTCGTGAACAAGAGAATGTCAATTACGAGTGTGTTCTAAAATGTTTGCAGAAGCGCTGGTGTTCATAAAATTTACAGAAACGTCCATGTTACGACCGCAGACATATATTACTAGACTGGCAATGCCATATACAGTATCATTGGTGTCACTGTAGTCTCGCCACCATATTTCTATACTATAAACGTGTGAGTAGTCGTATGTGTACTTACAGAAAACACCCGTAAAAATACGGATGAACCCACGTAACTACGCTGTCTTTAGAGGTATGACAAATTGGTTGATTCATGTGTTGTATGTAGCTGTAATTTTTCTTACGGCAAACCGAGGATATAATGCCAATTCATACTGTCCGTCACGTCAACGTCACGTCTCGTTGTATTCACACTGTCCATCACGTCAATGCGTTCTCCTAATACCCGATTTTCAAAGTGAGGTTATAAGTGGCGATCTTTTATGTAGAAAGTCATAGTTTAATATTGGAATTGCGGAAACAACAACGTTAAATGTTTGAGCCATTTGTCATGGATAACAGGTATCTTTGTTCTTCTCAGTGTTTTTTCCATAATTACAATCTTATTTAAATGTATGTAGCGGTAAAATTTTACTTACCATCTCAGTGGCCTCGTATGATTATGTTGGCAACATCAACAAAACGGTAGAAAGCCCAAACCAAGCTGTTGATATTCTTAGTAATCCATACAGTGTGAGTTGATTAGTATTTCGTATAGATGACGAAGTAAACAAATAATGCTGTTCCTGCTCTACGGTTGACAGATTTTTGTATGTGCCCTCGTTCACATAGTAACAGTAATTGCCCTCGTAAAACGAAGTTGTCATGACAAAACATTTGCATCGTCCAGCGAATGGCTAATGCCAATGTCACACGACTGACAACATAACCACACCAGGACAGTAAGTAAAATTTAAGCGTACGTACATTCTTCTAGAAACACGATTCGACAATGTAGGCCTATCTGTTAAATTCAACTATTGCGGATGTGTTAGCTCCAGTGCAAATCATGTTCAAACCAACTAGTAGGCTAAATCTTACATCATTATATCGAGTCAGAAGATCATAATTTTACCGTATGGAAACTTTTTGACGTTTGCTGAGGCAAGATGGTGGTATCAAGCTTCAGTCAGAGAGGCAAGTTTGCCAGACTAGTAATATATGTCTGTGATTGGAATGTTGACGTGTAGTAATCTTTGGTGACGTACGCGATATTGCAACGCCACCTAGAAACAAGGCCTCTCGTGAGTCTAAGGAGGCTGTGACGTCATGCATGGGGATCTGACTTTAGGTGATGACACAAGGTGTTTTGAAGCGTTTCAATATTGTTTTCTGTGCTTGTCGTTCGAAGTCTGTTTAGTTTGTGTCGGTTATTTGATCTTAATTAAAATGTCCAAAAATGTTGTATGCCAAATTGCATGGCCCTAAAGTCAGTGTATTTTATTTTCCATTTGACGAGAATTTAAGCCGTAAATGGATATCGGCTGTTCACAGACAAGACTGGATACCGAGTAAGCACTCAATGCTAAGTTTGTTTAGGTAATATGTCGTAGTTGCTTCAAATGTAGTCCAGCGGAACAAAATACAATGGAAAAATACATTTATAATCTCTTACCTCATTAGATTTCATTATATGTATGCTTGTTTTTAGATATGTGAACTGCATCTCAACAAGAGCAATATTTTAACCAGTGCCAGCGTATGACACAAAAACTGGTATAGTGTTGGCGGCACCGTTGCACCGTCGACGCTTGAAAAAAAGTGAGTCATGTAACACACTCTGAATAAAGTACAGCGCAATAAGAACTAAGACGATTTGGTAAAATCTTACGACGCTTCTCGCCGGGCTCCAGTGCTTATGTTGTTAACAGATGAACAATGAAGTGTAGAATCGCGTTAATATATTTCGTAAATGTTATTGCTGCTCGATTCACTCGCAGCAAAATTAATAATGTACCTGCTCTATAGTTGACAGTTTCTTGTATGTACCCTTGTCCGTTCAGAAAAAAAAATTCATTTCAATTGAAATGGTCAAAACAAAACACTTATTATATATCCGCGTCTGCCTAGCAAGCAGGAGATCCCGGGTTCGAATCCCGGCCGGGCACAAATTTTCATTCGCAGCACTTTGGTATTCCATCTAAACCTAGTACAGTGAAGCCATAACTGATCGCAAATTGCGATTTATTTCATTCATTAAAACACTTTTTGTCATATGACTTGCTGCCATTAACCGTTCGTCCCAACACAAGCACTGGAGCCCGGCGAGAAGCGTCGTACAATTTAACCAGGAACAGATTTCACTTTTGAAGTGCAAAAGTTCATGTCACTTTAGGTATAGTACCGATTCTTTGATAATGTGCTCGGTTAAATTGTACGACGCTTCTCGCCGGGCTCTAGTGGTTATGTTGGCACCAACGGCAAATCAGATGACCAATAAATGTTTTTTAGTGACAACTTCAATTAAAACGAAAATTATTTTCTTCTGAACAGACAAGGGTACATACAAGAACTTTTCAACCATAGAGCAGGTACAGTATTAATTTTGCTGCGAGTGAAACAGGCAGCAGTAACATTTACTCTGTAACTCGTGAAAAATATTAACGCAATGTTACAGTTCATTGTTCACCTGTTGCCAACATAAGCACTGGAGCCCGGTGAGAAACGTCGTAAAATTTTACCATGTGGTCATTAGTACATTCTATTACCGGTAGCCCACATGCTTACATATTTTTTATGATCACTGATTGTTTTTGTATGACAAGTCCTAACACCCACTCAAGGCTTTGCAGTAAACTGTTAACAAATCCTATCATTGAGCAACAGAGTGATCAGTTTATGAGTTACATCACAAATAAAGTAGATTCTTTAACCTCAGATGACAAAACTGTCCTCCTGTTAATGGATGAAATTTGTTTGAAGTCTCAACTTGACTACAAAGGTGAAAATGTTCAGGAAGTTCCTGTAACACTGACACATTTTATGTGCAACCAGTGCCTATGTTTTTATGATTCAGAATATGGACTCACAAAGATGTGGTATCCATTCGGCCAGTTCATACTATTCAGGCTGATGTTCTTTTCTCCTATATTAAAGCTGTCATTATTAAATTAAAAGCAGTAGGTTTTGAGGTGGTCGATATAGTAGCTGACAATAATGCAATTAACAGAAAAGCAGGGGCTAAGTTTTCTATTCTTTCAGACAAGAAAATCAAGTACATTCACCCGATAAAATTTTACGACACTTCTCGCTGTCTCAAGTGCTTATGGTGGCAACAGATGAACAATGAAGTGTAGAATTGCGTTAATATTTTTCATGAGCTACAGAGTAAGTGTTATTGCTGCTCGTTTCACTTGCAGCAAAATTAATACTGTGCCTTCTCTATGGTTGACAGGTTCTTGTATGTACCCTTGTCCGTTCAGAAAAAAATAATTTTCGTTTTAATTGAAATTGTCATGTCAAAAACTTTATTAGCCGCCATTAATTGGTGCCAACATAACCACTGCAGCCCGACGAGAAGCGTCATACAATTTAACCCATTCGCTCTGTACAGTCTTTTGCAAATCGACCATTGTACTATTTTGTGGATACTGTCCATTTATTGAAGTGTATCCGCAATAACTAGTTCAATTAAAAAGAGAAGATCCTGTGTTTTCTTGACTTCAGAGGCACTTTTAAGGGAGGTTTATCATCTGTTAGAGCACTGAAAGCATTGCACATGATAGTAAAAGATGAACTACTGCAATATGGCAGTTCATTAACTTTGAAGTCCCTGTATGCTAACTCAGCTGAACGCCAAAATGACAAGTTAGTGATGCGCATTTTCAATGCTACGACAGTTGCTGCTTTGGACAAATTTGGTTCAAAGAAAGCAATTAACAACTGGAAAGCTACTGCAACATTCGTCGTTGGTGGACTATTGTATATGTGAAAACATTACTCATGGGACAAAGGTTAATAAATATTTTCCAAGAACCTGTAACTAATATTTCATATCACATAAAAAAAATACTTACAGTGCTTCAAGTAATGGTTATGTTCTTGGGAAGATTTTAGTGGTGAAAGGAAACTGATAAGAGAGACCCATCTTGCTTTGAAACACGCAACTGCTGCACTGATTGAGTTCAATGAGTACTGGCTGTCTGAGTAAAACAGATCTTATTTGCTGTTAGAAAAAGTACAGACAGACGGCAAATCCCGCCAGCTAAGTAGAGGAAATTATTATGTTTCCCTAAGGCAAGTTTTTGACACTGAACAGAAACTATTGGCATAGTCTATGTTTTCCCTTGTACTTATGTCAAAAGTAATTGGTTATGTTGTTATTAAGACCAGTGATATTTTTGCTACTCATACTGAAATTCAGGGATTAAAATAAACACCACTGCCAGAATTTTTAAATGTAGGAGTAAATTAAAATGATGTTGACAGAATAGGTGAGAATACTTGACCATTGTTGCATTATATATCAGGTTACTGCTCACAACAATCTATTAAAATGATAAAAACCATTGTGAATATTGTGGGTAGATAGCTTAATTAATGAAGAGGTACTTAACAAAATTGGGGAGAAAAGGAGTTTTGGCATAGGCTACCTTGACTAAAAGAAGCGATCGATCGGTGGGACACATTGTTAGACATCTAGGAATCGGAAATTTAACATTGGAGGGAAGTGTGTGGGGGGAAAAATTGCAGAGGGTGACCAAGAGACAAATATAGTAAGCAGATTCAGATGGATGCGAGTTGCCCTTCTTATGAGAAGATGAAGAGGCTTGCTTAAGGGAGAGTAGGGTGGAGAGCTGCATGAAATCAGTCTCCGATCTGAAGTCTATAATAACAACCTCACCACAGATGAAACGGAGCAGGGTGATGATTTCATTATTGTAAAAGATAGGGGAGAATTGACGTATCCTTTAGAAGAGGTAGTAATGTGTGTGACATATGTCTATTTCGCACTTCAGAAAATTCTGAAGGAACAAGATATTTTTTTTCTTTTACAACAGGCAAATCAGAGAAGGTGTTTGTGAAGGTAGCATCCCACAACATCTGGATTTCACTGTAAAAATAAACACTGTCTTGATTCAGTTGTGAATTTCATACTGTTTTCCTGTGCAAATATTGTGTTCCACAATTTTACCAAGAGGAGAAATGATACAACTACTGTTAAAAAAGTAACTGTGTACAAAAGACTGAAAGAAAAAAAGTTAAATTGTACTGCAGGTCGTAAGCCTATGTGTTCATTGTTTGAAGTTAGGGAAGATGATGTGAAATAAATTTTTATTTATATTTTCTGTTTTTATTTCATACACCTTATCCCATTCATCTTGATAAAAGTTTCGTACTGGACCCCTCTTGTATTCTTCAATACGCTGCGAATGTAGGTTTTGCTACTGATTAATTTAACATGAATTCGGTTAAATTTTACTTACGATGTTGGTGGCCTAGCGTGTTGATGTTGGCAATAAATGAGAATGGCTGGAAATCTGGCAACTAATGATTGAGCAGACGCATTAATATTGTTCATGGTTTATGGTTGCCAGGTTCGTGTATATACCCTGATCCGGTAACTAAATTAATTGTCGTCGTACTGGCAACTTTTCATTTTCAACATAAGTTCTCGCCCCATATTGCACAAAACAAAACATTAAATATCAAGCAACAAAAAGCATTCGTTTATTGCGCATAATATACCAGAAAATTTTATTAGATACAACATACTATCACCCGCTTGACTAATGAAAACGTCATACAACTTCCATAAGTTTCATCCGTTGCAAACATCATCACGCTAGGCCGCCAACATCATAAGTAAAATTTAACCACAAATTCTCTCTGAATGCTCAGTTTAATAGGATTAGGAGAATAATATTTTCTGTTGACCATTAAATAAATAATTCATGCTGTTTCTGCTGCATGGTTAACACGTTTTTGTATGTAGACTTGTCCAGTCAATACTCCTCGTAGCAAACAATTCATTGTCAACATTAGCACATTACTCTGTCATAGCCGTAAGTAAAATTTAACCTGCCGAATAGATGCAGTCTGTCACCACAAAGAATACTTCACGGGGGAGGGGGCAATACGTAACTTTTACCATCCTGTTTTTTTTTTTTTTCTTTTTTTTTTTTTTTTTTTTTTTTTTTTTTTGTGACAATGTGCAGAATTTGAGAAAAATTCTATGCAATTTTATTTAGTAAGGTTTTTGGAGTTTGAGGTAGTAGTGTGTTTTTCCGCAGGGTCTATTTTAAATAGTGTGTAGAAGGTTCAGTAAAGTTTGCACTAATATCGGTACGCTAATTTTTCTTTCAGTGTGAAACTGTAGGTGGTTGCCAAACGTGGTATCTGTCACACGAAAATAAGGTTTGCAATAAATACAAATTTCAGAGTATTTCCAGTTACCCCATTTACAATTAAATTATTTAAGGCGTCTTATCCAGTTACAATGAGAGCAGAGTTATAGGATTAGAAATTAGCATTTGCAAAACGCCCGAGAGATGGAAATTACGAAAAACTCTTTTCACTTTCGGAGCCACAGTGTACGAAATTTGATTCTGCAATCAGATTTTACAGATTTTTGTATGAAAACACAATGGGTAGTTTACCAGGAAATTGTGAAATGTTTTTATATTCGTGATACTGCTGGACAAACGTAGCGCAGACCCACAAGCCTCCCTGCGTTTCATAATTCAGTCCCCTAGTCGTGACGACACGGACGCGATGTGAGGCTTTGTTTCTAGGTGGCGTTGGGTATTGTCAACAAGGATCATGTCACTGATAACTGAGGTAAATTACAGTGAAAATTACATACTAAATCTTTCAACTTCGGGTTTAAATTTTACTTACCGTTCAAATGTTCAAATGTTTGTATAGTTTATGGGACTTAACTACGGGGTCATCAGTCCCTAAACTTACAAACTACTTATGAACTACTTACGAACTAGGACGGCACAAATATCCATGCCCGAGGGGGGATTCGAACCCCCGACCGTAGTGGCCGTGCAGACCGTGACTGGACCGCCTCAGTCCCCGCGGCCGGCTTCCTTACCATCCTAGCGGTCTCGCGTGATGGTGTTGGCAATCATATGACGTTGGCATTAGCCAATCGCGTGCAAACGCAAATGCTTTTCATGAAATATTACTTTTATTGAGCTGTCAAGAGAGCATACAAGAACCTGTGAACCATATAGCACGAAGTGTTATTAATTTGCTTCATGGTCTGTACGAAACACTAATTCTATGTGAATTTCAAAAAATGTTTGTAGAACTTGTGGGACTTCACTATGGGGTCATCAGTCCCTAAGCTTACAAACTACTTATGAACTAGGTAACACTAAGGACGGCACAAATATCCATGCCCGAGGAGGGATTCGAACCCCCGACCGTAGTTATATGAATTTCTAAGAATATTAACAAATCGGACTTAACTTCAGAGTCTCTTGCCCACGCACTGCTGATGTCGGCAACACTACAGAATATACAGGATGTTTCAATAAGGTACGGCCAAACTTTCAGGAAACATTCCTCACACACAAAGAAAGAAAATATGTTATGTTGACATGTGTCCGGAAAAGCTTAATTTCCATGTTAGAGCTCATTTTAGTATTTCTCTTTAAATGTAAATTGAAATAATTCGTGCAGAAAATTGTCAAAATACCCAATTGTTTCGTTAGTATTTTACTGTATTTCCTCGATTCACCGGCAGTTGGCCCAATTGAAGGAACGTAATGTTGACTTCCGTGCTTGTGTTGACATGCGACGGATGAGGCCTTATTGGAACGTTATCAAATTGTAAATTTTCACAATGGACATGTGTGGGCTGACGAGAATCCGCACGCAATTGTGCAATCACGTCATCTATGAACGGTTGGGCAGGAATTGTTGGTGATGTTTTGATTGGGCCTCATGTTCTTCCACCTACGCTCACTGGAGCACGTTATCATGATTTCATACGGGATACTCTAATTGTGCTGCTAGAACATGTGCCTTTACATGTACGACACAACATGTGGTTCATGCACGATGGAGCTCCTGCACATTCAGTCGACGTGTTCGTACGTTTCTCAACAACAGATTTGGTGACCGATGGATTGGTAGAGGCGGACCAATTCCATGGCATCCACGCTCTCATGACCTCAACCCTCTTGACTTTCATTTATGGGGGCATTTGAAAGCTCTTGTCTACGGAACCCCGGTACCAAATGTAGAGACTCTTCGTACTCGTATTGTGGACGGCTGTGATACAATACGCCATTCTCCAGGGCTGCATCAGCGCATCAGGGATTCCATGCGACGGAGGGTGGATGCATGTATCCTTGCTAACGGAGGACATTATGAATATTTCCTGTAACAAAGTGTTTGACGTCACGCTGGTCCGTTCTGTTGCTGTGTGTTTCCATTCTATGATTAATGTGAGTTGAAGTAATAAAATGAGCTCTAACATGGAAATTAAGCGTTTCTTTGTGTGTGAGGAATGTTTCCTGAAAGTTTGGCCCCACCTTTTTGTAACACCCTGTATGTATACACCACACCAGTCAACCATAGAGCAGGTATAGTAAATGGCTTCAGTATGTTTGTATTTACACGGATGGTTCCAAAACGGATTACAGTGTTAGCTAGGCATTCTATATTCCTGCACATGGAATTGGTAAAATGTAAAGTTACCATTTGAAGCGTCAGTATATACGGCGGAGTTAATGGCAATGAGGCAGGCTGTATATTAACAACAAAATATTAATTCTAACAGATTCTAGAAGTGAGTTACAAAAGTTGGAGAATCCTGGTTGGGATCCAAGGACCAACCAATATGTACTGGAAGTGATTGATCTCCTTAGAAACGCAGCTGAAAAAGGTATACATAATCAATTTCTATGGATAAAAGGACATGCTGGAATAGTGGGGAATGAGATGGCAGATCTATTAGCAAGAAGAGGAGCTAAGGAAGGCAATTTTCAACCAGTACGGCTGCCGTACACTGATTTTATCATCAAATTAAGGGTCCAGGCGTATCAAGAGTGGGACTCGGAATGGAAACAGTCACAACGACTTAGGGGCAAACATCTCGCTCTCATACAATATAATGTAACGACTAAACCATGCTTCACAAAGTGCAGGATTGGCAAGCGACATCTGACCACTATAATAAGAATGAGACTGGTACATGGATGCTACCCAACACACTTGCATAGGATAAAGGTTTGCAGTTCCAAGAGATGTGAGCAGAACGAAACTGAAGAAGCAGATTTAAATCATATAATATTACAGTGCACGAAATTTGAACAAGAGCGAGCGGAATACTGTAAAAGACTGACGGCTCTGGGAATTCCGCTACCTACAAGTGTTACGTCAATTTTATTTCAGTATCGAGAGGGAAACTATCGCATAGTAGCGAAATTTCTGAAATATGCAGACATTAAAATATGAAGTGATTGCAACATTGGTTACTGGCGGTACTAGTGGTTTGAGTCAGTACTACATAATCGACTATTCACTCGGGTCATGTGATTATCGACTATTTAAATTTTTTTTTTTTTTTTTTTTTTTTTTTTTTTTTTTTTTTTTTTTTTGTAAATGTAGAAGAGTCAATATAAATTTCATTGTAATATGTAATGCTAAAATTTTAATTTAGAGTTTGGCAATATAGTGCACATGGCACTAAATTCCACGTATAATAAAAAAATAAATAGAGCAGGTATAGCATGTTTTATTTATTTTATGATCTGTACGAAACAGTGATCATTTTAAGACGAAGGTACGTTAGGTATAGGTTAAACAAGAAGTTTTTTAGTATGTGAGGGCACGTAGCGCCCGAATCTCCGGTTCAGAAACATCTATATTATTTCTTTCCCATAGTCGCTCGCGGCAAAGTTGCCACATACGCGCTATGCTAATAATACAGGCAACACACTGCAGTTTTCTCACATAGTGGTAAAGATATTTTGTGGTGTTGTTGATGTAGCCAACACAATCACGCGAGGTCTCCGGGACGATAGGTAAAACTTTTCCAACTTCGGCATTGAATGTACTTAAATATAATTTGAAAAACGTTCTTTCTGTTCGTCTTTTGTCGAATACTTTTCCATACAGAAACAGTGGTAATTTGAAAGAATGCTTGCAATCGAAACAGTTAGGCCTGAAACAGTATATATATTAAACGTGCAACTCTAAATGGGTTACGAGGACATTGATGCAAGGAATGACAAAATATGAATATTATGAATGTATAATGACATACAAATAAAGATGCGTTGACGTGAATATTTTAAAACAGAATGGTGATACATTCATAGGTAACAGCTCAATGATTTTGATGAATTTCATTTTAAATGTCACTGCTCCAACTGTCACGGAGGAAATCTGAAGCTGTCGTAGTACGTATCTACGTAACATATTCGGAAATCGTGCGTTTTAGAAAGAAATTGTAAATGTTTATGATGATATATATGGTAATGTAATTTGGAATACGCTTTAGGTACCCTTGCAGTATATATATCTGAGATGTGAGAGAACAGAAGATCAAAATTTCGTTTGAATAAAGAAATAAATTTTATAGATACGACTGTCATCGCATAATAAATCGCTGCACAATATCTTCAGAAAAGTACATCGGGAACTAATCAAGTAATGGGCGTGACAGTTTTTAATAGAAATTTAGTGCATTTCATTCGTAAATAATATTGATTTCTTAACATTGGAATACTTTGCAGTTAAACACATGAAAAGGGGAAAAAAAAAACCTGTCATGTACTTTTGTGAAGATCTTTCATAGCGATTTTAGAGACGTACAAAGAGAACAAGCCACTACATGATTATGACATTTTCCATTTTCCTTTGCGTAGCTTTGATTATGAGGTCTTTTAAATCATAAGAAATAATAATAATAATAATAAAAAGAAACCGTTCACCGTCACTTACTACCACCGAAACTAATAAAATACGTTTTTGAGCTCGCTGTTAGTAAGTCGCACGTGAATAACCATGTAATCGATTTAGAGTTTGTTTATGTTCTAGGAGGCGATCCGATTATGATATTGTAGAAAGATTCAAAAAATGCCAAGATCGCTGATCATCAATTTTTATTTATGACTACCGGTTTCGCTGAACTATGTCAGCATCATCTGGTCCAATAAAATCATTTTACAAGGCCATAATCTTGTAATGTCAATCAGTTACTACATAACATAACTTACAGAGCATAGGTGCACTATATCATTATAATAAAATTTTGATATTGTCACTCACAGTGATTGCATGCATTCTTGGAGATCACCGAGTTGACCGAGACGGTCACTCGTTCCATTCATATCGTTCTCGGTCACCTCGGTGAAATTATATATATATATATATATATATATATATATATATATATATATATATATATATATATATATATATAATTTCGCCGTCGATACCTAAGAGTTCTTGGAAATTAACTGAACCTGTCAACCATAGAGAGGGAACAGGTTTAATTACTTTTTCACGGTCCACATAAAAGATTAATTTTATGTATTTGGGTTTTCAATGAGCATTCTACAGTCGTTGACAATGTTTACATACTAAGTCATCGAGTCGCAAACAAAGTTTTAACAGTTTTACAACAAATGTTAAGAGAAGAAGATGGATGTCACAGATTTTTAACGAATAACTTTCGGTGCATTTGGTGAAATTTCACAATATGTGTCATAGGCTTGGTGTCTCAATGTTGGCAACAGCTGTTGTATCCTGGGAATGAAACCGACAAATCGTGGAAGAGCAGGAGGCAGCCAATAAGATTTTGGAGGTGACAGCTGGTTTTTCTATACAGTAACCTATATTATTTTAATAATCCGTGTAACAATTTAGTTTCAGACACATTGAAATTGCTGTGCAACATGACGTTTTTAATGCACACGAGTTAAATGAACTACCCGTGAACAAATAGGCTTAGAAGTCGTAATAATGTAGAATGACTAGAAGAACGAAAGAGGTAATATTTCCAAATTGCACTGTCACTTACGTAAGTCCGGACTATGAACTAAGGAGTATCTCGTAATTGTGAAGACACAGAGAAAAAGACCACTAAAGTGTATGTGACAACCAACGTTATGTCAACAACAGTAGAAATTCACTGATGGCATATCAATACTCCTTTGTAAGTAAATCGTTTGTAAAAACACTCACTACAGTATGAGATGCTCAGGTGAAAGGTATTTAAAAAGAATAATATCTCACGGAATGCAAAGCGATGTAATTTTTATTCGGATCTCAGATCACAGGCATATGCATATGGAATGTGGTGTACTTCACCCGATTGGCTGTCACCGACGTGACATAATTCCCAGGAATCAACGGCCGTTGCCTACATTGCTCACAAGGACTGTGTCACGTAAAGTGAAACGAAACCAAATATATGTCTTTAGATTTCATATCTGCGAGTGTAAATTACTAATTTTAATATTTCATAGCACTTGTTGTTTGATCGTCAATTGTTGTAGGTGTTCTTTTCTGCTTAACGTAGTTGTGTGATTTAAGGTTGGTGATTATATTTTCGTTATCTGATGTGACTAGTATTTTCATAATACGAGACTTAATTAAATATAATGCAAAAAATGTTGGGCAAAATGAATGATATAATTTCGACAATATATTTCTTACAGTCTTTCGGTGTTTTAGGTGATACTGTACCAGAAATTTCTCATATGTGGAAATACTGTACACGACTTTAGTCGAGGTACCTCCGATGAATGAGGTGTAGACAAGACCATCTTTAGAGGCGTATCAGGAGAGGTACCTGTTTTGAGACGCCCACACCCAGGTTTAAGATGCCTGTAATGTTACTTTTGTTAGCATTATTTTGCTTAGTTAGTCATGTATTAAACAGACGTTGCTTGTGTTATCGTTGCAGACTTGAATGCATTCTGACGAGAAGTGTGCGTAGAATTGATTAAGAACGGGTGGTGTTTAAGTAAGCCTGGGGTCGTTGGTGAGGTCGATGAACCTCATTATGATGAAAGAGACTTTAAAAGAGTTTATACAGGTATTGGGATTTGGGGATTTGGAGTCGTAATTTCTGGGAGAATGAAGAGGGGAAGAGGGATGGTGATGACTGTGATGAAGTTATTCCGAAACGCACTAAAGAAATGCGATCCTTATTAATAGGATAACATGTGGAAGAGGGATCTAATATAATGTTAGATGATTTCTCATTATACACAGGTTTCTATCGTTTGGGGTATCACCATTTTGCGGTAAATTACAAAATTCTATTTACAGACTATCAAACAGGGGCATACAGCAACACTATTGATTGCTACTGAGGAGCAGCGAAGTCTGTTGAAGAAAGTGGTGATAGGGAGGTTGTGATTAATAATTTTAGCGTTTGAGGAACTGTATTTTTCAGCTCTTCGTGTTTTCTACAGGAATGATTGGTATCGTAGCGGGAATGATCAGGCAAATTGTAGTGTCTTATATTTGACTTTATTACAAGACGCAGATAATATTATTGTATACCGATATATTTTTTTGGATTTCATAATTATATCACGATTAACTGAATTTTGACGTAAACGTAAGCTATAATTTTAATTTTCTCTGCAACCATACGCTCAAAAATAGCACCTTTTTGGAAAAAATGAATGAAGTATTTCTGGCAAACAAGGGAAATTCGAAACATCTGTGTCTGCCTAAATTATGCTTACTGTAGCGTCTGCATAATGTTCTAACGTTGGCAACAAATTGTTCGATTTATGACCATACGTAATTTACTAATCGGAAAAGAGAACATATAAGAACCTGTCGACCTTGGAACAGGAACCGCTTAATTTTTTATTTCATTGTAAGTGCAAAAGATTATTCTCATCAATTTATATGATTGGGTTTTCAAAGAGCATTTACCGGGCCATTGCCAATATCAGGAGACCTATACTACGCCACTGTGGCCGAAGAATTGGCCTGTAAAGCACATTTCTAGTTTCCTATTTTCTACAGGAGTAGTTGTTATCGGTAACTGTTGTTGCGGTCTTCAGTCCGCAGACTGGTTTGATGCAGCTCTCCACGATACCCTGTCATGTGCAAGCCTCTTCATCGGAGAATAAGAACGGCAACCTAAATCCTTTTGAATCTGCTTACTCTATTCGTCCCTCAACCTCCCTATACGATTTTTTACGCGACACACTTTCTTCTAATGCTAAGTTGACGATATATTAATGTCTCAAAATGGGTCCCACCAACCTATTATTTCAAGAGTCAGGGTATGCCATAAACTCCTTTTCTGCTCAATTCTATTGAGCACCACCTCATTAGTCATTAGTTACGTTATCTACCTATCTAATCTTCGTCTGTAGCACCACATTTCAAAAGTTTCTATCATCTTTCTATCTGAACTCCTTATCGTCCATACAATGCTACATTCCAGACAGAAGCTTTCAGAAATGACTTTCTAAAATTTAAATTCATAAATTTCGTTTATTCAGAAACGCTTTTCTTCCCATAACCAATCTGAATTTTATATCTGCATTACATCGGCCATCAGAAGTTGGTTTGCTACCTAAATAAGAAAACCCATCTACTACTTTTATAGTCTCATTACCTAATCTAATTGCTTCAAGAACTGATTTTCTGATGCTACATTCCATTATCCTTATTTTACTCTTGTTAATGTTCATCTCATATACTCCTTTCAAGACACTGTCCATTCCGTTCAACTGCGCTTCCAGGTCCTTTACTGTTACTTACTTCCTTCCTATCGGTAACCAATAAGAATTGGGCAATACATAACTCAGGATAGTGAACGGTTTATGGCTCGTTGTCTCTGTTCATAGGGATGAGTTATGTATGTCAGCTTCTATGCCCTAAACAGCTACCCAATCTGTTTAAACAAAATCAATAATTAATCTATAGTTTAGCCAGTCTATCAATCTGCGTATGATGACGTGAAAATACATTTAAACAAACATAAATTAAACCTCTGAATAACCAACAAAATGGATTGTAAGATAAAGAAGTGATTCACTCACCAAGTAATTCCGTATAAATGAAGTTTATAACTCATTTTGCACATGAAAATGCGGAGGTGGTCCTACTTTATACATCGGTAAATAACTGAATATTTCTCGAATTATTGTTTATGATAGGCACAATAAGTAACACACGCACTCGAGAGTAAAAGTTCCAAATTATAACACGTAAATTAGTGAAGTTCATCGAACATTGCATTTCCAAATTAATCCGCGATTAATTACAATATTTGTTATAAAACACAGTTTGTCATCACACGAGTACACGATTGCTCAATTAACACAGTTCCACAGCCCTACTACTGTGCATAGTTTACCACTTTTCACCAGAGACTAAGTTCTGCAGTCACAGTCACGTAAATTTTCTAACTCCACACCGGCTTATCTCTTCAAATCACAAGTTCGTAACGCGGCTTCAGACCGTCCAGCGTCACAACCTTTCACCACCACGTCCAAGTTACGAGTCTCTTCCCAAGCGTTCGAAAGCATGCTCTCCCTGCTCCCAAAATTGTATCCTTCCGCGCTTCCAAACGCCTCAAAAAAAAAAAAAAAAAAAAAAAAAAAAAAAAAAAAAAAAAAAAAAAAAAAATTCCCTTCAAAAATATTATACATTTGAATATCACAGAATTAAACACTTTGACCACCTCCCTACAAATGTTGTTTACATTTAACAAAAAGTATATTTTTAACAATATTAAAACCGGTTGAAGGTCTTTACTCAGGTAGCGTCTCATTGTTCAAATATACTGCCGCCATCGAAATATAGTTACATAATTAATATTTAATTTATCATGGCATTTATGCAAATATATTCAGTTCTTTTCCACAAATACATATAATTGTTTATATATATTATCTGCTGCATATCTACTATTTTTAGTCGGCCATGAAATATTTAAGTGTCAGTCTACGACATAAAACGAACGTTACTAAGAATACCACCCCCATGAACCACAGACATTGCCGAGGTGGGGTGGCTTGCGTGCCTCAACGATGCAGATAGCCGTACCGTAGGTGCAACCACAACGGAGGGATATCTGTGGAGAGGCCAGACAAACGTGTGGTTCCTGAAGAGGGGCAGCAGCCTTTTCAGTAGTTACAGGGGCAACAGTCTGGATGATTGACTGAGCTGGCCTTGTAACATCAGCTAATGTGGCTTTGCCACACGGTTACTGCGAACGGCTGAAAGCAAGGGGAAACTACAGCCGTTACTTTTCCCGAGGACATGCAGCTGTACTGTATGAAAATATGATGATGGCATCCTCTCGGGTAAAATATTCCGGAGGTAAAATAGTCCCCCATTCGGATCTCCGGGCGGGGACTACTCAGGAGGATGTGATCATCAGGAAAGACAATTCTGGCATTCTACGGGTCGGAGCGTGGAATGTTAGATCCCTTAATCGAGTAGGAAAATTAGAAAATTTAAAAAGAGAAATGGATAGGTTGAAGTTGGATATAGTGGGGATTAGTGAAGTTCGGTGGCAGGATGAACAGGATTTCTGGTCAGGTGAGTACAGGATTATAAATACAAAATCAGTTGGGGGTATCACAGGAGTAGGACTGATAATGAATAAGAAAATAGGAATGCGGGTAAACTACTATGAGCAGCACAGTGATCGCATTATCATTGTCAAGATAGATACGAAGCCAACACCGACAACAGTAGTACAGGTTTATATGCCAACTAGCTCTGCCGATGATGAGGATATAGAAGAAATATATGAGGAGCTAAAGGAAATTATTCAGACCGTTAAGGGAGAGGAAAACTTAATTGTGATGGGAGACTGGAATTCGGTAGTAGGAAAAGGAAGAGAAGGAAAAATAGTAGGTGAATATGGACTGGGCAGAAGGAATGAAAGAGGAAGTCGCCTGGTAGAATTTTGCACGGAACATAATTTAATCATAACAAACACGTGGTTTAAGAATCACAAAAGAAGGTTGTATACTTGGAAGAGACCAGGAGACACTGGAAGGTATCAGATAGATTTCATAATGGTAAAATATAGATTCCGGAATCAGGTTATAAACTGCAAGACATACCCAGGGGCAGATATAGACTCTGACCATAACTTGTTAGTCATGAACTGTAGGCTTAAACTGAAAAAACTGCAGAAAGGTAGGAAAATAAGGAGATGGGACCTAGATAAATTGAAGGAACGTGAAGTTCTGGTGAATTTCAGAGGGAGATTTAGGCAACAATTGACAGAAACAGGGGGAAATAAAACAGTAGAAGAGGAATGGGTAGCATTGAGAGATGAAATAGTGAAGGCAGCAGAGGACAAAATAGGTAGAAAGGCAAGACCTGCAAAAAATCCTTGGATAACACAGGAGATACTAAATTTAATTGATGAAAGGAGAAAATATAAAAATGCAGCAAATGAAACAGACAAAATGGAGTACAGACGACTAAGAAATGAGATTGATAGGAAGTGCAAAATGGCTAAGCAGGAGTGGCTAGAAGCCAAATGCAAATCTGTAGAAGAATGTATAAGAAGGGGAAAAGTAGATACCGCCTACAGGAAAATCAAAGAGACATTTGGGGACAAGAAAAGCAATTCTACGAATATCAAGAACTCAGATGGGAAACCAGTTCTCAGCAAAGAAGGGAAAGCTGAAAGGTGGAAAGAGTACATAGAGCAGCTCTACAAAGGAAATCAACTTAGAGACGATGTTGTAGGAAGGGAAGAGGAAGTAGATCAAGATGAAATAGGAGATACTATACTCAGAGATGAATTTGACAGAGCCTTGAAAGACCTAGGCAGGAACAAGGCCCCAGGAGTAGATGATATACCCTCAGAGCTACTAAAGTCTCTGGGAGAGCCAGCCATGACAAGACTATTTGAACTGGTGTGTAGGATATATGAGACAGGCGAAATGCCCTCAGACTTTAAGAAAAATGTAATAATCCCCATTCCAAAGAAATCAGGTGCAGACAGGTGTGAAAATTACAGAACCATCAGTTTGATAAGTCATGGTTGCAAAATTTTAACACGAATTATCTACAGGAGAATGGAAAAGCTGGTAGAAGCTGACCTAGAGGAAGATCAGTTTGGATTCAGGAGGAACGTAGGAACCCGGGAGGCAATACTCACTTTACGTCTTATCTTAGAAGATACATTAAGGAAAGGCAAATCTACATTTTTAGCCTTTGTAGATTGGGAGAAAGCGTTTGACAATGTTGACTGGACTACACTCTTTCAAATTCTGAAGTCAGCAGGGGTACAATACAGGGAAAGGAGAGTTATCTACAACCTCTACAAAAGCCAGACCGCAGTTATTAGACTCGAAGGGCATGAAAGGGAAGCATCAGTTGGGAAGGGAGTAAGACAGGGTTGTAGCCTTTCTCCGATGTTATTCAATTTGTACATTGAGCAGGCGATGAAGGAAAGCAAGGAAAATTTTGGAATAGGGATTAAAGTTCAGGGGGAAGAAATAAAAACATTGCGTTTTGCTGATGACATTGTAATTCTGTCAGAGACAGCAAAGGACCTGGAAGAGCAGTTGAATGGAATGGACAGTGTGTTGAAGAGAGCGTACAAAATGAACATTAACAAGAGCAAAACAAAAATAATGGAATGCGGTCTTAGAAAATCAGGCGATGCTGAAGGAATTAGATTAGGTAACGAAACAATGAAGGTGGTAGATGAGTTTTGTTACTTGGGTAGTAAAATAACATGCGATGGTCGCAGTACAGAGGATATAAAATGCAGAATGGCAATGGGAAGAAAAGCATTTTTGAAAAAGAGAAATTTGCTAACATCGAATATTAATTTAAGTGTAAGGAAGTCTTTTCTGAAGGCATTTGTGTGGAGTGTTGCCTTGTATGGGAGTGAGACATGGACGATAAACAGTGCGGACAGGAAGAGAATAGAGGCTTTTGAAATGTGGTGCTACAGAAGAATGCTGAAGATTAGGTGGGTAGATCGCATAACTAATGAAGAGGTACTGAACAGAATTGGTGAGAAAAGGAATTTTTGGCATACCCTAACTAAAAGAAGGGATCGCTTGGTAGGACACATTCTTAGACATCGAGGAATCGTAAATTTAGCATTGGAGGGAAGTGTGTGGGGTAAAAATCGCAGAGGGAGGCCAAGAGACGCGTATAGTAAGCAGATTCAAGTGGATATGGGTTGCCGTTCTTATGAGGAGATGAAAAGGCTTGCTCAGGATAGAGTAGGGTGGAGAGCTGCATCAAACCAGTCTCCGGACTGAAGACCATAACAACACTAAGAATAATATTAAATATAATAAAATTCATATATAAATGTAATGCGTTTTTCAGGGTTCATGTCTTGTGTTTCTGTGGTGGAATCTATGTTCTGACACTAGAATGTTACTACCTCAATGAAAATCAGAACAAGAGAGTAAAATGAAGTTTATTGAAAGAATACGGAAATAATGTGCTACGTCTTTTAAGATAGGTAGCGTGGTGCAATGCTGCCCATTTGCTTCTTAAACTGTTACTGGTCAACACTACGTATCAATAATTGTAAATATAAGTCTTATAATATTATTGTTGTAGTACTGTAATTTGTCGGCTTTTTATCTGTAAGGAATATTCAAGTCTCTTGAATCAGTTCATATAATTATATTGGCCGTGTGATCATTCCCTGATTTTATATGGATTTATAGGATAATGTGTGTGGCTACATTGTATTTCAATTGCAATCTGGGAGAGCCGCCCTCGCTCAGCCAACAGCGTCGTTTCCGGTTTCCGAGCAGATTAGAAAAATCCTAACTATCCGTATTCCTTAGTCGGCCGGCTGGGGAACCCAACAGCCTGACGAAACCCGTCTTTCACATGGAAACAATCAGCCTCCACCTGTATCTGTAATGTCACACCCTGGTCGGCAAACAGCGAAGTTTTTATTTCTTCTCCCTGAACTTTAATTACGTCTTTGAATTTGCCCTATTTTCTAAGACACGTCGTAAAGTGAGTGCTGCCTCCCATGTTCATACATTGCCCCTAAATCTAAACTGGTCTTCCCCGAAGGCTAGTGGTGCTTTACACTCCTGGATGTCTCAGTTTGTGTACCGATGTTGTGTTCTAAATTGTTTCGGCACAAATGGACATGCTTTCGGTCCGTATAGGTGATAATATAATTCAACATGTGCTTCCTGCGTCGTGTCTATGTGGTTTCAGTAAATATTGTAACTGGACAACAGGTTGCTGGGTTTGTGGGATGACCTCACCGTCAACAGCAGTTGCTGAAGCTCCGACATGTGAGGTGCCTGCTGTCGCGATATACGCGATAGTATAAAATATTCAAATGTTTGTAGAGTTTATAGAACTTAACTACGGGGTCATCAGTCCCTAAACTTACAAACTACTTATAAACTAGCTAATCCTAAGGACGGCACAAATATCCATGCCCGAGGAGGGATTCGAACCCCCAACCGTAGTGGCCGTGCAGACCGTGACTGAAGCGCCTCAGTCCTCTCGGCCACCGCGGCCGGCCGCGATAGTTCCTCTGCCATTATGTTCAGCTTACCTTGCATATAGACAAAGGCGGTAGGGAATTGGCTTATTTAATCTAGATGGCGTTGCTGCCTCAGTGATGCTTTCTCCCGTTTTACAGCAACAGTATAGATCAACGTCTTGTGATCTGTACAAATAGTGAACTGTCGGCCTTCGAGTAAGTGTCTGAAGTTCTTGATTGGGGCATAAACGGCATGCCGCGGTGGAGTGGCCGAGCGTTCTAAGGCGCCTTGCTGCAGAGCGCGAGGTTGGTCGCCGTCGGAGGTTCGAATCCTCCCTCGGGCACGAATGTGTGTGTTGTCCCTAGTGTAAGTCAGTTTAAGTAGTTGATAGTCAAGGGACTAATGACCATAGCAGTTTTGTACAATAGGTTTACAAACATTTGAACGTTTCAAACAGTTTGGAAAATGTGTTTGAAATGTTACTTCCTTTTTTTCTTCTTCTATGTTGCGGAGGATAGGTGCCGAGCAAGGATGTATGATAACTGTTTTACTGTAAATTCATTCCGCATAATCACAAGTAATTCTTCAGCGAAGAGATGCAGCAAGGAATCTCGTTCGTCAATCCTGAAATAAAGTTCATTTATGAGTGCTGTAAATGTTTACCAAATATTCTACATCACCTCAAGTTCGACGACTATCACACAAGCGCTTATGCATAATAATTGGAGGCAAAAATTCATGTTAACGAAAATTTCGGCTAGATTGAGTACAATTTTATTCCTCGAACGGAATAAATAAATAAATGTAACAGAATATCTCGGGAACGTTATTTCGCTAGGCTAAGGATATGGCTTGAAATCAAACACAAAAGTTTTATTATTACGTCCTCCAACAATAAAGCATAAAACAATTGTGCAAGTTCATCTTAATGGAATTTATTTATTTAGTTGTAAAGGGATGATGAAGAAATAATGTACTGTACGTAAATGCAACAATTTTAACTTTAAGTAAGCAACTTCCTTTATCTGAAAATCATGGCAACTTACATATTCCATTCAATCTAATCGAGAGCAACAACAAGAGTGAGTACCCACTGTTTGACAAAAGAATGACACATCTATAGGTTCGTTCAAAGATTTGCAGGGCTGCAGCTTCCTGCAGCAGCAAAGCAGGCACTACCGCGCATGCGGACGGCAGTCAGTCTGTAGGAGGAAATTTTCCCTGCAGCTCATGCAGTCCGGAAACTGCAGACCGCTGCAGCCGGGAGCTTCCTTGAACAGGCTGTAGACTGCAGCATGCTGCAGGATTGCTCTTTGAACACGAATTTCCGTACTGCGCATGCGTGGTAACAGCCCTGCAGCTCTTTGAACGAACCCAATATTGTCTTCTTTTTATCAAAGATATCGTTCTGCAATGTCTTAGATAATTTTTAATTAATCCTTCAACAATGTTACAGAAACAATTAATATTTTTCAGTGAACTGTAAACCATTAAAAATATTTCTTATACCGACATAACATTGTATATTTTATCACCTTGGTTCCAAGTCTCCTGAACATCGACATTGATTGTGTATATTGCATGAAGAACACAGTTCCTTAGATTGTCCATAAATGTCACTCAACGCACACAAAGATGTAAAGATCCATGCATGAGTGGTGCCAATGCAAATGTGTGGGTTAAACGGCCGATCAGTTCCAGTCTTAACACCAGGAAGCAAATGTCCTGTTGTGATACCTGTAGTTCTGCCATGCCCGTAAGATCAGTTCTGACGTTCGATTATATCCTCATTCTTACTGTGTATCATGAGGGACTCTTATCAAGGCAAGTTTCCAGACGTTTCGGAGTGAACCGAAGCGATGTTGTTCGGACTTGCAGGAGGTAGAGAGATCCAGGAACTGTCGATGAATCGTTTCGCTCTGAACTCCCAAGGCTACCACAGCAGCTGGTGACCCTTGGGATAAACGCCTCCGTGCTGAATAATGATTTTTGTGCGACCACAGAGCGTCGTGTTTCGACTCAAACTGCACGATATAGACTAAATGACATGCAACTTCTTTTCCGATGCCCACTGTGACGTCCAGCTTTGACACCTACACAGGTGCAGATGGGCCTTACAGCAAGCTTAATGGGCTTGCCAGAATTGGCATCAAGTGCTATTCACAGATGAGACTCCCATCGGTCTTCAGCCAGGCGATCATCGAAGACGCTTTTTAGAGGCAACCATTACAGCCCGAACGTTTTAGACACACCGTCCACCGAGTGCAGCAAGTGATGGTACCCTGAAGTTTTTGGGTCTACATCTACTCTACATCTACGTCTATATATATACTCTGCAAGCCTTATTGAAGTGCATGGCAGAGGGTTTATCGAACAGCTTTTATGATGATTCTCTACGGTTCCATGCTTCAATAGCTCGCGGGAAAAAGGAGCACCTAAATCTTTCGTCTTCGATCTGATTTCTCTTATTTTATTTTCATGATCATGTCTACCTATATAGGTGGATGCTAACAAAAAATGTTCGCATTCGGAAGAGAAAGTTGGTGAGAGAAATTTCGCAAATAGATCTCGCCGCAACAAATAACGCATTTCTTTTAATGATTTCCACCCCAACTCCTGCATCATTTCCGTGACAGTCTCATCCCTATATCGCGATAGTACAAAACGAGCTGCCTTTCTCTGAATTTTAACTAAATCGTCTATCAGTTCCACTTGGTGGGGATCCCACAATGCGCAGCAATACTCCAAAATAGGACGCATAAGTGTAATGTAGGCAGTTAATTTAGTAGAACTATTGCATCTTCTTTCTGCTACCGAAACGCAGTCTCTGGTTCGCGTTCACAACAATATTTTCTATGTGTTCTTTACAATTTAAGTTGTTATCAGTTGTTACTCCTAGCTATTTAGTTGAATTAACGGCCTATAGTTTTGACTGATTTATCGTGTAAATGAAGTTTAACGGGCTTCTTTTAGTGGTCATTTGGATGACTTCACAATTCTCATTATTAAGGGTCAATTGCCATTTTTTTGCCCCATGCAGATATCTTATCTAAATCATTTTGCAGTTGCTTTTGATCTTCTAGAGACTTTACTAACCGATAAGTGACGGCATCGTCCGTGAACAGCCTAAGAGAGCTACTCAGACTGTCTTTTAAATCGTTTATAAAAATGAGGAACAGTAAGGGCCCTATAACACTTCCCTGGGGAACGCCAGATGTCACTTCAGTTCTGTTCGATGACTTACCGTCAATTACAACGTACTGTCTCCTGTCTGACAAGAAATCACGAGTCCAGTCGCACAATTGTGATGGTATTCCATAAGCACGCACTCTCATTAGAAGACGCTTGTGAGGTACAGTGTCGAAAGCCTTCCGGAAATCTAGGAATAATGAATCTACTTGACATTCCTTGTGTATAACACGCATCTCATCATATGAGTAAAGCGCTAGCTGTGTTTCACAAGAATGATACTTTCTAAATCTGTGTTGACTATGTGACAATCGGTCGTTCTCTTCCAGGTAGTTCATAATATTTGAGGAAAGTATATGTTCTAAAATCCAGACGTCAATGATATAGGCCTCTAATTTTGCGGATCACTCCTATTGCCATTTTTTGAATATTGGTGTAACCTGTGCAACTTTCCACTCTTTGGGTAGGGAACGTTCCCTGAGCGAGCGGTTGTATGTTATAGGTGTGGGGCTATTGCATCAGTATACTCTGAAAGGAAACTAATTGGTATACAATCAGGGCCGGGAGACTAATTTTGTTAAGCGATTTAAGTTGATTTAATACACCAGGGGTATCTACTTCTAAATTACGCATGCTGGCAGCTGTTCTTGATAATAATTCTGGAGTATTTACTTCGTCTTCTTTTGTGAAGGAATTTTGGAAGGCTGCGTTAAGCAATTTTGTTTTAGCAGAACTGTCATCAATAGCATCACCATTACTATTGCGTAGTGAAGGTATTGATTGGCAATATTACTAAAACTTTCAGGGCTGTTATGCCTTATTATGGATTTATTATTTAAACCCAACGTTTCGTCCCAAACTGCGGAGGATAATTTCAAGGGGGATCGTGGCACTTTTGAATGTCCGATGCACACCCTGGCTCGTTACTGACTGAAGCCAAACTCCGTTTACGAGGGCTCGCGCGCAGAGCTGTGATGTCAGATGTTTTTGCTATGCGCGCTCAATTCGTCGTTGTCGATAGCCGTCTTCGGTTAATATCGTCCCAAGGTGGAAGACTGTTACATTTCTTCTTAAACACCGGAATCCAGATTTCATTTACTTTCACGCCCTCCTCCATCCTATTGAAATTATTGGGGTGTCGAACAGTTTTTATAGCCTCTCTGTACAGTCTTTCGTGGTATCCATTTGTGGCTCCTAAAACCTGAGTCATATCAAATTGAATAAGGTGGTTCCCTGGTTGAAAAACATGTTCAGCAACAGCTGATCTGTCAGTCTCTCCCCTTCTACAGTTTCCTTTGTGATCTTCTAGTCGTTTTTTGACTGTTCTTTTTGTGGTACCCACGTATACGTCTCCACATCTACACGGAATTCTACAAATTCCTGCTTTTTCCAGCGGTTTGCGAGCATCCTTCGCCGATTTCAGGCCACCCTGTATCTTTCGAGTAGGTTTGTAAATAACGGCAACATTCGATTACGTCAAAATGTTACCGATGCGGTCGGTGACGTCTTTAATAAAAGGCAGGAAGACTTTGGATTTCACTGGAACCTTTTCATCGTTTTCAATTCTAAGTGTCGGTCTCAACGCTCACCTTATCTCTGTGGACGAATAGCCATTCTTAAGTGAAGCATTACTCAGGTGTTTCAATTCCGCGTCGAGTAATTCCGGTTCGCGCATAGCAAAATCATCTGACGTCACACCTCTGCGCGCGAAAGCTCGTAAACGGAGTTTGGCTTCAGTCAGTAGCGAGCCAGGGTGTGCATCGGATATTCAAAAGTGTCACGATCCCCCCTGAAAATGTCCTTTGCAGTTGGGGACGAAACGTTGGGTTTAAATAATAATAATAAATACATAAAACCAAGGCATAATAGCCCGGAAATGTTTAGTAATATTGACCGTTCCGACCGTGAAAGTTTACATTTTACAATAGGTACTGATTGTTGTTGCCATTAGTATACTTTACATAAGTCCAGAATTTCTTAGGATTCTCTACCATATTACGTGACAAGGTTTCGTTGAGGAAGTTTCTCCTATTGAAGTTCGAGTTAAATGTCGAGTTTCTGTAAAAGACTGCCAGTGTTGAGGATATAGTGTCCGTTTCAATTTGCCATGTTCTAACCTGTTTTGTCTAGCAAAGCGGGTCAGATTCCTCTTTTGTTAATTTGTATGGTATAAATCTGTCAATAGTTGTAGATATTATTTCTTTCAGTGCAAGACACAGCTTTTCATCACTAACATTGTTAGTTACGAAACACTGGAGATTCTCACGCATAAAAGCGTTACTGGAATTTTATCTGCTTTTTGAATAGATATATTTTTCGTTTGTTTTTGGTTCATTTGAGGAATTCGATATTCATTTTCGCTACAACAACTCTATGTCCACTAATTGAAAATGTTCAAATATTTGTTAAGCTTCAGGAAGTTAACTGCGGGGTCATCAGTCCCTAAAATTACAAACTACTTATGAACTACCTGATACTAAAGACGACACAGACATCCATGCCCGAGGGGGGATTCGATCCCCCGACCATAGCGGCCGTGCAGACTGTGACTTGCGCGCCGCAGACCGCTCGGGCACTGCGGCCAGCCACTAATCCATGTGTCTGTTTTGATACTCTTTATTAGCTCCGGATTATTGCTTGCTGAACACTATTTGCTTCTTAGTAAACGTGGAGCCACCGTACGCCACTGGTGGTCGTAGAAGGCAATGAAACGCCTATACGGTACAGGGATGACATCCTGCCACATGCAGTGCAACCATATCGGCTGCATTCCGGTGTGGTATTCTTCTGAATGGATGACAAATCTCTCGCTCATCGCGCACATTTCGTGAATGCGTTCCTTCGTGATAACGACTTTGCAAGAGTAGAATGGCCAGCATGTTCTCCATACACGAACTCTAAATGTTCAAATGTTTGAAGAGCTTATCGACTTAACTACGGGGTCATGAGTGCCTAAACTTACAAACTACTGATGAACTAGCATATACTAAAAACAGAAAAAGCATCCATGCCAGAGGGGGGATTCGATCCCCTGACCGAAGCGGCCGTGCAGACCGGCGCGCCGCAGATCACTCGACCACTGCGTCCGGCTCACTAACTCTATCTAACATGCCAGAGATCAGTGGCGAATGATCGGTTTGTAACTTTGGCTATCACTATTATCTCACTTTCTAAGATTGTACCGAGAAAGAAATGCTAAGAAAAAAATTGATATCTTGCGCTGTTTCCGCGATATTGAGAGTGACCGCGTTAAATATCTCAAGAAATTAGCAGCAAACGAAGAAACGGTAACAACAAATGTTAAAGCGTTAAGGGGGACATACAGTCACACTACACTCTACCCCCACCTCCTCACCCTTCAGCGAGATACGTGTAGGTGATGGGAGGCAACTTTAAAATCCTTTATAGGAGCACTACTTTTTATTGCAGATTTGGATTCTACGTGAAAATAAAGGTACATAACTTTGGTATGAAACATTATTTCCCGTTTCATGATAAATGGTGCCGTAATCGGAAAAAATAAAAGTGTAGCACACATGTGACGAGCTTGTTCAGCATTTCTGTTGTCCTCATAGTGCCAGGAAATGATATCTCCTTTCTCTCTACAATCTTTAAAATCGGGGAAATATTGTGTGGAGATGGGTACTGTCAGAATCACTGAAACACTACAAACTGTCTGGCCACCGACTGAATGCATGATCATAGTTTGTGTTTCATTCGATTGTGAGAGATAAGATGACATTAACAGAAACATGAAAAACTAAAATCTGATTTTCCTGATATGATTTCTAGTTGTTTGACGTATTACAGCGTGTAAGCTAAATGAACGGTATGAACAGTAACTATTTAATTACACTTTGCCCATCAATTATTTTTAGAATTAGAACTGAGGTCAAAGTACAAACACACTCTTTGTTGTATTAAGTTGATATGGAGATCGCGAAGGTCGAATCATGTCCGTTCGGCACACTTGTGATTGTGTTTGAAAAAAGCGATTCCAAAGCAACGGCATGCTTCTGGCGGCAATACTCCACACCACCACTCCCTTCTCCAAAATATAGCGAAGTATAGCATATATTTTTTTATGTTGCAGGATCTGTCCTCTGCCTCCATGACGCCGGCACGGAGAACCAGGGCGCCGATTACGTGGAGACACCGGAGAAGATACTGCCAAAAGCTAATTCTCATCTGCACAGGATGGAAGAGGAAATGATCCTCAAGTTGCGTGGTGAGCTTCTCCCGACAACGGACAAGCATATACCCACTTTAGAAGAGCAGGTATTTGTTTAGCATAGAAATTTTAATGTTGCAGGAGCTGTCCTCTGCCATCACGACGCCAGAACGGCTGCCCAGAGCGCCGATTACGTGGAGACACCGGAGAAGATACTGCCAAGATCAACTTCTCATCTGCACAGGATGGAAGTGGAAATGGTTCTCAAGTTGCGTGGTGAGTTTCTCCCGAAAACGGACAAGCATATACGCACTTTAGAAGAGCAGGTATTTCTTTAGCATAGATTTTTAATGTTGCAGGAGCTGTCCTCTGCCATCACGACGCCAGAACGGCTGCCCAGAGCGCCGATTACGTGAAGACACCGGAGCAGATACTGCCAAGGGCTACGTCTCATCTGCACAGGATGGAAGAGGAAATGGTCCTCAAGTTGCGTGGTGAGCTACTCCCGACAACGGACAAGCATATACCCACTTTAGAAGAGCAGGTATTTGTTTAGCATAGAAATTTTAATGTTGCAGGAGCTGTCCTCTGCCATCACGACGCCAGAACAGCTGCCCAGAGCGCCGATTACGCGGAGATACCGGAGATGATACTGCCAAGTGCTACTTCTCCTCTGCACAGGATGGAAGAGGAAATGGTCCTCAAGTTGCGTGGTTAGCTTCTCCCGACAACGGACAAGCATATACCCACTTTAGAAGAGCAGGTATTTGTTTAGCATAGAAATTTTAATGTTGCAGGAGCTGTCCTCTGCCATCACGACGCGAGAACGGCTGCCCAGAGCGCCGATTACGGGGAGACACCGGAGCAGATACTGCCAAGGGCTACTTCTCATCTGCACAGGATGGAAGAGGAAATGGTCCTCAAGTTGCGTGGTGAGCTTCTCCCGAAAACGGACAAGCATATACCCACTTTAGAAGAGCAGGTATTTGTTTACCATAGATTTTTAATGTTGCAGGAGCTGTCCTCTGCCATCACGACGCCAGAACGGCTGCCCAGAGCGCCGATTACGTGGAGACACCGGAGAAGATACTGCCAAGATCTACTTCTCATCTGCACAGGATGGAAGTGGAAATGGTTCTCAAGTTGCGTGGTGAGTTTCTCCCGAAAACGGACAAGCGTATACGCACTTTAGAAGAGCGGGTATTTGTTTAGCATAGATTTATAATGTTGCAGGAGCTGTCCTCTGCCATCACGACGCCAGAACGGCTGCCTAGAGCGCCGATTACGTGGAGTGGGACACCGGAGAAAGTACTGCCAAGAGCTACTTCTCATCTGCACAGGATGGAAGAGGAAATGGTCCTCAAGATGCGTGGTGAGCTTCTCCCGAAAACGGACAAGCATATACCCACTTTAGAAGTGCAGGTACTTGTTTAGCATACAAATTTTAATGTTGCAGGAGCTGTCCTCTGCCATCACGACGCCAGAACGGCTGCCCAGAACGCCGATTTCGTGGAGACACCGGAGAAGATACTGCCAAGAGATACTTCTCATCTGCACAGGATGGAAGACGAAGTGGTCCTCAAGTTGCGTGGTGAGTTTCTCCCGACAACGGTCAAGCATATACCCACTTTAGAAGAGCAGGTATTTGTTTAGCATAGAAACTTTAATGTTGCAGGAGCTGTCCTCTGCCATCACGACGCCAGAACGGCTGCCCAGAGCGCCGATTACGTGGAGACACCGGAGAAGATACTGCCAAGAGCTACGTCTCATATGCACAGGATGGAAGAGGAAATGGTCCTCAAGTTGCGTGGTGAGCTTCTCCCGAAAACAGACAAGCATATACGCACTTTAGAAGAGCAGGTATTTGTTTAGCATAGAAATTTTAATGTTGCAGGAGCTGTCCTCTGCCATCACGACGCGAGAACGGCTGCCCAGAGCGCCGATTACGTGGAGAAACCGGAGAAGATACTGCCAAGAGCTACTTCTAATCTGCGCAGGATGGAAGAGGAAATGGTCATCAAGTTGTGTGGTGAGCTTCTCCCGAAAACGGACAAGCGTATACCCACTTTAGAAGAGCAGGTATTTGTTTAGCATAGATTTTTAATGTTGCAGGAGCTGTCCTCTGCCATCATGACGCCAGAACGGCTTCCCAGAGCGCCGATTACGTGGAGTGGGACACCGGAGAAAATACTGCCAAGAGCTACTTCTCATCTGCACAGGATGGAAGAGGAAATGGTCCTCAAGATGCGTGGTGAGCTTCTCCCGAAAACGGACAAGCATATACCCACTTTAGAAGTGCAGGTACTTGTTTAGCATACAAATTTTAATGTTGCAGGAGCTGTCCTCTGCCATCACGACGCCAGAACGGCTGCCCAGAACGCCGATTTCGTGGAGACACCGGAGAAGATACTGCCAAGAGATACTTCTCATCTGCACAGGATGGAAGACGAAGTGGTCCTCAAGTTGCGTGGTGAGTTTCTCCCGACAACGGTCAAGCATATACCCACTTTAGAAGAGCAGGTATTTGTTTAGCATAGAAACTTTAATGTTGCAGGAGCTGTCCTCTGCCATCACGACGCCAGAACGGCTGCCCAGAGCGCCGATTACGTGGAGACACCGGAGAAGATACTGCCAAGAGCTACGTCTCATATGCACAGGATGGAAGAGGAAATGGTCCTCAAGTTGCGTGGTGAGCTTCTCCCGAAAACAGACAAGCATATACGCACTTTAGAAGAGCAGGTATTTGTTTAGCATAGAAATTTTAATGTTGCAGGAGCTGTCCTCTGCCATCACGACGCGAGAACGGCTGCCCAGAGCGCCGATTACGTGGAGAAACCGGAGAAGATACTGCCAAGAGCTACTTCTAATCTACGCAGGATGGAAGAGGAAATGGTCATCAAGTTGTGTGGTGAGCTTCTCCCGAAAACGGACAAGCATATACGCACTTTAGAAGAGCAGGTATTTGTTTAGCATAGATTTTTAATGTTGCAGGAGCTGTCCTCTGCCATCACAACGCGAAAACGGCTGCCCAGAGCGCCGATTACGTGGATACACAGAGAAGATTCTTCCAAGAGCTACTTCTCATCTGCACAGGATGGAAGAGGAAATGGACCTCAAGTTGCGTGGTGAGCTTCTCCCGAAAACTGACAACCATATACCCACTTTAGAAGAGCAGGTAATTGTTTAGCATAGAAATTTTAATGTTGCAGGAGCTGTCCTCTGCCATCACGACGCCAGAAAGGCTGCCCAGAGCGCCGATTACGCGGAGACACCGGAGATGATACTGCCAAGTGCTACTTCTCATCTGCACAGGATGGAAGAGGAAATGGTCCTCAAGTTGCGTGGTGAGCTTCTCCCGACAACGGACAAGCATATACCCACATTAGAAGAGCAGGTATTTGTTTAGCATAGAAATTTTAATGTTGCAGGAGCTGTCCTCTGCCATCACGACGCGAGAACGGCTGCCCAGAGCGCCGATTACGTGGAGACACCGCAGCAGATACTGCCAAGGGCTACTTCTCATCTGCACAGGATGGAAGAGGAAATGGTTCTCAAGTTGCGTGGTGAGATTCTCCCGAAAACGGACAAGCATATACCCACTTTAGATGAGCAGGTATTTGTTTAGCATAGATTTTTAATGTTGCAGGAGCTGTCCTCTGCCATCACGACGCCAGAACGGCTGCCCAGAGCGCCGATTACGTGGAGACACCGGAGAAGATACTGCCAAGATCTACTTCTCATCTGCACAGGATGGAAGTGGAAATGGTTCTCAAGTTGCGTGGTGAGTTTCTCCCGAAAACGGACAAGCATATACGCACTTTAGAAGAGCGGGTATTTGTTTAGCATAGATTTATAATGTTGCAGGAGCTGTCCTCTGCCATCACGACGCCAGAACGGCTGCCTAGAGCGCCGATTACGTGGAGTGGGACACCGGAGAAAGTACTGCCAAGAGCTACTTCTCATCTGCACAGGATGGAAGAGGAAATGGTCCTCAAGATGCGTGGTGAGCTTCTCCCGAAAACGGACAAGCATATACCCACTTTAGAAGTGCAGGTACTTGTTTAGCATACAAATTTTAATGTTGCAGGAGCTGTCCTCTGCCATCACGACGCCAGAACGGCTGCCCAGAGCGCCGATTACGTGAAGACACCGGAGCAGATACTGCCAAGGGCTACGTCTCATCTGCACAGGATGGAAGAGGAAATGGTCCTCAAGTTGCGTGGTGAGCTACTCCCGACAACGAACAAGCATATACCCACTTTAGAAGAGCAGGTATTTGTTTAGCATAGAAATTTTAATGTTGCAGGAGCTGTCCTCTGTCATCACGACGCCAGAACGGCTGCCCAGAGCGCCGATTACGTGGAGACACCGGAGAAGATACTGCCAAGAGCAACGTCTCATATGCACAGGATGGAAGAGGAAATGGTCCTCAAGTTGCGTGGTGAGCTTCTCCCGAAAACAGACAAGCATATACGCACTTTAGAAGAGCAGGTATTTGTTTAGCATAGAAATTTTAATGTTGCAGGAGCTGTCCTCTGCCATCACGACGCAAGAACGTCTGCCCAGAGCGCCGATTACGTGGAGAAACCGGAGAAGATACTGCCAAGAGCTACTTCTAATCTGCGCAGGATGGAAGAGGAAATGGTCATCAAGTTGTGTGGTGAGCTTCTCCCGAAAACGGACAAGCATATACGCACTTTAGAAGAGCAGGTATTTGTTTAGCATAGATTTTTATGTTGCAGGAGCTGTCCTCTGCCATCACAACACGAAAACGGCTGCCCAGAGCGCCGATTACGTGGATACACAGAGAAGATTCTTCCAAGAGCTACTTCTCATCTGCACAGGATGGAAGAGGAAATGGACCTCAAGTTGCGTGGTGAGCTTCTCCCGAAAACTGACAACCATATACGCACTTTAGAAGAGCGGGTATTTGTTTAGCATAGATTTATAATGTTGCAGGAGCTGTCCTCTGCCATCACGACGCCAGAACGGCTGCCTAGAGCGCCGATTACGTTGAGTGGGACACCGGAGAAAGTACTGCCAAGAGCTACTTCTCATCTGCACAGGATGGAAGAGGAAATGGCCCTCAAGATGCGTGGTGAGCTTCTCCCGAAAACGGACAAGCATATACCCACTTTAGAAGTGCAGGTACTTGTTTAGCATACAAATTTTAATGTTGCAGGAGCTGTCCTCTGCCATCACGACGCCAGAACGGCTGCCCAGAACGCCGATTTCGTGGAGACACCGGAGAAGATACTGCCAAGAGATACTTCTCATCTGCACAGGATGGAAGACGAAGTGGTCCTCAAGTTGCGTGGTGAGTTTCTCCCGACAACGGTCAAGCATATACCCACTTTAGAAGAGCAGGTATTTGTTTAGCATAGAAACTTTAATGTTGCAGGAGCTGTCCTCTGCCATCACGACGCCAGAACGGCTGCCCAGAGCGCCGATTACGTGGAGACACCGGAGAAGATACTGCCAAGAGCTACGTCTCATATGCACAGGATGGAAGAGGAAATGGTCCTCAAGTTGCGTGGTGAGCTTCTCCCGAAAACAGGCAAGCATATACGCACTTTAGAAGAGCAGGTATTTGTTTAGCATAGAAATTTTAATGTTGCAGGAGCTGTCCTCTGCCATCACGACGCCAGAACGGCTGCCCAGAGCGCCGATTACGTGGAGAAACCGGAGAAGATACTGCCAAGAGCTACTTCTAATCTGCGCAGGATGGAAGAGGAAATGGTCATCAAGTTGTGTGGTGAGCTTCTCCCGAAAACGGACAAGCGTATACCCACTTTAGAAGAGCAGGTATTTGTTTAGCATAGATTTTTAATGTTGCAGGAGCTGTCCTCTGCCATCATGACGCCAGAACGGCTTCCCAGAGCGCCGATTACGTGGAGTGGGACACCGGAGAAAATACTGCCAAGAGCTACTTCTCATCTGCACAGGATGGAAGAGGAAATGGTCCTCAAGATGCGTGGTGAGCTTCTCCCGAAAACGGACAAGCATATACCCACTTTAGAAGTGCAGGTACTTGTTTAGCATACAAATATTAATGTTGCAGGAGCTGTCCTCTGCCATCACGACGCCAGAACGGCTGCCCAGAACGCCGATTTCGTGGAGACACCGGAGAAGATACTGCCAAGAGATACTTCTCATCTGCACAGGATGGAAGACGAAGTGGTCCTCAAGTTGCGTGGTGAGTTTCTCCCGACAACGGTCAAGCATATACCCACTTTAGAAGAGCAGGTATTTGTTTAGCATAGAAACTTTAATGTTGCAGGAGCTGTCCTCTGCCATCACGACGCCAGAACGGCTGCCCAGAGCGCCGATTACGTGGAGACACCGGAGAAGATACTGCCAAGAGCTACGTCTCATATGCACAGGATGGAAGAGGAAATGGTCCTCAAGTTGCGTGGTGAGCTTCTCCCGAAAACAGACAAGCATATACGCACTTTAGAAGAGCAGGTATTTGTTTAGCATAGAAATTTTAATGTTGCAGGAGCTGTCCTCTGCCATCACGACGCGAGAACGGCTGCCCAGAGCGCCGATTACGTGGAGAAACCGGAGAAGATACTGCCAAGAGCTACTTCTAATCTGCGCAGGATGGAAGAGGAAATGGTCATCAAGTTGTGTGGTGAGCTTCTCCCGAAAACGGACAAGCATATACGCACTTTAGAAGAGCAGGTATTTGTTTAGCATAGATTTTTAATGTTGCAGGAGCTGTCCTCTGCCATCACAACGCGAAAACGGCTGCCCAGAGCGCCGATTACGTGGATACACAGAGAAGATTCTTCCAAGAGCTACTTCTCATCTGCACAGGATGGAAGAGGAAATGGACCTCAAGTTGCGTGGTGAGCTTCTCCCGAAAACTGAAAACCATATACCCACTTTAGAAGAGCAGGTAATTGTTTAGCATAGAAATTTTAATGTTGCAGGAGCTGTCCTCTGCCATCACGACGCCAGAACGGCTGCCCAGAGCGCCGATTACGCGGAGACACCGGAGATGATACTGCCAAGTGCTACTTCTCATCTGCACAGGATGGAAGAGGAAATGGTCCTCAAGTTGCGTGGTGAGCTTCTCCCGACAACGGACAAGCATATACCCACATTAGAAGAGCAGGTATTTGTTTAGCATAGAAATTTTAATGTTGCAGGAGCTGTCCTCTGCCATCACGACGCGAGAACGGCTGCCCAGAGCGCCGATTACGTGGAGACACCGCAGCAGATACTGCCAAGGGCTACTTCTCATCTGCACAGGATGGAAGAGGAAATGGTTCTCAAGTTGCTTGGTGAGATTCTCCCGAAAACGGACAAGCATATACCCACTTTAGAAGAGCAGGTATTTGTTTAGCATAGATTTTTAATGTTGCAGGAGCTGTCCTCTGCCATCACGACGCCAGAACGGCTGCCCAGAGCGCCGATTACGTTGAGACACCGGAGAAGATACTGCCAAGATCTACTTCTCATCTGCACAGGATGGAAGTGGAAATGGTTCTCAAGTTGCGTGGTGAGTTTCTCCCGAAAACGGACAAGCATATACGCACTTTAGAAGAGCAGGTATTTGTTTAGTATAGATTTTTAATGTTGCAGGAGCTGTCCTCTGCCATCACGACGCCAGAGCGGCTGCCCACAGCGCCGATTACGTGGATACACCGGAGAAGAATCTGCCAAGAGCTACTTCTCATCTGCACAGGATGGAAGAGGAAATGGTTCTCAAGTTGCGTGATGAGTTTCTCCCGACAACGGACAAGCATATACCCACATTAGAAGAGCAGGTATTTGTTTAGCATAGAAATTTTAATGTTGCAGGAGCTGTCCTCTGCCATCACGACGCGAGAACGGCTGCCCAGAGCGCCGATTACGTGGAGACACCGCAGCAGATACTGCCAAGGGCTACTTCTCATCTGCACAGGATGGAAGAGGAAATGGTTCTCAAGTTGCGTGGTGAGATTCTCCCGAAAACGGACAAGCATATACCCACTTTAGAAGAGCAGGTATTTGTTTAGCATAGATTTTTAATGTTGCAGGAGCTGTCCTCTGCCATCACGACGCCAGAACGGCTGCCCAGAGCGCCGATTACGTGGAGACACCGGAGAAGATACTGCCAAGATCTACTTCTCATCTGCACAGGATGGAAGTGGAAATGGTTCTCAAGTTGCGTGGTGAGTTTCTCCCGAAAACGGACAAGCATATACGCACTTTAGAAGAGCGGGTATTTGTTTAGCATAGATTTATAATGTTGCAGGAGCTGTCCTCTGCCATCACGACGCCAGAACGGCTGCCTAGAGCGCCGATTACGTGGAGTGGGACACCGGAGAAAGTACTGCCAAGAGCTACTTCTCATCTGCACAGGATGGAAGAGGAAATGGTCCTCAAGATGCGTGGTGAGCTTCTCCCGAAAACGGACAAGCATATACCCACTTTAGAAGTGCAGGTACTTGTTTAGCATACAAATTTTAATGTTGCAGGAGCTGTCCTCTGCCATCACGACGCCAGAACGGCTGCCCAGAGCGCCGATTACGTGGAGTGGGACACCGGAGAAAATACTGCCAAGAGCTACTTCTCATCTGCACAGGATGGAAGAGGAAATGGTCCTCAAGATGCGTGGTGAGCTTCTCCCGAAAACGGACAAGCATATACCCACTTTAGAAGTGCAGGTACTCTTTTAGCATACAAATTTTAATGTTGCAGGAGCTGTCCTCTGCCATCACGACGCCAGAACGGCTGCCCAGAACGCCGATTTCGTGGAGACACCGGAGAAGATACTGCCAAGAGATACTTCTCATCTGCACAGGATGGAAGACGAAGTGGTCCTCAAGTTGCGTGGTGAGTTTCTCCCGACAACGGTCAAGCATATACCCACTTTAGAAGAGCAGGTATTTGTTTAGCATAGAATCTTTAATGTTGCAGGAGCTGTCCTCTGCCATCACGACGCCAGAACGGCTGCCCAGAGCGCCGATTACGTGGAGACACCGGAGAAGATACTGCCAAGAGATACTTCTCATCTGCACAGGATGGAAGACGAAGTGGTCCTCAAGTTGCGTGGTGAGTTTCTCCCGACAACGGTCAAGCATATACCCACTTTAGAAGAGCAGGTATTTGTTTAGCATAGAAACTTTAATGTTGCAGGAGCTGTCCTCTGCCATCACGACGCCAGAACGGCTGCCCAGAGCGCCGATTACGTGGAGACACCGGAGAAGATACTGCCAAGAGCTACTTCTCATCTGCACAGGATGGAAGAGGAAATGGTCCTCAAGTTGCGTGGTGAGCTTCTCCCGAAAACAGACAAGCATATACGCACTTTAGAAGAGCAGGTATTTGTTTAGCATAGAAATTTTAATGTTGCAGGAGCTGTCCTCTGCCATCACGACGCGAGAACGGCTGCCCAGAGCGCCGATTACGTGGAGAAACCGGAGAAGATACTGCCAAGAGCTACTTCTAATCTGCGCAGGATGGAAGAGGAAATGGTCATCAAGTTGTGTGGTGAGCTTCTCCCGAAAACGGACAAGCATATACGCACTTTAGAAGAGCAGGTATTTGTTTAGCATAGATTTTTATGTTGCAGGAGCTGTCCTCTGCCATCACAACGCGAAAACGGCTGCCCAGAGCGCCGATTACGTGGATACACAGAGAAGATTCTTCCAAGAGCTACTTCTCATCTGCACAGGATGGAAGAGGAAATGGACCTCAAGTTGCGTGGTGAGCTTCTCCCGAAAACTGACAACCATATACCCACTTTAGAAGAGCAGGTAACTGTTTAGCATAGAAATTTTAATGTTGCAGGAGCTGTCCTCTGCCATCACGACGCCAGAACGGCTGCCCAGAGCGCCGATTACGTTGAGACACCGGAGAAGATACTGCCAAGATCTACTTCTCATCTGCACAGGATGGAAGTGGAAATGGTTCTCAAGTTGCGTGGTGAGTTTCTCCCGAAAACGGACAAGCATATACGCACTTTAGAAGAGCAGGTATTTGTTTAGTATAGGTTTTTAATGTTGCAGGAGCTGTCCTCTGCCATCACGACGCCAGAACGGCTGCCCACAGCGCCGATTACGTGGATACACCGGAGAAGAATCTGCCAAGAGCTACTTCTCATCTGCACAGGATGGAAGAGGAAATGGTTCTCAAGTTGCGTGATGAGATTCTCCCGAAAACGGACAAGCATATACCCACTTTAGAAGAGCAAGTATTTGTTTAGCATAGAAATTTTAATGTTGCAGGAGCTGTCCTCTGCCATCACGACGCCAGAACGGCTGCCCAGAGCGCCGATTACGTGGATACACCGGAGAAGAATCTGCCAAGAGATACTTCTCATCTGCACAGGATGGAAGAGGAAATGGTTCTCAAGTTGCGTGGTGAATTTCTCCCGAAAACGGACAAGCATATACCCACTTTAGAAGAGCAAGTATTTGTTTAGCATAGAAATTTTAATGTTGCAGGAGCTGTCCTCTGCCATCACGACTCCAGAACGGCTGCCCAGAGCGCCGATTACGTGGAGACACCGGAGAAGATACTGCCAAGAGCTACTTCTCATCTGCACAGGATGGAAGAGGAAATGGTCCTCAAGTTGCGTGGTGAGCTTCTCCCGACAACGGACAAGCAAATACCTACTTTAGAAGAGCAGGTATTTGTTTAGCATAGAAATTTTAATGTTGCAGGAGCTGTCCTCTGCCATCACAACGCGAGAACGTCTGCCCAGAGCGCCGATTACGTGGATACACCGGAGAAGAATCTGCCAAGAGCTACTTCTCATCTGCACAGGATGGAAGAGGAAATGGTTCTCAAGTTGCGTGGTGAGCCTCTCCCGAAAACGGACAAGCATAAACCCACTTTAGAAGAGCAGTTATTTGTTTAGCATAGAAATTTTAATGTTGCAGGAGCTGTACTCTGCAATCACGACGCCAGAACGGCTGCCCAGAGCGCCGATTACGTGGAGGGGGACACCGGAGAAAATACTGCCAAGAGCTGCTTCTCATCTGCACAGGATGGAAGATGAAATGGTCCTCAGGTTGCGTGGTGAGCTACTCCCGAAGACGGACAAGCACATACCCACTTTAGAAGAGCAGGTATTTGTTTAGCATAGAAATTTTAATGTTGCAGGAGATGCCCTCTGTCATCACGACGCGAGAACGGCTGTTCAGAGCGCCGATTACGTGGATATACCGGAGAAGAATCTGCCAAGAGCTACTTCTCATCTGCACAGGATGGAAGAGGAAATGGTTCTCAAGTTGAGTGGTGAGCTTCTCAGGAAAACGGACAACCATATACGCACATTAGAAGAGCAAGTATTTGTTTAGAATAGATTTTTAATGTTGCAGGAGTTGTCCTGTGACATCACGACGCCAGATCGGCTGCCCAGAGCGCCGATTATGTGGAGACACCGGAGAAGATACTGCCAAGATCTACTTCTCATCTGCAAGGGATGGAAGAGGAAATGGTTCTCAAGTTGCGTAGTGAGCTTCTCCCGAAAACGGACAAGCATATACGCACTTTAGAAGAGCAGGTATTTGTTTAGGATAGATTTTTATGTTGCAGGAGCTGTCCTCCGCCATCACGACGCCAGAACGGCTGCCCAGAGCGCCGATTACGTGGAGTGGGACACCGGAGAACATACTGCCAAGAGCTACTTCTCATATCCACAGGATGGAAGAGGAAATGGTCCTCAAGTTGCGTGGTGAGCTACTCCCGAAAACGGACAAGCATATACCCACTTTAGAAGAGCAGGTATTTGTCTAGCATAGAAATTTTAATATTGCAGGAGCTGTCCTCTGCCATCACGACGCCAGAACGGCTGCCCAGAGCGCCGATTACGTGAAGACACCGGAGCAGATACTGCCAAGGGCTACTTCTCATCTGCACAGGATGGAAGAGGAATGGTTTTCAAGTTGCGTGGTGAGCTTCTCCCGAAAACGGACAAGCATATACCCACTTTAGAAGAGCAGGTATTTGTTTAGCATAGATTTTTAATGCTGCAGGAGCTGTCCTCTCCCATCACGACGCCAGAACGGCTGCCCAGAGCGCCGATTACGTGGAGACACCGGAGAAGATACTGCCAAGGGCTACTTCTCATCTGCACAGGATGGAAGAGGAAATGGTCTTCAAGTTGCGTGGTGAGCTTCTCCCGACAACGGACAAGCAAATACCCACTTTAGAAGAGCAGGTATTTGTTTAGCATAGAAATTTTAATGTTGCAGGAGCTGTCCTCTGCCATCACGACGCGAGAACGGCAGCCCAGAGCGCCGATTACGTGGAGACACCGGAGAAGATACTGCCAAGGGCTACTTCTTATCTGCACAGGATGGAAAGGGAAATGGTTCTCAAGTTGCGTGGTGAGCCTCTCCCGAAAACGGACAAGCATAGACGCACTTTAGAAGAGCAGGTATTTGTTTAGCATAGAAATTTTAATGTTGCAGGAGCTGTCCTCTGCCATCACGTCGCCAGAATGGCTGCCCAGAGCGCCGATTACGTGGAGACACCGGAGAAGATACTGCCAAGGGCTACTTCTTATCTGCACAGGATGGAAGAGGAAATGGTTCTCAAGTTGCGTGGTGAGCTTCTCCCGAAAACGGACAAGCATATACGCACATTAGAAGAGCAAGTATTTGTTTAGAATAGATTTTTAATGTTGCAGGAGCTGTCCTGTGACATCACGACGCAGGAACGGCTGCCCAGAGCGCCGATTATGTGGAGACACGGGAGCAGATACTGCCAAGAGCTACTTCTCATCTGCACAGGATGAAAGAGGAAATGGTTCTCAAGTTGCGTGGTGAGCCTCTCCCGAAAACGGACAAGCATATACCCACTTTAGAAGAGCAGTTATTTGTTTAGCATAGAAATTTTAATGTTGCAGGAGCTGTACTCTGCCATCACGACGCGAGAACGGCTGCCCAGAGCGCCGATTACGTGGAGACACCGGAGCAGATACTGCCAAGATCTACTTCTCATCTGCACAGTATGGAACTGGAAATTGTACTCAAGTTGCGTGGTGAGCTTCCCCCGAAAACGGGCAAGCATATACGCACTTTAGAAGAGCAGGTAGTTGTTTAGTATAGATTCTTAATGTTGCAGGATCTGTCCTCTGCCATCACGACGCCAGAACGGCTGCCCAGAGCGCCGATTACGTGGAGTGGGACACCGGAGAAAATACTGCCAAGAGCTGCTTCTCATCTGCACAGGATGGAAGAGGAAATGGTCCTCAAGTTGCGTGGTGAGCTACTCCCGAAAACGGACAAGCATATACCCACTTTAGAAGAGCAGGTATTTGTTTAGCATAGAAATTTTAATGTTGCAGGAGATGTCCTCTGTCATCACGACGCGAGAACGGCTGCCCAGAGCGCCGATTACGTGGATACACCGGAGAAGAATCTGCCAAAAGCTACTTCTCATCTGCACAGGATGGAAGAGGAAATGGTTCTCAAGTTGCGTGGTGAGCTTCTCAGGAAAACGGACAAGCATATACGCACATTAGAAGAGCAAGTATTTGTTTAGAATAGATTTTTAATGTTGCAGGAGCTGTCCTCTGACATCCCGACGCCAGAACGGCTGCCCAGAGCGCCGATTATGTGGAGACATCGGAGCAGATACTGCCAAGAGCTACTTCTCATCTGCACAGGATGGAAGAGGAAATGGTTCTCAAGTTGCGTGGTGAGCTTCTCCCGAAAACGGACAAGCATATACCCACTTTAGATGAGCAGTTATTTATTTATCATAGAAATTTTAATGTTGCAGGAGCTGTCCTCTGCCATCCCGACGCCAGAACGGCTGCCCAGAGCGCCGATTACGTGGAGACACCGGAGCAGATACTGCCAAGATCTACTTCTCATCTGCACAGGATGGAAGAGGAAATGGTTCTTAAGTTGCGTGGTGAGCTTCTCCCGAAAATGGACAAGCATATACGCACTTTAGAAGAGCAGGTATTTGTTTAGCATAGATTTTTAATGTTGCAGGAGCTGTCCTCTGCCATCACGACGCCAGAACGGCTGCCCAGAGCGCCGATTACGTGGAGTGGGACACCGGAGAAAATACTGCCAAGAGCTACTTCTCATCTCCACAGGATGGAAGAGGAAATGGTCCTCAAGTTGCGTGGTGAGCTACTCCCGAAAACGGACAAGCATATACCCACATTAGAAGAGCAGGTATTTGTTTAGCATAGAAATTTTAATGTTGCAGGAGGTGTCCTCTGCCATCACGACGCCAGAACGGCTGCCCAGAGCGCCGATTACGTGAAGACACCGGAGCAGATACTGCCAAGGGCTACTTCTCATCTGCACAGGATGGAAGAGGAAATGGTTCTCAAGTTGCGTGGTGAGCTTCTCCCGAAAAAGGACAAGCATATACCCAATTTAGACGAGCAGTTATTTGTTTAGCATAGAAATTTTATTGTTGCAGGAGCTGTCTTCTGCTATCCCGACGCAAGAACGGCTGCCCAGAGCGCCGATTACGTGGAGACACCGGAGCAGATCCTGCCAAGATCTACTTCTCATCTGCACAGGATGGAAGTGGAAATGGTTCTCAAGTTGCGTGGTGAGCCTCTCCCGAAAACGGACAAGCATATACGCACTTTAGAAGAGCAGGTATTTGTTTAGCATAGAAATTTTAATGTTGCAGGAGCTGTCCTCTGCCATCACGTCGCCAGAACGGCTGCCCAGAGCGCCGATTACGTTGAGTGGGACACCGGAGAAAATACTGCCAAGAGCTACTTCTCATCTGCACAGGATGGAAGAGGAAATGGTCCTCAAGTTGCGTGGTGAGCTACTCCCGAAAACGGACAAGCATTTACCCACTTTGGAAGAGCAGGTATTTGCTTAGCATAGAAATTTTAATGTTGCAGGAGCTGTCCTCTGCCATCACGACGCCAGAACGGCTGCCAAGAGCGCCGATTACGTGAAGACACCGGAGCAGATACTGCCAAGGGCTACTTCTCATCTGCACAGGATGGAAGAGGAAATGGTTCTCAAGTTGCGTGGTGAGCTTCTCCCGAAAACGGACAAGCATATACCCACTTTAGAAGAGCAGGTATTTGTTTAGCATAGATTTTTAATGTTGCAGGAGCTATTTTCTGCCATTACGACGCCAGAACGGCTGCCCAGAGCGCCGATTACGTGGAGTGGGACACCGGAGAAAATACTGCCAAGAGCTACTTCTCATCCGCACAGGATGGAAGAGGAAATGGTCCTCAAGTTGCGTGGTGAGCTACTCCCCAAAACGGACAAGCATATACCCACTTTAGAAGAGCAGGTATTTGTTTATCATAGAAATTTTAATGTTGCAGGAGCTGTCCTCTGCCATCACGACGCCAGAAGGGTTGCCCAGAGCGCCGATTATGTGGAGACACCGGAGCAGATACTGCCAAGAGCTACTTCTCATCTGCACAGGATGGAAGAGGAAATGGTTCTCAAGTTGCGTGGTGAGCTTCTCCCGAAAACGGACAAGCATATACCCACTTTGGGAGAGCAGTTATTTGTTTAGCATAGAAATTTTATTGTTGCAGGCGCTGTCCTCTGCCATCCCGACGCCATAACGGCTGCCCAGAGCGGCGATTACGTGGAGTGGGACACCGGAGAAAATACTGCCAAGCGCTACTTCTCATCTCCACAGGATGGAAGAGGAAATGGTTCTCAAGTTGCGTGGTGAGCTAGTCCCCAAAACGGACAAGCATATACCCACTTTAGAAGAGCAGGTATTTGTTTATCATAGAAATTTTAATGTTGCAGGAACTGTCCTCTGCCATCACGACGCCAGAAGGGTTGCCCAGAGCGCCGATTATGTGGAGACACCGGAGCAGATACTGCCAAGTGCTACTTCTCATCTGCAGAGGATGGAAGAGGAAATGGTTCTCAAGTTGCGTGGTGATCTTCTCCCGAAAACGGACAAGCATATACCCACTTTAGAAGAGCAGGTACTTGTTTAGCATACAAATTTTAATGTTGCAGGAGATGTCCTCTGTCATCACGACGCGAGAACGGCTGCCCAGAGCGCCGATTACGTGGAACAACGGAGAAAAATCTGCCAAGAGCTACTTCTCATCTGCACAGGATGGAAGAGGAAATGGTTCTAGAGTTGCGTGGTGAGCTTCTCAGGAAAACGGACAAGCATATAAGCACATTAAAAGAGCAAGTATTCGTTTAGAATAGATTTTTAATGTTGCAGGAATTGTCCTCTGACATCACGACGCCAGGCGGCTGCCCAGAGCGCCGATTATGTGGAAACACCGGAGCAGATACTGCCAAGAGCTACTTCTCATCTGCACAGGATGGAAGAGGAAATGGTTCTCAAGTTGCGTGGTGAGCTTCTCCCGAAAACGGACTAGCATATACGCACTTTAGAAGAGCAGGTATTTGTTTAGCATAGAAATTTTAATGTTGCAGGAGCTGTCCTCTGCCATCACGTCGCCAGAACGGCTGCCCAGAGCGCCGATTACGTGGAGTGGGACACCGGAGAAAATACTGCCAAGAGCTGCTTCTCATCTGCACAGGATGGAAGAGGAAATGGTCCTCAAGTTGCGTGGTGAGTTACTCCCGAAAACGGACAAGCATATACCCACTTTAGAAGAGGAGGTATTTGCTTAGCATAGAAATTTTAATGTTGCAGGAGCTGTCCTCTGCCATCACGACGCCAGAACGGCTGCCCAGAGCGCCGATTACGTGAAGACACCGGAGCAGATACTGCCAAGGGCTACGTCTCATCTGCACAGGATGGAAGAGGAAATGGTCCTCAAGTTGCGTGGTGAGCTTCTCCCGAAAACAGACAAGCATATACGCACTTTAGAAGAGCAGGTATTTGTTTAGCATAGAAATTTTAATGTTGCAGGAGCTGTCCTCTGCCATCACGACGCGAGAACGGCTGCCCAGAGCGCCGATTACGTGGAGAAACCGGAGAAGATACTGCCAAGAGCTACTTCTAATCTGCGCAGGATGGAAGAGGAAATGGTCATCAAGTTGTGTGGTGAGCTTCTCCCGAAAACGGACAAGCGTATACCCACTTTAGAAGAGCAGGTATTTGTTTAGCATAGAAATTTTAATGTTGCAGGAGCTGTCCTCTGCCATCATGACGCCAGAACGGCTTCCCAGAGCGCCGATTACGTGGAGTGGGACACCGGAGAAAATACTGCCAAGAGCTACTTCTCATCTGCACAGGATGGAAGAGGAAATGGTCCTCAAGATGCGTGGTGAGCTTCTCCTGAAAACGGACAAGCATATACCCACTTTAGAAGTGCAGGTACTTGTTTAGCATACAAATTTTAATGTTGCAGGAGCTGTCCTCTGCCATCACGACGCCAGAACGGCTGCCCAGAACGCCGATTTCGTGGAGACACCGGAGAAGATACTGCCAAGAGATACTTCTCATCTGCACAGGATGGACGACGAAGTGGTCCTCAAGTTGCGTGGTGAGTTTCTCCCGACAACGGTCAAGCATATACCCACTTTAGAAGAGCAGGTATTTGTTTAGCATAGAAACTTTAATGTTGCAGGAGCTGTCCTCTGCCATCACGACGCCAGAACGGCTGCCCAGAGCGCCGATTACGTGGAGACACCGGAGAAGATACTGCCAAGAGCTACGTCTCATATGCACAGGATGGAAGAGGAAATGGTCCTCAAGTTGCGTGGTGAGCTTCTCCCGAAAACAGACAAGCATATACGCACTTTAGAAGAGCAGGTATTTGTTTAGCATAGAAATTTTAATGTTGCAGGAGCTGTCCTCTGCCATCACGACGCGAGAACGGCTGCCCAGAGCGCCGATTACGTGGAGAAACCGGAGAAGATACTGCCAAGAGCTACTTCTAATCTGCGCAGGATGGAAGAGGAAATGGTCATCAAGTTGTGTGGTGAGCTTCTCCCGAAAACGGACAAGCATATACGCACTTTAGAAGAGCAGGTATTTGTTTAGCATAGATTTTTAATTTTGCAGGAGCTGTCCTCTGCCATCACAACGCGAAAACGGCTGCCCAGAGCGCCGATTACGTGGATACACAGAGAAGATTCTTCCAAGAGCTACTTCTCATCTGCACAGGATGGAAGAGGAAATGGACCTCAAGTTGCGTGGTGAGCTTCTCCCGAAAACTGACAACCATATACCCATTTTAGAAGAGTAGGTAATTGTTTAGCATAGAAATTTTAATGTTGCAGGAGCTGTCCTCTGCCATCACGACGCCAGAACGGCTGCCCAGAGCGCCGATTACGCGGAGACACCGGAGATGATACTGCCAAGAGCTACTTCTCATCTGCACAGGATGGAAGAGGAAATGGTCCTCAAGTTGCGTGGTGAGCTTCTCCCGACAACGGACAAGCATATACCCACATTAGAAGAGCAGGTATTTGTTTAGCATAGAAATTTTAATGTTGCAGGAGCTGTCCTCCGCCATCACGACGCCAGAACGGCTGCCCAGAGCGCCGATTACGTGGAGACACCGCAGCAGATACTGCCAAGGGCTACTTCTCATCTGCACAGGATGGAAGAGGAAATGGTTCTCAAGTTGCGTGGTGAGATTCTCCCGAAAACGGACAAGCATATACCCACTTTAGAAGAGCAGGTATTTGTTTAGCATAGATTTTTAATGTTGCAGGAGCTGTCCTCTGCCATCACGACGCCAGAACGGCTGCCCAGAGCGCCGATTACGTGGAGACACCGGAGAAGATACTGCCAAGATCTACTTCTCATCTGCACAGGATGGAAGTGGAAATGGTTCTCAAGTTGCGTGGTGAGTTTCTCCCGAAAACGGACAAGCATATACGCACTTTAGAAGAGCGGGTATTTGTTTAGCATAGATTTATAATGTTGCAGGAGCTGTCCTCTGCCATCACGACGCCAGAACGGCTGCCTAGAGCGCCGATTACGTGGAGTGGGACACCGGAGAAAGTACTGCCAAGAGCTACTTCTCATCTGCACAGGATGGAAGAGGAAATGGTCCTCAAGATGCGTGGTGAGCTTCTCCCGAAAACGGACAAGCATATACCCACTTTAGAAGTGCAGGTACTTGTTTAGCATACAAATTTTAATGTTGCAGGAGCTGTCCTCTGCCATCACGACGCCAGAACGGCTGCCCAGAGCGCCGATTACGTGGAGTGGGACACCGGAGAAAATACTGCCAAGAGCTACTTCTCATCTGCACAGGATGGAAGGGGAAATGGTCCTCAAGATGCGTGGTGAGCTTCTCCCGAAAACGGACAAGCATATACCCACTTTAGAAGTGCAGGTACTTGTTTAGCATACAAATTTTAATGTTGCAGGAGCTGTCCTCTGCCATCACGACGCCAGAACGGCTGCCCAGAACGCCGATTTCGTGGAGACACCGGAGAAGATACTGCCAAGAGATATTTCTCATCTGCACAGGATGGAAGACGAAGTGGTCCTCAAGTTGCGTGGTGAGTTTCTCCCGACAACGGTCAAGCATATACCCACTTTAGAAGAGCAGGTATTTGTTTAGCATAGAAACTTTAATGTTGCAGGAGCTGTCCTCTGCCATCACGACGCCAGAACGGCTGCCCAGAGCGCCGATTACGTGGAGACACCGGAGAAGATACTGCCATGAGCTACGTCTCATATGCACAGGATGGAAGAGGAAATGGTCCTCAAGTTGCGTGGTGAGCTTCTCCCGAAAACAGACAAGCATATACGCACTTTAGAAGAGCAGGTATTTGTTTAGCATAGAAATTTTAATGTTGCAGGAGGTGTCCTCTGCCATCACGACGCGAGAACGGCTGCCCAGAGCGCCGATTACGTGGAGAAACCGGAGAAGATACTGCCAAGAGCTACTTCTAATCTGCGCAGGATGGAAGAGGAAATGGTCATCAAGTTGTGTGGTGAGCTTCTCCCGAAAACGGACACGCATATACGCACTTTAGAAGAGCAGGTATTTGTTTAGCATAGATTTTTAATGTTGCAGGAGCTGTCCTCTGCCATCACAACGCGAAAACGGCTGCCCAGAGCGCCGATTACGTGGATACACAGAGAAGATTCTTCCAAGAGCTACTTCTCATCTGCACAGGATGGAAGAGGAAATGGACCTCAAGTTGCGTGGTGAGTTTCTCCCGAAAACGGACAAGCATATATCCACTTTAGAAGAGCAGGTAATTGTTTAGCATAGAAATTTTAATGTTGCAGGAGCTGTCCTCTGCCATCACGACGCCAGAACGGCTGCCCAGAGCGCCGATTACGCGGAGACACCGGAGATGATACTGCCAAGTGCTACTTCTCATCTGCACAGGATGGAAGAGGAAATGGTCCTCAAGTTGCGTGGTGAGCTTCTCCCGACAACGGACAAGCATATACCCACATTAGAAGAGCAGGTATTTGTTTAGCATAGAAATTTTAATGTTGCAGGAGCTGTCCTCTGCCATCACGACGCGAGAACGGCTGCCCAGAGCGCCGATTACGTGGAGACACCGCAGCAGATACTGTCAAGGGCTACTTCTCATCTGCACAGGATGGAAGAGGAAATGGTTCTCAAGTTGCTTGGTGAGATTCTCCCGAAAACGGACAAGCATATACCCACTTTAGAAGAGCAGGTATTTGTTTAGCATAGATTTTTAATGTTGCAGGAGCTGTCCTCTGCCATCACGACGCCAGAACGGCTGCCCAGAGCGCCGATTACGTTGAGACACCGGAGAAGATACTGCCAAGATCTACTTCTCATCTGCACAGGATGGAAGTGGAAATGGTTCTCAAGTTGCGTGGTGAGTTTCTCCCGAAAACGGACAAGCATATACCCACTTTAGAAGAGCAGGTATTTGTATAGTATAGATTTTTAATGTTGCAGGAGCTGTCCTCTGCCATCACGATGCCAGAGCGGCTGCCCACAGCGCCGATTACGTGGATACACCGGAGAAGAATCTGCCAAGAGCTACTTCTCATCTGCACAGGATGGAAGAGGAAATGGTTCTCAAGTTGCGTGATGAGATTCTCCCGAAAACGGACAAGCATATACCCACTTTAGAAGAGCAAGTATTTGTTTAGCATAGAAATTTTAATGTTGCAGAAGCTGTCCTCTGCCATCACGACGCCAGAACGGCTGCCCAGAGCGCCGATTACGTGGATACACCGGAGAAGAATCTGCCAAGAGCTACTTCTCATCTGCACAGGATGGAAGAGGAAATGGTTCTCAAGTTGCGTGGTGAGTTTCTCCCGAAAACGGACAAGCATATACCCACTTTAGAAGAGCAAGTATTTGTTTAGCATAGAAATTTTAATGTTGCAGGAGCTGTCCTCTGCCATCACGACTCCAGAACGGCTGCCCAGAGCGCCGATTACGTGGAGACACCGGAGAATATACTGCCAAGAGCTACTTCTCATCTGCACAGGATGGAAGAGGAAATGGTCCTCAAGTTGCGTGGTGAGCTACTCCCGACAACGGACAAGCAAATACCTACTTTAGAAGAGCAGGTATTTGTTTAGCATAGAAATTTTAATGTTGCAGGAGCTGTCCTCTGCCATCACAACGCGAGAACGTCTGCCCAGAGCGCCGATTACGTGGATACACCGGAGAAGAATCTGCCAAGAGCTACTTCTCATCTGCACAGGATGGAAGAGGAAATGGTTCTCAAGTTGCGTGGTGAGCCTCTCCCGAAAACGGACAATCATAAACCCACTTTAGAAGAGCAGTTATTTGTTTAGCATAGAAATTTTAATGTTGCAGGAGCTGTACTCTGCAATCACGACGCCAGAACGGCTGCCCAGAGCGCCGATTACGTGGAGGGGGACACCGGAGAAAATACTGCCAAGAGCTGCTTCTCATCTGCACAGGATGGAAGAGGAAATGGTCCTCAGGTTGCGTGGTGAGCTACTCCCGAAGACGGACAAGCACATACCCACTTTAGAAGAGCAGGTGTTTGTTTAGCATAGAAATTTTAATGTTGCAGGAGATGTCCTCTGTCATCACGACGCGAGAACGGCTGTTCAGAGCGCCGATTACGTGGATATACCGGAGAAGAATCTGCCAAGAGCTACTTCTCATCTGCACAGGATGGAAGAGGAAATGGTTCTCAAGTTGAGTGGTGAGCTTCTCAGGAAAACGGACAACCATATACGCACATTAGAAGAGCAAGTATTTGTTTAGAATAGATTTTTAATGTTGCAGGAGCTGTCCTGTGACATCACGACGCCAGAACGGCTGCCCAGAGCGCCGATTATGTGGAGACACCGGAGAAGATACTGCCAAGATCTACTTCTCATCTGCAAGGGATGGAAGAGGAAATGGTTCTCAAGTTGCGTGGTGAGCTTCTCCCGAAAACGGACAAGCATATACGCACTTTAGAAGAGCAGGTATTTGTTTAGCATAGATTTTTAATGTTGCAGGAGCTGTCCTCCGCCATCACGACGCCAGAACGGCTGCCCAGAGCGCCGATTACGTGGAGTGGGACACCGGAGAACATACTGCCAAGAGCTACTTCTCATATCCACAGGATGGAAGAGGAAATGGTCCTCAAGTTGCGTGGTGAGCTACTCCCGAAAACGGACAAGCATATACCCACTTTTGAAGAGCAGGTATTTGTCTAGCATAGAAATTTTAATATTGCAGGAGCTGTCCTCTGCCATCACGACGCCAGAACGGCTGCTCAGAGCGCCGATTACGTGAAGACACCGGAGCAGATACTGCCAAGGGCTACTTCTCATCTGCACAGGATGGAAGAGGAATGGTTTTCAAGTTGCGTGGTGAGCTTCTCCCGAAAACGGACAAGCATATACCCACTTTAGAAGAGCAGGTATTTGTTTAGCATAGATTTTTAATGCTGCAGGAGCTGTCCTCTCCCATCACGACGCCAGAACGGCTGCCCAGAGCGCCGATTACGTGGAGACACCGGAGAAGATACTGCCAAGGGCTACTTCTCATCTGCACAGGATGGAAGAGGAAATGGTCTTCAAGTTGCGTGGTGAGCTTCTCCCGACAACGGACAAGCAAATACCCACTTTAGAAGAGCAGGTATTTGTTTAGCATAGAAATTTTAATGTTGCAGGAGCTGTCCTCTGCCATCACGACGCGAGAACGTCAGCCCAGAGCGCCGATTACGTGGAGACACCGGAGAAGATACTGCCAAGGGCTACTTCTTATCTGCACAGGATGGAAAGGGAAATGGTTCTCAAGTTGCGTGGTGAGCTTCTCCCGAAAACGGACAAGCATAGACGCACTTTAGAAGAGCAGGTATTTGTTTAGCATAGAAATTTTAATGTTGCAGGAGCTGTCCTCTGCCATCACGTCGCCAGAATGGCTGCCCAGAGCGCCGATTACGTGGAGACACCGGAGAAGATACTGCCAAGGGCTACTTCTTATCTGCACAGGATGGAAGAGGAAATGGTTCTCAAGTTGCGTGGTGAGCTTCTCCCGAAAACGGACAAGCATATACGCACATTAGAAGAGCAAGTATTTGTTTAGAATAGATTTTTAATGTTGCAGGAGCTGTCCTGTGACATCACGACGCAGGAACGGCTGCCCAGAGCGCCGATTATGTGGAGACACGGGTGCAGATACTGCCAAGATCTACTTCTCATCTGCACAGGATGGAAGAGGAAATGGTTCTCAAGTTGCGTGGTGAGCCTCTCCCGAAAACGGACAAGCATATACCCACTTTAGAAGAGCAGTTATTTGTTTAGCATAGAAATTTTAATGTTGCAGGAGCTGTACTCTGCCATCACGACGCGAGAACGGCTGCCCAGAGCGCCGATTACGTGGAGACACCGGAGCAGATACTGCCAAGATCTACTTCTCATCTGCACAGTATGGAACTGGAAATTGTACTCAAGTTGCGTGGTGAGCTTCCCCCGAAAACGGGCAAGCATATACGCACTTTAGAAGAGCAGGTATTTGTTTAGCATAGAAATTTTAATGTTGCAGGAGATGTCCTCTGTCATCACGACGCGAGAACGGCTGCCCAGAGCGCCGATTACGTGGATACACCGGAGAAGAATCTGCCAAAAGCTACTTCTCATCTGCACAGGATGGAAGAGGAAATGGTTCTCAAGTTGAGTGGTGAGCTTCTCAGGAAAACGGACAAGCATATACGCACATTAGAAGAGCAAGTATTTGTTTAGAATAGATTTTTAATGTTGCAGAAGCTGTCCTCTGACATCCCGACGCCAGAACGGCTGCCCAGAGCGCCGATTATGTGGAGACTTCGGAGCAGATACTGCCAAGAGCTACTTCTCATCTGCACAGGATGGAAGAGGAAATGGTTCTCAAGTTGCGTGGTGAGCTTCTCCCGAAAACGGACAAGCATATACCCACTTTAGATGAGCAGGTATTTGTTTAGCATAGAAATTTTAATGTTGCAGGAGGTGTCCTCTGCCATCACGACGCCAGAACGGCTGCCCAGAGCGCCGATTACGTGGAGTGGGACACCGGAGAAAATACTGCCAAGAGCTACTTCTCATCTCCACAGGATGGAAGAGGAAATGGTCCTCAAGTTGCGTGGTGAGCTACTCCCGAAAACGGACAAGCATATACCCACATTAGAAGAGCAGGTATTTGTTTAGCATAGAAATTTTAATGTTGCAGGAGGTGTCCTCTGCCATCACGACGCCAGAACGGCTGCCCAGAGCGCCGATTACGTGAAGACACCGGAGCAGATACTGCCAAGGGCTACTTCTCATCTGCACAGGATGGAAGAGGAAATGGTCCTCAAGTTGCGTGGTGAGCTTCTCCCGAAAAAGGCCAAGTACATACCCAATTTAGACGAGCAGTTATTTGTTTAGCATAGAAATTTTATTGTTGCAGGAGCTGTCTTCTGCTATCCCGACGCAAGAACGGCTGCCCAGAGCGCCGATTACGTGGAGACACCGGAGCAGATCCTGCCAAGATCTACTTCTCATCTGCACAGGATGGAAGAGGAAATGGTTCTCAAGTTGCGTGGTGAGCCTCTCCCGAAAACGGACAAGCATATACGCACTTTAGAAGAGCAGGTATTTGTTTAGCATAGAAATTTTAATGTTGCAGGAGCTGTCCTCTGCCATCACGTCGCCAGAACGGTTGCCCAGAGCGCCGATTACGTGGAGTGGGACACCGGAGAAAATACTGCCAAGAGCTACTTCTCATCTGCACAGGATGGAAGAGGAAATGGTCCTCTAGTTGCGTGGTGAGCTACTCCCGAAAACGGACAAGCATATACCCACTTTGGAAGAGCAGGTATTTGCTTGGCATAGAAATTTTAATGTTGCAGGAGCTGTCCTCTGCCATCACGACGCCAGAACGGCTGCCAAGAGCGCCGATTACGTGAAGACACCGGAGCAGATACTGCCAAGGGCTACCTCTCATCTGCACAGGATGGAAGAGGAAATGGTTCTCAAGTTGCGTGGTGAGCTTCTCCCGAAAACGGACAAGCATATACCCACTTTAGAAGAGCAGGTATTTGTTTAGCATAGATTTTTAATGTTGCAGGAGCTATTTTCTGCCATTACGACGCCAGAACGGCTGCCCAGAGCGCCGATTACGTGGAGTGGGACACCGGAGAAAATACTGCCAAGAGCTACTTCTCATCCGCACAGGATGGAAGAGGAAATGGTCCTCAAGTTGCGTGGTGAGCTACTCCCCAAAACGGACAAGCATATACCCACTTTAGAAGAGCAGGTATTTGTTTAGCATAGAAATTTTAATGTTGCAGGAGCTGTCCTCTGCCATCACGACGCCAGAAGGGTTGCCCAGAGCGCCGATTATGTGGAGACACCGGAGCAGATACTGCCAAGAGATACTTCTCATCTGCACAGGATGGAAGAGGAAATGGTTCTCAAGTTGCGTGGTGAGCTTCTCCCGAAAACGGACAAGCATATACCCACTTTGGGAGAGCAGTTATTTGTTTAGCATAGAAATTTTATTGTTGCAGGCGCTGTCCTCTGCCATCCCGACGCCATAACGGCTGCCCAGAGCGGCGATTACGTGGAGTGGGACACCGGAGAAAATACTGCCAAGCGCTACTTCTCATCTCCACAGGATGGAAGAGGAAATGGTTCTCAAGTTGCGTGGTGAGCTAGTCCCCAAAACGGACAAGCATATACCCACTTTAGAAGAGCAGGTATTTGTTTATCATAGAAATTTTAATGTTGCAGGAGCTGTCCTCTGTCATCACGACGCGAGAACGGCTGCCCAGAGCGCCGATTACGTGGATACACCGGAGAAAAATCTGCCAAGAGCTACTTCTCATCTGCACAGGATGGAAGAGGAAATGGTTCTAGAGTTGCGTGGTGAGCTTATTAGGAAAACGGACAAGCATATAAGCACATTAAAAGAGCAAGTATTCGTTTAGAATAGATTTTTAATGTTGCAGGAATTGTCCTCTGACATCACGACGCCAGGCGGCTGCCCAGAGCGCCGATTATGTGGAAACACCGGAGCAGATACTGCCAAGAGCTACTTCTCATCTGCACAGGATGGAAGAGGAAATGGTTCTCAAGTTGCGTGGTGAGCTTCTCCCGAAAACGGACTAGCATATACGCACTTTAGAAGAGCAGGTATTTGTTTAGCATAGAAATTTTAATGTTGCAGGAGCTGTCCTCTGCCATCACGTCGCCAGAACGGATGCCCAGAGCGCCGATTACGTGGAGTGGGACACCGGAGAAAATACTGCCAAGAGCTTCTTCTCATCTGCACAGGATGGAAGAGGAAATGGTCCTCAACTTGCGTGGTGAGTTACTCCCGAAAACGGACAAGCATATACCCACTTTAGAAGAGGAGGTATTTGCTTAGCATAGAAATTTTAATGTTGCAGGAGCTGTCCTCTGCCATCACGACGCCAGAACGGCTGCCCAGAGCGCCGATTACGTGAAGACACCGGAGCAGATACTGCCAAGGGCTACGTCTCATCTGCACAGGATGGAAGAAGAAATGGTTCTCAAGTTGCGTGGTGAGCTTCTCCCGAAAACGTACAAGCATATACCCACTTTAGAAGAGCAGGTATTTTTTTAGCATAGATTTTTAATGTTGCAGGAGCTATCCTCTGCCATCACGTCGCCAGAACGGCTGCCCAGAGCGCCGATTACGTGGAATGGGACACCGGAGAAAATACTGCCAAGAGCTACTTCTCATCCGCACAGGATGGAAGAGGAAATGGTCCTCAAGTTGCGTGGTGAGCTACTCCCCAAAACGGACAAGCATATACCCACTTTAGAAGAGCAGGTATTTGTTTATCATAGAAATTTTAATGTTGCAGGAGCTGTCCTCTGCCATCACGACGCCAGAACGTCTGCCCAGAACGCCGATTATGTGGAGACACCGGAGCAGATACTGCCAAGAGCTACTTCTCATCTGCACAGGATGGAAGAGGAATTGGTTCTCAAGTTGCGTGGTGAGCTTCTCCCGTAAACGGACAAGCATATACCCACTTTGGAAGAGCAGGTATTTGCTTAGCATAGAAATTTTAATGTTGCAGGAGCTGTCCTCTTCCATCACGACGCCAGAACGGCTGCCCAGAGCGCCGATTACGTGAAGGCACCGGAGCAGATACTGCCAAGGGCTACTTCTCATCTGCACAGGATGGAAAAGGAAATGGTTCTCAAGTTGCGTGGTGAGCTACTCCGGAAAACGGACAAGCATATACCCACTTTAGAAGAGCAGGTACTTGTTTAGCATAGAAATTTTAATGTTGCAGGAGCTGTCCTCTGCCATCACGACGCCAGAACGGCTGCCCAGAGCGCCGATTACGTGAAGAAACCGGAGCAGATACTGCCAAGTGCTACTTCTCATCTGCACAGGATGGAAGAGGAAATGGTTCTCAAGTTGCGTGGTGAGCTTCTCCCGAAAACGGACAAGCATATACCCACTTTAAAAGAGCAGGTATTTGTTTAGCATAGAAATTTTAATGTTGCAGGAGATGTCCTCAGTCATCACGACGCGAGAACGGCTGCCCAGAGCGCCGATTACGTGGATACACCGGAGAAGAATCTGCCAAGAGCTACTTCTCATCTGCACAGGATGGAAGAAGAAATGGTTCTAGACTTGCGTGGTGAGCTTCTCAGGAAAACGGACAAGCATATACGCACATTAAAAGAGTAAGTATTTGTTTAGAATAGATTTTTAATGTTGCAGGAATTGTCCTCTGATATCACGACGCCAGGCGGCTGCCCAGAGCGCCGATTATGTGGAAACACCGGAGCAGATACTGCCAAGAGCTACTTCTCATCGGCACAGGATGGAAGAGGAAATGGTTCTCAAGTTGCGTGGTGAGCTTCTCCCGAAAACGGACATACATATACCCACTTTAGAAGAGCAGTTATTTGTTTAGCATAGAAATTTTATTGTTGCAGGAGCTGTCCTCTGCCATCCCGACGCCAGAACGGCTGCCCAGAGCGCCGATTACTTGGAGACACCGGAGCAGATACTGCCAAGAGCTACTTCTCATCTGCACAGGATGGAAGAGGAAATGGTTCTCAAGTTGCGTGGTGAGCTTCTCCCGAAAACGGACAAGCATATACCCACTTTAGAAGAGCAGGTATTTGTTTATCATAGATTTTTAATGCTGCAGGAGCTGTCCTCTGCCATCACGACGCCAGAACGGCTGCCCAGAGCGCCGATTACGTGGAGTGGGACACCGGAGAAAATACTGCCATGAGCTACTTCTCATCTCCACAGGATGGAAGAGGAAATGGTCCTCAAGTTGCGTGGTGAGCTACTCCCGAAAACAGACAAGCATATACCCACTTTAGAAGAGCAGGTATTTGTTTAGCATAGAAACTTTAATGTTGCAGGAGCTGTCCTCTGCCTTCACGACGCCAGAACGGCTGCCCAGAGCGCCGATTACGTGAACACACCGGAGCAGATATTGTCAAGGGCTACTTCTCATCTGCACAGGATGGAAGAGGAAATGGTTCTCAAGTTACGTGGTGAGCTTCTCCCGAAAACGGACAACCATATACCCACTTTAGAAGAGCAGGTATTTGTTTATCATAGATTTTTAATGCTGCAGGAGCTGTCCTCTGCCATCACGACGCCAGAACGGCTGCCCAGAGCGCCGATTACGTGGAGTGGGACACCGGAGAAAATACTGCCAAGAGCTACTTCTCATCTGCACAGGATGGAAGAGGAAATGGTTCTCAAGTTGCGTGGTGAGCTTCTCCCGAAAACGGACAAGCATGTACCCACTTTAGAAGAGCAGGTATTTGTTTAGCATAGATTTTTAATGCTGCAGGAGCTGTACTCTGCCATCACGACGCCAGAACGGCTGCCCAGAGCGCCGATTACGTGGAGTGGGACACCGGAGAAAATACTGCCATGAGCTACTTCTCATCTCCACAGGATGGAAGAGGAAATGGTCATCAAGTTGCGTGGTGAGCTTCTCCCGACAACGGACAAGCAAATACCCACTTTAGAAGAGCAGGTATTTGTTTAGCATAGAAACTTTAATGTTGCAGGAGCTGTCCTCTGCCATCACGGCGCGAGAACGGATGCCCAGAGCGCCGATTACGTGGAGACACCGGAGAATATACTGCCAAGGGCTACTTCTCATCTGCACAGGATGGAAGAGGAAATGGTTCTCAAGTTGCGTGGTGAGCTTCTCCCGAAAACGGACAAGCATATACCCACTTTAGAAGAGCAGGTATTTGTTTAGCATAGATTTTTAATGCTGCAGGAGCTGTACTCTGCCATCACGACGCCAGAACGGCTGCCCAGAGCGCCGATTACGTGGAGACACCGGAGAAGATACTGCCAAGGGCTACTTCTCATCTGCACAGGATGGAAGAGGAAATGGTCCTCAAGTTGCGTGGTGAGCTTCTCCCGACAACGGACAAGCAAATACCCACTTTAGAAGAGCAGGTATTTGTTTAGCATAGAAAGTTTAATGTTGCAGGAGCTGTCCTCTGCCATCACGGCGCGAGAACGGATGCCCAGAGCGCCGATTACGGGGAGACACCGGAGAAGATACTGCCAAGGGCTACTTCTCATCTGCACAGGATGGAAGAGGAAATGGTTCTCAAGTTGCGTGGTGAGCTTCTCAGGAAAACGGACAAGCATATTCGCACATTAGAAGAGCAAGTATTTGTTTAGAATAGATTTTTAATGTTGCAGGAGCTGTCCTGTGACATCACGACGCAAGAACGGCTGCCCAGAGCACCGATTATGTGGAGACACGGGAGCAGACACTGCCAAGAGTTACTTCTCATCTGCACAGGATGGAAGAGGAAATGGTTCTCAAGTTGCGTGGTGAACCTCTCCCGAAAACGGACAAGCATATACGCACTTTAGAAGAGCAGTTATTTGTTTAGCATAGAAATTTTAATGTTGCAGGAGCTGTACTCTGCCATCACGACGCGAGAACGGCTGCCCAGAGCGCCGATTACGTGGAGACACCGGAGCAGATACTGCCAAGATCTACTTCTCATCCGCACAGGATGGAACTGGAAATTGTTCTCAAGTTGCGTGGTGAGCTTTTCCCGAAAACGGACAAGCATATACGCACTTTAGAAGAGCAGGTATTTGTTTAGTATAGATTCTTAATGTTGCAGGATCTGTCCTCTGCCATCACGACGCGAGAACGTCTGCCCAGAGCGCTGATTACGTGGAGTGGGACACCGGAGAAAATACTGCCAAGAGCTGCTTCTCATCTGCACAGGATGGAAGAGGAAATGGTCCTCAAGTTGCGTGGTGAGCTACTCCCGAAAACGGACAAGCATATACCCACTTTAGAAGAGCAGGTATTTGTTTAGCATAGAAATTTTAATGTTGCAGGAGATGTCCTCTGACATCACGACGCCAGAACGGCTGCCCAGAGCGCCGATTATGTGGAGACATCGGAGCAGATACTGCCAAGAGCTACTTCTTATCTGCACAGGATGGAAGAGGAAATGGTTCTCAAGTTGCGTGGTGAGCTTCTCCCGAAAACGGACAAGCATATACCCACTTTAGATGAACAGTTATTTGTTTAGCATAGAAATTTTAATGTTGCAGGAGCTGTCCTCTGCCATCCCGACGACAGAACGGCCGCCCAGAGCGCCGATTACGTGGAGACACCGGAGCAGATACTGCCAAGATCTACATCTCATCTGTACAGGATGGAAGAGGAAATGGTTCTCAAGTTGCGTGGTGAGCTTCTCCCGAAAATGGACAAGCATATACGCACTTTAGAAGAGCAGGTATTTATTTAGCATAGATTTTTAATGTTGCAGGAGCTGTCCTCTGCCATCACGACGCCAGAACGGCTGCCCAGGGCGCCGATTACGTGGAGTGGGACACCGGAGAACATACTGCCAAGAGCTACTTTTCATCTCCACAGGATGGAAGAGGAAATGGTCCACAAGTTGCGTGGTGAGCTACTCCCGAAAACGGACAAGCATATACCCACTTTAGAAGAGCAGGTATTTGTTTAGCATAGAAATTTTAATGTTGCAGGAGCTGTCCTCTGCCATCCCGACGACAGAACGGCTGCCCAGAGCGCCGATTACGTGGAGACACCGGAGCAGATACTGCCAAGATCTACTTCTCATCTGCACAGGATGGAAGAGGAAATGGTTCTCAAGTTGCGTGGTGAGCTTCTCCCGAAAATGGACAAGCATATACGCACTTTAGAAGAGCAGGTATTTATTTAGCATAGATTTTTAATGTTGCAGGAGCTGTCCTCTGCCATCACGACGCCAGAACGGCTGCCCAGGGCGCCGATTACGTGGAGTGGGACACCGGAGAACATACTGCCAAGAGCTACTTTTCATCTCCACAGGATGGAAGAGGAAATGGTCCTCAAGTTGCGTGGTGAGCTACTCCCGAAAACGGACAAGCATATACCCACTTTAGAAGAGCAGGTATTTGTTTAGCATAGAAAATTAAATGTTGTAGGAGCTGTCCTCTGCCATCACGACGCCAGAACGGCTTCCCAGAGCGCCGATTACATGAAGACACCGGAGGAGATACTGCCAAGGGCTACTTCTCATCTGCACAGGATGGAAGAGGAAATGGTTCTCAAGTTGCGTGGTGAGCTTCTCCCGAAAACGGACAAGCATATACCCACTTTGGAAGGGCAGGTATTTGTTGAGCATAGAAATTTTAATGTTGTAGGAGCTGTCCTCTGCCATCACGACGCCAGAACGGCTGCCCAGAGCGCCGATTACGTGGAGACACCGGAGAAGATACTGCCAAGGGCTACTTCTCATCTGTACAGGATGGAAGAGGAAATGGTCCTCAAGTTGCGTGGTGAGCTTCTCCCGACAACGGAAAAGCAAATATCCACTTTAGAAGAGCAGGTATTTGTTTAGCATAGAAATTTTAATGTTGCAGGAGCTGTCCTCTGCCATCACGATGCGAGAACGGCTGCCCAGTGCGCCGATTACGTGGAGACACCGGAGAAGATACTGCCAAGGGCTACTTCTCATCTGCACAGGATGGAAGAGGAAATGGTTCTCAAGTTGCGTGGTGAGCTTCTCCCGAAAACGGACAAGCATATACGCACTTTAGAAGAGCAGGCATTTGTTTAGCATAGAAATTTTAATGTTGCAGGAGCTGTCCTCTGCCATCACGTCGCCAGAACGCCTGCCCATAGCGCCGATTACGTGGGTACACCGGAGAAGAATCTGCCAAGAGCTACTTCTCATCTGCACAGGATGGAAGAGGAAATGGTTCTCAAGTTGCGTGGTGAGCTTCTCAGGAAAACGAACAAGCATATACGCACATTAGAAGAGCACGTATTTGTTTAGAATAGATTTTTAATGTTGCAGGAGCTGTTCTGTGACATCACGACGCAAGAACGGCTGCCCAGAGCACCGATTATGTGGAGACACGGGAGCAGATACTGCCAAGAGTTACTTCTCATCTGCACAGGATGGAAGAGGAAATGGTTCTCAAGTTGCGTGGTGAGCCTCTCCCGAAAACGGACAAGCATATACGCACTTTAGAAGAGCAGTTATTTGTTTAGCATAGAAATTTTAATGTTGCAGGAGCTGTACTCTGCCATCACGACGCGAGAACGGCTGCCCAGAGCGCCAATTACGTGGAGACACCGGAGCAGATACTGCAAAGATCTACTTCTCATCTGCACAGGATGGAACTGGAAATTGTTCTCAAGTTGCGTGGTGAGCTTCTCCCGAAAACGGACAAGCATATACGCACTTTAGAAGAGCAGGTATTTGTTTAGTATAGATTCTTAATGTTGCAGGATCTGTCCTCTGCCATCACGACGCGAGAACGGCTGCCCAGAGCGCCGATTACGTGGAGTGGGACACCGGAGAAATTACTGCCAAGAGCTGCTTCTCATCTGCACAGGATGGAAGAGGAAATGCTCCTCAAGTTGCGTGGTGAACTACTCCCGAAAACGGACAAGCATATACCCACTTTAGAAGAGCAGGTATTTGTTTAGCATAGAAATTTTAATGTTGCAGGAGATGTCCTCTGACATAACGACGCCAGAACGGTTGCCGAGAGCGCCGATTATGTGGAGACATCGGAGCAGATACTGCCAAGAGCTACTTCTCGTCTGCACAGGATGGAAGAGGAAATGGTTCTCAAGTTGCGTGGTGAGCTTCTCCCGAAAACGGACAAGCATATACCCACTTTAGATGAACAGTTATTTGTTTAGCATAGAAATTTTAATGTTGCAGGAGCTGTTCTCTGTCATCCCGACGCCAGAACGGCTGCCCAGAGCGCCGATTACGTGGAGACACCGGAGCAGATACTGCCAAGATCTACTTCTCATCTGCACAGGATGGAAGAGGAAATGGTTCTCAAGTTGCGTGGTGAGCTTCTCCCGAAAATGGACAAGCATATACGCACTTTAGAAGAGCAGGTGTTTGTTTAGCATAGATTTTTAATGTTGCAGGAGCTGTCCTCTGCCATCACGACACCAGAACGGCTGCCCAGAGCGCCGATTACGTGGAGTGGGACACCGGAGAACATACTGCCAAGAGCTACTTTTCATCTCCACAGGATGGAAGTGGAAATGGTTCTCAAGTTGCGTGGTGAGCTTCTCAGGAAAACGGACAAGCATATACGCACATTAGAAGAGCAATTATTTTGTTTAGAATAGATTTTTAATGTTGCAGGAACTGTCCTGTGACATCACGACGCCAGAACGGCTGCCCAGAGCGCCGATTACGTGGAGTGGGACACCGGAGAAAATACTGCCAAGAGCTACTTCTCATCTGCACAGGATGGAAGAGGAAATGGTTCTCAAATTGCGTGGTGAGCTTCTCCCGAAAACGGACAAGCATATACGCACTTTAGAAGAGCAGGTATTTGTTTAGCATAGATTTTTAATGTTGCAGGAGCTATCCTCTGCCATCACGACGCCAGAACGGCTGCCCAGAGCGCCGATTACGTGGAGTGGGACACTGGAGATAATACTGCCAAGAGCTACTTCTCATCCGCACAGGATGGAAGAGGAAATGGTCATCAAGTTGCGTGGTGAGCTATTCCCCAAAACGGACAAGCATATACCCACTTTAGAAGAGCAGGTATTTGTTTATCATAGAAATTTTAATGTTGCAGGAGCTGTCCTCTGCCATCACGACGCCAGAACGGCTGCCCAGAGCGCCGATTATGTGGAGACACCGGAGCAGATACTGCCAAGAGCTACTTCTCATCTGCACAGGATGGAAGAGGAAATGGTTCTCAAGTTGCGTGGTGAGCTTCTCCCGAAAACGGACAAGCATATACCCACTTTGGGAGAGCAGTTATTTGTTTAGCATAGAAATTTTATTGTTGCAGGAGCTGTCCTCTGCCATCCCGACGCCAGAACGGCTGCCCAGAGCGGCGATTACGTGGAGTGGGACACCGGAGAAAATACTGCCAAGCGCTACTTCTCATCTCCACAGGATGGAAGAGGAAATGGTTCTCAAGTTGCGTGGTGAGCTACTCCCGAAAACGGACAAGCATATACGCACTTTAGAAGAGCAGTTATTTGTTTAGCATAGAAATTTTAATGTTGCAGGAGCTGTACTCTGCCATCACGACGCGAGAACGGCTGCCCAGAGCGCCGATTACGTGGAGACACCGGAGCAGATACTGCCAAGATCTACTTCTCATCCGCACAGGATGGAACTGGAAATTGTTCTCAAGTTGCGTGGTGAGCTTTTCCCGAAAACGGACAAGCATATACGCACTTTAGAAGAGCAGGTATTTGTTTAGTATAGATTCTTAATGTTGCAGGATCTGTCCTCTGCCATCACGACGCGAGAACGTCTGCCCAGAGCGCTGATTACGTGGAGTGGGACACCGGAGAAAATACTGCCAAGAGCTGCTTCTCATCTGCACAGGATGGAAGAGGAAATGGTCCTCAAGTTGCGTGGTGAGCTACTCCCGAAAACGGACAAGCATATACCCACTTTAGAAGAGCAGGTATTTGTTTAGCATAGAAATTTTAATGTTGCAGGAGATGTCCTCTGACATCACGACGCCAGAACGGCTGCCCAGAGCGCCGATTATGTGGAGACATCGGAGCAGATACTGCCAAGAGCTACTTCTTATCTGCACAGGATGGAAGAGGAAATGGTTCTCAAGTTGCGTGGTGAGCTTCTCCCGAAAACGGACAAGCATATACCCACTTTAGATGAACAGTTATTTGTTTAGCATAGAAATTTTAATGTTGCAGGAGCTGTCCTCTGCCATCCCGACGACAGAACGGCTGCCCAGAGCGCCGATTACGTGGAGACACCGGAGCAGATACTGCCAAGATCTACTTCTCATCTGTACAGGATGGAAGAGGAAATGGTTCTCAAGTTGCGTGGTGAGCTTCTCCCGAAAATGGACAAGCATATACGCACTTTAGAAGAGCAGGTATTTATTTAGCATAGATTTTTAATGTTGCAGGAGCTGTCCTCTGCCATCACGACGCCAGAACGGCTGCCCAGGGCGCCGATTACGTGGAGTGGGACACCGGAGAACATACTGCCAAGAGCTACTTTTCATCTCCACAGGATGGAAGAGGAAATGGTCCACAAGTTGCGTGGTGAGCTACTCCCGAAAACGGACAAGCATATACCCACTTTAGAAGAGCAGGTATTTGTTTAGCATAGAAATTTTAATGTTGCAGGAGCTGTCCTCTGCCATCCCGACGACAGAACGGCTGCCCAGAGCGCCGATTACGTGGAGACACCGGAGCAGATACTGCCAAGATCTACTTCTCATCTGCACAGGATGGAAGAGGAAATGGTTCTCAAGTTGCGTGGTGAGCTTCTCCCGAAAATGGACAAGCATATACGCACTTTAGAAGAGCAGGTATTTATTTAGCATAGATTTTTAATGTTGCAGGAGCTGTCCTCTGCCATCACGACGCCAGAACGGCTGCCCAGGGCGCCGATTACGTGGAGTGGGACACCGGAGAACATACTGCCAAGAGCTACTTTTCATCTCCACAGGATGGAAGAGGAAATGGTCCTCAAGTTGCGTGGTGAGCTACTCCCGAAAACGGACAAGCATATACCCACTTTAGAAGAGCAGGTATTTGTTTAGCATAGAAAATTAAATGTTGTAGGAGCTGTCCTCTGCCATCACGACGCCAGAACGGCTTCCCAGAGCGCCGATTACATGAAGACACCGGAGGAGATACTGCCAAGGGCTACTTCTCATCTGCACAGGATGGAAGAGGAAATGGTTCTCAAGTTGCGTGGTGAGCTTCTCCCGAAAACGGACAAGCATATACCCACTTTGGAAGGGCAGGTATTTGTTGAGCATAGAAATTTTAATGTTGTAGGAGCTGTCCTCTGCCATCACGACGCCAGAACGGCTGCCCAGAGCGCCGATTACGTGGAGACACCGGAGAAGATACTGCCAAGGGCTACTTCTCATCTGTACAGGATGGAAGAGGAAATGGTCCTCAAGTTGCGTGGTGAGCTTCTCCCGACAACGGAAAAGCAAATATCCACTTTAGAAGAGCAGGTATTTGTTTAGCATAGAAATTTTAATGTTGCAGGAGCTGTCCTCTGCCATCACGATGCGAGAACGGCTGCCCAGTGCGCCGATTACGTGGAGACACCGGAGAAGATACTGCCAAGGGCTACTTCTCATCTGCACAGGATGGAAGAGGAAATGGTTCTCAAGTTGCGTGGTGAGCTTCTCCCGAAAACGGACAAGCATATACGCACTTTAGAAGAGCAGGCATTTGTTTAGCATAGAAATTTTAATGTTGCAGGAGCTGTCCTCTGCCATCACGTCGCCAGAACGCCTGCCCATAGCGCCGATTACGTGGGTACACCGGAGAAGAATCTGCCAAGAGCTACTTCTCATCTGCACAGGATGGAAGAGGAAATGGTTCTCAAGTTGCGTGGTGAGCTTCTCAGGAAAACGAACAAGCATATACGCACATTAGAAGAGCACGTATTTGTTTAGAATAGATTTTTAATGTTGCAGGAGCTGTTCTGTGACATCACGACGCAAGAACGGCTGCCCAGAGCACCGATTATGTGGAGACACGGGAGCAGATACTGCCAAGAGTTACTTCTCATCTGCACAGGATGGAAGAGGAAATGGTTCTCAAGTTGCGTGGTGAGCCTCTCCCGAAAACGGACAAGCATATACGCACTTTAGAAGAGCAGTTATTTGTTTAGCATAGAAATTTTAATGTTGCAGGAGCTGTACTCTGCCATCACGACGCGAGAACGGCTGCCCAGAGCGCCAATTACGTGGAGACACCGGAGCAGATACTGCAAAGATCTACTTCTCATCTGCACAGGATGGAACTGGAAATTGTTCTCAAGTTGCGTGGTGAGCTTCTCCCGAAAACGGACAAGCATATACGCACTTTAGAAGAGCAGGTATTTGTTTAGTATAGATTCTTAATGTTGCAGGATCTGTCCTCTGCCATCACGACGCGAGAACGGCTGCCCAGAGCGCCGATTACGTGGAGTGGGACACCGGAGAAATTACTGCCAAGAGCTGCTTCTCATCTGCACAGGATGGAAGAGGAAATGCTCCTCAAGTTGCGTGGTGAACTACTCCCGAAAACGGACAAGCATATACCCACTTTAGAAGAGCAGGTATTTGTTTAGCATAGAAATTTTAATGTTGCAGGAGATGTCCTCTGACATAACGACGCCAGAACGGTTGCCGAGAGCGCCGATTATGTGGAGACATCGGAGCAGATACTGCCAAGAGCTACTTCTCGTCTGCACAGGATGGAAGAGGAAATGGTTCTCAAGTTGCGTGGTGAGCTTCTCCCGAAAACGGACAAGCATATACCCACTTTAGATGAACAGTTATTTGTTTAGCATAGAAATTTTAATGTTGCAGGAGCTGTTCTCTGTCATCCCGACGCCAGAACGGCTGCCCAGAGCGCCGATTACGTGGAGACACCGGAGCAGATACTGCCAAGATCTACTTCTCATCTGCACAGGATGGAAGAGGAAATGGTTCTCAAGTTGCGTGGTGAGCTTCTCCCGAAAATGGACAAGCATATACGCACTTTAGAAGAGCAGGTGTTTGTTTAGCATAGATTTTTAATGTTGCAGGAGCTGTCCTCTGCCATCACGACACCAGAACGGCTGCCCAGAGCGCCGATTACGTGGAGTGGGACACCGGAGAACATACTGCCAAGAGCTACTTTTCATCTCCACAGGATGGAAGTGGAAATGGTTCTCAAGTTGCGTGGTGAGCTTCTCAGGAAAACGGACAAGCATATACGCACATTAGAAGAGCAAGTATTTGTTTAGAATAGATTTTTAATGTTGCAGGAACTGTCCTGTGACATCACGACGCCAGAACGGCTGCCCAGAGCGCCGATTACGTGGAGTGGGACACCGGAGAAAATACTGCCAAGAGCTACTTCTCATCTGCACAGGATGGAAGAGGAAATGGTTCTCAAATTGCGTGGTGAGCTTCTCCCGAAAACGGACAAGCATATACGCACTTTAGAAGAGCAGGTATTTGTTTAGCATAGATTTTTAATGTTGCAGGAGCTATCCTCTGCCATCACGACGCCAGAACGGCTGCCCAGAGCGCCGATTACGTGGAGTGGGACACTGGAGATAATACTGCCAAGAGCTACTTCTCATCCGCACAGGATGGAAGAGGAAATGGTCATCAAGTTGCGTGGTGAGCTATTCCCCAAAACGGACAAGCATATACCCACTTTAGAAGAGCAGGTATTTGTTTATCATAGAAATTTTAATGTTGCAGGAGCTGTCCTCTGCCATCACGACGCCAGAACGGCTGCCCAGAGCGCCGATTATGTGGAGACACCGGAGCAGATACTGCCAAGAGCTACTTCTCATCTGCACAGGATGGAAGAGGAAATGGTTCTCAAGTTGCGTGGTGAGCTTCTCCCGAAAACGGACAAGCATATACCCACTTTGGGAGAGCAGTTATTTGTTTAGCATAGAAATTTTATTGTTGCAGGAGCTGTCCTCTGCCATCCCGACGCCAGAACGGCTGCCCAGAGCGGCGATTACGTGGAGTGGGTCACCGGAGAAAATACTGCCAAGCGCTACTTCTCATCTCCACAGGATGGAAGAGGAAATGGTTCTCAAGTTGCGTGGTGAGCTACTCCCGAAAACGGACAAGCATATACCCACTTTAGAAGAGCAGGTATTTGTTTAGCATAGAAATTTTAATGTTGCAGGAGATGTCCTCTGCCATCACGACGCCAGAACGGCTGCCCAGAGCGCCGATTACGTGAAGACACCGGAGCAGATACTGCCAAGTGCTACTTCTCATCTGCACAGGATGGAAGAGGAAATGGTTCTAGAGTTGCGTGGTGAGCTTCTAAGGAAAACGGACAAGCAAGTACGCACATTAAAAGAGCAAGTATTTGTTTAGAATAGATTTTTAATGTTGCAGTAATTGTCCTCTGACATCACGACGCCAGGCGGCTGCCCAGGGCGCCGATTATGTGGAAACACCGGAGCAGATACTGCCAAGAGCTACTTCCCATCTGCACAGGATGGAAGAGGAAATGGTTCTCAAGTTGCGTGGTGAGCTTCTCCCGAAAACGGACAAGCATATACGCACTTTAGAAGAGCAGGTATTTGCTTAGCATAGAAATTTTAATGTTGCAGTAGCTGTCCTCTGCCATCATGACGCCAGAACGGCTGCCCAGAGCGCCGATTACGTGAAGACACCGGAGCAGATACTGCCAAGTGCTACTTCTAATCTGCACAGGATGGAAGAGGAAATGGTTCTCAAGTTGCGTGGTGAGCTTCTCCCGAAAACGGACAAGCATATACCCACTTTCGAAGAGCAGGTATTTGTTTAGCATAGAAATTTTAATGTTGCAGGAGATGTCCTTTGTCATCACGACGCGAGAACGGCTGCCCAGAGCGCCTATTACGTGGATACACCGGAGAAGAATCTGCCAAGAGCTACTTCTCATCTGCACAGGATGGAAGAGGAAATGGTTCTAGAGTTGCGTGGTGAGCTTCTCAGGAAAACGGACAGGCATATACGCACATTAAAAGAGCAAGTATTTGTTTAGAATAGATTTTTAATGTTGCAGGAAGTGTCCACTGACATCACGACGCTAGGCGGCTGCCCAGAGCGCCGATTATGTGGAAACACCGGAGCAGATACTGCCAAGAGCTACTTCTCATCTGCACAGGATGGAAGAGGAAATGGTTCTCAAGTTGCGTGGTGAGCTTCTCCCGAAAACGGACAAGCATATACGCACTATAGAAGAGCAGGTATTTGTTTAGCATAGAAATTTTAATGTTGCAGGAGCTGTCCTCTGCCATCACGTCGCCAGAACGGCTGCCCAGAGCGCCGATTACGTGGAGTGGGACACCGGAGAAAATACTGCCAAGAGCTACTTTTCATCCGCACAGGATGGAAGAGGAAATGGTCCTCAAGTTGCGTGGTGAGCTACTCCCCAAATCGGACAAGCATATACCCACTTTAGAAGAGCAGGTATTTGTTTATCATAGAAATTTTAATGTTGCAGGAGCTGTCCTCTGCCATCACGACGCCAGAACGGCTGCCCAGAGCGCCGATTATGTGGAGACACCGGAGCAGATACTGCCAAGAGCTACTTCTCATCTGCACAGGATGGAAGAGGAAATGGTTCTCAAGTTACGTGGTGAGCTTCTCCCGAAAACGGACAAGCATATACCCACTATAGAAGATCAGGTATTTGTTTAGCATAGAAATTTTAATGTTGCAGGAGATGTCCTCTGTCATCACGACGCGAGAACGGCTGCCCAGAGCGCCGATTACGTGGATACACCGGAGATGAATCTGCCAAGAGCTACTTCTCATCTGCACAGGATGGAAGAGGAAATGGTTCTAGAGTTGCGTGGTGAGCTTCTCAGGAAGACGGACAAGCATATACGCACATTAAAAGAGCAAGTATTTGTTTAGAATAGATTTTTAATGTTGCAGGAAGTGTCCTCTGACATCACGACGCCAGGCGGCTGCCCAGAGCGCCGATTATGTGGAAACATCGGAGCAGATACTGCCAAGAGCTACTTCTCATCTGCACAGGATGGAAGAGGAAATGGTCCTCAAGTTGCGTGGTGAGCTACTTTTGAAAACGGACAAACATATACCCACTTTAGAAGAGCAGGTATTTGCTTAGCATAGAAATTTTAATGTTGCAGGAGCTGTCCTCTGCCATCACGACGCCAGAACGGCTGCCAGGAGCGCCGATTACGTGAAGACACCGGAGCAGATACTGCCAAGGGCTACTTCTCATCTGCACAGGATGGAAGAGGAAATGGTTCTCAAGTTGCGTGGTGAGCTTCTCCCGAAAACGGACAAGCATATACCCACTTTAGAAGAGCAGGTATTTGTTTAGCATAGATTTTTAATGTTGCAGGAGCTATCCTCTGCCATCACGACGCCAGAACGTCTGCCCAGAGCGCCGATTACGTGGAGTGGGACACCGGAGAAAATACTGCCAAGAGCTACTTCTCATCCGCACAGGATGGAAGAGGAAATGGTCCTCAAGTTGCGTGGTGAGATACTCCCCAAAACGGACAAGCATATACCCACTTTAGAAGAGCAGGTATTTGTTTATCATAGAAATTTTAATGTTGCAGGAGCTGTCCTCTGCCATCACGACGCCAGAACGGCTGCCCAGAGCGCCGATTATGTGGAGACACCGGAGCAGATACTGCCAAGAGCTACTTCTCATCTGCACAGGATGGAAGAGGAAATGGTTCTCAAGTTGCGTGGTGAGCTTCTCACGAAAACGGACAAGCATATACCCACTTTAGAAGAGCAGGTATTTGTTTAGCATAGAAATTTTAATGTTGCAGGAGATGTCCTCTGTCATCACGACGCGTGAACGGCTGCCCAGAGCGCCGATTACGTGGATACACCGGAGAAGAATCTGCCAAGAGCTACTTCTCATCTGCACAGGATGGAAGAGGAAATGGTTCTAGAGTTGCGTGGTGAGCTTCTCAGGAAAACGGACAAGCATATACGCACATTAAAAGAGCAAGTATTTGTTTAGAATAGATTTTTAATGTTGCAGGAAGTGTCCTCTGACATCACGACGCCAGGCGGCTGCCCAGAGCGCCGATTATGTGGAAACATCGGAGCAGATACTGCCAAGAGCTACTTCTCATCTGCACAGGATGGAAGCGGAAATGGTTCTCAAGTTGCGTGGTGAGCTTCTCCCGAAAACGGACAAGCATATACCCACTTTAGAAGAGCAGGTATTTGTTTAGCATTGATTTTTAATGTTGCAGGAGCTATCCTCTGCCATCACGACGCCAGAACGGCTGCCCAGAGCGCCGATTACGTGTAGTGGGACACCGGAGAAAATACTGCCAAGAGCTACTTCTCATCTCCACAGGATGGAAGAGGAAATGGTCCTCAAGTTGCGTGGTGCGCTACTCCCCAAAACGGAAAAGCATATACCCACTTTAGAAGAGCAAGTATTTGTTTAGCATAGAAATTTTAATGTTGCAGGAGCTCTCCTCTGCCTTCACGACGCCAGAACGGCTGCCCAGAGCGCCGATTACGTGAACACATCGGAGCAGATATTGCCAAGGGCTACTTCTCATCTGCACAGGATGGAAGAGGAAATGGTTCTCAAGTTACGTGGTGAGCTTCTCCCGAAAACGGACAAGCATATACCCACTTTAGAAGAGCAGGTATTTGTTTAGCATAGATTTTTAATGCTGCAGGAGCTGTCCTCTGCCATCACGACGCCAGAACGGCTGCCCAGAGCGCCGATTACGTGGAGACACCGGAGAAGATACTGCCAAGGGCTACTTCTCATCTGCACAGGATGGAAGAGGAAATGGTTCTCAAGTTGCGTGGTGAGCTTCTCCCGACAACGGACAAGCAAATACCCACTTTAGAAGAGCAGGTATTTGTTTAGCATAGAAATTTTAATGTTGCAGGAGCTGTCCTCTGCCATCACGACGCGAGAACGGCTGCCCAGAGCGCCGATTACGTGGAGACACCGGAGAAGATACTGCCAAGGGCTACTTCTCATCTGCACAGGATGGAAGAGGAAATGGTTCTCAAGTTGCGTGGTGAGCTTCTCCCGAAAACGGACAAGCATATACGCACTTTAGAAGAGCAGGTATTTGTTTAGCACAGATTTTTAATGTTGCAGGAGCTATCCTCTGCCATCACGACGCCAGAACGGCTGCCCAGAGCGCCGATTACGTGGAGTGGGACACCGGACAAAATACTGCCAAGAGCTACTTCTCATCCGCACAGGATGGAAGAGGAAATGGTCCTCAAGTTGCGTGGTGAGCTATTCCCCAAAACGGACAAGCATATACCCACTTTAGAAGAGCAGGTATTTGTTTAGCATAGAAATTTTAATGTTGCAGGAGATGTCCTCTGTCATCACGACGCGATAACGGCTGCCCAGAGCGCCGATTACGTGGATACACCGGAGAAGAATCTGCCAAGAGCTACTTCTCATCTGCACAGGATGGAAGAGGAAATGGTTCTACGGTTGCGTGGTGAGCTTCTCCCGAAAACGGACAAGCATATACGCACTTTAGAAGAGCAGGTATTTGTTTAGCATTGATTTTTAATGTTGCAGGAGCTGTCCTCTGCCATCACGACGCCAGAACGGCTGCCCAGAGCGCCGATTACGTGGAGTGGGACACCGGAGAAAATATTGCCAAGAGCTACTTCTCATCTCCACAGGACGGAAGAGGAAATGGCCCTCAAGTTGCGTGGTGAGCTACTACCGAAAACGGACAAGCATATACCCACTTTAGAAGAGCAGGTATTTGTTTAGCATAAATATTTAAATGTTGCAGGAGCTGTCCTCTGCCTTCACGACGCCAGAACGGCTGCCCAGAGCCCCGATTACGTGAACACACCGGAGCAGATATTGCCAAGGGCTACTTCTCATCTGCACAGGATGGAAGAGGAAATGGTTCTCAAGTTACGTGGTGAGCTTCTCCCGAAAACGGACAAGCATATACCCACTTTAGAAGAGCAGGTATTTGTTTAGCATAGATTTTTAATGCTGCAGGGGCTGTCCTCTGCCATCACGACGCCAGAACGGCTGCCCAGAGCGCCGTTTTCGTGGAGTGGGACACCGGAGAAAATATTGCCAAGAGCTACTTCTCATCTCCACAGGATGGAAGAGGAAATGGTCCTCAAGTTGCGTGGTGAGCTACTCCCGAAAACGGACAAGCATATACCCACTTTAGAAGAGCAGGTATTTGTTTAGCATAGAAATTTAAATGTTGCAGGAGCTGTCCTCTGCATTCACGACGCCAGAACGGCTGCCCAGAGCGCCGATTACGTGAACACACCGGAGCAGATATTGCCAAGGGCTACTTCTCATCTGCATAGGATGGAAGAGGAAATGGTTCTCAAGTTACGTGGTGAGCTTCTCCCGAAAACGGACAAGCATATACCCACTTTAGAAGAGCAGGTATTTGTTTAGCATAGTTTTTTAATGCTGCAGGAGCTGTCCTCTGCCATCACGACGCCAGAACGGCTGCCCAGAGCGCCGATTACGTGGAGTGGGACACCGGAGAAAATACTGCCAAGAGCTACTTCTCATCTGCACAGGATGGAAGAGGAAATGGTCCTCAAGTTGCGTGGTGAGCTTCTCCCGACAACGGACATGCAAATACCCACTTTAGAAGAGCAGGGATTTGTTTAGCATAGAAATTTTAATGTTGCAGGAGCTGTCGTCTGCCATCACGACGCGAGAACGGCTGCCCAGAGCGCCGATTACGTGAAGACACCGGAGCAGATACTGCCAAGGGCTACTTCTCATCTGCACAGGATGGAACAGGAAATGGTTCTCAAGTTGTGTGGTGAGCTTCTCCCGAAAACGGACAAACATATACCCACTTTAGAAGAGCAGGTATTTGTTTAACATAGAAATTTTAATGTTGCAGGAGGTGTCCTCTGACATCACGACGCCAGAACGGCTGCCCAGAGCGCCGATTACGTGAACACACCGGAGCAGATATTGCCAAGGGCTATTTCTCATCTGCACAGGATAGAAGAGGAAATGGTTGTCAAGTTACGTGGTGAGCTTCTCCCGAAAACGGACAAGCATATACCCACTTTAGAAGAGCAGGTACTTGTTTAGCATAGATTTTTAATGTTGCAGGAGCTGTCCTCTGCCATCACGACGCCAGAACGGCTGCCCAGAGCGCCGATTACGTGGAGTGGGACACCGGAGAAAATACTGCCAAGAGCTACTTCTCATCTGCACAGGATGGAAGAGGAAATGGTTCTCAAGTTGCGTGGTGAGCTTCTCCCGAAAACGGCCAAGCATATACCCACTTTAGACGAGCAGTTATTTGCTTAGCATAGAAATTTTATTGTTGCAGGAGCTGTCCTCTGCCATCCCGACGCCAGAACGGCTGCCCAGACCGCCGATTATGTGGAGACACCGGAGCAGATACTGTCAAGATGTACTTCTCATCTGCACAGGATGGAAGAGGAAATGGTTCTCAAGTTGCGTGGTGAGCTTCTCAGGAAAACGGACAAGCATATAAGCACATTAGAAGAGCAAGTATTTGTTTAGAATAGATTTTTAATGTTGCAGGAGCTGTCCTCTGACATCACGACGCCAGAACGGCTGCCCAGAGCGCCGATTCCGTGGAGTGGAGACACCGGAGAAAATACTGCCAACAGCTACTTTTCATCTGCACAGGATGGAAGAGGAAATGGTTCTCAAGTTGCGTGGTGGGCTTCTCCCGAAAACTGACAAACATATACCCACTTTAGAAGAGCAGGTATTTGTTTAGCATAGAAATTTTAATGTTGCAGGAGGTGTCCTCTACCATCACGACGCCAGAACGGCTGCCCAGAGCGCCGATTACGTGGAGACACCGGAGAAGATACTGCCAAGGGCTACTTCTCATCTGCACAGGATGGAAGAGGAAATGGTCCTCAAGTTGCGTGGTGAGCTTCTCCCGACAACGGACAAGCAAATACCCACTTTAGAAGAGCAGGTATTTGTTTAGCATAGAAATTTTAATGTTGCAGGAGCTGTCCTCTGCCATCACGACGCCAGAACGGCTGCCCAGAGCGCCGATTACGTGGAGACACCGGAGAAGATACTGCCAAGAGCTACGTCTCATCTGCACAGGATGGAAGAGGAAATAGTCCTCAAGTTGCGTGGTTAGCTTCTCCCGAAAACGAACAAGCATATACCCACTTTAGAAGAGCAGGTATTTGTTTAGCATAGATTTGTAATGTTGCAGGAGCTGTCCTCAGCCATCACGACGCCAGAACGGCTGCCCAGAGCGCCGATTACGTGGAGTGGGACACCGGAGAAAATACTGTCAAGAGCTACTTCTCATCTGCACAGGATGGAAGAGGAAATGGTCCTCAAGTTGCGTGGTGAGCTTCTCCCGACAACGGACAAGCAAATACCCACTTTAGAAGAGCAGGTATTTGTTTAGCATAGAAATTTTAATGTTGCAGGAGCTGACCTCTGCCATCACGACGCGAGAACGGCTGCCCAGAGCGCCGATTACGTGGATACACCGGAGAAGAATCTGCCAAGAGCTACTTCTTACCTGCACAGGATGGAAGAGGAAATGGTTCTCAAGTTGCGTGGTGAGCTTCTCAGGAAAACGGACAAGCATATAAGCACATTAGAAGAGCAAGTATTTGTTTAGAATAGATTTTTAATGTTGCAGGAGCTGTCCTCTGACATCACGACGCCAGAACGGCTGCGCACAGCGCCGATTCCGTGGAGTGGAGACACCGGAGAAAATACTGCCAAGAGCTACTTCTCATCTGCACACGATGGAAAAGGAAATGGTTCTCAAGTTGCGTGGTGAGCTACTCCCGAAAACGGACAAGCATATACCCACTTTAGAGGAGCAGGTATTTGTTTAGCATAGATTTTTAATGCTGCAGGAGCTGTCCTCTGCCATCACGACGCCAGAACGGCTGCCCAGTGCGCCGATTACGTGGAGTGGGACACCGGAGAAAATACTGCCAAGAGCTACTTCTCATCTGCACAGGATGGAAGAGGAAATGGTTCTCAAGTTGCGTGGTGAGCTTCTCCCGAAAACGGCCAAGCATATACCCACTTTAGACGAGCAGTTATTTGTTTAGCATAGAAATTTTATTGTTGCAGGAGCTGTCCTATGCCATCCCGACGCCAGAACGGCTGCCCAGAGCGCCGATTATGTGGAGACATCGGAGCAGATACTGCCAAGAGCTACTTCTCATCTGCACAGGATGGAAGAGGAAATGGTTCTCAAGTTGCGTGGTGAGCTTCTCAGGAAAACGGACAAGCATATAACCACATTAGAAGAGCAAGTATTTGTTTAGAATAGATTTTTATTGTTGCAGGAGCTGTCCTCTGACATCACGACGCCAGAACGGCTGCCCAGAGCGCCGATTACGTGGATACACCGGAGAAGAATCTGCCTAGAGCTACTTCTTATCTGCACAGGATGGAAGAGGAAATGGTTCTCAAGTTGCGTGGTGAGCTTCTCAGGAAAACGGACAAGCATATAATCACATTAGAAGAGCAAGTATTTGTTTAAAATAGATTTTTAATATTGCAGGAGCTGTCCTCTGCCATCACGACGCCAGAACGGCTGCCCAGAGCGCCGATTACGTGGAGTGGAGACACCGGAGAAAATACTGCCAAGAGCTACTTCTCATCTGCACAGGATGGAAAAGGAAATGGTTCTCAAGTTGCGTGGTGAGCTACTCCCGAAAACGGACAAGCATATACCCACTTTAGAAGAGCAGGTATTTGTTTAGCATAGATTTTTAATGCTGCAGGAGCTGTCCTCTGCCATCACGACGCCAGAACGGCTGCCCAGAGCGCCGATTACCTGGAGTGGGACACCGGAGAAAATACTGCCAAGTGCTACTTCTCATCTGCACAGGATGGAAGAGGAAATGGTTCTCAAGTTGCGTGGTGAGCATCTCCCGAAAACGGCCAAGCATATACCCACTTTAGACGAGCAGTTATTTGTTTAGCATAGAAATTTTATTGTTGCAGGAGCTGTCCTCTGCCATCCCGACGCCAGAACGGCTGCCCAGAGCGCCGATTACGTGGAGACACCGGAGCAGATACTGCCAAGATCTACTTCTCATCTGCACAGGATGGAAGAGGAAATGGTTCTCAAGTTGCGTGGTGAGCATCTCCCGAAAACGGACAAGCATATACCCACTTTAGAAGAGCAGGTATTTGTTTAGCATAGATTTTTAATGCTGCAGGGGCTGTCCTCTGCCATCACGACGCCAGAACGGCTGCCCAGAGCGCCGTTTACGTGGAGTGGGACACCGGAGAAAATATTGCCAAGAGCTACTTCTCATCTCCACAGGATGGAAGAGGAAATGGTCCTCAAGTTGCGTGGTGAGCTACTCCCGAAAACGGACAAGCATATACCCACTTTAGAAGAGCAGGTATTTGTTTAGCATAGAAATTTTAATGTTGCAGGTGCTGTCCTCTGCCTTCACGACGCCAGAACGGCTGCCCAGAGCGCCGATTACGTGAACACACCGGAGCAGATATTGCCAAGGGCTACTTCTCATCTGCACAGGATGGAAGAGGAAATGGTTCTCAAGTTACGTGGTGAGCTTCTCCCGAAAACGGACAAGCATATACCCACTTTATAAGAGCAGGTATTTGTTTAGCATAGATTTTTAATGCTGCAGGAGCTGTCCTCTACCATCACGACGCCAGAACGTCTGCCCAGAGCGCCGATTACGTGGAGTGGGACACCGGAGAAAATACTGCCTAGAGCTACTTCTCATCTGCACAGGATGGAAGAGGAAATGGTTCTCAAGTTGCGTGGTGAGCTTCTCCCGAAAACGGACAAGCATATACCCACTTTGGGAGAGCAGTTATTTGTTTAGCATAGAAATTTTACTGTTGCAGGAGCTGTCCTCTGCCATCCCGACGCCAGAACGGCTGCCCAGAGCGGCGATTACGTGGAGTGGGACACCGGAGAAAATACTGCCAAGAGCTACTTCTCATCTGCACAGGATGGAAGAGGAAATGGTTCTCAAGTTGCGTGGTGAGCTTCTCCCGAAAACGGACAAGCATATACCCACATTAGAAGAGCAGGTATTTGTTTAGCAAAGAAATTTTAATGTTGCAGGAGCTGTCCTCTGCCATCACGACCCCAGAACGGCTGCCCAGAGCGCCGAACGTGGAGACACCGGAGAAGATACTGCCAAGAGCTACGTCTCATCTGCACAGGATGGAAGAGGAAATAGTCCTCAAGTTGCGTGATGAGCTTCTCCCGAAAACGGACAAGCATATATCCACTTTAGAATAGCAGGTATTTGTTTAGCATTGATTTTTAATGCTGCAGGAGCTGTCCTCTACCATCACGACGCCAGAACGGCTGCCCAGAGAGCCGATTACGTGGAGTGGGACACCGGAGAAAATACTGCCAAGAGCTACTTCTCATCTGCACAGGATGGAAGAGGAAATGGTTCTCAAGTTGCGTGGTGAGCTTCTCCCGAAAACGGCCAAGCATATACCCACTTTAGACGAGCAGTTATTTGTTTAGCATAGAAATTTTATTGTTGCAGGAGCTGTCCTCTGCCATCCCGACGCCAGAACGGCTGCCCAGACCGCCGATTACGTGGAGACACCGGAGCAGATACTGTCAAGATCTACTTCTCATCTGCACAGGATGGAAGAGGAAATGGTTCTCAAGTTGCGTGGTGAGCTTCTCCCGAAAACGGACATGCAAATACCCACTTTAGAAGAGCAGGTATTTGTTTAGCAAAGAAATTTTAATGTTGCAGGAGCTGTCCTCTGCCATCACGACGCCAGAACGGCTGCCCAGAGCGCCGATTACGTGGAGACACAGGAGAAGTTACTGCCAAGGGCTACTTCTAATCTGCACAGGATGGAAGAGGAAATGGTCCTCAAGTTGCGTGGTGAGCTTCTCCCGACAACGGACATGCAAATACCCACTTTAGAAGAGCAGGTATTTGTTTAGCATAGAAATTTTAATGTTGCAGGAGCTGTCGTCTGCCATCACGACGCGAGAACGGCTGCCCAGAGCGCCGATTACGTGAAGACACCGGAGCAGATACTGCCAAGGGCTACTTCTCATCTGCACAGGATGGAACAGGAAATGGTTCTCAAGTTGCGTGGTGAGCTTCTCCCGAAAACGGACAAGCATATACCCACTTTAGAAGAGCAGGTATTTGTTTAGCATAGAAATTTTAATGTTTCAGGAGGTGTCCTCTGACATCACGACGCCAGAACGGCTGCCCAGAGCGCCGATTACGTGAACACACCGGAGCAGATATTGCCAAGGGCTACTTCTCATCTGCACAGGATGGAAGAGGAAATGGTTCTCAAGTTACGTGGTGAGCTTCTCCCGAAAACGGACAAGCATATACCCACTTTAGAAGAGCAGGTATTTGTTTAGCATAGATTTTTAATGTTGCTGGAGCTGTCCTCTGCCATCACGACGCCAGAACGGCTGCCCAGAGCACCGATTACGTGGAGTGGGACACCGGAGAAAATACTGCCAAGAGCTACTTCTCATCTGCACAGGATGGAAGAGGAAATGGTTCTCAAGTTGCGTGGTGAGCTTCTCCCGAAAACGGCAGAGCATATACCCACTTTAGACGAGCAGTTATTTGCTTAGCATAGAAATTTTATTGTTGCAGGAGCTGTCCTCTGCCATCCCGACGCCAGAACGGCTGCCCGGACCGCCGATTACGTGGAGACACCGGAGCAGATACTGTCAAGATCTACTTCTCATCTGCACAGGATGGAGGAGGAAATGGTTCTCAAGTTGCGTGGTGGGCTTCTCCCGAAAACTGACAAGCATATACCCACTTTAGAAGAGCAGGTATTTGTTTAGCATAGAAATTTTAATGTTGCAGGAGGTGTCCTCTGACATCACGACGCCAGAACGGCTGCCCAGAGCGCCGATTACGTGGAGACACCGGAGAAGATACTGCCAAGGGCTACTTCTCATCTGCACAGGATGGAAGAGGAAATGGTCCTCAAGTTGCGTGGTGAGCTTCTCCCGACAACGGACAAGCAAATACCCACTTTAGAAGAGCAGGTATTTGTTTAGCATAGAAATTTTAATGTTGCAGGAGCTGTCCTCTGCCATCACGACGCCAGAACGGCTGCCCAGAGCGCCGATTACGTGGAGACACCGGAGAAGATACTGCCAAGGGCTACTTCTCATCTGCACAGGATGGAAGAGGAAATGGTTCTCAAGTTGCGTGGTGAGCTTCTCCCGAAAACAGACAAGCATATACCCACTTTAGAAGAGCAGGTATTTGTTTAGCATAGAAATTTTAATGTTGCAGGAGCTGTCCTCTGCCATCACGACGCGAGAACGGCTGCCCAGAGCGCCGATTACGTGGATACACCGGAGAAGAATCTGCCAAGAGCTACTTCTTACCTGCACAGGATGGAAGAGGAAATGGTTCTCAAGTTGCGTGGTGAGCTTCTCAGGAAAACGGACAAGCATATAAGCACATTAGAAGAGCAAGTATTTGTTTAGAATAGATTTTTAATGTTGCAGGAGCTGTCCTCTGACATCACGACGCCAGAACGGCTGCCCAGAGCGCCGATTCCGTGGAGTGGAGACACCGGAGAAAATACTGCCAACAGCTACTTTTCATCTGCACAGGATGGAAGAGGAAATGGTTCTCAAGTTGCGTGGTGGGCTTCTCCCGAAAACTGACAAACATATACCCACTTTAGAAGAGCAGGTATTTGTTTAGCAAAGAAATTTTAATGTTGCAGGAGCTGTCCTCTGCCATCACGACCCCAGAACGGCTGCCCAGAGCACCGAACGTGGAGACACCGGAGAAGATACTGCCAAGAGCTACGTCTCATCTGCACAGGATGGAAGAGGAAATAGTCCTCAAGTTGCGTGATGAGCTTCTCCCGAAAACGGACAAGCATATATCCACTTTAGAATAGCAGGTATTTGTTTAGCATTGATTTTTAATGCTGCAGGAGCTGTCCTCTACCATCACGACGCCAGAACGGCTGCCCAGAGAGCCGATTACGTGGAGTGGGACACCGGAGAAAATACTGCCAAGAGCTACTTCTCATCTGCACAGGATGGAAGAGGAAATGGTTCTCAAGTTGCGTGGTGAGCTTCTCCCGAAAACGGACATGCAAATACCCACTTTAGAAGAGCAGGTATTTGTTTAGCAAAGAAATTTTAATGTTGCAGGAGCTGTCCTCTGCCATCACGACGCCAGAACGGCTGCCCAGAGCGCCGATTACGTGGAGACACCGGAGAAGTAACTGCCAAGGGCTACTTCTAATCTGCACAGGATGGAAGAGGAAATGGTCCTCAAGTTGCGTGGTGAGCTTCTCCCGACAACGGACATGCAAATACCCACTTTAGAAGAGCAGGTATTTGTTTAGCATAGAAATTTTAATGTTGCAGGAGCTGTCGTCTGCCATCACGACGCGAGAACGGCTGCCCAGAGCGCCGATTACGTGAAGACACCGGAGCAGATACTGCCAAGGGCTACTTCTCATCTGCACAGGATGGAACAGGAAATGGTTCTCAAGTTGCGTGGTGAGCTTCTCCCGAAAACGGACAAGCATATACCCACTTTAGAAGAGCAGGTATTTGTTTAGCATAGAAATTTTAATGTTTCAGGAGGTGTCCTCTGACATCACGACGCCAGAACGGCTGCCCAGAGCGCCGATTACGTGAACACACCGGAGCAGATATTGCCAAGGGCTACTTCTCATCTGCACAGGATGGAAGAAGAAATGGTTCTCAAGTTACGTGGTGAGCTTCTCCCGAAAACGGACTAGCATATACCCACTTTAGAAGAGCAGGTATTTGTTTAGCATAGATTTTTAATGTTGCTGGAGCTGTCCTCTGCCATCACGACGCCAGAACGGCTGCCCAGAGCGCCGATTACGTGGAGTGGGACACCGGAGAAAATACTGCCAAGAGCTACTTCTCATCTGCACAGGATGGAAGAGGAAATGGTTCTCAAGTTGCGTGGTGAGCTTCTCCCGAAAACGGCCAAGCATATACACACTTTAGACGAGCAGTTATTTGCTTAGCATAGAAATTTTATTGTTGCAGGAGATGTCCTCTGCCATCCCGACGCCAGAACGGCTGCCCGGACCGCCGATTACGTGGAGACACCGGAGCAGATACTGTCAAGATCTACTTCTCATCTGCACAGGATGGAAGAGGAAATGGTTCTCAAGTTGCGTGGTGGGCTTCTCCCGAAAATTGACAAGCATATACCCACTTTAGAAGAGCAGGTATTTGTTTAGCATAGAAATTTTAATGTTGCAGGAGGTGTCCTCTGACATCACGACGCCAGAACGGCTGCCCAGAGCGCCGATTACGTGGATACACCGGAGAAGAATCTGCCAAGAGCTACTTCTTACCTGCACAGGATGGAAGAGGAAATGGTTCTCAAGTTGCGTGGTGAGCTTCTCAGGAAAACGGACAAGCATATAAGCACATTAGAAGAGCAAGTATTTGTTTAGAATAGATTTTTAATGTTGCAGGAGCTGTCCTCTGACATCACGACGCCAGAACGGCTGCCCAGAGCGCCGATTCCGTGGAGTGGAGACACCGGAGAAAATACTGCCAACAGCTACTTTTCATCTGCACAGGATGGAAGAGGAAATGGTTCTCAAGTTGCGTGGTGGGCTTCTCCCGAAAACTGACAAACATATACCCACTTTAGAAGAGCAGGTATTTGTTTAGCATAGAAATTTTAATGTTGCAGGAGGTGTCCTCTGCCATCACGACGCCAGAACGGCTGCCCAGAGCGCCGATTACGTGGAGACACCGGAGAAGATACTGCCAAGGGCTACTTCTCATCTGCACAGGATGGAAGAGGAAATGGTCCTCAAGTTGCGTGGTGAGCTTCTCCCGACAACGGACAAGCAAATACCCACTTTAGAAGAGCAGGTATTTGTTTAGCATAGAAATTTTAATGTTGCAGGAGGTGTCCTCTGCCATCACGACGCCAGAACGGCTGCCCAGAGCGCCGATTACGTGGAGACACCGGAGAAGATACTGCCAAGAGCTACGTCTCATCTGCACAGGATGGAAGAGGAAATAGTCCTCAAGTTGCGTGGTGAGCTTCTCCCGAAAACGAACAAGCATATACCCACTTTAGAAGAGCAGGTATTTGTTTAGCATAGATTTGTAATGTTGCAGGAGCTGTCCTCAGCCATCACGACGCCAGAACGGCTGCCCAGAGCGCCGATTACGTGGAGTGGGACACCGGAGAAAATACTGTCAAGAGCTACTTCTCATCTGCACAGGATGGAAGAGGAAATGGTCCTCAAGTTGCGTGGTGAGCTTCTCCCGACAACGGACAAGCAAATACCCACTTTAGAAGAGCAGGTATTTGTTTAGCATAGAAATTTTAATGTTGCAGGAGCTGACCTCTGCCATCACGACGCGAGAACGGCTGCCCAGAGCGCCGATTACGTGGATACACCGGAGAAGAATCTGCCAAGAGCTACTTCTTACCTGCACAGGATGGAAGAGGAAATGGTTCTCAAGTTGCGTGGTGAGCTTCTCAGGAAAACGGACAAGCATATAAGCACATTAGAAGAGCAAGTATTTGTTTAGAATAGATTTTTAATGTTGCAGGAGCTGTCCTCTGACATCACGACGCCAGAACGGCTGCGCACAGCGCCGATTCCGTGGAGTGGAGACACCGGAGAAAATACTGCCAAGAGCTACTTCTCATCTGCACAGGATGGAAAAGGAAATGGTTCTCAAGTTGCGTGGTGAGCTACTCCCGAAAACGGACAAGCATATACCCACTTTAGAGGAGCAGGTATTTGTTTAGCATAGATTTTTAATGCTGCAGGAGCTGTCCTCTGCCATCACGACGCCAGAACGGCTGCCCAGTGCGCCGATTACGTGGAGTGGGACACCGGAGAAAATACTGCCAAGAGCTACTTCTCATCTGCACAGGATGGAAGAGGAAATGGTTCTCAAGTTGCGTGGTGAGCTTCTCCCGAAAACGGCCAAGCATATACCCACTTTAGACGAGCAGTTATTTGTTAAGCATAGAAATTTTATTGTTGCAGGAGCTGTCCTCTGCCATCCCGACGCCAGAACGGCTGCCCAGAGCGCCGATTATGTGGAGACATCGGAGCAGATACTGCCAAGAGCTACTTCTCATCTGCACAGGATGGAAGAGGAAATGGTTCTCAAGTTGCGTGGTGAGCTTCTCAGGAAAACGGACAAGCATATAACCACATTAGAAGAGCAAGTATTTGTTTAGAATAGATTTTTATTGTTGCAGGAGCTGTCCTCTGACATCACGACGCCAGAACGGCTGCCCAGAGCGCCGATTACGTGGATACACCGGAGAAGAATCTGCCTAGAGCTACTTCTTATCTGCACAGGATGGAAGAGGAAATGGTTCTCAAGTTGCGTGGTGAGCTTCTCAGGAAAACGGACAAGCATATAATCACATTAGAAGAGCAAGTATTTGTGTAAAATATATTTTTAATATTGCAGGAGCTGTCCTCTGCTATCACGACGCCAGAACGGCTGCCCAGAGCGCCGATTACGTGGAGTGGAGACACCGGAGAAAATACTGCCAAGAGCTACTTCTCATCTGCACAGGATGGAAAAGGAAATGGTTCTCAAGTTGCGTGGTGAGCTACTCCCGAAAACGGACAAGCATATACCCACTTTAGAAGAGCAGGTATTTGTTTAGCATAGATTTTTAATGCTGCAGGAGCTGTCCTCTGCCATCACGACGCCAGAACGGCTGCCCAGAGCGCCGATTACCTGGAGTGGGACACCGGAGAAAATACTGCCAAGTGCTACTTCTCATCTGCACAGGATGGAAGAGGAAATGGTTCTCAAGTTGCGTGGTGAGCATCTCCCGAAAACGGCCAAGCATATACCCACTTTAGACGAGCAGTTATTTGTTTAGCATAGAAATTTTATTGTTGCAGGAGCCGTCCTCTGCCATCCCGACGCCAGAACGGCTGCCCAGAGCGCCGATTACGTGGAGACACCGGAGCAGATACTGCCAAGATCTACTTCTCATCTGCACAGGATGGAAGAGGAAATGGTTCTCAAGTTGCGTGGTGAGCATCTCCCGAAAACGGACAAGCATATACCCACTTTAGAAGAGCAGGTATTTGTTTAGCATAGATTTTTAATGCTGCAGGGGCTGTCCTCTGCCATCACGACGCCAGAACGGCTGCCCAGAGCGCCGTTTACGTGGAGTGGGACACCGGAGAAAATATTGCCAAGAGCTACTACTCATCTCCACAGGATGGAAGAGGAAATGGTCCTCAAGTTGCGTGGTGAGCTACTCCCGAAAACGGACAAGCATATACCCACTTTAGAAGAGCAGGTATTTGTTTAGCATAGAAATTTTAATGTTGCAGGTGCTGTCCTCTGCCTTCACGACGCCAGAACGGCTGCCCAGAGCGCCGATTACGTGAACACACCGGAGCAGATATTGCCAAGGGCTACTTCTCATCTGCACAGGATGGAAGAGGAAATGGTTCTCAAGTTACGTGGTGAGCTTCTCCCGAAAACGGACAAGCATATACCCACTTTATAAGAGCAGGTATTTGTTTAGCATAGATTTTTAATGCTGCAGGAGCTGTCCTCTGCCATCACGACGCCAGAACGTCTGCCCAGAGCGCCGATTACGTGGAGTGGGACACCGGAGGAAATACTGCCTAGAGCTACTTCTCATCTGCACAGGATGGAAGAGTAAATGGTTCTCAAGTTGCGTGGTGAGCTTCTCCCGAAAACGGACAAGCATATACACACTTTGGGAGAGCAGTTATTTGTTTAGCATAGAAATTTTACTGTTGAAGGAGCTGTCCTCTGCCATCCCGACGCCAGAACGGCTGCCCAGAGCGGCGATTACGTGGAGTGGGACACCGGAGAAAATACTGCCAAGAGCTACTTCTCATCTGCACAGGATGGAAGAGGAAATGGTTCTCAAGTTGCGTGGTGAGCTTCTCCCGAAAACGGACAAGCATATACCCACTTTAGAAGAGCAGGTATTTGTTTAGCAAAGAAATTTTAATGTTGCAGGAGCTGTCCTCTGCCATCACGACCCCAGAACGGCTGCCCAGAGCGCCGAACGTGGAGACACCGGAGAAGATACTGCCAAGAGCTACGTCTCATCTGCACAGGATGGAAGAGGAAATAGTCCTCAAGTTGCGTGATGAGCTTCTGCCGAAAACGGACAAGCATATACCCACTTTAGAATAGCAGGTATTTGTTTAGCATTGATTTTTAATGCTGCAGGAGCTGTCCTCTACCATCACGACGCCAGAACGGCTGCCCAGAGCGCCGATTACGTGGAGTGGGACACCGGAGAAAATACTGCCAAGAGCTACTTCTCATCTGCACAGGATGGAAGAGGAAATGGTTCTCAAGTTGCGTGGTGAGCTTCTCCCGAAAACGGCCAAGCATATACCCACTTTAGACGAGCAGTTATTTGTTTAGCATAGAAATTTTATTGTTGCAGGAGCTGTCCTCTGCCATCCCGACGCCAGAACGGCTGCCCAGACCGCCGATTACGTGGAGACACCGGAGCAGATACTGTCAAGATCTACTTCTCATCTGCACAGGATGGAAGAGGAAATGGTTCTCAAGTTGCGTGGTGAGCTTCTCCCGAAAACGGACATGCAAATACCCACTTTAGAAGAGCAGGTATTTGTTTAGCAAAGAAATTTTAATGTTGCAGGAGCTGTCCTCTGCCATCACGACGCCAGAACGGCTGCCCAGAGCGCCGATTACGTGGAGACACCGGAGAAGGTACTGCCAAGGGCTACTTCTAATCTGCACAGGATGGAAGAGGAAATGGTCCTCAAGTTGCGTGGTGAGCTTCTCCCGACAACGGACATGCAAATACCCACTTTAGAAGAGCAGGTATTTGTTTAGCATAGAAATTTTAATGTTGCAGGAGCTGTCGTCTGCCATCACGACGCGAGAACGGCTGCCCAGAGCGCCGATTACGTGAAGACACCGGAGCAGATACTGCCAAGGGCTACTTCTCATCTGCACAGGATGGAACAGGAAATGGTTCTCAAGTTGCGTGGTGAGCTTCTCCCGAAAACGGACAAGCATATACCCACTTTAGAAGAGCAGGTATTTGTTTAGCATAGAAATTTTAATGTTGCAGGAGCTGTACTCTGACATCACGACGCCAGAACGGCTGCCCAGAGCGCCGATTACGTGAACACACCGGAGCAGATATTGCCAAGGGCTACTTCTCATCTGCACAGGATGGAAGAGGAAATGGTTCTCAAGTTACGTGGTGAGCTTCTCCCGAAAACGGACAAGCATATACCCACTTTAGAAGAGCAGGTATTTGTTTAGCATAGATTTTTAATGTTGCTGGAGCTGTCCTCTGCCATCACGACGCCAGAACGGCTGCCCAGAGCACCGATTACGTGGAGTGGGACACCGGAGAAAATACTGCCAAGAGCTACTTCTCATCTGCACAGGATGGAAGAGGAAATGGTTCTCAAGTTGCGTGGTGAGCTTCTCCCGAAAACGGCCAAGCATATACTCACTTTAGACGAGCAGTTATTTGCTTAGCATAGAAATTTTATTGTTGCAGGAGCTGTCCTCTGCCATCCCGACGCCAGAACGGCTGCCCAGACCGCCGATTACGTGGAGACACCGGAGCAGATACTGTCAAGATCTACTTCTCATCTGCACAGGATGGAAGAGGAAATGGTTCTCAAGTTGCGTGGTGGGCTTCTCCCGAAAACTGACAAGCATATACCCACTTTAGAAGAGCAGGTATTTGTTTAGCATAGAAATTTTAATGTTGCAGGAGGTGTCCTCTGACATCACGACGCCAGAACGGCTGCCCAGAGCGCCGATTACGTGGAGACACCGGAGAAGATACTGCCAAGGGCTACTTCTCATCTGCACAGGATGGAAGAGGAAATGGTCCTCAAGTTGCGTGGTGAGCTTCTCCCGACAACGGACAAGCAAATACCCACTTTAGAAGAGCAGGTATTTGTTTAGCATAGAAATTTTAATGTTGCAGGAGCTGTCGTCTGCCATCACGACGCGAGAACGGCTGCCCAGAGCGCCGATTACGTGGAGACACCGGAGAAGATACTGCCAAGAGCTACGTCTCATCTGCACAGGATGGAAGAGGAAATAGTCCTCAAGTTGCGTGGTGAGCTTCTCCCGAAATCGAACAAGCATATACCCACTTTAGAAGAGCAGGTATTTGTTTAGCATAGATTTTTAATGTTGCAGGAGCTGTCCTCAGCCATCACGACGCCAGAACGGCTGCCCAGAGCGCCGATTACGTTGAGTGGGACACCGGAGAAAATTCTGTCAAGAGCTACTTCTCATCTGCACAGGATGGAAGAGGAAATGGTCCTCAAGTTGCGTGGTGAGCTTCTCCCGACAACGGACAAGCAAATACCCACTTTAGAAGAGCAGGTATTTGTTTAGCATAGAAATTTTAATGTTGCAGGAGCTGTCGTCTGCCATCACGACGCGAGAACGGCTGCCCAGAGCGCCGATTACGTGAAGACACCGGAGCAGATACTGCCAAGGGCTACTTCTCATCTGCACAGGATGGAAGAGGAAATGGTTCTCAAGTTGCGTGGTGAGCTTCTCCCGAAAACGGACAAGCATATACCCACTTTAGAAGAGCAGGTATTTGTTTAGCATAGAAATTTTAATGTTGCAGGAGCTGTCCTCTGCCATCACGACGCGAGAACGGCTGCCCAGAGCGCCGATTACGTGGATACACCGGAGAAGAATCTGCCAAGAGCTACTTCTTACCTGCACAGGATGGAAGAGGAAATGGTTCTCAAGTTGCGTGGTGAGCTTCTCAGGAAAACGGACAAGCATATAAGCACATTAGAAGAGCAAGTATTTGTTTAGAATAGATTTTTAATGTTGCAGGAGCTGTCCTCTGACATCACGACGCCAGAACGGCTGCCCAGAGCGCCGATTCTGTGGAGTGGAGACACCGGAGAAAATACTGCCAAGAGCTACTTCTCATCTGCACAGGATGGAAAAGGAAATGGTTCTCAAGTTGCGTGGTGAGCTACTCCCGAAAACGGACAAGCATATACCCACTTTAGAAGAGCAGGTATTTGTTTAGCATTGATTTTTAATGCTGCAGGAGCTGTCCTCTGCCATCACGACGCCAGAACGGCTGCCCAGAGCGCCGATTACGTGGAGTGGGACACCGGAGAAAATACTGCCAAGAGCTACTTCTCATCTGCACAGGATGGAAGAGGAAATGGTTCTCAAGTTGCGTGGTGAGCTTCTCCCGAAAACGGCCAAGCATATACCCACTTTAGACGAGCAGTTATTTGTTTAGCATAGAAATTTTATTGTTGCAGGAACTGTCCTCTGCCATCCCGACGCCAGAACGGCTGCCCAGAGCGCCGATTATGTGGAGACATCGGAGCAGATACTGCCAAGAGCTACTTCTCATCTGCACAGGATGGAAGAGGAAATGGTTCTCAAGTTGCGTGGTGAGCTTCTCAGGAAAACGGACAAGCATATAACCACATTAGAAGAGCAGGTATTTGTTTAGAATAGATTTTTATTGTTGCAGGAGCTGTCCTCTGACATCACGACGCCAGAACGGATGCCCAGAGCGCCGATTACGTGGATACACCGGAGAAGAATCTGCCTAGAGCTACTTCTTATCTGCACAGGATGGAAGAGGAAATGGTTCTCAAGTTGCGTGGTGAGATTCTCCCGAAAACGGACAAGCATATACCCACTTTAGAAGAGCAGGTATTTGTTTATCATAGAAATTTTAATGTTGCAGAAGCTGTCCTCTGCCATCACGACGCGAGAACGGCTGCCCAGAGCGCCGATTACGTGGATACACCGGAGAAGAATCTGCCTAGAGCTACTTCTTATCTGCACAGGATGGAAGAGGAAATGGTTCTCAAGTTGCGTGGTGAGCTTCTCAGGAAAACGGACAAGCATATAAGCACAATAGAAGAGCAAGTATTTGTTTAAAATAGATTTTTAATATTGCAGGAGCTGTCCTCTGCCATCACGACGCCAGAACGGCTGCCCAGAGCGCCGATTCCGTGGAGTGGAGACACCGGAGAAAATACTGCCAAGAGCTACTTCTCATCTGCACAGGATGGAAAAGGAAATGGTTCTCAAGTTGCGTGGTGAGCTACTCCCGAAAACGGACAAGCATATACCCACTTTAGAAGAGCAGGTATTTGTTTAGCATAGATTTTTAATGCTGCAGGAGCTGTCCTCTGCCATCACGACGCCAGAACGGCTGCCCAGAGCGCCGATTACGTGGAGTGGGACACCGGAGAAAATACTGGCAAGTGCTACTTCTCATCAGCACAGGATGGAAGAGGAAATGGTTCTCAAGTTGCGTGGTGAGATTCTCCCGAAAACGGCCAAGCATATACCCACTTTAGACGAGCAGTTATTTGTTTAGCATAGAAATTTTATTGTTGCAGGAGCTGTCCTCTGCCATCCCGACGCCAGAACGGCTGCCCAGAGCGCCGATTACGTGGAGACACCGGAGCAGATACTGCCAAGATCTACTTCTCATCTGTACAGGATGGAAGAGGAAATGGTTCTCAAGTTGCGTGGTGAGCATCTCCCGAAAACGGACAAGCATATACCCACTTTAGAAGAGCAGGTATTTGTTTAGCATAGAAATTTTAATGTTGCAGGAGCTGTCGTCTGCCATCACGACGCCAGAACGGCTGCCCAGAGCGCCGATTAGGTGAAGACACCGGAGAAGATACTGCCAAGTGCTACTTCTCATCTGCACAGGATGGATGAGGAAATGGTTCTCAAGTTGCGTGGTGAGCTTCTCCCGAAAACGGACAAGCATATACCCACTTTAGAAGAGCAGGTATTTGTTTAGCATAGAAATTTTAATGTTGCAGGAGCTGTCCTCTGCCATCACGACGCCAGAACGGCTGCCCAGAGCGCCGATTACGTGGAGACACCGGAGAAGATACTGCCAAGGGCTACATCTCATCTGCACAGGATGGAAGAGGAAATGGGCCTCAAGTTGCGTGGTGAGCTTCTCCCGACAACGGACAAGCAAATACTCACTTTAGAAGAGCAGGTATTTGTTTAGCATAGAAATTTTAATGTTGCAGGAACTGTCGTCTGCCATCACGACGCGAGAACGGCTGCCCAGAGCGCCGATTACGTGAAGACACCGGAGCAGATACTGCCAAGTGCTACTTCTCATCTGCACAGGAAGGAAGAGGAAATGCTCCTCAAGTTGCGTGGTGAGCTTCTCCCGAAAACGGACAAGCATATACCCACTTTAGAAGAGCAGGTATTTGTTTAGCATAGAAATTTTAATGTTGCAGCAGCTGTCCTCTGCCATCTCGACGCGAGAACGGCTGCCCAGAGCGCCGATTACGTGGATACACCGGAGAAGAATCTGCCAAGAGATACTTCTTATCTGCACAGAATGGAAGAGGAAATGGTTCTCAAGTTGCGTGGTGAGCTGCTCAAGAAAACGGACAAGCATATAAGCACATTCGTAGAGCAAGTATTTGTTTAGAATAGATTTTTAATGTTGCAGGAGCTGTCCTCTGACATCACGACGCCAGAACGGCTGCCCAGAGCGCCGATTCCGTGGAGTGGAGACACCGGAGAAAATACTGCCAAGAGCTACTTCTCATCTGCACAGGATGGAAGAGGAAATGGTTCTCAAGTTGCGTGGTGGGATTCTCCCGAAAACGGACAAGCATATACCCACTTTAGAAGAGCAGGTATTTGCTTAGCATAGATATTTTAATGTTGCAGAAGCTGACCTCTGCCATCACGACGCCAGAACGGCTGCCTAGAGCGCCGATTACGTGGAAGCACCGGAGAAGATTCTGCCAAGAGCTACTTCTCATCTGCACAGGATGGAAGAGGAAATGCTCCTCAAGTTACGTGGTGAGTTTCTCCCGAAAACGGACAAGCATATACCCACTGTAGAAGAGCAGGTATTTGTTTAGCATAGAAATTTTAATGTTGCAGGAGCTGTCCTCTGACATCACGACGCCAGAACGGCTGCCCAGAGCGCCGATTCCGTGGATTGGAGACACCGGACAGTATAGTGCCAAGAGCTACTTCTCATCAGCACAGGATGGAATAGGAAAGGGTCCTTAAGTTGGGTGGTGAGCTTTTCCCGAAATCGGACAAGCATATACGCACTTTAGAAGAGCAGGTAGTTATTTAGCATAAATTTTTTAATGCTGCAGGAGCTGTCCTCTGCCATCACGACGCCAGAATGGCTGCCCAGAGCGCCGATTACGTGGAGTGGGACACCGGAGAAAATACAGCCAAGTGCTACTTCTCATCTGCACAGGATGGAAGAGGAAATGGTTCTCAAGTTGCGTGGTGAGCTTCTCCCGAAAACGGCCAAGCATATACCCACTTTAGACGAGCAGTTATGTGTAGAGCATAGAAATTTTATTGTTGCAGGAGCTGTCCTCTGCCATCCCGATGCCAGAACGGCTACCCAGAGCGCCGATTCCGTGGAGTGGGACACCGGAGAAAATACTGCCAAGTGCTACTTCTCATCTGCACAGGATGGAAGAGGAAATGGTCCTCAAGTTGCGTGTTGAGGTTCTCGCGACTACGGACAAGCAAATACCCACTTTAGAAGAGCAGGTATTTGTTTAGCATAGAAATTTTAATGTTGCAGGAGCTGTCGTCTGCCATCATGACGCGAGAACGGCTGCCCAGAGCGCCGATTACGTGAAGACACCGGAGCAGATACTGCCAAGGGCTACTTCTCATCTTCACAGGATGGAAGAGTAAATGGTCCTCAAGTTGCGTGGTGAGCTTCTCCCGAAAATGGACAAGCATATACCCACTTTAGAAGAGCAGGTATTTGTTTAGCATAGAAATTTTAATGTTGCAGGAGCTGTCCTCTGCCATCACGACGCGAGAACGGCTGCCCAAAGCGCCGATTACGAGGATACACCGGAGAAGAATCTGCCAAGAGCTACTTCTTATCTGCACATGATGGAAGAGGAAATGGTTCTCAAGTTGCGTAGTGAGCTTCTCAGGAAAACGGACAAGCATATAAGTACATTAGAAAAGCAAGTATTTGTTTAGAATAGATTTTTAATGTTGCAGGAGCTGTCCTCTGACATCACGACGCCAGAACGGCTGCCCAGAGCGCCGATTCCGTGGAGTGGAGACACCGGAGAAAATACTGCCAAGATCTACTTCTCATCTGCACAGGATGGAAGAGGAAATGGTTCTCAAGTTGCGTGGTGGGCTTCTCCCGAAAACGGACAAGCATATACCTACTTTAGAAGAGCAGGTATTTGTTTAGCATAGATTTTTAATGTTGCAGGAGCTATCCTCTGCCATCTCGACGCCAGAACGGGGGCCCAGAGCGCCGATTACGTGGAGACACCGGAGCAGATACTGCCAAGAGCTACTTCTCATCTGCACAGGATGGAACAGGAAATGGTTCTCAAGTTGCATGGTGGGCTTCCCCGAAAACGGACAAGCATATACCCACTTTAGAAGAGCAGGTATTTGTTTAGCATAGAAATTTTAATGTTGCAGGAGGTGTCCTCTGACATCACGACGCCGGAACGGCTGCCCAGAGCGCCGATTACGTGAACACACCGGAGCAGATATTGCCAAGGGCTACTTCTCATCTGCACAGGATGGAAGAGGAAATGGTTCTCAAGTTGCGTGGTGAGCTTCTCCCGAAAACGGCCAAGAATATACCCACTTTAGACGAGCAGTTATTTGCTTAGCATAGAAATTTTATTGTTGCAGGAGCTGTCCTCTGACATCACGACGCCAGAACGGCTGCCCAGACCGCCGATTACGTGGAGACACCGGAGCAGATACTGTCAAGATCTACTTCTCATCTGCACAGGATGGAAGAGGAAATGGTTCTCAAGTTGCGTGGTGAGCTTCTCAGGAAAACGGACAAGCATATAAGCACATTAGAAGTGCAAGTATTTGTTTAGAATAAATTTTTAATGTTGCAGGAGCTGTCCTCTGACATCACGACGCCAGAACGGCTGCCCAGAGCGCCGATTCCGTGGAGTGGAGACACCGGAGAAAATACTGCCAACAGCTACTTCTCATCTGCACAGGATGGAAGAGGAAATGGTTCTCAAGTTGCGTGGTGGGCTTCTCCCGAAAACTGACAAGCATATACCCACTTTAGAAGAGCAGGTATTTGTTTAGCATAGAAATTTTAATGTTGCAGGAGGTGTCCTCTGACATCACGACGCGAGAACGGCTGCCCAGAGCGCCGATTACGTGGATACACCGGAGAAGAATCTGCCAAGAGATACTTCTTATCTGCACAGGATGGAAGAGGAAATGGTTCTCAAGTTGCGTGGTGAGCTGCTCAGGAAAACGGACAAGCATATAAGCACATTAGAAGAGCAAGTATTTGTTTAGAATAGATTTTTAGTGTTACAGGAGCTGTCCTCTGACATCACGACGCCAGAACGGCTGCCCAGAGCGCCGATTCCGTGGAGTGGAGACACCGGAGAAAATACTGCCAAGAGCGACTTCTCATCTGCACAGGATGGAAAAGGAAATGGTTCTCAAGTTGCGTGGTGAGCTACTACCGAAAACGGACAAGCATATACCCACTTTAGAAGAGCATGTATTTGTTTAGCATAGATTTTTAATACTGCAGGAGCTGTCCTCTGCCATCACGACGCCAGAACGGCTGCCCAGAGCGCCGATTACGTGGAGTGGGACACCGGAGAAAATACTGCCAAGAGCTACTTCTCATCTGCACAGGATAGAAGAGGAAATGGTTCTCAAGTTGCGTGGTGAGCTTCTCCCGAAAACGGCCAAGCATATACCCACTTTAGACGAGCAGTTATTTGTTTAGCATAGAAATTTTATTGTTGCAGGAGCTGTCCTCTGCCATCCCGATGCCAGAACGGCTGCCCAGAGCGCCGATTATGTGGAGACATCGGAGCAGATACTGCCAAGAGCTACTTCTCATCTGCACAGAATGGAAGAGGAAATGGTTCTCAAGTTGCGTGGTGAGCTTCTCAGGAAAACGGACAAGCATATACGCACTTTAGAAGAGCAGGTATTTGTTTAGCATAGAAATTTTAATGTTGCAGGAGCTGTCCTCTGCCATCACGACGCCAGAACGGCTGCCCAGAGCGCCGATTACGTGGAGACACCGGAGAAGATACTGCCAAGGGCTACTTCTCATCTGCTCAGGATGGAAGAGGAAATGGTCCTCAAGTTGCCTGGTGAGCTTCTCTCGACAACGGACAAGCAAATACCCACTTTAGAAGAGCAGGTATTTGTTTAGCATAGAAATTTTAATGTTGCAGGAGCTGTCGTCTGCCATCACGACGCGAGAATGGCTGCCCAGAGCGCCGATTACGTGAAGACACCGGAGCAGATACTGCCAAGGGCTACTTCTCATCTGCACAGGATGGAAGAGGAAATGGTTCTCAAGTTGCGTGGTGAGCTTCTCCCGAAAACGGACAAGCATATACCCACTTTAGAAGAGCAGGTAATTGTTTAGCATAGAAATTTTAATGTTGCAGGAGCTGTCCTCTGCCATCACGACGCGAGAACGGCTGCCCAGAGCGCCGATTACGTGGATACACCGGAGAAGAATCTGCCAAGAGCTACTTCTTACCTGCACAGGATGGAAGAGGAAATGGTTCTCAAGTTGTGTGGTGAGCTTCTCAGGAAAACGGACAAGCATATAAGTACATTAGAAGAGCAAGTATTTGTTTAGAATAGATTTTTAATGTTGCAGGAGCTGTCCTCTGACATCACGACGCCAGAACGGCTGCCCAGAGCGCCGATTCCGTGGAGTGGAGACACCGGAGAAAATACTGCCAAGAGCTACTTCTCATCTGCACAGGATGGAAAAGGAAATGGTTCTCAAGTTGCGTGGTGAGCTATCCCCGAAAACGGACAAGCATATACCCACTTTAGAAGAGCAGGTATTTGTTTAGCATTGATTTTTAATGCTGCAGGAGCTGTCCTCTGCCGTCACGACGCCAGAACGGCTGCCCAGAGCGCCGATTACGTGGAGTGGGACACCGGAGAAAATACTGCCAAGAGCTACTTCTCATCTGCACAGGATGGAAGAGGAAATGGTTCTCAAGTTGCGTGGTGAGCTTCTCCCGAAAACGGCCAAGCATATACCCACGTTAGACGAGCAGTTATTTGTTTAGCATGGAAATTTTATTGTTGCAGGAGCTGTCCTCTGCCATCCCGACGCCAGAACGGCTGCCCAGAGCGCCGATTATGTGGAGACATCGGAGAAAATACTGCCAAGAGCTACTTCTCATCTGCACAGGATGGAAAAGGAAATGGTTCTCAAGTTGCGTGGTGAGCTTCTCCCGAAAACGGACAAGCATATACCCACTTTAGAAGAGCAGGTATTTGTTTAGCATAGATTTTTAATGCTGCAGGAGCTGTCGTCTGCCATCACGACGCAAGAACGGCTGCCCAGAGGGCCGATTACGTGAAGACACCGGAGCAGATACTGCAAGGGCTACTTCTCATCTGCACAGGATGGAAGAGGAAATGGTTCTCAAGTTGCGTGGTGAGTTTCTCCCGAAAACGGACAAGCATATACCCACTTTAGAAGAGCAGGTATTTGTTTATCATAGAAATTTTAATGTTGCAGAAGCTGTCCTCTGCCATCACGACGCGAGAACGGCTGCCCAGAGCGCCGATTACGTGGAGACACCGGAGCAGATACTGCCAAGATCTACTTCTCATCTGCACAGGATGGAAGAGGAGATGGTTCTCAAGTTGCGTGGTGAGCATCTCCCGAAAACGGACAAGCATATACCCACTTTAGAAGAGCAGGTATATGTTTAGCATAGAAATTTAAATGTTACAGGAGCTGTCGTCTGCCATCACGACGCCAGAACGGCTGCCCAGAGCGCCGATTAGGTGAAGACACCGGAGAAGATACTGCCAAGTGCTACTTCTCATCTGCACAGGATGGATGAGGAAATGGTTCTCAAGTTGCGTGGTGAGCTTCTCCCGAAAACGGACAAGCATATACCCACTTTAGAAGAGCAGGTATTTGTTTAGCATAGAAATTTTAATGTTGCAGGAGCTGTCGTCTGCCATCACGACGCGAGAACGGCTGCCCAGACCGCCGATTACGTGAAGACACCGGAGCAGATACTGCCAAGTGCTACTTCTTATCTGCACAGGATGGAAGAGGAAATGGTTCTCAAGTTGCGTGGTGAGCTGCTCAGGAAAACGGACAAGCATATAAGCACATTAGAAGAGCAAGTATTTGTTTAGAATAGATTTTTAGTGTTACAGGAGCTGTCCTCTGACATCACGACGCCAGAACGGCTGCCCAGAGCGCCGATTAGGTGGAGTGGAGACACCGGAGAAAATACTGCCAAGAGCTACTTCTCATCTGCACAGGATGGAAAAGGAAATGGTTCTCAAGTTGCGTGGTGAGCTACTCCCGAAAACGGACAAGCATATACCCACTTTAGAAGAGCAGGTATTTGTTTAGCATAGATTTTTAATGCTGCAGGAGCTGTCCTCTGCCATCACGACGCCAGAACGGCTGCCCAGAGCGCCGATTACGTGAAGTGGGACACCGGAGAAAATACTGCCAAGAGCTACTTCTCATCTGCACAGGATGGAAGAGGAAATGGTTCTCAAGTTGCGTGGTGAGCTTCTCCCGAAAACGGCCAAGCATATACCCACTTTAGACGAGCAGTTATTTGTTTAGCATAGAAATTTTATTGTTGCAGGAGCTGTCCTCTGCCATCCCGATGCCAGAACGGCTGCCCAGAGCGCCGATTATGTGGAGACATCGGAGCAGATACTGCCAAGAGCTACTTCTCATCTGCACAGGATGGAAGAGGAAATGGTTCTCAAGTTGCGTGGTGAGCTTCTCAGGAAAACGGACAAGCATATAACCACATTAGATGAGCAAGTATTTGTTTAGAATAGATTTTTATGGTTGCAGGAGCTGTCCTCTGAGATCACGACGCCAGAACGGTTGCCCAGATCGCCGATTCCGTCTAGTGGAGACACCGGAGAAAATACTGCCAAGAGCTACTTCTCATCTGCACAGGATGGAAAAGGAAATGGTTCTCAAGTTGCGTGGTGAGCTACTCCCGAAAACGGACAAGCATATACCCACTTTAGAAGAGCAGGTATTTGTTTAGCATTGTTTTTTAATGCTGCAGGAGCTGTCGTCTGCCATCACGACGCGAGAACGGCTGCCCAGAGCGCCGATTACGTGAAGACACCGGAGCAGATACTGCCAAGGCCTACTTCTCATCTGCACAGGATGGAAGAGGAAATGGTTCTCAAGTTGCGTGGTGAGTTTCTCCCGAAAACGGACAAGCATATACCCACTTTAGAAGAGCAGGTATTTGTTTATCATAGAAATTTTAATGTTGCAGAAGCTGTCCTCTGCCATCACGACGCGAGAATGGCTGCCCAGAGCGCCGATTACGTGGAGACACCGGAGCAGATACTGCCAAGATCTACTTCTCATCTGCACAGGATGGAAGAGGAGATGGTTCTCAAGTTGCGTGGTGAGCATCTCCCGAAAACGGACAAGCATATAACCACTTTAGAAGAGCAGGTATTTGTTTAGCATAGAAATTTTAAAGTTGCAGGAGCTGTCGTCTGCCATCACGACGCCAGAACGGCTGCCCAGAGCGCCGATTACGTGGAGACACCGGAGAAGATACTGCCAAGTGCTACTTCTCATCTGCACAGGATGGATGAGGAAATGGTTCTCAAGTTGCGTGGTGAGCTTCTCCCGAAAACGGACAAGCATATACCCACTTTAGAAGAGCAGGTATTTGTTTAGCATAGAAATTTTAATGTTGCAGGAGCTGCCCTCTGCCATCACGAGGCCAGAACGGCTGCCCAGAGCGCCGATTACGTGGAGACACCGGAGAAGATACTGCCAAGGGCTACTTCTCATCTGCACAGGATGGAAGAGGAAATGGTCCTCAAGTTGCGTGGTGAGCTTCTCCCGACAACGGACAAGCAAATACCCACTTTAGAAGAGCAGGTATTTGTTTAGCGTAGAAATTTTAATGTTGCAGGAGCTGTCGTCTGCCATCACGACGCGAGAACGGCTGCCCAGAGCGCCGATTACGTGAAGACACCGGAGCAGATACTGCCAAGTGCTACTTCTCATCTGCACAGGATGGAAGAGGAAATGCTCCTCAAGTTGCGTGGTGAGCTTCTCCCGAAAACAGACAAGCATATACCCACTTTAGAAGAGCAGGTATTTGTTTAGCATAGAAATTTTAATGTTGCAGGAGCTGTCCTCTGCCATCTCGACGCGAGAACGGCTGCCCAGAGCGCCGATTACGTGGATACACCGGAGAAGAATCTGCCAAGAGATACTTCTTATCTGCACAGGATGGAAGAGGAAATGGTTCTCAAGTTGCGTGGTGAGCTTCTCAGGAAAACGGACAAGCATATAAGCACTTTCGAAGAGCAAGTATTTGTTTAGAATAGATTTTTAATGTTGCAAGAGCTGTCCTCTGACATCACGACGCCAGAACGGCTGCCCAGAGCGCCGATTCCGTGGAGTGGAGACACCGGAGAAAATACTGCCAAGAGCTACTTCTCATCTGCACAGGATGGAAGAGGAAATGGTTCTCAAGTTGCGTGGTGGGCTTCTCCCGAAAACGGACAAGCATATACCCACTTTAGAAGTGCAGGTATTTGCTTAGCATAGATATTTTAATGTTGCAGAAGCTGACCTCTGCCATCACGACGCCAGAACGGCTGCCTAGAGCGCCGATTACGTGGATGCACCGGAGAAGATTCTGCCAAGAGCTACTTCTCATCTGCACAGGATGGAAGAGGAAATGCTCCTCAAGTTGCGTGGTGAGTTTCTCCCGAAAACGGACAAGCATATACCCACTTTAGAAGAGCAGGTATTTGTTTAGCATAGAAATTTTAATGTTGCAGGAGCTGTCCTCTGACATCACGACGCCAGAACGGCTGCCCAGAGCGCCGATTCCGTGGAGTGGAGACACCGGGCAGTATAGTGCCAAGAGCTACTTCTCATCAGCACAGGATGGAATAGGAAAGGGTCCTTAAGTTGGGTGGTGAGCTTTTCCCAAAATCGGACAAGCATATACGCACTTTAGAAGAGCAGGTAGTTATTTAGCATTAAATTTTTTAATGCTGCAGGAGCTGACCTCTGCCATCACGACGCCAGAACGGCTGCCCAGAGCGCCGATTACGTGGATTGCGACACCGGAGAAAATACTGCCAAGTGCTACTTCTCATCTGCACAGGATGGAAGAGGAAATGGTTCTCAAGTTGCGTGGTGAGCTTCTCCCGAAAACGGCCAAGCATATACCCACTTTAGACGAGCAGTTATTTGTTTAGCATAGAAATTTTATTGTTGCAGGAGCTGTCCTCTGCCATCCCGATGCCAGAACGGCTACCCAGAGCGCCGATTACGTGGAGACACCGGAGCAGATATTGCCAAGATCTACTTCTCATCTGCACAGGATGGAAGAGGAAATGGTTCTCAAGTTGCGTGGTGAGCTTCTCCCGAAAACGGACAAGCATATACGCACTTTAGAAGAGCAGGTATTTGTTTAGCATAGAAATTTTAATGTTGCAGGAGCTGTCCTCTGCCAACACGACGCTAGAACGGCTGCCCAGAGCGCCGATTAGGTGAAGACACCGGAGCAGATATTGCCAAGGGCTACTTTTCATCTGCACAGGATGGAAGAGGAAATGGTTCTCAAGTTGCGTGGTGAGCTTCTCCCGAAAACGGACAAGCATATACCCACATTAGAAGAGCAGGTATTCGTTTAGCATAGAAATTTTAATGTTGCAGGAGCTGTCCTCTGCCATCACGACGCGAGAACGGCTGCCCAGAGCGCTGATTACGAGGATACACCGGAGAAGAATCTGCCAAGAGCTACTTCTTATCTGCACATGATGGAAGAGGAAATGGTTCTCAAGTTGCGTGGTGAGCTTCTCAGGAGAACGGACAAGCATATAAGTACATTAGAAGAGCAAGTATTTGTTTAGAATAGATTTTTAATGTTGCAGGAGCTGTCCTCTGACATCACGACGCCAGAACGGCTGCCCAGAGCGCCGATTCCGTGGAGTGGAGACACCGGAGAAAATACTGCCAAGAGCTACTTCTCATCTGCAAAGGATGGATGAGGAAATGGTTCTCAAGTTGCGTGGTGGGCTTCTCCCGAAAACGGACAAGCATATACCCACTTTAGAAGAGCAGGTATTTATTTAGCATAGATTTTTAATGTTGCAGGAGCTATCCTCTGCCATCTCGACGCCAGAACGGCTGCCCAGAGCGCCGATTACGTGGAGACACCGGAGCAGATACTGCCAAGAGCTACTTCTCATCTGCACAGGATGGAAGAGGAAATGGTTCTCAAGTTGCGGGGTGAGCTTCTCCCGAAAACGGGCATGCATATACGCACTTTAGAAGAGCAGGTGTTTGTTTAGCATAGATTTTTAATGTTGCAGGAGCTGTCCTCTGCCATCACGACGCCAGAACGGCTGCCCAGAGCGCCGATTACGTGTAGTGGGATACCGGAGAAGATACTGCCAAGAGCTACTTCTTATCTGCACATAATGGAAGTGGAAATGCTCCTCAAGTTGCATGGTGAGCTACTCCTGAAAACGGACAAGCACATACCCACTTTAGAGGAGCAGGTATTTGTTTAGCATAGATTTTTTAATGTTGCAGAAGCTGTCCTCTGCCATCACGTCGCCAGAACAGCAGCCCAGAGCGCCGATTACGTGGAGACACCGGAGAAGATACTGCCAAAAGCTACTTCTCATCTGCACAGGATTGAAGAGGAAATAGTCCTCAAGTTGCGTGGTGAGCTTCTCCCGAAAACGGACAAGCATATACCCACTTTAGAAGAGCGGGTATTTGTTTAGCATAGAAATTTTAATGTTGCAGGAGCTGTCCTCTGCCATCACAACGCGAGAACGGCTGCCCAGAGCGCCGATTACGTGGAGACACCGAAGCAGATACTGCCAAGAGCTACTTCTCATCTGCACAGGATGGAAGAGGAAATGGTCCTCAATTTGCGTGGTGAGCTTCTCCCGAAAACGGACAAGCATATACGCACTTTAGAATAGCAAGAATTTGTTTAGCATACATTTTTCAATGTTGCAGGAGCTGTCCTCTGCCATCACGACGCCAGAACGGCTGCACAAGCCGCCGATTACGTGGAGACTCCGGAGAAGGTACTGGCAAGAGCTACTAATCATCTGCACAGGATGGAAGAAAAAATGGACCCCAAGTTGCGTGGTGAGCTTTTTCCGAAAACGAACAAGCATATACGCACTTTAGGTAAGCAGGTATTTGTTTAGCATAGATTTTTAATGTTGCAGGAGCTGTCCTCAGCCATCACGACGCCAGAACGGCTGCGCATAGCGCCGATTACGTGGATACACCGGAGAAGATTCTGCCAAGAGCTACTTCTCATCTGCACTGGATGGAAGAGGAAATGGTCCTCAAGTTGCGTGGTGAGCTTCTCCCGAAAACGGACAAGCATATACGCACTTTAGTAGAGCAGGTATTTGTTTAGCATAGATTTTTAATGTTGCAGGAGCTGTCCTCTGCCATCACGACGCCAGAACGGCCGGCTGCCCAGAGCGCCGATTACGTGGAGGCACCGGAGAAGATACTGCCAAGGGCTACTTCTCATCTGCACAGGATTGAAGAGGAAATGGTCCTTAAACTGCGTGGTGAGCTTCTCCCGACAACGGACAAGCATATACCCACTTTAGAAGAGCAAGTATTTGTTTTGCATAGAAATTTTATTGTTGCAGGAGCTGTCCTCTGCCATCACAATGCGAGAACGGCTGCCCAGAGCGCCGATTACGTGGAGACACCGGAGCAGATACTGCCAAGAGCTACTTCTCATCTGCACAGGATGGAAGAGGAAATGGTTCTCAAGTTGCGTGGTGAGCTTCTCCCGAAAACGGACAAGCATATACGCACTTTAGAGGAGCAAGTATTTTGTTTAGAATAAATTTTTAATGTTGCAGGAGCTCTCCTCTGCCATCACGACGTCAGAACGGCTGCACAGAGCGCCGATTACGTGAAGTGGGACACCGGAGAAAATACTGCCAACAGCTACCTCTCATCTGCACAGGATGGAAGAGGAAATGGTCCTCAAGTTGCGTGGTGAGCTTCTCCCGACAACGGACCAGCATATACCCACTTTAGAAGAGCAGGTATTTGTTTTGCATAGAAATTTTAATGTTGCAGGAGCTGTCCTCTGCCATCACGACGCGAGAACGGCTGCCCAGAGCGCCGATTACGTGGAGACACATGGGCAGATAGTGCCAAGAGCTACTTCTCATCTGCACAGGATGGAAGAGGAAATGGTCCTCAAGTTGCGTGGTGAGCTTCTCAGGAAAACGGACAAGCATATATGCACATTAGAAGTGCAAGTATTTGTTTAGAATAGATTTTAAATGTGGCAGGAGCTGTACTCTCCCATCACGACGCCAGAACGGCTGCCCAGAGCGCCGAATGCGTGGAGTGGAGACACCGGAGAAAATACTGCCAAGAGCTACTTCTCAACTGCACAGGATGGAAGAGGAAATGGTTCTCAAGTTGCGTGGTGAGCTTCTCAGGAAAACGGACAAGCATATATGCACATTAGAAGTGCAAGTATTTGTTTAGAATAGATTTTAAATGTGGCAGGAGCTGTACTCTCCCATCACGACGCCAGAACGGCTGCCCAGAGCGCCGATTACGTGAAGTGGGACACCGGAGAAAATACTGCCAAGAGCTACTTCTCATCTGCACAGGATGGAAGAGGAAATGGTCCTCAAGTAGCGTGGTGAGCTACTCCCGAAAACGGACAAGCATATACCCACTTTAGAAGAGCAGGTATTTGTTTAGCATAGAAATTTTAATGTTGCAGGTGCTGTCCTCTGCCATCAAGACCCCAGAACGGCTGCCCTGAGCGCCGATTACGTGGAGACACCGTAGAAGATACTGCCAAGGGCTACTTCTCATCTGCACAGGATGGAAGAGGAAATGGTCCACAAGTTGCGTAATGAGCTACTCCCGACAACGAACAAGCATATACCCACTTTAGAAGAGCAGGTATTTGTTTAGCATCGAAATGTTAATGTTGCAGTAGCTTCCCTCTGCCATCACGACGCGAGAACGGCTGCCCAGAGCGCCGATTACGTGGATACACCGGAGAAGATCCTGCCAAGAGCCACTTGTCATCTGCACAGGATGGAAGAGGAAATGGTCAACAAGTTGCGTGGAGTGCTTCTCCCGAAAACGCAAAACCATTTACGCACTTTAGGAGAGTTTCCATATGTTTAGCATAGATTTCTTTTGTTGCAGGAGTTGTCCTCTGCCATCAAGACGCCAGAACGGCTGCCCAGAGCGTCGATTACGCGGTGACACCGGAGAAGGTACTGCCAAGAGCTACGTCTCATCTGCACAGGATGGGAGAGGAAATGGTCCTCAAGTAGCATGGTGAGCTTCTCCCGAAAACGGACAAGCATATACGCACTTTAGAAGAGCAGGGTTTTTTAATGTCGCAGTAGTTGTCCTCTGCCATAACGACGCCAGAATGGCTTCCCAGATCACGGATTCCGTGGAGACACCGGAAAAGATAATGCCAAGAGCTACTTCTCATCTGCACAGGATGGAAGACGAAGTGGTCCCCAAGTTGCGTGGTGAGCTTCTCCCGAAAACAGACAAGCATATACGCACTTTAGAAGAGCAGGTATTTGTTTAGCATAGAAATTTTAATGTTGCAGGAGCTGTCCTCTGCCATCACGACGCCAGAACGGCTTCCCAGAGTGCCCATTACGTGGAGTGGGACACCGGAGAAAATACTGCCAAGAGCTACTTCTCATCTGCACAGGATGGAAGAGGATATGATCCTCAAGTTGCGTGGTGAGCTTCTCCCGAACATAGACATGCACATGTTTTTAATGTTGCAGGAGCTGTCCTCTGCCATCACGACGCCAGAACGGCTGCACAGAGCGCCGATTACGTGAAGTGGGACACCGGAGAAAATGCTACCAAGAGCTACTTCTCATCTGCACAGGATGGAAGAGGAAATGGTCCTCAAGTTGCGTAGTGAGCTACTCCCGAAAACGGACAAGCATATATCCACTTTAGAAGTGCAGGTATTTGTTTAGCATAGAAATTTTAATGTTGCAGGAGCTGTCCGCTGCCATCACGACGCCAGAACGGCTGCCCTGAGCGCCGATTACGTGGAGACACCGGAGAAGATACTGCCAAGGGCTACTTCTCATCTGCACAGGATGGAAGAGGAAATGATCCACAAGTTGCGTAATGAGCTTCTCCCGACAACGGACAAGCATATATCCACTTTAGAAGTGCAGGTATTTGTTTAGCATAGAAATTTTAATGTTGCAGGAGCTGTCCTCTGCCATCACGACGCCAGAACGTCTGCCCAGAGCGCCGATTACGTGGATACAACGGAGAAGATTCTGCCAAAAGCTACTTCTCATCTGCACAGGATGGAAGAGGAAATGGCCCTCAAGTTGCGTGGTGACCTTCTCCCGAAAACGGACAGGCATATACCCACTTTAGAAGAGCAAGTATTTGTTTAGCATAGAAATTTTAATGTTGCAGGAGCTGTCGTCTTATATCACGACGTCAGAACGGCTGTCCAGAGCGACGATTACGTGGAGACACCGGAGCAGATACTGCCAAGAGCTACTTCTCATCTGCACAGGATGGAAGAGGAAATGATTCTCAAGTTGCGTGGTGAGCTACTCCCGAAAACGGACAAGCATATACGCACTTTAGAGGAGCCACTATTTGTTTAGAATAGATTTTAAATGTTGCAGGAGCTGTACTCTGCCATCTCGACGCCAGAACGGCTTCCCAGAGTGCCGATTACGTGGAGTGGGACACCGGAGAAAATACTGCCAAGAGCTACTACTCATCTGCACAGGATGGAAGAGGATATGATCCTCAAGTTGCGTGGTGAGCTTCTCACGAACACAGACATGCATATACGCACTTTAGAAGAGCAGGTATCTGCCATCACGACGCCAGAACGGCTGCCCAGAATGCCGATTTCGTGGAGACACCGGAGAAGATAATGCCAAGAGATACTTCTCATCTGCACAGGATGGAGGACGAAGTGGTCCTCAAGTTGCGTGGTGAGCTTCTCCCGACAACGGGCAAGCATATACCCACTTTAGAAGTGCAGGTACTTGTTTAGCATACAAATTTTAATGTTGTAGGAGCTGTCCTCTGCCATCACGACGCCAGAACGGCTGCCCAGAACGCCGATTTCGTGGAGTGGGACACCGGAGAATATACTGCCAAGAGATACTTCTCATTTGCACAGGATGGAAGAGGAAATGGTCCTCAAGTTGCGTGGTGAGCTTCTCCCGAAAACGGACAAGCATATACCCACTTTAGAAGAGCAGGTATTTGTTTAGCATAGAAATTTTAATGTTGCAGGAGCTGTCCTCTGCCATCACGACGCCAGAACGGCTGCCCAGAATGCCGATTTCGTGGAGACACCGGAGAAGATAATGCCAAGAGATACTTCTCATCTGCACAGGATGGAGGACGAAGTGGTCCTCAAGTTGCGTGGTGAGCTTCTCCCGACAACGGGCAAGCATATACCCACTTTAGAAGTGCAGGTACTTGTTTAGCATACAAATTTTAATGTTGTAGGAGCTGTCCTCTGCCATCACGACGCCAGAACGGCTGCCCAGAACGCCGATTTCGTGGAGACACCGGAGACGATACTGCCAAGAGATACTGCTCACCTGCACAGGATGGAAGACGAAGTGGACCACAAGTTGCGTGGTGAGCTTCTCCCGACAACGGACAAACATATACCCACTTTAGAAGAGCAGGTATTTGTTTGGCATAGAATCTTTAATGTTGCAGGAGCTGTCCTCTGCCATCACGACGCCAGAACGGCTGCCCAGAGCGCCGATTACGTGGAGACACCGGAGAAGATACTGCCAAGAGCTACGTCTCATCTGCACAGGATGGGAGAGGAAATGGTTCTCAAGTTGCGTGGTGAGCTTCTCCCGAAAACAGACAAGCATATACGCACTTTAGAAAAGCAGGTATTTGTTCAGCATAGAAATTTTAATGTTGCAGGAGCTGTCCTCTGCCATCACGACGCCAGAACGGCTGCCCAGAGCGCCGATTACGTGGAGTGGAGACACCGGAGAAAATAATGCCAAGAGCTACTTCTCATCTGCACAGGATGGAAGTGGAAATGGTCCTCAACTTGCGTGGTGAGCTTCTCCCGAAAACGGACAAGCATATACCCACTTTAGAAGTGCAGGTACTTGTTTTGCATTGAAATTTTAATGTTGCAGGAGCTGTCCTGTGCCATCACGACGCCAGAACGGCTGCCCAGAGCGCCGATTACGTGGAGACACCGGAGAAGATACTGCCAAGAGCTACGTCTCATCTGCACAGGATGGGAGAGGAAATGGTCCTCAAGTAGCGTGGTGAGCTTCTCCCGAAAACGGACAAGCATATACGCACTTTAGGAGAGCAGGTACTTCTTTAGCATAGATTTTTTAATGTTGCAGGAGCTGTCCTCTGCCATCACGACGCCAGAACGGCTGCCCAGAGCGCCGATTACGTGGAGACACCGGAGAAGATCCTGCCAAGAGCCACTTGTCATCTGCACAGGATGGAAGAGGAAATGGTCAACAAGTTGCGTGGAGTGCTTCTCCCGAAAACGCAAAACCATTTACGCCCTTTAGGAGAGTTTCCATATGTTTAGCATAGATTTCTTTTGTTGCAGGAGTTGTCCTCTGCCATTACGACGCCAGAACGTCTTCCCAGACCGCTGATTACATGGAGACACCGGAGAAGATACTCACAAGAGCTACATCGTATCTGTACAGGATGGAAGAGAAAATGGTCCTCAAGTTTCGTGGTGAGCTTCTCCCGAAAACGGACAAGCATATACGCACTTTAGAAGAGCAGGTTTTTTTAATGTCTTAGTAGTTGTCCTCTGCCATTACGACGCCAGAATGGCTTCCCAGAGCACGGATTCCGTGGAGACACCGGAGAAGATACTGCCAAGAGGTACTTGTCATCTGCACAGGATGGAAGATGAAATGGTCCTCAAGTTGCGTGGTGAGCTTCTCCCGAAAACGAACAAGCATATACGCACTTTAGAAGAGCAGGTACTTCTTTAGCATAAATTTTTTATTGTTGCAGGAGCTTTCCACTGCCAACACGACGCCAGAACGGCTGCCCAGAGCGCCGATTACGTGGAGACACCGGAGAAGATACTGCCAAGAGCTACTTCTCATTTGCACAGGATGGAAGAGGAAATGGTCCTCAAGTTGCGTGGTTAGCTTCTCTCGAAAACGGACAGGCATATACCCACTTTAGAAGAGCAGGTATTTGTTTAGCATAGATTTTTTAATGTCGCAGGAGTTGACCTATGCCATTACGACGCCAGAACGGCTGCCCAGTGCGCCGATTACGTGGAGACACCGGAGAAGATACTGCCAAGAGCTACTTCTCATTTAAACAGGATGGAAGAGGAAATGGCTTTCAAGTTTCGTGGTGAGCTTCTCCCGAAGACGGACAAGCATTTAAGCACTTTAGAAGAGCAGGTAGTTCTTTAGCATAAATTTTTTAATGTTGCAGGGGCTGTCCTCTGCCATCATCACGCCAAGAACGGCTGCCCAGAGCGCCGATTACGTGGAGTGGGACACCGGAGAAAATACTGCCCAGAGCTACTTCTCATTTGCACAGGATGGAATAGGAAATGGTCCTCAAGTAGCGTGGTGAGCTTCTCCCGAAAACGGACAAGCATATACGCACTTTAGAAGAGCAGGTACTTCTTTAGCATAGATTTTTTAATGTTGCAGGAGCTGTCCTGTGCCATCACGACGCCAGAACGGCTGCCCTGAGCGCCGATTACGTGGAGACACCGGAGAAGATCCTGCCATGAGCCACTTGTCATCTGCACAGGATGGAAGAGGAAATGGTCAACAAGTTGCGTGGAGTGCTTCTCCCGAAAACGCAAAAACATTTACGCACTTTAGGAGAGTTTCCATATGTTTAGCATAGATTTCTTTTGTTGCAGGAGTTGTCCTCTGCCATCAAGACGCCAGAACGGCTGCCCAGAGCGTCGATTACGCGGAGACACCGGAGAAGGTACTGCCAAGAGCTACTTTTGATCTGCACAGGATGGAAGAGGAAATGGTCCTCAAGTTGCGTGGTGAGCTTCTCCCGAAAACGGACAATCATATACCCACTTCAGAAGAGCAGGTTTTTGCTTAGCATAGGTTTTTTAATGTTGCAGTGGGAGTCCTCTGCCATTACGACGCCGGAACGGCTTCCCAGACCGCTGATTACGTGGAGACACCGGAGAAGATACTCACAAGAGCTACATCTTATCTGTACAGGATGGAAGAGAAAATGGTCCTCAAGTTTCGTGGTGAGCTTCTCCCGAAAACGGACAAGCATATACGCACTTTAGAAGAGCAGGTATTTGTTTAGCATAGAATTTTTAATGTCGCAGTAGTTGTCCTCTGCCATTACGACGCCAGAATGGCTTCCCAAAGCGCGGATACCGTGGAGACACCGGAGAAGATACTGCCAAGAGGTACTTGTCATCTGCACAGGATGGAAGATGAAATGGTCCTCAAGTTGCGTGGTGAGCTTCTCCCGAAAACGAACAAGCATATACGCACTTTAGAAGAGCAGGTACTTCTTTAGCATAAATTTTTTATTGTTGCAGGAGCTTTCCACTGCCAACACGACGCCAGAACGGCTGCCCAGACCGCCGATTAGTTGGAGATACCGGAGAAGATACTGCCAAGAGCTACGTCTCATCTGCACAGGATGGAAGACAAAATGGCCCTTAAGTTGCGTGGTGAGCATCTCCCGAAAACGGACAAGCATATACGCACTTTAGAAGAGCAGGTATTTGTTTAGCATAGATCTTTTAATTTCGCAGGAGTTGACCTATGCCATTACGACGCCAGAACGGTTGCCCAGAGCGCCGATTACGTGGAGTGGGACACCGGATAAAATACTGCCAAGAGCTACTTCTCATCTGCACAGGATGGAATAGGAAATGGTCCTCAAGATGCGTGGTGAGCTTCTCCCGAAAACGGAGAAGCATGTACGCACGTTAGAAGAGCAGGTATTTCTTTAGCATAGATTTTTTAATCTTGCAGGAGCTGTCCTCTGCCATCACGACGCCAGAACGGCTGCCCAGAGCGCCGATTACGTGGAGACACTGGAGAAGTTACTGCCTAGAGCTGCTTCTCATCTGCACAAAATGGAAGATGAAATGGTCCTCAAGTTGCATGGTGAGCTTCTCCCGATAACGGACAAGCATGTACCCACTTTAGAAGAGCAAGTATTTGTTTAGCATACATTTTTTAATGTCGCATGAGCTGTCCTCTGCCATCACGACGCCAGAACGGCTGCCCAGAGCGCCGATTACGTGGAGACACCGGAAAAGATACTGCCAAGAGCTACCTTTCATCGGCACAGGACGGAAGAGTAAATGGTCCTCAAGTTACGTGGTGAGCTTCTCTCGAAAACGGACAAGCATATACGCACTTTACAAGAGCAGGTAGTAATTTAGCATAAATTTCTGAATGTTGCAGGAGCTGTCCTCTGCCATCACGACGCCAGAACGGCTGGAAAGAGCGCCGATTACGTGGAGACACCGGAGAAGATACCACCAAGAGCTACTTCTCATCTGCACAGGATGGAAGAGGATATGGTCAAAAAATATTGGGGTGCTTCTCCCGAAAACGCAAAATCAAGTACAGACTTTAGGAGAGCATCTATATGTTTAGCATATATTTTATGTCGTTGCAGGAGCTGTCCTCTGCCATCACGACGTCAGAACGGCTGCCCAGAGCGCCTATTACGTTGAGCCACCGGAGAAGACACTGCCAACAGCTACTTCTGATCTGCACAGGATGGAAGAGAAAATGGTCCTCAAGTTGCGTGGTGAGCTTCTCGCGAAAACGGACAAGCATATACGCACTTTAGAAGAGCAGGTAGTTATTTAGCATAGATTTTTTAATGTCGCATGAGCTGTCCTCTGCCATCACGACGCCAGAACGGCTGCCCAGAGCGCCGATTACGTGGAGACACCGGAGACGATACTGCCAAGAGATACTGCTCATCTGCACAGGATGGAAGACGAAGTGGACCACAAGTTGCGTGGTGAGCTTCTCCCGACAACGGACAAGCATATACCCACTTTAGAAGAGCAGGTATTTGTTTGGCATAGAATCTTTAATGTTGCAGGAGCTGTCCTCTGCCATCACGACGCCAGAACGGCTGCCCAGAGCGCCGATTACGTGGAGACACCGGAGAAGATACTGCCAAGAGCTACGACTCATCTGCACAGGATGGAGGACGAAGTGGTCCTCAAGTTGCGTGGTGAGCTTCTCTCGACAACGGGCAAGCATATACCGACTTTAGAAGAGCAGGTATTTGTTTAGCATAGAAATTTTAATGTTGCAGGAGCTGTCCTCTGCCATCACGACGACAGAACGGCTGCCCAGAGCACCGATTACGTGGAGACACCGGAGAAGATACTGCCAAGAGCTACGTCTCATCTGCACAGGATGGGAGAGGAAATGGTTCTCAAGTTGCGTGGTGAGCTTCTCCCGAAAACAGACAAGCATATACGCACTTTAGAAAAGCAGGTATTTGTTCAGCATAGAAATTTTAATGTTGCAGGAGCTGTCCTCTGCCATCACGACGCCAGAACGGCTGCCCAGAGCGCCGATTACGTGGAGACACCGGAGAAGATACTGCCAAGAGCTACGTCTCATCTGCACTGGATGGGAGAGGAAATGGTCCCCAAGTAGCGTGGTGAGCTTCTCCCGAAAACGGACAAGCATATACGCACTTTAGGAGAGCAGGTACTTCTTTAGCATAGATTTTTTAATGTTGCAGGAGCTGTCCTCTGCCATCACGACGCCAGAACGGCTGCCCAGAGCGCCGATTACGTGGAGACACCGGAGAAGATCCGGCCAAGAGCCACTTGTCATCTGCACAGGATGGAAGAGGAAATGGTCAACAAGTTGCGTGGAGTGCTTCTCCCGAAAACGCAAAACCATTTACGCACTTTAGGAGAGTTTCCATATGTTTAGCATAGATTTCTTTTGTTGCAGGAGTTGTCCTCTGCCATCAAGACGCCAGAACGGCTGCCCAGAGCGTCGATTACGCGGAGACACCGGAGAAGGTACTGCCAAGAGCTACTTTTGATCTGCACAGGATGGAAGAGGAAATGGTCCTCAAGTTGCGTGGTGAGCTTCTCCCGAAAACGGACAATCATATACCCACTTCAGAAGAGCAGGTTTTTGCTTAGCATAGGTTTTTTAATGTTGCAGGGGGAGTCCTCTGCCATTACGACGCCGGAACGGCTTCCCAGACCGCTGATTACGTGGAGACACCGGAGAAGATACTCACAAGAGCTACATCTTATCTGTACAGGATGGAAGAGAAAATGGTCCTCAAGTTTCGTGGTGAGCTTCTCCCGAAAACGGACAAGCATATACGCACTTTAGAAGAGCAGGTATTTGTTTAGCATAGAATTTTTAATGTCGCAGTAGTTGTCCTCTGCCATTACGACGCCAGAATGGCTTCCCAAAGCGCGGATACCGTGGAGACACCGGAGAAGATACTGCCAAGAGGTACTTGTCATCTGCACAGGATGGAAGATGAAATGGTCCTCAAGTTGCGTGGTGAGCTTCTCCCGAAAACGAACAAGCATATACGCACATTAGAAGAGCAGGTACTTCTTTAGCATAAATTTTTTATTGTTGCAGGAGCTTTCCTCTGCCAACACGACGCCAGAACGTCTGCCCAGACCGCCGATTAGTTGGAGATACCGGAGAAGATACTGCCAAGAGCTACGTCTCATCTGCACAGGATGGAAGACAAAATGGTCCTTAAGTTGCGTGGTGAGCATCTCCCGAAAACGGACAAGCATATACGCACTTTAGAAGAGCAGGTATTTGTTTAGCATAGATCTTTTAATGTCGCAGGAGTTGACCTATGCCATTACGACGCCAGAACGGTTGCCCAGAGCGCCGATTACGTGGAGACACCGGAGAAGTTACTGCCAAGAGCTACTTCTCATCTGCACAGGATGGAAGAGGAAATGGCTTTCAAGTTGCGTGGTGAGCTTCTCCCGAAAACGGACAAGCATTTTAGCACTTTAGAAGAGCAGGTAGTTCTTAACATAAATTTTTTAATGTCGCAGTAGTTGTCCTCTGCCATTACGACGCCAGAATGGCTTCCCAAAGCGCGGATACCGTGGAGACACCGGAGAAGATACTGCCAAGAGCTACTTCTCATTTGCACAGGATGGAAGAGGAAATGGCTTTCAAGTTTCGTGGTGAGCTTCTCCCGAAGACGGACAAGCATTTAAGCACTTTAGAAGAGCAGGTAGTTCTTTAGCATAAATTTTTTAATGTTGCAGGGGCTGTCCTCTGCCATCATCACGCCAAGAACGGCTGCCCAGAGCGCCGATTACGTGGAGTGGGACACCGGAGAAAATACTGCCCAGAGCTACTTCTCATTTGCACAGGATGGAATAGGAAATGGTCCTCAAGTAGCGTGGTGAGCTTCTCCCGAAAACGGACAAGCATATACGCACTTTAGAAGAGCAGGTACTTCTTTAGCATAGATTTTTTAATCTTGCAGGAGCTGTCCTCTGCCATCACGACGCCAGAACGGCTGCCCAGAGCGCCGATTACGTGGAGACACTGGAGAAGTTACTGCCTAGAGCTGCTTCTCATCTGCACAAAATGGAAGATGAAATGGTCCTCAAGTTGCATGGTGAGCTTCTCCCGATAACGGACAAGCATGTACCCACTTTAGAAGAGCAAGTATTTGTTTAGCATACATTTTTTAATGTCGCATGAGCTGTCCTCTGCCATCACGACGCCAGAACGGCTGCCCAGAGCGCCGATTACGTGGAGACACCGGAAAAGATACTGCCAAGAGCTACCTTTCATCGGCACAGGACGGAAGAGTAAATGGTCCTCAAGTTACGTGGTGAGCTTCTCTCGAAAACGGACAAGCATATACGCACTTTACAAGAGCAGGTAGTAATTTAGCATAAATTTCTGAATGTTGCAGGAGCTGTCCTCTGCCATCACGACGCCAGAACGGCTGGAAAGAGCGCCGATTACGTGGAGACACCGGAGAAGATACCACCAAGAGCTACTTCTCATCTGCACAGGATGGAAGAGGATATGGTCAAAAAATATTGGGGTGCTTCTCCCGAAAACGCAAAATCAAGTACAGACTTTAGGAGAGCATCTATATGTTTAGCATATATTTTATGTCGTTGCAGGAGCTGTCCTCTGCCATCACGACGTCAGAACGGCTGCCCAGAGCGCCGATTACGTGGAGTGGGACACCGGAGAAAATACTGCCCAGAGCTACTTCTCATTTGCACAGGATGGAATAGGAAATGGTCCTCAAGTAGCGTGGTGAGCTTCTCCCGAAAACGGACAAGCATATACGCACTTTAGAAGAGCAGGTACTTCTTTAGCATAGATTTTTTAATGTTGCAGGAGCTGTCCTGTGCCATCACGACGCCAGAACGGCTGCCCTGAGCGCCGATTACGTGGAGACACCGGAGAAGATCCTGCCATGAGCCACTTGTCATCTGCACAGGATGGAAGAGGAAATGGTCAACAAGTTGCGTGGAGTGCTTCTCCCGAAAACGCAAAAACATTTACGCACTTTAGGAGAGTTTCCATATGTTTAGCATAGATTTCTTTTGTTGCAGGAGTTGTCCTCTGCCATCAAGACGCCAGAACGGCTGCCCAGAGCGTCGATTACGCGGAGACACCGGAGAAGGTACTGCCAAGAGCTACTTTTGATCTGCACAGGATGGAAGAGGAAATGGTCCTCAAGTTGCGTGGTGAGCTTCTCCCGAAAACGGACAATCATATACCCACTTCAGAAGAGCAGGTTTTTGCTTAGCATAGGTTTTTTAATGTTGCAGTGGGAGTCCTCTGCCATTACGACGCCGGAACGGCTTCCCAGACCGCTGATTACGTGGAGACACCGGAGAAGATACTCACAAGAGCTACATCTTATCTGTACAGGATGGAAGAGAAAATGGTCCTCAAGTTTCGTGGTGAGCTTCTCCCGAAAACGGACAAGCATATACGCACTGTAGAAGAGCAGGTATTTGTTTAGCATAGAATTTTTAATGTCGCAGTAGTTGTCCTCTGCCATTACGACGCCAGAATGGCTTCCCAAAGCGCGGATACCGTGGAGACACCGGAGAAGATACTGCCAAGAGGTACTTGTCATCTGCACAGGATGGAAGATGAAATGGTCCTCAAGTTGCGTGGTGAGCTTCTCCCGAAAACGAACAAGCATATACGCACTTTAGAAGAGCAGGTACTTCTTTAGCATAAATTTTTTATTGTTGCAGGAGCTTTCCACTGCCAACACGACGCCAGAACGGCTGCCCAGACCGCCGATTAGTTGGAGATACCGGAGAAGATACTGCCAAGAGCTACGTCTCATCTGCACAGGATGGAAGACAAAATGGCCCTTAAGTTGCGTGGTGAGCATCTCCCGAAAACGGACAAGCATATACGCACTTTAGAAGAGCAGGTATTTGTTTAGCATAGATCTTTTAATTTCGCAGGAGTTGACCTATGCCATTACGACGCCAGAACGGTTGCCCAGAGCGCCGATTACGTGGAGTGGGACACCGGATAAAATACTGCCAAGAGCTACTTCTCATCTGCACAGGATGGAATAGGAAATGGTCCTCAAGATGCGTGGTGAGCTTCTCCCGAAAACGGAGAAGCATGTACGCACGTTAGAAGAGCAGGTATTTCTTTAGCATAGATTTTTTAATCTTGCAGGAGCTGTCCTCTGCCATCACGACGCCAGAACGGCTGCCCAGAGCGCCGATTACGTGGAGACACTGGAGAAGTTACTGCCTAGAGCTGCTTCTCATCTGCACAAAATGGAAGATGAAATGGTCCTCAAGTTGCATGGTGAGCTTCTCCCGATAACGGACAAGCATGTACCCACTTTAGAAGAGCAAGTATTTGTTTAGCATACATTTTTTAATGTCGCATGAGCTGTCCTCTGCCATCACGACGCCAGAACGGCTGCCCAGAGCGCCGATTACGTGGAGACACCGGAAAAGATACTGCCAAGAGCTACCTTTCATCGGCACAGGACGGAAGAGTAAATGGTCCTCAAGTTACGTGGTGAGCTTCTCTCGAAAACGGACAAGCATATACGCACTTTACAAGAGCAGGTAGTAATTTAGCATAAATTTCTGAATGTTGCAGGAGCTGTCCTCTGCCATCACGACGCCAGAACGGCTGGAAAGAGCGCCGATTACGTGGAGACACCGGAGAAGATACCACCAAGAGCTACTTCTCATCTGCACAGGATGGAAGAGGATATGGTCAAAAAATATTGGGGTGCTTCTCCCGAAAACGCAAAATCAAGTACAGACTTTAGGAGAGCATCTATATGTTTAGCATATATTTTATGTCGTTGCAGGAGCTGTCCTCTGCCATCACGACGTCAGAACGGCTGCCCAGAGCGCCTATTACGTTGAGCCACCGGAGAAGACACTGCCAACAGCTACTTCTGATCTGCACAGGATGGAAGAGAAAATGGTCCTCAAGTTGCGTGGTGAGCTTCTCGCGAAAACGGACAAGCATATACGCACTTTAGAAGAGCAGGTAGTTATTTAGCATAGATTTTTTAATGTCGCATGAGCTGTCCTCTGCCATCACGACGCCAGAACGGCTGCCCAGAGCGCCGATTACGTGGAGACACCGGAGACGATACTGCCAAGAGATACTGCTCATCTGCACAGGATGGAAGACGAAGTGGACCACAAGTTGCGTGGTGAGCTTCTCCCGACAACGGACAAGCATATACCCACTTTAGAAGAGCAGGTATTTGTTTGGCATAGAATCTTTAATGTTGCAGGAGCTGTCCTCTGCCATCACGACGCCAGAACGGCTGCCCAGAGCGCCGATTACGTGGAGACACCGGAGAAGATACTGCCAAGAGCTACGACTCATCTGCACAGGATGGAGGACGAAGTGGTCCTCAAGTTGCGTGGTGAGCTTCTCTCGACAACGGGCAAGCATATACCGACTTTAGAAGAGCAGGTATTTGTTTAGCATAGAAATTTTAATGTTGCAGGAGCTGTCCTCTGCCATCACGACGACAGAACGGCTGCCCAGAGCACCGATTACGTGGAGACACCGGAGAAGATACTGCCAAGAGCTACGTCTCATCTGCACAGGATGGGAGAGGAAATGGTTCTCAAGTTGCGTGGTGAGCTTCTCCCGAAAACAGACAAGCATATACGCACTTTAGAAAAGCAGGTATTTGTTCAGCATAGAAATTTTAATGTTGCAGGAGCTGTCCTCTGCCATCACGACGCCAGAACGGCTGCCCAGAGCGCCGATTACGTGGAGACACCGGAGAAGATACTGCCAAGAGCTACGTCTCATCTGCACTGGATGGGAGAGGAAATGGTCCTCAAGTAGCGTGGTGAGCTTCTCCCGAAAACGGACAAGCATATACGCACTTTAGGAGAGCAGGTACTTCTTTAGCATAGATTTTTTAATGTTGCAGGAGCTGTCCTCTGCCATCACGACGCCAGAACGGCTGCCCAGAGCGCCGATTACGTGGAGACACCGGAGAAGATCCGGCCAAGAGCCACTTGTCATCTGCACAGGATGGAAGAGGAAATGGTCAACAAGTTGCGTGGAGTGCTTCTCCCGAAAACGCAAAACCATTTACGCACTTTAGGAGAGTTTCCATATGTTTAGCATAGATTTCTTTTGTTGCAGGAGTTGTCCTCTGCCATCAAGACGCCAGAACGGCTGCCCAGAGCGTCGATTACGCGGAGACACCGGAGAAGGTACTGCCAAGAGCTACTTTTGATCTGCACAGGATGGAAGAGGAAATGGTCCTCAAGTTGCGTGGTGAGCTTCTCCCGAAAACGGACAATCATATACCCACTTCAGAAGAGCAGGTTTTTGCTTAGCATAGGTTTTTTAATGTTGCAGGGGGAGTCCTCTGCCATTACGACGCCGGAACGGCTTCCCAGACCGCTGATTACGTGGAGACACCGGAGAAGATACTCACAAGAGCTACATCTTATCTGTACAGGATGGAAGAGAAAATGGTCCTCAAGTTTCGTGGTGAGCTTCTCCCGAAAACGGACAAGCATATACGCACTTTAGAAGAGCAGGTATTTGTTTAGCATAGAATTTTTAATGTCGCAGTAGTTGTCCTCTGCCATTACGACGCCAGAATGGCTTCCCAAAGCGCGGATACCGTGGAGACACCGGAGAAGATACTGCCAAGAGGTACTTGTCATCTGCACAGGATGGAAGATGAAATGGTCCTCAAGTTGCGTGGTGAGCTTCTCCCGAAAACGAACAAGCATATACGCACATTAGAAGAGCAGGTACTTCTTTAGCATAAATTTTTTATTGTTGCAGGAGCTTTCCTCTGCCAACACGACGCCAGAACGTCTGCCCAGACCGCCGATTAGTTGGAGATACCGGAGAAGATACTGCCAAGAGCTACGTCTCATCTGCACAGGATGGAAGACAAAATGGTCCTTAAGTTGCGTGGTGAGCATCTCCCGAAAACGGACAAGCATATACGCACTTTAGAAGAGCAGGTATTTGTTTAGCATAGATCTTTTAATGTCGCAGGAGTTGACCTATGCCATTACGACGCCAGAACGGTTGCCCAGAGCGCCGATTACGTGGAGACACCGGAGAAGTTACTGCCAAGAGCTACTTCTCATCTGCACAGGATGGAAGAGGAAATGGCTTTCAAGTTGCGTGGTGAGCTTCTCCCGAAAACGGACAAGCATTTTAGCACTTTAGAAGAGCAGGTAGTTCTTAACATAAATTTTTTAATGTTGCAGAGGCTGTCCTCTGCCATCATCACGCCAAGAACGGCTGCCCAGAGCGCCGATTACGTGGAGTGGGACACCGGAGAAAATACTGCCAAGAGCTACTTCTCATCTGCACAGGATGGAATAGGAAATGGTCCTCAAGATGCGTGGTGAGCTTCTCCCGAAAACGGAGAAGCATGTACGCACGTTAGAAGAGCAGGTACTTCTTTAGCATAGATTTTTTAATCTTGCAGGAGCTGTCCTCTGCCATCACGACGCCAGAACGGCTGCCCAGAGCGCCGATTACGTGGAGACACCGGAGAAGTTACTGCCTAGAGCTGCTTCTCATCTGCACAAAATGGAAGATGAAATGGTCCTCAAGTTGCATGGTGAGCTTCTCCCGATAACGGACAAGCATGTACGCACTTTACAAGAGCAGGTAGTAATTTAGCATAAATTTCTGAATGTTGCAGGAGCTGTCCTCTGCCATCACGACGCCAGAACGGCTGGAAAGAGCGCCGATTACGTGGAGACACCGGAGAAGATACCACCAAGAGCTACTTCTCATCTGCACAGGATGGAAGAGGAAAAGGTCCTCAAATTGAGTGGTGAGCTTCTCCAGAAAACGGACAAGCATATACGCACTCTAGAAAAGCAGGTAGTTCTTTAGCTTAGTTTTCTTAATGTTCTCGAGCTGCCCTCTGCCATCACGACGCCAGAACAGCTGGCCAGAGCGCCGATTACGTGGAGACAGCGGAGAAGATACTGCCAACAGCTTCTTCTCATCTGCACAGGATGGAAGAGAAAATGGTCCTCAAGTTGCGTGGTGAGCTTCTCCCGAAAACGGACAAGCATATACGCACTTTAGAAGAGCAGGTATTTGTTTAGCATAGATTTTTTAATGTCGCAGTAGTTGTCGTCTGCCATTATGACGCCAGAATGGCTTCCCAGAGCGCGGATTCCGTGGAGACACCGGAGAAGATACTGCCAAAAGGTACTTGTCATCTGCACAGGATGGAAGAGGAAATGGTCAACAAGTTGCGTGGAATGCTTCTCCCGAAAACGCAAAACCATGTACGCACTTTAGGAGAGCATCTATATGTTTAGCATAGATTTTTTGTTGTTGCAGGAGCTGTCCTCTGCCATCACGACACCAGAACGCCTTCCCAGAGCGCCGATTACGTGGAGACACTTGAGAAGATACTGCCAAGAGCTACTTCTCATCTGCACAGGATGGAAGTGGAAATGGTCCTCAAGTTGTGTGGTGAGCTTCTCCAGAAAACGGACGAGCATGTACCCACTTTAGAAGAGCAGGTATTTTTTTGGCATACATTTTTTAATGTCGCAGGAGCTGTCCTCTGCCATCACGACGCCGGAATGGCTGCCCAGAGCGCCGATTACGTGGAACCACCGGAGAAGATACTGCCAAGAGCTACTTCTCATCTGCACAGGATGGAAGATGAAATGGTCCTCAAGTTGCGTGGTGAGCTTCTCCCGAAAACGAACAAGCATATACGCACTTTAGATCAGCAGGTACTGCTTTAGCATAAATTTTTTATTGTTGCAGGAGCTTTCCTCTGCCAACACGACGCCCTAACGGCTGCCCAGAGCGCCGATTACGTGGAGACACCGGAGAAGATACTCCCAAGAACTACATCTCATCTGCACAGGTTGGAAGCGGAAATGGTCCTGAAGATGCGTGGTGAGCTTCTCCCGAAAACGGACAAGCATATACCCACTTTAGAAGAGAGGGAAGTTCTTTAGCATAAATTTTTTAATGTTGCAGGAGCTGTCCTCTGCCATCATCATGCCAAGAACGGCTGCCCAGAGCGCCCATTACGTGGAGTGGGACACCGGGGAAAATACTGCCAAGTGCTACTTCTCATCTGCACAGGATGGAAGTGGAAATGGTCCTCAAGTTGCGTGGTGAGCTTCTCCCGAAAAGGGACAAGCATATACCCACTTTGGAAGAGCAGGTATTTGTTTAGCATACATTTTTTAATGTCGCATGAGCTGTCCTCTGCCATCACGACGCCAGAACGGCTGCCCAGAGCGCCGATTACGTGGAGACACCGGAGAAAATACTGCCAAGAGCTACTTCTCATCTGCACAAAATGGAAGATGAAATGGTCCTCAAGTTGCGCGGTGAGCTTCTCCCGAAAACGGACAAGCATATACGCACTTTACAAGAGCAGGTAGTAATTTAGCATACATTTCTTAATGTTGCAGGAGCTGTCCTCTGCCATCACGACGCCAGAACGGATGCAAAGAGCGCCGATTACGTGGAGACACCGGAGAAGATACTCCCAAGAACTACATCTCATCTGCACAGGATGGAAGCGGAAATGGTCCTCAAGATGCGTGGTGAGCTTCTCCCGAAAACGGACAAGCATATACCCACTTTAGAAGAGAGGGAATTTCTTTAGCATAAATTTTTTAATGTTGCAGGAGCTGTCCTCTGCCATCATCATGCCAAGAACGGCTGCCCAGAGCGCCCATTACGTGGAGTGGGACACCGGGGAAAATACTGCCAAGTGCTACTTCTCATCTGCACAGGATGGAAGTGGAAATGGTCCTCAAGTTGCGTGGTGAGCTTCTCCCGAAAACGGACAAGCATATACGCACTTTAGAAGAGCAGGTACTACTTTAGCATAAATTTTTTATTGTTGCAGGAGCTTTCCTCTGCCAACACGACGCCAGAACGGCTGCCCAGAGCGCCGAATACGTGGAGACACCGGAGAAGATACTGCCAAGAGCTACTTGTCATCTGCACAGGATGGAAGAGGAAATGGGCCTCAAGTTTAGTTGTGAGCTTCTCCCGAAAACGGACAAGCATATACGCACTTCACAAGAGCAGGTACTTCTTGAGCATAGATTTTTTAATGTTGCAGGAGCTGTACTCTGACGCCAGAACGACTGCCCAGAGCGCCGATTACGTGGAGACACCGGAGAAGATACTCCCAAGAACTACATCTCATCTGCACAGGATGAAAGCGGAAATGGTCCTCAAGATGCATGGTGAGCTTCTCCCGAAAACGGACAAGCATATACCCACTTTAGAAGAGCAGGAATTTGTTTAGCATAGATTTTAAATGTGGCAGGATCTGTCCACTTTAGAAGAGCAGGTATTTGTTTAGCTTCCTTTTTTTAATGTCGCAGGAACTGTCCTTTGCCATCATGACGCCAGAACGGCTGCCCAGAGCGCCGATTACGTGGAACCACCGGAGAAGATACTGCCAAGAGCTACTTCTCATCTGCACAGGATGGAAGAGGATATGGTCAACAAGTTGCTTGGAGTGCTTCTCCCGAAAACGCAAAACCATGTACGCACTTTAGGAGAGCATCTATATGTTTAGCATATATTTTTTGTTGTTGCAGGAGCTGTCCTCTGCCATCACGACGCCAGAACGGCTGCCCAGAGCGCCTATTACGTGGAGCCACCGGAGAAGACACTGCCAACAGCTAATTCTGATCTGCACAGGATGGAAGAGAAAATGTTCCTCAAGTTGCGTGGTGAGCTTCTCGCGAAAACGGACAAGCATATACGCACTTTAGAAGAGCAGGTAGTTCTTTAGCATAGATTTTTTAATGTTGAAGGAGCTGTCCTCTGTCATCACGACACCAGAACGGCTGCCCAGAGCGCCGATTACGTGTAGACAGCGGAGAAGATACTGCCAAGAGCTACTTCTCATTTGCACAGGATGGAAGAGGAAAAGGTCCTAAAATTGAGTGGTGAGCTTCTCCCGAAAACGGACAAGCATATACGCACTCTAGAAGAGCAGGTAGTTCTTTAGCATAGGTTTTTAATGTTTTTCGAGCTGCCCTCTGCCGTCACGACGCCAGAACGCCTGTCAAGAACGCCGATTACTTGGAGACACCGGAGAAGAAACTGGCAATAGCTACTTCTCATCTGCACAGGATGGAAGAGGAAATGGTCCTCAAGTTGCGTGGTGTGCTTCTCCCGAAAACGGACAATCATATACGCACTTTAGAAGAGCAGGTAGTTCTTTAGCATAAATTTTTTAATGTTGCAGGAGCTGTTCTCTGCCATCAGGTCGCCAGAACGTATGCCCAGAGCGCAGATTACGTGGAACCACCAGAGAAGATAGTGCCAAGAGCTACGTCTCATCTGCAAAGGATGGAAGAGAAAATGGTGCTCAAATTGCGTGGTGAGCTTCTCCCGAAAATGGACAAGCATATACCCACTTTAGAAGAGCAGGTAGGTCTTTAGCTTAGATTTTTTAATGTTCCTCGAGCTGTCCTTTGCCATCACGACGCCAGATCGGCTGCCCAGAGCGCAGATTACGTAGAGACACCGGAGCAGATACTGCCAAGAGCTACTTCTAATCTGCACATGATGGAAGAAGAAATTTTCCTCAAGTTGCGTGGTGAGCTTCTCCCGAAAACGGACAGGCATATACGCACTTTAGAACAGCAGGTATGTGTTTAGCACACATTTATTAATGTTGCAGGAGCTGTCGTCTGCCATCACGACGCGAGAACGGCTGCTTAGAGCGCCGATTACGTGGAGACTGCGGAGAAGATACTGCCAAGAACTACTTCTCATCTGCACAGGATGGAAGAGGAAATAGGTCCTCAAATTGAGTAGTGAGCTTCTCCCGAAAACGGACAAGAATATATGCACTCTAGAAGAGCAGGTAGTTCTTTAGCATAGTTTTTTTAATGTTCTTCGAGCTGCCCTCTGCCATCACGACGCCAGAACAGCTGGCCAGAGCGCCGATTACGTGGAGACACCGGAGAAGATACTGCCAACAGCTACTTCTCATCTACACAGGATGGAAGAGAAAATGGTCCTCAAGTTGCTTGGTGAGCTTCTCCCGAAAACGGACAAGCATATACGCACTTTAGAAGAGCAGGTAGTTCTTTATCATAGATTTTTTAATGTAGCAGGAGCTGTCCTCTGTCATCACGACAACAGAACGGCTGCCCAGAGCGCCGATTACGTGGAGACAGCGGAGAAGATACTGCCAAGAGCTACATCTCATCTGCATAAGATAGAAGATGAAGTGGTCCTCAAGTTGCGTGGTGGACTTCTCTCGGAAACGGACAAGCATGTGCGCACTTTAGAAGAGCAGGTATTTGTTTAGCATAGAAATTGTAATGTTGCAGGAGCTGTCCTCTGCCATCACGACGCCAGAACGGCTGCCCAGAACGCCGATTACGTGGATACACCGGAGCAGATACTGCCAAGATCTACTTCTCATCTGTACAGGATGGAAGACGAAATGGTCTTCAAGTTGCGTGGATAGCTTCTCTCGAAAACGGACAAGCATATACCCACTTTAGAAGAGCAGGTATTTGCTTAGCATAGATTTTTTAATGTTGCAGGAGGAGTCCTCTGCCTTTACGACGCCAGAACGGCTGCCCAGACCGCTGATTACGTGGACACACTGGAGAAGATACTCACAAGAGCTACATCGTATCTGTACAGGATGGAAGAGAAAATGGTCCTCAAGTTCCGTGGTGAGCTTCTTTCGAAAACGGACAAGCATATACGCACTTTAGAAGAGCAGGTATTTGTTTAGCATAGAATTTTTAATGTCGCAGTAGTTGTCCTCTGCCATTACGACGCCAGAATGGCTTCCCAGAGCGCGAATTCCGTGGAGACACCGGAGAAGATACTGCCAAGAGCTACTTCTCATCTGCACAGGATAGAAGTGGAAATGTTCCTCAAGTTGCGTGGTGAGCTTCTCCCGAAAACGGACAAGCATGTACCCACTTTAGAAGAGCAGGTATTTGTTTAGCATACATTTTTTAATGTCGCAAGAGCTGTCCTCTGCCATCACGATGCCAGAATGGCTGCCCTGAGCGCCGATTACGTGGAACCACCGGAGAAGATACTGCCAAGATCTACTTCTCATCTGCACAGGATTGAAGATGAAATGGTCCTCAAGTTGCGTGGTGAGCTTCTCCCGAAAACGAACAAGCATATACGCACTTTAGACGAGCAGGTACTTCTTTAGCATAAATTTTTTATTGTTGCAGGAGATTTCCTCTGCCAACACGACGCCAGAACGTCTGCCCAGAGCGCCGATTACGTGGAGTGGGACACCGGAGAAAATAATGCCAAGAGCTACTTCTCATCTGCACAGGATGGAAGTGGAAATAGTCCTCAAGATGCGTGGTGAGCTTCTTCCGAAAACGGAGAAGCATGTACACACGTTAGAAGAGCAGGTAGTTCTTGAGCATAAATTTTTTCATGTTGCAGGAGCTGTCCTCTGCCATCATCACGCCAAGAACGGCTGTCCAGAGCGCCGATTACGTGGAGTGGGACACCGGAGAAAATACTGCCAAGAGCTACTTCTCATCTGCACAGGATGGAAGAGGAAATGGTCCTCAAGTTGCGTGGTGAGCTTCTCCCGAAAACGGACAAGCATATACGCACTTTAGAAGAGCAGGTAGTTCTTTAGCATAAATTTTTTAATGTTGCAGGCGCTCTCCTCTGCCATCATCACGCCAAGAACGGCTGCCCAGGGCGCCGATTACGTGGAGTGGGACACCGGAGAAAATACTGCCAAGAGCTACTTCTCATCTGCACAGGATGGAAGAGGAAATATTCCTCAAGTTGGGTGGTGAGCTTCTCCCGAAAACGGACAAGCATAAACCCACTTCAGAAGAGCAGGTATTTGTTTAGCATAGATTTTTTAATGTCGCAGGAGTTGACCTCTGCCATTACGACGCCAGAACGGCTGACCAGACCGCCGATTACGTGGAGACACCGGAGAAGATAATGCCAAGAGCTACATCTCATCTGCATAAGATAGAAGATGAAGTGGTCCTCAAGTTGCGTGGTGGACTTCTCTCGAAAACGGACAAGCATATGCGCACTTTAGAAGGGCAGGTATTTGTTTAGCATAGAAATTTTAATGTTGCAAGAGCTGTCCTCTGCCATCACGACGCCAGAACGGCTGCCCGGAGCGCCCATTACGTGGAGACACCGGAAAAGATCCTGCCGAGAGCCACTTGTCATCTGCACAGGATGGAAGAGGATATGGTCAACAAGTTGCGTGGAGTGCTTCTCCTGAAAACGCAAAACCATTTACGCACTTTAGGAGAGTTTCCATATGTTTAGCATAGATTTCTTTTGTTGCAGGAGTTGTCCTCTGCCATCAAGACGCCTGAACGGCTGCCCAGAGCGTCGATTACGTGGAGACACCGGAGAAGGTACTGCCAAGAGCTACTTTTGATCTGCACAGGATGGAAGAGGAAATGGTCCTCAAGTTGCGTGGTGAGCTTCTCCCGAAAACGGACAATCATATACCCACTTTAGAAGAGCAGGTTTTTGCTTAGCATAGGTTTTTTAATGTTGCATGGGGTGTCCTCTGCCATTACGACGCCAGAACGGCTTCCCAGACCGCTGATTATTTGGAGACACCGGAGAAGATACTCACAAGAGCTACATCTTACCTGTACAGGATGGAAGAGAAAATGGTCCTCAAGTTTCGTGGTGAGCTTCTCCCGAAAACGGACAAGCATATACGCACTTTAGAAGAGCAGGTTTTTTTAATGTCGCAGTAGTTGTCCTCTGCCATTACGACGCCAGAATGGCTTCCCAGAGCATGGATTCCGTGGAGACACCGGAGAAGATAGTGCCAAGAGCTACTTCTCATCTGCACAGGATGGAAGACGAAGTGGTCCTCAAGTTGCGTGGTGAGCTTCTCCCGAAAACAGACAAGCATATACGCACTTTAGAAGAGCAGGTATTTGTTTAGCATAGAAATTTTAATGTGCAGGAGCTGTCCTCTGCCATCACGACGCCAGAACGGCTGCCCAGAGCGCCGATTACGTGGAGTGGAGACACCGGAGAAAATACTGCCAAGAGCTACTTTTGATCTGCACAGGATGGAAGAGGAAATGGTCCTCAAGTTGCGTGGTGTGCTTCTCCCGAAAACAGACAAGCATATACGGACATTAGAAGAGCAGTTATTAGTTTAGCATAGAAATTTTAATGTTGCAGGAGCTGTCCTCTGCCATCACGACGCCAGAACGGCTGCCCGGAGCGCCGATTACGTGGAGTGGAGACACCGGAGAAAATACTGCCAAGAGCTACTTCTCATTTGCACCGGATGGAAGTGGAAATGGTCCTCAAATTGTGTGGTGAGCTTCTCCCGAAAACGGACAAGCATATACCCACTTTAGAAAAGCAAGTATTTGTTTAGCATAGAAATTTTAATGTTGCATGAGCTGTCCTCTGCCATCACGACGCCAGAACGGCTGCCCAGAACGCCGATTTCGTGGAGACACCGGAGAAGATACTGCCAAGAGATACTTCTCATCTGCACAGGATGGAAGACGAAGTGGTCCTCAAGTTGCGTAGTGAGCTTCTCCCGACAACGGACAAGCATATACCCACTTTAGAAGAGCAGGTATTTGTTTAGCATAGAAATTTTAATGTTGCAGGAGCTGTCCTCTGCCATCACGACGCCAGAACGGCTGCCCAGAGCGCCGATTACGTGGAGACACCGTAGAAGATACTGCCAAGAGCTACGTCTCATCTGCACAGGATGGTAGAGGAAATGGTCCTCAAGTTGCGTGGTGAGCTTCTCCCGAAAACAGACAAGCATATACGCACTTTAGAAGAGCAGGTATTTGTTTAGCATAGAAATTTTAATGTTGCAGGAGCTGTCCTCTGCCATCACGACGCCCGAACGGCTGCCCAGAGCGCCGGTTACGTGAAGTGGAGACACCGGAGAAAATACTGCCAAGAGCTACTTCTCATCTGCACAGGATGGAAGAGGAAATGGTCCTCAAGTTGCGTGGTGAGCTTCTCCCGAAAACAGACAAGCATATACGGACATTAGAAGAGCAGTTATTAGTTTAGCATAGAAATTTTAATGTTGCAGGAGCTGTCCTCTGCCATCACGACGCCAGAACGGCTGCCCAGAGCGCCGATTACGTGGAGTGGAGACACCGGAGAAATTACTGCCTAGAGCTACTTCTCATCTGCACAGGATGGAAGAGGAAATGGTCCTCAAGTTGCGTGGTGAGGTTCTGCCGAAAACGGACAAGCATATACCCACTTTAGAAGAGCAGGTATTTGCTTAGCATAGATTTTTTAATGTTGCAGGAGGTGTCCTCTGCCATCACGACGCCAGAACGGCTGCCCAGAGCACCATTTACATGGAAACACCGGAGAAGATACTGCCAAGAGCTACTTCCCATCTGCAGAGGATGGAAGAGGAAATGGTCCTCAAGTAGCGTGGTGAGCTTCTCCCGAAAACGGACAAGCATATACGCACTTTAGAAGAGCAGGTACTTCTTTACATTGATTTTTTAATGTTGCAGGAGCTGTCCTCTGCCATCACGACGCCAGAACGGCTGCCCAGAGCGCCCATTACGTGGAGACACCGGAGAAGATCCTGCCAAGAGCCACTTGTCATCTGCACAGGATGGAAGAGGAAATGGTCAACAAGTTGCGTGGAGTGCTTCTCCCGAAAACGCAAAACCATTTACGCACTTTAGGAGAGTTTCCATATGTTTAGCATAGATTTCTTTTGTTGCAGGAGTTGTCCTCTGCCATCAAGACGCCAGAACGGCTGCCCAGAGCGTCGATTACGCGGAGACACCGGAGAAGGTACTGCCAAGAGCTACTTTTGATCTGCACAGGATGGAAGAGGAAATGGTCCTCAAGTTGCGTGGTGAGCTTCTCCCGAAAACGGACTATCATATACCCACTTTAGAAGAGCAGGTTTTTGCTTAGCATAGGTTTTTTAATGTTGCATGGGGTGTCCTCTGCCATTACGACGCCAGAACGGTTTCATAGACCGCTGATTACGTGGAGACACCGGAGAAGATACTCACAAGAGCTACATCTTATCTGTACAGGATGGAAGAGAAAATGGTCCTCAAGTTTCGTGGTGAGCTTCTCCCGAAAACGGACAAGCATATACGCACTTTAGAAGAGCAGGTTTTTTTAAAGTCGCAGTAGTTGTCCTCTGCCATTACGACGCCAGATTGGCTTCCCAGAGCACGGATTCCGTGGAGACACCGGAGAAGATACTGCCAAGAGCTACTTCTCATCTGCACAGGATGGAAGAGGAAATGGCCTTCAAGTTGCGTGGTGACCGTCTCCCGAAAACGGACAAGCATATACGCACTTTAGAAGAGCAGGTAGTTCTGTTGCATAAAATTTTTAATGTTGCAGGAGCTGTCCTCTGCCTTCACGACGCCATAACGGCTGCCCAGAGCGCCGATTACGTGGAGACACCGGAGAAGATACTGCCAACAGCTACTCCTCATCTGCACAGAATGTAAGAGGAAATGGTCCTCAAGTTGCGTGGTTATCTTTTTCCGAAAACGGACAAGCATATACGCACTTTAGAAGAGCAAGAATTTGTTTAGCATACATTTTTCAATGTTGCAGGAGCTTTCCTCTTCCATCACGACGCCAGAACGGCTGCCCAGGCCGCCGATTACGTGGAGACACCGGAGAAGGTACTGCCAAGAGCTACTAATCATCTGGACAGGATGGAAGAAAAAATGGTCCTCAAGTTGCGTCGTGAGCTTCTCCCGAAAACGAACAAGCATATACGCACTTTAGAGGAGCAGGTATTTGTTTAGCATAGAATTTTTAATGTCGCGGGAGTTGTCCTCTGCCATTACGACGCCAGAATGGCTTCCCAAAGCGCGGATACCGTGGAGACACCGGAGAAGATACTGCCAAGAGGTACTTGTCATCTGCACAGGATGGAAGATGAAATGGTCCTCAAGTTGCGTGGTGAGCTTCTCCCGAAAACGAACAAGCATATACGCACTTTAGAAGAGCAGGTATTTGTTTAGCATAGATTTTTCAATGTCGCAGGAGTTGACCTATGCCATTACGACGCCAGAACGGCTGCCCAGAGCGCCGATTACGTGGAGACACCGGAGAAGATACTGCGAAGAGCTACTTCTCATCTGCACAGGATGGAAGAGGAAATGGCTTTCAAGTTTCGTGGTGAGCTTCTCCCGAAGACGGACAAGCATTTAAGCACTTTAGAAGAGCAGGTAGTTCTTTAGCATAAATTTTTTAATGTTGCAGGGGCTGTCCTCTGCCATCATCACGCCAAGAACGGCTGCCCAGAGCGCCGATTACGTGGAGTGGGACACCGGAGAAAATACTGCAAAGAGCTACTTATAATCTGCACAGGATGGAATAGGAAATGGTCCTCAAGTAGCGTGGTGAGCTTCTCCCGAAAACGGACAAGCATATACGCACGTTAGAAGAGCAGGTACTTCTTTAGCATAGATTTTTTAATCTAGCAGGAGCTGTCCTCTGCCATCACGACGCCAGAACGGCTGCCCAGAGCGCCGATTACGTGGAGACACCGGAGAAGTTACTGCCTAGAGCTGCTTCTCATCTGCACAAAATGGAAGATGAAATGGTCCTCAAGTTGCATGGTGAGCTTCTCCCGATAACGGACAAGCATATACCCACTTTAGAAGAGCAAGTATTTGTTTAGCATACATTTTTTAATGTCGCATGAGCTGTCCTCTGCCATCACGACGCCAGAACGGCTGCCCAGAGCGCCGATTACGTGGAGACACCGGAAAAGATACTGCCAAGAGCTACTTCTCATCTGCACAGGATGGAAGAGGAAATGGTCCTCAAGTTGCGTGGTGAGATTCTCCCGAAAACGGACAAGCATATACCCACTTTAGAAGAGCAGGTATTTGTTTAGCATAGAAATTTTAATGTTGCAGGAGCTGTCCTCTGCCATCACGACGCCACAACGGCTGCCCAGAGCGCCGATTACGTGAAGACACCGGAGCAGATACTGCCAAGTGCTACTTCTCATCTGCACAGGATGGAAGAGGAAATGGTTCTCAAGTTGCGTGGTGAGCTTCTCCCGAAAACGGACAAGCATATACCCACTTTAGAAGAGCAGGTATTTGTTTAGCATACATTTTTTAATGTTGCAGGAGCTGTCCTTTGCCATCTTGACGCCAGAACGGCTGCCCAGAGCGCCGATTACGTGGAACCACCGGAGAAGATACTGCCAAGAGCTACTTCTCATCTGCACAGGATGGAAGAGGATATGGTCAACAAGTTGCTTGGAGTGCTTCTCCCGAAAACGCAAAACCATGTACGCACTTTCGGAGAGCATCTATATGTTTAGCATATATTTTTTGTTGTTGCAGGAGCTGTCCTCTGCCATCACGGCGCCAGAACGGCTGCCCAGAGCGCCTATTACGTGGAGCCACCGGAGAAGACACTGCCAACAGCTAATTCTGATCTGCACAGGATGGAAGAGAAAATGGTCCTCAAGTTGCGTGGTGAGCTTCTCGCGAAAACGGACAAGTATATACGCACTCCAGAAGTGCAGGTAGTTCTTTAGCATAGTTTTTTTAATGTTCTTCGAGCTGCCCTCTGCCGTCACGACGCCAGAACATCTGGACAGAGCGCCGATTACGTGGAGACACCGTTGAAGATAATGCCAAGAGCTACATCTCATCTGCATAAGATAGAAGATGAAGTGGTCTTCAAGTTGCGTGGTGGACTCCTCTCGAAAACGGACAAGCATATGCGCACTTTAGAAGAGCAGGTATTTGTTTAGCATAGAAATTTTAATGTTGCAGGAGCTGTCCTCTGCCATCACGACGCCAGAACGTCTGCCCAGAGCGCAGATTACGTGGAACCACCAGAGAAGATAGTGCCAAGAGCTAAGTCTCATCTGCAAAGGATGGAAGAGAAAATGGTGCTCAAATTGCGTGGTGAGCTTCTCCCGAATATGGACAAGCATATACCCACTTTAGAAGAGCAGGTAGGTCTTTAGCATAGATTTTTTAATGTTTCTCGAGCTGTCCTTTGCCATCACGACGCCAGATCGGCTGCCCAGAGCGCAGATTACGTAGAGACACCGGAGAAGATACTGCCAAGTGCTACTTCTAATCTGCACATGATGGAAGAAGAAATTTTCCTCAAGTTGCGTGGTGAGCTTCTCCCGAAAACGGACAGGCATATACGCGCTTTAGAACAGCAGGTATGTGTTTAGCACACATTTGTTAATGTTGCAGGAGCTGTCGTCTGCCATCACGACGCGAGAACGGCTGCTTAGAGCGCCGATTACGTGGAGACAGCGGAGAAGATACTGCCAAGAACTACTTCTCATCTGCACAGGATGGAAGAGGAAATAGGTCCTCAAATTGAGTGGTGAGCTTCTCCCGAAAACGGACAAGCATATATGCACTCTAGAAGAGCAGGTAGTTCTTTAGCATAGTTTTTTTAATGTTCTTCGAGCTGCCCTCTGCCATCACGACGCCAAAACAGCTGGCCAGAGCGCCGATTACGTGGAGACACCGGAGAAGATACTGCCAACAGCTACTTCTCATCTGCACAGGATGGAAGAGAAAATGGTCCTCAAGTTGCTTGGTGAGCTTCTCCCGAAAACGGACAAGCATATACGCACTTTAGAATAGCAGGTAGTTCTTTAGCATAGATTTTTTAATATAGCGGGAGCTGTCCTCTGTCATCACGACACCATAACGGCTGCCCAGAGCTCCGATTACGTGGAGACAGCGGAGAAGATCCTGCCAAGAGCTACATCTCATCTGCATAAGATAGAAGATGAAGTGGTCCTCAAGTTGCGTGGTGGACTTCTCTCGGAAACGGACAAGCATATGCGCACTTTAGAAGAGCAGGTATTTGTTTAGCATAGAAATTGTAATGTTGCAGGAGCTGACCTCTGCCATCACGACGCCAGAACGGCTGCCCAGAACGCCGATTACGTGGAGACACCGGAGCAGATACTGCCAAGATCTACTTCTCATCTGTACAGGATGGAAGAGGAAATGGTCTTCAAGTTGCGTGGATAGCTTCTCCCGAAAACGGACAAGCATATACCCACTTTAGAAGAGCAGGTATTTGCTTAGCATAGAGTTTTTAATGTTGCAGGAGGAGTCCTCTGCCATTACGACGCCAGAACGGCTGCCCAGACCGCTGATTACGTAGACACACCGGAGAAGATACTCACAAGAGCTACATCTTATCTGTACAGGATGGAAGAGAAAATGGTCCTCAAGTTCCGTGGTGAGCTTCTTTCGAAAACGGACAAGCATATACGCACTTTAGAAGAGCAGGTATTTGTTTAGCATAGAATTTTTAATGTCGCAGTAGTTGTCCTCTGCCATTAAGACGCCAGAATGGCTTCCCAGAGCGCGAATTCCGTGGAGACACCGGAGAAGATACTGCTAAGAGCTACTTCTCATCTGCACAGGATGGAAGTGGAAACGTTTCTCAAGTTGCGTGGTGAGCTTCTCCCGAAAACGGACAAGAATGTACCCACTTTAGAAGAGCAGGTATTTGTTTAGCATACATTATTTAATGTCGCAAGAGCTGTCCTCTGCCATCACGATGCCAGAATGGCTGCCCTGAGCGCCGATTACGTGGAACCACCGGAGAAGATACTGCTAAGAGCTACTTCTCATCTGCACAGGATGGAAGATGAAATGGTCCTCAAGTTGCGTGGTGAGCTTCTCCCGAAAACTAACAAGCATATACGCACTTTAGACGAGCAGGTACTTCTTTAGCATAAATTTTTTATTGTTGCAGGAGCTTTCCTCTGCCAACACGACGCCAGAACGGCTGCCCAGGGCGCCGATTACGTGGAGTGGGACACCGGAGAAAATAATGCCAAGAGCTACTTCTCATCTGCACAGGATAGAAGTGGAAATAGTCCTCAAGATGCGTGGTGAGCTTCTTCCGAAAACGAAGAAGCATGTACACACGTTAGAAGAGCAGGTAGTTCTTGAGCATAAATTTTTTCATGTTGCAGGAGCTGTCCTCTGCCATCATCACGCCAAGAACGGCTGCCCAGTGCGCCGATTACGTGGAGTGGGACACCGGAGAAAATACTGCCAAGAGCTACTTCTCATCTGCACAAGATGGAAGAGGAAATGGTCCTCAAGTTGCGTGGTGAGCTTCTCTCGAAAACGGACAGGCATATACCCACTTTAGAAGAGCAGGTATTTGTTTAGCATAGATTTTTTAATGTCGCAGGAGTTGACCTCTGCCATTACGACGCCAGAACGGCTGACCAGACCGCCGATTACGTGGAGACACCGGAGAAGATAATGCCAAGAGCTACATCTCATCTGCATAAGATAGAAGATGAAGTGGTCCTCAAGTTGCGTGGTGGACTTCTCTCGAAAACGGACAAGCATATGCGCACTTTAGAACAGCAGGTATTTGGTTAGCATAGAAATTTTAATGTTGCAGGAGCTGTCCTCTGCCATCACGACGCCAGAACGGCTGCCCAGTGCGCCGATTACGTGGAGACACCGGAGCAGATACTGCCAAGAGCTACTTCTCATCTGCACAGGATGGAAGAGGAAATGGTCCTCAAGTTGCATGGTGGGATTCTCCCGAAAACGGACTAGCGTATACCCAAATTAGAAGAGCAGGTTTTTGTTTAGCATACATTTTTTAATGTCGCCGGAGCTGTCCTTTGCCATCACGACGCCAGAACGGCTGTCCAGAGCGCCGATTACGTGGAACCACCGGAGAAGATACTGCCAAGAGCTACTTCTCATCTGCACAGGATGGAAGAAGATTTGGTCAACAAATTGCTTGGAGTGCTTCTCCCGAAAACGCAAAACCATGTACGCACTTTAGGAGAGCATCTATATGTTTAGCATATATTTTTTGTTGTTGCAGGAGCTGTCCTCTGCCATCACGACGCCAGAACGGCTGCCCAGAGCGCCTATTATGTGGAGCCACCGGAGAAGACACTGCCAACAGCTACTTCTGATCTGCACAGGATGGAAGAGAAAATGGTCCTCAAGTTGCGTGGTGAGCTTCTCGCGAAAACGGACAAGCATATACGCACTCTAGAGGAGCAGGTAGTTCTTTAGCATAGTTTTTTTAATGTTCTTCGAGCTGCCCTCTGCCGTCAAGACGCCAGAACAGCTGGCCAGAGCGCCGATTACGTGGAGACACCGGAGAAGATATTGCCAAGAGCTACATCTCATCTGCATAAGATAGAAGATGAAGTGGTCTTCAAGTTACGTGGTAGACTCCTCTTGAAAACGGACAAGCATATGTGCACTTTAGTCGAGCAGGTATTTGTTTAGCATAGAAATTTTAATGTTGCAGGAGCTTTCCTCTGCCATCACGACAACAGAACGGCTGCCCAGAGCGCCGATTACGTGGAGACAGCGGAGAAGATACTGCCAAGAGCTACTTCTCATCTTCACAGGATGGAAGAGGATATAGGTCCTCAAATTGAGTGGTGAGCTTCTCCCGAAAACGGACAAGCATATACGCACTCTAGAAGAGCACGTAGTTCTTTAGCATAGTTTTTTTAATGTTTTTTAAGCTGCCCTCTGCCATCACGACGACAGAACATCTGGCCAGAGCGCCGATTACGTGGAGACACCGGAGAAGTTAATGCCAAGAGCTACATCTCATCTGCATAAGATAGAAGATGAAGTGGCCTTCTAGTTGCGTGGTGGACTTCTCTCGAAAACGGACAAGCATATGCGCACTTTAGAAGAGCAGGTATTTGTTTAGCATAGAAATTTTAATGTTGCAGGAGCTTTCCTCTGTCATCACGACAACAGAACGGCTGTCCAGAACGCCGATTACGTGGAGACACCGGAGAAGATACTGGCAAGAGCTACTTCCATCTGCACAGGATGGAAGATGAAATGGTCCTCAAGTTGCGTGGTGTGCTTCTTCCGAAAACGGACAAGCATATACGCACTTTAGAAGAGCAGGTAGTTCTTTATCATAAATTTTTTAATGTTGCAGGAGCTGTTCTCTGCCATCAGGTCGCCAGAACGTCTGCCCAGAGCGCAGATTACGTAGAACCACCAAAGAAGATAGTGCCAAGAGCTACGTCTCATCTGCCAGGATGGAAGAGAAAATGGTCCTCAAGTTCCGTGGTGAGCTTCTTTCGAAAACGGACAAGCATATACGCACTTTAGAAGAGCAGGTATTTGTTTAGCATAGAATTTTTAATGTCGCAGTAGTTGTCCTTCGCCATTACGACGCCAGAATGGCTTCCCAGAGTGCGGATTCCGTGGAGACACCGGAGAAGTTACTGCCAAGAGGTACTTGTCATCTGCACAGGATGGAAGATGAAATGGTCCTCAAGTTGCGTGGTGAGCTTCTCCCGAAAACGGACAAACATGTACCCACTTTAGAAGAGCAGGTATTTGATTAGCATACATTTCTTAATGTCGCAGAAGCTGTCCTCTGCCATCACGACGCCAGAATGGCTGCCCAGAGCGCCGATTACGTGGAACCACCGGAGATGATACTGCCAAGAGCTACTTCTCATCTGCACAGGATGGAAGATGAAATGGTCCTCAAGTTGCGTGGTGAGCTTCTCCCGAAAACGAACAAGCATATACGCACTTTAGAAGAGCAGGTACTTCTTTAGCATAAATTTTTTATTGTTGCAGGAGCATTCCTATGAAAACACGACGCCAGAACGTCTGCCTAGAGCGCCGATTACGTGGAGACACCGGAGAAGATACTGCCAAGCGCTACGTGTCACCTGCACAGGATGGAAGAGGAAATGGGCCTCAAGTTTAGTGGTGAGCTTCTCCCGAAAACGGGCAAGCATATACGCACTTAACGAGAGCAGGTACTTCTTGAGCATAGATTTTTTAATGTTGCTGGAGCTGTCCTCTGACGCCAGAACCGCTGCCCAGAGCGCCGATTACGTGGAGATACCGGAGAAGATACTGCCAAGAGCTACTTCTCATCTGCACAGGATGGAAGTGGAAATGGTCCTCAAGTTGCGTGGTGAGCTTCTCCCAAAAACGGACAAGCATGTACCCACTTTAGAAGAGCAGGTATTTGATTAGCATACATTTTTTAATGTCGCAGGAGCTGTCCTCTGCCATCACGACGCCAGAATGGCTGCCCAGAGAACCGATTACGTGGAACCACCGGAGAAGATACTCCCAAGAACTACATCTCATCTGCACAGGATGGAAGCGGAAATGGTACTCAAGTTTCGTGGTGAGCTTCTCCCGAAAACGGACAAGCATATACCCACTTTAGAAGAGCAGGTACTTCTTTAGCATAAATTTTTCATTGTTGCAGGAGCATTCCTCTGCCAACACGACGCCAGAACGGCTGCCCAGAGCGCCGATTACGTGGAGACACCGGAGAAGCTACTGCCAAGAGCTACGTGTCATCTGCACAGGATGGAAGAGGAAAGGGGCCTCAAGTTTAGTGGTGAGCTTCTCCCGAAAACGGGCAAGCATATACGCACTTAATAAGAGCAGGTACTTCTTGAGCATAGATTTTTTAATGTTGCAGGAGCTGTCCTCTGACGCCAGAACGGCAGCCCAGAGCGCCGATTACGTGGAGACACCGGAGAAGATACTGCCAAGAGCTACTTCTCATCTTCACAGGATGGAAGAGGAAATGGCCTTCAAGTAGCGTGGTGAGCTTCACCCGAAAACGGACAAGCATATACCCACTTTAGAAGAGCAGGTATTTGTTTAGCATTGATTTTTTAATATCGCAGGAGCTGTCCTCTGCCATCACGACGCCAGAACGTCTGCCCAGAGCGCCGATTACGTGGAGACACCGGAGCAGATACTGCCAAGAGCTACTTCTCATCTGCCTAGGATGGAAGAGAAAATGGTCCTCAAGTTGCGTGGTGAGTTTCTCCCGAAAACGGACAAGCATATACGCACTTTAGAAGAGCAGGTATTTGTTTAGCATACATTTTTTAATGTTGCATGAGCTGTCCTCTGCCATCACGACGCCATAACGGCTGCCCAGAGCGCCGATTACGTGGAGACACCGGAGAAGATACTGCCAAGAGCTGCTTCTCATCTGCACAAAATGGAAGATGAAATGGTCCTCAAGTTGCGTGGTTAGCTTCTCCCGAAAACGGACAAGTATATACCCACTTCTGAAGAGCAGGTATTTGTTTAGCATAGATTTTTTAATGTCGCAGGAGTTGACCTCTGCCATTACGACGCCAGAACGGCTGACCACACCGCCGATTACGTGGAGACACCGGAGAAGGTAATGCCAAGAGCTACATCTCATCTGCCTAAGATAGAAGATGAAGTGGTCCTCAAGTTGCGAGGTGGACTTCTCTCGAAAACGGACAAGCATATGCGCACTTTAGAAGAGTAGGTATTTGTTTAGCATAGAAATTTTAATGTTGCAGGAGGTGTCCTCTGCCATCACGACGCCAGAACGGCTGTCCAGAACGCCGATTACGTGGAGACACCGGAGAAGATACTGCCAAGAGCTACTTCTCATCTGAACAGGATGGAAGAGGAAATGGTCCTCAAGTTGCGTGGTGAGATTCTCCCGAAAACGGACAAGCATATACGCACTTTAGAACAGCAGGTATTTGTTTAGCACACATTTATTAATGTTGCAGGAGCTGTCGTCTGCCATCACGACGCGAGAACGGCTGCTTAGAGCACCGATTACGTGGAGACACCGGAGAAGATACTGCCAAGAGCTACTTCTCATCTGCACAGGATGGAAGAGGAAATGGTCCTCTAATTGCGTGGTGAGCTTCTCCCGAAGACGGACAAGCATATACCCACTTTAGAAGAGCAGGTATTTGTTTAGCATAGAAATTTTAATGTTGCAGGAGCTGTCCTCTGCTATCACGAGGCCAGAACGGCTGCCCAGAGCGCCGATTACGTAGAGACACCGGAGAAGATACTGCAAAGAGCTACTTCTCATCTTCACAGGATGGAATAGGAAATGGGCTTCAAGTTCCGTGGTGAGCTTCTCCTGAAAACGGACAACATTTACGCACTTCCGAAGAGCAGATATTTGCTTAGCATAGATTTTTTAATGTTGCAGGAGTTGTCCTCTGCCATCACGACGCCAGAACGGCTGCCCAGAGCGCGGATTACGTGGAGACACCTGAGAAGATACTGCCAAGAGCTACGTCTCATCTGCACAGAAGGGAATAGGAAATGGTGCTCAAATTGCGTGGTGAGCTTCTCCCGAAAACGGACAAGCATATACCCACTTTAGAAGAGCAGGTATTTGTTTAGAAATTTTAATGTTGCAGGAGCTGTCCTCTGACATCACGATGCCAGAACGGCTGCCCAGAGCGCCGATTACGTAGAGACATCGGAGAAGATACTGCAAAGAGCTACTTCTCATCTGCAAGGATGGATGAGGAAATGGTCTTTTTTGTGTCCCAACTTCGTTGCCGCTTTTGTGTCCCAGCCTCGTCGTAGGTTTCGGTGGCCGAGTAAGACGAGACCGACACAGGAAAAAAAACAAAAACAGCACGCTGGAGCAGCTAGAAACTATAAACACTAGAGTAATTTAGAAATAGATATATATTGCACAGAATGTAACAATACTTAACTTTTAGATAGTACTGCAGAACGTTGATACATAGTTGTTAGAGGCCTGCCTAGTGCCTGTACGATAGCAAAGACTTCAATGGTGCCTATCTGAGTACGAAGGTCCTAACTGGTTGCAAACTCAGTCCCAAGTGACCGGTGTCTTTCCGTGGTGGCCACGAGCGGGGTTGCAGCAGAGGGCGCTCGTGGCTGTCGTCGTGAGAACGCCACAGTCTTCATGTTCCGTGGTGAGCTTCTCCCGAAAACGGACAAGCATGTACGCACTTTAAAAGAGCGGGTATTCGTTTAGAATAGATTTTTTTATGTTGCAGGAGCTGCCCCTTGCCATCACGACGCCAGAGCGGCTGCCTAGGGCACCGATTTCGTGGAGACACCTGAGAAGATACTGCCTAGAGCTACCTCTCATCTGCACAGGATGGAAGAGGAAATGGCCCACAAAATGCGTGGTGAGCTTCTCCCGAAAACGGACAAGCATATACCCAATTTAGAAGTGCAGGTATTTGTTTAGCATACTTTTATTAATGTTGCAGTAGCCGTCCTCTGCCATCACGACGGCAGAACGGCTGCCCAGAGCGACGATTACGTGGAGACACCGGAGAAGATACTGACAAGAGCTACTGCTCATCTGCACAGGATGGAAAAGGAAATGGCCCACAAAATGCGTGGTGAGCTTCTCCCGAAACGGACAAGCATGTACGCACTGTAAGAGAGCGGGTATTCGTTTAGAATAGATTTATTTATGTTGCAGGAGCTGTCCTCTGAAATCACGACGCCAGAGCGGCTGCCTAGGGCACCGATTACGTGGAGACACCTGAGAGGATACTGCCAAGAGCTACTTCTCATCTGCACAGGATGGAAGAGGAAATGGCCCTCAAGTTCCGTGGTGAGCTTCTCCCGAAAACGGACAAACATATACGCACTTCAGATGAGCAGATATTTGTTTAGCATAGATTTTGTAATGTTGCAGGAGCTGTCCTCTACCATCACGACGCCGGCACGGCTGCCCAGAGCGCCGATTACGTGGAGACGCCGGAGAGGACACTGCCAAGAGCTACTTCTCATCTGCACAGGATGGAAAAGAAAATGGTCTTCAAGTTGCGTGATGGGCTTTTCCCGAAAACGGACAAGCATATACGCACATTGGAAGAGCAGGTATTTGTTTAGCATACATTTATTAATGTTACAGGAACTGTTCTATGCCATCACGTCGCCAGAACGGCTGCCTAGAGCGCCGATTACGTGGAGACACCAGAGAAGATACTGCGAAGAGCTATTTCTCATCTGCACAGGATGGAAGAGGAAATGATCCTCAAGTTGCAATGTGAGCTTCTCCCGAAAACGGACAAGCACATACCCACTTTAGAAGAGCAGGTATTTGTTTAGCATAGATTTTTTAATGTTGCAGGAGCTGTCCTCTGCCATCATCACGCCAAGAACGCCTGCCCAGAGCGCCGATTACGTGGAGTGGGACACCGGAGAAAATACTGCCAAGAGCTACTTCTCATCTGCACAGGATGGAAGAGGAAATATTCCTCAAGTTGCGTGGTGAGCTTCTCCCGAAAACGGACAATCATATACCCACTTTAGAAGAGCAGGATTTTGTTCAGCATACATTTATTAATGTTGCAGGAGCTGTCCTCTGCCATCACGACGCCAGTACGTCTGCCCCGAGCGCCGATTACGTGGAGACACCGGAGCAGATACTGCCAACAGCTACTTCTCATCTGCCTAGAATGGAAGAGAAAATGGTCCTCAAGTTGCGTGGTGAGTTTCTCCCGAAAACGGACAAGCATATACGCACTTTAGAAGAGCAGGTATATGTTTAGCATACATTATTTAATGTCGCATGAGCTGTCCTCTGCCATCACGACGCCAGAACGGCTGCCCAGAGCGCCGATTACGTGGAGACACCGGAGAAGATACTGCCAAGAGCTGCTTCTCATCTGCACAAAATGGAAGATGAAATGGTGCTCAAATTGCGTGGTGAGCTTCTGCCGAAAACGGACAAGCATATACCCACTTTAGAAGAGCAGGTATTTGTTTAGCATAGAAATTTTACTGTTGCAGGTGCTGTCCTCTGCCATCACGAGGCCAGAACGGCTGCCCAGAGTGCCGATTACGTAGAGACATCGAAGAAGATACTGCAAAGAGCTACTTCTCATCTGCAAGGATGGATGAGGAAATGGTCTTTTTTGTGTCCCAACTTCGTTGCCGCTTTTGTGTCCCAGCCTCGTCGTAGGTTTCGGTGGCCGAGTAAGACGAGACCGACACAGGAACAAAAACAAAAACAGCACGCTGGAGCAGCTAGAAACTATAAACACTAGAGTAATTTAGAAAGAGATATATATTGCACAGAATGTAACAATACTTAACTTTTAGATAGTACTGCAGAATGTTGATACATAGTTGTTAGAGGCCTGCCTAGTGCCTGTACGATAGCAAAGACTTCAATGGTGCCTATCTGATTACGAAGGTCCTAACTGGTTGCAAACTCAGTCTCAAGTGACCGGTGTCTTTCCGTGGTGGCCACGAGCGGGGTTGCAGCAGAGGGCGCTCGTGGCTGTCGTCGTGAGAACGCCACAGTCTTCATGTTCCGTGGTGAGCTTCTCCCGAAAACGGACAAGCATGTACGCACTTTAAAAGAGCGGGTATTCGTTTAGAATAGATTTTTTTATGTTGCAGGAGCTGTCCCCTGCCATCACGACGCCAGAGCGGCTGCCTAGGGCACCGATTTCGAGGAGACACCTGAGAAGATACTGCCTAGAGCTACCTCTCATCTGCACAGGATGGAAGAGGAAATGGCCCACAAAATTCGTGGTGAGCTTCTCCCGAAAACGGACAAGCATATACCCAATTTAGAAGAGCAGGTATTTGTTTAGCATACTTTTATTAATGTTGCAGGAGCCGTCCTCTGCCATCACGACGGCAGAACGGCTACCCAGAGCGACGATTACGTGGAGACACCGGAGAAGATACTGACAAGAGCTACTGCTCATCTGCACAGGATGGAAAAGGAAATGGCCCACAAAATGCGTGGTGAGCTTCTCCCGAAAACGGACAAGCATGTACGCACTGTAAAAGAGCGGGTATTCGTTTAGAATAAATTTATTTATGTTGCAGGAGCTGTCCTCTGAAATCACGACGCCAGAGCGGCTGCCTAGGGCACCGATTACGTGGAGACACCTGAGAGGATAGTGCCAAGAGCTACTTCTCATCTGCACAGGATGGAAGAGGAAATGGCCCTCAAGTTCCGTGGTGAGCTTCTCCCGAAAACGGACAAACATATACGCACTTCAGATGAGCAGATATTTGTTTGCATTGATTTTGTAATGTTGCAGGAGATGTCCTCTACCATCACGACGCCGGCACGGCTGCCCAGAGCGCCGATTACGTTGAGACGCCGGAGAAGACACTGCCAAGAGCTACTTCTCATCTGCACAGGATGGAAAAGAAAATGGTCTTCAAGTTGCGTGATGGGCTTTTCCCGAAAACGGACAAGCATATACGCACATTGGAAGAGCAGGATTTTGTTGAGCATACATTTATTAATGTTACAGGAACTGTTCTATGCCATCACGACGCCAGTACGGCTGCCCAGAGCGCCGATTACGTGGAGACACCGGAGAAGATACTGCCAAGAGCTGCTTCTCATCTGCACAAAATGGAAGATGAAATGGTCCTCAAGTTGCGTGGTGAGCTTCTCCCGAAAACGGACAAGTATATACCCACTTCTGAAGAGCAGGTATTTGTTTAGCATAGATTTTTTAATGTCGCAGGAGTTGACCTCTGCCATTACGACGCCAGAACGGCTGACCAGACCGCCGATTACGTGGAGACACCGGAGAAGGTAATGCCAAGAGCTACATCTCATCTGCAAGGATGGATGAGGAAATGGTCTTTTTTGTGTCCCAACTTCGTTGCCGCTTTTGTGTCCCAGCCTCGTCGTAGGTTTCGGTGGCCGAGTAAGACGAGACCGACACAGGAACAAAAACAAAAACAGCACGCTGGAGCAGCTAGAAACTATAAACACTAGAGTAATTTAGAAAGAGATATATATTGCACAGAATGTAACAATACTTAACTTTTAGATAGTACTGCAGAATGTTGATACATAGTTGTTAGAGGCCTGCCTAGTGCCTGTACGATAGCAAAGTCTTCAATGGTGCCTATCTGATTACGAAGGTCCTAACTGGTTGCAAACTCAGTCCCAAGTGACCGGTGTCTTTCCGTGGTGGCCACGAGCGGGGTTGCAGCAGAGGGCGCTCGTGGCTGTCGTCAGGAGAACGCCACAGTCTTCATGTTCCGTGGTGAGCTTCTCCCGAAAACGGACAAGCATGTACGCACTTTAAAAGAGCGGGTATTCGTTTAGAATAGATTTTTTTATGTTGCAGGAGCTGTCCCCTGCCATCACGACGCCAGAGCGGCTGCCTAGGGCACCGATTTCGTGGAGACACCTGAGAAGATACTGCCTAGAGCTACCTCTCATCTGCACAGGATGGAAGAGGAAATGGCGCACAAATTTCGTGGTGAGCTTCTCCCGAATACGGACAAGCATATACCCACTTTATAAGAGCAGGTATTTGTTTAGCATAGAAATTTTAATGTTGCAGGTGCTGTCCTCTGCCATCACGAGGCCAGAACGGCTGCCCAGAGCGCCGATTACGTAGAGACATCGGAGAAGATACTGCAAAGAGATACTTCTCATCTGCAAGGATGGATGAGGAAATGGTCTTTTTTGTGTCCCAACTTCGTTGCCGCTTTTGTGTCCCAGCCTCGTCGTAGGTTTCGGTGGCCGAGTAAGACGAGACCGACACAGGAACAAAAACAAAAACAGCACGCTGGAGCAGCTAGAAACTATAAACACTAGAGTAATTTAGAAAGAGATATATATTGCACAGAATGTAACAATACTTAACTTTTAGATAGTACTGCAGAATGTTGATACATAGTTGTTAGAGGCCTGCCTAGTGCCTGTACGATAGCAAAGACTTCAATGGTGCCTATCTGATTACGAAGGTCCTAACTGGTTGCAAACTCAGTCTCAAGTGACCGGTGTCTTTCCGTGGTGGCCACGAGCGGGGTTGCAGCAGAGGGCGCTCGTGGCTGTCGTCGTGAGAACGCCACAGTCTTCATGTTCCGTGGTGAGCTTCTCCCGAAAACGGACAAGCATGTACGCACTTTAAAAGAGCGGGTATTCGTTTAGAATAGATTTTTTTATGTTGCAGGAGCTGTCCCCTGCCATCACGACGCCAGAGCGGCTGCCTAGGGCACCTGAGAAGATACTGCCTAGAGCTACCTCTCATCTGCACAGGATGGAAGAGGAAATGGCCCACAAAATTCATGGTGAGCTTCTCCCGAAAACGGACAAGCATATACCCAATTTAGAAGAGCAGGTATTTGTTTAGCATACTTTTATTAATGTTGCAGGAGCCGTCCTCTGCCATCACGACGGCAGAACGGCTGCCCAGAGCGACGATTACGTGGAGACACCGGAGAAGATACTGACAAGAGCTACTGCTCATCTGCACAGGATGGAAAAGGAAATGGCCCACAAAATGCGTGGTGAGCTTCTCCCGAAAACGGACAAGCATGTACGCACTGTACGCATTGGAAGAGCAGGTATTTGTTTAGCATACATTTATTAATGATACAGGAGGTGTCGTCTGCCATCACGACGCCAGAACGGCTGCCCAGAGCGCCGATTACGTGGAGACACCTGAGAAGATACTGCGAAGAGCTACTTCTCATCTGCACAGGATGGAAGAGGAAATGATCCTCAAGTTGCAATTTGAGGTTCTCCCGAAACCGACAAGCATATACCCACTTTAGAAGAGCAGGTATTTGTTTAGCATAGATTTTTTAAAGTTGCAGGAGCTGTCCTCTGCCATCACGTCGCCATTACGGCTGCTTAGAGCGCCGATTACGTGGAGACACCAGAGAAGATACTGCCAAGAGCTACTTCTCATCTGCACAGGATGGAAGAGGAAATGGTCATCAAGTTGCTTGGTGAGCTTCTCCCGAAAACGGACAAGCATATACGCACTTTAAAAGAGCGGGTATTCGTTTAGAATAGATTTTTTTATGTTGCAGGAGCTGCCCCTTGCCATCACGACGCCAGAGCGGCTGCCTAGGGCACCGATTTCGTGGAGACACCTGAGAAGATACTGCCTAGAGCTACCTCTCATCTGCACAGGATGGAAGAGGAAATGGCCCACAAAATGCGTGGTGAGCTTCTCCCGAAAACGGACAAGCATATACCCAATTTAGAAGTGCAGGTATTTGTTTAGCATACTTTTATTAATGTTGCAGGAGCCGTCCTCTGCCATCACGACGGCAGAACGGCTGCCCAGAGCGACGATTACGTGGAGACACCGGAGAAGATACTGACAAGAGCTACTGCTCATCTGCACAGGATGGAAAAGGAAATGGCCCACAAAATGCGTGGTGAGCTTCTCCCGAAACGGACAAGCATGTACGCACTGTAAGAGAGCGGGTATTCGTTTAGAATAGATTTATTTATGTTGCAGGAGCTGTCCTCTGAAATCACGACGCCAGAGCGGCTGCCTAGGGCACCGATTACGTGGAGACACCTGAGAGGATACTGCCAAGAGCTACTTCTCATCTGCACAGGATGGAAGAGGAAATGGCCCTCAAGTTCCGTGGTGAGCTTCTCCCGAAAACGGACAAACATATACGCACTTCAGATGAGCAGATATTTGTTTAGCATAGATTTTGTAATGTTGCAGGAGCTGTCCTCTACCATCACGACGCCGGCACGGCTGCCCAGAGCGCCGATTACGTGGAGACGCCGGAGAAGACACTGCCAAGAGCTACTTCTCATCTGCACAGGATGGAAAAGAAAATGGTCTTCAAGTTGCGTGATGGGCTTTTCCCGAAAACGGACAAGCATATACGCACATTGGAAGAGCAGGTATTTGTTTAGCATACATTTATTAATGTTACAGGAACTGTTCTATGCCATCACGTCGCCAGAACGGCTGCCTAGAGCGCCGATTACGTGGAGACACCAGAGAAGATACTGCGAAGAGCTATTTCTCATCTGCACAGGATGGAAGAGGAAATGATCCTCAAGTTGCAATGTGAGCTTCTCCCGAAAACGGACAAGCACATACCCACTTTAGAAGAGCAGGTATTTGTTTAGCATAGATTTTTTAATGTTGCAGGAGCTGTCCTCTGCCATCATCACGCCAAGAACGCCTGCCCAGAGCGCCGATTACGTGGAGTGGGACACCGGAGAAAATACTGCCAAGAGCTACTTCTCATCTGCACAGGATGGAAGAGGAAATATTCCTCAAGTTGCGTGGTGAGCTTCTCCCGAAAACGGACAATCATATACCCACTTTAGAAGAGCAGGATTTTGTTCAGCATACATTTATTAATGTTGCAGGAGCTGTCCTCTGCCATCACGACGCCAGTACGTCTGCCCCGAGCGCCGATTACGTGGAGACACCGGAGCAGATACTGCCAACAGCTACTTCTCATCTGCCTAGAATGGAAGAGAAAATGGTCCTCAAGTTGCGTGGTGAGTTTCTCCCGAAAACGGACAAGCATATACGCACTTTAGAAGAGCAGGTATATGTTTAGCATACATTATTTAATGTCGCATGAGCTGTCCTCTGCCATCACGACGCCAGAACGGCTGCCCAGAGCGCCGATTACGTGGAGACACCGGAGAAGATACTGCCAAGAGCTGCTTCTCATCTGCACAAAATGGAAGATGAAATGGTGCTCAAATTGCGTGGTGAGCTTCTGCCGAAAACGGACAAGCATATACCCACTTTAGAAGAGCAGGTATTTGTTTAGCATAGAAATTTTACTGTTGCAGGTGCTGTCCTCTGCCATCACGAGGCCAGAACGGCTGCCCAGAGTGCCGATTACGTAGAGACATCGAAGAAGATACTGCAAAGAGCTACTTCTCATCTGCAAGGATGGATGAGGAAATGGTCTTTTTTGTGTCCCAACTTCGTTGTCGCTTTTGTGTCCCAGCCTCGTCGTAGGTTTCGGTGGCCGAGTAAGACGAGACCGACACAGGAACAAAAACAAAAACAGCACGCTGGAGCAGCTAGAAACTATAAACACTAGAGTAATTTAGAAAGAGATATATATTGCACAGAATGTAACAATACTTAACTTTTAGATAGTACTGCAGAATGTTGATACATAGTTGTTAGAGGCCTGCCTAGTGCCTGTACGATAGCAAAGACTTCAATGGTGCCTATCTGATTACGAAGGTCCTAACTGGTTGCAAACTCAGTCTCAAGTGACCGGTGTCTTTCCGTGGTGGCCACGAGCGGGGTTGCAGCAGAGGGCGCTCGTGGCTGTCGTCGTGAGAACGCCACAGTCTTCATGTTCCGTGGTGAGCTTCTCCCGAAAACGGACAAGCATGTACGCACTTTAAAAGAGCGGGTATTCGTTTAGAATAGATTTTTTTATGTTGCAGGAGCTGTCCCCTGCCATCACGACGCCAGAGCGGCTGCCTAGGGCACCGATTTCGAGGAGACACCTGAGAAGATACTGCCTAGAGCTACCTCTCATCTGCACAGGATGGAAGAGGAAATGGCCCACAAAATTCGTGGTGAGCTTCTCCCGAAAACGGACAAGCATATACCCAATTTAGAAGAGCAGGTATTTGTTTAGCATACTTTTATTAATGTTGCAGGAGCCGTCCTCTGCCATCACGACGGCAGAACGGCTACCCAGAGCGACGATTACGTGGAGACACCGGAGAAGATACTGACAAGAGCTACTGCTCATCTGCACAGGATGGAAAAGGAAATGGCCCACAAAATGCGTGGTGAGCTTCTCCCGAAAACGGACAAGCATGTACGCACTGTAAAAGAGCGGGTATTCGTTTAGAATAAATTTATTTATGTTGCAGGAGCTGTCCTCTGAAATCACGACGCCAGAGCGGCTGCCTAGGGCACCGATTACGTGGAGACACCTGAGAGGATAGTGCCAAGAGCTACTTCTCATCTGCACAGGATGGAAGAGGAAATGGCCCTCAAGTTCCGTGGTGAGCTTCTCCCGAAAACGGACAAACATATACGCACTTCAGATGAGCAGATATTTGTTTGCATTGATTTTGTAATGTTGCAGGAGATGTCCTCTACCATCACGACGCCGGCACGGCTGCCCAGAGCGCCGATTACGTTGAGACGCCGGAGAAGACACTGCCAAGAGCTACTTCTCATCTGCACAGGATGGAAAAGAAAATGGTCTTCAAGTTGCGTGATGGGCTTTTCCCGAAAACGGACAAGCATATACGCACATTGGAAGAGCAGGATTTTGTTGAGCATACATTTATTAATGTTACAGGAACTGTTCTATGCCATCACGACGCCAGTACGGCTGCCCAGAGCGCCGATTACGTGGAGACACCGGAGAAGATACTGCCAAGAGCTGCTTCTCATCTGCACAAAATGGAAGATGAAATGGTCCTCAAGTTGCGTGGTGAGCTTCTCCCGAAAACGGACAAGTATATACCCACTTCTGAAGAGCAGGTATTTGTTTAGCATAGATTTTTTAATGTCGCAGGAGTTGACCTCTGCCATTACGACGCCAGAACGGCTGACCAGACCGCCGATTACGTGGAGACACCGGAGAAGGTAATGCCAAGAGCTACATCTCATCTGCAAGGATGGATGAGGAAATGGTCTTTTTTGTGTCCCAACTTCGTTGCCGCTTTTGTGTCCCAGCCTCGTCGTAGGTTTCGGTGGCCGAGTAAGACGAGACCGACACAGGAACAAAAACAAAAACAGCACGCTGGAGCAGCTAGAAACTATAAACACTAGAGTAATTTAGAAAGAGATATATATTGCACAGAATGTAACAATACTTAACTTTTAGATAGTACTGCAGAATGTTGATACATAGTTGTTAGAGGCCTGCCTAGTGCCTGTACGATAGCAAAGTCTTCAATGGTGCCTATCTGATTACGAAGGTCCTAACTGGTTGCAAACTCAGTCCCAAGTGACCGGTGTCTTTCCGTGGTGGCCACGAGCGGGGTTGCAGCAGAGGGCGCTCGTGGCTGTCGTCAGGAGAACGCCACAGTCTTCATGTTCCGTGGTGAGCTTCTCCCGAAAACGGACAAGCATGTACGCACTTTAAAAGAGCGGGTATTCGTTTAGAATAGATTTTTTTATGTTGCAGGAGCTGTCCCCTGCCATCACGACGCCAGAGCGGCTGCCTAGGGCACCGATTTCGTGGAGACACCTGAGAAGATACTGCCTAGAGCTACCTCTCATCTGCACAGGATGGAAGAGGAAATGGCGCACAAATTTCGTGGTGAGCTTCTCCCGAATACGGACAAGCATATACCCACTTTATAAGAGCAGGTATTTGTTTAGCATAGAAATTTTAATGTTGCAGGTGCTGTCCTCTGCCATCACGAGGCCAGAACGGCTGCCCAGAGCGCCGATTACGTAGAGACATCGGAGAAGATACTGCAAAGAGATACTTCTCATCTGCAAGGATGGATGAGGAAATGGTCTTTTTTGTGTCCCAACTTCGTTGCCGCTTTTGTGTCCCAGCCTCGTCGTAGGTTTCGGTGGCCGAGTAAGACGAGACCGACACAGGAACAAAAACAAAAACAGCACGCTGGAGCAGCTAGAAACTATAAACACTAGAGTAATTTAGAAAGAGATATATATTGCACAGAATGTAACAATACTTAACTTTTAGATAGTACTGCAGAATGTTGATACATAGTTGTTAGAGGCCTGCCTAGTGCCTGTACGATAGCAAAGACTTCAATGGTGCCTATCTGATTACGAAGGTCCTAACTGGTTGCAAACTCAGTCTCAAGTGACCGGTGTCTTTCCGTGGTGGCCACGAGCGGGGTTGCAGCAGAGGGCGCTCGTGGCTGTCGTCGTGAGAACGCCACAGTCTTCATGTTCCGTGGTGAGCTTCTCCCGAAAACGGACAAGCATGTACGCACTTTAAAAGAGCGGGTATTCGTTTAGAATAGATTTTTTTATGTTGCAGGAGCTGTCCCCTGCCATCACGACGCCAGAGCGGCTGCCTAGGGCACCTGAGAAGATACTGCCTAGAGCTACCTCTCATCTGCACAGGATGGAAGAGGAAATGGCCCACAAAATTCATGGTGAGCTTCTCCCGAAAACGGACAAGCATATACCCAATTTAGAAGAGCAGGTATTTGTTTAGCATACTTTTATTAATGTTGCAGGAGCCGTCCTCTGCCATCACGACGGCAGAACGGCTGCCCAGAGCGACGATTACGTGGAGACACCGGAGAAGATACTGACAAGAGCTACTGCTCATCTGCACAGGATGGAAAAGGAAATGGCCCACAAAATGCGTGGTGAGCTTCTCCCGAAAACGGACAAGCATGTACGCACTGTACGCATTGGAAGAGCAGGTATTTGTTTAGCATACATTTATTAATGATACAGGAGGTGTCGTCTGCCATCACGACGCCAGAACGGCTGCCCAGAGCGCCGATTACGTGGAGACACCTGAGAAGATACTGCGAAGAGCTACTTCTCATCTGCACAGGATGGAAGAGGAAATGATCCTCAAGTTGCAATTTGAGGTTCTCCCGAAACCGACAAGCATATACCCACTTTAGAAGAGCAGGTATTTGTTTAGCATAGATTTTTTAAAGTTGCAGGAGCTGTCCTCTGCCATCACGTCGCCGTTACGGCTGCTTAGAGCGCCGATTACGTGGAGACACCAGAGAAGATACTGCCAAGAGCTACTTCTCATCTGCACAGGATGGAAGAGGAAATGGTCATCAAGTTGCTTGGTGAGCTTCTCCCGAAAACGGACAAGCATATACCCACTTTAGTTGAGCAGGTATTTGTTTAGCATTGATTTTTTAATGTTGCAGGAGCTGTCCTCTGCCATCACGTCGCCATTACGGCTGTCTAGAGCGCCGATTACTTGGAGACACCAGAGAAGATACTGCCAAAAGCTACTTCTCATCTGCACAAGATGGAAGGGGAAATGCTCCTCAAGTTGCTTGGAGGGTTTCTCCCGAAAACCGACAAGCATATTCGCACATTGGAAGAGCAGGTATTTGTTTAGCATACATTTATTAATGTTGCAGGAGGTGTCGTCTGCCATCACGACGCCAGAACGGCTGCCCAGAGCGCCGATTATGTGGAGACACCGGAGAAGATACTGCCAAGAGCTACTTCTCATCAGCACAGGATGGAAGAGGAAATGGTTCTCAAGTTGGGTGGTGAGCTACTCCCGAAAACGGACAAGCATATACGCACTTTAGAAGAGCAGGTAGTTCTTTAGCATAAATTTTTTAATGTTGCAGGAGCTGTTCTCTGCCATCACGTCGCTAGAACGTCTAAACAGAGCGCCGATTACGTGGAGACACCAGAGAAGATACTTCCAAGAGCTACTTCTCATCTGCACAGGTTGGAAGAGGAAATGGTCCTCAAGTTGCGTGGTGGGCTTCTCCCGTAAACGGACAAGTATATACGCACATTGGAAGAGCAGGTATTTGTATAATATACGTTTATTAAAGTTGCAGGAGCTGTCCTCTGCCATCACGACGCCAGAACGGCTGCCTAGAGCGCCGATTTCGTGGAGACAACGGAGAAGATACTGCCATGAGCTACTTCTCATCTGCACAGGATGGAAGAGGAAGTGGTCCTCAAGTTGCGTGGTGAGCTTCTCCCGAAAACGGAAGGTCATATTCGCACATTAGAAGAGCAGGTATTTTTTTGCATACATTTATTAATGTTGCAGGAGCTGCCATCTGGCAACACGAGGCCAGAACGTCTGCCCAGAGCGCCGATAACGTGGAGACAACGGAGAAGATACTTTTAAGAGCTACTTCTCATCTGCACAGGATGAAATATAAAAATGATCTTCAAGTTGCGTCGTGGGCCTCTCCCGAAAACGGACAAGCATATACCCACGTTAGAAGAGCAGGTATTTGTTTAGCATACATTTATTATTGTTGCAGGAGCTGCCATCTGCCAACACGACGCCAGAACGACTGCCCAGACCTGCGATTACGTGGAGACAACGGAGAAGATACTGCCAAGAGCTACATCTCATCTGCACAGGATGGAAGAGGAAATTTTCCTCAAGTTGCGTGGTGGGCTCCTCCCGAAAACGGACAAGCATATACCCACTTTAGAAGAGCAGGTATTTGTTTAGCATAGATTTTTTAATGTTGCAGGAGCTGTCCTCTGCCATCACGACACAAAAACGGCTGCCCAGAGCGCCGATTACGTGACGACACCGGAGAAGATACTGCCAAGAGCTACTTCTCATCAGCACAGGATAGATGACGAAATGGTCCTCAAGTTGGTTGGTGAGCTTCTCCCGAAAACGGACAAGAATATACGCACTTTATAAGAGCAGGTACTTATTTAGCATAAATTCTTTAATGTTGCAGGAGCTGTTCTCTGCCATCAAGTCGCCAGAACGGCTACCCAGAGCGCCGATTACATGGAGACACCGGAGAAGTTACTGCCAAGAGCTACTTCTCATTTGCACAGGATGGAAGAGGAAATGGTCCTCAAGTTGCGTGGTGGGCTTCTCCCGAAAACAGAAGGTCATATACGCACATTAGAAGAGCAGGTATTTGTTTAGCATACATTTATTAATGTTGCAGGAGCTGCCATCTCTAGACACGACGCCAGAACGGCTGCCCAGAGCGCCGATTACGTGGAGACAACGGAGAAGGTACTGCCAAGAGCTAGTTCTCATCTGCACAGGATGGAAGAGGAAATGATCCTAAAGTTGCGTGGTGACCTTCTCCCAAAAACGGATGGGCATATACGCAAATTAGAAGAGCAGGTATTTGTTTAGCATACATTTATTAATGTTGCAGGAACTGCCATCTGCCAACACGACGCCAGAACGGCTACCCAGAGCTCCGATTACGTGGAGACAACGGAGAAGATACTGCCAAGAGCTACTTCTCATCTGCACAGGATGAAGAGGAAATGGTCCTCAAGTTGCGTGGAGAGCGTCTCCCGAAACGGAAGGTCATATACGCACATTAGAAGAGCAGGTATTTGTTTAGCATACATTCATTAATGTTGCAGGTAATTTCCCCTGCCATCACGACGTCAGAACGGCTGCCCAGAGGGCCGATTGCGTGGAGACACCGGAGAAGGTACTGAGAAGAGCTACTTCCCCTCTGCACAGGATGGAAGAGGAAATAGAACTCAAGATGCGTGGTGAGCTTCTCCCGAAAACGGACAAGCATATACCCACATTAGAAGAGCAGGTATTTGTTTAGCATAGATTTTTTAAAGTTGCAGGAGTTGCCATCTGCCACTACGACGCCAGAACGGCTGCCCAGAGCGCCGATTACGTGGAGACACCAGAGAAGATACTGCCAAGAGCTACTTCTCATTTGCACAGGATGGAAGAGGAAATGGTCCTCAAGTTGCGTGGCGGGCTTCTCCCGAAAACAGAAGGTCATATACGCACATTAGAAGAGCAGGTATTTGTTTAGCATACATTTATTAATGTTGCAGGAGCTGCCATCTGCCAACACGACGCCAGAACGGCTGCCCAGAGCGCCGATTACGTGGAGACAACGGAGAAGATACTGCCAAGAGCTATCTATCATCTGCACAGGATGGAAGAAGAAATTTTCGTCAAATTGCGTGGTGGGCTTCTCCCGAAAACGGACAAGCATATACCCACTTTAAAAGAGCATGAATTTGTTTAGCATGGATTTTTTAATGTTGCAGGAGCTCTCCTCTGCCATCACGACGCCAGTACGGCTGCCCAGAGCGCCGATTACGTGAGGACACCGGAGAAGATACTGCCAAGAGCAACTTCTCATCTGCACAGGATGGAAGGGGAAATATTCCTCAAGTTGCGTGGTGGGCTTCTCCCAAAGACGGACAAGCATATACGCACTTTAGAAGAACAGGTATTTATTTAGCATACATTTATTAATGTTGCAGGATCTGTCCTCTGCCATCACGACGATAGAACGGCTGCCCAGAGCGCCGATTACGTGGAGACAACGGAGAAGATACTGCCAAGAGCGACTTCTCATCTGCACAGGATGGAAGAGGAAATGGTCCTCAAGTTGCGTGGTGGGCTTCTCCCGAAAACGCACAAGCATATACGCACATTAGAAGAGCAGGTATTCGTTTAGAACAGAATTTTTAATGTTGCAGGTCCTGTCCTCTTCCATCACGACGCCAGAACGGCTGCCCAGAGCGCCGATTACGTGGAGACACCGGAGAAGATACTGCCAAGAGCTACTTCTCATCTGCACAGGATGGAAAAGGATATGGCCCACAAGTTGCGTGGTGAGCTTCTAACGAAAACGGACAACCATGTACGCACTTTAAAAGAGCAGGAATTTATTTAGCATACATTTATTAATGTTGCAGGAGCTGCCATCTGCCAACACGACGCCAGAACGGCTGCCCAGGGCGCCGATTACGTGGAGACAACGGAGAAGATACTGCCAAGAGATACGTCTCATCTGCACAGGATGGAAGAGGAAATTTTCCTCAAGTTGCGTGGTCGGCTTCTCCCGAAAACGGACAAGCATATACCCACTTTAGAAGAGCAGGTATTTGTTTAGGATAAATTATTTAATGTTGTAGGATCTGTCCTCCGCCATCAAGACGCCAGTATGGCTGCCCCGAGCGCCGATTACCTGGAGCCACCGGAGATGATACTGCCAAGAGCTACTTCTCATCAGCACAGGATGGAAGAGGAAATGGTCCTCAAGTTGGGTGGTGAGCTTCTCCCGAAAACGAACAGGCATATACGCACATTATAAGAGCAGGTAGTTTTTTAGCATAAATTTTTTATGTTGCAGGAGCTGTTCTCTGCCATCACGTCGCCAGAACGGCTGCCCAGAGCGCCGATTACGTGGAGACACCGTAGAAGATACTGCCAAGAGGTACTTCTCATCTGCACAGGATGGAAGAGGAAATGGTCCTCAAGTTGCGTGGTGATCTTCGCCCGTAAACGGACCATCATATACCCACTTTAGAAGAGCATGTATTTGTTTAGAATAGATTTTTCAATGTTGCACGAGCTGTCCTCTGACATCACGACGCCAAGAACGGCTCCCCAGAGCGCCGATTACGTGGAGACACCGGAGATGATACTGCCAAGAGCTACTTCTCGTCTGCACAGGATGGAGAGGAATTGGTCGTCAAGGTGCGTGCTGAGCGTCTCCCGAAAACGGAGGGGCATATACGCACATTTGAAGAGCAGGTATTTGTTTAGCATACATTTATTAATGTTGCAGGAGCGGCTATCTGCCAACACGACGCCAGAACGGCGTCCCAGAGCGCCGATTACGTGGAGACAACGGAGAAGATACTGCCAAGAGCTACTTCTCATCTGAACAGGATGGAAGAAGAAATTTTCGTCAAGTTGCGTGGTGGGCTTCTCCCGAAAACGGACAAGCATATACCCACTTTAAAAGAGCAGATATTTGTTTAGCATAGATTTTTTAATGTTGCAGGTGCTGTCCTCTGCCATCACGACGCAAGAACGACTGCCCAGAGCGGCGATTACGTGAGGACACCGGAGAAGATACTGCCAAGAGCTACTTCTCATCTGCGCAGGATGGAAGAGGAAATGGTCCCCAAGTTGGGTGGTGAGATGTGAGATTCTCCCGAAAACGGACAAGCATATACGCACTTTAGAAGAGCAGGTAGTTCTTTAGCATAAATTTTTTAATGTTACAGGAGCTGTTCTCTGCCATCACTTCGACAGAACGGCTGCCCAGAGCGCCGATTACGTGGAGACACCGGAGAAGATACTGCCAAGAGATACTTCTCATCTGCACAGGATGGAAGAGGAAATTTTCCTCAAGTTGCGTGGTGGACTTCTCCCGAAAACGGACAAGCATATACCCACTTTAGAAGAGCAGGTATTTGTTTAGCATAGATTTTTTAATTTTGCAGGAGCTGTCCTCTGCCATCACGACTCCAGAGCGGCTGCCCAGAGCGCCGATTATGTAGGACACCGGAGAAGATACTGCCAAGAGCTACTTCTCATCTGCACAGGATGGAAGGGGAAATATTACTCAAGTTGCGAGGTGAGCTTCTCCCGAAAACGGACAACCATATACGCACTTTAGAAGAGCAGGTATTTATTTAGCATACATTATTAATGTTGCAGGAGCTGTCCTCTGCCATCCCGACGCCAGAACGGCTGCCCAGAGCGCCGATTACGTGGAGACACCGGAGAAGATACTGCCAAGAGCTACTTCTCATCTGCACAGGATGGAAGAGGAAATGGTCCCCAAGTTGGGTGGTGAGATGTGAGATTCTCCCGAAAACGGACAAGCATATACGCACTTTAGAAGAGCAAGCAGTTCTTTAGCATAAATTTTTTAATGTTGCAGGAGCTGTTCTCTGCCATCACTTCGACAGAACGGCTGCCCAGAGCGCCGATTACGTGGAGACACCGGAGAAGATACTGCCAAGAGCCACTTCTCATCTGCACAGGATGGAAGAGGATATGGTCCTCAAGTTGCGTGGTGAGCTTCTCCCGAAAACGGACAAGCATATACGCACTTTAGAAGAGCAGGTGTTTATTTATCATACATTATTAACGTTGCAGGAGCTGTCCTCTGCCATCACGACGCCAGAACGTCAGCCCAGAGCGCCGATTACGAGGAGACACCGGAGAAAATACTGCCAAGAGCTACTTCTCATCTGCACAGGATGGAAAAGGAAATTGCTCACAAGTTGCGGGGTGAGCTTCTACCGAAAACGGACAATCATGTACGCACTTTAAAAGAGCAGGTATTTGTTTAGAATAGATTTTTGTATGTTACAGGAGCTGTCCTCTGCCATCAAGACGCCAGAACGGCTGCCTAGAGCGCCGATTACGTCGAGACACCTGAGAAGATACTGCCAAGAGCTACTTTTCATCTGCACAGGATGGAAGAGGAAATTTGCCTCAAGTTGCGTGGTGGGCTTCTCCCGAAAACGGACAAGCATATACCCACTTTAGAAGAGCAGGTATTTGTTTAGCATAGACTTTTTAATGTTGCAGGAGCTGTCCTCTGCCATCACGACTCCAGAACGGCTGCCCAGAGCGCCGATTATGTAGGACATCGGAGATGATACTGCCAAGAGCTACTTCTCATCTGCACAGGAATGAAGAGGAAACATTCCTCATGTTGCGTGGTGAGCTGCTCCCGAAAACGGACAAGCATATGCGCACCTTGCAATACTTGGTATTTGTTTGGCATAGATTTTTTAATGTTGCAGGAGCTGTCTTCTGCCATCACGACGCCGACACGGCTGCCTTGGGAGCCGAATTCGAGGAGACACCGAAAATCCTGCCAAGAGCTACTTCTCATCTGCACAGGATGAAAGAGGAAATGGTCCAGAAGTTGCATGGTGAGCTTCTCCCGAATACGGACAAATAATACGCACTTTAGAAGAGCAGGTTTTCGTTACGCATAGACACTTTAACGTTACAGGAGGTGTTCTCTGCCATCACGACGCCGACACGGCTGTCTAGGGCGCCGATTACGTGGAGACACCGGAGAAGATACTGCCAAGAGCTACTTCTCATCAGCACAGGATGTAAGAGGAAATGGACCTCAAGTTGCGTGGTGAGCTTTTCCCGAAAACGGACAAGCATATACGCACATTTAGAGCAGGATTTTGTTTAGCATAGACATTTTAATGTTGCATGAGCTGTCCTCTGCCATCACGACACCGACACGGACGCCTATGTCACCGATTACGTGGAGACACCGGAGGAGATATTGCCAAGAGCTACTTCTCATATGCACAGGATGGAAGAGGAAATGGTACTTAAATTGCGTGGTGAGCTTCTCCCGAAATCGGACAAGTAAATACGGAATTTAGAAGAGCAGGTATTTTTTTAGCATAGATTTTTTAATGTTACAGGAGCTGTCCTCTGGCATCACAACGCCGACAGGGCTGCATAGTACGCCGATTACGTGAAGATCCCGCGGAAGATACTGCCAAGAGCTTCGTTTCATCTGCACAGGATGGAAGAGGAAATGGTCAAGTTGCGTGGTGAGCTTCTCCCGAAAACGGACAAGCATATACGCAATTTAGAAGAGCAGGTATTTGTTTAGCAAAGATATTTTAATATTGCAGGAACTGTACTCTGGCATCACCTACGCTGACACGGCTGCCTAGGGCGCCGATTACGTGGAGACACCGGAAAAGATACTGCCAAGAGCTACTTCTCATCTGTCCAGAATAGAAGAGGAAATGGTCCCCAAGTTGCGTGGTGAGTTTTTCCCGAAAACGGATAAGCATTTACGCACTTTAGAAGAGCAGGTATTTGTTTAGCAAAGACATATTAATGTTACAGGAGGTGTTCTCTGCCATCACGACGCCGACACGGCTGCCTAGGGCGCCGATTACGTGGAGACACCGGAGGAGATACTGAAAAGAGCTACTTCTCATCAGCACAGGATGGATGAGGAAATGGACCTCAAGTTGCGTGGTGAGCTTCTCCCGAAAACGGACAAGCATATACGCACTTTAGAAGAGCAGGTTTATGTTTAGCATAGACATTTTAATGTTACAGGAGGTCTTCTCTGTCATCACGACGCAGACACGGCTGCCTAGGGCGCCCTTTACGTAAAGACACCGGAGAAGATACTGCCAAGAGCTACTTCACATCTGCACAGCATGGAAGAGGAAATGGAACTCAAGTTGCGTGGTGAGCTTCTCCCGAAAACGGACAAGCATTTACGCACTTTAGAAGAGCAGGTATTTGTTTAGCAAAGACATATTAATGTTACAGGAGGTGTTCTTTGCCATCACGACGCCGACACGGCTGCCTAGGGCGCCGATTATGTGGAGACACCTGAGAAGATACTGCCAAGAGCTACTTCACATCTGCACAGGATGGAAGAGGAAATGGAACTCAAGTTGCGTGGTGAGCTTCTCCCGTAAACGGACAAGCATATACGCACATTTAGAGCAGGATTTTGTTTAGCATAGACATTTTAATGTTGCAGGAGCTGTCCTCTGCCATCACGACGCCGACACGGCTGCCTATGGCACCGATTACGTGGAGACACCGGAGGAGATACTGCCAAGAGCTACAGCTCATCAGCACAGGATGGATGAAGAAATGGACCTCAAGTTGCGTGGTGACCTTCTCCCGAAATCGGACAAGCATTTACGCACTTTAGAAGAGCAGTTATTTGTTTAGCATAGACATTATAATGTTACAGGAAGTGTTCTCTGCCATCACGACGCCGACACGTCTGCCTAGGGAGCTGATACGAGGAGACACCGGAGAAGATACACCCAAGAGCTTCTTCTCATTTGCACAGGATGGAAGAGGAAATGGTCCTCAAGTTGCGTGGTGAACTTCTCCCGAAAACGGACAAATATATACGCACTTCAGACGAGCAGGTATTGCTTTAGCATAGATTTTTTAATGTTACAGGAGCTGTCCTCTGCAACCACGACGCCGACACGGCTGCCTAAGGCGCCGATAGGTGGAGACACCGGAGAAGATACTGCCAAGAGCTACTTCTCATCAGCACAGGATGGAAGAGGAAATGGACCACAAGTTGCGTGGTGAGCTTCTCCCGAAAACTGACAAGCATATACGCACTTTAGAAGAGCAGGTTTTCGTTTAGCATAGACATTTTAACGTTACATGAGGTGTTCTCTGCCATCATGACGCCGAGACGGCTGCCTAGGGCGCCGATAACGTAAAGACACCGGAGAAGATACTGGCAAGAGCTACTTCACATCTGCACAGGATGGAAGAGGAAATGGTCCTCAAGTAGCGTGGTGAGCTTCCCCCGAAAAAGGACAAGCATATACGCACTTTACAAGAGCAGGTTTTGGTTAGCATAGACATTTTAATGTTAGAGGAGGTGTTCTCTGCCATCACGAAGCCGACACGGCTGCCTAGGGCGCCGATTACGTGGCACACCGGAGAAGATACTGCCAGGGGCTACTTCTCATCAGCACAGGATGGAAGAGGAAATGGACCTCAGGTTGCGTGGTGAGCTTTCCCGAAAACGGAGAAGCATATACGCACTTCAGAAGAGCAGGTTTTTGTTTAGCATAGACATTTTAATGTTACAGGAGCTTTTCTCTGCCATCACGACGCCAACTCGGCTGCCTAGGGCGCCGATTACGTGGAGACACCGGAGAAGATACTGCCAAGAGCTACTTCTCATCAGCACAGGATGTAAGAGGAAATGGACCTCAAGTTGCGTGGTGAGCTTTTCCCGAAAACGGACAAGCATATACGCACATTTAGACCAGGATTTTGTTTAGCATAGACATTTTAATGTTGCATGAGCTGTCCTCTGCCATCACGACACCGACACGGACGCCTATGTCACCGATTACGTGGAGACACCGGAGGAGATATTGCCAAGAGCTACTTCTCATATGCACAGGATGGAAGAGGAAATGGTACTTAAATTGCGTGGTGAGCTTCTCCCGAAATCGGACAAGTAAATACGGAATTTAGAAGAGCAGGTATTTTTTTAGCATAGATTTTTTAATGTTACAGGAGCTGTCCTCTGGCATCACAACGCCGACAGGGCTGCATAGTACGCCGATTACGTGAAGATCCCGCGGAAGATACTGCCAAGAGCTTCGTTTGATCTGCACAGGATGGAAGAGGAAATGGTCAAGTTGCGTGGTGAGCTTCTCCCGAAAACGGACAAGCATATACGCAATTTAGAAGAGCAGGTATTTGTTTAGCAAAGATATTTTAATATTGCAGGAACTGTACTCTGGCATCACCTACGCTGACACGGCTGCCTAGGGCGCCGATTACGTGGAGACACCGGAAAAGATACTGCCAAGAGCTACTTCTCATCTGCCCAGAATAGAAGAGGAAATGGTCCCCAAGTTGCGTGGTGAGTTTCTCCCGAAAACGGATAAGCATTTACGCACTTTAGAAGAGCAGGTATTTGTTTAGCAAAGACATATTAATGTTACAGGAGGTGTTCTCTGCCATCACGACGCCGACACGGCTGCCTAGGGCGCCGATTACGTGGAGACACCGGAGGAGATACTGAAAAGAGCTACTTCTCATCAGCACAGGATGGATGAGGAAATGGACCTCAAGTTGCGTGGTGAGCTTCTCCCGAAAACGGACAAGCATATACGCACTTTAGAAGAGCAGGTTTATGTTTAGCATAGACATTTTAATGTTACAGGAGGTGTTCTCTGTCATCACGACGCCGACACGGCTGCCTAGGGCGCCCTTTACGTAAAGACACCGGAGAAGATACTGCCAAGAGCTACTTCACATCTGCACAGCATGGAAGAGGAAATGGAACTCAAGTTGCGTGGTGAGCTTCTCCCGAAAACGGACAAGCATTTACGCACTTTAGAAGAGCAGGTATTTGTTTAGCAAAGACATATTAATGTTACAGGAGGTGTTCTTTGCCATCACGACGCCGACACGGCTGCCTAGGGCGCCGATTATGTGGAGACACCTGAGAAGATACTGCCAAGAGCTACTTCACATCTGCACAGGATGGAAGAGGAAATGGAACTCAAGTTGCGTGGTGAGCTTCTCCCGTAAACGGACAAGCATATACGCACATTTAGAGCAGGATTTTGTTTAGCATAGACATTTTAATGTTGCAGGAGCTGTCCTCTGCCATCACGACGCCGACACGGCTGCCTATGGCACCGATTACGTGGAGACACCGGAGGAGATACTGCCAAGAGCTACAGCTCATCAGCACAGGATGGATGAGGAAATGGACCTCAAGTTGCGTGGTGACCTTCTCCCGAAAACGGACAAGCATTTACGCACTTTAGAAGAGCAGTTATTTGTTTAGCATAGACATTATAATGTTACAGGAAGTGTTCTCTGCCATCACGACGCCGACACGTCTGCCTAGGGAGCTGATACGAGGAGACACCGGAGAAGATACACCCAAGAGCTTCTTCTCATTTGCACAGGATGGAAGAGGAAATGGTCCTCAAGTTGCGTGGTGAACTTCTCCCGAAAACGGACAAATATATACGCACTTCAGACGAGCAGGTATTGCTTTAGCATAGATTTTTTAATGTTACAGGAGCTGTCCTCTGCAACCACGACGCCGACACGGCTGCCTAAGGCGCCGATAGGTGGAGACACCGGAGAAGATACTGCCAAGAGCTACTTCTCATCAGCACAGGATGGAAGAGGAAATGGACCACAAGTTGCGTGGTGAGCTTCTCCCGAAAACTGACAAGCATATACGCACTTTAGAAGAGCAGGTTTTCGTTTAGCATAGACATTTTAACGTTACATGAGGTGTTCTCTGCCATCACGACGCCGAGACGGCTGCCTAGGGCGCCGATAACGTAAAGACACCGGAGAAGATACTGGCAAGAGCTACTTCACATCTGCACAGGATGGAAGAGGAAATGGTCCTCAAGTAGCGTGGTGAGCTTCCCCCGAAAAAGGACAAGCATATACGCACTTTACAAGAGCAGGTTTTGGTTAGCATAGACATTTTAATGTTAGAGGAGGTGTTCTCTGCCATCACGAAGCCGACACGGCTGCCTAGGGCGCCGATTACGTGGCACACCGGAGAAGATACTGCCAGGGGCTACTTCTCATCAGCACAGGATGGAAGAGGACATGGACCTCAAGTTGCGTGGTGAGCATCTCCCGAAAACGGACTTGCAAATACGCACTTTAGAAGAGCAGGTTTTTGTTTAGCATAGACATTTTAATGTTACATGAGGTGCTCTCTGCCATCACGACGCCGACACGGCTGCCTAGGGCGCATATTTCGTGGAGACACCGGAGAAGATACTGCTAAGAGCCATTTCTCATCAGCACAGGATGGAAGAGGAAATGGACCTCAAGTTGCGTGGTGAGCTTCTCCCGAAAACGGGCAAGCATATACGCACTTTAGAAGAGCAGGTTTTTGTTTAGCATAGACATTTTAATGTTACAGAAGGTTATCTCTGCATCACGACGCCGACACGCCTGCCTAGGGCGCCGATTACGTGGAGACACCGGAGAAGATACTGCCAAGAGCTACTTCTCATCAGCACAGGATGGAAGAGAAATGGACCTGAAGTTGCGTGGTGAGTTCCTCCAGAATACGGACAAATATATACGAACTTCAGACGAGCGGGTATTTGTTTAGCATAGATTTTTTAATGTTACAGGAGCTGTCCTCTGCAATCACGACGCCGACACGGCTGCCTAGGGCGCCGATAAGTGGAGACACCGGAGAAGATACTGCCAAGAGCTTCTTCTCATCTGCAAAGGATGGAAGAGGAAATTGTCCTCAAGTTGCGTGGTGAGCTCCTCCAGAATACGGACAAATATATACGCACTTTACAAGAGCAGGTTTTTGTTTAACATAGACATTTTAATATTACAGGAGGTGTTCTCTGCCATCACGACGCCGACAAGGCTGCCTAGGGTACCGATTACGTGGAGACACCGGTGAAGATACTGCCAAGAGCTACTTCTCATCAGCACAGGATGGAAGAGGAAATGGATCTCAAGTTGCGTGTGAGATTCTTCCGAAAACGGACAAGCATATACGCACTTTAGAAGAGCAGGCGTTTGTTTAGCATGGACATTTTAATGTTACAGGAGGCGTTCTCTGCCATCACGACGCCGACACGGCTGCCTAGGTCGCCGATCAGGTGGAGACACCAGAGAAGATACTGCCAAGAGCTACTTCTCATCTGCGCCGGATGCAACAGGAAATGGTCCTCAAGTTGCGTGGTGAGCTTCTTCCGATAACGGGCATGCATATACGCACTTTAGAAGAGCAGTTATTTGTTTAGCATAGATAGTTTAATGTTGCAGGAACTGTACTCTGGCATCACCTACGCCGACACGGCTGCCTAGGTCGCCGATTACGTGGAGATACCGGAGAAGATACTGCCAAGAGCTACTTCTCATCTGCACAGAATGGAAGACGAAATGGTCCTCAAGTTGCGTGGTGAACTTCTCCCGAAAACGGACAAGCATATACGTACTTTAAAAGAGCAGGTTTTTGTTTAGCATAGATTTTTTTATGTTACAGGAGCTTTCCACTGCCATCACGACGCCGACACGACTGCCTAGGGCGCCGATTACGTGGAGACACCGGAGAAGGTACTGCCAAGAGCTACTTCTCATCTGCACTGGATGGAAGAGGAAATGGTCCTCAAGTTGCATGGTGAGCTCCTCCCGAATACGGACAAATATATACGCACTTTAGACGAGCAGGTATTGGTTTAGCATAGATATTTTAATGTTACAGGAACTGTACTCTGGCATCACCTACGCCGACACGGCTGCTTAGGGCGCCGATTACGTGGAGACACCGGAGAAGATACTGCCAAGAGCTACTTCTCATCTGCGCATGATGGAATTGGAAATGGTCCTCAAGTTGCGTTGTGAGCATCTCCCGAAAACGGACAAGTTTATACGCACTTTAGAAGAGCAGGTTTTTGTTTAGCTTAGAAATTTTAATGTTACAGGAGGTGTTCTCTGCCATCACGACACCGACACGGCTGCCTAGGGCGCCGATAACGTAGAGACACCGGAGAAGATACTGCCAAGAGCTACTTCTCGTCAGCACAGGATGTAAGAGGAAATGGACGTCAAGTTGCGAGTGAGAATCTCCCGAAAACGGACAAGCATATACGCACTTTAGAAGAGCAGGTTTTTGTTTAGCATGGACATTTTAATGTTACAGGAGGCATTCTCTGCCATCACGACGCCGAAACGGCTGCCTAGGGCGCCGATCACGTGGAGACACCGGAGAAGATACTGCCAAGAGCTACTTCTCATCAGTACAGGATGGAAGAGGAAATGGACCTCAAGTTGCGTGGTGAGCTCCTCCCGAAAACGGACAAGCATATACGCACTTTAGAAAAACAGGTATTTGTTTAGCATAGAAATTGTAATGTTGCAGGAGCTGTCCTCTGCCATCACGACGCCAGAACGGCTGCCCAGAACGCCGATTACGTGGATACACTGGAGAAGATACTGCCAAGAGCTACTTCTCATCTGCATAGGATGGAAGTCGAAATGGTCCTCAAGTTGCGTGGTGAACTTCTCCCGAAAACGGACAAATATATACGCACTTTAGACGAGCAGGTATTGGTTTAGCATAGATATTTTAATGTTGCAGGAACTGTTCTCTGGCATCACCTACGCCGACACGGCTGCTTAGGGCGCAGATTACGTAGAGACACCGGAGAAGATACTGCCAAGAGCTACTTCTCATCTGCGCAGGATGGAAGTGGAAAAGGTCCTCAAGTTGCGTGGTGAGATTCTCCCGAAAACGAAAAGCATATACGCACTTTAGAAGAGCAGGTTTTTGTTTAGCATAGAATTGTTAATGTTAAAGGAGCTGTCCGCTGCCTCACGACGCCGACACGGCTGCCTAGGGCGCCCTTTACGTAAAGACACCGGAGAAGATACTGCCAAGAGCTACTGCTCATCTGCACCGGATGGAAGAGGAAAAGGTCCTCAAGTTGCGTGGTGAGCTTCTCCCGAAAACGGACAAGCATATACGCACTTTAGATGAGCAGGTATTTGTTTAGCATAGATACTTTAATGTTGAAGGAACTGTACTCTGGCATCACCTACGCCGACACGGCTGCCTAGGGTGCCGATTACGTGGAGACACCGGAGAAGATACTGACGAGAGCTACTTCTCATCAGCACAGGATGGAACAGGAAATGGACCTCAAGTTGCGTGGTGAGCTCCTCCCGAAAACGGACAAGCATATACGCACTTTAGAAGGGCAGTTATTTGTTTAGCATAGACATTGTAATGTTACAGGAGGCGTTCTCTGCCATCACGACGCCGACACGGCTGCCTAGGGCGCCGATTACGTGGATACACCGGAGAATATACAGCCAGGAGCTACTTCTCATCAGCACAGGTTGGAAGAGGAAATGGACCTCAATTTGCGTGGTGAGTTTCTCCGAAAACGGACAAGCATTGACGCACTTTAGACGAGCAGGTATTTGTTTAGCATAGACATTTTAATGTTACAGGAGGTGTTCTCTGCCATCACGACGCCGACACGGCTGCCTAGGGCGCCGATTACGTCAAGACACCGGAGAAGGTACTGCCAAGAGCTACTTCTCATCTGCATAGGATGGAAGGGGAAATGGTCCTCAAGTTGCGTAGTGAGCTTCTCCCGAAAACGGACAAGCATATACGCACTTTAGAAGAGTAGGTATTTGTTTAGCATATATATTTTAATGTTGCACATCTGTCTTCTGCCATCACCTACGCCGACGCGGCTGCCTAGGGCGCCGATTACGTGGAGACACCGGAGAACATACTGCCAAGGGCTACTTCTCCACTGCACAGGATGGAAGAGGAAATGGTCCTCAAGTTGCGTGGTGAGCTCCTCCCGAATGCGGACAAATATATACGCACTTTAGATGAGCAGGTGTATGTTTAGCATAGATTTTTCAATGTTGCAGGAACTGTTCTCTGCCATCGCGACGCAGACACGGCTGCCTAGGGCGCCGATTACGTGGAGACACCGGAGAAGATACTGCCATGAGCTACTTCTCATATGCACAGGATGGAAGAGGAAATGGTCCTCAAGTTGCGTGGTGAGCTTCTCCCGAAAACGGACAAGCATTTACGCACCTCACAACACCAGGTATTTGTTTAGCATAGATATTATAATGTTGCAGGAGCTGTCCTCTGCCATCACCTACGCCAACACGGCTGCCTAGGGCGCCGATTACGTGGAGACACCGGAGAAGATACTGCCAAGAGCTACTTTTCATCTGCACAGGATGGAAGAAGAAATGGTCCTCAAGTTGCGTAGTGAGCTTCTCCCGAATACGGACAAATATATACGCACTTTAGACGAGCAGGTATTTGTTTAGCATAGATTCTTCAATGTTATAGGAGCTGTCCTCTGCCATCATGACGACGGCACGGTTTCCCAAAGCGAAAGTAACCTGGAGACACCGGAGAAGATACTGCCAAGAGCTTCTTCTCATCTGCACAGGATGGAAGGGGATATGGTCCTCAAGCTTCGTGGTGCGCTTCTGCCGAAAACGGACAAGCATATACGCACTTTATAAGACAGGTATTTGTTTAGCATATATATTTTAATGTTGCAGGAGCTATCCTCTGTCATCACGACGCCAGAACGGCTGCCCAGAGCGCCGATTACGTGGAGACTCCGGAGAAGATACTGAGAAGAGCTACTTCTCATCTGCACAGGATGGAAGAGGAAATGGTCCTCAAGTTGCGTGGTGAGATTCTCAAGAAAACGTAGAAGCATATACGCAATTTAGAAGAGCACGTATTTGTTTAGCATAGATATTTTAAAGTTGCAGGAGCTGTCCTCTGCCATCACGACGCCGACAAGTCTGCCTAGGACGCCGATTACGTGGAGATACCGCAGAAGATACTGCCAAGAGCTTCTTCTCATCTGGACAGGATGGAAGAGGAAATGGTCCTCAAGTTCCGTGGTGAGCTTCTTTCGAAAACGGACAAGCATATACGCACTTTAGAAGAGCAGGTATTTGTTTAGCATAGAATTTTTAATGTCGCAGTAGTTGTCCTCTGCCATTACGAAGCCAGAATGGCTTCCCAGAGCGCGAATTCCGTGGAGACACCGGAGAAGATACTGCCAAGAGCTACTTCTCATCTGCGCAGAATGGAAGGGTAAATGGTCCTCAAGTTGTGAGGTGCGCTTCTGCCGAAAACGGACAAGCATATACGCACTTTAGAAGAGCAGGTATTTGTTTAGCATAGATTTTTCAATGTTATAGGAGCTGTCCTCTGCCATCATGACGACGGCACGGTTTCCCAAAGCGAAAGTAACCTGGAGACACCGGAGAAGATACTGCCAAGAGCTTCTTCTTATCTGCACAGGATGGAAGGGGAAATGGTCCTCAAGTTGAGTGGAGCGCTTCTGCCGAAAACGGACAAGCATACACGCACTTTAGAAGAGCAGGTATTTGTTTAGCATAGATAATTTAATGTTGCAGGAGCTGTCCTCTGTCATCACGACGCCAGAACGGCTGCCCAGAGCGCCGATTACGTGGAGACTCCGGAGAAGATACTGAGAAGAGCTACTTCTCATCTGCACAGGATGGAAGAGGAAATGGTCCTCAAGTAGCGTGGTGAGCTTCTCAAGAAAACGAAGAAGCATGTACGCAATTTAGAAGAGCACGTATTTGTTTAGCATAGATATTTTAATGTTGCAGGAGCTTTCCTCTGCCATCACGACGCCGACACGGCTTCCTAGGGCGCTGATTAGGTGGAGACACCGGTGAAGATACTGCCAAGAGCTTCTTCTCATCTGGACATCATGGAATAGGAAATGGTCCCCAAGTTGCGTTGTGAATTTCTCCTGAAAACGGACAAGCATATACGCACTTTAGAAGAGCAGGTATTTGTTTAGCATAGACTTTTTAATATTACAGGAGGTGTCCTCTGCCATCGCGACGCCGACACGGCTGCCTAGCACGCCGATTACGTGGAGACACCGGAGAACATTCTACCATGAGCTACTTCTCATCTGGACAGGATGGAAGAGGAAATGGTCTCCAAGTTGCGTGGTGAGTTTTTGCCGAAAACGGACAAGCATATACGAACTTTAGAAGAGGACGGATTTGTTTAGCATAGTTATTTTAATGTTGCAGGAGCTGTCCTCTGTCATCACGACGCCAGAACGGCTGCCCAGAGCGCCGATTACGTGGAGACTCCGGAGAAGATACTGTGAAGAGCTACTTCTCATCTGCACAGGATGTAAGAGGAAATGTTCCTCAATTTGCGTGGTGAGCTTCTCCCGAAAACGGACAAGCATATACGCAATTTTAAAGAGCAGGTATTTGTTTAGCATAGATATTTTAATGTTGCAGAAGCTGTCCTCTGCCATCACGACGCCAGAACGCCTGTCCAGAGCGCCGATTACGTGGAGACACAGGAGAAGTTACTGCCAAGAGCTACTTCTCATCTGCACAGGATGGAAGAGGAAATGTTCCTCAAGTTGCATGGTGAATTTCTCCCGAAAACGGACAAGCATATACGCACTTTAGAAGAGGACGGATTTGTTTAGCATAGTTATTTTAATGTTGCAGGAGCTGTCCTCTGCCATCACCTACGCCGTGACGGCTGCCTAGGTCGCCGATTACGTGGAGACGCCGGCGAAGATATTGTCAAGAGCAACTTCTCATCTGCACAGGATGGAAGAGGAATCGGTCCACAATCTGCGTTGTGTGCTTCTCCCGAGAATAGAGAAGCACATACGCACTTTAGAAGAGCAGGAATGTTTTTAGCATAGATGTTTTATGTTGCAGGAGCTGTCCTTTACCATCACGAAGCCGTCACGGCTGTCCAAGTCGTCAATTACGCGGAGACACCGAAGAAGATACTTTCAAGAGCTACTTCTCATATGTAGAGGATGGAAGAGGAAATAGTCCACAAACTGCGTTGTTTGGTTCTCCTGAAAATGGAGAAGCGTATACGCACTTTGAGAAGGGCAGGTGTTTGTTTAACATAGAATTTTCAATGTTGCAGGAGCTGTCCTCTGCCATCACGAAGCCGGCACGCATGCCCAGGGCTTTGATTACGTGGAGACACCGGAGAAGATACTGCCAAGAGCTACTTCTCATCTGCACAGGGCGGAATAGGGAATGGTCCACAAACTGCGTTGTGTGCTTCTCCCGAGAATGGAGAAGCATATACGCACTTTAGAAGAGCAGGTATTTGTTTAGCATAGATTTTTTAATGTTGCAGGAGCTGTCCTCTGCCATCCGGACGCTGCACGGCTGCCCAGGGCTTTGATTACGTGGAGACACCGGAGAAGATACTGCCAAGAGCTACTTCTCATCTGCACAGGATGAAAGAGGAAATGGTCTTCAAGTTGCGTGGTGAGCTTCTCCAGAAAACGGACAAGCATATACGCACTTTAGAAGAGCAGTTGTTTGTTTAACATAGATTTTTTAATGTTGCAGGAGCTGTCCTCTGCCATCAGGACGCTGCACGGCTGCCCTGGGATTTGATTACGAGGAGACACCGGAGAAGATACTGCCAAGAGCTACTTCGCCTCTTCAGAGGAAGTGTGATACAACAACACAGTGAACAACGACGTTTTCCATTCATGTTTTCGAATAGTGAGTAATGTATAACGATGCTTTATGCATTTTTTCTTATTATTTGTGTTTTTTGTATTTTGTTGCTTGTTTGTATATTTTGGTTTCTGTAACATATTTGCATTGTCCTGCTAATTTCCGTATATGTCAAAGATAATATTTTAAATTTTTGGAGACACGCTGTTTTAGCAAGGGGTTTGCTATTGTATAGAATCATCTTTGAGCAGGGAGTTTTATCGCTTGTAGCGCAGAGGCGCACAGCATGCAGGAGTCGTGGTTGTGACGTGGGAGTGGACAGACGGAATCGTGAGACGGTGCGCTCAATGGTGTACGGCAAAAATACGTGAAGGAAGATGGATTGGCTCTAGCGGAGGAGACGGCTAACAGGCAATATTAGTTATTGATACGGGCACCGCTCAAATAATTAATAAATGCATCAAGAGGAATGCTGTGGGCCCATAATTGTAATTAACATTCGTCGCCAAGGAGAGCTTGTGTTTGCCAATTGTTAAGTGCCTACAGTCTCCAGTTAGCAGCCCCACGTCGCACACCGAAATCAGTAAGATATGTCCAGTTTGTCTTATTATGTACAGTTAACCATTTTATTAGTGATAATTTGTTCAATAGTGAACACTGTTATTTTTGAACCTGTGTTTAAAAATCATTACCTATAGTCATTGTCCAGACAGGTTACTTCCTCATCCATTGTCTTTCCGAGAATATTAACGAAGTTATAGAAAATTAAATGTCAAAGTCATTAAAGACAATGTGACAGTCATTAATAATAATTTATTCAGAAAAGTATTACTAAATGTAGCTTATGCCAGTGTTGCTGATCATTATGTTTGCTAAGTTGAACCAAACTGCTAGTATAATTTTCAATTTCAAGAGATATTTCAATAAATGTGAAAAAGATTAATTGTTTTCCATCGCATATTGTTTTGAGGTAAAGTTTTTTAACTTGCAAGTACTGATTAGTGGGAATAGTAATTTTCTGAAAGTGTTTAAAATGCTAATAATTCCTGGTTAAGTAGTGAGCAGAAGTTAATCAGAAGGGTAAATAGTTCGTTTCTAAATATTCAGTGTTATAACATCAAGTCATTTATTAAATTTTGAGCTTGCTATTAGTACAATTAATAGTTCAGTTATATCTTGATTATTGCTAAAGCACATGGCATACTCGCTGTTGAATAATTTCTTGTACTTATATAATTAATTAATTATTTGAAGCTGTAAATAGTAAGTAGTAAGTCGAGAGATTTGCATGATCTGCTACATGTTGCATTTGCCTGGCTATTGCTTACATGTCACTGTCTTATATTCAACCCCTGTGTTAATGAACTATTTTTCAGTAATTAGTATATTGTCGGTGTCTTTTGTATCGAAGTTGACACGCGTACTCTGATTTCCTGTCCACCCAAATTTTACGTAATTTTCCACGTTGTTAATTAACTTTGCTATTATTGAGATCCCACCAAATTCTTTGCTCGTACAACGAGCTGGCGACCGTAAATCAATAAGTTATTCACTTTTCCAAAGTAACCCATTTGTCCCGTTTGTTCCGCATTTTTTTTTTATTTAAACATTAATCATTTTATTTCAAATTTTACTTTCCACTTTCTTTATTCCTTATCGTTGTTGTCTACCAAAGAGGTACAGTAACGTCCCGGTTATAGCCTCCGCTACATCATCGGCTTCATTACCGATAGCTTTTCCACCCAATTTAGATAATTAGGCACACGGCATTTTTCTAATTATCGTATACTAACCGGTGATGTAGGACGGGTAGGATTATAAATGAAGAGGAAATGGTCCACAAGTTGCGTGGTGAGCTTCTCTAGAAAACGCACTAGCATATACGCACCTTACATAGCAGGTATTTGCTTATTATACGGCCTTTAATGTTGCAGGATATGTCCTCTTCCTCCACGACCATTTTCCGTGTCTGTGTAATTGTTTTCTTAAGTTTCAGCTAATAATTAATGATTCCGCATTGTTCTACTAAGTCTGCCATTTCAGAATTCGCAAACTCTACTACAGAACTTTCTTATCAGCCCAGCACCTTAGTCTGATAGATATACAGTAATGTTACTTCCATCAGTTTCACATTCATGACACAGGCATCTGCAGGGACGCCGACCATATTTCGGCCATTGTCGTGAAATTACGAATGTTATAGACGATGCACCATGCTGTGGGAAGTTGCATGTTTATGTTTTACTGGACGCTATACCTCATACCAAGACATAATTTGATAATGAACTGGAAGTGATAAAAGGAATTGCTTTTTACAGTGTTTGAAGCCCCACCCTGATTGACGACATACTTTTTAAGAAAAAGAGGCAGAGGATATTACTTCGTTTTTACCCCCCCTCAGAAGATACTAAATAACACACACGTAAATGGGCACCAATGTTATATGTTGGTAGAACGCCAGAAAGCCTTATCATCGAACGTAAATCCTGAAAATACACCACTTTTATAATAGAAATACTATTGCCAACTTGGCTTTCATTAGCAAAGACAAGATTCCATGTTTGGAAAGGAGTGGCATATATAGGATCTCTTACAATCGTTGTGGCAAAATATATGTAGGCCAAACAGGTAGGGCTATAATCTCTAGACTGGCTGAGCATGAGAGGAGTTGGAGACTAACAAAGAGAGATTCCACCTTTGTAGAACTTGTCTTAAATGAATGTCATGCCTTCGACATTAGATGTAATGTTCTACACATAGAAAATAAAGGCAGGAAGCTAACATTGCTCTCTATCGACAAACACCATGCTCAGAAACCAAACCTAATTTTCAATGATCAAACCAAATTTCAGTATTAACCATTATTAAAGTAAAAACTATTATGTATAATTCTGCCACTATGCTTGTTGAAATTGTGTAACGTTTCTCACTCACATTCCAATGTTTTCTTTCCATGTGTTACTCACACCATGCTCAAGAAAACCAGCCAATTTTAATATAGGCTACATACTTCAATTTGCTACTTTATTCCTTATTCACATACTCCAAACTTATGTAATTGTTCCCCACCAACATTTCAGTTTTACGTATTCCTCACTCACCTGTTCCCTTCCTAATATATATATATATATATATATATATATATATATATATATATATATATATATATATATATATATATATATATATATATATATAAAATTGTATTTACTTGTACACCCAATGGCCCATATATCTGTTTCAAGTTATTTGTTGAAAATTAATGTATAGTTATATCTTAGTTACAGTTTTGTTTTAATTGGTTGGGCATCTTTGTTTGTTATAAAATACTTAAGTCTACATAGTCTATGTCACAAATCTTTGTAAAATATTTATACTCGAAACACAGCAGCTGGTGTGATGTGGATAATCTGCAGTATTAAGTTTTCTGAAGATGGCCTAAGAAGCCTAAAGCTAGTTCACGACAAATTAAATATTATTGTGGAACAAATATATAGTGTACACAGTTATTTAATGCGATTGGAAAAGTTTATGAACAGGGATAACGAATCACATAGGAACCAACTGTCGCAAACGCCACGAGAGAGCGCTGTGGTAATATGTGGTCTGACTTTGTAGGACACTTAATTTTACCGTAAACTTGATGGTCGCACATAAGTCGTTCTCCAACGAGAAGTTCTGCCAGACATGCTGAATAGCTTTCCCATGCCTGTTCACGCGGCCTTGGGAACCCCCGCATTCCAGCAGAAGAGTTTTTAGTATGGGAAGTCTGCAAGCAAGCTTTCCCGGCCGCTGGACTTGTCGTGGTGGGCCAATCGCATGACCACCACAATCACCCGATACGTTTGCAATCGGCTACACATTCCAATCACCGTAAGTGCAAAAGAACTACTAATGGGGAAGATAAGAATATGTATTACAGGAATCGAAATAGCTTTCGAAACTTTTAGGATACTGAATCCTGGTAGTGTTGTGCTACTTGATAGCGTCCTTATCTATCATTATACCAAACAAAACATTACACAAATGAATTCATATTTTAATGATGTTATTTGAAAAAAAATTCGTTTTCACAATTAATCACACAAGAAATAAATTAGAGTATTTTCCCTTTAAATTCCTATCTGCTCTGCAAACAAATGTAAAATTAACACATTTTCTTACAAAAGTCTCGAATACTACTGTAAATACTTTTTCCATGGAATTGCTTTCTGAGATTGAAGCAATATCATCCTAATCACTATATTTCAATGCTTTGCAAATAAGAACTCAAAACCAATTACTATTAAAATATGAAATGTTGAACTGAGAGTAGTGCAGACACTACTAAAGTAAAAAATTTTTTTACCACGTCCAGACACATACTTTCATAATATTATAATTAACTATTATTACCTATGATAGCTTTTTTTTAAATCAAGTAATGTTAGAGAAACGTTCGAACATTTGAAATGTCCTACTTACATACTTTGGGTTTCCTTTTTCTTTATCTGTTGGAAATGTATTGTTTATAACTTGTCACACATTATGTCTCATTACTATATGGTTCTCGTTAATTGGATAATTCCTCTTCTCTAATTATAACAGGTTATGTAAAATTGTTGTTGTTGTGGTCTTCAGTCCGGAGACTGGTTTGATGCAGCTCTCCACAATACCATATCCTGAGCAAGCCTCTTCAACTTTACATATGAACGGCAACCTACATCTGTTTGAATCTGCTTACTGTATCCATCTCTTGGTCTTCCTCTGCAGTTTTTACCCAACACACTTCCCTCCAACGCTAAATTCACAATTCCTTGATGTCTAAGAATGTGTTCTACCAATATATCCCTTCTTTTAGTCAAGGTATACCAAAAATTCCTTTTCTCGCCAATTCTGTTCAGCACCTCTTCATTATCTATGCGATCTACCCACCTAATTTTCAGCATTCTTCTGTAGCACCACATTTCAAAAGCCTCTATTCTCTTCCTGTCCGCACTATTTATCGTCCATGTTTCACTCCCGTACAAGGCAACACTCCACACAAATGTCTTAAAAAAAGACTTCCTTAGGCTGAAATCAATATTTGATGTTAACAAATTTTTCTTGTTCAAGAATGCTTTCCTACCCATTGCCATTCTGTATTTTATTACCTCAGTACTGCGACCATCATTTGTTATATTACTGCCCAAGTTACAAAACTTATCTACCTCCTTTATTGTTTCGTTACATAAACTAATTCCCTCAGCTTCGCCTGATTTTATTAGACTGCACTCCATTACCCTAGTTTTGCTCGAGTTAGTCTTCATCTTATATGCACCTTTCAGCACACTGTCCATTCCGTTCAAGTGCTCTTCCAGGTCCTTTGCTGTATCTGACAGAATTACTGTGTCGTCGGCAAAATGCAATGTTTTTAATTCTTCACCCTGAACTTTAATTCCTTCTCCAAATTTCTCCTTGCTTTTCTTTATATCTTGCTCAATGTACAAATTGAATAACATTGGAGAAAGGCTACAACCCTGTCTTACTCCCTTCCCAACCACTGCATCCCTTTCATGCCCTTCAACTCTGATAACCGCTGTCTGGTTTTTGTATAACTTGTAAATAACCTTAAGCTCCCTATATTTTACTCCTGCTTGCTTCAGAACTTGAAAGAGTTTATTCCAATCAACATTGTCAAAAGCCTTCTCCAAATCTACAAAAGCTAGATATGTAAGTTTGCCTTTTCGTAATCTATCTTCTAGGATAAGCTGTAAAGTGAGTATTGCCTCCCGTGTTCCTACATTTCTCCTGAACCGAAACTGATCTTCCCCGAGATCGGCTTTTACCACCTTTTCCATCCTTCTGTAAATAATTCGTGTTAATATTTTGCAACCATGACTTATTAAACTTATGGTTCTGTAGCTTTCACACCTGTCTGCGCCTGTTTTCTTTGGAATGGGGATTATAACATTTTTCTTAAAGTCTGAGGGTACTTCGCCTGTCTCATACATCTTACACACCAGGTGAAACAGTTTAGTCATGGCTGGTGTCTCCACGCAATCGGCGCCCTGGGCAGCCGTGCCGGCGTCTTGGAGGCAGAGGCGGCCGCGGTGGCCGAGGAGACTAAGGCGCTCCAGTCGCCGTCTGCACGGCCACTACGGTCGGGGGTTCGAATCCCCCCTCGGGCATGGATATTTGTGCCGTCCTAGTTAGTAAGTAGTTCATAAGTAGGTTGTAAGTTTAGGGACTGATGACCCCGTAGTTAAGTCCCATGGACTATACAAACATTTGAACATTTGGAGGCGGAGGACAGCTTCTGCAACATTAAAAAAAAATTTGAAGCGTTAAAACTGTTCAGAGTACAGCTATCGTTCACCATACAATAAAATATGTGATTGTGTTTAACTGAAAGGGGTGGAAAAGTAGATCTAACTGTGTAGATGTATTTTTCGATTAAACTTTATTGTGACTTGATGCTTTCAGTATAAGACTTCATATTAATTGATTTATGAGGTTAAGCATGCGTCGTTACGCTAGTTAGTGATTTATAATACATGGTTTTTTTATATTTCATATGAAATTTAGTTCAATTAATGAGCATTGTTTTATAATATATTTCTGTAAAACAATTTTGTTTTCTTTGTTTCATGAGCGGCAAGGCAGCAACTTGGCCGCGAAGGGCGTCTTCGTAGCCAATACAACCAGACCATACTGCGTCCTGGTCGGCGGCTTCTAGTTGGAAGCAGACACCTGGAGCACCGTGTTTCTACCATGGGCAATTTATTAATTTAACAATTAACAATGAAATATATAATCTGATTGTAAAAAGAAAGTTCTGGACTGACCTTTGAAATGTTATCATTTGTACAAGAAATGTGTATCCAGTGTTGATATGTATTAAGGAATAATAAAACTGAAAGTAAGAGTTTAATGAAAAATCTGCCATTTCAGTACTTTATGAAGAATTTCGAGATCATCCCGAAAGATTTTCACTCTACCGAGAAATGTAAATCAACCTTGAGTGGTGGAAAATATGTGATATCTTTGGTGGCAAAGTATTCTCATATTGAATGTGAAACTCTTAAAAAATGTTTTTGTTGGTCGATTGCAAACCAGAATTTACCTTCAGACTTGTCTTCTTTCAAATTAGCATGTTATTTATTTCGATTCAATGGTACCAGGATTTTATAAGTGATTTAACGGATCTAATATATGCCTACCTTATCTCTGGTATACAGTGTTTACGGCAGCTTTGTTGAAAAGTTAAAACCTGTAAATGATTGTGTTATCGCGTGAACGATATCAGAGGGGATCAGATATGTTGGCAGATATCATTCGGTAGCATATTTAAAGTAATTATTCAATAGGAAAGGACAGTTTTAATTTTCTTTACTAATTTGACAAACTGAATAACATTGCGTTCCAGAGATAATTTTTAGCCGAGTGGCAGGCTATAATCACTAGTGAAGTGAAACACCTTTAAATGATAGGAACGTAAATTACATAAACTTAAAGGACATTAATTATTGATTTACTTGGCAGGAATTATTTAATGGGCTATTTAAAAAAATAACACCCCCGGTTAAATGTCGATCAGCTGTACATAAGAAATTTCCGTCACGTAATATTAACTAACGAACTTTATAATAACTAAGAAGTACTGCACCCCGACGAATGATTTACGTCGTTAAGCTACGTGGGCCACGGATTGTATCACTGCAATTTGTATATGAAGTTTGTGTTGTATATTATGTACAATACTTATATGAAAAATGTTTACACCTTTGTGTCCCAAATGACGAATTATTCAGCTGATAAATGAGAACAATCGAATCACACATATAAACACGATTTTAATAAATGACTTCAATACGTGGTTGTATTAGTATGTCGTATTTTACTGGTGATGGAGAGCCACGTGAGCAGTTAACATCTGTTGAGCTGTTGATACTGACGTTCTTATAAATTCCCACTGCCAAATCTGTCTCTGATTGACAGTTTCTTGCAGTGAGTAACAGCACTTGAGTATATCGTGCTTCTTGGGAAGAGACATGCAAGGCATGTCTGTACTGTAAGCTAGTGTGCTGTTCGCCGGAGACCTGAACAGATGATCACTGAAGCGCAGGGCTTATCTTTCACACGTGCGCCAGTTTATTCCGTCTCCTAACTTCTGCAACGACAATGTCAAGAGGCCACGGTATTACACACAGCAGTCCAAGGACGGTGGAGACCCAGATGCTTGAACTAAAACTGCCTGTCAGATCGTTCAGCTTACCTGAAAAGCAGTTACGTAGTTGTATTAATGTACTGATATCTGTAAACATTAGTGCAGAATTTCACATCTAAATTATGAATTTTGCATATTCTTAAGACAAGCATTTGTTGTCACAAAATATATAATGAGCAATTAAAATTGCTTTCTATAGTAAAAGCAACAAGTAAGGTTGTTTGTTCCTGTACTTTTCTCTGTACCATTTACTTCTGCTTTTGGGATTCAGTTCATAAAATGTTGTACAGATAAACGCTGTTGGTAAAATCGAGGTGAATACAGCAGACAAATAATAACTGTACTCACAGTGCCTTATGCAGTATCATCTGTGAGAGATGCCAGTATTTTGCGTTCGCCGCCATATTACTATCCCAAAGCAAGTGCAAACAAATACTTGTATTTTTTACATTTCTTTTTCTTTTTTCGAGTTACATCTTTTTTATTTTTTTATTTATTTATTTGTTTTGGGGGGAGGGGAGTGGCGTGGCTCTCCTGCCACCCCTACAACCCGTTCGGTCGCACGCTACAACCGAAAGAACTATATAGAAAATTCTGGAAAATAAAATGCTCCTGTGCTGGAAAATAACAAAAATGCAAGAACAGCATTATAACATGGAAACTTCTCCTGCCATCAAGGGGAAAAGCCGGTAGAACAACGTCTATTATACCAGTAGAACAACTATTACACTACAACGTGAACTCTGTACGGCAAAAGGAGAGCAAAGAAAAAAACTGTAACAAGGATATGTCACAACTGAACACAAGGAAATATACCATCTTCGCAATGGTCTGCTAGGAGAAGAAGAAAGAAAGAAAGAAAACAAACGGGCCTACTCGAATGGGTCGCAAAGTAAGTGGGAGATCCACTTTCGGCGTCATGAAATTAACAAAAACATGACAAAGAAAGAACATGTACGACAGTTTTCTTACTTAACTCGGATAAAATCATCATTAGAAGAGGAAATAGTCAGTATAAGCGCCGAGCTAGGCTGAAATGTTTCTTAAATGATATCTATCACATCTAGGTAACGTGGTAAATATGTTTGTTGTTTCAGTGATCTGTGTAAAACCTGGTTGTATAACTATAGTCTCCGTACATAGAACTGCAAAGTGTCAACTTATTCACATATATTACTATGATTTTACACATCCCCCATGTTTTAATTTCGCAAACGTATTAGTCGGTTTGTACGTGAGTAAAAAAAATCGCACTACATGTTTTATGGCCCACTTTAGATTTGTAGTTTTATACGTTTTTGCAAAGATTTTGGAGCAAAATAATAATCTAAATAATAAAAAATCAATTAATAAGAGTGTCTGAAACCCTTTTAGGAAAAAAAAAATTAAGTTTTCGAACCTCTGACCTTCCGTGTCACGGTCCAACGCATTTCCCACTACGCTACAGCTGACAGTTAGGAAGTGTACGTTTTAATTTCATACTATTGATGGCCGTTGTTAACTGATGCTAATATGGTATGTGTAGACACGAGATTATCATTTATCGTAAGAAGAACGACGTGTTTTTGTTCATTCTTCAGTGCTCCATTGCTGTGAAATGACAACGTGCAAGTTACAATAAGAACATCATCAAATACGCAACGAAAGATGGCGTATGCCACAGAGAGTTCTGGGCGAGGAATGTCACGTGACATTTGAGAACGGCTCGTTTTCGTTAATTGAATGGAGATGTCAAAACTACGTTATTTTTGCAAATATCTCTCATACGATATGAGATATGAAAAAAACATAAGGGAACAAAGTTGTAGAGAATTTTCTCCTCTACAAATTCGTTTATTCAATATTTGCGTCAGATGAACTGTATATTTGCAATTAAAATTACATTACAAACGGCTTTTTTTGTATTACTAACGTATTTATTGTCCGAAATATTTCAGAAAGCGAGGTTCTGGTAGCCAACAATTATGTTTGTAAAATTTGGTGCCTATCGGTTGAACGGTTCGACCTAAAAAGTGGGAAAACGTTACAGCCAGACATAGTCAAATCGCCGTTATTTTTCCAAATATCTCTGCAACGATGCAAGATATGAAAAAAACCACAACAGAGAGAAGTTATAGAAAATTTTCCCCTCTACCAATTAGGCAATTCAATTTTCGTGTCACATGAACGGTTCGTTTGCAATTAAAATTATATCACAAACGGCTTTTTTGGTATTACTACCGTATTTTTTGTCCGAAATATTTGAAGACGGGAGGGTCTCGTTTCTGTGGGCCTACAATTATGTCTGTAAAATTTGGTGCTGATCGGTTGAACGGTTCGTCTTAAAAACAGGGAACACGTTACGGACAGACAGACAGACATCCCAAAATCGCCGTTATTTTTGCAAATATCTCTGAAACGGTACGAAATATGAAGAAAACATAACAGAGCAAAGTTGTAGAGAATTTTCTCCTCTACAAATTCGGTTAGACAGTTTTCTTGTCACATGAATGGTTAAGCCGTTATTTTCATTTAAATTTCTAGCTGTCAAAAGACGATTGCAAAGGCGCACTTTTAGTTTTACTACCGTAACCTAAAGTGGGCCAATACTTGCTTATTCATGTTTTGAACTTTACGTCAATATGTGATGTAAAAGACTGGCTTAGGAGCGGAATTGAAACCTATTTTCTTTTCATGTTCCACTAGTAGCAGCCATGTTGTATTTTAGAAAGAAGTGAAATGTGAATAGCTGTGACTGGCACGCTTAGGCAGCTGAAGTACAACATCCAGGTAGTATAGATATCAATGATTATTCTTTATACAGAGATATCATTGCTAGATACTTCGACAGCGATCTATATACTGCCTGAGTATTGAACTTTAGCTGCCTGAAGGTGCAACCCATAGACATTCATGTTTCGTATCTTGTCAAGCTACAAGATAGCTGCTGCGAAATTTTACTAAAACACGAAAAGAAAGAGTTTCGATTCCGCTAGTATACCAACCCATTATATCGCATATTGGCATAAAGTCAAAATAAGAAGTAGCAAGCAAGACTCTGTCATGTACAAACTCGTGGAATTCCTTTTGCTAAGTTGAAAAGTGGAGGATAATGTAAAATCATGTACAAAACATATGAATGTATAGGAACGCTGCAGTTCTGTGTTCAGAGACGAGGGCTGTACATCCAGATAGTAAACCTACATATGATGTTCTGTTCCAAATCATATGACTGAGTTTCTGTCATTGTGTGCAATAGATTCCCTTATTACAGATGAAATGAAGCACTGATTTTGACAGAAAAGAGACATGTTGTTTCCTTATTATGACTATAGTTGTAAAGGTTACGTTAGTTTTTCTATATTACTGACTGCATTACAGTAATTATTACGATTTTGATATGTGACTAGGTGTAACATATTGTCTGTTCTCTTTACAAGTAGTAGGTTTAGAGATCCTCATTGTTTGTGCTGAATTCTGAAACTTTTACATTTTCTTCAGCTGATGAATTTCATTGTCAATGAGAAGGTATTTCATGTGGTCTTGACTGAGTTTGTATACCAGCAAGTAAATCGTTTCTGCTGCAGACTACATAAATTTGAAGATGAATACGGACAATTTACGGTATCTTTAAAACCGTTTCTAGTTATGGAGTGTAATATCAATGTTTCCCTATCACATTATTTCATTGCAATGTTCTGATGGTTTTGAGTTTTGGCAAACAAAAAGTTATAAAATATAAAGGGTAGTATTGTGTTAAAATCGGACGCTTTGGGTACTAACTGATTTCAGTTCTTACAAATACACAATAAAACATATCACGCTGGTTGTTTAATCGTAATAAGACTGTTGTTGCTTGTCAAACTGATATTTTGCCTTCGACTCCTGACGAAGCTGCCAAATAAAAGACTCACACTGCAAGTTATAAAGTATTCACTTTGACATGTAATCTGTTACTTCTAAAAAGAGTTGTCATTATTTTTCATCTAGGGACATATTAAAACAATAACTATCGAATTTTTATTGCGAACTACGAATAAATACCATTAACTGTATTATTAAATGTGTAATAAGAATAAGATGTTTTATTGTTCAAAACTACACTTAATTTCTTGTACAAATGATAAAAACTACAACTGTCAGCTCCACTTCACCTTATTCATACGGTAATGAAGAAAAGGCCCTCCTGGCCCGAATCACGTGACTTAGATTTTGGTTTCAGTATAATGACGGCATAACCAATCTATGTTAACTTTTTGGTCTAGAGAGATCATTGTACTTCAGGAACTGAAGTTAGAAACCAGTAAATATTACTGTGAGGAAGGCTCTTATCGAGTCTGAGTCTGTACTGCAATTTTAATTGTCCTTCAAATAAATGCAGGAAATCAATTAAATTTGGAATGGTTTCAGGTTTCCTTTGTCAGATGAGAATGTAAGGAACCGATAGCAACCAAACATGAAAGAGGAGAAATAATTTACGACTACAGTCATTTACATTCACTCAGCTCACTAGAAAGATAAAATATACAACACAAATTATAAGGATTCTTTTATCCAAAGCTAACCGAAACGTCTTTAATTTTCCAGAATATTTAGGGAAAAAAATTGAAACCTTTTGTCCAGCGTCCAGAAAGCGAAATTTCAATAGTGAAGAAGATAATATTGTGATGGAGCACTCAGCAGAGCACGGTAAATGCTTAAATCACATTTATGATTTTCTTTTTTCCTATACTATCACATCTTTTAATGCTCTATCTATAATAGCTTTTAGTCCAAAAAACATAGCGTTCAATTTGCCTTAAACGTGACGAACGTATAGCCAATGAAAATTTAATTTCGCTGTGACTTTCATTGCCGCCATAGTGTCATTTGGCAATTGAATTTCCATCAGTTTGTACGTAGCAAAGACCTGTTTGCTCACTTCTTATTTGGTATGGGAACGAAATCTAAACATGTATGAAGGTTTTCCGTGATTTCGCTAAATCACTCTAGGCGAATGCTGGAATGGTTCCTTTCAAAGGTTAACTTCGATCACATTTCCCAATCTTAGCGAAACAATCCTAACGTGCAGAATGAAACTTTCACTCCGCGTTGAAATGAAACTTCCTGGCAGATTATAATGTTGTGCCGGAACCGGGATTCGGCCTTGGGACCTTTACCTTTCGCAGGCAAGCGATCTGTCATCTGAGCTATCGCGGCACGTTTCACGGCCCGTCCTCATAATTTTACTTCTGCCAGTACCTCGCCTCCTGCTTTCCAAACTTCACAGAAGTTGTCCTGCGAAGTTTATAGAACTTGCACTCCTGGGAGAAAGGATGTAGTGGACACATGGATTAGCTACAGCCTAAGTGATGTTTCCAGATTAAAATTTTCACTCTGCAGCGGAGTGTGGACTGATGTGAAACTTCCTGGCTGATTAAAAATGTGTGCCGAAATACAGTTTTAATACACCAGGAAGTTTCAATCCCAACGTGACGTCTGCCTGTCGACACTTCGACAGGACACTTCGTTCCTCTTTTTTTTGGCCCACTTTAGGTTACAGTAGAAACACTAAAAGTGGGCCTTTGCGATCGTCTTTTGACAGCTCGAAATTTAAACCTGACACGAAAATTGAATAACCGAATTTGTAGAGGAGAAAATTCTCTATAACTTTGCTCTCTTGTTTTTTTTCTTTTCTTTTTTCTTTTTTTTTCTCTCATTTCTCGTAACATTTCAAAGATATTTGCAAAAATAACGGCGATTTTGGGATGTCTCTCTGTCTGTCTGTCTGTCCGTAACGTGTTCCCTGTTTTTAAGACGAACCGTTCAACCGATCAGCACCAAATTTTACAGACATGATTGTAGGCCTCCAGAGACCAGAACATCTCTGTTTCAAATTTTTCGGACAAATGAATTCGGTAGTAATACCAAAAAAACCCTTTGTAATATAATTGTAACTGCAAACGAACCGTTCATCTGACACAAAAATTGAATAACCTAATTGGCAGAGGAGAAAATTCTTTAAAACTTGGCTCCCTTAGATTTTTTTTCATATCTCGTATCGTTTGAGACATATTTGCAAAAATAACGGAGATTTGACACTCTCCATTGAATTAACGAAAACCAGCCGTTCGTACATGTCACGTGACATTCCTCGCCCAGAACTCTCTCTGGCATCTTGCGTTGCGTATTTGATGATTTTCTTATTGTAACTCACACGTTGTCATTTCAAAGCAATGGCGCACTGAAGAATTAACAAAAACACATAGTTCTTCGTACGATAATCTAGTGTCTACAAATGCCATATTAGCATCAGTTAACAATGGCCATGAGATTAAAGGACTCATCATCTGCTTGATAGCCGTAGCGTAGTGGGTAAAACGTTGGAAAATGACGCTGAAGGTCGGTGGTTCGAAACTCGCCACTACCTAATTTTTTTCCTAAAATGGGTTTCAGACACACTTATTAATTAATTTTTTATTATTTAGATTATTATTTTGGTCCAAAATGTTTGTTCAAACTTATAAAACTCCAAATCTAAAGTGGGCCGTAAAAGAGATTGATTGAGAGACGCGTCGTTTTAAAAAAAACCTTGGTGTGAGCCCCGCAAACTCTTAAGCTACTCGAATACAAGAGCCCATAGCTAGAGGTCTGCGCGGGTAAGAAAAGTGTTATCCGCATCCGCACCACATCCGCAAGGCCCATATCCGCAACCGCATCCACATCCGCGGCACTTTATCCACATCCGCAGATATTGAAGTATTGAATGGGTAATAGAATAGGTAGCGGTACTAAAAACTAGGGTATGTATTAATATAATTATTGTTAGAGTGGCATTTATGTGACAACTAAACTACTCTTGACTTCTCGAATCACGGTAACTGTTCTATACCTACTCCAAAACAGGGATTCCAAACATGAAAACATTGGTGCTTGGGACATACGCAATAGCTTCGGGGCATTAGATTAGTTGTTTAATACAGGCATCTTCTTAAATTTCTGTGGTTAAAACTAATCGGCATAGAGGGGATTTTACTGCGTTTACATTAAAAAAAAAAAAGAAACGGTACTTCAGGAGTTTTACAAAAGGTAAACTTTATTTTCCCCATATTAACGCACAAGATGTTATACAGGGCAAAGCCTGTCATTTGAAGTGTTAAAACTGCTGTCAACTTCTGATCGTAACTGTCAGAAAAAAGAGACAATGTCGGCTGCAGCTATGGCCCGCCTATACAATCTAACATTGTGTAGGTTCCTCAGGTGAGCAGTGGGACGGTTTGCCATTTAGAAAGCACTTGACAGACAGCAGATAAGACAAGGTCGCGTAAACGGATTAGGTGCACGTGCCTTGGGTATAGCGTCTTCCGCTGTGGGCAGGGGATGAGGACAACAGACTTCCCCTCTACCTGCGCACTGCCACAGAGTAACATATACAGAGAAGAAGCCGCCCACCTCCTAAACCTCTGTGCTACGCTCCCCTCGTAGTTCATTAAGATGCCAGCAGATGTCAAACGGTTCCCTGGCTTACTAACGGTACACGACACTAGAGACGCTTCTGAGGGTACCTCTCGCACATCAGAGGGTAGCGTGGAGGGGAGGCTGAGGGGAGGGCTCGTAGCACCATCCATGAGGCAAATGTTCAAATGTTTGTGAAGCTTATGGGACTTAACTACGGGGTCATCAGTCCCTAAACTTACAAACTACTTATGAAGTACTTACGAACTAGGACGGCACAAATATCCATGCCCGAGGGGGGATTCGAACCCCCGACCATAGTGGCATCCATGAGGCCACGGGTGTATCCGTCGTGTCGGCGTTTGAGGGGAAGTGGTGGTGGGGATAACCACTACCTGCCCTCTGCGGTCAGTTTTAAAGGGATGATTCAGCGCCATAATGAGAAATCTTACAGAACTGCTCTGGCCCTCCCTCCTCGCACCCCTGAGCGTGTGACCGGGCCCTTACGGAGGTTTTCCGTCTGTATTTATTTGTCTGTGGCACTACAAGGATTCAAAAATGACCGCAGGGTTAAAGTTGTCAGCTGACATTTCGACAGAGGTACTGTGCAGATACCTCGCTCTTTATCCACATATAACACGGGGATATCCACATCGCTTACGATTTTATCCGCAAAGTATGAAATACTGCAGACGTCTACCTATAGTGTGTCGTAAACATAGGAGTCATTTAGTAGGGGCAGTGCAGGTGCTTACCCAGGAGAGGCTCGAAGGCGACGTTGAGCAGCCCCGTGAAGACACTCTGCAGGCCGAAGGTGGCGGGGCTGCACACCTCACCCAGCACCAGCGTGAACACGCACAGAACGAAGCACTTGCTGAAGCCCAGCTGCGCCGAAAGCACCAGCACCGAGGTGTAGTCCATCAGTAAGGTGAACACTGCGCGCAGGTGTACACCACCACCACTCACTTATTACTATATGACAGGCATCATTGCATAAATTAAGGAAAGAAGAAAACAGAAGGTTACAGACACGAAGTTCATATTGACAAGCACATGTTTTGTAAACATTAACGTTTTCTGAAGATTGTGTAATGATAGTAGGATTCCTTATCAATAGGTAAGCAGGCCAGAGAGTGAGCTGCTGTCAACAGTTCAGGTGTACAGGGTGTAGCGAAATTCGCGCACTTCGGCTTCGCAGCGGCATTCCTCACATGCCAGCAATAAACAAAGTGCCTCACGCAAAATTCCGCCCTCTGCGTATTTCCTACAGTAAGTGGACCTCAAAGACAGAGATGTGTGTGTATGTGTGATCCATGTCAGTGTGTTTCAGAGCTACACAATTACACCAACAAAAATGTAGGGGAAATCACTCTACACCATACTTCTGTGGTACCGGTACAGCAACCGTAATGAATGTTTTGCTAAAGAAAGCTTCTAGGGAATGTAGAAGTCCTCTTTAGCAACAAATAGAAATGCCATACAACGACGATACGGAGAGTCCAAGTTACAGGCACTGGCGCCAGCCGCTAGACATCCCCTCCAGCAATGTTGACGCTATGTAGCGCCGTATGATAGGGGTTTTATGCTCATTTTGTTCCTCAAGGCGCATTCTACATCTCCTAGAAGTCTGTTGGAGTAATTCTGTAATTCTGAAACACACTGACGTATGTAATACACGCAACTCTGTATTCAACGTCCATTTACTGCCAAAAATACGCGCCTGAAAAAAATTATGTGACAGATTTTTTTTTTTTTTTTTTTTTTTTTTTTTTTTTTTCCGAGGTATCGCTCTGCAAACTTGTGTGCTTGATTTTATCTTCACTCTGTGTATGCGATGTCGTAATCAAAGAGTGAATATACAAAGCATAAGAGGAAGCGGATAAAGATAAGGTTAATTGGTATGTAAATGGATATGAATACATAATCATCTCAAGGAACTGGAATTTAGTAGTAGGTGAAGGAATACAAGGAGGCTTATCAGGAAAATGTAGGCTAAGCAGCAGGAATGAGAAAGACTAACTTATATTCTGTGATAAACTTCTGATTGTAATAGAAAGTACTCTGTTCAAGGACCAGAAGAGAATTCTTGGGAAAGATCTGGAGACATGGTGAGGTTGCCATTGCATTACTTCATGATCAGACAGAGATTTAGAAGTCAGATGTTGCATTGTAAAGCGTACTTGAGCAGATATAGATTCACATCAGAGTTTATTAATGATGAAGAGTAGAGTACAGTTCAACAGAATCGTCAGAATGGCCCAGTGTGAAAAGAAGTGGAATAACAAAGTACTGAAGAATAACGAGATCGTTCTAACTTAACTAAATATGTGAATAAATAGCAGAGTTGGAAGTTCAACTGACAAAAGTCAATCATTGATACAAGGAAGGTAACTGAAGAAACTGCTGACAGAAAAAAAATTCTCCTTCTGATCGACGAAAGATGGGTGTATAAAAACATTCAAGGAAATTCGGGAACACAAAAATACAACTCGCTTCGAGTGAAAGAAATAAGGAATGCACGGAAGTCAAGGCGAAATGACTGTACGAAGAAAGTGAAAATAAAATCGCTGGTTGTAACATCAAAAAAAATTTTGGTAATTCCACCGTGGAAGACAGATACCTTGTAGGTGGGAAGGTCATCGTAAGACTGAATACTTGCGGGATATATATATATATATATATATATATATATATATATATATATATATATATATGTGTGTGTGTGTGTGTGTGTGTGTGTGTGTCCCATTTTAATCTATACCTGCCGAATTATCTGGAGCGACATAATTCTGTAAAAAGAGTCTCTAGTAAAAGTTGTAATGTTTGAAGGGGGTCATGGAATGGTTATCTCGAAATTACCTTGAACCCGGTTTTCAATTCGTAACTTCTACTTTTTACTCCATATTTGTATTCTTAGTGAAAACAAATACGCATTTTTTTTATAGCGGACATTCTTTTCAAAAATCCGAGGCTTTTTCTTCAGGGGGCACATCACTGTACCTGTACCGGATTATCAGTATATAGAGAACGAAGCAAGATCGATAAAAATGTTCAATGTAAGTGTTGTATGAGTTAACCAATGAAAAGAGTTCAAAAACCATACAAGATTTCCATTGAAAATGCTGATCACTGTCTATTGGTGAACCCATTGAACACTTTCATTGAAATCTTTTTCGAAAGAAAGGTTCCCGCCGAGAAATGCGTATTTTTCTCGTAGCATACGAATATGGAATTAAAAAAATAGGTGTTACCATTTGAAAAAATGAACTTTACCTTGGTAGCAGGATTCGAAGTCTTTTCGAGATAACTATTCCATTACACTCCGCACCCCCCCCCCTTTCAAACTATTACTAGAGAATTTTTGCAGAATTGTGTCGTCTAGAGGTATCGAACGGCGGTTACACTTAAGATGGGACAAAGTTAAAATTGCACGCTTCCCCCTCCCAAAATAAAAAAAAGTAAACAATAAAAAACAATTCTGTGTGCGGCCCTGCTCATGAAGAACTCTATTATGAACCATTCAGTCTTCATAATTACTTTGAGCTTTGGGTACTTTCACACCCAGCCACATCCGGCTACAACCAATCATAAACGGCAAAGTAAAGCTACTAGATTTCGAGGATGTTGACTCAAATGTTCAAATGTTTATAAAGCTTATGGGGCTTAACTGTGGGCTGATCAGTCCCTAAACTTACAAACTACTTATGAACTACCTTATACTAAAGGCAGCACAAACATCCATGCCCGAGGGGGGGATTCGGACCCCCGACGGGGAACGACCTCGCGCATCGCAGCATAATACCACAATGTGCTCGGTCACTCTGCCGCGGAGAATGTTGACTGTTGCAGTTCAATGCAGATAAGGAATTCTGAAGCATTGCTGGAAACGGTGCTGGGAATTGCATTTTCTCTAAACCCGTGTATGAAAATTTCAAATCTACCAATCATAATAACAATCCGTGTACGGGATAATAATTTTGGAAGAAACCACTGAAGTTTTACTGTACCTTATAAGAAAAATGTAATACACGTGGTATTGTCCACAGCCCATTGAAGATTATGATAGGCCTACATGAATTTCACTAAGACACCTGGAGAAAGGAAGAAACTGCACTGACGCCTTTACTGAGCTGTGTGTACACCCGATCACTTGGTAGTAAAAACCGATGTATTTAAGTCGTTGAATTCGTTGTCAGTAAAACTACTTTCACAGATGAGTGGTCAACTGGACAGAGCCTCATGCTGGGATCACGGGTGCCTGTACTGACAGGATTTTTTTCTTGGTGGTAGAGCAGGACAGGAGTGTTCCCAGCCTCGTGATGCTAACTGAGGAGCTGGCTGATCGAGAGGCTGCGACTCCGAGCTGTGGACGTTAACAAACGGCCGGAAATACAGTGACCTATCCCATACATCATCCCGTGATGTAGCCAACTGTGTGATCACTGCGTGAGGCTGAGACGGCGGTTGGTCGACAGCCGCGTCGTCTTCAGAATGTGACCGCAGAGTTAAATTTTAATCTACAATTTTAGAAAACATTTCTGGAGAAACAGCGATCGTTAATGGAATTATATATTTAAAGAGAAGAGAATTTTTATTGCTGTTAGGAAACCGATTCCAGCCTGCTTGTGAGACCATCTTCAGGCCGACTACAATGCAATAATGTTACAAATATTAAGAAAAATGTACAGAAGACGATATTATGGTCATTTACAGAGGGGAGGGGGCGAGCTTGCTATATACAGTGTGTTACAAAAAGGTACGGCCAAACTTTCAGGAAACATTCCTCACATACAAAGAAAGAAAATATGTTATGTGGACATGTGTCCGGAAACGCTTAATTTCCATGTTAGAGCTCATTTTAGTATTTCTCTTTAAATTTAAATTGAAATAATTCGTGCAGACAATTGTCAAAATACCCAATTGTTTCAATAGTATGTATTGTACTTCCTCGATTCACCGCCAGTTGGCCCAATTGAAGGAAGGTAATTGTTGTTGATGTCTTGATTGGGCCTCATGTTCTTCCACCTACGCTCACTGGAGCACGTTATCGTGATTTCATACGGGATACTCTGCTTGTGCTGCTAGAACATGTGCCTTTACAAGTACGACACAACATGTGGTTCATGCACGATGGAGCTCCGGCACATTTCAGTCGACGTGTTCGTACGCTTCTCAACAACAGATTCGGTGACCGATGGATTGGTAGAGGCGGACGAAGTCCATGGCCTCCATCCTCTTCTGACCTCAACCCTCTTGACTTTCATTTATGGGGGCATTTGAAAGCTCTTGTCTACGGAATCCCGGTACCAAATGTAGAGACTCTTCGTGCACGTATTGTGGACGGCTATGATACAATAAGCCATTCTCCAGGGCTGCATCAGCGCATCAGGGATTCCATGCGACGGAGGGTGGATGCATGTATCATCGCTAACAGAGGAATATTGAACATTTCCTGTAACAAAGTGTTTGAAGTCAAGCTGGTACGTTCTGTTGCTGTGTGTTTCCATTCCATGATTAATGTGATATGAAGAGAAATAATAAAATGAGATCTACCATGGAAAGTACGCGTTTCCGGACACATGTCCACATGACATATTTTCTTTCTTTGTGTGTAAGGAATGTTTCCTGAAAGTTTTGCCGTACCTTTTTGTAATACTCTGTATATGGCAAGCTCGCCCTCTCCCCTCTGTTAATTACTGCAGATTTCCGCAGTTGATTTTCACGACCAACGGTTCCTAAGCCGTCCACAATCGGCTGTCAAAGGTATAACATTTCACATCGTTATTATTTTTACTGTTAATTATCATAATATCATCTTCTGTACATCCTTCTTAATATTTGTAACATTATTGTCTTGCAGACGGCCTGAAGATGGTCTCACAAGCAGACTGAAACCGGTTGCCTAGCAACAATAACATTTCTCTTGCAATCCAGATTGTGTTTCTAAAAATATAAATTTTAATCGCCCATAAAGCCACAACTGGTGGTAAAATGTCTTAGGTGCTCTTCAGTGTTTTCCTGCTATGACAAGTATCTCCACACGACGTCTTCAGTGGTTTTCGATAAGCTGATTTACTTCGTAGATTTCTTTTATTAATAGCACCCTTTGTGACGAGACCTATTCTGAAAAGGTGCGTGCAGACGGATGCACAATATACGAGATGTAGTTCTTTTCACCTTCCAGCGTGCCCAAGTGTTATCTCAGTTACTTACGGTCAGTTCCTTCTGGGCATCTGGATATCATTCACACATTTGATTTCAAACGCTTGGGAATGCACGAAATGGTTGTAACAACACTCGGTCATACAAAAGTACAATTGTTTGTGTCAATTCCAGGTAAAACGCTGCGTTCTACCACAAGTGAAATATTAGTAGAGATAAAGTAACTAACCATAGATGGTAAATTTTAGGTTATTTATTAATAATACTGAATCATTACATTTTCAAAAAGCAGTGCCAAAAATCCTCTGCTTACAGAAATTGTAATAGCGCAAAACACGCATACTCACACACCTGTATGTGCTTGTCACTGGAAGGAAAATGCAACGTTCTTCACGTAAATGACACAGATCACAGTTTGTTTCGTTATTTTTCCCCTGTTTTCTTGTTTAATTTGTAGTGTTATTCTGAGTTTGGATTCATGCGATTTCGAATATTCTAGATGAATGGTCACCTTGTTAATGCCTTCCATACTTTCTGCACACTGAGGAGACCGTATCTGAGTGGATGAGATGCTCTTAGGTGAATGAAGAAGAGCAGTACTAAGCAAAAGGAATATATAGAGGTCATACACGAATGAAATTAAGGCAGCATTATCAGAACTGAAGAGGAAGTAGATGAGGATGTGATAGGAGATACGATACTGCCAAAATTTGACAATGCACTGAAATATTTGAGTAGAAAAATGCCTTTGGAGTGGATGATACTCCGTCTGAACTGCTGACATCGTTGGGAGAGCCAGTCATGAAGAAACTGTTACACCTTGTGTGCAAGATGTATGACACAGGGGGAATACCCTCAGACTTAATTATGTAATATACATAATATACATGTTGTTTTTTGGTGGCAGTCCACAGCCACGATGTACTTTTCCTTTACCCAGAGCTGTAGAATACTTTTATTTGCTATGCTCGACCGGTTTCAGCAACTGCTGTTTTTTAGAAACAGTCCAAATATTTACTGCAAAGTCGACATTGCTGTATTCAGGAAAAATGTTATCTTGTTGTTGATGATGTAAAATATTTTGTTTATCTCCTGTTGATGGCAGCAATTGCTAAAACCCGTCGAGCACAGCAAATAAAATTATTTTACAGCTCTGTGCACAAGAATTATTTTTTTCAAAATAATATTTCCAATTCCAAAGGAAACAAGAACAGACAAGTGTGAAAAGTACAGAACCACCAGTTTAATGAGTCACAGCTGCAACGTACTAACTCGAATTATTTACAGACGAATGGAAAATCTGATAGAATCCAAACTCGGGGAAGATCAGTTTCGATTTAAGAGAAAGGCACTCGAGGCAGTACGACGTATCCTAGAAAATTTGTTAATGTAAGGCAAACATACATTTTAAGCTTTTGCAGATTTAGAGATAGCTTTTGACATTAAGTCTTATTGAATCCATCATCGGCGGTGGAAACGGGACAGCTGTTGGTCAAGAGTCTGAAGGAACTGAGATACCAACAGCCGTAAGTATAATGAAATATTTATTCTATTACAACCAGTTTCGGCATTCCACTATGCCATCTTCAGGTCCCTACATCGGAGCATGATATCCAAAAGTAGGGATACTAAGATGGATACGTGGACTTCGTCTCTTAGTTGGAAAGCCGGCCGCGGTGGTCGAGGGGACTAAGGCGCTCCAGTCACGGTCTGCACGGCCACTACGGTCGGAGGTTCGAATCCCCCCTCGGGCATGGATATTTGTGCCGTCCTAGTTCGTAAGTAGTTCATAAGTAGTTTGTAAGTTTAGGGACTGATGACCCCGTAGTTAAGACCCATAGACTATACAAACATTTGAACCTTTAGTTGGAAACAGCAATTAAGAGACGAAGTCCACGTATCCAGTTTTAGTATCCCTACTTTTGGATATCATGATCCGATGTAGGGACCTGAAGATGGCATAGTGGAATGCCGAAACTGGTTGTAATAGAATAAATATTTCATTATACTTACGGCTCTTGGTATCTCAGTTCCTTCAGATGCTTTTGACATTGTTGACTGGAATATTCTCTTTCAAATTCTGGAAATAGCTGTGATAAATTTTAGGGAATGAGAAATTGTTTACAACTTGTACAAAAACCAGACATAACTTAAAGGAACGAAGGGTATGAAAGGGATACAAAGTGCGGGAATGGAGTAATACATAGTTGTAGCCCTTTGCCAGTGTTATTCAATCTGTAAACTGAGCTGTGAAGTACAGCAAGAAGAATATTTAAAATTCCGAATAAGAAATAGAAATTTTGCGGTGGTCGATGATATTTGGATCATGTCAGGGACAGTAAAGGACCTGAAAGAGCAACTGAGCCTCTTTTTAAGAGGTTGGAAGATGAACATAAACAACTGCAAGAGAAGGATAATGGAATCTAGTGCAATAAAATCAGGGGATGCTAAAGGAATTAGATTAGGTAATGAGACAATAAAAGTAGTATACGAGGTTTGTTATTTGGATATCAAAGTAACTTTAGATGGCCGAAGTAAAGGAAATATAAAATGCAGAATGGCTATCGGAAGAAAAAAATTTCTGAAGAAGCGAAATTTCTTGACATCCAAAATTAATTAAAATGGTAGATATGTGTCTGGAGTATATTATTGTATGGGAGTTAAAGTGAACTATAAAGGCTACTGATAGTAAGATTCCCTTTTGAAATGTGTTACTATAGACGAATACTGAAGATTAGACTGGAAGACCGCGTAAGTAAAGAAGAGATTCTGAACAGAATTGGGGAGAAAAGAAGTTTCTTCCTTGACTTCTGAGACGTCATGGAATCGTCTATTTAGCAGTGTAGCGAAGAGTATGGAGAATAAATCACAGAGCAGGACCGAGAGATGAAGTAAGCAGATTTAAAATGATGTTGGTTGCCGTTCTTATTCAGAGATGAAGAGGCTTTCTCAGGATAGAGTAGGGTGGGGAGCTGCATCAAATCAGTATTAGGATTCAAGAACACAACAACGAAAATTAAATTATTTCAATCAGAATATATATAAGCGTGTTTGCAGATCCTTTCGACGGCGCTTTGCATTATGAATTGAGGAACATGGACACACATTTGAACATCTCATGTAAATCAACTTCCCACCGCCACAACATCCATCACCCACCACACAGCCATGTATTATGTACAGCGTGTGGTATCTGCCCCTGAAACTTTGAAAGTTTGTAGCCTCAAAACTAACAGTGATAGGAATGTAGTTTAAATTGATTTGGACGCAGCTGGTTTCAACGATTCCAATGCACGATAGAAAAAACTATAGTTCCACTTAAAAAGTTTTATCTTTGTGCTGTAACTCTGGAAAATGATACAATAAACTATGTTCATAGCTCCGCAGAAAGTGTAACATTTCTTGTGCTGACCTACCGCATTAAAATTTCCCGTCACCTATTATTTTATAAGTTACAGAGGCAAACACACTTAGTGAAACAGCATATATATATATATATATATATATATATATATATATATATATATATATATATATATATATATATATGCTGTATTCTGCACATGTAAACGCAGGGCATTGAGATACAATGCTTGCATTTATCAAAGAATTATGAATTATCCCCTCACAGCTCTGGTTTTGTGCTTGTACAAGTTGTTAGTCTTTTCTGTGTGTCTGTTGTTGTTTTTGTGGTGATGTTGTTGTTGGTGGTGGTGATGATCTTCAGTCCGCAGACTGGTTTGATGCAGCTCTCCACGCTACCCTGTCCTGTGCAAGTCTCTTCATCTGAGAATACGAACGGAAACCTATATCCTTTCGAATCTGCTTACTGTATTCGTCCCTCGGTCTCCCTATACGATTTTTACCCCACACACTTACTTCTAATGCTAAGTTGACAATCCCTTGATGTCTCAGAATGTGTCCTACTAACCTAGCCCTTCTCTTAGGCTGAATATGCCAGAAATTTCTTTTCTCCCCAATATGTTGAGCACTTCCTCATTAGTTACGTGATCTACCTAGCTTATCTTCATCATTCGTCTTTAGCACCACATTTCGTAAACTTCTATCATTTTTTCCCTGAACTCCTGATCGTCCACGTTTCACTCCCAAACAATGCCACACCCCAGACAAATGATTTCAGAAAGGACTTTCTAACATGTAAACTAATATTGGATGTTAACAAATTTCGCTTCTTCAGAAAAGCTTTTCTTTCCATAGCCATTTTGCGTTTTATATCCTCTTTACTTCGACCATCAGTCACTAGTTTATCATTCCGGGGCAGTAATAGAAGAAAGCAAACGGAAAGCAGAAGTTCTAAATTTAACCTTTAAGAAATCTTTCACGCAGGAGGACCGCACAAATATACCATAATTTGATCAGCGTACTAATTCCGAAATGGGGGACATAGCAATAGGTATTGTCGATGTAGAGAAGCAGCTGAGAGAGCTAAATACGAAAAAGTCTGCTGGTCCGGATGGAATACCAGTTCGGTTTTACAATGAGTATTCTGCGGCGTTGGCCCCTACTTAGCTTGCATTTATCGCGAATCTTTAATTCAGCGCAAAGTTCCTAGTGATTGGAAAAAAGCGCAGGTGACTCTCGTGTATAAGAAAGGAAAGAGAACTGACCCATACAATTACAGGCCAATATCGTTGACATCAGTTTCATGTAGAATTTTGGAGCATATTCTCAGTTCGAATATAGTAAATTTCCTTGAAAAGGAAAAGCTTCTTTCCATGAATCAACACGGGTTTAGGAAACATCGTTAATGTGAAACTCAGCTTGCCCTTTTCTGACATGACATCTTGCAAGCCATGGACGAAGGGCAACAGGCGGATTGTATTTTTCTCGACTTCAAAAAGGCGTTCGACGCGGTGCCACACTGCAGACTGCTAACGAAGATACGAGCTTATGGAATAGGTTCACAGATTTGTGACTGGCTGGAAGACTTCCTAAGTAATAGAACGCAGTACGTTGTTCTCGACGGCGAGTGTTCATCAGAGACGAGTGTATCGCCCCATGGGAGTGTGATAGGACCGCTATTATTTTCTATCTATATAAATGATCTGATGGACAGAGTAAGTTGTAATTTGCGGCTGTTTGCTGATGATGCTGTGGTGTATGGGAGGGTGTCGTCTGTAACTGACTGTAATAGCATACAGGTTGACTTAGACAAAATTTCTAGTTGGTGCGAAGAATGGCAGCTAGCTCTCAATGTAGAAAAATGTAAGGTGATGCGCATGAGTAGAAAAAACAATCCTATAATGTTCGAATACAGCATTAGTAGTGAGCTTCTTGATGCTGTCGCGTCGTTCAAATATCTAGGCGTAACATTGCAGAGCGATATGAAATGGAACGAGCATGTAAGGACAATTGTGAGTGAGGCAGACAGCCGACTTAGGTTTATTGGGAGAATTTTGGGAAGATGTACTTCACCTGTAAAGGAGACAGCGTATAAAACGCTTGTACGACCACGTCTTGAGTATTGCTCAAGTATTTGGGATCCGCAGTAGATCGGTTTGAAGGAAGACATAGAGGCGGTTCAGAGGCGAGCAGCTAGATTTGTTACCGGTAGGTTCGACCAATGCGCGAGTGTCACGGAAATGCTCCGGCAACTCAATTGGGGATCGCTGGAAGAAAGACGACGTTCTTTTTCGTGAATTTCTGTTGAGTAAATTTAGAAGGCCGGGATTTGAAGATGAGAGTAGTACGATGTTGCTGCCGCCTACTTACATTTCGCGTAAAGATCACAAAGACAAGATAAGAGAAATTAGGGCTCGTACAGAGGCATATAGGCATTCTTTATTTCCTCGTTCAATTTGGGAGTGGAATAGGAAAGGAAATGCCTAGTAGTGGTACAGTGTACCCTCCGCCACGCACGTTACGGTGAATTGCGGAGTATGTATGTAGATATGTAGATGTAGATCTTCCTACCCAAATAACAAAACTCATCTACTCTTTTATCGTCTCATTACGTATTCTAATTCCTTCAGCATCGCCTCATTTTCTGACACTGCAATCAGTTACCCTCGTTCTATTCTTTTTAATGTTCATGTTATATGTTCCTTTCAAGACACTGTCCATTCCATTTAATTGTTCAGCCAGATCATTTGCTGTCTCTGACAGAATTACTATGTCATCACCAAGGAGAGAGGGGAGACCTCCAAGAGCTTCTCTGCGGCCTGACCGTACCCAACACGGAAAACCACTTTTTAGCAGCCAAGCTGCGCCAATAAACATTAAAATCCATGAATTTTCATATAAACATAGAATGTACTACAACCCAGGAGCCCATCACCCCTGATGTGTCCCCAAAGGCACAGAAATCAAAATAAAGAAAGATCTGCAGAGAAAAATGTTACATATTTCAATAATAATATTAGTGTAAAGAGAAAGATACAGTAACACACGGTTAGTATGTAAAATAGACTAATTACAGCCCCAGTCTCAAAAGGTTCCGAATTTTCTTTATCTTCTTATTTTAGACCTTATGCCTAAGAAACTATAAGAGTTTTGTTACCATTTAAAGATTTCGTATTTTTTTTGTAAATGTAACATTATGACGCTTACTTTGACATTTTTCAAATGATGTCGAACTCGTCATCTTACTCTCGTTTTTTAGTAAGATGCCGAATGTCGGCGGGTCATTTTAAGAAGGAAAACGCATTTGGATAAACATAAAAAATCTTATTATTTTAAGCATAGAAGTGGCATATATTTGTTTGGCGCTTCGTATTTGCCGCAGTGAGTTCGGTACACACAGTAAGGGCTCATTTACGACAGCATGAGCAACCATTCAACGTTCCTTATTTAACACAGTCATTTCTGATTTCACAAAGTTCTCAAACGAATCGTGACCGTCGTCGTCGTCTTCAATGTAACTGACTGATATCGAGGACTTAAGGAGTGCCACATCACATTTGTCTTTTTTTTTCTCCCCTTTGTCCCCTATTTTTTAGTGTTACTGCTTTTTTTTTCTTTTATATTGCTTTTTCTTCACTTTTGCTTCTGTTTGTGATGTGTAATGAGGGCAACGTTTTTCTCTGCTTCCTCTTCGAAGTTGCATACACCACTGCACTATTCCGTACGAACTTCACAATGGTTGTGGATTCCTGCCTTCCTGTGGTCATTTCTGCTTGTTGGTCCTTCAGTTATATGTGTTGAGTATTGCAAGTTAGTATGAAAAGCTCATTAAAATGATTTACGAATTCTTTGGGAAAGAATTTTGTCCATCCAGTATATTCGACAACTTGTCCGAAACGACCATTCATGATTTAAGCCTAAGAACATCACTGCCATAATTTCTCTTTTGAGTTTAATACATACATTAAAGAAAAAGCATGGTTTATCGTTTACGAAAAAATTGAAACCCGCTTGGAAAAATTTACCACACGTGATTCAGATAGTATTTCGGTGCAGTGAAATATTATAACTAGGGAAGTTATGGAGGTTCGATTCCGATTCCGAAAGTTCGAAACTTGCGATTAATTTTCCTGCTTGGTTTCTGATTTTGGTTCCGATAAATTTTAAACGGAAGTTATATCGGAGGTCGATGAAGAGTAGCAGCGGCGGCGGTTGCAGTCAGCGTGTACAACCATTTTCTTGTCCAAGACAGTCTATATTAAATCTTCAGACTATTGTTTCATCAGTGATGACATCTAGGACTAACGCTGGAATTCCATTATATGTCACTCAGACTGCACTGGTTTATACCAGGGCCGGCCAGAAATTCTGCACACGTGCAGTGCTGATCGGACGGCCAAAAAGTTGCGAAGCTTTTGTTTATAAACTATAATTTAGTTATTTTGCAGTCGCTTCTTTTGGCTTGATTTATTATTAGTGTTTAAGATTTTTGTTTTTATTTTCAACTCCCAGGTATACAGATTGTAATATTTGGGTCCTGCAGCGTCAAATATGCCACTTAACGACATAATATAATTTTTAATGATTCCCAATCGCTGCGGTCGGGAATCATTAAAAATTGTATTATGTTCCAGGTATACAATACAAACCTACCTGTATTACTTTCTGAACTAATAATAACTAAATACCTGATGAATAACGTTTGGAATTTTATTTTATTAAATCTACCCTTACAGTTTAACATAGCTCTCTCCTGCCTCCAGTTCCGATTCCGATAAACCAGATTTAAAAACTCCGCTTCCGAATTCGGTTCCGATATAACCACTTCCGTTGTATCCCTGATTATAACCAACATGCGCGTATACATAAATGACAGAGTGTCAATGCTAAATGACGACGGTGGGCTGTAGTTCACGGTGTAGCACCCGTGGAGTGCTACTCGCTGGCAAGGCAAGAGCTTCCTCTGTCTCGACAATGGCATTAAATTAAGGATTCCTCATCTTACGCCTTCCCCTTGTGACGTTAGCATCCAGATGTGTATTTCAAATATGTATTAAAATTTAAATGTGTATAGATTTTGTTGAAGTTTATTATCATAACTGATGCATATTGTTGTATTGTTTAGTTTGTTTATGGTGAATTTATATAATTTATTATCTATGTATCTGGGTAATCGTCGATACGGAAAGTAGAAAACATCTTTGGTGTGTGTGGTATGTGGTCTTTGGAGCAACAGAGCGGGAGCAGTCGTAAAAGCTGTCGAGTCAGAATGGAGTCGAGCTCGGTGGTTTGAACAGTTCGGACTGTAGCAAGCGCGCGGGAGCGAGCGCACATGTTTCCAATATGAGCGGGGAAACGGCAGTTTATCTGTATATGTCAAGATTCTGCCTTCAAATTGCTCACTAGATTCCCTGTGCCTGTATCGTGACCTGCAGTATTGTCGGAGTTGGCGCATCCTGCTCTTCAACAACGAGGACGCAATGAAGGATTGCTTCAATACTTTCCGACCACACAGAGTTTTGTAAGGCATTACCCAGTTTTGTGCTTGAGAAACTATTTTTCTAATAATAACTTAAAATTTAAAGAAGTTCTACACCTCATTGTCCTAAGACATTGTTACCAAGTAGGGTCCTATCCTTTCCAGAAGTTTCCCGAGTGTCATTGAATGTGAAAAGAATATTACATTCAGTGCCAAACTATAAAATTTAAATAATTAAAGTGTAAAATTTAAAGATATTTTCAACATATTAAAGTTTTGGAATGAAAGAACTGCTTTCTTTAAAACAAAGTTGGCACAATTAAGTAACTAAAGAAAAGTATATATTAATTCTGAAATAACTGGTTCATTACTATTTAATATTTCATTGGTGTAAAATTGATGTGTAAAATTGATTTGCTATGTTGGTTCGTATTTCGGCGTTGTCCAGTCGTGAACTAGTTGCAAGTTATTTTGAGTACTTTCTTTTTTGGTAATCTTAGTATTAACTTTTCTCCAAACTGGCGAATAGAGTAAGTGATTTTCACCATTTCCCAATAAACACTATCACACAACAGACAGTACTGCGTCGGCTGAGAAACACGTTCTACTTTCACAAGGATGCGATACAAACAAAGACCTCGCAGTGGAGCAGAAAAAAGTCCGGCCATCGGCTGGCTGAAATGCCGGCCACTGGCTGCCCGCCCGCCAGCACAAAAAATCTGCGCCAGGCGGTTGTGCTGAGGATTGATCACCCTGTATATGTACTTCTATTAAAAGTTCTGCTTGTGTCCCTTTTCGTCTGAATTACATTGTATTCTGCCACAAAGTGTTCCTTTGTCGGTAGTCGGCAGCTTTACCCAACACTGACACCTTTCATACGTGGGCTATACTCAAGTATTTAACACTAGTTTTTCTATCTGTTTTCACTCTTACACAAACAGAATTTGAAAAAAAAAGCCGGCCTTGGTGGCCGAAGGGTCTGAGGCGCACCAGTCACGGTCTGCACGGCCACTACGGTCGGGGGTTCGAATCCCACCTCGGGCATGGATATTTGTGCCGTCCTTAGTGTTAGCTAGTTCATAAGTAGTTTGTAAGTTTAGGTACTGATGACCCCTTAGTTAAGTCCCATAAGCTATACATACATTTGAACATTGGAATAAATTTTGGTGAATGAAGTCAGAACGGTCAATCGGGAATCACAGGCGAATCGCTGTTCACAACGTGCCCCTACCGTAGTTGAACATCATGTGTGTTTCGTGTTAGACCAGCTTCATGAAGGAAGTGCTTGGTTCGTGAATATTTTCTGGACTGAGAACAAGACACTGAAGAGCAAAGGATCAATTTAAAGTTTTGTTTTACGCTTGGCAAGAAACATAAAGAACCGCATGCGATGCTGGTATATGTTTATGGGGATGAAGCAGTCCATGAAGTGTGTGTACGAGTGATTCGCCGGTTTTCGAGGAGGCTGGCAAAGTGTTTCTGACAATTCCCGTAGCGGGTGACACCGGCGACCACAGTCAGCGACGGAAACATTGAGGAAGTGAGGTAAAATCATCGTCGATTAACTGTGCGCATGATAGCGGATGAACAGCATATTAGACGTAAATCCGTGCGACAAAACCTCACCGAGACGTTAGAGAAGAGGAAAACGTGTTGTCGTCTTTTGCCACTTTACTTGACTAACGATCAGAAGCAGGCACGTTTAGAGGCTTTACAAGATTTTGTCGTAAGGTGTAATATTTCTGGCTTAAAACCATCGTATTAATATCGAAGTATTGCTTCAGTGCAGCCAGTTAGGACCAATAGGCGACAGACGGTAAAAGCTGGCGAGAACCACGACAGGTGGTACAATAGGTCGGGTTCTCATGGGAAAGAGCACTAGCAAATTTCCCCGAATTCTAGGGAAGTCCCCGAGCGGCAAACACTGGACGCCGATTGGCTGTAGCACTGGCGGTCACGCGCCAAAACGCATTCATATTTTTATTAATATTTAATAAACTAATAATATATTCAAAGGCAAACTCAATTTAGAAATACCCCTCAAAGCCAAGCTATGCCCTGAGTAGGTAAAACATATTAAGAATTACTAAAAACATAAACATAACAGTTAATATAAGACGGACGATGCACGGCGGCCATGTTTACGCGCCAAATTGCGCAATGAAGGCAGCCTTGCATCGAGCCGCCAAGCTTCAGTTTAGAATAGGCACTCGGAAGAATAACATATGACTTTTGTACGCCCACTCGGTGGAGTAACATACATACGTATGCGGTCATAAGACACTGTTTAAGCATCTTAGAGCAAGGGAAAAGACTTTATATTTAATTTCATTTAAAACAATTTGTGCCAAGTTGATGTTATTATGCAGTTTGCTATTTTCCGTCTTCTTTTAATAAACTAGATGGCATCCCACAAGAAAGTATTATTCAGTAATTAGATTAGTTCCTGCCAATAGTATAATAATTTCAGCCTCAATCAAGAACTCCGACCTGCGTGCTATCATCTGCGTGGGGAAATCTGTAGAAGACGCCGGTTTGTTGAACTTTTAGAGTTTCTACTCTCAGTCAGTGCAGTGGGAAGTTACTACAACCCTCGCGTACACTGTCGTTGCGGTACAATCGCAAACTGTGGTGAGTCATCCATGGCAACCTGGAGGAGGAAAGGAAATGATATAGGACCGGTTAGCACAACCCCCTGAAGATTTTTTCCCTTTGTAAAGGGCGGATGTTACACTCAATATTTGGAACCGTATTGTCACCGAGAATGAAACGTGGTGTTTCTGGGACGATCTTGAAACGAAATGGCGAAGCATGGATTGGCATTCTCCGACCTCACCTGATCGGAAAAAGGTCAGAGCCGAAAAATCAGGAATGTTTGTCAGCTTTTTCGATAGTCAAGACGTAATTCACAAGGCATTTCTACCTGAGGAAACAACGTTGAACGCCTGCAAAATACTCTGAAACTTTTACTCGCTTCATGCAACGTCGACGCAGGGTACGATCCCGGAACGCACAAAAATATCGTCAAACAGTTCCTGGCAAAAAGGGAGATGGTACAACTTGGACATCGACCATACTCGCCGTATCTCAATTCTCCAGTCTTGAACTATTCCCTCGACTCAAACTCGCTTAGAAATGATAGGGATTTGACGATATTTCGAACATACAATTAGACCTGACTAGGCATTTGAACACATTCCAAAGGAAGACTTCGTGCGAGGTTTCCAAGAAACGTATCGCAGAGCTAAGCGGCACATAGTTATGGTAAGAAACTATTTCGAAAGACTGTAAGGTAACTGTAGTTCATAGTTCATCTACTTTAATGTTACAGGACTATTCACCGATCTTTATTGTCACAGGTTATAAATCATAATCAGAATTAAGACATGGAACAGCGGACAGAACTCGACACATGAAGGATATATGCTGAATTGGAGTCAGCTCAGCTCGTCTATAGTGTATGACGCCACATGTTTACGTATAGAGTTCTGTCCCATTTCTTAATTCCGATGCGCCATACTCGAAGAGCATAAATAATTTGCTCACATCACTATATTCGGCTTTTATTTTCTTATCCCAGAGTTCTTATTAACACTATTGATACATTTGAAACATTTTTGTGTGCACCGTTCAAATTTCATTCGGTTTTACGATACAAGGAAAGCTAGTTTATTTGGAGGTTTTTGGAGCACATCACTTATACTCTTTAAAAGTGTACGACTCGGTTGGAAATTTGCACGAAGGTACGTACAATCAGCAAAATGGCTGAAACACCACACCTAATTTGGCTTTAAACTGACGAAAGTTACAGATACGATCGAGGCTGTCGCACTGAATGAGTATTGTATTTCCTGTTACTGTTAGGAGTGTTGAATTCCTAAGCGCTTTGCACACAATACCATTTGTTGAGATGACTGCAAGCTGGATCGTCGTCACTGAAACAAACCTAACTTTTCTGCTTGGATCAACTTCTGTCGATAGAAATAACTCCTATGTCTCGATGATGTTGAGAACACCTAACACTTTCTGGTCTCGCTACTGGCGTGGTACGCTGATTACATGAATCAACCCATCGTGCTACCAATGCAATTCGCCCACAGGCGTTAACTATACCACTATGTATTTATTCGCATCAGACAACAAGCGTCTGACCAACACAGCGAACATCGCACAATCTTATTATTCTTAAATAAGAGATAATTTCAGATCCGCTTGCATCAGAGCTGTTCTTTCCAGTAAAGTACTGAAAAGGGGTCTTCTCTCACACTTCTCTGTACACACTCGAATATGCGCAAAATGCGCCAACGGAGTGTTCACACCGCCAACGCAGTGCGTCGCTCACCAGACGAAGCGCCGGAGTGACGAAAATTCTCCCTGCCACCGAATATATCCTATCCATGCCTGTCTTGTTCCCCACTTCTCACCCCAGCTTGCGCCACGTCAGCGGATCCTCTGCCTACCACACGCGCTTTCTTATGATGGTAGGCTAGTCCACAAGCCGGCCAATCACGGACCAGCTACTACAGCGTTTAGGTTCGCCCATGCTTACAGGGTTGTCTTGCGATGAGTAGGTACTTTCGCTTTCTGACGGGCGGACAGCGTCATGTTGCACCGTAGTATGCAACCAGATGAAATACAGTTGCCAAGCACTGTGTGTGTGTGTGTGTGTGTGTGTGTGAGGGACGTTTCAGGTATTTGTTGATATATAGGTTTTCTTAAAGTTTTTGTGGTGGTGGTATGTAAGTTAACGGAGTATATGTGTGTGTGTGAGTGTGTGTGATCGTAGCCTAATGTAAGGTGTGTATATACAAAAAACTGTGGAAGTCGTATTTCTAGGCCTAATTATCGGAAGAACTAAAACAGATAATTCTGTCAGCAAACTCAACCTACTAAACTGTTACAGATCTTGTGAAAAACATTTTAGATGTATATCAAAAAGCCAATTTATACAGTACTAATATAATTTTTAGACAAACAATGAAAAAGTCCCAATGAAGATGGCACAAAATGTGCTGAAACAAGTTTGGGAAATGTAACAAAAATTGAAGTGTCTTGCATACGGCGGAATATCTTCACCATTATTTATGCAAACTCGAAAGAAAGAAGAGCAGCAACAACGAAAGATGATTGTATGGGAGATATTACATAATCATGGGTTCCATCCGTAGCAATTACTGCTCAATCGGTACCTTCGAGCCAAAGATGAAGACAGACGAATGTAATTTTGTCGTTTGACCCATTTATACTTTTCGCGGATGAGGCCACTTTCACTCGTGACGGTATCAGTAACGTAATTCACGTCAGTGAACCGAATAAAGTCCACAGCCCATTGTGGAGACATATTTTCAAGAACTCTTCTCTGTAAATGTGTGGTGTGGTTTGAAAGACAATGAGCTGATTGGGCCTATTGTGTTAACGCATCATCTCATAGAACCCCATTATCTAAGCTTTCTAAAACATGAGATTCTGCCATCACTGGAAGAGATTCCTTTGGCTACAAGAATGTGTATGTACAGTATGATGGGACTTCTGCACATTCTAGCTATCAGGTGCTTCGTCGTCTAAACCTAGCGTTCTTCCGTTGATGGATCGGTAGGTATGGGCTCCTTATTTGGCCAGAAAACTCCCCGCACCTCACCCCTAGGTGTGGTGTCGCACAAGTATGAAGTTCGCGCCACGTGCTTTTGCCGCGCGCCGCCATGCACGCACGGCGCGACGTTCTTACGACGTCAGCCACGAGCGCCCTCTGCTGCAACTCCGCTCGTGGCCACGACTGCTGCATCGGCCACTTGGGAATCAGATAGGCACCAGTTAAGACTTGGCTATCGGATAGGCACTAGGAATCATCAGTAGGCAGGCCTCTATCTAAACTATGTATCAACATTCTACTAGTCTGCTGCTCTCCAAGTTAAGTATTGTAGCAACTTTATGAAATATATATCTTGTTCTAATTTAGCCTAGTGTTCTAGCTTCTGCTGTCCCACTAGCTGGTCACCTCCGTATCTGCACAAGTGTGCATCCTTTCTTCCTGTGTCGGTCTCTTTCTACTCGGCCACCGACACCCACGACAACAGGCGGAGGACGAGACACAAAAGTGGCGACGAGGCTGGGACAGAAAACTATGGAATTTTTCCTGTCCGCGCGGTCTAAGGCGTCATGCCACTGATTGCACGGCGGCTACTGTCGGAGGTTTGAAAGCTATCTCACGTGTATGCGTGCGTGTGTGTGTGTGTGTGTGTGTGTGTGTGTGTGTGTGTGTGTGTGTGTGTGTGTGTCGTCCTTAGCACAAGTTAATTTAATTTAGTTTAAATAGTTTGTAAGTCTAGGGATCGATGACTGCAGCAGTTTGGTTCCTAAATTTTACATACATTTTAATTTATATTTATTTTTTAATTTTTTTTTTTTAAATTTTGCCTGTGGGAATGGTTGAAAGGAAAAGTCTGCATCGAAAAAGTAAACAAAAGTGCCGATTTATCGTTCGTTTTATTAATAGTGCACCCATCAAAAATAATGCAAAGACACCATCGGAAGAGCTACACATGGCGTTATCAAGAGAAGTCAAATGTACATTGAAGTGCCACGGCCAGGATTCAAACCCAGACCTTCATGCTAACTAGGCAGGTACTCTACCACTAAGACACTGTGACTTAATGGATACATCAACTGCAAGGACTGTCTTAAGACACGTCTCCTTCCACATCACAAACTTCAATTCTGCCTCATGTTCCACTGTATAAATACGTGTCAATGTTACCAAGGCTCTCCAATAGCTGAACAGCACACAAGCAATGAACGTTTATAGGAACTATGCTGCCTTATATGTCAGGTGCAGAAGATATAAATATCAAACAATAAATAAAAGTCCAGATACACTGATTTATTGTTTATTTAAGTTTACTCATTATCTTTGTAGGAGAACATGAGGCAGAACTGAATGTTGTGTTATGGAGGGAGACGTGCCTTAAGACAATTCTTGCAGTTGATGTATCCATTAAGTCACAGTGTCTTAGTGGTGTAGTACCTGCCTAGTAAACAGGACGCCCTGGTTTCGAATCCTGTCTGTGGCAAAAATTGTAATTCAGTGTCTTTCCTTCAGATTTATGTCTTTGATATACAGGGTGAATCATCTAACACTTGCACCGCACATATTGCGGAAACCTGAAGTGCGGTTTTCACAGAATGGATTGGTAGTCAAGGACTCATATTGCTAGCCAATAAATAGATTGAAAAAATACCTAGAAAGTGTATTTTTATGCAAAAATACAATTTTTGAAATGGAACAATGGTTGTTTCTATCATGCACTGGAAGTTTTGACACCAGCTGTGTACAAAGAATTTGTAGAGCTTATGGGAGTTAACTACGGGGTCATCAGTCTCTAAACTTACAAACTACTTATGAACTAGTTTATACTAAAGACGACAAAAACATCCATACCCCAGGGGGGATTCGAACCCCCGACGGGGACGGCTTCGCACATCGCAGCATGGCACCTCAATGCGCTCGGCCGCTTCGACGCGGCTTTGAATGACATTTTTATCACGTTTAGTTTCGCAGCTACAAACCCTTCAAAGTTTTGGCAGCGGAGGATACGACAGCGTTGCTAACTGGCTGGTGGTCATGAGACAGTTGGCAGTGCCCCAGAGGCTAGCCACTCGGCCAGTCAGATACGCTATCGCAGCCTCTGCCCCTTTGAACAGTTGTAGCTACCAAACTAAACGTGATAAAAATGTCATTCAAAATTCAAATTGTGTCAAAAATTCCAGTGTATGATAGAAACAACCATTGTACAATTTAAAAATCCGAATGTTTGCATATAAAATACACTTTCTAAGTAATATTACAATATTTTTGTTGGCTAAAAATACGAGCCCCTGACTACCAATCCATTCTGTGAAAACCGCACATTAATCGCACTTTCCGTTTTTACCATATTTGCGGTGCAAGTGTTAGGTGATTCACCCTGAATTTCTAGCCAAAATATATCTCTGGACATTGATTTATTGTTTGATAGTTATATTCCTGATTTATGTCTGATTTAAGTTCGTTTCGGTTACATATCGTTCGTTTCAGATACATATAAAATACTCAATACGCAATACTTGTCAAAAGAGTCACTTCTCATAGTCGTGTCGCTGTTCCGTGTGGGATGACAGACAGTAATTTAGTACGCAGTTTGCCCCAGTGAGCCTTGATTGGCGGACACGAACCGACCTAGATACACCTGCCGTTGGCAAGCCGTCTGCAGCGCTGGCCGCGGGCGCCGCCTGCTCGCCCCGTTGTCGGGGCAGCGCCCCAGAATTTGCAGCCGTTGCATCTGTCCTATGCAGATTTCTGCTTGATTACAGAATTAATTAGTGGCGGCGTCGTCTGCGTCGGGGATGAGCTGCAGCAAGCAAATGCATGTTCTGGCACCATGGCAACCGGTATCCAGCTAACCAACCAACCACCCAGTAACCCCCCCCCCCCCCCCACACACACGCTATGGAGTGCCTCCTGTTATTTCCTTTTTTTGTGGTGGGAAGGCCTGCCGTGGCTGACATAAAGAAACTTATTCACTACATTTACATGCAACACATCTTCCGAAAGACGAATATCGATTTTCCTATAATCCATTCACCGAAAGGTGAGGCGGACTGTAAACAGAGCGAGACGCATGACCAGTGGTGGACAAAACAGGGGCGCACGCTCAATGTCACCGCATCCGTTTCAGGTGTAATGAGTTATGAGGGGTGATATTAGAGACTGACTAGAAATTTTATCTTAAAGGAACAGTTACTGAATTGAAGCATAAGTATGAAGCTTTCATATTGCATCTCTTTTTCACTTTCTTATCTGTATCGCGCAAATGTAAACTCATTATGTCATCCAATGTTTTCAATCCACACAAGAAGTGATCCAAGAAGAAATCATGAGTTCTTAATGTGTATAAAACGAGGCTGTTGTGTTCAGAAAAATAAAGGACATAATATATTATATTGTTATAAAAATAGCTGCATCTACGGGTGTTGGTCGTTCCACATTTTATCGTATGGTAAGTATTGTTATTGTTGGTTTTTAGGGGAGTAAACAGCTAGGTCATCAGCCCCCTATGGTAATCGACGGGACGATAAACCCTAAGCTACCTACCTACTACCCTATGGTAAGTGATTACAAGGCGTCACTCTGAAGCCTCCAAAAAAACATCACGGCAGAAGTTTACTGAAAGTGTTGATGACTTTCACAGGCATGTGATACGAAGGAAAGTACATGATTTGTTATTTTTTTGACACAGTTCTTATTGTCGTAAGTGTAAATGCAGATTTGGGCAATTTTCAGAGATTCTATGATTTATTAAAAGAAACGAAATTTGAATATCTATGGCGTCTAATATCACTGCTATACAGCAAAACACACAACCGCTTTACACCTGATACAGAGGTTTTGCCGCGGTGGAGTAGCCGAGCGGTCTAAAGCGTCTCGCTGCGGAACGCGCGGTTGCTCGCCGTGGAGGTTCGAGTCCTCCCTGGGGCATGGGTGTGTGTGTTGTCCTTAGGTTAGTTTACCTAGGTTTAAGTAGTTTGTAAGCTACGGACTGATGACCACGCAGTTTGGTCCGATAGAATTACAAACATTTGAACATTTGAACAAACAGAGGTTTTAATTCAAATTATTAACTTATCCACCAACAGCCGTAAGTTTATGATGTTCTATTTAACGACCGGTTTTGGTATTGCATTAATACCATCTTCAGGCCCTATACAAATTAAGATGCAAATCACTGTTGTATCGCTAACACCATACTGTACGTATGTCATGCAAAATATAAAGAAAAATTAATGTAATACCGAAACCAGTCGTTAAATAAAACATAAACTTTACGGCTGTTATTGGATAAGCTAATAATTTGGAATAAAAACTCGACCAACAGCCACAGTCCCTATTCCATTACAACATGAAACCACATCGACTGATAAACAGAGTGAGCGAGCCGCTTTTGTCCACCCCTGGTCACGTGCCCCGGTCTGTTTACAGCCTGTCCCTCGTTTCGGTGAACGGAGTATAAACTGTTTTTTGCTGTCGTGTTTACATGTTATAGCCTGAATCGGATTTCCTAGCCCACTTAATATGGCGGCTGAAAAACAGCTGATTCAGTTCCTGATTTAGTCAGCACAGTCGCTATATTTCTTTACTTAAATGCACAGATTCATACACACTCTAATAGTTATACTTTTATTTCATGTCACTCTGTCCATGTGTGCCAAAAATTCTTAACAAGAAAGCACAATCTGACAAACCAACTACGATTCAAAAATAGTTGCGTTTACAGGGGCACGAAGATCGATTGTGGAGCTGGAAAACCGCTTTATAGAAATGGATTTCCAGAATCGATTTTGGAGTGTTTACATGACCAACCAAAAGCGGAATTGGGAAATCGGTTTACCAAATCCGGTGTTGGGAGGCCTAGTATTATTCGGCCATGATAACTTGACGATTTCACTTGTGCTGCCACAAGGGGAGAAAATCTACGCTAATGGAAAGCTATTCATTTGTCTCCGAGCGCTGCCAACGTTAAGCTGCACAATAACGCGCGTTTGCAGGATGTGTTGTAAGAATTGCTGTGGGCTACACACTGCAAGTTACAACTAATTAAAAAAAATGTTCAAATGTTTGTAGAGCTTATGGGACTTAACTACCGGGTCATCAGTCCCTAAACTTACAAACTACTTATGAACTAGCTAACTCTAAGGACGGCACAAATATCAATGCCCGAGGGGGGGGGGGATTCGAACCCCCGACCGTAGTGGCCGTGCAGACCGTGACTGGAGCACCTCAGTCCCCTCGGCCACCGCGGCCGGCAGTAATTTTCAAAACCTGGGGTGTTTACTTTGGGGTTTGAAACAAAAACTTACTATGGTTTACTTCGTCCAGTTGCTGGAGCAAATAAACTTAGGAACTTTCTGTACGTAATTACACAAAGGTATTACTAATACTTGAAAAGAAGTATTTCAGCTACAGTCGCGATATACCAGAGAAAAGTGGATTTTCATATTGTATGTAGTTCTTGAAAACGAGAGCAACAGCCAGCTGTTGTATTCTTACTAACTCGTGAAAGTCATGCTGAAAACACTAAGGTGAAAAAAAAAAAAATAAATGTTAAGCTCAAGAAATAGTTACAGTGAAATTCATATGGATGTTATCAACGAACACTAAGGAATGAACTGAAATAAAATGACTCCACTTAGGTCGAAACTTTTCATATGCAAACGTCGAACATCTCATGTCTGTTGTACAAATATTACGTAAGAGTATATATGAATACAGCTAGATTTCTTACCAAGAAACGATCTTTTAATTACTCTTCCGTTTTTAAACACAGTACGAATTCCCTTTTATTTATTTATTTGCAAATGTAATTAGTTTACGTTTATAGTAACATTAGAAATCCAATTAAACAATTTAAAGACGAATATACAGTCAATCTATTTTCCCTACTAGCGTAACAAATTAAAAGGTCAATTAATTTCATTCCTTCTTGCCTAGTGGTGTCACTTACATGTTTGAAGAGTAACATTGGTAAGTCTGATTCGGTCGGTTTGTCTCCTTTCCCACATTAGCATTTCCCATCGGTAGTAATTACACACAAACTGCATATTTAAGTTAAGCTTCCAAAAACTGCGAATGTGGTGAATATTATAACGAATTTCAGCCCTGTATGAGTACGCTGATTTAAACTTCCTGCTGTGTTAAAACTCCACTTTTAAGAGGTTTTATCACAGGCTTCATGTGCATTCAAGACAAAGCATAGTACCTGATTTTTTTCAAGAAACTTTGAACATAAATGACGATGTTGTAAGATTGACATTAATCGGTTTCCTTTTTCATTATTTTCGATACATACGTATATAGTACCGTAGCTGTAGGTGAAACACTCAGCCAGTAATACACTTCTGAATATTAAAATTGCTACACCACGAAGATGACATCCTACAGTCACGAAATTTAACCGACAGGAAGAAGATGCTGTGATATGCAAGTGATTTGATTTTCAGAGCATTCACACAAGGTTGCCGCCGGTGGCGACACCTACAACGTGTTGATATGAGGAAAGTTTCCAGCCGATTTCTCGTACACAAACAGCAGTTGACCGGCGTTGCCTGGTGAAACGTTGTTGTGATGCCTCGTGTAAGGGGGAGAAATGCGGACCACCACGTTTCCGACTTTGATCAAGGTCGGATTGTAGCCTATCGCAATTGCGGTTTATCGTACCGCGATATTGCTGCTCGCCTTGGGTACGATTCAATGACTGGTAGCAGAATATGGAGTCGATGGGTTCAGGAGGGTAATACGGAACGCCTTGCTGGATCCAAACGGCCTCGTATCACTAGCAGTCGAGATGACAGGCATCTTATCCACATGGCTGTAACGGATCGTGCAGCCACGTCTCAACCCCTGAGTCAACAGATGGGGACGTTTGCAAGACAACAACCATCTGCACGAACATTTCGACGTTGTTTGCAGCAGCATGGAATATCAGCTCGGAGACCATGGCTGTGATTACCCTTGGAACTTGACGCTGCATCACAGACAGGAGCGCTTGCGACGGTGTACACAACGACGAACCTGGTAGCACGAATGGCAAAACGTCGTTTTCTCGGACGAATCCAGGTTTTGTTTACAGTATCATGATGGTCACATTCGTGTTTGGTGAACGCTCATTGGAAGCCTGTTTTCGTCATCGCCATATTGGCGTATCACCGGGCCTGATTATATGGGGTGTCATTGGTTACACGTCTCGGTCACCTCTTGTTCGCATCGACGACACTTTGAACGGTGGTCGTTATATTTCAGATGTGTTACGACCCGTGGCTCTACCCTTCATTCTATCTCTACGAACCCTACATTTCAGCATGATGTGGCACGACCGCATGTTGCAGGTCCTTTACGGGCCTATCTGGATATGGAAAATGTTAGACTGCTGCCCTGGCCAGCATATTCTCCAGATCTCTCACCAACTGAAAACCTCTGGTCAATGGTGGCCGAGCAACTGGCTCGTCACAATACACCAGTCACTGCTCATGATGAAATGTGGTATCGTGTTGAAGCTCCATGGCCATCTGTACCTTTACACTCCATCCAAGCTCTGTTTGAATCAATGCCCAGGCGTATCAACGCCGTTATTAGGACCAAGGGTGGTTGTTATGGGTACTGATTTCTCAGGACCTACGCACCCAAATTGCGTGAAAATGTAATCAGATGTCAGTTCTAGTATAATATATTTGTCCAATGAATACCGGTTTATCATCTGCATTTCTTCTCGGTGTAGCAATTTTGCCGGCCACGGTGGCCGAGGGGACTAAGGCGTTCCAGTCACGGTCTGCACGGCCACTACGGTCGGGGGTTCGAATCCCCCCTCGGGCGTGGATATTTGTACCGTCCTAGTACTTAAGTAGTTCATAAGTAGTTTGTAAGTTTAGGGACTGATGACCTCGTAGTTAAGCCCCATAGACTACACAAACATTTGAACATGTTGTAGCAATTTTAAAAGCCAGTAGTGTATTTCAATACATTAGGTATTTCCTAGCGTCAAGGCCGCTCCCAGAATTCACCGCGCGAATCGTCGAGCTATTGTGGGCGAATAGTAAATAGAGTGAGTATGGCTGAAGGCACCGTCCATCCTGTAACTTATTTATTTTCAGATCTGGTGACTATTTTATAATGAAGACGGGGTGGCATGGGGGGCGGGAGCGCATCATAACACGTAGCCCAGGAAAAACTTATAATTTGGTTATTGTTATTTAACGATATCCACCGAACATAATAGTTTGGATACAATAATTATGGTATGCAGCAGTGGTCGTTTTTTATTAATGTTTTTGCTGATCGATCACATAGTGATCATCACCATATGCACCAGTCATCGTAATATCAGCTATGTGATCGAAATTAATCTGCAAAAACAGTAACAAAAAGCGACAAATGCTGCATACTATAGTTATTGTATTCATTGCTTTGTGGTCGCTGAGCACACCGTTCCAAATATGGAATCAAACCTCAAAAAATAATAGTTTGTGTTCTAATATCGTCAGGAGTCCTTATTTACCGTATATGTCTTTAAGAGAATTATTTCATAGTATCGAAAATATCGTAACTTTCCGGCTAACGATTTCTTCATGTTTCATAAAGTGTTCCACCCACCTATCCCTTTTCCTAGTCAGGATATGCGTGAAACTCCTTTTCTCCGTAATTCTCTTAAGCACCAACTAATTAGTTATATGATCTACCTATCTAACTTCATCGTTCGTCGTTTCAAAAGCTTCGATCATGTTATGTTGTTGTCTGAACTTCTTAGCGTTCAAGTGTGACTGTCATACAGTGCTACACTCCAGACAAATGCTTTCAGAATGGACTTCCTAACATTTAAATTAATAATGGATATCAAAAAATTTTTCAGAAACGCTTTTCTTCGCATAACCATACTGCATTTTCTGTCTTCTTTACTTCAGCAACTGAAATAACAAAACTCATGTGTTAATTTTATTGTTTCATTACCTAATCCAATTCATTCAACATCGCTTAATTTTATTACACTACATTTCTTACCCTTGTTTTGGTCTTATTGATGTTCATCTTATAACCTCGTTACAAGACACTGTCCATTCCGTTCCACAATCTTTTTTGACAGAGTTACTATGTAAAATTAGTTGAATTTTCCGTCGTTGCGAGACAGAATATGATAATAATATCAGAAAGGAACAACTTCCTAATGTTTTGTAAAACTTATTTATTCGTTACAAACCCGCTTTCGACTTCTCAGCCATCATCAGGTAACAACTGACTGTAGTATACATGTTTTCAAACATGTTCAAATATTTGTAAATCTATCGGACCAAACTGCGTGGTCATCAGTCCGTAGCTTACAAACTACTTAAACCTAGGTAAACTAACCTAAGGACAAGACACACACACCCATGCCCCAGGGAGGACTCGAACCTCCACGGCGAGCAACCGCGTGCTCCACAGCGAGACGCTTTAGACCGCTCGGCTACTCCACCGCGGCTGTTTTCAAAGATGTTACAATTTACAAAGATGTTACCACAGCAAATTGTCTAGTTCTTAGGAAAGTACATTACAACATGTTTATGAGAGTTATTAACATTTATATAAAAATATGATAAGTATAGGGGAAGGTCGGGTAGCCCCGGACGGCAAGTAACCGCGGACGTTTCAATTTCTAAGAAACCAAGCACGTTGCGCTGGCAACACTGGATTTGAAATGCGTGCCCTGTGAAGTAAAATCACATTCAAGTCAGTTGTGGCATAGGCACCGAGCGAGCTACTCGCAACGGTGAATTTTGTTCGCGCAAAAATTTTTCGTCGTTTCTGTTTAACTTCGTTGGCGGTTTTCACCCATAAGAAGAGTTTTTGAAATTAACATTTGATCTTGCAATAGCTCTGAAAATCCCTCATACATTTAATAAGGAGAAGAGTCATCTCTATATAAAAAAAAGGTTTAGAAGAGAGACAGAAAAGGAAATGTAATAAAAAGGACAAGCCGAAAAAACAAAAAAACGCAAATGAACTAAAGAAACGTTCATGGTAAAGACAAATATTCAGTCTCTTCGAAGAGGATCTTTAGAGACAGAATGCTTCACATGTGGAGAAATCTTCGAAAAAGACTGTATTCAGTGTATAACTGCAAGGACTGGTACCATGAAAACTGATTTTATGTAGATGCTTGAGATATTTATTACAATTGTATGTTTTCAAGGCCAAGAAACAAGTAGAGTACCACTGAATGCTGTGTCCAGGGCTACCCTCCAAATTTTTTATTGCCAATAAACTGATTCAAAAGATAAGATAGTTCATAAAAATTATTATCTATGCTTAGTTCTACGTGATATGACTAAAGAAGTTACTGGTTTCATTTTACGATGAAAGTTAACACATAAAAATTGTTTATTGTTGTTTTATTAGAAATTCATTTTTGTGTCCGTGGATACCCGACCTTCCCGGGTGTCAAGGATCAAAACTGACATGATTATTTTTGTTGAAAAGGACAGTTGGAATCTAAAACTCATTTCAGTAACGGTATAAAGGAGAACTGGATTCTATCGTTTAATATTAAACTGGCATCCTGAGCCAAATGTTTATTGGTTTCCAGTATTTCCAGTAGTGTCATCTTTCTGCTTTTCTTCGGGGAATGTAGAATTTCACAGAGTACATCGTAAACATGGTTTTCTCTGAGCAGATGTTCAGCAAAGGTTGAATCTTTTATAACCTCCAGCTTCTCTCGTGTTGTGACAGTCTAATAGCTACAGTCCTGCCAGACTGTCCAACATATACTCTCCGGCAATGTTGGCGCGTGATCTTGTACACATCACTCTGTGCTAGGGATTTAATTTTGTCTTTACTATTGAGTTAATACTTTGAAATGTTGGAAAAAGGAGGTCTGTAATTTCAAGATTCAACTGTTTACCAATGCGATCTGAAATTTTGCCTAAATATGGGATGCTACACCAGTTTTATGACTACTGACTTGTTATTGCTGGCCAGCACACAAAAGGTAATTTTTCTCATTTTCTTGTTGTTCAAAATACTGTCAATCAAGGCAGGGCTATAGCCATTACTGGATGCTATATGTTTATAATTCTGTTTGAAATACAGAATTACATAATGGATTAATGATAGTAATTCTCGACAGAGATGATAAATTATTTTTCAAAAGATATAAATTGGCTGGCCAGAACTTACTTTTTTGCTGTACCGCCGATAGTTTCCCATTTAAAGAAAAAAGGACGAAAATAAAACAAGCTTTCGGAACTGTATTCCTTCTTTAGAGCAGGGAAGAAAAAAGGAATGGGAAAGTAAGGGGAAGGTAATTCACAACCTAGGTCATGAGAATGGTGTTTTAAGATGGTGGAAGTCAGAGGTACTGCATAGTAGTACTGAGCCATGGCAAGGAGGATATATATAACCAGAGAGGAAAGATCAAGCAGTAAACAGAAGAAAAGATGACTGAATTCCAAATGATGCTGAGGGGTGGAGTAAGGGAGGTTGTCTAAAGCGTTTTTGATTAACAGGGAAAGATCGAAAGATGCACAGACAGGCCCACACACACACACACACACACACAAACACACACACACACACACACACACACACACACACACACGGAGAGAGAGAGAGAGAGAGAGAGAGAGAGAGAGAGAGAGAGAGAGAGAGAGGCGTTATACAGGGCGTCCCAGCTATCTTGTCCACCCAGTATATCTCTGGAACAATAACAGCTATTGGAAAGCGACTTTCACCGGTATCAATGTACGGCTGGGGCCCATGAATGTACATATTTGGAAACATTCTAAAACGAAAGCAAATGTGTTCTTTAACACAAACTTATGTTTTTTTTAAATGGACACCCTATATTTTTTCTTCGGCAATCCATAGCATGACAAATCACATAAACAATGGCGTTGATTGCATCGCAATATTCCAATTACATCCCGAGATATTGCGACGCGAAGTTGACGCTTGAAATACGAGAAACACGCCGCTAGCGCACGTCCTGAGCAGCACGGGGTTCCCGCCCGAGTCTCAGGACGTGCGCTAGCCGCGCGTTTCGCGTATTTCAACCGTCAACTTCGCGTCCCAATATCTCGGGATGTAATTGGAATATTGCGATGCAATCAACGCATTCTGTCATTTTGCAGTTCAGCAGTTGCAAGGTAATCCAGTATTCCTAAGCAATACTTTGTTTACGGACGAGGCTTCATTTACATATCATGGAAATGTGAATCTGCGGAACATGCACTACTGGTCCGTGCAAAATACCCACTGGATTCGCCAAGTTGCTCATCAACGACAGTGGAGTCTCAGTGTTTGGTGCGGCATCATTGCTGACTATATTGCAGGCCGCTATTTTTACCGTGGGACATTAAATGGACAGCGATATGCATCTTTTCTTCAACACACACTACCGCTCCTCATGGAGGATCTAGGATTGGAAACTCGACTATCAGTGTGGTTCCAACATGATGGATGTCCCGCACACACTGCAAATGTTGCCATACATTTCCAAATAGGTGGGTTGGTCGGGGAGGTACTGTGCGATAGCCAGTACGGTCCCCTGACTTGACGCCATTAGACTTCTTTCTCTGGGGCGCAGTGAGAGACAGAGTGTATCAAGCACCCCCAACGACAGTATAGGATATGCAACATCGTATTACTGCGGCCTGTGTGGCAATATCTGTAGAAACTCTACAATCTGTGCAACACTCTCTCGTTAAACGTCTCCAAACATGTATTGATGCAAACGGACGGCACTTCGAACATATGTTGACGTAACACAGTTTCGATGGTCAAGTTGTAGGTGTATTTTCTATACTGGATGTAATGCAAAACAATACAGTTTCTGTGGGTGACAGGGCACTAGTAAATATGTTTAGAACAGTGAAACCATGTGTGTTATCTGTAAGTGTGTGTGTGTGTGTTGATGGAAATTGGGGACCAAACAACGAGGTCACCAGCCCCTATCTCTAATTGTAGCTCTACTTGTAATTTCGTTACAATAAACATACATTTACAATGTGAAAAACGTAACTTTGCGTTGATAGTGTTTCTTGTTCATTTTTGTGGATTGTTCCTATCTTCCCATTGTGACAGTTGAGGATGGAGGAGGGGGAGGGGGTTAGCGTAGATTTAGGCCAGGATTGTGGCGGGAGAAGAGGATATGTTCACGCTTGAGTCTCAGGACGTGCGCTAGCTGTGCGCTTAATTTATTTCAAGCAACAACTTCGCGTCGCAATATCTCGGGATGTAATTGGGGTATTGCGATACAATATACGCCATTGTTTGTGTAGTTTTATGCTTTTGATTGCATACGAAAAATAGGGGATGTCCATTAAAAAACACAAGTTTGTGTTGAAAATAGTATTTGTAAACGTTTTAAAAAATCGCATAGTATTTAGTTTATTAGGGCCCTGCCGTACGTTCATGCTGGTGAAAACCGTTTTTTAATATCTTTTGTCGTTCCAGAGATATTTGAGGTGGCAGCGTTAGGTGATATATTTCAAATGTTTGTAATTCTTATGTGACCAAACTACGTTGGTCATCAGTCCCTAGACTTACAATACTTAAACTAAGTTAAACTAACCTAAGGACAAACACACACATCCATGCCTCAGGGGGGACGACGGACGGCCGCGCGCACCGCAACACGGCGCTCCAGTACGCGCGGCTAATCCGCCGCGGCATATATATATATATATATATATATATATATATATATAGAGAGAGAGAGAGAGAGAGAGAGAGAGGAAGGTATGGAAGGGCCAATGGATAGGTCAGTTGAGGATGGAGGAGGGGGAGGGGGTTAGCGGTGATTTAGGCCAGAAGGGTGGCTGGAGGAGAGGATATGTTGGAGGGCAGATTCCCAACGTAGCTCTGAGGGACTGGTGTTAGTTGGTATTGTCCAAATGGCACGTGTGGTGTAACATGTGCCAAGGTCCCTGGAGTCATGCTCGAGGGCATGCTCTGCACAGGATATTGGGTGTCCCCCAGGCGAAGTCTGACTGTGACCATTCATCCGCTCAGCCAATTTGTTGGTAGTCATACCAACATAAAAGGCTGCACAGTGGACATATGTCAGTTGATATATGACGTGTGTTGCCTCGCATGTGGCCCTGCCCTGAATAGCAGGGCCCTGTGGCAGGGCTGGAATATGTGGTAGTGGGAGGATGCATTGGACAGGTTTTGAAGCGGGATCGGTTGCAGGGATACGAACCATTAGGTAGGGAGGGTGGTTTTGGAATGTTGTAAAATTGGAAGAGAATGCTGCGGAGGTTGGGAGGATGGCGGAAGGCTACTCTGGATGGTGTGGGAAGAAAAGATAGGAGTGACAATCTCATCTCAGGGCATGACTTGAGAAAGTCATATCCCTGAAGGAGCAATTTGTTGAGGCATTCCAGGCCAGGATGGTACTAGGTAACTAAGGGGATGCTTCTGGGTGGTCTGGGGTTAGGAACATTGTTGTTGGAAGGGGAGGAGTGGACAGCTTGGGAGATCTGCTTGCGGACGAGGTCTCTAGGGTAGTTGTGGGACAGGAAAGCATTAGATAGGTTGTTGTTGTAGGTGGTGAGGGATTCGTTACTGGAGCAAATACGTTTCTCAAGGATGCCTAGGCTGTAGGGAAGGGATCGTTTAATATGGAAGGGATAGCAGCTGTCAAAGTGGAGGTACTGTTGCTTGTTTGTGGCTTTAATATGGACTGAGTTGTGGATGTGGGACTCGGTAAGGTGAAGGTCAACATCAAGGAAGGTGGCTTGATTTTTAGACAAGGACCAGGTGAATTTTAGGTTGGAGAAGGAGTTAAGGTCGTGAAGGAAGTTCAGAAGGGTTTCTTCACCATGAGACCAGACCACAAAGATAGCATCTATGAATCTATACCTCTATGAAGGGGTTGGCATAGAAGGGGCCATCCTGGTACCCATAGCTGTAACCCTGATTTGTTTGTAGGTCTGGCCCTCAAAGGGCGAGGGATGAAATTAGCAAGTGTGACAAGGAATGAGGTTTTTGGGATGCTTTCAGGTGATCGTTGGGAAAGCTAGTGTTCCAGGGCTGATAGACCATGTGTGTGGTGGATGTTGGTGTAGAGGGATGTGGCATCTATGCTGACAAGGAAGCTTTCAGGTGGGAGAGGCATAGGGATAGATTTGAGGCGTTCCAAAAAGTGGTTTGTGTCTTTGATGTAGGATGGGAGCCTGCAGGTTATAGCTTCGAGGTGGTGGTCTACCAGAGTTGAGACACATTCTGTTGGAGATTTGAAGCCTGCTATGATGGCATGGCCAGGATGATTCTCTCTATGGATTTTAGGCAGTAGGTAGAAGGTTGGGGTGCGAGGTTCAGGTGGAGGGAGAAGTTCCATGGAGGCAGTGGTGAACCTTGTGAGGAACCTAGTGTTTTAAGGATTTTCTGTAGTTCTGCCTGGATTGAGGGAACGGGCTCATGAGGAATAGATTTTTAGGTAGAGGTGTCCGAGAGTTGATGCAGCACTTCTGCGACATACTTTCCTCGATCAAGTACCACAGTTGTGGAACCCTTGTCCGCTGGGGGGAATTACAATGGAGCGGTTCACTTTCAGCTCTCGGATGACATTAAGTTACATAAGCTTAACAATTGAACACTGAAATCAAACGTGAACACACGAAGTCACACAGACACACTGAACATTTAGCTGGCACTGACCTACCTCACAGCTAATGGCACCTCTATGAGAACAAAGCTGCGACGCGGGCGAATTGCAGCCGTCAGCCCCTGCTGGTGGCAGACAGCGCTTGTGACCTTGAGACTCTCATATTTTCGCGCCGGCGACTCTAGCAAGCCATCGCTAAGTACACGTCATTCTTGGATGAAAGGAAACTGCTACCAACCACTCTGGCTGAGGAAAGAGTCCAGAGATTAGGACTGTACATTCCTAATGAGGCGACTTGAGAGGGTTGGCATACTGCAGTTATGGTAGCCTCCTTGTCCTGCTCCCACCACTGGTCGAACGGCGCTTCCGGCTTGACCTTGGCCATCTTTAAATATTCTGCTTGCTGGTCTCGTTGGGTTAACGTTCTCCTCCCACAACTCAGAACAAACGTGACGTCATTTTTACGTCACACGCTGTTTCGAAGACAGAGCAAACAGCTATCGACTATTGCCTGTTACGTATTCCTTTAATGTGACAGACGCCATCTTGATTTGTCGTATTTCTAAGACTTTGACATTATTATACGCAGTAAGCCGTTTCTTGGAAACGATATATTACAGCTGAATTGCAAAAATCATTCTCGACTCCATTTATTATCACTATATGTAAATAATACACCAATAGTGTAAAATCCTGAGAACTATAGTACACAAGCATGCATGCGACTCGTCATAGCTTAGTGGGTAGCGTTCGAGGTCTTAAGCAAGAAGGGTGTTTGGTTCGAAACCGTTACTGTGATTTTTTTAAATCTTGTAGTTTGTAACATAATGTAGATGTTGCCTAATCATAACACATTGTGGGCCTTTCTTATTCATATAACGCTAGTATCATATACAATACATAATGTTACCTGTAAGAGAGCGCTGTCTCTGGAATTAAGTGACTCGGTTTGATGGCTTTGGTCTGATTTTGAAACTGAGAATGGAATTCCTGGAAGTGATACGGCCAGCACTGACATTTCTGTTGAGAATGGACTTCGTGGAAATGATACGACCAGCAGTCTTCTATTCTTCCTTCTGACAAATGTTTCTGAAGTTTGTTCCAAATATGCAACGATTTCCGGGGATATGGTTAGAGACAAGCCTAAGGAAAACGTTTAATAGACTACACTGTAATAGTCTTAACGTATAGTATACAATATCTCTCCAAACAGCAATCAAAGGATGAGTAAATAAATAAACTGCTGACAAATAAAATAAGTGACGATGGCACTTATATTGTTCACTTCTCGGAAATATTTCCTGTTTATTTCCGAATATCCTGTGATTTGTGAGCATGTGGTTAGGCCGACATTCATTGCTTATCTCAATATTTGACTGTTTATTTTCGAATTTCCGAGAGTATGTTTAAACGGTCTTCCTAGCTTGTCATCAATATTTGATAGTTTATTTCCGAATATTTTCGATTGCGGCGTTTTTAGTTAGCAAAGACCCTATCAAGAAAACTTTAATTTCATTTGCAAATGTATACAGCTTACTCTCAGGAACACTAACAGCGCAGTCTTCTGGCATCTCTACATCCTAATGTTGATCCCACAGTCTTCATTTTGGAGACGTTAGAAACCCGAAATTCCTCCATAATCCGTTAGATATATTAATTTTAATCATAGACTATTAAGTGGCATTACCCAATTCTCTAGCCATATTTCCATTAAGAACATTACACTTTTTAACATTTCAGCTTAAATCCATTACTCACTTATTAAGGCCAGGAGAAAAGGGTAGCGTATTGTGTCTAGTTCTATTCTAAACATACATCAGTGACACTGCAGAAAGTATAAGAGATACTACTAATAGCAACGTCATACTAAAGGATAAACTTCTAGAATTCGTATCAGAAAAACAAACTCTCCAACGTATTTCGAATATTGACATCCATTTCCATGTTTCGTGCTTAGTTTAATTTTATTAAGAAGTCCCGTAGTGTTTCAGAAACGCGAAGGCAAGGAAAGATAAATAAAACTGAAACGGCTCACAATTACTATATCAGGATAAAGTTGCGAAACTTCGGACGATACGAGTGTTTGTTTATAACCTGTCGTACCGAGAACTAGCTGCTACCATTAAATAAAGCAATACCTAAGCATGTCACTTTTGCAATAGACTGTAATCGAACCAACAACAACGTTTATTATGATATGATAGCCATTAGCTATTGAAATAAGCCAATTCACATTACATTAGCATATCACGTTTGCACCAAGTTATGTGTCCGCAAGTCGATAGCGGTTCGTGCGATTTTCGATATAGCGTGAGACGTAAAAATGACGTCACGTTTGTTCCAAGTTGTGTTGAGGTAAGATGTCTGTGTGGATCCGTCTTCAGGTAGTTGTGGTAAGGCCTTTGTCTACGAAAATGTATGATATGTTAGGTTGCTTCGCGTACTAGTAGCAATAATACCCCTGCAATATTGCTTTTAAAATAATCTTCAGGTTATTTTTTAGCAAGAGTTAACATGATGTGTGATAGGCATTCCTGTAGTCTTTTGATACTTGTTCGGTTATCCTTCGTGTGGTAAAAGTGTGGTAATTTAACCGTTTTCCTGCTTTAAACATTCTCATTCTGTTTCTCCGGTCTTTTCTGAGTTGGGGCGATGCTATTTTCGTGTTGCTTTAGATTTTTCTTTGTACTATGTGTGAGGTGTTCAGCATGTGAACGACGGTTAGAACAACCATGTGCTTGTTAACATCGTTTCTACCCCTCAGACTATTAATAGTGCAATGCTTTTCCCTTCTTAAAAAAATGCCATTCATTTTAGAATTCAGCCTCTGGCAAATAGTTTAACAGTAATATCTTCCCTTTTATTTCACATTTTGTTATTAGATTCAATTTTGTCAGATGCAGTTAAATAGTACAGAAATACGTTGCGTAAATTTGAACGTTTCACTACCTTCAAAATAGTGTCCAGAATAGGCAGTCTCAATTCTAAAGGGATTTTTTCTACAGTAAATATAGTCTGGTTTTTACTTTTGCTAAATTTAGGCCGCTTCATTAGCTAATTGTATCACGTTTTTCTTGTCCCCAGCGAGAACGTAGCAGCACGTAATTTTTACGGCCAATCCTTGCCTAATGCTCCCTCTGAAACTCCTAACAAACTCTGGTTCCTTCAGTTTGTTCAGGCTCCATCTCCTTAATTTTTTTACTTTTTTGCTGTCTTTTAAGTTTTAATCTACAGTTCAAAACCAATAAGTTGTGGTCAGAGTTGACGAATGACTAACTTACTTTTCTGTTATGCTCAAGTAAATCTACTAATATACACCACTGATGGCACAGTTTTGTGGTCCGCTTCATTATAGCCTAGGTCGTATTTCCATCTGTATCATTCCTGGTGAACCTGAATCTATAACTTGGTTTAATGGGAAATTGAGCTGTAGCGCAGGCGTAACGTATGGTATAAAACAACACAGGCTGGTCCGAGACGCCTATTTGGCAGTGTTTTCACGGTAAATGCCCTTTCCCGCCACTGCGCTCTGCAATTCTATGATATTTCTCGATTTTTTTTTACAACAGGATTTAAAGTCAGTATTAACAAATGTTACATCACTGTAATTATCTTCTCAAGCACTATAGCATGCAATTACGAAAGTTATACGGTTCCAATAAAAAATAAAATAAATAAATGAATAAATAAAATTGAATATCCCAGTTGGAAAGGGAGTAAGACAGGGTTGTAGTCTTTCTCCATTGTTATTCAACTTGTACATTGAGCAAGCTATAAAGAAATGCTAGGAGAAATTTGGAGAAGTAATTAAAGTTCAGGGTGAAGAATTAAAAACATTGCGTTTTGCCGACGAGATAGTAATTCTGTCAGATACAGCAAAGGACCTGGAAGAGCAATTGAACGGAATGGACAGTGTGGTGAAAGGTGCATATAAGATGTACATTAACAAGAGCAAAACTAAGGTAATGGGGTGCAGTGTAACAAACTCAGGTGATTGGGAAACGAAGCAATAAAGGAGGTAGATGAGTTTTGTTACTTGGGCAGTTTACCAGAGATACGTAGATGACACCTTTATTGTGATAAAAGGTAACGAGGGAGCAATCAATGATCTAGCTGAGAAATTGAACGCCATGCACCCAAACATAAAATTCACTGTGGAACATGAAGACAATAAAACACTAAATTTTCTAGATCTGTCGGTAAGCAGAGACAACGGAAAACTCTCATTTGGAATTTTCAGAAAACCAACTTATACAGACACAATTATACCAGCTGACTCATGCCATCCAAAAGTACACAAATGGGCCTTTTTCCGTTCAATGTTGAATAGACTAGTGAAGTTACCATTAAATGATAACGATAAAGCAAAAGAGCTGAATACATTGGAATACATTGAAACCTCTAACGGGTATAACAGTAAAGAAGTAAGGTATCTGTACAATAAGCTCTGTGAGAACACCGCCATTAAAACGCCGATAGAACAACAGAAACTAAAAATGAGTATTACATACAAAGGGACATTAACTGATCCCGTTGTAAATAAGTTCAAAAAATACAAGGTAGGTTTAGGGATGAAAACCACTAGCAAACTAGGTGATAGGTTACGACACACAGTGGGACCCAAACGAGACAAGTTTGATGGCACGGGTGTATACAAAATAACATGTAGAGATTGCGAGAAGCTTTACGTAGGACAAACGGGCAGGTCATTCAGGCAGCGATTCAAGGAACACACACGAGACAGCAACGACGGATGTATCAAACGACACCTCACACGAAATAACCACGGATTAGGAAAAATAGAACAAAGCCTGAAAATACTACACAACGCACCAAAAGGCCTAATGCTTAACACCCTTGAGGAAATAGAGATTTTTGTGGAAAAATCAAAATCTCCCTCTCACATAATAAATGAACAAATTGATTTTTCGAAAAACTGGTTCTTTAGCCTTTTCGCCGAACATTTGTAGACCATTCTATGGTAACGAATGTAGCTGATAGATGATGCTTCAATCTATTCATCAACTCCGTTAGGCACTTCCATAGAAACAACAGACGCCAATAGATGGCGACACTTTGCATTCCACTACAGTACAGCGTTCACTAAGAGGTTTCCTAGCCGTATAGCTTCCCTGCTCTTAACAAATTATGTCCTTCCACGAACATCGTTATTCCACACAGTCCCATCGTAGCTCGTAGTATACTGTATTACTTAAAGTCCATTTTCCATTAACAGTCTACTATAGTAAATCTAAGGTTTCTTTCATGGAGCTGCATAGTTAGGTTAATATTACTACAAACTGTAAGAGTGCACAAAATTATATTTTATAACCTGTAGTTGCTCCATCAACCATCTCCTCCCCCCCCCCCCCTCCTTTTTACTTATAACACTCATTCATTTTAGGAGCCTTGATTGTTAAGCATTTAATCAGTATAGCTTAAGACTCTTTTATTTCATGTTTTACAATAGAGGGCTAACATGTGCATTACATTTATGGAAGATGATAGTTAACTACCCTAGCGTTTATATTGTAGACATTGTTTCACATCAGCATTGCCTAAACTGTAATACTGTACATAGTACTTCCTCGTGTTACAAGTAATCAAATTTAAATGGGTGTGACACTGCTTTGACATATTGCATCGCTGTTGTTGCCAGCATTGTGGTTTGTACGAGGGGTTGTACGTTGTGGAGGCCACCGTGTGGTTTTTGTAAGCAGATGGTGCTTGATGGCTGTTCTTCCTTCCCAGCACTTTTGTGTCCGTCCCCTTCACCCCTCCCCTCCACACACTTTCCTCACCAGAATACTGTGTAGATAACATGATTTTGGTGACTGCCAGCAATGTGTCACTAAACACTATCTTTCCTAACGATTTCAAAATATAGTATGGAAAATTTGGTGCAGCACTCATATAAATGTATAATGTAAAAGAAAGTTTTGTACACAGTGATTGTAAATTTTAGTTGTATGTTTATAATTGTATAACATAACAGTAACAAAATATTATGCAGGTTTAAGGTAGGTTTAAAAAAAAAATCCCAGAGGGAGTGAGTGCGCATATGTGAGTGAGAGAGAAGTAGAATGACAACATCGCCATCTGGCGGATTCTCCACTTAATAACTGACTGCAACGCTGAATTTAGTTTGCACTTGGCCATCCTACAGGGATGTTGTGGGGGAATTTTAAATTTTAAATTTATTTTATTTTTGACATATGTCTTTGACAGTCATTTTTAAAAGGAATGTTTACTTTCACTTTTTAATAAGTTTTAAAAGATATGGTAAGTGTGATTATTGTGTTCTCATTTATGTTTTATCGAAATGTGTGATGAATATTAATTCCATTGTCTTGCTGTAGCCTTCGATAATGACGCAAAGTCGAAATGCGTAAGGCCTCAATAAATTTAAATTAGTGGTCAGGACTTTAGAGTTTATTCAAGTGCATCGCTATGACCACGTCTCATAGATCTCTGATGGAGACAGCAAAGAAAAAAAAATGGTGTGATATCATAAACAGAGCTGATTAAACTAAACAGTGGGTCGATAAATCTCGTTTTCTGTGACGTTCAATTTACTATTACAGTTTAAGACAGTTATACAATAAGAAACAAACAACAGAAAACCGTAATTAATAAATGCGTTTCTTATTAGCTCTTAACAAACACACAGAAATAGGGTGCATTATATGTCGCAATAGTTATATGTCTCGGTACTCCGAAAATTGAGGCATCGGATACTTCAGCACCTCAATGCGCACGACCACTCCGCCGCAGCCAATACCAATTCTGAATTTTTTATTCGTAAAAAACGCAACAGTGGCTGTAATGGTTCTTCTAAAAATAAAGGCAACAACTGAAAAAAAAATAGCTTTCATAGTCAGCGACCGCACAGAGAAGCGAGTTGTCACATCTACGTCTCCATGGGATACTCAGCAAATCACATTCAAGTGCCTGGCGGAGGGTTCATCGAACCACTTTTATACTATTTATCTCACATTCCATTCTTGAATAGCGCGCGGGAAGAAAGGACACCTGATTCTCTCCGTTCGAGCTCTGATTTCTCGCATTTTATTCTGATGATTATTTCTACCTATGTAAGTGGGAGTCAACAATATATTTTCGCATTCGGAGGAGAATGTTGGCGATTGGAGTTTCGTAAGTAGCCTACACCGCAGCAATAAGCGCCGTTGTAATGATTCCAAAACGAGCTGCCCTTCTTTGGACTCTTTCGATGTCTTCCGGCAAACCTACCTGATAAGGATCTCACACTGGGCAGCAATACTTAAAGAAAGGACGTCCAAGCGTAGTGTATGCAGTTTCTTTAGTACTTCTTTTACATCTTTAAAGAGTTCTGCCAATAAGACGCAGTCTCTGGTTCGCCTTTCCCGAGACATTATCAACGTGTTCTTTCCAGTATAAGTCTGAAGTAATTCTAATTCCTGTGTGTTTTGTGTAGTTTGCGGCATTCACATTTGTTTTTCTTTATCTTGTAAACAAATTTTAACGGATTTCTTTTCGTACTCATGTGGACGACGTCACACTTCTCATTATTTAAAGTCAATTAGTAATTTTAAACACCATACTGATATCTTATTTAAATCGTTTTTCAGTTGCTTTGAGGTTCAGATGATTTTACTAGTCGATAAATGACGGCGTCATCTGCAAACAACCTTAGAGAGCTTCTTAGATTTTCTCCCAAATCATTTATTTAAAGAAGGAGCAGCAGAGTACCAATAACACTACCCTGTGGAACGTCCGAAACTGCAAAACTGAGTCTCTCTGACAGGAAATCCCCTATCCAGTCGCAAATTTGGGGCGATATACCACAACCACGCAGTTCAATTAAAAGCCGTTTGTGAGATACGCTGTTAAAAGCCTTCTGGAAATCAAGAAATACGAAATCAATTTGAGATCCCTTGTCGATAGCACTCATCTCGTCGTGTGAGTAAAGAGCTGGTTGTGTTTCGCATGAAGAGAATTCCCCTCGGCTCCTCTTCCTCACCTTGTCCAGGACGCACTGCCAGACCTGCCACTACCTCCGTATGGCGCCCTCCCGCTCATGTGCCGCCCCGTGCGGCCGCACGATTCGCACGTGCCTCGCGCCGGTCCTGAGTGCAAATATAAAGCCCGCCTCACACGACGCTTGATTTGCTGCTGGAATCCGTGTTTGGCTTCCCAGTGGCCTGTGAAGCGTAGCATTGCGCTGGGCACTGCGACGGCTTTTGTACAAGGTTGACTTCACACGACGCTTCGTTCACCTCAGATCGGCAGAAGACGAGTGAGACTTGACAGTGTCAACATAGACGCTGTGACAGTGGTGGTAGCGAAGCGTAGTGGACGAGAAATCAGCGTGTTTTTATTTACTGAAGAAATAAGGCGGAGAAAACGACTTGAGAATGCTAACCGTAGATTGTAAAGTCGTTTCTGGTTATCTGGCCATGATAATGTGCAAAGTGTTTTCACGATATTATTTGATGAGCTTGCGCAAGTCACCATAATAATTAAATTCGCTTGAAGAAAAGGATTTGTTAATAATCATGATTTGGTAAACGAACGTCTTTATACATTATATCAAGATATGTTTTTAATTTTGACATCTTGTATGAAAAGTTCTCCATTAAACTTTTTATTTTATATCACATGTCTTGTCTGATAATAGTCTGCTGCCAATACAAAAGTTGTGAACAGGACGCTTGGAGCACACAAAAAAAGTGGTATCAGTAGACTCTAGCGGCAAGCTTGGAAAACATACGCTCACCTGACGAAATGCTTCTTCCTCATTCGCTAACGTTAAAACCCACTACAGACAACAACCCGGAAAATAGGAAATGTCCTGTCTCTGAATTCCAGAACGCAACCCGCAGTAGAGTCAGCAATGGCGTCGTTTTTCATCTTAGATGCCTTCACTGCTGCCATTGCAGCTCCCAACATGCAATCCAGCAGCAAATCAAGCATCGTCCGAGGCGGGCTTAATACTAGCTGAATATTCAGCGTTGCGCCGGTATTCATTTATTTACTCCTGCCTTGAGTTAGTGCTTCTACTACCCCTTCTCTCTCCGTTCATTTTCTCCTTTTTCTGTGTTATATTTATCATCGCCATCATGAGGCCATCTACGGTGTTTGTACGCTTGAATCTGCAGCGAAATTCGCCCTGTAGTTTCGTTTTCAACAGCTGAGCTGTTATGACGTATTATCTGATGATCAATCAGTGATATAATATTGTAGCTGCTTTCAGTGGTATATTTGGATATTGTTCATGGAATGTGTTACGAACGGAATAATAAAGACTTAACAAAATGTCAAATATAATGCAATACCTATTTACGGATGTCACGTAAATGATGTAATGTCTTCTCAATTGTGAGTCTTACAAAAAATTATTTACCAGGTTCGTAGAGTGGAATATGCGAAATGTGTTGTGAATGGTGTTGGTGGTAAAGACGTCGTAAATTACAACCTCATTCTTAATTTCATGCATGTCATTGCCTTTGACGTCGTAGCACCTCCACTATATGTCATAATACCATTATTATTTGGAAGGTACATCCATTGGTGTATATGTAAAATGTCTGCAAAATACGCTGCGATTACAGTTAGTAGGAAAGACGTAATAAATCAAAATGGACATGCGTGTTGAGGCGGTTTTTCATGAACCTAATTGTTTATGAGTCCATATCTCATGAACTGTGTAGTACAATCATAAAATTTCGAACGTTCGTTCAGTGGTATGTGTGTATATTGTCTGTAACATTTGTCGCGAATAAAGTTAATAGGATACTAGTAATAAATTGTAACGTCATCGCAAATGGCGTAGTTTTACTGTATGAACGCCGAAAAAGTAGTAAGCGACAATCTTTTTTCCCTTCATCGTTTTGCTCGGGTTGTCAAGTGAAAAAAATTTTCCTAAAGGTTTGAAATTATGTTTAAAGTTCGGTGCAAGTCGCAAATGTTGTCCTTCTCAAATAGTGGACTGATAAGGTCACACTATCATGTGCTGCAAGACGGGGAAGTTTTCATTGTTTTTACGTCATATCTCCTGCACTGTCGGCCCTAACGCAAACTCCCTTTACATAGAAACTACATTCCTGCCAAATTTCAGCTTCATAGGTGAAGTAGTTTTCGAGATTTCATGTTTAGTCAGTGAGTGAATGAGTGAGTGAATGGATGTCCTTTCACTTTTATACAGGGTGTTACAAAAAGGTACGGCCAAACTTTCCGGAAACATTCCTCACACACAAAGAAACAAAATATGTTACGTGGACATGTGTCTGGAAACGCTTAATTTCCATGTTAGAACTCATTTTAGTATTTACGGATGAGGCTTCATTCCAACGTGATCAAATTGTAAATTTTCACAATCAACATGTGTGGGCTGACGAGAATCCGCACGCAATTGTGCAATCACGTCATCAACACAGATTTTCTGTGAACGTTTGGGCAGGAATTGGTGATGTATTGATTGGGCCTCATGTTCTTCCACCTACGCTCACTGGAGCACGTTATCATGTCATACGGAATACTCTACCTGTGCTGCTAGAACATGTGCCTTTACAAGTACGACACTACATGTGGTTCATGCACGATGGAGCTCCTGCACATTTCAGTCGACGTGTTCGTACGATTCTCAACAACAGATTCGGTGACCGATGGATTGGTAGAGGCGGACCAATTCCAAGGCCTCCACGCTCTCCTGACCTCAACCCTCTTGACTTTCATAAGGGCATTTGAAAGCTCTTGTCTAGTTAACTCTTCGTGCTCGTATTGTGGACGGCTGTGATACAATACGCCACTCTACAGGGCTGCATCAGCGCATCAGGGATTCCATGCGACAGAGGGTGGATGCATGTATCCTCGAGGACATTTCGAACATTTCCTGTAACAAAGTGTTTGAAGTCACGCTGGTATGTTCTGTTGCTGTGTGTTTCCATTTCATGATTAATGTGATTTGAAGAGAAGTAATAAAATGAGCTCTAACATGGAAATTAAGCGTTTCCGGACACATGTCCACATAACATATTTTCTTTCTTTGTGTGTGAGGAATGTTTCCTGAAAGTTTGGCCATACCTTTTTGTAACACCCTGTATATATGGAGATTATTAAAATTGTTAATCTACTTGTTTACGTCCTTTTGAAGGCAACCGCTAGTCAGATCTTGTCAAGAATTTAATGAAATATACCTGGTGTTGGCATATGTAGCTGTAATTAATCTGTACCACTCTATGTTCTTTTGTCTTCATTTATTTCCATGTCTGGATAAAGCGTAACGAACCGAAAAGAAATAATTTTGCTGAATATGGAGTTTTAAAAACCAACAACATTTTACATTGGTTAAGCGAAAATAATCACATCAGTAGCATAATGTCTTAAACATTTGCTGTTGAAGGGCATAAATGATGCGCCGTAATGTTTTCCACAAAGAAATGCATCATATCTGCTTTTCAGCTTGCACAGAGGAGTTGACATGGCAGACAGAGGTAGGCCGTGTCGTGGGGCGGTGGTGAGCAGAAGGAAGCCGAGGCGGCTGAGGCGGGGTAGTCTGAATACAGCCGGCGGCGGGGGCAGGGGGGCGGCTGCCTGGCTTTGTGTGCGCCGGAAGAGCCGCCACAGCCGTCTGCAGGCTTTCTCGCCGTTTGACTGCGCACTCCCCTGCAGCCAGCTCTGCGACTGAATTCCGCGCTGGAATCCCTGCTTCCACACTACGTGACGTTTTATTCTCGTACCTTACCGTGATACTGTAGCTGCCGGTCAACAGGCACTCTTACTATCAACTGCCTACACCTGGTATGCATTGCGATGCCTATAGGTTCGTTCGAGTGTGGCTGCAAACGAAAAAAAAAAAAAAAAATAAATAAATAAATCAATAAAAAAATAAAAAATAAATAATAATTATAAAATAAAATAAAATAATAATAATAATAAGAGAAAAATAAGTTTCTTGTAGGTTATGTTCTTACTATGGGATGTACTTTTCTATGTATATCAATTCGGTATGTAGTTTAATGATTCGCACATTTTTACATTTTTTCTCGGTTTTCTTAAACATGCATATTGCAACAATAATGGAACTGGTTTCTTCTTTGTTGGGAAACAGTTTGACTGATTTTGTCATTTTATTCTCATGTTTGTGACGTTTTGCCTGATGCTGTTCCTATGATGCTTGATTTGGTATAAAATTGGCATAAAATGGTAAACGTCTTACGAGAACATTAGCTAAATAGATTTCATCTATTTGCTTACCTAAAAATTTCGCCTTTGTAAGCTATGTCTGTATATACTGCCTAATCTGCCTTGATGCTTATTATAAACAGGAAGGTCTGACAATTCGATTTTTAGTTTTTCTTGTGTGCTATCTGACCAATATAACTCTGCTTTAGGTTTTTTCAAGTTCAGCCCAAATTTTATTAAACTGTTGTGCTATTTCAGAATCTAGACTCTTATCCTCATTTCCCAGTGAATTCTCTGTTTTTTTCTTTTGTTTTCTTTACTACTATATTTTCTACCTTCTGCTCCCAGCTCTAAAAACCAAAAAGTTTCTAGCGATTCCATTTTATTTTTATTCTCGAGAACCTTTTGGGATATTTGTGAAATCACAAATTTGATACTAGATTCTACATTTTCTATTTCCTTTAGATTCAATTGTAAAGCAAAATCTATTTTTTTAAATTGGAAATGTCATTTTTTTAAATTTGTAGCTGTATTATAATTTTTTTTTGGAATTGGGCCAGAATCTCTTCTTTAAGAAGATTCTCTTCCAATTCGAATTGTTCTTTCGCTACTTTAATAGAAATTTCTACAACTTCATTCTTCGAAATGATTAATTTATTCGTTTTATTGATATCAGCTCTAATTTGTAGTTATCCCGACATTCTTCGACATACTTATTAAGTTTTGTCTTTAAAGTGCTAATATCATTTGAAACAGTGTTTAAATTACTACAAATTTTCACTTGTTCTGTACAAAGCTTTTCCTTTTCGAAACAAAAGTCATTCCCAAGTTTATCCTGTTATAAACAAAGGTCCCACCCCCATGAACCACAGACATTGCCGAGGTGGGGTGGCTTGCGTGCCTCAACGATGCAGATAGCCGTACCGTAGGTGCAACCACAGCGGAGGGGTATCTGTGGAGAGGCCAGACAAACGTGTGGTTCCTGAAGAGGAGCAGCATCCTTTTCAGTAGTTATAGGGGCAACAGTCTGGATGTTTGACTGAGCTGGCCTTGTAACATAAGCTAATGAGGCTTTGTCACACAGCTAATGCGAACGGCTGAAAGCAAGGGGAAACTACAGCCGTTACTTTTCCCGAGTACATGCAGCTCTACTGTATGGAAATATGATGATGGCATCCTCTCGGGTAAAATATTCCGGAGGTAAAATAGTCCCCCATTCGGATCTCCGGGCGGGGACTACTCAGGAGGATGTTGTCATCAGGAAAGAAAATACTGGCATTCTACGGATCGGAGCGTGGAATGTTAGATCCCTTGATCGGGTAGGAAAATTAGAAAATTTAAAAAGGGAAATGGATAGGTTGAAGTTAGATATAGTGGGGATTAGTGAAGTTCGGTGGCAGGATGAACAGGATTTCTGGTCAGGTGAGCACTGGATTATAAATACAAAATCAGTTGGGGGTATCACAGGAGTAGGACTGGTAATGAATAAGAAAATAGGAATGCGGGTAAACTACTATGAACAGCACAGTGATCGCATTATCATTGTCAAGATAGATACGAAGCCAACACCGACAACAGTAGTACAGGTTTATATGCCAACTAGCTCTGCCGATGATGAGGAGATCGAAGAAATATATGAGGAGCTAAAGGAAATTATTCAGACAGTTAAGGGAGAGGAAAACTTAATTGTGATGGGAGACTGGAATTCGGTAGTAGGAAAAGGAAGAGAAGGAAAAATAATAGGTGAATATGGACTGGGCAGAAGGAATGAAAGAGGAAGTCGCCTGGTAGAATTTTGCACGGAACACGATTTAATCGTAACAAACACGTGGTTTTAGAATCACAAAAGAAGGTTGTATACAGGGAAGAGACCAGGAGACACCGGAAGGTATCAGATAGATTTTATAATGGTAAGACATAGGTACCGGAACCAGGTTATAAACTGCAGGACATACCCAGGGGCAGATATAGACTCTGACCATAACTTGTTAGTCATGAACTGTAGGCTGAAGCTGAAAAAACTGCAGAAAGGTAGGAAAATAAGGAGATGGGACTTAGATAAATTGAAGGAAAGTGAAGTTCTTGAGAATTTCAGAGGAATATTTAGGCAACAATTGACAGAAACAGGGGGAAATAAAACAGTAGAAGAGGAATGGGTAGCATTGAGAGATGAAATTGTGAAGGCAGCGGAGGACAAAATAGGTAGAAAGGCAAGACCTACAAAAAATTCATGGATATCACAGGAAATACTACAGTTAATTGATGAAAGGAGAAAACATAAAAATGCAGTAAATGAAACAGGCAAAATGGAGTACAGACGACTAAGAAATGAGATCGACAGGAAGTGCAAAATGGCTAGAAGCCAAATGCAAATCTGTAGAAGAATGTATAGCAAGGGGAAAAGTAGATACCGCCTACAGGAAAATAAAAGACACATTTGGGGACAAGAAAAGCAACTCTACGAATATCAAGAACTCAGATGGGAAACCAGTTCTCAGCAAAGAAGGGAAAGGTGAAAGGTGGAAAGAGTACATAGAGCAGCTCTACAAAGGACATGGACTTAGAGACGAAGTTGTAGGAAGGGAAGAGGAAGTAGATCAAGATGAAATAGGAGATACTATACTGAGAGATGAATTTGACAGAGCCTTGAAAGATCTAGGTCGGAACAAGGCCCCAGGAGTAGATGACATACCCTCAGAGCTACTAAAGTCTCTGGGAGAGCCAGCCACGACAAGACTATTTGAACTGGTGTGTAGGATGTATGAGACAGGCGAAATGCCCTCAGACTTTAAGAAAAATGTAATAATCCCCATTCCAAAGAAATCAGGCGCAGACAGGTGTGAAAATTACAGAACCATCAGTTTGATAAGCCATGGTTGCAAAATTTTAACACGAATTATCTACAGGAGAATGGAAAAGCTGGTAGAAGCTGACCTCGGGAAATTTCAGTTTGGATTCAGGAGGAATATAGGAACCCGGGAGGCAATACTCACTTTACGTCTTATCTTAGAAGATAGATTAAGGAAAGGCAAACCTACATTTTTAGCTTTTGTAGATTTGGAGAAAGCATTTGACAATGTTGACTGGAATACACTCTTTCAAATTCTGAAGTCAGCAGGGGTAAAATACAGGGAAAGGAGAGTTATTTACAACTTGTACAAAAGCCAGACCGCAGTTATTAGACTCGAAGGGCATGAAAGGGAAGCATCAGTTGGGAAGGGAGTAAGACAGGGTTGTAGCCTTTCTCCGATGTTATTCAATTTGTACATCGAGCAGGCAGTGAAGGAAAGCAAGGAAAAATTTGGAATAGGGATTAAAGTTCAGGGGGAAGAAATAAAAACATTGCGTTTTGCTGATGACATTGTAATTCTGTCAGAGACAGCAAAGGACCTGGAAGAGCAGTTGAATGGAATGGACAGCGTGTTGAAGAGAGCATATAAAATGAACATTAACAAGAGCAAAACAAAAATAATGGAATGCGGTCTTAGAAAATCAGGTGATGTTGAAGGAATAAGTTTAGGTAACAAAACAATGAAGGTGGTAGATGAGTTTTGTTACTTGGGTAGTAAAATAACATGCGATGGTCGCAGTACAGAGGATATAAAATGCAGAATGGCAATGGGAAGAAAAGCATTTTTGAAAAAGAGAAATTTGCTAACATCGAATATTAATTTAAGGGTAAGGAAGTCTTTTCTGAAGGCATTTGTGTGGAGTGTTGCCTTGTACGGGAGTGAAACATGGACGATAAGCAGTGCGGACAGGAAGAGGATAGAGGCTTTTGAAATGTGGTGCTACAGAAGAATGCTGAAGATTAGGTGGGTAGATCGCATAACTAATGAAGAGGTACTGAACAGATTTAGTGAGAAAAGGAATTTTTGGCATACCCTGACTAAAAGAAGGGATCGCTTGGTAGCACACATTCTTAGACATCGGGGAATCGTAAATTTAGCATTTGAGGGAAGTGTGTGGGGTAAAAATCGCAGAGGGAGACCAAGATACGCGTATAATAAGCAGATTCAAGTGGATGTGGGTTGTCGTTCTTATGAGGAGATGAAAAGGCTTGCTCAGGATAGAGTAGGGTGGAGAGCTGCATCAAACCAGTCTCCGGACTGAAGACCATAACAACAAACAAAAGTCATTCCTGAGTGTTTCCTGACTTTTCTTGAACTCGTCTATAAATTGTGTGAACCACTGGGGAGCACTATCGACGCCTTCAGCAATCAAATTCGCCATATTCCACGTGGTCTACATTCAGTACACACACAAATCACTTTCACTGTAATAGATAAGGTAGGCTCACCACGTGAACAGCGACCCGCTGCGAATCTCCGGTACTGAGAACGGCTGCCAGTCTCCACGGCGACCCGGAAAGCGTCGACCCACGGCGTGTATCTCGATGTAGTGTAGTCCAACTAAAGTAACTAGTGTCGTTACTTTCGTCGTCTGTATTCTGCTTATGGATGGTTATCAATATTTGAGGCCTTCGAGAGGCTCTTTCTGACGAGATCTGGCTGACCAATGAGGTGTTAGAGTGGCGGAGTTGATAGTTTGAAATCATTTATTTAAGTAAGCAGATTTTAATCAAACCGTTCTCTGACTGACTTCAAAGCGTTTAACAAACTTGCTCCAAAAGACAACCTGCACATTTGCGAAGAGTTTATCGTTTTTTTTTTTTTTTTTTTTTTTTTTTTTTTTCTGTTCACACTGTGTTAAATATGGATGTAGACGAATTGTGGACTAAATTTAAGTGCATTGTAAATAAAGGGTTAGAGAAATATGTGCCAGTAAAGACGTTTAGGGATGGAAAAGATCCACCGTGGTATAATAATAATGTTAGAAAGCTGCTGAGAAAGCAAAGACTGTTGCACTCTCGATTCAAAAAAGAACACGCAAATGATGACAGGCAAAAGTTAGTAGAGATTCGTGCGTCTATAAAAAGATCGATGCGCGAAGCATACAATAATTACCACAGCCATACCTTAAGAAAAGATCTTTCCGAGAACCCGAAAAAATTCTGGTCCTATGTAAAATCTATAAGCGGGTCAAAGCCCACTATCCAGTCACTCGTTGATCATTCCGGGGCAGTAATATAAGAAAGCAAACGGAAAGCTGAAGTTCTAAATTTAACCTTTAAGTAATCTTTCACGCAGGAGGACCGCACAAATGTACCATCATTTGATCAACGTACTAATTCCGAAATGGAGGACATAGTAATAGGTATTTAAAGTGTAGAGGAGCAGCTGAGAGAGCTAAATACGAAAACGTCTGCTTGTCCGGATGGAATACCAGTTCGGTTTTACAAAGAGTATTCTGTGGAATTGGCCCCTACTTAGCTTGCATTTATCGCGAATCTTTAATTCAGCGCAAAGTTCCTAGTGATTGTAAAAAAGCGCAGGTGACTCCCGTTTATAAGAAAGGAAAGAGAACTGACCCACACAATTAGAGGCCAATATCGTTGACATCAGTTTCATGTAGAAGTTTGGAACATCTTCTCATTTCGAATATAGTAAATTTCCTTGAAACGGAAAAGCTTCTTTCCATGAATCAGCACGGGTTTAGGAAACATCGTTCATGTGAAACTCAGCTTGCCCTTTTCTCACATGACATCTTGCCAGCCATGGATGAAGGGCAACAGGCGGATTGTGTTTTTCTCGACTTCAAAAAGGAGTTCGACGCGGTGCCACACTGCAGACTGCTAACGAAGATACGAGCTTATGGAATAGGTTCACAGATTTTCGACTGGCTGGAAGACTTCCTAAGTAATAGAACGCAGTACGTTGTTCTCGACGGCGAGTGTTCATCAGAGACGAGTGTATCGTCAGGCGTGCCCCAGGGGAGTGTGATAGGATCGCTATTATTTTCTATCTATATAAATGATCTGATGGACAGAGTAACTTGTAATTTGCGGCTGTTTGCTGATGATGCTGTGGTGTATGGGAGGGTGTCGCCTTTAATTGACTGTAATAGCATACAAAATGACTTAGAAAAAAATTTTAGGTGGTGTGAAGAATGGAAGCTAGCTCTCAATGTAGAAAAATGTAAGGTGATGCGCATGAGTGGGAAGAACAATCCCACAATGTTCGAATACAGCATTAGTAGTGAGCTTCTTGATGCTGTCGCGTCGTTCAAATAACTAGGCACAACATTGCAGAACGATATGAAATGGAACGAACATGTAAGGACAGTTGTGAGTAAGGTGGACAGGCGACTTCAGTTTATTGGGAGAATTTTGGGAACATGTACTTCATCTGTAAAGGAGACCGTGTATAAAACGCTTGTACGACCACGTCTTGTGTATTGCTCAAGTGTTTGGGACCCGCAGAAGATCAGTTTAAAGGAAGACATAGAAGCAGTTCAGAGGCGAGCAGCTAGGTTTGTTACTGGTAGGTTCGACCAATACTCGAGAGTCACGGACATGCTTCGGAAACACTATTGGGGATCGTTGGAGGAAAGACGACGTTCTTTTTGTGAAATTCTGTTGAGGAAATTTAGAGGTCCAGAATTTGAAGCTGAGTGTAGCACGATGTTGCTGCCGACTACTTACATTTCGCGTAGTGATCACAAAGACAAAATAAGAGAAATCAGGGCTCGTACGGAGGCATATAGGCATTCTTTTTTTCCTCGTTCTATTTGTGAGTGGAATAGGAAAGGATATGCCTAGTAGTGGTACAGTGTACCCTCCGCCACGCACCTTACGGTGGATTGCGGAGTATGTATGTAGATGTAGATGTAAATATCTGTAATAAACTGAGTATTGTGTGTTAGACAGGCCTTCATACAGTACATCCCCTTATTATTACAACCATACAGATGAAAGTTGTGGAAATTTTCATAACATACGAATTTAAAGATGAATGCATATGTTTTTACAGTTTGGATTGTGATATATTCGCCTGAAAATGAAGTCAAAATAGTGCTACTGAGATTTTCTGTGCTATCTGTTAATGAAGTGATTGAAACATGAGGATAATGTGTTGGGCAGTATTTCCTTCACAACAGGCATTGGCACTGATAGATTTTTATAACCGACATGTAGCTCTATATGTGCCACCATAGCGTCTGACAATTACTGCTTCCGTCTGTTTCTCCTTGTGGTTATTTATTATAGAAATCTATTAGTGCCAATGTGGGCGTTCCTACACTAAACGTGTAAATTCTGGGAAAATCGTGTAAGATGATAATTCTTGCACACCTGCAAATTTTTGTATTTTTTGTATATAAATTTGTATGTGTTTCATTTTCAAAATTTTATTGTAACTCACAATAATGGGACAAAAAGCATATGAAGTTGTAATTCCTTTCACACACCACTATCCTAATTTACCTCATTTATGTATGTGGTTTTGTCAGGTTGAATTTGCTACACTATTTGTAAATGGCGAAAATATTAGTGAGAAATACTGTGGCTTACTGTTTCTCATTCAAATGATTTATAATGTAAGGTGTAATATGAAGAATTTAACAAACAATCTGCATGATTTAAAGTTGGTTAATGGGTACGGTGAATAAGAGAAACATGTTGGGCGAATGCCGAAGAAGAGCAAAGGTGCCAATTAGCGCTATGGGTGGCCAAACTGCGAAACAGGTGAATTAAGCGTTCGAGTTGGCTTCGGAGTTGGAAACTGTCAAATAGAGCGCATGCGCAGTGGAGGCCTTCCAAATCGTCAGTAACTATCAGAAACGATCTGCGTTTGGACCACTCGAACGAACCTCATATTACACAGAAGAGCCAAAGAAACTGGTGCACCTTGTAAGATTCCTCCCCTTTGCCGCTCCTTATAAAAATAGGCCCATACAAACAAAGTAGTTTTAGAAGACACTGTCTTATTAGTACACACGGGTTTGGCGGGGGTTCACTTTAATAGAGACATTTCCTTGAGTGATGGCCATTCAGTGTTGGCCATTGAGTTGATGCAGCACAGTTCGTCGTATTCAAAGAAATAAAAAAATTCAAAGAAATCGATGTCAAATGTCGGAATCAACACCTCATGTTGTTTTTACTCTGTCTTTCATTCATTTAAAACATTTATGTACGTGTTTCAGGACCACTTAACCGACAACAAATGTCACATCTCAACGAGATCAAAGCCCAAAACAAGCTGAACGTGGGCAAGGCCCAAGCAAGTCTGACACAATATGGCTTCTCTTCAAACATTTGAGTGAATACTGCATAAATATGGAAACAATTGCATTATGCAGTTTTTTTATATATGTTAAACTAACATTTGAAATAGGTCAAAAATTTTTGTTTCGTAATAATTAATTATTAAGGCTAATAGGATGTATTTAGTTATGGTAATTTTATTTAAACTAGTCACACAAATAACAAGCATACTTTTGACTTTTCAAATGTACATATTAGACCTACTCGAATTATTGGTTCTATTTATGATTTTTGCGTGTGTAGGTGAATAGTTTGTAACTAGTGTTTCGGTGTACTGTTATTTAGACCCGTACTTTTAATGTGTTTCAATTTGTGCTTTAATTTTTAATAAATACGGATTTGTTTAGTATGGTAGTATTTTATAAAGTTCGGCAATAATTTCGTATTATCTGACAGATTATTGTAATGAGTAACTTAATCATATTAAATATTTGATTTAGGACCCAGTGATATATGAAACATGAGCTGTCCTAATTTATTTAAAAACAAGGTAAATATGTAATAATGTTGTGTAATAGTTGCAGCGTGTAATGTTGTTATGTTTATATTGGTAAACGAATATATGGGAACAGCATATTCCGTAACTGTGTGTAATGTATTCTTAGTGGTGGTGGTGGTGATTGTTATTTATGAAAGTACCAAAACACAATATTACGTAGCGAGATGGCACAGTTTAAGAAGTTCTTCAAATACACTTTCCAGTTTTTTGAGGTTTGATTCCATTTTTTGGAACGCTGTGTTCAACGAACACAAATTAATGAATATAGTAAATGTAGAATGCAACATTGGTCGTATTTTTATTGTTTTAGCAGATCGATTTCGATCATATAATGATCATCTTCAGTGCACCAGTCATCGTAATATCAACTAAGCATATCATATGCCATATTACATGAATTAAACATAGAGTTTTTGAACACTTCAGTATAGTGTCTAACCATGAAATATACTGTGTAACACATGGTAATTCAGCCACCGCCAGCAGTTACCAAACAGAATGACAGTTCATCTGCTGCGTGGAGTCAAGGCGGAGCCATGTGGTTAATGCAACGTTAATTTTACTTCTGTATATAACTTTCTGACTTCCTCTTTAACTTAGTATATGTTGTAACTTTTTACAGATTTGAAGATGACCCATTAACAGGCCGAAACCGGTCATCACATACGTATAAATAAATAACACCATCATTGACTGATTTATCAACTAACTATCAGACCTGTTGTCCAGTCTTCGCAGACACTATTCGCTACTCTTGGGCCGCAAAAAGATACGTGACACCGGCAGAATGTATGTTCATACGCAATGTCACTCGTTTTTTTTTTCTTTTTTGTTGCCTCAGTGACTGAACTAGCGCGTTGATTGTAAAGTGCAGCGCAATTGTCAGTGGAAAATATTTTGCACATATTTATAATATAACAAGCTAAACCATTACATGCAATCAATTTTTGTTTGTCTATTTTGAAGCCGCCAAAGCAAATTGTGGAAATGAGGCCAAATCAGTCGAGAAAGATAACCAGAAACTTCACCAATGTACGTGATCCAATACAAATTATAGCGCCGATTTCTATTCTCATTCTGAATGACGATGAGATGCAAAAAGAGCATGGAAGCTGTCCAACAGAATTACTCTTTGACTTGACTGTATCAGGACACTGCTATGAGAACGAATTCATCTACTGAACTCTACCTACAAAGCAGCTCATTGAACGGGCATGGGCTTACGTTTTTCTGCGTACACTAATATCAATCACAACTGTGATCTTCGCATGATCTGAACTTCATTTTGCTTCGTTTCGTGAAGATACATGCATCCGCATACATTTGAATTTCATGTGCTGAACATAAATGACGTTGTTTCAATTATTGTAGTTGGGGTTTTTGTTTCACATTTGTGTACGAGTTGATGTTTTAGGTATTTATGGTTTTTTACAGGGGGCAGAATAGAGGTATTGGATATATGTAATACATTCGCCTTTTTTGGCGTCTGACAGGAGCATTTTCCAGCTGGTATAATGTGTGGATGTATTTTAGCATAAGTTCGAAATTGAAACTGTGTACATCGGATTAATATTCAATTCATTATGGTATCTAATAAGAGAACTATGAATTATAAGCATTCCTCAAAAAACATGCGCTAGGTAAATAGTCTGATCGGTTTGTAGAATGGCATTTATCTTCTGATGAGAGTTCACGACAATGTCTTCCTTAAGTAATCATTGTTCCAAATAACTTACAACACATGAAATTTTCTCGGACATGTAAATTATTTATATATTGTTATGAGTGTTCTTTGAGGTAGTTACATATCCTCAGTTATGAGTATTCAAAGTAGGTAGTCTTTCCTTTTATAATTTGCAATTGGATCAAAATGCCTCAGCCAGTTTGCATGTTGCGTAGACGGACATGGCATTTTACAACCATTACCATTATCTTAGGCAATGGACTTCTCTAATTTGATACAACCGTTGCCTTCTTTTACAATGTTTCCGCGTCAAAACTGTTCTGCTGTAAAAGGATTCGACTCAGATGAGTTCGTCTTTGCGTCAGGTGATCCCCCAGATGGAAAAGCACTGCAATTTCGCAGGAGTACCTGCGAAGGATTCAGAAAGCGCACAGAAAAGTAATCGAAGCAAAAGGTGAGCTCTTCTGCGTTAATGCCTGCAGGCTGACTGCCTCTCCAGAGCAGTGAGATCAAAGAAATAGACGCAAGCGATGCAAGCAAGGAATAGTTTCAACCCCATACTTAGTAGTCAATGCTGATTACTGTTCTCGCAACACTTAACAAAAGTAGTTCTCTTGTTTGCTCTGTCGATGTTATAAAACACCATCTTTTTCGCATGAAATTATGCCAGTATGTTGTGTAGCTACATCAATACTTCTAAAAAAATTGGTAATTAATAATTAGCACAGTTAAGGCAGTTTCGTTTTAATATTCTATACACCATAATATTAGCAGCTTCCACAGATGTCCACAAACAAAATCCATGTGTATACATAGCCGTTAAGTGTCGTGAAAATAAGTAGTCGTTTTCACGCTGGGGATTCGCAGTGCAATACCCCACATCCCAGAAATAGAAAAAGTCCCTCACAAAATTACGTTTTGCGCATATTTCCTGCAATAAATGGACGTCGAAGACTGACATGGGTGTGTTTCCCATACATAAGCGTGTTTCAGAATTACACAGTTACACTAACAAACTTCTAGCGGATGTAGAGGGCGTCTTGAGGAACAAAATGAGCGTAGAAACTCACGCCCGGAAATGCAATCTTAGGATGCTATAGAGTACAGAGCGTCGAGGTTACAGGAGGCGATGTCTAGTGGCATACGCCGGTGCCTGTTAACTTTGACTCTCCGAAGCGTCGTTGAATGGCGTTTGCGCTCATGCGTTTCTACATTCCTAAACACGACTTCTACATCCCATGCGAGTTTTTGGTGTAATTGTATAATTCTGAAACACGCTGACGTATGAAATACACTCCCATCTCAATAGGGTATTTTCCTGTGTTAAAAATATGGTTCGAATTATTGTTATTCTGAATGATTATAACAGCCAGACAGCATTTTCGTTCATAATTCATACAAAACATCTGTTACTTTTACGTAATTAAAGCTTATAAATCATCAAATTTCACGATTAGATCACGTGATCGAAGACGCTCCGTTATTGGCTGAAGTACTGGTGACGTCATAGAACACCTACAGCGGGGCAACTAGAAGTCGGAACTGTATTATTGTACGCGTTTCCTCCATTTCGCAGCTTTAAGTTCAGTTTTTATGCCACAATGGAAGATGGTTATGTGAAGGCTGACAGCGGAAACCTTCCTAAAGTTGATGCAATTATGGTGTTTTCATTCTTTAAAAACAATCCAAATTTTTACGTGCCAGAAATAAGAAACGTGAAAACTGCATTGTAAGTAACGCATACTTACATTTTAAAGCTAATTATTTCGAGAGATATTTTATGCCATTGGAAAAAGTGCCCTATTTGTTGATGTCAGCAGACTTAATCTGAAGTCACCATATTATGCAATAAAGGGTGAAATTTTATCTTCTATCCAAGCGGCCTTGAGTGATTATGTTGGCAACATCAACAACACGACAGAAAATCTTTGTCCAGATGTTCAGACCACATAGAATGACTAGATTAGTATATCGTACAGACCATGAAATAAATATATAATGCTGTTCCTGCTCTATGATTCTTGTATGTACCCTTGTCCGGTTAGTAAAAGTAACTGCCCTCGTAAATCAAAGATTTCACGACAAAATATTTGCGGTGTCACGCGATTGCCTAATGGCGACGTCTCATGATTCTCGCTATTCAGCATCTGTTGCCAACATAGTCACAGTAAGCCGCCGGGATAGTTAGTAAAATTTAACCCAATAAAGCTTCAATAACACATATTTGGGTAACTAACACTTTTAATCGTATTTAAACTTGCATATTACGAAAGTTTCAAAGCTAAATAAATCGGCGCATTAAAGACATCTCCCATATACGTATATTACGATAGGGTAAGTTGTTGTAAAGTAACCAGAAGGGCGTTGTCGATGTATAAAACGGTTGTTTGACTAAGATCTATTGGTGATAAAATTGCACTTACTGGAGATAAATTATCAGTGATACACTTTTATAGTGGGCTGCGACAATATCTATGTTGTTCTTTCACCAAATATATTAGGAAACGGCTTCAATTACACATAAATCGTAGGCGTGTAACATTATTAAGTTTTACTTCGCAAATGTAAACATCAGGTCATTAACCTACACATAATACTATTTTACACCTTTGCAGTAGAAGAGAATGATACTAAACAGTTTAGTTTCCCAATGGAATAATATTGTTTACTTACATCAAAATGATCCTCACAGAAATACACACATGAAGTAGCCGCTATTTCATTTGGATCTCTTCGCACCAGTGTCAACCACTTTTTATCTTCTCATTTTTTGGTACTTGCAAGAACAAGTCTTGACCGATGTATTGGTACAGTGCGGAACTAAGCAATATTTGTAGATCATTATGCAAACGTTAACGCCCAAACACGAGGCCTCGGCCCAAAAAATATACAGATATTTGTTTATTTTACGAGAGCAGCAGCAGCAGCGTGTTGTATGACGTCACAGGCATCACGTGACTCAAATGCAGCGTTTTAGCGGGCTTTCAAATTATTTGAATTTCATTTCTTTTTTAAAAAAAAGTACTGAAATCCACGAGGTAAAAAAGCATGTTCGGACCATAATATGACATAATTAACAATTTAAAACGATTTCTAGAAAACAGTCAAATACCCTATCTTCGACGTTTGTTTACTGCCGAAAATGTGCGTAGGACGAAATTTTGTAAGATATTTTATTGTTGGTACGCGAGGATTCGCGCTGCGAAGCCCGAGCGCGCAAATTTCTCTTCACACTGTATATCTATATAATATCCAAGTCTTATCTTCGTATCTTAAAATTTGACAATAATAATTTCTTAATAATACGAATAACAATAAGTGAACATCGAAGCGCTACCAACTTATGCCCTCTATGTCGATCAAGTGTTATGGTGGAAATGGAACATGTAAGTAACAACGTTTAGTGAAATTGCATTCTAGCGAATGATACATTGCAGTAAAAGACGCAATCTCTGTAGCTACAACGCCACAACTGCTAGGTAAATGACGATGTCAGCAATGGACATCAAAGCACCGTACGACGAATCTGTAAATGGCCTTGTTTTTTGGCGGTCTTATTTCGATTAGTTTTCTTTAAGAGTAACTATTTGGTAATTTTCTGCCGTTACCACAAAATTTATATAAATTACTGATTCATAATTTATTTATTTTGAATAGCAACGACGAGAGGAAAGGGATATGGACAGATGGACAGAGAGAGAGAGAGAGAGAGAGAGAGAGAGAGAGAGAGAGAGAGAGAGAGAGAGAGGATGAAGATTAACAGAGGGAGGATGTTGAGTAGACGGACAGTTGCATAATCTTTTGATTTTACTGTCAATGCGATGAGACTTTATCGGGTATGTGAATACGCTTGCATTGTTACATTTACATAATACGGCCTATTACGATGCTAGCACGGTTGATAAAAACTTGTAATAGAAAAGAAGTTTTCAATCTCTTAGCGCATTAACACATTTCCCAAATATAAAAATCCAACTGTCATCCAATGCCACTATGAGCACTTATTCAACTGTCATACTGTGAAACAACTCTCTTCTAATGTAAAATCTTTGCTTTCCATATTTTGCGAGGAATATATTTGTTTAGTCAACGAAAAATGTCCAGTACACGTGCGATCAAAAATGCACTTTCACAGCTACGAGCACTTAGCCAGCAAAACGTGTTGCAAATTATCGAAGGCGAAGAATTGCAGTTGTTCTTAAGGAATGCATTTTAGAGCCGATGTTTTCTTGACTTGTTTGCCTCGTTTTGGATCAGGATACCTCCTCCCAAAATATGGAAATCAGAAAGCTTACAGTAGAAATATTTGTTTCGTTGTACAGAAGATGAACAAGTTTCCATACGTCTTAGGATGAAATTTCAGGGCCTGGGTTCATGTGTAAAACTTAAACTAATTAAAACCCTATACAAGCTCTAGAAGTGAGTAACGAATTGTGAAACTTGTGTGTGTGTGTGTGTGTGTGTGTTTTACACATCGCCTTCTAAACTGCTGGATCGATTACTACCAAACTTGCCATACGTGTCGCAGGCAACAATCGCTGTTGGAGCAAGAACCACCTACGACACATAACTCAGAAGATATGACGTCGTAAACAATGAGAGCCGCAGAAAACTACGACGCAAAGATAACTAGGCTTTAATCATCCACTCTTAGAGATTGAGAAACTTTGAGGACTTGAGGACTCTCCCCCGTTGATGTTGTTGTGGTCTTCAGTCCGGAGACTGGTTTGATGCAGCTCTCCACAATACCCTATCCTGAGCAAGCCTCTTCATCTCCACATAAGAACGACAACCTACATCTGTCTGAATCTGCTTACTGTATCCATATCTTGGTCTACCCCTGCGATTTTTTTTCCACACACTTCCCTCCAACGCTAAATTCACAATTCCTTGATGTCTAAGAATGTGTCCTACCAATCTATCCCTTCTTTTAGTCAAGGTATGACAGAAATTCCTTTTCTCCCCAATTCTGTTCAGTACCTCCTCATTAGTTACGCGATCCACCCACCTAATCTTCAGCATTCTTCTGTAGCACCATATTTCAAAAGCCTCAATCCTCTTCCTGTCCGCACTGTTTATCGTCCATGTCTCACTCCAATACAAGGCAACACTCCATACAAATGCCTTCAGAAAGGACTTCCTTAGGTTTAAATCAATATTCGATGTTAACAAACTTCTCTTTTTCAAGAACGCTTTTCTACCCATTGCCATTCTGCATTTTATATCCTCTGCACTGCGACCATCATTTGTTATTTTACTGCCCAAGTAAGAGAACTCATCTACCTCCTTTATTACTTCGTTTCCCAATCTAATTCCTTCAGCATCACCTGATTTTCTTACACTGCACTCCATTGCCCTAGTTTTACTCTTGTTAATGCTCATCTTATATGTACCTTTCAGCCCACTGTCCATTCCGTTCAATTGCTCTTCCAGGTCCTTTGCTGTATCTGACAGAATTACTATATCGTCGGCAAAACGCAATATTTTTAATTCTTCACCCTGAACTTTAATTCCTTCTCCAAATTTCTCCTTGCTTTCCTTTATAGCTTGCTCAATGTACAGATTGAACAACAATGGAGAAAGACTACAACCCTGTCTTACTCCCTTTCCAACCACTTCATCCCTTTCATGCCCTTCAACTCCCAACCGCTGTCTGGTTTTTGTACAAGTTGTAAATAACCTTACGCTCCCTATATTTCACTCCTGCCTGCTTCAGAACTTGAAAGAGTTTGTTCCAATCAACATTGTCAAAAGCCTTCTCCAAATCTACAAAAGCTAGAAATGTAGGTTTGCCTTTTCTTAATCTATCTTCTAGGATAAGCCGTAAAGTGAGTATTGCCTCCCGTGTTCCTACATTTCTCCTGAACCCAAACTGATCTTCCCCGAGGTCGGCTTCTACCAGCTTTTCCATCCATCTGTATATAATTCGCGTTAATATTTTACAGCCATGACTTATTAAACTGATGGTTCTGTAGTTTTCACACCTGTCTGCACCTGCTTTCTTAGGGATGCGGATTATAACATTTTTCTTAAAGTCTGAGGGTACTTCACCTGTCTCATACATCTTACACACCAGGTGAAACAGTTTTGTCATGGCTGGTTCTCCCAGAGACTTCAGTAGCTCTGAGGGAATATCATCTACTCCAGGGGCCTTGTTTCGAGTTAGGTCTTTCAGGGCTCTGTGAAATTCTTCTCTCAGTACAGTATCTCCTATTTCATCTTCATCTACATCCTCTTCCCTTCCTAAAATATTGTCTCGATGTTCATTTCCTTTGTAGAGCCCCTCTATATATTCTTTCCTCCTTTCAGCTTTCCCTTCTTTGCTGAGAACTGGTTTTCCACCAGTGTCCTTGATATTCATAGAGCTGTTTTTCTTATCTTCAAATGTTTCTTTTATTTTCCTGTAGGCTGTATCTATTTTTCCCCTATTTATACATTCTTCTACATCCTTGCATTTGCCTTCTAGCCACTCCTGCTTAGCCATTTTGCACTTCCTGTCAATCTCATTTCTTAGTCGTCTGTACTCCATTTTGCCTGTTTCATTTACTGCATTTTTATATTTTCTCCTTTCATAGATTAAGTTCAGTATCTCCTGTGATATCCAAGGATTTTTTGTAGGTCTTTCCTTCCTACCTATTTTGTCCTCTGCTACCTTCACTATTTCATCTCTCAATTTTACCCATTCCTCCTCTACTGTTTTATTCCCCCCCGTTTCTGTCAATTGTTGCCTAAAGCTCCCTCTGAAATTTTTAAGAACCTCAGGTTCCTTCAATTTATACAGGTCCAATCTCCTTATTTTCCTACCTTTTTGTAGTTTCTTTAGTTTCTGCCTACGGTTCATAACCAACAAGTTATGGTCAGAGTCTATATCTGCCCCTGGGTATGTCTTACACTGTAGAACCTGATTCCGAAATCTGTGTCTTACCATTATAAAATCTATCTGGTATCTCCCGGTGTCTCCTGGTCTCTTCCACGTATAAAACCTTCTTTTGTGATTCTTAAACCAGTTTGTTATAACTAAATTATGTTCTGTGCAAAATTCTACCAGGCGGCTTCCTCTTTCATTCCTTCTGCCCAGACCATATTCACCTACTATCTTCCCTTCCCTTCCTTGTCCTACTACCGAATTCCAGTCTCCCATAACAATTAAATTTTCCTCTCCCTTACTTGTCTGAATAATATCCTTTAGCTCCTCATATATTTCTTCGATTTCCTCATCATCCGCAGAGCTAGTTGGCATATAAACCTGTACTACTGTTGTCGGTGTTGGCTTCGTATCTATCTTGACAATGATAATGCGATCACTGTGCTGGTCATAGTAGTTTACCCGCATTCCTTTTTTCTTATTCATTATCAATCCTACTCCTGTGATACCCCCAATTGATTTTGTATTTATAATCCTATACTCACCTGACCAGAAATCCTGTTCATCCTGTCACCGAACTTCACTAATCCCCACTATATCTAACTTCAACCTATCCATTTCCCTTTTTAAATTTTCTAATTTTCCTACTCGATTAAGGGATCTAACATTCCACGCTCCGACCCGTAGAATGCCAGTATTGTCTTTCCTGATGATCACATCCTCCTGAGTAGTCCCCGCCCGGAGATCCGAATGGGGGACTATTTTACCTCCGGAATATTTTACCCGAGAGGATGCCATCATCATATGTTCATACAATAGAGCTGCATATCCTTGGGAAAGGTAACGGCTGTAGTTTCCCCTTGCTTTCAGCCGTTCGCAGTAGCTGTGTGACAAAGCCACATAAGCTGATGTTACAAGGCCAGCTCAGTCAATCATCCAGACTGTTGCCCCTGTAACTACTGATAAGGCTGCTGCCCTCTTCAGGAACCACACGTTTGTCTGGCCTCTCCACAGATACCCGCACGCAAGCCACCCCACCTCGGCAATGTCTGTGGTTCATGGGAGTGGGACTCTCCCCCATACACACAAAATATATGAAAAAGAAAAACAATCCAAAAAATTAAAAGGAAAGAAACTGATCTCTTACTTCTTTTCTGCTATTCATGGAGTAAACCTACGACATTCGCCATGACGTTACAATTTATTATTTCAACACTACCAGTTGTATTCGCGAGACTTTTACCAGTCAATGTACCTTCAATATTACATCATAGTACGATACGCAGTTCAAGAGGTATGACGACGTAGACTTTTCCTAATATTTTCGTCTCCATACCTGGAAAATTTCGTCAGAGCGATTGAGCTACATGTAAATGCAACTGGACAGAGAACGGGGCAGAAGGCAATGGACATTGGGAGGGGGGGCGGAGAAGGAGGTGGAATAATGAAGGAATAGTAGTCAATGAACGCCGGGAAGAGACTCTCAGTGCCCATTTGTTTGTACTTTATAAAAATTCCGTGTTGAAATTTTGCACAGTTGCCTTTCAAATCAAGACCTATATTACGGTCCACATAAGAGTTCATACGGTCCGTTGCGAAGGGTATCTTGCAAGAAACTTTGTTTCATCAATCACCATGAAAATTGGCAGATATATGTAATTTTTGGTATACATGGGAAGGAGGGGATAAACTGAGAGATGCGAAGGAGGAGAGGACAGAGAGGGAGAAGGAGGAAAAGATCGACGGAGGTGGGTGAAGGAGATAGTGCGAGAGCGGCAGAGGAGGAAAGGAACAGAGCGTGGAAGAGGCAGGTTGATGGATTGTGTGAAGAGATGGAGGGGTTAAGGTAGATAGTGGCGAAGGAGATGACTGATAGGGGGGGGGGGGGGGGGGGGGGATAAATTTGACCTGCACTGGTAAATTTCAACCTCTAACACTCGCAGTATTAAATGGACTTTGTTCAGCATGAACTGAATGAAGTTCACGCAGTCTAGAACAGCTCAAACGGATCTTAACCGGTGATGAAACCTGGGGTATGAGTGTAATGAAATTAAGGCCCGGACCTTCCTCTGCAAGTTTCAAGGGAAGACACGACCAAAAAAGTCTCAAGTCAGATAGTGTCTCCCACATTGCGTCCAGTCGCCACGTCTTACTGTATCTTGGTTTCCTGTTCCATGTCAAACCGTGAATACGTATTACTATACGGAAATTCTGCGCTGCTTTCCAATCAAATGAATGTCAAAATTTGTGGACAAATAATTGATGGTAATTCAACCACGATATTACACCTACTTATCTTCCAATATTCATTGTTTCGATCGCCTAGTCTCCTTTTCCATCAAACTGATACACTTGTTATTTCTTCCTCTCCCCGAAAGACGAAACAGCCGCTACTGTATGGTACATTTTAAGAGTGTGGTGTTTAGTAGCTAAAAAGTATTTCAACCGTCAAAACCTGATGAAAAATTTCTTTTTTAGAAAAACAGTTTCGGACTATCGTCAGAATCATAAAACGTTTAAAACGTCGTACTAGACGATGTATAATCAATGGCATCAAATAATAAAATCCACACGTTCGTCACTGTTCTTAAGTAGTAATATAAGTTATATCATCAGACATCAGGTGCTCCAAATAGTAGACTTATTCGTCTCATATTAACAGTTAATATTAACCTTAGGAACCCCGTTTGTGACGTTAGTGTCGACTGCTAATATTGGGAATCACGTTCTATGTTTGGGGCTTTTTTTAAACTATGTGCAGTATGAAGATTGAATGTTCTGTGGAGCTAGTATTTTGTAATGTTTATTAAAGTGTCTCTGAAGCAGTAAAAAACATCGAAAAAGATAACACTTCCCTAAATTTTGTTTATTCTTTGCCACAGTGTGTAAGCTATATCCCTCAAGAAATAATTATCATTCGTTTCTTGTTTGATTAAGTTTTGATCTTTTTAATACTAGACGTAATCCAAAAATAAGTCATATACGACCAAAAGTCTATCAACGAGATTTTTTTTTGATAATTTGCATGCTTATGCTCCTTCAAGATCGTTGTCGTTGTATTCGCTAACTTTTCGGTCAGAGGTGTCGTTTCGATGATTTAAATTACAACTGGCAGGACTGTGTGGTAACACAAATCTTTTTAATAAATAAGCACAAAAATTTACAGGCAGGAGGCGTTGAATCGAAAGCATTGCACTAGGCTCAGTTGGTACATTTAGGGGAGAGTGGGCTAATGGCGGTCACTTAAGTTATTCTCGTCAGAACAAGTTTAGTTTAAATGTTTTAGTTCTGTTGCGTAAAACTTGTTACAAATATATTAAACTTTATTGTAACATTGCGAGAAAAAAATAAAATAAAAAAAATGTTGCTTTGACCGGCATTTCCCCTACCCTGGGGAAATGCCTGTCAACATTTAAACCCATTGAAAATCATAGTAGGCGCAGCGGATTAGCCACGCGTACTGGAGCGAGGTGTTGCGGTGCGTGCGGCCGTTCGCCGTCGGGGGTTCAAATCCCCCTCGGGCATGGATGTTTGTGTCGTCTTTGGTATAAGATAGTTGATAATTATTTTGTAAGTTTAGGGACTGATGACCCCACAGTTAAGTCCCTTAAGCTTTACAAACAAAACATAGTAAATCTAAAGATAAGGTATAAATGACTAAAACTCAATTTCTTTTAAATCAATGTGTTTATTTTAGAAAAGTGAGATATAAAATTATTGGAATTGTGAAAATAGGCTTACTGAAAAATGTCACTTTTACATACACAAATCACACTTGTATCCATCTGCATAATCCCATCCGGAACAAGCTTGATGAGCCCATGCTCCATAAATAGTGCAACGGAACCAAAGTTCCCCATCTATTACGAATTCTTTGCAATAAAAACAAATACCCCAGACCGACTGACTGGCATTACCCCCAGAGCACGCCATATTTGAAAACGGTAAAACTAAAGAACCATATATCCTACGCCTTAAACAAATGTACCCTTAAGAAGTTCACACATCATAGTACAGTATACGATTGACAACAGTTTTTACATACGTGAAATTCAAGTACTTACCGTGGTGTAAAGAATGCTGTTCCTTAAATCTAATGACGTGAAAAACAACTTCTCTGCCCAAAATCACGTAGACACTACCAAGATGGTGTCGATTTCACCAGTATTTCCTTAAAGGACGGTGAGGTTGCATCACACTCTACAACTCCGCTACTGCAAAGCAGTTACCAGATACTTTGGTGACCGCCATTACCCGGTGACCGTCATTACCCCACTTTCCCCTACTCATTTTTACTGAATAGCGAAGAGCAAAATCTCAGTCTGATAGCTGCTGAAGCAGTCTTACAGCTTATGGCTTCAGCCAGATTAGCATCAATAACTGCAGAAAAAAGTATGGTAGTTCAATCAATTATATTTTAACTATAAATAGCAGAGACTGCGTTTCATTGGTAGAACCCTTAAAAGATACAACAGAACTACTAAAGAAACTGCATACACTACGCTTGTCCGTCCTTTTTTGGACTATTGCTGCCCAGTGTGGGATCCTTACCTGATGGGTTTGACGGAGGACATTGAAAGAGTCCAAGGGCAACTCGTTTTGTACAGTCACGATACAGGGGAGACAGCGTTACGAAAATGATACAGGATCTGGGATGGGAATCATTACAACGACGGCGCTTATCGCTTCGGCGTGGGCTATTTTAGAAACTCCAATCGCCAAGATTCTCCTCCGAATGCGAAAATATATTGTTGACTCCCAGTTACATAGGTAGAACAAAATACGAGAAATCAGAGCTAAAACGGAGAGATTCAGGTGTTCTTTCTTCCCACGCGCTATTCGAGAATAGAATGGAAGATAAATAGTGCAAAGGTGGTTCGATTAACCCTCTGCCAGGCACTTAAAAGTGATTTGCAGAGTATCCCATGTAGATGTACCCTCATAATGAGCCTCACATATTCGAAACGTAAGTAGGCAAATGTGGAAAATAATATTATGAGGTGCTCACAAAAGGAAATTCTTCGTATATTTCTTTCAAATCTCTTAATAATGATGATCAGTGTTACCCATCTATAGACAGCTAATCCTCGAAATAACAATAATGCAAATGACTGCACTGATTTTGTTTTGAAAGTGAACTTTAAAGAGCGAAATTGGTGTTTCTTAATCACTTACAATAAGTTTTCATTTCTTTGTTGTTGTCAGACAAATTATTCTCATTGGGGGTATTATCCCTTCGTAGAAATTAGCCTCCCTCTAATGATCTGCTTTCAGACGAAACTTTAAGTGGTAAATCTACCTGTTCTTCGTAATTACTCTCTTGTAATGAGCCACATTTTAAAGGACGTTAGAGTTAAATATGGCCCAATTATTTCAGCTCATCTGGGCGCAGCACTGGCTAATCGACGAAATTAGGCTTTAGGAATTAACATTTGTTTCGATTACAGCGAAACGACGTCGACTGTAATGTCGAACCGCGTGGGAATGGCCAGCGCTCTAAGACGCCTTACTGCGGTGCGCGAGGCTGCTCCCCGTCGGAGGTTCGAGTCCTTCTTCGGACATGGATGTGTGTTTTATCCACAGCGTAAGGTAGTTTAAGTACTGTATAAGTCCAGCGAGCGATGACCACTTCAGTTTGGTCACATAGCTGTACAAACGTGTTTCAAATGTAATGTCGAAACGGGAAAATGTGCCAATGTGTGTAATTGATGGCACTTAGTAGCCACAGATTTTAACCAGTTCCTCCGATGTAGAGACGATCAACGTATTTTCTCTGCATACGTCTGGGCTACACGCAATCTTCTCAGTGTTATCCGTAGAATTCGATTTGAACTCTTGATTTTGCATTCTAACAATTTTAAATAACTTACTTCTTTATAATTCTAATCGTGGACAACAAAATTTATAACGGCGTTGCCCGGGTATTATTTAGTTATTACAGCCTTGATTTAGTAACATTTATCCAATCCAATAAAGCTGGAAGTGATGAAGGAAAAGATTATTTCACAGTAATTTAACTCTTACAACTTCGCCATTTACGAAACACTGATGCCATTTAACAATTTTCAAAGAAAATTACGTCCTTTAGATGGCTTTCTCCTGTACGAATACATTCGTGGAATCTGCTGTGGTGATTCGTCATTGACCGTTGCAATATCTCAGCTGGGATACTGTGAATTTCATCCCGACTTCTCAGTTTTAAGTTATCCATTGTCCGTGATCGAGTCGTGTACACCTTACTGTTGAGGTAGCCCCACAAGAAAAATATCACGTATGGATAAATCTGGCTATATCGGGACCAGGTAATGTTACAGAATAGTTACCGAACAATTTTCGCACACATGCTATTGTCATGTCGTTTTGTCTTGTTGAAACCAGGCTTCTGCAACGTCTGGAAAGTTGTTCAATGCGTGTGTAGCGAAAGTTCGTAACGTGTCCAAGTAACGATCGACATTGACAGTTCTTCTTCCCCTGTTCATTTGCGAAAAAATGCGTTCCGATAATCCCGTGTGATGAAAAACCACACACTACTGTCTCTTTACTAGCGTGTAAAGAACAGAGGCGAATGAGGAATCTCCACACCAGATTTCAGGACTATATTTGTACAAGAGGACACCTAATAAAGGGCATAATTTAAAAAAAGATATATGATATCATTGTTTCGTAAATGGCAAAGTTGTAAGATTTCTATATCACCCTCTACATAAGCAAGGCAATTAAGTACCTGCGAGCAACCAGGCGTTCCGCTACAAGGCGCCTTAGAACGTTCGGTCACTCCACCGGCGTCAACAGTTTGACTCCAGATTTCGATAAATAGTCCTGTAACATTAACGTAGATGAAGCAGGAACTACAATTACCTTACTCTCCTTCGAAATAGTTACCTCCCATAACTATTTCATCGCCGAGCTGCGCGATGCAAGTCCTGGAAACTTTGCACGAAGTCTTATTTTGGGGGACTGATGGCCATAGTAGTCTAGCCCCCCTAAAACCCCCCATACCAACCATGAAGTCTTATTTTGAGATTTTTAACCATGAAAAATATTTTAGGAAACAGGGGCTTAGTTTTTTAGATTTTAGAACCCCTTGTTTAATGTTGTAATTGTATATAACCTGACGATGTGACTAAACGTCACAAAACCGATCGTTCCTGTTTAAGAGATTCAAGTGAAGAGCAACTGCAGCGGACCCTTTTATTAAAGATACTTAAAATGACTTTTGCAAAGGACAACACACTGGCACACATGTCCCAGGGAGGAGACGAACCTCCGACAGGAGCGGCCGCACCATCTGTGACATGGCGCCTCAGACGGCTCGACGGTTCCTGCCTGGCGAAACGCACGTTCGGGTTCAAGCCCCAGATACTATGAAAATGTACATGTCACAGTAAAGTGTTACGGCTGTAGAGGGTCATAATCGCAATTGCAAATACATTTAGTGTATTTCATTTGACAGGTGTAGTCACCTCAGTGTACGTTCCTTCAGACATGAATGCAAAATTTAAGAGCAATCGTGAATCGTTTTTTTCGGGAGGCTTGTGCGGTCGGCGTAATGATAACGCTACCACTCATGAAAAGCGGGAAATCTGGATTCGAACCCCGGTCCGGTACGTACACATGTCATCATTACATGGTACAGCTGAAGCTGATTCACATAGGCAATTACAAATAAATGTCTCGTGTTTCATAATACTTATGTCTATGCAACGGCTCAGACGCAGATATGTCAATATCTGTATGCACGAATTATGTCCGAGTCCTTGAGGGTGTTGCATTTTCTTCCAGTGTTGTGTATGGATTTGGTACAGCACGAAAATGATTGGTTTATGTCTGTATCTTGCATATCGGCAATTAAAGCAGCGAGTAGAAATGTGTACGAACTCCTTCTTAATCTTAAAATAAGGAACATTACAAATATTAGAACTCGTCTTTAGTGTCCCACTGCGAGCAGGGATTTGTCTAAGTATTGGTTTGAGTTCATTCATATGTGGGGACGCTACACATTGGCTGGGGACCATAGAATTTATCTGTTGTGCAGAGGGTGTTTTCTGACTTGAAGTACATTCCGAAAAAAGTTTCGTTCAAAACACTGTTTCTCGCATTCTCCTTGCTCGTCCGACATCGGTTGTGTTGCTTCCTTCATAGCAGAATTCCCATCCATATACTTTCTGATCATAAATTTTGTTAAGTTTCTTGATGTCTTCCTTATTGCTGCTACTGGTCATTTATCTCTTCTTGCGGTTTACTCTTAGCCATATTATGTATTAGCTAGATTTTTCAGAACACACAACTTCCTTGCAGATTAAAACTATGTGCCGGATGCGTGACTCAAACCTGGAACCGTTGCCTTTCGCGGGCAAGTGATCTATCGACTGAGCTATCCTGGCACACTTCCAGGCTCCTCTTCACAGCTTTACTTTCGCCAGTATCTACGTCTTTTTTGCTTTGCTAGTTCACATCTCTGCAGGCGTGGAACTTTTTGCTCGACGTGTTCTTGGTTCAGTTATTATTATTATTATTATTATTGTTAAAGAAGGCGCCAAACCATCTGACCGAACGCGCTGATCTTCCACGTCGGCTGCTCTAGGCTGTGGCTAAGCCATATCTCCACCGTATACTTTCTTCCAGGGGTGTTAGTCTAGCAATGTTCGCGGGGAACGTCTGTGAAGTTTGCAAAGCAGGAGGCGAAGTACTAACGGAAGTAAATCCATGAGGACGGGACGGAAAGCATAGCGGAATAGCTCAGTCGATAGAGCACAAAGGATTTAGGTTCGAGTCCAGTGCCCCTTGTGCGAGCAGGTTGTTGTTTTATCCGCTCCGCCGCAGCGTCGCAAGTGTTGGGATTAAAATGTTTAAATGTAAATCTGACTCAACTACGATGGTCATTAGTCCCTAGGCTTACAAACTACTGCTAAGGACAACACAAAGGCCCATGCCCGAGGGAGAACTCGAACCCCCGACGGCGAACGACCACGCGCAACGCAGCCGGGCGCCTTTGTTCGCACGGCTATTCTGCCGCTGCAAGCGTTTGGGAGTTAGTAACTTCGGCCAAGTATGTGGTTTCGTGAGTGATATCGTCGTTGTCTCGCCTTCTGTGGTTGTGGGTCTTACAGCGGCGTAGACCACTTCCATGTGTTTATCATGGAGTCCAGGCTTGTGCAACGACAAGTTAACACGTAATGTTCCGCCATATTTTTAGAAATCCATGACTGGTCAGTTGATACGTGACATGTTACCTCGTACGTCATGCATACTACCCATTTTGACACCGAGATTTATTTATTTCTGAGTTTTGTGGATCCCCTTCAAGTTCCTCTTAAAACATGATAATCAGGTTTATTTCCAGCATGCAGATGGTTAGGTAGTATGGAGCTCCTTGCAATAGCGCAGATTGAATATACAAATATTCGAATATAAATCTTCCTCCAGAGGTAGAGGATATTCATCTTAAAATGTTCAAATGTTTGTAAATTTATCGGAACAAACTGCGTGGTCATCACTCCGTAGCTTACAAACTACTTAAACTAAGGCAAACTAACAACACACACACACCCATGCCACAGGGAGGACTCGAACCTCCACGGCGAGCAACCGCGTGCTCCGCAGCGAGGCGCCTTAGACCGCTCGGCCACTCCACCGCGGCGTATTCATCTTAAGGACATTACGAATCTATATGGTTACGTAATGGGCAAAAAAATGTTCAAATGTTTGTTAAGCTTATGGGACTTAACTGCGGGGTTATCAGTCCCTAAGCTTACAAACTACTTATAAACTACCTTATATTAAAGACAGCACAAACATCCATACCCGAGGGAGGATTCGAACCCTGACGGGGAACGGCCTCGAGCATCGGAAAAAAGTGACTCAATGTGCTCGGCTGTGGCGACGTAATGAGTATTCGTTTTGAATGATGGTCTAGTCAACATAAGCTCAAATGTTATAGTCGAATACGTTCCGTAGAAATGCACATCAAAAAGAGAGTTCCCTCTTGATTGCAGGTTTGCAGTGTAACGATACTGCTGACTCCCTCATAAATTATGAGATTCATATATTTGCTTTCCAGACAGTTCTATAAACAATAGTTGCGTCATTGTATGTTATTTCAAGACTTAAACAGACGAATTGTAAAATCTTTTGTAAAAAACAAAAAGAAATGAAAATTAATAGCATTGTATATATGTTAGGCTCATAAACAAGTTGTGTTAACCAGCCAATTGTGTTATTTCAACTATTACATTAATTATCAATATTGATTTCTTGGTATATATTGACTGCCGAGAGATTTTGAAACTATTTTCAGATTTGCGAAGATAATTGATAGTCCAATTTATGTTAGGAACATGTATGATGTATTCATTAACAAATTAATTGATATTTAACACCGCACTTCGTTGTTAACAGAAAGATAGGAACTTTCGTCTTAAAAATACATGCGCCATCTAAAATTATTGTATGCATAGTTTTCATTTTATATTGTGATTATTTTTGTGTATATGAAATGTTTTTCTGTTGTATTTGTTAATTGTAAATCAGTATATTCTATTGTTATGAACAATGCTTAATGTAACATCATTGTTGTCAAGGTTATATATTTGCCTCACCGCCTTGCGTGGGGGAGTTCGAGTTTTGGCGGAGTTCGAGTTTTGTCTTTTGTCGAGTACTTTGGAATCTGTCATTTTTGTGTTGTGGTAATTTGTGTACGTTATTGTAATGTTTTGGTGAAGAAAAAGTTTGTTTAAATTAAAGAAGAACTGAAAAACTACATATCGAGAATTTATTTCTACCACGACGCCACAAGAGAATAATGTTGCAGCGAGCAGAACCCCCATACGTAGGAATGTTGAAAAACTGAGTATTCTGTTTGAAAGTGGTAGAAAGGAACAGTAATTACTTATATAGCATAGAAATGTCTTAGCAGATATCGTATTCATGTTACGTACAGTGGACAAAAGGAGACTTTTCTGTGCATCGAAAGTTGTCCTCTTCGAACCAACTGCAGTTTTTGTTTTACGGTCTTTCTATGAACAGAACTATAGGTTAAAGTTTGCTGATCTTGCCCTTACTGGTAACTAGACTTGAGACTACCTCTTCACTCGTTGTTAGTTATCAGACGACAGCTTCTCTTAGCACCGCGCGTGATTTATCACCATTGCAGCACAAGCTGAACTCAATTTCTGCCTCTGGGAGGACGACGGCGCACGCATTTTATGATAAACTTCGCCTCACTGTCCCTCGTATAGCCCCTGACCCCTGTTTATTACACCTACAGGTAACGCTGTGCAACAGATCTCTGGAAAGTGGAGAGCCGGCCGCGGTGGCCGAGGGGACTGAGGCGCTCCAGTTACGGTCTACACGGCCACTGCGGTCGGGGGTTCGAATCCTCCCTCAGGCATGGATATTTGTGCCGTCTTTAGGATTAGCTAGGTCATAAGTAGTTTGTAAGTTTAGGGACTGATGACCCCGTAGTTAAGTCCCATAAGCTATACAAACATTTGATTTTTTTTTTTTTTTTTTTTTTTTTTTTTTTTTTTTTTTGAAGGTGGTGAGCATGGATGCAGTTTCTGGAATTTCTGCTGCTTCGGAGGTGCTCCTGCGGAACCGCCACAAAGCGAATCTGTGCCGTAGACGTCTTCTTCACATCCTCTATCGCAGGTACAATCGAAAATACGGCAATACACTCCTATTACCGCGTCTTCTTTCGCTGATGGGAACCGTAACTATATTGCGACTGCTGTTGCGGGAATTGTACCTCCTGCGTTGTCTCCCGCTGTCGTTGAAAGCCACTCTGTTTGCGTTTATTCTGAGAGCTTTCTGTGAAACAAACATCTGATATCGAGGTGTCTCAGATTGCTATGAAAGAATACAAGATCTACTTTCGTCGCCCACGCTGAGGCTACCGTGGAACGCAACCGGCGTAAACAGAAAAAGACACGCATAAGAAGTAAAAAGATGCATCTGGGGTGGGTACTAGCCCCACGCATTCGGTTTCATCATTGGATCCAGAGATAGACAGTGGCGTGGAATTTTACTGTTTATTTTTACTGATTGCTCTAGCATATACAACCGTTTCGATAGTAGTAGGGTAACGCCGCTCTCACGCCACTGAGAAACGACTGTCAACGTTAGTGTCATGAGGATCAGGAAGCGTTACCCCCCCCCCCTCCACCCTAGGAAATTAGTGTCCGCCGCTGATCAAGGGACGCCACCACCCTCGAACATAGCGCACTTACGGATGATTGACATTGAATATGTACTTGAACTTAGTAAGACAATAACGCTTTTATGGACGAATAGCAAACAACAAGTAACCGTACTTTGGACAGTATAATTACCTGGAATAATGAGTTATAACATCAAACATGTAGTTGCACTTAAAACAAGAGTTTCGTAAACAACTTGACCGCCTCCACAAGTAGACACTTGGGCTACCACCACCCCAGCCTGCCCTCAGGTCATCCACCACCGCTACCGATTATTTTTTTAATCCTAATTTGCATTTCAAATTAATTACGACATCCTATGTTCATCCATAAACAATTTTCCAGAAAGAATATTTCGTTTTCTCTCGGAAATCGTCAGTGAGCAACAGTAAATGTCTTGTTGTCCTTAAGTAATGTTTAACAGCAATTGTTTATCAACAAATACCAGTAGAGTCAAGGAATTGTATGTGCATTAAATTCAAACGTGTATATCGGTAGATCGACTGGGAAGGACGGAAACGTGATGAGGGGGTCGAGTAGGGACATCGAATCAAGAGTCCTGGTTCGAAACCTGGTCAGAACCACCCATCTCGTAATTTTATTTTCTGTGAAGAAAAATTTATAATTTTCACCATTAATTATCATTACAATGAAATGCAACTGAAGGGGTGAATAAAAAATCCTACGTACATTTATCGACAAATTACTTAAAAAACAATTACCTGAAATATTTTGGAAGGAACTATTTTTATATTAGCAATATCGGGACTCGTTCGCACCTAAGGTCTATACCAGCAGCGAGCAACGAACCCGGAGTCCACTGTTGCTGTGGCACAGTCTTGCCACCCGACACCGCTGCCGAGAATCAAATTCTGGTCTAAGCGGCCGCCAGACGACGCTTTGCCACGGGCCAGTCATTCCCGGACAGAGTCAACGCTTTGCTGAGCACGCCTACGGCCAAGTTACGTCTTCCGTGCATTTTCAACTTTTCATGGCTTAATGTATAGTCCATTAGATTTCGGGATTGCAGAAGTGTTAAATTCACTTCTTCAGCTGATATTTTTGCCGCGTACCTTCCGGCCATCTTCAGAGTGAGTCGAAGACTGTCGATGAGGTGCCAGGCGCGATCTTATAAGCCTGATTGCGGTGGCAATGTGCGTGCGCTTCACAGATGCTGGTTTACTGCATATCTAAGTACTCACACGCGTGCGCCCCCCCCCCCCCTCCCGTGGCGGAAGCGCTCCGGTGTTCACTTATCGATATACTGTATGCTCGTCGGCGGCAACACCTTCACGTCTTCTCTATGATTTCAATACTCCAAGTGCAGGGTTCCAAGCTATGTCTAAATTAAAACCTTTATCTCTGTTTCATAAGTCTAATTACAACAACTTCCTTAAATATAGCATTCCAAAACGAAGACATGGGTGTCAAAATCTTCACATCACTATAGTTCATGGAATGACCAGTTTCTATGCAATGTTCAGGCACAACTGACTTGTCAAGCTGTAATAGGCGAGTATATCTTCTGTGTTCAACGAATCTCTCGTGGACAGTGCATGTTGTCTGGCCTATATATGAATTATCACAATTTCTGCAAGGGCTCTGGTACACACCTGACTTGCGAAGCAACAAATCATCTTTTACTGACCCGAGTGAGGCTGTAAACTTCAAAGGTGGCCGGAAGATAACCTTAACACGATATTTGTCGAGAATACAGCTTATCTTTGATGAAAGAGCGCCCACGTGAGGTAAGAAGGCTCTTGATGTGTAACTATATTTTCGTCTTCGCCGCTACGGTCGGGGGTTCGAATCCCCCCTCGGGCATGGATATTTGTGCCGTCCGTAGATGTAGTTAGTTCATAAGCAGTTTGTAGGTTTAGGGACTGATGACCCCGTAGTTAAGTCCCTTAAACTTAACAAACATTTGAACATTTTTGTCTTCTTCTTCCACGTCTCATGCTTGCATTCTTGGACTCACATCGAATGCTCTGTTGCTGCGAATATCCATTTGCTTTGATAATGCTCTTCAGGTGTGTGACCTCCTCCTGCAAGTTGTCATCGTCTGATATACAATGTGTTCTGTGCACCAATGTCTTAAGGACCCCTGCGGTTTGTGAGGGATGATGGCAGCTACTGGCAAGTAAATACAGATTCATATGGGTTGGTTTCTGATATACTGCATGTCCTAATGTACCATCAGCTTTTCGACGAACGAGTACATCCAAAAAAAGGAAGGCAGCCATCTTTTCCCATTTCCATAGTAAATTTGATATTAGCGTGGATGGAGTTCAGGTGGTCTAGAACTCGATGTAACTCATCCTTCACATGAGGCCATACAATAAACATGTCATCCATGTATCTCCAGAAGACCGTTGGTTTAAAACCTTCCGTGTCCAGAGCCTTGTCCTCGAAGTCTTCCATGAAGAAATTGGCTACCAGAGGGGATAGGGGGCTTCCCATAGCAACTCCGTCAATCTGCTCATAAAAGTCACCATTAAACTAGAAATAAGATGATGTCAGTACATGTACTTCGACTCACTCTGGAGATGGCCGGAAGGTACGCGGCCGAAATATCAGCTGAAGAAGTAAATTTTATAAGGCTGCATTCCCGAAATCTAATGGTCTTACGTGTTTGTCTCATCAGAGGAGCGAGGAGGGGGGGGGGCAACATCCCGCGCTGTCAGCGAGTAATCCAGCAGCGCCAGCAAAAAGCTCCAGTACAGCGACATGAAAAAATATTCAAATGTTTGTAAAGCTTAAGGGTCTTAACTGTGGGGTCCATCAGTCCCTAAACGTACAAACTACTTACGAACTAACTTATACTAAGACAACAGAAACATCCTTGCCCGAGGGAGGATTCGAACCCCTGGCGGGGAACGGCCTCGCGCATCGCAGCATAGCGCCTTAATGTACTCGGCCACTTCGTCGTGGCTCAACAAGAACCCCATTCTAATGCTAAATAAAAAAGTCAAGTATTTTTCACAGTCACCATTGTACTATTAACCATGGCCTTCACCATCCAAAGGCCGTCCCGGTACAAATCTGTGCTGCTAGGACTAGGGATTTTTGGAGAAGAATTTTATTATTCTCTCTTAAGTTACTTGTATGAGAGCGCAGACCGCACCCCACTGCGAACTGCAGATGTACGAAATATTAAAGCACAAATGTTACAGTTGAAGAGGCGATAAAAGGAAGGGATGCAAATGCGATCGGCACCACAATCACTAGTGGAAGGGGAATTGACTTCGCTGCACCATCTCCTTCGGCATCAAGTGCGGCGTCATAGCTCTTGTATTACTTTTCTTACATTAGGCGAGGGTCATCGGCTGACAACACAAGCTGACATAGTCCATACCATGACTTAGATACGCCTAGTGACCTTAAGGTCGAACCGGCTATTGGCACCATTCACACCCTAGCAAAACCGTATTCTTAGCCGACTTTGAACCGGATGAAGTAAATGACCTTATTGTTAACACTCCATCTCGTAAATTACCAGGTATGATGGGCATTTTTGGCGTCTCTTGGGTACCACATTTACTTCCAAGTTGAACAAAGTGATTCTGGTGATATGTCTATGTCAAGTGTTTAACCCACCACATTGAAGATTTCTAAGTAGGGGGATGAAGTGGAATAACGGAGAGTGAAGGAAATTGAGTAGCTTTTTCGCTAGCTTTCCACCAGGATGGTGTTACCTCCTTATGCGAGTGAAGTTACTTGCTGTCGCTTGTCTTGATGCATTCTTGTTTTATCACCTGGTGTAACAGTGTAATGAGTCAAGATTCCCTTACACTATTTTCCGACATATTTCACCCTCTTCGAGACAAACAATTTGAGTATAAACTCGACAGTATTCAATTAATTAATAAAGAAGTTATCATCATATTGATTATAGTAATTACGGTCAGGCGACAAGGAAAGGAATAATTAACGGCGAGGTTGTCGCGCACACACATGCTTTTATATACTGGAGGTATTTTTAAAGAATGCGGAGCGCCTGGCGTAAACACCAAGGGGTAGGAGGTCCCCCACACCCCAGCGAGCGACAGATGGCACTCGGCGATAAGCCAGACCTAGACAGCACAGGTAAAAGAGAACAATAGCGGAAGACAGCACAGGTAACAGAGATAGTTGTGAGACAGTTCACTGTTAATTGTGCGTTGTGCGTTAGCAGTCCCAGTTAATTGTGCGACAGCAGTCTTGTAGTTGCGGCTGACGCAACCCAAAACTTCATGATGCAATAATCGGCAAGATTTCGAGCTGATGTAACACCAAGCCTAGTGACGTAATGGCGCACGCCGGTGGCAGGATATTTAAAGGGAGAGATGCGATTGGCTGTTCCCCTAGCATAACCCTCTCAGAGAAACGTTTTGATTCGTAGATGAAGAAACGCATGCGCCACACGTAGGAAAAGACAAGAACTAGGGACAAGGAAGCTCCTGAACGCAGCGAGAAGCTTCACTACTTTTTGGTTGGCGGCCATAGGTGGTGGTAGTCGTGTGGGCTGACGCCATCCTCTGTGTGGGCGAAGTCTTTTCACGGACTTTCACGTGAAGAGCAGCTCTGTCGGCAAGCGAATCACAGTATCTTCTAGTGAAGTACGTGTGATTACGCATTTGTTCGAGTATTGAGTCGCGATTCTTCATATCCGGCTGTGAACAAGCGACAGAGTGGGGATAGTGTAACGCTTGCGAGTGCATATTGAGTGGCATCGCGGTGGGTTGGCAAAGGCCGACGTACCACGCCAGTAGAATTAACCTAGGGCTTGTAGTTATTTTGACTTCATCAAGATTCAGGGACAGTGCAATCAGCGGTGGTCGATCAAGGCAGTAAAGAGAGTAGTTTGTGACGCAGTGACAGAGCCCAGCGGCAGCCATCTTGTCGTCGGCGCAGTAACAAGGTACAGTGAGCAATTTGCGATAGGAGAGTCCTCCCAGACCCCTGACAGCATTTGCAGATTTCTCACCATAGTTCACGGCATCGCGACAACCTCGTTTGCCAAACTGAGAGTGCGATAAATTGTATAAAATCCAGTAGGCGCGGTTTTAAACCATTCTATCAGCCTACTACAGTCATCATTTACTATCCAACCTATACCTATCCCATGATTTTAAATGAACCGGAAGCCGTAGAGAAACTATGTATACAAATTTGTTTTTTATCTCACTTGTTAAAGTAAAATAAACCCGTCATCTTTTAGTAAAACAACTTATTTTTCCTGTAGCTAGAGGCATCATAAAGTACCCTTATTGAGCCCCACTAGATACTAATTTGTAAGCTTTTTCTTTCAGGAGTTGCTAGCGACAGTGACAGCGAGGGACAGTGGCACACCAGTGTTGGCATCATTAGATAAGTGTTAGGGCAGCTCTCTGATTTCAACGTGTTCTTGCTGTAGATGTCTTCCTTACAGAAGCCAAGGGTACATCACGAGTCAGATATCTTGCGCATTTAATATTAGTTGGAAGCATAATTTAATATCACAGCAACAACTCACACGTTAGAACGGTTATGACGGCAGGATACCAGTTTCCGAGATACCTTAAAACTCACAGACCGAGAGCAAGTCATTCGATGGAAAAAAAAGGCGCCTAAAGTTTGAAGTTGAATCTAAATTGCCTTAGTTTTTTGGTGGCTATGCACAGTTTGAATTTACGGAAGTAATGTCCGCAGAGTCACGCAATTGTTGTGTGGAAAGATAAACGGCCGACAGTGGACCGCGACAAGCGGTTGGGTCTGCTGCTAGACAGGCCAGGTATCGAGTTAAATCGAGCAGCCGGTTGAGGGTTTGTCCAAATCGGTGCAAATGTGGGAAAGGCCCATAGGACTAAATAGGACAGTTAGCCGAACTTTTCTTAAGGTGTGCAACGGAGGACATCTGTGAGTACCACACTCCAGTAATTCACAAAAAAATTATCTATAAAGTTATTTACCGTCCACATTTAAGACATCTACGATGTCAGAATAATTACCCATATCTCAAGATTCTAAAAATGATTTCAATATATAAAAAATTACAATGTTGACTGTTACATCAAAATATAGAAAACTCAAGCTTAATAACCAACTTTTCAATACGTCATACAATTTTAACAAATTCTGGTTTAGATGACGGTTTTATTGTCCCTCGCTATGATCTTGAAAACGTCACACTTGTATATATTTACTTAATGACTCATTGCAGCGGATATAAATTTATAATGTAAATATAATCAGATCATCATATTCTCCACAGTAACACTGAAAATGCAAGCCGTATGATTTACCTCTCTTATATTTAATTTAGTGTGTCGATTTATTGTGCAAATTGCCAGTAGTTTACGTAAATAGTGTGACATGAGCGGTAAAGCTCATGAAAGCTGCTTCGTCTATTTATTTCAGACTTTATAGAATACTAATTCACAGTACTTTTTTGTATTTAAATAATGTCATATTATGTATGGAACTCATTATTCGTTAGGGAGATCTACAATCAATTTATACAGGTTTAGATCCAAGATTTTATTTATGTCTTAGGATGACCTGTTTCAACGTGTCTTAGACGTCATCTCCTGTACCTCTCAATGTCACATCTCGTATAGGCCTTAGCTATATCCTCTCATTACAAATTTCTTGGTACAGTTGTATGCATCTATGCAGATGTGAAATACAAGCAGTGATGGTAAAGTTGTATACATCATTAGATTTATTATAGACATTTCCAAATTAGATAAGTAGAAGGTCGATAGTAATATTATTCAATAAAATGCCTCATATAAGAGGGTTATAATGTCATGAAACACCAACTAGGCGTAGTTCTTGCCAGGAAGGCTAGCAGCAAGGATTACAAGGGGACAATACTTAAAGGTATATTATTAATATGTTGATGGATTATACATGGGACATGCCAATATATAGGGTAATAACACACTGTTATGGAAACTGCTATAAAGAATCCCAGTAGCTTGAGGTTTACATTGAAGAAGAGAATACCAATGATATATATTTTTGAGAAGTATATAGTACTATGTTATCATACTCTAAACCAACTAGGGTAATACCAAGTTATATTTCTTGCAGACATACGACAAAACCACTCTAAACATGTGCCTTAGATAAAATGGTATGTATCCCAATATCTGTCTTATAATGTATAATTCTGGGATTCCACTCGGTTTGATACATAATATCGTTAGGAATCCGTCTAAGGTATCTGCATTACATAAAATTTACCAGACATTCGTGCGGATCATTAGCAAAATCGCCCCTCCCCCCACTTCTGTCCTCTAGGCGTCTAGATGTTACACTACAACATTCGCGTAACTGTTTGAAGAGGTTGATAAATAATTGCCGAGATGGGTGACGTCCATTGGGATATACTTCCGCATCTATTGTACACGCACAAATTGCATTTTTTTCCTACAGACATCACGAGACTGTGGGCCACGAGATTGGGTAAATCCCATTGTCAACTCACATCCTAATGTCACAGACTAACTGACTAAGAAATCGCACTGCACTCAAAGAACACACATGCGGTGAAGGCAAACATAACAACATCGTACCTAGCAGCTACGAAGGTTGCATGGATCAAGCTAGTGTCGGATTGGAAACTTTTCACAATACTATAGCTCGTAAACGAATGGCACTCGAGTAGTGCAACGAAAAAACTGACATTCTTATTGACCCTACTTTTAGTTTCTTAGTGTCAATTGGCATTGTTCATTTAAAAATTTATGTTTTCACAAAATACACTTTCTATGTGTTATTAAAATCTGTTTAGTGGCTAACAATAGAGCTCCTTACTACCAGTCCATCCTGTGAAAACCACACGTCAGTAGCACTTTCAATTTTCGCAATATTTTCGTTGCAAGTCTTATGTGAATTACCCTATACATTTAAGGAAGGGTACATGGGAGGTTTCTCGTTCATAAATCTCATTTCAATCTTGTTTGCTGTGAAAAGATCGTGTAATGCCCGCGTGTGACTACTAGATCAAGTAAACTGCAGTAAAACTTTAATTAATTCCAAGCATGCTGCTGTTATCAAAGAGAAATTATTTAGTATCACAATGGGGGAGAGAGGGAGAGTCACTGATTTGATAAATCAGAGCGCGAATTGATAGATTTAGATCTTTCTTAAACCAGCATGGTATTTGTGAGTGGAACGCTCAAAAACGAGTCTGAAAATCGTCAACTGAAAACATTACCAGCACTTAAATGTGAACTGCAAGATTGGTCATGTAGATATAAATATAGATGTAATAGGTCACAACTGTTTGTGTCGCTAATATTCCGGATACTGTCGTAATTTTATCAGACTCTTGGCCTATTATTTCGCAACGTCGAAAGGTCCGGTAACGACGTTCGCAGGGTCACTTCTTTCTTGATATTACGTTGCTAAGTTTTGATTCTCTTATATGTTGTATCTCCTTTTCTGGCAGCCTATGTTTTTCTGAGGACCATTGAGTGCAATAACCTTATACGAAACGGCTGTCTCAGCAATCTCGATACTGGCAGTAAATTGGCTATCGTTGGAGGGAGGCTTAGCACACTTATTGATTTTGGAATGAAGATACCAGTGACGTGTTTTTTGGTTGTCATTTTTATCGGGGTCGCGCTAAAATGCCGAGCCGAGTATGAAGGAAATTCTCATACCCGAGTCAAACATTCCGCGGCCGCAACTTTCGCATGACGTGCTGGCAGCCAATCTCAGCTCGCATTGGATTCTTGGAGTGCCGAAGCCCCGGCATCGCACTTCCTGCAGTCAGACAGGGAGATTGCAAGTTTCTGATTCTGTAGAGTGTCGAACGAAGAAATGTACAATGATCACTTTCGTTTCAACGCTGTGAAGGATGGGGCAGCTATGGCACGGCACCCATCTTATGAAGACGAACTTAACAATGATACATTCCAGTTTTTTATTCTCTTCTCTATTCCGGTTAGTGTCACATAGTACACTAATTACTTGGTAGAATTTCTCGTTTCACCGACGCAAGCCGCTATCGTTTGCCGTTAGAGAGCTACGAATTGTAGTGTGTAACATGACGGTGTTTCAATGAGCAACTTTGGGTCGTGCCAATCTGTCAATAGGTATGACAGAGATAGAAGTGGTCGGACGCATATGGCAACCGACGAAACTCGTCTTAATTGGATTGATGGTTGCATCAAAGAATATCGTCGGATAACACGGAATTCTTATGGGGATCGACAAAATTCTGGGAGTTAGGATATTGAACACGGACACTACGTCAGTAGCGTTTGGATTAGTTGAAAATTTGGATCTGAAGGATGTCATCGAAAGGTCGTCCACACTGGTATGGTGACCACTATGTCCAAATAGCGTAGTGGTCTGTGCACCAACCTAATGATCACAAAATCTGGGTTCTAATCCCACTCCGTCACGAATTTTCAACATTCCCCATAGGTGTGTTTCAATGTTCAGCGGCAACTAATGCCTTCAGTCTGTGTTGTAACTGTACACCCCGACATTCCTCCGATATTTTATCTATAAAAATTAATTTTTGTTTCGTTTGTATGTCTGATTGTATTTTTACGCTACCGTACCGTTTATCCGAGTGCTATGAAACTTTCCCAACATACTGTTTGCACTTTCGCGAAGGTTACAGGAATATGTATATCACTGTACGACACATATTTCATGAGCTATAACGTCATCGACACTGAAATGCGTGAGAATAGGCCGCATTTTGAATGACGTTTAATTTTATTACTTATTTGCTAATAAATATATTCGCAACATATTTTATAAACAGTATCCATTCACGCCATTCATTGTACAACATATAGTTTAAAAGATATGACATAATGAACACCGAGACGCGCGGGTAACAGCCACATCATGTTTGTTCGAATTTTATGCGCTGTCGTACCGTTCATACGATTGCGATGAAATTTTGCTTCATTGCTCTTAACTCTCACTTTTCCTCATAACGTCAATTGTGATCTAAACGCTTATTACTATCATATCTACTCACCATAACTTTGATTATGGGGTTCATATTTTTATAATAATTGCAGTAATCAGGAAGCAAACGAAAAATTGTGGGACAGGTGTTTGACAATCACTAAAAGGAAAATGTAGAAGCAGAGATGGCAAGTGTTTTTACATATTTTATTATCCCATTTGTTATCGTAATCACTCTCCTGTTTTCCCCCTTTGTTGTGAGTGATGTGGAGAGCGAGTGAAATTTGGCAATTTCTTGGTGTTTTTACACTGGCAATATTAACAGTAGTCTTCGGTTGCTGTGGGAACATGGTTAGTGGCAGCAAGAAATGTCTAGAAGCAGAAGTTTGTCAACATTGGCAAAAGGCTCGATTTGGTCAAGCCAGAGTGAAACCCAGGCGGTGGAGTAACGGGATTCTCTGCGTCCATTCAATCAGGGAGCGCCGTTTTCGCGAGTTTGAAGCGAGGGATCTTGTCCACTGGTTGGCGCCATGATAGACAACACAGACTTCTCCCTGAGGTGGCGGCATGCGGAAGTGGCCGAGGGCAGCACTGTTGACGCTTTTGTGGTAAGAAATTTGGTAAGAAGGGCGCTATTTAATTAGCAATGCTGCGCGGTGTTGCTTTCATCACATAGTGTGAAGGAACTGATTGTATAGGCAGTATTTTGCACAGTTTCGCGGATTCAAGTTGTACTATGTAGGGCTTGGTGCTTACGGCACAGTGTGAAGATAAGTTGGGTTCTAGTACCTTAATTTCATTAGTAATAGTGGGAAGTTTTAATTTGAGTGATTTTGCAATGTGTTTCAAGTGGGCATAATTTTTACAAGGTTTTAATATGAAATTAACGTTGCTTTTTGTAACTTCAACTTTGAGAGGGAAACTTGCCAAGTCAATATTGAACAGTCAGTGGCTGCAGTAGTTTGGAATAATTGGTAGCAGTAGTTTCCGCGTAAGATTGCTAATTGTTTCATATATGAAAGTTGTGTGTCCTTTCCTAATTGTTTCTTTTTCTTTGTGGAGCATGAACAGGTAGTGCGTTGTGCCACGTGCTGAACAACACAAAGCAAAGTGGCTAACGGAGGTTCCAACACAATTGATAACTCTCCTGCGGAAGCTGAAGTTTCATATTTTAGTCGGTGTAAATATTAAGGTGTGAAAATTTCAAATATTTGGTGGGTTTTTCATAGTGTTCTTCAACGGTATCTTCGAACCGACGGCCACGCACTAGCAATGATGCTTAGGTTCTACTTCTACAACCATAGTAACTCTAAAGGTAGTAAAAACAAGTTTTATTTAATACATGGTCATAATTTGTTAAATAATTTCATAAATTAGGTTCCGTTTCGCTCATTATAGTTGCGTGTGTGCGTGAGTACGCTACTTTGGTGGCCACGGCATTAAAATCGCCACGCATGAAACTAACTTTAAATAATCCGGTTGGTTAAGTAAATAACTGAAACATTAATAGCCAACCCTCCTCCCTCCCCTTTGTGTGTTCATTTCTGTGTTCATATAGTGAAATGTATATTGTGGTCACGCTACTTGATTAACCTCTGGCGCGTAATGGTTAATCGCATAAAAATTATTAATTTAGATGATACAATAGTTTTTCTTCCTTGCCTATCCTGTGTGTAGGTTGGAAATACTAGTCTTGACTGTGTGTATGGTAGATGAGGTGCCCGGTTGTTTCCCCTTCCTCTGAGTATCATAATAGTTTGGTTTCTTTGTAACGCTATGAGACCCAGTGAAAATGCTTTAACTTTTGTTCACTTATGTATTCTTTTGCTGAGATTTTTTTCTGTGCATATTAACTGCCATAATAATCCCCTTGCTGAATAAGAATAGACGGCCGCGGTGGCCGAGGGGACTGAGGCGCTTCAGTCACGGTCTGCACGGCCACTACGGTCGGGGGTTCGAATCCCCCCTCGGGCATGGATATTTGTGCCGTCCTTAGTCTTAGTTAGTTCATAAGTAGTTTGTAAGTTTAGGGACTGATGATCCCGTAGTTAAGTCCCGTAGACTATACAAACATTTGAACATTTTTTGAATAAGAATAGCTAAAATAATTCGTAAACCTCTCGATTCAGAAACCATCCGACGCCCTCAGCCTTACCGTCCCCCCCCCCCCCCCCCCCCCTGTTTCACATTAGTGATCCTATAAAGAGTGTGGCGCGGAAGTAGCCCAGCGGTCTGGAGCGCCATGTTTCAGATTTTGTGACCTCCCGCGTCGGATGTTCGAATCCTCCCTTGGGCATGGATGTGTGTGTTGTTCTTAGGTTAGTTGAATTTAGTTTACGTAGTTTGTAAGTCTAGGGACTGATGACCAACGTAGTTTGGTAGCATATAATTAAAAACATTTGAACATTTTTTATAACGTGTTATTTCTGTTAGTGTACTGAGAAAAAGAGTACAGAAGTAACGTATCCATTCCATTTAAGTACAAATACTGGTTCCACAATATGATTTCAGATGCTTTTTATTTTACCCGTTGCGCGAATCGATTATTGATTTTCCCATTTCACAATATTGGGCTTGTTAATTGTTCTGTAATTACAGTCGTGGCAGTTACCACTATGTGTGCTTAATTTGGATAAAGCCTACCTTTTTCATATATATTCCATATAAAGGTAACATATGGGAAACGGATTACTTAACAATGCAATCGATTGGCCGGCCGCGGTGGCCGAGGTGACTGAGGCGCTCCAGTCACAGTCAGCACGGCCACTACGGTCGGGGGTTCGAATCCCCCCTCGGGCATGGATATTTGTGCCGTCCTAGTTCGTAAGCAGTTCATAAGTAGTTTGTAAGTTTAGGGACTGATGACCCCGTAGTTAAGTCCCATAAGCTTAACAAACATTTGAACATTTTTTTTTTGCAATCGATTGGGTAGGCATCTGCAGTGTGTAATTATCAAACTACATTAAGAACAAACACAATGACAATAATGATTGAATAGCTTTGAGAAGCGACGGGTACGTTACACGACGTGATCTTCTTAGAAAATTTCTACGTAAAATTTTGTATGGTGCGTGGCAGCGGGTACTTTACGTACCAACTTCGACATAATCTACAGTTTTATTTCGATATTGATGAAATTTTACACACTTAACCTTCCAAACAAGAGGAACGGAACCATCTATGGAAGTTTTTTATACGGTGATTGGTGGAGGGCACCTTGCAATAACCTTATACACTACTTCACTCATCACCATGAAAGTTAACAGAGCTATACAATTTTCCACAAATGAAGGACGCATGCAGTGAAGAGATGGAGGAGTAGTGAGACAGAGGCAATGAGGTGATTGGCAGAGAAAGGGAAAGGTGGAGAAGGGCAGAGAAAGATGAACAGAGAGATGGGAAATGAGGAAATTAACACACACAGTCAGAGAGAGAGAGGGGGGGGGGACGAGGAGATGAACAGAGAGAGAGAGAGAGAGAGAGAGAGAAAACTAAAGGAGAGATGGACTAACTTGAAACTGGAATAAATAAGTACCCAGGTGACGCCGGGTTTTCAAGTAGTCAATAATAATTCCAACTACTTCTTTAAAGTAAGATAAACTCTACTATTTTGTCTTTGATAACAAAAAACACAGCGGAATAGCCGTCCTCCTACCATATTCTTTCTTTCTGAACTGGTTGTTTTTGAATAAGGTTGTGTTATTGTGATCTGTATTAATTCTTGCGAATAAGAATGTGTTGTTTTAGTAATAAATGTTTGTTTTATTCTTGTTTTATCAGTATGCTACAACATGCTAACCGATTAATTTACATTTGAGATTATACTACGGGGACGTATTTGATAACGCGGAAACCGTACCTTATATTAGAGCACTTCCCCAATACTGATGAAGCTTCTGGAGCTTACATTCCTAGAAGAGTGAATCAAAATGTTTCTTCATCCTACGTATATTTCGGGAAAAGACCATGAAGATAAAGTTGGAAAGATTCGAAGTCACATACAGTCCTACGAACAATTGACGTTGCAGCGAATCACTGCCGACTGCAATAACAAAGGGGAGAAGTAACAACGTAAGGTAGTTTACAGATGAAGATTTACATGTATAATAAATGACTACATATGTCCAAGAGAAGAGATTACTCTGAATGTAAAGTGAAATATTTTGCTATATGCTGGTGTCTGTTCTATAAATTAAACGCACAGAGATATTAATCCGAATAAGATCTGTTAAGACTGGTCACCAGTTTTCTGCAAGACAGTACTAAGAGCGATCTCTGCCGATGCTATATTCAAGCAGTTCTCACAAGAGGTGAGTGGCCCCCCTTTACTGACTTCCCTGTTGCTAGATAGTTGTTAAAAAATTTCTTCATTTGTTTGCTTTTGTTCTAGTCGTAATTCCGAAGACTGGTTTCATGCAGCTCACCACAGTAGAGCTGTATGTCCGCTAAAAGAGTAACGACTGTAGTTTCCCCTTGCATTCAGCTATTCCCAGTAATTGTATGGCAACGCCATGTTGGCTGATATTAACAAGGCCAGGTGAATCTATCATCCAGACTGTTGCCCCTGCAGCTGATGAAAACGCTGCTACCCCTCTTCAGAAACACACTTATGTCTGGTTCCTTCACAGATATCCTTCCACAGTGGCTACACCCACAGTGCGGTTAATTGTACCGTTGAGGCTCGCCTTCCATTTAATGTTTCTGATTGAATACCTGATGAAAGAAACAAAAATATTAATTAGTATAGGTGACACGTGAGAAAGTTTGTTGTTAATCTTTGATCACCCTTACTGCCATTTGTCTACAGAGGCGATCATCACTGAGCACGAAGTATTAGAAATATTGAAAGGACTGGAGATAAGAAAGCAGTACCATGGTGAATATTGAAGTGCCGGCCGCGGTGGCCGAAGAGACTGAGGCGCTCCACTCACGGTCTGCACGGCCACTACGGTCGGGTGTTCAAATCCCCCCTCGGGCATGGATATTTGTGCCGTCCTTAGTCTTAGTTAGTTCATAAGTAGTTTGTAAGTTTAGGGACTGATGACCCCGTAGTTAAGTCCCATAGACTATACAAACATTCGAGCATTCGAATACTGAAGTAACTGAAATAAATTAAGGGCCGGTTTGTCAATGTCTCTTTGAGTTTCGGTTAAGATTTTAACTTGTCATTACCAAAGAACTGCGTTTGTCAATGTTTTGTTAACAATTAACCAGACGTTCAAAGGCCTCAAACTGGCCGTTAAGTTAACGAGTAGAATTCTGCACGTTACACGGCTAACTATCAGTTAAGTGAGAATCTGTATGAAAATAGAAAGATTCCAAAGCGCTAAAATACCGCAATATATTCACGTGATAAGACCGATTTATCGATCAAAATAACAGAAGCACTACATGTATGAAAAACTAGTGTGGAAAGCAGCTTCATTGAAAAATTGTCATATTTCTCGTCCCATCCAAGTCAGTAGCTAGCATATGAATTTGATATATTGCAGATACGCAGCATAACCTTAAAATTATTGTTGTGATATCAAAAGACAAACTTATGGGTAACGACTAGTTGAGTGAGAATTGGTATGATGAAAATGTTTGGAATAAGAGATTTGATTGACAATGAAGACGATGTCAATATTTAAGACGATCTAGAGGTCATTGCTCCTATAATGCGGCCAAGACGTATCATTTTGAATGCTGAGATGCAGATTTGTTACGCTATTTCGTCTCGAAAACGCTACATGAAAAACTCCACGACCATCTCGAAGGTCCAACAGATAGTTACGTATTTTTTAAGCTATCTGTCATAATAGAAAACAGAATACATTATTTATGCCTGCAAGCTTATTAATTCAGTATTTGGTTAAATTGTACCATGCTTCTCGCCGGGCTGCAGTGGTTATGTTGGCAACTCAGACGACCAATAAATGTTTTTTCGTGACAACTTAAATTAAAACAAAAATTATTTATTTTTTTCTGAACGGACAAGGGTACATACAAGAACCTGTCAACCATAGAACAGGTACAGTATTAATTTTGCTGCGAGTATAACGAGCAGCAATAACATTTACTCTGTAGCTCGTGAAAAATATTAACACAATTCTACACTTCATTGTTTAACTGTTGCCAACATAAGCACTGGAGCCCGGCGAGAAGCGCCGTAAAATTTTACCCAGTACTTACTTATGCTTGTTGTCCTAGTTTGAGGCCTAAAATGTGATTCCTTCCTCCGAACAGTATACTTTTGCCTTTGTGCAAGCTTGCACTAAGGTACTACACACTTGGCATGTTATCGTACTAAGCCCTAAGCATTATTACTGTCCTACATTTTCCGTGGAAAGCACTGAATTCCTTTACCGCACGCAATGAAGTAGCTTTTTTCTTCTCCTTCCATGTCGTAGCGTCCGGTTTTTTTTTTTTTTTTTTTTTTTTTTTACAATCCAATGCACCCTAATGTTTCTCTATTGAGGACACAACAAACTCGCACCAACTTCTTATAAAATTCGAGCTTCTTTCACATTTGTTTCCCATAACGCCAATTAACAACTATCTGCTAATTCAGTCGGCATTTTCATTTGTTTCTATTTCCAACCTAGTCGAAATATATCGTTCCTTCTCATTTTCTCCAGGTTAGCAAGCGAGAGGTGTATCTGGCAATGACAAACGCAATGTATTTAACGAGCACATTTACCTGGACGTTAAAGGCATCTTCTCGTTTACTAACGAGAGGATTAACGGCAGATGGGCGAACCGACCCTAAAGAAGACACAGCCGCAGCTCCTTGTTGCAGTGAGCGCGGCCATTCGCCGTCGGAGGTTCAAGTCCTTCCTCGGTTTTGGGTGTATGTGTTGTCCCTACGATAAGTTAGTTTAAGTAAGTTGTAAGCTTAGGGATAGATGACCACTGCATTTAGGTCCCAACATTTGAAATATGACGCAAAAGCTAGTAGTATGAACCCCTTTCTGTTAATAATGGTGGTATAATTCAACCTACTGGTGATTACACAATATAGACGACACCCATAGGAAGTTTTTAATGTTTGATTTGATTGTAAGGTGGGTATATTAACCACTAAATAAGGCCATCAGTCCATCGGGGAGTTTTGTCTCCAGTTTTCATAATTTCTCTCGAACCTACTGGATTCCAGTTTTAATTAGCTAATCAAATATGCACTGATTGAGCTTTGCGCATTAATTGTTATTTCAGTGTGTGAACATAGCCCACGAAAAAATAAATAAAAAAATTGACGGTGGCATATTTACACAGATGACGAAAATATCTGTACGCGTGAAGCGGTCTAATGGCGCGATCCACGTAAAAATGTTTGGAAAGCCACGTGACATTTAGCAAAGCGCAGAGCTACGATAACAGTGATGTTAATAGCCCTGGCGATTAAACGCAGCCAGTGTTTGTTTGCGCCAAGGGGTCGCTTTTTTCGGAACAGCAGCTGCTTTTAATGCAATCTGACTGAAATGTTGAATCTCGCAACGGACAGATATTCGATAGCGATTCGCTGCACATGTGGAAACAAGAAGATTATTTCTTACGTTTTTCACTGTCAATGACCTACACTGACTTCTCTCTTTATATTTCTGAAAATGCTGATAGTGAAAATTTATCGTTAATTAAAGTACGTTCTGTGCTTTATGTTCGCCCGTGAATCACTTCATAACCGAACTGAAGTTTCATTATAAAATTAGGAAACTGCTTACCGCTGTCACAGATGTTTGCATAATGCAGAACAGACACAACTGCTAGGATCAAATGCTCTGAAAATGCATTGCTCTCGGGCGGAAAGAGCATTGAGAAACTTCAAGAACAAAATCATGTTCTTGGCAGGTGAGAAGAAGTTCATATGAAACACATGTCACAATAAAGGCTGCCCTATCACATCATTATACTGAGTACGGCCCTTTGCATAAACACATCAATTATCAAGTACGATGCAAAAGCTGAATTAAATCAGAGGGGAAATCTGAAAATTTGTGTCGAGGCGGGATTCTTTGTCGTCACGCAAATCACCACGCCACATTTTTTTCATTTAAATTCTTTGGGCTGAACATTTTCTTGCGGAGTTTGTTCCTTGCGTGTTTGGCCGTGAGCCTTGAGTTCTTGGCTCAGTTTTCTTTATTACAGAGCGTCCAGCTCCGGCCGCGGTGGCCGAGGGGTCTGCAGCGCGTCAAGCACGGTATGCACGGCCACTACGGTCCGGGGTTCGAATCCCCCTCCCCTCGGTTATGGATATTTGTGCCGTCCTTAGTGTTAGCTAGTTCGTAAGTAGTTTGTAAGTTTAGGGACTGATGACCCCGTAGTTAAGTCCCATAAGCTATACAAACATTTGTAACATTTCAAGAGCGTCCTGCCCTCTCGCCACCGCGCCGGCTGTCAACTGACACACAGCAATCACCCTGAGATCACTCTGAGTGCACGGGGCTAGTTTGCATGTCCGAAAGAACAGCAACCTCTTTTGATCCTGCAGTTATTATGTTTCATAGTCACGGAATGTATAACATTAACGGCAAAAGAGTAAAATCGAAAATGTGTACCCAGCCGGAATTCGAACCTGGGTGCCCTGCTTTCTAGAAAGTTGCGCTGACCACTACACCGCTGGGGACACAGCAATCACTGCAACTGCCTGGACTGCTCAAGCACATCTCCCGCCAGATACAAACTGTCAATTTTACCCTGCCCACCAGTACTTAAACTCACGGTTTTTCCATACTGATCCCCGTAAGAGTAAGGGCCTAGGAGTGCCTGGGCATCAGTGAGCTCAAAGATAATTCGGAGTTACTACTGTGTATTACGAAGTCATGACGCTCGACGCCATATTGGTGAACGCATATCTGTCACATTGTACTCAGTTGTCAGTATTGTGTGCTTACAAAGATTTTAATATTCTGAAATTTCTAATCATTTCTACCAGTTGCTTTCTTGGAAACTAACTCATATACAACGGGCACTACCTGTTCTGAAAATTTGAATTTAACGGTACACAGAACGTTTTTCTTTTATTTAGCAAGTATTATTAAGAGTATAGTTTAGTGATGCTGTCAATGATCGACGTCAAAACTGTCCCTTGTTGGTAACCCTCACCAACCTATTTACATTGTGATTCTTATTACTGCTGCAAGGCTTTGCGTCTTAGTATTTTCCCACGTTTTAAAACGAAATTCATAATCATCACTGCAAACCCTTGTCATTTCCATGTAACCTCTCTACCTTTAGCAGACGATCGTCACGAACAATAATTGTAGAATAAAGCAACCCAACAATTTGCACTTTGTATTAGACTCTTGATCTAGATTTCGGCACCAACCATGGGTGCCTTCATCACAAGATGAAAATTAATACTCACATGAGACGTAAAATTACGAGTGACATGCTTAAGTCCAAAAGTTAAATGAAGTTAGAAAACATGCTAGCAAGAAGTTAGGAAGTCACATTTAAAAAGGAGCGACTAGCCGTTATCGAACTGCCGTGCTGCTAGTCAGCCGACCGCTATGGGGTACTGTATATGTGGATTTTAGGTATTAGATTCACGATAACATTGTGATATTCGATATCTACATCTACATGGGATACTCTGCAAATCACATTTAAGTGCCTGGCAGAGGGTTCATCGAATCACCATTATATTATTTATCTCCAATTCCATTCTCGAATTTCCCGCGGGTAGAAATAACACCTGAATCTCTCCGTTCGAACTCCGATTTCTCGTATTTTATTCTGTTGATGATTTCTACCTATGTAAGTGGGAGTCAGCAATATATTTTCGCACTCGGAGGAGAATGTTGGCGATTGGAGTTTGGTAATTAGCCCATGCCACAGCGATAAGCGTCGTTGTTGTAACGATTCTCATCCCATTTCCGCAGCATTTCCGTGACGCTGTCTCCCCTGTATCGTGACAATACGAAACGAGCTGCCCTTCTTTGGACTCTTTCGATGTCCTCCGTCAAACCCACCTGATAAGGATCCCACACTGGGCAGCAATACTCTAAAAATTGGCGTACAAGCGTAGTGTATGCAGTTTATTTGTAGTTCTGTTGCATCTTTTAAAGGTTCTGCCAATAAAACGTAGTCTCTGGTTCGCCTTTCCCACGACATTATCTACGTGTTCTTTCCAGTTTACGTCTGAAGTAATTGTAATTCCTAGGTATTTTGTGAAGTTTACGGCCTTCACTTTTGATTGGTTTATCTTGTAAACAAAGTTTAACGGATTTCTTTTCGTACTCATGTGGACTACTCCACACTTCTCATTATTTAGAGTCAATTGCCAATTGTACACCATAGTGATATCTTATTTAGATCGTTCTGCAGTTGGTTTTGATCTTCGGATGATTTTACTAGACGGTAAATGACGGCGTCATGTGCAAACGATCTAAGAGAGCTACTTAGATTTTTCCCTAAATCGTTTATGTAAATAAGGAACAGCAGAGGACCAAAATCACTACCCTGTGGAACGCCCGATATCACCTCTGTTTTAGTCGATGCCTTACCATCGATTACTACGAACTATGCCCTCTCTGACAGCAAACCCCCATAGTGTGTATTCTCCTCATTTAGGGAGTATGTTATCACTATAATTAAGTAGGTACCTCACCCAACTGCTATAATTTACTATGATATTATAGAAATTACTATAATTTTACTACCTCTCTTAGAGAATTCTTAATTTAGCGTATTGCTGGATCTTAATATTGACAAAAACATTATGAGAAATGCGTGACTATTCGAAATAAATCAAAACACCCTTCCTATAAATGAGCTCCTACTTTTTACCATCCTGAATATATTTAGTTAATTTCACAATGACATTACAATATCGGTTGGATGACCTATCTTGCTGCCATATATGTTTAATAAGTAGCTAGAGCTATGGCACAGTATGAGAACTGATATTTCGTTTTTTGTGGGTTGGTGCAACAGTATCAAGGTTAAATAAACTTGAAATCAGTTGCATATTGCCTCTTGGTTTTTATACACTTTTTTTTTTTTTTTTTTTTTTTTTTTTTTTTTTTTTTTTTTTTTTGCTCTTAATGCAGTATTCTGTATTGACCGCTATATAGCCGTAAGTTAATGTGCTTTGATTTGCCCAAAATCTCGTAGGGCGGGCAGTGAGGACAGTCTACCCACAACAGAATTTAGCACGTAAAATTTTGGTTGGGCTGGGGCTGGAGGGGAAAGCCGTCGGTGCTCAACCCTTGCCTGGGAGACCTGGGGTGGGGGGTGGAGATTGGGGAATGGTTTAGCAGTCACACCTTGCCAACCCGATTCCCAAAATATTGACATAATGAGCACCAGTTCAGCAATTGTGTAATGTAATACTCTGAATTCATAAACAAGATGGAATGCATCCTAGCACTCTTGTATACCCACAATATTGTCTTTGAGGGCAAATCCCAGAATATTAACTGCGCAATTTTGCCATATAATACTCTGGGTTTCCCGAATGAACGTAATGGCATGTATCATACATCACTTAAAGCTCTGATCATAGTGTAATTCCTGAAACGTTGACATGAACATTCTGCAGTGTCCTCCAGTAGGGGTTAACGCCGTCTCGAATTGGCACAGTCCTCCTACTGGGTTGTTCAAATGAAAAAGTACCAAACATCGTAAGAACCAAACCAGTTGAAATTTGAATATGCTACTTTGGGATAACATCTAGGGATGCGAAGCATGTGTCGTCACCTCCCCGCACCCCCCCCCCCCCCCTAAAAAATGCAATACTGTACCAGGCCAAGTTCAAGTGGAAACAGCTTGAGCATCTGCCCTAAAAAAATAAAAAAATAAAAAAAAAATAAAAAAAACCACACACACCTAACATGGAAGCGCTTCAACTCGGATGATGAACTGAAGGACACAGAGGACCGGCTCTTGTCACATCCACAGGAATTCTGGGAACATGGAATCCTTCGGCTCATTAAACAGTGGAATAGTTGTACTCAGGGCTCTCTGGTGATTTCTTTTGAATAAAGACTTCAATTATACGGCCAGTGTCACTTCCTACCTTTTCATATGGACGCCCCTTATATGTCACTTTCTCAAAAAAAAGTTCTCATGATGTTCAAATGTTTTTTAAAACTGGGGGTACTGCTAAGGTCATCGATCCCTAGACATACAAACTTAAACTGACAAGTTTGATTTCATGTTGAATTATCGTGCTCAGTTACTAATATGTAGATGATGAACAACAATCAGTCACATATACTTTTTTTTTATTGTCACAAATCTAGAATTAGATCATTGTGTGTTTTAAATATTGATAATGGTGTGACAGTGACCGAAATTTAAATTTGCGACAAAAGAGAAAAATTCACACATGCTCACCAATTCCGGAGGAAGGACTCCAACCTCCACCGAAATTTTTCTCGAACCGGTCCTATTTAGAACGATGATTTAAAAGCTTAGCATCAGTTTCCATCGTGGGCCAGTAGCGTCGTTATCCTATAATATGAAATCCCGAATGGCATGGATATTAGGGTCTGCAGCCAATCCTACCTGACAAGTAGCTCAACTCGGTGTTGGCCTGACCCGGCGGATAGCTATTACAGAACGCCAACTTCAACGTCTTTAGCGTAGCGTCGAGTCGTTTTTCTTCCGTTGGCAGCGATTTAAAAGTGAAGGGATGTCATGGCGTGGTTCGAGGAATGCAGTGGTGTGTTGCAACTAATGTGTTGGCAACTGGCCTGATGTCAACGCATCTGTGGTTGAACGTGGCGTCAGACTCAGCTCTCCTGTCCCCGAAATTTACGGAAATTAGATGCCTTGTGTGTGCAGATGTGAAGACGGCATTGGAAGATAGCACTGGGATACCAGGATCGGAGGAAACACGAAGATGCAGAGGCTTCCACAACAATCGTAGAAGACTGGCGTAGACTACAGAAGTTCTCAAAGTGCAATACCGAAGTTCCCGATACCACCTGTCTGCTTTGACTCATGACGCCAGAGGTGTGGACATACAAAATGGAAAAAGCGCGGTAAACAACACTCAGGAACACAAAACAAAACTCAGAAAAGTACAATTTCAATTCCACATAAAGAAACTGTCCTTTGCTATAGCCCTCTGACCAGCAGTTGCCATTACAAACGAACGAAGTTTCAAGTGCTTAGTGTTTTATAATTAAATCATAGTATGATATAACTGGATGGGTGAACGTAAATTGATCAGTTTCTATTCCAAAAAGAAATGACATTTGTAACATAAAAAGAATCCCCATTGCAAATGATCAATGTATCGAGTCATACTACACAACACACCGACGTCAGAGCTCAAAGCCGCCGGTACTATCCCGTGCTTCAGTTAACTGCCTGTTTGTAAAACAAGACTAAACGCCTGGATGATGAAGCAACAACAATTCGAATAGGAAGTACAGTGCCTTGACTGGAGACCAGTATGTTTCCTAATATTTTCTCTTTCTTTATTTCTCTTCGGCCATGTTCCCGCACATGCAGGGTCGGCTTTGTAAAATCCGGATTTGGCGTGTTAATATTTACAGGGTAGCAGGATTAGATTAAATTAGATTAATACTTGTTCCATAGATCTTATATACGACATTTCGTAATGATGTGGAACGTGTCAGTTTAGTAAATGTTGTCTATACTTGACAATCAATATTTTAAGGATTTTTTAAATTTTATTTAATTTTTTTAAAAGTTTTATCTAAAAATTCATCTAAATTGTAGAAGGAGTTGCCATTCAGAAATTCCTTTAATTTCTTTTTAAATACTAGTTGGCTCTCTGTCAGACTTTTGATGCTACTTGGTAAGTGACCAAAGACTTTCGTGGCAGCATAATTCACCCCTTTCTGAGCCAAAGTTAAATTTAACCTTGAATAGTGAATATCATCCTTTCTCCTAGTGTTGTAGCTATGCACACTGCTATTACTTTTGAATTGGGTCGGATTGTTAATAACAAATTTCATGAGTGAATATATATATTGTGAAGCTACAGTGAGTATCCCTAGATTCCTAAATAAATGTCTGCAGGATGCTCTTGGGTGGGCTCCGGCAATTATTCTGATTACACGCTTTTGTGCAATGAATACATTTTTACTCAATGTTTAATTGCCCCAGAATATGATCCCATATGAAAGCAGTGAATGAAAATAGGCGTAGTAAGCTAAGTTACTGAGATTTATATCACCAAATTTTGCAATGACTCTGATAGCATAAGTAGCTGAACTCAGACGTTTCAGGAGATCTTCAATATGTTTCTTCCAATTAAGTCCCTCATCAATGCAAAAACCTAAAAAATTTTAATATTCTACCTTAGCTACAGGTTTATGTTCAAAGTCTAAATTTATTAATGGTGTAATGCCATTTACTGTATGAAACTGTATATACTGGGTTTTATCAAAGTTTAATGAGAGTCCATTTGTAGAGAACCACTTAATAACTTTCTGGAAGATATCATTTACAATTTCATCAGTTAATTCCTGTTTGTCAGGTGTGATAGCTATACTTGTATTATCAGCAAAAAGTACTAGCTTAGTATCTTCGTGTATGTAGAATGGAAAGTCATTAATATATATTAAGAACAGCAAAGGACCGAAGACCGAACCTTGTGGGACCCCATTTTTGATAACTCCCCAGTTAGAAGAATTAATTGTCTCATCTACATCATGTGAACTGCTTATTTCAACATTCTGCACACTTCCAATTACGTATGATTTAAACCATTTGTGCACTGTCCCACTCATACCACAATACTTAAGCTTATCTAGAAGAATCCCATGATTTACACAATCAAAAGCCTTTGAGAGATCACAAAAAATCCCTACTGGTGATGTCCGGTTATTCAAAGCATTTAATATTTCATCAGTGAAGGTATATATAGCATTTTCAGTTGAAAAGCTTTTTTGAAAACCAAACTGACATTTAGTTAGAACTTTATTTTATACCAATATGTGAAGCAATTCGAGAATACATAACTTTTTCAAAAATTTTTGATAATGCTGTCAGAAGTGAGATGGGCGGTAGTTGTTGACATCGTATGTATCCCCTTTTTTATGCAAAGGTTTAACGAAAGGATATTTCAGCCTATCCGGGAAAATACCCTGCTTTAATGAGCTATTACAAATATGACTGAGAATCCTACTTATCTCCTGGGAACAAGTTTTTAATACCCTGCTGGAAATGCCATCAATTCCCTATGATCGTTTACTCTTGAGAGAGTTTATTATTTTCCTAATTTCTGAAGGTGAGGTGGGTGGAATTTCAATTGTATCAAATTGTGTGGGTATGGCCTCTTCCATTAATTGCCTTGCTCCTTCTAATGAACATTTAGATCCTATTTTCTCTACAACATTTAAAAAGTAATAATTAAAAATGTTTTCAACTTCTGACTTTTTGGTAATAAGGTTTTCATTTGTTTTGATGGTAATACCCTCTTGCTCTGCTCTTGGTTGCCCTTTCTCCCTTTTAATAATATTCCAAATTGTTTTAATTTTATTATCAGAGGGGCTAATCTCCTGGGGCTAATGTCCTTCCTGTCGCCACTCCATGCCCCTCCCCCCTCCCTGGTAGGAAACGTGTACCCCAAATATCTGCGAATAGTATTATATGTGGGAAAGTGTAGGGTTACAAAATGTTTGCGAATTGTGAAACTGAGGCGGGACTTGGGATCCAGCCCGGTATTAACCTACGACGATGTGGGAATTAGCCTAAAAACCACATCGAAGCTGGCCGGCACTGCGACCCCCTTCGTTAATCAGCCAGGTGGACTCGAATTGGGGCCGGTACGCCTCCCTGTCTCGGAAAGCGGTGCGTTAGACTACACGCCTATCCGAGCGGGTTAATATTTTCTCTTTGTCTTATAAAACTACATCTTTTCCGTTTTACAAGGTAAAATTTTATTTACATGTATGTGTGCGTGACGAAATTGCCATCGAAATATCTTTGAACAAGGTACACTCAGAATGAAGCCATCAGAAAGGTAATGAAGACTGACAGGCATTTAACCTTTGGAATTATATGAACTACATTTTATGCTTGGGAAAGGTCTGTCTTTTAAGGAAGAATTAGACAACTGAACTACAAAGATGTTCTACTGGTCAACAACTAAGAAAAACCTATCTGACCTTATAAAACAAATCCTGACAGTTAAAAATCCGGATTGACCAGGCAGTCTTCCTGTCATGGATACGACAGGGAAAAAGTAAATGTCGCATTATTCTGTCATTGCAGCTTGCTACAAAGTATGAGTGCACTATGAGAAAGATAAAAATGATGCATTCGATTTTGAAGCTACGACCTCAAACGTTGTGTATCAACAACTAGGGCTTCTATTTGAAAAATGCAATTATTGTTAATTAACATTACACCCTTATTAAATAGTGATAACAGTTAAGCTAATTATAAATATATATATCGCTTTGCTTTTATCTATATCTATAAATGTGAATGTCTGTTCGGTGTACGTTTATCACGTCTGAACAAGACATAAAGAGCTAAACATTCGTACAGTTACTAATGTCTACCCGGGGAAGGCTTTAGGCACGGTTTTAAGCCAATCGGATAGCCATTTATCTATACATATTAATGTGAATGTCTGTTCGTTGTACGCTTACCACGTCCGAACGACAAGATGCAGAGACTTAAATATTTGTACAGTTACTAATTTATACATGAGCGAGGTTTTAGGCGCGGTTTTATAGCGATCAGATAGATATTTAGTAATTTGTAGAGTATAACACGAAATGCGAAACGATAATTACTCTTTGAAAATTATGTTTACTCTTTGAAAATGGTTTTATTGGTTGAATTGTTGCTTGAGGGTTGATAACGATAAAATGATGGAGTATATTGGGATGTAAAGTTATCGGTGTATATAAAATTCTAAGTGTGTGTGTGATTGTGTGTGTTAATATTTCGCTCTGCAGCGAAAACCACAGAACGCAAAGTTATCGGTGTATATAAAATTCTAAGTGTGTGTGTGGTTGTGTGTGTTAATATTTCGTTCTGCAGCGAAAACCACAGAACGCAAACGAATGGTCTGTGTGTAATTGTTATCCGAAGTCTCCCGTTGTACACCATAGCAATTCCATGCCGATAGCTATAAGGAGGTGGAAGATTTGGTGGTTGAAAGTCGTCAAATTATAAAAAAAAATTCAGAATTAAGGCCAGCGATGACGTTTGCGACATTATAGCAAGGAGGTTACGTACAGCGAAACGTGATGCCACATACCATGTCTTTGGTCTATGCGTGCTACAATGTCTTCAGCTCTTTCTCTGTAAGTATGAGCATACGAATAAGGAAATATAAGAATAAATAAATAAAGCAGTAAAAAAGAAATTTCTTGTAACACATCTCTTTAAAAAATCGATTTGACGTTTCACGCATTACATCAAGTGATCGAGCTGATATTATTACAATCATTATTGTTGAATTTCGTGATTGGATTCTTTGAAACGAGTGCATTTTTAAGTGTGATTTGATCTACACTACTTACTTTCCTGAAAAAGGGTAAGTGCATAGACTTCTGCAAGCTTATAGGAATAGGTTTCAGTTTGTTTCTAAAGAAGGTATTGTATTTCATTTCATCCCTCAAAACCAGTCTCATAGCACACTATTGACAGATAGCTTATCTATCACAATCAACCTACACGCGAGCGGAGCCGAGGGTTTAAGCTAGTATCCCATAAAATTAAATTTTATCCCTCACAGATTAATTACACCAAGGTTAAGGAACAGCCGCCAGGTCCTATGATTTTTATCTGTCACTTTCCACTTCTTTCCCCTCTGGCAGTGTTGCTGATGTGAAAAATACCGAGTAGCACCGTGGTTCCGAGCTCACGATAAACTGTAGGTCCCCCTATAACTGGCTGGGTAAGTCAGTTGGAAGGTCGGAGGAAGGCAACGGCATACCACCTCCAAACAGGACCATGCCTAGTAAAGCACTGTGATGTTCAAACCAATCTTCGGATTGTTGACTGCTTTACCTTAAGGAACAGCATCGATCATCGTTATCGGAATCCCTTCTTCCTATAGTAATCCGTCCCGTCTCCTGAAAGTAACATTTACCGAGACATGAGCTGGACAACTTGAGGAAACTGTGGGGATTCGTCCTTGGCTTGAGGGCGGTAGTGCTGACCTGGCAGAACTGAGGCGAGTCCCCTCAGGGCAGCGTCCGCCGTGTCGGCCCGTGTGTGGCGCGCTCTCGGGTTACGGCGCAGCGTCGCGCAGGGCTACCAACCCCCCGGGCAGTTTGCGCCGGCGTGTCCCTCGGTCTGGACGGGCCGACAAATTTTCGGTCCTGGGCAGTTAGGAACTTGGCCCTGCGCCGCCTGCTGTTACTACGAATAGAGTTCGTTTCCGAGCGCAGTCCAACCGGCGACTTTCCGAGTTTGGCTTCGTTACGGCAGGTGCGCAATTTCCTTCGGCGACGAGTTTCTTATTAACTTCCCCCTCGAGACTTCACGTTCTAGGCTCCAGAGGCCTCTCTATTTAAGAGCACTGTTAGGTACAGAAACTTTGGTAAAAATACAGGTGCAGCAATCTGTGTTCATTCAGAATTTCAAAACTAACACTATTTAACAATACAGTTTTATTCTTGCAGACACGAAAACAGGAGTCTGCCAGTATCAATAATGCTATTTGTTTAAGAAAAAAATAGTAGCTTTACCGGTTTATAACCTCAAGGTTGATCATCAGACGGACGTTCATCTCCTTATACATTAGTAGTAATGTTCAAATGTTTCATAAGCTTCTGGGACTTAACTACGGGGTCATCAGTCCCTAAACTTACAAACTACTTATGAACTACTTACGAACTAGGACGGCACAAATATCCATGCCCGAGGGGGGATTCGAACCCCCGACCGTAGTGGCCGTGCAGACCGGGACTGGAGTGCCTTAGTCTCCTCGGCCACCGCGGCCGGCCATTAGTAGTATATACAGGGTGTTTCACTAAGTGTGTTTGCCTCTGTAACTTATAAAATAATAGGTGACGGGAAATTTTAATGCGGTAGGTCAACACAAGAAATGTTACACTTTCTGCGGAGCTATGAACATAGTTTATTATATCAATTTCCAAAGAGTTACAGCTCAAAGATATACTTTTCTAAATGGAACAATAGTTTTTTTCTATCGTGCATTGTATTCGTTGAAAACAGCTGCGTCCAAATCAATTTAAACTACATTCCTGTCACTGTTAGTTTGGGAGCTACAACTATTCAAAGATTCAGGGGCAGATACCAAACCCTGTACATAATCCATGGCTGTGTGGTGGGTGATGGATGTTATGGCGGTGGGAAGTTGATTTACATGAGATGTTCAAATTTGGGTCCATGTCCCTCAATGCATAATGCAATGCGCCGTCGAAAGGATCTGCGGACGAGATGTAACATCGCCGGTGTGACGGAGCGACATGCGTCCTCGATGCGCCGTTTTAGATCATCTGGGGATGTGGGCTCAGATATCCCCACAAAAAGCAATCTACTGGTGTTAAAACGGGCGACCTTGCGGGCCATGAATGAGGACCATGGCGCTCCAACCCCACCACACAGCCATGTATTATGTACAGCATATGGTATCTATCTGCCCCTGAAACTTTGAAGGATTGTAGCTCCCAAACTAACAGTGATAGGAATGTAGTTTAAATGGATTTGGACGCAGCTGGTTTCAACGAATCCAATGCACGATAGAAAAAACTATTGTTACACTTTAAAAAATTGTATCTTTGTGCTGTAACTCTTTGGAAAATGATACAATAAACTATGTTCATAGCTCCGCAGAAAGTGTAACATTTCTTGTGTAGACCTACCGCATTGAAATTTCCCGTCACCTATTATTTTATAAGTTACAGAGGCAAACACACTTAGTGAAACACCCTGTATATTTACATCTGTTGATGAACCTTTAGGGCCGAAACCGGTAACTGTGCAATTTTTTTTTATTGCAGAGAGTCAGCCTATTACCGTATTTACTCGGCTATAATACCCGCTTTTTCCGTTTTTTAATACCTGAAATTGGGTGAATAGGCTACTATAGGCGCAAACATAGAAAATCCAATGATTCTTTGGATTGGTTCAAGATGGACTAAATTTTTATGTGAAATGCCTGTTTCTTCTTACATGGCAGTTAGTGGCCAGCAGAAGCCACGTTCTGTTACAAGTAAATACCTGAAATACAAAAATTACGTACCACTTAATTATTTTCAGTACTAATGTACGCCATATTTATACTTCACCAAAGAATTTATAAAAGAGTAAGCATACCATTTTTTCATTTGACACCAAATCTTCACTCTCGTCCCTGCTTTTGCCATAATCAGAGCTAAATGGATCTTGGTCATTTTATAGGCGTTCTTTCCAAAGATCATCTTCTGATCCATCCAGGACACGTAAAGTGCTAGTGTTATTCAAACTCATGTGTACTATTTTAGGAGTGATCAGATTCCAAGAACGCATGAACCATTCCGAAAATATTTCCCCCAAATATCACATCAACAAATTCACTAATTTTCGAGATTTTTAAAAATTTCGTATTTTGACTTAAAATATTAAAGGTGGTACTATAGACGGTGGGGTACTACAGCCGAGTAAATGCAGTAATAGTTTATGGTTGCTGCTTTATACTTTGCAAGAATCACTGTATTTCGTACACGGCTGCAGTCTCAAAAAGTCACTTTTCGGAAAAAAAGTCATTATTATAAATTATTAGAATTCTAAACACTTAACTTCAATAAATTTGGAGAAAGCCACTAGAACACTGTAAGTGAAAAGTTATTTACCATATCTATAGAAAAAAATAACGTTAAAAGAGGCGAAGGAAATGTAATGGAGACAGTTATTGAGTACGATTCAGACGTGCTTGCAGCGTCTTCGTATTATTAAACCTGTACATGGACTAAGCAGTAAAGGAAACCAAAGATAAATTCATAAAGAGAACGAAAGGTAAAAGAGGAATACAATCTTATCGTAAATCTGAAAATGCCAGAGAAATATAAAGAAGTTGAACTTTTTGCAGAATTTAAGTGATGTTAATTTGGAGGTAGGGTAAACGATCACAAAGCAAACCCATAAATTTGGAAATATTTGTATAAGGAATCAAAACTCCTATACGAGTCCGCTATCTACAGTTTTCTCAATAAAGTCGTTTTCGTATATCTCGTCATCAGATGCAAACACACACTCGTGGAAAAAATCTATCCAGAGATGCAAAAACAAAATCTGTGAAATATATGACTATGTGTCTTAGTATCCTGTGTATGTGAAAAGATGTTGAAATATATTTCCTTAGTGACTGCCAAAATTTTACGTTTATGGATTGGCACATCAGATACATTCTTAAAATATATTGAAATCTGTATAATATTCGCTATAGAATGTCACAATAAGTTCACAATAAAACTAAGTGTACACACAAAAAATGAGAAGTATAACTATTTATCAGTAGTACAAATGACGTATGAAATAAATAAATAAAAAAGCCAGCTTTCACGAGTTTGACAGCTCATACTACAAAACATTTTCATTAAGTTAGTAGCAAAAAAGGCAAATATTGACAAATATTTACACGAACATGAGGACAATAAGTGCAGACCGTACTGTCTGCAGTTGCTGAGTTTCTGTAGGGTATACGGTGGTCTGACTACATTTACATCATAAATTGCTGTGACAAGTGTAATAAATCCTGAAATATAAAGTTACGAGTGTGTTTCTTTCAACAGGGTAGCTTGATTTAATCAGCTATCATCCAAGACATAGTTTGTTGAAATTGCATGGAACATTCAAAAGTTGATGATTTTAAATTTAATTAAGCTACATGTAGATATTGTGAACATTACCAAAAGGTGGATAAGCCGAGTGGTCTAAGGCGTCTCGCTGCAGAACACGCAGTTGCTCGCCGTGGAGGTTCTAGTCCTTCCTGGGGCATGGGTGTGTTTGTTTGTCCTTAGGTTAGTTTACGTAGGTTTAAGTAGTTTGTAAGCTACGGACTGATGACCACGCAGTTTGGTCCGATAGAATTACATTGCTTACTGCATTACCTTTTGTGGTTTTCAAGATATTAAAAACATTGTTGATTCATGAGATGCTGAAGACCACGCTCCATAATGAAACTTTGACTTGGCAGCGGCGTGTGCGCTGATATGAAACTTCCTGGCAGATTAAAATTGTGTGTTGGAACCGGGACTCGAACCTGGGACCTTTGGCTTTCCTGGGCAAGCGCACTACCGACTGTGCTATCCCGACACGACTCACGATGCCGCCCCACAACTTTACTTCCGCCAGTAGCTCGCCTCCTACTTTCCAAACTTCACAGAAGCTCTCCTGCAAAACTTGCAAGACTAGCACTGCTGGAAGAAAGGATATGGTGGAGACATGGCTTAGCCACAGCCTAAGGGATGTTTCCAGAATGAAACTTTCACTCTGCAGCGGAGTGTGCGCTGATATGAATCTTCCTGGCAGATTAAAATTGTGTGCCGGAACCGGGACCTTTGCCTTTCGCGGGCACGCGCACTACCGACTGTGCTATCCTGACACGACTCACGATGCCGCCCCACAACTTTACTTCCGCCAGTACCTCGCCTCCTACTTTCCAAACTTCACAGAAGCTCTCCTGCGAAACTTGTAAGACTAGCACTTCTGGAAGAAAGGATGTGGTGGAGACATGGCTTAGCCACAGCCTAAGGGATGATTCCAGAATGAAACTTTAACTCTGCAGCGGAGTGTGCGCTGTTATGAAACTTCCTGGCAGATTAAAATTGTGCCGGAACCGGGACTCGAACCTGGGACCTTTGCCTTTCGCGGGCAAGCGCACTACCGACTGTGCTATCCCGACACGACTCACGATGCCTCCCCACAACTTTACTTCCGCCAGTACCTCGCCTCCGCTGCAGAGTGAAAGTTTCATTCTGGAAACATCCCTTAGGCTGTGGGCTAAGCCATGTCTCCACCATATCCTTTGTTCCAGGAGTGCTAGTCTTGCAAGTTTCGCAGGAGAGCTTCTGTGAAGTTTGGAAAGTAGGAGGCGAGGTACTGGCGGAAGTAAAGTTGTGGGGCGGCATCGTGAGTCGTGTCGGGATAGCACAGTCGGTAGTGCGCTTGCCCGCGAAAGACAAACGTCCCAGGTTCGAGTCCCGGTTCCGGCATACAATTTTAATCTGCCAGAAAGTTTCACCACGCTCCATCTTTGCAGTGTAACCGTGGACGCTGATACTGTGGTGTTAGTGGAAAACAGGATAGAGGTGTGCACGCCCAGTTCTAGTAATAAGTAGGCAACAGTTAGTGTAAAGAAGGGGGGAGCTTTATGAAATAATTTCCAAAACGTGAGATGAAAGATATTTAATTTCAATATTAAAGAGCGAAATAATGTAGGTAATAAACAAGGAATCCAAATATCTCGTGTGTTGGGGGGAGGGAGGAGTCATTGGCAAGGGGGGCAGTCAGTCATTGCCCAAGGCGGAGGGTGGGCACCTCAGAGAAATATACTATATTGAGAAATATCACAAAGGTGGTTCGATGAACCCTCTGCCATGGAGTTCAATGTGGATGTAGATGTAGATGGAGATAAAATTCCTTAATGTTCGAATACAGCATTAGTAGTGTGCTGCTTGACAGAGTCGCGTCAATTAACTACCTAGGCGTAACGCTGCACAGCGACATGAAATGGGCCGAGCGTATAAGGACAGTAGTGGGTAAGGAAAAGGTCGACTTTGGTTTACTGGGAGAATTTCGGGAAGGTGAGATACGTCTGGAAATGAGACGACATATAAAACGGTTGTACGACCTGGTCTTGAGTATTGGTCAAGTGTTTGGGATCCCCACCAGATCAGTTTAAAGGAGGACATAAAGGCAGTTCAGAGGCAGTCGGCGAGGTTTGTAACTGGTAGTTTTGAACAATGCGCGAGTGTTACCGTAATGTTTCGGGAACTCAAATGGAAGTCGCCGGAGGGGAGACGACGTTCTTTTCGAGAAGCATTGTTGAATAAATTTAGAAGACCAGGATTTGAGGTGGACCATAGAACGATTCTACTGCCGCCAAACTACATTCGCGCAAAGACCACAAAGATAAGAGACATTAGGACTCGTACGGATGCGTACAAGTATTTTTCCCTTCTTCTACATGGGAGTGGAACAGGAAAGGAAATAACTAGAAGTGGTACCGAGTACTCTCCGCCACGCACCTTTGAGTGGTTTGCGGAGTTGTGTTGACGCTCCTGGACTGACTAACTCTCTTTTATATATACATGTAGCGTCTATTTCGAAAGAACAGACGTCACTTCTGATCATGTAGTTGTTATTCTTTCATATTCACAGAATATATGACATCACCTGCGCATGGGCAAAGCTAAAAATGTGTACACGGCCATGATTCGAACACGAGTCTCCCGCCTTCTAGCACCACCACCTAGAGTGAAGGCCGCGAAGCTCTCGCGTGACGTCAGACAGAGTAGGTTTCGCGCGCATAGCTGACTGGCTCGCTGCTTCGCCATGGTGGGCCGTGCCCCAGCGGCTACTCAGTAAGCTATCTGCGCGCAACCTACTCTGCCTGACGTCATACGAGACGTTGCTTCTAGGCAGTTGCGCTGACCACTACACCACTGGGGACGCAGTGATCATCTCACCTGCAAGGACTACCTAAGCATACCTTCCGTCAGACACTTTTCTCTGCTGCCTATGTGGCAGTTCTCCGCCGAAAGAACCATTCCGTCACTCCGAAGATCATAATTTGTCCACTTTCTTTATCACTCAGTTTGCTACAAGAAGCACGAGTGTGCTGCCATGGCATGATGTATTTCTGCTTCACACGTTGATATCACATTTAGCCCTATGAATGTAAACCCTATTAACGTGTCCAGCCAGATGGCTCTGTGGCAGATATGTCACTAGGCTACCTACTGGCGGTTGACGAAACCATAATCTGTACAACTGCTATCCTCCAGGTGGCATCTGCCGATTTCATATCAGAAGAGATGTCGCGATTCCATGTTACTATTTTTTCCGGCAGTGTAGATGCTTGATAACGGCAGTATCAGAGACAGGGATTAGTGATCATAATGTCACAATAGAGAGGTTGGTAACTAAAGTTAGTAAACTCAAGAAGGAATCTATTCAAAATTGGTAAGCCACAACTGGATTAGGATGTCGCATAGTTAGGTATTACTTTTGTTTAATTCTTAACCTTTGAGTGTCTTTGTGTGCTGTATAGTTCAATTCTTAAACTACTTGCGTATTACTTTCGGCTCTTTTACTTCAGTCAGTAAAAATAGAACTTTTATGAAATAATTTTGTTGTGGTTGTCTGTCGCTTTGACTGTTGAAACCTATTTTTATCAGAACGGGTTGGACGTATCAAATTGAAGTTTGTCATATTCTAATGTCTACTGTGTCTTGGTGATGTAAAATATTTAAATTTATCTGTAAATACAATCAAATTATACGGCCATTTATGTCACAATTGTTTTTTTTTTAGTAGTAAACTAACTCTGGAAAACTTGCTGGATATTTCTTGTTGATCTAGAATACTAAAATTCGGCTAGTACAGCAGTTTCACAGTATCTGTAAGGAACTAAAACTATCATAATATTGTTAATTTGTAATTATTTCAGACTACACTTTTTCGCCATGACTGACGTACATTACGACACAGTAGCGCACTTTGTCCATTCCACGTATGTGTGAAACTGTATTGACCGTCTGATCGCACACCTTATTAGAGGGCAACGAGAATGACTTTTTCACTGTTATGGCAGTCCCATGCTGCCTTGCTGTATGCAAACTCCATGTAGACCTCAAAGAGCAGAGACAAGAAATTATCGTGCTGTATTACACCCAGATTACAATTGTAATCAATATCCGAATAAAATACGTCACCTTGCGTGTATTGTGTATGAAATCTGACCTGATCCCCTAATGCCGCGGTGGAGGGGCCGAGGCACCTGGCTGTGGAGCTCGCCGCTGTTCGCCGTTGGAGGTTCGAGTCGTCCCTCGGACATGGGTGTATTTTTTTCCTTAATATAAGTTGGTTAAAGTAGTTCTTAAACCTAGGGACTAACGACCAGAGTAGTAAAGTGCCACAGATTTGCTAACATTTTGATCTCCTAATTGTTTGGGACAGTGTATCCTTCCAAGTATATGCATTTCCATCACGAGGACAATTTCACTTCGGAAAACTTTTCAGATGAATTACCGAAGTTCAGGCAAGGACCATGCCCGTGCACTGCTCTTTTCTACCTTGGTTACGCGACGATACCGTCATCTGCATCTGTGGATATCGCTATTCCATTATTTTCTTGAAATAAATCGCAATTTTTGATCAGTTATGGCTTCCCTGCACTAGGTTTAGATGGAATATCAAAATGCGGCGAATGAAAGTTTGTGCCCAGCCGGGATTCGAACTCGGGATCTCCTGCTTAGTAGGCAGACGCGTTGACCACTCCGCCACCGAGGACACAGTGCCCAACTCGACTGCAGAGGACTATTCACTGCACGTCTCCCGCCACACCCGAATCTCCATTCGCCACGCTGTCTCTTTCCTATACCACTGCCTGGCGGGTGGGCGTGGGACGTGCAGGAAAGAGTCCTCTGCAGTCGGACTGGTCGCTGTGTCCTCGGTCAACGCGGAATGGTCAACGCGTCTGCCTAGTAAACAGGAGATTACGGGTTCGAATCCCGGCCGGGCACAAAGTTTCATTCGCGCGCAATGGTATTCCATCTAAACCTAGTTCAGTGAAGCCATAACTGATGGCAAATTGCGATTTATTTCATTCATTGAACGCTGTAACGTCGTCAGGAATATACAACTGCATTACTTTCTTGTTCCATCGGCGTGATATAACCTGTTTTAAAAATACGGTTTGCAGTTTTACACTCATTTACAACTGTGTCCAATACCTCACCCTTGCGTTGAAATAATTCAAATTCAAATGTTCAAATGTTTGTAAATCTATCGGACCAAACTGCGTGGTCATTAGTCCGTAGCTTACAAACTACTTACACCTAGGTAAACTAACTTAAGGACAAACACACACACACATGCCACAGGGAGGACTCGAACCTCCACACGGCGAGCAACCGCGCGCTTCGCAGCGAGGCGCTTTAGACCGCTCGGTTACTCCACCGCGGCGAAATAATTCAGGAGCTGGGATTGCAACCACTGTTTCCTGCTTATAGGAAGCACTATTTTACAAGCCCACGAGGGAAAGGTGAAACCGGCAAAGCAGGAATCTTGAACCTTAGCAATGAAAAGAGCGTTTCCAATAAACAAGGCGCAACCCTCGGGCGAAGAGCCAACAAATTCCTTTCCTCTGCTCTCTGCTCTCTGTTTATCTCTCTTTCTTTCTTCCTCTCTTACTGGTCTATGCCCCACCCCTCGCTACCTCCCTATTTCTCACCTACACCAAACCACACTCCCGAGGCGCAAACATATCTTCGAAGCACGAACAAGTGCCAAGTGCAGGTATCAGATAGCAAAAAGAGAGGACCTAGATACGGCGTATATTGTATGCGCGGAGGCCGGAGGTGCTCGCTGGAAGGTGATGCCACGGCTTTCACCTTTTCCCGCCTGATGGTGCATCGCCCGCAATCCGGGCGTGACGGCTGGCGTAGCGCGGTAGAGAGTGCGCTCTCTTGTGGCGAAGAGCGGCCGCTGGGGGGCTGCGCACAAAATTGGATTCCTCGGTGGGCCGGCCACGGCCAGCCACAGGAGGGGGGGGGGGGAGTAGGTGGGCTACTGCGTCACCGGCACCCACGTGTCGCTCCTGTTGCCACGGTCACACAGAATAGCAGCACCTGTGCCATTTCATTACATTACGCTGAGCACATGCTGACCCAAGTTTAATACTCGACATTTTTATTGAAACTAAATCGATCTCAAAATTACCTCAAAGAGGTCACTGTGGACTAGAACAAAGAGAAGATGAAACCAAGTCATTGGACTTGTAAGTCTACATCTGCATCTACTTGGGATACTCTACAAATCACATTTAAGTGCCTGGCAGAGAGTTCATCGAACCACCTTTATACTATTTATCTGCCATTCCATTCTCGAATAGCGCGGGAAGAAACAACACCTGAATCTCTCCGTTCGTGCTTTCATTTCTCGTATTTCATGCTGATGATCTTTTCTACCTATATAAGTGGGAGTCAATAATATATTTTCGCATTCGGAGGAGAATTTTAGCTATTGGATTTTCGTAAGTAGGCCACCTCGCAGCGATAAGCGCCGTTGTTGTAATGATTCCCATCCCAGATCCTGTATCATTTTCGTAACGCTGCCTCCCCTGTATCGTGACAATACAAAACGAGCTGCCCTTCTTTGGAGTCTTTCGATGTCCTCCGTCAAACCCACCTGATAAGGACCCCACACTGGGCAGCAAATCTCCAAAAAGGACGGACAAGAGTTGTGTATGCAAGTTTCTTTAGTAGTTCTGTTACATCTTATAAGGGTTCTGCCAATAAAACGCAGTCTCTGGTTCGTCTTTCCCACGACATTATCCACGTGCTCTTTCCAGTTTAAATCTGAAGAAATAGTAATTCCTAGATATTTTGTGGAGTTTACGGCCTTCACGTTTGATTGATTTATCTTGTAAACAAAGTTTAAAAGATTTCTTTTCGTACTCAAGTGGACTACTTCACACTTCCCATTATTTAGAGTCAATTGCCAATTTTTACACCATAGTGATATCTTATTTACATCGTTCTGAGGTTGGTTTTGATCTTCAGATGATTTTACTATACGATAAATGACGGCGTCATCTGCAAACAACGTAAGAGAGCTACTTAGATTTTCTCCCAAATCGTTTATGTAAATAAGGAACAGCAGAGGACCAATGACACTACCCTGTGGAACGCCCGATGCCTTACCATCGATTACTACGTACTGTGTCCTCTCTGACAGGAAATCGCCTATCCGTCGTAAATTTGATTAAAAGTAAGTATGAGGCTTGCAACTCATACCTAAGAAACATATTAATAACTACAACATGTTTGCTTTTCTGGACGCCGTTTTCATTAACCAAAACTTCCGGGCTACGATTCAGTGCTCCATCTGTAAAACTTCCTTTTCCCGACGTCTCGTGGCCTACTGCGGGCAACAAGCTCAATGGAACAATATCGAGTGACCAAGTGGCTCGGGAAATTTTTTTTCTGTTACATAGTGCTGCCCACCGAGTTTTCGAGGCTAATATTTCTTTTCTGATTCGAAAAACACGAAATTATTTTTTGATATAGATACATAATTTCGGAAAATAGCGAAAAAAATACAACTATGTATGGTGGATGGTACAGTAGTTCCCAGTCCCATCGACCGAACAGAGCAGCCACAGCTTGCGTTATATGCACGAGCGCACTGCCGTGCAAAATGATGGGTGGGTTGAGCAGGTGATGCTCGAAAATGAACACTAATTTCGCGCAATTTGTTCATGAACCCAGAAGAATATTACATGGTTGTCAAAACATACTTGAACTTTACGCAAAATATAATCGTGAGCTAACAACGACCATCATAACAGAGGGATTAGAGAATTCAGGGTTGTCGTAGAGAGAGAGAGAGAGAGAGAGAGAGAGAGAGAGAGAGAGAGAATCGGAAATTCAAAATTCACCAAAAATACGTAGTGTAAGTAAAGGTTCGAGATCAAAGAAAAGCGAAAAAAGGGAACTGAGTTTTTAGCTCCTGACCTGGGCTGTCGTTTCGGGAGATGCAATTCCGTGTTTGGGAAAAAGAGAGAGTAATTTGTATGATTGGGCAGTGGTGCATTGGATCCAGGTTGCCCAACGCTGAGGGTGATACCGAACCGTGTGCCAGACTACCATAATCGAGGTGGGACTGTATCAGCGCTTCGTAGAGGCGCAGGAGGATGTTGAGATCTGCGCCCCAGCTGCTATTACTTATGCAGCGGTGAGTTAGGTGATGTAAGCACTTGCGCTTAACCTGACGGAGATGGGGAAGCCAAGCCAACTGGGCATCGAAAACCAGACCTAAAAGAGCGGTGTCTCCTGGCAAGCTCCCTACCAGCCTACTCTTAAGACGTTGTAGAGAGCTTACAAATAAAAGTTGTAATGTCTTCACCTAGACTACAAATTCCTCTCCACAATGAATGTGCATTATTTCATATATAAATGCAATTTAAACTGTAACATTGACATTGTTATAAAATATACTTCACACGCATGAACATAAACTTCACAAAGATATCAAATTAGTGTGTGCCACTAACAAGAAATAATCGGCGTAACAGCCTCATTCAAAAGAAGAAACCTCCGCCGGTCAGCTCGACCGCACTCGCCAACGTCTGGACTGCCACTCTAATGACTACTGAGCTCCACTGCTCCACTGTTGCTGCTGCATACCAACGATATTATAATCATAAGTCTGCATAGCAAAGACATTACCCTATCTATATACAATGATATCTTACATCCTCTACAGCCAGGAGTTCATAATCAAGGTGAAGTTCTGGTTGTGGGTGAGCTGCACGATGTCGACAGAAGTGCACGACGCAACTCTTTGTAGTTGGAAACTGGAAGCTCTTCATACGAGAGAAATGCAGGAAAGGTAGAGGAAGAACAGTTAACGTTTATTTCGTGGCAATTAATGGTTTATCAAGGCTATGTGAATTTTATGTTTATACCAAAACACAAGCTTTATGTCAATCACATATTAGCTCTGAATAAATACCACTGACACTGATTTGAGTTTAGAGTTGAGAATTGATTTACATAAGCTAAAATAATGCAGATGTGAAGTTTGATACAACCATAATGTAAAGAAGCATTTGAAACATTTAAACTATATTAATTTAAATAAAACAAGTGACAGAATAGAAATTTGTAACCGAAAATGCTACAAAGGAAAGTAGCAGGACAGCTACTGAATTGTGTGGACGCAACGGTGAATGAGGTGAAGAGTTTTAAAAGAAAAGGGGGGGGGGGGTGAGAGGAAGACTGAGAAAAGGAGTCGGTAGAACAGTTATAACAAAATTATGATTAACGGCGAGAAACATGTTAAATAGCTGCTATTTAGTAAGGTTGTAAAATAAAACTGTGTTTGGTCAGTACAGGATTCTTTGATTGGTTGATAACTGCCTTCGATTCAGTACTTAATAATATGTCTTTGATGGCGCATGAAGTAAAACCAATTTCCTCTTACAATCCAATTTGGGTTGGCGGAAGAAGCCTCCGGGCCAAGTCTGGGACTTTATTCTCGCTGAGAAGTTTGAAGTTGTTTGGCGCCCCCGCCTTCAAAGTTTCCGGTCCTTACACTGAACCAGTGACCGATCGACCGGCTATGACAGCGGCCGCAGGCCATAATTTTTGTTTTTCTTTTTGGCAGTATGAGACCAGCTCCAAACTACAAGGTCTTAATTGTAGTGAAACTATCGGCTGTCGCCTGCGTTTTGGTCCTAGTATTGCACATAGGATTAGATGCCCAAGAATAAACAATAAATACTAAACAGAGAAAGAACAGATAACTAGTGAACCTTCCACAGATCCCAAATGAAATTGCCATTGTGAATGTGTAAGCGGTAAAATAATGAGACATAATAAAATAAAATAAGGTATTAACCATATATACATTTAAAAGGACATAAAACTTGATATCAGACAATAAATATACAACACCCATAAGTGCATTATGATAATTTTTAGGCTATTGCAACCTTGCATCATTGCGTAAAACTAAAATAAAATGACTGTAACATTATTTATTTACAATGAGCGCCTTACTGCACAAGACTTGCCAGAAATCATATGGTACACGACATTTACTTTATATGTTATTATAAATAAACTACACGCTTGAGGCGGTTCTGTTAAGAAATTTGTGAATGGAGACGAAGACGTTGTCCACTAATAAATCCTTTAGATTCTTCTCAAACTAAACGTTATTACGAGTTAAGCTTTTATTGCTCCTGGTATGTTACTGAAATTGTATCCTGCCGAATAGTGGAGACCTTTCTGGATCAAAGTAAGTGACTTTAAATCTGTGTGAGTCACTTACTTTGATCCAATATTATAAATTAAGACGACAAGCTACAGCAAATGTATGTCACAGGTGTACGTCATAAGGTACATATATTTAAAAACAGACGTCATGTTTGAAGCAAAAATCATCACTAAGCAAACCGCTTACATTGTTTGGAGCATTGTTCTTCTTATTGGTTGGATGTGTGCCACCACGGCTTGCGAATTTGTGCTCTTACAGCAGACATGAATGGTTTGTTGGTTATGTTATAATCCCGCTCTTCCTTTCTAGTTTTTATTCTCTAGTACTGTGAAGTTAGTCCTTATTGTCTTAGAATTTAACCTGTCATTCTCTTCCTCCTTCCTGTCATTGCTTTTCACAAGTTTCTCTCCTTGCCTATTATGAGAATCTTCTCATTTCTTCACCAAATATTCAACATACTTCTATCAGGGTGAAAAACGCTCCTATCAGAACACAACAAAAGGTGAACATATCCCGGTCAGAGTCTAAGATTTAGAAGAGGAGAACTAGCTTCTGAACTTAACTGGAAACTTCAAAATCATTAAAAAATTAGTGCACTTAACATACAGTGAACGAAACGATAGTTAAATGGTAAAATACTACCAACTCTTAAGTCTATCACTGGACGTCCAACGAGTCTCAGCATGTTATAAATTTGAATGGAATTCAATTTCATTTACGTGCTTTCGAACAAAGTGTAGACCAATTATAGCAAGTTTAAAGGTTAGGAGTGAAGCGCTTCCAAAGCATCCAAGGAAAACAAATTTTTACACGTAATATCCAAACAAAAACCGTAAGGTACACATACAAATAGTGCCAATGATGGAAATGTTGAAATGTTTGTAGAGCTTATGGGACTTATCTACGGGGTCATCAGTCACTAAAATCACAAACTACCTATGAACTAGCTAAAACTAAGGACGGCACAAATATCCATGCCCGAGGGGGGATTCGAACCCCCGACCGTAGTAGCCGGGCAGACCGTTACTGGCGCGCCGCAGACCCCTCGGCCTCTGGGCCGGCGCCAATGATGGAGCATGAATTTCAGCCCAATCGACATCTGTTAAAAAGGAATTAATCGCTTCGCGTTATTTGTCTGGGCACCAGCTCCGGCTCTTCTCTCAATCTTTGCTTGTATTCTGCAACAAGATCACAGTAAGACAGACTCTAAAACTCGGTGCTAGTCCGAGATAAACCAGAAATATTTCACCCCATGATTGTACCTCAAATAGGAACCAACCACCAAGAACCTCGAAATCGCCAGTCCTCCCTCGACCTTTTCAATCATAATTATTACATAGCTTTAGTCTGTAATATTTGAATGTAAGGCTTGAAGTGGGGTCAGCTGGGGGCTTCTGCTATAATAGTATGGAAATGAGTATTAATTTACTAAACTGCATGAGTATTGTGTGCGTGTCCTTGAAATGGGTTATGTACGACCTATAAATAAATGAAAGAATTTTTCACTAATATGTCATCTTTCAGAAATCTAAGAGTAAGTATCTTTCTCAAAGTGTTTCATATTACGTGTTATTTTCTTCAAATCAATAATGATCTTGCAGTACAGACTTTTTAAAGTAGTCTATGCCCTTCCTCTACATACAAAATTTTATAAAAATGGCTTCAGCGGTTTAGTTGTAAAGTCGTAACAGCCAGAGTTAATTTCAGTTTATAATATTAGTATACATACATCACAAATATTTGGAAATATATAGTCTACGTCCCTTAGAATTTTCATTACAATTTCAAGTAAGAACTGAAGTAAATCAGACAATAAAGTTCCAGGGTATAGTAAGAACGTTTCCTTTCTATATTAGATACATATCTTAATTTACTATATATATGAGAAAATCATAGCTATGTCCGTCTGAATTTCCATTAAAATGTAATAATTTCTTGTAAACGTTTCTCATTCATGTGTTACACATTTATATATTGTGTGTATTGAAAAATACATAGGCCGTGTCTGTCCAAATGTTCATCAGAGTATCGTGTAAAAATCTTACAGTAAATCCATCAAGTACTTTTTGTGATTTTTGGTAAAACATTGAACAATAACATCTCTTTATATAGTGGTATAAATGTATAACGTAGTCATTCAGGTGTGGTTAAAATGAGATACGCTCAGTACTGTACAAATCAATCATAAAAGTTTAAAAATCACTTAAAAGAAGAGTCTAGATGAGTGAGGCCAAGAATTGGCCGACGGGGCAGACGCCAGGCTTCTGGCAGCGTGACCAAATAAGGGCGCGATATGAAGCCAGCCTTACTGGACGGAGAGTTACGGCAGTCAGCCGTCGGGAGCCAACGAAGGCGATCATGTTAAGCAGTTGGCTCTTAAGATGTTATGTTAAGTATACTTAGATAAGTGTTTCTGCATGACAAGTAACAATAACTGAAATAAACCTATCGAAGTACAAATATGAGCTCTTTACTGCAGGGTGAAATGGTATGAAGTACCCAGTCAAAATTAAAGCCCCATCTACCGATTCTAATAGAGCCACCGACACGCGCATCCGCTGTAGCTATTGATGCAAAAAATTAGTGGCTTTAAGATAATATTGCGAAACATGAAGGATTTACACATCTCGCGTGTACAATGCTGTGTGACATCAGAGACTGAGGGACGCTCAGAGAGTGTTTCCAGCCCTACCCTACAGACCTATTTTTATGAAAATATAGATTTTCCGCCATTTTACATTGGTTCTATTTATCGCAAGTGTCGCATACATTACCAAGCGCATCGTTATAACTCACTCACTGCCTCTCTATCTTGTAACTTTATCTATACCAGTGCAAAAGCGAATAGATCCTCAGCTGTGTATCCCATTCCAATGTATATTATTATTTTCGAGAATGTGGGTATATGGGCTGTTAAGCTTTGCCGTAGTTCTCGAACTCACCTGCCCTTGCTGTCTTGGAACAGTGTAGATAATATATTCCATGAAGTCCGATGGACCCCTTTCTCTTCCACATCAACGTTTATTTCTTCTTCTGGTCCAACTGCATTCATGGTGGAGGTGGATCAAGAGGCTACAGCTTTATAACATATGTCTAAAAAGCACACCATCAGTTGTAAGACCATATTTTATTATTTACTGCAAGAAAGTCTTTCTTCGTCTGTAATCAGTCCCTCCCGGGCCCAGACTTTCAAACCATGAGGACGAGCACCGTACAACACTTAATTCACCAGACATGACGTCATAATCAATGAGATGTGTGAAAAATTGCCGAAACCACTAGACAGATTTCAACCAAATATGGGACACATATTTCTTGCCGCGAGATAACAATTGCTGCAGAGATAAGAACCACAACAACACATGGTTCAGGAGATATAACGTCAGAAACAATCGGAGTTGCTAAGGCGACGAGACTTTGTTTATAATCTGTGTGAGGATGGGAGTATTTAACGGCTTGCAACAAAGTTTGAACATAATTTCAAACTCTTATTACACTTTCTCTCCCCTGATAACCACAGCAAAATGTGAAAGGAAGAAAGTTTCTTGCCTGTTACTTTTCCGCTGTTAATGGAACAAAACTACAGCATTCGCAATGACGTTACATTTTATAATTTCTACACCACAAATTGTATTCACAGAAAATTTTACTGACTGTATACACAAATACAGCTGAATGTAACTTCGAAGTTGTATCAGAGGACGACATGTAGTTCATAATATAGTAATAATCATGAAAAACAGCCCCATTATGCATCAAGTTCAAGGGTTCAGTTGAAAGCAATTCTATAGAGATACAAGAAAAGCAAGAGAATGCAAAAGTGTAAATCTAACCAATAGCCACAATTTCCGACAGATCTACCTTTTAATGTAAATAGACTGCAGTTTCCAGTGAGACTTGCATTTTCTACTACGATTAATAAATGAAAAAGCAACATATTAAATACTGCAAGTGTATTTGACATCTTCATGTTTCTCAGAAGGAAAACTTTCTTTTTCTCAAGGATGGGGCCACCAAAGAGTTTATTCATCCTAGTTTCTGGGCGAGTAACGATAAGTATTGTTTAAAGTATAGTTTTGAGTCAAATGAATGTATGAATTCTTGTATTTTGATGAGTAACAGTCTTTGTTTGGATACTGCATTTATAATTTTGTACATTATGTAAGACAGTCTTTTTATGTATTCTTCGAGAAATATGTTTTTAGAAAAATGGGTTGGACAGAAAGAGAAGGGATAGGAGAAGTACTAAATCAGGGCTTGAATAAGTAATCACTCAGTGGGCAATGCCACGTCATTGTCGATTTGCCGGCCTGTCAGTATGATTCAAAAGATTAGTCAGAAGTTGACGGCAAAGGTCTCGGTTTGTAGGTGCTAACATGGCTGCTTTTCATTGACAGCTGCGTTCTTCGCATTTAAAATATATTTTGTAACTGAGATTATGGTTATTATTACCTATGAAGTTTGCGTTTAACATTCCCATATAATTTTTTCGCCTCTCTCCTTCCTGCTTGTGATGTAGGAACATAAACCCGAACTAATGGTACTGGCGTTGGTTTGCTATCGGTTCTGACGAGAATAAACCTAACACTGACATGTTCCCAGTATCTCATTCCCGGCCTTACATTCCCATTCCACCACCTGGTACTTGAAAATGAACTAGTGGTGATTAATAAATTAATACAGTCATCGTAGCTACCATAAATTTTTATTATGAAAAACTCTCTCGATGAAATCGCAACAAGAGTCCGACGGGGAGATGGACTCTCCTCATTTGTGTTCAAATGGGTACTGCAAATGAAATAAAGTGTTTGAACTTGCTGAAACCTGCAAGCGCTGAGACCAAGAAATGGATGGAAATAGAATTCAGTGGGTGTATATGACGCAGCCATAACGAAAGTTATTTTTGAAACTGTAATCTGAAGAAATTAATGTTCAGAGAAGTAGCAGAAGAAATCTACCTATAACTGCAGTACAATGCAAATAGAGACATTGTAAAGTTCTAATTCCCAAAACTATATAGGTCAAACTGGAAGACTTTTCAGTATTCGATATCAAGGACATGTTCGAAATAGTGACAGCAAACACCAGCAATTGGAGAGAGTACAACACATAGCAGAAGGTATAGAGCAGGCCAGGGAAATTTTGCATATCACGCAAAAGAGAGCAATAATAAATATTTTTGAAGAAGTTGTGATTTATTTACACACGCAAGTTTTCCCTGAACAAATTTTAAGTTAACAAATCGAAATGAAGCACAAGGCACAAACGTTACGTTTCTACTCAGCACAAATAAAGTGTTGTGGTTGTACTAGTCTGAGACGATTATATAAACAAACGGTAAAGTCCACCTTTAAAATGAAAAGTGCCTAAACACTATCTAGACTCTTCTTTTAAGTGATTTTTAAACTTTTATGATTGATGTGTACAGTAATCAGCGTATCTCATTTTAACCAGACCTGAATGACTACGTTATACATTTATACCACTATATAAAGAGATATTATTGTTCAATGTTTTACCAAAAATCACAAAAAGTACTTGATGGATTTACTGTAAGATTTTTACACGATACTCTGATGAACATTCGGACAGACACGGCCTATGTATTTTTCAATACACACAATATATAAATGTGTAACACATGAATGAGAAACGTTTACAAGAAATTGTTACATTTTAATGGAAATTCAGACGGACATAGCTATGTATTTTCTCATATATATATATATATATATATATATATATATATATATATATATATATATATATATATATATATATATATATATAGAGTAAATGAAGATATGTATCTAATATAGGAAGGAAACGTTCTTACTATATCCTGGAACTTTATTGACTGGTTTACTTCAGTTCTTACTTGAAATTCTAATGAAAATTCTAAGGGACGTAAACTATATATTTCCAAATATTTGTGATGTATGTATACTAACATTATAAATGTGAAATTAACTCTGGCTGTTACGACTTTACAACTAAACCGCTGAAGCATTTTTTATAAAATTTTGTATGTAGAGGAAGGGCATAGGAAACTTTAAAAAGTCTGTATTGCAAGATCATTATTGATTTGAAGAAAATAACACGTAATATGAAACAATAACTACACTTTGAGAAAGATACTTACTCTTATATTTCTGAAAGTTGACATATTAGTGAAATTTTTTAAAATTTATTTATAGGTTGTACATAACCCATTTCAAGGTCACGCACACAATACTCATGCAGTTTAGGAATTTAATACTCGTTTCCATACTATTATAGTGCTCATTACAGTCTAACGTATGTAGCGGTGACACTGACGGCAGTGAAACCTGTTACTGACGTTAGCGGCTATAGAAAAGAGAAAGTCAGCCGTAACAGAATTGTTTGTTCTTAATTACAGTTTTACTTAAATAAACAGTACTTGTTACATTATTCGTTCAAAGAATTAGTACACTGCTGGCCATTAAAATTGCTACATTAAGAAGAAATGCAGATGATAAACGGGTATTAATTTGACAAATATATTATACTAGAACTGACTTGTGATTACATTTTCACGCAGTTTGGGTGCACAGATGCTGAGAAATCAGTACCCTGAACAAATACCTGTGGCCGTAATAACGGCCTTGATAGCATTGAGTCAAACAGAGCTTGGATGGCGTGTACAGATACAGATGCCCATGCAGCTTCAACACGATACTGCATTTCATCAAGAGTAGTGACTGGCGTATTGTGACGAGCTAGTTGCTCGGCCAACATTGACCGGACATATTAAATTGGTGAGAGATGTGGAGAATGTGCTTACCATGGCACCCATCGAACATTTTCCGTATCAAAAAAAGCCCATACAGGACCTGCAAGATGCGGTCGTGCATTATCCTGCTGAAATGTATAGTTTCGCAGGGATCGAATTAAATATAGAGCCAGGGGTTGTAACACATCTGAAATGTAACGGCAACTGTTAAAACTGCGAACAAGAGGTGCCTGAGAAGTGTAATCAATGGCACCCCATACAATCACGCAGGTTGATACTCCAGTATGACGATGTCGAATACACGCTTACAATGTGAGTTTACCGCGATGTCGCCAAACACGTATGCGACCATCATGATGCTGTAAACCTGGATTCATCAAAAAAAAAAAAATAAATAAAAATAAAAAAAATGAAGTTTTGCCATTCGTGCACCAAGGTTCGTCGTTGCGTACACCATCGCAGGCGCTCCTGTCTGTGATGCAGCGTCAAGGGTAACCCCTGTCATGGTCTCCGAGCTGATATGCCATGCTGCTGCAAATGTCATTGAACTGATCGTGCAGATTGTTGTTATCTAGAAAACGTCCCCATCTGTTGACTCACGGATCGAGGCGTGGCTGCACGATGCGTTACAGCCATGCGGATAAGTTGCCTGTCACCTCGACCGCTAGTGATGCGAGGCCGTTGGGATCCATCACGGCGTTCCGTATTGCCCTCCTGAACCCAGCGATTCGATATTCTGCTAACTTTCATTGGATCGAAACCAACGCGAGCAGCAATGTCGCGATACGATAAACCGCAATAGCGATAGCTTTACAAAAGTCGGAAACGTGATGGTACGTATTTCTCCTCCTTACACGAGGCAACAGAACAACGTTTCACCAGGCAACGCCGGTCAACTGCTATTTGTGTATGAGAAATCGGTTGGAAACTTTCCTCATGTCAGCACGTTGTAGGTGTCGCCACAGGCGCCAACCTTGTGTGAATGCTCATCGTTATGGTGTAGCAATTTTAATGGCCAGGAGTGTAAATGACAAAAAGGCAACAGTGACAGCGAAAGTGTAAAAAAAATAGGTAAAGGACATCAGCTGCAACATATTCATACAACATACTTTCAAATACGAGGGTTAGAACTTAAATAGTGGCAACAATTTATTCACAACCGATAAAAAGGCGTTACATGGTTGCAGCTGTTATTGTCCTTCGAAGTAGTCACCAGCTTTGTGTAGAATCCTTTGCCAGAGATGTGGAAGGTGTAGTAAACCGTTAGCAAAACCTATCCTGTAGATGGTGCGAATGTAGCGTTTTACTGCCTGTCGAATCTTTAGAAGAGTTCTGAAGCGAATGCCACGAAGTGGTTCCTTGATCTTCGGAATCAAATTAAAGGCAAATGGACTTAACTCCGGGCTGTATGGTTGATGGTACAGTACTTCCCAGTCCCATCGATCGAACAGAGCAGCCACAGCTTGCGCTGTATGCACCGACGCATTGTCGTGCAAAATGATGGGTGGGTTGCGCTGTAAGTGTTGCCGCTTCTTTCGCAAATCTGGTCAGAGGTGATGATCCAAAAACGAACAGTAATACTGTGCATTGACGGTCGGATGGAGAAACGTAATGCGTTAGGATAACACCATCACAGTCGTACACGTTAGACGGCTCGCTCACAAGTTACTGTTTTCCTCACTTGTACGTACGCCGGGGACGTAGGAAGGGCGAGTCCATTTCCTCGGAGATGAGGTAGGTGTGTCAAAAATATGTGCTACCAGCGACAATAGTAGATTCCATTGCAAGTGTCTCCATAGCAGTGTCGTCACTATTTAAGTTCCAACCCTCGTATATATGTAAAATGCTGTCGGCTCCAGTGAAAGAAGTTGATTATAAAAAAGTATTCATGCATTAGAAGTATGTATGTATTGCTCATTTTGTGTACCCTTATCAGTGGGGTATTCGGGGTCGTGGTGTGTGTGTGCGGGGGGGGGGGGGGCTGAGGTCAACCACCGGGCAGCCGCAACCCCCCCCCCCCCCTGGATACGCCACTAGGCGTTATTATCATAGCCACCTCTCGACAGATAGCAATATAGCATCGTGTCTAATGATTTGCTCTTTTTAAACTTATCTCCAGATTTTTCAAAATTATACTACTTTTTCTGTTTAAGACTAATCTATTTAAAATTTTCTCTTGAGGCGAATGGGTAGCAATAATCGCAGAATTTGTTTATTTTTGGTTGGGAAACATTTTTCTTCTTTTTTTTTAACTTATCACGTCTGTATGGGTGTGCGGTTTTCTGTTCAGCTGCACTTTTCCTGACCTATTTGATACGTTAAATTATTTAGGTATTATATGTTTCATTCATTTCAGCTACTGTACTTTATAGGTAGGAGAAGTTAACAGCCACCAGTAGCAAGGTTTCAGATTGATTTACAACCGGTTTCCAGCAGTTATTGCCGTTCTTCAGGTATCTGTGCAGAAAACAGAATGCTCTATGCAAACCTGTAGGGCACAATTTATGTAAGTACCTAAAAATTCATAGTTTATATGAACTTAATACTTTGTACAGTTCCTTATTTTATCAATATGCATCAGAATAGCGTATTAATATTTCACATTTTGTCTTCGTAAAAACTATGTATACAATGTACTTCTTGCCCCTTTAATCCTGTGATTTTACTGCGAATTTTATGTAATTTTTGTATTTGTATATTATTCTTAACTGTTTCCTGTACAGATACCTGAAGAAGGACAAAATTGCTCGACACCGGTTGTAAATATATCTGCAACCTTGCAACTGTCAGCTGTTTACTTTTCCAACCAATATAGGTATTGCATTCTATAAAAGTTTGGTATGTTTCACAGTTATTAATTTGGCTGGAACTCTAACGAACAAAACTTCACTTAACTGGGTAGATACAGTAGGTGTAAAAGAAAACTAATAATATGAGCATCTAATAAAGGCACAATATTTATTTATTATTACGGAGTTTCCCCAAAACTGAGTTTGAGAACAGCTGCAGCCACTCTTTAGGATTTATAGTTTCCACTGTTATACGAAAACATCAAAAAATTGATTCAACGATGTTAGGGCTCTGAATTTGGTCATCACAAAATGCTCTATAAGTATACACAACGGTTCAATTATTTTGGTAACATGGCAGTTGTGGTGTCGAGGGAAGACGTTTGATAATTTTCTGATACTATATAAGGCACGCATGAAACTTTTCGCCTGTATGTTGAGGCCATTTTTGTAATATGGCAGTGTTTGTTATCAATATGTTCGTCACAGTAAGCAGGTTGTTGTCGAGTATTGTAAAATATTCAACCACTGAGGAAAATGACAGAAACATTTGAATACCGCGATATAAATTCCCAAATAATGACGGAACCTTCCTCATACGTGACTGTAGCAAGCAGATATGTCGTATCATAAGCTTCTTTTGGGGTTGTCCATACATAAGCCCGGTTGTTTATGGAAAGCAATGTAAACGATGATTCATTGAACCACCTCACATAAATCCAATCATGAAGTTTCCCAAGTTTTCACTTTCTCCGAAGCTTTCCGTTGGCTTCCGTTATTAGGGTGTTAGTAACTGCATCCCTCCCGTGCATATTATACTGGTGCCATCGAAACAGTATTACTCAAGTGAGTGCTGGAATCTGCAGTCGCTTTTGCTGTGTTAGTTTTATGTTATCTGGGCAATATCCAAATAGATGTTATAGTAATACTGAACCCCTTCTTCTCCATTCAAAGCGACGATTCCATACAAAATGAAGCTTCCGATACCCATTCTGTGCCATGTTAAAGACCAATTCAGGCAGACATTTTATGTATATAGAGTAGATCTTAATCCTTGGACAGAGCACGGAGTACTGTGCATTTATAATATCCATTAAGGAAGAAAATCCTACAAAAGTATTTAGTTTGCGTGGCTAGAGCTATGATAAACGTATTTGATCATCTTATTTGGAGCTTTGGCGAAACTAAGACTCCTTTCAAACATAATGTGACGTATATAAATGTATCTGCCATCATTAAACACTGTAATTAGGATTTTCGTGGCGATTTTCCACTGCAAAACATGATTAGGGTGTGAACTTTCCAGAACATTCTCTTCGCTTATTTTGTGACTGAGGACTTGTGGAATGTGCAAATTATAATAGGAAGCTCTAGACAGCTCAGATAAATACATTGTGAATTTATGTTGATGGGGCATGTTAATCTGTGCCAGTAATTAACGAAATATGTTTCCGTATTTCAGAGGTTGTGAACATTGTGAAAAATCCGATTGTATCATTTTGTATATATCCTTTGTATATTACGAGTTTATGTTAGTATTAATTTCTATCCTATTGTTAATTAATTGCATTAAGTATTGTGATTTGTATTATTGACATACGTAATTTTATGCTTTGTACAAAGAAATGCATTAAAGAGAACCACATTGAATGTTTGTTATTTATCGATCTTATATTAGGTATAATTTCATTGGTTTGTTAAATTTATTTATTAACATTGGTCATTATATTTCAATATTGGTAACTGTTAAGAACAGTTGTAACATATAGACTATTTGTCAGAAAGTAGTCCACACATTTTCCTATAGTGTTATATTTGCGCCTGAAATGTTAAAATTACGAATACTTTTAAAATACTGTAGTAAATAACTGTTATACGAGATATATCTGTTTCACAATGATATTTATTTTGTTGTAAACTCGTTTTCGGCTTCTTAGGCCATCTTCAGACAACTTAATACTGCAAATTATTCACATCACATCAGTTACTGTGTTTGGAGTACAAGATTTTAGAAAGATGTGTATCCAGTCATAGACTATGTAACTATTAATAATTTTATAAGAAACAGAGACGTTCAACCAATTAAAGCAAAACAGAGACTAAGAAATAACTATAAATTAAATTTCAATAAATAAGCTGAAACAAACATATGGCCAGTGATTGTACCAATAAGTATGTAATGCTCTCCACAGAGCGAATAATGGCAGAAATCTAACATTCTTGATGGACAGAATTTCAAGCACATACAAAGCTCAGAAGCCAAACCTGATTATCAATGATCATACTGTATTCCAGTGTTCACCATTATTAAAGTAACAGCAATTAGTAATAATCCTGCTACCATGCTTATTGAAATTGTGTAAATTTCCTCACATTCCAATGTTTCTCCTTCCTTGTGCTGCCCTCATTATTCTTCTGAAAAAGATAATATACTTTAATGTGCTCCTTTGTTCTGTATTCACATAGGTACTCCAAACATAAGTAATTGCGTCCCACCCAAATTTCATTTTTTATTGTCTTCCTCACTCACCTGTCCCCTGTACTACTTTTCTTTGTATATATAAGTAAATTTAATATACAATTGCACTTACTGGGCCATATGCTTATTTTAGCTTATTTATTGAAATTTAATTTATCGTTATATATTAATAACTGATTTGCTTTAATTGGTTCAGCGTGTCTGTTTCTTATAACATAGTGTATGACTGGACACATATCTTTGTAAAATCTTGTACTCCAAACACAGTAGCTGATTTGATGTGGATAATCTGCAGTTATTAAGGTGTCTGAAGATGGCCCAAGAAGCCGAAAACTAGTTTACAACAAAATAAATATTAATGAAATAAATCGCAATTTGCAATCACTTCTGGCTTCACTGTACTAGGTTTAGATGTGATACCAATGTGAGGCGAATGAAAATTTGTGCCCGGCCGGGATTTCCTGCTTACTAAGCAGACGCGTTGACCACTCCGCCACCGAGGACACAGTGACCAACCCGACTGCAGAGGACTCTTCCCTGCATGTCTCCCGCCAGACCCAAATCTCCTTTCGCCACATTGTCTCTTTCCTATTACCACAGCATCTTAATTCTGTAACGCTCGCAGCCACAATACTGTATTTCCTCAGTGTGGCGAATGGAGATTTGGGTTTGGCGGGAGACGTGAAGGAACGAGTCCTCTGCAGTCGGCTTGGTCACTGTGTCCTCGTGGCGGAGTGGTCAACGCGTCTGCCTAGTAAGTAGGAGATCCCGGGTTCGAATCCTGGCCGGGCACAAATTTTCATTCGCCGCACATTGGTATTACATCTAAACCTAGTACAGTGAAGCCAGAAGTGATCGCAAATTGCGATTTATTTCATTGAAATTGAGCGCTGTAACGTCGTCAAAAATATATAATTGTAAAATAAATATTATTGTGGAACAAATATATCACGTATCATATTTATTTACTATAGTGTTTTGTATGTATTCCTCATTTTAGCGTAATAGAGACGAATATAAGACTATAGGAAAATGTCTGTCTTCTCACAGGTGTTGGTTTAACATAATTTAAGATTTACGTTACGCTATTCTGACAATTACGACAACATAGAGATGGTGCTATACTCTTAGCCTGGTTTGTCCCTTAACAATACGAAAGAATCTGATCCAGAGATGGCTGGAAAAAGAAGAAAATGGCTTTTTTTATTTAGGATGGGGCCCCTCCACGCCCTCACCAATGTGGTGACCAACTCAATAGTTCCACTGTCACCACCGTATTTGTTAGTTTTGTTATGGTGGATCACGGGATGTGGGAACCGCGAAGTTATCCGTACATGTAGGCACGATCACCCGCTAATACAGTGCATCTGGAGATAGTAGTGGTCGAAAGGTATACGAAGGGTAAAAGGTATGTAAGGGCAGAGGAAAAAAAGTGCCAAAGTGCCAAGGGGAAAAAAAAAACATCTGCGACAGTGGGGTAGGTTGCAAGAGCGGAAGTGGTATGCTATCTGCGACAGATCACGCAAGGTTGGGTAATGTTAGTAAAAGTTATATCTCGGTACCATTAACTTTGCTAGGTTTGTCATATTGAATCAGTCCGGTTGATGCGAGGTTCTGCTGCAGCTAAGCTCCTGTGAAGTCTCCTGGGTCGGCTGCGGCAGAATACCTGTAAACATAGCCAAGTTTGTCATGATGGTTAGACAGCTCTGTCATAGAACTGGCCAAATATGTAGGTCTGTTTGTGTTCAGTGCGCTGAATATGGTTTCCCTGCCTTGCCCGTTGGTCAGCTGTGAGCTCAGCTGGCCATTGACAGTCAGTTTGCTGTTCTGCAGGGGCTCGCCATATTTATCGTGTTTGTGAGTTGTTGGTCCCTATGACCGTAGGTGGCTAGTCTCTTAGGAGAAGTGTTTTTGGTCTCTTAGGTTTCCACCTATGGTTGTGATCGTAGTTCCCCAAGCGTAGTATGAAGGAATTGTTCGAGTGTCTCGAATTCTTGTACAGTCGTGTAGCGAGTTTCTTGAATACCACCGGGAGTCGCTCTAGGCGTTATTCATTGTGAAGATCCACGGTGCGTGTGTATCGTGGAGCATTGCTTATGATGGGTAGTACTTTGTCTGTATGAGCTTCAGGCTGTGTAGCCCTGTTGGCACCGCGTCTGCCCAGCAAGGAGCACCGTACGTCATCAGAGGCCTAATATGTGTCATGTAGAGGTTCCTCGACACCCAGCAATTCAGTTTGCTTTGCCTGTTGAGCATTGGGTAGAGTTGTTTGAGCCTCACCTTTGCTCGGTTGGTCATGTGTTGTATGTGGTCCCCCATGTGAGTTTCCGGTCCAGCCAGACTCCGAGGTATTCAACTATCTCACGGAAACGTATTGCGCCTGCGTGTAGAGTAATTAGTCCACAGTATTGGTGATTGCACAGTAGTTTCGGTCTGCGTGTAAACAGAACTGCCTCGCACTTGTCCATGTTTACTTTAATACGCTATTTCTCCAACGAAGGTTCGTCAGCGGTAGACTCTTATATTTGATTTTCTGCTCAGTATGTTTTAAAATTTTTAATTTGTACTCACTTGGAATTAAAGATGGACTTCATTATGTAGAATATCTCACAACAAATAATGGGAAAATTGCACAGCTATATTGTATTTGTGTCTGGTCAACTACCAGGGAGGTTGAGGCTACATCGAAGAAGAAATTACACAGTAGTAGTTCTTATTGCTAGTCATGTACCCAGCGCGGTGGCACAGTGCTAACACACCGCAGTCACATTCTGAAGGATGGCGGCTCAGACCCACCTGCGGCCCCATCCAAATTAAGGGACGGTTTCTTTGAATGGCAACGGCCGTTTCCGTTTCTCCTCCTTAATCAAATACCCGAGCGTGCGATCCGTCTCTAATGACCACGCTGATGACGGACCGTTAAACCCTAAACTTCCTTCCTATTTTATCGTGTCGCATTAAACGTAGGCAGAAAAAAAAACAGATTAATAGGTGTAAGAAATATAGTAATGACATCACAGCAGTTTGAAAATCATGACAGGCTTTTCGGAATTTGAGAGAAAATTTTTCCCCTCTTCCATTTACTGATGGCAATTACTCATTGTAACACTACGTGGCGATCGTAATATTAGCATCGCCATTTCCGTCAAATTTTTACTAATTTTTACGAGGTAGAATTCACGTTTTTATTTTATTTTAAAATAAATCAGTTCATATCTTTGTAATACAGAATAGTCAAAGCCACAGAATAAGTTAGCCAAAACACTCTAAATTGCAGTCATCGTTTGTTGCAAAACTGGCATAAGTAGTACCCTCAGTCGTGTTACTCTCTCTCTATGTATTCAGTCCCCTATGTGTTAATATCTCTGTGTATTCAGATCTAGATATGTTCAGTTCGCTAGCTATTCAAGAATAGTGACTGGGCTAGTTCAGTATTAACTAATTTCTTAAAGGTGTAAAGACTTTGATAGTGAGCGATGAAGTTTCTAAGTATTACGCGTTTCGCGATAACATCATCTATGTAGTCTAGATCGTGTTTAGGCTACAGAAGATAGTTAAAATTCTCCCTCCCGAAGAGATAATCTCAGTATAGAATAATAGGGATAGAATAATAATTGTTTTAATTTATAAAGAGGAAGTGTAAGCTATGAACTTCGCTTTAGCAGACTTGAAAATATTATGAACGCTAACTTATATGAGAGATATAGTGACAAAAGTTTATTTTGAGGAATCAAATTCCCGAACTTTGAATATGTGGTGTCGCACAAGTATGAAGTGCGCCCTACGTACTTACGCCGCGCGCCGCCATGCACGCACGGCGCGGCGTTCTTACGACGTCAGCCACGAGCGCCCTCTGCTGCTATCCCGCTCGTGGCCACGACTGCTGCATCGACGACTTGGGACTCAGATAGGAACCAGTTAACACTTGGGAATCAGATAGGCACCAGTTAAGACTTGGCTATCGGATAGGCACTATGAATCATCCGTAGGCAGGACTCTATATAAACTATGTATCAACATTCTGCAGTCAAGAACTATGTAAAAGTTAAGTATTACTAAGTCTCTATGATATATATATCTCGTTCTAATTTACTCCAGTGTTTCTAGTTTCTGCTGTCCCAGTGGCTGGTCACCTCCGTACCTGCACACGCGTGCATCCTTTATTCCTGTGTCGGTCTCTTTCTACTCGGCCACCGACACCTACGACGGAAACGGGACACAAAAGTGGCGACGAGGATGGGATACAAAAGAATACTTACGTGTGACTAAGTTCAAGAATACTTATGGTAAATCATGTCCAAAGAAAAAATATATATATAGGACAGTGAAATTTTACAAAGAAAAAAGTGTCTTAACAGAGCTCTTCCGTACTTAGAACCTTTACCAAATCAGTGATATTTTCAACAGTGCTTAAATGAATATCTTTGACTGTGATAGATCGCAATATATAGTAAAATTTTCTTAATCCGCTAGTCAGTGAAATGAACCTTATTAAAAGTAAACTTCCAGAGACTATTTCATGAAAGGACTAAATAAATTAAGTCTTGATTTCTGACGTCATTTTAGTAAATTGCCGGGACAGGAAAAAAAAAAAAAAAAAAAAAAAAAAAAAAAAAAAAAAAAAAAAAAAAAAATTCAACACAATTTATAGCCCCTGAGATAAAGAATCTGTATGTTCAAACATTTTAATAAAGCTAAGGACATTAAGTAGGGTCAGGAAAGTAATACTTCGCAGTATGTTCAGATGAAATAAGAAACAATAATTCATTTCCATCGATCAAACAGGAATACCAACCTAAATTTCTGAAGTACAAGCTAAGTAAAATTTGAGAGCCTATTAAACTATCAAACCGAAGAACACTAAAGTTACGCAATTGCCTACTATAAATAATCAACATCAATATTTTAAAGAACAGAAAGTTATCTCAAATACAAAGAACGTTACATCGTCTCGAAGAGCAACATTATACCTTTAATAGATTTAAATTTATTTTTTCTCCCTGGTTTATTTATTTTTCTGCCGCAGAGCGAGTTGTTCTGCGGACTGTGAGACTTGCGGAGAGGAAATTCGTGAAGTACGGAGAGAGGTTTTTCTCGGTCTTTCTGTCGGAAGTCTGTGCGTCTGAATTGGCTGCGCGGGTTTTTCCCTGCTAAAGGCGCTCTCTGGTGAATTTTTCATTCGGTTCTGCGATGTAGCGGCACACGGGGGACCGTGTAAGAGCGCAAAGGCGGGCGGCCGGCGGGAAGGCGAAAATACCCCCAGCCACAAAGGCGGCAGGAGGGCGTGCTAACAGGCGGCGAGGTTCGATGCTGAGCCCAAGTGGTGTCGTTTACGCTTGTCATATTACCCAGACAGAGAGAGATATTTGATTTTTTTCCCGCAGACTCTGTTTTAATTTCACAGCGGAACTGTTCTACATTACACAAAATGTCGTTAGAAGTTTTTAATCATATTGATTGATTCTACTGTCGGTTCTTGGTGAAACATATCAAATTAAATAACTGAACATTTGTTTCCAGAATGAAACTTCACTCTGCAGCGGAGTGTGCGCTGATATGAAACTTCTTGGCAGATTAAAATTGTGTGCCGGAACCGGGACTCGAACCTGGGACCTTTGCCTTTCGCGGGAAAGCGCACTACCGACTGTGCACACAATTTTAATCTGCCAGGAAGTTTCATATCAGCGCACACTCCGCTGCAGAGTGAAGTTTCATTCTGGAAACATCCCTTAGGCTGTGGCTAAGCCATGTCTCCACCATATCCTTTATTCCAGGAGTGCTAGTCTTGCGTGTTTGCAGGTGAGCTTCTGTGAAGTTTGGAAAGTAGGAGGCGAGGTACTGGCGGAAGTAAGGTTGTGAGGCGGCATCGTGAGTCGTGTCGGGATAGCACAGTCGGTAGTGCGCTTGCCCGCGAAAGGCAAAGGTCCCAGGTTTGAGTCCCGGTTCTGGCACACAATTTTAATCTGCCAGGAAGTTTGATGAACATTTGTTATTGCCTTGTTTCACAAAACTTTACTTTTATGGCCTAGGTTTCGCATTATGAGCCCATTTTCAAGTACTTTACTGATTCCAAAGTTGTTACACCAGTGAAGACAAACCATTATGATACTACAAGACTCTGTTTATCGATTTTAACATTGGAAGAAAATACTTGTACGTTGCAATTTAAGAAATATTACACTTGCAGTACCTTATTAGAATAGCCTTAAACCTAGAATAACCTTAAACCTAATAACCTTAGGCGGTGAAGGAAAGCAAGGAAAAATTTGGAATAGGGATTAAAGTTCAGGGGAAAGAAAGAAAAACATTGCGTTTTGCTGATGACATTGCAATTCTGTCAGAGACAGGAAATGGACCTGGAAGAGCAGTTGAATGGAATGGAGAGTGTGTTGAAGAGAGCGTATAAAATAAACATTAACAAGAGCAAAACAAAAATAATGGAATGCGGTCTTAGAAAATCAGGCGATGCTGAAGGAATTAGATTAGGTAACGAAACAATGAAGGTGGCAGATGAGTTTTGTTACTTGGGTAGTAAAATAACATGCGATGGTCGCAGTACAGAGGATATAAAATGCAGAATAGCAATGGGAAGAAAAGCATTTTTGAAAAAGAGAAATTTGCTAACATCGAATATTAAGTGTTCCGTATTGTTCCACCGCATGGAGTAATATTTTGTAATCAACATAATCGAACGCTTTTGTTAATCAAAGAATACGCCTTGCGTTCGAAGTTTTTTATTTAACCCATCAAGCGCCTCACAAAGAAAAGAAAGTGTAGCATTATCAGTTGTTAAACCACTTCTCAAGTCAAACTGTAAATCTGAATGCAAATTATGGGAATTGAAATGATCAATTACCTCGAATATACAGCCTTTTTCAATAAGTTTAGTGAAAAGTAATGGCATAGAAATAGATCTAAATTGTCTACATTATTCCTTTCTCCTCTTTTTATAAAGTCGTTTCTCTACTATTTCGATCTGTCAGTAAACTGATCATTTCGAAAAGAAAAATTGCAAATATGGCTAATCACTGGAATTACAAAGGCGGAACTGTACTTAAATATTTCGCTAGATACCCCATCCTGTCCATAACTTAGTATTTAGTGATTTAATTATTGACTATCACGTAAGACAACCTCAGGCAGCAGTCTCAGAATACTAAGAAAGTTACATGATTGCCTGTAGTAGATAATGTTCAAATTTTATTCGGCGAATATGCCCAAAAGTCACAGTATAGTGACAATCTGCCGAAGTATTTGCAATAACGGGTAATTGAAGCACTCCTATGAGAGCAATAGAACTCAATGTTCAGTTGGGTTGAAACAACCGAATTGTAACAACTAGTTTTCTGGACCCTCGTGCGTTCCAGAAAGTGTCAGCGTCTCTTTCCCTGGAGAAGGTTGATTCTCGAATTTTTTCTTGCTCGAAATGTGTTTCCATTCCTTATTCTGGTTCAATGACGAGACCATGTTCTAAGTGATGTTTGTTTTCATTTCCATTAAAATAAAGGCCCAGATTCTCATTTTACGAAACTTTTAATCCTCATTGAGAGGCCAGTATTGTAAAGAGCCTACGTAAGCAAGCTTGATGAGATTTCATAAACAGTCAGTCCACTGCATTTGAAACTCTGGTCGCGGACTTCATAACGAGATTTTAGGGCCCTTCTGTCGCCTAGCCCGCTTTCTAATAGTTCAATACGCAGGTAAACAACTTACAATGGTGAAACATTTCCCCTGTATTGCACTTAAAGTTATCTGTAGGATGCATTTGGTGCTATTGCTTTACACTACAGAAACCGGATCAGAAAATCTTGATCTGAGTTGGTAGGACTGGAGAGTTCCAATGTTATGTTTACTTTCAGCAGATCACATACGATCTGTAGGCATTAAAATTCATGTTACACACCTCTAGATGCAGTAGTAAGAGTGTTATAGATCACAGATCAACTTTTTATCAAATAACCCATCACTTATTCATCTTCGATGCTACGAAAAAGTCTTTGCTTTAGATATTTTAGGAGGAGGTACTAAGGATCAAAACAACAGAAGGGTACTATATTATTACAGGTTCTAAAATGCATATGCTAAGAGCTGTGAGTAATTCCTCGTCTTCCATAACGGTTACTTGATTATAGACTTTAAGGTTTGCATCTTAGAGCCCACATTTACAAGACATATTTATTTTGGCCCATACTGCCTCGTCCCAACGTATGGAAAGCAATGAGCGTGCGGTAGAAGAGGTTGTTTGAAATATCAGAGATACGTAAGTGCTGTAGCGTCGTTAGATGGAATTTCTGGATATGAGTTCCTATACAAAATTTGATGTACTAAGTTCCCTCTGTAATCTCTAGAAGTGTGTAACAGGACTTGTGAAACACCCTGTATACAGAGTGTCACATTTAAACTTTTCACCCCAAATATCTCAGGAACAAACATAGATCCTGAAAAACTACTTTTACTAGCATCTATGTAGGTCATGGGGTGATGAACGAAAATAGTATGAAACATGCCAAAACCTATACAAATTTTATTTTCAACACAAACTTAAGTTACTGTACATAGACACTTATTATTTGTTTGTTTGTTAAGCTTAAGGGACTTAACTACGGGGTCATCAGTCCCTAAACTTACAAACTACTTATGAACTACCTACAACTAAGGACGGCACAAATATCCATGCCCGAGGGGGGATTCGAACCCCCGACCGTAGTGGCCGTGCAGACCGTGACTGAAGCGCCTCAGTCCCCTCGGCCACCGCGGCCGGCACTTATTATTTCTAACGCAATCAATAGCATGAGAAATCAACGAAAGAATGGCGTTGGTTGCATACCAATACGTCCATTACATCCCGAGAAATTGCGATGCCAAGTCGACGCTGTAAGTAAACGCAAAGCGCAACTAGCGAATGTCCGAAACTCAAACGTGAAGCCGGCCGCAGTGGCCGAGGGGACTAAGGCGCTCCAGTCACGGTCTTCACGGCCACTACGGTCGGGGGTTCGAATTTGTGCCGTCCTAGTTCGTAAGTAGTTCATAAGTAGTTTGTAAGTTTAGGGACTGATGACCCCGTAGTTAAGTCCTATAGACTATACAAACATTTGAACATTTTTTTTCAAACGTGAACCTTACGCTGCCCACAATCCTGCGCTATCTCTGCGTTTCATTTATTTCAAGCTGTAAATTATCTTCAAAATTTCTGGTATGGTATTTACGCATAGATGTGCAACCATTGCCATTATTTTAGTGATTTTTCATACTACTGATAGCATAAAAATAATACGAGGGTGTCCATTAAAAAAAAAAAAAGTTCCTGTTGAAAATAATATTTGTTTGCGTTTCAGAATGTCTCATACTACTTCCATGAACCCCTGCCGTACGTTCACCCCCGTGAAAGTTGTTTTCAAATATCTATTGTTGTTCCAGAGATATATGAGACGAATAGTTTAAGAGAGAGACGCTGTATAGTCCCTGAACCGTATATGCAGTTTTAAATTTAAGTGTAAGGTGCGGTCAAGGTACTGAAGAGTGCGCTAAAAGTAGGCTGTATTTACAACATAAAGATTTAATTTCCATCTTAATGACTTTTCTGTAATTCACAGCTAAGTGCATTACAGAGACTTCATCTAAACACTTCCAGATTAATTCTTTGCCGTTCCACTTTACAACAGATAGCGGGAAAACGAACACTCGACTCTTTTCACGCGACCGATGAAATTGTCATTTCATTGTGATCTCATTTCTTTCGATGTAGGTGCGCGGCAAGAAATTTTCTCATTCGGAGGAAAAAATTGTTAATTGAAATATGATGCAAAAGAAAAGGTCTTACTGCAACTACAAAAAACAGACTTATAATGATTTTTGTGACTAGAATGAAAATGCAGGTGCTTATCGACCTAAGCTCTGGGGAGGAGAAGGAATGTACTAGTGATTTTCCTAAACCACAAGGGGATGCATCGCAGCTAACAGTGGTTCTTCAGTAATACAACTGTGACACCAGGGTTAAGAAGAGAAATTTGCTGGTAACCAATATGGAATTGTTAGCAACTCTTTTCTGAAGTTATATGCCTAGTCCTGTAGGAACATAAACAATTCTAACAGGAAGGGAATCAAAGTTCGGAAAAATTGCACTTCAAAAGGAGGCTGAAGAGTGACTGTATAGATAAAGTAACGAATGAGTAAGGCGATGAATAGAATTAGACAGAGAAAAAAATATGGAATAGCTTCACTAAAAGATGATTTTAGTTGTAAAAACACATTCTGACACATTAGGGATCACCAGTTTCGTACTCGAGGGAAGTGTGGGTGGTAATCAAGGCCGCCCGCGGTGGCCGAGGGGACTGAGGCGCTCCAGTCACGGTCTGCACGGCCACTACGGTCGGGGGTTCGAATCCCCCCCTCGTGCATGGATATTTGTGCCGTCCTTAGGATAAGCTAGTTGATAAGTAGTTTGTAAGTTTAGGGACTGATAACCCCGTAGTTAAGTCCCATAAGCTTCACACACATTTGAACATTTGGTAATCAAGGGATATGTACAGCAATCGCGTTGACAAGGATGTAGGCTGCAGTCGTTTCACAGGATAGAGCAACGTTAATAGCTGCATTAAAACTGTCTTCGGACTAAAGACCACAGTTGTTATTTTCGACTGAGAGCCAGGGAGTCTCGTCAGCAGGAATACTCCCTCCACCGTGCACTGTAGTCGATTGACGTCGTGTGTTTACATGTTTGTTTAGACGTAGCGTCCACATACTATGGCGCAGTTACCTCGCATCGCACGGATGGACGGAGAGATAATCATTTTCTGAAAATGAAAAAATTAAAATTTTCGCCTACAGGAAGAGCCTAACCAAGGGCCTCTCACTCCGCAGATCCTCACGCTAGACGTGAGATCATGACACTCCTACGCTTACAACCTGCTCGACGTTGCCCATCTTTCACTTGGATCGTTCAGTTTTTGTATTTTGATTATTTTTTCATAGTTCCACGCAACTTCTTCCAGTTTTCTCGATTGATCTGTGTTCAGTTTTTCAAGGCCTATCCATTGCGCCAACTTATAACTGAATATGAGGGGGTGCTATGGGGAGGTTTCCTTGTAAGTAGAAGCGAACTATTGCGACTTATTTGTAGGCTGAGCAGTGTTTAAGTTTTATAGACTCGCGCTACTAACGAGTTTATACTTACCTCTCTACAGGCAATTGAGATCTGGGATACAAATTTCTCGACCTCCGCTATCGGGTGGAGAAATGTAGGGTCTCCCTGAATAGGTCCAGGCGTGCACTACACGCAGGAAGCTGCTACAAGGGTTGCGGAGTACGTGTGAAGTGCACATGTGGGTTTTTTAGGTTCCATCCCTAGGCCCGACAAGGCGCCTCCTGAGGCTCCACAATGTAGCAGTAGACAGAACACAACAGGGAATGAAAAGATCAATGTGGTATAAGTTAACTGCCGGAGCGTCTATAGAAAGGTCCCAGAACTGCTCTCATTAATAAACGGTCACAATGCCCACATAGTACTAGGGTCGGAAAGTTGGTTGAAACCAGATGTAAACAGTAATGAAATTCTAAACTCAGACTGGAATGTGTACAGTAGGGACACTGGGCGTGAATGAGGAGGCGTGTTTACAGCGATAAAAAGTGCAATAGTACAGTAGGAAATTGACAGAGATCCGAATTTTGAAATAATTTTGGTGTGAAGGTCACGGTTAAAGCAGGCTCGAACGTGGTAATTGTATGTTTCTATAGGCCTCCAGGCTCAGCAGCTGTTGTGGCAGAACACTTGAAGGAAAATTTGGAAAATATTTCGAGTAGATTTTACGATCATGTTTTAGTTAAGGGAGGAGATCTTAATTTACCGGATGTAGATTGGGAGATACAACGTTTATAACGGGTGACAGGGACAAAGATCCAGTGAAATTTTTTTAAGCGGATTATCTGAAAACCGACTCGTGGCGATAACATATTAGGCCTTCTGTTGACTAACAGATCAGAACTATTCGAAACAGTTAACGCAGAACAGGGAATCAGCGCTCATAAAGTGGTTACAGCATCGATGATTTCAGCCGTAAATAGAAATATTAATAAATGTAGGAAGATTTTTTTTGTTTGGCAAAAGTGACGAAAAGCAGATTTCAGACTACTTGACGGCTCAACACAGAAGTTTTATCTCAAGTACAGATAGTGTTGAGGAACAGTGGACAAAGTTCAAACCCATCGTACAGTATGCGTTTGATGAGTATGTACCAAGCAAGATTGTAAGAAATGGAAAGGAGCCACCGTGGTGCAACAACCAAGTTAGAAAACTGCTATGGAAGCGAAGGGAACTTCCCTGCAAACACAAACATAGCCAAAGCCTTGTAAACAAACAAAAATTAAACGAAGCGAAATGTAGCGAAGGACGGCTATGCGAGAGGCGTTCAACGAATTCGAAAGTAAAGTTCTATGTACTGACTTGGCTGTAAATTTTGATCCTACGTCAAAGCGGTAGGTGGATCAAAATAAAATGTCCAGACACACTGTGACTAAAATTGTACAGAAACAGAGGATGACACTCTAAAGGCTAAATTACTAAATGTCTTTTCCAAAGCTGTTTCACAGAGGAAGACTGCACTACAGTTCCTTCTCTAGATTGTCGCACAGATGACAAAATGGCAGATACCGAAATAATTGACAGAGCGATAGAAAAAAACAATTAAAATCGCTGAAAAGAGGAAAGGCCTCAGGACCTGATGAGATACCTACCACCTGCAGGGTTGTACCGTAGGTCTCTAGAAGAGCGTAGCGTTCCAAAAGACTGGAAAAATGGCGCAGGTCATCCCCGTTTTCAAGAAGGGACGTAGAACAAATGTGCAGAACTATAGGCCTATGTATCTAACGTCGGTCAGTTGTAGAATTTTGGAACATGTATTATGTTCGAGTATAATGACTTTTCTGGAGACTAGAAACCTGCTCTGTAGGAATCAACATGAGTTTCGAAAAAGGCGGTCGTGTGAAACCCAGATCGCGATATTCGTCCACGAGACTCAGATGACCATAGACACAGGTAGATGCCGTGTTTCTTGACTTCCCCAAGGCGTTTGATGCAGTTCCCCACAGTGATTTAATGAACCAAGTGAGAGAATATGGTCTGTCAGACCAATTGTGTGATTGGATTGAAGTGTTCCTAGATAACAAATCGCAGCATGTCATTCTCAAATCTTCGGAAGTGACAGTGTAGTTAGGTGTCCCATAGGGAAGTGTCGTGGGATCCTTGCTATTCAAATACATATAAATGACCTTGTGGATAACATCAGAAGTTCACTGAGGTTTCTTGCAGATATGCTGTGATATATCAATGGAAAATTGTATTAAAGTGCAGGAGGATCTGCGTCGAATTCATGCATGGTGCAGGGAATGGCAGTTGAATCTCAATATGAACAAGTGTAATGTGCTATGAATGCATAGAAATAAAGATCCTTTATCATTTAGCTACAATATAGTAACTCAGCAATTGGAAGCAGTTAATTCCATAAATTATCTCGGAGTAGGTGTTAGGAGTGATTTAAAATGGAACGACCATACAAAATTAATCGTCGGTAAAGCAAATGCCAGACTGAGATTCATCGGAATCCTAAGGAAATGCAGCCTGAAAACAAAGGAAGTAGGTTACACGGTTACTTGTTCGCCCATTGCTTGAATACTGTTCACCGGTGTGAGATCCGTACCATGTGGGGTTGATAGACGAGGTAGAGAAGGTCCAACGGAGAGCAGCGCGCTTCCCTTGCAGGATAATTTAGTAATCGTGAAAGCGTTACGGAGATAATCGATAAATGGAAGAATCTGCAAGCGAAATGCTCTTTAGCTCGGTACGGGTTTTTGTCGAAGTTTCGAGTACATACCTTTGCCGAGGAGTCTAGCAGTATACAGTATTGCCCCCCCTCCCCCGCAGGTATATCTCATGAAGAGATCACGAGGATAAAATCAGAGATATTAGAGCCCACACAAAGGCATTCCGACACTACTATCCGCGAACAATACATGACTGTAATAGGAGGAAGGCCCGATAGTGGTCCTCAAGGTACCCTCCGCCACACACCGTCAGGTGGATTGCGAAGTATGGATGTAGATGTAGGTCCTAAGTGTTCAAGAACTAACAATACACAAACGCAATCCAATTGCTTAATAATATTATGTGGAACAAAATACATTGTACCACTAAGGAACTGAAATCACTTTATTTCCGTGTAATATGTACGCCATTATTTTTGTGATTCTTTGCAATGTTATGTAACGCCGTTTACTACACTAAAAAATCAACGTAATACCAGACGCTTTTCATTACGGATTAACGGATGACTGAGCACATGAAATATTGTCACGTTGCAATGGAAGTAGGCTTGACTTCGAGAGCAACTAGACACAGCACTTATACTGAAAGCACGTTTATTACGAGCTCAACATACACGCAGCACTGACTGCCTCTCAGGCAGAGTGCTCTGCTATTTATCCACAGACAGAATTTACCAGAAATTAGAAGAACAGTTAACAAAAGAAACAAGTAGAATGTACAAGTGAACATAAGAAAGATGTAGAACCTTCTGGAATTGTAAATTACAAAGAAATAAATCATTGCCGGTGGGCGGGATTGAACCGGCGACCTTCTGCTCCACAGTCCGTGACGCTATCCCCTGCGCCACGCCGGCAGTTGGTGTTCGTCGTCTCTCGCGGCAATATACTAAAAAGAAACTACAACAAAAATATCGTTCCTTCATTAATAATGTTTATTCCAATCGAGGATGAGCCAAGAGATAAAACGTAGTGTCATTCTTAGTCCAATTGTTACTATTAAATTTTACTCCTTCAAGTTCAGTTGTACATCATTTATTTGGTTGTATAAATTTTCATTATTGCAAAAACTTAACAGTAAGCAATATTTTGTGTATAAGCTTTTTACTGGTTCACAAGCAGTGTTTAATTAATTACAACCTGATAGTCTGTAATTACCTCATTTCTTCCCTTGTATACATTTTCTCTTCCGGTTATTTTTTGGAGAGCAAACTGCAATGAAAGTGAGCATATTTTTCACATTTAAGCCAAGAGTAAAAAGAACTCTCACGTGCTTTTACATTTATTCCACGGAACGTGAGGTTAATTGCCACCCCGCGCTTTGATACAGTTCTTTGCTTTTTTTTAATTATTTTTTTTTTTTAATTTTTACATTCACTGTCGTATTTCGCCACAGAATAATTTTTAACGTAGAAAGGAAGTTTCAAGTAATCTGTCCTAGATTTTTTGTTCCCTAATTGAGATAAAAGTTATGTTTGCGATGTGAGTGAATGTTTGACTGTAACCCTATCTTAAAATGTGGAATGTGCACGGCCTCTTTTATCTTTGTGATGTGTGACACTAGGTAATTTCTTGAATATCTCGTAATGTTTGTTCTCCCTTGCTGCAATTGTAAGCGCGGGAGCTTGCTCTCGTCAGCTTGTAGTAATCTCTTGTAACAAATTTTCTCAACAGTTTGTCAGTTATACACCACAGAGGTCTTCCCCCTTCCCCCTGTCTCCTTCAAAATACAATTTAAAAGAAAAATTAAATTAGAAAACATAAAAAATAAAGATTATCCTGCTCACCGATGTCTTTGGGTTGCGTTACTTTCCGTGGTGATGAATTCACAAATTTCCACTGGTTGCTTCGCCCCTTTTTTTTTTTTTTTTCCTCTCGGAGTCGTACTGACATATCTGATAACAGTTGATATTGATGAGGCGCTTATAAAAGTCATATGAATTGTTCTGACACAGTGATAATATTTTCGCTCGTCGTTGTGCAGCATAATCTTAGGGTGGATTGTAACAGTCTTGGAATCCGTTGGGCGATGGTATTCAAACGTCACACACGATGCACGCTTCGTTTTCATCTTTTCAACCATCACTGTGATTATGAGGCAACGGTCTCCGAGAAACAGATGATTCAATTATCCTACGATCAACATATCTTCACTGGCGTCACCTCTTCGCTCTTAATTTTTCAGATTTATTCGGTTACACTGTCTCATACTGTGGGGCGTTGGTGTGCACCTTGTACTCTTAAAATATAGAATTTTTGGTATGAAAGATCTTGCAGTGTGCTACAAAATTGTACTTTACTCTTTCCACCTGATAATTAAATTTTTGTGAATGCCCCTCGTAGGCTATTTAATGTTGCAGGTGTAAATATTTTAGCCATAGTATTAAGTAACTGGGAAATAATTTCTAGTAACCGTATAATTTTATACTTCTCATACCAAGTACTGAAAAACCAAATTATGATTATGTGAATGCATCTGTGTGCTCAGCTACAAAACTGTCTATCTGTCAACCTCACACCTATTCAAACAACCCTGCGAATCTTTCTGAGTTACGGTTGTGTCATTCGGACACAGTCTGATCTGTCATAGGAGCACATTGGGATCATGTACCACGTAAAACGCACAGCGGCAAGATACAGACTAAACATCACAGTGGAATATTTGAGGTTCATCCAAGATTTGAAGATTGCTAGCTGATAAGGACTGATTTTGAAACGAATGATTGTTAAGGGCTTCCAAAGAAAGATAATGACTAGAGCCTATCGACCGCCATATAATGTTAAACGGAAATTTGTCTTATTGAAATGGGGTCTGTTCATTTTGGACATGTCCGAAAGAACAGACTCGATTAGTTGACAGTAATGGCTGTAAATTTACGAAATCGAGATATCTAACCATTTCTACCATTTAGGGGCGTTGAAATAAATTCAACGTCAAAGTTGAGAATTTGTGCTGGACTGGGATTCGAACTTGTATTTCCCACTTCGGTTGAGCGGTCGCCTTAACCAATTAGGCTAACCAGGGACGATTCTCTGCCAAACCAAATTCTCAACTTATAGCACACTACACTTGTAGTGCCACCTGGCCATTAGTTCCTCTTGCTCGCAGCTTATACTGTACTAGCTGCAAGTTAAAATGTTTGTAAATCTATCGGACCAAACTGCGTGGTCATCAGTCCGTAGCATACAAACTACTTAAACTAAGGTAAACTAACCTAATGAAAACACACACACATTCATACCCCAGGGAGGACTCGAACCTCCGACGGTGAGCAACCGCGCGCTCCGAAGCGAGGCGCCTCAGACTGCTCGGCTACTCCACCGCGGCTAGCTGCAAGTACCCGGCTTGCCCAGATTTAAAATAAGATTTTCTGTAGAAGCGTAGAAAACCGTTTATTTTGCATGTATTAAAAGGGTACATTTATATTAAAGCAATGTGATCCTTCATCTGTTTTCAAGGTCAAGTGTACAAAATTTCATCAAGATCGGAGCAAAACTGTGGATTTTGGCGAAATCCATAAGTACCCTCCACCACGCACTGAACGAAATTTTATGTAGACAGTGCCCTTCGTCTTGTTTAGAAGGTCAATTGTGCAAAATTTCATCAAGATCAGTGCGAAGATTAGATTTACACGGACACACTGAAAACGCACTTTCACTTTTTCTCAAATTTTCAGGTTGGTTTTCCAAAAAAAAAAAAAAAAAAAAAAAAAAAAAAAAAAAAAAAAAAATTGGAACGAAACCTGTTTAAGAATCTTCCCCATGTAATTTTGTCTACGAGTACTAAATTTCACTTCATTTAGTTGTCTGGATCTTGAGTAATAAGAGAACAGACAGACAACAAATACGTCTTATAAGTATAGAGATTCCCTCAAGGGACAGAGCGTATGAATGCGTCCGCATTGAAATTGTCATTGCCTGTTATAGGCATATTTACAATTATTTATATGGTGCGTGTTCGATTCGGACATGGGCACTATAGTAGCCACGAGTGTGCCCATGTAACGGAGTAGAATGTGAATATGATTAGGCACGGGACCTCTAAAGTATATAAAGGACATCTTCGTAAGAGCATGCAAAAACTTAACAGAACATAGCTGATGGTTCACGGAACCGAAGTCAGAGAAGCCAGCTTAAGGAGAGAACAGGAATACAATCACACTACTTTGTAGTTTATCTTATTTACACTGATTGCAGTTAACTACAAATCGCATCACCGACACAATGAAAGTACAATTTACGCTGTATCTTACAGAATATGCTGAAAGCGCGGCCATCTACCTCTGACTTCGGAGAACAATTATCTGACGCACAAACAAACCTTTGGTGTTTCGAATTACAAGCAGCTAAAATTTTGGAGATTAATGCTATCTCCGTATCCACTGGAGTCTCATACACAAATGACTTCACATATCCCCGTAGTAAATAATCAAGGAGATTCAGGTTGGGTGACCTCCAGGCCATGGAAGAGGACCTTCAGTTCCAGTCCAGCGATCAGGAAAGGCAGCGTCGACATGGCTGCGGACATTCACGCTGTGCACCGTTATGTTGTGTCCACATCATCTCACGAATAGCGAAGGGCACGTTCTGCAGCAACTCAGGTAGAACTCTTTGCAAAAACCTCAAGTACAGACGTCCTTCGTGACTCCCTAGTAATCAAATTGTCCACCTTGTTTTCTTGCAGGAAATAAATAATTGACATGTAGATAAACAGCATAGCGCGTGTAGTCATGTTAGTTATGAATAAGCTGGGAAACAGTGTTTACTTCCATGTCTCCTTAAGCCGGATGCTCCGATCCCAGGTTCCATACCTCATATTGTTGAGTGAAACTTTCTTTATGTTCTGTGGAATTTTCTCGCGCTCTTACGGAAACACCCTGTATACAGGGTGAGACACTTAAAAGTGTTTTTCTGAATATTTGGAAAATACAGATCAGATTAAAAACAGATTGCAATGGGGACATCCATTAACATGAGCCTCGCCTACCCCCTCCCTCCCCGCAGAACCCCCCCCCCCCCCCCCGAGGACTAGAGAAAGGTGAGCTGTTGACTTTGAAATCTTAAATAGGAACACATAATTTATAACGAAGATTTGGATTCTTCGTGAACAAATATGTAATCTTTCTAGGAATCATTTTTTTCGTTTCATGATACATGGCGCTGTAACCGGAATAAACTGAATAAAACTGAGTTGAGAATTGTTGAAAGACGACAATATCTCGAACAGATGAACATGAGATACGTTTTCTAGCGAACATCAGGTCAACACTGTGAAAAGTCGTTGCAGAAGGGTCACTCCCATCAAGGAACAGATTAGTGTACCTTCGACGAGGTCCTGCGACATTTATATGACCTAAACATTTCTGTTTCCATTGTGATTTCTCTGTTTTTATTATGACGAACATGCCTCCCTATGTTATTGGGCGCTAACAAAATATTTGACGAAACAATTATCGCAAATCGATCTCGCCGCAACGAATAACGCCTTTATTTTAATGATTTCCACCCCAACTGTTGCATTTCCATCATACTCTCTGCCCTATATCGCGATAATACAAAACGAGCTGCCATTGTCTGAAGGTGTAAAGTTTGCTGCAATCCATTAAGCCTTTCATTCTCAAATAGTAGATGAATACAATTACATCACATTACGGGGCAGTTTCTCTTGTTATTAATGTGAAATAATAACAGCCGACATTTGTCGGTAGGAGAGTGATCTTAAATGGTTAATATAAAACACTTCTCAAAGAAGAGTAGCCTAGATCACATTTAAATCAAAATTACTTTATTTCACAACTAATCTCAGTAATACTTATTGCCATTATCAAGTGACCGGCCTACCTTTGCTATTGGTCGGCCATTTGGTAAACCACGAATTTGAGAAGTGTTTTTCTGCACATAAGCACTGTAGTTTTTAATGTAGGCCTGTCACTTGATAATGGCAACAAGTATTGCCGAAACTAGTTGTGAAATAAAGTAATTTTGCTTTAAATGTGATCTATGGAACTCTTCTTTAAGAAGTGTTTTATTTTAATGTGAAATAAGTTTAAATCGCATTTATTTATTTTCGTTAACTGTTTCGTCCTTTTTACCAGATCATCTTCACACCACCCTGGAGCAGACGACGGCGATGATCATCCTCCAGCTTGGTCTGAAGATGATGTTCTAAATAAGCGGAAACCGGTTACCACAAGTAAATGCTATATAAACTGATTTTATATTAACACGTTCGCTGCGGCTGACGCTTATAAGCGTTTCCGCGATCAACACGCCAGTGCGGGTAACGCTTATAAGCGGCGCGTTCGCTAGTAGCGTACTCAGTTTAGTTTGTTTGGCTGTGCACTCGCGTTAGTACAAGCCACCAACGAAATATCACGTAACGTTTTCCTGTCTGCTATTGTGCATTCTTTGCAATAATATCAATAAATCAGAGGCGTAGTTAGAATTGTTTGCAATAAATGCATATGACGCTTATAAGCGCCAGACAGCATGCATCATTCTCTCATTATCGGCATGCAGCTAAAGCGTACTCTACCGTATTTCTATATCTAATACCACCACTTTCGCAGACGTTAATATTCGCTGTCAATATAACGTAGGTGCACAACAAAAACTTACAGGTTTCGCAGGGCTATGATTTAGCTCTCAGCGCACGTGCGCGTACGGTCGTCCGCCTAGAGCGCTAGTGGCCCGTACTAGTGTCCGCAGCGATCGTGTTAATTTAATTAATTAATATCACGTGAAAGATGGCTGTCTGCCGCCTTTCCTAAATTTTAATCTTGTATTCTATTTAAAGTCGCTTAACGACACTCTGTTCGTTTTCTGAGGCATCAGGAGTAACTTAGCCTTTCAGTTCTCGTTTTTAAATGTTATTATGAGTAATCGTATTTAACTTCATTTGTGTTAGATTTATATTATTAATTTATTAGTGTGTCAATCAATGTGGCAACATGAACGGCTTCTCCGTCTCGCCACCGTGATAAGAGTGTAAAATGTTTTGTATCTGCATGTGTATGAGAATTTTTTGGCGTGCTAGTGTGTCTGGAAGTATGAGAAATTTAGCCTTGGGCGATGTTCTCTGGACCTGAGTCGATAGGTGGCTAGTACCAACCTCTCTTTCTATGCTCTCAAAAGAGGTTTCCACACCCTTTCGTTGCAAGTTAGGTTGGCAAAGGTTGGTGTGAGCCTATACGCGCCCTTGTGTGGATCTCTGCGTTTCCCCACCACCCGTGGCTTCCTAGGCCTTGCCGATTTCCGGGCGGAGGCCCACATGGCCCGCTAAAGACTCACTCGTTCGGTGGCTGTCCTTCGGAATGGTGAGTTAGTTCTGCTCTTTCAGCCTGGAGATGGCAGCAATTCGTTGTTCAGTTAGTTCAACTTACGTTTTAGAACTTGCATACATTTTCAGAGTAAGTTTCTCCGATCATGCATCGAAAGATGCGTGACTACTAAGCAGGATTTTTGCTTCCCATAATTCGTGTGCAATTTTACTGTTCGTTTTCTCTGTCGGCGAGTAACATGTACTCCACATAGTGTGTTCTCAGAACAAGGCCTTTAGCGGAACCCGTGCTTGTTCTATGCCCTTCAGGCTAGAATAACTACATGTATCTTTCAAGTTTCTGGTAGCACTGCGCGATCTTCCCGCTTCCACCTGTTGTAAATTGCTATTTTATTATCGAACTTGTAATGATTCCCAACCGCGGTTTGTAAATTCTTTACTAGCCCTGGCCGCGGTGGAGTAGCCGAGCAGTCCAAAGTGTCTCGCTGTGGAGCGCGTGGTTGCTCGCCATGGAGGTTCGAGTCCTCCCTGGGGCATGGGTGTGTGTTTGTTGTCCTTAGGTTAGTTTACCTAGGTTTAAGTAGTTTGTAAGCTACGGACTGATGACCACGCAGTTTGGTCCGATAGATTTACAAACATTTGATTACTAGCCCTGTACAACCTTTCTCATTTGCTTGCTTATGAAATTTTGCGCATTTCTATAGGTTGCATGCCGTATTTCATATTTGTCTTTCCACGATTCCGAATCCATTAAACTTTAAATATTTTTGAGATAGGATTTCACCCTTCTCTGTAAAGTCCGTGCTATCGCGAATATCTGTGTTTCTTTAGTTTCCTTACAACATTATACGTATTTAGAAACGTTGCAAGCCGTATTTTGTAATTGTTTTACCGCTGAATTTATTAACCTTTGATCATTTCTGAGAGCGGACCTCTTCCATCTTTCGAAAGTTCTCCTATCGTGTGGAAGTGTTTCTTTCGTTTCCTTGTAACATTCCACGCATTTCTATGGGTTGCATGCTATAGTTAATTTTGTAATACTTTAGTAACTGCTTTCCTTCATTTTACTGGATCTCAGAATTACGTGGTGCGCGCCTCAGTTAGTTAGCCAACGCTTGGTTTAGCTTCAAATGCAAACAGATTTTGTTACTATACACGCCATCTCCAGTTAAGAAAGAATAGAACTAGCCACGTACGAAAGTTATTTTTAATGTGTTGTGTCCTTCGCCTTGGGTCGCTGAAACTTCCCCTAGGAGATCGACGGCTGTTTCTGCCTTCTTCAGCACGCTGATTTTAGTAAGTTTCGCTTGCATTGCGTGTGTGTGTGTGTGTGTGGATGAATGCTTGTTATTTGTAAATCCTCCCCCAACTAAAATTCAATTCAGTGTAGATAAATTTATATTTCTATTATGGTCATTTTTTGCATAAGATATGATAGTGCTTGTGAACTAGTTTCAATGGGATGCTTTTTTATAGTGTAAATAAATTGGTTCCCCCCACGTGCTTGTGCTTACACTGAATAAAAGCATTTTGTTCAGTAAAAAATCTTATCCTATTTTTAATATAGTATTTTGAGAATACCTACCCCTTTTGTTATAAATATTGTTTCACATGTGCTGAGAACAGATTCAGATGCTGATTGTTGTTAATATTTCCTTTGCGCCTCTTGTTTCGTCCGCCTCTTTCATAAAGTTATTTATTTGTGGTGGCTTGTTTCATAGTAAGTGTGATTACTAGAAGCTACAACTAATATGACCGCTGCTTTTCTAACTTGCAGCTGTGAGAGTAATTTAAGGTCAAACTAGTTCTCAATTTGGGCCAGGGAACAAGTTTCAGCCCCACATCAAGTAGTTTACATGAATCTTTTAACTGGCTTGTGCAGCCAAAACTATAATTGTTAAACGTAATCTTTCTATGCTTTCTGCTACTAGAATCATTTCAATAAATTAATGTTGTTCTTGGTTTTGGCTCCTCTCGTCAAGACTCTATTTACTAATTTTATAACTGTGAGTTTTTCATTAAATTAGTTGATGCCAGATTTAATTACACTATTTAAGCAGTACATTATTTTAGTAAGCAGACAGCTACAGTGAATATACTCAGCTAAAATAGCTAAATATCACATTACATCTGCAGTGGTCAACTTTCACACGTCTATCTAATAATGTTTTGAACAGGAAACAGTTATTTTGTGTCTCTCCTTGTTTATGATATCGCCTGAACTGTGTGTCGTAAGTGATTCTTACCCTCAAAGCGATTCTTGCCTTAGGGTAAGGAAAAGTAGTTGAGGAATTTCGTTGTTTATGACATCATATCAACTGCTATGGTCATCAGTCCCTTACAATCTGTCCCTAGAGAGGATTCGACTTCCGGCAAGAACGGTCGCTCAATCCATAGCGTGATGCGTTAGATCATGCGGCCACTCGTGTACGACTATGACGTCAATTTCGTTATCTCCACAGCGATTATTTTCCTATAGTAAATAATATGTCCACGAAAATTGGTTAAAAAGTTGCAGTTCCTCAGGAGATGTAGAACCCACCCCCCACCCACCCTTCCACACATCAACACATACGTCATTTTATAATATTGCCGTGGGTCTTCTGATAACGCATGGTGCAGTGGTTAGCGTCGCAGGTTGCTTTGCTGGCAGTCCCCAGTTCCAACGCCGTCATTGGCAAATAAAAAAAATCTTTCTATATCTAGAATGTTTTACTTATTTACGATTGATGTACTTGTAGGTTCAAATATATTTTCTTTATATTTTCGCGTTGAAATGGAAGCAGGCTTGACTTCGAAGGCAGGGTTGACTGAACACAGCACTTATACTGAAAGCAGATTTATTGCGAAGTGAAACGTACACGCAACACTGACTGCCTCTCGGGCAGAAAGGTCTGCCATTTATACACAGACAAAATGTACCAGAAATTAGAAGAATAGTTAACATAATAAACAAGTAGAAATTACAAGTGAACATAAGAAACATGTAGAACGTTCTGCAAATGTTAATTACAAAGAAATAAATTTTTACCGGTCGACAGGATTCCACCGGCGACCTTCAGCACCGCAATCGGTGACGCTATCCCTTGCGCCACTTTACGTGGGGTCTCGCGGCAATATAAATAGAAGAGTGCTCCAGTCTGGAGACAGTCTGTTCTAACTATACGCTTTTCTTAACAATAAAGTATTCTGAGTGTAAAGTGTTGTGATCTATTAACGATCCAGCCTTCGAAGTCAAAGCCACCTGCAGTTTCCAACATGACAATATGTATAGCTTACGGCGTTAATATATGTTTTAGATACACACGTCCCACTTTCTAATTTATCCTAGGTATACCGTACCTTGTTGGTAGAGTAAATTTCCAAATTTGAGTAGCAGATAAGAATGAGTCGTCGGTGAAATTTTGATCTATATTTACGCAGGTCTATAATTCGGCCAGTAACTAACCATTATCAATGTAACATTTCGTAAAATATCAAGTATTTCGTTACGTGCCAAGGACATGTCTAGCCACACTTATCGCATTACAATTTTAAACATGCCTGTTAAGACAGCAACCGTTCGTGAAAGATTAACACTAAAACACACAGCTCATCGTTGCAAAACCATGCTTTCGGCTACAAATAGGAAAGCGTTCACCAGTAGTAAAAATTAAGTTACATGTAATGAACAACCAGAAAATGGTTCTTGAGCAATAGAGCTCATGTTAAAGTTACAAATGTAGTTTGCACATAACAAAATCTAAAAACAGAATTGATGTTCGACGTGGCTAAACGCGGCCACTAAAGGTCCCGTGTGTGGCCAGTACTGTATGCGGCGTCGGTCAGTCCGATGCCAGCTACGGTAATACCTCCTACAGTGCCGGCCTTACATGGGACCCACAGTGGTGCGTTTAGCCACGTTGAACATAAATTCTGTATTTAGATTTTGTTAAGTGCAAACTACATTTGTAACTTTAACGTGAGCTCTGTTGTTCAAGAAACATCTTTCGAAATGCTGCATTGATAATGGCCAGTTCCTGACCGAAATCTACACTCCTGGCCATTAAAATTGCTGCACCACGATGATGACGTACTACAGACTCGAAATTTAACCGACAGGAAGAAGATGCTGTGATATGCAAATGATTAACTTTTTAGAGCATTCACACAAGGTTGGCGTCGGTGGCGACACCTAAAACGTGCTGACATGAGAAAATTTTCCAACCGATTTCTCATACATACACAGCAGTTGACCGGCGTTGCCTGGTGAAACGTTGTTGTGATGCCTCGTGTAAGGAGGAGAAATGCGTACCATCACATTTCCGACTTTGATAAAGGTCGGATTGTAGCCTATCGCGATTGCGGTTTATGGTATCGCGACATTGCTGCCCGCGTTGGTCGCGATCCAATGACTGTTAGCAGAATATGGAATCGGTGGGTTCAGGAGGGCAATACGAAACGCCGTGCTGGATCCCAACGGCCTCGTATCAGTAGCAGTCAAGATGACAGGCATCCGTATGGATGTAACGGATCGTGCAGCCAGGTCTCGATCCCTGAGTCAACAGATGGGGACGTTTGCAAGACAACAGTCATCTGCACGAACAGTTCGACGACGTTTGCAGCAGCATGGACTACCATATCGGAGACCATGTTTGCGGTTTCCCTTGACGCTGCATCACAGACTGGAGCGCCTGCGATGGTGTACGCAACGACGAATTTGTATGGACGAATGGCAAAACGTCATTTTTTTCGGATGAATTCAGGTTTGAAGCATCATGATGGTCGAATCTGTGTTTGGCGAGAACGCGGTGAACGCACATTGGAAGCGTGTATTCGGGATCGCCATACTGGCGTATCACTCGGCGTTATGGTATCGGGTGCCATTGGTTACATGTCTCGGTCACCTCTTGCTCGCATCGATGGCACTTTGAACAGTGGCCGTTACATTTCAGATGTGTTATGACCCGTGGATCTACCTTTCATTCGATTCCTGCGAAACCCTACATTTCAGCAGGATAATGCACGACCGCATGTTGCAGGTACTATACGGACCTTTCTAGATACAGAAAATGTTCGACTGCTGGCCTGGCCAGCACATTCTCCAGATCTCTCACCAATTGAAAACGTCTGGTCAATGGTGGCCTAGCAAGTGGCTCGTCACAACAGGCCAGTCACTACTCTTGATGAACCGTGGTAACGTGTTGAAGCTGCATGGGCATCTGTACCTGAACACGCGACCCAAGCTTTGTTTGACCCAATGCCCAGGTGTATCAACGCTTTTATTACGCCCAGAGGTGGTGGTTCTGGGTACTGATTTCTCAGAATCTATGCACCCAAATTGCGTGAAAATGTAATTAAAATGATTGTTAAGCTTAATGGACTTAACTGCGGGTCATCAGTCCCTAAAAGTACAAACTACTTATGAACTACCTTATACTAAAGACGATAAAACATCCATGCCAGAGTGGGGATTCGATCCCCCGACTGTAGCGGCCGTGCAGACCTCTTGGCCACTGCGGTCTACAAAATATAATCACACGTCAATTCTAGTATAATATATTTGTCCAATAAATACGCGTTTATCATCTGCTTTCTTCCGGGTGTAGCAATTTTAATGGCCAGTAGGGTAAATCTTCGCCAATGAAGATCAAAATTTTAAAAGACGACCCATTGCTGCATACTATCCGATTTTGAAATTCGTAATGTCTTCTGGCGTACATCTCTTGGTTGTGGAAGGTAATCTGATGCGAGTAGAATTCCTTCAGTGCTTACAACAGCAGCAGAGGGAGCCTGCCGTTGGTGTCACGTGTTCTGCTTGTACGCCACTGTCTGCTGCGCCGCGTTATGCTTATGCCAAGTGCCATAAAGGCAGACACAAATGAAACTGTGTGTGTGCGCGCGTCACATTTGTGTATGCGGCGGAAATGGAAGGGGAGAGAGAGGGAGAGAATGGGGAAAGAGATTATAGTGGAGATGGTGGACGGCGACGCTGAGCGCGCGGCGTATTCGCGTATCCTGCGCGGCGCTGGCAGCTATGCATGGCGCGCGCTCGCTCGCTTTCTTATTCTCTCCCGCTTTTATTGTCTCGCCGGCAGCGCGCAGTGGGTCGTGGCGCCGGCGCCGCCCACGCACTCCCTGGAGGCAGCGTCTGCCGCCCGCCGCCTGGGGCGCTGCGATCGCCTCCCACTCGCTTCTGGCGTTGTTTACTCCCACTGCCGCGCACCTCTAAGTTTGTCGCTCGATGTACCAGTGTACAAGGTGCTCCGTCAAGTTGGGCGAATGTGTGCTTGTCGGTGGAAGTATCTGTAGCTGGGGGTCTCTCCTCTAAAGTCTGAATTGACACAGATCGTTGGAAGACCGTACAATTAACTTTCTAAGAAGCACCGAACAACATTGTTTCCTAGCAAATCATGCGCTTGGAGATCGATTCTCGTGTTTCTCAAGTCTGGATCATTGGAAAATCGAACTATTAACTTCCCTTTACATCATTTTTCATCATGATGAGTCGTGCTCAATACTGATGAGCGTCGTGACTCCATGAACCAAGCGTCTCTATCGTGGACAGTTGCCATCTTAGTGCCTGCTGAAGAGGTAGACCGAAGATCTTCTCGATTTGATCTATCCATCTGTTCGCTGATCTTCCTCTTGGCCTCGTGCCTTCGATATTTCCTTGCAAGATTATTTATTATAAATTTTGTCCATTTCTTCTCAGAATATGGCCAAAGAACTCGAGAATTTTATCGGTGACTCGAAAATAAAGACGTCGGGAGATACCGAGTTGTTCAATAATGGAAACATTTTTGTTTTTGTTTTTCTTTTTCGGTCAATTTTGAGCGTAGCATCCTACGCCAGCTCCAAAGCTCAAACGCGTCATTGCGATGTTTGTCTCTGGCCTTGAGTGTCCATGTTTCGCACCCATAAAAGAAGACAGGAGTGTTACAACTAGCTGGATTTTTGTACCGTTCGTTATTGCTCTGCTCCGCCAAAACTTGGCACCACTAAGTTTCTTGCCCGACGTACCAGTGTACAAGGTGCTCCGTCAAGTCGGGCGAATGTGTGCTTGTCGGTGGAAGTATCTGTAGCTGTGGGTCTCTCCTTTCAAGTCTGAATTAACACAGATCGTTGGAAGATCGTACAACTAACATTCCAATAAGCATCGAATAACATTGTTTCATACATCATGCCCTTTGCGATCGATTCTCATGTTTCTCAAGTCTGGATCATTGGCAAATCGTACAATTAACTTTCCTTTGCATCATTTTTCAGCATTATAAGTCGTCGTGCTCATTGCTGAGCGTCGTGACTCCATGAACCAAGCGTTTCCATCGCGGACGGTTGCCATCTTATCATAGTGCCTGCTGAAGAGGTAGACCGAAGATCTCGATTTGATCTATCCATCTGCTCGCTGCTCTTCTTCTTGGTCTCATGACCTCGAGATTTCCTTATAAAACAATATAAGGACCAAACTGCGTGGTCATCAGTCCGTAGCTTACTAACTACTTGAACCTAAGGACAAACACACCCACCCATGCCCCAGGGAGGACTCGAACTTCGACGGTGAGCAACCGCGTGCTCCGCAGCGAGACGCTTTAGACCGCTCGGCTACTCCACCGCGACGAGATTTCCTTACAAGATTATTTACTTTACATTTTGTCCATTTCTTCTCAGAATATGGCTAAAGAACTCGAGATTTTTTCGGTGACTCGAAAATAAAGACGTTGGGAGATACAGAGTTGCTCAATAATGGATACTTTTTTTTTTCGATTTTCTTTTTCGATCAATTTTCAGCGTAGCATCCTATACCAGCTCCAAAGCTCAAACGCGTCAATGCAGTGTTTGTCTCTGGCCTTGAGTGTCCATGTCCATGAAAGAAGACAGGAATGTTTCAACTAGCTGGATATTTGTACCGTACATTATTGCTCTGCTCTGCCAAAACTTGGTGAACTTTTTTTTCATAACCACTCGCCCTAGCGTGATCCGTCTACTTATCTAATTTTCACAACTTCCAGTGATGCAGATGGTTGACCCAAAATAGATGAAGAAATGCACGACTTCCGTGTCCTTTAATGGACCTGTGAGCTTGATCTGTTCTTCTGGATCAATTATCATGAGTTTGGACTTGCTGAGGTTCATGTCTAATCCAAATGCTAATATCCTTTATTCTCGTTAGTTGCTAACCAAATTCGTCCTCGCTGTTGGCTAAAACTACAGTGTCATCAACAAAACTAAAGTTGTTCATAGTTCTCCCACCAATTGCTATGCCTTTGGTCCAACCATAAAGAGTTTTCCTAATGACATGTTCTGCATAGATGTTGTACAGGTGTGGGGATATGACACCACCCTGTCCCGCAACTTTTGATACTCTTACGAAATCAGACGTGCCAGCACTTGCCTTTACAACTGCGATTTTATATACACTATTGATCAATGCTATCAAGTGGGGTGGCACAGCGAAATCTGCAAGCACATGCCACAAAATATTCTAGACGACACAATCTAAGGCTTTCTTATAGTCAAGGAAGCAGATGAAAACAGGAACACAGAACCCTTGCGATTTTCTCCTATTATTTCTCTTATGTAGAGGATCTGTTCATGAGTTCCTTTCTCTTCAACAAAACCTGCTCATTCTGTGGATACCTATGTGAGGCTGAATGTACGGTTTCAAACGTTTGATCAGGATATAGAGCAATATTTTACTTGCGTCAGATATGAGATGAAGAGAGACTTTGAACAGTCATCCAGCCACTCCCCAGATTATTAGTTGTGAAATATACATGTAAAGATCAATATTCAATGTTTTATTCCAGATTAACGGTTTCTACAAAACTTTGTTCTCATCTTCAGATCTGCAACTCTACATTTATACAGCACATTCCCATGCATCATTTACAACAGCGCAGTTCAATCGTGATCTTCTCGATTTACTAGGATTCGCATCTGCTCGTCATTTATTAGATCTATAACGTTATATTTAGTTGTGCCGTTAATTTAAAAAGTGGCGCATGCTCAGCTCTATACAGTTGCTCTACATACAAGTGTGAACAAGTGGAATAATGCGTGGTGTGATAGATTTTAAAAGTGACGAGCTGTAGTACGTGATTTTAAATTATGACAGAACTGTAGCTGAAGCCACGATCGACGGCGGTCGAGCTTAGGCTTGTTCTGCGCATCTACACCACGCATTCGTCGACAGCCAATGATTGTACAGTATTGTTCCGAACGCTCTGCTAAGACTGTAGTAGGCATTGCCAAAATTAAATGTGAAACTTCCTAGCAGATTAAAATTGTGTGCCGGAACCGGGACTCGAACTTGGGACCTTTGCTTTTCGCGGGCAAGCGCACTACCAACTGTCCTATCCCGACACGACTCACGATGCCGCCTCACAACTGTACTTCTGCCAGTACCTCTCCTCCTACTTTCCAAACTTCACAGAAGCTCTCCTGCGAACCATGCAAGACTAGCACTCCTGGAAGAAAGGATATGGTGGAGACATGGCTTAGGCACAGCCTAAGGGATGTTTCCAGAATGAAACTTTCACTCTGCGGCGGAGTGTGCGCTGATACGAAACTTCCTGGCAGATTAAAATTGTGTGCCGCAACCGGGACTCGAACCTGGGACCTTTGCCTTTCGCGGGGAATCTATCCCGACACGGACACACAATTTTAATCTGCCAGGAAGTTTCATATCAGCGCACACTCAACGTGATTGTAGCGTATTATGAAATTAATTTTTATCTACTTGTTGCAAGTTGGTATTGCTGATGCTGATGGAATGTAACTAATTCTACCTAAGCAAACGAGAGCTATTATTTGCCAACTATAAGATTTATTCAAGTGCAAAGGACGTAAAACGAGAGCTATAATTTGCCAACTATAAGGTTTATTCAAGTGCAAAGGACGTAAAACGCATTCTTCAACTGTGCTTGATACCGGCAAAGATGGTGTCGTCTACAAATGCGCGACCCGCCATAGATTGTAGGTTCAAATATAGTTAATATGAGTTTTTAGATCTGACAAAAGACAAGCAGATGTAAATTCTTGTGCCGCACGGAATGGCCGCATGGTATAAAGCGTCATGCTACGGACTCGGTGGCCGCTCCATCCGGACGTTCGAGTCGTCCCTCGGGCATGGGTGTGCGTGTGTTGAACTTGGAATGAGTTATTTGAAGTAGTTTGCAGGTCTAGGAATTGATGACTATAGCAGTTTGGTCCAATAGGTTTACAGTTTCAAATTCTTTTAAATCAAGACGCAACATGATTGAACTGTGCAGTTGTAAATGATGTATGGAGGATGCCATTTTTTTTTTAAATGTAGAGTTGCAGATCTGAAGATGACATCAAAGTATTGTCGAAATCTATAAACTGAAATAAAATATTGAACAGCGATCTTGTTAGATACATTTCACAACAATCAACTATCGAAGAATCACCGAATAACCTTGTATCCTACCAAATGTTCTGTGCCAGGCGACTGGACATAGTTTCTTACATGGATACTTTCTGAATGCCGGATGGAAACTGAAGGTACAAAACTAGCAGTTATCAGTATTGACGATTTCAACATTGAAGAAATACTACACTGTGGGACTATGAATATCGTGTGGTTCTAAATTGTAATTCTTAAAGCAAATGTTATGGAAGATTCTTTGGATTATGTTTGATAATGTTATGGGATCATTAGCCATTGTGAAGTGTCCATGGTTGATATAGTGTGATAGTTTATTTAAGGCAGTGGCTGAAGTGCGCTGGTAAATTTAAAAAAAGTTTGTTCGTCAATTGTAGCCGTTCAGGCAGTGATTTTTTATTTTATTTTATTTTATTAAGGGAAGGGCAGAAAAATAACATACCTTCTTATCGTTGTATGCCTAGCCTGCAGAACGTTTCTGTGTATTTGCACTTACGTCAGGTTCTGAGTGCTATCAGATTGTTGACGTCTAAAGCGCTCGTTCTGTAATTACGTTGGTTCCTTTAGTTCTGGGTGGCCGGTTCTTTCGCGCCATCTCTCGTCGACTCAGGTCTAAGTGGCGTAGTCATTTGTTTGTTTCCGGCAAGGCTGTGATACCGATTAGGCGCATTGGGCACACTTGGGCTACAACTAAAGGAGACATTGAGGCGCCTCTATGCCACTATTGTTGAGGAAGCGATAACAAATATGGTTTTACGTTAATTTATGATTATTCTCGTTATTATGTCTCAGAACTGTTACTTGATTATTAATTGTTCAAAATGTTGTAAGTTTTACCTGAACAGTATTTCGTAATTGAAGAATGTTTTCTAGTTACAGTTTTCTCCTTATAATGTTACTTCTGTTATGGTGTTTTAATATAACCCGAGGATTATGAAATTAGCTAACCTTTTACTTAATTTCTGTCCTATTTGATTCTCTAATTTAATGTCATATTGCAATGTGAACGGTGTTAAATTACTTTCATGGGCACAACTTCGTAGATTTGCTTGTCCTAGGTAACTTAACCAGTAATACCACAACAAAACTATTGCCGTATTTCTGTATCACATTTACTTTCCTAAACAGGGAAGTGTGGTAGCACTTACTATGTGGTCTGTTCCACACAGCGCTGGCTACACCAAGGCCGATTTTTCCACCTGTGGCAACGTGCAGTATCGTTTATGTTATGTGGCACTGATATTATTTGATCTTCCAGTAATTGCACTACATTTCTCGATATGTACACGGATTGATTTATCATCGACATCGCAAGTGGCTTCCACTTGTCTTTTGTCAGTTTACAAATAGTTCAAATGTTCAAATGTTTGTATAGCTTATGGGACTTAACTACGGGCTCATCAGTCCCTAAACTTGCAAACTACTTATGAACTAGCTACTACTAAGGACGGCACAAATATCCATGCCCGAGGGGGATTCGAACCCCCGACCGTAGTGGCCGTGCAGACCGTGACTGGAGCGCCGCAATCCAAAATTTTCAAATGTTTGTAAATATATCGGACCAAACTGCGTGGTCATCAGTCCGTAGCTTACAAACTACTTAAACCTAGGTAAACTAATCTAAGGACAAACACACACATCCATGCCCCAGGGAGTATTCGAACCTCTACGGCGAGCAATCGCGCGCTCCGCAGCGAGACGCTTTAGACCGCTCGGCTACTCCAACGCGACGCGCCGCAATCTCCTCGGCCACCGCGGCCGGCTTACTAATAGTCATCATGACGTGCTTGCGTAATATATGTCCAACAGAAAGTCTCAAGAAGTGGCTACGAAATCGTAACAATCTTGTACAGTGTGTATTATTTGACCTTCTTTCTGAAACTGTCAGTCCTCGCTGTGCTAGGACCAGTGCGTGAGCTGCTCTCGAGGCTGCCGCGGCTGAGACGGGCACTTTTGATGCCATGCGGGCACGATGAGAGGACAACTGGTTTGAATAACCATTACGGCGAATATTTTCGTCTCCCAGTTTGTCCCACATTAATCGTGTTGAAAATAACCTAGAATTCAATTCGTGTACAAATTCGACACCAGAAACACTTTATATGGTATCTTGGAAGTTGTGAATTTTTTTTCTTCAGATAGAGTAGCTTAAAAATTTTGTCTCTGTGTGGTGTTATCTTTACCACCATGTCGGGAGTGTGAAGTGTAAACACTCGGTAAATCTCGCGAGGTGCTCGCCGGGCCATTAAGTGTAAAGGATCTGATGCAAGATTAATGCTCAAAGTGAATTGGTCTCTGTATCAATCAGCTTCCCCATAAAAGCACCTCAATTTTCCTGCTCAAACCTTCTGCTATCGAGTGCTGGGTGGGGAGGGAAGGGGGGGGGGGTAGGAGATAATTTCTTAGCGAACAAACTCTGTCTTGACATGAAAAAAATTTCACACACAAAAAGTGAGAATAATCGTAAGCTCAAGCAGTTATTACAAGGGATGATTCTTAACGCAATACTAAATCTTCCATCAACTGGCAAAACGGGTTTGGTGGACAGGCTGTTCTTTGCCGTGATAGAATTTACAGAATCGCTAAGAGAAGTCTTTCCTGACAGTCGTACTGATCTCATGCAAGTAAGTAACAAAAAGCGAGGGTTGCGACGCACAAAGCAGAGTAATTCTCCGGTGCTGCAATAGGTCGACATTTAATTCGGACCGTGCGGCGATGTCTCGTGTTCGAAGCGGGTGAGCAAAAAGAAGCAAGGAATAGCAATCCTCATTTGGCATGCAAATTACTTTCCTATCGGAGTTCCAAGAATCACGGCTGACCTCGGTGCAGAAGTAGTTCACTTTATTGCCGTCTTACCGAAGACGCCAATTTGTCCAACCTCTTGCACAAATGTCACAAGGAATAACGAATGTCAGAGTTCTGTCAGATAGACGCAAAGTGAAATGGATCTTAGGGTAAATACGATTTAGACCAAGAAAGTGAAGCGAGCGCTGCTCCTACGGGGTCCTTTGCATAAGATTAGATTATATTATATTAGATTAGTACTTGTTCCATAGATCATGAGTGCGACACTTCGTAATGATGTGGAACGTGTCAGGTTAATGAAAGGTGTCTTTATAAATTATTACTTTGTACTAAATATTATATAACACAATATTTTTTAAATTTTTTCTCAGATTTAATAATTTATATCTAAAAATTGATCTATATTGTAGAAGGAGTTGCCATTCAGAAATTCTTTTAATTTATTTTTAAATGATGTTTGGCTATCTGTCAGGCTTTTGATGCTGTTTGGTAGGTGATCAAAGACTTTTGTGGCAGCATAATTCACCCTTTCCTGTGCCAAAGCTAGATTTAACCTTGAATAGTGCAGTTCATTCTTTCTCCTAGTGTTGTAGTTATGTCGGGCGCTATTATTTTTGAATTCGGTTACTTTACGTTAGTGTAAAGTAGTTTGTAAGCGTATGGACTCATGACCAACGTAGTTAAAGCTTTTAGATTTACAAACATTTGATCATTTGACTACATGTATTATTAAAAGATCGATGTAGTATAAATAATTCCTTAAGTTTACACACTTTATTGTATGAGAATTAACTGTATTATTATAACAAAATACAACAGAATACGAAAAAATATCTTAAGACCCTTCATTGTAAGCAAGCTCGCGCTATTGACATGACTGTAATCTGTAGTTCCCATATTTTCACTTACCTATGACTAATAATCTTAGAGACGGCCGCGTGAATAAAGCCGTGCGGTCTGAAGCGTCATGTTCCGGTGCGCGTGGGCATGTGTGTGTGTGTGTGTGTGTGTGTGTGTGTGTGTGTGTGTGTGTGTGTGTGTGTGCGTGCGTGTGCGTGTGCGTGTGTGTGTGTGTGTGTGTGTGTGTGTGTGTGTGTGTGTGTGTGTCTGTCTGTTTTGTCCTTACTATAAGTTAGTTTAAGTAATTTGTAAGTATATGGACCAATGACCAGAGTACTTTGGCCTCTTAGGTGTACAAACTTTTGAACATTTTTGAACCTTTATACACGTCGTTTCGACGTTTTTGTTTATTAATGTGACAAGTGGATATGTTATAACACTTTCATCACACATGCCACTTTTATTTGTAGATCTTTATAAGTTGCTGCGATGACACTGCATGTTGTGAATATTTTGCGTGGAGCCACTTCACTGTTTAGAGAACCACGATATTACAGTGTAAAGTGCACGAGGACGAAAAAGAGTCTGTAGCTGCAGCATCGATAATATGTAAGTTTCTCAGCAATATGCTTGTGCTCTATGGTGTCGAAAATTGTTTACGCGTTTATTACAAGATTTACAGTTAGAAAATAACAGTCACTTTGTCTGCTATTTAAATTGTTTCAAGTGTTTGTATAGCTTATGGGACTTAACTACGGGGTCATCAGTCCCTAAACTTACAAACTACTTATGAACTAACTAAGACTAAGGACGGCACAAATATCCATGCCCGAGGGGGGATTCGAACCCCCGACCGTAGTGGGCGTGCAGACCGTGACTGAAGCGCCTCAGTCCCCCTCGGCCACCGCAGCTGGCTGCTATTTAAACAAATCATCTTCTATTAGTTATAAGAAGCTGATATTGCTCTGCTAGTAGCATTTTATGATTTAAATTGTCATTTTTGCTAATGTATTATAACGTGTAGATTCTTACAAGTTTTGTCTTTCTGTTAGGATGTGGCATAAAAATGGTCGGCAGCTCTGATCAAAATAAAGAAATGCTGATGGTCAACCTCAATGAAATTAAGAAAAAAGCTGAAATTTTGATTCGGCCCCCTGTGGTGTCTGAGCCGACTCCATCGCCCCATTGTTGACCACTGGTCACCAAACCCGGCCAGTCTTGGCGTTTTACCACCGCTTACGCAGAGCGAAGAAGCGAGCACCCTCCTCTGCAGTTTTCTTCTTGCTCGCGCAATCTCGGCAGTCCCCATGCTGCACGGTAGTGTCTGCACATGGAAACCGTCCACCCGTGATGTGTGCTGACAACTAACACCACGCGACTTACTGCTCTCTGCTATTCTCGCTCTCACCGGTGCGTTCCCAGCTAAAGCTCTACCTGTTCCACCCATGCAATTTCAAAGCATCTTTCGATTTTCCAAACGCGTCCTATGCGTTATGAATCTCATTATAGTGTAGGTGCTTTAGACCTAAATTACAGTTTGTATGACGGATTATTACACGGATAATTAGTGACGACCCTGTGAAATTTCGTGATTGTGTACGGTTATAGAGGCAGCTTTGCTCAAAATTCCTGCAGGAGACTTAAATCCACTTGTTGAGTGCATTCCACCTCATAGTCGGAACTTCATCACACAAAAAGAGGCCCTAGATTATATTGAGCGCCGGCCGCGGTGGCCGCTTCAGTCACGGTCTGCACGGCCACTACGGTCGGGGGTTCGAATCCCCCCTCAGGCATGGATATTTCTGCCGTCCTTAGTTATAGGTAAGTTTAGGGACTGATGACCCCGCAGTTAAGTCCCTTAAGCTTAACAAACATTTGAACATTTATATTGAGCGGTATCACATGTACTCACAAGGAAAGTACATGGGCTCGAACAAACATATCTGTATGCACGTTTGGTTACAGGATCTTTACGTACTCCTCAATGTTCTGGTGGGTGTAGGTTTTCTGCATAGCTCTGCAACCATGCTCTAGATAGCACCGTAGATGTAATTGTAGACGCCATACGTAATGCAGATATCTTAACTATAACTTATGTAATAATCATCGTACATGTTCTCTAGCGAATTGCCATCAAAAGCCGTGATGATAGTTGCAACTTTAACCTTCTTTCCGAAAGACTGTTGGTATTCACTAACACTGCCTCCATCGCCTCTTTCCGCACTTACCGTAGCACTACCGCTTGCATTGGGTTATTCGGCATTATCATCCCTATTATCATTATTATGAGTTTGTAACAACAGTATCTAACTTATGCTCATATTTCTGAAGCATAACACGAACGAGAAATCATGCAAATGATTCATCTTTTACACTAATACCACCTTCACGAAGAAGGGTTCTTGGTAACTTCATCTCAACTAATCGCAATACATTAGCAGGATTGATTAGCAATCGCCGCCGAATCTGACGCTTCACCACACAAATAACGTCACTAAACGCGAACCGACAGGTCAAAGTGCAATGTGGCATGGCACACGCAGAGGCGTCTAACAGACGACTGCAGAGTTTTGCAGAGGCGGGAGTATCACTAGTGCAATAAGGGATCTTTACGTTATCTCTCATACGATTTTGGCGTATATGTGTTTGTTCGAGCCCAAGTACTTTCCTTGTCAGTGTACTACAATATATTTTCAAAATGAAGCAAAAACTGTGGCGAGATTTTTTGCAACCTTACGGGAAAAGGAAGGGGAGTTTTACATTGCTGTTGAAGTTGAATTCTAAAACACGCATCGTAGTACATGAATAATAGTTGTCTCTCATATTGACATTATATAGGGACTTCGGAACAAGAGATTACAGAACACATATACAAATGTAAGAACATTGCGTTAGGCTCCCTTTTAAAAACGTTGTAATATGTCTACTGGACACTTCGGCTGGGTTTCGATCGATATAATGTCATCCTGTGAACGGATCAAAGTACAAATTCGTACTGTGTTTTAGATCCATACCTACACGTGTTGCTATTGTGCAAAATTACAAGCTAAATGATCAAATAATCAACGCATCAAAACACTTGTAATACCAATGCAGCATTTCATGCTGTGTAAAGGTGTGGATTGACTTATTATAGAAAATGTTCTGATGTTACATTAGTTAAATATAACAGCCAGTTGTGGTCGGTTGGATAACACTGGGGCTTTGCTCCAGTTTCTCAATAAAATGTACTTTTTAAAATGTGTCTAAAGGAAATACGAGGCGCGTCCAGAAAGTAAGTTCCGTTTGGTAATAAAATGAAATTGTACACAGATACAGAAGAAATTTTTATTGCACAAAATTCTACAACTCTTAAACTACTTTTCCACATAACTGCCGAAATTTTGTAGGCACTTGTCATAGCGTGCCACAAGTTTTTACATGCATCCTTCACAGAAGGTTGCCGCCTGTGTATTCAAACATGCGGTAACAGCTCTTTATCATCGTTGAAGTGTTGATCACCAAGGACAGATTTCAGGTGTAAGAAGAGATGGAAGTCGCTAGGAGAGAGGTCCGACCTGTACGGAGGATGATCAAACAGGTCCCATTGAAATTTCCGTAAGAATTGTTTGGTCACAATCGGTGTGTGAGGTCAGGCATTCCTCTTCTTACACCTAAAATCTGTCTTCAACGATGATGACGAGCTGAAAGAACATGTTACCACATGGTTAAATACACAGGCGGCAACCTTCTATGAAAAAGGCACACAAAACCTTGTGCCATGCTATGACAATTGCCTACAAAATTTCGGAAGCTATGTAGAAAAGTAGTTTAACAGTTGTAAATTTTTGTACAATCAATATTTTTTCTGTATCTGTAGCCGTTCGTTTTATATAACCAAACGGAACTTGCTTTCTGGACGCGCCTCATATTAGTCAGTACTTAACATATTTTAATTTGTGAGTTTTCTTTTGTCTATACATTTAAGAATGGTGCCATAGTGTACTGAAACTATTCAGGTAAAAAAAAAAATCAATTATTAGTGGCTGTGACTTGACCACTATATATGGTAGGAAAAAAAAGATTTGTCAGTCACACTCCTTTGACAATAATATCGACTGAGGAAATGTATAAAAAGTGTTTGTAACGCCCATTTCATTGTACATTACCAACTGTAATTTAGAAAGGTGAACAGGTGGAGCTCAACAGCTGTGACATAATTGCAAAACGACATATTGACCATAGCTGTTTATTTTTTATCTCAGTGATACCGGTTTCGGTTAGTTTACCATTTTCAAACGTTAGCTAATAGCTTAAAATGTCGTAACATGTGTTGTGTTACGACATGTTAAGCTATTAGCTAAACTCTGCTAACGCTTGAAAATGGTAAACTAACCGAAACCGGTAGCATTGAGATAAAAAATAAACAGCTGCGGTCAATATGTCGTTTTGCAATCAACTCTAATTTATCCTATTGTGTTGAAGCGAACAATTTTCATTACGAGATTGGAAGTGTAACTTGTTCCCAATTTTATACGACTGTGGATTACGACAACAATCGCAGGAGTTAGAAGAGCGCTGTAGCACTCTCTTCGCTGAGAGACGGACACACCGTCATCAATTGTGTGTTGGGAGCCACCACCTCACCCCCTCCCACCCCCCTCTCCCTCCCCCTCATATGGCGCTCTACGGCGGCCGAGGGTATTATCACAGAGATAATAGCGCAGCTGCGGGCTTATTGGAAGAGCAGCCCTTCTTTGGAGCTGCTGCCCGTAATCCCTCTTGACGCCTCCAGGAAGTGGAGGAGGCCGTAACACTTCCTTTCCAGTATAAAAGAAGTTCTCAGGCCGTGGTTTATCGTCGTGATGGAAAAAGGCATTTACGCTCACCTCATTGCTGTGATGTCCTGCAAGGAACATCCACACATCAAAATAGTGTTGCAGCACCATGGTTCTAGTTCATGACCCTTCTCATAAAAATTGAATAGACATATACAAAACAGCATTCCATTTATCTGTATTGTTCACGAAAACAGAAACTGACAAATGAAATTCCAGCATACTGTCTTGTTTAGGAATGATAACTTTTTTACTATTTATGTTGACTATTTCAAAACAGCAAAGTTGCACAAAAATTTTACTTTTTATTGATGACTAGTTTCAAGTTGGTTTGAGCCCATCCTCAAGTCCTCCAAGTCAGTGTCATCTTTAATATAGAGGAAGGAATATCAACAAATTTACAGAAAGAAGAAGTATTACTTTCAATAATGCCATACATCATCATCATGCCAGCCATAATTATGTATGGCGTTACTGAAAGTAATAAGTTACTTTTCGTTTCTGTAAATTTGATGATATTCCTTCTTGTATATTAAAGATGACGCTGACTTGGAAGACTTGAGAATGAGCTCAACCAGCCCGAAATTAGTCGTTAATGAAAAACAGCATTTTATGCAACTATAGCTGTAATGAAATAGTTAACATAAATTAACAAGTTGAACAACTGAATTTTTGTTCCAGACTGTCCGCCTCGGTAGGCCAGTGGCAGCATCACTAACCGCCGAAGCAACAGCCCCGGATTCGATTTCGGCAGGGGACTGGGTGTTATATGTTTGTCTTCATAATGACATTCCGCATCACCGACACAAGTCGCCGAAGTGGCGTCACTAGAAAGTCTTGCAGTCGGCAGCCGAATCCCCCTGGGGATATCCCGGCCACTAAAAGCCACACGATCATTCCATATTGTTCCAGACTGCAGCATACACAAGTACCCCAACTATCTGGTAACACATCTTCAAGCTTGTATTTGTCATGGCATACGGTACACCAGATCATCAAGAGAATGTTGGTCTAGACTGTTCCACTCCACACCATACCACCTAGAAGACAAGACTTCATAACTGGTCGTGCCTACGTCACACTTACAGGCCGCGGCCGCTAGCTCACTGGCTGGCAGCTAGGGCACACCCATCGCCGCATAGCGACCGGCCAGTCAGATGGCGCACCTGTCAAATTACGTAAGCAAGGTAGGCCTGCGGATAGGCCGGCCGCTGGGGCACAGCCCACTGCCTCGTAGCAGTGGGCCACTCAGCTAGTGATAGCGCCGGCTCAGGCCTACCTTGCTTACGTAATTTGACAGGCGCGCCGCGGTCTGTCTCTCTTGTTGACCTCGGGCCTTTAAGTGTGACGTAGGCACGGCGAGTTGTGAGGCCTTGTCTTCTAGGTGGTGTTGCTCCACAATGGCGATACGGTGTAGATCTTACAGAGTGGTTAGTGGGACGTCTTGTGGGGAAACAGGCCCTTTCAATGTATCTGACGCAAATACTATGGGATTCATATGAAGAACATGCTGGCCTTTCTAATCTTGCGATATCGTTATCATGAAGGAACGCATCACAAGATGGGCGCGTGAATTTCCCTCTATTAAGACGAATTCCTCACCAAAATGCTGCCGATACGGTTGAACTATACGTCATACGTCGGAGGATGTCATTCCTGTACCATGTAGCAGATTGATTGCCTTCTGTTGCCACCAGTGGCGTTCGGTGGGCTCACATCATGACATCCCAAAACTGCAGAGAAACACCACCTTGTTGCGTTTGCTGAACCAGGCTCACCAGGCCTCCAGAAACATGACCGACGATTGACTGGTTGAAGGCAGATGTGAGTCTCATATGTGCACTTGATGCTTATTCTGACGAATTCATTCGGCATACTGTTGGGCCCATCTGTACCGCGCTGCATGGTGTCTAGGTGTCAAAGCATGACCTCGCCATGGACGTAGGGAGTGAAGTTGCATGTCATGCAGCCTACTGCGTACAGTTTTAGTCGAAACACGACGTGCTGGGTTACACCAAAATCATTATTCAGCATGGGGACTTTCCTCCTGACAGAAAGTAGCAATAAGAATAGGATAAAAATTGGATATTGACGTACTAGGCATGGCAGAACTGCAGTCAGCACTAAAGCGTACTTCCTTCCTGGTGACACGACTGTAACTGATCGGCTTTCTTACCCACTCTGTCGTACTGACATTGCTCATGCGTGGATGTTTATGTCTTTGTGTGGGTTGAATGCCATGTATGGAAAATCAAAGGAACTGTATTCTTGTTGCAATATACACATTAAAAGTCAGTGAAGATCTTAAAACTAAGGTGACACAACACTATTTTATATTTGCATTTTCATTTGTATATCTATTAAATCAATACCATCCTCTCGTTATTGTTACTATGTGGAAAAGTATTGTTAAAAAGGGATGTTTCCTCATAAAACTATTACTCATTATAAATCCAGTGGAGTGACTAGGTATTTTGTTCGTCTGTTATCTGTGTAATCACAAATAAAAGATCAAACCGTATACTGTCTCTGGAGCGTGCGACGTCTAGTTGCCCTTTAGATAAGCCATCGCTCACCATGTTTTGTTTGTCTCCTTACCGTCGCCACTTTCTCTGTAATTATCGTCTTTCATTTTTCTCTACATTTCTTCTACCCCTAAGGGTAAAAATGAAGAAATAAAAATTATAATAATGGAAAGTCCAGGTTGGAATTAATAATATAATAAGGACAGTTTACAACTCACCGCAAAGACGTGGCGACGAACTGTGACAGGCACATACAAAAGACACACACATACAACACTTTCAGCTATCGGCCATGGCCTTCTTCAGAAAATAGAACACTCATGCAATCACACAGGCACACAACACAGTCATACAAACATCACCTCCGGCCGCCGCACTTCGAATCACACTCTGCGGCGAACCGGTGACGGGTGCGGAGGGGGGGGGGGAGAGGGGATAGGAAGGTTACGTCACGGTGGTGGGGATGGGTTAGATGGGAATAACGAGATGCAGCTTAGGAATGGAGTGGGGAGGAGGGTGAGAGGAGAAAAAAATAATAAAATAAAAGATACAAAATAAAATAAAATAAAGTAAAATAAATATACAAAATGCGTGCACGCTGCAAGTACACAAGACCGCATACACACACACACATTCACACACACACACACAAACGCAAACTCACGCACGCGCACACACATGAACACACATACACACACACACACACACACACACACACACACACACACGATTGCACATTCATGCACCACTCAAAACAGGTGAGGTTTGGGATAGAGAGGTAGGAACTGTAAGATATGGAGAAAAAAATAGGGAAGTTATCGTAGGTTGAGGCCTGGTTGATTTCGGGATCGGATAATGTATTGTAGGGATAACTCCCATCTGTGCAGTTCAGAAAAGCTGGTGGTGGATGGGAGGATCCAGATGGCCCGGGTTGTGAAGCAGCCATTGAAATCAAGCACGCTCTCCGCTGCATGCTGTGCCACAGGGTAGTCCACCTTGTTTTTTGCTACAGTTTGGCGGTGGCCAATCATGCTAATGGATAGCTGGTTGGTGGTCATGCCAATATAGAAAACTGTATAGTGTTTGCAGCACAGTTCGTAAGTTACGTGGCTGCTTTCACAGGTGGCCGGGCCTCTGATAGGGTAGGATAAGCGTGTGACAGGACTGGAATAGGAAGTGCTGGGTGGGTGGATTGGACAGGTCTTGTAGCGGGGTCTTCCACAAGGATATGATCCCTGTGGCAGTGAGCTGGGTTTCAGGGTGGCATAAGGATGAACTAGGATGTTGTGGAGGTTGGGAGGGCGACGGAATACCACTTTAGGAGGGGTGGGAAGAATCTTGAGCAGGATGTCTCTCATTTCTGGGCTCGAGGATACAAAATCAAATCCTTGGCGGAGGATGAAATTTAGTTGTTCGAGTCCAGGATAGTACTGGGTGAAAAGGGGAGCTCTCCTTTGTGGATGGTTACTGGTGTTAGGTTGAGGATTTGGGGTGGGTGAGAATATAGCACGGGAAATCTGTTTGCGGAATAGGTCTGTGGGGTAGTTTCTCTCTGTGAAGACCTTTGTGAGACCTTCAGCATATTCAGAAAAGGAGTTCTTGTCACTGCAGATGCCGGCCGCGGTGGCCGAGGGGACTAAGGCGCACTAGTCACGGTCTGCACGGTCGGGGGTTCGAATCCCCCCTCGGGCATAGATATTTGTGCCGTCCTAGTTCGTAAGTAGTCCATAGGTAGTTTGTAAGTTTAGGGACTGATGACCCCGTAGTTAAGTCCCATAGACTATAGGGCCATTCCGTGCCAAGTGGTCTAATATCGAGAAAAGTACCCACATGACCCTCATGGATTTTGATGAAATTTTGTATGAACAATCACACACGTTCTCAGTGAACACTGGTAAAGTTTCAGTTTCAGAAATTCAATACTTCCGGAGATACAGTCACTTGTTTAAGACCATAGCACAGCTTCCAATAGAGCGTCCTTTAATTTTCAGCAACTTTGAGATGATATATCTCTGGGAGTATTTGCATAAAAGAAACTAAACTTGGCCATCTTATACAACTTTTAGAGCTCTTTAAAGTAAAATGTTAAGAACAGGATTTCTGAGCAATTTTCATACAGATAATTTGGGGCAAAGTTGGGCGAAAAAATTGCTGGTTAGAAAAAGTGCGAACTTTAGTTTTTTATATCTCCGGAAGTAATTGTGGGATGTACGTGAAACTTTGCACACCATAACTCACCAACACAAGGTCTTAGAATATAAAGTTTCATTCTCTTATTGCTTCCCATTATTTCAAAAATCTTGGGTGAAGTTGACGATTTTTCAAAAAGTGCTAAAAATGGGTATTTTTAGTCAAAATTTTCAAAAAAGTGTTTTCTCCAAACTCCTTTAAACTATGCTCATTAGAAAGAGCATATTCTGAACTATCTAAAAAATTGGATTTGGTTTTGCAATGCAAGCATTTAAGGCCCTAAAAAGTAGCATAATCATAGAGGCGCACTGGAAGTTTGAACCCATTTTTCTGGCACTCAAACTATACCTAAAATCTTTTATTTTGTCTAATAAATAAATGCCTGGGATGCCTGGGATAAGTGAAATAACAAGTCCTGATGAATAGGACGTAGCTTAAGTCCGAATAGAAAATAAAACATTGTTTCTATCTTTAATTGTCATGCCCCCGCCCCGACTCTCTCTCTTCTCTCTCTCTCTCTCTCTCTCTCTCACACACACACACACACAAACTTAATTTAATTCATACAATTAATGAACAGCCTGTTTAATGAACAACACTAGCTTACTGATGGAAAAGAAGTGTATAAGTGAGTTGCTATGGTTTAACCACTGCTAGTTTCATTTCACCCGGGAAAATCAGCATCCCCATCACCATAGGGACAACAACAGCCACGAGTGGGTATTCTTTACCACAGGATATCCCAAGCGTGATAATCATTTCTTTACACAGGTTCCCAAGCCTGATGATAAAATTATTAAAGTGCCTTGGGTAAAATTAGAAGCCACTCATAGGTTGCTTAGTTTCCTCTAACCCATTTCAATTTTTGATATGGTACATTAATTTTCTGATGAATATCAAGAGGAATGGTGTATTGCCAGACAGACAAATTTACTGATGGAGCTGGAATAACTGCATCTTAAAGGCTTTAAATGTCATCTGAAAAACAAAGAGCTTATTGTCCCAACGGATTTTTTTGAAAACTATTCTTTTATTATTCAGGATGCTGTGCAAGGCTTCCACTGGAAATCAACAATTCATCAATTTGTTGTCTACTTTCATCAAAATGAGAAAGTGGAATCTTTAAGTTTCTGCATTATCAGTTCTTGTTTGCGGCATGACACTGGTACAGTTAACGTTTTTATCAAGGAGTTCATCAAATGTATAAAAGCACAGTTTGCACAGATATCTCACGTTCATAATTTCAGTGATGGCTCCAGTGCTCAATCTTACTCCCCTAGATCTGTTTCATATCTGCTCTGAAAACATTAATGGAATTAAATTTGTTTTTGTCAGTAAAGATGAAATTGGGAAGAAAAAAGAAAAAAATTGTCAGAAGAAGAGAGGTTTAAACTTGGACAAACTGTAGCAGGTACTAGAGAAAATTGCCACTTTTTATCTATTGATGAAACAACAATTTAGGTCAGCAGAGTTTCAAATGATTGATCATCTTTTATAGCTACAATAAAGAACTGAAGAATGCATATTAATGTCTGCTCTCCAACCAGGACAATATGTTTCATGCATCTAAGAAAATTTTTGGTGGATTGGGAATATCTGTGAGACTTCCACTGAGCAAAGGGATACATTAATAAACTTTATGCACCCTCATGGTCCAACAGATTCATTTTATTGACCACCAATAAGTGACAAGTGCTGGGTTCCATAACACCACATTATTGCAGTTATTCCAGCTCCGTCAGTAAATTCTACTGGCCGGCAATACACCATTCCTGTTGATATTCATTGAAAAATTAATGTAGTGTATCAAAAATTGAAATAGGTTAGAGTAAACAATCTAAGAAACCTAAGAGAGGCTTCTAATTTTACCCAGGGCACTTAAATAATTTTACTATCAGGCTTGGAAACCTGTGTAAAGAAACTCAGCCATAGCTGTTGATGCTCGAGCGTGGCCCCTATGGTGATGGAGATGGTGGTTTTCTCAGATGAAATGAAACTAGCAGTGGTTAGACCACAACAACTCATTTATATACTTATTTTCCTTCAGTAAGCTGGTGGTGTTAATCAAAAATGCTACTAATAATTAGATTATGATTGTGCAAATAAATTTTACAATTTACATTCATTCTAAATTATAATTTTGTGTATGAGAGAGAGAGAGAGAGAGAGTCGGGGCGGGGGCATGACAATTAAAGATAGAAACAATGTTTTTTTTCTATTCGGACTTAAGCTACGTCCTATTCATCAGGACTTGTTATTTCACTTATCCCAGGCATTTATTTATTAGACAAAATAAAAGATTTTAGGTATAGTTTGAGTGCCAGAAAAATGGGTTCAAACTTCCAGTGCACCTCTATGATTATGCTACTTTTTAGGGCCTTAAATGCTTGCATTGCAAAACCAAATCCAATTTTTTTAGATAGTTCAGAATATGCTCTTTCTAATGAGCATAGTTTAAAGGAGTTTGGAGAAAACACTTTTTTGAAAATTTTGACTAAAAATACCCATTTTTAGCACTTTTTAAAAAATCGTCAACTTCACCCAAGATTTTTGAAATAATGGGAAGCAATAAGAGAATGAAACTTTATATTCTAAGACCTTGTGTTGGTGAGTTATGGTGCGCAAAGTTTCACGTACATCCCACAATTACTTCCGGAGATATAAAAAACTAAAGTTCACACTTTTTTAACCAGCAATTTTTTCGCCCAACTTTGCCCAAAATTATCTATGAAAATTGCTCAGAAATCCTGTTCTTAACATTTTACTTTAAAGAGCTCTAAAAGTTGTATAAGATGGCTACGTTTAGTTTCTTTTATGCAAATACTCCCAGAGATATATCATCTCAAAGTTGCTGAAAATTAAAGGACGCACTATTGGAAGCTGTGCTATGGTCTTAAACAAGTGACTGTATCTCCGGAATTATTGAATTTCTGAAACTGAAACTTTACCAGTGTTCATCGAGAACACGTGTGATTGTTCATACAAAATTTCATCAAAATCCATGAGGGTCATGGGGGGGGGGTCTCCAGACCACTTGGCATGGAATGACCCTATACTAACATTTGAACATTTGATTTTTCACTGCAGATGTGCCATCCATGGGTGGCCAGGCTGTAAGGGAGGTATTTTTTGATGTGAAAGGGATGGAAACTGTAAAAGTGTAGGTACTGTTGGTGGTTGGTAGGTATAATATGGACGGAAGTGTGGATGGAGCCATCAGAGAGAGGTGGAGGTTTACATCTAGGAATGTGGCATGTTAGGTTGATGAAGACCAGGTGAAGTGGATGGGAGAGAAGGAATTGAGGTTCTGAAGAAAGGAGGATAGGGTGTCCTGTCACAGGCTTGTCCTACCCTATCAGAGGCCAGGCCACCTTTGAAAGCAGCCACGTAATTTACCAACTGTGCTGCAAACACTGTGCAGCTTTCTATTTTGGCATGACCACCAACCAGCTATCCATTAGGATGAATGGCCAACGCCAAACTGTGGTCAAAAACAAGGTGGACCACCCTGTGGCACAGCATGCAGCGGAGCATAAGCTTGATTTTAATGGGTGCTTCACAACCCGGGCTATCTGGATCTACCCATCCTCCACCAGCTTTTCTGAACTGCACAGATGGGAGTTGCCAATAGATGGGAGTTATCCCTACAATACATTCTCCAATCCCGAAATCAACCAGGCCTCAACCTACGATAACGTCCCTATTTTTTCTCCATACCTTACAGTTCCTACCTCTCCATACCAAACCTCACCTATTTTGAGTGGTGCGTGAAATTGCAATCGTGTGTGTGATTGAGTGAGTGTGTGTGTGTGTGGTTGCGCTTATTTTATGCATCAGACTGTGATTCCCGCGTGCCGCACTTCCGCGTTTGAATCGCTTGTTTAACGACGCAATAATCAGTCGGGCAGTCTCATTGTTGAGAGTTCTCGCTGTGTAATGGAGCGGAAACTCCCTGTTGTTGCGACTGGTGGAAAAAGTAGTGTATCACCAGTTGCCAACGAGATCAGTGGGAAGCGACACTGTGAGAAGTTTTGTAACAGTAAAGGAGGTGTTTTCGAAATTGTGTACTTTGTGGGGTAATTTCGGACAATGCCGAGAACGCATAAAAGTAAGAAAGATGTTAAAGATCGGTATAATTATGACCCTGAAACTTTTTTTAGAAAAGCTGTTCGAGAGGCAAAATGACGCATAGAAAAGCCTTTAATAAATAAAATTCCTTATCTCAGTCCTTATCCCTTATTTTAATGATGGATGTCCTTAAAATATGTTCAAAGCCACTAAAATAAAATTTTAAAGAAAGTGGAAAAACGTCAGTTTGACTGTCACAGGCAAAAGTAAAAGCATATGGACATTGTGTGTGTAGGATATTTTATTGGTTATACGAATACCCCACCACTTCCGTAAAAAGACCCTACGGCCGGCCGCTGTGGCCGAGGGGATTGAGGCGCTCCAGTCACGGTCTGCACGGCCACTGCGGTCGGGGGTTCGAATCTCCCCTCGGGCATGGATATTTTTGCCGTCCTTAGTGTTAGCTAGTTCATCAGTAGTTTGTAAGCTTAGGGACTGATGACTCTGTAGTTAAGTCCCATAAGTTCTACAAACATTTGAACATTTTTGAACAAAACCTACGAAAGTGAAAATAATCTCAAAACTTTTCGAAATCACCCCGTTTGACAGTACCTCACTTTTTTCTTTAATCCTAAATGTCGGTAATCCCATTGAAACCTTCTTGTCTGTAGGAATACTAATGTGTACTTCAAATAGGATCAATTTCTGCATAACTTTATGATGGTGGGAATAAGTATTGTAGGTGAAGTTTCGGACGTTTGGAATGGTGGCCCTTATGAAAGATGACAGGGAGCGGAACCGTAACGGGACTCTCGCACGCGGCAGAAATGCACGCCCGGCCGAGCATCAATACAGGGTGCCATGGGTATTCCTCAGAGCGGCAGCAAGGGCCGCGCAGAAGTGATTTCTTCTAGACGATCGTTTTCTCAGAGAGTTATTATGAGCGTCACAGTCCCATATGAAAGAGAACTTGTGCACGTTAGCGACGCATGACATGGTGCGGGCTCGGTTTCATAGAACCTCAGCAAGAGCAACCGCTCCTTCCAGTGGGAAACAAAATTTCTTGCCGTAGACCATTTTTCATGCGCGAGGACGGTAAGAAAACGTATGTTTCGCCAGACGCATGTGTCCATTCTCTGGATCTGTTCGGGACCATGGCTAAGCTTGTTACTAGCTGCCGCGCAAATTTGAGCCACTGTAATTACTCGGCAAGACATGGGAGAAGAAATTTTTGTAAGAGAGGGAGCTTCTTCACTGGAGAGTGACTCCCTTTTATAAGAGAGGTAAGAGAACTGACACGCATAATTACAAGCCAATATCGTTGACGTCGGTTTCCTGTAGAATTTGGAACAAATTCTCAGTTCGAATGTAGTAAATTTCCTTGAGACGGAAAAGTTTCTTTCTATGAATCAGCTCGGGCTTAGGAAACGTCGTTCATGTGAAAATTAGCTTTCCCTTCTCTCACATGACATTTTGCGAGCCATGGATGAAGGGCAACAGGCAGATTGTGTTTTTCTCGATTTCAAAAAGGCATTTGACGCTATGACACACTGCAGACTACTAATGAAGATACGAGCATATTGAATAGGTTCAAAGATTTGTGACTGGCTGGAAGACTTCATAAGTGATAGAAAGGAGTACATTGTTATCGATGCCAAGTGTTCATCAGAGACGAGTGTATCGTCAGGCGTACCCCAGGGGACTGTGGCAGGACCGCTATTATTTTCTATCTATATAAATGATCTGATGGTCAGAGCAACTTGTAATTGCGACTGTTTGCTGATGATGCTGTGGTGTAAGGGAGGGTGTCGTATTTCATTGACAGTAATAGGATACGGATGACTAGGTGGTGTGAGAAATGGCAGCTAGTGTTAAATGTAGAAAAGTTTAAGGTGATGCAGATAGCTAGGGGAAAAACATCTCATAATGTTAGAATACAGCATTAGTAGTGAGCTTCTTGAGGCATTCGCGTCGTTCAAATATCTGGGCGTAACATTTCAGAGAACTATGAATTGGGACGAACATCTAAGGACAGTTGTAAGGCCAACAGCCGACTTCGGATTATTGGGAAAATTTTCGGAAGATGTACTTCATTTGTAAAGGAGACCGCGTATAAAATGCCTATACGACCACGTCTTGAGTATTGATCACGTGTTTGGGATCCGCAGCAAATCAGTTTAAGGAAGACATAAAAGCAATTCAGAGGCGAGCAACTAGGTTCGTTACCGTTAGGTTCGACCAATGATGCGAGTGTCACGGATATGCTTCGGGACATTCTTTTGAGAAACTCTGTTGAGGAAATTTAGAGGTCCGGTATTTGAAGCTGCCTGCAGAACGATCTTCCTGCCGCCTACTTACATTTGGCGTAATTATCACAAACACAAGATAATTGAAATTAGGGCTCGTACGGAAGCATATTGACATTCATTTTTCCCTCGTTCTGTCTGGGAGTGGAATAGGAAAGAAAATGACTAGTAGTGGTACAGTATCATCCACCACGCACTTTACGGTGGATTGCGGAGTAAATATGTAGATGCAGATGTAGGAGGAGATCGCCACAGGACGTGGCAGCGTGAGTTGTCTAGGAGAGCTCCATGTAATGCGGAAGTCTTAGAAAATTTTCTTTAATTCTGCTGGAGCGCCGCCAGGTGCCTCTATTCTTCTGGATGCTACGTAGTGTAGAGTTTGGATATTGAGGAGAGCCTGTGTTGAACCCCGGAACTGCAACAGCGACCAGCAGTTGTATTTGATTTGACGAATACGTTTTCGTCACACCAAACTGTGTCTCAACGCCTGTTGTGACACATTCGTTGCATCCTTTGAATCTAATTGCTCAGGTGCACGAACTGGTCTAGTTGTGTACGACAGAATTGCGAGGCCTTAACTGGACAACGAGATCCACCAGGACTCGTGGCTCTATTTAACCTCAGTGTAGCAACGTCCCATCTGGATCTGCACCCGCATTGGTTTTGTTTCTCGACGGGTTTTTCAGTCTTCGGCGCAATCTTCTTCCTCATCTTCAGCACAAACACGATGCAGCTTTTCATCTGCCGACAACATACTGGTAATGTACTGCAGGAATTCAGCTACAAAATGATTGTCTGTCGTTCACAGTGACTATGACGCCAGTAGTTTGTAGTGGTAGTAATTGTCACATGTTTGCTGAACTTCATAACTCACTATGGTGTTTCGTTTGTGTCGGCATTCAAAGAAATAGAATTATTCAGTATTCCCCCTAATCCCCATCTTTGTCTTTCGCTGAAATTCAAATGTCCTCCATTTTGTAAGAATATATGTAACCCTTGTTTAGCCTCTAGCAATTAAAACATTGAAGAACACCACCGTCAGCTGTATTTTCATATTGTAATTTACTGGCAACCAGTTGCGACAGACCACGTTATCATCAGGCCCTGTACAAGGAACAAATACAAATGTGTTATACAAGCGATTGTTATACAGAAACTATTCTTCCATTCCTCTTATCCACAACTGTGAACATTTTGTCTCCACACTAAGACTTCACTGCAATTTTCCCACACTCAGACCTTTAAATACATATGACAGACATGACATAATGTGAGCTTTTTTGCTTCCACATTTGAGACTTAACTGCAACTGTCCCATACTCAGACCTTTAACTACAGATTACAGACATGATATATATTTTTTAAATAATGTCTTGTTCTCGTACATTACTTTGAATATGTAGATTACATATTTAGAATACTACATAAACCACTCTGCCTCATCCATCAATGTACACTATATGGCTCCACTTCTGAGATGCAAGTTACAGTTATCCCATACTCAGACATATACTTACGGTTATATACATATACTATTGTTTTATTATTGGTAGTATCCAATACTGTGAACGTTTAGACTCCATATCTGATTTTAAGTATAGCTGCCCCGTACTGACACCTAACCTTACAGATTACATCTATGAATTATTGTTTATCTCATCATCTTCATCCAGTACTAACTTCTTTTACATTTTACACGTAAGTTTGGTCCTTTATCCCAGTTGTATTTCATAGTTGTCCCATACCCAGACTTGTATTTACAGATTACACAGATGAAATATTGTTCTATCTTACCACCTCATCCAATATTCTGAAGGTGTCATTCAGATGAGATGTTCATTATCTCACTTTTTTTTTTACTTTTGCACTCAAACAAGCATATGTACTTTACTCTATAATATTATCCAAGTCATATGTAATTGTAACACAGTACTTCGATGCACATGATGTGTTGTTTAAATCTGGGCACTTCATCCAATATTGTAACTATATGATCTCTCATTTAAGATTCAAACATTGTTCTTATTCTCTCTATTTTATTTAGACAAATCTGAACCTGTGAATTTTATTGCTGTTTTGTAATACAGTCCAAGCCATCCTTCAATCATTCTCATTGAATGGAAGTATATTTTTTGTCATTTTGGAAGGGATCATTAACAAGATAGGCAAATAGCTAATTAATGCTCAATAAACTCCCTTCATATACAATGCTTAATAAAATGTACTATTCCAAACGCAGTCAGATAACAGATAAGCGCAGGCCAATTTAAAATTAATATCAAAAGAGAGAGTCGTTCATTTTTCGACCTGTGTAGCAGTAACTTTCTCACTCATTCACAAATTTAAACTCGAACCTTCTATGCTTACTAATTGAGTACGTAACAAAGCCTGCTGATCTCCGTTGTCTTCCATTAATCGTACCTGGTACGGAACCCACGCTGATAACCAACACTGAGTCCCTGGCCGAATGGGCGTTTTATAACCCTTTGTAGACGAAATGCACTTCCTGAAGATTCTTTCAATTAATCTCAGTCTGACATCTGCCTTAGCCAAGACTGATTTTATAAGGTCGTTCCATTCCAAACTACTCCTAGATATTTTATGACAGTAACTGCTTCTAGTGTTTGTTCTGCTATTGCATAGTTATATAATAAATGATCTTTCTGTCAATGTAAATGCAGCACTTTACACTTGTTGATGTTGATGCTCAAATACCATATCTTCATATGATGAAACTGTTTACTTTTGGAAAGTCCAAAATAGAAGGAGAAATGCAAGGCCTCCATCGGGGTGACTTTCTGCTAATAACGTATTTTTCTGTATGCTGGTCTACCTGGGCCACAGAAGCAAGTAACCTACATTAACGGAAAAATCTTCTTCTTTTCCTTAGTCTTTCCCCACCAAGTGGGGTCGGCGCTCCTGGCAAGACTTCTCCATTTTCCTCGGTGTCATATGTCTCTTAGATTTTTCTCCCTGAAATCTTCATGTTTACAGTCCCTTCACTTGTTCTTGACCTTCCCCTTGCTCTGTCACCCTCCACTGCCATTGCTGTCATTCTCTTGCCAACGTAAAGTGTTGACCTTTCTCATGAAATGTCCATACCACAGTACTCTTTTCTCTTGAACCTTCTTTTATAGCTCTGTCAGTTAAACACTGTTTCTCATTCTGTAATTTCTGATACTATCGACTCTAGTGACGCCACAAATTATTCTTAATATTTTTATTTCAGTAAGTTTGGAAAATATAGTTTCCTATTGGAAAGTCAGCGAACTGATATATGTTTCAGAATGGAAATAAGTCACGTCCGCAACATGTGTTTGCAATTTATTTGGTAATCGGGTGGCCGCTTCGATCTACTTTGATACCATCATCAGACCGATGAAAGACAGGGAAACAGGTACAACAAATAATAGCTACGATATATTACATGCATGACTACAAAAATAAGTAAAACAGTATGCCACACCATTGAAACTGAGGCGATGAGCGTGTTTCGACTGCTAAACCAGAGAGAGAACGCTGTGCGTTATAATGGATAAGCCACGCCCAATGCCTGCATCAATAGCATCAGTGCATCATAAATTAATGAGGAGCGTGTTACAGTAAAAGATAAAAGGCACTTAGTTAACTGTAGAACTTAGTTGCCGTGTCATTAATACAGATAAATTGAAAGTATTAAACAGTAAAAATAAATTTTCTGTCTAAGAAACACCTGCCGTCTATTGGCAGTTGATAACGATAAAATTCAAATCGAAGACAGAGTGTAAATCAAAGATAAAATACAGCAACGCTAGTGGTTACCGTGGGTACGGTGACGTGGAGACATCGATAACTCGCGAAAGTGGTGAAACAGATGACGTGCAGACGACGCTCCAGAGATATAGCGGCTAGGGGAGCCGTCAGTCACCGTGGAGACAGACCACGACTGCAGCGACGAGCGGTGTTAGGACGTACAAGGCAAGATGTGAATCTTGCACATTATCCTACTTGCCCGTCGGGAAGCTCAGAAGCTGTGGAAGGACAACAGGCTGCAACACTTCAAAGATGCAGTGTAGTGGCAATGGGTACTAGCTGTGAGCACACCAAAACATGACCGACCAGTATGACACTGCATAAGAGTTCAACAGTTTCTCGTCATGGAGTCTCCAGGCTATAATATGATCATCGTAGTGGTGGGCACAGAAAAAGATTTGCAGCGAAATTAATATCAAATAATAAATGCATGTCCAGAGACATCTTTTTTATCTATATATGTCAAATATATAGGAACTAGCTGAACCCCCGCTGCTTCGCATGCGTAGGCTGGTTGGTCTGCACATGTTGTTTCTTTTTAATCCTGATAAAGAATCCATATCTTAAGTTTCGTAGTTATAGCTCGAAATTTGAGTTAACAGCAACATATTTATGAAAATCAATTTTGGAATCCCGTATTTCACCGCCTTATTAGTCTAATTTCCAAAAATACCGAAACACGTGTCTTTTTAAATCGGACCACGAATCGAAATCCGAAAATTTGTAATTTTAACTTCAAAATTGCCTAAATAGCAACAGATTTTCGAAAAACATCCCCTCTCCAATTTAACCCCATTCATTGTTGAATTTCCAAAAATACCGAAACACGTATTTTTAAATCATGACGAACAATACAAATACCATTTTTTGAGGCTATAGCTTCAAAATTGTCTTGACAACAAATAGTTTTCGAAAATAATTTTTGATCCCCTCTTTTACCCCCTTAGTTTTTGAATTTCCAAAAATACCGAAACTCCTGTCTTTTTAATCCTGATCAAGAGTCCATGTCCTAAGTTTCGTAGTTATAGCTTAAAATTTGAGTTAACAGCAACATATTTTTGAAAATCAATTTTTTGCGTCCTCTATTTTACCCCCATTGTTGGTTGAATTTCATAAAATGCCGAAATACGTGTCTTTTAAATTCGAACCCCGAATCCAAATCCGAAAATTTGTAATCCTAACTTCAAAATTGCCTAAATAGCAACATTTTTCGAAAAACACCCCCTCTCCAATTTAACCCCTTTGATGGTTTAATTTCCAAACATTCCGAAACACGTATTTTTTACGTCTAACCAACTATACAAATATCAGTTTTTGCAGCTCTAGCTTCAAAATTGTATCAATAGCAACGTGTTTTCAAAAAGAATTTTTGATCCTCTATTTAATCCTCTTATTTGTTGAATTTCCAAAAATAGTAAAAATCATGGGTTTTTAATCCTGACCAAGATTCCATATCAGAAGTTTCGTAGCTGTAGCTTAAAATTTGAGTTAACAGCAACATATTTTTGAAAATCAATTTTTTGCTTCACCTATTTTACCCCCCTATTTGTCGAATTTCAAAAAATGCCGAAACACGTGTCTTTTAAATTCGAATCCTGAATTAAATTCCGAAATTTTGTTGTTCTAGCTTCAAAATTGCCTAAATAGCTACGTATTTTCAAAAAACGTTTCATCCCCTGTTTCACCCCCTTACGGACGGAAGATCGAAAAATCGCTTCTTAAATGACGCCTACATAGTAAGATCAACACCCTCCACAAATTTCAAGTTTCTATATTCAGTGGTTTGGGCTGGGCGATGATGAGTCAGTCTGTCAGTCAGTCATTCGGGACACTTCCTTTTATATATAGAGATGACGGAGAAAAATGAGTTAAAATTGCGCCCTTGCTGGGATTCGAAGTCGGTACCTCCAGCTTACGAGGCAAGCAATATAACCGCGAGCTCCACAACACAAACTACAATTCAACCTCATGCTCCCCTATGTAAATACGCCCTTCAATAGCGGAATAGCACCACAGCAATTAAAGTTAATGGGAACGATCCTGCCTTGTACTTCAGGCAGAAGTGATATTAATATGAGGAGATTCCGGGTTCGAATCCCAGCCACGGAAAACTAATTCATTAGCCTTCCGCCATTTCTAAATCTTTGATATATATCGAGACAAAATATGTCTCTGGACATTGATTTATTATTTGGTCTTAATGTCACCTGTGCATGATCTACAAGGCAGGATCGTTCCCATTAACGTTCATTCCTGGGCTGCTATTCGGCTATTGCAGAGTGTGTTTATGTACGGAAACGTGAGGCAGAATTGAAGTTTATGTTGTGGAGGGAGATGTGCTTTAAGATAATCCGTGTAATTATCGCATGCATTAATCACTTGTCTAGTTATCATAAAGTCCCGGGTTTGAATTCCGGTCACGTTACAAATGCATTGCAGCAAGATTGTTTTTACCGAGGAATCCCTATGTTGTTACCTTATTGCGTGAGCTAACGGGACGGAAATAAATCATCATAAATTCCCACGTACTCTGATTTGCCAAATGACTGATCTGTTAAGCAATACAATAGTGATAAGAATCGGAAAAAGGATTGAATAAATGTATTTTTAAAAAGTATTAATCGGGAAATTGTGAGAAAGGGTTTTTGTAGATGAAGACATATATAAATACTATAAGATGTTACCTACTTACTCTATTTATTTAAATTATATTTTTATGATGTAACTATGATGTGGAAGAAAACAAACAGATATCATTCCTGTCGTTATCAATAACTTGAACGCCAATCCCAATAATACCTGGTCTATGCCTATGAACGTGCATTACATAAGTACCACATTACTTCCGCGGGTAGCGGCATATGCGTAAAAACAATAGTAATAATCGGTCTCTGCAGATAAAGGAACATTATTGCCCCAAATTTATGATTGATAACGTATTGCGGTGATAATGGTGACATAAGATGCAGTGAGTGAAAATGGCGTCCGAACTATAATTATTTTTGAACAGAATTACAGACAAAAATTGGAGGAAAAAATTCTATTAAATGATGATTCAAGAAAATAATCTTTGAGCATTTTATTTAAACAAACCATGCCCATCTCACATCATTTTCTACAGGGAAGAAGGAGAACGGCATCAACACTTCCGATTCTAATAGCAGTTCTTAGAAGAAGTGAAAGAAGATAAAAAGTTATATTGTTCTCCTCCGCCCTGATGAGAAATTAATAGAGGACGTGACAAATATTCCTGATCCGAGGGGAGAAGCAAAAGGTTGTTACATCCAGATCTTTCCTGCTCCTTCACCAATCTGGAGACACAATGTCAAGAGACTGTTGAGTTGTTGCCTTTATGCATGCTATACTGGTTCTGAACTCGGTATTGCGGTATTGGATTCCACTTCCGCACCCCTCCTTATACCCATTGCCAATACAGTGACCAACCTGTGTTACCTCTCTGAAATGTTGGAGGCTATTTTCTTTCCATAATTTCGCACCTTGCCGACGGCCACACATCAGTTGGATGATGTACAACCACTCGTAGCGAGACTATGTAGCCCATCTGATTTACAGAACGTCTGGCACAAGATACACCACCTGTATCTTCACCATATACAATTTGCCAATACATTGTAGCAACGTACTCTGGTCAAAACAATTAGGCAATCATGTCAGATGTCAACCACAATATACATATGGCAACGTATTTTATTCAGGTATTGGTTACAACTATAATTTGTGTGTGATGCAGTACGATATTTTACTGTCTCAACTTTTGGGGTTTACATGGGGTTTTCTTAGGGCGAGGCACCATGGACCTACCATAATAGTGAAAAAGTCATTCCCGTTGCCCTCTAATGTCGTGTGTGATCACCTCGAGCGGGCAGTACAATTGCATACTTGCCTGGCATGGACAGGTTATCAATCAGATCGGATATTTGGCCAATCTTCCATGAGTGCAATATCCAGCTCTGCAAGCGTTATGGGATGTGCAGGTCTGGCTAGAATGCGTCTGCGAAGTGCAACCTCGATGTACTGAATCGGATTAAATCCATGAACAAGCTGGTCACTCCATTCAATTTCCTCAGTTCCAAGCATATTGTGCACTAGTGAAGCTCTGTGGGAACGACCGTTAACGTCTACCAGAAGGAACCCATCTCCTATGGCATCAGCGTAGGGCAAAACAAAAGCTCGAAGGATCTCATCTCTATACCTCTGAGTAGTCAAAGCGCCTTCTGAACGGACAGTACTGCCTCCTGCCTACACCATTTGTCCAGGATTGTTCTGAATTCCACGTTCTCCCCAGATGAAGGAGCGACGATTGCCCGCCTGAACACAAAATCTCGACTCATCTGTGAACAAAACCAGGCGCCACTCCTTACGACTACAGTCTAGATGTTGGTCCGCTCAATTCCTGCGAGCTAAAGAGTGTCGTGGTTTTAATGAGACATACACTATAGGCCTACGTGCGTAGAGGTAACATTCCAGAGGGCGATTTCGGACTCTTTGTGTTGATAATGATTGTTCTGTTGCTGCCTGGATGGTCCGTTGCAGCTGAGTTGATCCGACGGGCTTTAACCGAAGATTACGAACATCTCTTTCTGAAGTTAGCCGTGGATTACCTTGGTTTTGTCTTCTTTTAATGGTTCCTAAAATTGTGCCCAGGTCTTGTAAATTACACCTCGGGACACTCCAATAGCTATAGCTACCTCGCTGTGTGTATGTCCCGCTTTCAAACTTTCTATGGCTCTTCATGTCACTGTTTCGGGTAAATTACGTTTTTGTTGTATTGTACTTTCTGCTCACTAAACTATCAGAACCCAACTTCTTGTGTAATTCATTTGGTAAAGTAAATACAAGTGAACACCCCCTGCAGCAGCTTCTTGTTATCTCCCCCAAAATGTTTTTGACAGAAAGACGTCGAACCGATTTAGCTCATTCTGCAAGTAACAATACATCAGAACCCAAATATGTCAACTGATACCCTGATTGTTTTGACCAGTGCAATTATTATACCCCAACAACACATGGAGAACGTCTCATTTCATTTGGGCCTGCAGCATTATGTATGTCTTTTAAGTACATATTGTTAAACCAGCTGCGTCCAAATCAATTTAAACAACATTCCTATCACTGTTAGTTTGGGAGCTACAACCCTTCAAAGTTCCGGGGGCGGAGGCTGCGATAGCGTAGCTGACTGGACGAGTGGCCATCCCCTGGGGCACGGCCCACTGTCTCATGATCACCAGCCAGTCAGATACGCTGTCGTAGCCTCCACCCCCTAAACTTTGAAGGGTTGTAGCTACCAAACTAACAGTGATAGGAATGTTGTTTAAATTGATTTGGACGCAGCTGGTTTAAACGAATCCAATACACGATAGAAAAAACTATTGTTCCATTAAAAATTATATCTTTGTGCTGTAACTCTTTGGAAAATGATACAGGAAACTATGTTCATAGCACCACAGAAAGTGTAACATTTCTTGTGTTGACCTACCGCATTAAAATTTCCCGTCACCTATTATTTTATAAGTTACAGAGACAAACACACTTAGTGAAACACCCTGTATATATATAACCATCTAAAGAACATTTATACTGCAATTATATGCAGTAATTATAAAAAATTAACCTCCACGATGTCATATGGACATAGCCTGATGATGGCCATAGTACCGAAATAGGCTTATTGCTATATTAATAAACAATATATAATATCTTCAAAGTAAAGCAGCATTTTGGTATTACTTGGATTAACAACATGGAGAACGTCTTTGTTTTAGTGGAAAGAGAGGTGTAGTTGCGACACTCAATACTGATGTCAACAAGCTCGATACCAGGTAATGTTTTCAGACGTGTGACCTTTTTACAACGAGTTACCTCCAAATGCGTTTGGCTGTGATATCACCGGTGCTTCTTGATTTTCGGCGGCCGGCAGTGTAAATCAAGTTTAGGTGTAGCCTGGCGCAGCCGACGCCCCGGCCAGCTGGTCGGCGTGTGTGTGTGTGTGTATGTGTGTGTGTGTGCGTGCGTGCGTGTGTGTGCCGATCTGGCGCGTGTGGACAGACCCGCTAATGGACGGCGAACGCCCGGAATTGTGTTACGCGCCGGGGCGCTGTCTTTGCTTCCTTCATCCACTTCACTGCGCTGCTCCCTGTCTCTCCATTTCTTTTTGGTCTCGCTTGCTCCCGCCGAGAGATTTTCTTTCCAGGGAGGTCGGTCGAGTGTATCTATGCTCTACACCGCACGGGACTGTAATATAGTGACGTCAGGCTGTTTCTTACAAGGAGACTTTCCGCTCTCGGATATTCAGATTGGGATGAGACCTCGCATGTTATTAGTATACCTCAGGGATATCCACTCGTGGAAGATTTAAAACGCACTATCCAGAAAAATTCCAAGAAAAAGGGCAGCTCATATACAGGGTGAATCTAAATTCGCGCACTCGGGCTTCGCAGCACGATTCCTCAGATGCTAGCAATAAAAAAATTCGTCCTGCGCATATTTCCGGCCGTAAATGGACGTCGAAGATTGAGATGCGTGTGTGTGTCCCATACGTCAGTGTATTTCAGAATTACACTACTACAACAACAAACTTCTAGGGGATGTGGGAGGCGTCTTGAGGAACAAAATGAGCATATAAACTCATGCCCGGAAACGCCATTAAATGACGCTACGGAGAATCAAAGTTACAGGCACCAATTCCTGCCGCTAGAAATCCCCTCCAGCAACTCTGTAGCGTCATTGTATGACGTTTCCGGGCATGGATTTCGATGCTCATTTTTTTCCTCAAGACGCCTCCCACATCCCCAAGAAGTTTTTTGGTGTGGTAGTGTAATTATGAAACACACTGACGTATGGGACACACACGCATCTAAATCTTCGATGTCCATTTACTGCCGGAAATATGCGCAGGACGAAATTTGGGGGGACTTTTTTTATTGCTAGCATGTGAGGAATCGCGCCGCGAAGTCTCAGTGCGGAAATTTAGATTCATCCTGTATACCTTATGTAGTAGTCCTGGATTTCTGTGTAGCATTTTAGTGAAGTAGTTCAGGCAGTACCATGTCTGACTGTCATGTTGATGATCGGTGTTCAATCCTACCTGGGGGTAATATTTTCTTATTTTGGTTAAAATTATATTTTAAATAAAATTAATTATAAAATATTATCAGTACGAAGCAACTTAATTTTATTTGTGAAATGACGGTTGCAACAAATTAAAATTTTATATAAATTATTTTCGTTTTAAAAAGTCGTATAATTCCAAATGCATTTTACAGTGAATATAGGTAGATTAAAACGTTAAATACATATATTACAAAATTATGTGACGTTGTAAGCTATGGAAAGATTAAAAATATTCCCCATAAATTCGAGGAACCGGTTTCTTCATGGCAAAGCGGAGTACAGCTGTTGCTCTAATGTATGACAACAAACTGGCAAACGGTCAGGAAGAGTCATGGTCCGCTCAGACCTAACCGTTCAGTGGGCCATGCCTGCTACAAAAATTAAATTAAATATTTCTCGACCGTAGTTTCGAAGCTGTATCGTCCAACTTAGCACATTGCACCTATATATATATAAGTCTCCTGGCAGATAGATGATTTGAAGTCGTTTCTTCATGTTCGTTTTCTTCGTTGAGTGTTTGTCTCTTTTTTTTAGTTTATTATTATTATTATTATTATTATTATTATTATTACAGAAGGCGTTAAGCCCTCCGACCGATTGTGCTGAGCCACGGCATCCGGTTTGACCTAAGCGTTAGTCTTCACTGACTTATGTACCAGTTACATATATTCTGCGGTTAAAACTTTAGAGCCCTTTTTCTTGCAACAATTTTCTGGATAGTGTGCTTCAGGACTTCTATGAGTGTACATCATGGAGTTATACGATTATCCCATCCCGAACTGAAACTCCGAAACGGAAAGGTGTCCTTGTTAAATTTGCAGATATCGATTCAGTATCAACAACAGCGTATCCTTAAATTATTATATGAACTAGCTTATAAAGATAATAGCGGAAACTATGTAGCATTTACAAACGTTTGTCAGGCGACAAAGCTAGCAGTGCCATCTGTTTGTTCTGGTTGTATGCTATACTTGCCTTGACGTATGTGATTCCGTATTTTATTCCCTGAGTTCCAAAATTTCTTTGAAAGGTTTACATTTGTTAAGTCTTTTCAGATATTACGTTAGATGGTTTATTTAAAGTTTAGTGTCAAAGAAATTAAAGCAGTCCTGAAGTCCATGACCTGTGCAACACGTCAGTGCTCTTTGATGAGAGGTCACAACCTAAGAAAAAATGTTCGTTTCAGGTTAAAAAAATCAATACTCTCAAAATTTGTAACGGACTGTTTTCGATCTATGAACATGATATATGCACATATTTTACATTAAATCAAACGGAACGCGTCTGGAGAAAAATGATCGCAGTATATTGCAGTTGCATAGACGGACAATTAATGCTCTTCATAATGTGTACAGTTTATGTGGACAGGATTCGAACTGAAAATAACACAGTAGATGACAAGTGTTAGGGTTATACAAGTATGCCCTTTCCATGACGATTTAGGAAGCCGAATGGAAAACAAGAAACCAACTCAAATACTGAAAATTACAATAAAAATATAATACATTAAAAAATTTCCATTTAGCCTCGTGTTCTGTAAAATATAACTTATCCTTAAACACAAAAACATTGCAGTTAAGGCATTGTGACGATGTGTTTCAAGCCTCGTCTATGCTACACTTTGAATAAAGGCATTCAAATAAAACATGATATTGTACATTAGTAGATGTATTATATTACCCACCTTAGGAGAAAAAAAAAACTTCCCTTGTTTAAAATTTTAACCAAGTCTGCTTTTCTATTTCGAATAACTGACCAACTACATCTACAAATAAATTTAAAAAAATAAGTTAATTCAAAGCGTAAAAGACACTGTTTATAAAAAGCAAATGATCTGTGTCGGTCTAGTGGTACCCCGCTTAAGATATAATTGTTACATCTCTTTTAGTATTTTTCCGGATCCTGCAGAAAGAGTTTCAGTGCTTTCGTGTTTCTACGAGGAGGGGGGGGGGGGTTGGAAAATAAGTTTTCCCTAGCGACTGTGCGCAGAGTTGTGTATAAAAAGAAAAAATAGACTGAGAAATTAAAGATGAGACATTTCTTTATTTTTGTACATAATTTCCAAGAACATTGAAACATTTTGTCAAACCGCTTTATAAGTTTCAAAAAGCCGTCCAGGAAAACAAATCTGAATATTGAATACGGCAGAAGCGTTGAACGAGTATGGGCGAAAGACGACACCATTGGGTAAAGGTCGACAATGAATATGGCAATGATTTTCTGTTTTAGATTGTGACGGCCAATGAAACGTGGATCCACCATTTCACGCCAGGATCAAAGGCCGCATGCATGGAGTGGAAACATGCATCACCTGTCCCAAATACGTTCAAAAGCACTACTTCTGCAGGTAAAGCGCTACTCGCCGGTTTTTGGAACGCCGAAGGAGTTTTGTTGCTGGACTTTTTTGAGGATGCAACCGTTAATGCTGCGCGGTACTGTTCCACTCTGTCGAAATTGAAATCGGCCTGGCCTCCTCAGATCTGGTGTTCTGCTGTTGGATGAGAATACGAGACAACACTTAGCGACGGCAAAGCAATACCATATTGGGAGCGCCTATACCATCCGCCATACAGTCCTGATCTCGCACCAAGTGACTTCCATCTGTTTCCAGCTTTGAAGAAGATTCACAGCGAAAGGAGCTTTGGAAGCAATACTGACGTCAAAAAAGCCGTTCAACGCTCCTTCCGTATGCAACGCCCCCATTTTTTTCTTTTTGAAGATTATAAAGCGGTACGAATAATGTCTCAGTGAATTTGGAAATTATGTAGAAAAATAAAGAATTGTCTTATTTTTAATGTCTCATTCCTTTCATACACAACTCTGCCCACAGTCGTCAGGGAAAACTTATTTTGCAACTCCCTTCGTATTTATTACAACCGTTTCTTGCGTCAGCGTCATTACTTTTACCTGCTCAAGGAAATTTATGTTCTGAGAAAATCCAAGTTGGCAGCTTCCAACGTGTTTCGGAAAAAGTATTATCTGTAGCCTTAAGATTATTTCAGCACCATTTAAAATTCACCACGTTCATCAGTTATTGCAGTAACCGAAAGAAGTTATATAATCGGATGATCAGTTCATTTACAAATAAATGTTTCAGTTTTGTAACAGTCACTTCAAGGTGTAATGAATTCCAGAAGATTGATGTGAATTTTGTTTAACTTTCAAGTGCTTAGACATTCTTTTTTATGGTTTCATTCAAAAGTAGTTACACGAAACACACACTCACAACATCTGAAACGATCTTAGACCACTTTGTAGGTTAATTTTATTGTGTAGATGTACCAGGAATTCATTTTTATTACACCAGTAAAATCAATGTTCATTCGCTCTAGCAGTCAGATGCAACAACTAAATAAAAGACAGATTTCATTAAAGAAAAAACGCACTCTGAGATGTACTAGACAACTCTAACATTTTCCAGTTTGATATCGTTGAAACCGGTAATAGCAACAAATAACTTAAAAAATTGCATTATTGGGTGAAAGACCTCAAAAACAAAGTGTTTATTATAGAAAATTCGAAAGTAGTACTTGGTGTCATGTGAATGTTTCAATAACTTTGATCGAAACAGCTAATTTTACTACTAATGCTAGGTTTCTCCTTTCACTTAGATACTTAGTATCACTTAGATACTGCGGTAGACTGAAACAATGTATAGTATTTTAATTACAATGAGAAATAAGATCAGGTTCTTTACATTATTAAGGCAAGCACTTTGCCTTTATTCATCTAAATGGACGTTTCACCGACAATTTGTTCGGCTCCGGTGCCACTATTTAATAATGTCAAAGGTGTCTTTAATACTGTTATGTTGCTACGGTTTCTCTGAAGATAAATTAACTTGAATTGTCGCAGGGAGGAATGGAGGGTGAATGAAAATGGTCTATGCAACAAAGCTTATCACATACAATAACTACCAGTACCAGACACATACAGTTAATGTAACTATACTCACTGTCATGAGTATACTTGTGCTAGGTGAACTTCTCTATAACAAACAATCGGCAACAGGTGATAAATACTGATACTGAGATATGAACTCTACAAACTATTCTCAACTGACATGTAAAATTTCGTCATGGGAATTGGTGAAAACGTTACTGGAATAGTTCCGAATAAATAAACGAAATACCTACGAACACCTACAAAATTTTACAGGGCTCTTTTAATTATGAGCATCAATTACACCGCTAACACACGCAATTAAACTACACAAGACTTGAATGGACCAGTGTAGCATAATTGTTTGGACTTTATTTGAAATGAGTATGTAATAATTTTAACGGTCGATGATTGCGAATTCTTTCTTATAATTTTAAAATTATAAGTGCTAAATCATGTTTATGATTTTACAATTACAAAATAAAAAAGCGGTATTCATATCTTTGGTTCCTATATTGAAAACTGTTGAAGTACCTTTACTGGTAATAACATGTACAATTAAAATATGTAAGTAGGAAAACACAGTAAAAATCAGTTGTTCTCAGTGTCAATACTTCCTTTTTAAACTCCGTTTGAATTGTTTGTTTCCTAATCTCAAAATGCTTGTTGTCTACCTGTGATCATGACTGCCTCATTTTGTTTTACTGCCGCCCCGGGCCTGTTGCTAATAACTACAATATTCGCATTATTGATTTCAACTATTTATTGAGATTTTCAGATGCAACACAAAGATTCAAATTATTGAGCCCAAACATCATAAAGTGGTGTAAACCATGCAAATAGCATGTAGTTTTTTGGATGTTATCTTGTATTTATTAATGGCGTTGTCAATGTGAATCGTGACAATAAATAGCCAAAACTAATGAGTTTTTATGCTCTTTGGGGATCCACAGCAATATAGAGTTTTTAAAGTAATTATTCGCTGTTTGACTTTTTTCAATTCGCAATCATGATTTAGCCCTATTAACCATTTTCAATTTCCACATTAAAACTGAAAAATGATTGAAATGCCAGAAGCCCATCTCATCGACAAGGTACCAGATATAACACCAAATAAGAAAAACAACATAATTATATGTTATTTCATAACAAGCAGAGCCTAACCAGAAGTTCTTTTCTTCTACCTCTCCGTGGTTAGTCAATTCAGGGACTACTGCGTGACACGCCAATATTAGCACTTTGCGCAGAAAATTTCCTGGTCTTATGCACACCAAGGCATCTACCCTTCTCCGACCGCACTAGTACGATTACAGTCATATGGGCTTTCAGCATATTACATATTTTAAAATACTGATGTGGGACTTGAAACTGCTAGGGACGTGAAACCTTTATCTTTAATTAAAGAAGAATTAACTCCGGTTAAGTGACGGATATTTTTTTAAAATTTCATATTGTTCCTGTATTGGAAACTTCAATTTACACTCAAACAAAAACATTTATGTTTTAAGGTAACACGGAAAGAGGACTTTGATGTTGGTCAAATATCAGATTATTTTGTATTTCAATGTAAACTTTTAGTAAAATAAAGACAGGAGTAGCAAATTATGTGCAGACAATGTAAAAAGGAAATAGTATAAGTAATACCAAAATGCTGCTGTAGGTAACAGATGTTACTTATTGCTTCAAAATAACTACATTAGGTCTTTTTTTGGCTCCTGGATCGTCGTCAGCCTATCTGCGGATAAAGATTTTCTATTCGAATGATTATAATATAGCTACATACAATTTTTTAATATTTTATGTGACATTTGTACATAAGTCCATAATACATCGTGGACTTGACAATTTTATTTAAGTAGCTGCATACAATATTGTAGCCTGATTATTCTTTCGATCACATGTAGGTAATTTAACGTTTGTTACTTCTGAATATTGTTCTTGTTCTGACATTTGTCATCGGCAGATCCTACAGCGATATGATTGCAGTTTATTTATTTATTATTATTTTTTTCATCGTGGAATCAGTGGCATGGTAGAGTGATCTTTGTTATATTGTGGTAATGTAATGCGTATCTCTGTTTTATCTCCAGTCTAACATTTTAATGAAGTTATCTAGATAATTTTTGCCTTTTAGCGCTGATTTCGTCAGGGCTTGTTCTCGAGTGTGTATAAATTTCGATCTCTTCCAGCATGTTCATGTGAAAATCTTTTGGTGTTATGTGTAATATTTTCATTGCGTTGAAGAATGCTGAGAAATTTGTGTTGGAATTTCTCGTATGTTCTCTGTATCTAATTTCGTGCCCGTTTTTCCTGTATAAGATTTCTCACAATCCTTGCAATTAATTTTATATACCCCTGGTAGTTGGTATAACGGTATTTTTGTTTTACTGGAACGGATTAAGGTGTGTGCAATTCTGTATGCTAGTTTGACTGCTCTCCGTTTTGGTAATGCGTTCAGTTCGTCAGACGTTCATCCTATATAACTTTCTGGTATGTATTTCATTTGTTTTGTTTTGAAGTTGTATTTTCCGACAGTTTCATAATATTTAGAATTATATTGGGTTTGGGTGTCGTGAGTTTTTCGTATAGTTTTTTTACTATAGTACTTGAATTAAAAACATTTTTGTAGGCCATATAGGTACGTATTGCTAGCTCTTTTTTTATATAACTGTTGGTTCATTAGTGTACCTAATCACTGTGTTACAATATGCATAGTTTTGTATTTGGGGGTGGAGAGAATTTAAGTTAATAATATTATCCGAAACTTCCTGGCAGATTACAATTGTGTGCCGGAACCGGTACTCGAACCTGGGACTTTTGCCTTTCGCAGGCAAGCGCTCTACCGACTGAGCTATCCTGACACGACTTACGATGCAACCTCACAACTTTACTTCCGCCAGTACCTCGCCTCCTACTTTTCAAATTTCACAGAAGCTGTCCTGCAAACCATGCAAGACTAGCACTCCTGGAAGAAAGCCACAGCCTAAGGGATGAGTGAAAGTTTCATTCTGGAAATATCCCTTAAGCTGTGGGTACGCCATGTCTCCAGCATACCCTTTCTTCGAGGAGCGCTAGTCTGGTAAGGCACGCAGGAGAGCTTCTGTGAAGTTTGGAATGTAGGAGGCGAGGTACTGGCGGAAGTAAAGTTGTGGGGCGGCACCGTGAGGCGTGTCGTGATAGCTCAGTCGGTAGAGTGGATGCCCGCCAAAAGTCCCAGGTTCGAGTCCCGGTTTCGGCACACTATTTTAATCTGCCAGGAAGTTTCATATCAGCGCACACCCCACTTCAGAGTGAAAGTTTCATTCTGGAATATTATCCGAATTTGCGGGTTTACCATTTGTCTTGTTCTTATTTGTAATTATTAGTTCCAACGAAGGAATCTGCGCTAAATTTGCTTCTGTATACACGAATATTAGAGACAAAATCGAATCTGAACGTGATTACATTATTTATTTAATATTTCTTCATAATTGTATTGTTGCTGATAACATATTCAATAAACTAGCCTAATAAATAAAATAGATCATTTTACTTGTGTTTCATTCTTTTACCTATTAATTACTACAATACCACTTACTATATGACATAGTTTCAGAATACGAGTTTATACATGTATTATTTCGCTTCAGTGGCATTTGTATTCAAACACCAGTAATAACAAAGCTGTATTTAAAAACTTGAAGTCATAGCCAGCATTGCAATAGGTTTCATACAATTTCTGAATTGTGTGTTTTGGCGTTGCAGAACATTCTTCAGTTTCCCATGCAATTCATCGAAGGGGCCAACTGACATACGAAAGTAGTTAACAAACTTTCGGTTGTCGTTTCTCAGGTCTGCAAACAATGTGTAGAAAGCCCTGACTTCAGTTTCAGTTTAATTGGTTGAAAGCAGTGAAGACGATTGCGCCTTCGTCTTCTCCGACGTCGATACAGTATCCACAACTCAAAGACTTGTTCACGATCCATAACTGCACCAGGCCACACTTTCAAGCGAACTGATGTTCTTGTGTGGAAAATCACCTATGATTTAAACCCGTACGGTTTTTTCCCGTACGGGCGAAATCGTGTAATCACCCCGATTTGAATCCGTACGCCGCGGTGGAGCAGCCGAGCGGTCTAAAGCGTCTCGCTGCGGAGCGCGCGGTTGCTCATCGTGGAGGTTCGAGTCCTCCCTGGTGCATGGGTGTGTGTGTTTGTCCTTAGGTTAGTTTACCTAGGTTTAAGTAGTTTGTAAGCTACGGACTGATGACCACGCAGTTTGGTCCGATAAAATTACAAACAAACAAACAAACAAGCAAACAAACAATTAAATCCGTACGGTTTTTGACACTGCTCTTGCGTGGTTGTTTATGTCTTTGTGTAGGTTAAGTGCCATGTATGGAAAATCTAAGGAACTGTGTTCTTGTTGCAATACACGATGAAGCAGTGTCTTTTTCTGAAGCAGCGCACGTAATCACGTTTGCTTGTCTCTGGAGGAGAAAGCGAGGCCGCCGCTTCTCGTTCTCGCCTGTAAGACAGATGCGTTAATAGTGGCCCAACAGGCGGCAGGCGGCAGGCGGCTATCAGCAGGAAATGGCGCTTGTAAGCAGGCGCCCGCCGGGTCCCCTGGTCGCACCGCACACTGCCGCCGTGATTTACGACCTCCGGTGCGACATGGGGAGCTGGGGGGCGCGATAAGGCGCCAGCACCGACCAGCCGAGCCTGCCAGTCGGATAAGAGGCTCAAAACACCGTCTGAGTGGACGCCGGCCGGGAGTTCACAGTTTGTAAGGCGCAGCGCCACGCGCCCGCCTATCGATTCACATCCATGTTTCCTTTCTTCTTTTCGTCTTTACAAGGAAGCCCTTTCGCAGGTTCAATCTGCAGCAGTCGTATTTCAAATGATTGCATTAAAGGTTGTGTTGCGTCCGCGGGTCTGGTTTCGTTCATCTCTCCACCCAACTTTATTCTGTGTAAGGCTCTTCATCTTCGTGTAACGGTAACCGACATCCATTTGAACTTGCTTGCTGTATTTGTCTCGTGGTCTCCTTCTGCGATTTTCTCCCTTAAACTTGCCTGCAGCAGTAACTGATGATTCAAGGTATGGCGTAAATTTATTTTCTCTTCAGTTCTTCTCAGTACCTTCTCACTAGCTGTGCGATATCCTACACAATTTTCAGCACTTCGCTGTACCACCACATTGCGAAAGCTATCCTATTACAGCGCTTTATCCCAGATAAATGACTTCAATAAATATTTCTAACACTGAAATTAGTATTCGCTGTTCGCTTCACTTCTTTCTTCCCACTGCTCTTCTGGATCTAATATCTCCTTTACCTTGCCCAAGTAACTAAACTCATTTACCACCTTTATTCTCCCGTTTTCTAATCTAATTCCCTCATCTTCGCCTGACTTAATTCGACTACACTTCATTTTCCTTGTTTTGCTCTTATTAATCTTCGTCTTATATTCTTCGTTCAAGACACTGTCCTTTGCTGTCTCTGACAGAACAAGAATGGTAACGGCAAAACGCAAACTTCTCCTTGATTTCCTTTACAACTTGCTGAATGAGGAAAAGTTATAATCAAAATGTTCAAATGTTTGTAGAGCTTATGGGACTTAACCATAGGGCCATCAGTCTATAAACTTACAAACTTCTTATGAACTAGCTAACACTAAGGACGGCACAAATATCCATGCACGAGTGGGGATTCGAACCCCCGACCGTAGTAACCGTGCAGAACGTAACGCGCCGCAGACCGATCGGTCACCGCGGTCGGCAAGTTATAATCCTGCCTTTCTTCCTTCCCAACCACTAAGCAGTGGCATATATTATGGTGGGAGAGGGGGGAGGAGGAATCAAGGCCCCCTTGCTCCCCAACCCACACCCTGAAATCTATACATCTTATAAAATTGGATGTATGTTCCTCGTTTACTTCTTACTACTGGCTCGATTTCAACCAAACTTGGTGCACATGTACCATACTATCAGGCAACAGTCTGTGTCGGAGTTACAACCACCTACGACATATACATCAGGAGACATGGCGTCTTAAACAATGACATTCGTGAAAAACGGCCGAATCATACGATAATATTCTACATCTTCTCCTAAACTAATGGACCGATTTCTACCAAATGTGCTAAAACATTCCTTAAGATCGAGAATAATTTGTGATTCTTCAGTTTCTCCCGGCGTATTTGATGATCAAAATATCCACGGGTGTACTACCGGTCTATAGTTTCCAACGGGCACAATATTTCGGCGATCAAACATGTCGCCATAATCAGGTGAACTGACGGACTGAGCTCCTGGAAACGCGCCGGCACGGAGATACGCACGCTACGGCTGCTCGAAGGGAACTGGGTTCTAGCCCGGTAGCGGGCCATTTAAATACCCTCGGCCCGCGGAGCGACGCCTCCGCGGTCCGTGCCCCGCGCCGCGGCCGCGCAGTGGAACCGATTGCTCCGGCGTCTGAGATGACGTCGGTGTGAGGGGTCTGTCCGCCGTGGTCGTAACTTCGTTACGTTTGCTAGATTTACTTTTAATTAACCCAATCGCTGGTTCCCAAGCTTTGCTAAGATTATAGCCAGAGTCACGGTTTATGAGGTCGTCACTTGTGCGAATTTCAATGGCCTCTTTAACGACGCAGTCCCAGTATCTCGACGTCTGTACCAGAATCCTAGTGTGTTCATACTCCATGGCGTGATTCTCCGACAAACAATGTTCAGCGACCGCCTACTTGCTCGGATACATCAATCGTGTGTGCCTCTGGTGTTCAACGCATCGATCCTCGACGGTACGCATGGTCTGTCCAATATATGACTTGCCACACTGACACGGAATCTGGTACACGCCCGCCTTCCTCAAACCGAGATCATCTTTAGCGCTCCCCACCAGTGCACGAATTTTATTCGGCGGACAAAAAACAGTTCCAACCTGGTGTTTTTTCAAAATGCGGGCGATCTTCCCTGAGAGTGCGCCGGTATATGGAACGAACGCAGTGCCTACATCCTCCCTTGCGTTTTCATCCGTTTCCACAGGTTGTGTTGTAGTAGTTGGGCGGAGAGCCCGCTGAATCTGCCACTCTGAGTACCCATTTTTTCTCAGGTGTTCCAATTCCTGGGGTAGACTCTCTGCGTCGGAGATAGTGCGCGCCCTATGTACTAGAGTTTTAAGTACCCCATTCCTCTGTGAAGGGTGGTGACAGCTGTCTGCGTGTAAATACAGATCAGTGTGCGTTGTCTTCCGATATACATTTTGACACAGGGTGCCATCAGCTCTTCTCTTGACCAAGACGTCAAGGAACGGCAATTTACCCTCCGTTTCAGTCTCCATAGTGAATTTGATGTTGGGGTGTATGGAGTTCAGATGTGTCAGGAAGTCAAGGAGTTTATCCATACCATGTGGCCAGATGACGAAAGTGTCGTCCACATAACGGAAAAAGCAAGTAGGTTTCCATTCAGATGATGCCAGGGCTTCCTCCTCGAAATTCTCCATGTATAAATTTGCGACCACAGGGGAGAGTGGGCTACCCATGACGACTCCCTCCGTTTGTTCGTAGTATTCGCCATTGAAAAGAAAATACGTGGAGGTCAAGACATGCCTAAAAAGTTCAGTGGTCTTCTCGTCAACTTTCTGAACAATCAAATCTAGTGACTCTCGAAGGGGCACCCTCGTAAACAACGAAACGACGTCAAAACTCACCATGATATCTGACTCATCCAGCCTGAAGTTGTTAAGGCGTTTCACAAAATCCACGGAATTACGGATGTGATGAGGGCATTTACCCACATAAGGACTTAATATTCCCGTCAAGTATTTGGCCAACAAATATGTAGGTGCTCTGATGTTACTGACAATGGGACGTAACGGCACCCCATCTTTGTGAACCTTAGGGAGTCCATAAAGTCTAGGCGGTACCGGACGTTGAGGTAGCAGTTTCTTGGCGACACCCTCCGGTAAATCCGCATCCTTGAGAAGAGCCCTCGTCTTGTTTTCCACCTTCTTTGTGAGGTCAACGCTGATCTTCCGGTAGGAATCGTCATTTAGCAGGCTCTGCATCTTTTCAGTGTAGTCCTTATGGGAGACAACAACCGTAGCATTGCCTTTGTCAGCCGGTAAGACAACAATATCAGGGCGCTCCCTCAGGTCACGAATGGCCGCCCTCTCTTTACTAGTGATGTTCTACTTCATGGGCTTGGATTTCGTCAATGCACGACAAGTTTCACGACGTATTTCCTCAGCTGAATCAGGCGGAAGTCGTGCTGCAACCTGCTCAACAGCACTAATAATTTCTGCGACCGGTGTGAACTTGGAGGTAGGAGCAAAGTTGAGTCCTTTCTCTAAAACTGAGACCGCATCATCACTCAACTCCATGCCACTCAGATTGATGACGGTCTCGCACGGAACCTGCAGAGATGGCTTGTCAAGGAGGCGTCCCGTTGCCTTCTTATGGGCGGAATCGGCTGCAACCGAAATAACACCATCAATCCAATCCCAGGGAAAAGACGTGAAGGGACTAGCCAGTTGCAAATGCAGATGGAATAGTTCCAGAGAGACGAACTCAAGACTACGGCGGGTTAAATGCACTCTCTCACGAAGCAATGCGAGGGCGGCCCGTTTTTTAATTCTCTTGGCTGCTGCAGAATCGATGTGATGCGTAACCTTAGCAAAATTTGGAACAACATTCTCGGAACGACATCTCTTTAGAAAAACAAGTGAGTTTTGACGTCGTTTCGTTGTTTACGAGGGTGCCCCTTCGAGAGTCACTAGATTTGATTGGGCAGAAATTTGACGAGAAGACCACCGATCTTTTTAGGCATGTCTTGACCTCCACGTATTTTCTTTTCAATGGCGAATACTACGAACAAACGGAGGGAGTCGCCATGGGTAGCCCACTCTCCCCTGTGGTCGCAAATTTGTATATGGAGAATTTCGAGGAGGAAGCCCTGGCATCATCTGAATGGAAACCTACTTGCTTTTTCCGTTATGTGGACAACACTTTTGTCATCTGGCCACATGGTATGGATAAACTCCTTGACTTCCTGACACATCTGAACTCCATTCACTCCAACATCAAATTCACTATGGAGACTGAAACGGAGGGTAAATTGCCGTTCCTTGACGTCTTGGTCAAGAGAAGAGCTGATGGCACCCTGGGTCATAGTGTATGTCGGAAGACAACGCACACTGATCTGTATTTACACGCAGACAGCTGTCACCACCCTTCACAGAGGAATGGGGTACTTAAAACTCTAGTGCATATGGCGCGCATTATCTCCGACGCAGAGAATCTACCCCAGGAATTGGAACACCTGAGAACTGTATTTCGAAAAAAATGGGTACTCAGAGTGGCAGATTCAGCGGGCTCTCCGCCCAACCACTACAACACAACTTGTGGAAATGGATGAAAACGCAAGGGAGGATGTAGGCACTGCGTTCGTTCCATATACCGGCGCACTCTCAGGGAAGATCGCCCGCATTTTGAAAAAACACCAGGTTGGAACTGTTTTTTGTCCGCCGAATAAATTTCGTGCACTGGTGGGGAGCGCTAAAGATAATCTCGGTTTGAGTAAGGCGGGCGTGTACCAGATTCCGTGTCAGTGTGGCAAGTCATATATTGGACAGACCATGCGTACCGTCGAGGATCGATGCGTTGAACACCAGAGGCACACACGATTGATGTATCCGAGCAAGTAGGCGGTCGCTGAACATTGTTTGTCGGAGAATCACGCCATGGAGTATGAACACATTATGGATTCTGGTACAGACGTCGAGATACTGGGACTGCGTCGTTAGAGAGGCATTGAAATTCGCACAAGTGACGACCTCATAAACCGTGACTCTGGCTATAATCTTAGCAAAGCTTGTGAACCAGCGATTGGGTTAATTAAAAGTAAATCTAGCAAACGTAACGAAGTGAGGACCACGGCAGACAGAGCCCTCACACCGACGTCTTCTCAGACGCCGGCGCAATCGGTTCCACTGCGCGGCCGCGGCGCGTGGCGCGGACCGCGGAGGGGTCGCTCCGCGGGCCGAGGGTATTTAAATGGCCCGCTACCGGGCTAGAACCCAGTTCCTTTCGAGCAGCCTTAGCGTGCGGATCTCCGTGCCGGCGCGTTTCCAGGAGCTCAGTCCGTCAGTTCACCTGATGATGGCGACATGTTTGATCGCCGAAATATTGTGCCCGTTGGACACTATAGACCGGCAGTACACCCGTGGATATTTTGATCAAGTATAATTTGCTATAGTAGCAAAAAACGACTTATAAACAATTCAGTAGACAATCTGAGTAGCTCTTCAAAATGTTCAAATCTTTGTAAATCTGTTGCACCAAACTGCTGTTGTCATAAGTCCCTAGACTTACAAACTACTTAAACTAACTAACCTACACGTCCATGGCCCAGGGAGGACTCGAACCTCCGACCACTAAAAGAAATTCGTTAAATTACATTCACACGATAAATCAGTTAAATCTACAAGCCGTAAATTGAACTAAATTTAATTGGAAAGAACACACAGAAAATTTTGTAGGGAAGGCGAACCAAAGGCTAAGTTTCTTTGGCGGAACACTTAGAAGATGCAACACCTCTACTAAAGAAACTGCCTACACCTCACTTGTGCGTCCTGTTCTGGAGTACTGCTGCCCACTGTGGGATCCACGACAGGTGGAACTAATAGGCGATTTAGAGGTAGTTCAGAGAAGGGCAGCTGATTTTGTATTATCGCGATATACAGCAGAGATTGTCACGGAAATGATGCACGAGTTATATTGGAAATCAGTAAAAGAAAGGCGTTATTCGTTGTGGAGAGATCTATTTGCGAAATGTCTTTCACCAACATTCTTTTCCGAACGCGAAAATATCTTGTTAGCACACACCTACGTAGAGAGACATGATGATCAGAATAAAGTAAGAGAAATCAGATCGAAAACGGGATTCTTTAGGTGTTCCTTTTTCCCGAGAGCTGTTAGAGAATGACACTGTAGAAAAATATCATAAAAGCGTTTCGATGAACCCTCTGCCATGCACTTCAGTGTGACTTACAGAGTGTTTATGTAGATGAAGAAGGAAAGGGAGGGAATGAAACTTTGTACATCCCACGAATACCCCTTATTCGGGTAGCTCTACTTTTTGGCATCAAGAAACTGCAGTTTCCAGGGAGATTTGCATTTTCTATTACGATTATCAAATCACAGGGACAATCTGTTAAATACTATGGAGTGTTTCTCATATCGACAACTGTATGTCGCCTGCTCAATAGTGGGCTCACCAAAGCATTTATGAATACTAGCTAATGGACAAATAACAAGAAATATTTGTTGTTCCTCACGGGTTTGCGGCCGGATTAAGTCGATCTTCTGATACGATATTTCGACGGTCCACCTGGCCGCCATCTTCAGGTATGACTGGTGCACAATCACGCCGGAACTGAGGACATATCAGTTACGACTGCTCCTTTATACCGCGGGAACAGGCCAGTGCGCATGTGCAAGAAGTGGAAGAACGCCTTCTGGGACGTGAAGAGTATAGCAGCGCCACCAGCGATATAAGTTAGCCAAAGCGAGTAATCGAAAATTAAGAAGAAGCTGGTCGAAAACTAGACCGTTGTTTTTTAATATTAGATAAAATGGGATTCCACGTTTTACTCAATGGAAAACCTCTTTCCCTATTAATAAGATTATCTGATAATCTTATTTCGATAGCTTCCTTAAGGACACAATCCCAATAACGTGAGGCTGGAGCAATAATTTGCGTGTCTTTAAATGACATGTTATGCCCTTCATTAATACAATGTTCAGCTACTGCAGACTTTTCGGGTTGCAACAGACGTGTGTGCCTTTGATGTTCCACACAACGCTCGTGAATTGTCCGAATAGTCTGCCCAATATATACCTTTCCACAGTGGCAGGGGATTTTATATACTCCAGGCTTTCTTAAACCCAAATCATCTTTTACCGAACCTAGAAGAGCTCTGGTTTTAGACAAAGGCAATAATATGCTTTTGATGTCGTATTTTTGAAGGATCCTTGATATCTTTGATGAAATACTTCCCGCATAAGGTAAAAATGCAACTGATTTTGAGATGTCCGTGGGTGGTTCACGTGGTGGTCCGAATTGAAAAGCTCGACTGATTTGATGATTGGTGTAGCCATTCTGCCAAAAAACAACCTTAAGATGATCCAATTCTTGCGTCAAATATTCAGAATCAGAAATGGCATAAGCTCTTTTGACGAGTGTACGTAGAACACCCAACCGTTGATGGGGTGGATGACAGCTAGTAGCGTGGAGATAGCGGTCCGTATGTGTGGGTTTACGGTACACGCTGTGCCCCAAAGTCCCATTTTCTTTTTTGTGAACTAAAACATCCAAGAAAGGCAATTTACCATCCTGTTCAATTTCCAACGAAAATTTTATGCGTGGGTGAAGACAGTTAAAATGATCTAGAAACCGATGGAGGGCTTCCATTCCGTGAGGCCAGACAATAAAAATATCATACACATATCTCAAAAAACATGTAGGCTTAAGAAAAGAAGTGCGAAGAGCAATGTCTTCAAAATCCTCCATAAAAAGGATTGGCGACGATTGGGTAGAGAGGACTCCCCATTCCCACACCGTCAGTTTGTTCAAAAAATGCATCATTGAATAAAAAGTATGTGGAAGTCAATACATGGCGACACAGTTCAGTGGTTTCGTCATCCAAAAGCTGACCAATTAACAACAAGGACTCCTCCAAAGATACCTGAGTAAAAAGTGAAACAACATCGAAACTTACCAGAATGTCAGATGTTCCAAGATGTAGGGACTTCAAACGTTGAATAAAATCAGTCGAGTTAGATACATGATGCTCACACTTCCCGACATAAGGACTGAGAACAGATGCAAGGTGTTTAGCCAAATTATAGGTAGGTGCCCCCAAATTACTAACGATCGACCGAAGAGGATTTCCATGTTTATGAACCTTCGGTAAACCGTACAACCTGGGTGGTACCGCCGTCCTTAGATAAAGGTTTTTAGTAATATCCTCAGATCCTCTTCTTAATAAGAGAGATGGTTTTCCGCTTTATCCGGTCTGTAGGATCACTCCGTAATTTGCTATAAGCTGAGTCCTCTAATAAACATGCCATTTTTGCTAAATAATCTTCACGAGAGAGAAGAACAGTAGCACTGCCTTTATCAGCGAGAAGAATGACAAGATCCTTATCTTCCCTTAAAGAACGAATGGCCTGTCTCTCGCTATAAGAAATGTTACTACGTTGAAGTGGTGCACGACGCAGGTGGTGAGAGACTTCGTGTCTAATTTCCTCAGCTTGATCTTCAAGAAAGCGTGCGATCGCCTGTTCAACAGCACTAATAAACTCTGCAGTAGGCAAATTCCTCGGTGTAGGAACAAAGTTCATACCTTTCCCTAAAACCGACAGACTAGCATCATCCAATTCTTTGTCAGTTAAATTAATAACAGTCCGACGACGAGAGATGTCATCAGATGTTGATAGTTGTTGGCGAAGTCGATTAAACTTGGAAGATTGTTTCTTAACAGTGCTCTTATGCGTCGACTCCGAATAAGCCCATGAGGCATCGTCAACCCATACCCAAGAAACAGAAGACAGACGAGAAGACAACTCCAAATGTAAGTAATACAAATCTTTGGACGTGGAATCCAATTGTCGACGTGTAAAACGAATTCTCTCACGTACCAGGGCCAAACTAGCACGTTTCTTAATCTTTTTCGCCATGTTAGTATCAATGAAATGAGAAATGTTAGCAAATTTAGGCACAATACCTTCGTCACGACATCTCAATAAGAAAACAAGTGCACTCAGTAACTTCCCTTTCTTCTTGCGAACTTTATCAATCTTCTTGATAAGAATAACCATCTCCTCCACGTAGAGGTTTCTGATGTAATTCCGTAGATTTTCCCGGCGTGATAATGTTTGTTGTTCTTCACGGGTTTGCGGCCGGATTAAGTCGATCTTCTGATACGATATTTCGGCGGTCCACCTGGCCGCCATCTTCAGGTATGACTGGTGCACAATCACGCCGGAACTGAGGACATATCGTTTATAACGCGGGAACAGGTCAGTGCGCATGTGCAAGAAGTGGAAGAACGCCTTATGGGACGTAAAGAGTATAGCAGCCGCCGTAACTGATATGTCCTCGGTTCCGGCGTGATTGTGCACCAGTCATACCTGAAGATGGCGGCCAGGTGGACCGCCGAAATATCGTATCAGAAGATCGACTTAATCCGGCCGCAAACCCGTGAAGAACAGCAAATATTATTACGCCGGGAAAATCTACGGAATTACAACAAGAAATATTGTTTATAATCAAGCTTTGAACTAAATTAATGTGATACATAATTTGTATTTTATTGTTACTTTTCTTTCTTTGGATACCGCACTTATAATTTTGCACAATATGCACATTTTCCTCTTTTCTGTTTCATACTTTCTAAGCTGTTTTGATGAATAAATGAAGATGAAATCTTTTCGGAATTTGAATTTTCGTTCCTAATATAAAACTGGAATAATGCATTTATACCTAGCCAATACCGGACTTTGCAGCTAGTAATGAATATAAAGAAAATAAATAAGTACAGTAAATGAATTATTTTAATGAATGATGCGTGAAGGCATCGCCGTGGTACACACACTTCCCTGTATTTGTGTACCAGTTAAAAAAAAGCTAAATATTTTATTATTTAATGTAATAAATAGAAGAACTTGATCTCAATAAAGTAAAAGGTGCCTCAATGCAATTATCGTCTCAATAGGAAGATCAAAACAAAAAACAAAATGTCATGGGGTGTCTACTTATAATTTCTTAATTTTTCTTTACATTAATCTTAGCCCTCCGGAACATATAAACTATATTGGCCACTACGCCCCTTTTATACACTTCGAATCCTATAATGCATTCTGTACAAGATGCTTTTTATTTTTCGTTCCTTTTATTTTACCCCTATTGAATTCAGAACTTGGAAGACTGTAATCCAAAGAACACTGTCAAAAGCTTTCTCCAAATCTACAAAATCTTGAAATTTCGAGTTGAGTTTTCTTAATTTATCTTTTTAGATAAGGCGTAGGGTGAGTATTGCCTACATTCTCCTAAATCCAAACCAATGTTCCCCGACGTCAGCTTCTACCAGTTCTTTCAGGCTCCTACCATTTTCCAACCATGAGATATGTAACTGGTAGTTCTGTGATTTTGACAATTATGGCGAGATAATATTGTATATTAATGACTTGTTGTTCGCATCGTGAGGGTAACAGAGTATTCTGGAGGTTCAGAGATGAAGCGTCTTTGAGATGTATGTATTACACTTCATAAAATGACTATGACATACCCCAAAGTGTTCAAAAGAAGCCATTAACTTGCACCGTGAATAATAGATGAAAAATGGTGCCCCACACTGATCACAAAAATCACAGCATCAAGATCGAAGGGAACTCCTTGGGAGATAACAAACGTGCAGCAAATACTGCTAGATATCACATTTAAAGAACGCATCCAAAAATGTAATAATGTAACGGGTTTATGTCATGTATCCCTATGCAGAGCAGTCTGTCATGGAGGGTCTCGTTAAAATGTTCAAATGTTTGTAAAGCTTATGTGACTTAACTGCGGGGTCATCAGTCCCTAAACTTACAAACTACTTACGAACTGCCTTATACTAAAGACGGCACAAACATCCATGCACGAGGGGAGATTGGAACCCCAGAGGGGGAACAGCCTCGCGTATCGCAGCATAGCGCCTCAGTGCACTTGGCCACTCCGCCGCGGCGGTCTCGTTAAAGCTGCCGTCTGTAAGTCGTACCTGTTGATAGTGCAATTGATAATATGTTTCTTAGGCATGAAGATATGCACTGCATTGTCAAACACTTTTCTAAAGTTCGCCCTAAACGCAGACCAAAAATCAAACTGAATGGTATTCGTTGGGATCTGTTACTTAATTGAGCCGGTATGTCTCGAATATGGTGATCGATTATAATTTAATATTTCTGGCACTGTTCTGCCTTTGCTACCTTGCCTCCTGCCTTGATTTTGGGTTGGTGGAGCTAGAGGGAATGGAGCGTTCGGAGCGGCAGTGTTTGAAGAAGGGGGTTTGGAGAGCGAGCAGGATGTTGGCGCGATTTGTCTAAGGGGGAGGGGGGGGGGGGGGGCGTGGAAGGTCGCTGATTTAAGAGGCCGAGTTGTGGTGTAACGTTGCTCGGCCCCTTTTACAGAAGGGAGAGTTGATTCTACACAGTTTCAGGGAGGTTGCTAATTTGGACCGAAGTGGCTCTTGCTGTGTGGAATCACGGAGACCATGAAGTAAGTCCGTACGAGGGTGCTTTTGGTCCCATCGGAACGATGGATGCTGCGTTCATCGCCTGTTCCTGACGGTTCAACATTGATTGGTCAAATTGATTTTGGTATTGTTTGCTGTTTCGTCCGCTGTTTTCGTGCTCAGACGCTGGCTCAACCTCTTAGCAGAAATCTAGGTTATTTGTAAAGATTTACTGATTGGTTGTCTTATTATAAATCATGTAGCCGGCAACTGCACGAGTAAGCATGTGTTCGTTGATAGCCTCGTGCATGTGCAGTTTGTTTTTATTTTTTTTATTTATTTTTTTTTTTTTTTCACGTGCGTGACACTTGTGAGTATTGTGTGGTAAGTTTCAAAGGATGCTATCCATTGGACGTATGTCATTGATAACCACCATCATAGTAATTGCACATTGAGTTTTCTGAGTGGATTGTAGGCTTCCAGAGTGAGCACCGTAACACCTTCAATAAAATGAGTCCGGGTTTACTACCCATTTATTATCGGTTGCTGACATTCAAAGATCACTGTCGAGAAACAAAGCTAAAAGTATCTGCCAGAAATAGCATCATATGAAAACTCACTGGTACCACCTGGGGTTCACAGCCTAATGTGCTCCGTACATGTTACGACGCTCGCACGTTTGGGAGTCTATATCGATAGTAGTGATGAGTTTCCCCTCAGGCGGCGCTTTGATCTGCCACAAGGAAGTTGTTTTCGATGTGCCATCGCTGGCCGATGGCTAGCTGGAGGCGTGTGACGCACGCGTAGTGAAGGACGGATTGACATTCGAATAGCGCTTGTCGCCTGGGTTCCTAAGGAGGTGTTGTCAGCGACTTGTGGGCCGCCGCCAGCGTGGAGTGACGGAGTAACAGCTTGGCGTCCAACGAGTTCTAGTCGCCTGGGTAGCGGTGGTTATGTTGTTACCGTCGTGCGGGCCGGCGTGAGCGCACAACTTAGCGTCCTAGAGGCGGAGTCGCTGTTTGCTCCTGAATTATTTTGCAGCTGAATGTTTGGGCAGCAGGACAGGTAGCTGGAGATGAGTACTTAATGTGGGCGACGGCGTGCGGTGCCGCGTGTGTCTCCTAGTCAAGCAAGTTCTTTCCTCTGCTCCCGAGTGTAAGTGCTGTACTCGTAGACCTGATACGAGCGCCGGAAGGCTTTAATTATCGGTGTCCTTCCATGTCGGGCTCTGCTATACACCTTGTGAGCGATGGTGCCCCAGGCTTCGTTGGTTATGCAATAGTCTGTTGTGTGCCTTTTGAACAGAAGTTCGTCTAGAATAGGGTGTTTTTCTCGTGAACTTTGTTTTGAGTTGTGGATTGTGTCTGATGTTTCTTATGGTTGTCCCGACATTGTCTGGTGTCCGCCCACATCTAAATGTCGTTATTTTGATGGGCAGTTTTTTCGTTTCGATTGTGGAGGTCTGCACTGTGCGCCCTGGTGATTATGGAGCACCTCTGGCTTTGACTTGGAACAACGTCAGCTCTGAGTCGTGGGAGCAGGTCGGTTAGAAAACTGTTACTGGGCTGATCTCTTACAGACAATTGTGGTTCGGCATTTGACACTAAAGTGTGGTATTGATGTTTAAGCAATTGTTTCATGCCTTCAATGTTACGAATTCTGTGGCTGAGTTTTTTTTTTACTAACCGTTACTGTTTCTGCAAAGAATATTTAAGTATTTGAATTTTGTACTAGCATTTATTTGAATTTTCAAATTTTAATGAGTGCCTTTTACTTCTCAAATTGTTAAGGAGGTTTTATATTTTGGCACTTGTTATGTACTGTTTTATAATTAAAAGCGTTTTGGAGGTGTATATGTCGGCGTAATTTGGTGCCGGACACTGTATCTGGAATTTATGTAGCCAATTTACATTATTGGGACTGGCCCGGCGGTACCGCAACGGAGGAGGAAGTTGATTTCCGGTTACGAGCGTGTGGGGACCGCGGTAACACTAGATTGTTTTGCTTCCTTCAGTTTAGCGACCCGTCTCCTCCTTTGCGGTCCTGCAGTGTCCGCCGAGTAGTATGTATGAAGATGGCTACCAACGAGCATTGTACTTAGTGGTCGAAAGTTTAAATTTCCAGTTTCAACATTTGCCAGTTTGTTACTTGCTTCGGAAGCATCGTTTAAATTGTGATTTGAAGCAAATCAGTAGTTGTAAAAAAATTTGTTATTTTAAAAGGGTCGTACTTAACGTTTTCCTTTGGTTTAAATTGTTGAGGTGAATTTCTTTAAAAAAGTCCTTTAGGGCTTTTATTATTGTTAATAAACCTGTGTGCATGAGTTTTTTTGAGTTTACAATTTTGCCATCCTGTCCTTAGTTTCCTTATTTCCTGAACAGGTTTCAGTGGTGTCCCCTCCATCTGCACCATAGCATCTGCACCATCTGCCTTGGCGCTGCGTTTTTCTGCAGCAGAATACGCAGCACCAGTCTGGCGCAAATCCACACATTCTAAACTGCTGGATACAGCTTTGAATGAGACTGGACGGATTGTGACTGACTGCCTGCGACCAACTCCAGTCACCAAAATCTACCAAATCATAGTTATAGCGCCACCTGACGTACGCAGACAAACAGCCACAGAAATCCAAAAGAAGAAGCAGGAAACCGACCCTAGACATTCCCTGTTCCGTCATGAAGCACAGAGACCTAGGCTGAAGTCAAGAAGGAGCTTCATAAACTCAACAACAGCTACTCTGACAGCACCTGGAACTCGTCGAACAGAGCTCTGGAAACTCTCACTAACTGAATGTGATACTGATAACACTAAAGAGGAATTTGCAGCCGGTTTTCATCTGCCATACTCGACTTCGAAGACGTTAAACAGTCTGAAGGCAGGAGTGTCACGGTGTAAGGCGAATTTAAGGAAGTGGAGCTTCACCACCGAAAAGGAACTCTGTGAGTGTCACGACCTACAGGACGCACAACATCTGCTGGTCTGCAGGAACCTACCCGATCCTTGCACCGTACAAGACCTCTACGCTGCAACTGGTAAGGTCATTAAAACAGCGGAATTCTGGAGCTCGCGATCCATTTAACAGAAAGTCAAATGTATCTTGCATTTATTATGTTATTAATTTAATGACTTGTACTGCTGTAATGTACTTTTACTTACTTAGTTACACTGTCATCATTTCATTTATCCAAGTTCTGGACACGTAAAATAAATAAATAAATCGGTCGATTTGCTGTGGTATTCAAAGTATTATCTTTGTCAAATCTTGCTAAGTGCTTTCAAGAACTGTAAACTCATTTCTTTTAAAGGCGGTCTCCTTAAACGTAAGCTTTATTAAACGTATGTTTAACTCTTAACAGGGGGATAATGGTCTCAAAAGGGGAATGCGCGGCCGCTTATGGGCATTAAGCTAATGGTGAGCCTGTTATTTACGCGCTTTCCCTTTTGCTAGGAGACCACTTGGGTATCGGAATTTAGAATTCTTTTATATTATGGTACGTCAAGTTCGTAACTTAAATAACAGTCAGCCAAAGCCATTCGACGCAACTCTCAAAAATTCTCGATAATATCGTCTTTGAAGTTTTGCAAGTACATGTAATTCTAATACTTAAAAGTGTCTTTGTAGCTCAGGGGGTAGCGTTCTGGCCTAACAACCACAGAGTCGGTGGTTAGAATTCCGCTGTAACAAACTTTTTTCGTTGTTTCAGAATTCAGTTATATAAAACATTTTGGGATCTGTAATTACAATCTGTCATTCCACGTGTTGTGTCAATTTTTCTTTATGTGTATGTAGACGAGCTGAACGGCTTCTCAACTAAAACTATGATCGATAGTTTCCAGAAAACCAAGATCGCTGGTATATAATTTTACTTCGACGACCGGTTTCGATGGTCTCTGCTATCATCTTCTGGTCTAAAAATTTTTTACAAAGCCGTCATGTCTTGAAAAGGACATGATGGAAATTAAAAGATGCATATCTTTATAATAAAACGAAAAGACAAAGGCAAATATGGTTTAGTTAGTCAGCTGCTTCGATAGCCTTTAGTAGCTATGAATATGACTTTTCAAAAAACACTATCGCAGCTCTTCACAAACTGAACAATTAAAGACAACCGTCATCAAGTAATAACGAGTCCAATACTGAAAAAAATGTAACTTGTGTTTTTTTTTTCGTTGAAACCGTCATTACTAACAGCCTTTTATAAAATATGTATAATTTCGAATAAACAAAAACAAGTACATTTGTCGTAACAATTACCATTAGATACAAAATTACCGGCCGCGGTGGCCGAGGGGACTGAGACGCTCCAGTCACGGTCTGCACGGCCACTACGGTCGGGGGTTCGAATCCTCCCTCGGAGATGGATATTTGTGCCGTCCTTAGTATAAGGTAGTTGATAAGTAGTTTGTAAGTTTAGGCACTGATGACCCCGTAGTTAGGTCCCATAAGCTGAACAAACATTTGAACATTTTTTGATACAAAATTGGTGTAAATATTCAAACACAAAGAAAAACAAAACAAAAATTCCCTAACGAAATTGAAACTTCCTGGCAGATTACAATTGTGTGCCGGAACCGGGACTCGAACCTGAGACCTTTTGAAGTAAAGTTGTGAGGTGGCATCGTGAGTCGGGTCGGGATAGCTCAGTCGGTAGGGCGCTTGCCCGCGAAAGGCCAAGGTCCCAGGTTCGATTTCCGGTTTCGGCACACAATTTTAATCTGCCAGGAACTTTCAAAACAAAAATTATCACGACGGGAATCGAACCACGGACCCTATGGTTGTAAGGCCAGATCGATAACACCTTTTTACCTGAGCTACACCGACAGATACCGCAACTAATTTAATTGTTGGTTCTTACGTGTACTTGAAAAATTTTAAAGTCGATATTCTCGAGAATTTTGTAGGATTGTGTCGAATGGCTTTGGTCGATTGTTATTTGAGTTCTGAACTTAATGTATCAAATATATATATATATATATATATATATATATATATATATATATATATATATATATATAAAATTCTAAAATCCGATACCCATGTGGTATGCATGTGCTATAGAGTACAGCTGTAACTCCGTTTGTGGCTCGTTGTTTGCGTGCGGGTATTAGTCTGTTCATCGCTCCAGGCTTTACAAGGCAGCTACGTCGGCGAGTAGAGATGCCACCCTCACGTGCGCGGTCTGTAGTTGTAGGTACGCTTATGGATAGACCGTTATGCTCAGCCTTATAAGTTATGTTCTAATTATAGTTTGGTAAAATTATTGTAAGTGTTATTAATTCTATCCAAATGTTTACTGCATGTGATAATTCTTCGCAAGAAGGAAGGAGGAAGGAAGCTTAGAGTGTTAGTCCCATCGACAGCGTGGTCATTAGATACGGAGTTTACGCTCGGAACGTTTGGGTAAGGATGTTGAAGGAAATTGGCCGTGCACTTTCAAAGGAACCACCCCGGCATCTGCCTGGAGTGATTTAGGGAAATCACGGAAACCTAAATCAGGGTGGCCGGAGGTGGATTTGAACCACCATCCTTACGAATTCGATTCTGAGCCACTTCGCCCGGTTATTCTTCTCAAGACTTGTTGCTCAACTTACTGTTTTACATTCTGGGAGCCTAGGGTAGGCTAATTCATTATAGGTATATTTAATTTGCCGTACTGAGTTCAATTCACAGGCCTAAGTAATGGGTCTTCAGTATTTTACTGAAATACAATCTAAGTACATCTCAGCCAAAGTAAAACGTATACAAACTCGACGCACATACTCACAATTACCATGAGCTATCGCAGACGACTTCACGCCTCCTGTTCCCAGGATAAAAAAGCAACACCTTTCCCCAAAACTAGTGTCTCCACTGTCTCCACCATCACCGCCGGAAGTAGCTCAAAGACATACAAACCGCTTCCACCAGCGTGGAACGAAATTTCTTTACCCATCAAAAAATGTTCAAATGTTTGTTAAGTTTAAGGGACTTCACTGCGGGATCATCAGTCCTTAAACTTACAAACTACTTATGATCTACCTTATACTGAAGACGACACAAACATCCCTGCCCGAGGGGGGATTCGAACCCCCGACCGTAGCGGCCGTGCAGACTGTCAGTGGCTCGCCGCAGACCGCTCGGCCACCGCGGCCGGCTCTTTGCCCATCCTTGACATAACTAAAGGTTGGCTAAACTGCCACAGTAGAAGGGTAGATGTTTCACTCTTGCCCAGGTACTGAAAAAGTTACTCTGCATACTCATTCAATCGTTCTGTCATTCTGTAATCCAAAGCTGCCAGCTTCATTTAACGGCGGAAGATGGAGCCGAAGATGTAATGAAGATAACATTCTTGTCCCTAAAATCATAGCCCAACAAAACGCAAATCAAATCGAAGACTCAGTTCCAAGATGTCAACACAGACCAGTAACGTGCTGCATGACGGCAGCGATCAAACCAGATACAATGCCCTTTGAGAGACGTTTCAATTTTTTTTTTTTTGTTTTGTTTTGTTTTTTTTTTTTTTTGTTTTTTTTTTGGCGGCACATACCTAGAGGGTGACACACACACACTCACACACACACACAGAGTATATCGCCGGGCTCAACGATAGCACCATAGTAGCTCTGGAAAAATATGAAAAATATGTACAGTAATGACCCATTCGCAGAGTAAACTATACTGGCAGATGAGGTACGACGTGTGGTGTTGCTGAAGCAAGAAAGGGAAACTGTTGGAACCTTTTATAAGAGACTGGTATAAAGCAAGCAGCAGAAAACATGGAAACTGGTCAAAGACCGCAGCAACGATGCAGCAGAACCACGCAAAAATTAAAGTTACGCCTAGTCAGATAGCTTGCTAACTGCTCTTGAAAGACAAAACCAAACAGAAGAGAAGGATTTGCAAAATCAAAAGCAATTTAAATGCAGACAACTGCTTCCTAGCGCTCCTGTTCTCCATTCAGGAGCTAAAAGATGCCATTTATGAACTGTAGAACAATAAGTTCGCCAGCCTGAAAGATCTGAGAAAATTAAACTCTTTGGTCCGGAAGCACAGGCTTGGATATTCCAGCGAATGGACAACTGTATTACATCTACATTCATACTCTACAAGCCACCTCATGGTGTGGTGGAGGATGCTTTGCATACCATTGTCACCTCCTCCTATTCCAGTCGCGGTAAAAATGATTTGCTGTGTGCCATCGTGTGGGACCTAATGTCTCTGTTCTTATCCTTGTCGTCCCTTCGCGAGATATACGGAGGAGGCAATATATTGGTGGACTTTTGATGAAACTTTTGGTGTTTGAACTTTGAATAAAACGCATGCCGCGATACAGAACGCCTCTCTCGCAGCGTTAGCCACCAGAGTTTTTTTTTAAATCATCTCTGTGGCAACAACACGCATTCTGAATGAGTCCGTAACGAAGTGTGCTGTTCTCCTTTGAATCTACTGTATTAACCCTACCTGGTAATAATCGACGACCGGAAGAGAGTTTCCTTTGTTGACAGACTACATTTTCTGAGGATTCTTCCAATAAATCTGACTCATCTGCCTTACACATGACTGATTTTATATGGTTGTGCCTTTTCATATGACTCCTTATGTTTGCTCCCTGATGTTTTATAGAAGAAATTGCTTGCAATGTTCGTGCTCGTATTGTATAGTTTAATAAAGGAACTTTCTTTCAATATAAACTCAGAACTTCACACTTGTTTATGTTAAGGTTTCTATTGCGATTCCCTACATCATGCGTCAATAAGCTACGGATCATCCTGCATATCGCGACATTTCGAGAAACTACAGCTTCAGCCCCGAAAAGCCTTCCGATTTTTTCTATGACGTCATAAACAGCGTATATTTATACTGTGAAAAGCAATGGTCCTATAACGCACCCCTAAGGCAAGCCTGAAATGACTTTGAAGACTTCTTTCCGTTGAGAAATGCTGCGTTAGCTAGAAATGCCTCAATCCAGTCACACCGTTTATATGATATCCCACATGCTCGCACTTTGTTCACCGTGCGACAGTGTGGAATGCTAACCCTGCGCGTGTCAAGAAACAAGGGGTCTACCTAAACTGTAAGGAACACATGAAAAATATTGTAGGAAAAACGAACCAAAGACTACGTTTCATTGGCATAACACTTTCAAGATGCAACAGTTCTACTAAAGAAATTGCCTATATTACACTTGTGATTTTTATTTTGGAGTGTGCATTGTTGGATTCACACCAGGTGTGACTGACGGACGACTTAAAGTTCAGAGAAGGGCACCTCGTTTTATATTATCGCGATATAGGGGAGAGAGTGTCACGGCAATGATGCAAGAATTGAGATGGAAATCAAAAGAATTGCGTTATTCGTTGCCGCGAGATATATTTACGAAATTTCTTTCACCAACTTTCTCTTCCGAATGCGAACACATTTTGTTAGCACCCACCTACATAGGAAGACATTATCTTGAAAATAAAGTGAGGCAAATCAAATCGTAAACGGAAAGATTTAGGTGTTCGTTTTTCTCGCGAGCTATTATAGAATGGAACATCATAAAAGCGGTTCGATAAACTCTCTGTCATGCACTTCAATGTGGCTTGCAGAGTATTTATGTAGATATACCTTGAACCTCTGGATATCGTGGATGAACAGCACGAGTGTTTTTCAGATGATCATTGATTTCAGAAAGCTGGCCGCAGTGGCCGAGCGATCTGCTGCGCACCTGTCACAATCTGCACGGCCACTACGGTCGGGGGTTCGAATCCCCCCTCGGGCATAGATGTTTGTGTCATCTTTCGTATAAGGTAGTTCATAAGTAGTTTGTAAGTTTAAGGACTTATAACCCCGCAGTTAATTCCCTTAAGCTTAACAAACAATTGAACATTTTTGTTTTCGGAAACCACGTTGATTCCTACAAAGGAGATTTCCGGTTTCCAGAAATGACCTCACATTCGAACATAAAATGTGTTCCAAAATTAAAGGCCTATAGTTTTGCGCAACTGATCGGCGACCCTTATTGTAAATGGAAATGACCTGCGACCTCTCCCAATCCTCGGGAACAGTTAGTTCCTCTAGAGACCTTCGGTACACTGTTGCTAGAAAGGGGGAAGTTTCTTCGCATACGCTGTCTAAAACCGAATTAGTATCCCATCAGGTACAACGATTTCAATTGCTTTTCTATCCCTCTGACACTTACTTCAATATCCGCCATTTTATCATTCTTGCGATGGTTTAGAGAAGGTACTACAGCGAAATCTTCCTCTGTGAAACAGGTTTGGAAAATGAATTTAGAATTTCTGCTTTTTGTATCATGCTATGTTTAAACTCCATTACGACCACAGTGTGTCCCGATATCTCGTTTCGACCCTTTTACCGATTGGACGTAGGAGCAAAATTTCTTACGATTTTTTGCCACGTTGGTTCACTTTTGCATACATTTATATTTGCAGTGAAGTTCTCTTTCCTTTCGTAATAGTTTTCTATCTCGATTGTTGATCCATGATAGATCTTTCCCACTTCTCATAATTTTACTTGGCACGTAATTATCTAATGCGTATTGTACACTTGAACTTCGTTCACAGTTGCTCAACACTGTCAGTGTCTAATACGAAACTATCGTGTTGAGCAGTCAAACACTCTGATATCCTATTTTCTTTTTTTTCCCTCTGGGGCCCGCAGTGTGGAATATGTCTTTGATTGACATGTTCAATACCACAATAATTATAAATTATTTTAACACTGCTTTAAGCTTTATTAACTCACTATAAGCTTATTTCGGCCTTAGGCCGTCATCAGATATTCTGTAATATAAGTAATATAGAAGAGTTGTTACATATATTCTTATAACGTAATTACATAATTTTTTACAAAGTCTTACTTACATTACTTATAATATTGTCGTTGTTTATTTGCTGCCCAATTGATTATAGAAGGTGATGTAATGTTTATCTGTGCAGCAGCAATGGATATGTGCAGCAGCAGTGGTTAGATTTTTATCAGTTTTTCATAGTGGCAGTCTGTAGTGGCAGCATCCAACGATATTATAAGTTTACATGGTTACCAGTAATTTATATGTTAATATCTTTGGTTTATTGGTTTACTACGGATTTGGAATCTTTGGTATTTATCGATTCTCTTGTTTGTTTATAATGCGAATAAAGGTTTCGATGCATTTTTTATGTTTGACTTGGGTTTGTTCATTTAGTACATCGTTCTAGTTGTTGTGCATATGGGAATATAGTTCGATTTTCTCGATAATATTCATTTTTGGCCCTTTTTGTATAATGTGTAAAATTTTTAAAGCATCCTCTAAACGTTTTACATCGTGCTTTTCCGTGATTAAATGTTGATAGAATTTAGATGGATTATTTTCACTGTCTCTTGTTTGTTCTTTGTATCTAACTTGAAAATATCTGCCAGTTTGGCCTATATATATCTGACCCTTTTCGCTTTTGCTAAGTAAGAATATCTTCCTAACCCTCTTGATATATCTGTTTAAAGCAGTAATCATTGTTGCTGTAATGACCTTATGGCCGCTGATTCCCTGATCCACACTAAGTGAATCGAAAAGTTCGGGCCTATTTGTCATCATGTCATCAGCAAGTCTAACACGTTATCTTCACGTGTCGGCTCTCTCTTTAACTGTAGAAGGTAATTTTCGGATACAACACTTAGAACAACGATGCTCGATTCTCTGTCCCTGCCACCTGTCTTAAACACGTTTGTCTCCCAGTCTATATCCGGTAAGTTAAAAACCTCACCCAAAAACACAAAAACTAGGAAATCTATGGGAAATATTTTATAAACTTTGCCTTACATGATCTGCTGCTACTGCTGCCGAGAAAGGTGGTCTGTATTACAATAATGCACAGACGTTGAGAAAAGCAGGGGTTGCTGCGTTATTAAACCCAGAAAAAGAGCCTGATGAAGAAAAAAAAAATATTTACGGCAACTCTGCTCTGTCAGTTGTTTAAAGCCCTGGAACGAATGATTCTCGAGCGCATAGCAGATTACGTAGATTAAGCCCTCATTAATGAATAACCCCACACAATACAGAGAAGACGGACCCCAAATATCGCCTACCATAATTATTTCTCTGTTTATCAGCTTTATTGCTTGCGAAACTTGAAACTTCATGAATATTACTAGAAATCATCTTCCTATGCGTTACATAGGCCAAACTGCTTCTAAAATTATGTTTTTATTAGTTATTTACGAAAAATTAGAAATTTTTCAAAGAAAATTTTTCCGAGATTGGGTTCCTAATACCACCTACCCCTGTTCCTAATATAGCCTACCCAGCGAAATTAGAACCACGTACCTCTTGACAGTAATTGTGGTGTTCTTATTGTTAACTCGGAGCAATTTCTTTTCAGAAACTAATTCAACGTCTTTCGACCTGCCGTGTTCGCTGTTTTAGAAAAGCGACTGATCAGATTATTCCTTAAACGAAGTTGAAATGTCATCTGCTTTACACCAATTTGAGTCAAACCAAAGAAATTCTTTACCATTTCCGTAAAGTACTCAACTAGCTCTTTCCCTACCTCAGGCATCACCACAGGTTTCCTTCGAAGATTCTGTCTTACAACTGCAGTTTCTTGTTCATTATTCCCTTCAGCATAGCTTTTAATGTACTCTAGAATCATTTATCTGTGTAATTCAAACGTCTCTGAAGCTCTCGGCGTTTCCAAATGTTCAAATGTTTGTAAATCTTATGGGACTTAACTACGGGGTCATCAGTCCCTAAACTTACAAACTACTTATGAACTACCTTATACGGAAGATGACACAAATATCTATGCCCGAGGGGGGGGGGGGCGGGGGTTCGAACCCCTGACCGTAGTGGCCATGCAGACCGTGACTGAAGCGCCTCAGTCTCCTCGGCCACCGCGGCCGGCTCGGCGTTTCCATTTCTTTTTTCCTGGTCGGCTCGACAGGGGGCCATAATATTTGACGTACTCCAAGTCTGATTTGTCCTATCCGCCTACTACAGCAGCAGCAATTACGACACGAAGGCGTCGCGGGTTGCCCAGCAGCTAGGCGAACACTCCGCGGGACCACAAGAGTTCGCAGGCGGTGCTAGCTGCACTTCCAGAGGGCACAGAAAGCAGGGACCTACTCCCGTCCGCCGGACACGTGATCGAGAAGTAGGGCGGGCAGATATCCTTCCGCGTGCGTACTTATGGTAGCGCACAGCGTAGCGGCGGTCTTCCTGGATTGGGATAAGGCGTATGATAGGGTGTGGCAGGAGCGCCTCATACAGAAAATGGCAACTCAAACTTCGATACCGGACCGCTACTTTCACCTGTTAGACGACTACCTACAACGAAGAAGACTTCAAGTAACAGTAGAAGACCAAACTTCAAGCCAAAGAGTCCTAAAAACAGATATCCCACAAGGATCAGTGGGGAGGGGAATGGAGTCGAGTCTCGCTCGTAGTCGTACTCTCGAGCGCATAGCAGATTACGTAGATTAAGCCCTCATTAATGAATAACCCCACACAATACTTATGGGACTTAACTACGGGGACATCAGTCCCTAAACTTACAAACTACTTACGAACTACCTTATACGAAAGATGACACAAACATCTATGCCCGAGGGGGGGTTCGAACCCCCAACCGTAGTAGCCGTGCAGACCGTGACTGAAGCGCCTCAGTCTCACTGTCCTCTGTGAGACAGCTTGAGCACAAGTGCACTGGTCCCGGACCCCTCTATTTATGCGATTCTTATAGCTCATTTGGAGCGACAATTTATCGCTACTTTTGGAAGTGTGGTCACCATAGTAAAGGGACTGGCAAAGTAATGCAAACAAAAGATGAAAAGTAAACAACAATAAGCCAATTTATTGGAGCTTTTTGCAGGGTCCTGTCATAACGTTTTTCTTAAACCTAAGGGTATTTTGTGTGTATGAAACGCGAATACGCAAACACCGGTAAATTTGGTCATTGTGAATAGTTGACGTGGTTTTTTTAAACACGAAAATAGTTTGTGATTCGACCTTGAAAAACGTCCTTCGTATAGTCTATTGTTCAACGCCCATGTATTTGGAAATTATCCCCAAAGGAACTAGTAAAGGAAAACAAAATATCAGCCGATGCGTGGAGCTTTGAAAAAGGGAGGGGGCACGGTAGTTTAAAGAAATAGTTGATACTCACTCGAACAATCGCAACACAACTTCATTTATACACTTCTGCCTGCTCGGGTTCGAATCTAGAAAGAGCCGATTTCCGAGACCAAGAGCAAATGTATCAGTGGGGGAGGGGGGGGATGTAGAGGGGGCGGGTTCGAACCACGCATCAACTCGACATGCTGATCCCAAAGGCGGAGTGATGAACCGTCGGCCACAGCGGACCACTGGGCTCCGTGTCTCTCACAGTCCAGATGGATTATGACCGCGGACATGCATCGCCTTTTGCCTACTCCGGGGGGCCAAAGGCAAATTGTTTGAAAGCGCAAATTCTGGTTTCAATCGGTGCAGTTACCATACCAACCGGGAGGTATATATTTAAAATGATCACTTCAGACTTCGTTATGCGTTTCTCTGCTTATTACTGCATAATTATAATTTATACAACCAAAAAGAGGTTCAAAAATGTACAAATTTCAAGTTTTTTCACAAACTGCTGGAGATATCGCAAAATGCTCGAAATTTTCGCCAGAGGCTCTACTTTTACCGGTTTTATAGAAATAAAAGTGGTTCAACATTTTTATCTATGATAGTTTTTCTGATAGTCCGATTTTGTTCAGTTTTTAATGCATAATTCCGCAGGGTTAAAATAAAATTCCGCACATTTTCAATGCGCCTTAAATTTTATCATGGTAAGGACTTCCTAAACCCAACTTTTCAAAAAGTTTTGCCGCCTCGGGTTCGTGGAGTTCCCCTTGTTAGTCTCATAGCAGAAGATCTAGAGCAGATGTAAGTCAATTTAGGAACAAACGACCACAGATAGTAACAAATAATGACAACAAAGTAGGTCAGCTGAGGAACCCCGAGTACCATTATGCTGGAACCTACAAATTAATCCTTTATGTATAAATAAAGAGTTGAATAAAAACCGTACCAACAGTTCACGGCAAGTCGCTGAGCGACAATCCTGCACCAAAAAAAGAGTACCGACGGCAGTCGGACGCCAGCCTAAGGACCTGCAATTTCTCGGCCTTCCGACGTCGCCGCCGCCGCTGCTTCGCCGCCAAGGACGCCATCTGGTTTCCGCAGCACCGCCGCCGACTGTGGGAACGCACGAACTGTAGAACTACTATAGATCTTCCTCACCGACGTCCACGATTGGTGAACTTGAATGTTATAAGTACTGTAACTGCAAACAAGTGGACATTTAGTTTTGTGGATATTTTGGTCTCTTGTAGAATTGTTATACAGTCAGAAGTACTGACATTTTTTTGTGTTCCAATAATCTGCACTGAAGGAGAGTGACATAATTAAAGTAGATTCTTCACAACTCGTCTTCTTTTCCGTTGGCATCTTATGTATGAGTCCTACAACAATGGAGATGAGGATCTGACTAAAATAAAATACCTTTAAGATGAAAATAATTTTGGAGTAAGTGAAAGATTATTGGTCAACAAATTCAAATAGGTGCTCCCAATATTGCCTAGGGGCGATATTAGTATCTAGTTGATGGGCGATATTGGGAAAAAGAGTTTAATTATTATACACACTCAGATGACAGTACTTAAAAGAACCTTTTCTTACTGTTAATAACACGATTAGGATCCTTGTTTAACATAATATCCAGTGGTATGTGCAAACACTTAACTGTTACTTCCCTCTGTTCACTGCAGGCAGTAAAAACGATTGAGACGACCACAAACTGTTAAGTCCTGTGATTTGCAGGAAAGATAACAACTACTCAAAGTGCCAACGGTTTATAAAACAAAAAAGCCGTCTGGGCGTACAACAACACAACGTCACAGAAAACAGTCACGTAGAGACAACAAACCGCAAGTATAATAGTGGAACAAATAAACAGACAGTAAACTATTACACGTGGCGCTAGGCCAAGGCAAAACAACTACACTACAGAGAAAACTACGCTGAGTGCGGCAGCAGCTGGATCCGGCGTAGTGTGCACTGCCCTCCACACTCCGTCGATGCGCTTATGAAGCCGTCATTGGTGGAGGGCTACAAGTGGTTACTGCGCTGTCATTGGCTGGGCACTGTCACATGGCTGACCGTAATGTAGTGCCGCCGTGCAGGGTCGTTTCTTCTGCTGTTGGCTGCTGTTTATGTTTATGTGATTACGTGTGAGCGCCTACGAAAGGGAGCTCAGCAGCCCACCTTGGCTGCCTGTTATGCGGGCACTCTATACGGTCAGGGGCTGCCACAGCACAAACACTTCAGATGATATACTGTTAGTGCTATCACTCTCAGGAAGCTCCCAAGTAGTGGTGGGTGTGACAAAACCGCAGAAGCTCAAGCTTAATACAGAAACTCATAGATGGCTTGCTTAGTGGCTTGGTAACACAAGTAGGCGAATTAGGCGCAGAGCCGATATGTGGGACACCTAATCTAAATGTTGCGCCGGACATGACACAATCAACGATACGCTGCTCACCAGAAAGTGTACAGTGTCACGAAGGACTATATCCGTGTTCTTCAAATGGAAGATAAAAAACAGAAGTTTCTACGTAAGCTTGTCAACGATAAACAACCGATGGAGGACACTGAAAGATTGTCTTGCAGAGCACAGTGTTTTGTCTCAAAAACTTTTTAACATCTACACAAATGATCTCTCCAACTGACAAGAATGTTCTTTTATGCTGATGATGTCGCACTGGCAACCAGGGTAAGACATTTGAAACAGGTAATAACCTCAAACCGAACCCCAGTAAATCGCAAGTGTCCGCTTTCTATCTCAGAAACGGACAAGCCAAATGGAAACATAGTCACGTGTCAAGGGGATGGAACATACGAGTGTTCCAAAGTACCTGGAAATCACGTTGAACAGAGGACTTACTTTCAAGGAGTTTGTAAGATTAAAAGTTACCCCATATTCATCCTACGCAAATGAAACAATGACCGCACTGTCATATGAACGGTAATGTTCTTAAGGCATAGAATATTTAGCTTTTTCTAAGGATAATTATTGCTCTGTTTCGCGGATTCTTGCTCACCATACTCACCCACTGTGAGGCTCCTTAATTAATTATACACCTTCCTCATGAATTACACCATCCGTTGGTGAACACTGTATGAAAATTCGTTCGGTAGGTTTTAAGTTTATCGCGAACAGACACACGACGGGACTTCGATTTATAATATGTATAGATGTCTCGTGAACTATGTGTTCTAAGTAATATACTCCAAAGGCGATTGTTTCCTGAATGTAAGGAATATGTGAATCACGTTTAGTTGAAATAGGTCGCCGTGTAACGTACATACATGTATTTTTATTACATGTATAATTATGAATTTGGGGAGTAGCATTTAATTAAAATTTGTGCGAAGGCCGGGATTCTAAACTGTATCTCCTGCATACGATGCTGATGCGTTGTCCGCTGCATCACCTTTGCACTATAGCTGAAGCAGCGTCATGGAATCTCCAGTACTCCACACCAAGAACTTCAGTTCTGTCACACGTGGTTTTGACGTTCTTATTTCACTCCAATGGTTTGCCGTACACCCATTTAATAATTATTTTAGTAGTACATCAACTGGGAGCCCACTCGTAGAAGTCGTAAAAATGACTAACCAGTTACGAGGAGAAACAACTACAACTCAAATTGCAGATTTATGTAGTTGAAATATTATCATGTAGATCAGCCAACAGTAACCCAATACTAACCAATAAACAGTGAAATAAAAGACCAGCTTAGAGTAACCAGACTGGTTTTATGTCCTATTTTGGGCTGTTGCTGACAAAATTTGATAGTATTACAAAGAAATGCGACCATCTCCGTTTACACAATATTTTGATGATTATAGCGATTTTCTGGGCGACATATGACTGTCGATTTTGTGGGCGACATAGAAAAGTCACAAACCTTCTACGTGTTGTTGTTGCTGTGGTCTTCAGTCCGCAGACTGGTTTGATGCACGCTCCACGCTACCCTGTCCTGTGCAAGTCTCTTCATCTGACAATACGTTCGCCAACCCACATCCTTTTGTACCTGCCTACTGTATTCGTCCCTTAGTCTCCCTCTCCTATGTTTACCCCACACGCTTCCTTCTAATGCAAAGTTGACAATTCTTCGATGTCTCAGAATACGTACCACCAACCTATACTTCTCTTAGTCAGGATATGCCAGAAACTCCTTTTCTTCCCAATTCGGTTAAGCACCTCCTCATTACTTACTTGATCTACCCATTTAATCTTCATCATTCGTCTGTAGCACCACATTACGAGAGCTTCTATCATCTTTTTGTCTGAACTCCTTGTTGTTCACGTTTCACTCCCGTACAATGCTACACTAAAGAAAAAGCTTTCAGAAAGGATTTCTTAGCATTTAAATTAATATTGAATGTTAAAGTTTCGCTTCTTTAGAAACGCTTTTCTTCCCATGGCCTTTCTGCATTTTATATCTTCTGTACTTTGGCCATCAGAAGTTATTTTGCTACCCAAATAACAAAACTCATCGTCTACTTTTATTGTCGCATTACGTAATCTAATACCTTCAGCATCGCCTCATTTTCTGACATTCCATTCCATTACCTTGTTTTACGCTTGTTAATGTCCATCTTATATCTTCCTTTCAAGACACTGTCGATTCCATTCAATTGCTCTTTCAAATCCTTTGCAGTCTCTGTCAGAATCACTATGTCATCGGCAAACAGCAAAGTTTTTATTTCTTCTCCTTGAACTTTGATTCCCTCTCCAAATTTCTCCTTGCATTCTTTCACTGCTTGCTCAATGTACAGAAAGAACAACAGTGGGGAAAGGCTACAACCCTGTCTTACTCCCTTCCCAACCTCTGCGTCCCTGTCTTGCCCTTCGACTCTGATAACTGCTGTCTGGTTTTTGTATAGGTTGAATACAACTCTTCGCTCCCTATATTTAACCCCTGCTACCTTCAGAATTTGAAAGAGTGTAAAGGCGGCATTGTCAAAAGTTTTCTCCAAATCTACAAACGCTAAAAACGTCGGTTTGCCTTTTCTTAGACTGAGGTAAGTCGTAATGTCAGTATTGCCTCCCGTGTTCTTACATTTCTCCTAAATCCAAACTGATCTCCCCTGAGGTCGGATTCCTCAAGTTTTTCCATTGGTCTGCAAATAATTCGTGTTAGTATTTTGCAACCATGGCTTATTAAACTGATAGTTCTGTGAGATGATCAGTCACCTTATCACTCTAGGAAACAAGAAAAACCACAAGGCGAGAGGTCATGTGAATATGGCTATGGTTTGCAATAACAGACTGTCTGGGCAGATACGCGACGACAGATAAAGCTGTATGGGGTCTTGCTAAGTCATACAGTAAGAACCAGTCCTGAGAATTCCATTAAATTTCCAAAGTGATCAATCGTCATCTAATTAGGAATATGCAAAAGGTAAAAGTCAGAAATGCAAATAGCAGACCTCACAGGCTGCTAAATGATAGAGAAGACAATGGGCAAATTATTTTTGCTGAAAAATTCTGATATCAATTCAGTGTGGTTGCTGTCTCTCCTAGTATTTAACTTGATTGATTCACAATAAGAAAATGAACTTCACTAATGAATCATGTCTTTACTATGGAACTTAGGAAATGTTAACAATAATTGTAAAAGTCTTTACATTCTTCTGACGGGTAGAAAATGAGAACAAGTTTACACATAGTGACATCAAGTTGAAGAAAACAGCTGTATTAAATTTCTTGAATTTTTGATTGGAAAAGTTGCACAGAATTACTGGTCGTGAACAACAAAATCAGTAACTGGTAACAAACAATCAATTCAACTGATATAGCTCTATGTTGGATCTTGTTTTTAGGTTTTATATATGGGGGAACTAAGGTTAGGACCACTTTTTTATTTTAATTGTTTTTTACAAAGATGTTTCGCCGTTTAATTAAGCTTTAACGCTACTAAACAACAGCGTTTACATAACTTATATAATTCTTGTGATGTATTCCTCGCAATTTCCTGTAACGACAGTGCAGCTTCATTGCCACTTGGTCGCAATAATTCGAAATGTGATATTACGTTCTCGGTGCAACATGAATATCACTCTTCGTAGACTGTCTCCTTTATTTCAGATCTAGCAATTAGGCGTAAAATTTTTACGATGCAGTAATTTAACTGTGAAATATCTCTTGTAACAGCAGGTGTTAATTTTACGGTCCATAAATAAAACTGCGTCACTGCTGACATGAAATTAAACCGATAACGTCCAACACGCATTATTTATGCTCACTGCATCTACGGTATCAAGCTGTTCACAGACGTAGGTGTCCAGTTCCCTCTCATTTTTGTATGTGAACGAAACAAAAGCCCTGGAGTACTGCCGTTATTGCCGAAAAATTATTTTATTGCTTTACATACGGATATGAAAAGTGTAATGATACATTTTCAATTAAAAGCGCTCACATTATTCAGCGTGGGTATAAAATAAATATGCATATTTACTGGTTTGCTACGTTAGATTCACAGAGAATCGTTGGTAGGTAACGGTTTTACCAGCATACGTAAATAAAAAGTGTATTTTTTTATTTGAAAAGGTTAATGAACGGTCTCTAGTTAGTAATAAAGGTATGAATACTCCACAAAGAGTGCAAGACAAGTGCACAAGTTTTTTCGTGCAAGATACACAACTGAGTGAATATAAGAGTGTGGACAAAGAAGTAGTTAATGAAGGAGTAATACGAATGTCGATAGTCTCAAATAATCAAATCAGAACACCGCTGATACCACAGAGCATATGAAACTACAGATAAGTAATAATGTTTTAGAAACTACCCGATGAAAAAAATTCTCTGCAGAATAAACCATGGAATTCAAATTGAAGTAAATAAAACAACGAAGCATCCTTTAATGTAAAAGTAGCCTTGCAATCCTGGCAAATGATGTCGAGTTACACATTGTTGTTGTTGTTACTGCTGTAGTCTTCAGTCCCCAGGTTGGTTTATGCAGCTCTCCACGCTATCCTGTCCTGTGCAGGCCTCTTCATCTGAGAATACGTACGGCAACCTACATCCTTTTGAATCTGCTTACTTCATTCGTCCCTCCGTCTCCCACTACGATTTTTACTCCACAAACTTCCTTCTGAGTTGACGATTACTTGATGTCTTACAATGTGTCCCACCAACCTATCCCTTCTCTTATTCAAGATATGACAGAAACTCCTTCTCCCCCCCCCCCCCAGTTCTGTTAAGCACCTCCTCATTAGTTACGTGATCTACTCATCTAATCTTTATCATTCGTCTGTAGCACCACATTTAGAAAGCTTCTATCATCTCTCTGTGTGAACTATTTATGGTCCAAGTTTCACACCTATAATATACTGCACTCCAGACAAATATTTTCAGAAAGGACTTTCTAACCTTTGAACTAATATTGGATGTCAAGAAATTTCGCTTCTTAAGAAACTCTTTTCTTTCCATAGCCATTCTGCATTTTATATCTTCTTTACTTCATCCATCAGAAGTAATCTCGCTCCCCAAATAACAAAACTCATCTACTACGTTTATCATCTCGTTAGTTCCTTCAGCATTCCTGATTTCCTGACACTACATTCTATTACCTTTGTTTTGTTAATGTTCATCTTATATCTTCCTTTCAAAACACTATACATTCCATTTAAGTGCTCTTCCAGGTCCTTTACTGTCTCTGACAGAAATACTACGTCTTCAGCAATTTTTTTATTCCCTCTCCCTGGACTTTAATTCCCTCTCCACATTTCTCCTTTCATTCCTTCACTAGTTGCTCAATGTACAGATTGAACAACATTGGGGAAAGGCTACAACCCTGTCTTACTCCCTTCCCAACTACTGCGATCCTTTCATGCCCTTCGACTCTAATAATTGCTGTCTGTTTTTTGTACAAATTGAATATAGCTCTTCGCTCCCTGTATTTTACTCCTGCTACCTTCAGTCAATATTGTCCAAAACTTACTCCAGATCCACAAACGTAGGTTTCCAATTCCTTAACCTATCCTCTAAGATAAGTCTTAGTGTGAGTGTTGCCTCACGTGTTCCTACATTTCTCCTAAATTGAAACTGATCTTCCCCAAGGTCGGATTTCACGAGCTTTTCCATCCGTCTGTAAATAATTCAGAATTGGAATTAGCATATGACTTACTCGATTATTATTAGCTAATAGTCTAATTTATTTGTAAAAAATTTCTCAACCAGATTCAACTTTCTGATAAAGATATATTAGTTTTATCAACCATGTTGTTACTCAGCAATAGTCAAAAATTTGGTCGATTTTATAATGATACTATTTACAGTGAATAAATAAAAGATTAAACGTGTCTTCCTAATACAGTCCGTTGACTCTGTCACTAGCATCCTAAATGTTTTGTAATTTTAATTTTCCCCTCTTATCCTCCTCTTACTCCAGTGCTGATAAACAGCTTTCCAAGATTGTGGAATGCATGGTTGTCGCTGACTTTGTGAAAGTGTATCACTTTGGTGTTCAAGAAAACGCTGTTCTTATTGTATGCCTCTCTAATTAAAGATACTGACTTTAGCTGTTAGTCCCTGTTCTTCTCATCTTTCAATTCTGTTTATGGTAGCTCTGGAGTGTATGTTATGTGAATAGATATTCGTCGGTAGCAAAACAGTAAGGAAGGTTTTTAATTTAATTGCATCCAATGTGGCTAACGTTCCAAATATAGTTGTAAAGTGCAGTAAAAAGTGCAATAACACGTCGTCGTCAAAATTGTGTTTTTTAAGAAAGTTTTTAAGTAAAACTTGTCATTAAAAAGGCTATTGGCACTAAATTTTAAATATTAAAAAATATTCTATTCTACAGCCAAAACGCCGATTCGTATAGTTCTAATGTAATGGAAACTCACTCACTGACACAGCATGGTAATCGTTTTAAAACGGTAACGCTTTAATATTTATGAAAAATATTGAGCATTTTGACTAGTTTCGATATCGCAACTCCCTTTCAAGTACTTATACATATTTGCCTAGTACAGACCGAACTGTGACCAATGCTGATGATAGAGGACTCGAAATTACTTCCGAAGAAAGAATACAAACAAATATTATAAAAACTTAGCGTAGCTATGCAGATTACATTTGTGCAGGCACTTTATTATCTAGAACTGCAAATACAAGTCTTTATCGTGTAGTGTAATGGATTCTCGAAAATTGAAGTTTAAAAAAGCGAAGCATGAGAATCACGAAGTGAAACGTGCCACCCTTACTTTGGTAGCTTGTCAGAGAATATGGAGTAGAGAGTGTGTGAATCTTTGTTAGTTGGTGAACAGGAGTGCATCTGTGAACAGTGTGCATGAGGTGTATGTGCAAGAGATGGAAGCTGGTCAGCTGACAATTGGAGACAGAAATATTATAGAAGAATTTATAAACAACTTTGTATAGGAATTCTGATGAGATGCACAAGATTTACGACATAATCTATTATTATAAATAACGATGAACATTTTTAAAGGTAATAGTGTATCTTAACTGGCAATTTTAAACATGGCTGTTGATATAGTATGAAAAACTAACATTAAAATATACAGCTCATGGGTTGCAAAGCTAGAGGTTGGTTACTTAAACACGGTTTCGGCTGCAACTAAAGAAGTCTTCATCAGAAGTAAAAATTTTTAATTACATGAAATGGACAATGGTTCTTGAGCAACAGAACTCACTTTCAAGTTGCTCAAAAACCATTGTGCATTTCATGTAATTAAAAATTTTTACTTCTGATGAAGGCTTCCTTTGTTGAAGCCAAAACCTTGGTTAACTATTCAACCTCTAGCTTTACAACTCATGAGCTTTATTTTTGAATGTCAATGTTTATCTTAACTGTTGTAATTATAGTTTTTTACTGATGAAGATTTTTTAATGAACCAATGTTTACGTGGAATCCCGAGTTCCATTTCCAGTATAAATTTGCATGACCGTCTGTCGTCTTCCATATATTTTTTACAAAATTGTAATTTCATTGATGTCGCTATATTAGCATGTTGTTGAAACTAGAACCCCACTCTTTTCAAGGCATGAGCTATAGCATTTTTATTTCATGTTTATTATATTAGTTTCTGAAATGTTATTTAATATTCCTAGGATATTATTATTTTAATAATTTATTATTGTGGTTATGAATGAGGCAATAAATACGGCTTCTCTGTTACGCCACTGTCGCTGTGAAAATGTGTACTAGTTTTGCTTTTAAGTGGATGTCTGAGAATCTAATGGCTGTCTGAATGTGGGCAGTGACAGCTCGCTTTTCGGGGGTCTCTGTGGCTCAGTCGATAGTTAATCGTTACTAACCCCTGCTGTTGATGCGACGAAAGAGGTTTCTACACCCTTTGGTTACAAGCTAGTCGACGAGCCTTCTCGAGGGCGAGTCATAAGGTCTTCTCTCCCCACCATCACTGTTTTCTTGGATTTTCCAGCTTCCGGTAGATTTCCCGCGGCTCCTAGCCGCTCGACCTTCACTTTGTGCTTGGACCGCGGTGAGGTAAGGTTGGTTATTCTCTTGTGCCTGCGGAGATAGTAGTGATTCGTCATCTAGCATTTTTAACTAAGACTCTTAAACTTAGATTCATTTTTCGGAATATTTATTTTTGATCGTGCTTGGAAATGTGTTCTAGTTTTTCAATCCAGTGATTTCCAACAGATATACATGATGTATGCATTACTAGTTGCAGTTTCATAATGGCCTGGTATATTCAAACCTTTTGTGATTATGTGGCGGTGTACGAACTCTGTATAAATTCATTCTATTTTTGTGGGGCTCGATTTCTAACAGACGATATGTTAATTTTTGTACAGTGCTTGTAAAATTTTTCTTATCGTTTCCTTCTGTGAGTGATATGTGTTCCACGTGGTCGGTTCTTAGAACAAAGCCTTCAGCTTCCACTATTGTTTGTTCCATGCCCATCAGGCAAGTAACTATGCGTGTATTCTTCTGATTTCCACTAACATTTCGTGATCTTCTCTCCCCGCTTATTTTAATTTTGCTGTTTCTTCTCCTCATGCCATGGTTTTTATTCTCACTTTTCCGCCTTTGTAATTATTTCAGTTTTTTTATTTTTATTTATTTATTTATTTATTTATTTTTTCAGATCGGACTTCATCTATCTTGGTAATCGCTCCCTATCGCGTGTAGCTGCATTTCATTCGCTTCCTTATGTAATTCTAAACATTTCCATGGGATAGATGCCGTAGTTAATTTTCTTTATTTTTCGGAAATCGAATTTCTACATTTTTATCGGTTTTCGGAACTACGTGGGTCTGTACTCCGACTTCAGGGCCTAGATAGTTTACTCTCACATTGCAACTTAAAGTGTCCACCGTGATTTTGTGTAATGTGCCCAATTTTTAACCACTTCACCTTCGGTGGAGTGCGATCATGTAACGTTGCCGCATGTCGCCGTTAGCGTGTTTGCTCGCGGTCTAATCTAAATGCAACTTAACTTTGCTAAACCCGCGCACCATCTCAAATCAGGCACGATAGACCAGGGCCATCTTCATAGTTTCATTGTATATTGTGTTGAGTGGTACCTCCTGGTTTTTATACTTTCGCCTACGGAAGCGGCACCCGCTTTTGACTCGTTTCAGCACTCTGATTTTGGTGAGTTTCGCTGTTGCATTGCGTGTATGTGAGCGAGTGAGTGTTTTTTGTAAATCCTCCCCCCCCCCCCAGTAGCGTTTTGTGTGATTTATCTTAAATTCAATGCTGGGCGTCGTCAGGATGAACTTATGTAAGTAGATGCACTTTTATTGTATTAACAAAATTGGTTCCCCATTTTGCTTGTGTTCGACCTGAATAAACAAGTTCAGTATAATTTTGATTTGCTTATAAATAGTAGATTTCGAGCACCTTCCTTTATTTAATATTGTTTTTCACCAGTGCTGAGAACAAGCTCTGATGCAATTTTTTATGTTTAAGTTCCGATGAGCCATAAATGTTTCCTTAGCCACCTTTATGAAATAACTTTAATTGTGGTGGCTTGTTTATTAATGTATGTGTGTAATTTCGTGTGAGCTGCTACGTATATTAGCCACTGTATCGTTAACTTCCTGTTACTAGAGGAATTTGAACCAATTCAGTTCTCAATTTGGGCCAAGGAACGCGGTTTTTCAGCAGGGAGTAGCCGGTAGTTCACACAGATGTCTGGCTAATTTAACTGCTAAAATTAAGCTTTTTTTATAACAGTAAACGTTTGTCTGGATGCCTCCTACCCGAATTAAGCTTTTATTACGTACAGAGGTCCACTTTTAACTTTCACCATTTCAATTTCATACTTAGTGTGAAGACAATCTAATAAAGTCGGCACTGCATTATTACGCAGGTACAGTAAAATGGAGTATAACCAGTTAATAAAAATGTTACGAGATCAGTTTTGAGAGACATAAATTGCAAGACAAGATGTTTCTAAGTCCGCACGATGCCTTTCAAAATAATTTGATTAATGCTCAAATTCCTTATAAAATGTTGAGTTTATTTATCAAAATTATCAAAATGGTCAAATGTTGGTTAAGCTTAAGGGACTTCACTGCGGGGTCATCAGTCCCTAAACTTACTAACTACTTATGAACTACCTTGTACTAAAGACGACACAGACATCCATGCCCAAGGGGGGATTCGAATCCCCGTCGGTAGCTGCCGTGAAGACTGTGACTGGCGCGCCGCAGACCGCTCGGATCACGCCGAGTGATATGACAAAAAGTTCAAATGTCTGAAGATCTATCGGACCAAACTGCGTGGTCATCAGTCCGTAGCTTACAAACTACTTAAACCTAGGTAAACTAACCTAAGGACAAACACACACACCCATGCCCCAGGGAGGACTCGAACCTCCACGACGAGCAACCGCTGCGAGACGCTTTAGACCGCTCGGCTACTCCACCGCGGCGTGATACGACAGTATGGGAATGACCAATACACGCTTCCAATGTGCACTCACCGCGATGTCGCCAAACACGGAAGCGAAAATCATGCTGCTGTAAACAGAACCTGGATTCATCAGAAAAAAAATGACGTTTTGCCATTAGTGCGCCCTGGTTCGTCGCTGGGTACACCATCGCAGGCTCTCCTGTCTGTGATGCAGCGTCAAGGATAACCGCAGCCACGGCCTCAGTCCATGTCCATGCTGCTGGAAACTGTTCGTGTAGATGGTTGTTGTCTTGCAAACGTCCCCGTCTGTTAGGGATCGAGACGCGGCTGCACGATCCGTTACAGCCATTCGGATAAGGTGCCTGTCATCTCGACTGCTAGTGATACGAGGCCGTTGGGATCCAGCACGGCGTTCCGTATTGCCCTCCTGAATCCACCGATTCCATATTCTGCTAACAGTCATTGGATCGCGACCAACGCAAGCAGGAATATCGCGATTCGATAAACCGCAGTTGCGTTAGACTAGAATCCGTCCTTTATCGAAGTCGAGAAAGTGATGGTACGCATTTATCCTCCTTACACGAGGCATCACAACAACGTTCAACCAAGCAACACAGGTCAACTGGTGTTTGTATATGAGAAATCGTTTGGAAACTCATGTCAGCACGTTGTAGGTGTCGGCACTGGCACCAATCTTGTGTGAATGCTCTGAAAAGCTAATCATTTGCATTTCACAGCATGTTCTTTCTGTCGGTTAATTTTCGCATTTGTAGCATGTCATCTTATGTGGTGTAGCAATTTTAATGGCTAAGAGTGTATAGATGCAATATACAAACAAAGAAAGGTAGTAATGAAAATAAAAATGATGTGTAACATTCATACATTCATAACTTCACTATAAACAATACTTCGTGTTACTTGTCCAGGGGTTAGAATGAATAAAGTATTTGGTGAACCGATCCTTGACCAAGCGGCATAACGTTTTCCACATGAGAAACATGCGGATAGTATTGAATAGATTGCTCTATGATTTATTAAGCGTAATATAAAATGTAAGTTGCACTGGAAAGTACTACAACGAATTATTGTATCGAATAACCCGTTATGTCTGCTACACTCTCTGTTGATTTAATTAGCTGAAATTTGAAACAATTATAATCGAACACACAAATTTTGAAGTATGTAGGATAATGGAGCATACAGAAAAACTTATATTGAAAATAAAATTACTTTAGAAATGAATACGGTCGCCAACCGAGTAGGGCACTATCTGAGGAACATGATATTACCAATAATAAGAAACTAATCACTTTAGTGGGTTTGGTGCAACATAAGGTGTGTTCCACAGTAACGCTTTCTACGAAAATAATGGACTGAATATACTGACTATAATAACAAAATAAAATTGAAAATAATTTGGAAAGTAAACTTGTTCAGTGAGATAATTTTTATTGATCGGAGGTAAACGATACACCAACTGACGTCACCTTAGATTAACACTTACTCACCTGTATGGGATAACTACGTTTGCAGAAAAATATGACTGTTTAATTTGCATCTTAATTAATACTGAATTACCAAACAATTCATCGTAGCAAAATAAATAAATAAATAAAAATAAAAATATATAAATAAAAAATAAAATAATAAAATAAAATAAAATAAATAATAAAAAAACTGTTCAAATGTTTGTTAAGCTTGGGCCGAGGGGACTGAGGCGCTCCAGCCACGGTCTGCACGGCCACTACGGTCGGGGGTTCGAATCCCCCCTCGGGCATGGATATTTGTGCCGTCCTTAGTCTTAGCTAGTTCATAAGTAGTTTGTAAGCTTAGTTAAGTCCCATAAGTTCTACAAACATTTGAACATTTGTTAAGCTTGTGGGACTGCGGGATCATCAGTCCCTAAACTTACAAACTACTTATCAACTACCTTACACTATACTAAAGACAGCACAAACATCCTTGCCCGAGGGGGGATTCGAACCCCCGACAGGGAACGGCTTCGCGCATCGTAACATAGCACCTGAATATGCTCGGCCATTCCGCCGTGGCAAGAAATAAAATTTTGCCGGCGGTCGGAATTGAACCGACAAGCTGCAGCAGCGCAATCGGTGATGCTATCCGTTGCGCCACGTCGCTCAGAGCAGATGTAGTGGAATTTCAACATATGAACAACACAGAAATGGGAAGCAACCAACACGACAATGCACAAATGACAGTACAACATATAAAATTCTTGCTATTACATTTTTATATATTATTTTAATTTAGATTTTCATTAGTACCAGGTTTCAGTCACAAGAAACTATTTTCAGATTCTTATTAATTGATACCAAGATACTATAGTTGAGTATCCAAGTTTTCGTTTTAAAAATAATAAATCTAACTAGCTTGGCACTTCATTTGATTTTTATTTAATTTTTAATTTATTTTTTATTTTGTAACGACACTCGGTTTTTACTCCATTGCACAGCATAGAACCCTAAATGGTTAGTAATGACTCGGGATGATAAGCAGATATTGTTTTAAATGAGCACTGATTATTTAAAAACACAAGTCGCAAGAATTCTGGGTAAACGACTCACAAACTGCCTAAACCTTTGTGTGGCAGAAAATATTGCAGCGGTTTTAAAGTTCGTCCTCGTCGTTGAGGAACCGACCGCGTTGTCGTCGACAATGCTGAAGTTGAAGACACGGGCACATTTCCATTTAATGAGAAATTACAGATCAGTATCTTCATGTAATTAAAGACTGCGATGTCTGCCCTCACTCATCACAGGATAACTTGCTACAAACTTACTACTCCGCCAGCGTAGTTTTAGTAACTTCGAACATGGCACTGCATGTCTCCGCCTTAGCTATCACACAAAATGTTCAAATGTTTGTTACACTTAAGGGACTTAACTGCGGGGTCATCAGTCTCTAAACTACTTACGAAGTACCTTATACTAAACAAGACACAGAGATCCACGCCCTAATGCCCGAGGGGGGATACGAACCCCCGACCGTAGCGGCAGTGCAGACTGTGACTGGCGCGCCGCAAACCACTCGGCCACTGCGGCCGGCTAGCTATCACACGTTTCAGTTCAAGCTACAGCACACGACTTCCATGTATTTACTCGCACACCACCAAGTTCTCAAGACAATAAAATTTACTTCTGGATTATAGTTTTGCACAGTGACCATCTTATGTTATTTTATTGCCAAAGTAACAAAACCCATCTATCACCTTAATCAATTTGTTACCAAAACTAATTCCTTCCGCATTGCCAGACTTTTTTTTAGGCTACATTCCGTTACTCTTGTTTTGCTCGTGTTAATGTGTACGTCATGCGGTCCTATCAACACACAGTCAATTCGGTTGAATTGCTCTTCCAGGTCCTTTGCTGATACGAGTTATAATGTCAGGAATGCAAGCAATATGTGTAGCGAATTTGAGTGAAATCAGTCCAGTGGGTTAGGAGGAAATGTGCAACATTGTCGGGCGATGCAGCAGTTTTTCGCGTAATCATTGTTTATGACGTCACATTTCCTGAATTATATATCGAACGTGATGGTGACACTGTGAACTTATTCTCGGTTTGATGGTCAGGTGTACAAAAGTAATAAAAACTGGATCAAAACTGTAAATTTACATGCAATACTTACACACACACTCGCACACTCTGCTTTATATACAGGGTGAATCACCTAACACTGGCCGGCCGCGGTGGCCGAGGGGACTGAGGCGCTTCAGTCACGGTCTGCACGGCCACTACGGTCGAGGGTTCGAATCCCCCCTCGGGCATGGATATTTGTGCCGTCCTAATTCGTAAGTAGTTCATACGTAGTTTGTAAGTTTAGGGACTGATGACCCCGTAGTTAAGTCCAATAAGATTTACAAACATTTGAACATTTTTTTTAACCTAACACTTGCACCGCAAATATACCTAGAAAGTGTAATTTTTTATGCAAACATACGATTTTTAAAATGGAACAAAGGTTTTTTCTATCATGCATTGTAAGTTTTGACACTAGCTGTGTATAAAGAATTTTGGACGACATTTTTATCACGTTTAGTTTTTCAGCTACAACCGTTCAAAGTTTCGGGGGCGGAGGCTACGACAGCGTTGCTGAATGGCTGGTGGTCATGAGACAGTGGGCCGTGGCCCAGGGGCTAATCACTCGGCCAGTCAGCTACGCTATCGCAGCCTCCGCTCCCGAAACTTTGAACGGTTGTAGCTGAAAAACTAAACGTGATAAAAATGTCATTCAAAATTCTTTGTACACGGCAGCTGTCAAAAATTCCAGTACATGATAGAAACAACCATTGTTCCATTAAAAAAAACTGTATGTATGCATAAAAAAATACACGTTCTATGTAATATTATGTTGTGGCCAAAGGTTCGTGGAAAAACTGCCGACATAAAATTCTATCCAGTCAGTAAAATATGTTCTTTATATACAATTAAAATTGTTACTTAACTTTAGAGATTAATCCATTTTGAAGAACATGAATATTTAGAATCATACATTTGTACATCCGTGGAACATTTATACAACTGTGACTGACTGTAAGTGTCCGTTTCTTGTCGACTGTATCAATCAGTGTCAATACACTGGTTGCTCTCTGTGACCACACTAAGTTCCGTACCGCGGCCTGGCTTCAAGTGTCCTTTTGCCTGGGGGCGTGATAGGCCTGCCATTGGACGTTGCGGGCGTGGTGGCGCTGGCTGCTTCGCCGCCAACCTAACGCCGTTGAGTTCGTAATTGATGGTGGCCTGTGCGTAGCATCGATACGTCACCACATATTACAGTCTGTTTGTTGGCTAAATATACGAGCCCCTTACTACCAATACATTCTGTGAAAATCAACAATCAATCGCACTTTCCGTTTCCGCAATATTTGCGGTGCAAGTGCCAGGAGATTCACCCTGTATATTAAGACGGAACGGTGAAGGAGTGCTGCCCTCTTTCTGTGCTATAGGCTGATCGTTGCAAGAGTTACAATCTACGCTCCTCCAGAGCCGTGAACGTGGCACGAAGCCCTTCACTGCGCGTAAGAAATGAAGCGTTGGTCGGGAATCCGGGCGGGCGGCTGAATATTGCACGGCCGCTTGCTCTACTCTCGGCCGGGAGGCGGGCGCGCCGAGTCGCGGCAATTTCTTCATTATTAAACGCAGCCCAGCGCGGCGGCCGCCGCACGCAGCCCTGCTGCCGGCAGTGCTGTGAGGCCGCAGCCTCTCTGCCAGTAGCGGCGGCACGGCTGCGTGAGCCTACGACTACCCGCTGACGGCCTCTGCGTAATGCTCACCCAGTCCGCAGAGCCTGCCAGGGTGCTAGAAGCACGGTGCCACTTCGTGTTTCTGCGAAGTTTTCTCTGAATGGTAATACTCGCGCCTCAAACAGTGTGTGATAGTACTAGATCTACATCTACATCTACATGGGATACTCTCCAAAGCACATTTATGTGCTCGGCAGAGGGTTCATCAAACCATCGTTATACTATTTTATCTCCCATCCAAAGAATGAACACCTGAATCTCTCCGTTTGGGCTCTAATTTTTCGAATTTTATTCTGATGATCATTTCTACCGATGTAAGCGGGAGTCAACAATATATTTTCGCATTCGGAGGAGAATGTAGGCGTTTGGAGTTTCGTAAGTAGCCCGCGCCGCAGCGATAAGCTTCGTTGTTGTAATGATGCCCATCTCAGATCCTGTATCATTTCCGTCACGCTGTCTCCCGTTTATCGTGACAATACCAAACGAGCTGCCCTTCTTTGGACTCTTTCGCTGTCCTCCGTCAAACCCACCTGATAAGCATCCCACACTGGGCAGCAATATTCCATAAAAGGACGGACAAGCTTAGTGTACGCAGTTTCTTTAGTAGTTCTGTTGCATCTTTTAAGGGTTCTGCCAATAAAACGAAGTCTCTGGTTCGCCTTTCCCACGACACTATCTATGTGTTCTTTCCAATTTAAGTCGGAGGTAATTGTAATTCCTAGGTATTTTGTGGAGTTTACGGCCTTTACATTTGATTTATCATGTAAACAAAGTTGAACGGATTTCTTTTCGTACTCATGTGCACGACTTCACACTTCTCATTTTTAGAGTTAATTGCCAATTCTTACACCATACAGATATCTTATTCAAATCGTTCTGCAGTTGGTTTTGATCTTCAGACGATTTTACTAGACGGTAAATGACGGTGTCATCTGCAAACAACCTAAGAGAGCTACTTAGATTTTCCCATAAATCGTTTATGTAAATAAGAAACAGCAGAAGACCTATTCAGCAGTACCCTGATACCCACCACCCGATGGCGCAAGCCAAGGAATCTGCAGCAAACACGGTCGCAGAACCGCCTGAGCCTCTGACTCAGACCCTCCACTCGGCACTGTTCCAGAGGTCCACAGTCGGTCCTGTCAACTATGCTGCAGATGGTGAGCTCTGGTTTCATCTTGCAAGCAAGACTGGCAGTCTTTTACCACTTCAGTTAGCCGCTCGAAACCTCAGAGGATCTCTTCGGATTCGAAACGACACACATCATTGGTACCGACGTGAGCCACCACCTGCAGTTGGCTGCACCCCGTACCCTTCATGGCATCCGGGAGGACCCGTTCCACATTTGGAATGACTCCACCCGGTATGCACACGGAGTGCACGTTGGCCTTCTTCCTCTCCTCGGCAGCCATCTCTCTAAGGGGCTCCATCACCCGCCTAACTACTGGCTGTATTGAAATTTTCGTCTACACCGGTCTTAACATTTAGGTGATCAGTTGAGGTATCGACATCCGGAGAATGAACTGCACTACTGGCCATTAAAATTGCTACACCAAGAAGAAATGCAGGTGATAAATCGGTATTATTTAGACAAATATATTATAACTGACATGTGATTACATTTTTACGCAATTTGGGTGCACAGATCTTGAGAAATTATTACCCACAACAACCACCTCTGGCCTAATAACGGCCTTGACCAACACCACCTAGAAGACAAGGCCTCACAACTGGCCGAGCGGTCTAAAGCACCTCGCTGCGGAGCGCGCGGTTGTTCGCCGTGAAGGTTCGAGTCCTCCCCGGGGCATGGGTGTGTGTGTTTGTCCGTAGGTTAGTTTACCTAGGTTTAAGTAGTTTGTAAGCTACGGATTGATGACCACGAAGTTTGGTCCGATAGATTTACAAACATTTGAACATTTGGCCGTGGTACGTCACACTGACCAGGCAGCTTAATGGCTGCCCGCTACGTGGCAGTGGGCGTGCCCCAGCGGACAGCCATTCAGCTGGCGGCCGCGGCCTGGTCCGTGTGACGTAGCACGGCCTGTTGTGAGGCCTTGTCTTCTAGGTGGTATTGCCTTGATACGCCTGGGCACATCAAATCTACATCTACATCTACATACATACTCCGCAATTCACCGTAAGGTGCGTGGCGGAGGATACACTGTACCACTACTAGGCAATTCCTTTCCTATTCCACTCCCAAATAAAACGAGGAAAAAAAAGAATGCCTATATGCCTCCGTACAAGCCCTAATTTCTCTTATCTTGTCTTTGTGATCTTTACGCGAAATGTAAGTAGGCGGCAGCAAGATCGTTCTACACTCAGCTTCAAATTCCGGCCCTCTACATTTCCTCAACAGAAATTCACGAAAAGATCGTCGTTTTTCCTCCAGCGATCCCCAATTGAGTTGCCGAAGTATTTCCGTGACACTCCCGCATTGGTCCAACGTACCAGTAACAAATCTAGCTGCTCGCCTCTGAACTGCCTCTATGTCTTCCCTTAAACTGATATGCTGCGGGTCCCAAAAACTGGAGCAATACTCAAGACGTGGTCGTACAAGCGTTTTATACGCGGTCTTCTTTAGAAGTGAAGTACATCTTCCCAAAATTCTCCCAATAAACCGAAGTCGGCTGTCCGCCTTACTCACAACTGTCCTTACATGTTCGTTCCACTTCATATGGCTCTGCAATGTTACGCCTAGATATTTGAACGACGTGACAGCATCAAGAAGCACACTACTATTGCTGTATTCGATCAGTATAGTTTTGTTTTTCCTACTCATGCGCATCACCTTACATTTTTCTACATTGAGAGCTAGTTGCCATTCTTCGCACCGACTAGAAATTTTATCAAAGTCATCCTGTATGCTATTACAGTCAGTTAATGACGACACCGTCCCATACAACACAGCATCATAAGCAAACAGCCGCATATTACAACTTACTCTGTCCATCAGATCGATTATATAGATAGAAAATAGTAGCGGTCCTATCACACTCCACTGGGGCACGCCTCGTCTGCGATGAACACTCGCCGTCGAGAACAACGTACTGCGTTCTATTACTCTAGGAAGTCTTCCAGCCAGTTACAAATCTGTGAACCTATTCCATAAGCTCGTATCATCGTTAGCAGTCTGCAGTGAGGCACCGCGTCGAACGCCTTTTTGAGGTCGAGAAAAACACAATCCGCCTGTTGCACTTGAACCATCGCTCGCAAGATGTCATGTGAGAAAAGGAAAAGCTGAGTTTCACATGAACGATGTTTCCTAAACCCGTGCTGATTCACAGAAAGAAGCTTTTCCGTTTCAATGAAATTTACTATATTCGAACTGAGAATATGCTCTAAAATTCTACATGAAACTGATGTCAACGATATTGGCCTGTAATTGTGTGGGTCAGTTCTCTTTTCTTTCTTATAAACGGGAGCCACCTGCGCTTTTTTCCAATCACTAAGAACTTTGCGCTGAATTAAAGATTCGCGATAAATGCAAGCTAAGTAAGGGGCCAATGCCGCAGAATAGTCTTTGTAAAACCGAACAGAAATTCCATCCGGACCAGCAGACGTTTTCGTATTTAGCTCCCTCAGCTGCTTCTCTACATCGGAAATACCTATTACTATGTCCCCCATTTCGGTGGTCCTCCTGCGTGAAAGATTTCTTAAAGAGCTTGGATGGTGTGTACAGGTACAGGTACCCATGCAGCTTCAACACGATACCACAGTTCATCAAGAGTAGTGACTGGCGTACTATGACGAGCCAGTTGATCGGCCAGCATTGACCAGGCATTATTAGCCCTTTCAGGCCCTGCACGAACAATTTTGCGGTTCTGGTTGTGCTCACTTTATTTCTTTGTGATTTACGCTAGGGCTTGCATCACACATCGTGAATTGACTGTGGTAACGTGCACAACGTGTTTTAGTTCCATGTCTCTACACTGGCTGACAACAGAAGACGGCAAAGTCGACAGACTTCCAGTGTACTTACAATGGCGGCAAGAAGACTTGTTGACAAGGTGTTGATATCTTTGTTTTGATATGAGAAGCTATAATATCGTACAGCCAGTTGATTTTCTATGATCCTGTGATGTTATTATGTCATTTCTTTCAAAGGAATGTTAGGGTAAGATGGTCCAAATCATAAAAAATTTGTAGTGGAGGCCCAAAACAGACAATTGTGTGAGTACACTTTTTTTTAAATAATTTTTTTCTGCAATGAATTACATGTATTTTGTATCTTAAACGTACCTCTCTATATTCATGTCACGTCACCTATAACCTTGGGTCTGAAAGGGTTAGTGAGAGATCTGGAGAATGCGCTGGCCAGGGCAGCAGTCGAACATATTCCGTACCCAGAAAGTCCCGTACAGGACCTGCAACATGTGATAGTGCATTATCCTGCTGAAATGTAGGGTTTCGCAAAGATCAAGTGAAGGGTAGAGCCACGGGTCGTAACACATCTGAAATGTAACGGCCACTGTTCAAAGTGCCGTCGATGCGAACAAGAGGTGACAGAGACGTGTAACCAATGGCACCACATACCATCACGCCGGATGATACGCCAGTATGGCGATGACGAATACACGCTTCCAATGTGCGTTCACCGCGATGTCGCCAAACACGAATGCGACCATCATGATGCTGTAAACAGAACCTGGATTCATCCGAAAAAATGACGTTTTGCATTCGTGCAGCCAGATTCGTCGTTGCGTACACCATCGCAGGCGCTCCTGCCTGTGATGCAGTGTCAAGGGTAACCGCAGCCATGGTCTCCGAGCTGATAGTCCATGCTGCTGCAAACGTCGTCGAACTGTTCGTGCAGATGGTTGTGGTTTTGCAAACGTCCCCATCTGTTGACTCAGGAATCGAGGCGTGGCTGCACGATCCGTTACAGCCATGCGGATAAGATGTCTTTCACCTTCACTGCTAGTGATACAAGGCCGTTGGGATCCAGCACGACGTTCCGTATTGCCCGCCTGAACCCACCGATTCCATATTCTGCTAACAGTCAGTCGATAGCGACCAACGCGAGCAGAAATGTCGCGATACGATAAACCGCAATCGCGATAGGCTACAATTCGACCTTTATCAAAGTCGGAAACGTGATGGTACGCATTTCTCCTTCTTACACGAGCCATCACAACAATGTGTCACCAGGTAACGCCGGTCAACTGCTTTCCTCATGTCAGCACGTTGTAGGTCACAGCATCTTCTTCCTGTCGGTTAAATTTCGCGACTGTAGCACGTCACCATCGTGATGTAGAAATTTTAATGGCCAGAGTGTAATACCAAATGAATTACACTAGCAGTTGAGCTCAGATAGTGTTATGAACAGGTAGTGCAATGGAACAACATCGTGACTTACCCGAACTTATAGTATGGAGAGCCGTACGAAGTTTGGAATCGGGACAAACACAGATAGAGGTGGCCGCATCTATGGGAGTATAATTTCCAGGATCTGCACGCGATTTCAGACGGCTGAAAGTTTTGGAAGAAGACAAGTACGAGGTCGTCCACGGGTAACATCAGTGAGAGATGGCCGTTATGTCGGGTTAACAGCCCGCCGAGACGGGAGTGAATGCAACTCAGCTGCAACGTACCATCCAGACAGGAACAGGGCGCGCAATATGAAACGTCACTAATCGGCTTCGGGAATGTGGCCTCTACGCACTGAGGCCTATGATGTGGCTCCCATTAAAACCATGACACAGTTTAGCCCGCGGAAACTGGGCGGAGGAACATCAGGATAGGAGTCCTAACGAATGGCGCAGGTGAGTCAAGCTTTTTTGTTCAGCCGGATAATCGGCGCTTCCTCATCTGGGGAGAATGTGGAACTCTGAACAACCCTACTTATGTGTAGAAAATCACCGTCTCATGGTAGTGGACGAATGGTGTGGGCAGAAGTCCGTATTGGCGGACGTACGGAACTTTTTCGTTCAGACTGGCACTTTGACTATTTCGAGGTATAGAAACGACATTCTTCGACCTTTCGTTGTGCCTTACGCTGGTGCCATCTTCTGGTGGACGAGAACACACGTTTCCATAGAGTTCCACTGGTGGACAATATGCTTGAAACTTAGGAAGTTGAAGGAATGAAGTGGCCAGCTTGTTCATCAGATTCAACCCGATTGAGCATGTCTGGGATGCACTCGGTAGGCGCATTGCAGCCACTCCTTCCTTGCAAAGCTGGATGTTGAAGTCATGGAAGAATGGCCAAATATCCTTCAAGAACTGATAACCTCATACTGTCCACGCCACGCAGATGTGCAAGTGTACTGACCGTCCGAGGTGATCACACACCGTATTAGAGGGCAACGAGAATCACTTTTCCACTATTATGATAGCCCACGCTCTGGTTAAACGCTATGTAAATCTGAACTGAAGAGTTGAGACATCGTACTGTATCACACACAATTTACAATTGTAACATCTGAATAAAATACGTTACCATATGTAGCTATACTGTGTATGATATCTCACCTAATCTCCAAATCGTTTTGAGCAGCGTTAGCCAAACGGCTTTAAACGCCGCTTGACGGGACGGGTGTAACGCCGGCCCGTTTTCAATTCGCCTTGCGAAATACGACGTAGTGTCGGTGTGTCGACCAACTTGTATGTGGTTTTTAGGTGGAATCCCACACCCCATAACGTCTATATCGAAGCACACCCTAAGTAACACGATTCGTAAATATTTAGAAAAACATTGGAACCTTTCCGCATGTATAACACTATACGCAGACATTTGTAGTACACCTATTTCCTCCCATAGAGTACTGGTGTGGCGGCAGGAAATTAATCACACCAGATCCGGATTAATAACGCTGAAAATTACGCCTGAGAGACAAAGGTGAAGGGAAAGACGAAGAACATACAAAATTTCAGTTCATTCCATCATCAGTAAATGAGTCATTACAGGCGCCGTACAGAATGGCCGCGTGGTATAGGGCGCCATGCTAGCGACTGGGCAGCCGCTTCCGCCGGAAATTCGATTTCTCCCTCGGTGTGTGAGTGTGTTTTGTCCTTAGTGTAAGTTACTCTAACTGCAAATTTTTATTGACATGACTGAAAACAGCTGCAAAATACTTTATGAAATGCTTGTAATCAACCATCAGGTTTTTATTTTACTATTAACATCGGTTTCGGTTGTAGCCTCTATAGACATGTAGCCAGTTTTATACAGTAAATTGAACCAGACTAACTTTAATGTGTTGATTGGAATCACTGATGGTAAAATATTCCTGAATTTTTTTTTTTTTTTTTTTTTTTTTTTTTTTTTTTTTTAATTTTTACATATTGCTGCAGGCGATGTATCATATACAATACATTGGGCTGATTTCGAGACAATATGCCACAAAGAGAAAAAAAGTTACTTTATTTTTGCTTACTTAAATGAAATATACTCTCGCTAATTCTAAAAAATGCAGAAAATTTTACAAATGTCTCATTCCATGTTCGTGTTGAAATCAAATTTAGAGAAAAAAAATACAAATATTTAAAAATGGTTTGAAGCATAAAAAATTAATTTTTTTTTTTTTTTTTTTTTTTTTTTTTTTTTTTTTTTTTTTTTTTTACAAATTATGAAGTTTGAAACTTTCTGAAACAGTTTCTTTCTTAATTGAAGCACAGAAAGATCTTACATTCAGAACATCTCACATTCGTTAACTTTGAGCAGCCCATTGCTCTGCATTGTCATCTGCTCATTTTGGTTACTATTTGCTGCTTTTATTTTTTTTATTTATTTTTTTGTTACTGTCCCTTTCTTTACTTTCCTCTTCATCACCTTCCGTTCCATATGTATTTGGATTGTTTGTGTTTCTTTCAGTGCTGCTGAACATCAAACTGTCAGCAATATCCCCCTGTTTAACAAAAATATTTGTTTCCATTGAAACTTGTCTTCCTTTGCAATAGTTAACACTCATGCCTATTAAACTACTAAAACATTACGTAACCTGTTGTATGGCGCCAGCGTTGTGTTGGATCTCTAGGAGACGGAGTTTATTCAATTTATGTTGGGTGTACTGAAGTTTCACAGTCTGAAAATTTATCATCTTCTTCAGATGCTGTGAACTACGTTCCCTGATTGTGAACTTCGGCGTCATCATCATCACAGTCATGATCAATTTAGATATCAGAACAATTAGCATCAAAGACCTCATCCAGAAGCTGAGCAACATCTGAGTCAGATAAGCCTACCAATAATATTTAGATTTAGATTTTAATTCACATTTGTGAAATTTTATTTGTACTGGAAGCATTAGTGATGCCTATCGTATTATAAAAGCCGTGAAATATTCACTAAAATAACGTTGAAGTAACGAATTTCCATAAAATGCAAACATCCGCCATTTGCTCAGAGAAATATGAAATGTAGTCACAGAGACTTTATTTATCATGTATGATACATCCAAATTCCGATTTATCAGAAGAAAAACCGTCTTTCACATCACTTTCTCTAATAGAATTCTAATCAGGAGTCTGTTAGCAACATTTTAGTAATGCTTTAAAGAAATAATTGACGAACTGACAATACTAAAGCTTTCTTTCTTGAAACCATGCTTATTCATCTAAAATACAGTTGTCACTGATTACTCCTGAGAACAAGAAGGCTGCCTCGTTGTTCTGTGGATTGTAGCCAATACGATGCATCATCTTCAGAATGGTTTACAAGTTCTTCACTTTAGAGCACATGCCAAATAAAGATTTTCTGTCGGAATATAAAATGAATAAAAAAATATGTTCTGCATCATTATATAAACACGCTAACACGAAACTGAGGGTACAGGTATTTTAATATTAATCATATGAGAAGGTCAATGAAACGTACATGATTCGAAAGGTGGTTTGTAATAGGTGTGCACGTGTTCGTTAAGAGTGGTAAAAAGAAAAAGAAGTTCTACGATAATACTCCAAATTATCCAAAAGTTTTGCCACTCTATTATGACCCGTTGTATGCTTCAGTTTGTCACAGGTGAAATTAGCCCAGTCAGTTACGTGATTGGAGTTCCGCTCTTAAGGTCCCGGGTTCGATTTGCACTGCTACCTATTTTTTTTTAAATTCTTCGTAATGTTCAATTCTTAACTTTTAAATATAGTTTTAAAATATAATAAAACAAATCAGTTTATGAATGCAGTATTAGTATATTCATATTCCTTACAATCATTTCAATTGTTGTGTTTAAAGAGCAATTGTTTGGACATTTAGCGAATGATGAAAGGATTTTTACTGAAATTTTGTAATGCTAAATTGTGATATAAAGCAATTAATACCCACATTTATGTCTTTCATTCTCTCAAGTTTCTTGCCATTTCTTTCACCTGCTCTCATAGCATTCACATAAAACCTATAAATTTGCAGTGCTCAATAAATTCCAATTAGTTGTTTTTTTTTCATTTTCATGACTTTGGAAACACAACTGGTCGAATTTCGACCACAGGAAATACTAGTGTTAAAAAATACGTCACCAGAATGGATCGCCATATTAGATTAAAAGTAAAATTTGAATATTTCTGACTTGAGTATAAGACAGACTGTTAGGATGTTACATGCCAGGTAACCATAGCGAATATAAATCACCACCAACTGTATAATTTATTGCTGATATGTAAAAATTTATTACCAGCCGCTCGTTAAAAGTATCCTTGACAGCTGTAGCCGCCGCAGTGTCCTTTCCTTCAGACTAGCATTCACTTGTGAAGGACTTTGATTGATTACTCGGTTAAACACGGCCAGCGCACATGGTGCTCCCAGCTGTTGTCAGGAGCCTAGCTTGTGTCATCAGCCACCACGGTCCACTGCGGCGTGTGCTGGGGCGAGTAATTAGCTTCCGGGGCTAAGTGACACAAAGCGTCGCCGCCTTATCATCCGCCATCGCTGACGAGCTGACGAGCTGGCCGTCGAGGATAGCCGGCCAACTCCCGCACAGGACAGGAGCTCTGTGGAGCGCTGCGGCGAACGCGACCGCCAGCCTTTGTCGCTAGTATTACAGCCGACCGACGAAAAGGCACCGGTATGTGCAACGCTAATTTCTGATCTCGCTAAAAAAATTACCACCAACCTGCCTCTCCTTATAGCTAGCTTCGCCAATCCTTCATACTAGATTAATGGTTAAATCCGCTTTATGCAAGAAACCCTGTTTTGTTTTTATATCCAAATATGTTTCAGCACTTATTTTACCATCTTCCGCGGGTTTTTCTTTTGTTTTCTAGAATACGAGTTACAAAATTTGGTTATACAGTGATTTGGACAAGTTATTTGATTTGAGGCATTTTTTTTACATAAATTACGCCTAATTTATTTACGATAGTTACATTGTGTCATTCGCAGTATTTGTATCTGCTTTATTTGAGGAATGACAAGTTTTGACAGCAAGTCACCTGCAAGCAACAAGACGGTTTTATTTACGAAATGATTGTACATGCACCAAGAAGTTGTGTGGGAAGGTAGATCTAGGTGGCTGTTTATGGGTACTTACATTCGAGCTGTGGTGTTTCTGTTTTTGGTTGTGGTGTATTATTGATGTTATGTGATATTTAGTGCGGTATTTACTGTGTATTGGCACTGTTTATCTCGCCATTTTTCTGTGGCAGCTGTATCGTATTCACTTGTTTTGTGTGGTGTGACTGTCATGTGGCGCGCGAATTTTGAATAGTTTTGGACCTGGCGATGTTTTCAGTTTGTGTATTTGTGTGTGTGTGCCTGTGTGTGTGTGTGTGTGTGTGTGTGTGTGTGTGAGAGAGAGAGAGAGAGAGAGAGATATGGTTAGAAATATTGTGTGTGGTTGGGGGGGGGGGGGCATTCAGACGTGATATGGTGATGGGATTTATTTATATATTTCTTTTATGGTTTCAAAGAGAGTTTTGTTGCATAGTGATGTGTATTCTTTGGGTATTTTCTTACCCTGCGCTATTGCTTTTGGGATGTGATAGTTTTCCTCTATTGTTAGTTTTTGCAATAAATTGTTGCTGATTTTGAGGATTTGTAGGTCAGTTTCTATGTTTGTTGGTGGTATGATTCTCTTTTATTAAATGTTCAGAAAATGTTGAGTGACAGCTGCTACTTTATAGTTCTCTGAACATTTAATAAAACGGAATCATACCCCAACAAACATACAAACTGACGTACTAATCCTCAAAACCAGCAACAATTTATTCCAAAAACTAACAACAGAGGAAAAGTACCACATCCAGAAAACAACAGCCCAAGGTAAGAAAGTGCTTGAAGAATACACATCACTATGCAACAAAACCCTCTTTTGAAGCCATAAAAGAAGTATATAAATAAATCCCACCACGACATCACGTCTGACTCCCCTCCCTCAAACCCCAAACAATATTTCTAACCACCTCTCTCTCTCTCTCTCTACACACACACACACACACACACACACATACACACACACATACACACAATAAAAACACACGCAAATAAACACACTGAATACATCGCCAGGTCCAAAACTATTCAAAATTCGCGCGCCACATGACAGTCATACAACACAAAACAAGTGAATACGATTCAGCCACCACAGCAAGAGAAATGGCGAAATAAACAGTGGCAATACGCAGTAAAAAGCGCTCTAAATATCACGTAACATCAAGAACACGCCACAACCAAATAAACAGAAACACCACAGATCGAATGTAAGTAGCCATAAACAGCCACAAATATCTATCTTTCCATATAACTTCCAGGTGCAAGTACAATAATTTCGTAATTAAAAACGTCTTGTTGTTTGCAGTGCTTTCAAAACTTGTCATTTCTCAAATAAAGCAGATACAAATACTGCGAATGACACAATGTAAGTATAGTAAATAAATTAGGCCTAATATATGTAACAAATTCTTCAAATCAAATAACTTGTCCAATTCACTGTATAACCTAATTCTGTAACTCGTATGCTAGAAAATAAAAGGCAAAAACCCACGTAAGGTGGCACAATAAGTGCCGAAACATGTTTGGGTATAAAAACAAAACAAGGTGTCTTGCATAAGGCGGATTTAACCATTAATCTAGTACAGCAAGTACAAAAGATACAAGGGCTGCACCATCACATTATGATAATTTCAGGGTACTGTCTCGTTTCTGATGGTTCCACAAAATGTTTAGTACCCTCCTCAACATAAGTTCTCAAATGATTCGATTTTACTCTCTCTTGGTTGCTCGACTGCCAAAGATATTATCAAAAGTAATGAATAAAGCCAAAGAAAAATCATTGTATTTCGGTCAAGCAAATAATGAAATTCATCGCAATAGAATAAGGATAAGAAAAATGTATGTTAGCTGAAGCAAAGAGTTTGGATGAAGTCAGTCAACTAGTTTTTAAGCAATTGAAACTATTTTGTCTCTAAATTTGACGATATTAACACTTTGCGTAAGCTAGCTCTTTGACACCATGTGAGAACTGTGAGCAATAATTCTGCATCTATCATTACACACGCCTCTCTGATTAACTTTCTTAGTTAACAACACTGTGTACTGCAGTGAGACTAGTTTACAAACCTTGTATGAAGTTACAGACAGATAATCTTTCTGCCTTACTGTTGTTATACTCTCATAACTGGTACGCTTGTGACTCACCTTCTGTATAGGGCTGCATACTCAGAAACCTAAGCTTTCCTAAAAGTTTTGTGTGTTCAATTTACCTTTATTTTACAATGCTTATAAGATGTTGTTAAACAATTTAGCATTACGTGTTCTTGAATTCACTCTTTGTTTATATTATTGCTGACCTAGTACTCGTTCTGGTTCACCAAGGGACGTTGAAAGTATTCTGTGGCACCCAGATTCTTAATTTGACTGCATATAGAACTAAAATGGACTACTATGCACAAACCAAATAATTTACTATTGTCGTCGCGAGACAAAAGAATTATAGAACACAAAAGAACTCACTTTCTGGCAATGACCAGAACTTCATGATGGCTGCTCCACGAACAAAAGTAAATTAGCCTCTGTTCCAGCGCAACGGAAATTTATCTGCTTAACTCGTGAAGCGAGCAGCCAAATGTTATCAAAAACACAATAAAACCACATAATTCATTAGTACGAAAATGAGGTGTGAAATGAGGAACACAATGAATAATTAATTTTAAATAAATTTTCTATATTTTGAAATAAACATAGCGGAGGGGAGGACCACATAATAAATTCAGCACCTGTACAATTTAGTTACACAAGTTACTATTACTGTTGCCCATAATAAAACTTGAATTTCCCGTACTGGTATATTAACGTGGAGGGACATGGAGAACATTCTAATACACACAGGAAATTAACAAGAGAACACACACATTCAAAAAACTTAATCACAAGCCAATGGGTAGCGTCATTTGTTCAAACTGCAATCTTACAACGGCGATGCTAGCAGCAGTAGGACAGATTACACAAATAAAATTAAACTGATTCCCTAGCGGATTCATGTTCGAGGAGGCATATGCAGTACCGGAAAAAGAAACTAACTGCACAACAGTACAAAAGTTATTACAAAATACACACGTAAATAAGAAAATAATTTACAAATTAAAACAAGAAAGCAACCGACTGGTTCTCAGGGCTGCAGCCCGAAACAGACCGTTGCGAACGCACGTTGTGCGATCGGTCTCACCAGACCAATAAACTTAAATAAAAATTAAAGTAAAAACGTGAAGCTACATTTGCTAGACTAAAGGAAATCAGATAACGAATGAACACTTCTCTCTGCATGGAGAAAGAATTACTCAGAAAATTTATGTTCTAACTGGATGCACTCCTATCAGCATGATTCCAGACAAGTGCTCACTGCGAAGGCCACAGGAAGAGTGAATCCCAGACCACGCGCAGAACGCTCCCTGGCCACACTTCCGGTGCGGTGCGTTCAGCGCTGTTCACTACCAACTTAAGCTTCCAAGCAAACACTTTTACCTCCCCTAACAGCTCAGAGCGGTTTGCTCAAGGTAACCTCTCAGGTGCACAAAAGTTTGGTACAACCTTACCAGAACAAGAACGACTAGCCAACTTCTGTACAAACACTGTCTTTGGCTGCAGCAGAAGGCTGAGCAGACGATGAATGACAGCATGCACTACTAACTACTAAACGAAGCCCTAAAGCTCGAAGCATTGATTCAATGTTAAAGCAACCTTCCACATTCATACAAATATACAAATACACACACACACACACACACACACACACACACACACACACATTCTAAAGCAGAATATTTATAAATATCTGCGGGAAGAACATAAAATCGCAAATTAAATGAGTAAAATACACAACATATGAATTTTAAGTTGACCAACGACGGTACTAATACATTTATGTGTGAGAAATAACATCTGAAACACAGACACAAATATAGTGGACGTGTTGCAACGTGAACTTGCACAAATGGGTCTGATAAAATAATCTGTCATAAACTGCATGAAATGAAAAGCCATGCTAAGCACTGTGGTGCTGCCAAACTATTCAATTTTACTCCGTTTAATTATCTTTCTTTTCTGCTCAACGTAACGCCTTATTGAAGTCAATTTCTCAAAAAAGACCCATGCTGAAATATTCTGCTCTATCGGCAACATTAACAATATGCATATATGCGTTCTCAGTGAAACTTCTGACAATATCTATAATTCCATATCGAGAAGAAATAAATCGAAAATGAATCATAAATAAGTAATCATTTCTTTGTACAGTGTTACAGGGCACATACTATTCCTTGTCTTTATAAACGTTAGGAGACAATCCGAGCAGCTATCTTAGATGGTTTTCAGCTGATGCTGTCATTTATCCTTTAATAAATCAAAAGCAACTGCAAAACGTTTTAGATTATTTACGCTATAAATCAGTCAAATCTTATGAACGTAAATTCCTAGAAATACTTAGGAATAACAATTGCGAACAACTTTAATTGGAGAAAAAATGTTCAAATGTTTGTAAAGCTTATGGTACTGAACTGCGGGGTCATCAGTCCCTAAACTTACAAACTACTTATGAACCACCTTATACTAAAAACAGCACAAACATCCGTGCCGGATGATGGATTAGAACCCCCGACGAGGAGCGGCCTCGCGAATCACAGCATAGCGCCTCAATGCGATACGCCGACCGGCCGCGGTGGCCGAAGGAACTGAGGCGCTCCAGTCACGGTCTGCACGGCCACTACGGTCGGGGGTTCGAATCCCCCCTCGGGGGGCATTAGTTAGTTCGTAAGTAGTTTATAAGTTTAGGGACTGATGACCCCGTAGTTAAGTCCCATAAGCTATACAAACATTTGAACATTTTTTTGCGCTCGGTCGCTGCGCCGCGGCTTACTTGGAGAGAACACACAGAAACTGTCCTAGGGAAGGCGAACCAAAGACTACGTTTCACAGGCAAAACACTTCTAAATAAACTGTCTACACTACACTTGTCCGACGTATTTTGACTATTGCTGTGCATTGTACGATAAAAGACAGCATCATCCGAGAACCGTCTAAGAGAGCTGCTCAGATCGTCTCCTAACGTTTATAATTACAAGGAACAGTAGGGCCCCTAAACGTTTCCCTGGTGAACGTCAGGTAACACATCCGTCTAACTGAATGATTTTCCGTCTGTTACTAAGTATCAATTACTATGTGTCCTCCCTGTCAGGAAATGGCGAATCCAATCGCACAACTGTAGCGATACTCCATAAGGAAGAAATTTGATCAGAAGCCATTTGTGAGTCAAAAGACTTCTGGAAATCTAGAAGTACCGAATCGATATGAGATGCCGTCTCAATATCACTCATCACTTCATTTGAGTAAAGAGCTAGTTGTGTACCACAAGAACAATACTTTCTGAATACGCGTTGACTTGGTTTCTCTTCCAGGTACTTCATAAAGTTTAAAAAATATTATATCTTCCAGAACCATTCTGCAAACCGACGTCACTGATAAGGAACTGTAATTTTGCGGGTCACTTCTGTTGATTAGTTTAGTTTTCTTAGATATTAAAAATATTTATTATTTTTCAAGATATATAGATTCCACGAAGAAAATCGGAAATTAACTTGTTTTTCTTAGTGGATGGACCATAAGTAAAAGTATTACATTTATAATATTCGTGAAGTGTTGTACTATCATGTTATCAAATAATTGTAAGGTTTTACTACTAATAAGGTACTAAAATGACTTCGAATACCTTGCACGTCTGTTGGAAGAGATATTTATTTTTTAACTGACTACTTCAACGTATCTGTTATGAGAATAATGTTTAAGAACAAATTGTTAACAGCTCCTTAGGAAAAATGTAAACCTAAAATTGTAACTATAGGTCATTTTCCTGAGCAGATAGATCGAATTTCAAAAAGTCCTATATCGGAAAATAGTATCTTCTAATTTTTCAAAAAAATACTTTTTGGTTTACTGCTAGCTATTCATGTTGTAAAAAGCAAATTTGGGAACTCAGATTTTAAGCGTTTGTAACGGTTATTTCGATATATCTCTAAAAATAAGGAAGCAGTCAATAGATATAAAACAGTAATTAATAGATGGCTTTAATTCGTCGATTAAAGCACTAAAACTTTCTCATTTAAGTTTTCGATCGCAGTTTTGCTTTATTCCGAAGAAAAACATTATTTGCAAATTTGCCCTGTTTTTGGATTTTATTTCATGATATAGAAACTCTACTTAAAATTTAATTAACTGTATGCTAATTTTTTTAACTAGTAGAGTTTACTAACGTTTTTCATTAATGCTTGAACTGTATATACACCGTGTAATCAAAAGTATCTCGAAACCCGAAAAACTCAACAACTTCGAAAGTGGTCAGGTGATTTGGTATCACTCGTTCCAGAAGACTGTACGCGAGATTTCCACACTCCCAAAAATCGCTAGGTCCACTGTTTATGATGTGATAGTGTAGTGGAAACGTGAAAGGACACGTACAGAACGAAAGCGTACCGGTCGACCTCGTCTGTGGACTGAAAGAGACCAACGACAGTTGAAGATGTTTGTGAAATATAATAGGCAATCATCCATACCATCACACACGCATTACAAACTGCATTAGGATCCGCTCCAAGTACTATGACAGTTAGGTGGGATGTGAGAAAATTGGGATTTCGTTGTCTAACGGCTGCCCAGAAGCCACACAGCCTGCCAAACAACGTGTAAAGAGCGTAAACATTAGACGATTGAATAGTGGAAAAACGTTGTGTGGAGTGAATAATTACGGTACACAACGTGACTGTCCGATGGCAGGATATGGATATGGCGAATGCCATGCCAGGGTATGGCGAATAGGTATGGTGAACATCTTTTGCCAGCGTGTGTAGTGCTAGCAGTAAAATTCGGAGGCGGTGATGATACAGTATGGTCGGTTTTTTCACGGAGGTGGCTGGAACCTTTGTTATTTTGCATGCCATTATTACAGCACAGTCCTACATTGATGTTTAAATATCTTCTCGCTTCCTACTGTTGAAGTACAATTTGGGGATGGCGACTGCATCTTTCAACTTGATCGAGTACCTGTTCATAATGCACGGCCTGGGGTAGAGTGGTTAAACGGCAATAAAATCCCTGTAATGGACTGGCCTGCACAGAGTCCTGACTTGAATCCTGTAGACCACCTTTGGAAACTTTAGTGCCACCGACTTTGTGCCATACCTCACCGCCCTACATCGATACCTCTCCTCAGTGCAGCACTCCGTAAAGAATGGGCTGCTCTTGGCCAGAAAAACTATCAGCACCTGATTGAATGTATGCCTCCGAGAGTGGAAGCTGTCAAGGCTAAGGGTGGGCCAACATTACCATATTGAATTCCAGAATTACCGATGGAGGGCGCCACGAACTTGTCAGTCATTTTCAGCCAGGTGTCCGGTCTGAAGATCGTCAATATTATCTGATACAAACTGCTTGCCAAAATTTAAAACTAACTGCGGTCATGAAATTTTTTCTGCAAATCTCTTCTAGTACAAGCTCTTTGCTTTCCATATTTTTGGAGGATGTACAATTAAAAAAAGAAAAAAAATATATTAAATACATACCTTAGAAGCTACGAACACCATACCAGTAGAAGAAACGTGGTCACAGAATCCAAAATGAAAAAGTTCTTAACAGACGTCTTTTATGGCGCATATAACTTATATTGGACATTTTTTTGTAGTTTTTTCATCAATATATGGAAATCAAAGGGTTTGCAGTATAAGATAAAGGAGTGGTCGTTGCGTCACTGCTTGACATTTACTAGCTGGTAGAAATATCATGTACATATTCCCCTCTATAAGTCCTCGAAGTTCGTAAGGGGATTTTCCGAACACGTTGTACATAAAAGTAGTGAGACAAAATATACACATTTCACATATAAAATGTATCGATAGGTGAGGTGAATATAATTAATAAATTAAAATTGTTGTAAATAGAGATTAACAAATCCTGAGACTGTTTTTCGTCTCAAACATGTCAAAGACATAAAGATAAAGGTGATGAATTGAATTAAATTTGTGATGCGGCCAGGAATCGAACACAGACCTCCATGCTTACTAGGTAGAAGCTGAATTAAAGATTGTGACGTGAAGGAAAATCGTGCTTAGAGTACTCCGAGGCGCTTGAATAGCTAGTTATTCAGTGGTCAAGAGGCGCTTGACTAGCTAGTTATTCAGTGGTCTAGCGGTCTACAAAAAAAAAAAAAAAAAAAAAAAAAAAAAAGCGGTAATACGTCTGCTTAGTAGACATGGAGGTCGGGGTTCGATTCCCGGCCCCAACATAAATTTTTATTCAATGCTTCACCTTTATATTAATTAAAATTGTGTTTGTAACGTGACGTAGTCGACAAAACAACCGTTGCATAGTATACATCACGAATCTCTGAGCGCTACAAGTACATCACATTCTGTTCTATTTAGTTATTTAGTCATATATTACAGAACTGACGAGATGTTGAATAAATATTAATTACGGATTGCTGAATAAGACTGGTCGCATCCAAGTATGAAACGGGACAGTTAGGAAGTGGTGCCCGCTCTCTCAGTAGGTAAATGAACGGAGAGGGCTTCACGCTCTCTTACGCTGGACGAAATTTTACATGAATTTGAGAAACATTTTATTGATAATGACAATCGTGAGGACGACGAAATCGACAATTCAGATGATGATCCAGTCTTTGTGCAACAAGAACTGCGTGAAATTATTTCGAGCTTGATGATTCTTCAACCAATTGTTTTATAAGGACAGGGAACCTTATTGCTCATTTTAAAGAACAAACAATTTTTTATGCCAGACAGAAGATAAGGAAACCAAGTGCAGCTCGGCTTACTCCTGCAAGCAGAATATCTGGCATTCTAAGGTAAGGAATGGTTTACATGGCCGGCAGTCAAGGTGTTAAATTTTGATGAAGTTATTTGATGACTTAGTGATCTTGAACATCAATATATGACAACTATTTGGACTGCGACTAATATCAGATCAGGTTTTGAATGAGTAACTTTAAAATAAACTACATTTGTAGTCTGATTAAACGATAGATTCAAATTTAAACTTCACGTGCACCTTTTAAATTCTCTTTTAAACACTGTGTTGTTGCTCCTGAAAATAGGTTAACTCATAGACGTAAGTGTGTTACTTCACCACAGTGCAGTCTGTGGCAGAGCCTTTGGGCGGTAAGTGATGCGTGTCTGTCTGGAGGGCCGGCACGGTCCGTCAGTCAGGCTTCACTTCGGGAGGAACTCGACGGCAAGTTGGCTGCCTCGCTGCCGCCTCAATAGGAGAGGAGACACTCTGCGTTTGCAACTCAGGAACGGGCTGACAGCACGCCGAGGGCCGGGAGCGGTGCCAACCACTCCATCTGAGAGGCTACAACTTCCCTCCTCACTTATCGGTAATGGTTTCACGTTTAGTCGTCGAGTGGAAAGTGTTCAGTTCAGATTAAAAATTCTCTAATTTATCGCTCTGCTGGAATTTGTTGAACTTTCAGCAGGCGACTCGATTTTCTTAAAGCAGTAGAAGCTCACAGCTAAAAAACTAAATAAATAATAATTGCCTTTCCACTAGGCTTCTCTCGCAAATGCGTTTGATGCATACACTTACCGGTCAAACGTTTACCAGCTGAAAAATGCTAAATGACCTCACCCAGTCTCTTATCGTAAAGAATGTTTCGTACACAAAGTTTCCCTTTCGCTGCTGCTGCTACTTTTTTTTTTTTTTTTTTTTTTTTTTTTTTTTTTTTGTGTGTGTGTGTGTGTCCCCGCTGACACTCCCTTCATTCGATTTTCTCCATTGTTGCCGCCTTCTTCTGCTATTGTCTATGTCCCATTCTTTCACTCTTACATTGCTAGTGCCTTTTTCTTTGTCACAGTCTTTCTCATCGCCTGCTTTTTTTAGTCAAGATTATCTCCTCACGTAGGTTTTGGGTATGGGAAAAAGCGAACGAAATTTTTGTTACTGAAGTTCACCGGTTTGGAGGATCCGGATCCCCAAAGTTTGTGTACTGTCTACATTCAGATCTCTTTTTCAATTTTTGTCTTTCTCTCCTACTCAGACCACTACTTTTTCCTTACATCGCATTTTTTTCTGCTACGGCAGGAACATTTATCAACTCATTTCCTTCTTTTCTTTGGAACACGCTGGGTATGTTAATTATACAAAACAAATTCTGTGTATCAGTAAAGATGTGACAATTTCTTTCTTTCTCGGACTCGTTGTATTTATGTACAGTGTATGACAAATAATAATAATAGTAATAATAACAGTAGCTTATCGAGATGAGATATCAGACCCACGATGTCTTCAAATTTTTCACAACAGTTTTCTTGAACTGGAATTAAAACTATTTTGAAAAGAATATCTCGAGAATATAATGAGAAGTTATTGTGCTCTCATTTTTAAATGAAATTTCGATATCTCCTCTGAATTACATACAATGCTATATACACGCTGAAATAAAATGTGTGCAATGTTTACGCATTGTGTTTTAGCCTCAGAAAACTCTTTAAAATATGTCGCAATACTGCACATAATTTGACTATGCACAGTAACTGTAAATAATAACGAAAATAAAATCAGACCTTCAGCGAGTGAAGATACTGAACTGTAAGTTGTGCATTTTTTGTATTCGGGGAGCAGATGTTTAAAATCGAATAATAAATTTCATAGTTGTCGAACCGTCGTCTCTTAACTCAATTGACACTTTTTGCATCCAAGCCTCATCGTTTTTCGGGTGTACCTTGATAAAGTTAAAAAGTTTTATAAAAGAGAAAATAGCATAGTTAGATAAACTACTATTTCTCCTAATGAAATACTGGGCTCGAAATCATTTTGACAACCTAGTTGTTCACCAATGCCGTGAAAATCGTAAAAACGTTTCTGATGACGCACTTCATGCTATTAAGGAAAATAAAATTCAAAAATAAAGACAATGTATTAGAAACTTATATTTGAAACTTTCAGATTTATGACTCTTTTCTGCGATTGGTAATGACACATTCAATCATTTCTTGAACCATGGTAACTTTATACAAATATATTTGTTGAATGCAAATGGGCGTTGTGTAGCATTGTAGAGTAGTAGGTTTCTACAGCTCCTCCTGTCTTTTCCAAGAATACACCGCTTTGCGGTAAGGAGGCATAAATTTTTTCCCTTTAAAGAGGTAAGTGAAGGTACTTAGTCTAACGCGCTCTTATAAATCATCTAGTTAAGGGTGACTGGATTCGCTGTTTGGTACCAGGAAGTATGCGTTGGTGCGTGACAGAAAAAGTGCTTTTTATGTGGAAGATGCCCGCAATTAAAATTGTACGAGGAAGTGATCACAATTGTACCTAGTGCGGTACATTTTCGATCGATTTTTCTCAATTCCGTAACCTTCTTTTGTGTTTATACCAACATTTGTAACTGTATAATATGTGTGTTACATATTCATTAAACATCCAAGAACAAGTACCATAGTTAAAATTATTCCTTTTCTCAATTTATTTCCAGTTATAATAACATTTGTCCGAAATGATCGAAATTGTACCACCTTACCCTATATCTACATAAATGCAAGCCAGATAGAAGTGCATGGCATAGGGTTCATCGAACCGCTTTTATGATGTTTCTCTATGGGTCCATTCTTTAATAGCTCGCGGGAAAAAGGAACACTGCCGAGCGGTCTAAAGCGTCTCGCTGCGGAGCGCGCCGTTGCTCGCCGTCGGAGGTTAGAGTCCTGGGGCATGGGTGTGTGTGTTGTCCTTAGGTTAGTTTACCTTAGTTTAAGTAGTTTGTTAGCTACGGACTGATAACCACGCGGTTTGGTCCGATAGATTTACAAACATTTGAAAGGAACACCTAAATCTTACCGTATTCGATCTGATTTCTCTTGGTCTTGTCATTCTATATAGGTGGGTGCTAACAAAATATGTTCTTGTTCGGAAGAGAAAGTTAGTGAAAGAAATTTGGCAAATAGATATCGTCGCAACAAATAACGCCGTTCTTTCAATGATTTCCAACCCAGCGCATGCATCATTTCTATGACACTCTCTCCCCTATATCGCAGTAGTATAAAACGTGCTGCCCTTCTCTGTCAGTCTGTCTGTCAGTCCTACTGGGTGGGGATCCCACAATGCGCAGAAATACTCCAAAATAGGACGCACAAGTGTAGTGTAGGTAGTTTCTTTAGCAGATCTGTTGCATCTTCTGCCAACGAAACGTAGTGTATGGTTCCCTTTCCCTACGATATTTTCTATGCGTTCAAAATATATTCAAATTTTTGTAAAGCTTATGGGACCTAACTTCGGGGTCATCATTCCCTAAAACTACTTATGAACTAACTTATACCAAAGACAGCACAAGCATCCATGCCCGAGTGGGGATTCGAGCCCCCGACGGGAAACGGCTTCGCTCATCAGAGCATAGCGCCTGAATGCGCTCGGCCGCTCCGCCGCGGCTTTTCTATGTGTTCTAATTTAAGTTGTTTGTAATTGTTACTCCCAGTTATTTAGTTGATTTTATGACTTGTAGTTTTGACTTATTTATCTTGTAAATGAAGTTTAACGGGCTTCTTTTAGTGTTCATATGGATGAATCCACACACTTTTCATTATTAAGAGCAAATTGCCATTTTTGAACCATGCAGATATCTTATCTAAATCATTTTGCATTTGCTTTTGATCTTCTGGGGACTTTACTAACCGATAAGTGACAGCATCATCTGCGAACAACCTAAAAGAGCTACTCAGATTGTCTCCTAAATCGATTATAAAAATAAGGAACATTAAGAGCCCTATAATACTATCCTGGGAAACCCCAGATGTCACTTAGTTCTACTCGATGACTTTCCGTCAGTTACAACGTATTGTGTCCTGTGTAACAGGAAATCAGGAAGCTAATCGCACAATTGTGACGGTGTTCCATTAGCAAGCAGTTTGATTAGAAGACCCTTGTGAGGTATAGTGTCGAAAGCCTTCCGTAAATCTAGAAATACGGAATCTATTTGACATCCCCTGTCTATAGCAGTCATCACATGATGCAAGTAAAGAGTTTCACAAGAATGATACTTTCTGAATCCGTGTTGACTATGGGACAAAAGGTCTTTCTCTTCGAGGTTTTTCATAATATTTGAGGAAAGTAAATGTTCTAAAATCCTGCTGCAAGCCGACGTGAATGATATATGCCTGTAATTTTGTGGGTCACTCCTATTGCCTTTTTTGAATATTGGCGTAACCTGCACAACTTTGCACTCTTTGGGTACGGAACGTTCGCTGAGCGACCGGTTGTGTATGATAACTAGGTATGGGGATACTGCATCAGCATACTCTGAAAGGAGTTTTTGTTAGATGTAATTTATGTAATAAGATTTGGGCATACCCATCATCGAAACTGCTAAGCTTTTCAGTGAAACGTCGATGAATGCCAATACGCAACGGGCTAACCGTCTTAACTGCAGAATATTTCGTCACAGACGCTATTTACGGCAGTATCCATGATAAATGCAAAATCTTTGTCACAGGCACAATGTACGGTGATCTGGGACAAATATCAGTAAAAACTGAAAAATTGTCTATCACAGACAAAATTTATGATGATTTGTGTCTTTTATAAACATTGTTGGTGAGTGAATGGCGACTATAAACATAGCTTCGTGACCTCCGCACAAAGAACCCTTGTTGTTCGATCCCTACGTTTGTTAAAACTACAACAGATCAGATATTACGTGTATATTTTAAGTACATATATATGGTAATTTGGAAGCTATGGATGTCGGTAACGGATTTTGTACATAAACAAGTAAACAGCGTGGATTTAACGTTTGAATTATTTGCTACTCTCCAAGATCCTTAAAAACGCATTTTAGAACATATTACTATCACGTGATATCGTTCACGGACGGATATATCGTGAACCAAATCAGACATCACTCTCCCCTCAACTGTATATAAAATCTCTATATGCTATCTACATTTCATACACCGCTATGTATGACCTAAAAATCAACCATTCGAAAGATCTACGCGATATGCTTTTACTTCTGCAAACGGTATAAAATATGTTGCAATACTTGACTAAACTGGGTGCTGAACATTATCGAAAATAAAATCACCCATTCATCGAGCGATAATATCAATCAGTAAAATGAAATCAAATTTTTCCGCCTAGTAGATGTTTTGGCAAGTTTCAGAGCAGCCTGAACGTCGTCTTTCAGCACAATACGTAATTTCGATAGCGGAACATCACGGAAAAGCCGTTTCTAGATAAATGGCAACAAGATGTAATGTAAACATTCGAACATTTAGCTATGGTTAGTTACTTAGATATTTGCGACTCACGGTAGAAAAACTGCTATACATCGAGTTTTATAGCATTGTACAACATTACAATCGATTTGAACCTCTGGATTTCGGTAACGGATAAAGATATCGAAAATATTTAGAAAAGTATTTTGAGAATAGTATCTTATGGACAAACGACAATAATTTCGACGATATGTTAGGTATAGTAGTGTCCACCACACAGTTCATCATTTTAGTACCCAAAATCATGGGTTTTCTTTATCGAACGTATATGTCGTGTTGGATGGGTAGTCTCCACGCTTCATGGAAAAGAAAATTCTTCGTCGATCGGTATCACCGTCCGCAATGAATCCTCAAACTATTATGCAAGCAGCATTCGAGCAACTGCAGAATGATTATGCGTCTGCCGTGATTGGCGAAAACAATATCACGTATGAATAAATGTCAAAAATAATATTAAATAAAACAGAAGAAATAAACACACACAAAAATAAAGTTAGAACGACAAATACATTTATAATAAAATTGACTCAAGAAAAATCTTTCGTTAACTCTACGTTGAAATAATGAATCGTGTTCTGACACACGATAAGAAAATTGTGAGACGGAAGGGGACAACCGTAATCAGACTGCAGGAAAATATGTAAATCCAGATGCGCGACGGGCAACGCTACCGTAGGCGGTTCAAAGCAATAAACATTTTTAACATGTTTTATTCACTATTGTTCTACAAGTAGATTGTACAGTATTTCGAATGTCGAATTACTGTCTATTCAAGCATTTCGTCGAGTTTTCGTCCGCTCCGCTGGATCATCTATATTGAATTTTGAGATTCTGATATCATATTCTGATTCAGGGACTTTAAATAACGGCATATTAAAGAGATGAAATCAGAAATATAGATTCACAAGGTGTTTCATGGACAGTATCAAACGAGCGCGGCAATATAAACGTTTTTTACCCCTTAAATAATGATATAGAGATGTTTCTTAATTAGTCTTCCTTTTGAAGTTTTAATAGATTGTACTTCGATTAGAGGAAAACTTTTTATTTTTTTATTTTTAATTTAATTTTATTTTATTTATTTATTTATTTATTTATTTTTTGGAAAGGAATGGGCCACTTTAGGAGTAGCTGGGCCTCTACTTTTCACTATCCCTCTCCAATACACCTAGGCCGATTTTCGTCTCTTCTCAAAAGATGCTTTCGTACTACAAAATCACTAATCTCAAAGTTATCGCAGGTTTCCCCAATTTTGGGAGGACCGTTCCGTAATCGCGATGTGATGGCAGCAGACCTTATTATTCGTTTCGGACTTCTTGATAAGTATGGAAGTGCGATTACGCATGTGAATCACATCGCGGTTATGGGCAGCATGGGATTCACGCTTGAGTCTCAGGACGTGCGCTAGCAGCGTATTTCGGGTTTTTCAAGCGTCAACTTCGCGTCGCAATATCTCGGAATGTAATTGGAATATTGCGATGCAATCAACGCCATTGTTTATGTGATTTGTCATGCTATGGATTTCTGAAGAAAAAATATAGGGTGTCCATTTAAAAAAAACATAAGTTTGTGTTAAAAAACACATTTGCTTTCGTTTTAGAATGTTTCCAAATATGTACATTCATGGGCCCCAGCCGTACATTGATGCCGGTGAAAGTCGTTTTCCAATAGCTGTTTTTGTTCCAGAGATATTTTGGGTGGACAAGATAGCTGGGACACCCTATATATATATATATATATATATATATATATATATATATGGTCAGTGTGCATGTAAATGGTGCTACTTGTAGAGCCGTAATTTTAGTCTAATAACATCTTTTGTAAAATAAGTTAATCCACTGGTGCAATTTGGGTTGACTGAAGCTTCGGTTTGTTCTTCATACTTTGCTACAGATGTTCTAAACCGAATTGAATTAAAAAAAAAAAAAAAAAAAAAAAAAAAAAAAAAAAAAAAAAAAAAAAAACTATTCACTCAATAATCCTACTTCAAATACAAGCCGATGACCAAGACCACCAAATTAGTTTGCCTCGGAGTTTTGGAACATATTTACGACAGTGTTACTAGTCTTTGGTGATAACATAACAAATCAATAGGTGAATCGTTGCATTTAAACTTGCTGCGTTATAAATCATCAAGCAGTTTTTTGAGCTTAACAAACACAAATGTATATGTTTTAACCCGCACAAAAAAAAAAAAAAAAAAAAAAAAAAGAAAAAAAAATTTAAAACTAAAATGAACAGTTAAAAATCATACCAGATAGTATTAGAAAGTGAAATTGTTAGTTTCCTATGGTTTCGCATGAATTCGATGCATCGCCCATTCCGTACGTAGATTCCCTAGATAAAATTTTACGAGAGATGAAGCCTATATCTTTTACATCAGCACTCATCCGTGAAAGAGAGATTTAACTCTAAAACGAGTCGTTTCATATTAGCTGCTACTACAAATCAGTTCAAAAAATGTTCAAATGTTTGTAGAGTCTATGGGACTTAACTACGGGGTCATCAGTCCCTAAACTTACAAACTACTTATGAACTACTTAAACTAAGGACGGCACAAATATCCATGCCCGAGGGGGGATACGAACCCCCGACCGTAGTGGCCGTGCAGACCGTGACTGGAGCGCCTCAGTCCCCTCGACCACCGCGGCCGGCTACAAATCAGTGGATTCATCGTTACGATAAGATCGTTGTCATGACTCAATACTTCTGGAGGAATTAAGAAAATGTAATGGTACGGATATGTTCTATGCACTTGTGATATGTTTCTGGTTCTGAGTTGCCTAGTGAAACCAAACCATGTGCATGAAGCATTTCGCGACCCGAGATTTTAATAGCAGTTGCGTTCATTCCTTTATGAGCCTTGCTCCAGATTCAGCAGATGCAATCGCCTGGTTATGGCTGCTATTACGATCCCCAAAAGCTCTAGCATCGTAAACAGTTGGTGACGTCTTCGAATATGGCAAGTAACAAACATATAATTCTTTTTATAGTTCATCTTTCTACGTCCTCCTCAATTTATAGCCTGAGTGTCTGGATCGTATATTGCTTTATGTATTATCGGGAAACAAGAGTATTGCGCACAGGAAAAGTTTGTGATGCTCCCATCTTCACCAAGACATATTTCTCTCACTGCGACACTGCTAATAATGTTTGTGTATCAGCTCGACATATCAAGACGCATTAGAGGCTATAGCTAGTAGTTTGCGCCAGTTTGGTACTTTCGGCAACCAAAATTTAAAATCAAAAGTCGTGAGAATAGATAAAATAATTTACGTGTTCTATTAAAGCCCTAGGTTTCTCTTGAGAAAACGACTGTGTCTGAACTGGAGACAAACTGACTCATTGTTACAATTAAAAAAAAAAAAAAAAAAAAAAAAGTTGTGAACCAGCCCGCCGTGTGTTTCTCTTCTGCGCAGACTTCTTTATCTCAGAGGCGCTACACTCTACATCCCCAGTTCTTTGCTGGATGCTTTTCACTGTTTGTCTTCAACTATAGTTTTATCTTCTACAGCTCCGTTTCGTCTACTGAAGGTTAAGCTATGAAGGCTTAACAAATATGCAGCACGCACTCCCTTCTTGACGGAAAATGAAACTGAAAAATTTAAAACATACTTGGTAGTTTTCATTAAAAACTATCAATCAACAATTTAAAACATTAACTACCTAACTACAAAAGTTGAATATAAATTACACACTCTCCCCCACGATTGGTATTTGGAAGATTAAGATGGTTAATGGAAGCTGCTGAGAAACTGTCTGGTTCTTCGGAAATCTATAGAAGGCTGACGAACTGCTCAAACTCTACTACCTGCATTGTGCGTTTTCTCGTTTTGGTGTTAATTATGTTTATATATTACTTTCGAAAAGGTGATTAAAAATAGCAAAAGGTTTGCGGAGTCAGTTGCAGAACGTGTATTACTAAGATGGGAAAGCTAAAGATGTTTCTAAAAGATAACAAAAATTATCTGTTTCACGAAGTACTTTGCAATGCGAAGAACAAAAAGATAGACATTTCTGAAGAGAAAAAATATTGAAAAGAAGAAATAATGCTGGAGAGAAGGATTCAGACTAGTCGCTGACTTTGCACCACGAACAGATAAAGACGATGTTAGTAGGGATCCACAGATTTTTCAACATATCGATATAAGTTTCAAAATCGGGGACATATATAAGATAATTTTCCTGTTTTAGGGCCGAGCTGTTGCAGAAAGAGTGGTTTACAGTTATAACGAGATTTCTAGAGACTCTATCTTTTCACAAGTTCCATACTTAAGAGGATTCCTGCAAACGTATTCCACTACAAGAGTCTTTCGGTTGGACATCTTTAAGATTGTTCCAGTTCGTGGTTAAATATGATTTTTTAATCCTTTCCAAACCTCAATCTTCCGTAAATTAATTTTTTTTTAAATTGTGTCTTTCAGTAGTGTCCTGTAAGATGAGTTCTTCTCAAATTGAAACATCCTTTCGTCCAATATAGGTCTCACTCTTCCTCTGCAAGGCTCAAGATTGATCGACGATGTGTCTCCCTCCCCTAATTTGTACGTTTGGTCTACTAAAAATAATGTAGCTAACGGTAATGATTTAGACACCACATTGCGAAATTTTGGACCAGTAAAACTTGGAAGATTCTAGGCCACTAGTTAAAGTCAGTTATCAGCAGCAGGTTCTTTCATTATGTGTATCCCTTGATCGATAATCGGTTAATCTTTGTTATTTAAAACTGTGTTACTATGCGAAACACAACTAGATCTTTATTCACACGAAGTGATGGGTGCTATCGACAATGGTTGGCAAATTGATTCCGTATTTCTTGACTTCCAAAAAGCTTTTGATACTCACAAATGGCTTTTAATCAAATTGCGTGGTTATGGTATATCGCCCCAAATTTGCGACTGGATAGGGGATTTCCTGTCAGAGGGGACACAGTTCGTAATAATTAATGGTAAGGCATCAACTAAAACAGAGGTGATATCGGGCGTTACACAGGGTTATTGGTCCTCTGCTGTCCCTTATTTACATAAACGATTTAGGGGAAATTCTAAGTAGCTCTCTTAGATTGTTTGCAGATGACGCCGTCATTTAACGTCTAGCCGAGCGGTCTAAACCGTCTCGCTGCGGAGCGCGCGGTTGCTCGCCGTGGAGGTTCGAGTCCTCCCTGGGACATGGGTGTGTGTGTTTGTACGTAGGTAAGTTTACCTAGGTTTATGTAGTTTGTAAGCGACATGGGCGCCAAATTGAAACAATCCTCCATTTTTTTATTTTAATTTAAATTTTTAAGTCAGTATAAATTTTTGCAAATTAATGTGAGCACGAAATAGAATAACTGTAAAGAGTGGTTGGGAGAAATATTTCAATACTTGTTTCGTAGCAAAACCATCTATCTATTGAAATGAATCTACTATGCTGTACTTTTAGAGAAACTAATAAGCTACGCACCAAGAAAGTAGTTAAAATGCTTTTCTAACCTGGCTGATACTGATAAGCAACGTGAATCTAACTGTTGGAGACATTATCACTATTGCTGATTTTGTAACTAAGTTTGCGGCTAGTTGATCTGTTACTAATCGAAAATGGTAAGTCGCTCGTAATCTCAGGGTCGCAGTTACAATAATTATTTAATAAAAGAACGCGATAAAAATGGGTCCTATTGTTCACATCTACAACAATTAGATTCGTAAATCAGTGAAATTCATTATTCTTTTGTCCTGAAAAATAAATTGCATCACAGTTAAATGAAAAATGTGAAAGGAAAAAATAAGGTTCCAATCTCAGTACAAATAAGTACTCGGACTAATTTCAATAAACTCACGAAACAATTATTATTGAAATAAATGAAGCAAGTCTACATATACATAACATTCAAAGTTCAGTTACCTTTGTGAAATCTGATTAAATTCATACAGTCGAGATCAGGTCATAAATTCAGTACATCATTTCAATTACAACTTTCTCATTGAGATATATCGTACAGACATTTTCACAATTCATCAGGTCATACAAGCGTAATATGGAAGAAAAGTTTACTAGACGAGAGCATAATGCAGAAGAGAAAAATGGCGTCACTACTCCTTTTTTAGAAAGAAAAATGAAACAATAGTTACGTCTATGTATTATTCTAATTGCTCTTTGTTCAGAGTTAGTCTTTGACTTAAGTTTTTCAAAGAATATATTGCGTCTTTAAGAATTTAGTGACACATTGAAAATGATACGAAATTACAAGAAAAAATATACAAATATAAGCATAATTAATTTAAATATGGGCAAATAAATATTGTTTTGTATGTGGAGGCGCATGTAACACTACAATAGCTTATCTATCATAATCAACCAACACGCGAGCGGAGCCGCGGGTTTAAGCTAGTTACCTATATATGGCGGCCTTAGTACTTCTACAGAATATATAGTTATCCTATTTCCAGATTTAACATTTTTCATGCTATAGAACACAATATTTCATTCTAAACTATTAAATACCTCTTTGTCCAGATATGACCATAAATCTATCACATTTTGCCTGAATAATGTTATCTCTCTTAATACCGGTATGATACCGTGAAAGTCCGGGAACATAGCTACTGTGTGTGTGTATGTGTGTGTGTGTGTGTGTGTGTGAGAGAGAGAGAGAGAGGGGGGGGGGGGAGGGAAATGAATAAGGATCGTAGAGTATTCCAATATCATTTTGGGATTTTATACTCTTCGATGAACGAAAGCTGTAAGTGTTCCCACAATCTCTAATTCAATAACATGCATGATCAGCATGGTATCAGTGTGAAGAATCTGACAACGTTAATTTTAGATTATTGCGAATGAATATTTACGCGTAGTGGAGAGAAACAACTAAGAAATTATTACAGCTGAATGTAAGAGAAACATTTAACCCTTGAATCTTCAAAGCATCCAACTGCATTAAATTAAAACAGCTTCAAACGGCATCACAGTATGCGTGTAGCTTCGTTTGGTGAGTTGCACTGTTTCTAATTGTTTCTGTATATTTCCTGCACGTTACTGTGGCAAAAATTTATTAAAAACACTTTGTTGTTGTGGTAAGAATTTGGATAAATACCGTATATGAAAAAAAAATTAATTGTGGAATAGCTTCAGGGATTAAATTTTTAAAGAGGATAAGTCAGAACAGGGCATTAATAATACAGGCATCAGAAATTAGCAGTAGTAATTGTTAATCTTAAGAGAATAGACGAAAGTACCACTAAAATAATAATAAAAAATAAGTATAAAAAATAAAAAATAAAAAATGGAGAAAAGTTACCTTTACATGCCAAATAAAAATCTAGATGATTTGTACACCTTATGTTGCGCTGAAGCATTAATGGAACTTTATGTTTCCGCCATAAACTGAAGCTTTGTAATTTCACGCTTCCAGTAACAAAGTTTCACGACCGTGTTAAGCTATTTTTACAATAGGTGAATAAAATTACAGAATATTGGGCTTCGTCGAATAAAAAGATTAATTACAGGTTCTGAAAATAAAATAAGTATAAACTGAATGTACGCAAAAGTCGAGTTTGAACTAAGCCTATGCAAACGCGAAGCGAATCGTAATAATGACGAGACACATTTTCACAATTATTGTACACAACTTGCTGAAAACAATGAGTAAAAATTAGTGGGAATAGAAAAACTCTTTTTGAATTAACAATATTTTTAATCAAACTGCTGGGGTTTATACAACAGAAAATAAATGACTGGACCTGACATATCGCATGCAGAGAGTAAGAAGAAGTGACGTCCGTTCAGTATCGCGGTTAAAACGTAAAAAACGAGGAGCGCATCCGTTCTCTCTCCAAGCCGGAGAGAGAAACAAAGGATGTCATAGGTATATATTGAAATCGATGTATAACTCTAGTGTCTGATCATCTTCAACTGACGAAAAAACATGTGTTCGTCACAGGTAACGTCAACTCATTTTAACGTCCTTGGTGCCTGCACTTTCTTATGTTTTGCACACGATTACGCAGTGTCCATGTTTAAATTTGGCAAACGAAATTTCGTCACTTATTACATGACAAAGAATTGCTTGCTTACCTCCTGATTTGAATTATTAGTCGATATGTGATGTGGTAGATGGTTATGGCAACAGAATCAAAACGTTTTGTCTTTTCTCCATAGTTCTTTATAGCTGCCATATTTGAATTTGGCAAGAAACTAAATATGAACATCCATGGCTGGCACACTCAGACAGCTGAATTTCAACATCCAGGTAGTATAGGAATCAATGGACAACGGATGTGCATGCGACAAGCGTCGCAGATATAATTTTAGCAAAAATATTTAATGTATCACTACAATACAATTCCGTTTAAAGGGACGTTAAGGCGGGCACATTGCTGTACCAAGCCCATAGATAAATGGAAACCATGACTGCAGAACTTCTACATTCGTCACTACGTTTACCAGCAGATACAGTGAAAGGACATGATTGTGACTATGTGATAGAAAGGTATTTTTTTTAATACTAATTTTTTTTTCTCGAATGTTGTGACTGATAAAATCTTCTTCAGTAACTCCTTGCCTATTCTGGCCTGCCTTTACAAATGCGAAGACCCGACATTAGGGACTGTCAGTGACATTCCATTTGGCTTCAGTACGTTCAAACGTTCAGTGGTTCCGCCTGCATCTCGGAAAACGGTCGTTGGACGGTCTTAAGCAGTAAGTTTCCTTTCTTTCCTTTTTTGTTTGAATTACTTTATTTCTAGTATACTGAAAACATAGATAATTTTATTTACTTTTTTTAAGTATGGCCACCTGTTATTATATATCTTATCACTCATAATGCACGAGAATTTGTTGCGAACATCCAGTTTCCCTTAGTAAGATTATAAAAGTTCTCTTATTTATCTGTACAGTAATTTTCAATATGAATTAGTGACTTGTTTCTTTTCTGCGGCCGTCGGGTACTGTCACAATCTACACAGACGAATTCAGACAGTTCTCTGGATCTCCAGTGGCAGTGAAGAGAACGTTGACAGCCTGACCAGAGAAAACTACTGTTCCGACGGGCGACTGCTCCTAACAGACTTGTCTCGTCGCCCCTGTTCCTCCTCGCCTCCGCGTCCCTACTGAGTCAATATTGCCTCAATCAGCACTGTTTGTCCTGCACGTCTGTCCTCTGTCGCCAACTTGGAGCACATTTAACAGTTGCCTTATTTTCAGAACCTCGGATAGAAGCGCAGATATATAAAAAAAACGCTTGCACTAGTCAGGTCCTTGTCATAGTAATGAAACGTTTTACAGACGTATAACGGTAACTGCTGTTGTTCCTATTCGTCGGCGTATACTTTTCTAATGAGAGAAAAAACAAAATATCCATATCAGAAAAATTTTGTACTACGTTTGCAAATTTGTTAATAGCAAGAGGCGCTTTATTTTGTAGAACATAATACCCCATCTCACAAAACATAAAATAATAATAATAATAAAATCATCTCTGCTTTGGGGATGTGTCCGACAGAATAAACCATCTCATATTTAAAAAACTATTGAAAATTAAAGTTGTCTACTAGAAACAATTAAAATAAAAATCTTTTATATTATCTTAAAACTGTTTAAGATCCATTCTGTAATTTGATATCTATAAAATAGATCGCAGTAACTGTCTATTGGTAGTACATAGGGCAATCAGGAAGGTCGATCGAAGTAAGATACACAAATCATCGACATTGGTCAAAACTATTAGGGGATGAATTGAGATGTCTATGTTATGAATTGTATTAATAAACTAAACTGGTTGCAACTCTTTCTGTCAGTTCTACGGAGTGAAGATAACTATATTACGGCAACCATGATAGTGGTAATAACACAAAGTTGCTGCAGCAGGAGTTGGTGTTGTGCTTACGAAACGAATAACACAAGAAATTGAGTTCAGATAGTGTAGTGTGCAGGCAGTGTAATGCAGCAACAACGTGAGTTAGCCGAAGATATGGGAACCAAAGGGAGGTTGGAAGAGAGACAGGCACAGAAATGGGTGGCTGCAGCTATTGTAATGTTCCAGGTATAATTTCCAGCTCCTAGACGTGATTTCAGACAGCAGGAATCGTTAAAAGAAGATCTTCCACGTTTAACATCAGCTACACATGACCATTATCTCCCGTTAACAGCCAGCCGAGAGAAGAGGCTGACTGAAACTCAGCTGAGACGCAACCTCCAGGGCAGCAACTGTACGCGCAGTATCAACAATCCGAAATCGCCTTCGAGAATGTGGGCTCTATGCAGGAAGTTCTAAGGTGTGTGTCCCATTAAAACTAGAAACTGGGGGAGTAGTAACGAATTGCGCCTGGTTCTAGTCACAAATGAGTCAATATTGACTCTAAATAAAGAGAAGTGTGAAGTGCATGAGTACGAAAAGAAATCCGTTAAACTTTGTTTAAAAGATAAATCAATCAAAAGTGAAGGCCGTAAACTGCACAAAATACCTGGGAATTACTATTACTTCAGTCTTAAACTGGAAAGAACACATAGATAATGTCATGGGAAAGGCGAAACAGACAGCGTTTTATTGGTAGAACCCTTAGAAAATGCAACAGAACTACTAAAGAAACTGCATACAGTACGCTTGTCCGTCCTTTTTTGGAGTATTGCTGCCCAGTGTGGGATCCTTATCAGGTGGGTTTGACGGTGGACATCGACAGAGTCCAAAGAAGGGCGCTCGTTTTGTATTGTCACGATACAGGCGAGACAGCGTTACGGAAATGATACAGGATCTGGGATGGGAATCATTACAACAACGGCGCTTATCGGTGTGGCGTGGGCTACTTACGAAACTCAAATCGGCAAGATTCTCCTCCGAATGCGAAAACATATTGTTGACTCCCACTTACATAGGTAAAAACGATCATCAAATAAGATAAGAGAAATCAGAGTTCGAACGGAGAGATTCAGGTGTTCCTTCTTCCCGCGCACTATTCGAGAATGGAATGGGAGATAAATAATGTAAGGGTGGTTCGATGAACCCTTGCTAGGCACTTAAATGTGATTCGCAGAGTATCCCATGTGGATGTAGATGTAGGAGTATTGTCTGACGTATGGATTTCTATGTCCAGAATGGTGCTTTTTCTGCTCAGAAGTATACAGACGAGATCCTTAGATCTTGTGCCCTGAGCTGGTGCCATACGAGATGGTTTGCTTCAGATGGATGATAATGCTCGTCCCCACAACACTGGACTGGTGCGCAACATGCCTAAGCTGAAGGATTTGGAGTGGCAAAATGTTCACCGGTCGTAAAACCATTTCTGCATATCTGTGATGCACTTGTCAGGCGCATTGCAGACAGACCAGCACCTCCCACATCGTTTGCAGAGCTGGATACTGCACTCAAAGAAGCACGGACAAATATCTCTCAAGAGCTGATTGAATCTCGTACCGTTCATGGCACGAAAATGGCAGAGGGGATGACACAAACATTAGAGTGTAACGAGAATTTTTCAGTATTATCGCAGCTTAATGGTGCCTCACTCTAAACTCTATGTAAACGTCAAGTAAAGTGTAATGGTAAGTAAAGTCATGCGTTATCCACATGATGCTCAGTGCGGATCTGAACCACTGTGACTCCCCATATGCGTCAGTTTTAGTGCCTATTGGATCCTACGACACATGAATTTTATTCAATTTGCTTTTAGTTAAGCTTTAAAGTACTGGGATTAATTACGTCATTTAAACGATGACACGTGCAGTAAGACAGGGCTTCCGAAAGTATGGTCCGCGGACTCCTTACGGGTCCGCCAATACTTTCAAGGAGATCCGCGGTCACCTTTCACCAAAACTTGTAAAATGGTGACATTATCAATGGAAATACTGTGCAAATGAAATTCACCACTTCATTCTTAATTTGAGAAGTACGTTTAGTTTACATGAGGTCGTGCTCCAAAGCAGTGGCTGCTGTTTCCAGGTGAGGACCTGTACGTTGTCTATTCAGTCCCGCATGTCTCTGATCCGCTGTTCTGCTACAATCCGGGAGTCGCGTGCGAGCCTGCTGACGACGCTCGACGCGCAGTAACCTTCTGCGAATGATATTACGAAATGGGGGGAGCTCAGTGGAACAGTCAGAGCGCTCTCTGCTACATATGCGGTCAGACAGTGGAGCAGGCAGGATTTGGTTCTTTGGAGGGGGGAGGGAGGGAGCTTATTTTTTTTAAATGAAGCCCGTTGAATATATCAATCTATGACTTATTTCTGCATATTTTATTATTTAACCATTTAAACTACGAAAACAATTGCACAAGAAATAAAATGAGTAGGTGCGCATTAATTTGAAACTAGAAGAGGAGCAACGTGGTGGAAATGGAGTGCGTATAATCAGCTCGTAAATAATTAAGCAGTTTATGTTACTAGCCAAAGAGAAAGGTCTTTACAGTTTAATTAACATGACACTCTTCGTGTAAAAACTCGACTAAAATAACACTATTGTTGTTCATATTATTCCATTAGGTGACACCGCTGATCTGCTAAGGAGCGGGTCGCCGCATGTGAACAATCGGCTTGTAGCTTCAGCATAGCAGTAACAATAGCGTCAGTATCAAATATGGTAGCGGTGGCATTAAAAGCGTCACAGTAACAGCAACACAAGTTCTCAGTGGCGGCATCGCGTTGGTGACCCATTGTCACGTTAACATGAGCTTGGGAAATTATAGTTACGTTGTGATTTATTACACGTGTACTATTTCAAATTTCCGGTGCCGACCTGTTTAAAAAATGAAAACAACAAAAGATAAAATTTAAAAAATCGTTGGGAAGTGCCGGGAAGGGGGCTTCAGCCCAATGAGCGCCCCTCTTCCCCCCCTCCCCCCATGGCTGCGCCACTGAGTCACAGACATTTAATGTTAAGCCTCCTTCATCAGTGCACTACCTCATCATCATTCGCATTTTCACTTGTAAATGACTTCCAACACGGATCGATGGCTGAAGTCGGGATCACAGAAGAAGCGAGAAGTTTTTACTTCCCCTCCACGGAAAGGGAAGCTCCCGGTGGAAATTATTGAGGAGGGAGGACGGCCAAATGAGAAACACATGAAGCGCCACTGTCGGATTTATTATGTGAAGTCTCTGAAAGTGCTCCATCAGTCGCAGTAGGCTGTGCAAGTGGAGTGACAAAAAAGAGGAAGCACAACGAAGGATGTTTAGAAATGGGCTTCATCGAGACAGATGAGACTAAAGCTCAGTGTGTAAGTTGCGCGCGAGTCCTTCGGAATAGTTTGATGTTTCCAGTTATGTGGTGTCGCACAAGTACAAAGTGCGCGCCACCTACTTTCGCCGCGCGCCGCCATGCACACACGGCGCGGCGTTCTCAGGACAGCCACGAGCGCCCTCTGCTGCAACCCCGCTCGTGGCCACCACGGAAAGACATCGGTCACTTGGGACTGAGATAGCAACCAGTTATGACCTTCGTAATCAGATAGGCACCAGTGAAGACTTTGCTATCGTACAGGCACTAGGCAGGCCTCTAACAACTATGTATCAACATTCTGCAGTACTATGTAAAAGTTAAGTATTGTTACATTCTGTGCAATATATATCTCTTTCTAATTTACTCTAGTGTTTATAGTTTCTAGCTGCTCCCCTCCGTACCTGCACCAGCGTGCTATTTTTGTTCATGTGTCGGGCTCATTCCACTCGGCCACCGACACCTACGATGAGGCTGGGACACAAAAGCGGCGACGAAGTTGGGACACAAAAGTGGCGACGAGGAGTGATAGAACCTTGGACCAGCCCGCTTGCAGCAGCCAGACAGCAGCAGTCGGAGCACGCAGAAATTGCTCCCGCCCGCCCACCCTTATTATAAGATTTTTGGGGGAACGTTTTCAGTTACGTGTTTTGTGGACTTTTTTGTTGCAGAGTGTCCTCTTTCATATTGCATTTAAGTTTTGTTATAATTTACTTGTATGCGCGGCGCCTAATCGGTCAGCATGGCCGCTACCCCGAACCCAAACTTAATGGAAATAATTCAGTTACAGACGGCGCAAATCACTCAACTACTGCAGGCCGTGTCGCAGTTGACGGCACAGGCTGCTCAACCAACAACAACAGCCGTCACATCAGCAGCCCACACCTGCCGCTGCACCGCTTCCTACATTTCGCCAGTACAACGAACGTGAGGAAGAATGGAGCTGTCCCCCTAAAACATCAAACCAACCAACCAACCAAGAATGGAGCGACTATTTCGCACAGTTTCAAGAACTCGTCGCGGCTCATCAAATTACAGGTCAGAGAGTGAAGAACCTTTTCTTATCGATTGTGGGCCCCCAGACCTTCGTACTATTGCAAAAACTATTCCCGCAAGCATCTCCTCGTGATGTAGACTTTGAACAAATAGTAGAGGCACTAAATGCTCATTATGAGAGAAAAGTTCTTGTAGCCGCTGCACGGTACCGATTTTTCAGACTGAAAAAATTACCTGAGCAGTCACACCAAGAGTGGATTACGGAATTGAAGGGCTTAACCCGCAAATGTAAATTTACTTGCTCTTGTGGACTTTCATATAGTGACGTTATGTTAAGAGATGCAATTACGCAGAACATTCAGGACCCCAGAATTAGGGCAGCAATTCTAAAACAGTCAGACCCTTCATTAGACAGTGTACTGCAGCTTATAGAAGCACATGATACTTTTGACTTAGCAGATGTAGAAATGCAAAGCCACAGTGTAAATTCAGTGCGCCGCAACGGACGCTTTCCTAGCCGTAGTTCTCAGTGTAGCCCTAATGATTCTTATTTTTATACCGGCCGTGCTGAACTGACAGTAAACAGTAGCGAGTGTAAGAGTGTGCCACAAAATTCGCCCCGTCGTGTTAGAAACAGTAATTTGAATAACGGACGCCAACGCTCATTTCAGAAAAATGTACGTAAATCTTGCCCCCAGTGTGTGTCTCGCCACAAGCGTGCTCATTGCCCTAGTCGCAACGCAACCTGTTATCAATGGGGCAAATCGGGACATGTGCAGTCTGTGTGTATGCAAATTAAAAACTCAAAGAACAGTAACGTTAGTAACAGTGCTTCGCAGAGTGCGAGGACAGTTCATTCTGTAAATGTTATACGGGCTGTGGAATTGAACAGTGCTTTCCTTGGATCTCAATTGCAAGAAAGTAGTTCTGCGCCTATGGCAAAACTATGTAGTGCATCACGTAGCAAGCGCCGACGAGCGCGTAAAACAGTGCAACGGAAAAGGGTTCGGGACAAGCAAAATGACTATGAACAGTGCATTCCTGTAGTGAAAATAGTGCCTTCTGCAACTGCTCCTTGTAATAGTGCCCAGTACTGTGTAGCTAGTGACAGTAGACATCAAGTAGCTACTCAAAAGTGTAGTGCAGTAGTTAGTACATCTGGAGTAGCTTCGCATGCTTGCGCGGACGCCGATCCGGCGGTAGTGCCATCTAGTGACAGTGTTGTTAATCCGCTGCGTGCCGAGTCTGCTCCGCTTACTTCACTACGCGGCCCCCGCAAGCGCAGTAAACAATCCGTAGCAGAGTTGCCCACATTCGCGCACCTGTCGAGCGCCGCAAGCAAAAACTTTTTGTGAATCTTTCCATTGACAATAAGACTGTGCAATTTCAGCTTGATACTGGGTCCGCTGTTACATTAATTAATAAAGACACTTATGAACTTCTGGGTTCGCCAAAATTGTCGCCGTCACAGCAAGTGTTAACAGCGTACACAGGTCAAAATATTCCCGTACTAGGAACGTGTAGCCTGCCTGCCTCTTTTCAAGGTGTTACAAAAACAGTTGCTTTTGTAGTTCTTCAGGCCAAATCTACACAGAACATTTTTGGACTAGATGCCTTCGACTTATTTGGTTTATCAATTCAGAGAGATGTGCTTCAAATTTCGTCAATAGTGCCTCAGGATAAAATCAATGCATTGTGTGAAAAATATAGTGACTTGTTTTCGCCGGAACTAGGTTGTGCAAAAGACTTCGTGGCACATGTAACTTTAAAAGAATCTGCAGTTCCAAAATATCGTAAAGCTAGACCAGTGCCTATCGCAATGCGTGATACAGTTGCCGAAGTACTTAAACGTTGGCAAGATAGTGGGGTGATTTCTCCTGTTTCTGCGAGTCAGTGGGCCTCGCCTATAGTAATTATACCCAAGCCGTCAGGAAAACTTCGTCTCTGTTCGGACTTTAAATCAACAGTGAACAGTCAAACAATTGTAGACACTTATCCCCTGCCCAGACCTGACGAACTAATGGACAAATTAGGACAGTCTCGCTTCTTTTCCAAGATTGATTTAGCAGAGGCATACTTACAGATTCCACTTGATGACGAATCAAAAAAGTTTTTCGTCATTAATACTCACATGGGCCTTTTTCAATTTCAACGCCTACCCTTTGGCAGTTCTTCCGTTCCCGCTATTTTTCAGCGTTTTTTGGAACAGCTGACAGTTTCTGTACCGTGTTGTTCGAACTATTTAGATGATATTGTGGTATCCGGACGTACAGTTGAAGAACATTTAGCAAACCTGGAGTGCCTTTTCAAAGTTTTGACTGCAGCAGGTCTACGTTGCAATAAAGCAAAGTGTTCGTTTTTTCAAACTGAAATAGAGTATCTAGGCAATGTGATTAATGCCCAAGGAATTCATCTCTTACAGTCACATCTTAGAGCAATCAAAGACTTGCCTCCTCCTAAGAATGTGCACGAATTGCAAGCAGTAATGGGAAAGCTTAACTATTATTTCAGGTTTATTCCCAATGCCTCTCAGATTGCAGCTCCACTGCATCACTTACGTAGGAAGAATATTCCTTTTGTATGGTCCAAAGATTGTCAGGTTGCCTTTGACAAACTAAAGTCTGCACTACTCAGTGATGCATGTTTGATTCCCTTTGACCCACAGAAGCCTGTAGTGCTAGCAGTTGATGCCTCGTCGTACGGTGTGGGTGCAGTTCTGTCACATCGTATTGGATGTCATGATCGTCCTGTTGCCTTTGCGTCCAAGCTACTGACGCCAACGCAACAGAATTACAGCCAGATAGAAAAGGAGGCCTTAGAAATCATTTACGGCGTCACAAAGTTTCATAATTATCTCTATGGCAGAAAATTCTATTTGTTGACAGACCACAAGCCTCTCACGTCGTTGTTCTCACCCACAAAGCCAATTCCGCCACGAACGGCACAAAAGACTCCAGAGATGCTTCCGCTGTCGCAGACTTTCCTTTGAACTCTCGTCGGGTTGCACAGGAAACAGCTGCGGATGCAGACCTAAGTGTGGTAGCACGTTTTGTTCGCTCAGGGTGGCCTGCCAGAGCCAAAGACATTGATCGGCCTCTGGTTCGACGTTATTTTGCACAACGTCAAGCATTGTCTTTAAGTCAGGGTGTTCTGTTGTTGCATACCGACAACGACCAAGCAAGAGTGATTGTTCCTCGTTCCCTGCAACGAGAAGTGTTACGCCTCCTGCATCAAGGACATTGGGGCATTGTTAGGACAAAGCAACTGGCCAGGCGTCATTGTACCTGGGTTGGTATGGACGCTCAGATAGAGAGCATGACGTCACAGTGTACTGTTTGTGCGGAGCATCAGGCGGCTCCTCCGCAACGTTTCTCAAACTGGCCACGCCCCAAGGGACCATGGCAACGTTTACATATTGACTTTGCCGGACCTTTCTGGAATACGCGCTGGTTAATTGTTGTAGACGCTTTCAGCAAATTTCCTTTCGTGATTGCCATGAACACAACGACAGCTTCTAGTACAATCAGTGCCTTAACATCAGTGTTTTGCATCGAAGGCTTGCCTGAAACTATCGTCAGTGACAATGGACCTCAGTTTGTTAGTGCGGAATTTCAACAGTTTTGTCGTGTGAGTGGCATTCAGTATATTACCACTGCACCTTTTCACCCTCAGTCCAATGGTGAAGCAGAACGTTTCGTTCGAACATTCAAGTCTCACATGGAGAAGATGAAAGGTCAGCACTCCAGGCAGCAAGCTCTTCAAATTTTCCTGTCAACGTATCGATGCATGCCACGTGACGGCCCGTCTCCTGCCGAGCTGCTACACGGCCGCCGTCACCGCACTCTCCTTCACCTGCTGCAGCCTCCCACGCACCGAGTCGGTTCGTATGGCGCTACGCGTTTTCAGGTTTCTACGCCGGTGCTGTACAGGGTGTGTGCTGGCAACAAGAAGACATGGATGCCGGGCACCATTCAGCGCGTGCTCGGTCGCAATATGTATGTTGTACGTTCTTCCACAGGGTCGGAGCTGCGGCGCCACGCAAACCAATTGCGCTTGCACAGGCTACGCGATCCTGTCTCTGGTTTCTTGATTCCAGACCCAGTTCACCGCCAGGGAGCACAGCCACATCGTTCGTCCCCGGACTACGAGATCCCTATGGACGTCGACGTACCGCCGACGCAGTCGTCGCCGCCGCTGTCGCCGCCGCTGTCGCCGCCGCAGATGACAGCGTCACCGAGAGGGACTCCGGGACCGTGCGCCCCCCCCCCCCCCCCCCGCTTGGGCCACGCACCTCAGAAGAAGATGACCTGCTCCCTCTGGGCGGGGGCGGGCACCCTTCCCCAGGTTTCGGCGGGTTCCCTGGAGGATCGCAAGGCGGATGCCGGGGCGCGGACGGCGTCTCGATCCCAGCCTCAGCTACGACGCCCGTCCCCCCAGTAACGCCCCCGCCCAGGCCCTCCTCCCAGTGCCGTCGCCGTGGCCCTCAGCCCTACGCCACGACGGCGCGGCGGCGGCGCGCCACCTACTTTCGCCGCGCGCCCCCATGCACACACGGCGCGGCTTTCTCAGGACAGCCACGAGCGCCCTCTGCTGCAACCCCGCTCGTGGCCACCACGGAAAGACATCGGTCACTTGGGACTGAGATAGCAACCAGTTAGGACCTTCGTAATCAGATAGGCACCAGTGAAGACTTTGCTATCGTACAGGCACTAGGCAGGCCTCTAACAACTATGTATCAACATTCTGCAGTACTATGTAAAAGTTAAGTATTGTTACATTCTGTGCAATATATATCTCTTTCTAATTTACTCTAGTGTTTATAGTTTCTGGCTGCTCCCCTCCGTACCTGCACCAGCGTGCTATTTTTGTTCCTGTGTCGGGCTCATTCCACTCGGCCACCGACACCTACGACGAGGCAGGGACACAAAAGTGGCGACGAAGTTGGGACACAAAAAGTTATATTTGTGCTATTGTTTTGAGGGTACTCATTCGGACTTGAAGACAAAAGTCTTCGATTCTTTTCAAGGGGAAGGACAAAAAAAAAAGTGCAAATGTTTGTTAAGCTTATGGGACTTAACTACGGGGTCATCAGTCCCTAACTTACGAACTACCTATCAACTACCTTATACTAAGGACGGCACAAATATCCATGCCCGAGGGGGGATTCGAACCCCCGACCGTAGTGTCCGTGCAGACCGTGACTGGCGCGCCTCATTCTCCTCGGCCACCGCGGCCGGCGAGGAAGGACACTGAATTAGTTGCTCCTCTGCATGAAACTCATGCAAAAACAGTGAAAACTCCTTAAAAACTTCCTTCTCGGTAAGCTATCGAGTGGCAAAAGCAGAGGAAGCTCATGTCGTTTCAGAAACTCTGGAAACCGCGTTTTAACCATATTGTTTCCTGTATGCTAGACGAAAATGCGGTAAATCTTAAATATTCTGTGTCGCTTTCAAACAATACTGTCAAGGGACGCAATGTTCACATGTCAAATGACGTGAAAGAATCTCTGGCTTCTCGAAACAATTGATTTTTCTCTCCCAATAGACGAATCTACTGACGTTGCAGAATTACAGATTTTATGACCTTTTGTCCATTATAAATAATCAGGATGTTTCACAGAGGACTTGTTATTGTGCAAAACACTCTCTGTCAATACAACATGTACTGAAATAGTCAGGCGCTGATGACCTCGTTGTTGAGTGCCCTAAACCACCAGTCATCATCATCATCATCATCATCATCTGAAATAGTCCTTTTATTAGGTGACTTTTCTAAAGACCAACGAAATTTCGTGGAATAATTGCATCGATGTGGGCTTAGATGGACCAAAAGCTATGGCGCCTAGTTTACCACTATAATGTCCACCTTTCAAAATTTTCGCTATTCGAAGTACCAGAAATGGTATTGTATGGCCGTGGTTATAGTCAACTGATGATGCGATTTTATAAGGCTATGATGTAATCACCCAAAAGGAAGCATTAACCGCAATTACTGCCTTATAGCTCGTAAACAACAGACAACATCGAAATAGATGGAATAGGTCAGAATGGATGAAAATGATCCGGCTTGTTCAGGGTTAATTTACTGGATAAAATGATAAACACAGATCAGAAAGATTTATTACACTATTTTCGCCTAACTCTTACGAAAAATTATTAATGTTGACGCGAAGTTAAGGAAAGAAACAAATTTCGGTAATGGGGGAGAGAATCAAGCTCGGCGCTCGGCCATTCCACCGCGGCTTCGCGAAGCATACATTCCATAAATACAGCATACAATTTAAAAGTATTGAATTTCTTTCTTCTTACCCGTCTCCACCTATCACTAACTGCAGGAAAATGCATTGTCCGATAGAGAAAAGGTACCACTCATTTCATATTTGAAGGGATGTTTCGAAATGGCTGAGGAACTAGAGGTAATATAAACTCTCTAACTCTGTCTTCGAGAAGTTCAGTATTCCGCGCTTCCCAATTACTTGCTACGTCTGCATCACAAATGCTCTATCATTCATTTCGGTGACTTTCCAGGCTCTGAATAGTTATTTTTTCAGCTTCACCGCAATAGCCGTTTTGTTTTCAAGAGAAATATTTTCTTTCACTAGCGCCCAAGTAATTTCAATTGCAGTAAAGTGGCACTAATATGGTAGTAGTTTTATTAGTCTTAAGCCCATATTTGCAAACTGCCTGGGCGATACCATACTTAGGGAATTGTGAGTTATGGAGTGATGAGAATTTCAATAGCTCCACTTTTAATAATAAGAATTATATAATTTCAATACTGTATATTCACTGTTCGTTATAGTCACACTATAAGCTTATTGTTTAAGTCGAAATAAGCTTATAGTGTAACTATAACGAATAGTGAATATACAGAATGAAGCTTTCACACTGCAGCCGAGTGTGCGCTGATATGAAACTTCCTGGCAGATTAAAATTGTGTGCCATGTCTCCACCATATCCTTTCTTCCAGGAGTACTAGTCTTGCATGGTTCGCAGGAGAATTTCTGTGAAGTTTGGAAAGTAGGAGGCGAGGTACTGGCGGAAGTAAAGTTGTGAGGCGGCATCGTGAGTCGTGTCGGGATAGCACAGTCGGTAGTGCGCTTGCCCGCGAAAGGCAAAGGTGCCAGGTTCGAGTCCCAGTTCCGGCACACAATTTTAATCTGCCATGAAGTTTCAGTGAATATACAGTTTTGAAATTATATAATTCTTCTTATTAAAATGTCGGTGTACGACGTCACTAACACTGTGGGCTCTGCAGATAATAAGTTCCATTTTTCTCAATGTATCGACGACAGTAACTTTGTGTTGTCTTACCCACTAAATAATGTCTTCTTTTGAGAGGACAGGGTTGGGACTTTATTCTTTAAAACTGAGTGGTATGGAACATTGACGATAACAATTACTAATTGATTTTCTACACTGGATAGGAACAGGATTTCTAACGAATTTATAAATGTTTCTCGATTTATTTCTTCATGGCACTGAGACGTTTTCCTAGAACTGGAGATAAAACCACGGTAGGTACCTGAGTGTAAAAGAATTATTTTTTTCACCTTTGCTAGTGGGGACTGCTATACATAGCTATACAGTCTCTTCTCTTTTGTCGTCACTCCAAACTTCTATAACAGTACCATTTGCACAAGCCAATGTTTCATCGACCCACACAGTCTCCTCGAAATTCATTTCTTTCACTTCATCTGAATCGCTATGCTGCTCTCTTTCTGTTGTAACAATATTTTACAGCCTGAAACGCTTATGTGTTTAAAACCGATATTTTGCAGAATTAGTCGCAATGACTATCTGTTGTCTTCAAAAAATTCGGCCTAGCACAATGACGTACGAAGCCAATATAATGTGGGCGATTTTTGTTGTGATAGTAGCTGTATATATGTCATCAAAGTCTTTCGTCGTGACATTCTTCAGTAAAATTTCGGTATACAAGTCGCATCAAAATCTTCAATTGTTTGTAATTTTTATGGGACCAAACTACGTTGGTCATCAGTCCCTAGAATTGCGAACTACTTAAACTAAGTTAAACCAACTAACGACAACGCACACATCCATGCCCGAGGGAGGATTCGAACATCCGACGCGGTCGGCCGCACGATCTGCAACGTGGCTCTCCACACCGCTCGGCTACTCCCGCGCTGCACAAGCCGCATCACGTCACAAAAAATTCCAAAGCTTTCGAGGGCAAACTCCGCTATCGTCATCAGGAGTAAAAGTACTGATGGCCGATGCTGGCACGGTGTCTTGCTTATAAAGCTGCAAAGCTGCGTCCATAACCTAATGGAGGGCAGAGGAGTGCATGTGCTGGAGACAAAGAGGACAGTTTGCCCGTCGCGGTACCGAGTGGTTTCACGTGGCGCTAATCGCTCCTGTGTGACAGGATCTAATTTTCTTCTCTAGCCTGTGAAGGCAAGAGGGTCTTTCAGCAGTTCTTTCGTGTATTTCTTTACCGATACGCATTACAGTGTCTCCAACAAGCTTACTCGCGTCAGGATTCGCGCAACTACTCTAGAAACCGGTAAGAGGTCATCCGTTTTCCGCCTCCCTCCCAAAATATTACCCCACATTGATAGGAGTTGTGGCGATCGTTCTTTAAACGTAAATCCTTGCGTGCTTTGCCTACCTGATGTACTTACATACCGAATATTGCGTGTGTGTTCTTTCACCAAAGACAGTGACGAAACCAAAAACAAAACACACGCACTAAAGTAGTAACGAAATATACATTACCTTCTTACAAAGCATTAGTTAAGCAATAAAAGTTTACTGACCAGCTGTTGCGATTTCGTGTCAGTAGCGGACAGTCAGGGCGTAATGTTGATCAGTCTGATTGGAAGAATGCATCTCCAACGCGTGAACTTGACAACTAAAAAGTAATTCTTCAGTTTCTCCCGGCGTATTTGATGATCAAAATATCCACGGGTGTACTGCCGGTCTATAGTGTCCAACGGGCACAATATTTCGGCGATCATATATGTCGCCATCATCAGGTGAACTGACGGACTGAGCTCCTGCAAACGCGCCGGCACGGATATCCGCACGCTACGGCTGCTCGAAGGGAACTAGGTTCTAGCCCGCCTCCTTGACAAGCCACCTCTGCAGGTTCCGTGCAAGACCGTCATCAATCTGAGTGGCATGGAGTTGAGTGATGATGCGGTCTCAGTTTTAGAGAAAGGACTCAACTTTGCTCCTACCCCCAAGTTCACACCTGTCGCAGAAATTATTAGTGCTGTTGAACAGGTTGCAGCTCGACTTCCGCCTGATTCAGCTGAGGAAATACGTCGTGAAACTTGTCGTGCATTGACGAAATCCAAGCCCACGAAGTCAAACATCACTAGTTAAGAGAGGGCGGCCATTAGTGACCTGAGAAAGCGCCCTGATATTGTTGTCGTACCGGCTGACAAAGGCAATGCTACGGTTGTTGTCTCCCATAAGGACTACACTGAAAAGATGCAGAGCCTGCTGAATGACGATTCCTACCGGAAGATCAGCGTTGAACCCACAAAGAAGGTGGAAAACAAGACGAGGGCGCTTCTCAAGGATGCGGATTTACCGGAGGGTGTCGCCAAGAAACTTTTACCTCAAGGCCCGGTACCGCCAAGACTTTATGGACTCCCTAAGGTTCACAAAGATGGGGTGCCGTTACGTCCCATTGTCAGTAACATCAGAGCACCTACATATTTGTTGGCCAAATACTTGACGGGAATATTAAGTCCTTATGTGGGTAAATGCCCTCATCACATCCGTAATTCCGTGGATTTTGTGAAACGCCTTAACAACTTCAGGTTGGATGAGTCAGATATCATGGTAAGTTTTGACGTCGTTTCGTTGTTTACGAGGGTGCCCCTTCGAGAGTCACTAGATTTGATTGGTCAGAAATTTGACGAGAAGACCACCGAACTTTTTAGGCATGTCTTGACCTCCACGTATTTTCTTTTCAATGGCGAATACTACGAACAAACGGAGGGAGTCGCCATGGGTAGCCCACTCTCCCCTGTGGTCGCAAATTTATACATGGAGCATTTCGAGGAGGAAGCCCTTGCATCATCTTTATGGAAACCTACTTGCTTTTTCCGTTATGTGGACGACACTTTCGTCATCTGGCCACATGGTATGAATAAACTCCTTGACTTCCTTACACATCTGAACTCCATACACCCCAACATCAAATTCACCATGGAGACTGAAACGGAGGGTAAATTGCCGTTCCTTGACGTCTTGGTCAAGAGAAGAGCTGACGACACCCTGGGTCATAGTGTATATCGGAAGACAGCGCACACTTATCTGTATTTATACGCAGACAGCTGTCACCACCATTCACAGAGGAATGGGGTACTTAAAACTCTAGTACATAGGGCGCGCACTATCTCCGACGCAGAGAGTCTACCCCAGGAATTGGAACACCTGAGAACTGTATTTCGAAAAAATGGGTGCTCAGAGTGGCAGATTCAGCGGGCTCTCCGCCCAACCACTACAACACAACCTGTGGAAACGGATGAAAACGCAAGGGAGGATGTAGGCACTGCGTTCGTTCCATATACCGGCGCACTCTCATGGAAGATCGCCCGCATTTTGAGAAAACACCAGGTTGGAACTGTTTTTTGTCCGCCGAATAAAATTCGTGCACTGGTGGGGAGCGCTAAAGATGATCTCGGTTTGAGGAAGGCGGGCGTGTACCAGATTCCGTGTCAGTGTGGAACGTCATATATTGGACAGACGATGCGTACCGTCGAGGATCGATGCGTTGAACACCAGAGGCACACACGATTGATGTATCGGAGCAAGTCGGCGGTCGCTGAACATTGTTTGTCGGAGAATCACGCCATGGAGTATGAACACACTAGGATTCTGGTACAGACGTCGAGATACTGGGACTGCGTCGTTAGAGAGGCCATTGAAATTCGCACAAGTGACGACCTCATCAACCGTGACTCTGGCTATAATCTTAGCAAAGCTTGGGAACCAGCGATTGGGTTAATTAAGAGAAAATCTAGCAAACGTAACGAAGTGACGACCACGGCGGACAGAGCCCTCACACCGACGTCTTCTCAGACGCCGGCGCAATCGGTTCCACTGCGGGGCGCGGACCGCGGAGGGGTCGCTCCGCAGGCCGAGGGTATTTAAATGGCCCGCTACCGGGCTAGAACCCAGTTCCCTTCGAGCAGCCGTAGCGTGCGGATCTCCGTGCCGGCGCGTTTCCAGGAGCTCAGTCCGTCAGTTCACCTGATGATGGCGACATGTATGATCGCCGAAATATTGTGCCCGTTGGACACTATAGACCGGCAGTACACCCGTGGATATTTTGATAACTAAAAAGTAAATTTTATCAGTATATAGTGTGTTGAACAACGGAATATATCCAACAGCGAATAATCTGTATATACTGTGAATACAGACAAATGGAAAAATCTTTGAATTCAAGTTGTTTATCTCTAAACCACATAGCAGAGGAAGGCAACTTCAGGCATTTTTTTTTTTTTTTTTTTAAATAATCAATGCGGTGAAGGTGCAAATTGTTTGCCGCGGTGGAGTAGCCGAGCGGTCTAAAGCGTCTCGCTGCGGAGCGCGTGGTTGCTCGCCTTGGAGGTTCGAGTCCTCCCTGGGACATGGGTGTTTGTGTGTTTGTCCTTAGGATAGTTTACCTTAGTTTAAGTAGTTTGTAAGCTACGGACTGATGACCACGCAGTTTGGTCCGATAAAATTACAAACATTTGAGCATTTTGAATTGCAAACTGTTTGCTGTGTAACAGAAGTGTACGAAGTAAAATAAATAAATAAATAAAAAAGTAATTTAGATCGTCATTATTCTCTGTGCCACGGAAATGAATATGGGAAATATGAAGGAGAAGAACGAGACGCCTTAATATCTAAATTAAAAGAACGTGATGATGTGGAGGACTGTCAGAGTAGCGAAGCGTCTGTCCGTCTGAGCTACAGAAGAGCTCTACATACAGCCAACAACGTCATACCTGCTGATCCTAATCTCTCTGAGTCGGGCCCCGTGGTCTTGGGGTAAAGTGCTCGACTGGAAACCGAAGGGTCGCGGGTTCAGTCTGCACTTTAACCCATCCTTCACCACTCAACGATGTGAGGAGTCGCCAGAAACGACACGTGGTTCGGATTCCACGTTAAGCTGTAGGTCCCCTTTCCCCGGTTGGATAACTGGGGTAGGCTATGGACACGCAAGTCGCCGAAGTGGCGTCCAATCGAAAGACTTGCACCAGGCCACTGAGCCACACGAAATTATTATTATTAATCTCTCTGAAGAATATGCAAAATCTGGAAGCTCTTCGTAACCAGTTTGAGCCCAGGTTTCAAAATGAAGAAATACTGTATATTGTCCAGAATGAAACTTTCACTCTGCAGCGGAGTGTGCGCTGATATGAAACATCCTGGCAGATTAATATTGCGTGCCGGAACCGGGACTCGAACCTGGGACCTTTGCCCTTCAAGGGCAAGCGCACTACCGACTGTGCTATCCCGACCCGACTCACGATGCCGCCTCACAACTTTACGTCCGCCAGTACCTCGCCTCCTACTTTCCAAACTTCACAGAAGCTCTCCTGCGTACCATGCAAGACAAGCACTCCTGGAAGAAAGGATATGGTGGAGACATGGCTTAGCCACAGCCTAAGGGCACACTCCGCTGCAGAGTGAAAGTTTCATTCTGCAAACATCCCTTAGGCTGTGGCTAAGTCATGTCTCCACCATATCCTTTCTTCCAGGAGTGCTAGTCTTGCATGGTTCGCAGGAGAGCTTCTGTGAAGTTTGGAAAGTAGGAGGCGAGGTACTGGCGGAAGTAAAGTTGTGAGGCGGCATCGTGAGTCGAGTCGGGATAGCACAGTCGGTAGTGCGCTTGCCCGCGAAAGGCAAAAGTGCCAGGTTCGAGTCCCGGTTACGCCACACAATTTTAATCTGCCATGAAGTTTCAGTGAATATACAGTTTTGAAATTATATAATTCTTCTTATTAAAATGTCGGTGTACGACGTCACTAACACTGTGGGCTCTGCAGATAATAAGTTCCATTTTTCTCAATGTATCGACGACAGTAACTTTGTGTTGTCTTACCCACTAAATAATGTCTTCTTTTGAGAGGACAGGGTTGGGACTTTATTCTTTAAAACTGAGTGGTATGGAACATTGACGATAACAATTACTAATTGATTTTCTACACTGGATAGGAACAGGATTTCTAACGAATTTATAAATGTTTCTCGATTTATTTCTTCATGGCACTGAGACGTTTTCCTAGAACTGGAGATAAAACCACGGTAGGTACCTGAGTGTAAAAGAATTATTTTTTTCACCTTTGCTAGTGGGGACTGCTATACATAGCTATACAGTCTCTTCTCTTTTGTCGTCACTCCAAACTTCTATAACAGTACCATTTGCACAAGCCAATGTTTCATCGACCCACACAGTCTCCTCGAAATTCATTTCTTTCACTTCATCTGAATCGCTATGCTGCTCTCTTTCTGTTGTAACAATATTTTACAGCCTGAAACGCTTATGTGTTTAAAACCGATATTTTGCAGAATTAGTCGCAATGACTATCTGTTGTCTTCAAAAAATTCGGCCTAGCACAATGACGTACGAAGCCAATATAATGTGGGCGATTTTTGTTGTGATAGTAGCTGTATATATGTCATCAAAGTCTTTCGTCGTGACATTCTTCAGTAAAATTTCGGTATACAAGTCGCATCAAAATCTTCAATTGTTTGTAATTTTTATGGGACCAAACTACGTTGGTCATCAGTCCCTAGAATTGCGAACTACTTAAACTAAGTTAAACCAACTAACGACAACGCACACATCCATGCCCGAGGGAGGATTCGAACATCCGACGCGGTCGGCCGCACGATCTGCAACGTGGCTCTCCACACCGCTCGGCTATTCCCGCGCTGCACAAGCCGCATCACGTCACAAAAAATTCCAAAGCTTTCGAGGGCAAACTCCGCTATCGTCATCAGGAGTAAAAGTACTGATGGCCGATGCTGGCACGGTGTCTTGCTTATAAAGCTGCAAAGCTGCGTCCATAACCTAATGGAGGGCAGAGGAGTGCATGTGCTGGAGACAAAGAGGACAGTTTGCCCGTCGCGGTACCGAGTGGTTTCACGTGGCGCTAATCGCTCCTGTGTGACAGGATCTAATTTTCTTCTCTAGCCTGTGAAGGCAAGAGGGTCTTTCAGCAGTTCTTTCGTGTATTTCTTTACCGATACGCATTACAGTGTCTCCAACAAGCTTACTCGCGTCAGGATTCGCGCAACTACTCTAGAAACCGGTAAGAGGTCATCCGTTTTCCGCCTCCCTCCCAAAATATTACCCCACATTGATAGGAGTTGTGGCGATCGTTCTTTAAACGTAAATCCTTGCGTGCTTTGCCTACCTGATGTACTTACATACCGAATATTGCGTGTGTGTTCTTTCACCAAAGACAGTGACGAAACCAAAAACAAAACACACGCACTAAAGTAGTAACGAAATATACATTACCTTCTTACAAAGCATTAGTTAAGCAATAAAAGTTTACTGACCAGCTGTTGCGATTCCGTGTCAGTAGCGGACAGTCAGGGCGTAATGTTGATCAGTCTGATTGGAAGAATGCAGCTCCAACGCGTGAACTTGACAACTAAAAAGTAAATTTTATCAGTATATACTGTGTTGAACGACGGAATATATCCAACAGCGAATAGTCTGTATATACTGTGAATACAGACAAATGGAAAAATCTTTGAATTCAAGTTGTGTATCTCTAAACCACAGAGCAGAGGAAGGCAACTTCAGGCAGAAGAGCAAACCCGTCCATCCGTGTGACGTCTAGCGAGAGCTGTGTACCCAATATTGCCTAGAAACACGGGGGCTGTGAGTACGGAGCTGGAGGGCTCAGTCAGCAATAGCGCTTTCAAGACAAGAACATGGCGAGTAACAGCAACACGAAGGAATCAGTTTCCCCCCACCCTTTTTTTTTTTTTTTTTTTTTTTTTTTTTTTTTTTTTTTTTTTTTAATAAACAGTCAATGCGGTGAAGGTGCAAACTGTTTGCCGCGGTGGAGTAGCCGAGCGGTATAATCGTTAGTGGTGTGGTGGTCTAACGGTTCAGTCTGCTGGCGGTAGGAAGTGTGCTGTCCGCTGCGCCTGCTCGCTTCCGCGTGGGTAAGTCTTCGCGCTTGCTGCAGCTTGGTGCTGTAATTGTATAAGTTTTTGAGGAATTATGAGTAGATGTCAGTGATGGCACAACCTACAAGGAAAGATACGTTGAAATTAACGTTTGATAACCGATACGCGCGACCGAGGTCTTTCGAAATCGAGAACTGGCTGGAACAAGATGTGAAGTTATCAGCAAACGATCTTATTGGTATCCATATTTCGATCGTAACCTGTGTAGTTTTCGTGAAATTGAGTAGTGCCGAGCTATGTGACAAAGTTGTTGAGTCTTGTGGAGGCAAGTTAAAATTTAAATATTCTGATGGGAGTGTTGGAGATGTTACCGTTTCCCATGCAGGATTTGGCATTCGGACTATCCGAATATTTGAGCTTCCGTTTGAAATAACTGAAGAACAGATAAATGCAGTAATATCACCGTTCGGGACAGTGCTTTCTAACGTTGCAGAGAGGTGGTCGAGCGCCCACAAGTTTCCTGTTCTCAATGGTGTACGCCAGCTTAAAGTTGAGTTACGACAGCATATCCCGTCATACATTAATGTGTGTGGGTACAGAGGTATTGTCATCTATGACGACCAACCGCGTACTTGTTCTTTATGTAACAAGCCAGGACATGTCTGCATTAACTGTATACAGAGGCGCGTGGCTCAACTGCCGGCAGGCGAGCCCGCCAGACCCCAGACTGTGACGTCACTGCCCGTCACTTACGCGGCCGCAGCTCGCGCGCAGCCGTCTGCCTATCCGAGCCCGGAAATGACTGCAGCTACCGCCGATGCTGAGACTGACATATCTATGGATGTAAGTACTATTGTGCCGGAAGACGTACCTGAGCCCCATCCACCTACGGCAGTTGCTGCAACTCTGCCGACGCAGGTGACTGAAATTTCTATGGATATACGTGCTATCGTACCTAAAGATTCCTCTGCGCCCCTACCACCTCCGATAGCTATTGCCGCTCTGCCGACACAGGTGAGTGCAACCGAAACGGTGGCAAACCCCCCGGCAACTGAGGAAGAAGAACCTGTGAATGAAGCATCGTAAATGAAGAACGCCCGTCAAAGAGGAATTCCCCCAGACGGACTAGGAAACGGAGGTTGGCACGCCAAGATGCAAACGAGACCGCCCCCCCCCCCCCTTTGCGTCAGAAGGCGAAGGAAATAGGAAGCAGCCTCGGCCAGAAGGACGCCACCTAAATTAAAGAGGCTCCGGCTAAGGAACAAAACCACAACTTTACGTCCGCCAGTACCTCGCCTCCTACTTTCCAAACTTCACAGAAGCTCTCCTGCGAACCATGCAAGACTAGCACTCCTGGAATAAAGGACATGGTGGAGACATGGCATAGCCACAGCCTAAGGGCACACTCCGCTGCACAGTGAAAGTTTCATTCTGCAAACATCCCTTAGGCTGTGGCTAAGCCATGTCTCCACCATATCCTTTATTCCAGGAGTGCTAGTCTTGCATGGTTCGCAGGAGAGCTTTTGTGAACTTTGGAAAGTAGGAGGCGAGGTACTGGCGGAAGTAAAGTTGTGAGGCGGCATCGTGAGTCGTGTCGGGATAGCACAGTCGGTAGTGCGCTTGCCCTCGAAATGCAAAGGTCCCAGGTTCGAGTACCGGTTCCGGCGCGCAATTTTAATCTCCCAGGAAGTTTCACTGTATATTGTATTTTACCTCTTTGCAATACCGTTTTAGTGGATGTTAACAATTTTCCTAACAGGTTTGAAATAGAACTGTTACATTTAAAATGTGACGATTTATTGAAGGAAAAATATAAACATCATGAAGGCTTAGCAGATTTTTATAAGAATGTTCCTCTAAACAGAAATTCGAGATTGTATTTCCTTGCTTCACGGATTTTATGTATGGTAGGTTCGACGTACATCTACATCTACATGGGATACTCTGCAAATCACATTTTAATTGCCTGGCAGAGGGTTCATCGATCCACCTTAATACTGTTTATCTCACATTCCATTCTCGAATAGCGCGCGGGAAGAAAGAACACCCGAATCTCTCCTTTCGAGCTTTGATTTCTCGTACTTTATGCTGATGATCATTTCTACGTATGTACGTGGGAGTCAACAATATATTTTCGCATTCGGAGGAGAATGTTGCGCGATTGGAGTTCCACGCCGCAGCGATAAGCGCCATTGTAATGATTCCCATCCCAGATCCTGTATCATTTCCGTAACATTGTCTTCCCTGTATCGTGACAATACAAAACTAGCTGCCCTTCTTTGAACTCTTTCGATGTCCTCCGTCAAACTCACCTGATAAGGATCCCACATAGGGCAGCAAAACTCCAAAAAAGGACGGACGTATGTGTGTGAACAATTCTTTTCTATTATGAAATTAGTAAGGTCCCAATACCGAAACAACTTACAAATCAGAACGTAACATGCAGTGTTCGGTTAAAAATATCTCAAACATTGCATCCTATCACTGAAAAATTAAGCAAAGAAAAACGAAATGCAGAATTTCAGAAAACTGTGCAGCTTTTCTCTAAATTGTAGAGAAAGTTGTATTATGTACCATTCCCTTTGCTTTATAGCAGTGCTATATTATAATGATCTCATGATACAGAAACGATGTAATTTTCTGTAATCTGAGTCTATTATGTAATTAAAATAGTATGTTTTAAAACTCACTGTATTCTTCACACCAGACCTGTTTCCTGTCTTTCGTAAATTGCTGCACTCCACACGCTGCGTTCTACTTCTCCACGGTAGCACGACAGGGCGCGTCAACTAAAGCACCAGGTATACCGAGCTGAACAATCCGCCATTTTGAATCCCAATCTGACGACCAGTTGTATGCTTTGCCTGGTGCAGCGAAGTGAATCAGCCAACAGTTTGTATTTTTATTGTTTCAAAGTGTGAAATGATTGGTTGTGCATTTCCAAATTGCTCAAATAATATCAGACATGGTCGCTAGAAGTTTTATCAGTTTTCTTGAAACACAGATCGGCGTAAAAGGTGGCTTGTAAATTCCAGACGCCAAGTATGGATGCCAAAATAGAGTAACTACCTGTGTAACGTTAAGAATTATACCTTCTTTTATTTCTATTAAAATAGTTATGCTGGCAGAGAGGTAGTAAAGAAAATATAGGCCTATAAATCTAAGCAATGGTTTATTTTAATTTTGATAGACTGTTAATATATCACAACACACAGTGTGTTTAAAGTTGCTTTCCTTGATATTATTTAGACAAATTAGGTAGTTATTCTAATGTCTATTAATTGTATTTTTAAGTGATGCATGAGTGCAGCTGGCTTTACCCAGTTATTGGTTTTTGAATTATATTATTCCACATTAGTTTATTGTTTAAATTAAATGTTACTCTCAACACTAGAGTGTGTAGGCCTAAGCCAAGTTGAGAGCAGGGTGTCTGAAAATGAAAAATAATAAATTGAACTTCGCAAAGAATTGGAACAGGAGAGACGTAAAATCTTCTCTGAAATACGGTGTGTGTTTAAAATATGGGAGACATTAGAGGGGGCAATACGGAAAGTGCAGTAACACAATTTAAAATTATTTTGTAACTGTTTTCGTATGCAACTCTTGGTTACCGTAAACGTATGTGGATGTGCTACTTATAAACTAGAAAATACGATAATCGTAACGTATTTTAACTATAATCCGTACATATGTAGAACGGCAACATTTGCTTTAATGTGGAGTGTAAGTGAATGTATCATATCTCTAAATATCCCTATGATCACTAACTTTACGTTGCTTGCCTCTTACTGTCAAATGTAAGCCAATAAATTTACTATGCTGTAATATTTCTGCGCTAGGAAAGTATATTTAATGGCCTTAAGGGCATATTATAAAGCACAAGTGTGCCGTAGTCATTAAAAGCTCACCTTCATTGTGAGATTGAAAATGGCGGATTGTTCTGCTATACTACTATACACTCCTTCCTTGTGAGCCGACAGAGCGGCCTATGATGACGTCACACCGCCGCTGCCTGTCCTCCCCTAACATAGACTCTTGATTCTTCGTAGATTTAGTGAAAAAATGGCACTTACACTGAAAAATTTTCAATTCTTATGGGTTTCACGATGAATTTGAACACTTACTATATGCTTCATTCACAAGGCGTGCGCGGTGACCTTTCACCTGAAAAATGGGTCCGTCAGCTAAAAAGATTTCCCAAGCCTTGCGTTTGGATAACACCACAGTCTGACATATACAGTCCCGACACTCACTGTTGTGAAAGTTGTTACCAACTGACGGTTGTAACGACACTAGCGCTCCTAGTGGTGGGCAAGCCGCCGTAGGAGTGATGTTTGTTTATAATTATTTGTGTGTGTAATTAACGAAATAGTTGGTATAGTTTTTGCGTTACAAGCATTAGTAAAATATTAAGAGATCTACATAACACAGACATTGATGTAAAAACAGCCGAATTTAACTGATTCAGAGGTGTAATGAACAACTTCGTCATTAACGAATACTTACGAATACGTGTTGTTCTGTAGCTTATTCCGCTGAAAGTAAGTGAAATACAAACATAAGTTTCTATTATGCTGTGTTCTTACTATGATAAGAGTTTTTTGACGCGTATCAAATCGGTGTTTAATGATTCGAACATTTTTAGGCTTCACTCGTCTTTTTGATACATGCGTATTCGTTTGAGTGTCATTACTTCAGCTTAAGAAGACAATTTCTTGAAGATTCTTGCCATTCGTGGTTCAGTTGTAGCAACAACTGTGGAATTGGGTTCTTCTTTATTGAAAGCAGTTTGATTGTTTTTTCCGTTTTCTTGCCAGGTCTGTGACGTTTTTCCATGAGGTACGGCTGTGGTGGCTGCTTTGGTACGTTAGATACAGTAGTTATTGCATTCTATATGCGTTTCCTACGTTTCACTCTCATCGATTTTACTGGAATTGTAGTGAAGAATCCATAAAGTTCCTGAGTAGAAAAGCGACGACTTTTTGCCAAAGGCAGGTCTTCCGGTGTTTCTTAGCCATTTCCTATTTTAATAGAAAATGATATTATTCACCAAAAGCCTGTAGGTTACAAGATAATTGCAAATAAACTGTCCTGCAATGTATCGTTTCGTACGTCATCAGGGATCGCAGTAAACCTAATGAAGACAAAGGTGAAGCTAATTTTAAATTACTACCTATTTTTATGGCATTACATACGTTCCCTAGACTGAAAAGTCTATATAAAAATCAATATAAACGATACTATTCGCACTTATCCAATATCGCATTCAGAAACGTAACTTGCCGGCCGCTTGGAGCGCTACTGTCGTGGCGTATAACAAAAATCTGCGGGAGTGTCATGACTGTATATTTTAGACTGTGATAACACCATCACAGTCGTACACGAGAATCACCAACACTTCCACTGTGACGCACTTTTGACTTACGCGGGAATCCAAATGACGCCATTCGTTGGATTGGTGTTTCAGTTTTGGCTCGTACCACGTAGTCCGTGTCTCATCTGGTGTTGCGATAAGGTGTAAGAAAGCCTCTCCTTGGTGCTCATAGCGCTCCAAATGCGTCTGAGTAACGTCGTAACGCATCCATTTCTGCATTTCCGTCAATTCATGCGGAACCCATCGTGATGCATTTTTCCGCATGCCCAGGCACATACAATCTTGACCCAACTCCGTTGTTTCTGTTTCGAAAATATAGTGACACCGTTACGTTAGACCGCTCGTTCACAGGTGACTGTTTCCCTCGATTGTGTGCTGGCCGGTGAAGTTGGGTCGAGCGAGTCCATTTGTTCGGAAGTAAGGTATGTCAGGAACGTGTGCTACCAGCGACTATAGTACATTCCATTGCTTAGTGTCTCTACAGCAGTATTGCCGCTATTTAGGTTCCAATCCTCGTATTTTCTCATGTATTACAAAATATTCATCACATTAATAATTATCTTGTACTACAACTTTTTTCAAGTAGTCATTTCTTTCCTCGGGATTTAATCGATCTCTATACTAAGTTTAATCTACATTGGATCAGCAGTTTAGTTGTGAAAAGGTAACAAATAAAATGACTTTAATATTTACATGTTACTTAGGATTACCTTTACACGAGGAGACGTTTCCTACTGAAAACTGGTAGGCACAATTTCCCGCTACAGAAATATTAAAAAGGTGGAAGTGATCAATACCTATTTCTCTTTAGAGTATTGCAGCTGGTGGGAGCGGCTGTCTAGTGCCAACTACACTGTTTTAATTAATTTAAATTTCTGCTTTTCTGATTAAAATATTTATCATATCTTCCTTATGTAAGGAAAGGAAAATATTGCCAGCTTCAATAACATTTCGAATTTCTATTCTGGGGTCATTTTAATCTGAGAATATTCGGTAACCTGCACTTAGTGGGGCGTATTCTCGTGGTGGTTTTGTCTGCAAACAAATAACAGATAAGACTATCAAAAAGTACTGGGAATGCTATAATGAAACATCGTCCATGAAAACTTATTGCAGTGCTTAATATGTTTGCTCATCTCGTGCTATATTTTGAGAAACCCTTGGACGGATAAAGCGATACCGGTTTGCTGAGTAATTTTTCGCTTCCTTTATAGTTCCAGGAACAGGAAAATTAAGACGACTGAAAAAGGAAGAAGTAAAACGAAATCGAAATACAGTAGATACTGCGAATAGTGCTTAATCGACGAAATATCCCGCCAACAATGTCTGATTTGTTATCGTTACGCCTTACATTAAGGAGGAACTTAAAAATAGAGCTACACTAACATGAAGCGGCGTCGAGGGCACGCGAGGCATTTCATCACGTGGTTCACGTTTTCGGCACACCATCAGAGGTACACCACAGCCAGCCACCAGTGTCACCTTTAGATCTCTACCGACACAGCGCAAACACAAATATTTGACCTTCTGCGCTAGTCAAAACATTCCTGTGTAATATTTCCAGAAGCGAGCAAACAGTTGCTTTTGCCTAGCGCGGTTGGGGGTTGTGTTTACCGGCTTCACAAAAGCTGCCGTATGAAACGATGAATTTTGGTTACGTCGTTAGGCCTTCAGTGAGAATGTGGGCGGCATGGTTTTTTACGTATCTGTGAAAATAGTGCCAAAGATATCTGAGATTTGTTACGATTAATATCAATTACACATTAAAAATTAGCTGCTGCAAGGATGGCAGATCAACACCTGAGAACGGCTCGGCGGATGTAACAAGGTTTTTACTTTTTTTTTATTTATTTTTTATTATGTTTTTATCTAGGCCAAGGATTGAACGAAAGAAAATTTTGGAAAAGTTGCGAGGAACATGATAAATTGTGTTTTAGTTTTATGATCGTAATTCCTGAAAAGGTTTCACGAAAAATTCAATTCGGAACAATTACAAATAATAGCGGGAAAATTTCGACCACCTGTGAAAGTCAAATGCAATTATGTTCGAGGAGGGGAATGTTGTACAGATCACCATTCATGGGGAAATTTTATTATCCGTATGACACCGGATGTTGCATGGTGGAGGTTACCTTACAACCGAGTTCGATACCATTTAATCAGTCATCTTGTAAGTTGACACTTGTATGAATATTTTCAAGAAGAAAATTTTTGTCCTCTACGATAGGCACCGTATGATCCTTGGTAGAACATACACTGGAATAGACGTGGACATTGTGTGACCAACCTTCGTGAAAGTGAGCAGAAATTTGCAATTTCCCTTTTCTAGGAGGTAGGAGGAGGAAAGGAAAATCGATAGAGAGAGGGTGGAGAGGTCATGAAAGGGGGAGGGGAACGGAAAAGAAAGGTAACGGAGGGAAGAGGATTTATAGTAAAGAAACGCCCAATAACCATTTTTTCAATTTTAATTCTTACAATGCTACCAATTTTGCCATTCAAATCATGACATCTGCAGCTCCTACATAGTTACAAAACAATCAGATAGAAACATATACGCAGCAACGTCTTTGTGACAACATAACATATATATCAAACACATAAGTATTGTATGTGAGTAAAATAGGATCAGTAACAAATGAAGGTAAACCATTCATATAAACCAACTGTTGTGTGCTATAGTGTCATTACTTATAACCCATTGTGTCGCTACTTACAACGATGGACTAATAGAATATTGAAATAAATAAACTCTCAAACGGACAGAAAAGAGTATAATTATACACCATTCATTGCATTAAAAGCATTATTATGTAATTGTGAAAAAAAATACAATCCGATATATTACACTGTAATAAATTCATGGTTATACTGAAATTACTTTGTTTAAATTCACACAAATTCTAGAAAAGATTCGGTTCGATGAATTACTTCTCCACAAGATGACTGACTGACAGACTACACACAGCAGAAACCACTGGACCTTATAGAATAAACAAACTTCATAAGTAATTTTCGTAAATAAATACGACTGTGCGAAGTCGAGTCGAGTCGCTAGTGTCTTGAAAAGTAATCGATTCTCTCTTTCGCATGTAATGCATTGGTGTCTGTAAATAATGACAAAATACTATATGAAAAATAGCTCGTGAAAAATTAAACAAAACACTGACAAAGTATTAGTACATGGAAAAGAACCGTAGTTGTTCTGTAAGTAATGGGATTCTTAATTATTTTATATTCTGAGATTACTCAATACGTAGCTGGTATTGAGTTAAGAGTTATCTAAATAGCTACCACACACACACACACACACACACACACACACACACACACACACGCGCGCGCGCGCACACGCAGCACAATTCACAGCCTACATCTTGTCGAAGCCCATCATACGTTTTCAGTAAAAACATATCACGTGTTACCAGTTTTTATAACATAACGTTGTCATCGTAGAGTAGTAGATTTCTAACATCGCTTGGTTTGTTTATCGCCGACTGAATTATAGTTACTGATACATAGTTGTACTATAATGAAGTGGTGCTTCAGTGCTATTAATGATGTTCAATTCGTTTTTTTTATTATTATTTTTTTTATTTTTTTTATTTTGGCGAAGACTCTTTGTCTACTTACTTCTTACCTTCTGCTTTCAGTTAAATACAAAGTAAGGTTAAACTTACATCTACGGTACGACTAAGTTAAACTATGAAAATTAATTGTATTTAGTTGGTGACAGATATGAATTCTTCGTTCCTTTAAAAAAAAGATTGTTCTGGGAAAATAGATATTTTATTTCCCCTCTCTCGCTATTTTTTACGATAAATGAGTATTCCAGCCACGGCGGGGCGCATTTAGGTGCTATGCTACGATGCGCGAGGTCGTTCCACGTCGAGGGTTCGAATCCCCCCTCGGGTATGGATGTTTGTGCTGTCTTTAGTATAAGTTAGTTCCTAAGTAGTTTTTAAGTTTAGGGACTGAACTCGCAGTTAAGTTCCATAAGCTAAACAAACATTTTGTTTGAGTTTTCCAAACAGGTGATGAAATATTTAAAAACGATGATTTTACATTATGTCACAAAACCCGTGATCTTAATTTCATTACAAAATGTATCTAGCCTTACGGAAGTGGCCGTCTTCTCTAAGGAGCCTTGCTGCGGAGTGCACGCTGGAAGAGAAACAACGCCTTCACCGCCGGCAGGGAGCCCTGTGGCCGGGCCTTAGTGATGCGCATTTAGACGCTCTTCAGCTGAGAAGCCGTTGTTTTAAATCTATGCAGTGGCTTAGAGCTCGTGTTGCGCGGGTTGCATCTTGCCAGGGGTAGAACCATTACTCCAGGTAACGTTCCTTACGTGATCTGAGGAATTATCAAGCAACGTTACAGGCGTCACGTCATTTACACTTATTCCTCAATTTATACAGGCGGTGGCGCACGACTCGTACGACTGGATTTAAATGTTAATGAACTTATCATCTTGGTGTTGAAGCTCCTTTTTGGTCTGTATTTGCTTTATAAATAATTAGTTGTTTCTCTTTAAGGATCTGCCTTGAGCAAAACCTTGTTTTTTGTTTTATATAAGCCCATACATGTTTCACTACAGCTGTAACATCTTAAGTGGGTCATTTTCAATGCTTGAAAATTGAAGGACAGAAATATTTGTATTTTTTACAGATTCAAGAATTTCATATATGTAAAATGAGGTCTATGCAGGGTGTTACAAAAAGGTACGGCCAAACTTTCAGGAAACATTCCTCACACACAAAGAGAGAAAATATGTTATGTGGACATGTGTCCGGAAACGATTAATTTCCATGTTAGAGTTCATTTTAGTATTTCTCTTTAAATGTAAATTGAAATAATTCGTGCAGACAATTGTAAAAATACCAAATTGTTTCGTTAGTATGTACTGTACTTCCTCGATTCACGACATTAACACAGATTTTCTGTGAACGTTTGGGCAGGAATTGTTGTTGATGTCTTGATTGGGCCTCATGTTCTTCCACCTACGCTCACTGGAGCACGTTATCATGATTTGATACGGGACACTCTACCTGTGTTGCTAGAACATGTGCCTTTACAAGTACGACACAACATGTGGTTCATTCAGGATGGAGCTCCTGCAGATTTCATACGCTTCTCAACAACAGATTCGGTGACCTCAACCCTCTTGACCTTCATTTATGGGGGCATTTGAAAGCTCTTGACTACGCAACCTCGGTACCAAATATACTCTTCGTGCTCGTATTGTGGAAGGCTGTGAGACAATACGCCATTCTCCAGGGCAGCATCAGCGCATCAGGGATTCCATGCGATGAAGGGTGGATGCAAACGGAGGAAATTTTGAACATTTCCTGTAACAAAGTGTTTGAGGTCCCGATGGTACGTTCTGTTGCTGTGTGTTTCCATTCCATGATTAGTGTGATTTGAAGAGAAGTAATAAAATGAGCTTTATCATGGAAATTAAGCGTTTCCGGACACATGTCCACATAACATATTTTCTTTCTTTGTGTGTGAGTAATGTTTCCTGAAAGTTACCCTGTATACATATATGGAATTATTGTATATACTTATAATTAATATTATGGACCTGTAATAACCTGTAAAAACTAAAACTATTTCAGTAGTTCAATTTTATAAAGATGAAAATAACAGTCTACTTCGCAAAATTTGATAGTTTATTATTATAGGTAACCGGTTTCGGTCAGAGATTTGATCATCTTCATACATCTCGCTGTAGAACATCTACATCTACAGCGAGAGATCTGAAGGTCATCTAATCTCAGACCGAAACCGGTTACCTGTAGTAATAAACTATCAAATTTTGCGAAGTAAACTTTTATTTTCATCCTTTAAAAAAATATAAGTTCGCTGTTTTTACAAATAAGGAAACCATATTTTCCAAACTGATTAGTTTAATTTTAAACCAAGAAAATGGACGCACAGAAGGTGCTACATGTATGGGCATATAAAAAACAAATACCACTCTTTTGTTCAAGGTAAATTCTTATACAGAAGGAACTAAATATTAATGAACTTGTCACATTTATGTGGTACTTCTTAAATTACCTTCACTCTTGTTGATTTACTTCCGTCACAAACGACGTGTTGATACCTACTCGCAAGGAGCTCCCGAATACAGTCTATACACTGGTCTGGTATTCGTCCCACTCGTACACTGATAACTAATTGGTTGTACGACAAGTGTTCAAATGAAAAGACACGAAGCGTCTTAACAACCAAAACGATTGAAATTTTGCACATGCAACTTTGGAATAACCTAGTGCGACATCTAGGGACACGAATGTAGAATCTGGCCTGGTTGTAAAAAATAGATAAAAAATAAATAAAGCCTGTGCCCTTAACAGGCAAGGTGATGTTCGCCGTCTTTTTCGAAGGCCGAGGTGCGGTATTGAATTCCTCGAGTACGAAAAAATAACTAACAGTGACGTGTACAGAGAGACACTGCGTAGAAGTCCGTCAATAGCAAAGTGGCTGGGCTGTTCACGGAGGCAGTGATTCTGTTCCTTGATGACGCGTGTCCACACGTCTCCAGGGCTACAAAAAGCGAACTGGTCAAGTGGAAGCAGCTTGAACATCCGCCCTACAGCCCGGACGCTACTAACAGGGCACAGTAGGGGTCTGAATCTTGTCACAGCAGGTGTTCCAGGAGTAGGGAATTATTCGACTCGTTAAACAGTGGTATAGTTGTGCTCAGGACTCTGGTGAATACTTCAATTATACCCACAGTGTCGTTTCGTACCTTTTCATTTGTTCAACCCTCGTATCAAATACAAGAAGAATGTCATCAAATTAGGCGATACGTAGCTACTGGGGGATCACAGGGAACTGATTTTGTTATAATTCTTTTTGCGGGATTTTTTTGATCCCTTTTATGTGTCATAATGAATGAGCATAAAAATGTTTAATAATTCGACAAAAACCTGACATCCCGCTGTCTGCTATTATACGCCACTTCTGATGATCCCTCTAGAAAGCGAAATTAAGCCCTTTCTTCCAATAACGGATGCCCTTATTTGCGCCAACTACCAACAGTAAATTACTGCTACAAGTGAACTAAGTAGTTTAGGTACTCTCTCTAGTATCTCATAATTTCACTATTTAGCATTTGTAGCTGATTTTCTATTCCATGATAAATATCTGTTACTTAAGCGCTATTTTAGTTTTCGAAAACAGGTAACAGGAAGTTTAGGTGTAACTCTAATGCGAAAAACCTAGTTTCCTGTACCTCACAAAGAAGATGAGGATACCTAACGGGCGCAAAGCATTTCGAAAATAATACAAATCTCTTAGTAAACAAATGCTGATTGCTTAATGTCTCACAAAACCCTGCAGGATTGCTGTATTTAAAATAAAATCATGAACGATTATCCAATGAATATATTTGATGTGAGAACGTCTACTTGATGTAATTTCAGTGATCTACAAATAAATTATAATTACATTATGCGGCATTATGCAGTATGCACAGAGGTGCATTTCAAACCGGCACATTTATTAGCCTTTCGTCAGGCCGCTAAAAACCGTGCTGTTGTGCGCCCAAAACATCCTATCCTATCCTATTTATTAGCATAAAATATACGATTAAACATAAAAGAACATGATTTAATTGAGCATCAGTATTTACGGGAAAATTGTACTTTTTAGAAAATGTCAGCCTTTCGTATGAATTCCGCAATTAAGTTTAACTTTATTGCACTTAAAGTTTTTATGTCTTTTATATTCGTCGTATAGCGTATTACACAATTGTATAATGTCCTATGTACTCCACGGGAGACCATGCCACGAAATTTATTCGTAACCCACACACTTGCGTGTATTCTGCTCCACTTTTTGTGTGAGACCGGTGCGAGAATGGCTATGAATGTTAATTTTATGGGTCGCAGGAGAGAGGGAACTCGTGTGTTACTACAGAGATAGCACTTTTTTTAAAATCCGATTACAAACCAGGGTTTTTAGTTCATTTAGATGGATGGGCACGCTTGGTGGCGTTCCGAAATTAAAAGAACCTTTGGGAGCAGGAGACATTCTCGTATGTTTTGAACGCTTCAACTGTCATCTTGCACTTATGAATGTATCATTAAAGTAAGGCTTTTGATAGAAGATGATTATTATTAATAATTAATCGTACATCAACAGAAGAACATCACGACCTACTAACAGTGAGTTGTTTTACTTTATGTCACTGAAGGGAATTAAAAGAAAATGTAGTCCTGTAATTTTCATATGTCTGCCATGACGTTGGATAAAGAGATAAAACTAATTTACATCGGAACATAAAAATTTACGATTCGACGTAAAGAACGTATTTTAATTGAAGCCCAGTATTTATATGATTAAATAAGACCACGGCGAGCATGTATTGTACACATAATCAAGACTGCATTTCAAAATACATGCTCTTAGATGATATACATTGAGCAAAAATATTCGTATATCTGTTACTGAACATCAATATGTCTGTGATCAGCCTTAGCCTTTATGAAGGCTTCATCTCTTCTGGGGTCACTTTCACTGTCCAATGTCTCTAGAGGGATGGCAAGCTATTTTTCCTCAAAATCTGAGACAAGACGCTAATGATTCCTTCATCTAGGTAGTTGATGTTGTAACTTTCCCAAAGGTGTTACATTTTCAGGCGTGGAATTTGTGAAGTCGCTTAATTATGAGTACAGAAATAAGTCAAATATGATGAATTGTTCAAACATTGCACGGCCGTTTAGACAAAGTGAATTTACTAGCTGAAGTGCTAACACTACATACGAGATTAAGAGTCAGTCGCAATATTCAACGAGCCATGATGGTCACTGCATGTCGTCTTCTGGTCTTACTTTGGTTGCAGACACTGCTTTACGCTTTCCCTTTATTGTCAAATCAGTCTAGTTGGACACTTTTATTGTATCACTGCTGCTATCACGGTTCTCGCAGGATTTTGTACTACTAGATCCGCGTCTCGTAGTAGCTAGTGATCAGTTCTACATTCGACAGGCGTCAGCATACATTTGAGTTTGCACTGTGTATGGAACTGAATAATGACCATACTATCCTCCAGAGTTAGTTGAAGTGTAGAACATTGAAGGCATCTCAACTATGTATAATAAATTTTGAGTTGGGAGTAAAAACTGTGTGAAATTGTGACCTTGCTGCAAAATGAATCCTTTGGCTAGTTTTTCTAAGGATGAAATATGAATTCTAGACAAGCACTGTGATATCTCTGTGTTTTCGTCTATTAACGTGATAGGATCCGTCAATTATCTATATTACACAAAGTTCAGACCGTCGTGTCTGTCATTAATGTGTTTGATCTCCCTAATCTCAGAAACTAATTTACTTGGATAGGGTATAAGGATGTATTGATTTAGTTAGATCTACTGAGTGCTTGCCGAAACTACCTTCCCTTTTTCGGTAAGTCCTACTTATGTATGCCTTCTTGTCTGGGGAAAACCGGGCTTTTCAATAGTTGCAGGAGCAATGGTCTAGATGACTGACTGATCTGGGCTTATAACATCAACTAAAGTGGTTTTACGATACAGTTACTACTAATACAAGGAAAAAATACCGTCGTCCTACAGATGTCATCTTTGGATAAATATTACGGAGGAAAATAGTCTCTCATTCGGAACTCCGAGAGGGAACTACTCAGGAAAATGTTGTCAACAGAATAAACCTAACTGTTGTTGTACGGATCGGAGAGTGGAATGCTGACTCTCTTAATTGCGTTAGAATATTTGAACGGGAAACCGATATGTCGATGTTAGATGCAGTGGAAATTTGTAAAGTTCGGTGGCAGAATGAATATGACGTCTGGTTAGGTGAGTAATGGGTAAAATATACTAAAAGAAATTGTGGGTAATACAGGGATAGGTCTCATAACGGATTAGAGAAAAGGCATTCTGGTAAGCTATCATAACTGCACAGGTACGAAGCAAACGCCCACCGTAGATTATATGCGAAGTAACTCTGCTACTAATGAAGAAATTGAAAATAATTCAAAGAGTTAAGCGAAAGGTAACATTAATTGTGATGGGGGATTGTAATTCAGTTCTATGAAAAGCTAGTGAAGGAAAAATGGTAGTAGAATGTGGACTTGGGAAAGGCAATGAAACAGGAAACCAACCGGTACAATTTTTCATCATCACAAATACTTAGTTCAAGAATCATGAAAGGATGTTGTAGACTTGGATGAGACCAGGAGATGCTAAAAGATAATAAACTGATTTCTTTGTTTGATACTTGTCATGTAAGGACGACAAAATTTACTGCTACCGGTGTCAACGGCCACTCCTTTTAAATGCACTTGTGACAGTTACGCAACAGGGGCCTGAAGATGGTATGAATGAATATAGCAGCGAAACCGATCGCTTAAATAATTAAAAAATCTAAACACAGCTCCTGCTGCTTTATTCCAATTTACTGATTTTATAATGGTCGGAAATAAGTTTCGGAATGAGGATTTACGCTGTAGGAAATACTAAAGACCACAGTGGACCAAACAAGTAGAAAGAAAATTCAAAAACAATTTTTAGATTGTACAGGAGATAATGAATTTAAATAATGAAAGGAGGAAATGTACAAGGTGAGTCATAAATGAGGAAAAATATTTCGTGCAAATTGTTATACACTGAGCTACAAACATAAATTCGTTTTCCGCATGTTACTATGTCAATAAATGACAATGCAATTGAATGTTAAAAATGGAAATATGAAGTGGACGTTTGGGTGTTACTGTACGCCGACATTGGCCAAGGGGACAGATCGGCAACAGGGCACAAATGGGAGTTGTAGACGCTCGAAATACATAATACAGGCCAGCGAAAACGGTACGAGATAGATGTGAGCGCAATCATTGCTCGCAGTGTCACGCAGCCGTCGCTTGATACCGCATGGCCGTCCGCGGTGGCCGAGCAGTCTGCGGCGCGCCAGTCACGTTCTGCACGGCCACTACGATCGGGGGTTCGAATCCCCCCCTCGGGCATGGATATTTGTGCCGTTCTTGGTATTAGATAGTTCATAGTTTGTAAGTTTAGTGACTGATGACCCCGTAGTTAAGTCCCATGAGCTCTACAGACATTTGAACATTTGATACCGCATGCCTCGCCTTCTCGTGAGTGGATAGACCAACTACAACACTCGCATGTTGTGCTCTGTTGCCAATCTGTCCCGTTGGCCAAAGTCCTTGCACTGTAACGCATTCAATTGAATTGCCATTTAATGACATAGGAACGTGCGGAAAACGAATTTATGTTTGTAGCTGTGTGTGTAAGAATTTGCACGAAATATTTTTCCTCGTTTATGACTCACCATATATAACTAGTGAACAGACAGATAAAAATTGGTATTAACAAAGTGCAAAATGGCTAATCAAGAGTGACTAAAGGAAATACGAGAGTTTGCTTGAAAGTGTATAATTAGGGTAAATATACCAATAAGGAAAATTTTTTAAAAAGCATTTGGAGAGAGAAAAAGTCATCTGTAGAGATATTAAGAGCTCAGCTCAAAAACCAGTACTGAGCAAAGAAGAGACAGCTTGGAAAAATGTATAGAGAGGTTCTACAAGGGAAAATGAAGTGACTGTCTATACTGTAGGAAGGGAAGAGGAATTAGATGAAGATGAGGTAGGAGATATTATTATGATGTGAGAAGAATCTGAAAAAGCACTGGGAGGTCGAAACAATGCCTCTGGAGTAGACGACATTCCCTCAGAACTTTTAAGTCTCTGGGAGCGCCAGCCATGACGAAACTATCCCATCAAAAACATAAAATGTACAAAAATACAAGTCTCGCGACGAATTCCTTCTACCATAAAAAGCCGTGAGGTCTTAAGGGAAACCAAGTCGGTTATTTTAGTTAGTGTTCACGCAACCACCTATTCAACACCTTGTCATAATTTTTTATCTACTTAGTTATCTACCAATATCTGTAGTGACTATAACGAAATTGTACATCTTTATTTCTGTAATAAAAACAATGACTTGACAATTGCACCATAATATAATGACATAAGAATAAATATAATGATCTGGAAATTGCACATCGTCATAATGACATAGTAATAATTTATATTCTATTATGAAACCGACCATAATCACATGTGTACAGAAATTTTTTAAGTATTAGTATATCTTGCCATGGGAAATCAAGTCGATTATTTTAGTTAGTGTTCATAGAACCACTTATTTGTTATCTACCGCTTATTTGTTATCTACCACTTATTTGTTATTTACCAACATATATAGCGACTATATTAGTATAATATGTTTTTTGTTCTATAATACATATAATAATTCGCAATCTCGCCATAATATAATTACATAAGAATACATATAATGATTGGGCAATTGAACATCGAAATATAAAATAATTTATTTTGCATTATGTATCCAAACGTAATTACGCAGGAATAAAATACCTCAAATTTGCGTAAAGTATTTTAAATATTAGTTTACATTGCCATGTGATTGCTAAGTGATTGTATTTGTTATAGAAATTAATATGTATAATTTTGATATAGTCACTACAGATGTTGTTAGATAACTAATTAGATAAAAAATTATGACAAGGTGTGGAATACGTGGTTCCATGAACACTAACTAAAATAACCGACTTGATTTCCCAAAAGATCTCACGACTTTTTATGGTGGAAGGAATTCGTCGCGAGACTTGCATTTTTGTACATTTTATGTTTTTGATGGTATATCATTTCTTTTTGTAGTCCTTTTCTGTAAATTATTTTGTACATCAGCCACGGATTTTCTTAAAATCCATTCCCTGTCTCTTTGGTTTGATGTAACAGTATTTGGAAAAGTCCGGAAAGTCGATTACATTGTTCTATCCTTTTTATCATGTATAGTACTGCCACCTATGGTGGATCAGTATACAAATATCAACAAGTTAGTGTTGTACTTCGCATCAGTTTGTGAAGTTCATAATACACCGAAGTTGCGGATTAGTGAATTAGTGTTACACAAATATCATCAATTTTGTCTAGTATTCGACAGAATTTTACTTACGGCAGTGGTGGCGTAATATGCTGAAGTTGGCAGCGACTGACGAATGAGACACTTCGGATACTAGTCACGTAGAATTAGGGGCATAATATTTCGTGTTGACCATGAAGTAAATAATTAATTCTTCTCATTCTCTGTAGTTGACAGGTTTTTGTACGTATCCCTCACAAAGCGAACATTTCGTTGCCAACATCTGCACACTAAGTCACTGCTGTAAGTAAAATTTAGCCTTTACGTCAAAACTTTAAATGTAGCGAAAGTTTATCAGTTTATTCCTATTTCTTACGTACACAAATAATTTTGATACGTTGATTAAGGTGACAGGAAAGACAATTTTACTATATTCGGTAGTGCCAGTCTAGTAATGTGTGTCTGTGGTTCTGCCGAGGAGTGTTTGTTTCGGCACCCAAAATACTGATATTCCCGGACGGTTTCCTTCCGATGCTCATCGTACATCGATTTCTTAGTATTGAACATTGATGTTACCGTCGATGGTTTTCTAATATCGATCATCCCTAGGGCAGTCATTCACTTTTTATTACAGTTGCAGATTTTAAATCTTGATCTGAGCTATAGCTTTGAAAACACCTGCTCCGTTTTAACACAATCATGGGCTATGTACACTAATGATTATTGTATTGTGCACATCTGCAGCAAACCATCTTTCGAATTATAGGCTATTAGGTACATTGGCCACCTGATAAAATTATCATAGAAAATCGGCACTTCCATTTTAAAGTTCGCGTATATGATATCATGTGACAATCCTAGTTTAATGTTGATAACATGAGTAGAACCAGCACCTCCTAGAGAGGGCAGAACGCAATATTCACTCCAGAGAGTTTCCACTCTTAGGCACAGACCATAGATAACATAGACTGCGCGTCTTCCAGATCAATGGCGTCTCCCTATCTATGCTGTGCTGTGGTTTGGAACCATAATCTAACGTTTCTGTTCCCGTTCTGTTTTGCCCCGCTTCATGTGACGATATTTGCGACATTACGATCAACGTTTTCCTTATTTATAACTGAAATCAAGCTAGAATGTCGGTGTCATTGGTATTGTTTCCATTTGCAGCAATTTAAGCTGTATCTTATCAGTTACTCTTCATTCTCTAATCAGGTACCTGATGTCATTTCTGACGACTCTTCACTTAGTAGAAAGATGACGCCTACATTAAAATGAAAATTAAAAACAGTAACAGCACCAGGAATCGAACACGCCACGTTGCCCAGGTGAAACTAACGCGCTACCACAAGCCCACCAGCAACACGATACTCAAAACGGCAAGTTTGCAGGTACTATTCTATCAAATGAAAATGTTTTATTGAACGGAATTAATTTTTATAGATTTTTGAATTTTTCTTTCCATTACAGGCTAAACACTATCTAAACACAAAATTTGACGTTTGTGCATCTGCTAGAAGTACCTTAGAATTTTGATGATAGGTGAGTCAGTGAGTGACAGAATTATCGATGTTTGACTGATAATATTTCGTAAACTATAAGGTATAGTATAATTTGAAAATATAGCTAGTAACAGTAGATAATCTAAGCAACCTAAAATTCAGGCTTCTAGCTTTATCCACTACTGAGATAAGGGGGTGCCGTCTACTGTTTCGAGAAAAGGATGGCACGGCCTTGCGTTTGACTTGGCGGGGGCACGGCAATGCCCCCGATTCCACCTGATGTGCTAGATGACAACTAATAATTTCAATTCCAAAGAAAGCAGGTGCAGATGGGTGTGAAACTTAAAGAACAAAGTGTTTAATAAGTCAAGGTTGCAAACAATTAATAGGAATTATTTACAAAAGAATGGAAGTATGCGGGGGAAAGCCATCCTCGGCGAAGATCAGTTTGTATTTATGAACACGCAAGGCACTACTGAACCTATGATTTATAGGGTAAAGTAAGACACACCTATATTTATAGCTTTTGCACAATATTGACTGGAGGATACTGTTTCGAAGTCTGAAGACAGCAGTGGTAAAATATAGGGAATGGAAGATCATTTACTACTTGTACAGGAACAGGACAGCGGTTATAAGAGACGAAAGGCATGAAAGCTAGTCACTGATTGGGAAGGCTGTAAGACAAGGGTGTAGTCTTTCCTCACTGCAAATCAGTCTGTATGTTGAGCAAGCTGTGATGGAAATCGAGGAGAACATTGGAGAAGAAATTAAACTTCAGGACAGAAAAAAAAAAAAAATGTTTGTTGATGACATTTTAATTCTTTTAGAACAGCAAAGGACCTGGAAGAGCAACTGAACGGTCTGGACAGTATGTTGATATTAGAGTGCAAGTTGAACATTAACAAAAAACATGGGTAATGGAATGTAGTGCATAAAATCAGGCGACGCTGAAGAATTAGATAACGTAATGAGATAATGAAGCTGGACGACGAGTTTTGTTACGTATGTAGTAAAATAACTTACAATGGTCGTCATACAGATGATATAAAATGCAGAATGACTATGGGAAGAAAATCGTTTATGAAAAAGAGAAATTTGTTAACATAGAATATTAATTTCAGTGTCTCCTTAAGTGTTAGGAAATCTTTTCTGAAGGCATTTGTGTGAAGTGTTATCTTTTAATAAATAGTTCAGACAAGAAGAGGATAGAAGCTTTTGAAATGTGGTGCCACAAACGAAAGCTGGAGATCAGGTGGGTATATCGTAATACTACTGAAGAAGTACCACACAGAATACGGTAGAAAGAAAATTTATGGGTTACCTTGACCAACAGAAGACAATAAGGAATCGTTACTTTAGAGTTGGAGGGAGGTGTGATGGTTTCTAATTCAGAGGCGCACCACGAGGCGAATATAGAAAAGAGGTTGAAATGGACGTGAGCTGCTGGAAGCAGGTTGAAAATGAATGTGGGTTGCCGTACTTATTCGGATAAGTTGAGGTGTACACCGTTGATAGTAACGCAGAGAACTACATATAATACATACTCCGCAATCCACCGTAAGTGCGTGGCGGAGGGTACACTGTACCACTATTACGCATTTCCTTTCCTATTCCACTCCCAAATAGGAGGAAAAAAGGAATGCCTACATGCTTCCGTACTAGCCCTTATTTCTCTTGTCTTTGTGATCACTACGCGAAATGTAAGTAGGCGGCAACAAGATTGTACTACACTCATCTTCAGATTCCGGCCCTCTAAATTTCCTCAACAGAATTCACGTAAAGATCGTCTTCTTTCCTCCAGCGATCCCAATTAAGTTGCCGGAGAATTCCCGTGACACTCGCGCATTGGTCGAACCTACCAGTAACAAACCTAGCTGCTCGCCTCTGAACTGCTTCTACATCTTCCTTTAAACTGATCTGCTGCGGGTCGCAAACACTTGAGCAATACTGAAGACGTGGTCTTACAAGCGTTTTATACGTTGTCTTCATTACATATGAAGTACATCTTCCCAAAATTCTCCCAATAAACCGATGTCGGCTGTCCCCCTTACTCACAACTGTTCTTACATGTTCGTTCCATTACATATTGTTTTGCAATGTTACACCTAGATATTTGAACGACGCAACAGCATCAAGAACCTCACTAATAATGCTGGAATCGAATATTATGGGATTGTTTTTCCTACTCATGCTCATCACCTTACATTTTTCTACATTGAGAGCTAGCTGCCATTCTTCACACCAACTAGAAATTTTGTCTGTCATCCTATATGCTATTACAGTCGGTTAAAGATGACACCCTCCCATAGACCACAGCATCATCAGCAAACAGCCGCAAATTACAACTTACTGTGTCCATCAGATCATTTATATAGATAGAAAATAATAGCGGTCCTATCACACTCCCCAGGGCACGCATGACGATACACTCGTCTCTGATGAGTACTCGCCGCCGAGAACAACGTACTGCGTTCTATTACTTAGGAAGTCTTCCAGCCAGTCACAAATCTGTGAATCTATTCGATAAGCTCGTATCTTCGTTAGCAGTCTGCAGTGTGGCACCGCGTCGAACGCCTTTTTGAAGTCGAGTAAAACACAATCCCCCTGTTGCCCTTCATCCATGGCTCGCAAGATGCCATGTTAGAGAAGAGCAAGCTGAATTTCACATGAACGATGTTTCCTAAACCCGTGCTGATTCATGGAAAGAAGTTTTCCGTTTCAAGGAAATTTACTATATTCGAACTGAGAATATGCTCCAAAATTCTACAGGAAAATGATGTCAACGATATTGGCCTGTAATAGTGTGGGTCAGTTCTCTTTCCTTTCTTATAAACGGGAGTCACCTGCGCTTTTTCCAATCACTAGGAACTTTGCGCTGAATTAAAGATTCGCGATAGATGCAAGCTAAGTAGGAGGCCAATGCCGCAGAATACTCTTTGTAAAACCGAACTGGTATTCCATCCGGAACAGCAGACTTTTTCGTATTTAGCTCTCTCAGCTGCTTCTCTACACCGGAAATACCTATTACTATGTCCTCCATTTCAGGATTAGTACGCTGATCAAATGATGGTACATTTGTGCGGTCCTTCTGCGTGAAAGATTTCTTAAAGGTTAAATTTAGAACTACAGCTTTCCGTTTGCTTTCTTCTATTACTGCACCGGGATGAACAACGAGTGACTGGGTAGTGGGCTTTGACCCGCTTATCCATTTTACATAGGGCCAGCATTTTTTCGGGTTCTCGGAAAGATCTTTTGGTAATGTATGGCTGTGGTAATTAGTGCATGCTTCGCGCATCGATCTTTTTATAGACGCACGAAACTGTACAAACTTTTGCCTGTCATCATTTGCGTGTTCTTTTTTGAATCGAGAGTGCAACAGTCTTTGCTTTCTCAGCAGCTTTCTAACATTATTATTATACTACAGTGGATCTTTTCCATCCTTAATCGTCTTTACTGGCGCATATTTCTCTAACGCTTTATTTACAATGCACTCAAATTTAGTCCACAATTCCTCTACATCCATAGTCTCGGAATTAAACGATGCCCATTCATTTTGTAAGTGCGACCCGAACATTTGCTTATCGGCTCTTAAAACACGCTCCTAGCCTTCTTGATTGGTTTATGAACTTTGGTCACCATCGACGCTATGACGATATCATGATTACTTATTCCTGTCTCTACACAGACATTATTAATAAGGTCAGGCCTGTTCCTAGCTATAAGGTCTAAAATGTTTCCATTGAACGTAGGCTGCCGATTTAACTGTTCAAGACAGTTTTCGGAGAATGTGTTCAAAAGTAGCACGCAAGACTGCTTGCCTGTACCGCCTGAACTGCATCATACCTGTCCTCGGACTTAATATGACGGCAACAACAACAGCGTTACTTCACTGTTTTGATGTTTAGGAGTGCAATACAAGTATGACCGCTGAGGTATCGAACACAAAAGAATATAAAGGTATTGAATGTATGGTACCACATCACTGGACTCTGTCTGAGCCAACGTCTTCAAGTGTTAATAACATACACGTCCAGATAATGCAGCCTACGAGACGGCAACTCTGAGATGAGCAGGCACGTTGGCGATAATAAAGAATTGATCGATCTTGCTCTGCCGACAACGTCTCGTCCAACGACCTATTTTGATTTTGTACACTGGCAGATTAATGAAGATGTCTGGCGTTCCACAGGGAAGCGTTATAGGTCCCCTACTCTTCCTTGCGCTTATAAACGATTTAGGAGACAATCTGAATAGCTGCATTAGACTGTTTGCGGATGATGCTGTCGTTTATCGGTTAGTGAAGTCAACAGAGGATCAACAGCAACTGCAAAGCGATTTAGACAAAATTTCTACATGATGCGAAAATTGGGTATTGACACTAAATAAAGAAAAGTGTGAAGTAATAGACATGACCACTAAAGGAAACTCGCTGAACTTCAATTACGCGATAAATCAGTCAAACCTTAAGGTCGTAAATTCTACCAAATACCTAGGAGCTACAATTACGAACAACTTAGACTGGAGAGAACACATAGAAAATGTTGTGGGGAAGGCTAACCAAAGGTTACGTTTCATTGGCAGAACGCTTCGGAAATGCACCAGCTCCACCAAAGAGACTGCCTACATCACACTTGTGCGTCCTCTCCTGGAGTACAGGGAAGGTGGGACTAGTGGGACTAACGGAAGATATTGAGAAGGTTCAGAGAAGTGCAGCTCGCTGTGTTTTATCAAGTTACGGGAGGAGGGGGGAAGCGTCACGGAAATGCTGCACGAATTGGGGTGGAAATCATTAAAAAAAAGACCTTATTCATTGCGGCGTGATCTGTTTGCGAAATTTCAATCACCGAATTTTACCTCTGAATGTGAAAATATTTTGCCAGCACCCATCTACTTAGGGAGACATGACCACCCCAATAAAATAAGAGAAATCAGATCGAAAACGGAACGATTTAGATGTTCTTTCTTCCCGCGCGCTATTAGAGAATGAACGGTAGAGAAAAGTTATGAAAGTGGTTAATGAACCCTCTGACAGGCACTTAAATGTGACTTGCAGAGTATCTATGTAGACATAGATATAGATATACGAAAATAAGTGGGATTATTCAAAGATGTCTCCAGAAGTAATTGTAAAATATCTTCAAAATAATGAACACCTGTTGTACATAGGGCTATAATGTTACTTACGAATGAAAACTGCTTACGAAAGTGCTAATAATAAGCACCGATCAGCAGAGAAAGTGTTTCATTTTGATATTCCTGTATTATGCCATGGGGCCACTGAAAAACCATGAAAAACTCGTACAACTAGAAATATTGTTCCAGCGGTTGTCTCGGCTCACTTGTAAATTGAAAACTTAGGGGGTGAATAGTGAGAACCGTCAACTTTTGTATTTTCAATGTATTTGGTGCATACAATCATATCCGACAGAATGTTTCAATTTCTGCAAGTAGTAGATGAATCTACAGAGAGATGGCAAATATAAATATAAAAACAAATATTAAAACATGTAATAGAAACTATTTTTCAAACGTACAAGTCGTCATATCTCAGCATTTTATAAATGACGGCTATCATTATTTTCCCCCGACGTCTTCAATTGTCACATATGAGAAAGAATTTCTGGTAATAAACGACGTAAGCGTGGCGTTGTAATGTTTCGTTTGATCATTGTAATAATAATAATAATAATAATAATATAGTTTTCTATTCGGCAGGACCCAATTAAAGAGCAAGACTTCATGGTCATGGAACAAGTCAATACATGAGAATTTTAAGACAAGAATGGTAATAGAAAACTTAAAGTAGTGCTATGCACATGACAATCTTAACCGTAAGTAAAAATAATCAAAAACAAGTAAAAGGAATTTGATTACTATTTAAAGTTTGCAAGAGTTCATCGAGAGAATAAAAGGAGTGAGCCATGAGGTAACTCTTGATTTTAAATTTGGAAGCGCGTGAGTTAGTACTAAGATACTTGAGTTCTTGTGGCAGCGTACTGAAAATGAATGCTGCAGAATACTGCACGCCTTTCTGCACGAAAGTCAAGGAGGTGTGATCCTAATGTAGATTCGATTTCTGTCCAGTATACTCCTAGTGAAAGCTGCTAACTCGTGGGAAAAAGCTGATACTGTTAACAACAAACGACGTTGAAGAAAATACCTATTGACGTCAATTTAGAATTCCCACAGTACCGAAAAGAGGTCGCACGACGCTCGCGAACTTACACCGGATATTGCTCGAACCGCCCGTTTCTGAGCCAGAATTATCCTTTTTGAACAAAAAAAAAAAAAAAAAAAAAAAAAAAAAAAAAAAAAAAAAAAAAAAAAAAAAAAAAAAAACCTTACAAATTCCTTATGAACTACTTACGAACTAGGACGTCACAAATATCCATGCCCGAGGGGGGATTCGAACCCCCGACTGTAGTGGCCGTGCAGATCGTGACTGAAGCGCCTCAGTCCCCTCGGCCGGCCTTTTTGAATCAGAACAGCTGCCGGAGAAAATAACGCCGTACGTTTCAAGTGGTTGAAAGTTTGCATAGTAGACTACTTTTCGTGTTGAAAAATCACTTATTTCAGATACAGTTCTAATGATAAAAAAAATCAGAATTTAATTTGTAAAAAAGATCCGGAACATGGGCTTTTCACGACAGCTTACCTTCTATCTGAACACCTAGAAATTTGAACTGTTCAGTCTCATCATACGCCCATTATGTGTACGTCTGAACTTCTGCGAAGTGGAGTTAGGATGCCCTGAAAAATAACTTGGCACATGTTGCTTAACAATTAAAGTAGTGAGGCTGAGGTAAGAGAAGACAATTTGCAGACATTATTTTGGTCGTTAAACAACATTAGCAAAATCTTGAAGATATCTACTTTCTGAATAATGAAAAAATGTCTTCCCTTACCAAATTCACGAGTGACTTGCCTCTAGTAAGTTTCCTCGTGAAACTAGTTTCGGAGAACTGTAGTGCAGACGAGAGAGGGGAGACACTTTGATTGAATTGTGGGTAATTAACAGCGCTCTTCGATTAATTGGTGGGAAATTGTTCTAAGGCTGCGCGTAGAGAGGACCGGTGGCGTCGGCGGCAGTTTAGTAAGACAAACAGCAGGTAATTGCGGCGGCCGCCAGAGGGGTCGCTACTCAGGCCAGAGAGCCTGCTGGTGCTGGCCGCCGCGAGTGAAGACAGCGCCGCCGGCGGAGGGTTCCTCAAACAAGCCGTTACTAATTAACGCCCGCTGGCCGCATCTCTAATTCCGGACGATAAATGATCGACGAGAAAGACCAGCACGCTTCCGATTGGCTCTACTGTTTGAGTTCCCAGTCACTGGGCAAATCGCGGGCAATTGTCAGCGTCGCAGTTAAGGAATGAATGCACATCGATTAGTTCTACATCTACATCTGCATGGGATACTCTGCAAATCACATTTAAGTGCCTGGCAGAGGGTTCATAGAACCACCGTTATACTATTTATCTCCCATTCCATTCTCGAATAGCGCGCGGGAAGAAAGAACACCTGAATCTCTGAATCGAGGTCTGATTTCTCGTATTTTATTCTGATGATCATTTCTACCTATGTAAGTGAGAATCAGCAATATATTTTCGCATTCGAAGGAGAATGGTGACGATCGGAGTTTCGCAAGTAGCCCACGCCGCAGCGATAAGCGCCGTTGTTGTAATGATTCCCATCCCAAATCCTGTATCATTTCCGTAACGCTGTCTCCCTTGTATCGTGACAATACGAAACGAACTGCCCTTCTTTGGACTCTTTCGATGTCCTCCGTCAAACCCACCTGATAAGGATCCCACACTGGGCAGCAATACTCCAAAAAATGGACGGACAAGTGTAGTTTACGCAGCTTCTTTTGTAGTTCTGTTGCATGTTTTGAGGGTTCTACCAATAAAACCCAGTCTCTGGTTCGCCTTTCCTACGATATTATCTACGTGTTCTTTCCAATTTAAGTCTGAAGTAATAGTAATTCCTAGATATTTTGTGGAGTTTACGGCCTTCACTTTTGATTGATTTATCTTGTAAACAAAGTTTAACGGATTTCTTTTCGTACTCATGTGGACGACTTCACATTTCTCATTATTTAGAGTCATTTGCCAATTGTTACACCATACTGATATCTTATTCAGTTCGATCTGCAGTAGGATTTGATCTTCAGATGATTTTACTAGACGGTAAATGACACCGTCATCTGCAAATAACCTAAGAGAGCTACTTAGATTTTCCCCTAAATCGTTTATGTAAGTAAGGAACAGCAGAGGACCAATGACACTACTCTGTGGAACGCCCCATATCACCTCTGTTTTAGTCGATGGTTTACCATCGATTACTACGAACTGTGTCTTCTCTGACAAGAAATCCCCTATCCAATCGCAAATTTTGGGCGATATACCATAACCACGCAATTTGATCAAAAGCTTTCTGGTACTGTCGACATAGAGGAATTATGTGCAAAATATAAATGCTTTGAAAATAAAGCGGTGGAGAAATATCTGCCCACAAAGTGGACTAAGGATGGGAAACGCCCGCGGTAGTTTAATAATATTCGGGAAAAGCTGAGAATGCAAAGGCAATTCCACTCTCGGTTCAAAAAAAGATCAAGCACATCACATCAGGCAAACGTTAATAGAGAGTGGCGAATACCGATAGGAAGGTCGCACGCTAATCGTAACCACGTATTAATTAAGAAAGCACAATTGATGAATGAGGATGCTTCCCCTAATTGGATGGATATTTGTAATGAGAGGACTTTTAGTTAGCCAAGTAAACTATATTACAGCTTATTTTAGACTGAATGTCTTGGTAAAGGTATGCAACCTTCATTGTAAAATTATAATAATGATTTGGAATTACATACCGATATCATATAAATTTTGATTTGATGTATTCAAATTTGTCATATAAAATACTGTTGTTATGTATTGACAATTAAGAATAAACATCAGTTGTTATTAAGATTATATATATATATATATATATATATATATATATATATATATAATATTTTAGAAAATAAAGATTTTATGGCGCATTATTATGTGAGTGACATGGAAGTTAGAGTAGAGGCTAAACAGTTGCCTTACTTATTTAAGATACAAGGTCAAATTAAAGTGCATCAATTTTAAACAAATATCAAAATTAAAATAAAGACCATATTTGGAAAAATTTGAAAGCCTCAAAATTAACTACTGAAAAAATGTTGCTTCGAACATTTGGAAAAACCAGTCTCTTGTGCTGGTAACTTGCTCGTAGAGCAGTTGATCCTTCAAGGTGTATCTATGCACAAAAATTTCTAAATCTTCCAAAATGTCTAAACATGTGCTTTGAAAAACCTGTTAACAAATTTTGTTATGGTGGAGTATACGAGATGAAATGTGGGACATGTGACATTTTCTATATTGGGCAAACAGGAAGGGAACTTAAAATACGATACCGAGAACACAGGTACCACAGTCATGGCCGTGCAGTAAGTACCCATTTGCGGCAAAATCAGCATTAACTTCTAAATATCGAAAACAATTTGCAAATTCTTCATTATGAGAATAAAAGCACATGTTTTGACATTTAGGAAGATTTAGAAATTTTTGTGCATAGATACACCTTGAAGGATCAACTGCTTAACGAACAAGTTACCAGCACAAGAGAATGCTTTTTCCAAATTTTCGAAGCAAAGTTTTTCAGTAATTAATTTTCAGGATTTCACTTTTTTTTTCAAATATGGTATTTATTTTAATTTTGATACCTGTTTAAAATTTGCGCATTTTAAATTGACCTTGTATCTTAATAAATAAGGCAACTGTTCAGCCTCTATTCTAACTTCCATGTTACTCACATAATAATTCGTCATAGAATCTTCATTTTCTATCATAATCTTTATTTTGTATAAATATATCTTAATAACAACTGATGTTTATTCTGATTTGTCAATACATAACAGAATTTTATATGATAAATTTGAATACATCAAATCTAAATTGATATAATATCGGTATGTAATTCGAAATTATGTAAAACTATAAAAAATATTTCACATGTTAATTATAAATTGCAAATAATTTTGTGTATATACTTAATTAGCTGTATATGTATCTTATTGACATATCACCAGATGATGGACTATGCCAGAAACATGTTGTGAACTGAAAATAAATAATCTACTGTTAACATCTTTTAATTATTCAAACAATCTCCAGCAATTTTAAAATCATTATTAAAATATTAAATTATAGTAATTGAGAATTTTCGCTTTGATTCTGATTTTGTTTAGGCACTGCAGTTCGAAGGTAATTTTCGACCTTCTCTTTCATCGATCATCATTATCATCATCAAATCGGCGATCGAGGACGGTGTAGATCATCCACCGACCTCACAATGCTCGTCCATAGATGACGATCTTGTGCACTTTGGATCTAATTGTCACGGACTCCTAACTGATAAAGGCCTTTCTTTAGCTCATCAACCCATCGCTTTCTGGGTCTCCCGATTGGAGAGTACGGCTTTTGCCAGAAATGTTTCTGGTCTCCTAGCAATGTGGCATACCAAGCTTATTCTCCGCGTTTCCAGATTTTGAACGATGTTCGGTTGCCTCATCAGTTCATACAATTCTTGGTTTTTTTCTACGTCTCCATGAGTTCCCTTCCTGGCCAGGCTCAAAGATCCTCGTAATCAATCATTCGAAGACCAACAAATTTTTTAATCCTTCTTTGCTTAGCTTAGGGTTTCTGTCCCATACATCTATATCTACATGGATACTCTGCAAATCACAGTGAAGTGGATGGCAGAGGGTTCATCGAACCACTTTTATGAAATTTCTCTATAGTTACACTCTCAAATAGTTCGTGGGAAAATGGAACACCCAAATCTTCCTGTTTTCGATCTGATTTCTCTTATTTTATTATGATGGTCACGTAGGAGGGTGCTAACAATTTATGTTCGCATTCTAAAGAGAACGTTGGTGCAAGAAATTTCGCAAATAGATCTCGCCGCAACAAATAACGCCTTTCTTTTAATGATTTCCACCACAACTCCTGCATCATTTCCTTGACTCTCTCCCCGTGTATAGTGATAATACAAAACGAGCAGCCCTACACTGAATTTTCTCTAAATCATCCCATACAACAATACTGGCGCTATCATGGTATTGTGGTTTAAGACTGTCTTAATTGACAGATTATTGGATGACATTATTTGCTATAGACTGGAGTAAGTTTTAGACCCATTAACAATACGTCGCTTAATTTCCCGTTTTAAATTATTTTGCCTGTTGAACCATGTGCCCAGGTATTTAAAATTTTCCAGTTTACCAAATTTCCTTATCCCTACCTTTAATGGGATGTCATTAGGGGGTTCTCTGTATACCTCCATTACCTAAGTCTTTTCTGCATTGATCCGTAACCCGAATTTATTTGCATTTTGCGCTAGGTCCTCTACAGTTTCTGCCATCTCTGCCTATGATTCCACTAGAACTGCGATGTCGTCTGCATAACCCAGTAAATCTGACCTACCATTTAGCTCCGCCCCTTTGTTTTCTCTTTTCATTTCTCGGATTGCTTTCTCTATAACTAGATTAAACAGCGGTGGTTAAATAACATCATGTCAAACACCCATTCTGATATAAAATTCCTTGAAAAGCTCCCCTTCATATTTGACTTTGCCTTTTGTCTCCGCTGTGCACACCTTAACCATATTTATTAACTTCATTGATATGCCAAGCCCTCTCAGAATGTACTGGATACTGAAACAAGCCTTTGAGAAGACCTCTAAAGTGACAAGAAACCGATGGTTAAATTCCCAGCACTTTTACCAGATTTGCCTCATGGTGAAAATTGGATCGTCCTTCCTGGAAGGGCGCCTGGTACTGTCCTACGATATCTTTTGCAAATGACTTAAGTTTTTCAAGTAGTATTAAAGATAGAACTTTATAAGGTACACTTAGGAGAGAAATACCTCTGTAGTTGTTACAATTCCTATTACTTTTCTTTTTATGCAGTCGGATACTGACAGCTGGTTTACAGTCTTCTTGCATTTCCTCTTTTTCCCATATTTCTTTTATGAGATTTTATAACTCTTTCTGATGTGTTGCTTTGCCTGCCTTCAACATCTCTGCTGTTATCCATTGTCTGTTAGCATATTTTCATCTTTATCATTTATCCTTCTGCGACCATTCATCACATGTTTCAAAGTCCGAAATATTTTCCTGCTTTCTGATATTGTATTTGCCTTTTCGAGTTTATCAATCAATTCGGGTTACGGATCAATGCAGAAAAGACTTAGGCAATCGAGGTATACAGAGAACCCCCTAATGACATCCCATTAAAGGTAGGGATAAGTAAATTTGCTAAAGTGGAAAATTTTAAATACCTGTGCACATCGTTCAATAGGCAAAATAATTTAAAATAGGAAATTAAGCGATTTATTGTTAATGGGTCTAAAACTTACTCCAGTCTAAAGCAAATAATGTCATCCAATAATCTGTCAATTAAGACAGTCTTAAACCACAACACCGTGATAGCGCCAGTATTGTTGTATGGGATGATTTAGAGAAAATTCAGTGTAGGGCTGCACGTTTTGTATTATCACTATACACGGGGAGAGAGTCAAGGAAATGATGCAGGAGTTGTGGTGGAAATCATTAAAAGAAAGGCGTTATTTGTTGCGGCGAGATCTATTTGCGAAATTTCTTGCACCAACTTTCATAAATTGTTAGCACCCTCCTACGTGACCATCATAATAAAATAAGATCAGATCGAAAACATAAAGATTTGGGTGTTCCTTTTTCCCACGAACTATTTGAGAGTGTAACTATTGAGAATTTCATAAACCTTCTTTCATGAACCTTCTTTTTCCTGTTCTCAGAATCATATTTGTTTCTCTTCTAACGATCATGAATGATTCTTGTTTTTCCGCACATCAGCATGTGCACTGCTCTGGCTTTCTTCCTGGCCTTCACAGCTTGTTCACATGTATCATTGAACCATTTCTTCTTAGTTGTTAGCTTTTTATCTTCTAGATTATCTTGAGCTGCTGCAGTTACAGAGCTCTTTACTCCTTCCCACCGCTTGTTAACATTTATTTCTTCAGCGTGATCTGATACCAATACTTCAAACTTGTTACGCAAGTTCTAAATGCTTTTCTTTTTACTTTATATAGAACTGTGTTCCAAGAAAGCGAAATTCCTAATCGGTGTGTCGTATGGGTTTGATTCTACCTTATTTAATGGAATATGTGTTTGTTTAACCAATGAATGTTCATATCAAATGTTTGTAAAGCTATGGGTCCAAATTGCAATGGTCATTGGTTCGTAGAGTTACGAACTACTGCAAATAACTTTTGTTAATAACAAAACAAACACCCTTCCGTCGAAGAATTGTCACACAAACCGCAGCAAGGTCCTAACTGTTTTTCAACTGATTATGTTGATGTTTAATTTTGAGAGGGACTAAACTAAAAAAGTCATCAGTCCCATACTATTATTGATAATTAGTAATGACGAACATTTTGTCGTATGAAAGGAATAAGGACTAGTTAAAATACCGAGATATTGTCGTAACAAAATATACAAGGAATTACCTTTGAAATAAGTTGGTGAATATCCAACTAAACCTCGAAAATTGTTTTTCATAATGTAAGAGCTTACTAACTAGAAGTTCATCCATAACGATTGACATATTTACCAGCATGATAAACCTCTAAGTTAGTACTGTGTAAAAATATCGTGCACTCAACTGAATCATTCACAGTATGTCACTGTACTTTTGTACTTGTGACTGTGTTGCGAACTGACTATATGGAGTCATGATCAGTTTTTGTTGTTGTAATAATGATGCAAAATAGTGATGCACAAATAAGTACCTGCGGTAGAACATGAAACAAATAGATAATCCACGGTGTGAGGCAAAAACCAAAACAAAAAGTCAACAAGTGAAACAGGAAAAAGGGAGTACAAACGTCTGAAAAATTGACAGGAAGTGCAGACTGGCTAAGCAGAAGTGGCTAGAGGACAAATTCAGAAACGTAGAAGAATGCATAACTAGGGGAAAGATAGATACCGCCTGCAGGAAAATAAAACAGATATTTGGAGACAAGAAAAGCAGCTTTATGCATATCAAAAACTCAGACGGAAAACTAGTACTAAGCAAAGAGGGAAAAGCCGAACTGTGGAAGAAATATAAAGAGGTCCTATACAAAGGAAATAAACTTGAAGGCAGTATTCTAAAATGGAAGACGAAGTGGAGGAAGATGAGATGGGAGATATGATACTGCGAGAAGTATTTGACAGAGCGCTGAAGGACTTGAGTCGAAACAAGGCCCCTGGAGTAGATGATATTCCTTCTGAACTGCTGATATCGTTAGGAGAGACAGTCGTGAAAAAATTGTACGAACTAGTATGCAAGATGTATGAGACAGGGGAAATACCATCTGACTTCAAGAAGAATATCGTAATTCCAATTCCAAAGAGAGCAGACGAATGGAAAATCTTGTGGAATCTGACCTCGCGGAAGATCAGTTTGGATTTAGGAGAAACGTAGGAACACAGGAGGCAATACTCATATTACGACTCAGATAGAAGATAGGCTAAGGAAAGGGAAACCTACGTTTGTTGATTTGGAGAAAGCTTTTGAAAAGGTCGACTGGAATACACTATTCCAAATTCTGAAGATAGAAGAGGTAAAATATAGGGAGCGAAGAGTTATATTCGACCTATACAAAAACCAGACAGTGGTTATTAGAGTCGAAGGGCAAGAAAGGACGCAGAGGTTGGGAAGGGTGTAAGACAGGTTTGTAGCCTTTCCCCAATGTTGTTCAATCTGTACATTGAGCAGGCAGTGAAGGAATGGCAGGAGAAATTTGGAGAGGACATTAAAGTGCAGGGAGAAGAAATAAAAAATTGCGATTTGCTTATGACATAGTAATTCTGTCAGGGACCGCAAAAGATCTGGAAGAGCAATTGAATGGAATGGACAGTGTTGAAAGGACGATATAAGATGAACATTAACAAGAGTAAAACGAAAATAATGGAATGCAATGTCATAAAATCAGGCAATGCTGAAGGAATTAGATTAGGTAATGACACAATAAAAGTAGTAGATGAATTTTGTTATTTGGGTAGCAAGATTACTTCTGATGTTCGAAGTAAATAAGATATAAAATGCAGAATGGCTATGGGAAGAAAAGCGTTTCTAAAGAAGCGAAACTTGTTAACATCCATTATTAATTTAAATGTTAGAAAGTCCTTTCTGAAAGCATTTGTCTGGAGTGTAGCATTGTATGGGAGTGAATCGTGGACGATAAGGAGATCAGATAAAAAGATGATAGAAGCTTTTGAAATGTGGTGCTACAGACGAATGATGAAAATTAGTTGGGAAGATGACGTAACTAAAGAGGATGTGCTTAACGGAATCGGGGAGAAAATGAGTTTCTGGCATGTCCTGACTAAAAGAAGGGATAGACTGGTTGGACACATTCTGAGACATCAAGGAATTGTCAGCATTAGAAGGACGCGTGTGGGGTAAAAATTGTAGAGGGAGACCGAGGGACGAATATAGTAAGCAGATTCAAAAGGATGTAGGTTACCGAACGTATCCTCAGATGAAGAGACTTACACAGGACAACTACATCTACATCTACATCGATACTCTGCAAATCACATTTAAGTGCCTGGCAGAGGGTTCATTAACCAGTTTCATAACTTTTCTCTACCGTTCCATTCTCTAATAGCGCGCGGGAAGAAAGAACACTAAATCGTTCCGTTTTCGATCTGATTTCTCTTATTTTATTGGGATGGTCATGTCTCCCTAAGTAGGTGGGTGCTAGTAAAATATTTTCACATTCAGAACTAAAAGTCGGTGATTGAAACTTCGCAAACAGATCACGCCGCAATGAATAACGTATTTCTTTTAATGATTTCCAACCCCAATTCGTGCAACATTTCCGTGACGCTTTCCCCGCAGTAACGTGATAAAACAAAACGATCTACCCTTCTCTGAACCTTCTCAATATCTTCCGTCAGTCCCACCTGGTGAGGGTCCCACAAGGGGCAACAGTACTCCAACAGAGGACGCACAAGTGTGATGTAGGCAGTCTCTTTGGTGGAGCTGGTGCATCTTCTAAGCGTTCTGCCAATGAAACGTAACCTTTGGTTCGCCTTCCCCACAATATTTTCTATGTGTTATCTCCAGTCAAAGTTGTTCGTAATTGTAACTCCTAGGTATTTGGTAGAATTTACGACCTTAAGGTTTGACTGATTTATCGCGTAATTGAAGTTCAGCGGATTTCTTTTAGTGGTCTTGTGTATTACATCACACTTTTCTTTATTTAGTGTAAATTGCCAATTTTCGCACCAAGTAGAGATTTTTTCTAAATCGCTTTGCAGTTGCTTTTGATCCTCTGTTGACTTCACTGACCGATAAACGACAGCATCATCCGCGAACAGCCTAAGGGAGCTATTCAGATTATCTCCTAAATCGTTTATAAACACGAGGAAGAGTAGGGGACCTATAACGCTTCCCTGTGGAACGCCAGATATCACTTCTGTTTTACTCGATGACTTACCGTCAGTTACAACGAACTGTGTCCTTTCTGATTGGAAATCGTGAATCCAATCGCACAGTTGGGGGGATATTCCATAAGCACGCAATTTCATTAGAAGCCGCTTGTGGGGTACAGTATCAAAAGCCTTCCGGAAATCCAGAAGTATGGAACCGATTTGAGATCCCTTGTCGATGGCACTTAACACTTCATGTGAATAAAGGGCAAGCTGTGTTTCGCAAGAGCGATACTTTCTGAATCCGTGCTGACTATTGGTTAATAGGTCGTTCTCTTCGAGGTAGTACATAATATTCGAACAAAATATATGTTCCAAAATCCTACTGCAAATCGACGTCAATGAGATAGGCCTATAATTTTGGGGATCACTCCTATTGCCTTTCTTGAATATTGGAGTAACTTGGGCAACTTTCCAGTCTTTGGGTACGGATCTTTCGCTGAGTGATCGGTTGTAAATTATAGCTTAGTACGGAGCTATTGCATCAGCATACTCTGAGAGGAATCTAGTTGGTATACAATCTGGCCCGGGATATTTATTTTTGTTTAGTGACTTAAGTTGTTTTACTACTCCAGGAACATCTACTTCTAAGTTTCGCATGCTGGCAGCTGTTCTTGGATTGAATAATGGAGTGTTCACTTCGTCTTCTTTGGTGAAAGAATTTCGGAAAGCTGTGTTTAGTAATTCTGCCTTAGCAGTACTGTCGTCGGTAGTATTACTATTGCTATCGCATAGTGTAGGTAATGTTTGTGTTTTGCCGCTAGTGTACTTCACATATGACCAGAATTTCTTTGGATTTTCTGCAAGATTACGAGACAGGATTTCGTTGTGGAAACAACTATAAGATTCTCGCATTGAAGTCCGCGCTAGGTTGCGAGTTTCAGTAAAAGATTGCCAGTCTTGCGGATTCTGTGTCTTTTTAAATTTTGCATGCGTTTTTCTTTGTTTCTGCAACAGTGATCTGACCTGTTTTGTGTACCACGGGGTCAGCCCCCTCTTTTATTAATTTATTTGGTATAAATCTCTCGATTGCTACTGATATTATGTCTTTGAAAGTAAGCCACAACTGATCTACACTCGCATTTTTAGTTTTGAAGGACTGGAGACTATCAATCAGGAAAGCGTGAAGCGAATTTTTATCTGCTTTATTGAATAGATATATTTTTCATTTACTTTTGGTGCATTTTGGAATTTCGTTATTCAGTCTCGCTACTACAACTCGATGTTCGCTAATCCCTGTATCTGTTTTGATGCTCTTTACTATCTCGGGATTATTTGTTGCTAGGAGATCAAGAGTATTTTCGCAACCACGTACTATTCTAGTGGGTTCGTGAACTAACTGTTCGAAGTAGTTTTCAGAAAAAGCATTCAGAACTAGTTCGGACGATGTTTTATATTTGCCCCCGGTTTTGAATACGTAATTATGCCAACATATCGAGGGTAAATTAAAGTCGCCACCGATTATAACAGTATGCTTCGGATACCTATTTGAAATATGATTCAAGCTTTCTTTGAACATTTCTGCAACCGCATCGTCTGAGTCAGGGGGCCGATAAAAAGATCCAATTATTAATTTATTTCGGTAGTCAGGTATAACCTCTACCCAGACCAATTCACAGGGAGTATCTGCCTCAATTTCGCTGCAGGATAAACCGTTTGTAACAGCAATAAACACGCCACCCCCTGTTTTATTTATTCTATCCTTTCTGAAGACCATTTGACCCTTTGAAAAAATTTCGGCCTAATTTATCTCAGGCGTCAGCCAGCTTTCAGAACCTATAACGATTTGTGCCTCAGTACTTTCTATCAGCGCTTGGAGTTCTGGAATTTTCCCAACACAGCTACGACAATTTACAACTGTTACACCAATGGTTTTTAGGTCTGCTTTCTTCCCGTGTCTGACCTGCCCCCTTTGAGACTGAAACCCATTTTGTGTATTTCCGAGGCCATCTAACCTAAAAAACCGCCCAGTCCACGCCACACAGCCCCCGCTACCCGTGTAGCCGCTTCCTGAGTATAGTGGACCGGGTAGCGTGGACCGGGTAGCGTGGAGAGCTGCATCAAACCAGTCTAAGGACTGAGGACCACAACAACAACAACAACAACAACTCACTATGCACACATCTTTCATCTTTATTAACTAAAACTTTAAATCTGATGTGTGTCTCCTTATACCTTTTGGACACACATATCTCATATAGATCTCAAGGACTATCTATGATCTCCAAATGTACTTAGACAAATTTAATGGGGTTTTCATAAGTGAATAGAAGGGAGAAATATGTAGCCTATGTTTCACCAAAATCGTACTTCGTAAGTAAAGCGATAGTAATTTTAAATTATTATTCTAAAAAAATTCATTTCTGTCTCATTGTCTTATTGAACAAATTAATCTGGAATACTAGTACATAAATGCGAGGTTGCGCAGTTGGAACACACTGGGCTTGCATTCTGGAGGGCGGTGGTTCAAATCTACTTCCGACCATCCAGATTTAGGTTTTCTGTGATTTTTATAAATCACTCCAGGTAAATGCCGGGATGGTTCCTTTCAAAGGGCACGGCCGATTTCCTTCCCCATCGTTATCCAAAAATCCGAGCGGAAGCTCCGTCTCTAATGACCACGCTGTCGATGGGATGTTGAACTCTAAGCTTCCTTCCTCAGTAGATGAATGTTAACGGAGTTATACAGGTAAATGGAACACATTGGTAAAAACCCATATGCTACGATGCAATCTAATCAGGAGAAAAGGAAATGTAATTAAAAGTTTTAGGAATTTGCTGTGATTTGAAGTACGGAATAGTGCATCAAAGAATCAACAGATGACAGTGTTACTTTTTTTATCGTACAAGTCGCTGATAGTATCTCCGCGAGCTTAATTCAGTGACGTATTTAACCCTCGGACGGCAGCGCCAATTATGATAATTTCAGCAGTAGCGCGGTGAAGATTTGCTACCACTGTTTATTCCGAGTTACAGACCTAGTATACAGCTACTAAGTGATCTAAATGACAAGGATAGTTTAATGTACAGGTAGGAATATCAAATTTGTTAATATCAATTACCTTCGGTATATTAATATAAGAAATGTAACATTATTACGAAAGTGAACAATAATCAAGCATAGTACTATCATTTCCTGTTTCGTTACTTCTTTGTAGTTCCTGTCCCTTGTGTAATTAGTGTCAGTGTTATGTGGAACTTAGTACACATAATTGCCTCATCACTCATATTATCATGTATCATGAATGAGAGGGCTTGCGTCTCTGACCTCACGCCCCATGCGTTCCCTTTTGAACCAGGGAAGATTCTTATGATTTTTTTCAGTGTTTTCCAGTGCTGCTTGTATGGCGTTTTACTCCACAGAGTGGTAACGTTTCCAGTTTCAGATTCATTGTGTCTGAAATCTTGTTCGGGATCGGAGCTAGGATTTAAATTTGAATAATAGTATCCTGTTCATGATCTGATGAGGAATCTAGAAAAAAAAATCACTAAAATCTTCATTACTTGTCGAAAGAAGTCTATTTCCTCATCTGTAAGACTCATACCATATCTAAGACACCTGAAGATTACATTATGTAGAAGACTAACACTCACTTTCGCATTATGTAAGGCTTAAAAATTAGATTGCCGTAAACTGCAGTATGGCTAAACAGAAGAAATTAGAGGACAATTGATCGAATAAATTTAAATTTCTGAGCATTCTAATATGTAGGGTAAAATTTATACAATAAATATTGACTAGAAACTGCCAAAAATCCATTAGCAAGGAAAACTAAACGTAACACAAAAAAGTTCACATCTACTTACATGACAGGCAGCGCGGTGCAAATCTGCTACCAGTGATGCACTCCCTAACAAAACTTTCTTTTAGTAGACACATCCGTGCACTAGAAACTCAGAACCTTCACTGACATCATTTTTAAGGCTTAATTGAGGAATAGCTAAAGCGGAAATACGGCATCTCTATTATTGCGGCTACAGTGAGCAATAAAGAAAAATGGTAGCACATTTGCACCAGCGCTGCCCACAATTTTATCTATACAAATATAAACTAACAATGAATTCATTTGCCACGATTAATGGGTTAATTAATTTCACTTTGTGTATTACAAATTTAGTGAAATTTATTAATTTTTTTGAAAGGTTTGATTAAATTTTGACATCTTCAATTGGAGAAACGAATTCAGTGATTCTCTTATGGTTCCGTCTGTAATGCTGCTTTCGTAATGAAATGGGCGTTGCGTACTAAAGTTGAGGTTGGGGACCGCAAATGAAATTTTACCAGGCAGTCAAATATTTTTCAATGAAAAATACTGAGCAATTTTGACAAGGAAGAGACAATTTAAACAAAATTATTGGATTTCGCCATTAAATGTTAGCGGTCGTGATTTCAGTAGCAAATACAACACCAGAAAGAAACAATTACAGAAGAAGTCGGCGGAATCTAAATTTTACCTTATTGAGAGCTGGTACTAATATTTCGGTCATATTCTGTAGTGATTCTAGCTGAGATGACTGGAATATTACTTCGATAAATTGATGTTGGAATTGTGCGTTTCGTTTACTATCGTTATATAACCGTGTTAAAAATGAATCATGATAGTCGGTAAAAATTGCAAAATTAACGGACTTCATAAACATCGCGAAGATTTTTCTGCAGGCATTAAAATGTAATGAACCACTCATAAACACGAAATAAATAAAAGTTGCACAAAGAATGTTCTAGTAAAATCGGGAAACAAATCGCAACAATACCCGAGCATCGCTTTATGAAATACTGGATCTGCTGAAAATAAATGACTTTAAAATTATTGAGAATGGAGAAGGGATTCTAAGTAACTAAGATATTTCAAATTAACTGTGGGAGTTTATTGAAATTAATATAAAAAAACTAAGCTCACACTTACATTAATTAGGCAAAATCCTGGAACAGGTCCTAATGTATCGAGGCGAAGATAGTAAGTAACGAACAGTTCCGCTCTCTCCTTTCAGCTTGTTGCAAACAAGTTGAATGTGATAAATATCGAGTGTTTATCGATACGCTGGCAGAGAGAGTGCGGAAGTCAGCGACAAGCGTCGCACAAGTTATTTAAAAAAATCATTAATGTATTACTACACGTCTTTACCGTTTTGGACAATCTTTAACGTCCGTTGCGATGCATGCGTGTGTAGACAGTTATTTCATAACATAGCACTACAGATGACGTCGGTTATGGCATGTGGTACACCGAAGCTCCAAAATGAGTACCGAATGCAACCTCGCGAGAATTTCTCCCTGCAACGGACGTGAAAGAATGGGCGCAAACGGTAAAGACGTGTAGTAATACAATAATAAATTTTGTAAAGAAGGCCAAAATATGCCATTAGAGCATCAATACTTGTAGGCCTAGACATGTTTGGGTCACTATAGTACTTGTCTCGAACTGAATCAATGTAGATATTGGCTGATCCAAAAACAGTTTCTTTCAATGACTTGCTAAAAAATAACTGCCATGATTCTAACGGTGAATGTACATCCACCGCAGCTCGAATACTTCCAATAAAATGCATGGTAACTATATTCTGACTATATTCTGGGAAACAAGTTTTTCTCCATTTAGTTGCTCCGTTCCTTCCTTATAAGTGACGTACCAGAGTCAGAATGATGAGCTGTACTTGAATCATCAACGGTAGGTGCATCAGTGCTGGCAGAAGGCTGAACATCTTCCTCTTCATTACCACTAACATTTCCATTGGTTTCATGGTCACTGTTTATTTCAAAGTCTGGCTCCGCATCAGAATCATTAACTTCACTGTCATCGTCAGATAATATTTTGTATATTTCACTGTACGAGAGACTTTCTCGTGCCATTTTACACTATAAACTATTGACTGATAGCTTGGTATTAGGAGATCACAAATAGTCCGCAAAGTAACTGGTAACTCAACGATATAACGAAATATAAGCGGGATCGCACTGGCAGAAATTAGTTACGTAGACGGTCGGGCTGGGTCTGACAGACCCGCGTGCTTTTTGAAAGACTGCCAAACAATGACTAAACAATGAAAAATCTTATTCAAGCTGTCAACGCTTTCTCTCGGGTGTTTCAGGAAGCTAGCGGATCGCTCGAGTCAAATCAGCAATTATAAGAATATAAAGTCGGTGAAACAAAAACTAGTGGGTCTCACAGACCCAGCCCGACCGTTCTAGGGTTAAGGAAGGGGATGTCGAGCTTACGGAAATACTCTTAACAAGCTACGAAAGTACGGAGAATGTGGAAAGTGAGTCGTAATTCTGTCTATGCACTCTTCACTTAAGAAACACTATAATGTTTCACAGGAAGTGTGGTCAGAAAGGTGTGCTCCATTTACCACCAAGACACGTGATCCCACTGGAGATGGGCTGTTTCCTTTAACTGTAAACGCCCCACTCGCGGGAAGCCTCCATAAATCACGCCTACTAAAGGAAGAAGGGAGCCTTAGAGAGAGGGCCAGGGAAATAAGACGATACGGGCCAGTGGCGGCGTTGAGAGGGAAGGAGCGGCGCGTGACGTATTGCGGAGGGACATAATTACGGTAGGCCAGGGGTAGGGGAGTGGGGGGCTCCCTCGAGACAAAGCCGGCTGCCTGGGTGGCGGGATTGCCGGCCACTCCCCTCCCCCTCCCCCCCAGCTCCCGTACATCACGAGATACAAAGGCTGGCGGCCCAGATCCCGGCGGCTTTCTTCTCGCCAGTGGCGAGGCCCAGCTGCCGCCCTCGCTGATAGTTCCCTCAGCCACACTGCCTGCTGGAGAAAGTCTAACGTGAGCTGCGTGACGGGGTGGCTAACCCCTACTGACACCTTTGCCCTGTCGCTTTGCGAGTCCAGACATAAAAGATCTGTCAGTCCATTTTTCTTACGATTCATCTTCCTAGTTGCCATTGAATTGTTTTCTTTTACTGTGCTGTGCAGAGTAATTCAATTTTATCCAAACCATATGCTGGTAGCATAAAATAAATTTTTCGTTCGTCTGATATGCTAGTAGGGAGAGGTTTCTCCCCTAAACTTGAAAGGAGTACGCAATATAATTTTCATTTAATTTTTGCCTGTCATAGAGCATTGAGGATGTATTGTTGTAAAAACCAAAACTATAATTCTGCAGAAAACAAATTTATGTATATTTTGTACCATTTCACTAATCGATATAACATACCGTACTCATTTTCATATCTTTGCTGTCAACCAACGACTTTGTTTTATCTTTGGAGTGGGTCTTGCACTCACAGTTATTGCGTTTAAAGAGTCGAGGTGTGATCTTCGTGTAGAGAGGAGTCGGTGTGTGACCTTCGTGCAGGATACTGTCGTGTTAGTCTGTCTGTTTGTTAGACTCGAAGAGTAAAAATTCAGTTTTGAAGAGTCGCAGCCAAGTCAGCAGGTTAAAAATTTTGTATGGAAATTTATGTCGCAAATAAGGTAAACTTGTACTTTTCTATTGTTATGTATGGTAGCCTGTATGTAGTCTATATTGTAGTTGGTTTGTCTTTTGGGTAATGAATACTGTTTAATTCAGCTTGCATTTATCATTTATCCCTGTGTCATTTTACCAGTTCCTCGTTCCTTTCACCAATTTGAATTGCTATCCTTTCTGATCATTGTTTCTTATGATAGAGTTGCATAATTATTGTGTTTGTAAATTTGTATGCTAATTAGAACAGTTCAGTGTAGGCATTTTGTGATGATCAGTTGGTCTATTAATGAGAGCAGGAAGTAGTTTGTTCATAATTGCAGTAAAGATCATAGTTAAAGATTTTCTCAGTCTCAATGAAAGTTCAGATTGTTAAGGTAGTTAATGTTAGTAACAGTTAAAGTGATTTGTTTGATTAGAAGAGAAGTAGATCACGTAAAGAGATGAGACATATTTGCAGTGTGTGATACTTGAAGTCTCTACCAGATTTGTAGAACATTTTTTATTACATTCAATCTGTATGGTAATTGTTGTACAAATAAGCATATTATCAAGTGCAGTGATCTTGATATCCAATTACTATCAAATAGCCTTGTTTGGCATCCTATTAATTCAAGTAGCAAAATTATCACTGTAGTTGCACTTTATGTTCGCTTTCGCAGTCGAATTATACATGTATGGTCTGGCTGCTGGTATATGGTGCACGCTAACAGATCTGAACATTTCATTTGCTCGCATTGTTTTTCACACACGAGATTAATGTGTAGACCAATTACGAGTTTAATTACTGTTGACTTATTAACAACTGTACAATTTAAAGTGTTATCCGTTGCGCATCAAACTAAGCCACATTTACGTAAGATCATTGCATCCCATGTCAGTTGCAATTTATTCTAACAGGGCAAAGGAAGGTACTAAGTCTCATTGCTTAGTGAAATTATTTTGTTACCAAAACCACAACAGAACATTTATTCGGGAATTTTAGCGGGGACGGTCTCTTAACAAAAAACAGTGACACGCTCGCTCCACAAACACATACTACTTTTCATTTCAAACAAACAAACACACACTACTTTTAAACTATGTCAGCAACTACTTCAGATGTGCTTTCTGCATGCTGATACAGCATCACACTCTCGTCACATTGTGTGAGAACACCTGATGCACACATTTCAGGACCGCTGGCTTGGTCGCGAAGACGACCTTTGCCTTTTCATTCTCGAAATCTCAATCACCGAAACTTTTTGTTACGGTGACACAGGAAATAACATCTTCGTGACAGTCTTTAGTGTCGTAGAAGACAAACGCTATATCACTGCAATTTCCTTCTCTAGAGGTATAGAAAGAGGGATGGGGGTTGAAAAAAAAGTACAGAGGTAGACGACGACATGCAAATACCCAGAATTTATTCATGCAGGATTTGAGAATATGAGCACTTCGTGAGTTTTAACAAATTCTACAAACAATATCAAACGTTTAAGAAATTTTTTCTCGCTGAAACTCTTCTAGAAAGATGACAAAATGTTCAGATGTTTGTAATTCTATGGGACCAAACTACGTTACAAAAGTTATGGCCAAACTTTCAGGAAACATTCCTCACACACAATGTATTTTTCTTTAAATGTAAATTGAAATAATTCGTGCAGACAATTGTCAAAATATCCAATTGTTTCATTACTATTTACTGTACTTCCTCAATTCACCGCCAGTTGGCCTAATTGAAGGAAGGTAATGTTGACTGCCGTGCTTGTGTTGCCGATGACCGATGGTAGAGGGGGACCAATTCCATGGCCTCCACACTCTCCTGACCTCAACCCTCTTGACTTTCATTTATGGGGGCATTTGAAAGCTCTTGTCTACGCAACCCCGGTACCAAATGTAGAGACTCCTCGTGCTCGTATTGTGGACGGCTGTGATACAATACGCCATTCTCCAGGGTTGCATTAGAGCATCAGGGATTCCATGCGGCGGAGGGTGGATGCATGTATCCTCGCTAACGGAGGACATTTTGAACATTTCCTGTAACAAAGTGTTTGAAGTCACGCTGGTACGTTCTATTGATGTGTGTTTCCATTCCATGATTAATGTGATTTGCAGTAATAAAATGAGCTCTAACATGGAAATTAAGCGTTTCCGGACACATGTCCGCATAACATATTTTCCTTCTTTGTGTGTGAGGAACGTTTCCTGAAAGTTTGGCCGCATCTTTTTATAACACCCTGTATATCATCGATTATTCAGCCACATATTTTCTATTTTCAAAATTAGACATTGTCTATAATGAGTGTGACTGGAATATTTTTTTCTAATGAAGACGTTTAAACAACGTATTTATGTGCCACAGTCGCTATATTACTTATAACATTTCTTTATTTTGTACAACTACGAGGCGCGTCCAGAAAGTAAGTTCCGTTTGGTAATAAAATAAAATTTTACACAGATACAGAAAAAAATTTATTGAATAAAATTCTACAACTCTTAAACTGCTTTTCCACATAACTGCCAAAATTTTGCAGGCATTTGTCATAGCGTGGCACCAGGTTTTGTATACCTTTTTCATAGAAATCTGCCGCCAGTCTCTTCAACCAGTTGGAAACAGTTTCTTTCAGCTCGTCGTCCATAGCTAGAGCACTAATTATAAACCTACGGTTTTCCTGGATCTTGTCATCAATCGCGTGAACCAGTTCTTCTGTAACCAAAGATGGACGCCCACTTCGTTCTTCATCGTGCACATCACTACGCCCGCCATTGAACTTTCGGGCCCATCTTCTCACTATCGAATCACTCATCCCATTTGGTCCGTAAACATCGCAAATTTGCCGATAAATTTCACTTGGTTTCACTTTCTTGACATTCGGAAACCGAATCACCGACCTGATTTCGCAGGCGGCAGGATTTTCAATCAACGCCGACAATTCAAACAATCACAACAAAGCGTACGTAACTGACAGCGATCTCCAAATGGCGCACGTTCTTCTCTTTGATACACATCGTATACAGGGCACGTGCGGAACTGCAATCGCAGCGCTGAAATGGAGATAAATTGAAACGGAACTTACTTTCTGGACGCGCCTCGTAGTTTCAGTGAAGCTGCTCGGGAGTGGCGCAGCGAGTAGCTCGTAACTCGAGCACAGGCGCTCGCGAGCGAGGCGACTCGATGACAAATTCTGGACAGCTGTACTGTATGTTATAAATGAACACTCTTGAGGATATATTCCTTCTGTGTAAAAGTACGCTAATAATAAATGTTACAAAAGACAATGACAGAACGGCGGCCGAGATAAAACGAAACCGCAAAAGAAAATGGCCTTTTTTGTGGTTCTCTGCTAGTGTGGTACTACTGATTACGATCTACTCACGAGTCTGACAAGTAATGTATTTAGTTTTACAACGAGATGTATTTAGTGGTCTGTACATTTTTATTAATGTGTAATAGTACCCTTTACCATATATTACTCTGATTACAGTGTTTTCAGTTTTAGCGGCATCACTTAATTTCTTCAGTGCACTTTCGTTGAATGCCATCGATACATTTTCACTTAAATATCAGCACAAGAACCGCTAACATTTGAATGAGAATAGCACATTGCTTGCCATTCATAAAAATGTAAACTTCGTAATAAGGACTGCCAATCATTTAGAATGACAACGGGGAAAATCTAATGTATAAAAATCATAATATCCACGGGTGTACTGCCGGTCTGCCGGGCACAATATTTCGGCGATCATACATGTCGCCATCATCAGGTGAACTGACGGACTGAGCTCCTGGAAACGCGCCGGCACGGAGATCCGCACGCTACGGCTGCTCGAAGGGAACTGGGTTCTAGCCCGGTAGCGGGCCATTTAAATACCCTCGGCCCGCGGAGCGACCCCTCCGCGGTCCGCGCCCCGCGCCGCGGCCGCGCAGTGGAACCGATTGCGCCGACGTCTGAGAAGACGTCGGTGTGAGGGCTCTGTCCGCCGTGGTCGTCACTTCGTTACGTTTGCTAGATTTGCTCTTAATTAATCCAATGTCTGGTTCCCAAGCTTTGCTAAGATTATAGCCAGAGTCACGGTTTATGAGGTCGTCACTTGTGCGAATTTCAATGGCCTCTCTAACGACGCAGTCCCAGTATCTCTACGTCTGTACCAGAATCCTAGTGTGTTCATACTCCATGGCGTCAGCGACCGCCGACTTGCTCGGATACATCAATCGTGTGTGCCTCTGGTGTTCAACGCATCGATCCTCGACGGTACGCATCGTCTGTCCAATATATGACGTTCCACACTGACACGGAATCTGGTACACGCCCGCCTTCCTCAAACCGAGATCATCTTTAGCGCTCCCCATTAGTGCACGAATTTTATTCGGCGGACAAAAAACAGTTCCAACCTGGTGTTTTTTCAAAATGCGGGCGATCTTCCCTGAGAGTGCGCCGGTATATGGAACGAATGCAGTGCCTACATCCTCCCTTGTATTTTCATCCGTTTCCACAGGTTGTGTTATAGTGGTTGGGCGGAGAGCCCGCTGAATCTGCCACTCTGAGTACCCATTTTTTCGAAATACATATCTCAGGTGTTCCAATTCCTGGGGTAGACTCTCTGCGTCGGAGATAGTGCGCGCCCTATGTACTAGAGTTTTAAGTACCCCATTCCTCTGTGAAGGGTGGTGACAGCTGTCTGCGTATAAATACAGATCAGTATGCGTTGTCTTCCGATATACACTATGACCCAGGGTACCATCAGCTCTTCTCTTGACCAAGACGTCAAGGAACGGCAATTTACGCTCCGTTTCTGTCTCCATAGTGAATTTGATGTTGGGGTGTATGGAGTTCAGATGTGTAAGGAAGTCAAGGAGTTTATCCATACCATGTGGCCAGATGACGAACGTGTCGCCACGTAACGGAAAAAGCAAGTTGGTTTCCATTCAGATGATGCCAGGGCTTCCTCCTCGAAGTTCTCCATATACAAATTTGCGACCACAGGGGAGAGTGGGCTACCCATGGCGACTCCCTCCGTTTGTTCGTAGTATTCGCCATTGAAAAGGAAATACGTGGTGGTCAAGACATGCCTAAAAAGTTCGGTGGTCTTCTAGTCAAATTTCTGACCAATCAAATCTAGTGACTCTCGAAGGGGCACCCTCGTAAACAACGAAACGACGTATAAACTCACCATGATATCTGACTCGTCCAGCCTGAAGTTGTTAAGGCGTTTCACAAAATCCACGGAATTGCGGATGTGATGAGGGCATTTACCCACATAAGGACTTAATATTCCCGTCAAGTATTTGGCCAACAAATATGTAGGTGCTCTGATGTTACTGACTATGGGACGTAAGGGCACCCCATCTTGGTGAATCTTAGGAAGTCCATAAAGTCTTGGCGGTACCGGACCTTGAGGTAGCAGTTTCTTGGCGACACCCTCCGGTAAATCCGCATCCTTGAGCAGCGCCCTCGTCTTGTTTTCCACCTTCTTCGTAGGGTCAACGCTGATCTTCCGGTAGGAATCGTCATTTAGCAGGCTCTGCATCTTTTCAGTGTAGTCCTTATGGGAGACAACAACCGTAGCATTGCCTTTGTCAGCCGGTAAGACAACAATTTCAGGGCGCTCCCTCAGGTCACGAATGGCCGCCCTCTCTTTACTAGTGATGTTCGACTTCATGGGTTTGGATTTCGTCAATGCACGACAAGTTTCACGACGTATTTCCGAATCAGGCGGAAGTCGAGCTGCAACCTGTTCAACAGCACTAATAATTTCGGCGACCGGTGTGAACTTGGGGGTAGGAGCAAAGTTGAGTCCTTTCTCTAAAACTGAGACCGCATCATCACTCAACTCCCTGCCACTCAGATTGATGACGGTCTTGCACGGATCCTGCAGAGATGGTTTGTCAAGGAGGCGTGAGAACTTAGCTGTTTGACGTCCCGTTGCCTTCTTATGGGCGGAATCGGCTGCAACCGAAGTAACACCATCAATCCAATCCCAGGAAAAAGACGTGAAGTGACCAGCCAGTTGCAAATGCAGTTTGAACAGTTCCAGAGAGATGAACTCAAGACTACGGCGGGTGAAATGCACTCTCTCACGAAGCAATGCGAGTCCGGCCCGTTTTTTAATTCTCTTGGCTGCTGCAGAATCAATGTGATGCGTAACCTTAGCAAAATTTGGGACAACATTCTCGGAACGATATCTCTTTAGAAAAGCAAGAGTACTTAGCAAACGACATCTACGGTGGCGCAACTTTTCAAATTTCTTCATGCTGCGATACATCTCCTCCCCGTAAAGGTATATGATGTGATTCTTCAGTTTCTCCCGGCGTATTTCATAATCATAATATCCACGGGTGTACTGCCGGTCTATAGTGTCCAACGGACACAATATTTCGGAGATCATACATGTCGCCATCATCAGGTGAACTGACGGACTGAGCTCCTGGAAACGCGCCGGCACGGAGATCCGCACGCTACGGCTGCTCGAAGGGAACTGGGTTCTAGCCCGTGTGTGTGAATGGGTGTGTATTCATTCAAATCTACAGTTTTATAACAATATTCACGAATTTTGGCACACTTGACCTTCAAAACAAAACGCAAACAACCGCCTACAGAAAATTCTGTTTGTTGCGTGGCAGAGGATACCTTATAACAGACAAGAATACACGTATCCATCACTGCCACTTACTGGAATTAAAAACAGCAGTAATAAATCTGGTATGTCGACGACAGATACTATTTCTTTCGTATATCTATTTAAAACAATGAAGCAGATTTCCTAAACTAGAAATAAACAAAAAGGAAAGTGCAAAATATGATAATTGTTTCTATAATGGTTCCAAGCTGTAATCCCGTGGGCACTGCCTTCAGTAAATAAAAGCTATGACTCAAATTTCAATGAAATCGGATAAAACACATATTATAAATATGTCCGCAAAAAGTATTGTCCATTTTAATTTTATATTCACTTTTAAATAGTGGTTTTTATCTGAGACTGAGCTTTTAACTTCATGTGGAACTAAGTGAAATTAGACTAAAGGCAGAAAAATGTTACAGTTCTTAAAGTTTTTAATTTGCACGACCACCGTCCTAGCATTTACGGTTAATCGTGTCATAAAACTTAGAATTAATATGGTCACGTTAAATGACGTGGCATCTTTCTCCCTAAAACGGAGTACATGTTCCAAATTGTCATGATACGGTAAAAACTGAGGCAGAAAGGGATAGAGAGAGAGAGAGAGAGAGAGAGAGAGAGAGAGAGAGAGAGAGAGAAAGCGCCGGATAATGATATGTTGCACTGCTTACCACAATATTATTAATCCACTAGAGCAGAACGCTCTACAGATAATGTATTTGATACTAGGATCTTTAATAAACTTTCATTCAGTGGAGCTGATGCTTCATCACAAAACTGAACAATCAACGAAGTGCATCACTAATTAATTGTACTTGTGATGGGGGCGGGGGGTTAAACCATGTACTGAAAAATATAACAGATATTAATTATTTTCACTATTAAATAAAAATCGTAGTTTCCGAAGGAAGCCCGAATGAGACGATGTAACCACTCGATTCTGCTGCCGCAGTCTGTCATTTCGTGTAAGAACAACAAAGATAAGATAAGAGAAATTAAGGTTCATACGAAGGCATACAAACATTCGTTTCTCCCTCGTTATATTTGGGAGTGAGATAGAAAAGGCAATGACTAATAGTGGGACGAGCTACCCTCCGCCACGCACCTTATGTAGATATAAATGTTGATGAGTACAATGAAGAAATTTATAGGCAAGACTGCAAACTTTTTTACTCGTAGTTTTGTTTTGGATCTCTTACTTGCAAAGCATATCCGGTACGAGCGCACAACGTGCGCACCAGTTGCAACGTTCTCAATTATAATGATCGCTTACATATTGGAATTATTGTAAGTTTTAACTTATAACTGTTTAGAAGGTAAGTGACATGCAAATAAATCTTCAGCACTCTTGTTTAAAATATCTATAAAAATTAACTTCAGAAAAATCTGATATTATCGTGAACACCTCATTGATCTCACACGAAATGATACCAATTTGTAATTAAATTAGTGGTTTAAACTTATTCATGCAGGAACTCCCACGGGTTGTTTCGGGCTTGCCTAGGAGAACGCCGCAGCGGAGTGGCCGAGTGCATTGAGGCTCTACGTTACGATGCGCGAGACCGTTCCACGTCGGGGGTTCGAACCCTCCCTCGGGCATGGGTTTTTATTGTCTTTAGTCTGTTAGTTTATAAGAAGTATAGTGAAACAAGGAAAACTGATTGTTCCACTGGATACGGGGCCATGAAAGGAAAGATATGAATAATAGTTATTGATATCTAAAATACTTGAAATCTTAGATTTAGTTGTGTCATATACTGTGCGCGGGTCTTTTGATCTTTTATGCAGTTTGGACAGTGCACAGCGGACGAGTGGTGGAATGGTCAAAGACATTAGAAATGCAGCAAAGTGGACGGCTAAAAAATGTCACGGAGAAACCCACTTCCAGTGAACATTACATACAATTCTTGTTGAAATAACGAATGAATTTTAAGGAGTTGCGAAAAAACGCTAAAGGACCAAAAAGACGATATATGTGTTTTATGTGACGCTTCATGAATATTGGACGTGATTATTGTGAACATTTACTGTTTTATGGTCTTGAAAATAGAGATTTTTTGTCAAATGCAACAGTCTGTTTCCGTCTCTTTATTTTACAATATACTATATAATAAATGAAATTAATGGTTACAAGAAGATCCTTTATCCTGCATCAGTCTGTGTTGCCAAAAATATTTATTACACGGTTACAAGATTATTAAAGAAGATTTAAAACGGCGACCAAATCACAAAGTTACGTTTACTTTTAAAGCTGTGGGCAAAAAGGAAATTGCTTTATCATCCTAGCTCACAAAATTTATTACATCCAATTTGGAGGGTTATCGATTTACGTCCAAGCAAAGCAGTAAATCAGAATTAAGAAACCCTCCAGCAGTTTGAAAGTTTAGGAACTGATGTCCACGCATTTGAATCCCATGAGCATAATTACTCGCTTACCTATTCGACTGGAACAAAATCATCCAAATTCTGAAGGTAGCAGGCGTAAAAATAGGAGGTATGAGTTATATTCAACCTATACAAGAACCGAACAGCGGTTATTAGAGTCGAAGGGCAAGAAAGGGACGCAGAGGCTGGGAAGGGAGTAAGGAAGGGTTGTAGCAGTCAATGAATGCAAGGAGAAATTTGGAGACGGAATTAAACTTCAGTGAGAAGAAATAAATCTTTGCGGTTTGCCGATGAGACTGCAAAGGATCTGGAAGAGCAATTGAATGGAATGGATAGTGTCTTGGAGGGAAGATATAAGATGAACATTAACAAGAGTAAAAAGGAAGGTAATGGAATGTAATGTCAGAAAATCAGGTGATGCTGAAGGAATTAGAATAGATAATAAGACAATAAAAGCAGTAGATGAGTTAAGTCAGTCAGGAGCATACCACATAAATCAAGAAAACGAATGATTTTACACTGTTCTTGTACTTAAAACATCTTCGTTTTAACGTCAAGTGTAAGGAGCTTCTGTGGCCATCAAACACTAGGCTTACAAATTAAACTAACTTATGCTAATGATTACATATACCTATGCCCAAGAGAGGACTCGAACCTCCGACGGGCGGAATTGCGTGCTACGCGGTGCCTTTTTAAGAATCAATAATAGCTGTAGCTTTCTCCGCTACCAGTAGAGTTCTATGTGCTTCACAATACTGCTGTTTCTAACACTCATTCATATTAAGAGCGCACATACGAGGGTTGGAATTTAAATAGTGGTATCACTACTGCGAAGACACTATGCAATGGAATCTACTTTTGTCGTTCATAGCACACTTAGTTGACATACCTACCGTACTTCCGAGCAAATGGACTCGCCTATCCCAAATCACCTGCGTGCACACTGTCACTTGTGAGTGAGCTGTCTGAAGGAACGGTGTCACTATGTCTCCGAAACAGGAACAACGGTGTAGGGTCAATATTGAATGTTTCATAGGTCGTACAGCATGGCAGTCTCATCGAAGTCTTCAAGAGGCGTGCGGGGAATCGGCTTTGCTGTACAGAACCCACCCACAATTTTTTGTACGACAAAGCACGAGAGCATACAGCGCAAGCTGTGGTTGCTCCTTTCGTCAATGGGCCTGAGAAGTATTGTACCATCCACCATACTCCTCGGACGTAAGTACTTTTTGATTTGATTTTGAAGATGAAGGAAACACTTCGTGGCATTTGCTTCAGAGCTCTGAGATTCAGCAGGCAGTATACCGCTCCATTCGCACCATCAATGTAACAGGCTCTGCTAACGGTTCACTTCGCCTTCCACATCGCTGGCAATGATTTCTACACACGCTGGTGACTACTATGAAGGACAGTAACAGGTGCAATCATGTGACGCTTTTGTATCAGCTGTGAGTAAATAGTTAAGTTCCAACCCTCATATTGTAAAACAAACCGTAACTATCTGTCAGTAGGCAGTCCTGAGAGAAAAAATCTTGATTGCACCTGCTAAGAAATTCAAAATGTTCAAATGTTTGAAAAGCTATGGGACGAAACTCCAGTGGTCACATCAGTCCCTAGTCTTACAAGCTACATAATCTGTATGTGCTAAGGAAGACACAACCACGACCGACCAAGGACTCGAATCTCCGAAAGAAAGCAGATATAGAATCCGCAGCAAGGCCCGTTACACCGCACAGCCACTCCCAAGCGGCGACGACTCCTATGAGAGACACTCTTTACGTACAAGATGCACATAGAAGATGAACGCTGAGGTGCTTAATCGATTCCAAGATAAATAAAAAAGAAAAGAAAAAAAAAAAAAGAAAAAGAGAGAGACGACGACGAAAAAAACGAAGGCTGAATAATCGACCATGTATAGATATCATTCAGCACGCTGACCGGCTCTACAAATCTCGTCTAAGCTCACACTGTTAGATTAGAAAGACTAGAGATTCTCACTTCGGGAAAGTGTTAATCGAGTTTTTACCTTTAACTTTGAATAAATTTGGGAAATCCGATATGTCAGATGGGCAGATGTCTGATAGCACTGGTAGCTAGAATGTAAGTGTTGATTGGACTGTGCCAATAATGGTTATCACATCCGCGTTCAGGTGGACGTCTACTTTCTTAACGTGGGCGCCGCGGAGCCAATCTGGAGCACAGAGTTCTGCTGCAGAGTGTACCAGCGCGAGGAATGCTTCACGGAGAACTGATGTGCTTGTTCCCCTACTGCCTGCCAGCTTTCTCTACATCTATATACATACTCCACAGTCCAACGTAAGGTGTGTGGCGGACCACTATTAGGCATTTCCTTTCCTAATCCACTCCCAAATAGAACGAGGAAAAAAAGAATGCCTACATGTCTCCGTACGAGCCCCAATTTCTCTTATCTTCGTACTCACTACGCGAAATGTAAGTAAGCGGCAGGAAGATCATACTACACTCAGCTTCAAATTCCGGTCCTCAACAGAATTTCTCGAAAATAACGTCGTCTTTCCTCCAGCGATCCCTATTTGAGTTCCTTGAGCATTTCCATGACACTAGCGCATTAATCGAACCTACCACTAACGAATCTAACTGCTCGCCTCTAAATTGCTTCTATGTCTTCTTTTAAAATGATCTGCTGCGGGTCCCAAACACTTGATCAATATTCAAGACGTGGTCGTACAAGCGTTTTATACGCGGTCTCCTTTACAGGTGAAGTACATCTTCCCAAAATTCTTGCAATAAATCGAATTCGGCAGTCCGCCTTACTCACTACTGTCCTTACATGTTCGTTCCATTTCATACCGCTCTGCAATGTTACGTCTAGATATTTGAACGGTTCTACTGCATCAAGAAGGTCGCTTCTAATGCCGAATTCAAACATTATGGGATTGTTTTCTCCTACTCATGTGCATCACTTTATTCTTCATTTAGTGGTAGCTGCCATTCTTCGCACCAACTACAAATTTTGTCTAAGTCATCCCGTATGCTATTACAATCATTTAAAGACGACATCCTCCCATACACCATAGCATCATCAACAAACAGCCGCAAATTACAAGTCACTCTGTACATCAGATCATTTATACAGATAGAAAATAATAGAGGTCTTATTACACTTCCCTGGGGCACGCCTGAGGAAACACTTGTCTCTGATGAATATCCGCCATCGAGAACAATGTACTGCGTTCTGTTACTGAGGAAGTCTTCCAGGCAGTCAAAAATCTGTGAACGTATTCCAAAAGTTCGTATTTTCATTAGCAGTCTGCAGTGTGGAACCTCGTCAAACGCCAAGTCGAGAAAATCACAATGCGCCTTTTGCCCTTCATCCATGTCTCGCAAGATGTCATGTGAAAAAAGGGCAAACTGAGTTTCACTTGAACACTGTTTCCTAAAACAGTGCTGATTCGAAGAAAGAAGCTTTTCTATATCAAGGAACTTTACTATACTCGAACAGAAAATATGCCCCAAAATTGCACAGGAAAATTATGTCAACGATATTGGCCTGTAATTATGTGGATCAGTTCTCTTTCCTATCGTATGAACGAAAGTAACCTATGCTTTTTTCCAGTCACTAGGAACTTTGCGCTGAATCAAAGATTCGCGATAAATGCAATGTAAGTAGGGGGCCAATTCCGCAGAATACTCTTTGTAAAACCGAACTGGTATTCGATCCGGACCAGGAGACTTTTTCGTAATCAGCTCTCTCAGCTGATTCTCTACATCGGAAATACCTAGTACTATGTCCTCCATCTAGGAGTTAGTACGTTGATCACATGATGGTACATTTGTGAGGTCCTCCTGCGTGAAAGATTTTTTAAAGCTTAAATTTAGAACTTCAGCTTTCCGTTTGCTTCCTTTTATTATTAACCCGGAATGATCAACGAGTGAGTGGATAGTGGACTTTGATCCGCTTATCGATTTTACATTAGACCGGAGTTTTTTCGGGTTCTCGGAAAGATCTTTTGCTAAGGTGTGGCAATGGTAATTATTATATGCTTCGCGGATAGATCTTTTTTATAGACGCACGAATCTCTATTAACTTTTGCCAGTCATCATTTGCTTGTTCTTTTTTCAACCGAGAGTGCAAAAGCCTTTGCTTTCTCAGTAGCTTTTTAACATTATTATTATACCACAGTGGATCTTGTCTATCCTTAATCGACTTTACAGTCACATATTTCTCTAACCCTTTATTTACAATGCATTTAAATTTAGTCCACAATTCACTTCCATTGTACCAGAACTTAACGATGTCCATATATTTTCTAAGTGCGATTGTAACATTTGCTTATCGGCTCTTCTTAACAAAAACACGCTCCTAGCCTTCTTGATTGGTTTATGAACTTTGGTCACCATCGACGCTGTGACGATATCATGATCAGCAACTACTGTCTCTACACAGACATGATAAGGTCAGGCCTGATCGTAACAATAAGGTCTAAAATATTTCCATTGCGCGTGGCTTGCCGGTTTAACTGTTCAAGACAGTAGCTCGCAAGACTGCTTGTCTGTACCGCCTGAAATGTAACTAGAGAGGTCCCATTGTATATTCTTAAGGATGAAGTCTCCACTGACTAATATAACATGGCCCGCATACCTACGCACTACCTGGCGTAGACTTTCTTTGAATGACTCTTTACACTGCTACAGCAGCACTGGAGAGCCGGTAAAAACTCCCTGTTCTTTCGTATTTGTAGATTCCTAGCTGAGTCGGAAAGATGTTTATTGTAAGACAACGTTCTGTCGACAGTGACACCAAGTTATTTTGGAATATCGTTGTATATGACAGTGCCGATAGGACCTAACTGTGGCCTGATCTTTGCTGATGCTACGCATCGAGGGAGGTGGAGACATTCGATTTAAGCCGCCATGTCTTAAAATATTCGTTGAGTGTACTAAGGCTGTTCGCTTGGTGTTCTTCAGATTCTGAAAGGTCTTCATTCGGATATGAAATTGCAAGGTCGTCTGCATATTGGAATTTCCGGCAGGTCAAATTCGGTAAGTAGTGGAAAATATGTATTGTTCCGTAAAGAGTAAAGTGATTATTTTATTTAATGTGCAAGTATTCCACGCAATGTTTCTTGTGTTGTATTTTCCACATTGAGTTACCAGTAACGAAACTGCATTTTGATTGCTAAGTTAACTTGATATAAAAATTAGTAGTTTCACTTAATTAAAACAATTTTATCGTTTAGCTTATTTTGTGTTACGAATAATGAGCATTTTTGGTGAGACGCGTGTTTAATAGTAAATATTGAAATTACATTGCAGCTGATTGCTTTTGTTAAAATGTGATTGTCGTAATCTTGCCCATTATTTTATCATTTATTTAACCACAGTACACGTTAATTGTGGTCTCTCTTAGTTTCATGCATGGCCTAGTATAGTGTAGCGATATACTGTGTTCGCTCACATAAGTAATTACCAACCTATAATTAACTTTTGCAATTATATGTTTATTGTTGTGCCTTTTGGTTCCGTAGTATAGCGTTAATGCTGGGTCAGCTCACCTACCTAATTAGCAAACCTATAATTAACCTTTGCAATTATTCAAATTGTTCAAATTTGATTTGCTCAAGCAGTCAGCGATGCGAGCGTAAACCGCTTCTTTTTCCTAAATGTATCCATTTGTGGCTGTTTGTCCAACGTTTTGGTAACATTGAATAATTTTTTTCCGAAATTATCCCCACTAAAGTAACTAACGTTGTGTAAAGAAGCACTGTGGCAACGATCACGTCGTAAGCTCCACTAAATTTCTCGGATTATTACTTTTTAACGATCACATTTCCCATGAGATCAGGGACTTTGGTACATAGGTAATTGAATTTTGTAATGATCCCGTAACTGTAGGGATGGGAGGTTATAAACTGTTCAGCCATCTGACACGTCTGTTCATGTACGCAGAGCAAGACCCCTTCCTAGTTAATAAAATTCAATTGGCGGCTATAGGGGGAATTCTTTCTTGTTATTTCCAATACTACAAACAATAAATATGTCTCCAGAAATCACACCGAAACGTTGAAGGAACCCACAAAGCGAAAAATGATGTCAATAAGATATACCCCCATGATAGATTTGTATATCTATTGTATTTTTTCATATTTTCTGTAATTACATAAACAGAGCTTGGACTTGTTTCCGCTCTTGTCGGCACTCGCACAGATAAAAGTTTTCCGTGCGCCCTAAGGCATCTTGCTGCTGTGTGCGCGACATCATCTCGACGGAGGTTCGAGATCTCAATTGGGCATGGATGTGTGTGTGTGTGTTGTCCTTAATATGTTAGTTTAAGTGGTTTGTAGGTCTATGGACTTATGACTACTACAGTTTGGTCCCATAGCTTTACAAACATTTGAACATTTTCGTAATCCTTTATAGCGCATGTGGCATTAACACCGTTTATAGGTGTCAATTGAACGCTGATGAGCATTGATGCCACCCCGTGCTAGTGCCGTTAGGTTTCTAATGAGGCGGAAATGGTAAATTTCTTTCTGTGACAGACAGATGTTAATGTACTGATACATGTAATGGAACCACTAAAAACAAAGTTTTGTTCGTATTCCTTCTCTGCTACTCCTCAGAGAACTAATTACCTCGAATATTAACAGAAACATTTACATGCCATTTCTCAAATACTTCCAGTCGATTCAGTTCAAAGGGCAATGAAATATTAGCGACGTTTAATGCTTGAGAGGAAGGAATATAATTGGACACTTTAGGCACGTGATTATTCACTGGGTGCAAACCAGCTATAATCACCATTTTAAGCAATGATCATCATTACAGGAATCAACATTTACGTCAACTCATCATCTGCAGTCATTTTCGCAATTTTTGGTTAGTTCTTGAATAAAGTCCTGTATTCACATTTGGGTTACTGGTAAGCATTAAGATGTCACTGATAAGAGTGATGAAGTCAAAGAGTGATGAACTCATTGATAAGAGAGTTGAAATCACTGACAAGAGTGAAACGACACTGATAAGTGCGGTCACGGCAATGATGAGTTCGGACTAATGCAGAAATAGACGACTTGAAGTGTGGCTTAGATTTGACTTTGTATACGTATTGTTATTACTCAGATAAATTTCATTTATCACCCATACAAATGTCGAGCCAACGGCTGTGTCGCTGTGGATACAGTGTTCGCCGATAGATCACGGAAGTTACACCGTCGAACACTAGAACATGCACGGGTCACCGTCCGAATATGCAAAAATGTTTAAATGTTGCTAAACCTAAGGGACCAGACAAGATCATCGACCCTAGACTTTACTTAAACTTCTACTAAGGACATGACACACACCCATGCCCGAGGGAGGACAATCTGGAGCCCCAGACCACACGTCCGGATCTGCCCTGCGCAATGGAATGCGAAGCGCACTCAGTCCTTGGAAAGACTATTGTTACTGTGGAGCCACTTGACGTAGAAACAGCGGCTTCATTCACGAAAGCTCATGAAATGGCTGGAAGAGTGGTGTGTTGACCACATGCCCTTTACAGAGCATGCGTCGACGCTACCACATTGAGGATGACACGGTAGCCAGTCGGCAGAGATGATACTTTGGAGGGACATACAATGGCGTTTACTCTTTAGGTAAACGACTAATATTCGAGAAGAAAGAGTCTGTTGCACTGCCTTTACGTATGAAGAGCACCATATGTCCTCAGATCATTCTTATAGAAGAAGGCAGTAGATCTATGCTTTTTATGTTATTTATTTATTAAAAATCTGTGGGACTTAACTGCTTGGTTATTAGTCACTATGTTACAAACTACTTAAACTAAGTTAAAGTATCCCGAGGACAAGTCACACATACCCGTGCCTGAGGGAGGACTCGAATCTCGGACGCGGGAGGCCACCCGATCCATAACGTGACGCTCCAGACCACGCGGCTACCCCGCGCGGCGGTCTATGCATAATACCCACAGAAAGATTTCAGTGCATAACTTTTATGATAAGACTGTAGTTGCCTTTTCGGAAGACAACGACATTGTCATAATATAGGAAGATATTCTTGTCACTTAAAACATATTTCTGACTGTGTACAACTACCGAGAGCATATGCAATATATAAAAAATACTAGTGACCCGCCCCGCTTCGCACGGGTGGAATTTATATTTTACAAGTGTCTTCTAGCAGCCATCATCCTTGTGTTCTGGAGGGGTTTTCAAATCGTCGTACTGGAAGCTCGAAATTTGCAGATGATGTTGATTTCTGACTGTAGGCGTCGCTTAAGAAGCAATATTTTGATATCCCATCCCTATGGGAGTGTAATAGGGGACGAAACCTTCAGTGAAAATACGTGGCTATTCAGAAAATTTTGAATTTAGTCCTACAAAAATTTGGGTCATAGTTAAGAAAAATGTTCAAATGTTTGTAAATCTAAGGGACTTAACTACGTTGGTCATCAGTCTGTAAGCTTACAAACTCCTTACACTAACTTGAAGTAACTTATGCTGACAACACGAACACCCAATCCCGAGGGAGGACTAGAACCCCCAGCGGCGAACATCCGCGCGCGCCGCAGATGGGCGCCTTAGTGCGCACGGCTATTCTGCTGCTGCCTCGTAATGATTCATGGTTGGAAACTTAAAAAGTGTGTGTATCAGTGTATTTGGATATTTAACCAATCAGGGAGTGAAACAGAGAAATATATTATTGCTCTGATACCGCCGGCCAAACGCCTGGCAGCTGGCATACCTCACAACAGGACTGTCAAGCGGGCAACGAAACTGGGCAGGCGGCGCGAGACCAACCAGCGCCTGCCAGATGCCAACACAGACCAGAACATACACAAACAGTAACTTCAAAACAAACAGAAGTAACAGGGAATCAAAATATTCTGTTTGTAGAACTTACGGGACTTAACTACGGGGTCATCAGTTCCTAAGCTTACAAACTACTTATGAACTAGCTAATACTAAGGACGGCACAAATATCCATGCCCGAGAGGGTATTCGAACCTCCACCGTAGTTGCCGTGCAGACCGAGAGTGGCGCGCCGCAGACCGCTTGGCCACCGCGGCCGGCTAATAGGGACTATTTCTTACAGGTGATTATCCTTCGGCCTGCCTCCTGATTGGCTCCAGGTATCTACTTAAGCCCGGCCATTGTTGGTGTGTTCGCTCTTAGCGCCTAGGACCGTCTCCACTACGCAAGATCGCCGACTCCTATCGACTTCGCCGACGGCCTACCGGACGGAAGCGGCTGGAACGTTTTCCTGGTGGATTGCGAGTGACAAACTGAACTATGTTAGTGACTGTGCTTTAGATCTACCAGACTATAGTCCGTGTTTGGTTTTGGGGATTTCTGTCTCTATAGAAGAATTTAGTTTAATTTCACTGATTAACGAACCCAGAGTGTACTTTCTTTGACTTAAATAAATTGTATTGTGACAACTTCAACCTTGGTGGTCACTACAGTTATTTTTAGTTATTATCTTAATACAATGCAGACAAGAGAATTTTGAAGCTAGAACTACGATAATTCAGATTGGGATTCTTGGTAGGAATTGGGAGATGCGTGTTTTTGAGGTGTGTGTATGCCCCAGTTATTATGGGGGACCTAGGTAGCTATGTGTCAGCATAGCTACGAAAATTAGGATTAAGAGTCTTATTACGCATTGGGGGATGCGTGGTTTTGTGGGCTCTGTATGCCTGTGCTGTCATGGGGACTTGAGTGCAGCGGTATGGCTATGTAAGCAACTCCCCTACGAGTCGCATAAATTTAATCTTGTGTCCATTGCGAGAAGTTGTGCGGGCTGCTTGAGATCCGGCCCATAGAGAGACGCGGTTCTTTTCAGCCAATCTGAGATGTTGATAGTGGGAAAAGGGCGATCCCAGTTGAAATTAAGTTGGAAAGATTTTTGCTGTTGCGGCAGATGCCTTACACCCAAGGAAAACCTCACGAAAACCTTGGAACTTGAACCAATTCAATTGTAGACAAAATATTTCATTACGACAATCAAAAACTGCATGCAGAGATCGGCTCTACAAAATTGCAGTGGACAGGCGTCTCTCGAGAGGAACCGCAGTAGCACTCGGTTCAGAAGAGGGGAAATTGCATGGACCAACTGCAGGAGAAAAGACGGCTGGTAACGTCTAATATTTTATCTTACAAACATAAAAACATCCGGAAGACCCAGCGTTGCCTGCATGAAATGGTACTTTAGATTATTGCAAGGTATCCTCTCCTATGCATCCTATGGAATTTGAGGTAGATGGTGACCTTCCTCTTGATTTGAAGGTCAACCGTACAAAATTTCATGAACATCGGGATGAACATGTACGCAGATTTCGTCAGTCTGTAAGAAACGAATCCTTCGCCTTGAACCTTAATTCGGCCCTACCGCAAAATACTTTCTTAGCTTACGTCTTCTGCTTATAAACAACATACCTCCAAAATGTCAGCTTCATGGGAGCAGTAGTTCTCGAGATTTTGTGTTTAGTCTGTGAGAGTGAATGACCATTCCCTGGTAAAAACAATTGGGGGATCAGTTGATATACCTTGTATTGTCATCGTCAAAATTAACTGAAGTGGTTCTACGTCTTTCTGTCGATGCTACAGCAGCAAGAGTAGTGTTACTAACAGAAAGTTGCTGCAGAGGAGGTTGTTGTTGTGTTAATTCTGCAAAACGAATTACACAAGCAATTGCGTTCATATAGTGTAGTGAGCAGGTAATGCAAGCAACAACTTTACTTACAGAAACCTACATCATGGAGAGCCTTAGGAAGGTTTGAAGCGGGTCAGAATCAGAGGTTCCACAGTGTAATTTCCAGAACTTCGACGGGATTTCAGAAAACAGTTATAAAAGACAAGATGTTTCAACCTTTTGTTGTGCCTTACGGTGGTGCCATAGGAGATGGTGGACAATAACGCTAGTCCCCACAGAGTTGCAATGGTGGACGACATGCTTGAAGTTGAGAGAATTGAACGAATGGAGTGGCCAGCTTGTTCACCGGACTTAAACCCGATCGAGCATGTCTGGGATGCACTTGGCGGACACATTGCAGCCAGACCAGCACCTCTCACAACGTTTGCAGAACTGGATATTGCACTCATGGAAGAACGGCAAAATGTCTCTCAAGAGCTGATTTATAACCTCATACTATTCATACCATGTAGTGGCAGTCCGAGGTGATCACACGCCGTGTTAGAGGGCAACGACAATGACTTTCACTATTATTGTAGCCTCATGGTGCTTAGCTCTAAATAAACATCATGTAAACCTCTAGTAAAGAGTTGAGTGTACCTTACTGACTCATGCAGAAATTACAATATGAGAAGGTTAGAAGCAAAGTGATGTAAGTGACATTTTTTAAGAAGATGATATAAGTGCTCAGATATGATCTAGGACACTAATTCTGTTGTGAGAAAGAGTATTAGAAGTGCCGCTCCATTCACAGCTGCACTATGGTGTCCGAGTACATGTATTGCTTCGTATCTGAGGTTTCGGCTCCGAGGAAAAGTAATGCAGGTGCGTTGTTTTCACCGTCCTAGTACTGCTACATGCAATATATGTGAGAAGTATAACAATTTGTTACACACCTGTTACCCTAATAGTGATAAAAAATAAGAGACAGAGAAGTGCAGCGAGAACAGGTGCTCCATCATCGCAAGGCCTACCGTGCAAGACAAGAAAAGACAACTGACAAAGAAATAGAATCAAAGCAGAGTAATGTTGTGGTGATGTGATTTGATTTATAGAAAACGTTGGCATAATACTAACAAAGTGTAATATGTTCGTCAATTGTGGACTTATAATCTAGGCATTCACAACATAGTGACTGGCAAGACCAATGTGTATATGTAGGATGAAAGTGCTGCTTGTAGAGGTCCACAAAAAATTGGTTCTTCTTCGTTGAAATTTGTAAAATCTTTGGATTGTGAAGCACATCATAGCTTATTCAGACTGTTGTTCAGGTCAAAATCGCAATATAAATATTGTCAAATACTTGATGCAAATCGTTTCTAACACACATATTGAAACAGTCCATCACAGATTCTTAGAATCTGAGCACACATTCAACGAGTATGATCAAGATTTCGGTCTGATTGAGAAACGCAGGAGGAATGAAACTCGTATGCACGTGTCGCAGAATTGGGAAGATGTCGTTAAAAGATCCAGCAAAATATTCACAGTTACCACAATGAATCAGGCAGATTTTGTAGCTATCGCTTACATAAAACTGTTGACCAAGTCATCCGTTCGAGAAGATACCGAAGGGAATGCATTTGCCTGGCGGTCAAGTAGAAGGATTCATGTAAAAAAGGTATCTGCATTTTAAGAATTCTTTCAATGAGGACCTTGAGTTTTATACATCCCATTTCTCCAAACGACTTCGTGGGAGACCTCCACAGATTACGCTCAATACCCTGTACAGTGCTCAGTTACCGTAGCGTTCCCAAAGTGGAAGAACCTGCAACAGCTGGAATACTTCATTCCTCTGTTTACAACACTTTCTTTGATAATCTGATGAGGACAAATCTTCAGCGAAAAGAAGCTCAGGATGTCGATGACGATGAGAAGGGCAGGACAACATGGAGAGAAGACTGTGTTGATAGGCCTAGGGAAGTAACAACAGGCACAGAAGATTTAAAAGATGTTAGTAGTCACAGTCTGGACAGTGACGACGACTAAAATGTTACCCTATGTCATTTAAAATGTTCAAAAGTCTAATAGCAACTGCATAATGGTATTATTAATGTGTTCACGTGCAGCTGTATTACTCTTCCACTAAACCTTTTCCGTATCAAAATAATATAAGTGATTTTAAGCCCTTTGTTCACCCAGAATGGTGGTATAAACTTGTGTCATCTTTTGTGTGCAGAACACCTTCATTCTATAGTGTGTCTCTGTAAAGTTACAATGTGCTATTGAAACTGATTTTCTTATAACCAGGTGAACTTCAAAGCCACTTATCTCAAAACTACCTGAAGTGCACTTGTATCTCTTTGCTTCTCACCCTATCATGTATGATATCTCACCTGATGCCCTAATTGTTTTGAGCGTGCATCAAACAATTAGCCCTTCTCCACCATAAACGTCGCATAGTTCGGAATAAACACAATGGCCTTGCCAATTTAGAAATTTCCAGCTTTATTGCTGTTTTGTCTCATATGGGCTACCAAATGTAGAGAATTCGTGCAGCACATATAACGATGTCATTGTTCTCATCAAGTTTCAGACCTCATTAAGGACACTGAAAAACATGGATGCGCTCCCAAGCTTTAATGAGATGGCGGCTGTGTGCAGGCACAATTTATGTCTTTGAAGAGGTTACGAAGCAGAAAATCAAAGAAGACTTCCCGAGCGTGAGGCGAGGTAATGAGTGCGGCGGTTTCTTTGTCGCCAGCGGTTCCTTACAAAGCCGCGACTGCGTCTTTGTGTTCAAAGCAGCTAACTCTCGCACTCCATCAAACAATTTTCATCCTCATTGTTAACAACTAAATTAAGGCTTTACGTTTACATTATTTATATCTGCGTGGAGACTCCTGTTGCTGGTAAAGCATAGTTTACAAATGTAGCCTTCTCTATATCCTGGAAGGAGTAGAAAATATTATTGACAGTATGAGATTGTATAGTATAATGTAGCAATGCATGTGCAGGTGCCACATAAACTACAGTGTTATTATATTATAGCTACAATGTTGCAACCATTGCAAAGAGTGTCAAAACACTTTTCATACGAGTCTAGATAGCTGACATCGTTGTGCTCTTTAGTCGCAAGACTGGTATGATGCAGCTGTTTCACACCAGTCTTCAGTTTCCGAAGACCTTCTGTAGCCCACACATTTTTGCACCTGCTTACTGTATTCATCTCCTGCTATCCCTCAACAAGTTTAAAACTCACATTTCCACACAGTAATAAACTAAGGACTTACTGATGTTTCAGTATATGTCCTAGAAACCTATTCATTCTTTTAGTCATGTTATGTTAGAAACTTCTTTTCCTCAGAATCCTGTTGAGTACCTTTAATAATTTACGCAAACTAATTATCTTAAGCAGTCTTTTGTAGCATCACTATCTTCTCTTTCTGTATGAACTGCTTCTCATCCGCGTTTTACTTCCATACAAGAATGAACGCGATATAAATGCCTTCAGAAAAGTCTTATCTAACGAATTTATGTTTGATACCAATATATTGTTCTTCACCAGAAACACATTCATCGACTTTTTCAGGTGGTCTTGAAAACTAGATATTTTTAAAATGTTTGTGAGGACTACAAAAGCATATATTAATAACTTTACAACACTATTCTTATGCAGAATGAAACTTTCACTCTGCAGCGGAGTGTGCGCTGATATGAAACGTCCTGGCAGATTAAAATTGTGTGCCGGAACCGGGACTAGAACCTGGGACCTTTGCCTTTCGCGGGCAAGCGCTCTACCGACCTTTTTTTTTTTTTTTTTTTTTTTTTTTTATGTCCTCCTACCTCCTCTCACAGCCCCTCCTTTCGCTCTCCAATTGTCGCCTTCTTCGGCGCAATTTTATACATATTTATTGATTCTATCTTCTTCCTTCGTAAATTAAATTCTTGTCTTCATTTGTTGAATGAACTAAAATTTCCTCCTTCGTTTCTTTAAAGGTAAAGACAAAACAGTCCTTTAAGCGTTTTATAATTTAAGAATGCAACTGGAGAAAAGAAAAGGAAATAATAATGATTTTTAATATTTCTCCTCTGAGGCATGATTCCCTTCTGCGATCTGAAACATAACTACTGACAATTTCTGAAATGTAGAATAAAGTACTTTTTGTTTCGGTTTCTTTCTCTCTACTGACGATTTCAAAGTTCGTCTTCGCGAGGTTAAAAGATTTAGTTTCCACCCGTTTCCGTGTACTTTATCAGGTTCTTCTTTATTTTCTCACTTTGTTTATCTTCTCTAACTCCGAAATCCGTCAGCGGGATAGAATGACCGCTTTCTTTAGTGATACAACAGAAAATAAAATCTTGGTGATGTAACGATTTATCCGTAAGGAATGATATTTATGTATAATATGAGGAGTAACTAAAATAAGATAAAATTAAAACGTCTCTCTTCTAGAGCCAAAACGTGATGAGATGAAATCTCAGTCTTTTAAAAAAAAAAAATATTCTGTTCGGCAATAATCGTTCCATAGTTGACCGTTATATTTGTTTTGTCTTATGTTCCTAATTTTGTTTATATATTTTCACCTTTTTGCTTTGTATGCACAATCAGGTATAACGTTGTAGTTGTAATTCACATGATGGTTCTATTGAGAAAGTTTGCGTATTGTTTTCGATAATCCTTTATTTGCATTAGTTTGTGGTGCTGTATTTTAAAGTACGTCCAAAAATCTCCTTCACTCTTCTCCATGTTTGTAAATATGTAAAACACCGCGTGTCACTTTAACCAGTTCACAGCATTTTGCTTCGTTTGTGGGTAAAGTTCTTCGTCTGGGTGTAGGACGCTCGCAGGTGTTATGGTGTAGGGCGAAGTACGTTGCATAATTGCAAGTTTGTACCTGAGGGACTGCCAAATATTGTGGACGTTTTTGCAGACAAACTGATGTTCGTCTGTGTCATTCAGATTACAGGTTGGGCACAAGGGATAATTTGCTAGATGTATTTCGTGGAGTCTATGGTTTGTTGGGACTTTTCGGTTGACAGCATAATACCACAGCGCCCTCACGTTGGTTGGTAAGTGGGGATTGTGAATGTTTCTCCAGATTATTTTCCAATTGAAGTCTTTATACTTCTTTTCAATGACGTTCTTGGTATGAAACTGCAGAAAGTTTCTGTAGATTGCTTTGACTTTATACATGTCCTTCTCTGATATTCTCATACTAATATAGCTATATTCTATTAAAAAGTGTTTCAAATGATACAATTCAGTGGGAATGTGGCTAACATCGATTGGAGCAGCACAGTTGGGCGGCGCTATTTCATTTAAAAGAAATGCCGCTATGGAGTTCGGCATTTTTGTCCACAGTTTGTAGGTTTTGCTAAGGTACAGAGCTTGTGCTTTATTATATACATCTATTAGGTTTAGGCCACCGTTGTCGACCGATAGTGTTAAAGTTTCGTATTTGACTTTAAAAATATGGCCGCGGCTGACGAAGTGGCCAAAGGCAGCTAAGATCCTTTCTGCCACAGTCCTCGGAATTGGCAAGACTTGCGCCACATAATTTATTTTAGGTGTTAGGTAGGTATTCACCAGTTCCACTCTTTGTATTTCATCGAGTGTCCTGAGTAGATTTTGGTATGTACTGGCACGCATGCTATTAAGTATTCTTCTGTAATTTCGTGCAATTGTTTGCTGGATATGGGGCGTGTATTCAATTCCAAGGCACTTCAAAGTGGCAGTCTTTTATATTTCCCTTTGGATTGGATCTCCTAATCCTCGTCCGACATCCATTATTGCGGATTTTCGTCTGTTCAGTTTGGAGCCAGACGCGAGTTCATACATATGTATGATATCCAATAATTGGGCGATCTCATTATTGTCTTTGACCAGGACCGTGACGTCGTCGGCATAAGCTTTACAGACAATATTTTGCCCGCGAAGTAATATACCTTCCAAATTTTCACTGATTCGAAAAAGCAAGGGTTCAATGGCTATGGCAAAAAGCGACATTGACAGGGGACAGCCTTGTCTCATTGAACTTTTTACCGTTATAGGTCTGTTGGGTTGACCATTTACTATTATTATAGATGTTGCATTATTTAGTAAGTTCTTCATGATTCTGATGTAACTTTGCGGGAAGTTCATTATACACATTATGTGGAAGAGGTACTCATGGTTGACTCTGTCGAATGCTTTTTCAAAATCTAATGAGACCAGAGCGCGCTTTAGTTTACAAGTGGCTGCGATTGAAATTATGTCCCTGTAATCGCAGAGTGTATGGTGAATTGATCTGTTTTTTCCTACGCTCGACTGATATGAACCGATGACGGCGTTCATTACTGATTTCAGTCTTTCATTCATGATGCGTGCAAATATTTTGTAATCGCTATTCAGTAAGGTAATAGGTCTTAGATTTTCTACTGATTGTGCTGTAGGGTTTTTTGGGATTAGCACGACTACTCCTTCTCTGAAATCATTCGGGATGTTGGTGTTGGGGTTCATTAGTTCTTTGCATATGCACGTGAGCTTGGGTAACATCTGTAGTTTGAATGTCTGATAAAGCTCTGCCGGAATTCCATCGGGCCCAGGAGATTTATTTTTCGGGCTACGCATTATCGCGTCTTCAACTTCCTCTTCCATTATTTCAAGGCTATCTGCTTCTTCCTGGTCAAGTTGTCGTGTCATTCCTGTTGTAAGGTCATTTTGAGCGGTTATGTTCGTAGGTGTATTACTTAATAAGTTGGTGAAATAATTGTGAATTTCTGTCTTGATTTCATGTTGCAGGGTCAGTGAGCTACCATCTGTCGATCGTAGTTTGGTTATTATTTTTCTGTGCTGTGCTTTTCTTTCGTTTATGACATGATAAATTGATGTGTGTTCGCCCTGCACTTCATTTTGAAGCCTTGCTCTTATTTTATAACCTTCGAGCTGTTTGCGTTTTAATGCAATGAGTTTGGCTTGAACTCTTTTTATCTCTGCTTGGTTGTCAATTACAGACGCATTGGACGCGTATAAATCTCGGAGAACTTTGAAATAGAATTCAACTGTCTGTTAGTGCCAGGCTGTTTTCTCACGAGAGTAATTTGTCATCGCTCTTTTGATCATGGGTTTCGCGCATTTCATCCACCATGTGAGTGCCGAGGTGTATAAAGGGAATCTTTTCTCGCACTCTGTCCATACTTCATTAAATGCCTCATGACATGCTGGATCTTTTAGATTGGTTATATTCAGTTTCCACAGACCACGTCCCCTGTAGGTTTCTTGCTTTTGTAAATTTATGGAACAGATGTAAGCTGTGTGGTCCGAAAAGATTGTGGGCCATAATTCGGTTTGCAGAATGCGCGTCTTCAGATTCTCGGACACGTAGATCCTGTCAATGCGGCTTGCTGAGTGGCTGGTGAAGTGCGTGAAGCCAGGCCGTTCTCCGTTCTTGTGCTCCCAGGTGTCGATCAGCTTGAAGTCTGTGACTATAGCGTTGAGTTCTGCACAATAATTAAAATTTGGTATCTGATCTTTAGCAGATAAGACACAATTATAGTCACCTCCTAAAATTATGTATTCATATCTCCCCCGGAAGAGACACACTATTTCGTCTTTGAAGAATTCTGCGCGTTTTCTTCTGTTGCTGTTGCCAGATGGTGCATACACATTGATCAGTCTCGTGTTATGGATGGTAGCTGCGATACCTCTGGCGTTTGGTAATTTTTCCACGTCTTTCACGATTATGCCTTCTTTTGTGAGTATCGCTGTTCCAAGTTGTAGGTCGTTTCCTGGATTCATGATTGCGTTAAAACCTGTTATGTGTTCTAAATTAACGTCTGTCACCTCTTGCAGCAATACGATGTCGAGATCGGCGGCGTACAGCATGTCTTGCAGGGCCTTAAGTTTCAGATGGCTGCGGATTTTGTTTATATTTACTGTCCCGACCCTGTAGGCTTGCATAGCAATATTGACTTCCTATATGTGCTGAATTTTGCCGCTCATATTAGTCGATACCTCCTGCTCTTATTGCATCGAACGCGACGATGACTTGACTTTTGATTTGTCGTCTCTCCGTCCGGAAGACGAGGCAGTTATTGTATTTGTAACTTCTTTCATTTCCTCGTTTTGAGGAAATTCTAAAATTTCATCCGCCCAGGTATCTCCATCAATTTCGCGGGGCGACTTGTTCACAGGGCATTGCTGAGTCGTGGTTTTGTTATGGTACACTTTGCGTGTGCTATTGTCTATTTCATCGCCCTGTGGGTGATGAATTTCGGTATCACGTGAGTCTTCTTTGTTTTTCGTTGGCTGGTTCCGTTGAGATGTTACTGATTTTTTTCCGCTTAATTTTTTACCAATTTCCTGCGCTTTCTCGCGTAGCGTCTGTGCTTTCTGTTCTGCGTCAGGAGGTGCTAACCGCCGTTTCTTGTGTTTTTTAGGGGAGGATCCAGATTTCGGACGCTCTTCATCTTCAGAATTGGTACTCGGATCTTGAGTGGCACTGCCCTCCTCTCCTCTCCGCACATTTTGTTCTGTGTCCCCGTCAGGCTTTGTTCCAAGATCTTCGTCAATGACTGTTCCCGTTGTGTTAGAAGAAACAGACGTTCCTTTAGTATCACTGACCTCCATTGGCAGTCATTGGTTGTCATCGTTTGTCTCATCTGGTTTGTTCGTTGCGTCGCTCAATGCCTGGGTTGTGGTTCCCGCGGACGGCTGAGGAGTACGTCACTGGCAGTGACGTCATCGTCATAGGGGCGGCCGGCTCACTCGCCGGCAGTTGCGTCACCCTTCGTTGTATACATTCGGTTCGTACATGTCCAGTCTGTCCACAGCCTGAGCATGTACGTGGCTGACCGTCGTATATCACGATCGCTCTATATCCGCATACATAGATATACGAGGGGATTTGCTTTCGAAGTTCTATCATTACTTGTCTTACGCCATTGAGGACGGGGAAAATTTGAAATGTCGTCCATTTTTCTGCAACATTACTGATAATTCGTCCGTAAGGTCTAAGGACTGAATTTATCTCTTCCGCGGTAATTTCGAAGGGAAGTTCAAAGATTCGAATTGTTTTAGTTGCGAATCCTGCATGATCGACTCTCACTTCACCGACATTCCCGTCAGAATGGTTGAATTTTAGAGTTCCTCTACATTGTTCAATTACTTTAGCACAGCATGCAGTACTAATCATTTTAACATAAACTGTACTACTGACGATCGACAGATGTATTCCTATTATTTCGTTAAAGCTCAGCTTCACAACGTCTCTTAGAAAGGCTTCTACTTCAAAGGCTTTGGGTCTCGCAAAGCGTTCATCGAATGTGAACTTCAAAGTATCTCGTCTAAGGGGTTCCGTCATTTTATGTTCTATTTATTTCTACCTACAGCTATTACTACGCCGCAAGAGCGTCCAACTCACCACACACGAATAGCGCGCGACCGGCCGCACCGATTGAGCTACCCCGACACGACTCACGATGCCGCCTCACAACTTTACTTCCGCCAGTGAGCGCTTGCCCACGGAAGGCAAAGGTCCCAGGTTCGAGTCCTGGTTCCGGCACACAATTTTAATCTGCCAGGAAGTTTCATATCAGCGCACACTCCGCTGCAGAGTGAAAGTTTCATTCTGGAAACATCCCTTAGGCTGTTGCTAAGCCATGTCTCCACCATATCCTTTCTTCCAGGAGTGCTAGTCTTGCGTGTTTGCAAGAGAGCTTCTGTGAAGTTTGGAAAGTAGGAGGCGAGGTACTGGCGGAAATTAAGTTGTGAGGCGGCATCGTCAGTCGTGTCGGGGTAGCTCAGTCGGTAGAACGCTTGACCGCGAAAGGCAAAGGTCCCAGGTTCGAGTCCCGGTTCCGGCACACAATTTTAATCTGCCAGGAAGTTTCACTATTCTTACGATTTACATCTCCTGGAATCGTGTGCTTCAGCACAGTACAGTCTCTTGTAATGCCCTTGTAATGAAGAAGAGCCTCTGATCGTATAATGTTTGAATTTCAATAATAACAACTGCGATCGATTGAAAATCACAGTAAAGACGATCAATGAGCGGCAGACAATTACGTTCAAAGGATAGTCACACTCACGTAGCTTAATTCTCGGTAATCACACGGGCACAGCTCATTCACATCTGACCTTCGTCTCCTCCCCAAGTTACGTTACATACCAGTTCCGTTAAATAACTTTTTACTGGTTACATAATGTACCCACATAATCTTTGGCATTCTACTATACCACCGCATTTCAAAAGCTTCAGTGTCTATCATGTACTCTCTATATCTTGCTTCCATACAAGGCTACTCTCTATGCATATTCCTCGAAACAAGAGTTCCCAAAGCTTTATATTTGTTGTCAACAAATGTACCATCTTAAATAAAAGAAATTATTTACTTGCCTTAGATATCAATATTTTACATCCATCATCAATTAATTTGGTAACCAAATATCAAAACTCATCTACTAATTTTATTTTCTCCATGTTCTCATTCAGATCAACCTCAGAATCACAAGATTTCTTTCGACTGTATTCTATGACCTTCGTTTTTTTTTTGTTTATCTAACTTATATTCTTCTCTCAGGAAACTGTCCTTTCCGTTCCAACGCTCATTTATGACAGTTTTTAACGTCATCAGCAAATCTCAAACTTTTTATTTCTTCATTCTGATCATTAATTCACTCTTTATATTTTTCTTTGCTTTACTTTGGTACTGTAGACAATGAATAACATCGTAAATCAGCTAAAAATATGTCTCGATTCCCTTTTCGAGCATTGCTTGTCCATCATGCCCCTTTACTATTATAACCACCGGTTGTTTTCTAGAAGTGAACGTGACGTCCCGCTCCCTGTATTTTACTTTTACTACTTGCATAATTTATAGAATATATTTTATTTAAAATTATCAAAAGTTTACTCCAAGTCTTCAAGATCTATAGAAGTATGTCTGTCTTTTCCTAACGTATCATCTAACATAAGACGTGTATTTAGCATCGCTTTTCGTATTTATACATTTCGTATTTATACATTTCCCAGTTGATTTTCCCCGAGATTTCCTGTCATCAGTTGTTCAAGATCTCCAATCGTTGGAACTGGACTTGTTCCACTTTTCTTGAAGTCGGATGGTATATCACCATTTTCATCTATCTTCCGTAGCAGTTTTGTCTGGCTCTCAGAAGGATATAATTATCTCTGAGAGAATGTCTTCTACCCCAGAAGCCCTGTTTCGTCCTGTGGACAGACCGGGGGGCAAGTGGCATAGTAGCAGACTGTGTGTGTCGTATGTCTACCAACTGGTGCCTAAATCTCTCAAAAAGTCAGGTTCCTTCAACTTTTCTAGGTCCCGTTGTTTTCCTAACTTTTTTGCAGTTTCTTAAATTTTGACCTACAGCTTATAATAAATAAGTACGGATATTCTTTACAGTTTAAAATTGATTCCGCAACTTATTTCTTACCATTGTAGAATCATTCTTAAACCCGGTATATTATTAAATTATGATCTTCGTAAAATTCTCCCTGACGCCGTCTTTTTCAGAAAGTCGTCTCAGCAGGCCTCGAAACTCGGCAAGTAATATTGTTTCAGGAATGCTACTGTCGGACTTTTGTACCATAACAAGTTGCCTTCAGTCACACTACACACGGACCGCACACTCACAACACGCGGGCCCACATGCGCTAGTTTATTGCCGTCATTCACTTCCACCTTGGACATTTATGAAGAAATATGGTTGTTTCGCCACAGTATTAGTTTGGGAACGAATATTGGCTACCAGAATTTGCTTCATATCATGGTTCCAGTGATATCCCAGTGTATCACACGGCTTGAGTGGCGTAGCTCCACACACCTACACACCTGCAGGCTGCTGATGCACTCCACACCGCCCCCTCCCCCTCCACACTTCTGCAGGCATTTTAAGGTCTTCATGAACATTTTCAGGCATCTGTTAGAGTGGACGTTAAATAAGTTCACGATTGAGGATGGTTTCAGGGTTAAGACGAGGCTGCAACCTGTCACCACTGTCGTTGATATTATTATGGACCAATGTTGAAAATGATAACCGGTTGGATGCGATTAAAATAGGTGAATACAAAATAAGCAATTTCGCCTATGAAAATGCGTTAGTGGTGATGGCATATTCGATTGAAAGGTTGCAGTCTAATATTTCAGAGGTGTATCAGAGGTTCCCAGTCAAGGTTTACGGTTTGACGATCAGCATCTCCAAAACGGAAGTAATGTCCATATATATATATATATATATATATATATATATATATATATATATATATATATATATATATATATTTAACTTCCCGGTTAAGTATAATTTGTAGCGTTGTTTAATTGTAGCCTTTCCCAGGCATCTCTAAGAGGTGTTCCACAAGTAAAAGACCAGGAGCTCAAAAAAATAATGATAATAATAATAATAACAATAATAATAAATAAGAAAATAAAATAAAAATGTTCAAATGTTTGTAGAGTTTAGGAACTTAACTACGAGGTGATCAGTCCCTAAACATAAAAACTACTTATGAACTAAGACTAAAGACGGCACAAATATACATGCCCAAGAGGGGATTCGAACCCTCGACCGTAGTGGCCGTGCAGAACGTGACTGGCGCGCCGCAGACCAGGAGCTGCTTTGTCTATTATTGTTAATGGTAAATGTTAGTCAGCGGACCTTAACCGATTCGGTCTGGAAGGGAACCCACCAAAATTTATTTGTTGTTTGTGCCTGCTTGGGCAAAGTTTGTAATTCTGTTTGCCGCATACTTCTTACGTCGGCTTCTATATGTTATTAGGTTGTTGACCGGTTTCAGTGCCTCATCTGTATAAATCCCCGGTACTAGCAGACGTTGTCATATTTTCGCCGTTCGCGGTCTTGTTGCAAGGTACCGCTCGGTTGGGTCCGGAGTAGCTGTCACGGTGAAAGCGACTCTGAGAAATTTGGGGCGCCACCGCCTTGTGGAGTGGAAATCTTAACCTTATCTTAACCTTGATGCCCCTTATCGTTATTGTGTTTTATAATTTTACTTAATTAGTATTGTTATTACTATTGTTTGTTTCTTGTTTCGAGGTCATATTACCATCTCATGTCGTATATTAAAGGAGTTATTGTTTACCGCTGTTATTATTGTATTTTATCGAATATTATTATTACTGGCAGTTGGTTCAGTGGCAGTGGCCAGTCTCTTATTACATAATCTACTTTTATTTACACTATTCTTAAGCTACTAGAAAATAATGTTTTAATCTATGAAATGTCGAACATTATTAGAATTAGAAAGCTGCTTTCTAGTCATTGTGAAGTTTTTATTATCGGGGCTAAGTTGTAAGAGAAACATTTGTAAGCCCGAGTTTTCAGGTAAAGGGTTGTCTTGTTAACGCTACTTTAATTAACCCAGATAGGGCTGACGTTTTTCCAACTTAATTTTTCATTCATGTATTTAAGAATTCGTGCACAGTGCCGTATTTCATTTCTCTGAGTAGCCTTCTCCCATTGCAGATAAATTTTAGCTTCATTGTTGATTGCAAAGTGGTTGGATAAGGCTTCGAATTTGAGATTCAGACAGAAGATATTGAGGACTTCCTCGAAGTTGGGTTTATTTCTCTTGAACATTCTTCAATTTTTTGGCGACATTTATATGTATATATTTCATTTTAAATGATATTTTAATGATAAGGATTCACCAAATTAAAATTCTAATACATTCATTTTGACGCCCTTACAGAAAGAAGGGCGTATGGCAAAAATAATGCCATGATTGTAAAAAAAAAAAAACACTTATAACGATCATGTGCACTCATATTAAGGTAATTAATAGCTTCTAAAATAAGATTTAAATCGAAAATAATTCCGCTCTATCTGGATTAAGTCTGTTTTGATGATAATCGCCGCGGTGGAGTAGCCGAGTGGTCTGCCGGGCGCCGTGGCACAGCATCTCGCTGTGGAGCGCGCGGTTGCTCGCCGTGGAGGTTCGAGCCCTCCCTGGGGCATGGGTGTATGTGTTGTCCTTAGGTTAGTTTACCTAGGTTTAAGTAGTTTGTAAGCTACGGACTGATGACCACGCAGTTTGATCCAATAGATTTACAGATATTTCAACTTTTTTAATGATAATCAATGTATTGGCCTGCCATTGACGTTTTTAATAAACCTTTTCTCAACTTTGATTTGAAGAATTAAACGTACGATCTTTTGAATACGATTTTTGTTCATTGAAAATTGGATGGCGTTCGATTACTGTCACATGTACACAACTTCCAGGTTCCAAGTAAATTACTTCAATCCGCTATACTAGCCAAATCCCATCCCCGACAGTGCGGTCTCCGCGGCTAAATTCCACGAAGGACGAAGGTAGTAACCTACAAAACGAATGAACTGATGAAAGGGATTCAGAAGTCTGTAAAGCGGTACAAGGACTCGGATAAATGGCTGATGTAATACTGGCATTTGAATCAGCGGCACTGTCCGGGAGCATTCCGGCTGGTCGTTCCGGCAGCACAGTGGGTCAGAATGCTCAGGAGTGGGACCCGCCGTTTGAAGTGCGAGAGGTGTCCTTTTCCCGCCCCCCTTAAGCCGCTTTGCCCCCCCTCTCGCCCCCCCCCCCCCCCCCCGCGCTGTTAAGTCCCCGGAGCGTCAGTGACCGGTGGCTCGCCTCCTGGGCTAGCTGACCGGCGGCAGCTCCAGATCGCGACAAGAGCGCTCCTTTCAGGGCATGCCCGCCGCTGGTGGAGCATCGGCCGGATTACAACGGCAGTCCTTTCAGCGAAGAGGGCCCGAAGCCAGCCCGGTCGCGAAACTGTTCGTTTCGCCAGCGTGTGTTGTCGGCTTAAGCCTGAGCACGCGCCAGTTACGATCGTAAGCCTCGTGGTAAGAACAAAGAGTAAGCTTTCATGTCATGGAGTACATTGGTCGCACTAAAGCCCAAGAATTATTGAGACCAGATAATGGTTGTAATATACAAAATACAAAGTATACAATATAAAAAATTTCATCCATATTTCGATACTTAATTTCTCTTATGAAACTTCCTGGTAGATTAAAATTGTGTGCCGGAACAGGGACTCGAACTTGGGACATTTGCCTTTCGCGGGCAAGCGCACTACCAACTGTGCTATCCCGACACGACTCACGATGCCACCTCACAACTTTACTTCCGCTAGTACCTCGCCTCCTACTTTCCAAACTTCACTGAAGCTCTCCTGCGAACCATGCAAGACAAGCACTCCAGGAAGAAAGGATATGGTGGAGACATGGCTTAGCCACAGCCTAAGGGATGTTTCCAGAATGAAACTTTCACTCTGCAGCAGAGTGTGCGCTGATATGATACTTTCTGGCAGATTAAAATTGTGTGCCGGAACCGGGACTCGAACCTGTTTCATTCTGAAAACATCCCTTAGGCTGTAGCTAAGCCATGTCTCTACCATAGCCTTTATTCCAGGAGTGCTAGTATTGCATGGTTCGCAGGAGAGTTTTTGTGAACTTTGGAAAGTAGGAGGCGAGGTACTGGCGGAAGTAAAGTTGTGAGGCGGCATCGTGAGTCGTGTCGGGATAGCACAGTCGGTAGTGCGCATGCCCGCGAAAGGGAAAGGTCCCAGGCTCGAGTTCCGGTTCCGGGATACAATTTTAATCTGCCAGGAAGTTTCATATCAGCGCACACTCCGCTACAGAGTGAAAGCTTCATTCTGGAAACATCCCTTAGGCTGTGGCTAAGTCATGTCTCCACCATATCCTTTATTCCAGGAGTGCTAGTCTTGCATGGTTCGCAGGAGAGCTTCTGTGAAGTATGGAAAGTAGGAGGCGAGGTACTGCCTCAAGTAAAGTTCTGAGGCGGCATCGTGAGTCGTGTCGGGATAGCACAGCCGGTAGTGCGCTTGCCCGCGAAAGGCAAAGGTCCCGGTTCCGGCACACAATTTTAATCTGCCAGGAAGTTTCATATCAGCGCATACTCCGCTGCAGAGTGAAAGCTTCATTCTGTTAATTTCTGTTTACTTTCCACCCAGGAAGATAATGATTATAATGAGAGAGAATTAATTAAAATTTGTGCTGCATTCGGAATTCCAACTCGCGTCCCTGCCTTACTTTTTATTCTTCCTCAGGTAGTTTGGTTTCTCGTTCACGTAATCGTGCTTGTTTTGTGTTGATCATTCTTGGCTCAGTGCATTTATATATTAAGTGACAGTAGAAATACAAAGAAATTCATATCCATTCCTTTCTTGGGAAATATTCCTACGGAATCAAGCGTCTTCTAATGAAAAATTTCAACTGTACTATTTCTTTTTCTACAGACAACACTCTAAAGAGAAAATTGTTGCACACAGTGGAAAATACAGGTGATTATTTCTCCTATTGAGGAGTCCATAAATTTATATGTGATAACTGTCCGTGTTACTACATTTGCCAAACAGGAAGAGCCGCGAAGACAAAATACAAAGGGCATTTATTAGGGAAGAAAGGAGCGAACGTACATAACTCTACGTTTGCAGAACACTTACTGATTGCCAACCACATTCCGAAAAAGTTAGAAGACACCATCATATTACACAGAGAAGTTAAAGGTCGAAAACTTGATCTTTGGGAAGAACTTGAGATCTTTAAACATTTAGAACTCAAGGATGGCAATTTATTAAATGATCAGTTAAATATCGCCGGTAAACAATATTTTGAAGGTTTCAAACCCATACTGCTCACGAAATCTTACAGCTTCCAGTAGCCTTTGCGATTTGTTCATTTCCTCAAAAATCTAAAACCTGCTTACATTTGTAATTTTCCTTTGTAATTGACATGACAGCTATTTTATCTCATTTGCGTAACCATACTGTAAGCCAAATACTAATCCACTTCATTTTTATTCATCTGAGAGGTACACCTCTCTATTATTGTTGTTCATTTACGCAATGAATTTCAACAGTATTTGTTAGTCAGCATAATTTTACAATTGACCTTGGTAATATTTGTTTCCACAGCTTCCCTCAAACTTCTCACTCTCTTTTTATCCAAATATTCCATTTATTGACAACTTTATAAATTCAATGTACGTTCTGTCAATAGCTATTTAACCCACTGAAAATTTCACGGCGCATGCGTCACCGGCCCTTGTATGCACGCTCCTTGTTTCAAATCAGTAAGTCTGGAAGTCTGCACATGCGTTGACGCATCTTTCAGTCTAAACCACATCGTAGGGATGTCAAATTCCTGTGATGTGGAAGTATAGTAAGTAACAGCTTTATTCTGATTTGTATTTCACAATGTTTTAGACAATAGGCTTGGTATGATGCATATTTCAGGCATGTGTTGTTGTTGTTGTGGTCTTCAGTCCGGAGACTGTTTTGATGCAGCTCCTCACAATACTCTATCCTGAGCAAGCCTCTTCATCTCCACATAAGAACGGCAACCTACATCTGTCTGAATCTGCTTACTGTATCCATCTCTTGGTCTTCCTCTGCGATTTTTACCCCACACACTTCCCTCCAATGCTAAATTCACAATTCCTTGATGTCTAAGAATGTGTCCTACCAATCTACCCCTTCTTTTAGTCAAGGTATGCCAGAAATTTCTTTTCTCTCCGATTCTGTTCAATACCTCCTCATTAGTTACGCGATCCACCCACCTAATCTTCAGCATTCTTCTGTAGCACCATATTTCAAAAGCCTCAATCCTCTTCCTGTCCGCACTGTTTATCGTCCATGTCTCACTCCCATACAAGGCAACACTCCATACAAATGCCTTCAGAAAAGACTTCCTTAGGCTTAAATCAATATTCGATGTTAATAAATTTCTCTTTTTCAAAAACGCTTTTCTACCCATTGCCATTCTGAATTTTATATCCTCTGTACTGCGACAATCATTTGTTATTTTACTGCCCAAATAACAAAACTCATCTACCTCCTTTATTGCTTCGTTTCCCAATCTAATTCCTTCAGCATCACCTGATTTCCTTACACTGATTTCAGGCATAACGATTATGAATTTTTAATTTATGATGTGATGCCAAACGGTCGAAATGTTCTAGAATTTTGTAGAAGCCTCTTTTACCCTGCAAAGATTGGAAGGAAGTAAAGGTGGCGGAGAGAGATTTGAAGCTACAGCTGTGATTGGCTCTTGAGAAAACAGCCTGGAGACACTTGTGGCTTGCTGAAAAGTAAGTCGAAGATTCGGCTAGCTGCGCTCGTGGTGTGAGGTGGGCATTTGCTGGCAAATCGTCCAGGTTGCAGTGCCTGAAGTATTCATAATTTTTTCTCTGTGAGCAGAGGAACAACATTATTACTTCAGTATATTGCTACTCGCCTGCTTCGGGCCAGTGAGGCAAGCAGTTTGCGAGAACCTCTTGTTCGACTTTGATACTTGAGTGACTTCGACTTAGGAGTTTTTTGAACGAAGTAGTTCGTTCACTGTGTAGCCATTGTCTCACAGCTTCAGCTCCACGTCGAACGGACCCATCTACGATAGCCAGCCACCGTTCGTCTTATCAGAGAAGTATTGGGAATTTGTGACATACGCACATTGCATTTGCTATACCTCAGTTAAAGATAAATGTACGTCTCACTAGTTGGCTGTATTCTTGAGCTTCTGGTTGTATTCTCTACCGAGTGGGATAGCGAATTTTAATTTCTTTTAAAACAATTTTTCATAATAGGTAGAGGTTGTGCCATCCTTGTTAGAGATTCTTTACTTTTGTATCATAATTCATTCCTGAATTTGTGCACAGTCCTTTTTTACAATTTAATTACTATATTGAAGTCTTATTTATTAGGATTAGAAATCCCAGCTATCCCTAGTGATAAGAAATTGTCTAAGATTGAAACCAAGTGTTTTTGTATCGATAATTGCGTAATTGAAAGGATTCATTCATATTTATTTTCGTAATGATACCGTAAGGCTGGTGAATTAGCGATAGGGCCGTACATTCAATCTCACGTACTGCGGCACAATTATTACACCCTATGTAATTCGCATCAATATTACCAAGACGGAATTACACCACAGCATTGAATGTAATGGCCGCAGTCCTGCCTTTACCTCAGTCAGATTAATATCTAATAAATTCATTTTCTGAAAACATATGTAGTCTCAACATATCAAAGACTGTGACTACGACGAAAGGAATTAAAATTTCTGCTTATTATGCAGTCATGAATTGTTAAAGTGTCTTTTATAATGTGACTACATAGGCTTTTCAGGAATAACGTCAAACTATAATCTTCTTAGATTTTCTGCTGGATCATGACGTCACCTCGACAAAAGACGTCCCAGATGATGTCATGACCGGTGGAAACCACCAGAAAAGTAACAAGTCTATTATAATTGTTATTAAAGTAATATTTGTTCATAAATCTTCTGGGTTGTACAGCCTAGTTCTAAGAAACTTGTTGCTTCCTTACGTTGCGTCGGTGCTGCCTCGGACTTCTTCATAGGTTGTCCGTCTGCTGAGTCTTGCCGACTAACTGGTCGGAGGTCAGAGAGCTTCCTAAATGCCTTATAAACGGGGCATGGCTAAGCTCCACGTGATAAGCAGAGATGATCCTTGTAAAGATAAAGCTATACTATCGAACCGTGTCAAGTTAAAATAATCTATCAATTTTCAGATCCATAGTCCATATATCTATGATTTTCATAGTCTCTTCCTTTCGGCGGAAATTATCCGTATGTTTATATATTTCAGTTGCCTTTTTGCATAACTGTGGATAATAATTAGTCACTGAAGATAAAATTTCTGTCTCAGAGATCTTCACTTTATTACTTTCCGATTGTAAACGAAGTTCTATCACAGTTGATGTTCCAGTTTTCCAGTTTATCCAAGTCGACAAGACTTTTATGCTCCGTAAGTCGTGTATTTACACTTATCTTAGTTGTTTCGATGTAGGCTTTATCATAGGAGCATAGAATTTTTATAAAGCCCACTTGTCTTTTACAGAACTGAAGCTCTCAGACTTCCGATCGCCGGTCGGCAAGACTCTACAGATGAAGAACTTCAGAAGTCCGGCGCAGCATCGGACGAAGCGTAAGGAAGCGGCAAGTTTCTTAGAACACGGCCTTACAACCCACAAGATTTATGAACAAATATGTCAACGGGTTATGGAAGCCTTCTATTATTAAAATAACTAGCTTAAACCCGCGGCTCCGCTCGCGTGTTGGTTGATTGTGATAGATAAGCTATGTTTCAGTTGTGTGCTATGAGGCTGGTTTTGAAGATGAGATGGCATTCAACAATAATGATTGTAATCATTTGATGTAATGCGCGAAACGTCAAATCGAGTTTTTAAAGAGATGTATTAAAAGAAATTTCTTTTTTACTGCTTTATTTATTTATTCTTATATTTCCTTATCCGTATGCTTATCCTTACAGAGAAAACGCTGAAGACATTGTAGGACGAATAGACCAAAGATATGGTCTATGGCATCACGTTTCCCTGTATGTAACCTCCTTGCTATAGAGTCGCGTACGTCATCGCTGGACTTCAGTACGAGTTTTTAAAATAATTTGACGACTTTCTTCCACCCCCTTATAGCTGTCGGCATGTAACTGCTATGGTGTACAACGGGATACTTCGGACAACAATTACACACAGACCAATCGTTTCCGTTCTGTGCTTTCCCTGCAGAGCGAAATATTAAAACACACACACACACACATACACACACACACACATACACACACACATGAGAATTTTATATACACCGATAACTTTCCATCCCAATATAGTCCATCCTTTTATCATTATCAACCCCCAAGCAACAATGCAACCAACTAAGCCATTTTCAAAAAAGTAAATATAATTTTCAAAGAGTAATTATTGTTCGCATTTCGCGTTATATGTAGGTCAAATATGGTCTTTGTAAATTTTTGTAGACCACCTGGATCAGCAGCAGCAATAGTATAAGATTCTGAGGAAGAGCTTAGAAATTTTGTTGTCATATTATTATTTTAGGTGGCGATTTTAATGTACCGGATATAGACCAGGAGAGAAACGTGTTTAAGACAACTGGCAGAGAGAGACTCAAGCAACATTGTTCAAAGCTCTATATGCTAAAATTACCTTGAACAGTTAAAAAGAGAGCCAATTCGTGGAGATAACGTGATAGATTTGCTGATGACAAATAGGCCCGAACTTCTGGAATCGGCGTAGGACAGGGAATCAGCGATCATAAGGTCATTACAGAATAAACAGAGTACTGCTTTAAATAGAAATATCAGAAAAGGTAGGAAGATCTTATTTAGCAAAAGCGAAAAGGGTCAGACTTCAGAGCACCTTATTGCTCAATAGGACTGTTTCGTATCAAACACTGACAGTGTTAAGCAGCTGTGGACGAAATTCAAGTGTACTGTACAATTCACGTTAGATAATTATGGGCAAAGTAAAATTTTGAGAGCTGGGAAAGATTCACCGTGGTTCAACAACTGGGTTCTGAAATTGTTACGAACTTCACCTCAAATATAGATGCAACCAAAGTTTTGCAGACGAACAAACGTTAAATGATGCCGAAATTAGCGTAATGGCTGCCGTTCGAGAGGCGTTCAACGATTTTAGGAGCCATAATTTGCGTACGGTCTTGGAAGAAAATCGTAAGTAATTTTGGTTCTACGTCAAATCAGTGAACGGGACGAAACCAGATATCCAGACGCTCTGTAACAGCACCCCCTGTAGGGGGTGCTGTCTGGAACCATAATGGTGTTGAAAGAGGGGATGATAAACAATAGCCAGAAGTACTAAATATGTTTTTACAAAGCTGTTTCACAGAGGAAGATTGCACTGTAATACCTCCTCTGAACCATCGCACGAATGAAAAATGGCGGATACTGAAATACGTTTAGGAGCGATAAAAGAGCAATTGAAATCGCATAACACATGAAACGCCGTTGGAACTGTTAGGATACCAATTCGATTTTAGACGGAGTATGCGAAAGAACTTGCTCCCTTTCTAACAGCGGTGTACCAAAGGTCTCTAGAAAAACGAAGTGTTCCCACTGATTGGTAGAGAGCGCAGTTCATTCCCGTTTACAAGAAGGGTCTTCGATCAGATGCGCAAAACTATAGACCTATACCCCTGAAATCGGTCAGTTGGAGAATTTTGGAACACATGTTACAATATTATATCATTTCTGCGAATTTGAAATATCCTTTGTAGGAATCAATATGGTTTCCGGAAGCAACGATCGTGTGAAACACAACACACGCTGTTCGCCACTATATCCAGAGGGCAGTTGATACAGGATCTCAGGCAGTCGCCTTCTTTATTGACTTCAGGAAGGCGTTAGATACCGTTCTGCCCCGTCGCCCGATGAACAAAGTGCGAGCATGTGGGATATCTAATTAACTGTGTGCCCGGATTGAGGCGTTTCTAGCTAACAGAACGCAGCAACGGAAAGAAGGTTTCAGAAATTAAAAGTTATCTCAGTCGTGTCCGAGGGGAGTATTACAGAACCTTATATCCAAATGACCTCGTAGATGACATCGGAAGCTCAATGAAGATTCTCGCCGATAATGCTACAGTTTATCGAGAAGTCGCAACATTGGAAAAGGGTAGCGAAAGACAAAAACGAGTGTAAATTGCTGCGTTTACATACAACATACAAAGAAAGAACCTTTATTATAATACTATGAGATAGCAGAACACACTCTAGAAGCAGTTCCTTCCACAAAATATTTGACGTAAGAGGCAACCTTAAATGGAACAACCATATAAAATCTATTGTAGGTAAGACAGATGCCAGTGTGAGGTTCGTTGGATGAATCCTCAGGAACTGTTGTCCGCCAACAGAGGAAGTTGGTTACAAAATTCTTGTCCGGCCGTCGCTTGAGTATTGCTCATCAATATGGGATCCGTACCAGGTAGGGTTAACAGGCGACATATAGAAGATACAACGGAGAGCAGCACGCTACCTTACAGGCTCATTTAGTAAGTGCGAAAGCGTCAAAGGGACGCAAGAGAGGTGTTCTGTATCGAGGTACGCACTTTTTTCCGAAAGCATACGTTTCATGAAGAGTGAACCAATGTGTTGCTTCCTCCTATGTATATCTTGCGAAGCGACTACAAAGATAAAGATTAGGGCTCACAGAGAGGAACAGGAGGGAGTGACAACGCTATACGAAATACCCTGCGCCAAACAACGTGAGGTGGCTTGCGGAGTATGGATGTAGGTGTAGATGTATTTCGCTTTCAATTACGTCAATAATGAAAGTTAAGAAATTGTACCAGTCCGGGAGTCGAATCCGAGTGTCTTGGTACTAGGCGCATACGCTGTGCACTACTCCATCCAGATAAATTGTACAGCACCATGCCATGTCATTTTTTGACTAAATAGCCCCATGCCTCCTGTCAGACCCAAATTCTTAATTTACTCACAACACTCAGTACTCTTGACATCTCACGGTTTTCCGCAAGAGTTCTAGTATGGTGTACATCTAGAATCACTGACCTTCATGGCCTTAATTATGTTATCAAACATATACGAACTTTGACATCATGATTGTCTGAAAATTTCTGAAATGCTTGTCAGGATGTCGCAGTGCAGGCTGTACTGAGACATGAATGTTCAGAGAAGAAATCGATACGTTGCGCCATTCGCGAGATATTTAGCTCAGAAGTCAATCAATCGGGTCTTTGCGCATGCAGATATGGTTTGAGGAAACCAAGCGCAGCACACGCTAGTCAGTACGCATCTCGCTTGCTGCCAACATCGCCACGCGTGACGACCTGGAGGGCTTACTTCATTGCAAAATTTTTCGTAAACGGAGAACGTGTAGCATTTTTTTCTGTTTCAGTACAACATATACATATTATGAAACGTTTAAGACATATTCTGATCACACTGTATATAGGGTTTTTCCTTAAGAGCCTGTAATAATTTAGCATGACATACAGGATGCACCACTGAACAGTTATAGGGAGGGAAACCATAAGAAGCTAACAGCGAGCCGGTTTAATGACATAATAGCAATGCAATCACGTTACTGGAAAATTGTAGCAAAATACAGAAGCATACGGCAGTATGAACACACGGTACATGAAGTGGCTGTTCACCCTCAGCATAAATAAATATAATTCGAATGCAGAAAAAGAAAGGTCTTTATGACTACACAATTGAAGAACAATCGCCGTGCGGGAATAACTACGTGGAATAAGGTACCATGTCATGGATTGCATGGTTTAAAAAAAAAAGGTTTGAATTTTAATGGAAATTTGTGTTTCCATGCTATACATGTATACACTGTCTAAAGAAAAGCATTTTTTACTAATATATATGTGGTCAAACGTTAATGACTTTCGAGTAATTAAGGTTTTTGTCTTTTCATGCAATATCTTGGATACTCATAAACATGAACGACTTTCCGAACGCCGTCGCTAGTCGAACGGTCGACGACGTCTCCTGACTAACCTTGGATCCATGTTCGAACGTTCATCATAGCAATTCGTGTAGATTTTTTCGATATATTTTATAATATTCTCATATTTTAATACCTTTTCTAGCCCTATTTTTCAGTGGAGCTTCGGGAAGTTTGATTAATATTCAATTAAGAATATTATCTGTTTACAGCTATTTCATTTGTGATAAGCAATGCAAATCAATAAAAATAATAAATACAATAAAATAAATATTTCCAAAGTGTATTATTCCAATTACTGGCCGCATATAACCAGATAAACACACACACACACACACACACACACACAAAAGTGTAAGTTACCTGATTTATATTGCTGAAGACAGGTCTATCCGATATTAACTTCGAAACATATTTTGAATGACACCTGTGGAAAACTGATTATGGACGAATGCATGAATTATAATAGCTTCTGCTCTGTCATGAATTTCTTTGCTTTCGTGTAATGTGGCGCTATTTTGAAGGCATGCTATAAAATTCTTGTCAAAACAAGTAAACATCACGAAGTTGACAATGAAAGGTGCATTTCGGTGGTACAGCTTTAACAGTGCAGTTCGTTTAAGCATCATCATCATCATCATCATCATCAACAACAAAAGTTCTGTCGCAGCGCGTCATGTCGGTTTGACCACCCCGTGCATCCAGTATGAAGGAAAATTTATTTTTCAGCACATAAGGTGTGAGAAATATTTGTTTTGGTTGTTTTTCTGATAAGTTTCACTCAACTGGCTGCCGCGATGGAGTGGTTGTGCGTTCTAAGGCGCCTTGCTGCGAAGCGCGCTGTTGCACGTCATCGAAGTTTCGAACCCTCCCTCCGGCATGTGTGTGTGTGTGTGTGTGTGTGTGTGTGTGTGTGTGCCTGCGTGTTGTCCTTACTAAAGATACTATCAAACATCCAATTACACATACACACTTCACAGACGAACTACCGTAATCTCCTGCTGCTGTGGTTTTGAGTAACATTCTGTAGTGATTGGTTTGGATGGAAGGAGAACAGGATGGGTGGATTTGGAATTTTGGGCGCACGATAACGAGGTCTTTAGCGACCGAACAAATTTAATGTGGGAGGAGTGTAGAGAAAAGGAGTAAAAACAGCAACGGAATTAAAAGAAGACAAATATATTAAAATATGTGCTCAGCTAAACACAAAGTACGACAGTGAAAATCGAAAGTAGGTTTTTTTGGAGAAGTACTTAAACAATTGGTAGATGATCATGACTGGCTGATCACAGGATTCAAAAAAGATGAGCCAGTCACTCTGCAACACACTAAGACTACCAGCCTAAAAGTTTAGGCTAGAAGCTACACAAATCACAAAATTTTAAAACACTGTCACACTTCCCTCATCATCAGCAAACATAGACGGCAAATCAGCACTACGATTTGCTTCAGCCCTAGCAGCAGGATAAAAAAATCTCGTTTTATTAAAATGTGGCGCACAATGCGTGAAGGAGCAGTGCACAATTTGGAGGCGTGATAGGAGCTGTGGTTGGCACGAGGATCGTCCGGTTACTGATGGTTGGTTTCACTGACCGCAGCTTATTCGCCTCACTGCCAACAGCAGAGATCTCTGCTGCAATACAGAGAGGATGTCCTGAAAGGGAAAGGACTTGAGTTACAACATGGCCTCTTTACCGGAGCCCCTGGCAATGTGATAAAACCTCTACTTTGCCCCAAATCCCTACATGCCCTAGAACCCAACAGAATGATACCTGTTTTTCCCCGTCAGTGAAGTGAGTACAGCTGATCATGTTAACCTGGGCGACTTTCGTAGCTGGGTACAAATGCTGAATGATTATAGGGCACTTAGAGAAATTGAGCAGATGCGACTTCGCGTGGCTCGACCACGAAGCATTTCTTCCAATACCTTCAGGACCACAGTGAACTCTTCGGAAAACGGAGTAAGCAGTTGGGAGGCGATTATTGATGACTGGATCGGGAACACCACGGAACAGCAAAGGGAGTTCCACTCCACTCCAATTTAGAACCAGCAGTGAAATCAGGTTGCCCACCTTAAATGTTAACAAACCGAGACTGAAATATAAGATCAGACGAACAATCTTTCTTATAAAGTGTCAATTCTAAAGTAAGCATCTGACGGAGCCATGGTAGATTTTTACTCAAACCTCGATGTAAGTTGTTAGGCACCGCCGTTTCTAAAAGGCAGTCCTTCCTGTATATCCCACAGGGCCAAATCGCTCGTTGATGATTGTGAAACAGACTTTTCAGTGGAGGACAAGCAACAGTATGGTGTGAGTGGATTGCGTTTCATACGCCTGGCTCATCTTGATTTGCTGTTGTCTGATGCACAGTCGTGGCTCAGCACAGGGACTCGGTATGAGGCTTGTTCTAAATGCATCCGTGGCCATCATGATGCACCACGTTTAACACACACCGTGCTCCCATAATCAAGCTGAGATCGCACGAATACTTTATAAAAACGAAGAAGACTAGTCTTGTCTGCTCGGCACGAAATGTGAGTCAGACATTTGAGCGCCTTGACGTACTGTCGTTTCAAATCATTCAGATATGGCAATCACGTCCGCTTGGAGTCAAATGTGAGGCCCAGAAACCTCACTGTAATCTTAAAAGCAAGTACAGTATCCCTCATCCTGAACTCATTAAAATTATAGAAACAAAAAGTGAACGGTTAAGAAACAACACACACAGACTTCTCGGTTGACGAACCAGTCTACCCTATCTATTCATCTAACCTTGGAAGGGTTTATTACAACTAACGTGTTGTCTTTTAAATGCTGGAAGTAGAGCGAAAGACAGAGAAGTCGTAAACATATAATGAACACTGGATAGGACCCTTAACGAGTGACGTTAGACTTAATTGCTTTGGCAAACGAAATCACATTTTAAAAACGGACACCTGAAAACGAAACCGCATCGAAAGCGTCTAAGGAGATGCATGAATTATAACACGCAGACAAGGCGGCGGTTGACTATTCTCTCCGAGGTCTTTACATACAGCAAGTGGGGGTAACAACACTGGGATTGTGATCCTCTCTAGCCGTTAAAAAGTGTATTTAAAATTGCCTGACGTCTTGAGTCGTAAAAGTGACCCAAATTACAGTGAAAAAGCAAGGAAGATATCTTTGTTGCGGTCTGGTATCTACTGTAGCATCGTATAATGTAGCATATCACGACAATAGCTTTCTTCACGAGATGCAGATAACGCTGTATCGTACTACCACCTGGAAAAGTGGCGGTTATAATCTTCATCGTCAGTGGACCTGAAAGTTGAATCATGACATGCAGTTGGCGTGACTTTGGTGAGCCAGTGCAAAGTCTTAAGGGATGGTCTGGAGGGTGCCCTTCTCGAATGCAGCAACCTTTCTTCTCTCCCAAATGTCCTCCAGGCGGTCTTCTTCTTGTGAGCTTATTGTCGAATGAGTATTCAGTAACTGTATCCACGATCGTTTCTTGCTCTCTCAAATAGTCTAGCGACACTTTGACCTCGCCACCCGAAAGGTTGGAGTTTCTGCCTTCTCGGGCGTCTTGGAGACTATGAAATGGAAGCACGAAGACAAAAGAAGCCTCTCAACAGCTCTGTCCCTGGGGCAGATAGCTACAGGGATTCAAAGCACATTGTCTGCATTAAAATCACCATGTGAGGGGGGGGGGGAGCTTTGGGAAAAGGTCTTCAAGAGCCTCTTCATAAGATTGCATCGTGTGGTCATTCAGTGGCGCACATGCACTGGCACTAACACTGCAACTGCCTGTAGGTTTGTGTTGAGAGAGAAGAGTTCACAGTGGTTGACGGTGTCAGCAAAAACAGCTCTCTCTACACTAAGGTCGTCCATTCTACGAAGATCATAACCACATATCTCAGGATTATCAGAAGGTTTCAAGTTAGTTTCCTAGTGACATATATATATATATATATATATATATATATATATATATATATATATATACTTCATCCCTCAGATAGTATAGGTAGTTATGTACTCTAAATCCTTGAACGTTCTATAGCGGTGTGGGAGCCATCTATCAAAGACGTTATTAAAATAAGTTTTCAAATTATGATGTTTTTAAAGACCTAGACCACAGAAGAACTTACATTATTATAAACTGGTTACTAGTTTCGACTTAAGTCATTTTCAAACCACCGACAATGGATGGATAAAATATTAGTGCCAGGTACATCATTTTGAATCATTGGGGCAGTCAATCCATAAAAAATTAATTCCTACCAACAAATTTAATTTGTATGGATTGACTGGCCTAAAAAGGTAAAGCAGTCAACAATCCGAAGATTGGTTTGAAAACCACAGTTTGTAACGTCACAGCTGCGTCCACCTAATCCTCGATGGGCGAAGTTGCCGTTACATTCTATTTTTATGCTTAATCATTTAATAATTGTTCCAATGATTTGACTGTATGGGATGCGGACAATTACGAGGTTGATCCATAACAGTAAACTTTGTTAACTTCCTTTATTATGGAACGACAAATGTTAAAAACTCTTCCCTTTAAACACACTGATTTAATAACTGCGTGCCACTACGATGAATGGCTACAAGTCCACACTGAAACATTTCAGTATATAACTGCAACCCGTATGCTATACGACGGAATGGCAAAAACTTTAGCCATCACTAAACGCAGGTTACGAACTCACTGCCGAAATGCTACCGCCTTGCTCTGCGGTCGGCGGGAGACTGCCGCACACCGGCCAACAAACAAAGAACATTCCAAACTAAGCATTGTTGCCAGCAGCTCTCGCTGCACATCAATGATAACTATCGTTCGACCAAAAGAGGTTACTAACCTAAAACCCTGTATCCTCACAAGTTCTTTATTTGACATGGTACTGTTTAGAGGAGGTATGCCGTTGCCTTCCTCCGACCTTCAAACTGACCAACCCAGCCAGCTATAGGGGGACCTTTAGTTTAACGTGGTTTCCGAACCACGGTATTTTTCACATTAACAATACTGCCAAAGTTGAAAGAAGTGGAAAGTGAGGGATAAAAATCCTAGAACCTGGCGGGGATCAAACCCGCGACCTTTGGATTGATAGTCTGTCACTCTATCACTGTGCAACCGAGGCTAAAGCTTTAAAATATTGTAATTGGCACTAATTTTATATCCATCCATTCTCTGTGGTTTGGAAATGACTGTGAGGTCTAAACTAGTCACCACTTTCTAAGATTTTAAGTTCTGCGGTCTATGCCTTCTTAAAAAGTAATTAAAAAAAATTCAACAATTTGTGAGAAGACTGCATCTCCAGCTCTGATAATGTCAGTAAGCCAATGGTTAAACGAGAAACTTGATCAATTTGCGAAAAAAAGATAATCTGAAATTGACTCCTGGACAATTGCATATATATTCCTGTGTTTTCGAAACAACCATATCGAGAATACTGAACACCGAATATAGTTTCCGCGCTAGTTAAAGTTTTAGCTTGACAGAAACTAGCACACTGTTGGCTGCCATTAACTAAAATCAATGTCAAACGATGCCCTTGAAAGGTCAAAACGTTTTCTTGATGCACCTTTTCTGGTTAAACTCCTGTTCGGGGAGCATAAACCTTGGAGGTGTTCCCCATGAACAACAAGCAGCCAAGGTGAAGTGTCTTGCGTGCTTCAACGTTATAGGAAATCGTACTGCAACCTAAGTGGGGGGGTATCAGTGGAGAGACCGCACATACGTGTGGCTCCTGGACAGCGGCAGCAGTATTTTTAGCAATTTCAGGGGGAACAGTTTGGATGATTGAGTGGCCATGGCGTTGACATATGACAGTAAGTACGTGGAAATTACGGTCGTTACTTTTCCAGAGGACATGCAGCTCTAATGCATTTATACATGACAATAGCGTCTTCTTGGCTAAAATAATCTGGTCTATAGTATTTGCCACTCGGAGATTCGCGCGGAAACCACTCAGGTGAATGTCATGATCAGAAAAGGAAAATTGCATCTAAAGGTTTATGGAAACCTGCATCCTTGTTACACACAGAGTACCAAAGACATCAGTAGTAAAGCCTCCATTGGTACCCTAACTTTGCGTTAGGTGTACCTGAATGCGCTTAGACATTAACAGCTGCTTAATGATAAACGTATTTTTCATTATAAATTTCAATGTAAACCAATGGTAAGCCAATTACAGCTCTTATTATCTATAATGTCACGTTTACAATGGCTACTGTTATCTGCGCCTCCCTCTAATATATCTTTGATGACATTGTTATCTACTTATTACATTGCAGTTAAAATAATACACTCTTCTTAGAAAAATACGAAGATATTACGCGTTTTCAGTCACAAAGCTGAAAAACAAACACTTACAAACTAAGAGAAATTAACAACAGTTTGCTGCAGTATATAGCCGAAGCACTCCGTCGGAAAACCTTGATACAATGCAGGCAGAAATATTTTACTTCGATAACACACTTGTGAAACGGCAGTTTAATTACAGAGCGGAGCTTCTGGGTAAAGTTAAATGAACCATCAGCGCCTACAGCGTCTTTTTGTTTCGTAAAAGGAGGAGTGTTCTTCGCAAAAAAACCACAGAACAGGAGTAGTGCGAGTCTTTTTATCGGCGCGGTTTCGATTATTCACAGAGGAAGGGAGGGGGGGGGGGAAGGTTTGCGTTTCCGCTAATTGAGGGCTCTTGCACGCTGTCCGCTTCGATAAGGATAAGAGTTTTCCTGTTAGCGTCTTGCGCTCTCGCCAGCCATTCCATTTGCTGGAACACCGCTTCGTGTAAGTGAAAGAGACGACGCAGTGTGCAGCTGAAAACCAGGGAACGCGATTATCTTTAACAGAAAACCTCGCAATTGCTTGCTTTTCTAGTGCCACACATACCTCTACGTAAGTACCAGATGCAAGTCTGTGCTCAAGAATTTAAAAAAGGCCTATATAGATTGCAAAACAACACCCAGGAAAAACGGAACTTACATAGGATAACATTCTTTTTTCGTGCTCAAGAAGTGGAGTACTGACGGAACCTTTGGAAAGAAGTCATGAGATAAAGAGATTTTGTAAGTTTTTAATACGTGTAGCGAAATCAGTAAATTCGTATTTATGGGTAAAGTAAATTGAATTTTAGTTGAAATTCATGAAGATAGCATCGTGGTTTACTTCCTAAAATATTACAGTATCTGTGAAACAGTTTTTCCTGGCGTACTTAATGTTCAAACAACTTACGTATTTGCTGTCAGGTGACGTCGTCCACCAATGCCGATATTTCTACAGGAGCACACCCTGCCATTCTCAAGGCACAATTACACTAAGGAAGCAATGTGCAAGGGGTAAACAAGGAAGGCAACATACATAGTAAAAGTAACCGCAGATTCAAAACAACCAAAGGTGACCAACAACAGAAATATCGATAAAGATTAATAATCACCAAGTGCGGCAGAATTCATTCTGTCCCTCTGTCCCTTTATTTTTAATTTTTTTTAATGTTTTTGGACGAGAGACAGAGCCGGATTCCAAGCAGGATTTAAACAAAAACCATCATCTCTATTTGTAAGGTCGCTCGCTACTTTAATTTCAACAGCTTTCTTAATAACGCTATCGAATTAGGAGGAAGTGCATGCGATGATCTCTGTGTCGTTGTATTGCATAGAATGACTAGTGCGAAGATAATGTTCGTCAACAGCGGAGTGTGAGGCTTGTGTTCAATACTACGGTCTTCTATAATCCTGATTGTCTGACCAATATATGAAATGCAAGAATACGATAGACACCAACCTATTGCAAAGCATCGTTTACGGACCCCAACAGCCCCTTTATCTTAGAAGATGGTCGAAAAACACATATCAAATTATATTTCCAAAAAATACAACCAATGCTGTTGTAAATGCGTGAGGCAGAAAAGGCCATAGACTTAGATGCCACTTTGTTACTATCGTTACTCACCCTTTGCACATTAAGCTGATAGCGCAACACACGTTTTTTTCTGCCTGTCATTGTAACCATTCTGACGAAAGATGACCTCGGCATGGTACAACTCAGCAGAAAAACTTTGTTTATAAAATGACACGAGCCCTGTGAACCAAGGCACTAAGTGCTCCTTCACACTGAGCTGGATGGTGACAACTGTCAGCTCTCAGAGATTCTTGCATGTACTTCGACCAATTGGGATATTGTTATTAAGGATGCTGTTAAAATGAAAGTAGAAAGCGACATTATAAATAAGGATGGTGCTTTTTTATTTTTATTTATTTATTTATTTTATTTTATTTATTTATTTTTTTTTTTTTTTTAATTTTGCTTGGAATCCGGCTCTGTATCTCGTCAATAAACAGAGGGGCCTGTTGGTTACTAGTCGCTATCAATATTTCTATTGTTGGTCATCGTTGGTTGTTTGGTTGTTGGTTGCAGTTACATGTACTGCGTGTTTTACCTTCCTTGTTTACTATTATTTTCCTTTCTTTATTGTTATTTCACAGCCACGCACAAATAACTACACCTGTAGGTTTGGCAGCAGACTCCTACGCTATATGTAATGGATATGAAGAGAATGAACAATATAAACCATAAGCTAAAAAATGGAAGAACGTGAAACTGGACTTTCAAAAAATGTTGAAGAATGTAAACATGGAAGACAGTTAAAACACGTGTAGTAAGATAGAAGTTTGTGCCATGGCGGCGATACAAACACACATTGAGAAACTGAGCGCTGGACCAGATGTACATGGCAGAGACACTATTGACAACTGGCGATTACCACGCTTGTCTTAGAGCGGTGGAAATTGACGACAGTAGCGGAATGGCAGTGGAACGAGCCCATACTGATGACGTCACAAGGGTATCATACTACACTAGTGTGGAACGCTGCCAGTCTGATGAGTCATCAAAAATATCAATTGACAGGCGTACTGGCACAGACTGGCTATGTAACCCAAACTATACAAATGTGGAAGGGTGGGCAAGCAATCAGAGCATATGTCATTAAAAAAAATCAATTGATGGCGGTATGAAGCCAAACTGATTACGTAAACATATTACACACTACACTGTTGAGTCATCAAAAAAATCAGTTGATGGGTGTTTACATTCAAACTGGTAAATTAAGTGCTCAATAAAATATTAATATTCCACAGCTCAGGTAAATGTTTACAATAAAATATTAATTTTACCTTAGCTCACGTAAATTATTGTAAATGTTTATAACAAAATGCTAATATCTCCCAGGTCATAGAAATTATTGTTTATAACAAATTGCTAAAAATTTACCCAGCTTGTTTATAACTGTTCCCCTAACAGTGTTCTAAGTTTTGAGACTATCTGGTACATGCAATGTGTGAAATCCAATGGCCCACTCCCATGGAAATTTTGTGTGTGTCGTGTCTCAGGTTTGACAGCACCTCGTGCCGTGTATGTGTTGTCAATTTGACACTGCATTTTGCCCACGATGCGCCGTCTCGCCTGCTACTTCGCATGTGTCCAAAGTCCATTGCAGACACAATGCCAACAGTATCATTCAGGCAGGAAATTAGAAAAAAAATCGCGATGTCGCACCGAAAGCCACGCTTGTGTGAAAAGTCTGCTGTAAGTGGTTACGTAATCAATCCAGTTTAAACCAGTATTGACTGATATGAGGCTATATAAGAGCCGTCGCCACAGCCATTCGTCGTCATTCGGCATCAAGTTGAAATTGTGTGTGAGTTCGTTCTACGTCTCTCCAGTTGAAGAAGAAAATGAAGCATGCGTCATTAGCAAGCAGCACCGAAAAGCGCACTAGGTATGACGAAGTGCCCAGTAAGTACATAAAATCTCTTTTTGTTCTTCATAGCATATTTACAAAAAGTTTTTATCGCTACATAGTTTTCCCCACTTGTGTGTGTGTGTGTGTGTGTGTGTGTGTGTGTGTGTGTGTGTGTGTGAGCGTGTGTGCTCGAAAACTAATTTCAGTTGCCCAGTTTCTAAGATTCTAGAATGTTTCCTTATTGTTATAGGCTCTAATTCCCAACGTGTTCAATAGCACCAAGATCGGTATTTCTGGTTACAGTGTATGATTTCAACGAAATTGATAATTTTTATTTGTTTGAGAATTTACATGAAACTACAAATACAGAACACCAATAGAATGAAGCCTTAAATGATCAGTGCTTCATTTTTGATTCATATGTGTGTGTGTGTGTGTGTGTGTGTGTGTGTGTGTGTGTGTGTGTGTGTGTGTGTTTGTCAAGCATTTGCGAAGAAGAGTAACAGTATTACAGCACTATACATTTCTTGTTAGGTGTTTGAGTAGAAAAACATTCTTTAGCAGTTATTTTAAATATGTATACTAATGTCTGCAGGCACTGAGATGTACTTAAACTGTTTTTATAGATAACGGTGTACCCAGAGTGCCACCACAGAGCGCACCTATACAGCATGTGGCGCTGATCACTGTAGCTCGCACTGTGGCGGTGGTACCCCATGCACCCAGCCAAGCAGTTGGCGTTAATGTCCGTGTTATTATGCTACTCTTCTCTGATGACAAAGAGGGAAAATGTCACTATGTCTTGATAAAAGACATGTCCCACCTCCTTTACAAAAAACTGAATAATTACTGTTGTAAAATGCATTATTGTTACAGATCTCTAAGCTCCTTTAAAGAGGAGCGATTTTTAGACATTTCGTAGACTGTAGTTCCAAGAAAACGGGACATGTAGTAATGCCAACAGCAAGTATTTCTGTTTGTGGTATACCCTGATTTCGAGTGCCTCCATGAACCAATTAGTCGATGTGGAGGTGTCCCCCTAGCATCACTTTCAACCTTCACACAAAAAACATGGTCCCGTTTGCCACAGAGTACCAAGTTGTATGCAAATATGACCCAAGTCTTAACCGCCTCAAGTCGTATCTCGGTGACAATCCATCATTCTGGTTCCTCCAGGAGCTGGAGAAATTGTCATGGGTGATTGATAAGATTTACCACCCCAACGTTCCCATGACTCTATCGGCTGAGGATAGAAAATTAAGTGAGAGTGCAGTTGACTGTCATATTTGTGGAGAACCATTAAATAGGGAAGGTTGAAACACCCTGCAGAGACCATTGTACCCTGACGGGTAAGTTTTGAGGTCTAGCACATGACACCTGCAACTTGAAGCACCAATTACCACACCACATACACGTATTCTTCCACAACTTGAGGGGTATGAGACTCAATTTTAAATGAACACTTTGCGAAATTGGGGATGAAGAATGATCAGGTACGTGTCCTACCTGAAAGTACAGAGAACTATATTTCATTCTCAAAATGAGTGCCGCTAAAAATTACACTGTGCCTCCTTGAGTCATTCAGATTCATGCAAACATCGCTCCAAAAACTCGTTGAGACTCTACCTCCGAATGAGATGCTGCATTCCTTGACGATGAAGAGTTCCAGCTTGTGACTGCGAAGGGAGTCTTTCCATATGAGTATATGGTCTGTATGGATAAACTCTCAGAAACCAAGTTACCTGGTATCTCTGCATTTGCAAGTAACATTACAGGCGATGCCATAACTGCTGCAGAGCACCAGCACACTATTAATGTCTGTCAGAAATTAAATATTCCCAATTTGGGAAAATACGCGCATCTTTACTTGTACACAGATGTGCGTCTACTTGCAGATGTATTTGAGATATTTCGGAGTGTATGCATGGCCACATATGCTATAGACCCCGCCTTTTATTAAATGGCACTAGGATTGTTGTGGGATACCGTGCTCAAGAAAACGAAGTGCAATATTGAACTGCTTACTGAGCCCGATATGCTTCTTTTTCTTGAGCAAGGAACATGTGGAGGACTCCGTCAATGCAGACAAAGACACGCTGCTCAAATAACCCACATATGGGTGCCGAGTGTGACATATCCCACGATTCCTGCTACATTATTTACCTCAATGTAAATAACTTATATGGACACGCCATGATCAACCTCTGCCAGTTAGCAGGTTTGCATTGGTGTCCAAAGAAGAATGAAGAGGGATTAGGAGATAAAATCATGAGCATAACCGCTGATGCTGAGGTTGGGAGCTGGAAGTTGATAGCACATATCCCACTACTTTTCATGACACAACAAGCGACCTGCTGATGTGTCCATAGCAACAAGTTCCACGATGTGCCACCCTTCCCAAACTGCTTATCACTCTGGAGAATGCAACCTCTAGCAGTGCTTCAGTTTCGGAATGGTGCCTGATTGAATTACTCGGGCAGTCTCCTTCAATCAGTCCCCTGGTTGAAGGAGTACATTGAATTAAATACAGCAAAGAGGGCTTCCGCGATATACTATAAACTAATGATTAATTCAGTTTTCAACAAAACGATGCAAAGTATTAGGAAACAACGTGACATCAAACTTAGATCCGAATGGGATGGGCAATGGGGTGTTAGAAAATTAATTGCCACACCAAACCTCAAGTGGCTTCCGATATTTAATGAGAACTTGGTTGCTGTGAAGATGTCGAAGGTTGCAGTAGGGTTTACGAAACCTGTCTATCTTGGTATGTGCATTCTCGCTATCTCCAAACTACATATGTACAGACTCCACAACGAAATTGCAAAACCTCATTTTGAGGAAACAAAATTGCTCTACATGACCATGGACAGTTTTATATATTGAGTAAAAAACTGTGATCCATATACAGTAAGGAAGGAAATTGGTGATGAATCTGATACATCAGGATATGAGGCTGGTAACCCCTATGGTATTATCCATCGAAACAAAAAAGTAATAAGCCTCATGAAGGACGAAACCAACGGAAGGCAAAAATGTATGCATATGGAGCGATAGATGGGGGCACCCAGGGGCGGGCAAAGGGTGTTAATCGAATAGTCATGGATGAGGGGGGGGGGGGGCAACCAAGCATGTGGGAACGTAAGCAATGTGTGCTGTGTGTGTGTGTGTGTGTGTGTGTGTGTGTGTGTGTGTATGTCTGTATATAGGACAGTCTAGTTTATTATTATTATTATTATTATTATTAATATTACTATTATAAAGTTTCACTCTTCAGCCAGTCGTACAGTCAGATTCGTTTCCGCTCAGTACTAGTTCATTTTAACTTTATTTACCTCTGCTTACAAAAAGAACTTGGAATGTATAAAGTTTGACAAGCGCTGTGTGCATGTAGAAGCATTCTCTGCTTAGTAATATATCTTGAAATGTATTCAGAAAAACTGAATTGTAATCAAAAGAAAAATAGTGTTTAAATTTTGAATTGTGTAATGCTCGAACACTTGTTTTTACTGAATAAACCACCAAATTTGTTAAGCATACTTGACTGCTGTTCATATTATTTCACTACCTTTTTATTGATATATTGATCTCAACACACACACGAACGTATAAATGAAAAAAAATATTTCTTATGTAAAATTAAATTTATTTTTCTTAAACTATTGTTCTTGAGTCGATGGATAGCAGGACAGCCTAAGGATTCCAGGTCCTGCATAACAGTATACGTGTAGATTCGACGTAGCCAACCAATCTTCTGTTCATCTTTCACTTATATAACGGCATCTTGATAGTCAAATATTCGAAGAGTCACAGCCATTTCGTTATAGGGTATACCGGGAGCATCCCAGTGAAATCCATCATATTTACGTGTCAACCACAAAGCACTCTGTCTTGTTTTAGCACACGTCATAGCTTTTAATGTATTCGGTGATACAATGCCCACCGAGAATGTTTATAATACATGACCATCTTCCGTGAATGCTATGAAGGCACAGTCCTTAGTTATGAACCACCTGTGATCGTGATCATAGAAGCCTTGAGCATCCACCACGACGTTGACACATCGAGAGCACATCTTGGATTAAAACAGGTATGGTATGACACTTCTTCTTTAAACAGCTCACTGGACAATGCCAGTAAGCGGTGGGTATTTGAATACAGTGTCATGGTGTATCAGTGCTTACACAGCAGTGTTAGGTAGAAAATTCTCAGAGGCCTCAAACTCGATTCGGACATCGATGTGACCATTTTGAACTGTCTCATTTTGTTTTGAACAGTCAGTTACAACAAGTTTGGCCAGGTTCTTAAAATTCTTGAGTCATTGGCAGTTTTAATGTGAGGAAGGTAATGAAAGAGTTATAGCTGCGAATATATCTTATTCCTTTTACCACCATAACGTGATTTTTGTTTTCTGTACAAGTATGGCAAATCACCCTTCGGATTATATTAGTTTCATTGGCTTTTTAATATAAAAATCGTTATTTCAAGGTTCGTGTTCACTTATCAGTATTACAACTTTTTCCTCTCCTTCCAAGTAACACTCGCTTTCCAGGTTGTGACTATATTCCTTACGTTACAGCTGGCGGTTGTGGCTTGACTCTCTCGACAGGGAGTGAATCTCTGGCACACGCTGTGGGCAGTGAGTGGTGCCAAGCCGTACTGGTGACTGTGTGGCCACACGCACTGTGGACGTTCTAAGAAGAACAGTCTTGATGTGCAGCGACCTGTGGCTTGTGGCCACGCGTGTATTTGGTTGATCGTGCCAAGCAGTGTTCAGTTTTAAACAGGTCCTGTAATATGATGCGTGCTATAATTGACATTATTTGACAACAATACATATACGGTGTATCGTTAAGCTGTGTTAACAATCGGTTGTATTTATCCAAGATGCATAATAGTTATTTGTTTCAGATAACTTTTTGCGGCATTTCTTGTCGTTGTATATGCCAGTGGACAAACGTTCGAATACTAACGTGTATACTGACGGTAGCTTTCAGACGACAAACATCAAGGGTACTGGAAAAAAGGATGTTTGTTCTTAATGTTATTGTAGTCGTCATACAAATTGGTGTTCTTGTATGCATAGTAAATATTTGTTTCGTTTGGATTCAATATGTTTTGCACATGCTTTGCTCATTTTGTTGCCCTATGTTAAAATTTTTAAGAACAATGCTAAATTTATCTAAACTCTTCCTAATCTGTCATTTGCTATGATGTTATGAGTAAGTTTTCTCGAAGAACAATGATATTTATTTATTCAATTACTGTGGCGTCTTATTAAAATTGTATTTCTTTTTGCCTTATCAGTAAACAGGCAAATATTGTTCCCAATCAATAGATTCAACAACGACAAGTAGTAATTTGGCGGACAAATATTTACACTTACCGACGCTGATGCTATCTACGATACCTGGGGGATGTGTTACTTAGGAGCACACACTTTAAATTTATGAGGACGAAATTAACACATTATGCAGTACAGGAAAATGCTACGATGAGAATTCTTCCTTTATAGTACTATACATTTACAACTGTAAATAATGTTACCTTTGGCATAACTGATATTTCTATTGCCAGCCTTATCGTCAAATGCACCTTGAAATATATATCAGGTACTGTTAAGATAACAGTTGGCTGTGATCTTCGATCAGCTAACGCGTCCACAACACAAAATGACACCTCTGTTTCTTGACTATTAAGGTGACGTTTTGAGACTATTTATATTTATAATATTTGAAGAAAGTTCGTTGAGACAACAATCAGGGCTAGTCCGCTATATCCAAAACAGATGGCGAAGAAAGAGAAAACACTAATTATCCATCGTTCTTGACCCGCAAGCTGTTTTTGATTTGAAAGAAAATCATATGGCGTTTTACCTGTTTGTGCTTTAGTGGAGACCGGGGCACGTTGGCCATAGTTTTTTTTTTATTTTTCTTAATTCATTTGACATAGCTAAATTTATGAAATTATTGTTAAATTTTAGACAGGTCTTTACTGAATCCGGATGGCAGTTATTAAGCTTTAAAATATCAGTTAAGATATTAGAAAAATGTAATTACTGGACATATGTCAAGTGGGCCAATCTGCCCCTACCTCGAGGTAAGTTGCCCCAGAGGCTGGTGCAAGTTGACCCATGGAATGTTTTGATTAAATAATTAACATTGAGGACTATGAAAAAAGAGAGGTTAAACCTATTAGGATTTATAGTGTTTTAATACAAGCCATTTAACTTTAATCAATGTCCAACTCCAAAGAATGAACACAGTTTTAACACTCATAAAACAGTCCACGGATTTCATTTTTCACGCATCGCTGATGAGCCCAATGCTTGTAGTTTGTCCACTGAATTCGTTGTTCTCCAGCTGACTGTTTCCTCAACGTCATCATTATCACGAACGTGCCTAGTTTTTTTCACGTTTTATGCCTCTTGCAGTTGATTTGATTAATTTTATGCTACTATTCCTCGCATTTCCTATTTTGAAAAAAAAAGGCTTTTCTAAATTATTACCCTTCAGTATTTTTTCCAGTGCTTTGGTGTAGTACGAAGGGTTGAAAATCAATTTCTGTTTCCTGAGTTTCAATTACCTGTGGAAACTGACATGAGCTCTGACTGTACTTAGCACAATACCTCCAGTACGATTTTCTTGGAATCTAAAAGAATTCGCCAACATTCCTTACAGATCTTTCCTTTTCTTTTACTTCTAAAACTGCTCTTAGCATCGTATCTTCAGAAATCATTCCCCTTTTATTCTTTTATAATTACGGATCATTTTTAAGATACTACAAATAAAACAAAGGTTTAAACCGGAGCCGTAACTCATGTTTTGGAAACAAGGAAATGCCCGAGATTCTGACTTCTCAGATCACTGTTTTAGATTACAATAATATTTACTGGTTGGCGTTTATTCAACGCTTTTTATCTCGTGAATATGACGATCTTTAGACCTCTGAAACGAATCAAAATGTGTTTAACTTCAACAGTTATGTTAATAATTTAATAAACTAGAAGAATTATAAACGCTATTATCATTAAAAGTAACAAACCAATCATCGAGATTACAAAAGTACAGCTCCTGTAGGACGTGGCAGACTGTCACGGCTGGCCATCTTGCTGCGTCCTCTCTGGGCCAACCTGCACCATCGCCCTCTTTACAATAAATTCTGATTTTTTAGAAAACTCACTGAAGCAATTAAGTCTGTATGCCGTATAGAAATAATCCTTAAACTACGACCTTTTATTATAATATTCACCCTGTTGCGTCTAAGCAAACAAAATGAAATAACACACATTAACCAACGAGTAGAATTTTACTGAAACACACACAAAGACCATGAAGAACTACAGCTTGTCCAAAACTTCACCGCCTTCGATATTGGCCATATGTAAGGAGAGGGACAGTGCTACCTATTTCTATTTGATTCCTAAGACGACCTAGCGTCTATTGCGTGAACTAATTCGACTGGGCCATTCTGCCCCTATGGCTAACGTGCTCCGTTCTCCCCTACTAATAATTCTCTGCAGTCAACTTGAATAATTTTCACGAAAAAAACAAGAGCTAAATATAATCTATATCTATAAATGTAAATGTCTGTCCGGTGTACGCTTATCACGTCTGAACCACAAGACATAAAGAGCTAAAAATTTATACAGTTACTAATGTCTACCCTGGGAAGGCTTTACGCACGGTTTTATGGTGATCGGATAGCTATTTATCTATATATATTAATGTGAATGTCTGTTCGGTGTACGCTTATTACGTCCGAACGACGAGACGCAGAGACTTAAATATTTGTACAGTTACTAATTTATACCCGAGGAAGGTTCTAGGGGCGGTTTTATAGCGATCTGATAGATATTTAGTAATTTGAAGAATATAACGCGAAATGTGGAACAATAATTACTCTTTGAAAATTATATTTACTCTTTGAAAATGGTTTTATTGGTACCATTGTTGCTTGAGGGTTGATAATGATAAAAGGGTGGAGTATATTGGGATGGAGAGTTATCGATGTATATAAAATTCTCCGTGTGTGTGTGTGTTAATATTTCGCTCTGCAGCGAAAACTACAGAACGCAAACGAATTGTCTGTGTAATTGTTGTCTGAAGTCTCCCGTTGTACACCATAACAGTTCCATGCTGATAGATATAAGCGGATGGAAGATATGGTGGTTGAATGTCGTCAAATTATAAAAAAATTCCGACTGAAGGCCAGTGGTTACGTTTGTAACTCTATAGCAAGGAGGTTACATACAGAGATACCTGATGCCACAGACCATATCTTTATGCGTGCTACAATGTCTGAAAGATAGCTTATCTATCATAATCAACCAACACGCGAACGGAGCCGGGGGTTCAAGCTAGTATAGTTATATGTAGGGGTAAACTAACACAACAATATCTTTTTGTACAATAAAATAAATGGCCGAAGAGGTCAATGGTATTTGAAGACTCTTTGTATGTTACTTCACATTGGAACCAATGCGATGCGCTTTACGTACCTCTTTTCAATGTATCGGTGATGAATGTGGCTGAGGACGAGCAGCAGGGGATTATTGCGGCGCTGCGCAGCTGATAGCGGTAGAGGCGCGCGCATTGTTCCCGGCTGAGAAGCGCGCTGCTTTCTGAAAGCGTGTAAAACAGTTGGCGCCGTTTTGAGCGCACCGAACATTTGTTCCGTGCCTCTGGCTGTCACTTGGGGTGGTGGGGCGGCATTTTTACCACTCGCCGCGGCCGAATTCTGCCGCTGGAACAAAAACTCTGCGCGGCTTTCGAAACTACGTACAGTTTACAGATTTTACGCCAATTGGTACGAACCACAACGAGTCATTGTTTTAAACTACAGAGGGAAAGAATCAGTATTCACTATACGAAAAGTTACAATAGTTTACAACCGTTTACAACGAAATGAATAAAGTGCCATGTTTTACACTAACTTTTGCCATTTCTCTTGCTGCTCCCAAACGGTTTTGAAGTCTTCATGGTGATTCGCCAGATGAGATATCTGTTCTTCCCATCGCCGTGTTATTAACATCTCCATCTTGGTGATTGTTACTACTTTGAAGGCCTGGGTGTATTCAGACGTAGGAGATGCTGTAATAATTAATTCCGTACCTTTCATACTCTAAAAATCTGCTAGTTATCTGCCTATTGGATATGTACAGAAGTTAATGAAACATCATTGAGATAAAATTTATTGTTCTATTGGCTAAACTCAGGTAGTAAATGTTAGTTTGTTACTGCGCAATAGTCATTTCAGTAACTTAATTTATAGTAGAGAGCACTACAACAACTACGACAAATACAAATTCTTAAGACGTTTTAAGTGACAGTGGCATTTTTTGAGTAACCAAATACCAAACAGTAAAACACAAACGGTTGCTGTAAATCAATTATTTAACTATCGAATTGCTCTTCGATCCACAGGACGCTAAAATATTAGTCCAAAACCAAAGATGACAATCTGTGATTTTTGTATTTCTATAAAAGCAAAGTGTGCCTGAATACTGGGTCAGTTACGTTTTGACACAGTACTGTTGATACGCAGCGTTAGTAAATACAAATTTCGAAATACTTAAGAAGGTGAAGACTGTATACTTGTAAATCTGTGAACCAAGATGGCGGAGCTATGTCAAAGTTTTTTTTTTTTTTTTTTTTTTTTTTTTTTTGTGCATCGAAGTTAATGTGAAATAAAGTCATATTTTTCGTGGCCATTATTGATACATCATTCTATATTTAAAAGGTGGACCTTTTCCCATGTGGAATCATCCTACGAAGACAACGAGACCAACTGACCTTTTAATTATTTCTTCTGAAAGCTAATAAGGTTTTATAGCATTTCCCTACCATAATTGTTAATTTTGCCATCTTTGTCGTGGCTCTGCCAACACGAGCACAACTGGATATCTGTTTACTTATTGTTTTGCGTAGCTGCCATGCTATAAACTGTATTACACCAGTTTCAACCCACTGTGAGAAGGCTCTTGCATGTTTTCAACATGGTTGGAACTTTACTCAAACGAACCTAGTATGTTTTGTGAATATGAAAATGCAATATGAAGACATAGTCAACACCAAAGAGTTGCTTACAAATTAGTTTGACAACCTACCACGAAGAGGTCTTCCTCTTCTGATATCTGTAGGATAATTACGTGAAGAAATTCTTCGAGGGAATTCTACAGAATACAGGTTTTCATAAGTTTGGTAATCTTATTGACGATGTCTTTCTCAGACATGAGGACCACACCATTCTCAGATCAAAGGTCGTCATTGAAGATTTGTCTCCTGTTTTCTTGCCATGCTTACGTAGGTGCTGCTAAGAAGTTACTTTCCCTGTTTGTATAAATTTTGCAAATTTGTCTAATGATATTCTATGGTGTTCGTTTCAGACTACTGAATGAGTACTTTTCTTACTTTTGGTTTTGCCGCGTTGCACCCAGCGCTCTCAGATAACATAGAGAGGCTTTACAATGACAGTGAAATGAAGCCGGCTGAGACCGCGGCACGCAACCAACATGGCGGCCGTGCATCAGCGGCCACAGCTGCGAGCACAAGGTAGTTCATTGAGTTTGCTTTTTCATATATTTAAAGGCGTTCCATTTCGACAATCTATTTTTAGCATAAATAATTACAAAATTCCAGCGAAGGATAGCAAATCATACTATTATATAAAATAGAAGCACATTTTTCCTCTGTTTGTCCCTTTAACCTTTTATACCTCGAGGAGTACCAAACGTATCGCCATGCGGTTTCTTTTAATTTCTTCTTTCGAACCCATGGATAATCTTACGCTTTACTTAAAGTCAATACGAATATATGAAATAAAAAACTGAAATAATCATAACGTAGAATTGTTTACCGCTTCTGCACTTTAGTTAAAGTTAGACATATAATCTCTTGGTATTTTTTATTTTATTATTTATTTATTTATTTATTTTTAATTCGTTGTGAGTTCTATAATTCTATACTATGGACTTTGGCGCAGGTCTCATAGTTTACGCTGCGAATGTCGTGGAAGTTCTATTTTATTATTCTTATTTCAATTATTTCTCATAATTAATATAGTCTACGTCGAACACAGAATTATACCTACGAAATTGAAAGAAACCGCATCACGACACGTTCATCAGTTCTCGAGTTAAAGTAGTTTAAAGATTACCCGTGCAAAGTCAGAGCGGCTCAGCTGGTTAGTAATAAAATGAATAACAAGTGTTAAGTCATAATTACTGGATACCGAAAATTGTATCCCAAATTATAAATGTTTATCAATATTGGCCACAAAGTACAAAGTGAGCGGGGAACATAATCTCTACTCGCTGGTGATCAAGCTCGCTGAAAGTAATGAGTAGAATTTGAAAAGTTTCACGGCTCTACTGTATCGAAATTTGTGAGAAAACCATGGGAGCTATAAAAAAGTTGTTTAAATAAAAAGAAAAGTTCATTTCATCATCTACAACTTTCTTCCTGATGAAAATTCCCAGACCACAAAACAAAAAAAGTGGCAGGCGAATAACTATTTCATGTTACAATTTTTATTTCATATAAAAGTAATAGTTTCAATAATTATTTTTATACAACACAATACATATTGTATTGCTAAGAACACTGATGCATTCCTTCAGTATTCATCTGTCTACCTGAAAAATTTTGGTAACTTTTTTCCTTAGCGGTTCAAATGACAATGTAATTAGGGCGAGCGCCACTTGAAGACCTACGAATTTACCGACCCAGCTCCGTTTTTACACCCAACCAAGATGGCTGCCGGGCTTCACTGCCTGTACGCTGATGTAGGCGGTAGAGCATATGTAATTTTTCATGCTTTCCCGGCGAGATCTTGACATTTTGGATAAACGGGATTACTGCCGGATGTATGCGTCGTTCTGGCACAATATTTCGGCCGCGTAACTCGCTGCCTTCTTCAGGTGCTACCTGAGACTGCCGTTTTGGAGGACCTGGTCCAGTATTTATGCCCAGCAGACGCTAGGCGCTCTGTCTGCGGTCCGCGCCCAGCTGGCGCTGCTTGTAGGGTGTTGTCTCTTCCCTGGCGTTCCGTCGGACGTCTGCGCCCCAATCGGCCGCCATCTGTGGCAGCGACAACTCTCTGAGGCCCCTCCCACGTTGGCTGCTCCCTCTGCGGTCCGCGCCCGTCTGGCGCTGCTCCTGAGGTGTTGTGGCTCCCCTTGTGCTCCGACGGACGTCCGCGCCCATCTTGTCCACCATCTGTGGTCGGTGCAGCTGTCTGAGGCCCTTCTGGCGTCAGGCGCTCTGAACTTGGTCCGTGCCCGCCTCACGCCTCCCCTGAGATGTTGTGGCTGCGCAGATGCTCCAACGGACGTCCGCGCCCGTCTTGGCCGACATCTGCTGCGAAGATCAGCAGAATTCTTATGAAGTATGATATTAAGAGCATATTCTGCCCACCTGCAAAAATTGGGACAATGCTGGGAAGTGTGAAAGATGACGTGGGGCTACGTAAACGAGGCATTTACAGCATCCCGTGCCAGTGTGGGATGTCATACATCGGCCAGACAATCAGGACGGTGAATATAAGGTGCAAAGAACACCAGAGGTGCACCAGACTCGGACAGGCAACCAAGTCAGTCATAGCAGAGCACTGTCTAGAGTATGGCCACACAATGGACTATGACAAAACCAAAATTGTGACACAGACCCCAAGATTCTGGGACAGCATCATAAAGGAGGCCATCGAAATAAAGGTCACTGACAACCTAATAAACCGAGATAGCGGTTACCAGCTAAGTACAGTGTGGAGTCCGGCTCTGGAACTTGTTAAGGCCCAGCGGAAGGGACCAAATAACTCCACAAGAAGTAGAAACAACTCAGAAGTGGCGTTTGGCGGGCGCGGACTGAGAATGGAGCGCCTGACACCGGACGGGCCTCAAACAGCTGCCATAGCAGCAGATGTCGGCCAAGACGGGCGCGGACGTCCGTTGGAGCATCTGCGCAGCCACAACATCTCAGGAGAGGCGTGAGGCGGGCACGGACCAAGTTCAGAGCGCCTGACGCCAGAAGGGCCTCAGACAGCTGCACCGACCACAGATGGCGGACAAGATGGGCGCGGACGTCCGTCGGAGCACAAGGGGAGCCACAACACCTCAGGAGCAGCGCCAGACGGGCGCGGACCGCAGAGGGAGCAGCCAACGTGGGAGGGGCCTCAGAGAGTTGTCGCTGCCACAGATGGCGGCCGATTGGGGCGCAGACGTCCGACGGAACGCCAGGGAAGAGACAACACCCTACAAGCAGCGCCAGAAGGGCGCGGACCGCAGACAGAGCGCCTAGCGTCTGCTGGGCATAAATACTGGACCAGGTCCTCCAAAACGGCAGTCTCAGGTAGAGCATATGTTATTCTGTGCTCGCTGGTTGCAGGTTGCCTAATTAAATTGATGGAAGCCAACATGTACTGTCATCAGAGAAACACACGGCAGTAATTTTTACTTTAATGAAGGATCTCTCGAGACTGCATTTCCGTGAGCGTAACAGTTGTAGGATATTTCATTCCTCAAGTATCCTTTAGTAGTAAATCAGTATGTAGACGTTTCACTACATAAACTCTCTTAAAATTATACGTCCTTTCTTTTAATCAAACATTTAAAATCACCTCCAATTAAAATAATTTCGTGATTTATAAGTAATAAAGAAATTGACTATTCTTTAAAACACTTTGTCGTTTCAGTCTTTCATGGGTTTCGGCATTTAGATTACTAACGGTAACGACAAAGACTTATCTTTATTTCTGGGCCATACTCCAGTCTCACAATATCCGTTACAGGGATCCCTTCCCTAACTATAATTGGCATCCTTCCATTGGTTTAGTCCGATTAATTACGTACTTGCAGCTTGAATCTCAGTTAGTACAACTTCTTGCTGCAACGCTATGCCGGTTCTTGATTCATATAGACAGTCCTTCAGAACAGAACTGCTACTTTCGGCTTAGTGGTAATCCTGTTAATATTAGTTTATTTTTCTTAATGTGTATGCCTGGGACGTATACCTAGCAGACTTAAAGGTAAAAATCAAACTTTCTTACTTCTAGATGTAATTAATGAATCACTGTCCTAATGCGAAAAACATTGATTAAATAGTCCAATGGATAACATACATAAGTAAACAAATATCTATAAACGAAGCAACAAGGAGAAACCGATATCTGTAATTTTCACTACTGGGAACTTACAAGCACTTCTTGTTTTTGTTTTCTAAACGCCTTGTTTCATTACTGATTTTTGAACTTCTTTAAATTTAGTGTCGCAGTGGAGATTTCTCTTTACATTTTTCAATGACTCTTTCGTACACCATATTTATTAGCTTCTGAGGATGAGAATAATTTACGGTTTCAGCTTACGTTGTTGGATATCTTGACTTATTTTTTTCGGTGATCGTACTGAAGTAGCCGGCCGCGGTGGCAGAGGGGACTGAGACGCTCCAGTCATGGTCTGCACGGCCACTACGGTCGGGGGTTCGAATCCCACCTCGGGCATGGATATTTGTGCCGTCCTTAGTATTAGCTAGTTCATAAGTAGTTTGTAAGTTTAGGGACTGATAACCCCGTAGTTAAGTTCCATAAGTTCTACAAACATTGAACATTGAACTGAAGCAGCGTCAGCAGAGTCCTGTGCGGTCGTTTGTTTGGCTTTTACATTTTCTTCCGCCTTCTCGTCGGAAAGGATGGAGTGGCGGGTTGTTTATCTGTAGTTCGGTTAAGAGCAGTACTGCTGTTTCACTTACCCAGTTCACCAATTATCGGCTGCTGCTTCATCACCACACCAATCATTATCGTTTACTCTTCCAGTTCTTCGTTACGCCGTTTATGTTTACGGCTAGATTGCGATCGATAAGATGACGGACCGAGTTGTCTTTTCTTCTTTTGCATTTGGCACACACAAACAGAAGAATTGTGATTAGTTGCGTCTTTCAAGGGAGGCAGCTCACTAGTACTTGAGATGGGTACAGTAGAAGTAGTTTCACTGCTAACATTAACAGAAAGAGTCTGATACCATAATAAATCTGCTTAGACCAATTTTCATTAAAATGAAGAAAAAAAAATACTGACTTATCACATTTTGCCACAAACCTGTTAACGCTTAGTGGAGAAATTTAAAACGTATGAAGTATATTTCAGCTGCTAATTCCATTGTGTGTCAGAGCCAATTGTCGATATCCAGAGCTGTCGATAGGGTGGCGGGTTTCCTTGTCGAACGAGAAAACTTTGGCGGTCTTCCTACCAGTATCACACATTTTGCTGACTGGCGATGAAATTCTGGTGACAGTCTAAATTCAGCTGAAACAAAATCGATAGTTAGACTCACTAGAACGCTATTCACGGAAACACGAAACAAAAGCTAACTCATAATATACACAACACGAAGTGTGTAAATACCAAAGGATGACGGCGATAGCGAACGCGGTGTAAAAGCAAGCACGTGCGATCCCAGCGAAAGCCACAATGATCAGGGGAACACCCAACTCACAGTTATGGAGTAGCACTTTTACTATATGTCGTTATAGCTCTTACCTGCAGGGTGTCATTGATATGAAGCAATACCAAATTGTGTTAGTGGCAGTCCTCATTACGCCGTTGAACTGAAATCAAATACACTCATAATACGCAAGTTGTGATACGGAAAACAATTTCAATACAACGTTTTCCAATGCAAACGTATTCGTTTGCTCGCGCTGCACTTCCAGACATCGATATTAGAATGGAGAGTAGTTACTACAAATTCAGTATGAAATCTACTTGCCGCGATTCGGATAGCGTGCTATTCGCTCCACGTGGACACCGATGCCGTAGGATTGTTGGGGAAAGTTTATTAATGTAGCAGGCTCACAATCAGTAGAAAACACAGGGCCTTGAGAGACTGAGCTCAATTAATGCGATGACGGACAAAAAGGTCGTTACATTTCATTGATTACGAACACGAGGCTCGAACCATTCACGGGAAATGGCTAACCACGACCGCGAACAAAACGGGACTATAGTATAGCCGGAATAGCATGAGCCCTAGTACTTGCTCCAATCCGCTATGACCGCCGACTGCGGCAGCAGACCATTGGAGCAAGTCGAAGTCGAGCTTCGCTATGTGCATGCGCGCGTTCGGCTGCTCTCTGCACTCTCTGCCTTGTAGCCAGTTCTGTCAGATAGCAGCGATCGTCAAGCTATACTGTCAGGCAGCGAACGAACTACTTGGCAACACGGCTGCTTTCAGTTTCCGCGGCTGGGGCGGTCTCCCAGCCCAGTAAGCGGAGCCAGCGATCATCGTATTCCGGCCCGACTATAATTGGAAAGATGCACTACGAGTGTATAAGCTGTCAGTTGAGATTGTGTGTCGGCGTAGAGAATGCCACGATTGTCCATGTAGCAGTAAGTCAACGTGTCCCACACGCCATAGTGAATCTGTGGCTCTTCACTTTGAGAACCTACACACACACACACGCACACTAACTCACACACACACACACACACACACACACACACACACAGACACACACATACACGCAAACAAACAAACAAACAAGAGGATAGAGCATCTGCCTCGTCAGTCAGCTTCCAGATGTGTTCGTTTGCGGATTTGCATGGCATGCTGGACTAGCTTCGGTAGCGAGTGTTCTTTCTATCCGCGTTGTAGCGTTAGCGTCTTGTGTTTGTCTCCCCTGAATAACATGGCGATGCTTATCACCTTTAAACTCGCTTTCCTTGCCGACCGAGGTCGGCTTTCAGATTGAATGGCAACGTTATCGATTCCTACAAGAAAAGTAGCAAACTTTCACGACAAATCCTGTCATCAGTGGTGTGCGGCAGGTAAAATTTGAATTTACAAAACAAATGCCATCATATTGGACAACTGGTGAGTTGCGAGCCATAGTCCTTTATGATGGTCAACCCCTAACTTGGGAAGACTAAGGTCGAGTAGGGGGCCGTGCTCTCAGACCAGATCCGAATAGTCACAACGGCGCCCAGTACGGATGTAGCCCTCAGTGGAGACCACCCAGATGCCCATCACCTATGCCAAGGTCGTCCATCATCAGAGTGCTCCTTCCCAGGATTTTTTCTGATCTGGCTTTGTCATTCTATCGGGAGACTCCAGATGCAAACGAGTTACTTTCCAGATATTGCACTTTTGAATTTTTCGAGTATGTTGGTGGCTCCGGTTCATATTGATCCCTCAGTATACTCCCACCTTCTTTCAGACTGGCCCAGTGGCTGGGGACAGATGCCTGCACTCGGAGCCGAAACGAAGAACGCTCGCCAAAATAAAAGAGAAAGAAACGTTTCAGTATTCGGATGACGCTCTTTTCTTAATAGATACCAGGAATGTAGACGTGGAGGTGGAGGTCGGTCATCTGTCTGATGGAAAAGTATCTGATGTCTAGGCGTCTGCAGTGAGCTCTCTTTCATCCAGACCACCGCTGACAACTGATTGGGTGTCTGATGATGTGGACGTCTCTGTTGTACTTGGCAGCGGTGGAGTGGCCGAGCGCTCCTAGTGCCTTTGCTGCGGAGCGTATCGCGCAACTCGCTGTATTTGTTGTCCTTAGCATACGTTAGTTTAAGTAGTTTGCAAGCCTATGGTCTGACGACCAACGAAGTCTCTTAGATTTACAAACATTTGAACATTTTCGTTGTACTTATGAAAACCTCGATTGCTGATCCGGCTTATGCACACGGCAGCTTTCTTCCCGCTGCCTCTCCATTCTGGTCAGATAGAGCCGATGGGTGTGAGCGGTGTTGCTGATGAGCCGACCCCGTTGGTTGCGTCTGCCCCTACACACTCCCCATAATGACAACCACTTCAACGACCCTACACTTTGAGAGACGTATGTCTTCAGAAGTTGCACCGCGTCTTGTGCCTGCCTCAACCCCTTATCAACTTTATCGTATTGCCATGATTAGGGTCTCCTTATGGTGCAGTTATTGATAATACACTTTTCAGGATTTCTCCCCATCGTATAGGCTGATTACCAATATCTATCATGCTCTAGACTTCAGTGGTGTTGTCGCCATTATACTTGAACACAGTCTCCATGCTGAAGATGTTTATACCTCCACAAGTTCAGAGATACGACCCCCACACTCTGTGGTCTCCACATCGTGTACTATCAGGTTCCAGCCAAAATCCTGAATGTAACATTTTTCGAGAAAAGGTTTTCCTCTCTTGTTTTGGGAGTGCATCATCGTATGATACTGGATGGTGACTTCAAATAGCGACGTGAGGAGCAATTGCAGTAACCATCACCGTGTACGACTCGAACCTGCTGTCTTGTCGACACGTGGTGCCATGTCTACTTTGATCGTTTGGGTTTTGCTTACTACACCGTCTTGATGGTATTAACATCTCACGACTTCTAATAGGATGCATTCGACAGGTGGAAATATGGACTTTTGCGTCCTCCTTAGTTGTCACTCAACAGGTTGTGTGTCACGGACATGGATTATGGGAAATGAAGATCTGTCGGTGGATAATAGGATACACTTCGACGATATATCGCTGTCGTCATCACTATATCCATCAACCATATCTCGATGAATACAGTCTGCAAAACCTACTCTGCACAAAAATCTGAGCCTGTATGGAAAATATGTGCTTAATGGAGGAAAATTACGATAAACATTTACTCCAGAATCCTACAGGACAGGTCCACAAGGAAATTATCACCTAAGCTCCAGTAAAAATTACACGTGCAAGGACGGTTGGACGGAGAGGTAATGAAGTCACATGAACATCCATCTATGTACCGACCACATCGACGTCGGATATCATAAATGACGAGAAAATGAGTATTAATCTGCCAGGTAGTTTCACACTAGTTTCACTTCCACACAAATTCATTCTAGAAATATCACCTAGGCTGTTGCTGTGGCTTGTAGCAGCCTTTCTCCTGCGTGGTACCGCGAACTACGGGAAATTGAAATGTTGCCGTTTTCAGTGGCAGACGACGCTCTTGACAGTCGCGTACAAACTTACAGTTGGAATGTCTCTTTCTTCCTAAAGACACCTTTATTAACAGTATGTCTAACGTTGATTGTTTTAATTTCAGTTTTAGTTTTATGCCCGGTTCGCTTTCCTAAATGCAATGCTGATGACTTGATTCCCAACTGTAAGCGGAGAAAGCCGTACACGAGAAATTGTTTGTTCAAGCTAGCGCCTGACTGATTTCACTGCCATGGAGTAGTACATTACTTCTGTTCGTGCAACAGTCAACTGTCTGATACACACGAAATATTTGACGGTGTATTTCTAGCTAGAACAGAACCTACGGCGCCTGTTAGTTACAGTACTTCGCTTCTTATCACTTTAAGAGTATTTATTTGGTATTCAGCTTTTGTATTACCGTCACGGTTTATGATCGTTTTAGATCCTATCAAAAATACCAAACAGTTTATAAATCAAAGATAATTCCTTTCGATGAATCAGTTTAGGAGCACAAATACTAATCAAAAGAAGTCATAACAAGAAATAAATTCCCTTTCATAATTTTAACCGATTAAAAGTCGTATTTCAACCGAAGACGTTATAGGCTCTGGCATGTCTTCTGAATATCGTTTCTTCTTGCAAATTCCCTTAGGTTCGCAAGAGAACGTCTGAGAAGTTTGGATAGTACAAGGCATGGACGGAACTGGGTCTATGAGGACGGGCCACATACATAGATAGCTCAGTCGGTGGAGCGTTTACCCGTGAAATGCAAAGGTAGTTGGTCTGAATCCTCGTCATACGCACAGTTTTAACCTGACTGCAAGTTTCAGATCATTCATACCTTACAACTATCCTACATCATATGAATTTGACAGACGTGTTTATTATGGTCGTGATGCACCTTTTACAGGACGCTTAATCTAGGGTCAATTCCTCTTAATGCGTGTAACTGGTCATCCTGTACGAGAGGGTTGTCCTCTTAAGACGATTATGTTTGTCTTCGCCTTCGAAACTTTGCGATGTGGCCTTCGACATCGTAGAGTGGGATTGCCTGTAGGGCAGCCTTTGCTCACGACTAGTATCCTGCACACAGGGCTGATGAAGCTCGGGCAGCTTTGATGTGGGTTTAAGCTTAGGGTGAGGCATCGGGTAGTTTTCTCAACATTCGCAAGTCACACGGTTTGTTTATTGGCGCGGGTCTCCCGGCTGGTTGCGTTTCGCACCCTATCGCTACAGGCACCATTCGCCGTTTAGGCATTGACTGTTCAGCTGATCTCTCGCGTTCGCCGCCTGTAACTACCGCCGCCTACTTGATAATAGTAGGTATGCTTGATCATCGCCAACGATCGCTGAGTATTCTTTAGCGAGCGCGATGTGTCAAGATCTCCATCTCATTCCGCATTCCCCATGTCACAACGACTTTCCCTCTCCCTCTTACCACGGTAGGTCGCATCTTGGCGTCTATGGCCCCATACATCAGCACCGGGTTCAAGCTATGAATCCTCGAACACGCCCTGATGACGATATGGACACTTTGCATAAAGGCATTTAATGGTCTCTTCTTGTCGATTGTACTCCGGTCTCGCTGTCAGCTCCGGTCATGCTGCCGATCATTAAAGCTCTGTTCAATTACGCCAGTTACTTTATCCCTTACGTTATATCCAGCTAGACATGATTGGTTCTTACTCAAAACTATTATCAACTGGCGTTCCGTTTGGCGTGCCGTATCTGCTTCTTTTCTTCTCAAATACAGTCGTCTCCTACCTTACTTTAACTGATAAGCTTGTTTGCTTCACCTTCATCACATCCAACTCGGACCTAGGTGTTTTAGTTTTGTTTTCGGTACTGCTTTGGTCATTTGGCGTCTGATTCACCACATCTTAGCTTTTCTCGTGGGTCACATTCCAACTCGTATTACTTCTCTTCACTTGTTATTTCTGGAGCAAGTAAATTTCCTACGGGCTAAGATAAATGTAATGAATTATATTCCACAAAATTTTTTTGGGAATTCGGCTTTTCGTCCTACTGTTCGCCATTAAGACGTTTTATGTCACCCTAAATACAGGCAGTATTTCTCAAACTTCCGTGGGTGTGCCTTCCATGACGCGCTCCGGAGCTCGAGTATGTTGAGTCGAGAAATAAGAATATTACCTGTTCGAACTATTGTCCACACTTGAAATTATAACGGTATAATTAACAAGAGGCCGTGACTCACCTAATTGATCTCTGAACACGGAGAGCCTTCAGTCGATACGACAGCTCTCTACAAGAAAACGATATTCATTATTTTGTTCGTATTTACGTTCCATTAACTTTTTTCCCTCATTCGTTAGTTAGGCGCAACGTCTGAAGAGGTTCAGGTACTTTTTATTTCCAAGGGTCTAGTGACAGTTCTTTTTTCTTCTTATTTTCTTTTGTATGTATTTTTCCATTGAGAGAAATAAGGGGAGGAAAAGGGATAGTTAAAAAAGTAAGCAGAAGATCCTCGTTTGATCCCCGTTCTCGGTACAAATTTTCATCTGTTAAGACGTCTCAGACATTCTTGATTGTATGTTTGTTTTCTTTCTTGATCCAACGTGCTCTCGTATTATTTATGGAGCCATTAAAATGCTTATATTCAGTTTCTTACCTCAATTTGGTGTCTCTAGAGCAAACTCAACACGCTTCAGTTCCGCTTTGGTACTCTGTGAGTTTCCGTAATTATTGTGTGTGGGTTAATTTTTTGCGACCACGTGGTTCCTTTCTGGATCATTTACATATATCTGTGCTTTTCTCCTTAGTGAATCACAGTAATGGTACTAATTTATGCTTCGCGCTATGTTTTCATATATTGAATACAAGGCTAGGCACTGTTTTGTGTTCATAGGAAATGTGTTTCACGGATAGAACGTGCATTTTTGCAGACTACGTGTAATGGTGGTAGGTATGTTAACTCTTCATTGTTCTTTCAGTTTGTCTTATGAATGTGTATATGGAAGGGCATGATAAATATCGATGCTGAAAATCATTCCAATTACGTGATTCATCATTTGTTCAAGAGCCAATGACATCTTAATGGTGTATTAACTTTGCACTTTAATCGCAAACCTGAAACCGCTGTTACGTCTGAAGTACTTCCATGTTTTTTCCTTAAATTCTGAAAGCAATAAATAATAAATTTATTTTGAAAATTTGTCCCGCAATCATTTCGAAAAATCTCTCACAAAACGTTTCATACTTATTTAGGGTTCGTCTTACCGCAGTATCCTTTGAACGGGAACGACGCAAAGACGTTGGACTGACCCAAGGAGCAACGAACAAATGACCAAATTGGTTTTACCTACAAATACTCCCAAACGGTGCCTTACATTATCACACGAGCAGTTGTTTTCGATATGCTTGTAGGTTTCTGCTAAAGAGAAACAAGAACACTTATCAATCAATTGGAATCGGTGTTCGTTAAATAAAATGGGGAATGCGTTTGTAACTCCCATGACAACCCAAAGAGAAGCTTCCCTTTGGGTATTAGGTATAACGATAAGTTTCGAAAAATGATGTTGATGATGAATAAATTAATATCTCATTATGTTGTTTAAACTGAGCCTATTCACCAGAAGCAAGCGGAAAGTACACACAATTTAAAAAAGTTTCATATTTTCGATTCAAAGTTCACTGACTTGTATTTAGTACTAGGTAATAGGCGACAGTGATTTTTCTCAAAGACCTTAATTTCAGTATGCAATCAAACTAGTTTATATTATATTATTACATGTGCACTGACAGTATATTTCAATTTACAGTATTGGCTTTGAAAGTGAATATAAGTTTATCAATTATATTTTTTTATTATAAATCAGGGCTAAAGATTTTTCCATTATGTTTATCCGTTAAGTGGTTTGCATTAATTTCCTTACTGTTACTTTAAAATTATATTTGCGATGTTAATTGTATAAGTAACACTTTGGCGATAGAATTGTTTTTCCCGAAACGTTCCTCCAGTTGAAAGTACGCGTTTTGCTTTGTCAAGATGCTTTTATTTGAAACAGGCCATTTGTATACAGAACGTAGTCCTGTAGTCCATTAATGCAAATGAATTATTCATGGAGACCGCAAGGAAGAATTACGTCAATTACTGTGAGACTAATTTACCTCCGTGCGTTGAAAGAATAGCCGGCAAAAATAACTAAATAGGTATCGCTCTCACCGTAATTTTCGTTCACATTATTGATTAGTGAGATACCATGGAAGTCCATTGTTAGGAAGCTCCTTGTTGTTCTGCTTGCATAACCGAGCGCCACATTAATCACAGTGCATATTGATTCTGTAGATCTCTGCCTTTGAGGTAATTGTTCTGCTTATTTATGGATAATTTTGTAGAAATGGAGCACACAGAAATAATATGTTCTGACTTGTGCCTTCTATCAATTAGAAAACTAATGTTAACCGTTTAGAAAAGCAAATAATAATAATAAAAAAAGAATCACGATCAATGTCATTCTGAACTTAATTAGGGGTTCTAGACGCTGCTCTTGAAATCATGAACGTGTAAAAGACGCTAAAATTGAGTAGTAACACACGTAAGTTAATATTAACATTCATAAAGAGAAAAGTGGCAAGAAAGAGTCTGGATTAGAGTTACACTACTTCCAGTCAATTTCTACAGATATGACGAATAACTATCCTGATTTGTTTCTAGAATCAGTCGAAAAATAATAATTATTATTGTTTTCTTTTTTTTTCTTTTAAATGTGGCGACTGAATGCTTCTTGTGTTCCTGGCGTTATGGATAGGGGTGAGCAGGGGCCAACAAATCTTTTCTCTCTGATGGCATGATTTTTGTTTATATGCCAGTCACGATTTACGAGGCGCGTCCAGAAAGTAAGTTCCGTTTCAATTTATTTCCGCTGCAGCGCCGCGATTGCAGTTCCGCACATGCGCTGTAGACGATGAGTATCAAGGAGAAGAACGTGCGGCATTTGGAGATCGTTGTCAGTTACGTACGCTTTGTTGTGCTTGTTTGAAATGTCGGCTTTGATTGAAAAACCTGCCGCCTGTGTAATCGGGTCGGTGATTCGGTTTCTGAATGCGAGGAAAGTGAAACCGAGTGACATTTATCGGCAAATTTGCGATGTTTACGGACCAAATGCGATGAGTGATTCGATGGTGAGAAGATGGGTCCGACAGTTCAATGGCGGACGTAGTGATGTGCACGATGAAGAACGAAGTGGGCGACTACCTTTGGTTGCAGAAGAAGTGGTTCATGCGATTGATGACAAGACCCAGGAAAACCGTAGGTTTACAATTAGTTATCTCGCTATGGACTTCCCCCAAATTTCACTGTTTCCAACTGGTTGAAGACACGGGTGGCAGATTTCTATGAAGAAGGTATACAAAACCTGGTGCCACGCTATGACAAATGCCTGCAAAATTTCGGCAGTTATGTGGAAAAGTAGTTTAAGAGTTGTAGAAATTTGTGCAATAAAAATTTCTTCTGTATCTGTGTACAAATTCATTTTATTACGAAACGGAACTTACTTTCTGGACGCGCCTCGTATTTCTTTCTCTCTCTCTCTTTCTCTCTCTCTTTCTCCCTCACATAGAAGTACACAAATTCATATGATGTTTTATATTTTGGTCTGATGTTCCCAAAACGAAATATTATACGGCAAATTGACCAGAAAATGAGTCAACGGAACTTTACATAAAAGATTATGAGTAGTTTAACTGCTTATGTGGCGTATGTGGAAAACGTGCTAGAATCTTATCTTTATATATAAAAATAAATAGCTTTGAATTAGTCTCGCTAAAACTCTGACATTGCTTAGCCAATTTGAAAATATTTATGTTGTGTTCCCTTTAATACAGCGATGCTTTATTGAAAAAAAATGTTATTCCTATCTCTCTCATATATGCACAATGGTGTGTTTATTCGTTTCTTTTAATGCAATTCATGATATTCTTCAGTTTTATCCCTATCTTCAAAATATTTTGCACCCTTGGCCATCATAATAAGAGGGTACATTACAACAGATATTGACATCGTTTTATTCATAACTAGCTGAAAACCCGGCGTCGCCCGGTTATCTATTTATTTCATACTCATGTAGTTCATCTTCCCGCCCGTCCTTTCTCTCCGTCTCTCTCTTGCATCTCCCTCTTTTTATCTCCAACTTCCCCTCCCTCGGCTCATTTTTTCTACTCCTCTCCGCTCTCCCATCTCCTTGGTTCATATCCGCAGTCCCCCCAATCCCCAAACCTAGCAAAACCTATATATATATATATATATATATATATATATATATATATACTTTCGTTGTGATAAAGTAAACAAAGTTTTTGAAAGTAAGTTTTGACATGCACCGCACAGTGCATTTTTGAAGGTAGCTCAATAATTAATTCAGGATATAAGGTTTATGCATTTAAAATTTCATTCGAATCGGTCCAGCTGTTTCACCGCAAAGAAAAACGTATTAACGCATTGTTAGGTGCCCTCCATTACGCACCGTACATTGACTTAGTAGCTCATGTATTTATGCAGGGAATAACATATTTCGTTTCCAAATGTCATTCAAATCTTACCATCCCTTTCATAATGAATCAATAGAAACATATTAACAGATGTAAGGTATCCTACTGCATGCACCGTACGGTGGCTGAGGAAAGTTAGCCTATTTATTAATAAGGGTATAAGCTATTCTGTTCCAAATTTCATTCATATCCGTCCAGCTATTTCAGCGTGAAGGCGAAAGAAACGAATTAACTAATTGTGAAGCACCCTCCGCCGTGCACCATACGAATTTTAGTATGCGTATAATCTTCGGGCGAGTGCAAGGAATGAGTTTAAAAAGGTTAATCGCAATCTGATGTACGGTGTGGACGAGAATAAAATACGATCGAAAGACAAACAAACAAACATTAATTTTTATACATATAGTAGGAAGATGGCTCATGTATGTATGTTTCCATAGAGAAGATTTTCAAATCCACTAATCCGCAATTTGTAATCAACATAGATTTTCACTGACAGATATTTGTAATTTCTCGTAACGAACGGAGAGAAAGAGAGGACGGGAAGATGAGGGTCGGGGGAGATGGGCCGAAACAGGTGGAGGAGGAGGCGAACACAGATACAGAGAGAGACATAGAGAATGTGAAAGAGAGGTGGACTATCTTGAGGAATGAATAAATAGGCTGCGACTCGATTTCAGAGATCTTAGATGCAAAGTATAGTATCTGTGTGTTTGGTGCACGCTTGAAAGTGAAAGAACATTGCTGTTCACGTAACATTTAGTCTACAACAGGCGTCGATTCCATTTGATGTATCGACGTGAACGTTGGCACATGTAAGTTTTTGAAGAAGGCTTTTATAATCCGGAAGCCACCATACATTGCATGAGAGACGGCAAATTTCAATAACCATCGACACAGTTTAGCAGATCTCCGTAACATGTAATTTTGTATAGAGACGGACACGTCGCACTGATGAGGTGCAATCTAAGGATACGGGGAACATATGAACAGAGAGAGAGAGCGAGAGGGAGACAGAAAGAGAGAGAGAGAGGGAGAGGAGAGGAGAGGAGAGGAGAGGAGAGGAGAGGAGAGGAGAGGAGAGGAGAGGAGGAACTGGACGGGAGAAAAAGGTGATTGGGCATAGACTAATATGAGACCGGAAGAATTTAATGCTCAGGCAAGATCGAAGATTCATCCCTTTTCATGACAAAACACCGAAACACACATCATTATAGGCAGCGAAAGTTGGCTTAAGACGGAAATAAGTACAGAAGAAGTATTTGCAAAAGATCTAACGGTATTCAGAAAGGATAGATTAAACAAAATAGGTGGGGGCGTGTTTGTCGCCGTCAAAACTAGTATTTCATGTAGCGAATTTGAATTTGATAGTTCCTGCGAGATATTATGGGTAGAGGTTGTACCCGAAAATCGTAAGAAGTTACAAATCGGTTCCTTTTACCGGCCTCCCGACTCTAACGATACAATAGCAGAAAGGTTCAAAGAAAACCTGAGTCAAATTACAAAAACGTACCCGACTCACACTATAATAGTAGGTGGTGATTTTAATTTACCCTCGATCTGTTGGCGAAATTAGATTTTCAAATCACCAGGTAGGCATAAAACATCGTCTGAAATTGTACTCAACGCATTCTCTGAGAATTACTTCGAACAATTAGTTCATGAGCAAACTAGAATTGCAAATGGATGTGAAAACACACTTAATCTCTGAGCAAAAAATAATCCTGAGCTCATAACAAGCATCAAAACGGATACAGGTATTAGTGAACACAGAGCTGTCGTAGCGAAATTGAATATCGAAAGTCCCAAAATTACCAAAAACAAACGCAAAGTATACTTGTTCAGGAAATCAGATAGAAATAAAATACATTGCTTCTTGAAAGACAGCTTCCACTCGTTTCTAACACTAAACGTAGGTGTAGACCAGATGTGGCTCAAATTCAAAGAAGTGGTATCGACAGCAATTGACAGTTTTATACCAAATAAATTAATAAAAGAAGGAGGCGATCCCCATTGGTACACAAAACAGGTCAGGACACTGTTGGAAAAGCAAAGAAAAAGGCATACAAAATTTAAACGAACACAAAATCCCCGGGATTGGCAATCGTACTCAGAAACTCGAAATTTAGCGAGGATTTCAATGCGAGATGACTACAATATTTATCACAACGAAACTCTTTCACGAAATTTGATTGAAAACCCAAAGAGATTTTGGTCATATGTTAAATATACTCGGGGCAAATCACAAACAATTCCTTCACTACGTGATAGTAATGGCGATCCTGTCGATGACAGCGCTACTAAAGCAGAGTTACTAAACATAGCTTTTAGAAACTCATTCACCAAAGAAGACAAAACCAATATTCCAGCTTTCGAATTACGACCAGATGCAGTAATGAGGAACGTAGAAGTAGATATCATCGGAGTAGTGCAGCAATTAAAATCACTTAACAAAAACAAGTCTTCTGCTCCGGATTGTATACCCATTAGATTTCTATCTGATTATGCTGAAACGGTAGCTCCTTACTTAACAGTCATATACAACCGCTCTCTCATAGAAGATTGGAAAGTTGCCCAGGTCACACCTATATTCAAAAAAGGCAGTAGGAGTAACCCACTAAACTACAGGCCTATTTCACTGACGTCAATTTGCAGCAGGGTTTCGGAACATATCCTGTATTCAAATATTATGAATTATCTCGAACAGAACGATCTGTTGACCCAAATTCAACACGGATTTAGAAAATATCCTTCATGCGAAAAACAACTAGCTCTTTATTCACACGAAGTGATGGGTGCTACCGACAAAGGTTCGCAAATCGATTCCGTATTTCTTGATTTCCAGAAAGCTTTTGACACCGTACCTCACAAACGGTTTTTAATCAAATTGCGTGGTTATGGTATATCGCCTCAAATTTGCGATTGGATAGGGTATTTCTTGTCAGAGAGGACACAGTTCGTAGTAATCGATGGTAAGGCATCGACTAAAACAGAGGTGATATCGGGCGTTCCACAGGGTAGTGTTATTGGTCCTCTGCTGTTCCTTGTTTACATAAACGATTTAGGTGAAAATCTGAGTAGCTCTCTTAGGTTGTTTGCGGATGACGCCGTCATTTACCGTCTAGTAAAATCATCTGAAGATCAAAACCAACTGCAGAACGATCTGAATAAGATATCAGTATGGTGTAAAAATTGGCAATTGACTCTAAATAATGAGAAGTGTGAAGTCATCCACATGAGTACGAAAAGAAATCCGTTAAACTTTGTTTACAACATAAATCAATCAAATGTGAACGCCGTAAACTCCACAAAATACCTAGGAATTACTATTACTTCAGACTTAAATTGGAAAGAAAACGTAGATAATATCGTGGGAAAGGCGAACCAGAGATTGTGTTTTATTGGCAGAACCCTTAAAACAAGCAACAGAACTACAAAAGAGGCTGCATACACTATGCTTGTCCGTCCATTTTTGGAGTATTGGAGTCCAGTGTGGGATCCTTATCAGGTGGGTTTGACGGAGGACATCGAAAGAGTCCAACGAAGAGCAGCTCGTTTCGTATTGTCACGATACAGGGGAGACAGCGATACGGAAATGATACAGGATCTGGGATGGGAATCATTACAACAACGGCGCTTATGGTTGCGGCGTGGGCTACTTGCGAAACTCAAATCGCCAACATTCTCCTCCGGATGCGAAAATATATGGTTGACTCCCACTTACATAGGTAGAAATGATCATCAGAATAAAATACGAGAAATGAGAGCTCGAATAGAGGGATTCAGGTGTCCATTCTTCCCACGCGCTATTCGAGAATGGAATGGGAGATAAATAGTATATTTGTGGTTCGATGAACCCTCTGCCACGCACTTAAATGTGATTTGCAGAGTTTCCCATTTAGATTTAGATGTAGGCAAAACATAGGAAGAACCGCAGAAGTCGCGCACAAACTGTTTTGGGCGTAACGGGGCAATAATGTGTGATGTAGTTTGGTTTATAGACTGGTGTCGCGTCTGTTCTTTCGGCATGGAAGATGGAGGCGCCACAGCCGTAACGTGCTACTTACGAAGTTTTACACGCATGGGAGGTAAGTGCGATTTCAAAGTGGTCACGGCTATGGTGGCCCGAAGCGGGAGACCCGAGTTTGATTCCCAGCCCGACTCACTCTTCCGTGTCAAGCATTTCACATGCAGTCACAATGGCAGATCTCGCTAAGGCACAACAGGAAGATTCTGAACAGACTGCCTTGGTGAATGATGAGCATGCCATGTTGAAATTGCAACTGATTGACATACCTATCGCCATTGCATATTTTTCAATGTAAATTAATGCCCTGTAGCATATCATTAAATATTTTTACTGAAATTATATCTGTGACGCTTGTCGATTGCGTATCCGTACTCACTTCAATATATACATCTGACCACTTTTACTTCCGATGCTTTATTTTTCTTCTTCTTCTTCTTCTATACGGACGTCACCTCTTTTTACTCTCTACATGGGAAATGTGAACTCCACTTAATTTTACTGTGGTAAACCCCCATTTTGATTTCAATTATTTTTTTAACTCAAAATCCCTTTTCTATTCCCATTAATTTCTTACTCTTTGTTTTCAGCAAGCTGTGTTCAGTCGTAAAAAGATACCTGGCTAATATTGCGGTTCGCTTCGTGACTGCATGTTTAATTCAAACTCGTCTTTTCCCACGTTCAATTTCTACTTATTTGATATTCAGAACCGGCAATTAATGATTTTATCGGGCGAAGACCGATATTCTGTTATTTCATTCACCTACTGTGGCAGTAACATAAACGCGGCCTCGAAACCTTGTTACGCGAAGCGTAAAATAATCAAGCATCGAATAATGGCGGTTAGCTGAATTTCCATCACTAAAGGTAACTTTTCGTCAACTTTCGCTTTTAGTGGTGCTTTTGGGTGTTGTCTTAGCATTAATAATGAATACCGCAAGTTTCTAATGCCGGTATGATTCATGCAATAATCTGACTTATCCTTAAAAAATTAATCCATGCAGATATTCCTAATATCTAAGCGGTATTTAACTCAAATTTGTACGACATCACCAAACCGAAACGAAAGGAACATCACAGCTCCAATACAGTTAATGTAATTTTTTTCCTTCCTAAGGAAGGACAGTGGGATTTTGGGATTTTTAAAGGGACTAAACATCGTGTTTATTAGTCACTAACGTGTCTATATGCAGTGCTGTAGCACATGTGACCGACGAAAACGAAGCGGTGGATAAAAGTTTTGAATGAACGGGGAAAAGAAGAGATTCATGGCTTCTGAATGAAAAATTGATTTCAAATCCAATACGAAACGCGACAGTGGAATGGATGAAGGTTCATTTCAACCTGCTGGCGGGAGAACATTGAGTTGGGGATTGCATAAAACGAACATTTGAAGTCGGACACCTCACAAGAGGAAATCAATCACGATGGCAGATTCAGTCGCGCGGCTTAAATGGGCCAGAAGTGATCGAACGTGGGCACCAGCTGACTGGCAGAACGTAATGTGTTCCGACAAATCACGTTTTCGCCTTTATATGTGAGATGTAAGCATTGGAGTGAATGCAAACCCAATTGAAGCATTTCATACTGAATGTGTTCAAGGCTATGTGTCAATCACATTGGTGATTATCGTATCATTAATTGTGTCCTCTCACTGAGGTGAGCACTAATACATATCAACAAGGTTGCGTAATCAAACAAACGTATTGATCAGCTGTTGCTTTCAGTTAACAAATTCGTTATCAGTATGCTATTTATAAATGATACACCACTACAGCTATAGAGTTTATCGACCTGACTGATTCTCTGAAGACTTTAGCCTACACAACTAGCTTAAAATATCATCCGACTTAAGCCCACACATAAAAGCTGTGAGACGTGTTAGAACAACGCAGAAATTTGTATCCCCAAAAATTTTTTGGAACTGTGTTTTGAAAGCTCAGCGAGTCGATTTACTTGGATTCACAGCCTTACGGACTCGCATACTAACCAAATCTAAGAGATTGTTTAGTTCAGGTACGGCATTACACACTATTTAAATGTACTTATAACTAGTTCACTAGGGTTCTGGTGAATTTATGACAGTAGTCATATAGCATTTCTACAACAGATATTGTTCCTCTTATACATATACAGTATTTCTTGATTCTTTCGTACCGAAAAATGTTATTTTACTGTGCCTCTTCGTATGTAACTTGTGATAGACGTACAGAATACTATTCTTTACCATACGAAGTTTTAATAATTTGGCAGACTAGCGCAAATCGTACCGGAGTCATGAATGACAGGTTTGATGCGACCATCTGCATATAGAAAAAGCCACGTAAGATGTAACACCACTTTCATGTGGTGAACGGTTCCGGATAAGCAGATTTTAGGAAAGGGAACAATAGATATTTAAAAACGACGTTCATGGGCATGAACGTAAGCTGAGGCTTATGCGAGTGTCTAAAAAAAAAAAAAAAAAAAAAAATACTTTACACATAAACTTACATTTTGTTGAATGGATATTCCTTATTCTTTCTGATGCAATCTATAGAATTGCAAAACCGGTGGGGTTGGTTGCATTGCAACAAGTCAATTATATCTGAAGCAAAGTTGACGTTTGAAAGAAATGACGAGGGCAGCGAGTACGTCCGGAGAATGAAGCTCGTGTCTCACTTTGAATCTACCTTTGACGCGTTAGCTGTGCGCTTCATGTACGAATTCAAACATATTTCAAACGTCTAATTTGCTCATTTCTCCGGATGTAGTTCACATATTGCGATGCAACCAACGCCATACCTTTTGCGACTTTTCATGCTGTTGTAAGGTAAAGGTAAGATGGGTTGGTGTTTAGGTCATTGAAATTAATTTTTGATTTAATAAGTAAACGTGTATTATGTGTAATAATGGTTGTAAGGCTTTTGATTGTGTAAATCATGGGATTCTTGTAGATAAGCTTAAGTATTGTGGTATGAGTGGGACAATGCACAAATGATTTAAATCATACTTAACTGGAAGACTGCAGAAAGTTGAAATAAGCAGTTCACATGACGTAGATGAAACAATTAATTCTTCTAACTGACGAGTTATCAAAAATGGGGTCCCACAAGGTTCGGTCTTGGGTCCTTTGCTGTTCTTAATATATATTAATGACTTGCCATTTTACATTCACGAAGATGCTAAGCTAGTACTTTTTGCTGATGATGCAAGTATAGCTATCACACCTGACAAACAGGAATTAACTGATGAAATTGTAAATGATATCTTCCAGAAAGTTATTAAGTGATTCTCTACAAATGGACTCTCATTAAACCTTGATAAAACCCAGTATATACAGTTTCATACAGTAAATGGCACGACACCATTAATAAATTTAGACTTTGAACATAAATCTGTAGCTAAGGTAGAATATTCAAAAGTTTTAGGTGTTTGCATTGACGAGGGACTGAATTGGAAGAAACATATTGGAGATCTCCTGAAACGTCTGAGTTCAGCTACTTATGCTATCAGAGATTTTGCAAAATTTGGTGATATACATACAGTAAATTAGTTTACTACCCCTATTTTCATTCACTGCTGGGATCATATTCTGGGGCAATTCAACAGTGAGTAAAAATGTATTTATTGCACAAAAGCGTGTAATCAGAATAATTGCTGGAGCCCACCCAAAAGCATCCTGCAGACATTTATTTAGGGATCTAGGGATACTCACCGTAGCTTCACAAAAATAAATAAATAAATAAATATATTGACTCAGGAAATTTGTTATTAACAATCCGACCCAATTCAGAAGGAATAGCAGTGTGCATAGCTAAAACACAAGGGTGATATTCACTATTCAAAGTTAAATCTAACTTTGGCCCAGAAAGGTGTGAATTATGCTACCACAGAAGTCTTTGGTCACTTCCCAAGTAGCATCAAAAGTCTCACAGATAGCCACCTAGTATTTAGAAAGAAATTAAAGGAATTTCTGATTGGCAACTCCTTCTACAATGTAGATGAATTTTTAGATAAAACTTAAAAAGCAAAATAAATATAAAAATAAAAAAATCCTTAAAATATTGATTGTCAAGTATAGACACGTTAGACATCATTACGAAATTTCGTATATATGATCTATGGAACAAGTATTAATATAATCTAATCTGTGTAACGTAACTGACCTGATCTTAAGCTCGTTGTTGCTGCGTTTAAACTCGTAAATAAAATGTCAAGTGAATGTAATTAAATTTTGATTAATTTGCAAACCATTAGAGTAATTAATAAAGCTATGGCCCTATCTGACAACTTTACAAAAAATTTCACTCACCTTTACCGTCCTTATAATTTCCTTTCGGAGACGTTAACACACCATATAGCTGAAAATAAATCTGCCACGTATGTGCAATGCGTATTTTGTAATTTGCACGCGTATGAGAGTAATAATTTCGAATAATGACCTTTTTTATGATAATCAAGGCGACGTGGTTGGTTGGTGGGTGCAATCCAAGCATTAATCTTAATCTATATCTATAAATGTGAATGTCGTTTCGGTATACGTTTATCATGTCTGAACCACATGACATAAAGAGCTAAAAATTTCTACAGTTACTAATGTCTACCCGGGGAAGGCTTTAGGCACGGTTTTATGGCGATCGGATAGCTATTTATCTATATAAATTAATGTGAATGTCTGTTCGGTGTACGCTTATCGCGTCCGAACGACAAGACGCAGAGACTTAAATATTTGTACAGTTACTAATTTATACCTGAGGAAGGTTTCTGGCTCGGTTTTATAGCGATCTGAAAGATATTTAGTAATTTGAAAAATATAACGCGAAATGCGGGACAATAATTACTCTTTAAAAATTTTATTTACTCTTTGAAAATGGTTTTATTGGTTGCATTGTTGCTTGAGGGTTGATAATAATAAAAGGGTGGAGTGTATTGAGATGGAAAGTTATCGGTATATATAAAATTCTACATGTGTATGTGTTAATATTTCGCTCTGCAGCGACAACTACAGAACGCAAACGAATAGTCTGCGTGAAATTGTTGTCCGAAGTCTCCCGTTGTACACCATAGCAGTTACATGCCGATAGCTATAAAGGGGTGGAAGATATGGTGGTTGAAAGTCCTCTGATTATTAAAAAAATGGGATTGAAGTCCAGCGATGACGTTTGCGACTCTATAGCAAAGAGGTTACATACAGCGAAACGTGATGCCACAGACCACATCTTTGGTCTATGCGTGCTACAATGTCTTCTTCAGCTCTTTCGCTGTAAGGATAAGCATACGAATAAAGAAATATAAGACTAAATAAATAAATAAAGCAGTAAAAAAAATTCTTCTAATACATCTCCTTAAAAAAATCTATTTGACGTTTCACGCATTACATCAAGTGATCGATCTGTGATATTATTACAGTCATTATTGTTGAATTTCGTGATTGGATTCTTCGAAATGAGTGCATTTTTACGTGTGATTTGATCTACACTACTTACTATTTAGTCTCATAGCACACTACTGAAAGCTTATCTGTCATAATCAACCAACACGCGAGCGGAGCCGCGGGTTTAAGCTAGTATATTATAAATAGAACTTATTTTGGTAAAACTGCAACTTTTACATATGTTAAACTTTGCAAATATTTACATTCGTTTATTGAAAAAAGATTGATCTGGTAAGGCAGATTTTGGCGGTGACAAGAATTGTTGAACTCAGTTTTCAGTCAGCGTCCAAACATTAACATTAAGTTATCCAATTAATAAAATTTGAATTATTATAATTTTGAATTACTCTTTGATCAATATTAATGATTCTCAAAGTCTTATTTGAGTTAATGTACTGATCATCAATAGATATCGTAATAATGGCGTCTGCAGTTAAGTTAATAAATTTTCACAATCAAGATAATCATTCGATCATTCGTTACTGAACCTGCATTCAAGCTATCTCTCTCTTTCTTTTTGTAGGGAAAGACGTTTGTGCTACTATCGTCAATGTACTTCGTTACTTAGCTTAAGAATGGTGTTACTACTCATTACAAGAAAGGAGAAGTTACATAACATTAACTTTATATTTGAAAATATTCAATTCAGCAAGCAAAGTTACATTTAACATTAATTACAATTAGTTTGACATGCATATGCAGTTACTACGTATCTCAAATGTCCAGCGATGTGCATTACAATCACATTGACAATGTTTCTCTCCAATGTTTCTCTCCAACCTTACAAGGTTTCTCTTTCACACAAATTCTTATTTTTGCTACTCCTTTCACAGCTTAACAACAGTATGACGATTTATTTTCGCATACCGCGTATTTATCCGCGATCGTTAGCGTCTGCGACAACGCTATACCCGTTCTGCACGACACGACGGAAACCGATTTTGCACGCACGAATCCTCCTAGAGCAGAACGAACGAATAATTTGTTTATATAATGTATTTCACTTTTATCACTTGTAATTGTAATTCTTTTCATTTTCACTATCAACTTGAGCACTCCGCGAGCCGCGTTACGTACGTCCGAGAATTGTCACGGGGCGGAAGATACTGCTGTGCTGCTTGCGCAACCACTAGCTTGCGTCACAGTCTAACATTGTCTTTGGTCTGAGAGGAGCAGTTTTATACAACTATCGATTTTTGAATTTCCACACGAAGCAAAATATATTACATATTTAAACAAGACATCATAAATTAATACAAGTAGTACAAAATAAATTTACAAAAACAGTTATAAAAATAAAAATAAATATTCACAAATACGTTATGCATTATACTGAACAGATGACAACAAATCATTACGTTTACATGGAGTACACATATTACACTGTACATCATTTATGCAAAATAAAAATTACGTATATATTTCACACATTTTTAAAATCTAGTTTTCATTCACTTGGCATGTAAGAGTTAACTTGCACTATTGATTGGATAAGATCTAACATGGGGTATATATATATATATATATATATATATATATATATATATATATATATATATAATTCAAGGCTTATTAAAATTGACAATGAAACGAAAAAATCTACTAAAATTGGAATAAAAGCTAGCATATGCTGTAGGTCCAAGTACAAAAACGATAGTTGATAAAACTACGTTGCTGCCTTGTAACTATGACTCCCGGCGTGACACCTTTGATTGGCGGTGTCTGGGTAGGAATCGCCGACTTCTGCCGTATTTCTTTCAATTTTAATAGACTTTTACTATTAACTTTGAAAAATATTCTTGACAATATTAATAATCGCTATCGGTATGGAAATATATACCAGCGCTTTACTCAAGAGAGAAGAAACTAAATATTAATAACCGCTGTTTCACAGTAATTGTCTCTTCAAGAACTATTCATCGTGAGCAGTGACATGTTTAAATAGTTTTACTTTGCAACTGCTGCACTTTGCGCTCTTTATCTTGGTTTTTGGTTGTTCCTTCTTCAGCATTGCATAAATCCGATAGAAATCGTTCCATATAACTACCAGCCGCCTAGGTTCAGACTTTGTGTAGTGTATGTCATAAAACATATAGAGAAATGACTCGGAATTAAGTGTAGAGCTTTCAATTCAATCGCTACGCTTAATACGAAAAAAGTCATTTCAAATTTCTCAACAGATAAGGACTTCAAACCAGAATCCAGTCGCCTGTTAGTTATTTTATTATACTCTTTTTTACTTCTATTAACTCACAAAATTCCTATGAAATCCTTATTTTCTCTGTAGTCTTTGGTTCAACAGTATTAACACATAACACTGAGGTGATAAATGGCTTGTTCATTTAAATAACGGAGTGGTTTAAAGCATATCTCAACATATCTCAACATCACGTACTCACAACATTATCGATCGCTTTTAGCACTCTTTGGTGTCCTATTTCCTTTGGTTTATCTCCTCTCTTGTATCGAATAAAAGATTGTGTCGAGGGGACGGAGTCGCTCCAGTCACAATCTGCACGGCCACTACGGTCGGGGGTTCGAATCCCCCCTCGGGCATGGATATTTGTGCCGTCCTTAGTCTTAGCTAGTTCATAAGTAGTTTGTAAGTTTAGGGACTGATGACCCCATAGTTAAGTCCAATAAGCTGTATAAACATTTGAACATTTGAATTTTGAAAAGACTGTGGACAGTCAGCAGAGTGAGCCCTGATAGTCCACACGCACAAATTGTTTCATACTCCCTAACACGCTACCATTAACGCCACATGCATGTAAAGTACATTGTATCCACGAGAATCGGCAGAGAGCGGAAATAACTTTGCGATCGCGCAACACTAAAAATGCTCTTAAGCTCAGTAAAAGTTCACATCATTCAAACAAAATAGCGAGTTAAAACACTGAAGACGCAGCAATGATATCAAAACGACCCCCCCCCCCCTCCAAATGTATCTAATCAGGTAACACTGTCAACTCTTAAGACACAAAAGTAGGTATATTATGGAAGTTTCAAATCAAATTTGACATTTAACCTCAAGTTTTGACCTTGACCTTTGACCTATCTCATTTGATCCCTTGACCTTTGATCTCTTTACCATCTGGTTGCCTACCTCACAGGGACCGTAGGTAAACATTGTGGTCACCTTGCTGACCCTTGAAGTCATGACACTAATAATGGTCAGCCTTCTTCCACCCTAGTGCTGCTAGATGGCAGACATAAACAACAAGACGGCAGACATAAATAAGATGGCAGCCGGGGCTGAGGACATAAACAAGATGGCGGCAGTGGCGGACATATGCAGGAAGATCATACAAACAAAACGAAAATATATAACACAAGCTTATTCTGTCATGAAAGCTTCCATGATCATAAGATGACAGTGTATTCCCTCAACTAGCACTTACGAGTACAACCACTGATTTCAAGCAATAATCAAAACCTCTCAAAGTTGTTTTTCAATAGCAATTATTTCATTATCATGAGCTGTATTTCGAGCTCCCTGGTACGCTAGTAACAGGAACAATAGTTCCATAGTTCATTTGGTTCATTCCAATATACATAATTCACATGTTGCGTATTAGTTTTCCAATCTTTAACTTTGAGATCATTTTCGTTCCCACCATATCCGTCCAGCCCCATTCCTTCTTTAGCCAACACACCTTCTTTTTCTAACAAGGTGCAAATTATGTTTGTTACCCTCATTGACATTTATTGGTCTGCAGGAGTTATAACTTTGTCTATATGCAATGGTGGCAAATATTAATTTAGCATAACTGCACATATCCATAGCTGTATAACTGTTTTATTGGGATTGTTTTTAAACAAGATATTATACAATATTTTCGTTCCAGAATATTTTACTTAATGAATTATTAAATCATGTCCGTCAACTCGCAATGTGGAATTTCCAATGGCCCACATCTTTAATTCATAATCAAACCTAATGCCATATATAGAATCTGCTGTTTTTCTGCTTTGGGTTTTATGAAAAAATAATTTCGCCAGCCTTGCATCATTCTTGTCAGCACTATCATCATCATTCCCTTCTGCTTCTTCCTCCAAATCTTCCACTTCATCTTCTTTTGCATCTAGAGCTGTGTCATATTGTTTTATGAATGCACGTTTCTGATCAATGCCTTCAAGTTCATTCTTTTCGTCCATAACTCCACGCTTGAGCTTGTGGGTCTCTTGAATCAATCACTGTAGCGGTTGAGTTACTGGTTTCATTACTTTGTTCAGTACACTCTGCCTCACGTCTTTGTAGTAAAACCAATTTCTTGCACATCGAACATTCAGTACTCGATTTTTATGATTTATGTTTTCACCGATGGAATTGTGCTGCAACATGATGGCAGCTGGATTTTAAACGCATAGTTGTACTTATATTTATACTCCCGCCCCCCACACACACACATACATACGCACACAAACACACACGGTGGACTTTTTTTTTTCAATGCAACTCATATACATTAATACAAATATGCTTAACAAAATTGCAACGACAATTAGCATTATGTACATCGTCATCTTTACTTATAACTAGGAAATTATGTGTGTTATCAGTGCATATCTCTTTACACAAATCAATGAATGCATTAAATGTCTCATCAGGATTAACGTGATCACTGAAAACGTGTCACATATTACGTTCATTTGTTTGAGGGAAACAATAATATTAATGTTATCTCTAATTATTGGTTTCAGAATTTTGCTGTAAGTATGACATAAGTAAAACAGTCTACGCCATAATTGCGACCCATTAAGAAGTATGCTCTCATATTATCCTGTTTATCGCAAACAATGTCATCAAAATGAAAATGGAGCGTGGAGGTGGTTTATCCGGCGATATTACGTCATCATTAATTGTGATGGGAAATATCCATCATCTCCCATGCCATCAATCACTTGAGCTAGAAATTTACATTAATATTGTTTCAAAGATGTGGAGAATACATAAACGTTCTTAAATGATAGAACATTCTCATGCCCAAGAAGATTAATTATCACATTCGTTTTTCCACAATTTGAAGGGTCGGATATAATAAATCTAATTGTATCTGGAAACAGATCATAATGGTTGCAACTCTGTGCAGCTGATGCCGCATCATTCTTTTCGGTAATAGGAGCAATGGGGAGTTGGCGTGCATGCTTCTTGAAGCTTCTTCAAGCAACTAGTGAGTCTTATATTGCCGAGAGAGACCACGAATATCGGATGCCGGCGTTGCGCAGGGGATAACTGAAGGTCGCCGGTTCAAACCCACCCACCGGCAAATATTTATTTCTTTGTAATTAACAATTCTAGAATGTTCTAGATCATTCTTAAGTTCACTTGTAAATTCTACTAGTGTCTTATTTTAATTGTTCTTCTAATTTCTTATAAATTCTGTCTGTGTTTAAATAGCAGAGCACTCTACCTGAGAAGCAGTCAGTGCTGCGGGGTAATAAACGTGCTTTGAGTATAAGTGCTTCAAAGTCAAGCCTGCTCCCATTTCAACGCGACATTGTTTGGTGGAGGCGCCGGGTACACAGTGCAACAGCTGCATGACCGTGGCTCCGATTAGGCAACGTAGAAGCCGTCGCATACACGGACTAGAATCGGAATACAAGGGATACACCGAGTACATCCTTCCGAAAGTCCTTATCATCAGAAGAACCATGGACGCGAAATCAACGGTAGGCCAACTGCACTTCAGGCACCCGTCGGTGTTCTCTAGAGACGCTGGACAGGATCCTAATAAATGGCTAAAAGGATTCGACCGAGTCACCATGTACAACAGGTGGGATCATACAATGTGCTTGGCCAACGTTTATTTCTACCTGGACGGAACAGCCCAGAACAACGAGAACAACGAAGACAAACTGAATGACTGGGAAAGGATCCAGGCGGAACTTTTGGACGTTTGGAGACAGACAGCGACAAATCCGCTCGCCGGAAGAACAACTGAAGAACCGGGCCCAACGACATGGTGAGCCGTCACAGTCTTACATACAGAATGTTTTGGCCCTGTGTAACACTGTCAATCCGAACATGACTGAGGCCGACAAAATCACGCACTTGATGAAGGGTATAGCAGAAGACATGTACCAAGCCCTTCTGATAAAAGACGTCGCTACGACAGAAGAGTTCATCAACGCCAACGTATTGAAGAGATGCAACAAAGGAGAGTTGGACGCGAAAGTATGACCGACTCCCCAATGTAGCCCCTATGGTCGTTGTGGAAGACCAGCGTGACTTCGCTTCTCTCATACGACAAATTGTGAGAGAAGAATTGCAACAGTACATGGTAGCCGGAACTATTAGACCGAGCGAGCATAGATCATGGCCATGGATGTAAGCCATGTAAGTCACGAGGGAGCCGACGCCGCTGAGGAAGAGGTATTTCAGACATTAGCTCCTGTCTACCTCGTCAATCGTACCCGACATGAAGAATGGCGCCGCCCTGCTATGACATACGCTGCAGCCGCCAAACGGCAGCCTACGAACCGGCCGACGCGGCCACAACCAACTCCCCCAGCAACAATTACGCCCTGCAGAAGAACAGACGTCTGGAGGACAGAAGACAACACACCACTGTGTTTCCACTGTGGGCGCCCTGGACATGTATGCTACTGCAGAGAGAGAAGGCGAGTATTCGACGATTATTTTGCCGCAAGACAACAGCCAGGCAATCACCTGCAGATGAGTTCAGTCGACCTATGGGAAGCAGCCCATCGCCGTACCATAGACCAGTCGCTCCCCGAAACGCCGCAGCCGTTCACCGTCGCCGTACAGAGGTTTCAGCCGCTCCCCTAGCCGCCGTGCCCAGGCAAACTAAGCGAGGCGACCATCTACAGAGGTGAGGCCGCCGCAGATGAAAATCCTCCATGGACGACAGTCGCTAAGATGTCGGGAAATCTCATCGAGCTCATAATCGACGGCAAACCTGTCCGGGCACTTGTCGATTCAGGCGCGTCTTTTTCTGTACTGTCGGATAATTACCGCCGCACACTAAAGAAGACAATGTTCTGTGATACGGGGGCAACTATGCTGAAGGTCGAGAATGGAAAGTACGTCCATCCAGCAGGAACATGTGTCGCAAGAATAAATACCAACAACAGGACCCAGCCGTTTGAATTTGTCGTGTTAACAGAATGTAGTCACAATGTCATCCTCGGATGGGATATCCTTCAGGCATCCCAAGCTATCATTGACTGTGGAAGATCTGAGCTGCAAATTGAAGAAGTTGTTCCGCCCGATACACGTAATACAGAATTTTCTGGGAAGTTATTCGTCGTTGACAATGTGACGATACCGCCGTTGACAGAAGAGTTGCAGTCACAAACACAGATGAGTGGTTAAACTGTGAAGTTCTTGTTGATAGTAAAAAGTTTATCAGGCTCACAAAAGGAATTTACATGCCAGCGGCTATTATAAGCATTACCGGTGGTCAAGGAGAGATTTGGATCACAAATTGTCACGAGCAGTCACAACTTATTCCGAAGGGAATGTGTATCGGGTCAGCTGAACCAATCCAGGACGGTGAGCTATACGTCATCAGTGAAGTCCCATGCCCTGCTGTTAGTACAGACAACACGCTGGAGGAAACAAACGGGGAACTGACAATAGGGCCTGGACTGACCAAGGAACAACGCCAGCGGGTGTTAGGTATACTACACCAATTTTCGGGTGCATTCACACCTCAGCAGGGGAAAAGTCAGACGAAACGGCCCACGATAAAGCACCGTATCAGTACTAGGGATCATCCGCCAATTAGCCAGCGTTCGTATAGAGTGTCGCCAGTTGAAAGACGGATAATTCAGGAGGAAATGGAGAAGATGTTGCGAGATGACATTATTCAACCTTCGGAGAGTTCTTGGTCGTCTCCGGTGGTCCTCGTAAAGAAGGATGGCACGTGGCGATTCTGTGTCGACTATCGGCGGCTGAACAGAATCACAAAGAAAGATGTCTACCCATTGCCGCGCATTGACGACACCTTAGACTGCTTGAAAGGAGCTACATACTTCTCAACTAAGGACATGCAGACAGGTTACTGACAAATCGAGGTTGACGAAGCTGACAGGGAGAAGACGGCTTTTATTACACGTGACGGCCTCTATGAATTCAAAGTAATGCCACTTGGCTTATGTAATGCTTCAGCCACATTCGAACGCATGGTGGACAACTTGCTTCGACACCTTAAGTGGACGACGTGTCTCTGCTATTTAGAGTCGCCTGTCAACTATGTTGAAGTGTGTTCAGACTGCAGGTCTCCGCCTCAATCCAAAGAAGTGCCTCTTCGTCGCCAAAGAGCTAAAAATCCTGGGGCACCTAGTCAACGGAGATGGTGTCCGTCCTGATCCAGATAAAGTAAGGGCAGTGACAGAATTTCCAACTCCTCAGCACATTCGTGATGTGAGAAGTTTTCTCGGGCTGTGCTCGTACTACCGACTTTTCATAAAAGGATTTTGTAACAAGGCACGTCCATTACAAGAACTTCTGCAGGGAGACGCCAAGTTTTACTGGGATGAGACAAAAGGAAGAGCTTTCCGGGCACTTAAGGAGGCTCTAACTTCCGCACCAGTGCTAGCCTTATACGACGAGAATGCAGAAACGGTACTTCACATAGACGCCTGTGGTTATGGGATTGGTGCAGTGCTTGTACAAGTTCAGGAAAGTGCTGAAAAAGTGATAGCGTATGCGTCAAGACTACTCTCAAAGTCCGAGATAAACTACTGTACAACGGAAAAGGAATGTCTCGCAGTTATCTGGACTATCAACAAGTTCCGGCCGTATTTATTCGGCAAACCATTCACCGTCGTGACAGACCACCATTCTTTTTGTTGGCTGACTAGCTTGAAGGATCCATCAGGTCGACTAGCAAGATGGGCACTAAGACTCCAAGAGTTCGATGTCACTGTGGTATTCAAGAATGGGCGCAAACACAAAGATGCCGACCGCCTTTCGCGGAATCCATTAGTGGAACACAACAGCATTAATGAAATTTCAGCTCTCACTGAATTAGATGACGTTACAGCTGAAAAGCACTATTCAAAACGATAGAGGCCTTGGAGAAAGGAGAACCGACCAAACGGAACATTGTATTAGAGCAACTACGATCCATCGGGCCCCAAATGGCTACTGGTTTTTCCAGCTCATCTCCAGCCAGCTATCCTCAAATATTTCCACGATGCTCCAATATCCGGTCATTCGGGATTTGTGAAGACCCTAGACAGAATCAGACGCAGGTATTACTGGAAAGGCCTCTACCGATCTGTGAAGCACTATGTGAGTCACTGTAAAGAGTGCCAGCGACGGAAGCATGTGCCGCAATTACCTCCTGGGCGTCTCGTAACGATTCCGCCGGCTGCAGCTCCATTCCACCGAGTTGGGTTATATCCTTTAGGGAGGTTCCCGAAGTCGACAACCGGTAACCGTTGGATAATAATCTGCACTGACTACTTCACACGATACGCTGTCACTAAACCTGTGCCGACTGTAGAAGCTCCAGAGATCGCAAATTCCTTGTAGAAGACTTTATTTTGAAGCATGGAGCACCACGTGTCATGATATCTGATCGTGGAAAAGTATTCCAGTCAAAACTAGTATCAGAGGTAATGTTACGGTGCGAGATTGTCCACAGAATGACAACTGCATACCATCCTCAGACAAATGGTCTTACGGAACGTTTTAACAAGACGTTAGCCAACATGTTGTCAATGTACGTCGATGTTGAGCAGAAGGGTTGGGATACAATTCTGCCAGTCGTGACATTTGCTTACAATACCGCAAGACAAGACACCACAGGCTTTATTCCGTTTTTCCTGCTTCATTGCCGTGAAGCTGAGACGACAATGGATACGTTGTTCCCGTTCCGACCGGACGACCCTCAGGATGACTATGTTAAACAGCTCATCACGAGGGTCGAAGAAGCAAGACAGCTGGCTCGCATACGGACACTGTACGCCCAGGAGAAGGACCGTCAGCGGTATAACGACAAGCACCGCCCTGTTGTGTACAGCCCAGGAGATCTGGTATGGATTTTAACCCCTGTACGGTAGGTTGGGCTGTCAGAAAAGTTATTGAAGCGATACTTTGGTCCGTGTCGTGTCATACGCCGCCTGTCAGATGTCACATACGAAGTTGAGGATTATGAGCCGTCGTCGAAACGTCAAAAACGAAGAGACATTGTTCACGTCCTGCGCATGAAGCCTTACTACGATCCTGAAGAGCAGGTAGACGACAATGGCTTCTTGTTGAAGGACTCTAAGGACGGTAATGTTCCTAATCAAGCCACGACAGGAACGTCTGTCGTCGATAATCGCGGAGAAGGGAAGGATTCTCTTGAACTGTCATACAGAGGACCAATGAGAAGGTCAAGATCCAGGACATTGCAGCTGGCTCTACAGGGATCATAACAGCGGGTCGCTGTTTCTCCAGGAGAGGGAGCAATGCCGCGAGAGACCACGAACACCGACTGCCGGCGTGGCGCAGGGGATAGCGTCACGGCTTGCGGTGCTGAATCCCGCCGGTTCAATCTCGCCCACCGGCAAAAATTTATTTCTTCGTAATTAACAGTTCCAGAATGTTTTACATCATGTTAACATGTTAACATATTAACTGTTCTTCTGATTTCTGGTAAATTCTGTCTGTGTACAAATAGCAGACCACTCTGCCTGAGAGGCAGTCAGTGCTGCGTGTATGTTGAGTTCGTAATAAACGTGCTCTGAGTATAAATGCTGTGTTCAGTTGCCTTCGAAGTCAAGCCTGCTCCCATTTCAACGCGACAATATATATATATATATATATATATATATATATATATATATATATATATAAGAACAGTAAGTGTTTTCATACGTTCGAAGTTGCACGAAAAAAGCGTGGTGGATCACTTCTTACAAGCGTAATCAATCGCCTCCCTGTCGAACTACATATACTTGGTTACTCTTAATGTGGACCAGGCACAAAGTAAAACGACTCCAAAGAGGTGACGTTGGAATCAAGAAACTAGACTCAGGTTGCAAAGAACACGACATTGTGTATGCAAAACACCTAAACAGTTTGTCTAAGACATAGAGTGGACTTGCTTCTAGCAGATAAATCAGTACAAAGAATAAAGGCCTGAGACGCTAAGTGAAAAAATAGACACCCTAACGGTGGCTGGTTCAATGGAGACCAATGTCAAACTCGGTGTGGATATTATTAAAAAGAAGAATATGAAGAAGAAGATGAATATAAAGAGGAATTAAAAGATCGGAGACCATGAGATGAAAGGTCGCCAGTATACATGTGTGACTCTGAAGGTTTTTAAAAATCCTGCATCTTATGGTCTTCGTCATGATCTTGCAATCTACAAATCCAAGACATTTCATTAATGCCATAGTTCTCTTTTTTCTAATGATTCTTTTCTAGTAAGTATGTCGTAGAATATTTCGTATTTTGTAGTTCTTCGCAGTAGAAACCTCCTGCAACGCGTAATGACACATAATCCTGCAGAAAGTATGTTCGTGGATTAATCTCCTGAACATGTATAATTTTAAATTTTTCTGTAGACCAATTTGGTGTAACACCTTTTACGAAAACAGACTTGTGTTTGCTAATTCTAACAAAATCACCGACTTTAAGTTTTGGTTTTCGTGGATCCACCATCTTGATTTTTCTGTGCACTGTAGATAAAAGACTATTGTCCTTTACATCAGCTGGTTTCATTTTTGTCGTTGTATGTTTCGTATTGTTGTACTGACTTACGAGATCTTGCACTCTATCAATCCATTTGTAGGAACCCTTTGCCATGAAACGTTTAAACAACATTCCTTTAAGAGTTCTATTGAGTCACTGGACCACACAAGCTTTTCATTATATAATACGTTGAGTAATGGTTAATCTTATATTTCTGTATTAACTTTGTGAAATTAATATTGTAAAACTCTTTACCCAAGTTAGTTTGCAAATTTTGTGGTATCCTAGTACTTCTCATATATATTTTTCTGATTACATTAGTGACCTTGTCAGCTGATATGGTCTTTAGAGTAGCAACTCAAGCGTATTCAGAATAGACATAAATCACTGTTAGTAAATATTTATACCCTGAATTGTATTTGTGATATGCAATAAGATCAATTAAATTAGCTTGATGTAAGTCATCGGTTCCTTTCAAGATGATGCTATTCCTGGGATGAATTTTGTGTGCTGGACGGTGTAGTTCTTCAGCTATTGCAGCCTCCATGGTTGAATGTCCTCGTCAGAGTGACACATTTATTTATATATATTACAAAATAGTGGAAATATATTTAAAATATGATTAAAAAGATACATTATTATTAGTATGAAATATGATTTCAAAATTTATGAAGTATTTTTACATTTTGGTCTCGTTGCTCAACATCCGAAAGGCAACATCCTTCGTTATAAATTAATTATTTATGACACGGAATCCTTGGCAATCAAATATGACGGTGTACATGTTTCCTCTTATAAAGCGGTAAGCCGTAAAACCCAGCTGTTTGATGGTGTCATTTTAATAACAAAGTCGTGAATAACCAGACAGTATGCAACTGTATTCTTTGAAAATGGATTTTGTGTCTGCATTTCAATTTGCATATCAATGAGAGAAGATTCCAGCTTTCCTTCTTGGCGTTAGCAATCAGTGATATAAATTGGACATTTCTGAAACTCTTTACGACTACGAGAGGATTTGCAATTATTCGTTTTGTCTCATCTGTCAAATCTGCTATACATGGCATACGTTTGCGCCGTATTCTTTGTGGTAAAGTTAACCGAGTAGTTCTCGTCGGGATATTTTGATGAGTTCAGATGTATCTGTAAATCTGTCAAATCTAAGGCGTTTATGACATTCCTGTCTGCTTGAAATGCGATAATTACGGATCGAACAGTTTCGAGAGCCGAGATGAACTTTAATTTCCAGATCCATGCAATAATTTCCGGCGCGATGCATTCAATTATTTCACAGTGGCGGAATGCAAAATTCAGGCTTAGATCACTTTTGTGATTTTCCATAAAGATATTTTCTCTTTTTCAGACACCTGAATTTCAGGCATAGCCCAGTCAGTATTATCAAACACTTTTTCGAGTTAGCGACGGCAGCATCTGCGATAATTCTATGTGTGTCATCTCTGCTATGAATCAGTTTAAGTTTCTCCTCCCAACTTGCATTTTGTAATCTTTTACATTTGTTCGGGATGAACGAGGCGTAACCCTTCATTAGCATTGAAATTCCAGGATTGTGTACGTAATCTATAAGTTATTCAAACGATATTAAATTTGAGAAAACAAGTGAAGCATACAATTTGTGTTTAAATGAATATCAGTAGCTACTCCCGGTCCATCCGCCTTTAGTAAACGTCCGTGAATATAAAGATGGCTCTCACAAGGCAACTTGTCTACCATGGAGGGATAATCGTGTGTTGCACAACTAAACTGATGTGTGTACAGTTCCATCACATGGTATCGCTCTAGTGCAACACAGCTAGATGTCTAGTCACATGAAGTGATGAGTTATATCGATAAGGGATCTCAAATCGATTCTATATTTCTAGACTTCCAGAAGGCTTTTGCCACTTTACCATACAAGCGTCTGATAATCAAATTGCGTACTTATTGGAATGTCGCCACAGTTGTGCCATTGGATTCTTGATTTCCTGTCTGAAAGGACACAGTATGTTGTAATTGATGAAAAAGAGATCGAGCGAAACAGACGTGATACCTGTAGGTCCCCAGGAAATTATTATAGGAATCCTGCTGTTCCTCATCTTTATAAACTATCTGGGAGACAATATAAGCAGCTCTCTTAGAATTCTGGCGTATGACGTTGTCACTTATTGGTTAGTAAAGTCACCGAAAGATCAAAAGCAAACTGCAAAATTATTTAGACAAGGTATCTGCATGGTGCCGAAATTAGCAATTGACCCTAAATAAGTCATCCATAAGAGAACTAAAAGAATCCCTAACCTTCATTTACACGATAAATCAGTCAAATCTAGAGACCGTCAGTTCAATTAAACACCTAGGAATTACAATTACGAAAAACTTAAATTGGAAAGACACGTAGAAAGCATTGTAGGGAAGGCTACGTTTTCATTAGTGGAACACTCCGAAGATGCAACAGTTCTACTAAAGAAACTGCCTACACTACACTTGTGCGTCCTAGTTTGGGTAACTGCAACACATTGAGGGATCCGCACCAACTCGGACTGACGGAGGTTATAGGGAAAGGTTACAGGGGAAGGCGTTTTGAATTACCGCGATACAGAGGAGAGAGTGTCACGAAAATGATGCAAGAGTTGGGGTGGAGATCATTACAAAAAAGAGACATGACCATCGTAATAAAATAAGAGGAGTCACATCTAAAACTAAAGATATTTGTTTTTCTCTTACCCGCGCGCTATTAGAGAATGGAACGGGAGAGAAATTCGTAAAAGCAGTTGGATGAACCCACTGCCAAGCACTTCAGTGTGATTTGCAGAGTATTTATGTAAATAAGTACAGAGTGTGCGCACCACGTCTGCTCCCGTAGCGGGTCCCAGTTTAACGCGCCACAGTTGCAAAATACTAACACGAATTAATTAAAGACGAATTAAAAAACTCGTAGCATACAACCTCTGGGAAGATCAGTTTGAAATTAGGAGTAATGTAGGAACTCTTCAGGCAATATACATATTTTGGATTATCTTAGAATATAGGTTAAGGAAAGCCAAACCTACGATTTTTAGCTTTTGTTCATTTGGAGGATGTTTGACAATTTGACTGGAATGCATTCACGTTCTTCAAGTTTCAGGGGTAAAATATGGAGTTAGAAAAGTAACGTCGAAAAACCAAACACAGTCTCAGGGCATGAAAGGAACGGATTAGAAGGTACTGAAAACAAGGGGGGAAAAAAGAAATAACTGCCATATCTTGATATCAAGTCATCGTGTATTCTCTGTAGGAGGGGAATGTGTGGGGATGAATATCTCAGAGGGAGACTAATTTTGTCTTGGGGGCGGGCTGATGTACAGAATTGATACATAAAACAACAAGCAATATCGCAATTTCTTTTTAAATATTTAGTGTACCGTTTACGATAGATTATATTGTCATCATCGGATCTGTCTTTAACGTAGTACTCTCATCATAAAGGGAAGTTAATAAAAGGACACTATCATTTGAATGTCATGAAACTAAAACCTTTCCAACACCTTTCCACTATATGGCGAGGCTTTAGTCACGCCAAAAGACATAGAAAGTATTTTAATCTAATATTATACACCTTGTCCTTGAAGTTTAATGTTACTCCTGTTAACTAAAACTTCTGTATAATCGTAAACGCAGCTGGACATAACCATTGTATCGTCAACAATCACGGATTGTAATTGTACAGTTGTTGGTGGTGTGAAAATTATGCTACGACCTGTACACTAATATATACTGTCGCAGATATCTGTCTACAAATCCTGTAATTCGTCTTGTGTTATAACTGAGGGTAGCAATGTTATTGCAGATATCCTTTCAGTCCCGATATCTAACCCACTACTGAGCCTTTCTTTTTACCCGCATAACTACTTCTTCAAAATACAGAGTGAATAGTAAATTCGAAAGACTGCGCCACTGCGTTACACCCTTTTTAACTGTGGGACTTTGTTCTTGGTCTTGCAGTCTTACTATTTGCTTTTGGTATTGTATATGTATATTGCCCTCCATGCTGTATATATTACTGCGGATCCTCTCAGAAATCATATGACCTTGCACGATTTTAGGTTTCCGCACGCCATTTTCAGGCAAACAAACCCTGAGAAAAGTCTTTTGATTTCATTATCAGACGTAAATTGGGATTTCCTGTGGTATCTGTATCTATGTGAAGCCAAGCTGATCTTCATCAACCATGTTCTCAATTTATTTTTTCCATTATTGCGTTTATTATACTAATCCGTGACTTGGGTACGTGAGATATTAAACTGATTGTGGGGTTATTCTCACACTTATCTGCCCATACTGCAATACGAATTGTACGGTAGATAGTTTTTGAAAGTCGAGTCTCCGTGCCTCGCCGGAAAAAAGGGAGGTCTCATACCGTATTAGGACTTTTGACACCTCAGTGTTAATGTCTGTATGTCTCCGCTGCTCACATTGGAACGGAAAGCTAAAACTGAGCCGCGATGGAATGACCGTGCGCTCTAAGGCACCTTGCTGTGGAGTGCGCGGTTGCTCTCTGTCGGAGGTTCGAGTCCTCTTTCGGGCACGGATTTGCGTCATATGCTTCGGTTAGTTAAGTTAGTTTAAATAGTTTCGAAGCCTAGGGACTGATAATACTTAAGTCCCATATATTTACAAACATTTGAAGTACAGCTTAGTATTAAATGAATACGGATATGAACAACTACAGATAAACTGAAATGAATGTGTTCCATTCATTCTGTTGTTAAGATGTGATGTCATACAACATGTATCACTAATTTGCCGCTTAATACTTCCACAATTTTTACATCTCCAAAACAATTTCCATTCAGGCTGAAGCACCTTAGGAGTGTAGCTGTCACATTTGTAATGTTAATGTGGTATTAGTACGGTTCCGTATCACAGTGGTAGAGTGCCAGACTACAAATTCAAAGGTCCCGGGTTCGATCCTCGCCAGGTCCTGGGACTTTAATCTCTCACTTTCCACTTCTTTCACCTCTGGCAGTGTTGCTGATGTGAAAAATACGGAGTAGCACCGTGATTCGGAACCCACGTTAAACTGGGTAAGTCAGTTCGAAGGTCGGAGGAAGGCAATGGCATACCACCTCCAAACAGGACCATGCCTAGTAAAGCACTGCGGTGTTCAAACCAGTCTTCGGATTGTTGACTGCTTTACTTAATGTGGTATTACTGACAGCGAATTACAGGTACAGAGACAGGAAAATATAATTGTAATTACAAGTACTTTATGCATTTCAGCAACTGTTCAGGTTATAAATTAATAAAATTCAGCAACCAGTTGCTTGTAATTATTTATTTTAGACGACCGGTTTCGGACGCTTGAGTGCCCTTCTTCTGGTCTATTTTAGTATTGCTGCGTAATGAATGTAGGAGAATCAACTCTGAGTGCCCTCAGAGTTGGTTCTCCTAGTAGCATGTAGCATGTAGCAACAATAGACCAGAAGAAGGGCACTCAAGCGTCCAAAACCGGTCGTCTAAAATAAATAATTACAACCAACTGGTTATTGAATTTTATTAATTTATAAATTTTAATTACCTGAAATTGTATATATCGTTCCAACAGAGAAATGACAATTTCTATCTTGATGAACAAATGCGCCAATCACTTGCGAGTATGAAGCTGCAAGCAACTGGAAATTGCTGTGATAAGCAATAAGTTTATAATTTGGGAAGGACGGGAAGAGTGTCTCTATTGCCAAATCGATTAAGACGACCGCTGTCAAAGGCCAGAAATCTGGGTTCGAGTTCCGATCCGGGCCAAATTTCCTTCTTTGCCGCTAATTTTAATTGAATGTCCTGCAACAGTCAACATGTTTAAAAATTTCAGTTTCGCAGAGAAAATATATTTCACCGATTTTCCCTGCGCTGAAAATGAGTGTGGAATGGCAACAGAAGGTCACTGTGGACTCTGCCATTCGATGCTCGTTAAGGGTAGAGGCGGCCGCAATATGTATCGAGTTGGAGGGCTGGGTGTGGTGTACGCGAGGTGTGGGTAGGCGGGTTGTCGCCCTGCAGATCTCTCTCTCCCCACGACCGATACCCACCCTCCCTCTCCCCACCCCACCCCCTCTTCCAAACTGTAATGGAGAACACGGGTTGCATTATCGGAAAAAGCTGTCCCAGACCTCTTGCGCGCTCTCACGCTTAAAACCCTGTAATGAAGAAAAATGACGCCAGCGGGTGCTCTGACGGTGCGACAGGGAGGAAAGCTTCAAGTGCGATGCGGGGCCATGAATTTTCCATGTCACCCTCCTTCTGACAATGACAGACACTTATATCCCAACTATAAATGGATCCGTGAAAATGCAAAAGCAGAAGACATCAGGGTGGAACAAAAGTTCGAGTGAGCCGGTATCCGTGTCACCCGGCTTCTGACAATGACAGACACTTCTATGGAAATGCAAAAGCAGAAGACATCATCAGTGTGGAACAAAAGTTCGAGTGAGCCGGTATCAACACCAGTTCCCGATTTACTTGTTAAATAACATGATTTGGTTTTCTTGATAAGTTTGGGTTGTTCACAGTGGATTATCTATGCTTGCAGAACGACATGTTGACCATAGCTGTTTATTAATAGTCAATGCTACCGGTTTCGGTTATTTACCATTGTCAAGCGTTAGCAGAGATTAGCTAATAGCTTAACATGTCGAAATACAAAAATACAAAATTTTAACACAAGTATTCGTTGTCATTGCTCAAATTATTGTCACAGTGGCTTACTGCTACAGACAGTCCGTAGCAGTCAGCCACTGTGACAATAACTTGAGCAATGACAACGAATACTTGTGTCAAAATTTTGTATTTCGACATGTTAAGCTATTAGCTAATCTCTGCTAACGCTTGACAATGGTAAATAACCGAAACCGGTAGCATTAACAATTAATTAATAAACAGCTATGGTCAACATGTCGTTCTGCAATTATCTGAAACCTGTTATGCCCCATCTATTCACCTTTATAAAGATTATCTATGCGTTCTGTATTTGATATTTATAATCACTTAAAACGTGCCAGTACTATGTTTCTTCACAATCTGTAATTTTAGCGATAGTATTTTTTTGCATTACTAAGAAAACATGCCCACCTCAAATGTAACAGTGGAATTCTCCCAGTACTTTTCTTTTTTATATTTTCAATTATGTATAGTAAGTATCTTGTCGGTGTGTTGTGTGAGACACAAAATGGAGGATGTTTAATAAATATCATGAAGGGGCTCGGCGGTTCTGCATCTACCTGCCACACATACGACTTCGATATGACAATGCTATACGAGCTTTGTAATGCTGGCTATAAGACGATCAAACAATTTACTTATTATCTCCGAAACGAGGGAACCTGTTATTCGACAGGAACACAGTCTCAATGAGAGAACAAAATAGATATACCAACAGCTGACTATAATTCTTAATAGTGGGGTTTCCTAGTGAAGATTGCAAGGCGATCGGAACTATGAAGCAAGTATGAACTGCATTCCATCTGGCCAACTTCTTTATTTCTCAGTATTACATCAATAAATTAAAAATTATCTGTTGTAGCTCTTCTTTCTCTTCATCAACTGTTCACATATTTGTATATGGTTAACTACTACGGTTATCAGTCCCTAGTCTTACAAACAATTTAAAGTAAGTTAAACTAACCTAATGACAACACAGACACCGATGCCGGAGGGAGGACTCGAACCCCCAGCGCGGCTATTTTTATTATTCTTCCTGCGTTACAGCCTCTGAAAGATCGTGGTAGCCCCCTCATGGACTGCATCTATCTCTTCTTCTCTCAAAACGTCTTCACCCTTTCTTTCTCCTCTCCCGCTCTTCTTCAGAAATCTTCAGTGTCCTCCTCACTGGTCTGCTGCAATGGTAGTTTTATATCCTTTTCCCGTATCCTACCATGTCCTCAATCTTCGGCATATTGGTGGGTATATATTTGCTTCTACAGTTTTCCTTTCCTTCTACTTTGATTCCCAATTCCAACCAATCCTTCCGGAGTTCAACAATCCACTTGCTTCCTATCTTCCTTCGTGTCCTCTCTGCTATTTCCCATATTTATTTCGTCATACTGTCCATATTCATGCTAAATATATGAGCCGCAGACCTCGCTCTTTTCAGTCTGAATTCTTCTGATATTGTTATGTTTTGGTAGAGTTCTTCCCTACGTCTTCGCATCTAACTACCTCTTTTTCGGACCAGTGTTTACCTCAATATTTTTCTCTCTTATATCTTAAGTTGTTATGCATAGTGTTATTTTCTCTTCAGCATATAATACTGCATTCCTCACTATTGCCTTGTAGTGTCTGATCTTTGTAGCAATTTTATTGCATATATCTCTGGTCATACAGATGGTTGGTCTCATCTTCTTTATCCTTTCTGTAATTCCTTCATTGCTCCAGATGTGACATAAAGTAGTTCATGTGATATGCGCCCATATCAGTATTAATTGATAAACAGTGCTATTAGGACGCTGTGTAAAATTATAGAGCCACAGATAGTGATGTGGTCATGCGTTTATTGGCACGTTTCGATAAAAATCATCTTCAGAATCGTGAACATTATGTAAACCCCCTTCCACGATTCTGAATATGATTTTTATCGAAACGCGTCAATAAAGGCATGACCACATCACTATCTGTGGCTCTATAATTTTACACATCGTCCTAATTAATCCTTCATTGCTGCTATTTCTTCCTATTATATGTTCTCCCAGATGTATATAAATTTGTTCATCTTTCCACTGTTCCTTCAGGTGTTGTCTAATCCCCAATGGTATGCAATGCCTTTGTCATAGATCCTCAGTCGTGGCTATCTTGGTTGGTTGGTTGGTTGTTTGGGAAAGTGGGACCGAACTGCTGCGGAGGATAGGAAATGAGGAGAAGGGAAAGGAAATGCAGTAAAGGAAGGAAAGAAGGAAGAAACACCGCGTTAGCTCGGGGCCCCCTACTCACCACGCACGTACTCATGAAAGAACCGTGAGCCCCGTTGGGGAGGGGGGGGGGGAGCTATCTTAGTCAAGCTATGCATTTTCGGCATTTTATGTCTTGCTTGCTATCTCTATATCGTCTACAAAGGCTAAGCTGTCTAGCTGCAGTGGAGTGACCAAACGTCCTAAAGCACTTTGCTGTTGAGCGCGCGGTTGCTCACCATCAGAGGTTCGAGTCCTCCATCGGGCATGGGTGTGTGTTGTCTTTACGTTAGTTTAGGTAGTTTGAAAGCCTAGGGACTAATAACCAAGAAAGTTATTCCCATAAATTTACAGACATTCGACCATTTTAAGCAGTCTACTTGGTACTTTTTTTGTTCCCAATATGTGTTTTAGGTATCCCCATTTTCTTGTTTATTTTTCTCCAATGTCTGATAACTTGATCCAGAACTATCTAAAACAGAATTTCTGAGAGTCCATCTCCCTGTTGACGCCAGTCCTGATCTCGAACTCTTCTGATAACACTCCTCTGAATCGCATCCTGCCGTTGTGTCTGGCAGGATTTTTTTATGAATTCATATGTAGCACCGTCTAGACCTCTTCAGAATCCTTCCAAGAGTCTGTATGTCAACTGAATACGCCTTCAGGAAGTCCACGAAGGTCAATACCAACTTTTTGTTCTTTAAGGCCAGATGTTCTATAATTTCTTTCGGGATAAAAATCAGTCAGTACATCCTCTTCCCTTCATAAATGCCGCTTGATAGTCGCCTGCTGTGCTCTTTATCTGTTCCTCTAATCTCTTGATGACAAATTTTGACAGTTCCTTGTAGCCGACCTCGATACAGTTGTTATCATCCCTCTTGTCTTCCCTTCGGGAGGATGGTGGTTCAAATCCACCTCTGGCCATCAAGAGTTAGGTTTTCTGTGATTTCCCTAGATCACTCCAGGCAAATGCTGGGATGGTTCCTTTCAAAGTGCAAGGCCGATTTCCTTCCCCATCCTTACCGAAAAACTCCGAGCGTTAGATCCGTCTGTAATGACCACGCCGTCGACGGGACGCTAAACCCTAAGCTTCCTCCTTCTCCCTGTCTCCCGTCTTATGTATTGGCACTATGCATTTTTCCATCCTTCTGGTAACTTCTTTGTTCTACAAATCTGAGAGAAAATATTTGTCATGCTGTCCAGTGCCTTGTCAACTCTCCATTTTATCGTCTTGGCTGCTATAATATCTTCTCCAGTTGCCTGATTATTCTCTGTCTCGCTTATCACCTCTGCGACATCATTCCTGGTTGGAGGCCGTGCTTCTGATTATTATGGCCTTGCTCATGTCTAAGAAAAACTCCCATAGTCCGGATCCTTGTTGCTGCTCCAGTCTCTTCAAGCTTTTCTGCAATTCTCTACGGTGTGATCATAAACTTTGTTCCACCGCCAATGCTTCTTCTTTTCTTCCTTTCGCCATAGTTCTGCCTGTTTCCTCATATTGACCCCATTCATTGTATGTGGCTGTGTCTTAATTTTTCTCTGTTTTCAAGATTCTCGATGTTTGATTCGACTGCGGTAGTCTACCCCTGCTTGGAATCCAATAGCATTTTACTTCGGCTAGGTAGTGATCCGATTCTATTCTTGTGTTCTTCCTGACTTTCGCGTACATTGGTTTGTTAATGTTCGTCTTGCTGACTGCTACGAGGCCAATTTAGAATTCCCCAGGGTGGGTGCATGTTTTGTCTTTCTCGGTTTGGCCTCGACTTGTGTTGCAATCATTCTGTTTGTGTCCAAGACACATTTCAGTTTATTTTTCGCCGGTTTTGTTTGTTCTATTGTGTGCTGGGTACTCGCCTACTACGCCATTATATTTCTTCTCCTTTCCAGTCTGTGCGTTATAAGCACCTACAAGTACCTTCACTTGCATGTGTGGTATCCATTTTAGTGTATCGTGCAGCTCTTCTCAGAGACTGACTTTCTTGTGTTTCCTATTCTTGTTATTAGAATGTGCATGTCCATTTACTATTTTATAGATCTTGTTGCCCGCTCGGATACTGCTGATATCCTTCCTGACCTACTTTTCAATTCACTAATGCCATCTCATACGTCTAGTATTAGTCGTGCACCTGAGCATCTGTGTTTCCTTACCCAATATGAAACCTGGTTTTCCTTTCAGCACTATGAAGCCTTCTGCCTCCACTGTATCTTCGTCAGTGTATCTTGTTTATTGCATGGCTATTATTCCGATGCTTCTCGTTTTCATAGAACATATAATCTGTTCTTGTTTACATGTCTTACAAAGAGACCACGTTTGTATCGGATTTTAGAATTTCTTTATATTTATGTTACGTGAAGTTAAGAACTTAAGTAACAATCAGCCAAAGACATTTGACGCAACTCTCAAAAATTCTTTAATTATTGTACCGGGTACTTTGCAAAACTGCAAAGTCAATTTTCTCGCGAATTTTTTAGAGTTGTGTCGAATGGCTTTAGCTGATTGTTTATCACTTTTGAACCTACGTACCATAAATATAAAAAAAATCTTAAATCCACTAAATCCTTGTTAATCCCTGCTTGTACATTTAGGGTTCCGTTTCTGAAAATCATTTTAATCTTTTTTAAGTTCTTGGGAGCTCCGACTCTGCCCTTGCGCTCTGTTTGGCAGGTCCTCCAGAAACCGAAGACCTCATTTCACCAATCTTTGAAGACGGAGGTCCCCCTGGGGTAATTTGGATTGAACTTCGCGATCTGTTTCATGAGCTAAGCTTTGTAAGGACTCCGCCAGTACGTCCAATTACACGACTGACGGTTTTAGTGCCAGAAGATGAGTTCAAGCCGCCCCTTACATGGGGAACAGACGCCGTCGACAGCTGCCTCTGATATGGAATACAGACGCTACCAAATAAGTTCCGTTAGTTCTTCGGCATTCTCCGCGTTGGGAAGTTACTCTTCCGTTGTCGTGACCGTTGGCCAGGCTTCATCTGTAACCACAGGTGAGGACCTCAATGGTGTGCTACCACCCATCCCCAGCACTTGAGTGGTGGGACCCCGGGCTTCGGTTTCTATTGTACAAAAGTGACTGCCTGATATGACACGTAAAGTATACGTAATATAATAGTTGTGCAACCGAGGCAGCACTATAACCTTGTTGAAACAAAAAAAGATATGGTCGCTCCGTTGCACCACATCCAGCAGATAAACATTTATACTCCGCCTGGAGAGAAAAACCGAGAAAAACCGTGTGAGCTGCCACAGATACACATTGATCTAAAATAAATTATAGGACACTTGTTCACCTCCTTTTGCCAGCAGAAGTTCAGCAATTCGATGTGACTCGAACTCAATAACTTGAAGTGGGGTAGCAACGTTTTCTATAATTAATTTTAGAGTCTCACGTGATGATCTGCTAGCCGTGGTGTCAGTCTAATAAAGGAATGTCACCTAGACCTGCAACGTATAGCACCTAAACGTTTGCCACATTCCGCTAAACTGCGGACACACATCAAACGTAAAAGTCAGTAATTCTTTCCAGCTCACCGTGGCGTGTGGCCCCTTTCTTTCACTCATTCAGCAACACAGTTCAGGATTGCTTACCTGCTGTCAATTGTAATGTCTCCTCTCCTGAGGCCGCGGACTCTTAACAATGTTCAGGCCACAGTGTGTGTTGCTAGAATATGGCACAATGAGGAAATAATTCTACCTACTCAGAATAAAAGCAGGTTCTACGAACACTCTTCTCTATTTTTATCAGTGTAGCAGCTGAATATTAAGCCAGGTACATATAGTATATCTAGTATACCTGTCGTTGTATCAAATAATGACTGTTGCTGAGTACCTTTTTACGTATCAAATCAAATTGTCATAATCAGCTTCACTCTCAAATTTACCCTGTTAGAAATTCTCGGACAGTTACCAATAAAACATCTTTCCAATACTGAGGTAAAACATTCCATGCGGTGACATAAAACTTTTCAACAAACTCTGTGGAATAAGAATGGAAAGACTAGGGAAAAGCCCAGTTGTTGAATAATTAGTCTGCCAAAGGCAAAAGTCCCAGAATTAACTCTTCAGATTGTTTTCATTTGCCACAGTTTCAAATTCCCATTCTCTGCAGCAACATGTGACCATTAATTTGAGAACTATAACGGTGTTATGGATTAATGATTCCGAATATTTCCACTTATTACGCAGTTTAAGAGGATTCCATGTATTGTTTCCAAATACTGCTGCAATTAATATATGAAAATACTCTTCATGTATTAATTGAGCGCTTATAATTTCACTTAGAATGTAACAGTTGGTAGCAAAAACGAAGGACGTAAGAAAGCAACTTTGTGTCAAACATACCGTTAACGACCAGGCTATTACACGCGGAAGTCACTGGCGGATGGAGAATGAATTCTATTGTGCCCATTATGAGCCACACTGACATTTTCGTTAATAGATACAGAAAAACTTTAAAAAAAAAAACGAATGTAAGTAGCTGGCTTGTGAGCTGAACCTTGGACCAAGTGTGAGTACTGTATCTTAACCATTTGATCACCTCGTAAGGCATTTGCTGCAGAAATCTCTTTCAATGTCGTGAAGCGAAAGGGTCTGTTGGTCAGATTAATAATGTGTACCAATTGTTCGGCTCATTTTCTCTGCACACAGTGGGCCAAAAGTGCTAGTTCGCTACCCCAGACAGTGTGAAACCTCTAGCGCTTGTCGTCCACCTATGTGTAGTGAAAATGAACCGAACAAATGGTACACATTATTAATCCGACCAACAGGCACTTCCGCTTGTCGACGGAGGCGAATTATATTCATAATTTATACGATACGTGAATATAAATCGAAGTAGCTCCGTGAGTGGAATTAATGCGGTCTGTGGTCGGTGGAAATTGGTATCATAAAATGGATGACGACATCTGCCAATGGCAGGGCGCATTGCGTGCCGCAAAAATACAACCATTACGCAGAACAAACTGCTTGATGGTGCCATCTGATAGCTGTGTTCCACATCGTATTACCAAGGCATTTTTTATCACATTTCCGAGTGCCCTCAATCATTATTAGCGGTTGACCTATAATGTGTACTGAGGAATAACCCGTTCGCCTCCCGGAATGGCCGTGTGGTGTAAGGAGTCATGCTATGAACTGGGCGACCGTTCCTGCCGGAGGTGCAAATCCTTCCTCCTGCATGAATGTGTGTATTGCCCTTACTGCAAATTAGTTTAAGTAGTTTGTAAGTCTAGGGACTGATGACCTTAACTGTTTAGTGACATAAGTTTACAAACATTTAAAATTTAAAATAACCGGTTATGAAAAAGAATTGCTATTAGATTTAGATATCTACCTATACCTTACCTATCATTTTCTATAAATTTGTACATTAGGAATAGTATTAAATAAACTACATTGGGTATTTATCTCTACAATAAAACTTAGTGTATCTGTTGGGGAGTGATACTGGTTTATACTATACCGGTATACAGGACATCCAGATAATGTACACATACATTATAATTTAAAGAGTATAAAAATTGTTACTTTGCGGCAATATTGTGTTTTTGCAGTGACCTCTTTTAATACGCGAGAAAGAAGAATACAGTTACATACAATGTTCTCCTGTTAGAGCGATTGATAATGTTAAATTGCGTAGAAGAATAAATGTTTTCGTAGCCAAGATGGCTTTACTGATTATTTATTCGAGATTATCGGGGCCGGCCGCGGTGGCCGAGGGGACTGAGGCGCTCCAGTCACGGTCTGCACGGCCACTACGGTCGGGGGTTCGAATCCCCCCTCGGGCATGGATATTTGTGCAGTCCTTAGTATAAGGTAGTCGATAAGTAGTTCGTAAGTTTAGGGACTGATGACCACGTAGTTAAGTCCCATAGACTTTACAAACATATGAACATATACATAAGATTATCGGGTTCGGAAAGCAAGGTAAACGTCATATGATCTTACTTGGATTGAAAATGAGACTGAGACCTGTACAAGTTATTTGATTAAAGGATGGATGGGCTAGGTTTCTCACTCTCAATGAAATTTCTGATAAAATAATGCGCATCCCCTAAATCAGTAACCACAACAACGGCGAGAGGGCTCTTCTACAGGCTCTACTCGATTTTTAGAGAATGTAAAAAAGAGATCAGGTGGTGGTAAGATTGCTCACCGAAACATTTAATTCTAATAAATGACCAATACAGCGCCGCGGTGGAGTAGCCGAGTGGTCTAAAGCGCCTCGCTGCGGAGCGCGCGGCTGCTCGCCGTGGAGGTTCAAGTCCTCCCTGGGGCATGGGTGTGTGTTTGTCCTTAGGTTAGTTTAGCTAGGTTTAAGTAGTTTGTAAGCTACGGACTGATGACCACGCAGTTTGGTCCGATAAATTTACAAACATTTGAACCAATACAGTCATCTTGGCTATGAAGTGTTTTTTCTTGAACTCGAATAGAACCACACAATACATCGGCATATTTTCAATGCAATAGTATGCAAATATGCAAAATTTTATATACTTCAACGTGGACAACTGTAGTAACGACGCAATACTTCGGCATTGACTAGACTGAATTTCTTATGTCACTAGCTTTTCTAATAGTCATTGAGTAGCAAACTAGGTTCTGGTTCACGAGGCCATTCCACAGTCTTAGTGGGGGACATGTCACTTGCGAACACATTTCAAGTTACATTCATGTGGAGTGAGAGTAAATATCAGCAAAATGTAACTCCTTGTGTTCGGTGTACATTTCCGTTAAACTAGTGTGTTTCATTTAGTCATAAGAGAAGTAATTTATTACAACGAAAATAAATAAGTAAACTGTTCAAATTGACCGCCGTGTTTGCTATTAAAAACACGTGAACTATGAACGATTCACGTACCAAAATGAACTAGTTTAATGAAAGTGAACTAACGTGTGTTTCCATTGGGAAGGAAATGAGAGCTGTGCTGCTCCATTCCAGTGCCTCAGCGCAAACTGTATGGAGGAAGCGGACGTACATGAATAATTCATGTTCCTTAATGCAGGAACTGTTACCTTCAATTAGGTGGTCGTATATGACGACGTACTTAGCCGTCCTCTGGGACTTCCTGGATATTTCTTGTTTACACTGCTACACGTTTCAGGAAATGATACTATGGAAAAATTCTACGTTAAATATCTATGAAAGCATGAGTCCAGTACACAGATAAGCAGATTTAAAGCTAGAAATTAGCACTTGTTGAAAATCCACACTTATTCGAAAACAACGGCTAATCTCCAATATCTAAGTAAATAGTAAGGAATGGTAGTACGCTTCCAAACATCTTCACTAATTTTGCACGTCAGGTCTTTGGTGAAGTTTATTACATGTCCACGACGCATTGATCCGAAAAGTAGTGCAGAATGAAATATCCTCTTACCAGTACAACAAAAAGGGAAATGTAGTAGTCACAATTTTCATGTTTTTTGGTGCTACAAGAGAAGCAGATAAGCTGTTTCTCCTCTTTTACATCTTGCGAAACACAGCGTGCCCTTTATTCACATGAAGAGTCAAGTGCCATCGACAAGGGCTCTCAAATCGATTTCATATTTCTGGATTTCATGAAAGCTTACCCCACAAGCGGCTTCTTATGACATTGCGTGCTTATGGAATATCTCCCAAATTGTGCTGTTGGATTCACGATTTCCTATCAGAAAGAACACTGTTAGTTGTAATTCACGGTAAGTCATCGAGTAAAACATAAGTGATATCAGGCGTTCCACAGGGAAGCGTTATAGGTCCCCTACTCTTCCTCGTGTTTATTAACGATTTAGGAGACAATCTGAATAGCTCCCTTAGACTGTTCGCGGATGATACTGTCGTTTATCGGTAAGTGAAGTCAACAGAGGATCAAAAGCAACTGCAAAGCGATTTAGACAAAATTTCTGCATGGTGCGAAAATTGGCAATTGCCACTAAATAAAGAAAAGTGTGAAGTAATACACATGACCACAAAAAGAAATCCACTGAACTTCAATTACGCGATAAATCAGTCAAACCATAAGGTCGTAGATTCTACCAAATACCTAGGAGTTACATTACGAACAACTTTGACTGGAGAGAACACATAGAAAATATTGTGGGGAAGGCGAACCAAAGGTTACGTTTCATCGGGAGAACGCTTCGAAGATGCCTACATCACACTTGTGCGTCCTCTCCTGGAGTACTGTTTCCCCTTGTGGGACCCTCACCAGGTGGGACTGACGGAAGACATTGAGAAGGTTCAGAGAAGGGCAGCTCTTTTATCACGTTACGGGGGGGAGGGGGGGAACGTCACCGAAATGTTGCACGAATTGGGGTGGAAATCATTAAAAGAAAGACGTTATTCATTGCGGCGTGATCTGTTTGCGAAGTTTCAATCACCGACTCTTACTTCTGAATGTGAAAATATTTTTCTAGCACCCACCAACTTAGGGAGACATGAACATCCCAATAAAATAAGAGAAATCAGATCGAAAACGGAACGATGTAGGTGTTCTTTCTTCCCGCGCGCTATTAGAGAATGGAACGGTGGAGAAAAGTTATGAAAGTGGTTAATGAACCCTCTGCCAGGCACTTGAATGTGACTTGCAGAGTATCTATGTAGATGTAGATGATTCTTCAAGAAATGTTCGCAGTTGTCATATTCGTCAGTATTTTAGCATTAGGAGGTAATCAAAGTGTCTTCGCGAATAGTTAAACACACCCTATCATTACTATTACTTGACTGTAATTCTAATTTTACTACACTTAACGCATAAATGACGCCAGTCAAATGGCAATATACTATTGTTTTTCATTGGCGGCCGTGGTACCTGACGCTGGCTGTTACACGCAAGTTTCAATGTTACACTTTTATATGAGAAGCTTACAAGAGAGAAAATTCTTTATCTCAACGCCTGACTTTTTGACATTCATCAGGATATAAACATACTTCGAATTCGCAATTTAATTTAATTTTTGCAATCCCATTGTACGATCCTGTGAAAAGTTAGAGCTACATTCCTAGAGGAAATAAAATATATTTGTTTGTTGCTTCAGGCTTTACTGACGGACTTTTTGTAAATATGTGAAGGGCGATCTTCGTCTGAATCCGGTGTCTACAAGATTCCCTGTAGCTGTGGGAAATATTATATTAGACAAATGAGTAGCACCGTGCAGGACAGATGCGTTGGACATCGATGACGCGCGCGTCTGGACCAGGAAGAGAAATCTGCAGTGACTGAACACTGACTCAGTACAGGGCACAGTATGGATTACATATACACCAAAATTATTTCGTCGACTTGCTCGTACTGGGATAGTGTTATTAAAGAGGCGGTGCAAATTCGCAGCTCTTCTAATCTGCTCAACAGGGACACCAGCTACCAACTTAGCACTGCATGGGATCCTGCACTGAATCTGTTAAAATCACGAAGACCACCGCGTGTGCAGATGAAGAGGCATCGGTAGCGACGTAGTTTTATCGGTTGACCACGGAGAGATGGACACAGGCCAGCATGGACACACAGTATATCGGCATGCGGCTACCAGCAGAGGGCGTTGGGGCAGTCGACGGCGGCACTTAGTGTATGGACAGTAGAGGTCTGCACCTCGCTCGGTTGCTCGCTCGAATCGCGTGGTACATGTCGTTCTATGCTAGTCCGGCAGATGTCGGTACTGCAGGTTGCGGCAAGGCGTGTGGCTGCGCTCGACTTCCTGCACGCTCGTTCGAGCGGCGCACGCTCGACCTGCCCGACCGTCCACACTGCCCGCTCGCCACTAGTTCGCCCACCGCAGCGCCAGTCGAGTCCAAGGCGAGTGTCAGGAACAAACTAGACGCTAGAGAATACATCCTCACTGCGAAATTTGTAATTGTTTCCTTTCCCGGGTGTTTCGAAAGCTGTTCTCTCGATCCAATTGAACTAGCCTTTCAGTTTCGCATTTTGTACTTTACTACACAGATTATTATATGTGATTAATATAAAATTTCTGTGCTAAGATCATCTACTAAATGAGTTTTCCATGATCTTTCTTTCTTTCTTGTTCCCATTTTGTGGACTATTAGTGCATGTTTAGTGGTAGGTGTAACTTGCCGTCGTAACGAGCAAATGATGTGGGGGAGTGGCCATGTATGTAAAAAACGATTTTTCATCGGAGTCAATCGATTTTTCTAAACACTGCACAGAACAGATATTTGAATGTTGTGCAGGAGTTGTTAATGTTAATGGAACTAAACTAGTAATAGTTGTTATTTATAGATCCCCTGACTCAGATTTTAAAATGTTTCTGCCCAAGCTGGAATTGGTTCTGGGTTCACTGTATAGGAAGTATAAAAATTTAATTGTGTGTGGAGATTTCAACATTAATTGTGTAGGTGATAGCTCAAGGAAAAGTCAGCTGTTAGATTTATTTAATTCCTATAACATGATGCAAACAGTATTTTTTCCAACGAGAGTGCAAGGAAATAGCAGTTCTACCATTGACAATATTTTTGTTCATTCTTCATTATTAGAGGGGCACTCTGTCAGCAGAATAGTAAATGGCCTATCAGACCACGATGCCCAACTTTTAATTCTAAAAAGTATTTGTTCTCAAACAAATGTTAAACATAAATATCAACTACACAGAAAAGTTAATCCAGTTGCAGTTGAGACCTTTTTAAGCCTAATTAAGGAACAAGAATGGCAGGATGTTTATAGTGCTGATAATGCAGATGATAAATATAATGCTTTTCTGAACACATTTATTATGCTGTTTGAAAGTTGCTTTCCGCTAGTACGCTCAAAACAGGGTACTTTCAGTAACAGACAGCCAGGGTGGATGACAAAGGGGATAAGAGTATCATGTAGAACTAAGCGGGAGTTGTATCAAAATGTTAGAAGCAGTCAGAATGAAGATGCAGTAGTTCATTACAAACAGTACTGTAAGGTTCTGAAAAACGTCATTAAGAATGCAAAAAGTATGTGGTACGCAAAAAGAATAGCAAACTCTCGGGATAAAATTAAAACTATCTGGTCAGTCGTGAAGGAAGGTAGAAGATATAACGTCAGTGCGTAGTAGGAATGTTTCTGTTTCTGACAAGTTAGATATATGTGCAATATTCAATAATCACTTTCTGAATATAGTAGAGGAACTAAACAAAACTCTAGTTTCTACAGGTAATCATATAACGTTTTTAGAAAAAGCGTTTCCGAGGCTGTTACCTGAAATGATCCTTCATGATACTTCCATAGGTGAGATTGAGTCAATAATTAAATCACTAACGACTAAGGACTCTTGTGGATATGATGGGGTATCTAGCAGAATTCTAAAGTACTGTTCTCCATATGTTAGCCCAGTACTAAGCCATATTTGTAATTTTTCCTTTCAGAATGGTCAGTTTCCTAACAGATTAAAGTACTCAGTAGTGAAACCGCTTTATAAAAAAGGAGAAAGGGATAATGTAGACAACTATAGACCTATTTCTATGCCATCGGTTTTTTCCAAAGTTATTGAAAAGGCTGTATATTCAAGATTAATTGATCATTTCAGTTCACATAATTTCCTGTCAAACGTACAGTTTGGTTTTAGAAGTGGTTTAACGACCGAAAACGCTATATTTTCGTTTCTCTGTGAGGCACTTGATGGGTTAAATAAGAGGCTACGGACATTAGGCGTCTTCTTTGATTTAACAAAAGCGTTTGATTGTGTTGATCACAAAATATTGTTGCAGAAGTTGGAACATTATGGAATACGGGGAGTAGCCCACAACTGGTTCACCTCGTACTTTAATAATAGACAACAGAAGGTAATTCTCCGCAGTGTAGAAAATGGCTATGACGTGCAATCCCAATGGGTCACAATTAAGTATGGGGTGCCCCAGGGGTCTGTTTTGGGACCATTGCTGTTTCTTATTTATATAAATGATATGCCTTCGAGTATATCAGGTGATTGTAAAATATTTTTGTTTGCTGATGATACCAGCTTGGTAGTGAAGGATGTTGCTCGTAATATTGACACAGTATCAAATAATGCAGTTCAAGAGATAAGTTCATGGCTAATAGAAAACAAGTTGATGTTAAATCACAGTAAAACTCAGTTTTTACAATTTCTAACACATAATTTGACGAAATCTGACATTATGATTACACATAATGGGCATGTGATAAGTGAGACTGAACAGTTCAAATTTCTAGGTGTTCATATAGACAGTAAGCTGTCATGGAAAGCCCATGTTCAGGATCTTGTTCCAAAACTAAATTCTGCTATATTTACCATTAGAACAATATCTGAGATAAGTGATTTTTCAACACGAAAAGTAGTCTATTTCGCTTACTTTCACTCACTTATGACGTACGGCATTGTTTTTTGGGGTAACTCGCCTGATGCAAAAAGGATATTTCTGGCTCAAAAACGGGCGGTTCGAGCAATATCTGGTGTAAGTTCGCGAACGTCATGTCGACCCCTTTTCAGTAGTCTGGGAATTTTGACTCTGGCGTCACAATACGTTTTTTCTTTAATGTCGTTTGTTGTTAATAATATCAGCTTATTCCCACGAGTTAGTAGCTTTCACTCGGTGAATACTAGACAGATGTCTAATCTACATTTGCACCACACCACCTTAACACTTGTGCAGAAAGGGGTGCAGTATTCTGCGGCATCCATTTTCAATAAGCTGCCACAAGAACTAAAGAATCTTAGCACTAATCCACATGCTTTCAAATCTAAATTGAAGAGTTACCTCGTGGCTCACTCCTTTTATTCTGTCGAGGAACTCCTAGAAAAGTTAAACAATTAAGCTAATTCATTTTTTCTTTATTGATTCTTTTCACTTTGTCTTAAGATTGTCGTGTGCAAAGGACTACTTAAAAATTTTCTATTACCATTCTTGTGTAGCAATGTATTGACTTGTTCCATGACCATGGAGTCTTACTCCTGAAGTGGGTCCTATGGAACAGAAAAAAACAAATAAAAAAAAAAAAAATAAAATAAAAAAAATTGTATTTAATGTCCATTCCTCTCATCACTCTCAAGTCCTGGGATACTTTGTCCGTCTTTTATATTGATATTAAATACACGATATTGATGTACATCCGTTAGGTTAGTTGTGCACCTCTCTCTGTTGCACCCCGTTAATACATATTCCCGCAGCATTTTGGCACTGTGCGTGGTTACTGCGCCTCTACCTATTCCAAGTGAGTCCTTAACAGGAATTTTTCCAGTTGCAACATTCATATATCCCCCATTGCCACTGTCGTCTTTCTTATCTACATAATAAAGAACGTATGCAAGCTTTTGTGCAATATACAGGATCCGCGCTTTCTTCCGTGTCAGGGTCATATGCCGGTCTAATGCTCATATAACTGTTTTAAATCCTCTTATTCCAATCGTTTACTTCACACAGCTGTACGAATTTATGGTTCTCCTGCTGTTTCGGTGATATCTGTAATATTTATTTAGGGTCGTCTGAAAAATGTCACCCGGTTGCACCAGCCAAAGGAATGAACTGCATGTTTTCGGAATGGCTGGACTGTGAAATGCGCGAGGCTCAATCCACCAATAAGGTGGGCTTTTATTTAGCACGAATTGATGGCGATGAAGACGATCTGCTTGAATGGTAGAAACGCAACAGTACTCTCTTTTCTAAGCTAGCTGTATTGGCAAAAAGAATATAAGAATATTTTGTGTGCCCGCCTCAAATGCACCTAGTGAACACATTTTCAGTACGACAGGGAACCTGATCTCTGATAGAAGAACTCGGCTCGATCTACAACGTGTCAATGATATTTTAGCAGCACATTGCGATTACAATGGCACCAACGAATAGTTTGAGGATAATGTTGTTACTTTTCGATTTATACTTTGTTGTACGGTAACATTCACTTTCGTGCATTGCAATAAAAACGTCGTTCGTTCCGTAGTTTCTCTTTGGATCCTTTACATCACTTCCAAATGCTGTAGTTGGTGAAAACAACCTTTTTGTCTCGTTTGCGGTAGAATGATATTGCGGTTACATGCTGCTAAACAGGAATACACGTCTACAGCATAACGGATTTTAGTTCCTTTAGTCAGTGGAGGTGCGTCAGACGCAACAGCAGCCCACACCTCAGAGCCACAGAGCCGCTGCCGTAGCCACTGACAAGGAAACCTACCCAAGTGTCAGATTTGCAGACCTCTAATGGACAGTTCTGCGCGAATGTCGAAATGTTTACCTCACAGTCCAACAGGTGCCGTAGCTGGCTCTATCGTTTATGGATGCAGTACGAAAAATCTACTACACTGAATAGTATTACCATCAGATATAAAATTATAAAATAAATGAATATTAATAAGAAGCTATTAAACCAGCTAATACAAAATAAAATATCTCAGCTGTTCATCTTAAACGAAACCTCCCAAAATCAGTCCTTGTACGCTACTGGCCCCAGTTTTGGCGCGTTCACGCATGCGCGTTCCCTTCTTTGTATGTTTTAAATAGGAATTGGTCGTTACGGCCCAGCAGTGTGTCCACCGCACGTGGGATGTCAGCTAGGTGTGCTGACGAAATGTCTTGCTGCTACGACAATAACATCCGACGTCTCGCCCGAGAACCATATTTAGTAAATTTGTTTGTCTTTTAAAAGACTGGGGACACATTATAACTTATAACTACTTTCATTTTTACCTTATACATATTGTAACCACCCCTAAGAACCACAGACATTGCCGAGGTGGGGTGGCTTGCGTGCCTCAACGATGCAGATAGCCGTACCGTAGGTGCAACCACAGCGGCGGGGTATCTGTGGAGAGGCCAGACAAACGTGTGGTTCCTGAAGAGGGGCAGCAGCCTTTTCAGTAGTTACAGGGGCAACAGTCTGGATGATTGACTGAGCTGGCCTTGTAACATCAGCTAATGTGGCTTTGCCACACAGCTACTGCGAACGGCTGAAAGCAAGGGGAAACTACAGCCGTTACTTTTCCCGAGGACATGCAGCTCTACTGTATGAACATATGATGATGGCATCCTCTCGGGTAAAATATTTCGGAGGTAAAATAGTCCCCCATTCGGATCTCCGGGCGGGGACTACTCATGAGGATGTTGTCATCAGGAAAGACAATACTGGCATTCTACGGATCGGAGCGTGGAATGTTAGATCCCTTAATCGAGTAGGAAAATTAGAAAATTTAAAAAGGGAAATGGATAGGTTGAAGTTAGATATAGTGGGGATTAGTGAAGTTCGGTGGCAGGATGAACAGGATTTCTGGTCAGGTGAGTACAGGATTATAAGTACAAAATCAGTTGGGGGTATCACAGGAGTAGGACTGATAATGAATAAGAAAATAGGAATGCGGGTAAACTACTATGAGCAGCACAGTGATCGCATTATCATTGTAAAGATAGATACGAGGCCAACACCGACAACATTAGTACAGGTTTATTTGCCAACTAGCTCTGCCGATGATGAGGAGATCGAAGAAATATATGAGAAGCTAAAGGAAATTCTTAAGACAGTTAAGGGAGAGGAGAACTTAATTGTGATGGGAGACTGGAATTCTGTAGTAGGGAAAGGAAGAGAAGGAAAAATAGTTGGTGAATATGGTCTGGGCAAAAGGAATGATAGAGGAAGCCGCCTGGTAGAATTTTTCACGGAACATGATTTAATCGTAACAAACACCTGGTTTAAGAATCACAAAAGAAGGTTGTATACATGGAAGAGACCAGGAGACAACGGAAGGTATCAGATAGATTTTATAATGGTAAGACATAGATTCCGGAACCAGGTTATAAACTGCAAGATGTACCCAGGGGCAGATATAGACTCTGACCATAACTTGTCAGTCATGAACTGTAGGCTGAAACTGAAAAAACTGCGGAAAAGTAGGAAAATGAGGAGATGGGACTTAGATAAACTGAAGGAAAGTGAAGTTCTGGAGAATTTCAGAGGGAGATTTAGGCAACAATTGACAGAAACAGGGGGAAATAAAACAGTAGAAGAGGAATGGGTAGCATTGAGAGATGAAATAGTGAAGGCAGCAGAGGACAAAATAGGTAGAAAGGCAAGACCTACAAAAAATCCTTGGATATCACAGGAAATACTAAATTTAATTAAGGAGAAAATATAAAAATTTATGAGACAGGCGAAATACCCTCAGACTTTAAGAAAAATGTAATAAACGCCATTCCAAAGAAATCAGGCGCAGACAGGTGTGAAAATTACAGAACCATCAGTTTGATAAGTCATGGTTGCAAAATTTTAACACGAATTATCTACAGGAGAATGGAAAAGCTGGTAGAAGCTGACCTCGGGGAAGATCAGTTTGGATTCAGGAGGAACATAGGAACCCGGGAGGCAATACTCACTTTACGTCTTATCCTAGAAGATAGATTAAGGAAAGGCAAACCTACATTTTTAGCTTTTGTAGATTTGGAGAAAGCATTTGACAATGTTGACTGGAATACACTGTTTCAAATTCTGAAGTCAGCAGGGGTAAAATATAGGGAAAGGAGAGTTATTTATAACTTGTACAAAAGCCAGACCGCAGTTATTAGACTCGAAGGGCATGAAAGGGAAGCATCAGTTGGGAAGGGAGTAAGACAGGGTTGTAGCCTTTCTCCGATGTTGTTCAATTTGTACATCGAGCAGGCGGTGAAGGAAAGCAAGGAAAAATTTGGAATAGGGATTAAAGTTCAGGGGGAAGAAATAAAAACATTGCGTTTTGCTGATGACATTGTAATTCTGTCAGAGACAGCAAAGGACCTGGAAGAGCAGTTGAATGGAATGGACAGAGTGTTGAAGAAAGCGTATGAAATGAACATTAACAAGAGCAAAACAAAAATAATGGAATGCGGTCTTAGAAAATCAGGTGATGCTGAAGGAATTAGATTAGGTAACGAAACAATGAAGGTGGTAGAGGAGTTTTGTTACTTGTGTAGTAAAATAACACGTGATGGTCGCAGTACAGAGGATATAAAATGCAGAATGGCAATGGGTAGAAAAGCATTTTTGAAAAAGAGAATTTTACTAACATCGAATATTAATTTAAGGGTAAGGAAGTCTTTTCTGAATGCATTTGTGTGGAGTGTTGCCTTGTACGGGAGTGAAACATGGACGATAAGCAGTGCGGACATGAAGAGGATAGAGGCTTTTGAAATGTGGTGTTACAGAAGATTGCCGAAGATTAGGTGGGTAGATCGCATAACCAATGAAGAAGTACTGAACAGAATTGGTGAGAAAATGAATTTTTGGCATACCCTGGCTAAAAGAAGGGACCGCTTGGTAGGACACATTCTTAGACATCGGGGAATCGTAAATTTAGCATTGGAGGGAAGTGTGTGGGGTAAAAATCGCAGAGGGAGACCAAGATACACGTATAGTAAGCAGATTCGAGTGGATGTGGGTTGCCGTTCTTATGAGGAGATGAAAAGGCTTGCTCAGGATAGAGTAGGGTGGAGAGCTGCATTGAACCAGTCTCCGGACTGAAGACCATAACTAACATATTGTAAATTTTATCGACGCAGTTTTGTCGTTCACCTTTTAATTAAAGCCTTTGATCTTCATCAGGAGTTCTCTTTCAGTGGAAACCATTGCCAAACCCGACAATCTTGCATGGAGTATTCAGTTGTGTAATCATTTTAAAGTAGATAACTATCTTTCTGCTTCGAAGTCATGGCAAAGGTGAAAACTATCTTAAACAATTTAGAGAACTCAATGTAAATCTTCCTAGGTTGTTGGTTATAATGAACTTTGCTATAGTCGGCGTCAGATACGAAAGCGGCCCAGATTTCAGGCGTTGTACGCATACCCCTCCATGTTCACTCTGTAGGCGCATGTCTGACCGCGAGTTACGCTGATTTTCTCCCGCAGGCTCCACTGTTGGCACTCGGCCGCAGCTCGTCCCCTCCACGCTTCTCCTATCGCTCCGCCTCTATGAGCGGAAGCGCCTTATTACATGACGCCAGGTATAGGCAAACAGCACCAGACATGATAACATTTGTGAAGAAAATAAATTTATTACGATTGCTATTGCTGTATCAGTAATTGGGTGGCAGAATGACATAACCGAGAAGAAAGATTGCTAGGAGAAGCATGGGATAAGGGTCCTTTGTAGAGGGGGCGACCTAGCGGACCGCTGGGAACTGCATCTGGCCTGTGACGTCACTGGCGAGCGTCTTACGCGATGCCACGGTCAGGCCTGTACTCGCCGCTGCCACAGGTATAATGGGCCGAGCTGACCGCCAGGAAGTTGCAGCAGGAGCGAGGCCAACGAAAAGACAGGCATTGCCATCGACAAGGATTCGCATATTGATTCCGTATTTCTTGATTTCCAGAAGGCTTTTGACATCGTAAATCACAAACGGCTTTTAATCAAATTGCGTGGTTATGGTATATCGCCCATATTTGCGACTGGATAGAGAATTTCCTATCAGAGAGGACACAGTTCGTATGGCAAGGCATCAACTAAAACAGCGGTTAAGGTCCTCTGCTGTTCCTTATTTACATAAACGATGTAGGGGAAAATCTAAGTAGCTCTCTTAGGTTCTTTGCATCTGAAGATCAAAACCAAGCCGGCCGCGGTGGCTGAGGGGACTAAGGCACTCCAGTCACGGTCTGCACGGCCACTACGGTCGGGGGTTCGAATCCCCCCCTCGGGCATGGATATTTGTGCCGTCCTAGTTCGTAAGTAGTTCATAAGTAGTTTGTAAGTTTAGGGACTGATGACCCCGTAGTTAAGTCCCATAGACTATACAAACATTTGAACATTTGATCAAAACCAAAAAGATCTGAATAAGATATCACTATGGTGTGACTGTAAATAATGAGAAGTGTAAAGCTGTCCATATGAGTTCGAAAGGAAATCTGTTATACTTTGTTTACAAGATAAAGCAAACGAATGTGAAGGCCGTAAACTCCACTAAATACCTAGGAATTTCTATTACTTCAGACTTAAACTGGAAAGAACACGTATAATGCAGTGGGAAAGACGAACCAGAGACTGAGATTTATTGGCAGAATCCTTTAAGGTGGAACAGAACAAAAAGGTTCAAATGTTTGTAGAACTTATGGGACTTAACTACGGGGTCATCAGTCCCTAAACTTAAAAACTACTTATGAACTACTTACGAACTAGGACGGCACAAATATCCATGCCCGTGGGGGGATTCGAACTCCCGACCGTAGTGGCCATGCAGACCGTGACTGGAGCGCCTCAGTCTCCTCGGCCACCGCGGCCGGCTGCTAAGGTTGTTACATCGTTCCTAGAGTAGCTGAACCGCTATTAAGTTTTATGCAAATTGAACACTTGTTTGTTCTCTTAACTGAACATTTGTTTGTTCTCTTGACATTCAACAGAAAAAAATACATCGTTAATTATATAAAACTATATTTTCATACAAATTTAAAATCGTCATACCAAAATCTTTCTACACAACTCAAGAATCACAAGTGAAAATTACATTGAAAAAAGGTTTCACCCATTTTATATTGTTATAGATAACTTTTTAATTACTTATGTATTGCTTTCTCTTTTAAGGTTCCCCATTCTGTTAGATAACACTAAGAGAATAATGCTTACTTCAGATTAACAAACAGATTAGTATTAACACACCATCATCAAATAGACTAATCATCAAACAGAACTGCACCATGTTCAACTCTAGGAAATGCAATATCCTGTTCTGCAAATGAAAGAAGACTGACCAGTCTCACGTGTAGATTAAGGACTATTCTGTTTACTTAATTGGCCACCAGACAGAGCCAAGGTTACATCGATATCTAATAAATAAAATCATTCTTGTTAAACATCCTAGGTGTTGTTACATGCTGTATTTACAACATTCGTTATGTTTTCGAATTTTACATCTAAGTTGTATTTCTTTATATCTGAATTTTACTTCCTTACATGTGACTGTAAATGGATTATCACATTTAGTACATAATTGCATGACATTTATATATCTAATAACATGTATAATTGCACATAGGTACATGGGGAACCTTAAACAGAGAAACCCATACAAAAGTAAATTTATCTTTAATAACAGAAATGTTGCAGGGTAATTTGTTTTGTAATTTTCAGTAGTGATTATTGAGTTGCGAAGAGAGCTTTTATTAAGACGATTTTTAATTTGTAGGTGACTGGATTTTTATTTACTTAACTATGTACTTGAGGTTGAATTTGACTGTTCAGTCATGAGAACAAATAAATGTCCAGTTAAGAGAACAAACAAGTTCTTATTTTGAATAAAATAGTGGTTCAGCCCAGATCTGTTTCTTTACTCTAGGAAGGATAGAATATAGCACATGGAATATGGATTTTTTGTGTTTTGGCAGTACACAGTCAGCATTTACGTTTATTTTTGTGAAGATGTAGAAACTCATAGTTTAAAAAAAAAATTGTTGATATATATGTACGGCACTTGAGAATTGTGATACAGTTGTACATAATAAATTACATAAGATAAATGTGAAATACGGACAGTGGCATGTCAGTGTATTGTTTAAATGTCTCCATCTTCAAAAATTTTGAAGTTTACTATTATATGGATGTCTAACGAATCACAGCATGTTAAAAAAATTTCCACTGAAGAGGCAAAGAAACTGGTATATACATGTGAATGTGAAGACTCAGAAGACAGCGCTTCGGCCGGAAATGCATATATTAAGCAATAGGTGTGTGGCAGTGCTACAATGACCGGTTATCACGATTAAAGTGAGATTGAATGTGTTCTTGTAATCGGCGAACGAGAGATGGCGCACAGCATCTCCGAGTTAGCGACAAGGTGGGCAACTTCCCGTGTGACCATTTCACGAGTGGACCGTGAATATCGAGAACCCGGCAAAACATCAAATCACTGACATTGCTGCGGTCGGAATAGTGTCATGCAGTACCGGGACCAAGAACGAATGAAGAGAATCGTTAAACATGACATAATTACTACCCTTACGAAAAATTGCGGCGGATTTAAATGATTCGCCATCAACAAGTACTAGCAGCGCGCGAACAATTAAACGAAATGTCAATCAATATGGCCCAGTCGTGTACCCTTGTTGAATGCATGACATATAGATTTAAGCCCTGTCTTGGCCTCTTAACACCTAAAATGGACTGTTCATGCCTTGAAACATGTTTCCTGGTCTGACGAGTCTCGTTTGCAATTGTATCGAGCGAATGTACGAGGCGCGTCCAGAAAGTAAGTTCCGTTTAGTTATATAAAACGAACGGGTACAGATACAGAATAAATATTGATTGTAAAAAAATCTACAACTGTTAAACTAGCATGGCATGGCACAAGGTTTTGTTTGCCCTTTTCAAAGAATGTTGCCGCCTGTGTATTCAACCATGTGGTAACATGTCCTTTCAACTCGTCATCATCGTTGAAGTGCTGTCCACCAAGGACAGATTGTAGATGTAAAAAAGGATTACTGTAAAAAAAAAAAAAAAAAAAAATAAAAATAAATAAATAAATAAATTCACGACATTGCCTGACCTCACACACCGAATGTGACCAAAGAGTTCTTACGAAAATTTCAATGGGAACTGTTTGATCATCCTCCATACAGCTTGGACCTCTCTCCTAGCCACTTTCATCTCTTCTTACACCTGAAATCTGTCCTTGGTGGTGAACACTTCAACGATGATAAAGAGCTGTTACCACATGGTTGAATACGCAGGCGGCAACATTCTGTGAAGGATGCATGCAAAAACTTGTGGCACGCTATGACAAGTGCCTACAAAATTTCGGCAGTTATGTGGAAAAGTGGTTTAAGAGTTGTAGAATTTTGTGCAATACAAATTTCTTCTGTATCTGTGTACAATTTCATTTTATTACCAAACGGAACTTACTTTCTGGACGCGCCTCGTATACGTTCGGGTGTAGAGACAGCCTCATGACTCTATGGACCCTGCCTGTCAGCAGGCGACTGTTCAAGCTGGTGGAGGCTCTGCAGTAGATCAGTTAAATGCGACTGCCACTTGACGCCGGCCGCGGTGGCCGAGGGGAGGCGCCAACGGCCATACCACGTTGGGTACACCGGTTCTCGTTCGATCACCGAAGTTAAGCAACGTTGGGCCTTCTCAGTACTTAGATGGGTGACCGCCTTGAGGAAAAAAAAATTGTCTTGTCTGCGTCAGGCAGTGCAGCGGTGAGGACGGACTGTTTACGTCCCGCCGCCGAGTCTGCTGCTCGCGTGTGTTTACGTGACACAGTCGTCTTCGCTTGCATTATTTACTTAGAACAAGAATGGCCCACTCCTGGCGAAAATCAACATTGAAAATCAGTTTTTCGAATGAATATGCACGACCGAAGGCACTTGAAGTCGAACAATTTCAAAATGTTCAAATGTTTGTAAAGCTTATGGGACTTAACTACGGGGTCATCAGTCCCTAAACTTACAAACTACTTATGAACTACTTACGAACTAAGACGGCACAAATATCCATGCCCGAGGGGGGATTCGAACCCCCGACCGTAGTGGCCGTGCAGACCGTGACTGAAGCGCCTCAGTCCCCTCGGCCACCGCGGCCGGCTCGAACAATTTATTAGAGAAGAAGTGAAGATTGACTGTAACGATCTTATCGGCATCCACTTCTCTATAGTGAGCAGTGTAGTGTATGTGAAGCTTACCAGCGACGCCGTCTGTGAGAAGATTCTAAACAGATCTAGAAATGGACTCAAATTCCGTCACTCAGATGGACATATCGGTGAAGTGACTATCGAACAAGCAGGTCTTGGACTACGAACAATTAGTGTTTGAACTTCCGTTTGAAGTACCTTCAGACGTGGTCGTTTCTGCGCTGCGCCCTTATGGGAACGTTATTGACCACATGGCCGAGAAATGGGCTCAATTTACAACATATCCGGTATTCAATGGGGTGCGGCAGGTCCGCATTGCATTGACCAAACACGTGCCATCTTATGTATATATTGGAGGGTGCCGTGCCATCATAATTTATGATGGCCAACCGAAGACGTGCTCCGGTTGTGGCCAAGAAGGTCACGTTCGTTCTAGCTGTATGCAGCGCAGAATAACGCAGTTACCACCTGGTGATGAGCAGATCCCATCGGCATCGACGACACTCCCATTGACGTATGTACAGGTTCTTCAAATGAACCCAGCCAGCAGCCTGTGACGACACCACTTGATGAAACCGTGCCAAACACGGTAGAACTTCGGGGCAACGAGGACAGGATGGAGGCTACACCTGATCCGGCTCCTGAACGTCACATGAGGAAGGATAACGAAGTGTCTCCGAAGGAGGAAACAGATGCCGGCTCTATGGTCGTGCCTTCCGCCGCCTTCGTGCCAGACAGTCAGAATACCCAGACTTCGTCTGATACTGACGTACACGTGCGAAAACAACGGTCACCACAGAGAAGGAAGAAACGTCGGCTTGCACCGTCTGATATCTGCCGATCACAATCTAATGATGAATCCCAAGACCTTCTACCATCAGAAGACCCTAAAGTGGAACTTCCTGCCCCACTCCAGTCGGAAGCGGAATCGACAGGGCGTCTGTCTATAACTCCTACTACAAATGATGACCAGCAGTCAGCCATTCGTCAGTCGTACACCGACGACACATCAATGCATGTTGACTCACCAGGGGCTTCAACTGACGACCAGCGTCCAAGGAACGCAGCATAGCACGAAGATGTTGAAGATAATTCATCCAAATCTGACGTAGCAACAGATGTTGCTACTAAACTAAATGTATGCTAATCGATGAGGGTTTGGGGGAGAATGTGCTACCTGATCTTCGTGTTACAATGAGCATCCCTGTAAATATGGCACAAGGGCAGGCTTACAGAATTGGATCTATCAACATTAACACAATCCAAACGCAGATAAAGTTTCAGTTATTCCGTGACATGATGCGGGCGTCAGATCTAGATATTTCCCTTCTACAAGAAGTTCGCCTGGAGTCATTTCCAGATATTTATGGTTATGATACATATCAAACGCCATCTTCTTCCAACGGTAGTGGAACGGCCGTACTTCTGAGAGAAGGTATTGTGGTTGAAGACGTCGCTTACTTACCATCGGGCAGGGGTCTTGCTGTGACATTCCATGGTGTCCGGATCATCAACGTTTATGCTCCCTCCAGCACGGACAAACGAAGGGAACGCTCGCACTTCTACTCCGAAGAGATAGCTCCACTGTTTGCAGGTCAATGCGATCACATTATTCTTGGAGGAGACTTCAACTGTGTGCTCGCCATAAAGGACCAAATTCCTCATTTTACCACGTGCCAAAAACTTAAATTGCTTATTCAAGAACTGGATCTGATAGACACATGGGAGCATACGCATGGTGATCGACCTGGCTACACTTTTTTCACCAGCCATTCTGCGAGCCGTCTAGACCGAGTCTATGTCTCCCGCGGACTCACAACGGCAATACATCTACATCTACATACATACTCCGCAATTCACCGTAAGGTGCGTGGCGGAGGGTACACTGTACCACTACTAGGCATTTCCTTTCCTATTCCACTCCCAAATTGAACGAGGAAAAAAAGAATGCCTATATGCCTCCGTACGAGCCCTAATTTCTCTTATCTTGTCTTTGTGATCTTTACGCGAAATGTAAGTAGGCGGCAGCAAGATCGTACTACTCTCAGCTTCAAATTCCGGCCCTCTAAATTTACTTAACAGAAATTCACGAAAAGAACGTCGTCTTTCTTCCAGCGATCCCCAATTGAGTTGCCGGAGCATTTCCGTGACACTCGCGCATTGGTCGAACCTACCGGTAACAAATCTAGCTGCTCGCCTCTGAACCGCCTCTATGTCTTCCTTCAAACCGATCTGCTGCGGGTCCCAAATACTTGAGCAATACTCAAGACGTGGTCGTACAAGCGTTTTATACGCGGTCTCCTTTACAGGTGAAGTACATCTTCCCAAAATTCTCCCAATAAACCGAAGTCTGCTGTCCGCCTTACTCACAACTGTCCTTACATGCTCGTTCCATTTCATATCGCTCTGCAATGTTACGCCTAGATATTTGAACGACGCGACCGCATCAAGAAGCTCACTACTGATGCTGTATTCGAACATTATAGGATTGTTTTTTCTACTCATGCGCATCACCTTACATTTTTCTACATTGAGAGCTAGCTGCCATTCTTCGCACCAACTAGAAATTTTGTCTAAGTCAACCTGTATGCTATTACAGTCAGTTACAGACGACACCCTCCCATACACCACAGCATCATCAGCAAACAGCCGCAAATTACAACTTACTCTGTCCATCAGATCATTTATATAGATAGAAAATAATAGCGGTCCTATCACACTCCCCAGGGCACGCCTGACGATACACTCGTCTCTGATGAACACTCGCCGTCGAGAACAACGTACTGCGTTCTATTACTTAGGAAGTCTTCCAGCCAGTCACAAATCTGTGAACCTATTCCATAAGCTCGTATCTTCGTTAGCAGTCTGCAGTGTGGCACCGTGTCGAACGCCTTTTTGAAGTCGAGAAAAACACAATCCGCCTGTTGCCCTTCGTCCATGACTCGCAAGATGTCATGTGAGAAAAGGGCAAGCTGAGTTTCACATGAACGATGTTTCCTAAACCCGTGCTGATTCATGGAAAGAAGCTTTTCCGTTTCAAGGAAATTTACTATGTTCGAACTGAAAATATGCTCCAAAATTCTACATGAAACTGATGTCAACGATATTGGCCTGTAATTGTATGGGTCAGTTCTCTTTCCTTTCTTATACACGGGAGTCACCTGCGCTTTTTTCCAATCACTAGGAACTTTGCGCTGAATTAAAGACTCGCTATAAATGCAAGCTAAGTAGGGGGCCAATGCCGCAGAATAGTCTTTGTAAAACCGAACTGGTATTCCATCCGGACCAGCAGACTTTTTCGTATTTAGCTCTCTCAGCTGCTTCTCTACACCGGAAATACCTATTGTTATGTCCCCCATTTCGGAATTAGTACGTTGATCAAATGATGGTATATTTGTGCGGTCCTCCTGCGTGAAAGATTTCTTAAAGGTTAAATTTAGAACTTCAGCTTTCCGTTTGCTTTCTTCTATTACTGCCCCGGAATGATCAACTAGTGACTGGACAGTGGGCTTTGATCCGCTTATCGATTTTACGTAGGACCAGAATTTTTTCGGGTTCTCGGAAAGATCTTTTGCTAAGGTATGGCTGTGATAATTATTGTATGCTTGATGCCGAGCTGTGGCCTACCGCCTTCTCGGACCACATCGCCTACATTTTTACTGTTTCTCTTCGACGGCAGGGGGTGTGGCGAAGTCGAGGTACTTGGAAGTTAAACGTTGCACATCTTAAGGATCCAGAGTGCAGACAGCATGTAGAATCGACGTGGAACAACTGCCAGAGACGTCTTACGGCATATCCTTCAACAATTCGATGGTGGCTCGAATGTGCTAAGCCAGCTTTGCGTCGCACGTTGGTACAGTATGGACGTAACAAAATGAGTTGAAATCGACGTACCATGGAATTCTACTTTACGGCACTCCGTGAGCTTGCTAGCCAGGCACCATCTCCTGAACGACAGATTGAAATTCAGCGGATTAAGGCGAAGATTACTTTACTTATGCGCCGCCGTCTTGAGGGAACAGTGATACGTGCGAGATGTCAAGATCGAGTCGCTGGAGAACCTCCTTCCATGCATCCCATTATTCGAGAGAAGCAACGGTGTAGAAGAGCGCCACCTCACGTGTACTGATCAATGGACGTGTGGCAGGCACTGTTACCATTTCGCGATCTGTACGACAAGGCTGTCCGCTATCGATGATTCTTTTTGCCATTGCGCTTGAGCCATTGATACATGGACTGCGATGTCGACTGTCTGGGATGAAGATGAGGGACCGGTCCTTTATCTGTCGCGCATATGCCGATGACCTTATGTTCTTGGCTCAATCAGGGGACGAAGTGCGGATAGCAATAGAATGGATTACCAAGTATGGAACTAATGCGGGCAGCCGTATGAATCTGACCAAGTCTGCCGCTATGAACATTGGCAGGGGTCTTCCTGAAGGAAGCGTGGCCCCGCTGCAATCAGTGGACAAACTCAAGTGTTTAGGGATAACCTTCACGCACAACATTCGACAAACCTCGGCAGTCAACTACAAACGCCTTCTTCAGGTACTACGAGCTAACGTCCGAAGCAATCTACTACGGTCGTTAGACTTAATACAACGAGTTGCGTTCGTGAACACCCATCTAGCGTCTAGGATACCGCACCTGGCCCAGATTCTACCGATGCCGAAGACGATGGCGACAAGACTGCTGGCTGTGTTTGGATACTTCGTGAGCCCCGGCATTATCTTCAAAGTCCGTTATGAAACATTAACTCTCCCCCCTCGAGACGGAGGTCTTGGGCTTGTCAATGAACATATCAGAGCGTCTGCCCTTTATGTAAGTACAATGGAAACATCGCCAGACCGGAATATCTGGGATTCTGATCGACGAACTTGCACCTATATCTCTAATGCAACCCATAGCAGTAGCGCATATCTCTACCTATCTCTCACACATTAATACATTTTTTATAGAATATAGTTACGTCCATGAAGACTTGCCCCATACACGGACTCCAACGACACGTGATGTGTACCGCATAATGATGAAGGGCCACACCCGGAATTTCGTGGAGAGACGACATCCAACAATCAGATGGCCCGTGGTCTGGCGTTCTGTGCATCATGCCCTCCTCGATACAGATGCTCGTGCTACCTGGTATCTGGTTGTCAATGGAAAATACATAACGCGACATCGGCTGCATGCAATTAAAATGACGGACTCTCCACACTGCCCTCAGTGTCACGTGTTAGACACTGATGAACATCGGCTGATGTGTGGACCTGCTGCAGAGGTGTGGCTGTTCATAAAGAAAATACTTGCCTTTCTTTGTCGTACTGCTCCACACACTATTGAACCGCAGTCACTTCTATTTCCGGACGAGAGCTTTTTTCCACGCACAAAAACTAATGCAGTGAACTGGATCAAAGGCCTATCTATATATTATTTGATTCACGATCGAGAAAAGAGTGTGCTTGATTTTTGGACGTTCCTCCAAGATCGCTTCACGTCTCTACTACACAATTCAAGACACCGACAATACTATGCCAATTTTCTGGGTAGTGTTTTCCTGGATCCTCCCCACAGCTTGGGTGTGCCGGGTATGAGACGATAATTTTAGTATGAATGATCCTTCGGAAGAATGAACCAATGTAACGGATTAAAACAATTTATTCGAGAAGACGTGCCCGGAACTCGCATGAGGAACAGAAATTCAGCTAACATCTATCCGCATATGGTCGGTGTGCAGTCACCATTTATGTTTGTTCCGCCGGGAGGGCGGTCTTATTTATGTTCACTATCAGACGCTATTATTGCTGCACTTCATGTAGAGATATTTTACTTCCAGTTAAAATCCTCACAAAAGAAGGAGATTTTTTTTCTTTTCCTTTCTTTTATTTTCTTTTTCATTGAAACAAAAAATAAAAATAAAAAAAATAAATAAAAAAAAGGTACTGAGCCACGCCAGTAGCAGACCAAAGAGGGTAGATAAAGAAGTAAAGAGAAGAGAACCAAATATCGCTGTATCGGGAGTTATTCAGTTCAGTTCTTGAAATAACCATTTTGTCTTGTTCCTGGCATGGCTCAGAACTTAAAAAAATGTTCTAATGTTTGAAAAAAAAAAAAAAAAAGGGGACTAAGGCGCTCCAGTCACCCTCTGCACGGCCGCTTCGGTCGGGGGTTCGAATCCCCCCTCGGGCATGGATATTTGTGCCGTCCTAGTTCGTAAGTAGTTTGTAAGTTTAGGGACTGATGATGACCCCCTAGTTAAGTCCCATAGACTATACAAACATTTAAACTTTTTTTTTTTTTTTTTTTTTTTTTCCATTTGACACGGAACGCATCCTGGTTCCTCACTTGCATCGATCCGTGTCCATTCTGCATTCCGAAGGACTTAGGCATTGCGACACTCCTCATGTGCATAATTCCTACAGTGTGGCTCTAAGAATACTCTTATTAGTTCAGGCACGTGCTGTCCGGAATAGATCTCCACCCTCTTCTAATGATACGGATTTATGAAGATCCCTGCAGTATGCATTAACTCCAGCAGTACTACAGATTTTAGTTGAGTCCACGTCACGTCATTTTGCAGCACTTCTGCTTGCACTTAAGGAGCCTTACAAGTTATTAGGCAGATGTAACAGTTTCTTTGACTCTTCAGTGTATATCGGCTTTAAATCATAGTAATGATTACTCTTCGCCTTGATACATTCTTGAAATAAATCGTAAAAGTTTAATGCTTACATATGACGATTTCGAAAACCTCCCAAAAACAGCTTTTTTTTTCCATCTAAAATCCAATCTGGAACATACAGATAGTGTCATCAGCTGAGCATTAATTATAGCTCCACTGACATCCTTTACAACAGGAGTTAATCGATTCGCAGTTTCCCTGGACGCTATCTCCTGTTTATCTTTCAAAGTTCGCTTATCTGCTGATTTTCATTTCTATAAAAATTGATGATCGTATGTATCTTCCCTATACAGACGACTGGAGAAATTTTTATGAAATTTACCCAGCTGGTGATCCTGAGAAGTTTGATAAAGATCGGATGAAGATCCTTGTTAACGTATACATAAAAGTTTTCGTCTGACTCTTGGAACGACAGTAGCCCCACTAGCACGGAAAGAGCCAACAGTTCGTTTCATGCCTTGCATCTGTAACGGATGTGCTGCCGCTTCAGCGCTAGCTTCGCATCCGCGACGGATGGTGTAAGCACTACTCGTTAGATTGACTCTTTCTCCCTTAGGAGCGCTACTGTGCTTCTAAGTGCCAGACATAAACTTTTACATAAACGATTATAATGTTAGTATGTACATATATATTAAACAAGCTGAGAATTGTATTAGAATTATATGGACTGTGTTTAAACGTATTATAGAAAACAATAAAATACATACACAAATCGGTTATTATAGATATAGAATACAATTTGCACTTGTATGAAGTCGGGACGGGTCGCTAGTATATCTCTAATTATATGTTGCACATAGTAATGCCACCACACACTACTATTCCACTATCGATGCAGACTGCACTTTATCAAATAAATGTTCCAATGTTTGTAAAGCTTATGGGACTTAAATGCGCGGTCACCACTCCCTAAACTTACAAACTACTTATGAACTAACTTATACTAAAGACAACACAAACATCCATGCCCCAGGGAGGATTCGAACCTCCGACGGGGGAGGCAGCGCAATCAGCAACGTGGCGCTCCAGGACGCTCGCCTACTCTCGCGCGGCTGCACTTTATCATTTCATCGAGAAATACGGAAGCTGCTTTGACACATTTGTAAGCAAAAATAGGTGTAACTGGTGTGTTGTTTCCAGATCTGATATAATTTGTCACTAAAAATAACATTACGACATTTAAATTTTAACTGACTTACAAAAGTAGCTGAAAGAGCGGGAAAGAAGAATTTTTTACATTTCGTTCTGAACGTCTTCCGACCATAACCACGAAGTAAACAATTTTAGGTTCATGCTCTGAACATAAGAATGTTTTCGTCTTTGTAGAAAACAACGAGAAGTCTGATGATATAACTCAGTTCAAATTCAACGTTGAACTATTAGTTTAATTCAACATCTCCAAAGAAATGGTTTCTTTCGATACTGGAAAGTATTTATAATTAATTGGTAAGATATTTCTGACGCCACTGTCAAGTTTACTAGCAGAATAATTTTCTTTGGGCTTACCAAGTTTGATTAATGTCATCTTGTACAGTCGTGCTCAAAAGTATCCGAACGTCCTGAATTGCATTTCGACGGATTCGCATGCAATCCAACTAACGTACTTGTCTTGCGGGTACTCTACTCGCTCCTCGGTACAGTCGTTTGACTATTGAAAATGGTTCCTACATGTAACCACTAGAAAACAGTGCTCGGTATCGCAATAACTGTAGATGTAAAGTAATTCCACGATACAGCAAATATCAAGGAACACCTTCACAAATAAGACTGTCCTTAAGACTTGTAACCTCACATTTATTGCAAGAAATGACATACCTGAAATGTTACCACTCTCATCATTACGTCAGATAAGTAATGCATGTAGTAAATTCGTCGTATTCATAATTGGTAGTTCAAAGTAACATACCGTATTGAACACAAAATGATATTACAAAATTTATGTCTCTCACAAGCAGCTACTTGAGAATATTTATGAACTTCAAATGACACGACGAGCCGTCTTGTTCTGCAGATGGATTCAAACCCAGGTTATGCAGACTAAGCATACAGAAAGTTGTTTATCTCGATTTCAGACAGTATCAGTTAGCAAAATAATATAAACTTTAAATTAAACAACGTTCACATTTTTAATGGACGGGAATTCCTACCCGGCATCTATTGTCATTGTTAACGAACTACGAGAGATGTTAAATATTGCTTCTTCACAAGTAACTTAACTTGAAATGTCATGAGGTAAAGCTTTATGTTGGACAGGGATTTGAACTCAGAACGTAATCGGATTGTTATCGGAGCACAATCAACTGTGGCATATCGGATTTTGTCGGCAGTAGCTATATTTTTTAACTGAAATGACGAGGCGAAATATTAATTTTTTCTTTCCCAGGACTCCAACACGGTACCTATCGCTGTTATATTCTAGAGAAACGAACGTCAATATGGGTTTGTTACATCAGCAGCGACATGTGAGCAAGTTTGAACTAGAAATAATATGACAAAGAGTTCAGTGCTGATTGGGAATCAAGTCTCACAGATATCGTTGTTGACTACACACAAACAGACATCAGCTACCGGATTTTCCTCCTCCAGCAGCTCTGGATAACATGCTTCAACCTATTTTATATGATCCTGTGATGTTATTATGTCACTTTATCAAAAGGCATGTTACTGTAACATTGTGCAGATCATTAAAATTTGTAGTGAATGCCAAAACTCCACAATTGCGTGGGTACAAAATTTAGGAAAATAATCTTATTTTCTTTTTTGTAATGAATTACTGTATGTATTTTGTAACTTAAACGTTCCTCTCTATATTAATTTCACATCACCTACAACCTTGGGTCTGAAAGGGACAGCGAACGTTTGTTGTGTCATAAAAATCGGTACTAAATCAAAAATAAGAGCACATTTGTCTCTCTTAAGCTTCCTAAGTCCCTCGGAAGGTATGGAACGTTACATTACATTTCAGTTCATTTACGATTTTCTTTTTACCTGCTCTTAAGTAAAATACCAGTTAAATTAGTGAGTGTGAAACGTAGAAAATTTGTATTGAATACATTACCTATATTAGCTGAAAATAATAAAAAATAAGAGAAAAAGAAAAAGGAGAACATCACCGACTTGTTAACAATAAGGACCATAAGCTTTCAACACATTCACTTTTCAAGCAATAGTAATTACAGTCATGTATAAAGAAGGCGAATGAAATGTAAAAGTGTGCGTATCATTAGTCAATTGTTAAAAGTCAAAGAAAGAGCCTACCACAGTAAAAATGGACTATAACAGAAATTTAAATTTTTCGTATGTTTATATTATCTTACTATCAGCGGAGTAAGGTGCAAATATACATATATTCGTATTTCCAGAGGAATAAATTATGGGTTATATCACTGAATCAATGTATTTCGACTGTTTTTACATTTATTTCATGTCTCTCGATATTTTACTATTACTTTCAACCCAACAATTTAATAAAACACTCGTTTATTACGTAAAAAAGTAATTGCAAACGAACATGACGCAAGGAGCGCTAGTGTCGTTGGAACTCTTGAGTCGGTAACAATTTTCACAGCATTGAGTGTCGCCATTGTATGTGTTTCTTTTCTAATATCCAGAGTGTAAATGTTACTGCGTGGGTTGTCGGTAATTAGTGTTCTGTTTATAAATTTCACCCGAGGTGGTAAAAAGAAGGGAGGGAATAACGAGAGCGGACATACATGCAAAGATATGAAACAGATCTGCAGAAAACTGGATTTGAATTTCACTGTTACGTGTTCCCCTCGACGCATTAACGTTTCCATTGTGAGACACTTGAGTTCTTCTTCCACACGCCACTTTGCAAATACCATCAAGAACAGTGAGCTCAGCATGCAAAAATAACCAGCACTGAATTTCAAAGTGTCGCATCGTGGTGTTAACAAGGTATGGAAGTACCCCGTATGCTGCTTATTACCAACAAAGGTAATATTGTACCTGTGGTGTCGCACAAGTCCAAAGTGCGCGCCACCTACTTTCGCCGCGCGCCGCCATGCACGCACGGCGCGGCGTTCTTACGACGACAGCCACGAGCGCCCTCTGCGGCAACTCCGCTCGTGGCCACCAGTGAACGACATCGTTCTCTTGGGACTGAGATAGCAACTAGTTAGGACCTTCGTAATCAGATAGGCACCAGTGAAGACTTTGCTATCGTACAGGCAGGCCTCTAACAACTGTGTTTCAACATTCTGCAGTACTATGTAAAAGTTAAGTATTGTATAAATTCTGTGCAATATATATCTCGTTCTAATTTACTCTAGTGTTTTTAGTTTCTGGCTGCTCCCCTCCGTACCTGCACCAGCGTGCTATCTTTATTCCTGTGTCGGTCTCATTCCACTCGGCCACCGACACCTACGACGGAACGAGACACAAAAGCGGCGACGAGGCTGGGACACAAAAGTGGCGACGAGGAGTGATAGACGATCCGTGGACCAGCCCGCTTGCAGCAGCCAGACAGCAGTAGTAGTCGGAGCACACAGAAATTGCTCCCGCCCACCCACCCTTATTATAAGATTTTTGGGGGAACGTTTTCAGTTACGTGTTTTGTGGACTTTTTTGTTGCAGAGCGTCCTCTTTCATACTGCATTTGTGTTTTGTTATAAGTTACTTGTATGCGCGGCTCCTAATCGGTCAGCATGGCCACTACCCCGAACCCAAACTTAATGGAAATTATTCAGTTACAGACGGCGCAAATAACACAACTTCTCCAGGCAGTGGCGCAGTTGACGACAACTCAACAACAGCCGTCGCATCAGCAGCCCACACCTGCCGCCGCAACGCTTCCTACGTTTCGCCAGTACAACGAACGTGAGGAAGAATGGAGCGACTATTTCGCACAGTTTCAAGAACTCGTCGCGGCTCATCAACTTACAGGTCAGACTGTTAAGCATCTTTTATTGTCCGTGGTGGGCCCCAAAACCTTCGTATTACTGCAGAAACTATTCGCCAACGCATCTCCTCGTGATGTAGACTTTGAACAAATTGTAGATGCACTGAATGCTATTTATGAGAGAAAAGTTCTCGTAGCTGCGGCACGGTACCGATTTTTCAGACTTAAAAAATTACCGCAGCAGTCATACCAAGAGTGGATTACGGAATTGAAGGGCTTAACCCGCAAATGTAAATTCACTTGCTCTTGTGGACTTTCGTATAGTGACGTGATGTTGAGGGATGCGATTACACAGAATATTCAGGACCCCAGAATTATAGCAGCAATTCTGAAACAGTCAGACCCTTCATTAGACAGTGTACTGCAGCTTATAGAAGCGCATGATACTTTTGACTTAGCAGATGTAGAAATGCAAAGCCACAGTGTTAATTCAGTGCGCCGAAACGGACGCTTTCCTAGTCGTAGTTCCCAGTCTAGCCCTAGTGATTCTTATTTTTCTACAGGCCGTGCTGAACAGACAGTGAACAGTAGCCAGTGTAAAAGTGCGACACAAAGATCGCCCCGTCGTGTTAGAAACAGAGATTTGAATAAAGGCGCCAACGCTCATTTCAGAAAAATGTACGTAAATCTTGCCCCCAGTGTGTGTCTCGCCACAAGCGTGCTCATTGCCATAGTCGCAACGCAACCTGTTATCAATGTGGCAAATCAGGTCATGTACAGTCTGTGTGTATGCAAATTAAAAACTCAAAGAACGGTACCGTTAGAAACAGTGCTTCGCAGAGTGCGAGAACAGTTCATTCTGTAAATGTTATACGGACTGTGGAATTGAACAGTGCTTTCCTTGGATCTCAATTGCAAGAAAGTAGTTCTGCGCATATGGCAAAACTATATAGTGCACCACTTAGCAAGCGCCGACGAGCGCGTAAAACAGTGCAACGGAAAAGGGTTCGGGACAAGCAAAATGACTATGAACAGTGCATTCCTGTAGTGAAAATAGTGCCTTCTGCAACTGCTCCTTGTAATAGTGCCCAGTACTGTGTAGCTAGTGACAGTAGACATCGAGTAGCTACTCACAAGTGTAGTGCAGTAGTTAGTAAATCTGGAGTAGCTTCGCATGCTTGCGCGGACGCCGATCCGGCGGTAGTGCCATCTAGTGACAGTGTTGTTAATCCGCTGCGTGCCGAGTCTGCGCCGCTTACTTCACTACGCGGCCCGCGCAAGCGCAGTAAACAAACCGTAGCAGACGTTGCCCACATTCGCGCACCTGTCGAGCGCCGCAAGCAAAAACTGTTTGTGACTCTCTTCATAGAAAATAAGACGGTGCAATTTCAGCTTGATACTGGTTCCACTGTCACATTAATAAATAAAGATACTTATGAACTTCTGGGTTCGCCAAAATTGTCGCCGTCACAGCAAGTGTTAACAGCTTATACAGGTCAAAATATTCCCGTGCTAGGAACGTGTAGCCTGCCTGCCTCTTTTCAAGGTGTAACAAAAACAGTTGCTTTTGTAGTTCTTCAGGCCAAATCTACGCAGAACATTTTTGGACTAGATGCTTTTGACTTGTTTGGTTTATCAATTCAAAGAGATGTGCTTCAAATTTCGTCAATAGTGCCTCAGGATAAAATCAATGCATTGTGTGACAAATATAGTGACTTGTTTTCGCCGGAACTAGGTTGTGCAAAAGACTTCGTGGCACATGTAACTTTAAAAGAATCTGCAGTTCCAAAATTTCGTAAAGCTAGACCAGTGCCTATCACCTTGCGTGATACAGTTGCCGAAGAACTTAAACGTTGGCAAGATAGTGGGGTGATTTCTCCTGTTTCTGCGAGTCAGTGGGCCTCGCCTATAGTAATTATACCCAAGCTGTCAGGAAAACTTCGTCTCTGTGCGGACTTCAAATCAACAGTGAACAGTCAAACAATTGTTGACACTTACCCCCTGCCCAGACCTGAGGAACTGATGGACAAATTAGGACAGTCTCGCTTCTTTTCTAAGATTGATTTAGCAGAGGCATACTTACAGAATCCACTTGATGACGAGTCAAAAAAGTTTTTCGTCATTAATACTCACACGGGCCTTTTTCAATTTCAACGCCTACCCTTTGGCAGTTCTTCCGCCCCCGCTATTTTTCAGTGCTTTTTGGAACAGCTGACAGTTTCTGTACCGTGTTGCTCGAACTACTTAGATGATATTGTGGTATCCGGACGTACAGTTGAAGAACATTTAGCAAACCTGGAGTGCCTTTTCAAAGTTTTGACTGCAGCATGTCTACGTTGCAATAAAGCAAAGTGTTCGTTTTTTCAAACTGAAATAGAGTACCTAGGCCATGTGATTAATGCCCAAGGAATCCATCCCTTACAGTCTCATCTTCGAGCGATCAAAGAATTGCCTCCTCCTAAGAATGTGCATGAATTGCAAGCAGTAATGGGAAAGCTTAACTATTATTTCAGGTTTATTCCCAATGCCTCTCAGATTGCAGCTCCACTGCATCAGTTACGTAGGAAGAATGTTCCTTTTGTATGGTCTAAAGGTTGTCAGGTTGCCTTTGACAAACTAAAGTCTGCACTACTCAGTGATGCATGTTTGATTCCCTTTGACTCACAGAAGCCAGTAGTGTTAGCAGTGGATGCCTCGTCGTACGGTCTGGGTGCAGTTTTGTCGCATCGTATTGGTTCTCACGATCGTCCTATTGCCTTTGCATCCAAGCTACTGACGCCAACGCAACAGAATTACAGTCAGATAGAAAAGGAGGCCTTAGCAATCATTTACGGCGTCACAAAGTTTCATCATTATCTTTATGGCAGAAAATTTTATTTGTTGACAGACCACAAGCCTCTCACGTCGTTGTTCTCACCCACAAAGCCAATTCCGCCACGAACGGCACAAAAACTTCAGAGATGGTCCTTGATATTGTCAAATTATCGGTATGAGATTTTGTACCGACCTACCACTAAACATGCCAACGCGGACACACTTTCCCGACTTCCGGTTGGCCAGGATGTATCATTTGATTCTTCAGAAATGGCATGTTGTCAGATAGACTCCAGAGATGCTTCCGCTGTCGCAGACTTTCCTTTGAACTCTCGTCGGGTTGCACAGGAGACAGCTGTGGATGCAGACCTAAGTGTGGTAGCACGTTTTGTTCGTTCAGAGTGGCCTGCCACAGCCAAAGACATTGATCGGCCTCTGGTACGATGTTATTTTGCACAACGTCATGTATTATCTTTAAGTCAGGGTGTTCTGTTGTTGCATACCGACAACGACCAAGCAAGAGTGATTGTTCCTCGTTCCCTGCAACGAGAAGTGTTACGCCTCCTGCATCAAGGACATTGGGGCATTGTTAGGACAAAGCAACTGGCCAGACGTCATTGTACCTGGGTTGGTATGGACGCTCAGAGAGAGAGCATGACATCACAGTGTACAGTTTGTGCGGAGCATCAGGCGGCTCCTCCACAGCGTTTCTCAGACTGGCCACGCCCCAAGGGACCATGGCAACGTTTACATATTGACTTTGCCGGACCTTTCTGGAATACGCGCTGGTTAATCGTTGTAGACGCTTTCAGCAAGTTTCCTTTTGTGATTGCCATGAACTCAACGACGGCGTCTAGTACAATCAGTGCCTTAACATCAGTGTTTTGTATCGAAGGTTTGCCTGAAACTATCGTCAGTGACAATGGACCTCAGTTTGTTAGTGCGGAATTTCAACAGTTTTGTCGTGTGAATGGCATTCAGCATATCACCACCGCACCTTTTCACCCTCAGTCCAATGGTGAAGCAGAACGCTTCGTTCGAACATTCAAGTCTCACATGGAAAAGATGAAAGGTCAGCACTCCAGGCAGCAAGCTACGTATCGGTGCATGCCACGTGACGGCCTGTCTCCTGCCGAGCTGCTACACGGCCGCCGTCACCGCACTCTCCTTCACCTGCTGCAGCCTCCCACGCACCGGGTCGGTTCGTATGGCGCTACGCGTTTTTAGGTTTCTACGCCGGTGCTGTACAGGGTGTTTGCTGGTATGAAGAAGACATGGTTGCCAGGCACCATTCAGTGCGTGCTCGGTCGCAATATGTATGTTGTACGTTCTTCCACAGGGTCGGAGCTGCGGCGCCACGCAAACCAATTGCGCTTGCACAGGCCGCGCGATCCTGTCTCCGGTTTCTTGATTCCAGACCCAGTTCACCGCCAGGGAGCACAGCCACATCGTTCGTCCCCGGACTACGAGATCCCTATGGACGTCGACGTACCTCCGACGCAGTCGTCGCCGCCGCTGTCTCCGCCGCAGATTACAGCGTCACCGAGAGGGACTCCGGGACCGTGCGGCCCCCCCCCCCCCCCCCCCAACTTGGGCCACGCACCTCAGAAGATGACCTGCTCCCTCTGGGCGGGGGTGTGCGCCCTTCCTCAGGTTTCGCCGGGTTTCCTGGAGGATCGCAAGGCGGATGCCGGGGCGCGGACGGCGTCTCGATCCCAGCCTCAGCTACGACCCCCGTCCCACCAGTAACGCCCCCGCACAGGCCCTCCTCCCAGTGCCGTCGCCGTGGCCCTCAGCCCTACGCCACGACGGCGCGGCGGTCTGGGGGGGAGGGGTGTGGTGTCGCACAAGTCCAAAGTGCGCGCCACTTACTTTCGCCGCGTGCCGCCATGCATGCACGGCGCGGCGTTCTTACGACGACAGCCACGAGCGCCCTCTGCGGCAGCTCTGCTCGTGGCCACCAGTGAACGACATCGTTCTCTTGGGACTGAGATAGCAACCAGTTAGGACCTTCGTAATCAGATAGGCACCAGTGAAGAATTTGCTATCGTACAGGCACTAGGCAGGCCTCTAACAACTATGTATCAACATTCTGCAGTACTATGTAAAAGTTAAGTATTGTATAAATTCTGTGCAATATATATCTCGTTCTAATTTACTCTAGTGTTTCTAGTTTCTGGCTGCTCCCCTCCGTACCTGCACCAGCGTGCTATCTTTATTCCTGTGTCGGTCTCATTCCACTCGGCCACCGACACCTACGACGGAACGAGACACAAAAGCGGCAACGAGGCTGGGACACAAAAGTACCTTTCATGGGCAATGTTCGTTACATCATGTTCTCTTCCGTTGGCTGTAGTGCAAACGTTTTTAACACGATAAAAACGATTGGACGGAATTTTAGCGAACGGTCGTTTGCTTGTGATCGCTTCGATTCACTCCACTGTGTGCCGGGTATTAAGTGCTTAAAATTGTCTTTGGCGCCTACCCGATATTTACGTTACGTGGCGCAGTTCTCGTTGACCAAATCGCGCGCTAGGCAGGTACGGCTGTACAAACGCTGTTATTAGCGGTTATTCGTCCTTCAGAAACAATTCAACATTTTTAATAAATATTTAAGCTGTCTCTCTGTAGCAATGTATTTTTTCGTGTATTACCTGATTAAAAACCATGTGGATATATTATAACATTTTAATTTGGAAAATACTCTAAAGATTTTTTCAGTGACGGCAGGGGCGTTTTTCCTTCAATATTTTTTTAGTTAAGTGTTTCTTGATAAGTGGCCAGAGAGTTTTATAACATTCATAGAGGGCATTGTCTACTAATGGGCTTCTTTATTTTGCTCTGATGTTTATACCTTCTTTTTCATTTGCAGTTATTGCTTCTGATAAATAATACGTTCATGTCATAGATATATGTATAAACCTGTAACATTTGTGCATTTTTATCGGAATGGTGTTCGTGTTCCTCACATGTCACCTACATAATGTATACCTTTCTATTTCCTGTCGGGATATTACCGACTATGTATCGCGGTTTACAACTTTTTCGTTCACTTGAAATGTAAGTAAATGTTCTGCATCTCATCTAGTAGGTGGCCGTAATATTTACATGTCATTCTTTTCCGGCCTTGTTTGCCTCTATGAACTTAAAAATAGTAAATTTGAATTCTGTTCACATTGCCCGATTTCCCCAGCATAAATTCCCTCACAGCTTTGTGGCTAGTAATATTAATGTTGTTTCTCCCATCTCTCAGTGCATAGACTTCATTTTCATATAATCTGGACATTAGGTTTCACGAAGTTTTTTCCTACCAGTCAGTTGAGTCATGAGATAATCGTTTCTCTTTTAACCGAAATTGAAAGTTAATACTAATTTTTTTCGCCTACCAGCTGCATCACGGAAGGAATGCTTCTTGGTGACCCAAAAGTGGCAATAAGCACATAACGCTTTCTTTACCCATGCTACTTCGAGTGAGTTATGATTTATTTTCCGAAATGCTCTACTGATTATTTAATTATTACCTCTGTAGAGAAACTGAAAATGTTAGTAGTATTATAAATATGTTCTATAGGGGTGCGAATCTCAATACCATGTTTTTGACTGTATGGTAGAGAACGACAACTTTCATTTGCGAAGACGTCTCTCTCTATCTCAGTAGTATGGTATATAGGTATCACGGAAAGATTGAGCACTACATGAATCTATTGAAACAGCACAACAGCCAATGTCCTAAACTACAATTTTAACATAGACCCATTTCAATTTGTAGAAAAATATACTTATACAGGCATTTCTTTAAAAATGCCCTGTTACGCATGGTGTACCAACAAAGGGATGATCCCTGCCGCTGAGAGCCAGGAAAGTACAAACAAAGCACTACAGTTTTTGCTGGTATGAAAAATAGAAATAATTCAATCACTAAAAAATTATTTTTACCCCTCATATCTACTGTTTGCACTTTGTAATGCATGCATGTCGTAAAGTGCATAAGAGCTGTGTGTGTGCGGGCGTGTGGGCAAATTGCTTCTTTTCTTCTATGATGCTAATGTTCAAATGTTTCTGAAGTCCCTCGACTTACAAACCACTTATACTAACTTACATTAACAACGATACACACACCAATGTCCGAAGGGGGAACTCGAACCTTCGAATGCAACCATCACCCAGTAAATATCAGGCCACCTTAGACCACGCTGCTTCTATGATGACGCGTGGAATGGCCGCATGGTCTAAAGAGTTATGGTTTGGACTGGGCGGCCGTTTCAGTTGGAGGTTCGAGTCCTGGCTCGGACATGGGTGTGTTATCCTTATTGTCAGTTAGTTTAAGCAGTTGGTAGGTATAGGGACTGATGACCATAACAGTTTGGTCCAGTAGGTTTACAAACAATTGACCCGTTTTTCATGGTGTAGGGAAATGAGAAACAAGAAATCTTGGAAACCCCCGGCATTGCAATGTGTTTTTTGTATATGGACTGGAGCGGGGAGATTGTAATTCGTATCACTATTGGATGCTAAAGAAATTGTAGACTTAAACGTAATATTCTTTTACATTTATATACAAAGCAGAGAATAATGTGGAAAAATGTGAAAGGTATTGATAAGATGGGGGGGAAAATACTGAACAACATGCAAAATAATTTAAACAACATAAAAAGAAAGTCTGGGCACGGCATATCCTTATTTGCACAGAGAACAACAGGAATTTATGGCATATGCTGCAGACTTACTCTAGATTTACAGAGTAAGAGGTATGACACCACACATACATCTATGAGAAAACATTGTGCTGAGGGTGTAACTTGTAGTAGAAACTTCAGAACGTATATAATATAAGTACTAAATATAGTATGTGGAACATTTTATATATATGTTTGTAATGTGTTGAGATGGGACCTATAGGCGCTATATGAGGTGTCAACACAAATTGATATATTTCTCAATACGTCGGCAACATTACGTCTGCAATAGGCCATATATATATATATATATATATATATATATATATATATATATATATATATATATATAAAGAAAAAACTGGAAACCATTTCAAAGGTACATAAAACTACTATGGCTATGTCAAAGGAAGAAGACTTGGCCAAAATTAAAACACATATTCCAGTGGAGGAAAAGTCTGAAAAATTGCATCAGTTTCATGTAGACGATTATCATTTTACGAAACTGGATATAAAGCCCCAGTAAGTAACGATGTTGTTGTTGTTATGGTCTTCAGTACGGAGACTGGTTTGATGATGCTCTCCACCACACTCTATCCTGAGCAAGAATTTTTATCTCTTCATAAGAACAGTAACCCACATCCATCTGAATCTGCTTGCTATATTCGTCGCATGCTCTCCCTCTACAATTTTTCAGCCACTCTCTTCCCTCCAATGCTTCTTTTACTCAAGACATGCCAGAAATTCCATTTGTTCCCATTTCTGTTCAGTACCTCTTCAATAGTTACGCGATATGCCCACCTTCCTTCTGAAGCACTATATTTCAAAAGCCTCTATCCCTTTCCTGTCTATATATCGTTCACTTTTCACTACCGTACAACGCAACACTTCACACACATGCCTTCAGAAAAGATTTCCTTCCACTTAAATTAATATTTGATGTTAGCAGACATCTATTTTTCAAAAACGCCTTTTTTTTTTAGCTTGCCATTCTGCATTATATATCATCTGTACTGCGACCATCATATGTTATTTTACTGCACAAGCAACAAAACTCATCGAACACCTTTATTTAGTTACTAGTTACGTAATCTAATTCCTTCACCGTCGCCTCATTTTCTAACAATACTTTCCATTACCCTTGTTTTGCTCTTGGCAATATTCATATTAAACCTTCAAATGCTAGTATGACTTTATTTAACCTGTATTCTAAGGTAAGGTTTAAAATTAGTATTGACTCCCATGTTCCTATATTCTCCCTGAATCCGAACATCTTCCCTGCTGTCAGGATCAATCAGCCTTTCCATGTTTCTGTAAATAATAGGTGTCAAAATTTTGCAACCATGAATTATTAAATTGATGTTTTTATAATTTTCACACCTGTTTGTACGTGATATCTATTAAATAAAATACAAATGCACGATAATCTAACAAGAAATCATAATTTTAGTTCATAAAAGAGTTGGATTTGGGAGTGAGCATTGCGTGTGACGCCATTTTTCGGTAGTATAATGCATGGGATGTCAGCCCTCTGTCCCTGCCCTCCAGATCACCAAACTGGTCGCCAATCTGAAATGTGTGGGATTTTGTGTAACGACTGCTGTAACATGGTGACCCAGTGGCAACCATTGTAGATGAACTTCAGGAGCAGGTGAAGGCAACATGGATGGTTACTACACAGGACGTCATTGACATCGGTACCACGGTGGACCTTCTGCCTACTAGGTAACAGGACATAAGATCAGAAAATGCTAATCATGGTAATACACTAATGATCATGTCCTGTAAATGTGAACTTCCTAACTCCAGCCTTTCAGTGAAATCCAGAACTTCTTTGCGAGCCAGCACTTTGTGCTTCCGCTGCAGCGATTAGGACACCATCTGAGGACTCAAGGTAAGCGATCTTAAGAAATAACCGCGCACGAGATGTCATAGGTATTTGCATCACCAACGATAACCTTGCAGGTGCAGTTGCTCTGTTATAACCAAACACTGGGGTACAGCTTGCGAACGCAAGCATTTTCTCCACAGATGTGCGTCCTTGGCAGAGTTGTAGTCTTTTACCATTATTGTTAATGTGTACATTGAGCAAGCTGAGAAGGAATGCAAGGAGAAATTTGGAGAAGGAATTATAGTTCAGGGTGAAGAAATAAAATCTCTGGAATTGCCGAAGACATTGTAATTCGGTAATAGACATAAAGAAATTGAACGAAATTGATAGTGTCTTGAAAGGAGAGTGTGAGATGAACATTGACAAGAGCAATACAAGGGCAATGGAAAGTAGTCTCTGAATATCAGGTGATGTTGAAGGAATTATATTAGGCACTGAAAACGTAAAGTAGATCAGTTTTCTTATTTGGGTAGCAGAATAACGTATAATGGCCGAAGTAAAGAAAATGTAACATGAAGAATGGCAATGTGAAGAAAAGCCTTTCTGAAGAAGCGAAATTTGTTGACATCCACTATTAATTTAAATGTAAGTCATTTCTGGAAGCAATTGTCTGCAGTCTAGCATCGTTTCGGAAGACAAACGTGTACGATAAGTCCATACGAAAATATGATATAGCTTTTGAACTGTGTCGTAACAGATAAATGATGAAGATTAAATGGGTGGAACATATCCTAATTAAAAGAAGGGATAGGTTGGTGGGACACATTCTGAGACGCCAAGGAATCGTCAGCTTAGTATTGTAAGGAATTATGTTGGTTGAAAGAGAGCAAGAGATGAATACAGTAAGCAGGTTCACAAAGATGTAGGTTGCCGTTCTTATTCTCGGATGAAGAGGCTTGCACACGACAGGGTAGCGGGGACAGCTGCATCGAACGAATCTGCGGACTGAAGACCACAACAACAGCAATAATACTTGGAACTGGATTTTGAACATTGTTAGTAGCATAGATGTGTGCTCTGTAGAAGCACAACAACGTAATTATTATTTTCATTAAATTTCCTGTTATCCGTGTGTGATCACACTAGATACTGGGCTGCTCTTATTTAACGTTTCAATAATGAACGTGATAATTTCATAGAGTCACCTCACTCTCGACCCCTCAAGGGGGCCTTGACACACTACCGAGCTGAATCGCTTCGCCCAATCAGAGCCTCGATCTTTCTCATTTATTTGGATTTATTGCCGTTACAATGACGTTTCCCATCTAAAACCTTTTAGGTCATTTATGGAGATCTGACTCATGCTGTTATATGGGTGTTTCGCTGTCAGTCAGTCGTTTATTGCGATACTTCCACGTAACGCCACATTATGCTTGCTTCACAGACAAGGTTTGTAATATTATTCGAACATATTATAAAACATACCTAACTACATTAAATAAATATTATAGATCGTTGAATATTCTGCGATTGGTTACAATACCTTGTGGTACTTTAAGACATGTGACAGCAATCGCAGGCTGCAGGCAGTTGTGCACTACGTGATCATCTCGAGATCTTCAAGTTCAGTGTATTCTCTAATGGCGACGACGTACTCCACGTCACAGTGTAACGTTCATGCAGTAGTACTTTTAGGGTCGTTGTAGTGACGCATGTTGCTGTCTTGGTCATGAGATCTGCTGATTTCGACCTTATGAAAAACAGATAGGTCCCTATCGACCTACATCTCTTATCCCTCAAAGCAATGATCCACAATATAATTACGTGGCCTTATGTAGAAAACCTAAGCAAGATCCTTCTGCAATCTTATTCACTCGATTACTCTGTTATAGTGTGTTCCAAAGGTCTCCAATGCGTCAGAAATTTAGTGGATACTGACTACTGTATAATACGGATGTGCTGATTAAATGGCTGTTGGGCACACAGAGTTTGATAATGCCAAATGTAACGTAGCATTTCGGTATTTATTTCCATCTTCTTTATTAATAAACCTCCCTATATTTTGTTATTCTTCTTTCTAATGTGACTAGCTGAAGTTATTCTCTCTGATTTGAAGTCGGAGAAGTTTGTTTAATTAGCAGATACTAATTATTTAATGCAAGAGGCGTGTTGTTGTAGTTCCAGTAGTATGCTAATTAGTGTTTCTGTTAAGGCTAATTAAATTATTTTGTCATAATATTATTTTCGAAAAGTAATGTTGGGAAACTTGTACCTTCATTAGTTTCCATATAATTACCATTTATTCTGCAATTATTGCAGAGAAACGTTTTTAATTGCATTTATAGGTGAAATACTATTAATAGAGTAGAGACTTGTATATCAATTTACTCATAATTATTTTCCATATCTTTTAATATAGCCAGTTGAATTTCATTGTTAACTTTTCCATTATAATTAATTTAATGTACATAAAAACAATACGTAATATTCAGTACGTAATATTTAGTGTGTGCGTCTCGGTTGCACAATGGTAGAGTGCTAGACTACAAGTCCAAGGGTCGTCGGGATTTTTATCTGTCATTTTCCACTTCTTTCACCTCTAGCAGTGTTGCTCATGTGAGAAATGCCGAGTAGCACCGTGGTTCGGAACCCACGTTTAACTGTAGGTCCTCCTATAACTGGCAGGGTAAGTCAGTTCGAAGGTCGGAGGAAGGCAACGGCATACCACCTCCAAATAGGACCATGCCTAGTAAAGCACTGTGGGGTTCAAACCAATCTTCGGGTTGTTGACTGCTTTACCTTTAATATTCAGTGTCATTGTTTGGATGATATAAATATGATCTTCGAAGTCTCTGCGGGTTTTCTGCCGGATAATAAAATCAAACTGATTCAATATTTCGACTGTACAGCTGTCCGCCATCTTCAGGAAACTGCTGCTGCTGAGTCCCGCTGAATACTGTATTCAGCGGGACTCAGCAGCAGCAGTTTCCTGAAGATGGTGGACAGCTCTACCGTCGAAATATTGAATCAAATGTTCTAATGTTTGTTAAGCTTAAGGGACTTAACTACGGGGTTATCAGTCCCTAAACTTACCAACTACCTACAACTAAGGACGGCACAAATATCCATGCCCGAGGGGGGATTCGAACCCCCGACCGTAGTGGCCGTGCAGGCCGTGACTGAAGCGCCTCAGTCTCCTCGGCCACCGCGGCCGGCAATATTGAATCAGTTTGATTTTATTATCCGGCAGAAAACCCGCAGAGACTTTGAAGATTTGTCACGCCTGGAAAGCCTACGAAGATATAAATAGGATGCTTTCGCGCCATGTAAATGAGTCTTGCTTCATTTTTGTTAGGAGGCACAATCCACGCCATTAGGGAGTCCTGTTTCCTGACGTGTCTGGGGCACACTTTGAATTCCGATTATGAACAATTATGTAAAAGTTCTTCAGTGTTAGTCGTATAGAAAGTTTATGTACAGTTATTACGAACTGACTCATCATATGCGTGCCACACAAGATATACACCTCATACTTTTGTATTCCACACACGAACTGTGTAAATTTGTATTATTGATGTGTGGACTGCGCGTACTGACTTGTGGTAACAGTTATTAATGAAACTTGTACGCTGGCCATAAATCGGGTCAAGTGGGCAATAATAATTCATTAAAGTGCCAATGAACTGCAGTACAACGTATCGCCTACATTATTTGCAGCGGATTAGTTTTGCCCCATCGAATTTCAGCCAGCCGTTGCCGAGAGCGCCGATCGACGAGAACTTCAAGAGGAAACGAACTACGACCCAGTGCGTCACACAGTCTTGACAAATGTTGGCACTTAAAAGTTGAAACTATGGACGACGAGTCATAATTAAAAAAAAAAAAAAAACAATAATTCCTAGAATTTGTCAAACTTTGAGCCACAAACATAAATTCGTTTTCCGCATGTTCCTACGTCAATAAAGGTCAATGAAATTGAATGTTATAGAATCAAATTGTAGCAATACATTAATATTTTTTTTTATTGAAAATTATATCTGGGACGCTTTTCGCAAGCATCCATTCTCTCTGCCAATAAATCTCTGATTATCCTTGTTTCAATTTATACCTTCAACTATTTCAAACGATCTGGAGAGAAAACGGAATCACTTGTCGTCTTTCGTTTTTGTACCTTTATAATGAGCGCACGTATTTTACTCGACCTCCAGAATCATGTGTGAGCTCTGGAATTCCTATTTTATTTAAATAATGACTATTTCTCCCCATATTTCATTTAATTTATTACTTGATTTTCAGAAATATTCGTTAATTGATGCTTTGTCATTGTTGCCTGTTGTCTCATGATGACAAAAGAACATTCTCGGTGCAAAATTTATTTACTCTCACTTTATATTAAAAATTGAATTCAATGCCTGCAGGAAATCTTCATTCTGTTAAAAGCGATGTCCGATAATTTCTTTAACTGTAGATAACCATAGTGATCAAAATTGCACACGGTCTTAAAACTTTAATAATTAATAGTCATGAAACCAAGCATCAGCTTACGAGAACGAAGATATTCATCAATTCATACAGGTTCAACTGCAGCGCCACGGCTTCCACGAATGAATACATACCAGGTAACTGATTCCGATATTTTCTTATGTAATGGTGCTTTTTGGTGTTGTCGTAATTTTTAACTTACATTGCTACTGAGAACTGACGGCGGAATCGTTTGTGGTCCTTTCAGTGTATTAACCATTTCAAAATTTAATATTCATTGCTGATCTTATGGTTAGTTAAATTTCAATTCTGGTTTTCAACTTTGATCTTGTGACAACACCAGCGATAAAGTACAAAAAAAAAAAAAAAAAAAAAAAAAAAAAAAAAAAAAAAGTGACATTACCAAGTAATGAGAAGTGGCTTTTTGAACGTTCTTGTGTGCCGATATAGGACAAGGGGAAAAATAAACAGCACCATACCAAATGCTATAAGTATATATAGATATATAGTGCTACACATGAACCACACTTCCTCAAGCGCCAAGGCAATATATATATATATATATATATATATATATATATATATTTGCGGGTTGAAGGCACCGGTTAGGAAAATTGGTACAGTTGTCTTGGAACGTCAGGACTCCCATCGTCAAGTCCAAAGTCGTGGTAGATGTCGGAATACTCTTTATTTGTGAAACTTGCTGTGTTATTTACGTTACAAAGCGTCCGTTAGTAGCTGTCGGTGTAGTGGGTATCGGCTTCAGCGGTCAGCGCATGGTTTTACAAACACGTAATGGTTATCCTTCGGTTACTGATGACTGTTTCCGTTGCGTGACAAATGCTGCACAAGAAATTTTCAAATGGTTGTAATTCTACTGTGGTCATCGGTCCTTAGGCCTACAAAGTAGTTACACTAGCTTACACTTAGGACAAAATATCCATGCCCGAGGGAGGATTCGAATCTCCGACAAGAGCGAACCCGTGACGCTCCAGACCGCAAAGCCGTACCCGCGCGACTCCCTGACAAGAGCGGGTACAAAATGTGTGTCATAAGTCCTGACACAGCTGCACATACACTAAGAGAGGTTTGGTTATTTATCGTATTTTGTAAACATCAGGAGGCACAAATGATTGTTGGTATACATGTTCTGCGTGGAAATGGCCGCGTGGTCTAAGGCATCATGCTACGGACTGGGAGGCAGCTCCCGCCAGAGGTTCGAGTCCTTCCTCTGGCATGTGTGTGTGTGTGTGTGTGTGTGTGTGTGTGTGTGTGTGTGTGTGTGTGTGTGTGTGTGGTTTGTCCTCCGTGTCAGTTTAAGTAGTTTGTAAGTCTAGGGACTGCTGACCTTAGCAGTTTGGTCCAATAGGTTTAGAAAACATTTGAACATTTGTGATTTATGTGATGCGTCCATGAGTGAACAGCACATCCGTGGAGTTTCTCTGTTTCTCTTTACATCGTGCACTGTTTATTTTGTTTTATTTACTCAATAAATCGAGAAGAACGAAAGTGAGAATAGTCCATCACTAGTTGCACGTAGCAGTCCCTGTGGTCTTCGGGATCTTGATTTACAAGGTTGTTTTACAACTTGAAATTTATTGTGGAATGTGTGTGAGTGTGGCGTACTGAATTTGAGTCGTACGTCAATTTTGATATTAAACTGTGTAGTACCACATAAACACAGTTACAATAGGTCCTTGCACAAGAAAGCAATGTGTTTTCTTCTGTCGTTCTGAGTCTCGACGTGGTGATTCGGTTGGAGTGATGGATCGGTGGCACACTGGCTGCGGCGAGCTCCCAACACCTGAAGCCGTCAAATGTAGAGAACGGCCGCCGCTGTGTGGCCAGTTTATGACAGTTACAGAGTGATCCAAGAGTTGTTTCACACCAACCTGTTTTCTGTTGTACAAAGGAAACTGTTATCTCCACAATGAAAATGAGATTAATATTTCGCATAGGATATGTGAGCGGTCAGAGAAGTCTCCTTACACAGAAGTGTAGTATATTACTTCCTCTGGCACTACTTTACAAGTGTCAAACCAATTTCATGACGAAACTGTTCCTACAGAAACAGCGGACCCAACTTTGTTTTCTCATGGATTCGAAGCTGCAGTAGGCACTGTGGAAGGAATGTCGTTGGAGGAACAAAAGCATTGAATCGTAATTTGTGGAAATTTTTCAGCAACCAGTCGTAAAAATATTTATTTATTTATTTACAGAACTAGAAATAAACCACTGAGTGCTCTTTACCAGTAGTTACTACAATTAAAATACTTAAAACATTTCGACCTCCATGTTAGTGATTGCGTTCGTACTCGAACATGGAGGTCGAGATGTTTTAGGTACTTTAATTGTTTTTAAGCAATAATGAAAACACAGTGGTCGAAATCTAGATCTGAAAATAAATAAATATTTTTACGACTGATTGCTGAACATTTTCCACAAGTCAAATACAGTAGTGGAGTACAAATTGCACCATGGAATTAAGCCTGATAGAATCGTAATTTATCATGCTGCTAAGTTCCTTTTCTTTGTCGATAACTAACTCTTATCTCGAGAAATTTCCAGGCAATTAAGGGGTGAAGCAGGGATGCGGTGGAGGCATTGGAATCAATGAAGGTGCAGATTTTGTCACCAATAAATAAATACGGGAATACGAAAATTTAGTTGTCGGTCAGTGGAAGAGCCAAGGGAATTTACCTGAGTAATTGCGGTGAATGAGAGGATGGTCTGAGAGAGACATAGAGGATGGTAAGAATGAGTTGGAGGGGAGGGGAGATAAAAGTATGCGCATCGAAAGCCTCTGTAGCGCCACTGAGTCTCCGTCGCCAGTTTCAGGCGGTTTTAGAGTCGTACTGTGGCGCGGAAGTCGTGTACACGGATGGTTCCGTGCTCGACGGCCGTACTGGTTACGCATATGTCCATGGTGAGCATATCGAAGAGCATTCACTGCCCTGTGGGAGTGGCGTGTTCACTGCGGAATTGGTTGCCATCTATCGGGCACTTGAACATCTCAGAGCGTGCCCTGGGGAGTCTCTGGTCATCTGTTCTGACTCCCTGAGTGGCTTGCAAGCCCTCGACAAATGTTTCCCGAAACACCCTTTGGTGCAATCCATACAGGAGTCTGTTTCCAGGCTTGTTCGGTCTGGTCGCTCTGTGGTCTTTGTTTGGACCCCAGACCACATCGGGATTCCTGGAAACGAACGTGTGGATAGCAGGCTACTTCCTTCAGTCCATTGGCTATTGGTCTTCTGGAGAGCGATCTCCGACTGGAGTTCCATCGGAAGATCCGTGGCTTGTGGGATTCCGAGTGGGCTAACTCTGCTCAACCCAACAAGCTCCGTGCAGTGAAGCTACCTACGGTCGCATGGAAGTCCGTCGTCTCGTAGGGAATCAGTTGTTCTCTGTCGCCTACGAATCGGCCACACATGGCTGACGCGTGGCCACCTTCTTCGGCGGGAGGACGCACCACAGTGTGACTGTGGCACCCCCTTGACAGTGGTCCACATTCTGGTGGACTGTCCACTTTTAGTTGTCTTGTGACAATCTTTTAATCTGCCAGATGCGCTTTCTTTTATGCTAGGAGACGATGCCGCTATGGTTGAACGTGTTTTAGATTTTATTCGCGCAGCTGGTTTTTATCATGTGCTTTAATAGTGGTGTGTTTTCTTCTTCGTTTTTACTTGTATTCTTTCCTCATATTTACCAGTGATTTTTACTCTTTGATTTGTAAACGCATTTCCTTAGGAACGCTTAACACAATGTTTTATCTCTCAGACTGGAACAAGGGACTGATAACCGTTGGTGTTTAGTCCCTTCAAAAATCCAACAACAATCCAACAAGTATGCGCAGATAGTGAGAGGCGACGAGAAGATGGACAAACAATAGGAGATGGAATGAGGGAAAAGACATGAAGAGATCGATAGACAGGCATGATGTACAGATATAAATTTTGGTGTAAAAGATGGGCATAGAGAAAGGGGCGAGGAGACAGTCGAAAGGAAGCATAGATATAAATGACAGATGAAACAGAAAGATGAGGAGGAGACATTTTGAGATTGGAAATTATAGCCAGTGCCAGATGTACAACACTTCCCAACCAGGGTAGAAACGTGGTAGTGGCGCTCATCCCCCCCTTGCCGCCCCCTATCCCCTCCAGTTTCGCCCTCCCCCACTCCTGCTTCTTCTCCTAATATTCAAATGTTTGTAAAGCTATGGGACCAAACTGCAGTGGTCATCAGTCCCCACACTTGCAAACTAAATCTAGTTTGTGCTACATACAACACACACACCCGTGCCCGAGTAAGGACTCGAACGTCCAACGGGAAGCAACTGCGCGCTACCCACCAGAGCGCCGTAGAGTGCACGGCCACTCCCTCCCGCACGGCTTACTCTTCTAGCCCCTCCTCTCATCCTCCTCCTCCGCACTCATCAGGGGCCCATTACCTTATGTTAGAGACTACTTAGCGCCACTGTGTGTGTGCCGTCCTGCCGAGACACTCTGTTTGACCTCCCTCCCCCTCATGATCCGACAGTGGATACAGTGGGAGTATGGGAAAGATGGACCCGAGGGGTGAGGACGAGATGGTCATGGATTAAGGGAGAATGAAAGAGATGAAGAGATGGGGAAGAGGAAATGCGTACAAAAAGTGTACAGTATACAGTGTTACAGTGTACAGTGTTACATGTACAGATTGACATGACTGAGCATAGAGGAGAGAGGGGGGGGGAGATAAAGGGGGATGAATTATGTTGACATGGCAGGTTGACACTGCACATATAACTGTGTACATTGTGCATATTCTTTATATCGTTGTTTCATAATTTTTAAGTTGTTCTCATGAATACTGAAAAGATAGGATTGATCAGGTGTGTTAACTACGAGAAGATAGGATTGAGTGGTAAGCCACTGACCTCCTTTGACAGTACTTCATTTTTGACGTCAACGGTGAACATAAAGCCGTATAGCTACATACGTGAGCGATTTCTCAATCCATGATTTAATAGTACACAATTAATTGTGAAGCGGGTATAGACCAAATAAATGTTCTGTTTTCCCTGTTACCTGAAATATTTTGGAACAATCTTACCAGAAAATATACCTTTCCTAGAAACAAACTGATAAATTTAGAAAACACTCTAACCCTTTAACTGCTATCAACGTGTACATGCAGCAGCAGTCGAAGTGCCATGAGTGGGAATGTCTGATATATACGTTTCGCTGTTTTGTCACAACTTACAAGCTGAACTACAGCACGACTTTTGTTTGCTAGTTCTACTAATAGTTTCACAATACAGCTCACGAATTGCAGGAGAGGCTACTTTTGCCCTCCTGTTGCGAGTTGTGGTGATATTACAGCGTCTGTGTATACAAACCAGTTACTAAATGTGCAGGCAGGGGTTTTCGAACGCCACAATAAGGAGGTTGGTTACGAACAGTGACAGTGAGGCTGAATTTATTTTATGTTTTGATAAGAAATTTTGCCCATCAACAACTCTGGGCTGAGAAAATTGTTCTTCGTGTTCCATACATTCCACAAGTGAAACTGATGTCAGTGAAGAGCAGGATGACAGCACAGTGTCGTGACCCGCAGTGAAAAGAAAAGGCGAGTCTTCAGCCAGTGTTAAGTGGCAGAGGGTCGCTGCACGCTGCGACAAACAGCTCCGCAGTGAAAGGGTTAAAGATTATCAAGTAACGATGATAAATTCACCTTGCTTCAGAAAGATTAAAAAGATCAACTGTATAATTATATACATATTCAAAGAGGGGAAAAGAAGTTCACGAACAAGTTACAAGACAAAGAGAATCATTAAACTAAATTTTGGGGGTCACATGAATTCGGCAACTTTTACCTGCTGGTCATAAACCAAACTCTTGAAGTCGGCAACTCTCCCAAATCTGTCCTCAAACGACGCACTCATATTCAGCAACTTTATACATACAGCCTAGGCGGGTTGTATTCCGGTTTCCTCGAGCTTTCCGGTTGCCCGGTCTGGAGAAGCGTGGCGTCAACGAGCAAGTAAATATAAAGTTCTAACAAAATGTCAGTTTGGTTTTCCAAAATGCTTTTCAACTGAAAATGCTATATATACCTTCACTTTTTAGTCGCTTAATTATATTTGTAAAGCGTCTCGCTGCGGAGCGCACGGTTGCTCGCCGTGGGGGTTCGAGTCCTCCCTGGGGCATGGGTGTGTGTGTTTGTCCTTAGGTTAGTTTACCTAGGTTTAAGTAGTTTGTAAGCTACGGACTGATGACCACGCAGTTTGGTCCGATAGATTTACAAACATTTGAACAATTATATTTGTAAAGATCTCTATTGCAAATGGATTAGCCTTTATAAAAAGTTAATAATTATATTTAACGGATGCTTGAAAAACAAGCCGTTTTAAAGTTAATATTTGTGCTTCATGGTCTGAAAGGCCATTCATTATTTTGCTAGCAGAGTGTCTCTCTAATAGTAAAGAATAAGCAAAAATGTTGTCTATGGTTGTGCTGCTATTGCTGCACTATTATTGGAAGGAATACTGTTATCAAAGTGCTGAATGTATAGCGGCGCGAGACAATACTGACGAACAATATAGTAGAGAACACCGTTCTTAGAAACTCTTATGTTTACTTAAGAAAAATATATGGTTGGCGAACTTTTAGTAAAGTAGAAAAGTGTTAGGAAAAGGAGTAAATTATTGCACGACATGACATGGCTAGCGCGGAACATCATAATCATCGCGGAATGCATGGAGTGCAAACAAATCTTGCAATACGTTGCTGTAAACATCGTTCCGGCAATTCTTGTTGTCCGAGTTTACATACTTATTTCTGGTCCTCAATACACGCTAGCAGGAAAAGTCAACCATCTTTAGTTGTCGGTGACAGTCCAATACATATCATGGATAACCAAGGAGTAAACAGTGTTTAAATCCTGGATAATATCACAATCGAATATACATAATACATCATGAGAAATAATTTCAGGCGTATGTATTACATTGTTACGGAGTTTAGTAATGGTGTTATTATAATGTGATATATCAGCTGTCTTAAATCGAAGACTTCAAATAAAAAAATAAAAAAATAAAAAAAGGGGTGTTAAACACTAAAATAATGAATTTGAGAAGAAATGGAACTACATGGGAATGAAAATTTTCACGGCCGGCGTTATCTTCAGGTAAAACGTCCGGGCTGAGAGGCCGTGGTCCAAGTGTAAAACTTCCTCCCGACGTTTCGTCTCCAACTGCGGGAGACTTCTTCAGGGGTCTAAAATATAGATGACGACATTGCACCAACAAGATGACAATCGATTACTATTAATCGAGAATGAGGACGTCATCCAAAGATAGCCACCCAATCAGCCTCACGTGACCCCTCTATGTCCTCTATAAATGCGAGAGCCCCTCAGACCACATGGCAAAAGCCGGTAGACCCTGGAAGATGTCTCCCGCAGTTGGAGACGAAACTTCGGGAGGAAGTTTTACACCTGGACCACGGCCTCTCAGCCCAGACGTTTTACCTGAAGACAACGCCGGCCGGAAGTTTTAATTAGGAGTAACTGGGAGGAGAAAGGTTACACCACTTGCCATCTGTTGAGTTCAAATGTTCAAATGTTGTTAAGCTTATGGGACTTAACTACGGGGTCATCAGTCCCTAAACTTACAAACTACTTATGAACTACTTACAAACTAGGACGGCACAAATATCCATGCCCGAGGGGGGATTCGAACCCCCGACCGTAGTGGCCGTGCTGACCGTGACTGGAGCGCCTCAGTCACCTCGGCCACCGCGGCCGGCCATCTGTTGAGTGCATTTACATTAGTTGCTCTATGCGGTCTTTACACGTGTCAGTTTCCAGATTTTACATGTAATAAGGCTCGTTTCGTATATCCCATTTCACAAAAAACTTCAACACTTTTTGTTATGGCTCTCAAGGAATTTTTTATTTCAAGCCTTCAATTTATGTATGTTCTTCCTTAATTTGACACTGCAAATCAGAATGGGCACTGCTTAGAAGCTTATTTCCAGATTTTTTGTAATTCAGTGTTAGTATAACCCATATTGGCAGTACCCCAGAGACTTTTGCAAACGCGAAATTTAAAAAAGAAAAATTGTAACTGTAACAGGACGCGAACCAACGTCCGACAGCATCCCTTACGAAGACGTTACGAATCTAACCACACGGCTACTTCGAACATTGTATTAAGATCGTAACATATTTTGGTTTATGTGTACGTAAATAAATAACTTGTTTCATACATATCCTATGTGTAAATCCAGGACATAAGCTACCTCCGCGTGAAATTTAATCCAGGTTCATGCTGCACTTATAGCGTTATACGGTAACAAACATACAAACTTTCACTTTTATAATTTGTACAGGATACGGCATAGGCTGGAACCTAGCGAGAAGTGACAATGGGCAGGGCCTGCACAGACACCATTTTTAGTAGCTACACTGCCTTCCGAACAGGAAAACGGCTTGCTGCACAACACCACTAAGCAGAAGCAGATGAAATTAACCATTAATCTGGCATCCTGTTCCACTGATCTTTAGTCACTGCGCGTAGTCTCACTTCCATAATTTTTTGTGTTGGTAGGGTAAATTACAGTCGTTGATTTTGCCGAGGACAAGTGCGTGTAAATACAATAATGGTATCCTCTAGCGTAAAACAGTCCAGAGTCTCCCGTTCAGGTATCAGTCGGGGACTACTCACGAGAAACAAGAGCGTGTTATGTTAGTTCCCTTAATCGGATATTGGAGAAATGTATAAGTTGAAGCTGTAAGCTGTTTATGTTTTAACTTACGTATTTTTATATTTACACTAAGTAATATGTTACACGTACTATTTAATCTCAATTTATCAAATAAGATTATTTAAATTTTGATATGACTAGATGATGGTGGCATAGTGATGAAATAAAATCTTTGTGTTGTGCTGCCTCGCCTATATAGGGCGTTCCTTAACACATGTCAAAAATGAAACAGGTGGTAGAGGAGATCGAAATGAGCAGATTCCGTATAGGAATGTGCCGCCGATAATTACGCCTTGAGCTGGTGCAGAGCGATAAAGAGTGCGCTGTTTATAAGCGCTTTGCTAGAGGGATTAATTATTCCCCACATGAATCTACAGGAGGTCATACCTGAAATTCTGGACGATGTTATACTAACTGAACGCAGATGAATGTGGTAACAGCAAGATGGAACCCCAGTGCACTTCATTCGAAACATCACGTATCACCTGGATAATGTCTATGGCCAGCAATGGATAGGACTTGGTAGACCAGTTCACCTGATGAAACCTGCGTGGGGTTTCTTCATTTGGGGTCACACTAAGAGCCTTGTGTAAGAGAGTCCCGTCACATCTGAAGAAGATTTAGTTGCCATCGTGTCTGTTGCTGCCGGACATGTGACTGACATGCTTGACGTCTTTTCTAAAGTACGCTGACCCTTGCACCGTCGCTGTAAATCTTGTAACACCGTTGTTGGTTGCTCTTTCAAGGCTCTCCTGTCAACCATCAATATATAAAGTTTTTGTCTTTACTTCCTTTATCAGTTTCTTTTCTTTCATCTATTCACGCTAGCCCTGTCAGATGTCATTAGGACCACACAGACCTATGCGTAATCAAGTTTTCAAGATGTTAAAGAATTTAACGTGAATGTTTCTACAGTTCTACATTTTAGAGTCTTAGAGCCAGACCTTCACAGTCTGTAGTTTCATTGTTTATCACTTGCAATATATTAACTCCTAATGCAAATCATATTTCCATTTCTGTTCCATACCATTTGAAGTTTTAGACATTTATTGTTCTACACATAAAACATTTTGACGAAAAATAATGTTTACATAATTGAATATTGGTAATTTTTGAGTAACACCTTCTTTTGTTGAAACGCATGACAACTTTAACACACACCTTCCTCTTCCTACTTCCTTTCACTTTTCCCAATCACCTTCTATTTGCCCCCTCCTTCCACACTCTTTCCCCTATCCACCGGCTCTCCACCCCCACCTATTATGCTGTTTTCATTGATAGAAATTTAAAAATTTGGATGCAATTCCACAATAAATAAATAAATAAATAAAATTAATAAATAAATACATAAAATAAAAAGTACTCCGCTAAGTTTGACTCAAACGAGATGGCTTACAGACGCATCTGCTTGGGTGAACTGCTATATATCTGTACGAATTTATTGTAAATTTTATTCGTTATAAAATCTTACAGTTAAGTCGATAGCACAAGCATAGTTTTGGTTTAGTTTTAGAACTGCAGATGATCCAAGTGATCGAAACATGTTATCAAACAAAAAAAATGTCAAACTGAGACTGAAAATAAATGAAAATTATTTTAAACAGTTGCTTAGTATATTGCGTCGATTCTGTCGACTATAGTATAACTGTAAAAAGGATGGTAAATGACTCTAAATAATCTAATTTTTGTATGCTATGGATGCTCGAAAACCTCATTCAATAACAGGAATGTCAAGATGAACTTGCTGCGTGTTGCAAGTTAAAATTTTGCAACTTTTCGCCCAGAAATTTATTGCTATCATTTACACTGCACGAAACAATACTGCGAATAACCGTTGATATGCAGGCTAAGTTCAAAGTCGTAACTGCGTAGAATAATTTTTTAATACTGTTGCCATTCATGTAATTAAGTTTATTAAGTTAATATCTTGTTCATGACTGACAAAATAATTAGTGCACTACGGAAAACCTCTACCAATACACTGAGTATACATATGAAGCTATGGGAGACAAAACTCGCTATATTGTTAATCACTATTCACAACAAGGCCCACCTCAACCCCAGAAGAATATGTCAGTGGAAATTAGCTATCCACCTTCCTTTAAATGCCCCTGAAGTCACTGTAGCAGGTAAATGTAAAGATATACATTCTGTATTATTCTAAGACAATTTAATTTTATTATCAAATCTGTACATATAAAAATTCTTCAATGTTAAGAGCAAATGCTCGACACGTGACACAGATTTTCAAATTAGACAGGAAACAGAAATAAAAGAAATTTTTATCTTTGATAGACTTTTTGTGACTTTTGGCATTAGAATGTACTTGAAAAAATAGTTTAATGCCATGAACACACTTTTTAACTTATTTGTGCCGGTTTCATAGGAAATAGCTGATGTGTAATGCTATTCACTCCTTAAAACACTTCATATACTTGATATTTGTCATTACTGTAAAGTAGTTCCTCGTTATTTTATTTTTTAATATTTTAAATGTTCCCAATTATGATTCTTGAACGATGATACTTTTGCTAGCTACTTGCTTCACTAAAGACGCAGTACTTGGAAATATGTTGCTTAAAAGTGTCACACATTATGTTATGGCGTATGTCAACAAGATGAAGTGTTTGGAATAGTGAGCAACTTTAAAGATAATTTATTGCCTTTGAAAAATTACGAAATTCGAAACGCGGAAGCCGTGAATAACTTAAAAAGTGTGGTCAATGCAATAACTGTTTTTGAAATATGAAATTGACTGATAGCAGAAAACACAGGTAATTATTGAACACTGTACCATAGCCTACTACGATTTTCTATCATCTACATTTTTAAGTTTGAATTCTTTGAACTAAATTGACCTAAAATGAAAGAAAAAAATCAGAATAATTTCAGATCCCCTTTCATTCTCAGACCATGCTCTAGAGTAACAAAAGAAGAGAGAGCAGATCCTTTTGTTCCATAAACTATCTTTCAGTCAATCTGTCCTCAGACAGATATTAACTGGATATCCTACACCTCTTTCTGTCCTTGGCATTCTCCTTCATTTGCTTGTAACTTCTTTCTTTCTTATCTGTTATCATATCAAATCCTCTTTTTTCCTTCTACCTTTCCCTCAATTGACTTCAGAAGTAGTCAATTCCTGCATAATATCCAAGATGTTTTTATTTTCTCTATGATCCTCGTGAAGTTCATTTCCTCTTTTGCCTTGCTCAACACCTTCGCATTTCTCATTTGTCGGTCTATTTCACTTCCTCCATTCTTCTCTAAAGCCACATTTCAAACCTTTCTAAATTTTTTTCTGTCTGTCTACGTTTCAAAACCATAAGACACCAAGCTGTAGACAAAACATTTGGTGAACCTCGTCTGGGGATTAATGGGAATGCTCCTGGTTGTCAGTAAATCTTCCACTCTCCCAAATGCTTTCTTTCCTATCTATATTCTACGTCTTACATCTTCTGTACGTCTTCAATTGTTAGTTTTCGAGTTTCCCATATACTGGAATGTTTGAACCTGTTGCAGTTTTCCTGCATCTAGTGATATACTGATAGTGTCATCTTGTTTTCTCATTTGCATCACTGTGTTCTTCTCGATATTTACTTTCATTTCGAATTCTTTTCCCAACCTTATAATATTCTCCATCATTACTTGGAGCTCTTTTGTTTCAGCTAGTACAGTCATATTATCAGCATACTTGAGAGTTTTTATTCTCTCTCCTCGCACTACAAGTCCTATTTGCTTCTTCCAAGTCATTACTGATTAGTTTTTAGCAGATATATATTAAAAAGTGCTTGCGACACACAACAAGCCTGTGTCACACCTCTTACAATAGCCACGTCTTCAATTTCATCGTCATATATATATATATATATATATATATATATATATATATATATATATATATGTTCCACCCACATGTTTTATAAGCCTTCTACCTTTTCATTCAATACCAGACTCTTTCAGAATCTTCAGCAGCATACAGCAGTTAATTCTGTCAAATGCTTGCTCCAAGTAGCGGAAAATATGTATTTCTCTATAACTTCTATAAAACCACTCTGCTAACATTCCGAGACGTCTCTGGTCTTTCTAAATTTTCTAAATCCTAACTCATCTTCTACTGTCTTCTCGTCTATTATCCCGACTATTCTTCTCGCCAGTAGTCTGTTCAGAGCTTTGGTAACAGTGCACATAACACTATATCTCCTATAATCATTACATTGTTTGGCATTGCATTTCTTTTGTAAGGGAACCACTGTCGTCTTCAGAGGGTCTACAGTCCACACAACTGTGTCATACATTCTGTTGATGAGATTTGTAATTCTGGTTATAGCTCCATACCCTACAGCCTCCAGAGCTCCTGCCGATATTTGATCGCAGCCAGTTGCTTTCCTTTCCTAGAAATCCTGGTTCCAAAATATGTGAGATAATTTTCGTTTTCTTGTGTTACTTTGGCCAATTTAATTTAATTCCTGTTTTTACCCTCGTAATGACGCCGTTGTCCCACTATTTGTCGTTGGTGCTCCGTGCCCACAGCGGCCTGTTCTTGCCGCGGTAACGGCCATGCGAGCAGACGCCATGAGCGCGACGTCCCCGGAGTCAGTAGCTGGCGCCGTTGCACTAATTAGCTTCGAGGATTCCCATTAATTTCTCTCATCTCCCCTGCACTTCGGGTCTAATTAGTTCCCTTGCTGCATACGAAAGGCAAATTTCCCTCTAAGGCCTCGCGCCCATTGCGAGCGTCGACGCTCTCCTGACAGATTAGCGACCGGCCCCTTCCAGCACTAACGTTTGACTAGCGTACACGTTACCCCAAAATGCTTTGCGGGACGAGTTTCCTGTCAGTTGCAGCTAAAGAGCTGCCATAAAAAAATTTGGTCTGACTCTCATGAACTGAATGGAATGGAAGAAGGCTGATGAAAGTCAACTTTACACACCTCTATGCTTTGTGGGTTGCTATGTGAAAAGTGTTGTCAGAGTTGAAGGGCATGAAAGGGATGTAACGGTTGGAAAGGGAGTAAGACAGGGTTGTAGCCTTTCTCCAATGTTATTCAATTTGTACATTGAGCAAGCTATAAGGGAAAGCAAGGAGAAATTTGGTGAATTTCAGGAGGAAGAATTAAAAACATTGCGTTTTGCCGACGACATAGTAATTCTGTCAGATACAGCAAAGGACCTGGAAGAGCAATTGAACGGAATGGACAGTGCGCTGAAAGGTACATATAAGATGAACATTAACAAGAGCAAAACTAGGGTAATGGAGTGCAGTCTAAGAAAATCAGGTGATGCTGAAGGAATTAGATTAGGTAACGAAGCAATAAATGAGGTAGATCAGTTTTGTTATATGGGCAGTAAAATAACGAATGATGGTCGCAGTACAGAGGATATAAAACGCAGAATGGCAATGGGTAGAAAAGTGTTCTTGAAAAAGAGAAATTTGTTAACGTCGAATATTGCTTTAAGCCTAAGGAAGTCCTTTCTGAAGGCATTTGTATGGAGTGTTGCCTTGTATGGGAGTGAAACATGGACGATACACAGTGCGGACAGGAAGAGAGGCTTTTGAAATGTGGTTCTACAGAAGAATGCTGAAGATTAGGTGGGTGGATCGCGTAACTAATGAGGAGGTACTGAACAGAATTGGGGAGAAAAGAAATTTCTGGCATATCTTGAATAAAAAATAGAAGGGATAGATTGGTAGGGCACATTCTTAGACATCAAGGAATTGTGAATTTGGCGTTGGAGGGAAGTGTGTGGGGTAAAAACCGGAGAGGAAGACCAAGAGATGGATACAGTAAGCAGATTCAGACAGATATAGCTTGCCGTTCTTATGTGGAGATGAAGAGGCTTGATAGGGTATTAGGGAGAGCTGCATCAAACCAGTCTCCGGACTGAAGACCACAACAACAACACCATGTGAAAAAATGTGGTACACTCGGTTTTACCTCAACCTGAGTGCGAAAAAATAAACCCTTTTTCATGGTATCTGTTGAGTGCAAATTCAATAGGATATTCATTGATGTGGATCGTCAAAAGAATAATCTAAAACTGACTGCAATTAGATCTCCCGAAAATTCTGAATCGAAAGTTTGCGAAGAGATGACCATACATGTGCAACTATTACTATGGTTGTCCTACAGTGTTCAAATGTTTGTAAGCGTCAGGGATCAAACTGACGAGATCATCGGTCACTAAACTGACTTAAACTGATTTACGCTAAGTATTTTATATTACACTGCTCTTCGTTTATTTGTTTTTCTGTCTTAGTGTTATCTGTCATTTTATTTCACCTTTAGTTACAATGCTCAAATCTCAGTTTCGTTAGACAGACATGTCATGTCACCAATTGTTCCATAATTAACCGCAACAAGTAAACTTAAACTGTTGAAACTTGACAGACATGAAGACGTTTACGGTTATTTTAAGAATGAGATCAGTCAAGAGCTCTAAATAGGAGAACTTCTTTTCGGTGCCACTTTGGTGTACCAAAATGTCGTTATTTTAACGTTCACTCTGCTTCTTTTTAACAATATCTGGTTACTGATATGGTGTCTCCAGGCTATTCAGGCACGCTTCCCTTCCATCTCCTGTTTTCAACTTCTAGCCTCCTGCCCATTTATTCATCTAGCTCGCAGCCTATACTGGATTTCCGCAAGGGATCGAGTCTTTGAATGTGTCCGCATTAAAACAGCCATTGCCTGTTGTAGGCAAATTTACAATTATTGATATGGTGTCTAGGTCCGAAAAGAATGTCCTCCGCTTCCTCCTCCTCCATCCAGACATCCCTTTTGTATCTGCACATCTCCTTCGCCCCTCCTTCTGTTATACGTGTAATTGACAGTAACATTTCCTACATTACGTATTCCTTTGAACTTACATTAGTACATCCTGTTCTCTATACATTATCCTCCTACTCCCCTCCTCCTTTTTCTGCCCTCCTTCTCCTGCCCCTTTCTCTGTACATACAGAGTCATAAGGGATCGCTCTTGATAATTTCGCCGGCCTCGGTGGCCGAGGAGACTGAGGCGCTTCAGTCACGGTCTGCACGGCCACTACGGTCGGGGGTTCGAATCCCCCCTCGGGCATGGATATTTGTGCCGTCCGTAGTTGTAGCTAGTTCATAAGTAGTTTGTAAGTTTAGGGACTGATGACCCCGTAGTTAAGTCCCATAAACTTAACAAACATTTGAACATTTTTTTGATAATTTCTTTTTCGATTGATCTCCAAACGCTGTCATTGACCTTCATCAGTCTGATTTTCTCTTCAATCACGTACTTGGATTGTGTTGCGCGTATGCCAACTGATATTTTGACGCCTCATTGGTTCAATTTTTTTCTGAAGAAATAAAGTACGAATGGATATCAACTCATTGTTTCCGAAAATACAGGGAAATGACACCAATTCAATTGTTGCAACATCAAATATATGACACCACAAATAACAACTGTCGCTTCCAGTTGTATTCTTGTTATAAAACTATCAGTATTCAATGCATATTTTGTAATTGTTATGAAAATATACGACAGCAGAAATTACAAACTAGACGTTATCTTTTCTTATTAGAATAGGCGATATTGAATCTATCAAATTGATAGCCATATTTCATTCATTGAGATTTTCATAGTAAATTATCATAAAATATTTCCGAATTTTTCGATAATTTTCAAAAACTGTTTGAAATTTTTTAAATAATTTTATAAATAACAGACTAAAAAAAAGGTGGAATCTGACTTTAAAGTTTAGCGGCGGTGGCAATTTGTAATAAAAGCAACACCTGAGCACAATATTACATGAAAGAAACTAACAGATTCCGCGATGACCTTTCTTACGAACATGTTTGCTTCAAGTTGTTTGGATCGTAGCAGATGAGGCTGTAATAGTCTGGTTGCGTTATGTAAAATGATGCTTGATTGACTTACAGCGGATTATGCTAACTGAATGACCGTGAAGAAATAGTAAGTTAACTTTTGTGACAAAAGACTGTTTAAATCGACCGGATTTCGTTTAATTCCGAACATTTCGTTGCAGGCATTACTATGAAGTCACATTCATGAAAGTTACATGTTATGATATCTAGACGTTTCTAGTAAATTATACATACAAGTCCAACAATGGCTCCAAGCATCATGTTGCATAATCAAGATTACTACTGTAATAATAGAAACAGTTCATGAATCATTAACAGGTGAGTCATTTAGCATAAGTAAGATTTCAAATGAACTGATTATATTTTCATCATATTTCACAAAGAAAACGATCTCACACACACTTACAATTGGTAGTGAAGAAATCCCTGATGTGCGCGTGTCCTCATCGAGCGATAAAACTTGAAAGACGAAGTACACAACCCCGTTCTGGACAGCTCGTAAAAGATAGATGAACATAAAAAAATATATGAAGAGCGTAATTAGCTGCCAGAGAAAGCGGTGGTCAGCGACAAGCGTCGTAGATATATTGTTTACTGAATAAAAATTTCAATGTAATACTACATGTTCTATCATACCAACCTTGTCTTAGAAATTACGAACATAACAACAAAATCAGCCAAATCCGTCTAACCACTGTAAAGTGATTAATGCAACATACGATGAGCTGCGAGGCAGGAAAAGAATCTTCTCAATGAAAAAGTATAATAAAGTTAAAAATATGAAGGTTATCGGTTAAACTAAATATGTCGTCCCTGTCGTCAACTATAAATCAGAGTGAATACAAAAAATATGATTATTGCATTTCGGTTAAATTTTCAGACTTTCCTTAGTAGTTGTCCCGAATTTTATTTCTAAAAAAGTTCCAGAAGTATAAAACGAAACAAAAATATGACTTGCCTCCTTCCTGAAACGTCCGAATCGTGAGTTGTGGTGTTGATAACAATCAAAAACACATTGAAATACGCACTTTCAGTTTTCTCAAATTTTCTAAATTTCAAGTAGATTTCTCAAAAGTTTGCTTTCATACTAACTTTGTCCTCAAAATAACGAACACACACACAGAAAAAAAGACAGCCACACAGGTGAAGCCGTCTCAATTGATGTACTTGCATATATGGGGCAATTGACATTTATTATTATGGATTTATATGTGCCCTTTATAATCACTCAGAGCATGGTGTAATAACGCTGAATACCAAGTATAGAGCTGTTAATATTATTCTGTAATACCTGAAGAAGGGATAAGGGATAATTGCCTGAAATCGGTAGTTGATAAATCTATAACTCGGCAATTGGTCACTATTTCCTACCTTTTTTTTTTTTTTTTTTTTTTTTTTTTTTTTTTTTTTTTTTTTTTTTTTTTTTTTTTAGCTTCGACAGGGAAGCATTATATGTCCCCTACTCTTCCTTGTGTTTATAAACGATTTATGCGATTTATGAGACAATCTAAATAGCTCCCTTAGACTGTTCGCGGATGATGCTGTCGTTTATCGGTTAGTGAAGTCAACAGAGGATCAAAAGCAACTGCAAAGCGATTTAGACAATTGGCAATTGACACTAAATAAAAATAAGTGTGAAATAATACACATGACCACTCTAAAAGAAATCCGCTGAACTTCAGTTGCGAGATAAATCAGTCAAACCTTAATGTCGTAGATTCTACCAAGCTACAATTACGAACAGAAGACATAAAAGACTGGAAAGAAGACATAGAAAATATTGTAGGGAAGGCGATCGAAAGATTAGGTTTCATTGGCAAAACGCTTCGAAGATGTACCAGCTCTAACAAAGAGACTGCCTACATCACACTTGTGCGTCTCTCCTGGAGTACTGTTGCCACCCTCACCAGGTGGGACTGACGGAAGATATTGAGAAGATTCAGAGAAGGGTAACTCGTTTTGTTTTATCACGTTATTGGGGGGGGGGGGAGCGTCACGGCAAGAAATATCAAGCAGAGTCGTTAAAGTTGCAGTTAGTTATTTCCATCCTCATTATTCTCTGAGTGGGATTAGTGAAAACAATAACCATTGCCTTCATTAAGCAAGATCTTCCAATTCTGTACACTGTCTAAATCTCCAACACTTTCGAGGTAACTAGGAAGCACATTTAAAACTGCCGTTGGTGGGCAACTAATGACGAACCGTAAAGAACGGCGGAGCCTCTCACTGCAAACTCGCGTGACCTCGGTGCTGCCAACTGTCGTGTAAAGCCCCTTTCTTGAGGGAACTGGACCAGTTATTTGCGTACTGCTCAGCCCTCGTGCAGCCAGTGGCCACTAATTTTTAATTACTGGCGAAACGGGAGGAGCAGCGTGTATCACTTTGGCTCGTTAAACTGGCGCGGCTGACGTCAGCGGGCAGGGCCCTTCTGCTCGGCCGGGTCGCAGCTTTTAATTGGGCGCCCGCCTCGCTTACAGTTTTCCAGTCCGCTGAGGATTCACCGGCCAGTGGCCCGCCAGGCTGGCCAACGGCGCCCCGCGCACAGTGCGAGCGACGGGCTACGCGCGCCGCGGGCCAGTTAAACGGCCGACAGAGGGCAACGCGTGTTTAAAGGGGCACTTTGATCGACAAATAGCACTCTCTGACACTCAACGAGCTCATTTCATAGAGTGTCTAGTCAACGAGCTTAAATTTCATAGAGTGGCGATAGGTCCGCCATGTTTGAGGCAAATAGAACCAGCGTCCGCCATGTTATTTGGGGTAACGGCTGACAGCGCGTATGCCACACCCACTCGAGAATTGTACCTATTTACAGTTACACGTTTTAAATAAAGATTTACTATTGAATACGGATGAGCATCAAGATCCGTCAGAATTTTTCGAAGATGACGAGCCTGGGAGTATATTTCCTAAAAATGCGGTAACGAAATATCACGAACCTGTCAGTATTACAGTACCAGTTCGAAGTATAACAATTAGATGCGGTTTGCAATAACAGAGAAAGTGCCGCTGAGAAATTTTTTCTGTTGATTTTAATGCAAGTACATGCTCTACACCAGCTGCGAAACATACAGTGAGTAGTACTTGTTCTACATCTACATCTACATAGATACTCTGAAAATCACATTCAAGTGCCTGGCAGAGGGTTCATTAACCACTTTCATAACTTTTCTCTACCGTTCGATTCTCTAATAGCGCGCGGGAAGAAAGAACACCTAAATCGTTTCGTTTTCGATCTGATTTCTCTTATTTTATTGGGATGGTCATGTCTCCCAAAGTAGGTGGGTGCTAGCAAAATATTTTCACATTCAGTAGTAAAAGTCGGCGATTGAAACTTCGCAAACAGATCAGGCCGCAATAAATAACGTCTTTCTTTTAATGATTTCCACCCCAATTCGTGCAACATTTCCGTGACGCTTTGCCCCCCGTAACGTGATAAAACAAAACGAGCTGCCCTTCTCTGAACATTCTCAATGTCTTCCGTCAGTCCCACCTGGTGAGGGCCCCACAAGGTGCAACAGTACTCCAGGAGAGGACGCACACGTGTGATGTAGGCAGTCTCTTTGGGTGGAGCTAGTGCATCTTCGAAACGTTCTGCCAATGAAACGTAACCTTTGGTTCGCCTTCCCCACAATATTTTCTGTATGTTCTCTCCAGTCAAAGTTGTTCGTAATTGTAACTCATAGGTATTTGGTAGAATCTACGACCTTTAGGTTTGACTGATTTATCGCGTAATTGAAGTTCAGCGGATTTCTTTTAGTGGTCATGTGTATTACTTCACACTTTTCTTTATTTAGTGTCAATTGCCAATTTTCGCACCATGCAGAAATTTTGTCTAAATCGCTTTGGAGTTGCTTTTGATCCTCTGTTGACTTCACTAACCGACAAACGACAGTATCATCCGCGAACAGTCTAAGGGAGCTATTCAGATTGTTTCCTAAATCGTTTATCAACACGAGGAAGAGTGGGGGCCTATAACGTTTCCCTGAGGAACAGTTATGATGATGGATTTGCACTGTAGTTAATTTGTTGTAACAACTGCTTTCATAAAGTCTAGGATACATATCTTGTGTTTACTAAACCTATTAAGTCTACAGACTTGTAAAATTGCTATTAAAGGGTGTAGTTGTGAAGTTTGGTGGACGAAATTTGCGTACAGAGACGAAAGTGACGACAAAATACTGCAGTTAAAAATGCGCCTAGGTCATCTGCCATAAAAGTATTTCACATCGAAATAATTGTCGTTAATAAGTTTCCTTGTTGCCATGCTGAAACAAGTAACGTTTGAATTCAAAGAAGCAAGCGACAATAGAATATTGCAATAAAAATGCGTCTGGGTCAGCTGCCACAATAGCATTCCACACCGAAATAACGTATCATTAATAACTTTCGTTGTTGCCACGCTGAAATAAGTATATAATTATTCCAAAGAACAAAGACATATACAAGTGAAAAAATTCTGGCTGTCACTACTGCTTCAACACTTTGCACTGATTGCTCGATCAGGTATTGTCAACAACAACGACAGGCTCCAAAAAATGTTCAAATGTTTGCATAGCTTATGGGACTTAACTACGGGGTCATCAGTCCCAAAACTTACAGACTACTTATGAACTAACTAATACTAAGGACGGCACAAATATCCAAGCCCTAGGGGGGATTCGAACCCCCGAACGTAGTGGCCGTGCAGACCCTGACTGGTACGCCGCATACCGCTCGGCTCCCAACATATGATAGAAAAGCCATGGATTTAAAACTTTCTGCATCATCTTCTGTCTTCTTTAGACGTACCGTTGGCTTCATACGTAGTGCTCTATGTATCTGCTGTGGAGAGTACCGTTTGCTTCAAAAACTCTCGTGTAGATGCTCGTCCTGCAGACTGCTCTCATCAGCAATGACATTTGCTCTATGGACCAGTGTTTTCGACCTGTCGTCGAAAATCTGATGGATTCTTAACAAACACAAAGTTAAGGAAAATTTTCGGTCCCCACCAAAGATAGCAGCACTTTTGGGTTCAATCAAAGATGATTTGGAGCTCCGGAAGGTCAGGGGTTACAAGATCCCTTGTGAATGTGGCCTTTCGTACATGGGACAGACGACACGTACAGTCCAGGAAAGATGCACGGAACAGCAAAGGTTACAAACTAATAAATCGTCAGTCGGCAGAGCACTGTATTGATACTGGACACTCCATGACGTACGAAAACGTTAAAATTTTAGCCTCTACTTCATCTTTCTAGAACTAAGTGGTGAACGAAGCAATTGAAATTCGCTTATGGGCGAATTTAATTAACAGAGAAAGCGGCTTCAGCTTAGATAAATCTTGGAATCCAGCACTTTCTTTAATACATTTAGAAAGACGCCGCCATAGCACAGATTACAACACATCGATTTCTCCGCGATACTCGACCATGCAGCCACAGACATAATTAACACAACGTGTACTTCCCTGCCGCCAAGTAACGTCTTTGGCGCTTGTTGTAACTGTGGCCTCATGCGCAGTAGTGCGGTCAGCTCGTTTATAACCATGAAGCGCGTGCTGGAGCGTCAGTCTTCGACTCTTTCTGAAGATGGCTGGACGATTCTCAACCGAAATATTAGGAGAAGTCAACTTTATGCGGCTGCAGACCCGAAACTTTTTTGACAGTCATAGCGCCGCGAAAACAGGAAGATACATTATTTAAGCTTGTTCACCACATTGTTGTACTCTATGATATGAGCAGCAAAACTATTTCAGACTGTATTATTATAGTAGAAACGAGTTTATGGTAAACAAACTATAGCACAAGTAGGCCTACAGATCATCACTACTTGTTGTTGTCTTACACTACTTTTTAGGGTACATTAAACAATATAAGTAGCTATTTATGAAACTGAGCCTAGTTAGGGCTTTAACTGCTAATTGATTAATAGGGAATGTTTACAAACCAGTTTTTCACAGTGTATAGTTTTTCATAGTGTGCACTATTAAAATATATATTTGCTTCTATAAAATACCTAAAAATAAAGGCGATGATCTTCGCTGGGAACGCACTCGAGATTGTCTCTGTCGAATCGTCCTGAGACTATTTCCGGAGCGGCAATAATCGTCGTCAACCCTGTAAAACTAGGCTCTTCCTGTCGCCAGTTACGCAGTAGCCAAGATGTACCGCACTTAGTTCTGTATCGTCTGTCAGACAATGTGCGAAATCTCTGTAAATGTTGTTATAACGGCTCATTTGGAAACTGAAGTGATAATAATGGATGTTGAGAAATATCCTTGTTTCTACAAAATAAAGTAGCAAAAATATAAAGATAATCTGTAGAAACAAGAACAAAGAATAAGGTACGTAGATCTGTTGTTGGGGCTGAGAAATTGTATCATAAGATGGGTCAGCTCACCATGGGTATACCAACTATAATTTCATTATGGTATTTTGTCTTATTATTATTTTATAATTGCGTAGCAGATATTTTTCTTGTTTACAGGCATGATCTGAGGATGATCTTTACTGATCAAAATCGGTCATCATCATAAAATAAACTAAATATCATATTGCAGTCTAGACTGCTGCAATTACTATATTATTCAGAATTATTTTGATTACTGTTTACTTTCTACAGAAACAATGTTACATAAAATATTATGTTCTATATCCGTCTTTAATCATTTAAATGTTTCAATATTAGACGTACCAACACGCAAAACTATTGTGTCGCTTAATTGCACTATATTTCTGTGTGCTTCTTTAAAGCTAAAAAGAACCGCCTCACAATGAGAAAAGAAACATGTATTACAATCATTTTTGTTGTTTCTTATTGAATATTTGTCTTAGAACATAAAATTAATAATAAAGCAAACCGATACTCACTAGAATGAACATACGAAGCTACTTCTTAGAAATCTAGGTCTATTCATCTGTTTAGTTTAATGACACCTATCTGAGAAATCACGTCAAATTTTTCCTAAATCACTTCGTAATTCAGTAAATTGTAATTCATAAACTCACTCTACGATATTCAGAATTAACGCTTCTATTATTATTTTAGGCACCTGAACTATCATTTTTATTGACAATATCTACATGAAAACACAAAAAAAGTGTTGCTAAATCTGTTTATTGCAATTGTATTCCTGTCACAATTTTACGTCTTAATTATGTATTGATTTAATTGAGCAGAGCACACAAAACGGCAGTCAAGTCTGGCGAGTAACGTCAGACAGGGTTGTCGTATGTAGACAGCTGTTTACTTATGATTACTGGCCAAAGACCTTGGAATGAATGTCAAGATGGCCACTACTACGATGGATCTTTTGGGAACTATGACATGAGGAAATAAACCCAACTTATAAATTAGATCTGTTTATGAGACCATCGTGTTACTTTGAGGGCCAAGATAAATCAGAGATTTTACCCTTTTCTATTATTCCGGATTTACGCATTCCACTGCTCAATGTTTTGATAGTGCTAAAATCAAAGCTTAATTTGAAACAAAGCTCATTAGATCTCACAGGGTACTATTTGCCATTAGGAAGGTAAGGGAGTTAGAATGTTAAAAAATGGAATTCATTACAAGCGGGTGCACAAAAAGCAATAGGTAAGATGATACACCCTCATGAACCGCAAATATGGTCGAGGTGGGGTGGCTTGCGTGACAGTAATGTAGATGGTCGTACCGTAGGTGCAACTACAGCGGAGTAGCATCTGTGGAGAGGCCAGACAAAAGTGTCTTTCCTGAATAGGGGCAGCAGCATTTTCAGTAGTTACAGGGGAACAATCTTGGTGCTGGACTGAGCTGGCTTTATAACATCCGTTAATTTGGCCGTACAGTTGCTGCGAACAGCTGAAAGCAGTTGGATACTACAAGTCATGAAAAATAGATGTCATCATGAAAGACTACACTGGCGTTGACTGTTAGATTCCTTAATCGAGTAGGAAGGTTAGAAAATTTAAAAAGGGGAATGGGTAAGATGAAATTAGATATAGGGTTATTAGTGTAGTTTGGTAGAAAGATGAATATGATTTCTGATCAGGGTTATAAATAAAAAATCAAACATAAATATTCAATTGTTTGTAAATTTATGACACTAAAATACTATGGTTAGCAGTCCCTAGGATTACAAACTACTTAAACTAACCTAAGGACAACACACACACACACACACACACACACACACACACACTCACGACGGAGGAATCGCATCTCCGATGGAGAGCAATTGCCTGCTCCGCAGCAAGGCGTCTTGTCCAATACAAAATCAGTTGGGGTATTGCATGAGTAGGATTAATTATGCAAAAGAAAAAAGGAATGCGGGTAAACTACTAAGACCAGCGCAATGATCGAATTATTATAGTCAAGATAGATTCGAAGCCAACAGCGAACAAAGTACTACAAGTTTATATTCCAACAAGCTCTGCCGATGATGTCATTGAAGAAAATGTATGAAGAATGAAAGAAAATATTAGAAAAATTTTTGTAAATCTAAGGGACTTAAACAATTTTGGCCATTACCCCCTATGCGGATAAATCTAGTAGTTGATATCAAAGAATTTCCAAACCAAATTTCTACACTGTTTATTTGTTTACTTTTGCTCTTTCTCATTCATTAGTTAGTATTTGACAAAAAAGAGAACAGACAAAATAATCGCACATAGTATTTTTACTTAAAGTAACTTATACTAAGGACAACATAAACACCCTTGCCCGAGGGAGGACTCGAACCCCCAACGGCTAACGGCCGCGCGCACCGCAGCTGGGCGCCTTAGTGTGCACGGCTCTTCTGCCGTGGTGAAATTATTCAGACAGTTAAGGGAGACGTAAACTTAATTATAATGTGGGACTAGAATTCGGGAGTAGGAAAAGGAAGGGAATGAAATATAGTAGGTGATTATGGACTGGGAAAAAGAAACAAAAGAGTAAGCCGCCTAGTAGAATGTCCCGCCGAACACAATTTAATCACAACAAACACTTGGTTTAAGAACTATGACAGAAGGTTGTATACGTTGATGAGCCCAGGAGATGCAAGAAGGTACCACATCGATTTTATAAAGACATAGATTTCGTCGCCAGGTTTTAAACTGTAAAACACATCACGGGGCAGATATATCTCTGACCACGTCTTATTGGTTATAAACTGAAGACTGAAACTGAAGAAAGGTAGGAAAGTAAGGAGATGGGACCTGGATAAATTGAAGGAACCTGATGTTCTTGAGACTTTCAGAAGGGGAAATCGGGGAAAATAACACAATACTAGATGAATGGGTAGTTTTCAGAGATGAAGTAGTGAAGGCAGGGTAGGACCAAATAGGTAGAAAGGCAAGACCAACATAAAATCCTTGGATACCACAAGAAGTACTACACTTTGTGCTGAAAGGAGAAGACATAAAAATGCAGCAATTGAAGCAGATAAATTGGAGTACAGACAACTAACATCTGGAATTGACGGGAAGGCAAAATGGTTAAACAGGAGTGGCTATAGGGTTAATGCAAGTATGTAGTAGAATGTATAACTAGGGGAAAATAGATACCTCCTACATGAAAATAAGAGTCATTTGAGGACAGGAAAAGCAGCTGTATGAATATCAAGATCTCAAATGCAAAACCAGTTCTGAGCAAAGAAGAGAAAGCTGAATGAATGTATAGAGGACAATATTGTCGGAAGGTAAAATGAATTGGCTGAAAATAAAATACGAAATACTGAATTTGAAAGAGCACTGAAAGATCTAAGTGAAAACAACGTCCCTGGAATGGACAACTGTCCCTCAGAACTATTGAAGTCTCTAGGAGAGCCACCAATGACAACTGTTTCACCTGGCGTGTAAAATGTATGTCACAGGTGAAATATCCCCACTTGCTAAGAGAAATGTAAGAATCCCCAGTCCAAAGAAAGAGGCGTAGACAGCTGTGAAAGAAAGAAACATTAGTTTAATAAGATACGGTTGCAAACTTTCACATAGTGCGGCATCCTATTTTGTCAGCGCGACTTCATTTGCCGCGATTACATAATTTTTAAGTGTGGCACACTTAGGCGAATATTTTTGTCGTGACAATTACCCAGGAGAGAAAATCGCCTTGAATGGTATCAATCTAAGGGATCTACGTCGCAACCTTCACAGTTGCTAGGTCAATATAAAAAATACTATGTGCGATTATCTTGTCTGTTCTCTTTTATATCAAATGCTAACTAATGAATGAGAAAGAGCAAAAATAAACAAATAAACAGTGTGGAAATTTGGTTTGGAAATTCTTTGATATCAACTACTAGATTTCTCCGCTTTTGAAAATAAACCAAAATTGTATCGACGGACTTCTTAGAGAGTACTATATGTTTTTTTAAATAATAGTTAACTTTACAAACTGAATAAAAACACACAAGTAAACAGAACATTTTGGATGCCCGCGTCGAGTACTGTGAATGACTGATTGATTGATGTGGCCAATTTTGAAGGAACCCTTGCTTGGATGTGGCAACAAAGCAAACGTAAACGACAGTCTGAAACATATTTTTAAGTCGTGTTTGTTAGTTTTCGACACACAGTGTGTTTGAAACCTGATTCAGCGCAGAAAATACTATAAGAAAGTACCATTATCACAAAATTCAAAAAAATTAAACAAAAAAAAAAAAAAAAAAAAAAATAAATAAATAAAAAAAAACACATTGACACTCAATTACATGTGCGACACTATTTACACACGTTTCTTGTATCGGACTTCATTATAAAAATTTTGAATCTAGTTCCATTTAATTTAAGGAAGTATGTATAATGGTCTCGAATGATATCCGATCGAACCCATTAAGGGTAAGCGGAAGATTTTTGGGCTTACTGAATCTGTTCTTCAGTACAAGATCAACTCAACATTCCACACTTCCTCTGGATTAGGCAAAATGGTTGGTTCTTATGAATTAAGTATGGTCTATGGTCACCACGCAGTTTGGTCCGATAGATTTACAAACATTTGAACATTTTTGAAGTAGCTAAACTAATTCGTTCAGAATCGCCTGATTTTTCTGGGACTACATTCCATTACCATTAATGTTCATGTTATACCTTCCTTTGAAGACACTGTCCATTCCTATTAATTGCTCTACCAGGTCCTTCGATGTCTGTGACAGAATTACTATGTCGTCAGCAAACAGCGAGGTTTTTATTTCCTCTCTCTGGACATTAATTCCCTCTCCAAATTTCTCCTTGCGTTTCTTCACAGCTTGCTCAATGTACAGATTGAACAACATTGGGAAAAGGCCACAACCCTGTCTTACTCCCGTCCCAACCACTGTGTCTCTTTCAAGCCCTTTGACTTTAATTATTGCTGTCTGGTTTTCATACAAGTTGCATATAACTCCTCGCTCCCTATATTTTACCCCTGCTACCTTCAGAATCTGAAAAGGTCTATTCCAATCTACACTGTCAAAATCTTTCTCCAGATCCACAGATGTTAAAAAAGAAGGTTTCCTTCTCCTTAATCTATCTTTTATGATAAACTGCAATGTGAGTATTGCCTCTTGCGCTCCTACATTTCTTCTGAATCCAAATTGATCTTCCCCAAGTTCGGACTCCACCAGTTTTTCCATTCATCTGTAAATAATTCGTGGTTGTATTTTGCCACTATGATTTATTAAACTGATAGTTCTGTAATTTTCACATTACTATACTCTTCTTGAAGTCTGAGGGTATTTCCCCTGTTTCATACATCTTGCATACCAGGTGGAACAATTTCTTCAGTACTGGTTGTCTTAACGATAATGGCAGTTCAGACGGAACATCATCTATGCCGAGGGCCTTGCTTCTACTCAAATCGTTTAGTGTACTGTCAAATTCTTCAGAAATCTTCATCATATTAGCCCAGCGGTTGATCCTTTGAAATTTGGTAGCAATTAAATTAAGGTATTTAGTAACGTATACATAAAAGTTTACGTCTAGCATTTGAATGACAGTAGCCGTTATAGCGGAGAAAGTGCCAACTGCCATTCTTTTGTAACTAAAGTGCTGGCACTTAGAGCCCTAGGGTCGCTTCTGCTATTCCTCGTGATGATTAGATTTATGAATTACGACAGCACGCGGTAACAAACAAAAACCTGAATGTGCTTTCTTATCCCGAGTAGCACTAACTGTGGTGTTCGTAAATTTTTATTATTTTTATTTTTACTTCTGAGCACATCCTGCGATGACAACCGCATGCACGTTGATGATTAAAATACAGCTACTGTTTTATCGATATACTATTAACGGTTACACAACAGGTGGAAGTACTGGTAGCAAAGATGTTGCGTCGGAGACTCTGACATGAACGCTTTCGGGTTCGAATCTATTTGAATTTGAATCTATGTTGAATTTTTCTCCCTTACCAATAGTTGTCCCTAGGGCATTATAAGAATACTACCATACGATAGCACACCATAGAATTACTCAAGCAAACTGTCATTTTCAGAGCATTCTAGGTTACCGTTGGGTAACAGAACACATTACTGTTTTTAAAAATGAAATTTATCGCATTAATTATAAAGAGAGTCCAAAAAAAAAATCTGTTCATATGAAAGTATTTAGTGAGCATTTTCTTTATATTAAATTTTTCACGCTCTTCCAGTTGTAAGGAGTCAATTTCTCCTGACTGCCCTACATGCAGATTGCGAGCATACTTTGTTGATCTATTCATCATAACGATTAATTTGATACCACACAGGATATGGTATGACGAATCTGAGTCAGTATCAGTACTTCTGCAAACCGCATATGCCTCTTACAATTGCGCACTGATATGCAGATCCGAGGCTGGAGCAATAAAACATTATTCAGACAGACAGAAGAAACAATTTTTGTACACACAGGCGACACACTGGTGGAACGACGCCAGCTCCCCACATCTACCCAGTTTTACGACTGGGAAACCCCCGGAGACATCTCGTTCTTAACGGCACGGAAAACAGGACGCTTCGGCCTTCAGATAAGGAGAGAATGAAGGAAAGCATTGTTTTCAGCTAAGAGGAACGGGCTGACGCCAAGCCCATAGCAACAGGCCAAAACAAATTTTTACTATGGAGCAGAAATATTCCCTATGTAGCATATCATAGATAGAAGAAGTTGCGTGACTGAGCATTTTAACAACTGGCCCTTCTGGTAGCAACAGGGTTTTAGACCGGCCGACAGTCCATCTGAGGCGCAGTCACTGTTCAGAGGAAGGGAGAAGGCTCGAGGTATAGGCAAACTGTTTGGCGTAATTTTGAGGCTGTCCAACGCTTCTCCTCTTGGAGAATGCACGTGGTGGGCCAATTGCGGAAACGCTGTGTACAGAGAGGTGCGGAATAAGACTTCATGCCAGTACTTTTCTGAGAGGAGCGACTCTGAGAAAGCGGATCCTCACTGATACTCCCGAGTGGAGATGCTTATGATTGCATGGTATCTACATACCCTGTACGGTGTAGATACGCACAGTTTTCTGTAGTTATAGCTCGAAAGCGATTTGCAAGTGACAACGCGGTGTACTGGTTGTACTACCGGTATACCATGCCAAGTTTGTTAAACTAGGGCTGAGAGGCGTTCTTGACATCATCAAGACGTACGGAGAGTTTGATTGGTAAACGTCAAGCCAGAGAGATTAAGTTGGACTTATTAATTTCAACGACGGACGACGCAGATAGCGGTCGTCGTAGCTTATGGTACTGCGTGCAAACGCTTATTCAAATCCCGCATTTCCTCCCAGTCAGCACTAGCAGGTCTCACGTACAATACTTCACAACATGAATTACGTAATTACGTGATAGACTCGAACGTAGTGACCATAATTTAGTTAAATTTTCAAGGCAAGTAGGTGCGGCATCTCAGCCATCATGCCGATTATATATTTCTCTGTGACTAAAGCCAGTTACATATCGTAGTTAAATTTACTGTCAGTGCGATATAATTATTGACATTATTCATGCTGATACTTTTTTTATAATTGTTTTACATCGTAGTGAGAGGGCAAACTGCTATTTATGTAGTTTAATGAAACAATTTAAGAGTGCATATTAAAAATTTAATACTTTTATTTACATAAATCTTGAATATGTCATTCGGAACCTTTATTATACATTACGTTTGCTATCCACCTCATCCCCGTACCCGTGAGGTCATTTAGCAACGTATGAGTGTAATTTTTGTGTATTTTCTTTACAGTGAACCACGTCTGACTCCAGTTCAGCAACAAGTTAGATCTAGATTGTCTTAGGTACATAGGAGTGTCCTTCTGAATTTGTCCAGATATGGCCCGATATTGTGCGAATTAAAATTAAAAGGAAACTTCTCCATGCCTATGGCTGTAGCAGCATCATACGATCTTTCCCTTCTATTTTGTCCTCATGTCGCCCCGAAATTGTTTCTAGAAGTAAATCTTCTCCTTGTTGGTAAAATTTTCAAAATACCTCTTTTTTCCCGTTCACTTCCTTCTACAGTGTGTCGGCAAAGTCTCTCCGCAGCGGCGAGCTCCGCGTGTGTCGCCTTGCGCGACGCGTAAGGTTGGCAGCACCATAGTGTCGCTTTATAAGCTAGCGGCCGGGTTTCACTGATACCGGCTGCAGTTATGTTGCGAGATGAGCTTCAACATTACTACAATTATAATAATGAAATTAATAAGTTATATTAATTACAAGGAAATACACTGTACTCACCAATATCGCACTAGGTGCTGGAAATGATTTCCTCTTTTTTGAAGGCATAGTTCAACAGGTTTACATTTCAGAATTTAACTTTCACTCTGCAGCGGAGTGTGCGCTGATATGAAACTTCCTGGCAGATTAAAATTTTAATCTGCCAGGAAGTTTCATGTCAGCGCACACTCCGCTGCAGAGTAAAAGTTTCATTCTGGAAACATCCCTTAGGCTGTGGCTAAGCCATGTCTCCACCATATCCTTTCTTCCAAGAGTGCTAGTCTTACATGGTTCGCAGGAGAGCTTCTGTGAAGTTTGGAAAGTAGGAGGCGAGGTACTGGCGGAAGTAAAATTGTGAGGCGGCATCGTGAGTCGTGTCGGGATAGCACAGTCGGTAGAGCACTTGCCCGCGAAAGGCAAAGGTCCCAGGTTCGAGTCCCGGTTCCGGCACACAATTTTAATCTGCCAGGATGTTTCAGGTTTACATTTATTTTCAAACACCCTTACCAATGTTTAATGTATAATCGAATGCAGATAATCAGTTATCGCTAAGTTCATGCATTGTCTCTGGGTTCTTTTGATAAACAAATTATTTAGCCGCACCCCAAGGGATATAGTCGAGAGGAGACAAATCCGGTGAGCAAGGGTTCCTGAAACCTTTTGTAATTATTCAGTCTCCAAAGATTTTATCTAAAAGTCGTAGTGATTGGTGTGATGTATGAGCAGTGGCGTTGTCTTGCTGAAAAAAGAATGAATGATTGCGCTAATCTTCATTCAGCAGCGCTATAAATTATCCGGGAACAATAGATTTCGGAAGTGAAGGTAGTTTCGAAAAATGTCGGCTCTATAAGTAGCGCTGATGTTATGGTAACCTACACCCTGATTTTCTCTGTGTGCAATGGCGTTTCTCTTAAGGCATGTGGATTTTCGAATGACGAAATACGTAAATTTTTAGAATGCATTTAGCCAGATAGGTGAAACCAAGCCTCATCAGTAAAAACTGTTCGCTCTGTCTATTATTAGATCGCTGAAACCATTCACAATATGCGATTCTTTTCATGTGGTCCATACAATGTAGTAGTCGCAGTGTAGTAATTTTATGCGGATACAGCACCATTTATTAGGTTACGGCCTTTTGTGCTGTCGAACGAGAGGCTTTAGCCTCTTGTGATAATTTACTTACTGATTTTGTTGGACTCCGTAACATGATGTCCGAAATGACGTCGAGGTTCCGTTTTGTTAAATCCGGGGCGTACCACTTCGTGGTGCATCATGAACTGAACATGTTGTCCGGAATTTCCGAATTAAATCACGTACAGTATCGCGATGTCGACACCTCGGCGTAGGAAAATGCACTCTAAATTGTCGCCTCACATGCTCCGTGAAGTTTCCTCCGGCTCGCAAATCCTCTTCCACTAAGAAGGCTCTCTCTGCAACAGTACGAATTACTCAACATATAAAAGAACAAGACAATAACACACGCAACAGCTGTAGCGCACACGTAACACTACCCCCACCCACTACCACTGCAGGTCCACGGAACACATACAGGTGAACTTTGTCTGTGCTGCCAACCTTGCTGGCCACGCAATGAGAGACACGAGAAGATCGCCACTATGGAGAGACTGCGGACTCGCTGTATGATTGGAATATTAAAGCTTCGATAAAAAAGTTATGTATCGATTAATATCTGTGAGGGAGGGGCAATAATCATGTCGATAGCCAATTTCAGGGGTGTGGACAAGTGTCTTCCGTACTAACTCATGTCAACGTTGAACCAGCTTTGGTAGATCCATCTTCAGCGTTATACAACAAAGCGGAGCCCTGAATGGAAGTTAATTTCTGAAGTAACGTCAGATTATATCATAAGTCAGCGCTGTTTATACAACCGCTCCGTAAATTTTTAAAAGTGCGTCTTAAATATACTTTTGATATACAGATTAAACACGTTGAGGATATTATAAGCATAGCATGTGTAGCGTTTAATCATGTTACATAGAAGTTGGCAACGAATAAAGTACGTACACACGTCGATTTTTCTGGATAGGCAATATAAATTGCGGTAGAGCACTTGCCCCCAAAAGGAAAAGGTCCCAGGTTCGAGTACAGGTTACGGCTTACAATTTTAATCTGCCAGGAAGTTTCATATCAGCGCACACTCCGCTGCAGAGTGAAAGTTTCATTCTGGAAATATAAATTGCTTATGTTCAAAGCTGTGCCCGTCGATAGTGAAAAAAAAAATATATTTTTTAAATTAAATAAAAATCCAGTGTCTCGATGTTTGTCCGCCATGAACTCCGAGATAGCAGATCTGAACGAAATTTTGTATAATGTGTGTGAGTTGGTCCAACTTACAAAGTTAGGATGGTTTTTATCTTGATTAATGACCTATTATTTTTACTCCAAATGAAATATTTTATCTATGTTCGGTATGTATCCAATAATCGGGTCCGTTTTTCACGTTGAATTCTGGAATACCAACAAAGTTTTTCGGTTGAAGAAGGAAAGGTCACGTATTCGAAACTAGCTGGGAACAGGGATTTTTTTCTCTTTGAATTTTAACCTAATCTTCACCTCATTAGGATGTGAGGAATCGTCAGAAACGACATGTAGCACGAATTCCACATTCAGCTGTAGCTCCCTTTGCTGTTTGGATAACTGGTGTGGGATAGGTACATGTCAGTAGCCAAAGTGTCGTCCAACAGGAGGACACTGAGCCACATGAAATTATCATAATTATATTCCATTTGAAATGTTCAAATGTTTGTAAATTTATGGGACCAATCTTCAGTGGCTCCTAGGCTTACAAACAGCTTCACTTAAACTAAGGACAACACATGCCCGAGGGAGGGCTAGGAGAAGGACAAGAGAGAAGTAAGAAAAAAAAAGACGGTTGGCAGGAGGAGATAGATAGATAGATAGATAGAGAGAGAGAGAGAGAGAGAGAGAGAGAGAGAGAGGAGAAGGGAGTAGTAAATAGATTGATTGAATTGGAAAAAAATAAATACTCGAACTACGTTTTCATGTAACTAATACAGTGAGACCCCTAAGAAGACAAAGAGATAAGAAACAGATATAGATATGGGGGAAAGGAAGGGCGTAGAGTTTAAGGAAAGGAATGTACCATGTATATCCCCCATGCATATTTAGTAATGTGAACTATTGCCGGGTTCGGTAGTATATTATATAGAGAGTGGCAATGAGTAGATTGAGGGAGTATATACATTGAGAGTCTGTTATAGAGGAGTATATTCGTCTCATTTGTGTGGGACATGCGCATTTTACAGCTGGTAATGCCATAAACTGCTGGCTTTACTTCTGCAGGCGATCAGCGTAGTGTTTCGCTGTGCTCGTCGTGTTCCGGAATGTACCTCTAACAGATAGATACTTTTATAATAATGGAAAGTCCAGGTTGGAATAAATAATATAGTGAGGACAGTTTACTACTCACCGCAAAGACGTGGCGACGAGCTGCGACAGGCACATACAAAAGACACACACATACAACACATTCAGCTATCGGCCATGGCCTTCTTCAGAAATAGAGCACTCACGCAATCACACAGGCACACAACACAGTCATACAACCATCATCTCCGACTGCCACACTTCGAATCACGCTCTGCAGCGAATCGGGGACGGGATGGGAGGGGAGGGGGAGGGGATAGAAAGGTTACGTCACGGTGGTGGGGATGGGTAATATGGGAATAACGAGATGCAGCTTAGGAATGGAGTGGGGAGGCGGGTGAGGGGAGAAAATAAAATAAAATAAAATAAAATAAAATAAAGTAAAATAATTCATGTACACTGCAAGTGCACAAGACCACATACACACACACACACACACACACACACACACACACACACATACATATACACACACACGATCACACATTCACACACCACTCAAATCAGGCGAGGTTACAGAGGTAGGAACTGTAAGGTATGGAAGGGGGGGGGAAAAAAAATATATATATATATATATATATATATATATAATAATGAAGTTATCGTAGGTTGAGGCCTGGTTGATTTCGGGATCGGAGAATGTATTGTAGGGATAACTCCCATCTGTGCAGTTCAGAAAAGCTGGTGGTGGATGGGAGGATCCAGATGGCCCGGGTTGTGAAGCAGCTATTGAAATCATCACCAACATCCCACATGCCCATGGCCTTGCCGCTCTGGAACACTACCTCTCCCAACGTCCCTCTGAACGCAAGCCTGATACCTCATTCCTCATAACCCTTACCAATTTCATCCTACTTAACAACTACTTTTCCTTTGAGGGGAAAGTTTACCATCAAGTCCAAGGCACAGCCATGGGCACCCGCATGGCACCCTCCTATGCCAACCTGTTCATGGGCCGTCTGGAGGAATCCTTCCTAGCATCCCAAAACCTCAAGCCTCTGGCCTGGTTCCGGTTCATTGATGATATTTTCATGATCTGGACTCACGGCCAGGACACCCTATCCTCCTTTCTTCAGAACCTCAATTCCTTCTCTCCCATCCACTTCACCTGGTCTTCCTCAACCAACCATGCCACATTCCTGGATGTCAACCTCCACCTCACTGATGGCTCCATCCACACTTCCGTCCATATTAAACCTACCAACCACCAACAGTACCTACATTTTGACAGTTGCCATCCCTTCCACGTCAAAAAATCCCTCCCTTACAGCCTGGCCACCCGTGGACGGCATATCTGCAGTGACAAGAATTCCCTTTCTGAATATGCTGAAGGTCTCACAAAGGCCTTCACAAACAGAAACTACCCCACAGACCTAGTCCGCAAACAAATCTCCCGTGCCATATCCTCACACACCCCAAATCCTCTTCCTAACACTAGTAACCATCCACAAAAGAGCGCTCCCCTTGTCACCCAGTACTACCCTGGTCTCGAACAACTAAATTCCATCCTTCGCCAAGGTTTTGATTTTCTATCCTCATGCCCTGAAATGAGAGACATCCTGCCCAAGATCCTTCCCACCCCTCCTAAAGTGGTGTTCCGTCGCCCTCCCAACCTTCACAACATCCTAGTTCATCCTTATGCCACCCCGAAACCCAGCTCACTGCCACAGGGATCATATCCTTGTGGAAGACCCCGCTGCAAGACCTGTCCAATCCACCCACCCAGCACTTCCTACTCCAGTCCTGTCACAGGCTTATCCTACCCTATCAGAGGCCGGGCCACTTGTGAAAGCAGCCACTTAATTTACCAACTGTGCTGCAAGCACTGTACAGCTTTCTATATTGGCATGACCACCAACCAGCTGTCCATTAGGATGAATGGCCACCGCCAAACTGTGGCCAAAAACAAGGTGGACCACCCTGTGGCACAGCATGCAGCGGAGCACATGCTTGATTTCAATAGCTGCTTCACAACCCGGGCCATCTGGATCCTCCCATCCACCACCAGCTTTTCTGAACTGCACAGATGGGAGTTATCCCTACAATACATTCTCCGATCCCGAAATCAACCAGGCCTCAACCTACGATAACTTCATTATTATATATATATATATATATATATATATATATATATATATTTTTCCCCCCCCCCTTCCATACCTTACAGTTCCTACCTCTGTAACCTCGCCTGATTTGAGTGGTGTGTGAATGTGTGATCGTGTGTGTGTATATGTATGTGTGTGTGTGTGTGTGTGTGTGTGTGTGTGTGTGTGTGTGTATGTGGTCTTGTGCACTTGCAGTGTACATGAATTATTTTACTTTATTTTATTTTATTTTATTTTATTTTCTCCCCTCACCCGCCTCCCCACTCCATTCCTAAGCTGCATCTCGTTATTCCCATATTACCCATCCCCACCACCGTGACGTAACCTTTCTATCCCCTCCCCCTCCCCTCCCATCCCGTCCCCGATTCGCTGCAGAGCGTGATTCGAAGTGTGGCAGTCGGAGATGATGGTTGTATGACTGTGTTGTGTGCCTGTGTGATTGCGTGAGTGCTCTATTTCTGAAGAAGGCCATGGCCGATAGCTGAATGTGTTGTATGTGTGTGTCTTTTGTATGTGCCTGTCGCAGCTCGTCGCCACGTCTTTGCGGTGAGTAGTAAACTGTCCTCACTATATTATTTATTAGATAGATACTTTTGTGTTATATCTAGACTTTTCTCTCATTTGTTAGAATTACGAGTTACGACAAGTGTCAATTTTCGATAGCTGTAGATGTTCATTTAAACTAAGTCGTTTGTGGCATAATAACCACAACAGAAACAAAGCTGTGACTGGTGACTAGTTTTATTAACATTTATTTTAATAATAATTGCTGTCGATATGTGTGCGACTAATGGTTCCAGTTTCTGTGCAAATTCAATGGAATTAATGCATTGGCTTGTTCTGGTGCTAATAGAAAACGATTTAACTTTCATATTTGTTGTATTGTTAATGATGAGTGCAAACGCAATTCACACTGCTTTATCGGCAATGAGGGATGATGTTCCTTTGTTACGGTGCCGTAATTGCCTTAGAATGCCATCCTATTGACACACAGACTAGTATGCGCAGATTTGCCATCCGTGCCGTTTAATTTATACTGCATACGATTCGTGCAGTAATTGAACAAAACGTGATCATAACTGGCCTGAATGAGATGCTAACGCAGTTTCCAAAGCGTATTCACTACTTCATCACGATGACGTTCGGCTGCACCCACACCATAAAAAGTACACATCTTTACACTCTGAAATGAAATTTTCAAGTCACAACGCCCTTTCATTTATGAGGAATAGTTTTTTTATTTATTTCTTAAAACAACAGCTAACATACCTATTATTATTTTTCATATTCTCATAATCAGTTTTGGCAATTACACTCCCATCAACGGATCTGTCATTCACATATAGCAAATCGCATACTGAACTTAGTAAGAATATGAATGACATAAGGTTCTTATTCTCCGATTCTACAAATCTACAGCGAGCTTTCTCAGTCTACCTAATTTCAACATTCGTCTGTAGTACTAGATCTCAAATGCTTCGATTCTCTTCCGTTCCAGTTTTCCCACTGTTCATGTTCCCATTCTATACAAAAGTGTGTTACAAACGTACGTTCACAGAAATTTCTTCCTCACCTTAAACTCATCTTTGAGATACTTTCGCCCTGAGTCAGATACCACTACCGAAGCCTTTCTTTGATTTCTGTTATTGCTTCTTGGATATATACAAAACCAGTACAGGTGAAAGACTCTATCCCGTCTTACACAATTTTTAATCGGGGCACTTCGTTCTTGTTCTTGCAGTCTTATTATTCCTTCTGCGTTCTGGTACATATTATCTACTTCCCCTCTTTCTCCATAGCATACTCACATTTTTCTCAGAATTTAGAAAATTTTGCAATTTATATTGCCGAACGCTGTTACCAAATCGACAAACCCTATGAGCATTTCTTGTTTTTTTTCTAGTCTTACTACAATTATCAGAGGCAATGGCAGGACTACCTCCATGCTGCCTATACCTTTAAAACTGATCCTCATTAATTTTCAATTTTCTTTCCCGTTCTTATGTATATTGATCTTATCAACATTTTGGTTACAAGAGCGTTAAACGGCCGTTTCAACCTTCTGAATTAGATTAGATTAGATTAGATTAATACTTGTTCCATAGATCATGAATACGACACTTCGTAATGATGTGGAACGTGTCAGTTAAATGAAGTGTGTCTATACATAATATTACATGACACTCAATATTTGCATTTTTTTTATTTTTTTTATTTTTTTAAAGTTTTTCCTAAAGTACTAACTTTTATCTTGAAATTCATCTAATGTGTAGAAGGAATTGCCATTCAGAAATTCTCTTAATTCATTTTTAAATGCTAGTTGGCTATCTGTCAGAATTTTGATACTACTAGGTAAGTGACCAAAGACTTTTGTGGCAGAAAATTTAACCCCTTTTTGTGACAGAGCTAAATTTAACCTTGAATAGTGTATGTCACCCTTTCTCCTAGTGTTGTAGCTATGCACACTGCTGTTACATTTGAATTCAGTTGGATTGTTAATAACAAATTTCATAAGTGAATATATATATATTGTGAAGCTACTGTGAAGATTCCTAGATCCGTTATCCGAAAGTCTGATAGTACGTCCCCAACGATTCTACTCACCAACTTCATTAGTCATTTGATTGTATCTTCTCTTATTGATTTCAGAGATACCCTTCTGCCTTATTCGAAGTCTCCCAGAGCTCTTTGATATTCTGCCTAATACTGAATCCCCTATGCCTTCCTCATCAACTCACACGTTTTCTTGTAGCACTTCACTCCAACAGTCTTCCTCCCACACAGAGTTCTTTAGTAGACTCTTCCCACCGATCCGCTCTTCCTTTACGTTCACTGCACTATTTATTTTAATTTCGGCGAATGATGTTTTTACTTTTCTGTATGCCGATTCACTATTAACGAAGATCCTTTTCTCCTCTATTCCTTAATCTTATTCCTGCAGCCTTGACTTCAGTGCACATCCCGTTGATGGCATTCTTAAATGACTTGTATATCTACAGTCCCGGATTTCACTAAACATATTTGTACATCCTACTTTTATCGATTGGCTCAATTTTTTCTTCTATTAACTTCGGTTTCTTCGCAGTGACCTACATTTAACTTATTTTTATTATTACAGCATTTGTGGTTGTTCTTTCCAGGCATGTCCTCTCATCTTTAATTGAATAGCCAAGTCCGGTATTCATTTTAACATACATTCTTAGCACGATTCTCTTGAGCTCATATTTAGACATTGGTAAAGAGTTCTGCAAGCATGCCAAAAATAATAATCCTTAATGAAGTCTACAGAACCCTTTCATTGACGCTCTAGGAATATTCCACTATTTCTCTCTGAACTACTGCAAAGAAATTAAACATTGTTCTTTGATCTCGTCTTGCTAAACTAGGCACAAGTAACACTTTGAGTAATGCAGTGCGAGGGTGAAGAACGGGGTGAGAGTTTAAAATAGGGAAAGTTTAATTTTTAAAACTCACAACCGCCAACTGCGAACCAAATTCCTAAACATGCAAAAACACTGGAACTGTGATTGCCACTGTTTGACTCGTTTTCTAGGGGATGATATCACACGTTTGCAGCTTTCCTTCCCTGCATATGATTAACAAAATAAAGTAATATATTACTTTTATAAACAAACATTGTCATGCTAGTTGTGTAACTGTCTTGTATTCATTGGTAATTTATTACTTTTCATTGTCAATTAAACATATTACGCCAGATGTGACTATATCAGCTAATGTATTGTTTATTTATCAACAGGCTATTTTGTAATGAGGGCCTTAAAGGTTCCTAACTGCATAGTACTACTTCAAATGCCAGTAGTATTAGAATATTTTATTTCACGCTGTGCACTGCACTGCACCTGGCACTCGCCATTGTCCCTCTCTCCCCTCACCGGAAACGAACCTGGAAAATCCTAAGCTGGAACAAGCCACCAACGTCGGCCTGCTCGCTGGCCTCCCGTCAACTACAAGCACACAGCAAATCTCAACGTGGAGAATTTCTACCTATGACCTAACTATAAATGTTGTCACCCAACTGTGTACATACATTGCTACCATAATTATTAAGATTAAAATTGTGTAACATTTGGTGCATTGGCATGGTCTATGTCTGCAGTGAACTTCATACTGTTTAATTACAAATGGTATTATTTTTTTATGGGACTTAACTACGGGGTCATCAGTCCCTATGCTATTAATTACCAATATTTCTAATGGGCGGTAATCTCACAATACCCCCACTTGCCGTATCAAAACCATGTGCAGGATGGCGCAAGTAGCACCAAAATTAATACTTTCGAATGAGCAAAATTTAAAATTACAAAATTATTGAATCGGATTGACTCAAACACTATACCAAATATGTCCTCAACTAATGCAAAAAAAATAAAATAAATAAATAAATAAAATAAAATAAAATAAAAAAATAAAAAATAAACAGGGCAGTGAGAAAATTTCCCAATATTTGTACCATTAAGACCACTCATAGTGTGTGCATAATTTTAAGAAAAGAATCCTTATAACTAATGACATCCATGAAATTTAAGTGTGCCTGTTGTTTATATACAGAATTGGCACCAAATTTATAATAGTATTAACCTTTAGTCTTTACAAGATGTTGTCCTACATGGAAAAACTAAAATTATCACTATAAAAACTTTTGACAGTGTACACTCCACTTGTTTAAAGGAAATCTCTCACCACTTTGACACTGAGAACCCCAGAGTCATCGTTGCAGCAACTCTTGCCCATGGTGTATGGTCCTATGTCTCCGTCACTTCAACCAACATGCTGTTGCAGCTTAGATGCATGGCACTGGATCAAGCGTTCTTGTTCACACACGTCATATGCACCTTACATGGAACAGGAAGAGCAGAGAGTCAACATAGACAAAAGTTTGTCTGGACACCAGGATTCGGTTGGATTTGTATCCCACCCCTCTGCCATCCAGACTTGGTGCAATTGAAACTATGCATTGAGACATGTACAGTAACATGCAAATCAACAGAATTAAGAACTCACAATGGCTTGTGATAGTCATGATCAGATTAACCCAAAACCACATGCCTGCACTCTCATCAGCCATAGCTTCAGATGAAACAGACAAGAGAATATGTGGCCTACTTGGAGTATTACTCCATCAAATAAAACATCAACAACCTGCCTGTGTCAAAAATATATCTTAAAGCTCAAATAATACTACCAAAAGAACGTTATCATAGAGAATTTTCTCTTCTATCAAAATGACACCTACAAGCATAAATACAAATCCTACCCCCTCGCACCAAAAAAATTTATTTTTGCTGGTGTGAGATTTTATTGGCCCATAGTATCCTAAGTTACTCCTAGCACGTCTATATTTCACAGTAACTACAACTCCTGAAGCCTGTGAGCATCAATTGAAAACAATATATATATATATATATATATATATATATATATATATATATATATATATATATATATATATCCTCTAGTCATGACTCCAGATTAGTATACATAAACAAAAATAAAAACAATTTAATTATCATTAACTAAATAGTTTCACTACTCATACATAAATTATGATGACACAATAAACACACATCCCTCTCAGCTGCTGTTTCAGGAATGAGTCCTGGCAACAATTGTACCTTTCACCAACACATATACATATTTGCCTCATGTACCACTGTTGAACTGCAAATCTGATACAAGCACATGTTTTAACACAAACAACACCAAGAAAAAGGATATATAAAGAAAGCATGTAAACATGACCCCAATTCTTAAATCTAAACACATACATAGATACTAACACAGACCACAGAATAAATATACAGAAATTCGTAAACTACTATGTACACTGCTTTGGATCTCATACTTCATGATTTATAGTGGTTTATGGCAGTTACTTGTGTAAACAGGCCATTAAATCTTTATCACTAACAAAATTTTTGAATTTCACCCTCTTCATGCATCCCTCCAGACTTAATTCTAACACTTTATCTTTATACTCCAACTGAGCTTCATATTTGCACAGGAAATCACTTCCTAACATTAGATTTAAACAAAGTCCCTTTATGACTAATAAATCTTGAATAAACAGCACCTCCTCAATGGTTACTTCAAATTCTGGGTTCCCTGCATTTAACACTTCTATTTTTCTTGCAAATGCACACTTTTCTCTATCCCATGCCCCTAGTTCCACAATCTTTAAATATTTTAAAAACCTGATACAATCATCAGTCCCTTAGTCATGCACTTTTTTGTTAATCCAACCTACATTCAACCCATCTTCATCCATGCATGTATATTGTTCATTATTATAAATGACAGAGGATTGTATCTTATTCTCCTTGTCACCTGACCCCTCCTGTATAAGTTCATGTACCTCACTTATCTCATCATGATGTAAGGTACACATGCCTAATCCCCTTAATTGATCATACTCATTGTCCCCATTCACAAACTCTTTCAACACATTGTAATAAGTCTGGCCTCTATTATATTGTTTGCCTAGTCTGTCCAAGTAATCATATTTGTGCAGTAGCCAATCATCTGGTGCCCACTTTCTAATCCAGTTTATTTTCCCAATTAAATTTCTGGTTTGTGCATTTACACTGTCAACTTGGCCTTCATTTACAGCAGGTCCAGTGTCATTTATTGTCTCTACTGGACCACATTTATTTACATTTAATTTAGAAAAACATTCACTCTCATTCATACATTCCACAACATCTATGCTGGCTTCAGTACCATGAATATTTACATTCATACTTTCACATTCAGTCAACACTTGAGCCTCTGACCTATCCAAAACTATGGCTAACCCAACACTGTTTTTATCCTCTTTAATGTTATTATCAAATAAATTTCGCACATCATATTCCTCTTTACTGTCCTCATTCCTATCCTTTCTCCTCCTGTTTGCCTTTCTTTTGTCATGTTGCATGAACCAATCTCCAAAAATTTCCTTACTACCTATAACAGCATCCATCTGACACATACTTTCCTCTCTTTTCTCCCTTTCCTTGTTTACTCTATTTATGTATTCTTCCCTCTTTTCTTTATCTTTGCCCTTGTGAACTCCTACTTCCTCTTTCCTATCATCATCTCTGTCCATGTGACATAGTTTTTCCTCCCTTCTCTCCCCATCTCTATTCCTACTGTAATTATGGTCATTAGATCCCCTGTTATCCCATCTTCTGGTCCTATTATTAGAATAGTTCCTTGTCCCAAAACGGACCTCATTTGGAACAAATCGTAGTTTCCCTGATTCTGTCTCTGATTTTCTCTCCTACTGTTATCCCCTTTCCTATTTCCACCTTCCTGCCTTTGATTTCTCCTATCATTTTCCCATGTTTCCCACTGGCTTCTATTCTCCCAGTTCTCTCCTAGTGTTATTGTTACCTCTCCAATTTTCATTTAAATTCCTCTCTCTATTGTGGTTTCCCTGGTTGTGACCCCCATTTCTACTGCCTTTGTTTTCATTGTGGTTCACATGCTGTGTCCCCCTGAGCTGTCGTTCCATATCTAAACCCTGGTCTATCTTTTCCACAAATTCAATGAAATTCTCAGCTGAATCTGTGGGATGGTGAATTAACTGCCAATGCAAATCTGCAGGTAACCTCCTACACAAAGTGGAAATTACTGCTAAAAGACTCAAAGGTGTATCTAAATGCACTAGCTTCTCAAGTTCCTCCTGACGAAATTCCTTCATGCTCTGTTTCCCTTTCACATAGTTCGGGCCATTCAAGAATTCATTTTGTATCTTAGCTTGCTTGACCTCCCCCAATACTTATTTAAAAACAATTTTTCAAACGCCTCAAAAGTAACAAATTTATCAGCACACTGATTTGCCCAAGTTTCAGCAGAACAGTCAAGCATTCTCTTTGCTAACTTCATTTTACACTGGTCTGACATACCAGGCACAAATTGGTCCTTGCATGCAGCCAAAAAATCTACTGGATGATAATTACCCACTCCTGAAAACTTTTTGCCATTAGGTGTCTGCACCATGGACCAATTAGTGTTTCCTGATGCAGTGCAGTACACAATTCTAGATTATTTATTCTAGTGTTCACCTTCTCAATCTCAGTATTGTTTACTGTCACTACTTGTTCTATCTTTTTCCTAAAGTTACATTCTGTATTCTCTAATTTTCCTGACAACAAAGTTTTTGTTTCCTCAATACCTGCCACCATCCTCTTGTAAACCTCAGCCAACGCCTGCATAGTGCCCTCATTCCTGTGATCACATATATGTTTCACAGCATCTAACTTTCCTCCTACCTCAGTCTCAATAGCACCAATTCTGGCATGTATCTCCTTTTCCCTATTTTCAAACCGTTCTGTTAGACTTCCTATCTTTTTGTCAATGTCTGTGATTATTTCTGCCTTTAATGCAAACATTGTATTTTGTAGTACCCCAATGTCTGCCTTAATGTCTGATTTTCAATTCTGATTTTATTGTTTCTATTTCTGATATTATTTTTGATTCTAAATTTGAGTTTGAATTTTCTATTTTTGATTCTAAATTTGAGTTTAAATTTTCTATTTTTGATTCTAAATTTGAGGTAAAACTCGCTAACATGGCTGCGATCATCTCCGGTGTCAACAACATACTCTCTGGACTTTCTGGTATGCTACTCTCTGAATCTACGTCGCTTGCCGACTTTTTAAAAACCCGATCCATTATCGGTATCACAAGAAAGCTTGATTAACACACATGAATCTATAGCGCCAGCTGCTTTACTTATCTTTTAATCCAGAAGTTGCTGCAACGAGCTGCGACGTCCCCAATGCTCGCTGCCGTCTGTTGTAGAAGCTGTGGCTGTAAATTCCTCAAAAAAGTTCAAATGTTTGTAAAGCTTATGGGACTTAACTACGGGGTCATTAGTCCCTAAACTTACAAACTACTTACGAACTACTTACGAACTAGGACGGCAGAAATATGCATGCCCGAGGGGGGATTCGAACCCCCGACCGTAGTGGCCGTGTGGACCGTAACTGAAGCGCCTCAGTCCCCTCGGCCACCGCGGCCGGCAATATGTCCTCACTGCATCACTTATCCTTTGTAGAATCGAAGCTCCTGGGCCCCGACGCTCCGTTGCCGACTTGCGAAGTCCCCACGATCACTGCCGTCCGTTGCGGAAGATTAAATTTGAGTGCGTGGATCCCTCGCGCCGCCGCTCACTGCTGCCGGGCCGATGTGCCGTCGATCGCCTGCTACGGATGCCAGTGCCAGTCATCAACCGTCGTTAACCGCGCGACGCGTTTGCGTATCGTCCACGATTATACTAACTGTTTTGTCCACTATCACTGTTCTAAGCACATCCTACCTCTCTGTCCGAGCAAGACCAGTGTGAATTTATCCCGCTCTCTGCTGCCAGCCGCCACACACAATTGAAACTCTCCGTAGCGTCCGCGCACCTGCTTCCAACCGTTCGTAACTGTTCACTGACCTATACAAGCACTAATCTCTCCGTCCGATCAAGTCCAACACGAGCCTCCAAATGCGAGAGTGAAGATCGGGGTGAGAGTTTAAAATAGGGAAAGTTTAATTTTTAAAACTCACAACCGCCAACTGCGAACCAAATTCCTAAACATGCAAAAACACTGGAACTGTGATTGCGACTGTTTGACTTGTTTTCTAGTGGATGATATCATTCATTCGCAGCTTTCCTTCCCAGCATATGATTAACAAAAGAATTCATAATAAAGTAAGTTCATGAGAGAAAAGGGTGTACTAACTACTATTTTTGAAAACACGTGAAAGTTCACATTATGTTGTTTATTACACCATATTAAAACCGTGTGGCTGATACGTCTATATGTCGGCACATTTATCAAATAAAGTTATAGCTCGTGAGCCCCCAGACAAAATGAATATTTGTCGCAAATTGTTTTCACATCATGTGCCTGTCTCAAACACCGTTTATGTTCATGCCTATGCCATGACCCATGTTACATTAATAAAACACAGTCACTTTAATTTAGTGAGATGCACACCTTGTTCCACCGGCTAAATATTCACAACACACAGTAGCACTCGATACAACTCGGTGCAGTCTACGACGAGCAACCACGCTTCGCAATTGCCACACAAAATCTATAGTCTCCACCTGGAGATCCACATGCCGACTGTCGTAGAGCAACGCCGCCCGGCCAGCTACACCACTTGCTCCCGACTCGTTACTTCCTGCCCTCAAAAAATGTTCAAATTTTTGTAAAGCTTATGGGACTTAACTACGGGGTCATCAGTCCATAAACTTACAAACTACCTATGAACTACTTTCGAACTAGGACGGCACAAATATCCATGCCCGAGGGGGATTCGAACCCCCGACCGTAGTGGCCGTGCTGACCGTGACTGGAGCGCCTCAGTCACCTCGGCCACCGCGGCCGGCCTTCCTGCCCTCACGCGCGCGCGCGCGCCAAAAGCCCAATTGCCGGGTTTTTTCCCTATGTCATCAACTTCCCCATGTGAGCTGTTCTAACCGACTTCCAACGTACAGCGCTCAGCCAATACATTTCTAAAACTTTACTTAAAATCAAAATAATTACACTACACATTAAACAAATTTCTTATTCTGTTTTTATATTGGTATAAACATCATTTGCACCATTTATTACAATCTTGCAATTTCTTATATCACAGATAAGTGATTTAACTGAATATTTCAAGATAAAGTACACAAGATTAATTGTAAATAAAATGAGAAATAGTTAATATATTACTTTTATAAACAAACATTGTCATGCTAGTTGTGTAACTGTCTTGTATTCATTGGTAATTTATTACTTTTCATTGTCAATTAAACATATTACGCCAGATGTGACTATATCAGCTAATGTATTGTTTATTTATGAACAGGCTATTTTGTAATGAGAGCCTTAAAGGTTCCTAACTGCATAGTACTACTTCAAATGCCAGTAGTATTAGAATATTTTATTTCACGCTGTGCACTGCACTGTACCTGGCACTCACCATTGTCCCTCTCTCCCCTCACCGGAAACGAACCTGGATAATCCTTAGCTGGAACAAGCCACCAACGTCGGCCTTCTCACTGGCCTCCCGTCAGCTACAAGCACACAGCAACTCTCAACGTGGAGAATTTCTACCTATGGCCTAACTATAAATGTTGTCATCCAACTGCGTACATACATTGCTACCATAATTATTAAGATTGAAATTGTGTAACATTTGGTGCATTGGCATGGTCAATGTCTGCAGTGAACTTCATACTGTTTAATTACAAATGCTATTAATTACCAATATTTCTAATGGGCGGTATCTCACAGCAGTCAACGAACACGAAAATAATGTTCTATGTATAGATACCGAAAACCCTAAGAAAATTTGCTACTTATTAACGAACAATTCCATACCATATTGACAGATACCTTGCGACAATAAATACGTTGAAATGAAGGACGTAGTCAATAATCAACTTTTTTTTTCACAGCTTTTTCACACAGGAAGAGCGAAATTATGTCGCTGAATCTTCGCACTATCGACAAAATGGCATTTACGGAAACAAATTGCAAAGGTTAAAAGTCGACCACAGTACGAAACAAGAGCTTTGTTTTATCACTAAAATTAGTAAATGAGGTCCGTTTGAACTGCTGGTTACTCCCTGCTATAAAGCCTTGTTCCCTGGCCCAAACCGAGAACTGAATCGATTAAAATTACTTTAATAATAGGATGTTAATACTGCAGTGGTCAATATACGTAGCAGCTCACACGTTATTACACACAGACATCAATAAGCAAGCCACCACAAGTGATCTTAGAATGGTGGCTAAGAAAACATTTATGGCGCAACTGAATTTAGATATAAGAACAATTGCATCTGAACTAGTTCTCAGCCCTTTTGAAGAACAATGTTAAACAAAAGAGGGAAGGTGCTCTAAAACTACAACTTATAAGCAACTTACAGATTTTATTTAAGAAAACTGCTCCAGTCACTTTTACTTGAAATGGTATTTATTCCATGAACCGGTTTTCAAACCTTTTCAGGTTCATCATCAGATGGATCATGTTACAATAACATTTTAAGCGTCATGTTGGATGCTGGATCTGTGGTGGGAAGACGGAAATTATTTTAAAAAACTCGAATTGCACGTTGCTTCGGTCTGTTTCGTATTTGTAACATCCAGTGAAATTTGCTGATCTACTTACTGCGACTGTATGGCCGGATTTTTGTGGTTAATTTCCGTTTCTTGCGTCTTCTTTTGTTTTGTTTTGTTTTGTGCTTAACTTAAACTTGTTTATTCAGAAAACAAGCAAAATGGGGAACCAATTTTGTTAATACAATAAAATGCATCTCTTACATGGAACTATACGGACGGTGCCCAGCCTAAATTATACATTATTTAACGATACTGGGGGAAAGGATTCGCAAACAACACTCATTCTCTTACACACACGCTATGCCACATCGAAACTCACCAAAATCAGCGTGCTGAGACGAGGCGAAAGCAGGCGCCGCTATCGTAGGCGAAATTCAGCAAGTCGGACGTAGCACAAAACACAATATACAAAAACACTTTGAAGCTGGCTCTGGCGACACACGGCTACATTACATGAACGCACTCCACTGAAGGTGAAGTGGTTGGATTCATTATACAAAATCACGGTGGATTGCAGTCTGTTATAAATCGAGCTAGGTACTGGTTTTATAAGAGAAGTGGCGTGAACTCAGGTGACTAGCTGCAAACCCCAGAAGACGGAACTCGGACACACGTGGTTTCGAAAACCGATAAAATTGAATAAATTCACTTTCCGAAAAATAAAGAAAATTAACTACAGCATGCAACCCATAGAAATGCTTAGAATTATATAAGGAAGCGAATGAAATACAGCTACAGGAGAGAGGGGGGGGGGGAATTGCAGAGACTGATGAAGTCCAGACTCAGAAAATCTACAAAAATGAAATAATCACAAAGTCGGAAGAATAAAATAAGAATTGCGGCATTCAACCCATAGAAATGTTCAGAATTACACGAAGAAGCGAAAGAAATGCAGCTACACGCGATAGGGAGCGATTACAGAGAGGGTCTCCAAAACTCTTAAATAGTGAAATAATTACAAAGTCGGAAAAATAAAATTAAGAATTACAGCATGCAACACATAGAAATGTTTAGAATTATATAAGGAAGCTATTTAAGGAGGTTGTACAAGGCTAGGAGAGAATTACTGACAGAGTACGTCCTACCAGTCGGAGAAGAGACAGCAAAATTAAAATAGGCGGGGAGAGAAGACCGTGAAATATTAGTGGAAATCAGAAGGATACCCGCATAGTTACTTTCCCGATGGCTTTGGAACAAACAAGAGAGGAAGTTGAAGGCTTTGTTGTAAGAACCAACCACGTGGAACACATACCACTCACGGAAAAAAACTATGAGAAGATTTTTTACATGCACTGTACAAAAATGAACATATCACCTATTAGAAATCGGGCCCCACAAAGCTAGAAAATATTTACACAGAGTTCATACATCGCCACATGATCACAAAAGGTTTTAACATATCAGGCCGTTATCAAACTGCTACTAGAATCACACACACTGCGATTATCTATTGGAAATCACTGAATTGAAAAACAAGAACACATTTCCGCACACGATCTGAGAAAATATTTAAAAAAATGATTCTAAGTTCACGAATCTATGTTAAACTTGCTAGACAATGAAATGCTAGCATCTTGCACATACCAGAGAAGAACCAACCTTACCTTGCCATACGCCCAGTATAGAATGAAGATCCGGCGGTCATGAGGCGGGAAACTGCTACCGGACGCTGGAAGCCACCGGAATCCGGAAAATCCCTGAAAACAGCGGTGGTGGAGACAGGCAGCGAGATGCACGCTGGAGGGAATGTTCGCTAACTAGCCCGCAACCAAAGGGTGTGGAAACCTCTGTGGTAGCATGGGCAGCTATCGATACTGAGCCAGAGAGAACGATGCAAAGCGAGCTATCACTCCCCACATTCAAACAGCCATAGATTCTCGCACCCACTTAAAAGTAAAATAACTGCACATTTTCACATGGGCAGTGGCGTAGTGGAGAAGCCGTACTTATGCCACATTAATTAATTTAATAATAAATTATTAACACAACAAATAAGAAAAACCTAGCAATATTAACAAATATTGTAACACATGAAATAAAAATGTTATTCCTCATGCCTTGAAAAGAGGGGGTTCAAGTTTTAACAAAATGATAATCTAGCGACATTAAATAAATTATAACTTTATAGAAATACACAAAAAATATGGAAGACGACAGACGGAATACGATGTTAAGAAAATGGTACCCTTTCTAGTAGCTGTGTGTCATAGGTCTCCAGAGCATCGAAGTGTTCCTAATCTTTCGAAAATGGCGAAGGTTATTATCGTTTATAAAGCAACCATACTCCTACATGCCCATAGTTGTCGGCGTGTTACAGAAGTTTCCAGTATATTTATGCTCCTGTATATTCGCATTTTGGTAGCACTAGAAAACTGATGTGAATGATCCCATCAAAAACATAAAATGTACAAAAAAAAAAAAAAAAAAAAAAAAAAAAAAAAAAAAAAAAAAAAAAAAAAACAATGTCTCACGACGAATTCCTTCCACCGTAAAAAATCGTAAGATCCTATGGGAAACCAAGTCGGTTATTTTAGTTAGTGTTCTTGGAACCACCTATTCAACACTTTGTCAATAATTTTTTATCTAATTAGTTATCTACCAACATCTGTAGTGACTGTATCAAAATTATAGAATTTTATTTCGATAATAAATATAATGACTACCAAAACGAAAAGTACATTTAATCTAATCTACGCAAGCGTCAGCCGCGGCCCAACGTGGATACCTTGAGATCATTCAACGATCAAGACTTCAATGAGTGGTACTCACAGTTCTAAGAACATTGTCTGACACAAGAAATGTGGCCCATAAGTTTACAGGCTAGTGACAGTATTTCCCAGGCACTATGATACGAGATGCATTTACAAACAACGTGCCAGGCATCCGTATTCGTGAGCAGCTTCTCAAACACTCAGATCTGACTTTTCCACAATTATTCCTAATTAGTGAACAGCAGGATGCGTGTAACGGTGCCACGGAAAACTTTGAAGTGGTCTGTATTTGAGAGTTACGGCCAGGCAGAAACAGGAACGACCGTGTAGCCGGCCGGCGCGCTGTGCACAGTGCCGGAAACGTGTCATGTGGAATCTCGCGCCCGTTGCTTTTGCAAGATAATAGATAGAATTTAGTTGTTTCTGTAGTTTATGGGCTTGAAGGGCACACAACATCGAGGTTATCAGCGCCCGTACAGAACTCTCATGAGCGAATGTAGTTAAAAACGTATGACAAACGGCACCTGAGGAAAATCGAGAGCCGTCTAAAAAGCGTCTCCGTTTCCTTCCAGATCTACCCATAAAACACGCACATTTAAAACTTGCTTAAGACATGTAGTGGCCTGGACATGTGAGCCCAATCTAAAACTGACAGTACAACTAAGAATATTAACGGATGTCATAGGTAGAAACGATTAGCTGGCCAAGATCAAAAAGACGGACGAGCTTGGTAGTCAACCTTATGATACCTTAAAATTGTTGACCTAAAATTTTAGGGAGTAAGTGTGAGGTTTCAAAAAATTTTAACATACGCATCACAGTTCTGGGAGCATCGATAAATGTATAGGGCAGATCACTCGGAAAAAGAGCTACCGCCCTTTTATCTGAATATAAAACACATTCAAGCAAAATGTGATGCACAATTAACGGTGAATCACAATCACCATAATAAGGAGGATCCCCCCGCCGGAGCAAGAAGCCGTGTGTCATGGGGCAGTAACCGATACGAAGAGGTGAGGAGGGCTTCGTCCCGCCTGCGCGGTTCGAAGGAGGTGCGTGTGGTGGACTTCACGACTCGCAACTTGTTGTTCATTATTTCTCGACACTCATCCTCCCATCGACACATGACTCTGTTCCTCAACAGTCTGGCTAGAGAATGCAAGAGAATAGGGCAATGAGATATCGTACTCGCGCAACACGCCTATTTCGCTGCGACGTCTGCCCTTTTGTTTTATTGAACACCAATAAGACCAGGGACCCAGCAGAAAGGGCCTCCTGGATGTTCTGGACTACATTATTGAAGGGCACTTACTGAGTCTGAGCAAACGAATTTAAAACTTGCTACACGTCACATCTGCGGCACTACCCACAGAACGGCATGAAGTTCCGCATCAAAGGCAGTAAACTCTGGCGGTAGTCGGATCTTGGTGCCCCGATAAGGGAAAAGAACATCCGCGAAGATAGCTTCAGCTGCAGTAGCCAGGGTGGAAGGCGGTTGAAACCCGGGGTTTGGGGCCATACTTGAACTACACCAAGTGACTACAGCACCTGCTTTACATGGATCCCAAATGGCCTTGTTGCTCGTGGACGATTGTAGAAGAAGCGCACTATATCAGGGCGAGAAACAGTTCGATAAGCTGGGGAATTTGGATTTGCAAGATGAATACTGGCCTGACGCATCGTGAGGAGTTGTCGCTGGATTGGTGGTTCACCAGCCTCAGCGCAGAAACTGTGGATGGGGCTGGTCCTGTAAGCACCAGTGGCCAGATAAATCCCCTCATGAGGAACAGCGTCAATGGTTTTCAAATATGAAGGTCTCGCTGATCCATAAACTGTGCATAGAGTAGCTGGGATCGCACGAAAGCCGTATAGAACTCGAGATGACATGCCCTGTCTGCTCCCCACAATCTGTGACTAAGGAATTTTAAAATGTTCAGCGGATTCTGGGCTCTGGTTGTCAGATCCCTAAAGTGTGGAGCCACCAAAGTTTGGAGTCGAAAATGAGGCCCAGAAACAACTATTCCTTAAAAGGGAGAATAATGCCGCCCAGTTGCAGATAAGGAAGATTAAATATACCACGTGAACGATTAAAATAGACAAACACACTAACACACACACACACACACACTTATCAGCAGAAAATTGAAAACCTTTGCAGCTTCACAGTTGACGAGTCACGGCAGCAGCACCGAAGGAAAAACAGAAATCTATCGTCCACTAATAAGGACAGCTGTACACTTCAAACTCTCTCCTGAGGGACACCATTATCCTGGTCAAAACAATCCGTCAACATGCCACCAACTCGGCATCTAAAAAAGCGCTGAGACAGAAAAGACCGTAGAACGTGGCCATGGAAGCCGCACTGACGGAGCTGCTCTAGAATAAGAAGTCTCCAAGTAGTATCGTACGCCCTACTAATGTCGAAGAAGATTCCAATACAGTTATGTTTACATAGGAAAGCCGTCAGGATGGTAGACTCCAACAGGGTCGGTCTGTCGACAGTGGAACGGTATCTCCGGAAACAACACTGAGAGCTGCTAAGTACCTGCCTGGTCTCTAACATCCAGACCAGGCGGCGATTGACAATTCGTTCCATAGTGTTTCCTACGTAGCTAGTTAGTGCGACACTCAGATAACTATTTGGAAGTGTGCGGTCCTTTTCTAATTTGAAAAGCGGAATTAAAATTGCTTCCCTCCAGGAGTGGGAAAATGACTAACATGCCATATCAAATTAAAACATTGAGAAGGATTTCCTTAGAGTCTCTAGACACGTATTGTATACCGTAGTGGTCAGGTACAGTGGCATGAGATGGGGACAGAGCAGATTACAGCTCCCATAACGAGAAAGAACAGTTGTAGGACTCAGGATTGTTGGATCTAAAATCCACTTGCTCCTCTCTATGGTCGCACGGAATTGTTGGAATGCCAGACCCTGACTGTTCGTGACAATAGTATGGGCCAAATGCTCTGCCATTGTCGGAGCGATGTCTCCAGGTGTTTTTTTGAGACATATCTGATTAAGCACAGCTGCAATAGGTAAACAATTGCCTTTACCAGAAATCCTCCTAATGGCTTCCCGAACTTCTTTGGAACAAGTGCAGCGGTTGACAGAGCTCAGGAAAGTTTGCCATGACCATTTCTTGCTCTCCATAATAATGCGTCCAGCCTTGACTCCTACAACTCGAAAACCTGCAAGGTTGTCAGCTATTGGAGCATCCTTAAAACGTCGTAGAGCAGCACGCCTGGCTTGAATTGCGAAGTGGCACAGTAATATGGGAGCCATGGATTATGTAGGTTACACCTTCACTTTTTCCTTCAGTTCACATATTACTGTACGAAGTTCAGTTTTGAGGCGAGATTTTTTGCCCCAAGCGTCCATCAATCTCCATGGGCTCTGGAGATGCGTCAGATAAAGCATCTACTATAAGAATTTCAACCTGGTTTGGTTACAGTTTTTGATTTCCCGGTTGCTTTTTGTCCTTGGGTTGTTTTGTAAGGGCTACAGTGGATGTGGTATCATCATATCACCGGTGCCGGATGGATTAACAAGTTCTGCAGAAGAAGGTAGTACGAGCTCTACAAAGCTAATAACTGTTCCTTTGTCAGATGTCTGATGATTCTGGTGCTCGACAAGTGCACTGACAGGTGCAAGTGTTCGTGCCTGCATTAATAAGCCCCGTTTGTGTGGAGGCGTCAGTTTTAGCAACAGGCTTTTGCAGGGCAAATTCGAATGAGGTAGCTAACGAAGGAAGTTGCATTGCCTCAAAGGTCTTTCTGGATTAAGCATAAGACATACGCTTAGTTGTTTTGATCTACAGTATATTTTTCTCCTGATGATAAACACTACAGTTCCTAATCCAAATTGGATGATCCTCTGAGCATTAACGCACTTAGCAGGTGTCGTGCAGTCGAACCCGTCATGTTCAGTTTTGCCAAATTTTCCACAAGTGGCCTCTTCCTCTTTCATCCCAAGGTGGTGTACCCAAAGCTCTGACACAACAGTGCCTTACATGTAAACGCAAAAAACCTGCCTTCACATACTCAGGTAGTCGAGGAATATTAAGAGTTAGAACGAAGGATTCAGACTGTAGAAGCTCTACAGCTACTCTTTTCTTAGTGTTCTGAACATAGACTCTAACTTCTGCAGCCCATTCTTGCATTAGTTCATCTACTGTAGTATCGACTAAATCTCTACAGAAGACTACACTCTTACTGTAGTTCAGGGTATCATGTAGCTCTGTTCCAATATTATATTCCCCAAGGCACTTATCAGTTTGAAGTTTTGACACCCTTTGGGAATTAGATGTTTCCACCAACAGGGGTACCATTCTGCAACCGTTTTACCGATTTCAAGTTATCTGAAATTCTTTCTAAAACCTTGATTATGTAAAAGGGTGCCTCTTTCTCGAACGAACCATCCATTCTTTATACTACAAGAAACACAATCTGATTTGCTTGTGTTCTGTTTCTCATCACGAAACTTTTTTTGGCACGCCTAAGTCCCGAGGACTGCGAATACGAGCCCATTTCTTCGACTGGGTGTTGGTAACACCCTGCCCCCCATTTCCAGTGCTACACCCATACTACTAAGAGGTTTCAAATTAATCTAGAGATCCGTACTGATCCCACGAGTAGCTAGGCAGCTGAATGACCGCCTAGACGGAGCTCCACATGCCTAGGTAAGCCATATAAAACTGAGGTGAGGCAGTATCCCAATAGGTTGCTCGCGAGCCACTGTTCCACCTGAACAGCACGTTCAGCACGTAATTCACATTAAGATGGAGAGTTTATATATATATATATATATATATATATATATATATATATATATATATATATATATATATATATAGGTTTTTACCGTCCTCGCGACGCGAATAAGCCGAGATCCCCATTTTCCGGTACAAACAACGTTCCACTGCCGCGCCACACGGTGGTCTCTGAAGCATGCTCAGAGGTTACGGTGTCAGAAGACCCAGCGGCACTTACCAGTTCCCAGCTCGGGACCTAGATTTAGCTAAGCCCGTACTCAGCAAATTAATGCTGAGCCATTAATTTTTTTTGTGGGAAGTTAGACGTGTAGAGTCCATGAGTTTGTAACCTAACGCAACTCGCGACTATTCAGGTGGAGCCTAGGGATGACGACTGAGCCTAGGGATGTACACAGTCAGGATGTGCCTTCGTCAGTGCAATTCAAAGGCATTTTAAGAAAACGAAACTGCACTTTGCTGGACGCAGGTGCGTCTTCGATTAGACACTGGCGAGTTTGTTTCTTGACTCAATTTTGCCACCTAGCAACTGTTAGGCTTACCACGACTGACCAAATGTAGAATGAAATGTAGTACCTGTAATGTTGGAGCCATTCCAATACTTCGAACCTGTTGCTTGTCTGCCACTTTCTAGTCTCACCCAGGTAATTCAAAAATGTTCAAATGTTTGTATAGTCTATGGGACTTAACTATGGGGTCATCAGTCCCTAAACTTACAAACTACTTATGAACTACTTACGAACTAGGACGGCACAAATATCCATGCCCGAGGGGTATTCGAACCCCCGACCGCAGTGGCCGTGCAGACCGTGACTGGAGCGCCTTAGTCCCATCGGCCACCGCGGCCAGCCCCAGGTAACTGACATTTACAATTTGGCATATGCGAGACTGTGAGAATAAATTTGGTTTAGAATGTTTTCATCTGTTTGGCCTTTGTATTAAGGGCAATGTATTTTCTGCTTCTGCTTTTCGTCCTTAGAACAGTGTTTCTCATTTGCTTGCTGAGTCTTGGGATTAATGTTCTGAAGGCCTAGGCAAGGCAAATAATTTCGTAGTACATGTGACACTGAAAGACAATGCACAAACTTAAAAAGTTGCACAAAGAATTACAGGGGCCTGATTCAGTATTTAACGCCACCGAAGTTCAGTTATGAAACTGATATGTAGGACAGTCATATGTTACAGTTTTTTTCCCGTCGACTATTGGAAGAATCCACTGGCTACAGTAGCGGATCCTGACTTGCAACTATTGCTGATTGGTCCCGTTCGCTGAAATACACTCCAAATTATTATGTGTGTGGTTATTTTCCTTGACAGCATTGCTTCTTCATTATGTTGCAAAATGACAGTGCGATTCGTTGGCACTAATTCCGAAGATATTGACCAAACGATTAGATGCGATTGATCCATCAAGGACATTGGGGATTAGAACTAACTAAAATGTTTGTCTACATTGCACATAGATGGGCATGGAACATTTAACAGATGACGTCTCAGTGTCACACTTGTGTAGACAATTAGTCCTCACCGCTACAAAAATTTACACCTTGGCCGAAGCCTCAGTCAAAGAGTACAAAGTGATTTTGCGGGACCATTTTGGAACACTCGTTGACTGATTGTGGTAGTCACTTTCAACAACTATCCCGCCGGATTGGCGGTTCGACAGCCTCAGCACAGAAACTGTGGATGGGGCTGGTCCTGTAAGCACTAGTGGCCAGATAAATCCCATCATGGTGAACAGCGTCAATGGTTTTCAAATATGAAGGTCTCGCTGATCCATCAACAGTGCATAGTCTACCCGGGATCGCACGGAGTCCCTATAGAACTCGAGCAGACGTGCCCTGTCTGCTCCCAACGAAATGTGACTAAGGCATTTTAAAATGTTTAGCGGATTCTGGGCTCTGGTTTTAAGATCCCTAAAGTGAGGAGACACGAAAGTTTGGAGTTGAAAATGAGGCCCAGAAACCTCAACGGTTTCTTAAAAGGGAGAATAATGCCGCCCAGTTGCAGATAAGGAAGATTAAATATACCACGTGAACGATTAAAATGGATACACACACACTTATCAGCAGAAAACTGAAAACCTTTGCAGCTTCACAGCTGACGAGTCGCGGCAGCAGTACTGAAGGAAAAACAGGAAACTGTCGTCTACGGATAAGGACAGCTGTACAGGATTCCGTACAGTGGATGGCTATAGCCAAGAGGGTAACACTTAAAACTTCCTCATTAGGGACACCATTATCCTGGTCAAAACAATCCGACAACATGCCACCAACTCGGTATCTAAAAAACCGCTGAGACAGAAAAGACCGTAGGAAAATAGCGAGGTGGCCAGGGAAGCCCCACTGATGGAGCTGCTCTAGAACAAGACGTCTCCAAGTAGTATCGTACGCGTTACTGATGTCGCTGAGAGGGCTTGCCTTAAGTGTTCTACATCTACATGGGATACTCTGCAAATCACATTTAAGTGCCTGGCAGAGGTTTCATATACTATTTATCTCCCATTCTATTCTCAAATAGCAGGCGGGAAGAAAGAACATGAATCTCTCCGTTCGAACTATGATTTCTCGTTTTTTATTCTGATGATCTTTTCTATCGATGAAGTGGCAGTCAACAACATATTTTCGTATTCGGAGGAGAATGTTGGCGACTGGAGTTTCGTAACCCACGCCGCAGCGATAAGCGCCATTGTTGTAATGATTCCCATCCAAGATCCTGTACCATTTTTGTAAAGTTGTCTCCCTTGACAATACAAAACGAGCTGCCCTTCTTTGTCCTCCGTCAAACCCACCTGATAAGGATCCCACACTGGGAAGCAATTCCTCCAAAAAAGGACGAACAAGCGTTTTGTATGCAGTTTCTTTAGTAGTTCTGTTACATCTTTTAAATGTTCTGCCAATAAAATGCAGTCTCTGGTTCGCCTTTCCAACGACGTTATCTACATGTTCTTTCCAGTTTATGTCTGAAGTAATAGTAATTCCTAGGTATTTTGTAGAGTTTACGGCCTTCATTTTGATTGAGTTATCTTGTGAACAAAGTTTAACGGATTTCTTTTCGTACTCATGTGGACGACTTCACACTTCTCATTATTTATAGTCAATTACCAATTTTTACACCATAGTGATATCTTATTGAGATCGTTCTGCAGTTGGTTTTGATCTTCGGGTGATTTTATTAGGCAGAAAATCTAAGAGAGCTAATTTGATTTTCTCCAAAGCGTTTATCTAAATAACAGCAGAGGACCAATAACACTACCCTGTGGAACGCCCGATATCAGCTCTGTTTTAGTCGACTCCTTACCATCGATTACTACAAACTGTATCCTCTCTGACAGTAAATCCCCTATCTAGTCGCAAATTTGGGCGATAAACCATAACCACGCAATTTGAGTAAAAGCCGTTTGTGACGTACGGTGTCAAAAGCCTTATGAAAATCAAGAAATACGGAATCAATTTGAGAATCCTTGTCGATAGCACTCATCACTTCGTGTGAGTAAAGATGTAGTTGTGTTTAGTATGAACGATACTTTCTAAATCCGTGTTGACCTTGGGTGGTTTCATGGCCTGTATATCCAATAGTTGAAGAAATAGCCTTTGCTTATTAGATTTTGTCTTATTCGACTCTGGTAAGTTGCACTGAAACAATGTATAATTATTTAATTCTCTTGTGTCCACAAGGGTACAGAAAATAGATAGCAGCCAACTGCTTGTAGCCTTCAGCATTTGATCGATTATATCAATTATGACTATTTTCTTCTTTGTACTAGAAGGTGTACCAGTTGTATCACATAATGTTCAATCGACAGCAACAAAAGTGCTTTTGAAGTTTTTTGCGGGGTATATAAGAAACAATAGTTAGTGAGATATTATCAGAGCTAGAATCACTGAAAGCGAATATACTGGAATGTAATTCTCTTGTTTCGATTTCTTTCAGTTCTTAAAATACATGCTTCCTATTAGCTCGTATTGTCGCCACGAGAGTTAGTTTGTGGTTCCTCCACAAATCTTCGGCCAAATCAACTAAAGTGTGATATATGTCTGTGGTGACATTGCTCCCTAAATTATATATAGGAACCAGGCTTTTCACTACAGCTGCAGATGAATTTGATTGTTGTGGAGCATCATTTTTCTCCCCTGCATATGGCTCCATGATGGAGAACGTATCTGGTTTTAGAGTCTGTGAACACACGTAAAAGTATACCATATTTTCATGGTTTTTCCTTCATAAAGACCTTCAAGGGGAATTTGCCACGGAACAATAACAATATTTCATATACTATCGCCAACATTCTCCTCCGAATGCGAAAATATATTGTTGACCCCACTTACAAAGGTAGAAATGATCATCAGAATAAAATACGAGAAATCAGAGCTCGAACGGAGAGATTGAGGTGTTCTTTCTTCATGCGCGCTATTCGAGAATGGAATGGGAGATAAATAATATAATGGTGGTTCGATGAACACTCTGCCAGGCACATAAATGTGATTTGCAGAGTAACCCATGTAGATGTAGATGTAGATGTAGATTGTCACGTTTCCTGCGCTGATTTCGCGTCTCTCTTTTATGAAATCTTACCATTGTAGTAAGCTGACGAAATCGGGTTCTACTGATGGCAGCACTATAAAGAAACCTTTCTTAAGTGTTGGACCGTATATCGGTAGTAGGTGATTTAATTTTGCTTTCCTTCCCCATAATAGTAAGTAAACCTATATATGGCATGAATTCAAGTTTGTTTTGGATAAATTCTGTCTCAACGCTAATTCATTGGTATTTTTTATTCCGTTGATAAAAATTTCGGAAGAAAAAAAATTTGCAAGTGATTCTCTTATTGTTCCTAAGGTACCGTTTTTGTGTCCCAACTTCGTCGCCGCTTTTGTGTCCCAGCCTCGTCGTAGGTGTCGGTGGCCGAGTGGAATGAGCCCAAAACAGGAACAAAAATAGCACGCTGGTGCAGGTACGGAGGGGAGCAGCCAGAAACTATAAACACTCGAGTAAATTAGAAAGAGATATATATTGCACAGAATGTAACAATACTTAACTTTTACATAGTACTGCAGAATGTTGATACATAGTTGTTAGAGGCCTGCCTAGTGCCTGTACGATAGCAAAGTCTTCACTGGTGCCTATCTGATTACGAAGGTCCTAACCGGTTGCTATCTCAGTCCCAAGTGACCGATGTCTTTCCGTGGTGGCCACGAGCGGGGTTGCAGCAGAGGGCGCTCGTGGCTGTCCTGAGAACGCCGCGCCGTGTGTGCATGGCGGCGCGCGGCGAAAGTAGGTGGCGCGCACTTTGTACTTGTGCGACACCACACCCTTCCCCCCCAAACCGCCGCGCCGTCGTGGCGTAGGGCTGAGGGCCACGGCGACGGCACTGGGAGGAGAGCCTGGGCGGGGGCGTTACTGGTGGGACGGGCGTCGTAGCTGAGGCTGGGATCGGGGCGCCGTCCGCGCCCCGGCATCCGCCTTGCGATCCTCCAGGGAACCCACCGAAACCTGGGGAAGGGCGCACCCTGCCGCCCAGATTGAGCAGGTCTTCTTCTTCTTCTTCTGAGGTGCGTGGCCCAAGCTGGGGGGGGCCCGCACGGTCCCGGAGTCCCTCTCGGTGATGCTGTCAGCTGCGGCGGCGACGGAGGCGGAGAGGCGGACTGCGTAGGAGGCGCGTCCACCTCCATAGGGATCTCGTAGTCCGGGGACGAACGATGTGGTTGTGCTCCCTGGCGGTGAACTGGGTCTGGAATCAAGAAACCGGAGACAGGATCGCGCGGCCTGTGCAAGCGCAATTGGTTTGCGTGGCGCCGCAGCTCCGACCCTGTGGAAGAACGTACAACATACATATTGCAACCGAGCACGCGCTGAATGGTGCCCGGCATCCATGTCTTCTTGTTGCCAGCAACCACCCTGTACAGCACCGGCGTAGAAACCTGAAAACGCGTAGCGCCATACGAACCGACTTGGTGCGTGGGAGGCTGCAGCAGGTGAAGGAGAGTGCGGTGACGGCGGCCGTGTAGCAGCTCGGCAGGAGACGGGCCGTCACGTGGCATGCATCGATACGTAGACAGGAAAATTTGAAGAGCTTGCTGCCTGGAGTGCTGACCTTTCATCTGCTCCATGTGAGACTTGAATGTTCGAACGAAACGTTCTGCTTCACCATTGGACTGAGGGTGAAAAGGTGCAGTGGTAATATGCTGAATGCCATTCACACGACAAAACTGTTGAAATTCCGCACTAACAAACTGAGGTCCATTGTCACTGACGATAGTTTCAGGCAAGCCTTCGATGCAAAACACTGATGTTAAGGCACTGATTGTACTAGAAGCTGTCGTTGAGTTCATGGCAATCACAAAAGGAAACTTGCTGAAAGCGTCGACAACAATTAACCAGCGCGTATTCCAGAAAGGTCCGGCAAAGTCAATATGTAAACGTTGCCATGGTCCCTTGGGGCGTGGCCAGTCTGAGAAACGCTGTGGAGGAGCCGCCTGATGCTCCGCACAAACTGTACACTGTGATGTCATGCTCTCTATCTGAGCGTCCATACCAACCCAGGTACAATGACGTCTGGCCAGTTGCTTTGTCCTAACAATGCCCCAATGTCCTTGATGCAGGAGGCGTAACACTTCACGTTGCAGGGAACGAGGAACAATCATTCTTGCTTGGTCGTTGTCGGTATGCAACAACAGAACACCCTGACTTAAAGATAATGCATGACGTTGTGCAAAATAACGTCGAACCAGAGGCCGATCAATGTCTTTGGCTCTGGCAGGCCACCCTGAGCGAACAAAACGTGCTACCACACTTAGGTCTGCATCCGCAGCTGTTTCCTGTGCAACCCGACGAGAGTTCAAAGGAAAGTCTGCGACAGCGGAAGCATCTCTGGAGTCTATCTGACAACATGCCATTTCTGAAGAATCAAATGATACATCCTGGCCAACCGGAAGTCGGGAAAGTGTGTCCGCGTTAGCATGTTTAGTGGTAGGTCGGTACAAAATCTCATACTGATAATTAGACAATATCAAGGACCATCTCTGAAGCTTTTGTGCCGTTCGTGGCGGAATTGGCTTTGTGGGTGAGAACAACGACGTGAGAGGCTTGTGGTCTGTCAACAAATAGAATTTTCTGCCATAGAGATAATGATGAAACTTTGTGACGCCGTAAATGATTGCTAAGGCCTCCTTTTCTATCTGACTGTAATTCTGTTGCGTCGGCGTCAGTAGCTTGGATGCAAAGGCAATAGGACGATCGTGAGATCCAATGCGATGTGAGATTACTGCGCCCAGACCGTACGACGAGGCGTCAACTGCTAGCACTACAGGCTTCTGTGGGTCAAAGGGAATCAAACATGCATCACTGAGTAGTGCAGACTTTAGTTTGTGTAAGGCAACCTGACAATCATTGGACCATACAAAAGGAACATTCTTCCAACGTAAGCGATGCAGTGGAGCTGCCATCTGAGAGGCATTGGGAATAAACCTGAAATAATAGTTCAGCTTTCCCATTACTGCTTGCAATTCGTGCACATTCTTAGGAGGAGGCAAGTCTTTGATTGCTCAAAGATGTGACTGTAAGGGATGAATTCCTTGGGCATTAATCACATGGCCTAGGTACTCTATTTCAGTTTGAAAAAACGAACACTTTGCTTTATTACAACGTATACCTTGCTGCAGTCAAAACTTTGAAAAGACACTCCAGGTTTGCTAAATGTTCTTCAACTGTACGTCCGGATACCACAATATCATCTAAATAGTTCGAACAACACGGTACAGAAACTGTCAGCTGTTCCAAAAAACGCTGAAAAATAGCGGGGGCGGAAGAACTGCCAAAGGGTAGGCGTTGAAATTGAAAAAGGCCCATATGAGTATTAATGACGAAAAATTTTTTTGACTCGTCATCAAGTGGAATTTGTAAGTATGCCTCTGCTAAATCAATCTTGGAAAAGAAGCGAGACTGTCCTAATTTGTCCATCAGTTCCTCAGGTCTGGGCAGGGGATAAGTGTCTACAATTGTTTGACTGTTCACTGTTGATTTGAAGTCCGCACAGAGACGAAGTTTTCCTGACGGCTTGGGTATAATTACTATAGGCGAGGCCCACTGACTCGCAGAAACAGGAGAAATCACCCCACTATCTTGCCAACGTTTAAGTTCTGCGGCAACTGTATCACGCAAGGCGATAGCACTGGTCTAGCTTTACAAAATTTTGGAACTGCAGATTCTTTTAAAGTTACATGTGCCACGAAGTCTTTTGCACAACCTAGTTCCGGCGAAAACAAGTCACTGTATTTGTCACACAATGCATTGATTTTATCCTGAGGCACTATTGACGAAATTTGAAGCACATCTCTTTGAATTGATAAACCAAACAAGTCAAAAGCATCTAGTCCAAAAATGTTCTGCGTAGATTTGGCCTGAAGAACTACAAAAGCAACTGTCTTTGTAACACCTTGAAAAGAGGCAGGCAGGCTACACGTTCCTAGCACGGGAATATTTTGACCTGTGTACGCTGTTAGCACTTGCTGTGACGGCGACAATTTTGGCGAACCCAGAAGTTAATAAGTGTCTTTATTAATTAATGTAACAGCGGAACCAGTATCAAGCTGAAATTGCACAGTCTTATTTTCTATGGAGAGATTTACAAAAAGTTTGTGCTTCTGGCGCACGATAGGTGCGCGAATGTGGGCAACGTCTAATACATATTGTTTTCTGCGCTTGCGCGGGTTGCGTGTGGTAGGAAGCGGCGCATACTCGGCACACAGCGGATTAACCACAGTGGCACTAGATGACACTACCGCCGGATCGGCGTCCGCGCAATGCGAGGCTACTGCACTAATATTACTTTGAGTAGCTACCTGATGTCTACTGTCACTAGCTACACAATACTGGGCACTATTACAAGGAGCAGTTGCAGAAGGCACTATTTTCACTACAGGAATGCACTGTTCATAGTCATTTTGCTTGTCCCGAACCCTTTTCCGTTGCACTGTTTTACGCGCTCGTCGGCGCTTGCTAAGTGGTGCACTATATAGTTTTGCCATATGCGCAGAACTACTTTCTTGCAATTGAGAACCAAGCAAAGCACTGTTCAAGTTTACAGCGTGTATGACATTTACAGAATTAACTGTTCTCGCACTCTGCGAAGCACTGTTTCTAACGTTACTGTTCTTTGAATTTTTAATTTGCATACACACAGACTGCACATGTCCCGATTTGCCACATTGATAACAGGTTGCGTTGCGACTAGGGCAATGAGCACGCTTGTGGCGAGACACACACTGGGGGCAAGATTTACGTACATTTTTCTGAAATGAGCGTTGGCGCCCGTTATTCAAATTACTGTGTCTAACACTACGGGGCGACCTGTGCGTCGCACTTTTACACTGGCTACTGTTCACTGTCTGTTCAGCACGGCCTGTACTATTGTAAGAATCACTAGTGCTACACTGAGAACTACGGCTAGGAAAGCGACCATTGCGGCGCACTGAATTAACACTGTGGCTTTGCATTTCTACATCTGCTAAGTCAAAAGTATCATGCGCATCTATAAGCTGCAGTACACTGTCTAATGAAGGGTCAGATTGTTTTAGAATTGCTGCCCTAATTCTGGGGTCCTGAATGTTCTGCGTAATCGCATCCCTCAACATCACGTCACTATACGAAAGTCCACAAGAGCAAGTAAATTTACATTGGCGGGTTAAGCCCTTCAATTCCGTAATCCACTCTTGGTGTGACTGCTGCGGTAATTTTTTAAGTCTGAAAAATCGGTATCGTGCAGCGGCTACAAGAACTTTTCTCTCATAATGAGCATTCAGTGCATCTACAATTTGTTCAAAGTCTACATCACGAGGAGATGCGAGAGGGAAAAGTTTTTGCAATAGTAGGAAGGTCTGGGGGCCCACAATCGATAAGAAAAGGTTCTTCACTCTCTGACCTGTAATTTGATGAGCCGCGACGAGTTCTTGAAACTGTGCGAAATAGTCGCTCCATTCTTCCTCACGTTCGTTGTACTGGCGAAATGTAGGAAGCGGTGCAGCGGCAGGTGTGGGCTGCTGATGTGACGGCTGTTGTTGTTGGTGAGCAGCCTGTGCCGTCAACTGCGACACGGCCTGCAGTAGTTGAGTGATTTGCGCCGTCTGTAACTGAATAATTTCCATTAAGTTTGGGTTCGGGGTAGTGGCCATGCTGACCGATTAGGCGCCGCGCATACAAGTAAATTATAACAAAACACAAATGCAATACGAAAGAGGACGCCCTGCAACACAAAAGTCCACAAAACACGTAACAAAATATCTTTCCCAAAATTGTTATAATAAGGGTGGGTGGGCGGGAGCAATTTCTGCGTGCTCCGACTGCTGCTGTCTGGCTGCTGCAAGCGGGCTGGTCCAAGGTTCGTCTATCACTCCTCGTCGCCACTTTTGTGTCCCAACTTCGTCGCCGCTTTTGTGTCCCAGCCTCGTCGTAGGTGTCGGTGGCCGAGTGGAATGAGCCCGACACAGGAACAAAAATAGCACGCTGGTGCAGGTACGGAGGGGAGCAGCCAGAAACTATAAACACTCGAGTAAATTAGAAAGAGATATATATTGCACAGAATGTAACAATACTTAACTTTTACATAGTACTGCAGAATGTTGATACATAGTTGTTAGAGGCCTGCCTAGTGCATGTACGATAGCAAAGTCTTCACTGGTGCCTATCTGATTACGAAGGTCCTAACTGGTTGCTATCTCAGTCCCAAGTGAGCGATGTCTTTCCGTGGTGGCCACGAGCGGGGTTGCAGCAGAGGGCGCTCGTGGCTGTCCTGAGAACACCGTGCCGTGTGTGCATGGCGGCGCGCGGCGAAAGTAGGTGGCGCGCACTTTGTACTTGTGCGACACCACAACCGTCATTTCTTATGCCTTGTAGCTCTATCACTTTGTGTTACTCGCTTTGAGATGGGGGAGTTTTGTACGAAAAAACGTCTGCAGTGGTTGTAAAATACTTCTCACTGACCTCATGGTTTTCATATTGCCTTTTCCCATCCCTTTCATAGGTCAGTTAAAGCAGTATATTCAAACATTTTACTGAATTGTTAGCTGGGAAGCATTTTATGAGATATGTGCTAGAATTGTGTTAAAATTTAAGGTGTACAGCAATTATGAATATAATACGCAGAGAAAATCAATAACTCATCCAAAGTTGAAACAAATGTAAGTTGATACCAAATACGCTTTTCGTCCAGAAATTCGTTGGCTGAATGGCGCAAAATTTGTAATAATGCATTTCTACTCGTAGATAAAATCGGATATTGCGGTGTTTTAAAGGAAAACAAATTATTCTCATTTTTATATAATTTGTATTTTAAAATCTACTTTAACAGATAACATACATAAATTAATTTGCGTTAGAAATAATACAATATGATGTTACAAACTTTGACAACTTATAGTTGTGTGTACATAATACTCTGACCAGGAAATCATGACAGGAAATGTCATACAGTGATGATGTCAGCACTTCTTCATCTTTGATGTCACTTCTATTGCAAGGTCTTTGCTTTCTTTATTTTGGGGAAAAAAGGTTTGGTAAACATGGACTTTAAAATGCATACACGAAGAGTTATTAGCACGTCTTTGATACTGTGAACAAGTCTCGTCTGCTGGTTAAGTGCTGAGAGCTCGGAAGATATATACATTAGAGACTACGTCTCCTAGACTTTTTTTTATTTGCCCAATACTATCTCCTCCCAAAATATTGAATGAAAAAAGTTGTGACAGCAGAAGAGAATTTTTTTATAATGTCACAAATAAACAAGTTCTCTTAGCGTCACTGGATGGTTTTCCCGGACATGGGTTCCTTATGTAACCACTAATATACGAACTCTTTTTTCTTAATGTGAACTTGGGTTTTTCTTATCTTGTAACTAAACTAAGAATTAAGCACTCGCTAAGGGAAGTGGCTTGTCAGCACTGACTCACGACTAATTGAGGTAAAAGTAGACGCTAGAAAATAAGCATAAACCCATGTGGATTATCCAAGAAACGATATTTTACTGTTAGTGTAAGCATCAATATGGAATCTATGCTATTGGATAAGTTAATAAACACAACATTGTTACGGTGGTTAAAATACGATCTTCTTAAACATGAAAAGGAATGGGGTACCGAGGATGTACTCGCAGAATACTCCCCCCCCCATATATATATATATATATATATATATATATATATATATGTGTGTGTGTGTGTGTGTGTGTGTGTGTGTGTGTGTAATTTTTTCTGTTGAATAGTAATGTCTCATTAAAAAAAAAAAAATATTTCAATGTTACCTCCCCGCCAACGTCACCAACAAAAAACAAAAGCGGTGGACAGCATATTCATTTACCTCATGTATGTATCGACAACAGACGATATACAGGAATTAAGCTTTGAATGGGAGTTCATTAAGAGACATAGGGATGTCATTCTTTTCTCAGATCAGTTTTGTAAGGCGAAAGTGCCATTGGTCTGGATCCGCTGCGGTAGCTTATGTACAACTATAAGATGAAGCTACGCAAAGAATCGTAAATTTTCTTGTTATTTCGGGCGTGTCAGGTTAATTGGAGCCATAAACTTTGCTCTAAGACGGAAACATTTTACCAGTGTAGAAATTAATGTGCTTGGAAGATAAATCAGATTAGATATAAAGTATTAAGCTCCTTCGACTGTCACATTGTATTACGGCATTTCGTAAGCCGTCAGAAAATTTTACACATATACATAGGATTCATTTTATCTGAATCTACTGAAATATCTCTAAACCTAATCAAAAAAATTTAAATTTAAAAATAATTTGTTGCGGCGGAGGGGGGGGGGGGGGACATCCAGTTATAGCACATTCGACCACCTTTCCAAACCCGTGCGTTGGTGACGTTGGCGGAGAGATAACATTGAAATATTTTTTTTATGAGACATTACTATTCCGCAGCAAAAATTACATACGCTTTCTTGTGAATTTGTTACGTTTCTTCAAAGACGTCCCTCTAATCGGAGGAATCGAATGCTGGGAAACACAATTGTGTTTTACAACATGTTACTCAATGACACTTGTATATCGAATGGCGCGTGGGACTTTACGTCCGTACTACGAGAATGTCTTCAGTTGATATACCTACATAGAATAATCTCGATAACAATTGCGTAACGTACATCAAACGTAACCACCGTGACAGTGCATAGCAATTTGTCGTTAAATGGCAATGGCAGCAGACGACCGACGCAAGTGCCTTTGCTGATAGCACGAGATCACTTGCAGCGGCTCTCCTCAGCTCGTCACTACATCCAGACGACTGGAAAACTGCGACTTAATCTGACGAGTTCGATTTCAGTTGGCAGTTTCTGATGGATGGCTTCGAGTTTGGTACAGACCCCAAATAGCCATGAGATCAGGTTGTCAACCAGGAACTGTGCAGGCACGTTAGCGTATTTACATGGAATATACTGGGTCTTGTCCTCCTACAGAACCGACAAATGAAAGTAAATGGTCCAGTATTAACGAGCTACTTTTAATACATGGCTTTGGTATCATTAGATGTTTTTGTTTGTAGTCATTGGTCCAATATTCTACGAGCTGGTGATTGTTAGGATAGGTTCCCATCCTGTAAGTGGAGTCTTTTCCCAAATTCTGGCCAATGTGTCGACTTGTTCATTGCTACCGATCCCTGAGTGTCCAGGGAAACATAACAGGTTTTCCCTGTTGCTTTCTCCAACCTTCACCAGGATCCTGTGACATTCTGTAATAAATGAAATACTATTTCTAGGGGCTACATGCCGTATTTCTTAGTTGATTTATCCCGATTTTGAATTTCTTAAACTTTTCTGATTTATGAAGACTGTGGAAAACCTTCCCAACCGCGTCTAAATGTATTTCTTTAGCTTCTGCCATAGCTATTTTCCTTTTTTTCGGAAATTGAATTTTTGTTTTTTACTGGTTTTCGGAACGAAGTGGCTCTGAACTCCAACTGCTAGGGTTTATAGCTAGTCACTTGATACCTCGCCACTGCTCACACACCAGTCCCTTAATATTGTGCATTCTTGCTTCGTAATCTGTGATTCCGTTGGTTTTTGTTGAAATGAATTCAATCTTTAAGCACTTCGCTTTCATAGGGGTGCGAATATTTAATGTAGCAGACACGTGCCGTGTGTCTCAATAATTCCGCATGCTCATGGTTTGATTTGAATGGTAATTAATCTCGCTACTATCGCGTACCATCTCAAGTAAAGAAAGACCATAGCGACCTACGAATTTTACTTTTCTTGTGTTGTGTGGTAAATCCTGGTACGCTGAATTTCGCATACGATAGCGGCGCCTGCTTCTGCTTCATATCAGCATGCTAATTTGGGTGAGTTCCGCTTTGTTTTGCGCATATGGCTGAATGTTTGTTGAGGTAAATCCCTCCTCCGACGATGTTCAGTTCAGATTACTTGAAGTTATTTTAAACGGGGATGCATTTCTATTGTTTAACAAAATTGGTGCCCCTATTAGCTCATGTTTGAAGTGAATAAATAATTTATTATCAGTGAAACTTTATCCTAATTATAAATATTAGTTAACGAATGCCTTCCCTTCTTTATTTAATGTTGTTTTTCACCAGTGCTGAGAACAATTTCAGATGCAAATTATCATATTTTCAATTCCGTTTCGCCATAAATGTTCTCACAGCCATCTTTATGAAAGGGTTTAGTTCGGGGTGGCTTATATATTAATGATAGTGTGCTATTATCGTGATCTATGATGTATGTTGGCAACCGTCTACTTGTCTTCCTGCTGCTAAAGGAGTTCAAAATTCTGGGCCAGGGGAACAAGATTCTGTTGCAGGAAGTAGTCGGTAGTTCACGCGAATCCTTTAGCTGATTTTAGGGCCAGAGTTACATGTTTAAAGTAAGCTTTTAACTGGCACCCTTCAGCCAGAATTAATTTCACAATTAACGGTTGGCTTTCAGTTGGCTTACCGCTGCCCCAATTCGCTCTTCTAGCGGATCATCTGTTCAATGAAATAGTTTCTTTTGTTTTAAATGCGTGCGGGAGTATTTTAACCAATTGTCCCAGTGTGTGAATGTACGTTTTCAGCAGCGTGCATCAATCTATTTCAATTTATGTTTTTAGCACTTGTGTGTTTTACTTTTATATTTATAGAATTTTGGAAGGGTCATTTTATTTAATTATGTTCGTAAAAAGATCACAGCCACAGAGCATTGTGTGTGAAGACTTTAATTCGTGTTTTGTTACGTGTATTGTTGGTAGGCTAACTTTTGTGCTGGTAACCTTGTCCCCTGAACGAATTCTAAGATGGATACTAGGTCTGCCTTGTCCGTTTCCACTCGTTCTAGACGAATAAACCGAAGTGAGGACCGTGAAAAGAGATCTTTCAACAGAAAGAGAACATGTGACGGGTAAAAATGGCTGCGTTATCATTGAGAATGAGGCTAGTTTAAACGTGGACGCTACCGGAAGCGATAGCTGGGGAGAACAAAATACCGCGTCCAACAATATAGCGATTTCTGACACCTCTCAAAATAATTATGTTACTAGGCCTGTGTCGGGATCCGACACGATTTTAGGCGACAACATGGCTTTCATGAAGGAACTGATACCAGAAGTAAGTTCCATAAGGGAAACACCGAATATTTCAGTTCAAGAAATAAAAGCAAGGATAGATGCCCATAAGGAAACTATACAGGCCGAGCTGATCAAGGTTTCTGTGCAATGCGTTCAGGTAGTTCACGAGAAACTTGAGGAGCTCAGTAGCAAATTAGGTGGGCTAAGCACTGATATTGTGCAGCTCGTACAGGAATGAAATGAGATAGCAATGGGTGCTATCTTAGAGAACATGGCCAAGATTTCAGGGGACGTAGAAGCTATCTCTGCCCTCTCCTACTGCATGGATACCAATATCAACTCTATTAACGAGAGTATTGAATTGGTAGACGGTAGGTAAAAAAGTCGCACAGACCAGTTAGGAGCGCGTGTTGAAGAGCTGGCCACCTCAGTGACACAGCTTCTGCAGGGAGGGGAAGTTGCAGCAGATAGGGCGGGTCCTGCTGTTGCGACTGAATCGGAGGAAGTCTGTGATTTGCTTCGGTTCAAGGAGCAACAGTGGGAAATAAACCTGAGGGGTCGTGATGTAGTGGCCGAGCTACAAGAATGTGTCACCCGGTTACATCAGGCTTCTGCTGCTCCGCCGCTTACCCCGCCGCCTGCCTCGCCCGTAGAAAACGTTTCCCGCAATTTGTGCGGAGGTCAGCCCTGTCGTTCCGACCGCGGAGACAATTCGGCGTTTGAGGAGGAGGAAGTCGAACTCCTGCGTGTACAGCCGATGAGAAGGGAAAGTCAGAATCAAGTGCCTGTGCAGGAGCCTCAACAGGCATTTGATTATAAACACTTCTTGACCGTGAGGAAACACCAAGTTTCCAGGAACTATGCTAACGTGATACACCTTCGTACACCCTCGGGCATGGCTAGATCAATTCTATTATTCTTTGCCCCCAAACTGGCCCAAAGGTAATAAGATCGAATATGTGTGCAGATATCTCGAAGGAGAGCCTGCCACCGCGTATGTGTTCGCTCCTGAAATATTGCCGATACTATTAAGACTTTAGAGAGCATTCCCTGTCTACCTATTGGTCAAAGAGGCAGAAGGAAAGAGTGAAAAATAGCACATTATTGATGCCCCATTTCGCAAACAGCAATTGCAAGAGTCTCTGAGACTTCTCTCAAGGAATGATGCTGAGAAATCAATTCCTTGATTACCCGTATCATCCACGCGAATTAATTAGAATTTGCGTCTAGAAACTACCACGGAATGTGCGCAATGCCATCCTTGTGGGAAGCTGCAGAGGAGGATATTGAGTCCTTCCAGGCTTACCTGGACGACTTGGTGTTCGACGATGATTACGGACGTAGAAGAGATGGCAAAGGATCTTCTAGCAGAAGTAATCGAAGTGGTAATAGTGCTGGGGCAATCGCCAGGCGGAAATGACTTGTAGCGGGCAGCCCGGTCATTCCAATCCTGAGAAACAGCAGCAGAGGAGGAGTGAGCAAGGTTCTTGGCGTAATCTGCGAGCTGAAAAACGGAGAAGATTCTGGAAGGGGAATAAGGGCTACCGACCCGATAAAGGCCAGAAAAAACCACGCAACCAATCAACAGAAAACGTAGAAATCAGGTCAGCTTATCCGTCCCACAACCGACCCCCAAGCCAGTAACAATCTCCTGCAGTTGATAGTCACGCTTATGAAATACTACGTATTTCTAGGGGCTGCATGCCGTATTTCTTAGTTGATTTACCCCGACTTTGAATTTATTCCACTTTTCTGAATTTTGAAGACTGGAATTCGTCCATCCATGTAAAACCTTCTCAATCACGTCTAAATGTATTTCTTTGGCTTCCGCGTTTCTAAGGGTTGAATGCTGTAGCTATTTTTCTTCATTTTTAGCAAACTGAATGTTTGTATTTTTACTGGTTTTCGGAACCACGTGGCTCTGAACTCCAAGATTTTATAGCTAGTCACTTGAGTTCTCGCCACTGCTCACGCACCAGTGCCTTAGTATTGTGTATTCTTACTTCGTAATCTGTGATTGCGTTGGTTTTTGTTGAAACGAATTCAATCTTTAAGCACTTCGCCTACATTGGCGTGGGAATATGTAATGTAGCACACACGTGCCTTGTGTCTCAATAATTCCGCAAGCTCATGGTTTGATTTAAATGGAAGTAATCTCGCTATTATCAAGCACCATCTCAAGTAAAGAAAGACTATAGCGACCTACGAATTTTACTTTTCTTATGTTGTGTGGTGAATCCTGGTACGCTGAATTTCGCCTACGATACCGGCGCCTGCTTCTGCTTCGTATCAGCTTGCTGAGTTGGGTGAGTTCCGCTTTGCTTCGCGCGTGTGGCTGAATGCTTGTTGATTTATATCCCTCCTCTGACGATGTTCAGTTGAGATTACTTGAAGTTAGTTTAAATGAGGATGCATTTTTATTGTTTAACAAAATTGCTGCCTCCATTTGCTCATGTTTGAAGAGAATAAATAATTTATGATTAGTGTAACTTTATCCTAATTATAAATATTAGTTATCGAATACCTTCCCTTTTTTATTTAATGTTGTTTTTCACTAGTGCTGAAAACAAATTCATTTGCAAATTATCATATTTTCAATTCCGTTGCGGCATAAATGTTCTCACAGCCATCTTCATGAAAGGGTTTAGTCCGGGTCGGCTTATATATTAATGATTGTATATAATTCTCGTGATGTACGACGTATGTTGGCCACCATCTTCTTGTCTTCCTGCTGCTAAAGTTTGAGTCAGTTCTAAATTCTAGGCCAGGGGAACAAGGCTCTGTTGCAGGAAGTAGTCAGTAGTTCACGCGAATCCTTTAGCTGGTTTTACGGTCAGAGCTATGTGTTTAAAGTAAGAATTTAACTGGCTGCATTCAGCCATACTTAATTTTACAATTAACGGTGGGCTTTCAAGGGATTGCATTCTGGTCTGTGTTATCTGCCATATTGTATTGGGGAAAGTGAGTCTTGAGGGGGAATTCCAACGTTTCATATGCTTTCTTTATATATTCCCCACCATCCTTCCTCTGTGTTGCTCCTGTTTTAGTTGGCACTCTAGTGAGGATTGTTTGAAGTCTGGCTTGAGCAACCGTACCCTACATTTCCTCGCAGAATGCCTTCCAGGATGCCCCTTTGCTCGTGTGACTGCAAGGTTGTATTTGACGAGAGTCTCACGATATTTTACCCATTTTCCTTTGCATCTCGCAGGATTAAACAGTGTTTGTACCTGTCATCTTTGTGTTTCCGAGTATTCTAAATTCGCACACTCTTATTTGAGCGTTACTTGGTGTTTGAACAGTTGTGGTGGTATGAAGTCACTACAGCAGAAGTTACTGCCATTGCTACTTCTTTAAACTATACTGTATTCTTATCGAGGTTTTACTTTCCAATAGGCTTAAGTCAAGGTTATAATTACCTGACATCTTATTCAGATTGTTTTATAGGAGGCGATCTTTAAGGTAATGTTTATAAAACCCTTTATGGGATCTTTATTTGCCATAGATCGCTTATTGATTTTACATGACTAGTTTTGACTCGTTAAACGAGTCGAAACTAGTTAACATGTAAAATTAATAAGCGATCTATGGCAAATAAAGATCTCATAAAGGGAGTCATAACCATTAAGTCGTGTCCTCTATGTCATCAAGTCCGTTTTCCTGGGATTCCTGTAGGCCATGGTCCGGTTCCTATTTCAACCTTGAATGTAATATACAAATGGTCTGATGAGGACGGCTCTAACTCCACATGCCACTTTGCATAACTGCCCATCATCATGGACTCAAATGTTATGACTCTTACTTCTTCCCTTATACTATTCCTGTATGTAGGTTCTAGAAAATGACCTGGAAGAGCAGTTGAATGGAATGGACAGTGTGTTGAAGAGAGCGTATAAAATGAACATTAACAAGAGCAAAACAAAAATAATGGAATGCGGTATTAGAAAAATCAGGCGATGCTGAAGGAATTAGATTACGGAACCAAACAATGAAGGTTACAGATGTGTTTTGTTACTTGGGTAGTAAAATAACTTGCGATGGTCGCAGTATAGAGGATATAAAATGCAGAATGGCAATGGTAAGAAAAGCATTTTTGAAAAAGAGAAATTTGCTAACATTGAATATTAATTTAAGTGTAAGGAAGTCTTTTCTGAAGGCATTTGTGTGGAGTGTTGCCTTGTACGGGAGTGAAACATGGACGATAAGCCGTGCGGGCAGGAAGAGAATAGAGGCTTTTGAAATGTGGTGTTACAGAAGAATGCTGCAGATTAGGTGGGTATATCGCATAACTAATGAAGAGGTCGAAAATTTAGCATTGGAGGGAAGTGTGTGGGGTAAAAATCGCAGAGGGAGTCCAAGAGACCCGTATAGGAAGCAGATTCAAGTGGATGTGGGTTGCCGTTCTTATGAGGAGATGAAAAGGCTTGCTCAGGATAGAGTAGGGTAGAGAGCTGCATCAAACCAGTATCCGGACTGAAGACCATAACAACAACAGGTTCATCGTCCCGATTGAGGACCTCAAAGTTGTTAGACAAGAAAAATACCCTCAAATGATTGACTCTGCAGCTGGAACAAATCTACCGTGACATGCAGGTTAGACATCAGAAATCAGGGACGTTTCAGTTCAAGACAGGTAAGTGATTCTTAACTGTGCTCAAAAAGATCTGAACAACCACTCCTGCAAGTACAATAATTACCTCACTGGGTACGGGAGTGGGGCATTGGCAGTGTCTCAGGAAATTAAAAGGTTAACTATTTACTGAGAGATACAAACGTAATTTATTACTTTTAAGAATTCAGAAATAAATGTAAGTTATGAAATTATGGAAATGAAAACTATCTGAGAAAGAGAATAGAATACATCCGTAAATAGTATTGCATTTATACTCGAAATCACAAATAAAATAAAATGAAGTAATTACCAGTATATAGAAACTAGTTTGAGGGTACCTGAGGAGCTGCGCCTTGACGTGATTCTATCGTTAAATTGAAATACCTGAGGAGAGGCGTTCACCGTAATGTCAAGAATAATATTGTACTGGAATCAGCGTGAATCTAATCTGGTCAAAAAATAAAGTCGCGTCACCTGTCGACGTCTACTGTGTCTTTGAAACATATAAAAATAGCTGATTTTAATGACAGCTAGTCTGAATCAGTCAACACTTTCTATTGCTCTTGGTGAATCCAAGGCTCGCTACTTTTCTTCGCTAATCGAAACTGTAATTGGCAGGGAACGCTAATACTATAAATTAGCCCACCAGAAGTCGCCACTCAAAAATCGTTCGCAGAAGTTAACTAACAGAATTGTGGACTGGCAAAGTGTTCACCACTCTGTGATAGTGCCTTAATCAGACGTTAAGCATGTGATCCAACACTTGGCAGCGCCAACTATGCCGATGAACGCACTTATGCGAAACGACAGCGAGTCGCTTAAACATCTCATAGATGTCTCCCCTTCACAGTGCGCACAGGGACAGCGAGTCCTCTCCCTGGCTCCGTTGCTTGTCTGTATCTTTCGACTTTCCCACCCAATCGCAAACAAGTGACATTTGTCCTCAGTAGCCAATATCAGGCGCCGTGACAACACATCAAGCGTTCTCCAACTTCTTGCCATCAGCCAATGAAATCATGTCTCTTTTCCACGCACGGGATTTCGTTAATACATGCGCTGACGTATTTTCTAGAAAAATACATCACCTGGGTCGCACATGAAAATCCTGGGTAAAGTCCGGTGGCTGATCGGTCCCCAGCAGCGGATAACTAAACAAGGACTTTGCAAAACCTCCATATCGCTAAAAGCCTTAACGGTCGAGACACACCGTGGTGCGACACATTCGCGCTGGGATGAACTGTCTTCTCTGACGACGCGGCATGTGGGCTTCAGCCTCTCGATATTCGTTGAACGCAATTGAGTTCTTCAAATACAGTTATCGCTAACCCTCTTTACTTTCAAAAATATGATGTGTGGGGTATCGAATTAATCAGAAAGACAGGTAGAATACGATTATGCATATGACAATAGAATGGAAGAAGATCAGAAATTTTTGACTCCTTACATCATATTGATACCTTTGTGGTCTTTAGAAGCTCAGCTGCTGCCTTAACGAGTAGTTTCGCAGCCTTCACGGGTATATTATGGGCACCAGCCATTGCGCTGTGTGCACACCCTAACAGACAAAAATGATTGCACCATGATCTAGAGAGACGCTCACTTCTGGACCAGCATCTCGCCAATCGTTTTGAAGATGGCCCTCTGCACGAGTTCCTCCTCCTGCGAGGTAATGCTCACCAGCGGATAGCCTTCTTTTGCAGAAACAAAATTTCTGTGCATTCTTGCACTATAAGAAGACTCCGATTTTTGGGACACTGAAGACCACAAGAACAACAATAACTGGAACTATTTCTTGAATATGAACGTATTTCATTATGACATGTCACTATAGTGTATTAATCACTCGAATTCTGAAGCTTTTCAACAACAATTTATTTATATTGTTTCTATTGTGCTTGTACTACGATCTTTTCTGTAACCTTCATACTCGTATATTATTACGTAACTATATAATTACCAGAAGAAGGCCAATAATTGCCTGAAAGCGGTTGTAAATAAACCAACAACCCTGCATCTGGTTGTTTTCTTTTATAATCTAGATCATCTTTGAAACTACATGACGGCTTAAAACTGTGTGTCGCATCCGGAATAGGAAATTGGGACCTTTGCCTTTCGCGGGAACCACTCTACCGACTGAGCTATATCGGCACGCTTCACAGTCCGTCCTCAAAGCTTTACTTCCGCCAGTACCTCGCATCCTACTTTCAAAACTTCACAGACGTTCTCATGCGTACCTTGCAGAACTAGCACTCCTGGAAGAATGGTGGAGACATGGCTTACACAGAGCCTATGGGATCTCTCCAGAATATTTTCACTCTTCAGCTGAGTGTGCGCTGATATGAAACCGTGAAGCGTACCGAGATATCTCAGTCGATAGAGCGCTTGCACGCGAAAGGCAAAAGTCAGAGGTCCGAATCCCGATTGCGACAAATAAACCGGCCGCGGTAACCGAGGAATCTGAGTCGCGCCAGTCACGGTCTGCACGGCCACTACGGTCGGGGGTTCGAATCCCACCCTCGGGCGTGGATATTTGTGCCGTCCTTAGTATTAGCTAGTTCGTGAGTAGTTTGTAAGATTAGGGACTGATGACCCCGTAGTTAAGTCCCATAAGCTCTACAAACATTTGCGACAAATAATTTTAATCCGCCAGGAAGTTCCATATCAGCGCACCTCCGCTACAGAGTGAAAATATGAGGGTTGACACTTAAACAGTGGCAACTACTTATTTACATCTAATACACGTGATACTGTCCTTTGAAAGTAGTCATCAACGTTGTGTAGCTTGCTGTGAAGGCACAGTATACCGTTCTATTAATGGCGCGAATAAAGCGGTCTACTGCCTGTCGAATCTTTGGAACAGTTCTGAAGCGAATGCCACAAATTGTTTCCTTCATCTTCGAAATCTAATCAAAGTCACAGGAATACAGCAGCCACAGCTTGCGCTGTATGCGCCTGTGCATTGTCGTGCAAATGTTGTGTGGTTTGCATAGAAAGTATTGCCGCTTCTTCCGCAAATCTCGTCGCATATGATGTTCCAAATACGAAAAGTAATACTTTGCATTGACGGTCTGCCTGGGAGGAACGTAATGCGTTAGGACACTAGACCTCTGACGGACTTTCGAGTTTCGCGGTGAACCACAGTCGTACTTTCACCATGCTGGGACTCTGACGCAGTTTGGACTTTCGCGGCGACCCGTAATGGCGCCATTCATTGATTTCGCCTTTCATTTTTGGCTCTTACGATGCGGCCTATGTCTCATCCATTTTTGTGATACGGCGTAAGAAAGCCTCTCGTTCGCGCTCATAGCGTTCCAAGAACCACTGAGTAGCGTCGTAACGCATCTATTTCTGCTTTTCCGCCAGTGCATGAGGAAATCATCATGATGCAAATTTACACACGCCCAGGCGTTCCTCCAGGATTCGTAGCAGAGTCGTATGCGCTAATCCGGTTACGTGAGTGAGTGTACGAATATCTGGCGTCGATCACTATCCACTATCGCGGCAACAGTATGCACTTTATCAGAGACGCTATGACGACCTGCCCGATGAATTTCTGCCACAGTTTGCCCACATGAGTTGAAGGCTTTTACCCATGGTCTCACTGTTTTTACGGCTATACCGATTCCCCGCGCCGGCCGCTGTGGCCGAGGGGACTGAGGCGCTCCTGTCACGGTCTGCACGGCCACTACGGTCGGGTGTTCGAATCCCCCCTCGGGCATGGATATTTGTGCCGTCCTTAGTCTTAGCTAGTTCATAAGTAGTTTGTAAGTTTAGGGACTGATGACCCCGTAGTTAAGTCCCTTAAGCTATACAAACATTTGAACATTTTGAACATTTTAGATTCCCCGCAAGACTCTTAAAGATCTTGATGACACTGTTGTGCTGTAACACCTCTGGCACATTCAATCTTCATCCAACTTTGTTGTTCCTGTTTCGAAAACATAGTGACACCGTTACGTTAGACCGCTCACCCACAAGTGACTGTGTTACCTTGAATGTGCTCACGCCGGTGTCGAGGGACGGGCGAGTACATTTGCTCGGAGGTAAGGTAGGTTTTGCAATAAGGTGTGCTATCAGCAACAATACTATATTCCATTGCATAGTGTCTCCCCAGCTATGTTGTCACTATTTATGTTCCATTTCTCGTGTCAGTCTATATCATGGCTTACACACAACCTAGGGGAAGTTTCGAGAATGATATTTGCACTCTACACCAGTGTGTAGGCTGGTATGAAACCGTGAAGAGTAGCGAAATAGCTCAATCGGTAGAGTTCTCGCCCGCGAAAGGCAAGTGTCCCAGGTTCGAATGCCGGTTTTGACTCACAATTTTAATCCACCAGGAAGTTTCATATCAGCGCACATTCAGCTGCAGAGTGAAAAATCATTCTACATCTACATCTGCATATATATCCGCAATTCATCGTAATGTCACGCCGGATGGCACACTGTAACACTACTACAGTTGAGCCGAAATACGATTTCCCTGGCACTTCACCGAAGCGTCTTCGAGCGCCGGCTGCGACAGCAGACAATTGGAGTAAGTCAAAAGCGAACGTTGTTCTGCGCATGCGTGCGTCCGGCTGAGCTGTGCACTTCTGCCAGTTCTGTGAGGCACCAGCGACCGTTATAGCTCTACTGTTCGGCAGCGAACTCACTATTTGAGCAACACGGTTGCATTTCGTTTCTCCGAGCTGGGCGGTGACCCATCCCGTTAGGTGGAACCAGGGATCATTGTGTTTCGGTCCGACTGTAGGCATTTAATTTCTTATTCCTCTGTGCTAGTCCTAATTTCTCTTAATCTGTGTGATATTTATGCGAAATGTATGTAGGTGGCAGGAAGATCGTTCTACACTCCGCTTCAAATTCCGGCTCTCTAAATTACCTCAACATAATTTCTCGAAGAGACCGTCGACTTTCCTCCAGAAATTCCCATTTGAGTTCCAGGAACATTTCTGTGACACTCACGCAGTGGTCGAACCTATCAGTAACGAACCTAGCCGCCCGCCTCTAAAAAGCCTCTATGTTTTCCTTAAAACTGTTATGGGACCATCTTCAGGCCTTTGGCACCTTGTTGGTGGACGCCTGCTCCGGCCGCCGCCGTCCAGGAAGGTGCCAAAGGCCTGAAGATGGTCCTATAAGAATGAAACTGGTTGCCAATTAAAAACGCACCGACTTGCTATCTAGACTTTCGTATTTTATTTATCTAGGTGTAACATTGAAGTGCGATATGAAATGGAAGGAACAGGTAAGGACAGTTGTAAGGCGGACAGCCGACTTCCGTTTATTGGGAAAGTTTTGGGAAGATGTACTTCATCTGTAAAGAAGAAGGCGTGTGCAGCGCTTGTAGGACCACGTCTTGAGTATTTATTGCTCAAGTATTTGGGACCCGTAGCAGAACAGTTTTAAGGAAAACATAGAGAAAATAATATATTTTCAGCAACAACTTGCATTATTGTTTGTTGTAGAGCTTATGGGCCTTAACTAGGGGGTCATCAGTCCCTAAACTTACAAACTACCTATGAACTACCTAACACTAAGGACGTCACAAATATCCATGCCCGAGGGGGCATTCGAACCCCCGACCGTAGTGGCCGTACAGACTGTGACTGGAGCGCCTCAGTCCCCTCGGCCACCTAGGCCGGCGCGTGCATTATTCTTACTTACATGAGTGTATACAGGTATGAAAGAAATGTTGTCACATCAGATACAGACCAGAGAGTAAGTAAAACTACTATCACGGTTCCGTCTTCTCTCATGTTCGGAAGTAAAAGAAAAAAATTACGAAAAAAATTCAATTAAATGCATTGCGAGTCAGAGGGAACCGGAGGCGATAAGCATAGCTGATCAAAGATATAAAAAAAACTGGGTTATCGTTACAAGACTTTAACACGAATGATGTTCCCTAAACCTGTTTTGATTCATAGAAAGAAACTTTCGCGTCACAAAGCTGAGAATATACTCCAGAATTCTGCAGGAAACTGATGTCAACGATATTCGCCTGTACTCATCTTCAGTTGAAACTACGTGTGAATTTCAGCCACGGCTCAGTGCCATCGTTACAAGAAAAAAGCACCCAACACCAGCGCAGTGGCAGGCTGCCCTGCCCCACCTCAAGACGCAGCCTATCGCCCTGGCGGGAACAAGTGGCCAGCATTAGCGTCCCGCCAGCAATCTAATCCCGGAGCGGAGACGCTGCCGGCAATTGCGTTTGCGCCACAGCCGCTGCCAGAGGCGGCGCGCGCCCACCGCGCATGCGCACAATTCCCCCCACCACCACCCCATCATGCCTAGCCACGGCAACGCCCGCTCCCAGGCGCCAGGCCGCAGAATCTCATCTAATTGACACATAGCCCGCGAGACTGCGCCAGGAATCGAATAACAAGGTGAAGGCCGGGGCGGCACCCAGCCTCGCTAATTGGCAGCCGCGTCCTCCGAGGGCGACGCCGCGCGCCGCGCCGTCACCGATCTCATTACTCCCCTCTGTCTCTCGCGACACAGACTTCAAACAGTATAATGTAAGAAGCGAGGCAGGGGCTACACGGTCACCGCTGGGACAAAAGACTTCTTCGTTTTTTCCCCCCCTCTCTCTCATTCTCTTTTAACGACGTTAGCAATCGACTGGAAACAACTGCTGGGACTTCGTGAAAAACCGATTAAGGGCCCAATCAGCATAATGTCCCCGTATTAGAAAAATTCCTCTCTTTACCTAACGAAGGCTGTAAATCCAGTATTAGGACAGGAATTTAAGATATTAGTGGGGCACATCTCTTGAAATATATTAAAAAAAACTGTTATAATCTTCATTTTCTAAACTTGGTGTCGTATGGTGAAATCCTATCCTATAGGAGATTGTATAATGATATTCACGAACACCAGTTTCATGCCTTGTAATTCTAGGTATTTAACTTTTTATTTTATTTTATTCATGAATATATATATATATATATATATATATATGCTACTCATAACCGGGATAAGGTAAATCAGTCAAAATCCTAAAGATTGGTTTGAACACCACAGTGCTTTACTAGGCATGGTCCTGTTTGGAGGTGGTATGCCGTTGCCTCCTTCCGACCTTCGAACTGACTTACCCAGCAAGTTATAGGAAGCCCTACAGTTTAACGTGGGTTCCGAACCACGGTGCTACTCGTTATTTTTCACATCAATGACACTGTCAGAGGGGAAAGAAGTGGAAAGTGACAGATAAAAGTAGTCTGACCTGGCGGGTATCGAACTGGCACTGTACCACTTTGCTACGGAGCCACACATATTACCTGTATGAACTAGTCAGTCTATTATAATAAACTTGATATTGAAACTTTATGGAATTATGTAATAAGCAGTTATTTCACACATGGTGAAGATTAACATTTTTTGGCACTTCACCTAGACAATGGGCAACCCACCACGTAAACTCTCCATAATTCCATTCAGTCATAAACTGTCATGTAAAATATTAAGATTTCTCTGTATACCCAATGCATGAAGTAATATAATTAATTGACACACGTTCAACCTCATTTCTTAAATGAAATTGTTGGTATTAGCTCCTACAAATCACAGTTAGATGTAAAATTGACTATCCAACATGTAGTACCTTGTATTCTCGTAGATCATTGCAATTTTCAGGGAATATAGAATATTCACATAACAGTACTTCTAAATAACATATACCTTTGCAAATTTCCATCTGTAAAATATGATACTTGTTGACATATAATTACGATTACAAGCTTCATCCTAATCAACGTTTATGAATGTTTGCACAATATAATTTCAAATCTGAAATTCTCATTATGAACCAGATACAGAGGCTAATACTATATTCAACTGATGTAATCTGTAACCGCACATTGTTAAATGAAAATGTTTACATTACTACTATTTAAATCAAAGTTGTACACAATTCTCTTTACTTAACATAAAAGAACGTATATTTCCGTACCGTTTGAGACTGATAATGTGATATTGCATATTTTACTAATTTTTAGTTGATTATCATACTTTTGTATATTTTATTTAATGTGTACATTACGATGTAGAAGTCCACCATTTTTAATGTTAACTAGATTGTACCAGAAATGTGAATGAAATATTTTGTATCCAAATAATTGTACCGATTATTAACATACTATTTTGTATTATATTTGATATATGAATTATGATTTGTAAGTCATTCATACGTATTGTTAACTATGTTCACATCACACAAAGATCCACCTTCAAAGTCACTCATGTAAACAGGAACTTACGGTCATCTCCATAACATCTTTGAGTTCTGTACTTTGTCTCGATCTATGCAGTCTTTGCTTTGTTTATGATTATATCTCGCTGCAATAAATGTAGTACTTTAATTTTATGGTGGAAAGTTACAAGATCACTGGAAGAGTGTTTCATGTTGCTTCAACATGTATAATTTATTATGATACTTTGACATTTTACTTAGTGACAACTTGCATCTTAAAACATATGGAAACCTATATCATAAAAATGACATCTCGGTCACCGAGCAACTCGACTATGGTAATATAAGAACTTATATTGCCCTTTACATTAGATAATTTCAATTTCACCCATTGTCACCCAATGTACTAATGCTTATAATGACTATTATAATGTGCACTTGATAATGCCTTAAAAGCCGCAATCCGTATAACCTCACAGTCAATGACAGTCAAATCATTTAAACAGATATAAAAAGATCGTCTTTAATTGACAGTAATAGCATACAGGATGACTTAGACAAAATTTCCAGTTGGTGTGAAGAATGGCAGCTAGCTCAAATGTAGAAAAATGTAAGATGACACGCATGAACAGGAAAAACAAATTCCATACTGGTCGAATATAATATTAGTAGTGATCTTCTTGATAAAGTCGCGCCCATCAAATTTCTAGGCGTAACATTGCAGAGAAATATGAAATGGAACGAACATGTAAGGACAGTTGTGAGTAAGGTGGACAGCCGAATTCGGTTTACTGGGAGAATTTTAGGAAGGTGTACTTCATCTCTAAAGGAGACGGGGTATAAAACGCTTGGGTGACCACGTCTTGAATGTTGCTTAAGTGTTTGGGACCCTCAGCAGATCAGTTTAAAGGAAGACATACAAGCCGATCAGAAGCGAGCAGCTAGATTCGTTATTGGTAGGTTCGACCAGTGCGCGAGTGTCACGGAAATGCTCCGGCAATTCAAATGGGGGTCACTGGAGGAAAGACGACGTTCTTTTTCCCTCGTCCTATTTGGGAGTGGAATAGGAAAAGAATGGCTAGTAGTGGTACAGTGTATCCTCCGCCACGCACTTTACGGTGGATAGCGGAGTATTATGTAGATGTTGACACAGAAAAGTGAAAAGTTTTACCGAAGGGATATACCATCAACACAAATTCATAAAAGAAGCCAATGGAAGAATATTAACAGAAGATCAAAAAATTAGGCGAATATGTGTAGAATACTTCATAGAAATACTAAACTCTGATGAACTAATCGATCTACTAGAGTTACATGAGCCAGTGACAGCAGGCTCAGAATATCTTGCACCCAGTACTGAAGAGATAAGAAATCAGGTAGAAAACCTAACGAATGGTAAAAGTTCAGGAGAGGACGGTATTCCCGCTGAACGTCTCAAGGCTGGAGACAACATCCTATGTTTCAATTTCCACAAGTTAATCGATTTAATTTTGGCAAAACAGGAAATACCAGAGGAGTGAAGGTACAGTTGGGTCGGCGTAAGTTGATCCCTGACAACGTGCAGTGCTATTGAAAACTCAACAATGAAGTGCGAACACTTTCTGACGAAAACAATTCTGTGACGTTGCCATGGGGTTATTTAAAAAATTGCATAACCAACAACTGACAGTAGACGCATAAAGGTGTCATAAAGAAATACTTCAGCTATCAGGGATCTAATTCTAGCTACTCAACTATAGCTGTGACATGCCTAATTGGAGAATACCAAGGAGGTTTTCAAACAGGACGATCAACGACAGACCAGATGTTTGTCTTAAAAACAGGTATGTGAAAAAATGTACAAATACGACAAAGATCTACATCTCCTGTTTGTAGATTTCAAGAAGGCCTACGACAGTATACATAGTCCTAGCCTGATTATAACCTTGACAGAGTTTGGTGTGCCAAATAAATTGATCAAACTCGTAGAGTATGCTTAAACGACACATAAGTTGAGGTTAAGATAGGCCATAAAATGAGAAAAAGCTCCTAAGTAGTAACAGGATTACGCCAAGGAGATGGACTACCACCTGTCCTCTTCAACCTGGCACTTGAGAAGGTAATGCGGGAATTCAACAAAGAGAACTTCCAGGGCATTCAAATTAGCAATGAAAACATTACACACGCCAAGGAGATGGACTACCATCTGTCCTCTTCAACCTGGCACTTGGAAAGGTCATGCGGAAATTCAACAAAGACAACTTCCAGGGCATTCAAATTGGCAATGAAAACATTACACATCTTGTCTATGCAGATGACATTCCACTCCAGACCCTGGAGTTACTGGCAGCAAGGATCGGTCTACAAATCATCTATTATAAGATCTGTTAAAAGACTGAGTAGATGACCATACGAACGAAGATTCAAAACTCTCACGATTTAATAGTGAACCACACCATGTATAAGCATGTGAAACAGTTCGAATATGTTGGATAAATTTTTACGGAAGTAACATGAACTGAAAGACAGATAAAATCAATACTGCAGGCGGGAACAGATGCTATCACTCTCTAAACCCTATATTAAATTCTAGAAGCTTCTCTCAGCAGCTAAAGCTACGATTGCATAAGACATTAATAATGCCAGTAGTACTTTATGGTTCTCAAACCTGGAGCACGTGGAAACAAGACTTTAATTGACGTCTTACATTTGAATGGGAAGTCCTCAGAAAAGTATTTGGACCAGTCTGAGATAAGACTACTGGATAATGGAGAAATCGTCATAACATAGAATTAGAAAAGGTGTACCAGGAGCCTACGATCTTGGGAGTGATGAGAAGGAAATGACCGGAATGGGCGGGACTTGTAGTTCGAATGGAGGCAACGAGGAGGCCCAAAATTACAATGGACTGGATCCCTGTCAGGCGGCAGACGTAGAACGACGTGGACCGATGGAGTGAGAAAAGACCTGTTGCAGTTGGGAGTCACGGAAAAATGGAGACAGGTAGCAGAAGACAAAGCTCTAACTGTGGTAGTGCGCGGTCCACTGGGGCTGATCGCGTAAAGTAAGTATTTATTATTATTATTATTTCTCTTCTGATAAAGGTAGGTCTTGAGGGAAAAAAATATTTTTCTCATATACATGAACAGCCTTCGTAGCGGATTGAATGACGTGTTTCGCCTACGTTCGGCTGCGAGCTCGTCTTGATATGTCAAGTGATGTACTGTCTCGCGCGAAGTATGCAGTGTCTAGCAGCGGGTTAAGGATGCCACCGATAATCATAACACTTAACAGCTAACAATCTAGGCACTCTTGACGTGCTCGCTCGGTAACCGTATCAGAATTCACGAACTGCTCATGCCCGAACTGGTAAATATTATGTGAGGGTACTATGCGTCATTAAAGTATAAAATTCCGCAACCAGTGCTGTTTATTTATATAATCCCTCAAACCAGTTTCTGCAACCGCAAAAGGGACTGGAAGAAGTTTTACACAGATTTCTCTCATTACTGCAGCATTATCAATGGGTCTTCTAATCCTCTCTTTACATATAGTGCATTTTACTGCATTCTGAATATGCTTCACAGTTTGTCAGCTGTATATTATCAAACGACTTTCACTCCAAAGGATATTATAGATTGTGTCTAAAAATGAGTAGTCACCCCAGGGGAGAGGAGGGGACATTCACCTTAGAAGCTATCATGCAACTTTATTAACTGAAAGATGATCAGGAATACGTCATTAGACCTGTTAAGGAGCTAATCATGCTGTGGTAAATTCTATAACCCTCTCTGTGATGATTGATATATCGTATCGAAAGTAAATAAAATAATAATGAAAGTATTTGCAAATTATGAGAATTATAGAACATATACTAATTAATCATATGATAGGCATAGCGGCGAAGTGAGCGGCTGCTCCCCGTCGGAGGTTGGAGGCCTTCCTCGGACTTCGGGGGTGGGGTGTGGGGGTGGGGGGTGTAGGCTGTTGTCATTAGCATAAGTTAGTTTAATTAGTTTGTATGTCTAGGGTCTGATGACTGTTTGTCGCTTTACAAACATATAAATTTTTGACAGGCAAATTAAAATTGAGTACAGAAAACTCATGGGAGAGGGACAATCGCAGGCAGAGATGACAGGTAGCCAGCAGTAAAAAAAATAAAAGAGAGAGAGAGAGAGATAGAGAGAGAGAGAGAGAGAGAGAGAGAGAGAGAGCAGTGCATTCAGTGAGGTCTGATACGTACGCCTGTCATCCCGTGAAAAGTGTTACCGTGTGATTAAGCCCACTCGACGGGAATTACCTGAAATTGGACGCAGAATGTTTGAGCTAGAGGCATGGCATTTTTCATTTCGGAAGTCATTAGGGTATTCAGTATTGCAAGAGCAACAGTGTTAAGCTTGTGACGACGACACCTAATTTCGACGATTACCTGTCACTACGAATAACACAACGAACGACTGTGTGTACGTAACGGCCGGGAGCAGCAGCGTTTGTGAAGAGTGAGTGGTCAGTGCTAACAGACAAGCGACACTGCGTGAAAATGACGTAGACGTCAATGCGAGACGAACGACGAATACACGGTTTACATCAACTCCGGGAACACATTCAGTTATTTATTGCACAAGAACTGACCATTGTAGGGATAACATACATATGTGATTTTGAAGAGAAACTAAGAAAGTTATTTTCATATATACCGCTAGAGCATAGTATGGTAATTTGCCGATAGCGCTAGTCGCAAACATGGCGACTTCAATTGGGGAGCGAGCTTTCTATTTGTTGGAGTTCGACAAAAACAAGTGTGCTGCAGCTGTTCACCGGTTGTTTAGAAGCAAGTACGGTAATAAGCCCCCAACAAGGAAGACCATTTACCACTGGCACAATAAATTCGTTACGACGGGTTGCTTGTGCGCGGCAAGGAGAAGCGTACGTCCCAGTGTGAGTGAAGTGAATATGGAGCGCGTACGAGAGACATTCATAAGGAATCCAAAGAAATTGGCGAGTTGAGTATCCCGTGAACTCGAAATGGCTCCAATAACATTATGGAAAGACCTGCGACAGACGCTGTCTACGAAACCATTCATATTGGAGCTAGTGTAGAAGCTGAATGACAGCGACAAAGACAAGCCTTTTGCGTTTTTTCGCAGTTGCAACAATTGAATGAGACTGGGAATGGCATCGTTCATTACTTAATTTTTAGCGACGAAGCCACTTTTAGAACTAATGGGTAACTGAACTGGCATAATCTGGGGTACAAAGCATCTACACGAATACACTGAATTCGGTGAGTCTCCAAAGGCCTTCTCACGTCGAAACTGTACGGACCATCTTCCTTCGCCAAGACCATTGTCAGTGGCTACAAGGACATGTTGCAGCCACTCGAGTGTGTTTTCCAGTAAAGAAACTTTCAGGGTTTCTTTTCAAAATGACGTATATATTGTGTCGATTCAATATTTGGTTCTTGTGAAATAAATAATTCAGTAATCAAAATATCCACGGGTGTACTGCCGGTCTATAGTGTCCAACGGGCAAAATATTTCGGCGATCATACATGTCGCCATCATCAGGTGAACTGACTTACTGAGCTCAGGTGGAGCTCAGTCCGTCAGTTCACCTGATGATGGCGACATGTATGATCGCCGAAATATTGTGCCCGTTGGACACTATAGACCGGCAGTACACCCGTGGATATTTTGATTGTGAAATACGCCGGGAGAAGCTGAAGAATCACAAATAATTCAGTGTTTCCGGACTTTATGAACACCCTGTATATCCGTTAGGACAGTGAGGCGCAATTTAGCGTTAATGTGCTATGGCGCCTTACCATCGACTCTAATATCTTTGCTAATAGCAGTAAAAAGTTTGCAGTGCCTCTCCTGGTTTCGTTATCACATTGGTTCGAATACAGATGTACTTACCTTTATGAGAGGGAGTTTGGTTTTGTCAGTATTGTCATTATGTTGTTTACCAGCGGGGACGAGCCTTCCTCTGACCCAAATGGTTAATGTATGTTCTACTGTCCAGCATATTTCCCGGTTTAACTGTTCTTCTTCAAAGCGACACAGAACGTGGTAACATTTGTATAGTGTGAGGCGTTTTAAAATATTTGTAGGAGAGGTGACAGTGGAGTTGAGGCAAATGAAATGTTTAGTGGGTAGTTAGTACAAGGAATTATGGACAGGAGCGGCAGTCCCCCAATGAATTATCTGAATCATTAATGTTATGCAATTAATAAAGTTATTATTGAATTATCAATAATATATTTGGCCCTGTATTGCAACCTACTATCATCTCCAGTCGCACAGACAAATGTACGACTTTTCCAATCAATATTGACTTTCTCCTAAAAAAAAAAAATAAAAAAAAAATAAAAAAAAAAAGGGAAACAACAATAAATGAATTTGTTGCTATATGTATATTATGACCACTACATTCATATTAAATCAATAACTGTAATATGTCAATTAAAATGGACCTTAATATTCATACAAATTCTATATAAATGGAGATATAAACCAACGTAAATGCTTTACATTAATATGAACACCGTCAACATGAATTTAATACTGATTGGTGCCGCGGCAGAGCGCATTGAGGCGCTATGTTACGATGCGCGAGGGCGTTCCCTGTCGGGGGTTCGAACCCCCCTCCCCCCTCGGGCGTGGACGTTGTGTCGTCTTTAGTATAAGGTAGTTCACAAGTTGTTTGTAAGTTTAGGGACTGAAGACCCCGCAGTTAAGTCCCTTAAGCTTAACAAACATTTGAACATACTGATTGCCAAGTCAAAATATTCCTTTTTTTATTACTAATTCTTCCATCGCTTCTTGGTAGATCGTAATCAAATAAACATATGACAGTTGTAAGCCCTGAAATTATAATATGTATTTCTTAGCATTATCTGTTTGTTTATAACAGTAGGTAGTTCCATTTCCCAGGTTATGTTCAAATTGATTCCTTGCTTTATCCTCCACACACTGTATATTCATTTACTACTGTTTAGTTTTTAAGTTACCAATTGTAATAACAGAATGTCAAAGATGTGTTTTACTATGTAAGTCAATCTAAGTGTAGACGTTTGTCATATCTTCCAATACAGTATCAGAACATTGTAACCTCTTTCACACAGCAGTCTAAACTCTGAATACGGCGTTATAAGCCGAAAACCAGTTAAGTAAACAAAAATAAATCCGCAGAACACTAACATAATTTGGTATTTTCATTTATCAATATATTCCCTATTGGAAAGGTTAAACTTCGTAACAGAACGAAAATTTATGTGCAAGTTCGTAGTCCTAAAGAAATATTCTGAGCAGGGTATATTTATAAATAACACTTTCCCGTTAAACTGGCGTATCTGATACAGCTGCCACTCGCTGCTGGTGTGCACAAGTCATACATTACCCAGTCGACGAACTGCTGGGCGACTTCGCTGTGTCGCTGTGTCGTGGGCTCCTGGCACTTATAAGTTGAAAAGTGCACGACCACGTAGTAAATCACGCTCCGATATTCCGAAGCTGTACTGCCTAATATCAGCCACTGTGCTCTCGGCAGTACACAGTGCCTACGACCTCAAGCAGTTCTGCCAAGTCTGGGCCACTTCAGTTAGCATAGACAAGTACGCACAAGTACTGAAGGCCTAAAAGACTCCAGAAAGCTGAGAATGTCGTAATTAGTGCCTCGGTGCAACTAATTATGGCTGGCTGACCTCAACGAACAAGAACTCTCAGTACCATTGGGAATTTGTACAAGTTCCCATGGGCAAGAATCAGCTAAACAAGAAAATCTCCACGTGCGTACCCACAGAGAGCACGAAAAGAAAACCGTCTGTACTCCAAGAGAGCACGACTTTACGCTTGACAAATTTCGAAAATCTGAGCCATAGGCGGCTATCCCTTTCCTTAACTCTTCTTGGTGCGTTTCTCACGCTTTTCGTAACTGTCCACTGGACTCGTTCACATCTCGGACTGAGAAGGAATTATTCCGTTAGCAAAAGACACCTCTCTCCGCGGCCTACCTCCAGATATTATTATTACTTTTACGAAACAGAATTTTGGATGCTCGTTCCTCGAGAGAGCAGATGGTACGTTCTGTCGTGTTGCTATCTTTTCTCAAAATCAGCGAGTTCTGCTCTTCAAGAGCCCACACAATACTCTGCCTGCCACAGATTGAAAAAATTAACGGACCTTTTTACAATCCCTTGGCCTAAGGCCTCTGCTTTGTCTTGGCTCTTACGCAACCCTTGGACCCCTGGGCAGCGCCAGCAGGTAAAGAAACGCCACAGCCGGCTGCCCACTGGAATTTCACCCCCCAGGCCTTCTTCCTACTCCAAAACAGCCAAACAATCTCCCCTTCACACAGAAAACTGCATTGCTCCAATATTCAATCAACAGCAATTTACGTGCAGTGAACTAATTACATGATTAATCTCATGTTAAATTACACAATAAAGATGAGATATGGAGTGTCGTCTCTCACACTGATGGGGTCATATCAGCAGCATCCACTGTTGGATTACAGCACCATACCTGAACGGACTCTGGGGTGAAAAGCTTCCAAAGAGTCGCTCCACCATATCTTGCTCTTAACAGAAAAGTGGAAATACTATGAAGTTCGCCACAAGCAGGATTTCCAGGATTACGACAGACATTATCTGTATTGGACCAGAAGTGTACCTCATTTTACATCAAGTTTCCAGAGGTAGTTTGACTCCGTGTGTCACACTGTGATGACGCGAGACAAATTCATTCATTGACACAACCAACAAGTGGAATATTGCAGGGAGTGTACCAAGATGCTTCAAGGTGTCTCTCAAGAATATATATGCGCAGATGAAGTCAACAGTTTCCTGCCACGTCGCTCATTCCAAACATATTCCCGACGGATCCCCCGGATAATCAATATTGAACAATGTTACCGTAATTGAAATACTTCACATGGGACTCGTATCTTACAAACATTCTGGCGTTCGAGGAGTCGCTTTTCGCATCAGTATCCATGTATCAACTCTCTATCATGTACGTAATCTGCCACCCTTACTGCCATCAATTCGAGCAACCTCGGAACCATACACGAGTTTTACCAGATCACTAAAGTGGCACTCCGCTTGTTGCCCTCTCACATTAACTGTTTATTCTAGGCAACGGCGCCAATTTCTGTATGCGAAATGTGCTTGTCTTGCTCAACAGGTGCAAAGCAGAAGTTTTCTAGGGCTACACCAAGTGAATTATTATCATGTAGATCACTTCTCAGTACAGTAACCTGAAGTAACAGGCGTGGAGGTCCTGCCCGACCGTGTGGTGTTTCCAGAATAGATAATTGTTGTTACTCATTCCACTTCCAGAAGGATAGCAGTTCTAAGCAGTCGATAAGTGAGTGGAGCACTTGCCAGCAGTTGGTATCCTTAAACATTCAACGAGTGCCTTCCCAGAAACATCTTTCGTCTGTAACCAACAGCCACTGTACTGTTCCAAGAACTAAATTGCTTTCTGTGCACTTGTAGCGAAGAACACCTGTAACACACAGGCTTACAATATTCTCAAATTGAATAGGATTCGTTCTTGGATCATTGGAGGCTAAATCAGAGAAAGCATATTTTCACCTTCCCTTGTAAACAGAGTCATGGGACATTTGGTGATCACGACATCCTTTGGTCCATTGCGCTACAATTGCTTTCCTTCTGGAATTGCAAGCACCTCTGCAATTTTTTAGGGATTTATTGATCATCTAAGACTGCTAGGCACTGCCTGGACGACATCATCGTTTATGGAGAGTCCCCATCTGGGTGATAATCTAGATTCTACAAAAACAGCAAATGTTTGTGTTATCTTAGACTGCCAGTTGTTTTGCTCCTCAATGGTAATATCTGGATCGTATTCTCATCAGAAGGGTATCATGCTAATGCCATAATAAGCTTTGCAGGATTCATCACATCTAAAATCGTGTAGTAGTTCCTGTCTGTATAACTGATGTTCTGGTCTGCAATCCTAGACTGGTTTGACGCAGGTATCAATGGTGCTCTGTCTTGTGCAAGTCTTTTTATCTCTGAATAAGAATGGCAACCTACATCATTCTGAAACTGCTTAGTGCATTCGTTTCTCTGCCTCCGTGATTTTTAACCTCACTGTAACTTCTAAAGCTAAATTGATGATTCCTAGGTGGGTTACAATATGTCCCACCAAACTCTCTCTTCTCTTAAAATATTCTCTCCAATTCTAATTCTCTCTCTTTCTTACCGTTGCCATCCAGCATTTTATAACTTATTTAATTAAGCCATCAGAAGTTATTTTTATAAAAAAAAAAAAAAATAAAAAAAAAGCACCTACTACTTTTATTGCCTCAATATCGAAAAAATGTTCAAATGTTTGTAAAGCTTAAGGGACTTAACTGCGGGGTCATCAGTCCATAAACTTACACACTAGTTATGAACTAACGTATACTAAAGACAACACAAACATCCATGTCCGAGGGAGGATTCGAACCTCCGGTGCGGTAGGCTTCGCGATCCGCAACGTGGCGCTCCAAACCACTCGGCTACTCCCGCGCGGCTTCAACATCGACTGATTTTCCTAGACTACATCCTGTTACCTTACTTTTGGCTTCTTAATATTTATATTATAACCTCCTTTCCATAGTGTCCATTCCGTTCAGTTGCTCTTGCAGGTCGTATTCCGTCTCTGACATAATTACAATATCATCCGCAAACCACGAAGTTTTATTTATTTCTTTTCCTTGAACTTTTATTCCTTCTCAAAATTTCTTCCTGTATTCCTTCACTGATAACAAATATGATAATATTGAGGAAAGCTACAACCCTGTATTACTCCCTTTCTAACAACTGTGTCCATTTCTTCTCTTATAACTGCTGACGGGTTTTGGTATAAGTTGTATATAACTCTTCGTTCCCTGTATTCTACTTCTACGTCCTTCAGAATTTGAAGGAGTGTATTCTAGTTAACATTGCCAAAAGCTTTCTCAAAATCTACAAAAGCTAAATCTAAAATAATGTGTCAATATTTTGCAACCAAGAATTATTAAACTGACCTGCAGTTTTCACACTTGTCTGCCCTTGTTTTCTTTGGTATTGGAATTATTATATTCTTCTTGAAGTCTGGAGGTATTTCCCCTTTCTCATTCAACATGCACACATGGTGGAACAGTTTATACAAGACTAGCTCTCCCAACGATGCCAGCAGTTGAGTGGGAACATTATCTACTCATGGAGCCTTGTTTCGAAGCAGATCTTCCAGCGCTCTGTCAAAGACTTGTCGCAGTATTTTACAATACCGCGTTGGAGTTCATTTCCCCTATATCGGCCCTCAATATATTCCTTCCACCCTTCGTCTCTCCCTTCTTTGCTTAGTAAAGACTTTATATCTGAGCTCTTGATATTAATGCAGCTGCTTTTTCATATTGCAGTAGGTGGTATCTATCTTTCACCTAGTTACAAATTCTTCTATGGACTTGCCACTCGACACTCATCTTAGCCAATCTGCGTTTCTCGACAACCTCATTTTCAGCCCTTGCTGCAATTTTACCTTTTCTCCGTTCACTATTGGATTTCAGTATCTCCTGTGTTATCATCCGCGAATTTCAGTATCTCCTGGGTTTCGAAATCCATGTCTTCCCATTATGAAGTCAACTTCGGTGGCTTTGGGAGTCCCCTAGTCTCTTCCGTTTATACAACTGGTCTCTTCGATGTATACAGTTTTCTTGCACGATGCTTAAACGATTTGTTTGTGATGATTAAATTGTGGTGTGTTCCAAATTCTACTATGTGACCTCCACTTTCATTCACTTTCTCCAGTCCATATACACCTATTCTCTTTGCTACACTTCCTTTTTTGTACTACTGAATTCAAATGTCATATTACAATAAAGTTTGTAACTGACTGAATAACTTCCTTCATCATACATTTTTTCAGCGTCCGTGTCATCGGGAGTGCTAGTTGACATAACGTACACTACTATGGTCGGTGTTGCTTCATGTCACTCTTTGTTATGATAATGTGTCGACTCTACCGTTCATAGTAACTTACGAGAATTCAAAATTGTTGAAATGTTTGTAAGTGTATGGGACTTACCATCTTTGGTTATTAGTTCCTAGGCTTAAAAACTAAGGAGAACACACAGACACCCATGACCGATGGAGGACTAGAACCTCCGATGGCGAACAACCGAGTGCTCCGCAGCAAGGCGCCTTACACCGCAAGGCCACTCCAACGCGGCTTAACAGTATTTCTAATTTCTTATTCATTATTACACCATTTAGGTTTAATATGAAGAAGAAAGCAGACCGTAATTAATAAAAAATTAAAAATTCAGGTAAGTTAGTGAGAGCAGATATACAAGAAGCTTTCCCCGAAATGATTTTGTATTTATAATCTTATACAACCCTGGCCAGAAATCTTGTGTATCTGCCACCAAAATTCTCTAAGCCATACCATATCTAACTTCAGTCTATCAATTTTTCTTTCAAATTTTCTAATATCCCTACCCGTTTGAGGGGTAGAACATTCCACGCTCCGACCGAATGCCCAATTTATTTTCTTCGGTAAAATATTCCGAAGTGAAATAGTCCTCCATACGGATCTCCGGATCCGTATGGAGGACTATTTCACTTCCGGAATATTTTACCGAAGAGGACGCCACCATCATATATTCGTACACTGAGCTCCATGTCTTCAAGAAAAGTAAATATTGCAGATTCCCCTCGCTTTCAGCAGTTCACAGAAACTGCATGGGAAGGCCAGCTCAGTAAATCATCCAAACTAATGGAAAGGCTGCCGTCCCTCTTCAGGAACCACACGTTTGTCTGGCTTCTTCTCAGATAGCCCTCCACTGTGGGTGCACCTGCGGTAGGTTTATATTTACCGTTGAGGGACGCAAGCCCTTACTCGGTTGTTGTGGCAGACTCATCGTATTATGGAGTCAGAGCTGTAGGTCTACTCTATTACATCATTCACTGACTGGAACGACTGGGCCTTTTCATTTCAATAACGTCGACATCATCCCAATTGGTCTATCAGTGGGCCGACAAGGGGTTCTGGCCGTAATATTTAATTAAAAAAAGAAAAGAAGAAGAGAAAAACACAATTATTTTCATGTCGTCATATTACCCTGGCGACAGAACCCACAACATGTCTGCCCTTCTCGTGATCTCATGCAGACATTTCCGTACAATATGGTAGCCACCTTCAGTGTCAGGCCCTTTATTTATCACAAGTTATTCCTGCTGTAATCCAATATGTGACTTCCGATGTTAATGCTGACTTATTTTCAAGACCACCGGTGGGTCAGGAATCCTCTTTTGAAACCAGTTTTTCCTATAAATGCGAAGCTAGTAGTCCAGCATTTGGCTGAGATTCTTGTGATAACTCTACAACTGGATATTTCAGACAATTGTGAGATTCTTCTTCTGGTCCAGCGAGAATATCTACAGGAAAATCCTCAACTTAGGAGTACAAAGTTACTGACGTCGCAGTCATGAGTTCTCTGCCATGAGTTCTCCTGCTCCATTGAGAAATGGTAGAACTATAGTGATCATTCGACCCTTCCTCCAATATTAAATTCAACATCTGCTTCAGCACGGTCATTAACGTATCTTGCTAACGAAACGTCTAGCACACAAAAATGCTTATTGTAAAGGAGTAGACAGCGAAATTGCAGCCTCACTGGAAGTGTGAGTATCCCGCCAATACAGACAAGCGGTGTATACCATAGCCAAGGGCATCGACATTGTGATAACTCTACAACTGAATATTGCAGACAATTTTCCGGTAGGTTTGTGGTTCATTGTGATCAACTCCAGCCCTTTTTCTTCTTACGCCTTCTTGATGTCTATGCAGATGCAATGCAGATGTAGAGGCGAATCTTTTAATTCAAGGTCTTATCGAAAGTTGAGTCGTAGTCAACGGACCTCTATTTACATCCGTTCAGTATACATCTGAATGCTACCATTGGAATTACGCTCGCGCCCACTGTGCCTTTCCCATTCTGCATTCAGCGGTCTGGCAGGTCATTTGATGCGAATGATTAGAGAACAACTGTCGACGCTCCACCGTCACCAGTCACTAAAGAGCGCAGTCTTAACGTCTGTGACCTATTGTCGTGCGTCCCTACAAGAACGGCTGCATATATATCTATTAAGGCTACACCTCTTCCGTCTACGCCCACGACAGCTGATAAAGGGAGCCACCCCCACATAGTCACCGACACCAATTTCTTATCCGCGGTCTGGGCCATTACTTTCTCCTATCGTGGAGATAATTTGACTTTGATGTTAGTAACACAACTGTTAAGACGGGAAATGATGGACGTCCAACTCTTGTACGATTGCCATAAATATCTAAGCCAAGTCTGCCACAGGATGCCATTGTTGAATGCTGCTGCTAGATGAAGCTGAATGATACAGTTTTTCAAAACATATCGATATTAACAGTTTAACACGCGCGTTTTACAAATGAACAGTTGACGAGGTGTATTTGTCATTGAAGTGAAAGAAGGATAATGAATTACAACAACGATTCATATTATTTATTAATTAAATATTAAATGTTATACATAGGCTTCATCATTCTAACAGTAAAAGTAATATCACTTTCCCTGCGTTATTTCATGCACCTCGGAGGATGATAATTTACACTTATCCAGAAACTTACAACATAAGTAGGGTAGAAAGCTCGGGACGTGGAAGCCAAAATTTTACATTTACATAAAATATGCATGAAAATTATAATCCTTTAACAAATATACATAAGATCTTACTCAATTTGCTATCAGCCTGTGTCAATAATAGTGAGAAAACAATAAATCCAATAACAACCATAAAACGTACTTGTCGACCACAATAACATCAGTGGCATTAAAACGCTCTTACAACCACTGACAAATATCTTTTAGTAACAACATGAAGCTTTGAGATCAGTTTCAGTATATCGAGAAAACAATATTTCCTGGTAATGCTTTCAGACATTACGATCTCCTGTCTCAAGATGTTCAAGATCTCTCCGAGAAAACCCTTTTAAGATTACTGCTTTTCGCAGCTGTGGGAGCCACTTTTAGTACTGCGCAGCTCGTAAGACTTGCGGCAGTGCCACCCTTTTTCTTTATATTACACGTAGATTTACAACCTGTACACTCCAGCACGCGTAAACCGTAACTCAGAGCCGAGAGACCGTGATACTGTTAGTCTGTTGCGAGACAATGTCTTACTTAGCGTTAAGTTTCTGATGCCGATGGAGTCTGAATAACATTTTACAACTTACACGATAATATACATACATTTTCTACTAACTTGTACTAATTCATGGCGAAGAATAACTTATGAAGTCTAATGTCATAATGGTCCAGTAGAGAATAACTTGTAAATATGCTGAACGTCATCCAGCGACATCTGAATTTATTGTATTTTATTCTGATAGGCGATTTCGTTATTTGGGGGCATTTAGCAACTAGGAGGCCACAACTTGAAACTCGAATAAGCAATATCATAATAATCCGCTCAAAGTGGATATTCCATGTGTGAAACCAGCAATGATGCAGTCATCTTTAATTTTATTTTCCTCTTATAAATGTAGGGATTATGCTAATTTTCCATTAACAGTACACAACATGTTCCTATATTTTATCCATTGCAGTAAATGTGGTTTATAGGTTAGGAAGCAACGCTCTAACCTAACAAACACACACACACACACACACACACACACACACACAAACACACACACAAATGAGTACACCTGAAGAGAAGACGCAGAAGCCATCTCAGGGATAGAAGAAGTAATGATATAACAGCTTCAACGTGGTTTTCCAACAGATAGGTTACTTACATAGTTGCCAGCGCGCCATCCGTGTGTACCCTTTAATAGGGAATGTGCACAGCCATATGGCTAAGTGTGATCTCAACGCGAGAAGGAAATGATCGCCATGCCATGGAAACACACTCGAGCTTCCTAGAGCCAACTATGTATGAAAGGGTTTAAATTTTGGCCTTCCAGTGGTCAGATGGTACTTTCGGAGAACTGAGAAACGAGATGGATCAGATGTGTCAGTTGTAGAACGATGATGGATGTATCACCCGTTGGAATTTTTTGTGACCTCTCAAAGGCTGTTGATTGTGTAAATCATGGAATTCTTCTAGATGTGCTTAAGTATTGTGGTATGAGTGGGACAGTGCACAAATGGTTTAAATCACATTTAACTAAAAGAGTGCAGAATGTTGAAATAAGCAGTTCACATAATATGGAAGGAACAGTTAATTCCTCTGACTTGGGAGCTATCAAAAATACGGTCTCACAAGATTCGGTCTTTGGTTCTATTGCGTTCTTAATATATATTAATGATTTGATTTTTTTCCAGGGAAGCTAAAACAGTCTTGGTCCAACCTGCCACTGCCCACACCGAAACTAAGTTTATTGTGCGGTATCGCTCGATGTATATCTTGTAAAGCCAACCAATACCCTTGAACAGTGCAAGGAGTCCCTTTACCAGTTCTTTATTAGACACAATTTCTTCGGATCTGGTTGTCCCAAATGTTCTGTGCCTTTTACTCTCCAATACAATGCATTCGAAGATTAGATGTGATGCAGTTTCATCGCCGTCATCACAGATCCTACATTTAGGGTCCTCTTCTGTTATTCCCTTTGTATGTAGGTGTTTTGTGAAATTCCCATGGCCTGTCAACAATTTAACCATGAGTCTAATCTCTCTCCTGTACAGGCCCAGGATTGCAGAGCTTCTTTTAAAACATGGCTTTGGCATCATTACCTTGCCATTTACGTAGCTCCAATTTGATCATTGCCTTGGTGATTGTCAGGACAGGTTCCGGTCCAATAAATGGAGTCCCTGTCCCCCATCCTGGCTAATCTGTCGGCATGTTCGTTGCCACTGATCCCCGAGTGGCCAGAGACCCACAATAGGTTTACTCTATTGCTTTCCTCTAGCTCCACCAGAACCCTGTGACATTCTGCAACAATTTTAGACCTTGTTGCAGGAGCTGCCAGTGATCTCAGGGCTGCCTGGCTGTCTGAATAGATATAGATGCTACGATCTTTGTAGCACCTACGCAAATTCTCCTCCACACATGCCATGATGGCAGTGATCTTGACCCAAAGGTGTAATGGAGGCATATCCAGCATGGTTTCCATCCCAGCAGTTGGTGTGCTACTAATTCCTCCTGTTATGTCTAAGCAGGCTAATCTCTGCACCTTACCAAGCTCCTTAGCAGCAACCTGCTGTTCTGCCTTCTTCCACCACACGACCGCCCCATAGGTGATCCTGGATCTAATCACTCTGGTGTATATCCAGTGCATACCCTTTCTGGCTCAGGCCCCAATTTTTGCCACGAGCTCTTCTGGTACTTGAGTACCTTTTGCCTTGGAGCAAATATTCCTGATGTGCATCTCATCTAGGCTAACCCCTAGATATTTCACTGTCCCCTTCATAGGTAGCGCTTCATTGAAAAGCTTTAGATTCCAACTTGAATGTTGGATGTGCTTCTTTGTGAATGGTACAACAACAGTCTTCTTAGGACTAACCCCCAGATACTGTTTTCTGCACCAGTCTTGCACAATGTCCAATGCACCTAGTGCAAGTATTCCAAGTATTACTACGACAAGATCATCTGCGTATCCTTGGCAAAAGTACTGCCTAGAGATTAATTCTCCAATGAGATCATTCACCACTAGATTCCACAATAAAGGGGAAAGAACTCCTCCTTGTGGGCAACCCCTAGTGGTGTTGATTACCATTTTTTTTTTCATTCATCATGGTAGCTTCTACCTTTCTTCCACTGAGCATGGCCCTAGTCTACCTACATATAGTGGTCATGCACCTCTGCTTCCCTAACCATGGAATCGAAGGTCGTGTTGCTAAAAGCCCCCTCGATGTCCAGGAAGATACAGAGGGCTATTTCCTGGAAGTGTAGTGCTTTCTCCACCTCCCAATGAGATGGTGGAGAGCTGTCTCACATGATTTACCTGGCTGATATGCATATTGGTTTGAATGTAGAGGAGACCTACGTAACCTCCTTTCTCCAACATGCACATTAACCAGTTTTCCCAATGTCTTAAGAATGAAGGGGGAGAGGCTGATTGGTCTCATATCCTTGGTCTTGGTATGATGAATTCTCCCTGGTTTAGGAATGAAGACAACCTTCACTGCCCTACAGGCATTGGGAATGATTCCTGCTGCTAGGCGAACCCTGAATAACCTGCATAGGCATCTAATAAGATTTTCTCCCTCTTGTTGCAGTAGAGCTGGAAAGATTCCATCGGGGCCAAGTGACTTGAACGGTTGAAATATTCCCACCGCCCATCGGACCTTACTGAGATCGACACACTCCTTGGCCAAATCCCAGTCCTCTTTGCGAATACCTGAGAACCGTTGTCTCTCAGGAATCGCATTCTGATCTGTGTTATCCCCCAGAGTATATTGAGAAAAGTGAGTCTTGAGAAGCGGTTCCAGCGTTTCATGTGCTGTCTTTGTATACTCCCCATCCTACTTCCTCAATGTTCCTCCTAGATTAGTTGGTACCCTAGTGAGGATTTTATGAAGTCTCGCTTGAGCAGCCGTGCCCTCCACTTCCTCACAGAATACCTTCCAGGATGCCTCCTTTGCCCGTCTGATGGCAAGGTTGTAATTGACAAGGGCCTCACGATACTTTGCCGATTGTCCTTTGCGCCTCACAAGGTTAAACAGTCTTCGTACCTGTTTCCTTTGCATTTCGAGGTTATTATTCCACCAAGGCACACTCCTATTTATGCACTTCTTGGTGATTGAGCAGTTGTCCTGGTATGAGGTCACTATAGCAGAGGTTATGGCTTCTGCTACTTCCTCAAACTGCTGGATTCCTTATTGAAGTTTTAATTTCCGATAGGCAGAAGTCAAGGTCTTTCCTATATGTCTCCCAGTCCGTTTTCCTGAGATTCCTATAGGCCATGGTCTGTCTGGTTCCCATTTCAACCTTGAATTTAATATACATGTGAGCTGATGAGGATAGCTCCAGGACCACATGCCACTGTTTGACGTAACTTCCCATCATCATGGAACCAAAAGTTATGTCAATTACTTCTTCCCTTCTACTATTCCTGAATGTAGGTTCATCACCCGTATTCAGGATCTCCAAGTTGTTAGATAGGAGAAATTCAAGATGGTGTTCACCTCTACTCTTGGTGTCTTTGCTGCCCCACGATAGATTGTGGGCATTGGAATCACATCCCACCACCAGTTCGTCACCTTGCCGATGGCAGGCTTCCGTCAGTCTCCTCACTTCCACAGAAGAAAGAGAGCTGTCTTCGTAAGGAAGGTATGCTGATGCCAAAACAATTTCCCTCGTTATACCTTCCTCACGTCGCTTCATCCTGATGGTCACCAGGTGCCTGGAACAAAAATCCATCATTGGTATGAAAGGGATACCATTTCTAACATAAATGCATGTTCTGGAGTTTTTTAAGATTTCTAGCATAAATCAGCTTACCTCCAGTACCACCAAGGCCTGATACAACCCCTTTGTATAAATAGGGTTCTTGTATCAGGGCCACGTCCACCTCCTGTCTTGCCAGGCGACGGCTCAGGGCAGCAGTGTCCCCTTTACTGTGCTGCAGGTTTATCTGCAGCACTTCCAGTCCCCATCTTGCTGCCATTATTGCCTTTAAGGTCTTTGATTACCCTGACAGCGACCTGAAATAACCCTAAAAACAGTTTCAGGCCTTGCTCTCGCAATGCTGACCTCCAGCACCAGGGTTCGTCCTTCTGGAACGACCTTTTGGTTAATTATGCTCCAATCCTCTGTCGAGGCGTTTGGGTTTCTGGACCCTTATTTTCTCGAACAGAGTCTTTGGAGAAAAATTCTTGAGGATCTTTGGTACCCATATTGATAGCTTTGCGGTCTTCAGGAGTTGGGCTGCTGTCTTGACCAGCAGCTTTGCCTCCTCCCACAGGGATATCATGGGCACTTTGTACTTATGCCATTCTACTGAGTGCTCCCCCTCGCAGACAAAAAGGAGTGCACCGCGATCTAGATAGTCCCTCCTGAATTTGGGTCTTGGAACAGCGTCCTCCCCAATCTCTTCAAAGAGGGCTATCTGCATGAGCTCCTCCTGCTGCGAGCTGATGCTCACCAGTGCGTATCCTTCTTGGACAACCGCCATTCTAAAGACCGAGGTCTGTTTCCCTATTTCCTGCCTTAGCCTTTTAGGATCACGCTTGTCCAGAGAGGAGGGAATCTTAGATTCCTCCCTAATCCTCTTGACACCTGTCTTTGATGTCGAGGGGGTTTGTGTATCCCCTTCAATCTGAGGCAGTTTCTTTTTGGAGGTCTTGGGCTCAAGCCCTTTTGATTCCCTCCACTTATGTTTAGTAAGCCATTCTTTTCCTTCCTTTTGCTTCTGTTCCTTGAGAAGTTTCCTCCTCTGGCCCAACTTCTCTGTTACAGTTCCCACTTCTTGCTCATGTCTAGACCCTGACTGAGAAGTAGGAGTGCACTCCATCGGTCCTGATCCGGATATCTGAGTATCTGAGGTCTCTCATTGCCCCTCAAATTCTTTTAAAATAATTTTTTTTTCTCCGTGTTCATCTTAGTCTCACGAGATTTGGGGATTTATATGGTCCACACCACGATAACTCCGCGCGGTGCAAGGATACTTACTCAGGGAGGTTGCCCGGTATCCCTGAGGCTCCATTTGAGACACATCCACCCATGTGCCACGCACCCCTCGGCACGGATCGCATCATACCTTGTGTTGGGAAGGGAAATGGGAAAGGACTGGGAGAGGATAAGGAAGACGGGACGTTGTGGGACACTCTTAGTTTCATCCGTCAGATTAGGTCTTTCCGGCAGTAGGTTGTTTACCTTCGGTATAGCCCTCAGCTTCCCACGGATGTTCAAGCCTCTCCACCCGCACGGACAGTGCTTCGTCAAGGTGGTGCCCCCTGGAGAGGATATATTAATGACTTGCCATTCTATATTCAGGAACATGCTTTTTGCTGTACGGCCGCGGTGGCCGAGGGGACTGAGGCGCTCCAGTCACGGTCTGCACGGCCACTACAGTCGGGGGTGCGAATCCCCCCTTGGGCATGGATATTTGTGCCGTCCTTCGGATTAGCTAGTTCATAAGTAGTTTGTAGGTTTAGGGACTGATGACCCCATAGTTAAGTCCCATAAGCTATACAAACATTTGAACATTTTTTCTTTTTGCTGACAAACAGGAATCAACTGTTGATGTAGTTCATAATATTTGTTTTTCTACAACTGAACTCTCATCAAACTTTGGTAAATCCCAGTATATACAGTTTCATAAAGCAAATGGTGTGACTCCATTAATAAATTTAGACTTTGAACAGAAATCTGTAGCTAAGCTACAATATTCAAAATTTTTAGTTGTTTGCATTGAAGAGGGACTGAATTGGAAGAAACAAATTGAAGATTTGCTTAAAAGTTTGAGTTCAGCTACTTATGCTATTAGAGTCATAGCAAAAATTTGGTGATATACATTTCAGTAAATTAGCTTACTATGCCTATTTTCATTCACTGCTTTCTTGTGGGATCTTCTGGGGCAATTCAACACAGAGTAAAAAAGTATTAACTGCACAAAAGCGTGTAATCGGAATAATTGCCCACCCAAGATTATCCAGCAGAAAGTTATTTAAGGATCTTGGGATTTTCCCTGTAGCTTCAGAATGTATATATATTCACTTATGAAATTGGTTATTAACAATCCGACGCAACTAAAAAGTAATAGCAGTATGCATAGCTACAACACTTTGGCACACAAAGGAGTGAATTATGCTACCACGAAAGTCTTCGGTCACTTACTAAAGTAGCATCAAAAGTCGCACAGGCCGCGAACTAGTATTTAAATAGAAATTAAAAGAACTTCTAAAATGCAACTCCTTCTACACTTTAGATGAATTTTTAGATAAACTGAGCAATTTCGCTAAAATACATAAGAAACAAAAAATAAATAGAAAATTAAAAATTAAGAAATCTTTAAAAGATTGAGTGTCATGTATAGAACTGTCACGTTCCACATCATTGCGAAACGTCATATTTATGATCTACGGATAAGCTATTAATCTAATCTAATTTAATGGTCACGTGAACATTGTTTCAACGTACAAGATGTTCTGGACGTCCACACAGCACAGACGTCCATCAAGAGTGTCGTATTGTAAGGACAACAGTGCTTTGTGAGCCCAGGTGTCAACAAGAACCGTTGCCAATTGGTACTAGTAGGACTACGGGCACTTGTACCTGTTGCCCGCCCTCTACTTCTGCTGCACTGTCGACATGCATGGTGCTGCTGGATCTGTCAGAGGATCACTTGGGGTTGCAGGCCGCGGTTTTCAGCGATAATAGCAGATTCTGTCAACAGGCAAGTGATGGCTGGTGGCACGTACAACGTAGACAATTCCCAGCGCTGTCTCGTAGAGTGCATTCGTCGAAGACACACTGGCTGCTGCTTCTCAGGCCTTAAGGTCTGGCGTTCGATCTGCATCCCTCGGACAACTTTTACAATTGTGGAAGGAACGGCAACTAGCATTCGGTACGTGCAGAGTGTTGTAAGATGCGTTCTTTTGCCACTCGTGCAACATGTAGGTGATGTTCCAACAGGATAATGCTTGTCCGCAAACTAAGTGTGAAGCTCTGTAAGCCGTTCAGCAGCTACTTCTGTGGCTCTCACGATATCTGGACTTAATTGCACATGTGAGATGTGATAGAATGACAAATGACACGTTTTATAACCTTTACCCGTCCTACACCACCGGTTAGTGTATGATAATTAGAAAAGTTGACCCGTGTGCCCAATTATCTTAATTGAGTGGAAAGGCTATAGGTGATGGAGCCTATGATGTAGCGGAGATTATAATCGGAACGTTTCTGTACCTCTTTGGTAGACAACAACGATCGATAGTAATAAAGACAGAGGAAAATAAAAATTTTGGAAAAAAATAATTGCTGTTTAAATGAAAAAGGCGGAACAAACGGAAGACGGAAATTAATTTGGAAAAAGTGAATAAGTTATTGATTACCGGTCGCCAGCTCCTTGTACGAGCAAATAATTTAGTGGTATGTTAATAATAGCAAATTTAATCAGCAACGTGAAAAATTGCGTAAAATTGGGGTTGGGCAGGAAATCAGAGCATGCGCGTCAAATCCGGTTCTATAGACACTGACAATACACTAATTACTGAGGAATAGTTCCTTATCACAGAGGTTGAATGTAAGACAATGAAATGCAAGCAATAGCCACGCAAATACAACATGCAGCAGATCATGCAAAACTCTCACCTTAATTCTTACTATTTATAGCTTCAAGAAATTAATTGTTTACATGAGTACCAGAAATAATTCAACAGCAAATATGCAATGTGCTTTAGCAATAATTAAGTTGTTACTGCACTATTAACTATACTAATAGCTTTAAAAAATTAATTCATGACTGGACGTGATAACACTTAATATTTTGAAATGAACAATTTAATCGTCTGATTAACTTTTGCCTGCTCTTTAACCAGGAATTATTAGCATTTCAAACACTTCCAAATAATCACCATTCTCACTTCGGTACTTGCAAACAGAAACTTTACTTCAAATTAATATGCAATGAAAAATAATCAGTCTTTAGCACTATATTGAAATATCTCTTGCAATTAAAAGTTAGCCTAGCAGTTTCGTTCAACTTAGCAAGCTACTGATTAGCAACACTGGCATAAGCTACATTTAGTAACTTTTCTGAACAATTTGTGATTAATCACTGTCACACTGTCGTTAATGACTCTGATTTCAGTTTTCTATGACTTTGTGTATATTCTCGGTAAAACAATGGATGAGGAAGGAACCTGCCGGGACAATGATTATGGGTAATGATTTAAGACAGGTTCAGAAATAACAGTGTTCACTATTGAACAATTATCACTAATACGTTGGTTAGGTGTACATGCTAAGACAAATTGGACAGATCTTACAGATTTTGGTGTGCAACATGGTGCTACTGATTGGAGACAATTGGCACTTAATAATTGGCAACGAATGTTAATTAAAATTTTGGGCCCACAGCATTCCTCTTGATGCATTTGTTAATTATTTGAGCTGTGGCCGTATCCTGCACTAGTGCCAAACCAACTTGCATTCTTCTTCACGTACTTTTGCCGCACACCATTGTGCGCACCGTCCCACTATTACGTCTGTCCGCTACTACGTCAGAACGACGACTCTCTCTCTGTCGCTGTGCGCCTCTGGGCTACCCTCGATAAAACTCCCTAAAGATGATTCTACACAACAGCAAAGCCCTTGCTAAGCCAGCGTGTCTACTTTGGTATTACATATTAGTTTTGACACATACAGAGATTAAGAGGACAATGCTAATACGTTACAGAAATGAAATATACAAATACATAATAAATTACAAAATAAATAAACAATAAAAAATACAAATAATAAGGAAAAATTCATAAGTCTTCGATTTACATTACATACTGTACGTACAAATGAATGGACAACGGCGTTGGTCACTGTGTTGTGTCACAGTGGGACTCGTCAATCGACTGTTATTGATTTGTGTAATGGCGTATCACAAAACAGTTCTCACTAACTGTATGATCGAGCGGATACCAGGAGCACCTGCAGTGCTGCTCTTGGGGGCTACTGGCCTACTAATATAGATTAGGATAGATCGACACCTGGTGTGAATGTATGGTTAACGGAGTATGTTTCTCAATTAATTTCAAACAATATTTACTCCTACTGCACTTCGTTGAATTTCACATTTAAGTAATTTTTGTGATTAGCTATGTGCAACGTATTTCACATTTATGGCATTACTCTTTAACTACTTCCAAGTTCTGTAAACAATTCTGACTACATGAACTGCCGTGGTGAAACATGGTAAGATACAAGATGTACACTATGTGCATCTTATTTCGTTAAAAGGAAGTGCTTAAGTTAAATATGATTCTAAAATAAAGGATCTGTTATTACTCTGGATTGAAATATATCACAAGTAATTTCTAATTCACGTCATTAAACAAAGAAAAGTTTAAATCAATTTATTAAATAATCAGTTATAATTCTTTGTGTATAAAAACAGAGTAATTATCTTTCTCGCCGTTTTAATACTCTGCTAACTAATCGTCTGCACCACAACAAAGTTATTTCCTAAAGGAGAAAAATTATTATTTTGGATCGTAACTTTAACACATAGTTCATCTTACAAAGAATTAAATACCAAATATTTAATAAGAGGGAACCAAATAGATTAAATACTGTATCTGCCAAGAAACAAAATATGATATAATTTTGTTAACCATCCTGTACAGAAAAAAATAGTTTTTCTCCAAAATTGTTAAAAGAAATTTCCTCTTAATTTTGCTTTCTTTGACATTTCTGTATCCAGTTGCTTATTTTACAACAAATAAAACCCATTCTGATCCTCACTAGTAGGCTGACACTGATTGCAGCTACGCAACTACCACTGCACCCAACTCTCTGGAGGAGTGCGCGCGCACACCAAAGGGATGGAAATGTGCCACGTACAGTCGCAGACATTCAATAGCAAAGAAATTCAGTGTTACCTAATATAATCCCTGAAAGAAAGCAGTAGGTTAGATGAATATTCCCTAATAATGAGGCCGATACAGCGTCACTCATTGCGACGCTAAACATAAATACGAACACAGGCAACTATATGATCTATTTAGTAAGCGCGACAAACACGGTCAGTTGACCTGAGCCGTGTCAACTTCTTGTGATGTAAACCGTTGTGTCTTCTCCTGATTTTGGCTTGTCATTTGTGTTTTCGCTCTTACTGTTGACGACGCTTTTGGCTTTATGTCTTGATTTATCTTACTTGCGGTGGTTTTAGCCATTAATTATCGTGGGTTTTTGGCTGGTGTGCTATATTGAAACTTCTGGGGACCATAAATATCTTAGTTCCGGACTTAGCCACCAAAAAACCATTTAATGTCCATCCTTATCAAGTTAAGCTTGTCACTTCTCATGCCACTTCATCTTGCTAGCGTATGGGGGGGGGGGGAGGTTGAGTCATCTCGGCTCCTGTTTCTTCGATTGACCTTGTCCTTGATTTAATTACTAACGCAAGCACCACTGATCTCTCTGTGCGGGCACCGCTTGTGGCGCTGTTTGATCTATCGCACGTCGATTGTCTTCTGACTGGTTTTGGCTCACTTTAGATTGCGGTAGTAACACTAAAAGTGGGCGTTTGCGATCGTCTTTGACAGCTACAAATTTAAATGAAAATGACGGCTTAGCCATTCATCTGACACGAAAATTGAATAACTGAATTTGTAGAGGAGAAAATGCTCTATAACTTTGCTCTCTTATGTTTTTTTTTTCATATCTCGTATCGTTTCAGAGATATTTGCAATAATAACGGCGATTTTCGAATGTCTGTCTGTCCGTAACGCGTTCCCACTTTTTAAGACGAACCGTGCAACCGATCAGCACCAAATTTTACAGACACAATTGTAGGCCGCCAGAGACCAGACCCTCCCTTTTTCTAATTTTTAGGACAAAAAATACGGTAGTAATACCAAAAAAAGCCGTTTGTAATATAACTGTAATTGCAAACGAACGGTTCATCTGACACGAAAATTGAATAACCTAATTGGTAGAGGGTAAAATTCTCTACAACTTTGTTGCCTTATGTTTTTTTCATATATCGTATTGTTTGAGAGATATTTGAAAAAATAACGGAGATTTGACACCCTCCATTGAATTAAGGAAAACAGCCGTTCGGAGATGTCACGTGACGTTCCTCGCCCCAGAACTCTCTCTGGAATACGCCATCTTGCGTTGCGTATTTGATGATTTTCTTATTGTAATTTACACGTTGTCATTTCAGAGCAATGGAACACTGAAGTATTAACAAAAACACTTCCTTATTCATGCGAAAATGATAATCTAGTGTCTAAAAATTTACAACTTCTATCCATAGTACAAGAATTTAAAAGACAGGTTTTGTAATTGTTGTCTCTACTGTATTCGACAGCGCGATACACTGAAATGCACATGGTCAGTGGCTCGGAACCCGCCAGTTCCAATTTTTTTTTCTTTCGTAAAAGGGTTTCAGGCACTCTTATAAAATAGAGCTATGTTCGTCGATGTTTAGAGTTGTGCATATCTAAGAATGCTCCCTCTAAAATGTGTGTTTGTTCTATTTCGTGAACATGCCGTGAAATACGTAACAACAAATTGAACAATGGTCTTCTGAAGCATGTACTCGTAAACTGAGATGATACTGTAATAATGAACATTCTGCAGAAAGTGCATGTGAATGTCTGTTCGGTGTACGTTTATCACGTCCGAACGACAAGACGCAGAGACCTAAATATTTGTACAGATACTAATTTATACCTGAGGAAGGTTTTAGGCACGGTTTTATAGCGATCTGATAAATATTTAGTAATCTGAAGAATATAACACGAAATGCGGAACAATAATTACTCTTTGAAAATTATGTTTAGTCTTTGAAAATGGTTTAATTCGTTGCATTGTTGCTTCAGTGTTGATAATGATAAAGGGTGGAGTATATTGGGATGGAAATTTATCGGTGTATATGAAATTCTATGTGTGTGTGTGTGTGTGTGTGTGTGTGTGTGTGTGTGTGTGTGTGTGTGTTAATATTTCGGTCTGCAGCGAAAACTACAGAACGCAAACGAATGGTCTGTGTGTAATAGTTGTCCAACGTCTCCCGTTGTACACCATAGCAGTTCCATGCAGATAGCTATAAAAGGGTGGAAGATATGGTATTTGAAAGTCATCAAATTATTAAAAAAACGGACTGATGGCCGGCGATGACGTTTTCGACTCTATAGCAAGGAGACTACATTCAGCGAAACGTGATGCCACAGACCATATCTTTGGTCTATGCGTGCTACAATGTGTTCAGCACTCTCTGTAAGGATAAGCATACGAATAAGGAAATATAAGACTAAAAAAATAAAGCAGTAAAAGAGAAATTTCTTTTAATACAAATAACGTAGTTTACCAGAATGCCCTAAAATGAAATTAAACTGAATTTGGACATAGTCTCACCATACGTGTTGAGATATTGCAACACTGGCTATAAGGAATAATTTATGTATCATTTATTGTCAATCATCAAGCACTTCACATAATTTAATTTTTTTTATTTGAATGTTGATTAAAATGTTTGTTTCTAAAGAAGGTATTGTATTTCATTTCATCCTTCAAAACCAGTCTCATAGCACACTACTGAAAGATACATATCTATCATAATCAACCGACACGCGAGCGGAGCCGCGGGTTTAATCTAGTTCCGTATATAAAGTAAGTCCCAGATTTCTGTGGAACGTGTAGTTCCTTAATCAAACAGAAGGGAAGTGTATTATTGAACTCCTTCAGTAGCTCCCGAAGTCCTGCTGCTTTACACGTTGCGTTGGTCCGCGGCGGTCGGTGTTTCTGGCCCAGGCCACGGGCGGGGTGGGGGGGGGGGGTGTCGCGTGCTCTTCTTCTCTCGGCGGACGGAAGGCGCCTTCCATGGCTCGGGTAGGCAGCTCCGCCTAACGCGCCTGTCCGGTGTGTTGCGGCGCAGTTCTTCCAGGCGTTTCCCGTGCGCTCGCTGCCGCGGTCGGTGCTGCTGCGGCGGTTGCGAAGCACCTTCGCGGGTGCTTGCCGACCCTTCGCAGCTGCTTTCTTGAAGGCTACGGAGCCCCTGAAGCTGGCAACGTGCTCTCCATTACAGTTGCAGCACGATTGTGTCTTCTCGATTGGGTGCGGCCATTCCCGGCTCAAATGTTCTCCCGCGCTTTTCACGCAGCGCGGAGGCATTTTACAATATTTTGCCAGATGAGCAATTCCCTGACTATTGTAGCATTAGCCTCTCCGCCGCCGCAGTTTTTCGACGGTTACCGCGCTGGCGCTGCCCACTCTTGTTTCTCGGAATGTCTTCTTCTGCTCCAGGGTGTCGTCCAGTATCACCTGGAGGAGCGGTGCGTCGGCGACGTTCTTCGGCGACTTCATCCTGAATACTGCCCTTGTTACGTACTCCTTGGCGTCAAGCAGTTCCTTGATGTGTTGGCGGTCCATGCTGAAAGGCTGAGCGTCTTTGTTGTTTCCGATGAATATGTGAACCAGTTTAGACCTCTGCTCTTCATGAGGTCAGTGACGGTATCGTAGCATCCTTGGTTTTTTGTCACGATTCGGCACACATCGTGACTCGCTGTCTTCGTCGTGAATTTGTTTTTGACAACCGTGAGGATCGCCTGCTCCACGTCCTTAAAGGAACCAGACCATTTTACCATGGTGGGTGGTGATGGGGCCCCCTTCTTTTTCTGCTGTTGTCCGCTGTCTCCTCTTCCTTCCCATTGAGTTCAGCAAACCGGTTTTTGACGGCCATCAGTGGCCATCCGTATTAATCTCGTTGCGCCTGGGCATTTGGAACCCGTCCGCGTCAATGGTCGTCTTGGCGGCTTTGACCCCCTTTGATGACACCTTTCTTTGTCTTTGAAGCGTCGGTGGCCTGACGGGAGCGGCGGTGGACCAACGTTTCCGGTAGCTTTCCGGGCTTGTCTCCGCCGGTCCCTTGCGCCTACGACTTTCCTCCGCCTCCATGCCTTCTGTATCTTCTGCTTCCACTTCGTCGTTCGCCAGTTTGAGCAGGGCCGTCCGTTTGACGGTTTCTGCGAAGACGTTGTTTAGCGGCGTTTCCGTGTGCTTTGGCGGCCTAATTTCGGAACAGGAGACTGGGTCTTCGTGGGTGATGATACCCTTTCAGGTGTCCTGCTCTTGTAGGTTGAGACTATCGGTCCTTCCAAGTCGAGTGTGCACAGAACTGCGTTGTGTGGCATCCCTCCCGAGATAGTAGCCGCGGTGGAGTAGCCGAGCGATCTAAAGCGTCTCGCTGCGGAGCGCGCGGTTGCTCGCCGTGGAGGTTCGAGTCCTCCCTGGGGCATGGGTGTGTGTGTTTCTCATTAGGTTTGTTTACCTTGGTTTAAGTAGTTTGTAAGCTACGGACTGATGACCACGCAGTTTGCTCCGATAGATTTACAAACATTTGTACATTTTTGAGATAGTGAAGGTAAGCTTCTTCCTTTTTTTTCTTGTTGTCCCCTAACTGGGATTTGGTTGCTTTAGATTGCGGACAGGGTGTAACCGCCGGTAATGCAATACCCCCGGTCGGTGACTCTTCCCGCAACTAGCTTTCCCGTCCAAGGTCGAGGTCGCATAGCAGCTTCCCGCTCCAATAGGGCCTTTTATGCTTTTGCGTCTTCTTTCTTCATCTTCCCGTGACGAGACGTTTGTAGTTAGCGGACGAGCTGTAACCGCCGGTAAAACCGAGCGGCGACTTCCCCCATTGCATGCGGCCTCCACCGGGGAATCGCTAGCTTCCCGCTCCTGGATCTTCTCTGGCCGGTCCGTCTTGGGCAGAGGGTCAGATGGGGCCGCCGACTGAGCGAGCTCCGTCGGAATGCGATCCGCCACTCTGCGGTGTTCAGCTAGTCCCAGGGAATCAGCCACGTCGAAATCCGTGACACAGTGCCGGTCCGTCTTGGTTGGGGGGGGGGGGGGCGGATGGGGCCATCGACAGAGCGACCTTGCCGATCTGCGATCCGCTACACCCATCGCTTCATCGTCGTGTTCAGCACGGTGCGACATCTCTTAACTCCTCTCCAAGCGGTGGTGAGCCAACTACAAACGGAGCATCTAGAGCGGCAGCGGATCACACCAAATGGTCGCCGACAGCAAAGGGGGCAGGGGTTAGGTCACAGGCTTGAGTACAGGTCCAGATCCACTCGAAGAACAGTGTCAGGTCGCACCTCAAGAAGGTTACAAGCTACTTAGCCGAAATATTGTGCAAGATTCTACACTGTTACCCGACAGAACACCTGACACCAAGATAACATAAAGCTTGATCACCATACACGAACCCGTGGGCGGGAGAAGGGGTGACTTTGATTTATAAAATAGGAACCCCTTTTTCTTATTGCTGATATGGATTACCCATGAAAAAATTAATAACATTAGTATGAAACACGGTTATTTGCTTCATGAGAGATGGATATCTAGTTGGCAATCATAAACACTTTGTGCAAAATTTTGAAATACGGTAATACCTCGAAGAAGTAGACATCACACTGTATCTCCAGGTTTAGCACTTCCAGTTTCAGCAGACAGATGGACAACAATGTAAAAGTCCTTGCAGAAAGTACATTCCTAACAGGGAATAGACAAGCAAATCTTTGAATAGCATCTTTAACATTTCTATGAGACACAATGTAGTAATAAATGGTATCTACTTTTCGAAAACTTTAACAGTGTGGAACAATTGCACAAAGTGTGTACAGTCCATATGACTGAAGTACAATGAACAGTTTGACCAAAGACAGAAACCCTGATTGTGGGACTATCAGTATCAAAAACTGAACTATGTTTTCCCTAATAGCAACATCAGACATTGTGTAAGAGGAGTGCGACTGGAAAAGGTATATTTATTTTAGTTTATTTATTTATTTTTTTAATGAAGACATTTAAACAACATACTTAAGTGTCACAGTCGCGGTATTACTTACAACATTTATTTATTTTGTACAACTAGTTTAAGTGTAACTGTGTCATCATTTGCAAGTAATTCTGTGTCACCAGAGACATTTTTCACCACTACAAAATAAAACCTCTTCAAAAAATTAAAGTACTAACTCTGTACTAATAAAAGTGATTGTAAACAACGTATAGTAGGAATACATTATTTTGGACAGGATATTTTATTTTTATCGTTTTCTATTTTTTATAATCCCTTATATTACTACAGAATCAGTACTTTAATTTTGTGAATTAGTTATCTTGTAGAGAATAAAAAATATCTCTGGTAACACATAATTACCTGAAAATTGTGATATAGCTTCACTGAAACTAGTTATACAAAATGTTATAAGTAATACAGCGACTGTGGCACATAAGTACATTGTTTAAATATCTTCATTTAAGAAATAAAAAAAAAAATCCTAATACGATGTGTAATTTTTGAGATATTACCGTTTTTCAACCAGTTATATTTTTAGCCGCTTGCAGCACTACGTGTAAAGATTATTACAAAAGTTATATGTATTTTCATCCAAAATACAAATCAGCAATGAGAAATAGGCGTTACTATTTGATAAGTCAAGTCACCGTCCCCGTGGGTGGTGCAGTGGGGAGGGCGGGGGGCGAGTTTAATATTACAGATGACCCCTTTAAGGTGTAGAACTTTCATTGCAACTTTTTTCTAATCCGAGTTATACTTTCCCAAATATTTTGAGGAAGTGCCTAACCCTGATACAGTGTACTGTTAGCACCGTAGCGCACGTGTTGACACTGAGACGGGATCGCAGTGCACATAGGATGTACATCACATTGCAGTTTATCATACGTGAAGTTCTTTAACGGTTAACACAAATTCAAGGTGAAATGCGTAATCTCTGAGACTTTTAAAGATATTATCTCGATGGTGTGCAGTTAATTGGGGGACATGTGTGAGACACCTGCTATACAGTTTAACATTTTACTGGTGAAATTATCCTCGGTAATGACAGCGAAGCCAAAAGATGATAAAGCATTATTGGCGAAGGGGAATAGTTGACGAATCCCGAACTGTAAACGACCATGAGCATTAATTACTAAAAACTCCTAAAACAAAAGTCAGTGAAAAACTCAACATTCACCTGAGTAATACTTTTCGATAAAAACATAATGGATAGAGCTTAACCTTTACGGAAGGGCAGCAGTTGCTAAACAATGACGGAATCCAACGCAAAGCTGCGAAGGAAATGATGACACGATCAAAAAACCTGGACACTTGATTATTCGAAGTAGGTGGTATGGTCCTCTAAATAACTGTTTACATCTCATCCTACAAACACCGCGGTTTATGATCGAAAACATCACAGAAGCTTACGATATGACATGCATGCGTCTTACAGTCAAGTATAAGTTCCTTCTTGATAGGCGCATGTGCATCGCGGAATTCAACTGTCATAACCATCACTGGTCGGACAACTATGAATGAATATCGCACCAACCTAGACAACAAACTAACATATGGTTAAAAAGCACAAGCCTTGGTCAGAATGATGCAGGTGCGCTTTTTACAGAATCAGAATATTACCAAAGAATTCCCCTGGACAGGAAAAACGTCATCACTCCGTTAAACCGAAGCGGTGAGCAGAGATTCAGGACCAGGTATAAAGAACCAACATCGATGAAGTAATTAGCCGATGTCTGGGCAGAAGAATGGATAATTTTCTAACGGAAACTATAAAGACACTTTAATAGTCTTCCTTGTACCGATGCAGTGGTTCTCAATGCCAAAAGTGGACTAAATCGTTACTAATAATTACGTAATATGATTTTGTTTGTTATTCATATTATTTTCCACCACTTGTATGTGAAATTAATACGATGATTGGCAAAAAGATACTCAGATTTCAGTGTGGGTGCACACAACCATCTCTTTATGGGACACCTAACCATAGCTGCCAAAAGGAGAATAATGCACTTTGAGCCACTACTGTAGTAGTGCAGAATACAAGCTGAGAATTTGTTTCTTGCTGACAGCCTGCCAGGGTGGATCCTTCGTGATATTCAACGTATTCAGGCGACTTGGAAGATATAGGGCAGATGCCTGGTAAGCAGAGAACCCGGGTTCGATCTCTTCTAGGTATGTTTACGCTGCGATTTTTAGAGACCATGAATCCACTCTGGGAAGTCGAAGCAGGATGTGATGTTTATTTTAAGAAGTAATATGAACAACTCCCTCCCCCCTCCAAACACACACACACACACATTTCTCCCCTCAACAAGATTTACCATTTTTTTTTTTTTTTACTTAACCCTATCTGTAAGTTGTCTTACTGAAGTAAACTGCAAATATCAGTTAGGCAAATAATTACTTATTAAGTTATTATGGGATATTGCGTTTTGAACACATGAACTTCAGATATTTTTCAGGAAGATGTTGCGAAAGACTGCGTTGATTTTGTCACTTATAGATGCCCTAGGAATCAGGTAGTTGATTAATTACACTGGTTTGAACTCAGCGATACTTTATCTACCACTTGCCACACACATAGTATGAACAGCTTCTGACTGTCGTTTTAGTTGCAGTAAGGCATAGGGCATGTAGTACGCTCTCTGCAAGGTTGGTAGTGCAGCTCCGAATTGTTCTAATCCGTCGCCAGGGGACTATAACCGTCGCCATGACAAAGTGACACGAAGAAGGTCGTCAAAATTATGTGATGCCGTTTAAATCATTTGCAGTTGTGCAAAATTTCAAAAAGTTTCAAACGGCATGTTTCATTACTTACTTTTAAGGGAAGGTTTCGACGATGTGACCGTTTGTTACAGATTTTATTTATTCATTTATTGGCAACAACAAATAGTATATACAAAACAGACAATAGCAACACTAATTATTTTAAAATGATTATTACTGCTTTTTGCTATTTACGTTGGCTCGTACTTGTAAATGATGTTTCAAACTACTGCGATGAGTCCACGACATATCCAGTAGTTTACTGTGAAAGTGTCTTATTTCCCCATTAGACAATTTTCATTCGGATACTGAAGGAAATCAGTTTTTCTCATAAGCCTTGTTCTATATGTTGTTGTTGTAAATGAAAACCTTTCTGAATGTGTTCCTTGTTTGATATTAATTTCTTGATAAATTAGTCGTTACATTAATTGTGAAGATAGTGAATTTGACCAAAATAGAGCTGATCGTTGGAGATGGTTAAAGTAGACATCAGTACTGTGGTGTCGCACAAGTGCAAAGTGCGAGCCACCTACTTTCGCCGCGCGCCGCCATGCACTCACGGCGCGGCGTTCTTATGACAGCAGCAGTCGGAGCACGCAGAAATTGCTCCCGCCCACCCACCCTTATTATAAGATTTTTGGGGGAACATTTTCAGTTACGGTTTTGTGGACTTTTTTTTTTTTTTTTTTTGCAGCGTGTCCTCTTTCATACTGCATTTGTGTTTTGTTATGCACGGCGCCTAATCGGTCAGCATGGCCACTACCCCGAACCCAAACTTAATGGAAATCATTCAGTTACAGACGGCGCAAATAACACAACTTCTCCAGGCAGTGGCGCAGTTGACGACAACTCAACAACAGCCGTCGCATCAGCAGCCCACACCTGCCGCCGCAACGCTTCCTACGTTTCGCCAGTACAACGAACGTGAGGAAGAATGGAGCGACTACTTCGCACAGATTCAAGAACTCGTCGCGGCTCATCAAATTACAGTTCAGAAAGTGAAGCATCTGCTATTATTTGTGGTGGGCACCAACACCTTCGTGTTACTGAAAAAACTTCTCCCCGACGTATCTCCTCGTGATGTAGACTTTGATCAAATAGTAGAGGCACTAAATGCTCATTATGAGAGAAAAGTTCTCGTAGCTGCGGCACGGTACCGATTTTTCAGACTTAAAAAATTACCGCAGCAGTCACTCCAAGAGTGGATTACGGAATTGAAGGGCTTAACCCGCAAATGTAAATTTACTTGCTCTTGTGGACTTTCGTATAGTGACGTGATGTTGAGGGATGCGATTACGCCAGCCGCGGTGGCCGAGGTGACTGAGGCACTCCAGTCACGGTCAGTACGGCCACTACGGTCGGGGGTTCGAATCCCCCCTCGGGCATGGATATTTGTGCCGTCCTAGTTCGTAAGTAGTTCATAAGTAGTTTGTAAGTTTAGGGCCTGATGACCCCGTAGTTAAGTCCCTTAAGCTATACAAACATTTGAACATTTTGAACATTTTCGATTCCCCGCAAGACTCTTAAAGACCTTGATGACACTGTTGTGCTGTAACACCTCTGGCACATTCAATCTTCATCCAACTTTGTTGTCCCTGTTTCGAAAACATAGTGACACCGTTACGTTAGACCGCTCACCCACAAGTGACTGTGTTACCTTGAATGTGCTCACGCCGGTGTCGAGGGACGGGCGAGTACATTTTACGCAGAATATTCAGGACCCCAGAATTAGAGCAGCAATTCTGAAACAGTCTGACCCCTCATTAGACAGTGTACTGCAGCTTATAGAAGCGCATGATACTTTTGACTTAGCAGATGTAGAAATGCAAAGCCACAGTGTTAATTCAGTGCGCCGTAACGGACGCTTTCCTAGCCGTAGTTCTCAGTGTAGCACTAGTGATTCTTACAATAGTACAGGCCGTGCTGAACAGACAGTGAACAGTAGCCAGAGTAAAAGTGCGACGCAAAGGTCGCCCCGTAGTGTTAGACACAGTAATCTGCATAATGGGCGCCAACGCTCATTTCAGAAAAATGTACGTAAATCTTGCCCCCAGTGTGTATCTCGCCACTAGCGTGCACATTGCCATAGTCGCAACGCAATGTGGCAAATGTGGCAATGTGGCAATGGCAATGGCAATGTGGCAATGTGGCAAATCAGGACACGTACAGTCTGTGTGTATGCAAATTAAAAACTCAAAGAATGGTACCGTTAGAAACAGTGCTTCGCAGAGTGCGAGAACAGTTCATTCTGTAAATGTTATACGGGCTGTGGAATTGAACAGTGCTTTCCTTGGATCTCAATTGCAAGAAAGTAGTTCTGCGCCTATGGCAAAACTATATAGTGCACCACGTACCACGAGCGCGTAAAACAGTGCAACGGAAAAGGGTTCGGGACAAGCAAAATGACTATGAACAGTGCATTCCTGTAGTGAAAATAGTGCCTTCTGCAACTGCTCCTTGTGCCCAGTACTGTGCAGCTAGTGACAGTAGACATCAAGTAGCTACTTAAAAGTGTAGTGCAGTAGTTAGTAAATCTGGAGTAGCTTCGCATGCTTGTGCGGACGCCGATCCGGCGGTAGTGCCATCTAGTGACAGTGTTGTTAATCCGCTGCGTGCCGAGTCTGCGCCGCTTACTTCACTACGCGGCCCGCGCAAGCGCAGTAAACAAACCGTAGCAGACGTTGCCCACATTCGCGCACCTGTCGAGCGCCGCAAGCAAAAACTGTTTGTGACTCTCTTCATAGAAAATAAGACGGTGCAATTTCAGCTTGATACTGGTTCCGCTGTCACATTAATAAATAAAGATACTTATGAACTTCTGGGTTTGCCAAAATTGTTGCCGTCACAGCAAGTGTTAACAGCTTATACAGGTCAAAATATTCCCATGCTAGGAACGTGTAGCCGGCCCGCCTCTTTTCAAGGTGTAGCAAAAACCGTTTCTTTTGTAGTTCTTCAGGCCAAATCGACACAGAACATTTTTGGACTAGATGCTTTTGACTTGTTTGGTTTATCAATTCAAAGAGATGTGCTTCAGATTTCGTCAGTAGTGCCTCAGGATAAAATCAATGCATTGTGTGACAAATATAGTGACTTGTTTTCGCCGGAACTAGGTTGTGCAAAAGACTTCGTGGCACATGTAACTTTAAAAGAATCTGCAGTTCCAAAATTTCGCAAAGCTAGACCAGTGCCTATCGCTTTGCGTGATACAGTTGCCGAAGAACTTACACGTTGGAAAGATAGTGGGGTGATTTCTCCTGTTTCTGCGAGTCAGTGGGCCTCGCCTATAGTAATTATACCCAAGCCGTCAGGAAAACTTCGTCTCTATGCGGACTTCAAATCAACAGTGAACAGTCAAACAATTGTAGACACTTATCCCCCGCCCAGGCCCTCCTCCAAGTGCCGTCGCCGTGGCCCTCAGCCCTACGCCACGACGGCGCGGCGCAGCGTTCTCACGACGACAGCCACGAGCGCCCTCTGCTGCAACCCCGCTCGTGGCCACCACGGAAAGACACCGGTCACTTCGGACTGAGATAGCATGAGATAGCAACGAGTTAGGACCTTTGTAATCAGATAGGCACCAGTGAAGACTTTGCTATCGTACAGGCACTAGGCAGGCCTCTAACAACTATGTATCAACATTCTGCAGTACTATGTAAAAGTTAAGTATTGTTACATTCTATGCAATATATATCTCTTTCTAATTTACTCGAGTGTTTTTAGTTTCTGGCTGCTCCCCTCCGTACCTGCACCAGCGTGCTATCTATATTCCTGTGTCGGTCTCATCCACCCGGCCACCGACACCTACGACGAGGCTGGGACACAAAAGCGGCGACGAAGTTGGGACACAAAAGTGGCGACGAGGAGTGATAGAACCTTGGATCAGCCCGCTTGCAGCAGCCAGACAGCAGCAGTCGAGAACGTAGAAATTGCTCCCGCCCACCCACCCTTATTATAAGAATTTTGGGGGAACATATTCAGTTGCATGTTTTGTGGACTTTTTTGTTGCAGAGTGTCCTCTTTCATATTGCATTTGTGTTTTGTTATAATTTACTTGTATGTGCGGGGCCTAATCGGTCAGCATGGCCACTACCCCGAACCCAAACTTAATGGAAATTATTCAGTTACAGACGGCGCAAATCACTCAACTACTGCAGGCCATGTCGCAGTTGACGGCACAGGCTGCTCACCAACAACAACAGCCGTCACATCAGCAGCCCACACCTGCCGCTGCACCGCTTCCTACATTTCGCCAGTACAACGAACGTGAGGAAGAATGGAGCGACTATTTCGCACAGTTTCGAGAACTCGTCGCGGCACATCAAATTACAGGTCAGAGAGTGAAGAACCTTTTCTTATCGATTGTGGGCCCCCAGACCTTCGTACTATTGCAAAAACTTTTCCCTCTCGCATCTCCTCGTGATGTAGACTTTGAACAAATTGTAGATGCAATGCATGCTTATTACGAGAGAAACGTTCTCGTAGATGCGGCTCGGTACCGCTTTTTCAGACTTAAAAAATTACCGCAGCAGTCACACCAAGAGTGGATTACGGAATTGAAGGGCTTAACCCGCAAATGTAAATTTACTTGCTCTTGTGGCCTTTCGTATAGTGACGTGATGTTGAGGGATGCGATTACGCAGAATATTCAGGACCCCAGAATTAGAGCAGCAATTCTGAAACAGTCTGACCCCTCATTAGACAGTGTACTGCAGCTTATAGAAGCGCATGATACTTTTGACTTAGCAGATGTAGAAATGCAAAGCCACAGTGTTAATTCAGTGCGCCGCAACGGTCGCTTTCCTAGCCGTAGTTCTCAGTGTAGCACTAGTGATTCTTACAATACTACAGCCGTGCTGAACAGACAGTGAACAGTAGCCAGAGTAAAAGTGCGACGCAAAGGTCTGTTCGTAACAGTAATTTGAATAACGGGCGCCAACGCCCATTTCAGAAAAATGTTCGTAAGTCTTGCCCCCAGTGTGTATCTCGCCACAAACGTGCACTGTGCCCAAGTCGCAACGCAACCTGTTATCAATGTGGCAAATCGGGACATGTACAGTCTGTGTGTATGCAAATAAAAAACTCAAAGAACGGTACCGTTAGAAACAGTGCTTCGCAGAGTGCGAGAACAGTTCATTCTGTGAGTGTTATGCGGGCTGTGGAGTTGAACAGTGCTTTCCTTGGATCTCAATTGCAAGAAAGTAGTTCTGCGCCTATGGCAAAACTATATAGTGCACCACGTAGCAAGCGCCGACGAGCGCGTAAAACAGTGCAACGGAAAAGGGTTCGGGACAAGCAAAATGACTCTGTACAGTGCAATCCTGTAGTGAACCTAGTGCCTTCTGCAACTTCTTATTGCAAAAGTGCCCAGTACTGTGTAGCTAGTAACAGTAGTCTTGGTGTAGCTACTCAAAGTAATTTTAGTGCAGTAGCTTCGCAATGCGCGGACGCCGATCCGGCGGTAGTGCCATCTAGTGACAGTGTTGTTAATCCGCTGCGTGCCGAGTCTGCGCCGCTTACTTCACTACGCGGCCCGCGCAAGCGCAGTAAACAAACCGTAGCAGACGTTGCCCACATTCGCGCACCTGTCGAGCGCCGCAAGCAAAAACTGTTTGTGACTCTCTTCATAGAAAATAAGACGGTGCAATTTCAGCTTGATACTGGTTCCGCTGTCACATTAATAAATAAAGATACTTATGAACTTCTGGGTTTGCCAAAATTGTTGCCGTCACAGCAAGTGTTAACAGCTTATACAGGTCAAAATATTCCCATGCTAGGAACGTGTAGCCGGCCCGCCTCTTTTCAAGGTGTAGCAAAAACCGTTTCTTTTGTAGTTCTTCAGGCCAAATCGACACAGAACATTTTTGGACTAGATGCTTTTGACTTGTTTGGTTTATCAATTCAAAGAGATGTGCTTCAGATTTCGTCAGTAGTGCCTCAGGATAAAATCAATGCATTGTGTGACAAATATAGTGACTTGTTTTCGCCGGAACTAGGTTGTGCAAAAGACTTCGTGGCACATGTAACTTTAAAAGAATCTGCAGTTCCAAAATTTCGCAAAGCTAGACCAGTGCCTATCGCTTTGCGTGATACAGTTGCCGAAGAACTTACACGTTGGAAAGATAGTGGGGTGATTTCTCCCGTTTCTGCGAGTCAGTGGGCCTCGCCTATAGTAATTATACCAAAGCCGTCAGGAAAACTTCGTCTCTGTACGGACTTCAAATCAACAGTGAACAGTCAAACAATTGTGGACACTTACCCCCTGCCCAGACCTGAGGAACTGATGGACAAATTAGGACAGTCTCGCTTCTTTTCCAAGATTGATTTAGCAGAGGCATACTTACAGATTCCACTTGATGACGAGTCAAAAAAGTTTTTCGTCATTAATACTCACATGGGCCTTTTTCAATTTCAACGCCTACCCTTTGGCAGTTCTTCCGCTCCCGCTATTTTTCAGCGTTTTTTGGAACAGCTGACAGTTTCTGTACCGTGTTGTTCGAACTATTTAGATGATATTGTGGTATCCGGACGTACAGTTGAATAACATTTAGCAAACCTGGAGTGCCTTTTCAAAGTTTTGACTGCAGCAGGTCTACGTTGTAATAAAGCAAAGTGTTCGTTTTTTCAAACTGAAATAGAGTACCTAGGCCATGTGATTAATGCCCAAGGAATCCATCCTTTACAGTCACATCTTCGAGCAATCAAAGACTTGCCTCCTCCAAGGAATGTACATGAATTGCAAGCATTGATGGGAAAGCTTAACTATTATTTCAGGTTTATTCCCAATGCCTCTCAGATTGCAGCTCCACTGCATCACTTACGTAGGAAGAATGTTCCTTTTGTATGGGCTAAAGATTGTCAGGTTGCCTTTGACAAACTAAAGTCTGCACTACTCAGTGATGCATGTTTGATTCCCTTTGACCCACAGAAGCCTGTAGTGTTAGCAGTTGACGCCTCGTCGTACGGTCTGGGTGCCGTTCTGTCGCATCGTATTGGATGTCACGATCGTCCTATTGCCTTTGCATCCAAGCTACTGACGCCGACGCAACAGAATTACAGCCAGATAGAAAAGGAGGCCTTAGCAATCATTTACGGCGTCACAAAGTTTCATCATTATCTCTATGGCAGAAAATTCTATTTGTTGACAGACCACAAGCCTCTCACGTCGTTGTTCTCACCCACAAAGCCAATTCCGCCACGAACGGCACAAAAGCTTCAGAGATGGTCCTTGATATTGTCTAATTATCAGTAAGAGATTTTGTACCGACCTACCACTAAACATGCTAAGGCGGACACTCTTTCCCGACTTCCGGTTGGCCAGGATGTGTCGTTTGATTCTTCAGAAATGGCATGTTGTCAGATAGACTCCAGAGATGCTTCCGCTGTCGCAGATTTCCCTTTGAACTCTCGTCGGGTTGCACAGGAAACAGCTGCGGATGTAGACTTAAGTGTGGTAGCACGTTTTGTTCGCTCAGGGTGGCCTGCCAGAGCCAAAGACATTGATCGGCCTCTTGTTCGACGTTATTTTGCCCAACGTCATGCATTGTCTTTAAGTCAGGGTGTTCTGTTGTTACATACGGACAACGACCAAACAAGAGTGATTGTTCCTCGTTCCCTGCAACGAGAAGTGTTACGCCTCCTGCATCAAGGACATTGGGGTATTGTTAGGACAAAGCAATGCCAGACGTCATTGTACCTGGGTTGGTATGGACGCTCAGATTGAGAGCATGACGTCACAGTGTACTGTTTGTGCGGAGCATCAGGCGGCTCCTCCGCAACGTTTCTCAGACTGGCCACGCCCCAAGGGACCATGGCAACGTTTACACATTGACTTTGCCGGACCTTTCTGGATTACGCGCTGGTTAATCGTTGTAGACGCTTTCAGCAAGTTTCCTTTTGTGATTGCCATGAACTCAACGACGGCGTCTAGTACGATCAGTGCCTTAACATCAGTGTTTTGCATCGAAGGTTTGCCTGAAACTATCGTCAGTGACAATGGACCTCAGTTTGTTAGTGCGGAATTTCAACAGTTTTGTCGTGTGAATGGCATTCAGCATATTACCACTGCACCTTTTCACCCTCAGTCCAATGGTGAAGCAGAACGTTTCGTTCGAACATTCAAGTCTCACATGGACAAGATGAAAAGTCAGCACTCCAGGCAGCAAGCTCTTCAAATTTTCCTGTCTACGTATCGGAGCATGCCACGTGACGGCCCGTCTCCTGCCGAGCTGCTACACGGCCGCCGTCACCGCACTCTCCTTCACCTGCTGCAGCCTCCCACGCACCGAGTCGGTTCGTATGGCGCTACGCGTTTTCAGGTTTCTACGCCAGTGCTGTACAGGGTGTTTGCTGGCAACAAGAAGACATGGATGCCGGGCACCATTCAGCGCGTGCTCGGTCGCAATATGTATGTTGTACGTTCTTCCACAGGGTCGGAGCTGCGGCGCCACGCAAACCAATTGCGCTTGCACAGGCCGCGCGATCCTGTCTCCGGTTTCTTGATTCCAGACCCAGTTCACCGCCAGGGAGCACATCCACATCGTTCGTCGACGGGTCCAGCGTCCCCGGACTACGAGATCGTCCCGATGGAGATTGACGCGACTCAGCCGCTGTCACCGCCGCAGATGACAGCGTCACCGAGAGGGACTCCGGGACCGTGCGTGCCCCCAGCCGCCTGGGCCACGCACCTCAGAAGATGACCTGCTCCCTCTGGGCGGGGGGCTGCGCCCTTCCCCAGGTTTCGGTGGGTTCCCTGGAGGATCGCAAGGCGGATGCCGGGGCGCGGACGGCGTCTCGATCCCAGCCTCAGCTACGACGCCCGTCCCACCAGTAACGCCCCCGCCCAGGCCCTCCTCCCAGTGCCGTCGCCGTGGCCCTCAGCCCTACGCCACGACGGCGCGGCGGTTTGGGGGGGAGGGGTGTGGTGTCGCACAAGTACAAAGTGCGCGCCACCTACTTTCGCCGCGCGCCGCCATGCACGCACGGCGCTGCGTTCTCACGACGACAGCCACGAGCGCCCTCTGCTGCAATCCCGCTCGTGGCCACCACGGAAAGACACCGGTCACTTCGGACTGAGATAGCAACGAGTTAGGACCTTCGTAATCAGATAGGCACCAGTGAAAACTTTGCTATCGTACAGGCACTAGGCAGGCCTCTAACAAATATGTATCAGCATTCTGCAGTACTATGTAAAAGTTAAGTATTGTTACATTCTGTGGAATATATATCTCTTTCTAATTTACTCGAGTGTTTTTAGTTTCTGGCTGCTCCCCTCCGTACCTGCACCAGCGTGCTATCTATATTCCTGTGTCGGTCTCATCCACCCGGCCACCGACACCTACGACGAGGCTGGGACACAAAAGCGGCGACGAAGTTGGGACACAAAAATAGGCACCAGTGAAGACTTGGCTATCGAATAGGCACTAGGCAGGCCTCAACTTTGTATCAGCATTCTGCCGCACTGAACTATGTAAAAGTTAAGTACTGTGTAAATTCTGTGCAATATATATCTCGTTCTAATTTACTCTAGTGTTTCTAGTTTCTGGCTGCTCCCCTCCGTACCTGCACCAGCGTGCTATCTATATTCCTGTGTCGGTCTCATCCACCCGGCCACCGACACCTACGACGAGGCTGGGACACAAAAGCGGCGACGAAGTTGGGACACAAAAATAGGCACCAGTGAAGACTTGGCTATCGAATAGGCACTAGGCAGGCCTCAACTTTGTATCAGCATTCTGCCGCACTGAACTATGTAAAAGTTAAGTACTGTGTAAATTCTGTGCAATATATATCTCGTTCTAATTTACTCTAGTGTTTCTAGTTTCTGGCTGCTCCCCTCCGTACCTGCACCAGCGTGCTATCTTTATTCCTGTGTCGGTCTCATTCCATTCGGCCACCGACACCTACGACGGAAACGAGACACAAAAGCGGCGACGAGGCTGGGACACAAAAAGTACCAACCATTTTGAATAGTTCCGATCCTCCATCATAATTAACCGTTCAAATGATCAAACAGAAAAAGACATGCTTCTGATGTCTATCAAATGTCACTAAATAAAATTTAAGGACTTCGAGTAAATATTGACGGTAAAATGTACGAGTTTGGTACTCTTCGAAAACGGAGAGATAACGCAAGTCAGAGGAGCTATGCTAGTGTATTGATAATCCGCGAGAAAATACTCAAACTCAAATACAGATGGCAAAATTCCGATAAATATATTTAACGATTTTTCAAATCAGAATAACGAACAGATTAATTTTTCATCCAAATCTTCATCTGCCTTTTGATATGTGTACTAGGAATGAAGTAAGTGGTATTTTAAAATAATAACACCAACAAATAAAAATTCTACTTTAGGGAAGACCATAACATCTCCGTTTGGAAATAAAATGGCAGCGCAAGCAGCTAATACAGGAGAAGTCGATGCACATGCCCGTTTATATCCTGGTGTCCTAGCACAACACTGTATACGAATTAAAACGAACAAACATGGTAGGTTTCGAATCCGGAACACTTAGCTTCGGAGCCCAGAAATTTTTCGTAAGTACAGCAGACTGTTACTCTCTACTAATGCCCTTCTTTCGTTAATATTGTGTCACTGCACATTTATTTACGTGAATGTTCCGAATTTCACGAGCTGTGTCTCCTCTGTTACTCACTCAACAATTTAAAATTATAAGTCCTATTAAAATTACTTGTGAAATTACTTACGAAAACTCAACAGCAGGAATTAAAGTACGAAATTATCTCCCCTGTATTCAAAGTAACAAAAGGATTATGTAAGGGATGATGTCTGACACCCACAGTTTATAAAATATATACCGAAAATGCACTAGAGAATTGGAAAAGAAAGTACAACACGATGGGGATCCCGTTAAGTGATATTACTATATACTCTTTACAATTTGCTGATGACCAGTTAATTTTGGCACAGGATAAGGAAGACATAGCGTACTTTAGCACGAAATTAATAGAGGAGTATAAAATTGGGGACTTCAAGTGACCAAGAATAAAACGAAATATTTGGTATTAGGATACTTAAACCAAGAATTACCACTGGAAGAAAGAATGGCCACTATTAAACACACTGCAGAATACAAATACGTAGGCTTAACTATCACGAAAGATGACAAACAAGACAAGGAAATTAATGCAAGGGAAGAGTACTATTGGGGCATTAAATTGTATCTTATGGGACCAACAGATCAGAAAGGAAACAAGCAGAAAAATCTTCAATACAGTAGTTAGAAGCATCATGACATGGATGAGAAGTATGGGTACTTAAATCGCAAATAGACGAGAGGTTGATGACAATGGAGGTGGATGTTTGGAGACGATCTGCATGAATATCTAGGCGGAAAAAAATCAGACATGAAGTCACCAGGAAGAGAATGGACGTTAAAAATTCAATTTTAGATTTTATAGAATGATGTCAAACAAAAGACTAGCAGAGAAATATGAAATGGCAGCCACCAGCAAGAAAGAAAAGAGGGAGACCGCCAACTACATGGATCCAAGGAATTCAGGCACCTATGCGAAGAAGGAATATAGAAGAACATTTATGGGCAGGTAGACAATAATGGAGATTGAAAATAAAATAATGTTGAACAAATAATAATGTAATAATATTAATGTAAAATAATGTAATGTATAATCTTGGGGTGCCGGAAAATGTAAACTAAATTACATTGTAAGACCGGATGATTATAATAATAATAATAATAATTGAAATTCCTTTCTTGTTGACGTTTGTCACATGGCGCTTCAGTTTTGTCACACAGGGAGCCGGTTACCGCCAACGCCACCTAGATACACGGCTTGTGGGCTGTCTGCCAAGTGTAGTCAAAACATAAACAAACTATGTAGCGTTGTGCTTAGTTTGGGAGTACTTACACGTTGTACACTGTGTTTCCGGATGTTCGTCGTGTTATCTATGTTACTGTCCGTGCAGATGTTTGCTGCTATGAGACAAAATGCCTAATATGAATCGTCCAATATTGGTAAGATATCTTACTAATAGTTCATAAATATCTTATACCAAAACAAATTGGTCTTTGAATCACATAAATAGCATTAAGAACATTCTGAAACACACTGTGAAATGTGTACGTATTCTCAAACTTACTAGAACTCTACATAAGACAAGTACAGGGTGTCTCACGAAAGACGCCTGCCAGGCGTCTGTGGATCGCGCGGTACAGCTCCCGGCAGCCGCCAACACATCTGCCGGCCCTGGGAGCGCCCGATTCTCGGACTCTATTGTGCTATGGGCGCATACACTGATTTAAAGTCTAAAAACATTGCCATCTGAGTAACCTAAGATTACCTTTATTTACAGTAAATGTTCAGAATGATGTCCCTCTATGGAAAGAGCGGCCTGACATTTCTTCAACACATTTGCAAGAACTCGGCGAATTTGGGCTGCCGAAATCTGGGAAATGACTAGTCGAATCCTGTCGTCCAACTCTTCGAGTGTATGGGGATTGCTTGCATACATATTGTCTAACACAGATGCAGTCTTTTGAAATTTCTTCACTAATCTGTGTATCATTGGGAACATGAACTCCGGGAAATTTCCGTACGAATTCTAGCTGACATTCCACATTACGATTCTGTTTTTGCATAGTTCAGTACAAGAAACACTCGTTGATCCTTCGTGTATACCATACTGAACGGAAACTCGACAGCAAACTCAAAACAAAACACCCGAACACTCTGTCACACAGTACAGAACATAAGAGCACTGTGTTTCTACCTGACGATAACAGGGCCGGACTCAGCTGTTGCCAAGTGTCCCAGAACACGCATAGCGGCGACCGGCAGGCGGAGCGGCAGCAGCCGGCAAATGCACTGCGCAACTCATGGACCTCTCCCAGGCGTCTTTCGTGAGACACCCTGTAGTTTGCTTGTGTTATGACTACTCTCAACAGTCAGCGCACAGGCTTTGCATCAAGGTGACAGTCGAACCTATTATAATGTGGGGTGGTGTTGTAAGAGGCCGCCAACAGTTAACTGGCGAATAGCTCAGTCTACGGCTAATTATAAGTGACCCGTGACAGAACTGCTGCAGAGGACGCGTTTTGTAGTCCTCAATTTAATATCATGTTGTAACCAAACACCTGATGTACTATCATGCGGCGTTCAACCCTCTCCAGCAGAACCAAATTCATGATTCTTTCCTTCGCACGAATGAAGCTATGAGAAAATCCTAAGAGAGAACGATCACATACAGTGCTAAAAGCAAAAAGTAATTTTTCGCTATCATTAATTCTTTCTCTCTTCCATAGACCTTCCAGCTTGGGACATGTTGCTTCTGTGATGCCATCAACACACCTCATATTCTGACGTCTTCTTCTATTGCCTTCGATCTTTCCCAGCATTAACTTTTTTTTCCTTTTTTTTTCTTTTTTCACAGTAAGCCATGTCTTTATGTGTCCAAAATAGGTCAACTTTTGTTTTATTATTAGAATTTCCAGGGAGCAATCTAGTTTTCCACTAATATAAATCTGTTGGTTCTCTTTGCCGTCCATGGATTTCTAAGAGTTTTCCTCCAGCACCACAATTCAAAGCAGTCAATTCTTCGTAGTTCAGCCTTTCTTTAGTCTACCTCAAAGTATCCTCACACTGGCTAGTGGTTAAACCAGCTGTCACAGTACGAACCAATCACTTGTCGTGATTGGCAATTAATTATGGATTATTAACGTCACAAAGAGATTACAGTCGAAATATAAAAAATAATACCGAACAGCAAAGTTAATATAATTATAAAACATATTAGAACTTATTCAGTTAAGTTAATAAAAATCACAATCGAAGTAGTTTTTTATGAAAATTCGTCGTACGGATGGACAAGGATCAGTAACTGAAAAAACGTTTGTGAAACTATAGAACGTAGGCTTTCACGTTCAGCGTCTTCATTAATTAAAACTTCCGGGCTAAGTTGCCGTGGTCCAGCAATAAAACTTTCTACTCCCAACGTTTCGTTGCCTACTGCGGGCAACAACTTCAAGGGTGAGTCGACGACTGCCTACTAGGTGCTGGAGGTCCTGCTTATATATAGGGCATAGATGGCGCCACCACTTATTACGTGCTACCGACTAAGAAGCTATATTTGACCAACGTCATCTCTCCCGATAACAGGTAATCGTTTCACTAAATATTATTTCATGGTTACCACGTGTAAAAACATGCTCTGCCTCAGCTAAATTGTCTGTGTGATACAGACGACAATTCCTTTTATGTTACAATACGCGAGTATTAACACTCCTTTTTGTTGTTCCTATAAGCAGCATGCCACAACTACAATGAATTTTATACACCCCAGGCGTTGCTAGGGGATTTCGTGCGTCTTTCACCGATCGTAAGCATTTACTAATTTTCTTGGTAGGTCTAAAGACTGTCTGCACTTGAAACCTGGCCAAAACTTTCCCAATACGGTCCGTAATTTTGTGGATGAAAAGAAGAAATACTTTTCAGGCCGACAGTTGTTGTTGTGGCTTTTTTCGGACCCTTTTCTTCTTGGATGGAGAGCTCGATCTATCTTTTCATCGGTGTATCCATTTTTCATGAACGCTGTTCGCAAATGGTTTAATTCAAAATCAAATGTTTGTGGAGTCTATGGGACTTAACTACGGGGTCATCAGTCCCTAAACTTACAAACTACTTATGAACTAGCTACAACTAAGGACGGCACAAATATCCATGCCCGAGGGGGGATTAGAACCCCCGACCGTAGTGGCCTTGCAGACCGTGACTGAAGCGCCTCAGTCCGCTCGGCCACCGCGGCCGGCGGTTTAATTCATCTCTCAGATACATAGGCTCACAGATATTTTTATCTCGATCCACCAATGTTTCAATGACACCTCTCTTCTGCCTAGGAAGATGGTTCGAATCCTTATGAAGATAACGATGGGTATGCGTGTCTTTTCTGTATACCTTATGCCCCAAGGTTCCATCTGCCCGTTTGATTACTGATAAATCCTAAAAATTCAACTTCCCGTTTTCGTCTTTCTCCATAGTAAATTGTATCCGAGGATTAATACTACTCAGGTGCCCCAAACATCATTTAATTCTTCATCACCGTGATTCCATGTCAAAAACGTATCATCCAGGTACCGGTACCACTTTAAGGGACTTTTGTTGGCTGGCTGCAGCGTTTGATGTTAAAAAAAATTCCATAAATTAATTAGCGATAGCTGGACTCAAAGGACTACCCATGGCCACCCCTTCAATTTGTTCATAAAATTCACTGTTCTATTGAAAATAAGTCGCGGATAGGCAGAGTCAAAATAAAGATACTATAGGGGCCTATCAGTTGGAAATATGTCAGCTATATAAGAAAGAGCTTTGTCAACTTGGACCATGGTGAACAAAGACACTATATCAAAACTGACAAGAATATCACCTGGACCATTTTTCTATAAAATGCATAGAATTTTTGATGTTGCTTATTTTGTGAAATTAGTTTTTATTTTCTAGTCGCAGTTGCACAATTTTGAGTTCAGTTACTAGTTTCGAACAAGACCGTCCATTTTCAAACCATTAGGCTTGGTTTTAAACCGTAATAAATTCAGATGCATGTTAAAATGGCTGCTGAAATTGTTGTACATTATAGAACACTGTAAATATCACTAGTTTTCATTTAAAAATTAAAATGGCAGTTAAAACTGGTGTTACTTCCAGGGACCTCCAGTATGTACTCACTGGAAGTAACACCAGTTTTAACTACCATTTTAAATTTTAAATAGACACCAGTTACATGTTTACATTCTTTTATAATGTACACCAATTTCAGCAGCCCTTTTAACTTGCATCTGGATTTATTACGGTTTAAAACCATGCCTAATGGTTTGAAAATGGACGATCTTGTCCGAAACTAGTCACTGAAGTCAAAATTGTGCAACTGCGACGAGAAAATAAAAACTAATTTTAGAAAGTAGAATTCCTCTAAAAACTAAAATAATTAATTAGACCGGATTCTAAGCCAAGGACTGCAGTACCTCTATAACGTTGCTTTTGCTTCGTATGATGCCATAATTGTTAAAGTAGATTCCGCGATTATATTTTTTGGACAAGGAATTGATGGAACCGAATTTTTTTTTTAAATTTTAAAATAAGTTAGTTAAAGTGCAGCATAAAATGAACATTAAAGCAAATTGCATATTAAAGTCGGGCACCATACAAGCAACAACACGTTATAAGACTTACGGAAAGCATCTAGCTGGATCCTGCGCTTCGTATTGTAGAAGCTGGAAAAATAACTTTTTTTTAATATATGAACGTTGAAGATACTTTCCGTAGTAGATCAATATTCAGACTGTTCACTTCGCCTTTCATTGTTGTGTGACCGTGGGTGGAGTATGAAGTTACTGGTAATGATAAAATAATTAAAAAAAATGATCGGACTTCGTGAAATTATTTATGTGTTTTTTTTTTTTTTTTTTTTTTTTTTTTTTTTTTTTTTTTTTTTTTTTTTAAAGTATTAACATCAGTTTGTTATTTACATTTGTTTGTTTAAGTTTCATGTATACAATTCAAATAAGTTATTTTCTTTATAAGGATATTAATGAAATAAAGAATCGTAGCGACGTGACGGTGAGGAAGCCGAGGACGGTGAGGACAGGTGCGAAAGGTGCGACAGGTAGCGAAGAAGTCAGACGGGAGCGCGGCGGCGACAACGGGTGGCTGGATGGGTTGTGACGTCAGCGGGTGGGGAGAAGCGTGACGTCACGGCCAGCGGCTTTCAGCAATGATCCTCTGCGTCTCGAACAGAGAGGTATCGCGAGAGAGGAGCGGGAGAGCTCGATGCTTTTATTTAAACCTGATACTTGCATTGTAACTTTATTGTAATTTATGATTGTGACAGTAGTATTTGATGTAGTTAGGCACTGTAATGCTGAATTTGCAATGCGTATGCTTATTTTAGCGATGCTTTTCTCCCTCTGTCTTATGTAATGAACCCATCTTTTTGAATCTTTCCGCATGCTCTAGTGCAAGCCCTCCTGCACCAAGTATACCTGCTGGTCTGACTTTAGCTGTGTCAAAGTTTTATAGTAATTGTTTATGTTTATTATAAATGTCATAGACTTACAATAATTCAAATGTTCAAATATTTGTATAGTTTATGGGACTTAACTACGGTGTCATCAGTCCCTAAACTTACAAACTACTTATGAACTACTTACGAACTAGGACGGCACAAATATCCATGCCCGAGGGGGCATTCGAACCCCCGACCGTAGTGGCCGTGCAGACCGTGACAGGAGCGCCTCAGTCCCCTCGGCCACCGCGGCCGGCTTACAATAATTGCTATTGTTTTTTTTTAATATTTAATGGTTAATTTCTTTTATTTACAAAATGACATACAACTTGACACTCATGAATTTAAGTAAGAAATCACGAGAGGAAATATAACGAAAACTGATGACATGAAGACCAATAAAATATGTAAACAAATGTCATGGGACGAAATGTTACCAAATTTGGTAATGTAGATCATACGGAGGTGCTGAAAACAGCCAGTCCCTTTTGCTAACATTCTCCTCTAAGCTGACATGAACACAGCCCGAAATAAATTTGTGTAATTTTGTAAATAACGAATGTATACATATGTATATGTATAATGTGCTAAAGAAAGAGATTGCAATTATCTTGCCTTTAAAGACAAAAATACGTGATCAATGTGTCACGAAAACTTTCAAACTTAGTACCAACATCAGACTTAAACATGGTTTGTTTATATATTTGTTTTCTAAAAGTGCACGTGCCGTTTTGAAATTATATACATTTATGATCATAGTGAACGTGTGTACGATTGCGTGTGTCGAACTGGAAAGACTAGAGCAGTGCAACGCACGAATTAACGCGAAAAACAGTGAATGGGTGTGAATGGACGCCAATCAGCGACTTTCAGTATCCACTGTGTTTTCCTTCCACTTATATATATATATATATATATATATATATATATATATATATATATATATATATATATATATAAGTGACAAATAGGACACATTATGTACGAACTAGTCATTGCAAGTGACAGAAACCATTGTGCTGTCAGTAATGGCTACCAAGTCGAACAACGCACTGTGACGAACTAAAGGTAGCAAGTGACCATTATTTAGTGAACGATAAAACAAAAGTGTCGTGTGGTACGATAAACCTTTTAATCCAAACAACGAACGGGACACTACTCCAGTGCCGCTCGTATCCCCAAAGACAATGTGGTACATAGACGATGTATTATGGACAACTGCACACGATTGCATTGAAAGACTATTTTGTGCCACGCAAATAAAACCTCATGAACTGCTAAATTGTCCTGTGAACAGACTATATGAAGTGATCTTGAACATAATACGTAATAGTCACAGTGCTAAAGTGCACACCCTCACAACGGTGTAATAAACTGCACGGACGTTAAACCAAACGTTGAGCTGCCGTAAGAGATTCAAAGTGTACTTACCGAGCTGCGGTGGATCTTGCAGAGAACTAAATCCAGTGTTTAGTGCACAAACGGAAAAACGGCAAGAAATCACAATTTACGATTTGTCTGAAAGTGGAGAGCAACCGCACAAGTAGTAATGTTTGAATATGGACTGATTCTGACATAGCGCTTGACCGACTACCGCCCGGCCGTGATTGTTGAAGCTAGCTGCTACTGCGACGCTTGCGCGTTGCCAACTTATGAACCTAAGAAGTGAAATTCAGTGAACACATAAAAATTATTCAAAAGAAAAATAAGACAAACAAGTAATTGTATCGTTTGAACTATTTGCAAATGCAGGCCACACACACACACACACACACACACACACACACACACACATATATATATATATATATATATATGAGATGTAATCAACAGACTGAGCTACCCTCAAATTAAACATGTTAAAAATACAGAGACTGTGCTACTGCACTTTACAAACACTCTGAAACTCAAAGACTGTGCTACGGCATTTAAGAAATTATCATTACGATAAAAATATTTTGTTCATTTTTTTAACTTGTCAATCTTTAAAATAACTACTTCACGTGAATGAATAAATGAACATATGTCTGTAAGCAAATGTACATAGTAGATAGATGATTTTTAAATGTCAAATTATGTAACGGTATGAGTTCATGTCAGAAAGATTGCCGTACAGCTTGCATCAGTCTTACCTGAAGCACATCAAATGTAAATTCAAATGACCAAGCAAACATACGCACACCAATAACATGCTAAAGTGTCCTCATCTTTCAGAAGGAAAACTAACGTCTATGCAAAAAACAGAATGTAATTTTGTGTATATGATTTTGTTTCCATGTTAACCACAATCGGAGGGGCGATGCAGCGCCGTACCGAGGGCCAAAAGGTTGGTGTTCGAGACGCAGAGGATCCTTGCTGAAAGCCGCTGGCCGTGACGTCACGCTTCTTCCCACCCGCTGACGTCACACACCATCCAGCCACCCGTTGTCGCCGCCGCGCTCCCGTCTGACTTCTTCGCTACCTGTCGCACCTTTCGCACCTGTCCTCACCGTCCTCGGCTTCCTCACCTTCACGTCGCTACGATTCTTTATTTCATTAATATCCTTATAAAGAAAATAACTTATTTGAATTGTATACATGAAACTTAAACAAACAAATGTAAATAACAAACTGATGTTAATATTTAAAAAAAAAACAAGAAGAAGAACATAAATAATAATACCCAACTAGTATGCCTTTGTGTAGGTTGCATTTGCCCCACACAAAGACAGAGGGGGCAAGTGTAACGATACACTTAAATTTTATTTTATTTTATTTTATTTTATTTTTATTTATTTATTTATTTATTTTGTTTCTCTTTGATCAGCGATGTTTATCGCCTCCGGTTCCCTCTGACTCGCAATGCAACTAATTTAATTTCGTTCGTCATCTTTTACTTCCAAACAAGCCAGAAGACGGAAGCGTGATAGTTGTTTTAATCACTCTCTTGTCTATGTTCGTTCTGTACGGACGTCTTCCATTCATGTATCCATTCAATGTAAGTAATTGTGATGCAAGATGTTGTAAAAATATATTACTTAAATTTAAAATCATCCCCTCTCTTTGGCTTTTATTTAAATGAATCCCTCCACGTCAAATAATGTTCAGACGCCATTACAATCGCTTCGCATTGCCTGCAAAATTTCAATCAATTAATCATCCTTATACTATACTTTGCTTGAATTTAGAACCTGCAGTCATTTCTTTTGTAATTTCACGAAGTCCGATCATTTTTTTAAATTATTTTATCATTGCCAGTAACTTCATACTCCACCCACGGTCACACAACAATGAAAGGCGAAGTGAACAGTCTGAATATTGATCTACTACGGAAAGTATCTTCAACGTTCATATATTAAAAAAAAGTTATTTTTCCAGCTTCTACAATACGAAGCGCAGGATCCAGCTAGATGCTTTCCGTAAGTCTTATAACGTGTTGTTGCTTGTATGGTGCCCGACTTTAATATGCAATTTGCTTTAATGTTCATTTTGTGCTGTACTTTAAGTAACTTATTTCAAAATTAAAAAAAAAAAAAAATCGGTACCATCAATTCCTTGTCCAAAAAATATAATCGCGGAATCTACTTTAACAATTATGCCATCATACGAAGCAAGGGCAACGTTATACCTCAAACTACGACGCTATCACCACGTTCTTATTCCCTTCTAAGTCGCAGTACACACCCAGTAACAATCCTGAATGGCAGACTTTGGAGAGCACCTTTTCGTGTAAATCATACGAAGTTTCTCTAAATGTTCGTTGAGAGCTGTGATATTTGTATATGCGACATTAAATCGCGCCTTGTATGAAAGGATTAAGTAGCGTGTGCTTAGTGCTGTTCATGAGTAAGTATTTCGTTAACACCGATGTGCCATGTTTTTTGTATGGTTAGCATTAAGCGAAGACATGCAAAATAAATCGGCATCGAATCAAATCAAGAAAGAGAACTGAATTGACCAGTTATGGTAGAATAGCAATGGCGAACGATTCGGGTGTGACGTTGAGGTCTGGAATTGGAGGAAAGCAGATCTAGTGCATGAATTTTCAACTAGCAAGTTATTTTAATCAGATTTATAGACGACCTGATACAAAATCTGACGAAAATTTAAAGCTATTTTATAGGAGTTAACTTACTTCTCAGGGTAGTGAGCCATGGGTCACCTCAATATTTAGGGGAGAGTAGGGGAATGGAGAACACTTAAGGCATTTAATTTTTCCTCCAAATGGCTTGTCCTAATTTCAATTAAATTACTGCGAATTAAAGTACGTTTAGTGTACTACAAAAATATATTGTATATATGAGTACCATGTTTCATTAATTTATATTTTTTTAATCTTTAAATATTTGCACTGTTCAGTATTGCCCACCAAGTCGGGTAAAGGCGAACACATTTATTCCAATACTAATAACAATGGAAATTAATAATCCTTACAACATTTCAAAAGTAACAGCTGGTTTATTAAATATATAAGAAAATGTAGTAGAGTATAGGCTTAGACTCAATCATAAGGACAATTAGGATAAGTATTAATTTAAAAAGTAGACAACATAAAGTTTTTCTCTTTGGCACATTCCACTTTGGATATGGTACCCATGTCAGTCATACAAATCACAAGTGCCACTTATTTTTTTACGCCTCTGGAGTGTCCCAGCCTGAGCACCAAAGTACACCATCCGGGCCAAAGTCATCACAGACAAAACACTTTTCTTTGTCGGTCTCCATATCGTGAAATACATCATTATCACATAAATCGACGTCGCTTAAATCTTCTTCCGATGAGGACTGATATTCTTTGGGGTGTTTTTCTTAGCCTTTGGCTCGACTTTCCTCATTAATTTCCCTTTCCATGCAATTCCAGTCCTTCTTTAGATCACTTGGCTTTTGTACGTTTGCGATTGCTTGGCATCTGGAACATTTAAATCCCACTATAAAACGTGTAGAGTTATCGACAAGTATGGGGAGGGTAATGCCGAACAAACGGCGGTGAATACCGTACAGTGTACACCATTACCCTAACCTGAAGCTCCATTAAAAAAAAAAAAAAAAATAGCTTGTTAACAAACGGTTGCCTATTTACTTAAATTCCTACTATATTGGTATTATATACGTGATGGACAATGAAGAGCATATTATTAAAACATCAACAGTAAATAAAAAGGTATACACCTCAAGTGTACTGCGGTAGCACAGTGGTAGTGTGTCAGGCTATAAATTCAAAGGTCGCATGTTCGATCTCCGTTTGGTCCAGGGATTTTTATCTGTCACTTTCCACTTATTTCACCTCTGGTAGTATTGTTAATGTGGAAAATAACGACTAGCACCGTGATTCGGAGCCCACGTTCAACTGTTGTAGGTCCGCCTATAACTGGCTGGGTAAGTCAGTTCGCCGGCCGCGGTGGCCGAGGAGACTGAGGCGCTCCAGTCACGGTCTGCACGGCCACTACGGTCGGGGGTTCAAATACTCCCCCCCCTCGGGCATGGATATTTGTGCCGTCCTAGTTCGTAAGTAGTTCATAAGTAGTTTGTAAGTTTAGGGACTGATGACCCCGTAGTTAAGTCCCATAGACTATACAAACATTTGAACATTTGAAGTCAGTTCGAAGGTCGGAGGAAGGCAACGGGACACCACCTCCAAACAGGGCCATGCCTAGTACAGCACTGTGGTGTACAAACCAATGTTAGGATTGTTGACTGCTTTACCTTCTTACATCACTCAAATCATAAGGTAGTGTCCTTAGGTCGTAAACTCTGAAAACGCATTTTCGTCATCCACTAATGAAACTGAACTGACAAACTGGCGTGGTTGGCACTGTGGTTTTGCAATGTTTTCACTAGACTGCAGCACCTCACGGAACTAAGAAATTATTTCTCTGGAGAGGGAAGGATACGTGTCCGGTATTACCCACTGTACGTCATTTCCCGGTTCTCCCATACGCCAAATGTCGAGGACAGCAAGAGCAAACGAACATCAGGTTATTGGAGACTGTTGTAGTGGTTTTTCAGAGGTGCACTTTGCGTTAAATTTAATTACGTAGTATCTAATATATAAAGCAGAGTGTCCGTATATTTGTACGTGTTGCATACAAATCTACAGTTTTGTTCCAATCATTGTGAAATTTTGTACACGTAAGCTTCAATCGATGAAGACTGTCGCCGTAAGTGAAGAATCACATACGATATACAGTTTACGAGATATGAAGTTATAAACAATGAAATGTGTCTAAAACTGCTGCATTTAGCGGCAATGCTGCTCAAATCCTCCTAAACCACTGGACCGATTTCAACCAAATTTGGTACACATATTCCTTACGTGAGGTAACAATTGCTGTACGAGTACGAACCCATACGACTCATGGTTCAGGAGATATAACGTCGAAAACAATAGGAATCGCAGAAAACTGCTACATAATGCGGCGAGACTTTATAAATTCGCTGTATGAGAATAAGAGTACTTAACGACTTGCAACAAACTTTAAACATAATTTCAAACCTTTATTAAACTTTTTCTCGCTGGCACTCATAGCAAAATGATGAAAGGAAAAATGTTTCTCGCTTACTACTTTTCCGCTAGTTATGGAGTAAACTACGGCTCTCGGTATGAAGTTACAATTTATAATTCATACACTACAAACTGTAGCCGCAGGAAATTTTATAGAGAGTACACTCACATATACTTGAGTGTACCTTCTTAATTTTGTGACAGTACGAGACGTAGTTCACGAGATATGAGCACATAAACAATAACATTCATGGAAAACCGCCCTATCACGCACTAAGTTTTAATGTTTTACCTCTTTAGCACTAATTGTATTCCCAAGAGATTTTACATACAGCCATTATACAAATGAACACACACCTGAAAAATGGCAGGAATAAATAAATAAATACCCGGGCGACGCCGGGTTTTCAGCTAGTTTAATATAAAAGAGGGAGATACTTATGAATATCACAAATGAAAACACAAGAAATCGTATGCCAGAAGTTGCTTTGTGATAAATGTAGACTATCTCGGTGCTGGCTAAACACACGTAAAAGCGAAAGATGTTACCGCAGATGGGCGTGTGCTAGTGCTGTGACAGAGGGAGGCGCGCTCTTGTGGCCGCTGCGGCAAAAAGCGGGCGCGCTCTCAACAGTCGCGCGCAGATACTGCAGGCTGGCCAACATTCAGACACTGCAGGCCGGGCAGAAGAAGCAAACGCGAGGCTAGGCGAGCCGCCTTTGTCCAGAGCGCCGCCCTGCTCTCCGGACCAGCGTCAGCTCTCGTCTTTGTGATGCAAAAGATGTCTGAGTTACCACACCAAGAGTGAGTTCTCCACCGCTACTGCTGGTGACTGCAAATTCTGGGCGTATGACCGTCGAGCTCCAAACCTGCGAATACCAACAGCCGGGGCGTTGTCTCGTGGTTTTCACTGTTCCTACGTTCGTGAATTGATGAGCGATTGAATTGGAAGAAACACATTGATGATGTGCTCACACTTTTGAACTCGGCTGCTTATGCTATTAGAGTTACTGCAAATATAATTTTCAAAATCATTTTAGAAAATTATCTTACTATATTCAACAAATAATACAATTCCTTGAGACAACATTGTCTCGTTATACCAAAGGTGTTAAACATAAGGAGAGGCATTAAATTAAAATTTATGCTGTGGCCGGGATTCGAATCCAGGACCTCCTACTTACTAGGCACGTGCTTTCGACCATTTTTTAATTATTATTTACAAACTGAAACATTTATTATAATCATGAAATCAAATGAAGTCCAGTGCCCTATCTGGAAGAAATTTGTCAACTAATACATAATGTGCCCCGCTAAAATGGAAAAATAACTGTATAAATGATGCCACTTCCGGCATGCTGCATCATTCGTGGCATTTTCGAACTTAAGGGTATATAACGTAAAATAAACTGGGGCCTTCTCTGTTAGCGTTCACCATCCGGTCGGTGTTCCTGGGTTATCTTCTCGAACTTATCAAGTCTGATCCGTATCTCCTTTAAACTATGACTATCATCTTCTCGTACCCAGTACACCCCAGCCAGATGGCGGGTCAGCAAACACTACCTCTAAAAAATTTGTGTAACTTTACTTGTATTTACCAAGTCGTCGTAGCTTCGTGTGTCCATCCAGTAAATATTGTCAATAGTCCAGTTTGTTCGTGTTTGCATAATGCCCGTTACCCACGCCACCGCATTCGTCTTATGGCGTGGGAAATATGTTTTATCTGGGAAAAATACTACGTCCGTTGAGATTTCTGACTGTACGGTGCGTGTCATGAACGCTATTAGACCACTCAGCTAACACAGCGTTAGAGCCACAGCAACTACATGGACTGTTTTAAAGCACGTCTCCCTCATGCCTCATGTTACGTGTGAAATGCGTCTATAGTTTCCAAAGCTGTCATGTTTTTAACTTGTTTATTTTCTATATAGTGATTCAGTGCAATTTTGCACTTGTTATTGTATACCCATTTTTTTAACAAGATTACCAACTTGAAACATATATGTGACCAGATAATGGTGACACAGTGCACCGATACCGGTAGTCATTTAATAAATTATTAATGTGCAGTCTTGGCTTCTCATTTTGAAAACTATAAAACGATCAGATCGCCTCCAAATCCGACTATGTCAGGTAATCTTGAAATGCCTCTCCTTATGTTTAATACCTTACTATATTCATTCACTTCTTGCCTATGGAATCATATTTCGGGGTAATTCATCACTGAGTAAAAGAAGAATTTCCTCCACTGAAACGTGTAATCAACGTAATTGCATCCTGCATCTGCAAACATTTCTTTAAAGATCTTCCGCTGTTCGCGATTGCTTCATTATACGTTCAGCCAACCCCAATTAAAATAACAGCAGTAGCCATAAGTACGACATCTTCACTATTCAACGGTAAATCCTTCGCACAGAGAGAACTGATTTACGCCTCCTCAAAAGTCTTTGGTTACTTACCAAACAGTATAAAAATGTGAGAGGTAGTAAACAACAATTTAAAAAGAAATTAAAACAATTTCTGAATGATATATCCATCCACTCAGAAGATAAATTTTAGGTATAAAATAGTCATTTTACAAAAAAAATAAAAATAAATAAATAAATAAAATAAAAAATAGAAAAAATAAATAAAAAAGACCAATAAAATAAAAAAAAATAAAAAAAATTAAGTAAAACATGTAATAAAATAATGTCAGGTAATAAATTGTAAACATACATATATTATACTGTTGCATTCCACACAATTCCGAAATGTCCGATTCATGATCAATGGGTCAAGTATTTATTCTGAGCTGGTAGTCTCGCTCGGAAATTATGCTTATCAGTGCTGCTAATCCCACGTACTAAATTGTATGCATCTTGGGCCTCATATGCACTCATGCATCATTTGTTATTATATCTTCGTCTAACCTAACCATGTAATTTGATTAAAGATCGTAAAGCAGATACTTAGTATCTACTTTAAATGACAAGAAGGTACGTCAAGTATCAATAAAACATTTTATAGCTCTCTACAGGTATATTCACTCTGTGTGTTTCATTACGTATGTACGACCTGAAAGTCAAACTTTCGTTACAGAAAAATGGCGAAGTATCTTAACACTATACATAATCACTTGATATTGCCATTCGTTACTGAGTTGTTGGAAGGGTAAGACTTTTTACTCAGGAACTCTCATATGAGCTACTGAAGTTGTGTGGAAGAGTTCACAGCTCAGTCAATCATCCAGACTGTTGCCCTGTAACTACTGAAAAGGCTACTGGCCCTCTTCATGAACGATACGTTTGCAGAGGAAACTTTGTTTTATAATGTACATAAACATTGTCGGTAATTGGTTTACTAATTGATTTAGACATTACTTCTGCAGACAATGCAACGAATGTGAAATTACTATGGAGAAAGAGTAAAATATTATAAGTGATGCTCGTGTTTTCCTTTGACCATCAAAAAGTTTACACTTTACCAATTTTCTTTTCAAATGTTATCCTACAGATCAGTTAGGTGGATAATAGTAGCGTTTAATACTGGTAGTCATGAAGAATATAAAATTTGCGAGAGTAAATAATTGAGTACCATTCAAAATAGGAGAGAGTATTTGAAATTTTAAGCGAAATGGTACTTTAGGCATTTTCAGAATCAGTTTTTCGAGAAATAATCTGGCTGCATATAGCGCATACAAAAACACCCGCTCAAAGAGATATTGAGGAAGGGTAAGGGGGGGGGGAGGTGGAGGACAACTAAAAGAAAGGGGAAATGCTGAAATATTCAACAGCGCAGTACCAAAATTATCAACAAAACATGTTGCACATTATACGTTTTACTCGAGTTGGTGTTCAGTATTGTTCTATTCTTTCTCAGCTATGATACTCTGGCTGTGTTAGCTTTACGTCAACAGGGATGCACGTCGAATTCGTGCAAGAATTTGCAGAGCGCAATGGAATAGCGTAGCAGTGCTGCTATGCTTCGCTCTACCGGCGTTCTGCTGACCGCAACCACTTCAATGTATTTTCGTTTCTGTAGTAACTGGATCGTTCCGTGTTGGAATGGAATTTACTAGTGCTGGTGTGTGGTAGGCAGCAATATTTGATCTGAAGGAGTTGGTGACCCACTTACCAACACTAGACTGCGCTTTGCGCCTCTTATGGCATCGGTTTTGTTTTGCATGCTGCTTTGCAGATTACATGTTCTTTCAGTAGTTTGAAATTATTCTCATGCGAGGAATAACCTTAGTATACCAGAACTACATTAAAAATCTGTAACTAGACCTTGAAGTCCACGGATACCACAATACATGTTACTGAGGACGTATTACTGTATCTGTGATGCATAATTTATTAAAAAATCGAAGAAAATTTGTAATTACATTTTTACAGTAAGTAAAAATGTCTGTTATCATGAAATACAAAAAATTATTCAAATTTACCATTAAAGAGAAAAAAAAAACAGTCGTGTCAATGGAGTGAATACTTTAAGACATGGGACTTCCAGAGTCCCTCCTGTTTGGTTTTCTTTTTTTGGGTGAAAACTTTCTAAGAGGGCTCCTTCCTTTGAGTGTAAATTTACTTTCTCTTTTTATGCAAGCTTGTGCAGCTCTACCCGCCGCCACGTAACTCTAAGCGTTAGCAGTGAAAAACTGACGTTTGTCAGTTCAAACGTGAACACTTACTGTGATCTTTATAGAAGCAGAGTATCAGTGTGTTTGTTTCTGTATACGTGTTTCATACAAATCTACAGTTTTGTTCCAATCTTTATGAAATGTTTCACACGTAAACTTCAATCGACGTGAACGTTCATCGTAAGAATAAGGATCACGTTCAAAACATAGTTCACGAGTTATGACGTCATTAATAATTGAATGAAAAACTGATACTACAAGCGATAATGCTGCACATTTTATCCTAAAGCATTGGACTGATTCCAACCAAATTTGGTACACATATTCCTTACCGCGTGGAAACAATTTCTTTAGGGGTGAGAACCACACATGACACAAGGGTCAGGAGACATAACGTTATAAACCATGGAAGTCGGAAAAAACTGTCACATCATGCGACGAGAATTTTTGATACACTTTATGAGAATGAGAGTACTTAGAGACTGTCAGAAGACTTTAATCATAATTCCAAACCTTTTTATATTTTGTTCACATTTGAGTCAACATTTTGTGTTTAGCTGGACAATCGTCGTATCCTTATCTTGAGAGAACATAGAACACGGAACAATTCTGCTTATCTGCAGCGAACATTACTTTTGTATCCCATCCTCATCGCCACTTTTGTGTCTCGTTTCCGCCGGTTGTCCTGGGTGTCGGTGGCCGAGTAGAGAGAGACCGACACAGGAAAATAGGTTGCACGCGTGTGCAGGTACGGAGGTGACCAGCCAGTGGGACAGCAGATTCTTTTAAAGTTACATGTGCCACGAAGTCTTTTCCGCAACCTAGTTCCGGCGAAAACAAGTCACTGTATTTTTCACACAATGCATTTAGTTTGTCCTAGGGCACTACTGACGAAATTTGAAGCACATCATTTTGAATTGATAAGGTTGGTTGGTTGGTTGGTTCGATGTTTTAGGGGGACAAAACTGCGGAGGTCATCAGTCCCCCAATTGATAAGCCAAACAAGTCGAATGCATCGAGTCCAAACATGTTCTGTGTTGATTTGGCCTGAAGAACAACAAAAGCACCTGTTTTCGTTACGCCTTGAAAAGAGGCGGGCAGGCTACACGTTCCTAGCACGGGAATATTTTGTCCTGTATACGCTGTTAGCACTTGCTGAGATGGCGACAATTTTAGCGAACGCAGAAGTTCGTGTCTTTATTAATTAATGTGACAGAGGAACCAGTATCAAGCTGAAAGTGCACAGTCTTATTTTCTACGGAAAGAGTCACAAAACTGGCGACGAGGATGGGATACAAAAATCACCACATCATGCTGATAGACGAATGATGTGGGCAGGAATCAGTTTTGGGGAACGAACGGATCTTTATATCTTTCAGAATGGCGCTTTGACTGCTCAGAGGTATAGAGCAGGGATCCTTCGATCTTTTGTTGTGCCCTGTTGTGTCCTGGTTCCATAGGAGACAGGTCCCTTAAGAGCTGATTGATAACCTCATTGCAACTGTGCTAGCCGCCCGAAGTGATCACATACCATATTACACGGCAACGAGAATGACGTTGACTATTATGGTAGCCCCGTGGTGCCTCGTTCTAAGTAAACACCATATAAACCCAGTGCATCAGGTGTCCGCACGGTCCTTTCCCCCATATCTACTCGCCTCTCAACTTTGGGCGGTCAGTTGTCGCCTGGCAGACCGCTTAAATTGATTTACAGGCGGTGCAGTGAAGCTGCTATTTAACTTGTATCTGCAGCAAAATTCTTCTTATTGCTGCTCTCTTAGTTTCAACATCACGCCTGTTAACACTTCCTAACTGCATACCTGTCGGCACGAGAAATGTACACAGAGGGGAGGAGCAGCATTTAGCAGCGAGCATCGCCTTTGGACCATCTCAAAGATGCCTTGGGCTCAAAGGCGAGACGCGGCTCGGTATGCGCAGAACGCGGCTGGAAGCGGCCTGGCTGCGTACCTGGCGAGCCGGGGTGCCTCGGAATGCGGGCAGGGGCGCGGTTAGTGCCGCACACCGCCGCACCACCGCCCGGCGCCGCCACCGTCGCAACAAGTTCAAAAAATGTTTGTAAATCTATCGGACCAAACTGCGTGGTCATCAGTCCGTAGCTTACAAACTACTTAAACCTAGGTAAACTAACCTAAGGACAAACACACACACCCATGCCCCAGGGAGGGCTCGAACCTCCACGGCGAGCAACCGCGCGCTCCGCAGCGAGACGCTTTAGACCACTCGGCTACTCCATCGCAACAAGTGCCGCGTCAGCCGGCGTGCACTGCAGGAAGAGAAAAAGAAAAAATAGTTCACAGTCCAACAGTTTTCCAATTCACTCAAGATTTATTGTGGATACAGTGCACATGGTTTGCATGGAATGATTACGTTTACAGATCAATAGCTCCAGTAGTAGTGAGGTGCCAGCTGTCGAACAAATCTGAAACACCCATGCGTGGTGTAGCCAGTGGCGGCTCGTACAAAATTTGACTAGTGTGCTACAATATTACAAAATAAACAGGACACAAAATATACTAAAATAAAAAGTCAACCTTTATATAATTGCCTTTAATTAAATATCGATTAATATTGTATTGTCAGTAACACCTTCAGGAGAATCTATAACAGCGCTGCCAACTGCAAGTATTCACTGGAGGTAGTAAATATAACGTTTAAAAATATTAATTTTATTTACAGAAATTAAATTTTAGACTCAAAGGTATTTGAATACGAGCCTCACACAGATAGGTTTGAGAGACAACGCGCATGACGCCTGAGCCAGCGCGCTATTTGACTCTGTATGCCGCAATATTCGTCATATGATATTCTTACGCAGCCATTACACGCAGCGCGAAGAGAAATATTGACCTGGTGCTGCACTCGGTTTCAGCACACATGAGTCGCCAGGCCTGACGTCACGTCTGCGCATGCGCACTAGCGAACAGACGACTGCGCCGCCTCTCTGCGCACGCACCAGCGAGGCTGAATCCCAATTCAGCACACGGAACTGGTTTCCAGCTATCGCGGCGAGAACGCTCCAAAATGCGTTTTCATCCTTATTACTAGCATTCTAATACACATTGGAAGGGAATTGGCATGATTTTATTGTGATATCTGGCTCGTATTCCAAGAGAAAGGATGTAATTTTACAGCGATTCCTCGCTTGCATTAGAAGAAAAAATGCATAATTTTAGTAATATATTTACAGTGTGCTGCAGCACATTAGCACATTATCACCAGCCGCCACTGGGTGTACCCTCCATAGGTGTAGAAGACGCCGGTTTACTTTACTCCAAACAGATGACGAATATATTGTATTTGCCAATTATTGATAAAGGAGGGGAAGGAATAAGAATTAGAAAGGAAAGGATTGACAATGGCTGCATTAGGGTATTGAAATTAAACAATGGCGACAATGAAACTGTGAGACGGGCCGGAAATCGAGCCCGTGTCAGTGCTTCGGGCCAGCGCCCGTCTTAACCACTTGGCTAGTCGTGCTCGCCTCCCGCTCGTCTCAAACTACGCAACGGCTTAGCGCCCTTACCGTCCTTGTCCTCTTAAACTCGGCGTTACGGATTCACGTGCGAGGTCGAACGAGTGAGCACATCTGCGGTGAAGTAAGTAAAACTACCGCCGTCTTCGCGTGTAAATACTTATTATATTGGTGTGCTGACTGTTCCTTCCAACATGTCCGATGGAACAAACACCATACCAATACGATAATATATTGCACTGAAGGAGTGGCATTGAACCTTGGACCATCTTACTTACTAGGCAAGCGCTACAACCACTAACAAACCGCGATCTAAGACCTTCAAATTATTGGCCAAGGAGTTGGGAAAGAGAGAGAGAGAGAGAGTTAATCGCAGAAATCGCTCGTCTTCTGTTTCCTACAGTGAGAACTGTGACTGCTCGGACCGCTAATAGTACTAGTGGTAAAGCCTCCTTGCCACTACAGCTATTTGACCTGAGCCTACAGTAACACTATTTGGAGGTTCAGGTTTGACATCACGTTCGTATTGGTAAACATGGCTACTAGCGGCAAATTTGTTTAGTGTCTTCCAGCAACAACAAATTTTATAGGAATGTAAAAATCAAATGGGACGTTGTACAATCTCCTTGCCACTACAACTCTTAGTCTTCAGTAATGTTATTTGGAGATTACGGTTTGACACAGCGTTCGTATTCGTAAATATGGCTTCTAGCGGAAAGTTAGTGTAGTGTGTTCCAGCAACAATTAAATTGATAGGAATTTGTAAATCAAATTGGGGCGTTGTATAACACACAAGGCCAATTCACACTGTCCATCACATCAATTCGCTTAACCCAATACCCTTCTGTGAACGTGAGTTTATGAGTTACAATTCATGATGTTCAAATGTTTGTATAGCTTATGGGACTTAACTACGGGGTCATCAGTCCCTAAACTTACAAACTACTTATGAACTAGCTAATACTAAGGACGGCACAAATATCCATGCCCGAAGGGGGATTCGAACCCCCGACCGTAGTGGCCGTGCAGACCGTGACTGGAGCGCCTCAGTCCCCTCGGCCATCGCGGCCGGCCAATTCGTGATATTTTTTTTACGGATAAAGCAGACTTTGTAATGTATTTTTTTTTTAATCAAGTGTTAAGTGCTGGCGCGGTGGAGTACCCGAGCGGTCTAAAGCGTCTTGCTGTGGATCGCGCGGTTGCTCGCCGTGGAGGTTCGAGTCCTCCCTGGGGCATGGGTGTGTATGTTGTCCGTAGGTTAGTTTACCTAGGTTTAAGTAGTTTGTAAGCTACGGACTGATGACCACGCAGTTTGGTCCGATTGATATACGAATATTTGAACATTTTTGTTAAGTGCTGGAATGTGAAACAACATTCAAACATTGACGTCTGTTTCCAAGCGAAAATATATACATATAAACACAACAATTACGTGACAATAACACCATAAACAACTTAGATTTTCCCCTTTGTCAGTTTTGACATTTTCCGTTTAAAACATTTTTTAATAAAACTTACAATCTTATTCATATACACTGATTGTGTCAGCTTTTTCTGCTACTCTATTGCAGATTGTTAAGAATGGAGAGCTACGAAATAATTAACAGTGAATTACGGCCCGGCTGTACTACGGACGGCATAATAAAAATCCTTGCATTCCCTTAACAAGTTTTATTGAACACTTAATTATATCGCCGTAACATCCACTATCTCATCCAAGTACGATTCCTTTTCGTTTTTCCCCTCCTCCTCTTATAAAAACAAACACAACGCAACTGTAGTATGAGCAACAGCTGAGCATAACATCGCCATTTTGAAGCAGCTTTGACCAAATATTGGATGACAGTGTAATAACTCCTCTAGCGTTTCATCCAATATTTTTTTTTCAAAGAAGAGAACAAATACACTACCGGCCATTAAAACTGCTACAACAAGAAGAAATGCGTATGATGAACGGATATTCATTGGACAAATATATTGTACTAGAACTGACGTGAGATTACATTTTCGCCGCGGTGGAGTAGCCGAGCGGTCTAAAGGCCAATTCACACTGTCCGTCACGTCACGTCACGTCACCGTATTTCTAATGGCGGCGTTCACACTGTCCGTCACGGACCGTCACGTCACGTCAACGTCACGTCAAGCTTTCTCGCGAAGAATGTTTTGACGGAACGGTCGTCTGCTAACACGGAACCTATTTTCGTCAGGCGAATTAAATGTTGCAGTCGACGATTGCACTGTTTATATGCAAATAAGTCTTATTCGCCTTTATTTTGTTGTTTTACTTCGTTTTAGGGCTAAGTCTCAAATGTTTCATGACGACTTAAATGTTTTTGTCAATTGAGTGTCTCCCTAACATCGAGGTCGGATATCTGAAACCAAAAAACGGTTAATGTTACTTAACATTGTAACAGAAAAGACTGAAGCAAACTGATTATTACAATAAGATTGTAATTTGATTACGCATTTATCATTAAATAACATTTTAAATGAAAAAGTCAGTTCTAATGAAAGACAAAAATTCTGTTGTTTACGACGGTATTAACAATGTCAACGGGCAAATTGTAATGGATAAAGTAAACAGGCGCTATTTATGCTCTTATAAGTGTTGTTTGATGTATTCATACGTTTATTTTTTCGCTTGAAAATAGATGTCGATGTTTTGAAATGTTGTTTCAGTTCCCAGTAAGTTGGCCAAAAACATACACTGTAAAGTTTTATTTGGCTATCAATAACATTTAGAGTTGTTGTTCCTTCAATTCTACTATTAAACTATGACTTTCAACATAACAGATCGCTACTCATAACCTCATTTTCAACATCGCGTATTGAGATCGGCGAATTGACGTGATGGACTCTGACGGACAGTGTGAATACAACTTGACGTGACGGTGCCGTGACGTGACCTTGACGTGACGGACAGTGTGAATTGGCCTTAAAGCGTCTCGCTGCGGAGCGCGCTGTTCTCGCCGTGCAGGTTCGAGTCCTCCCTGGGGCATGGGTGTGTGTGTGTGTGTGTTGTCCTTAGGTTAGTTTACCTAGGTTGTTTCCACAAAGAAGTCCTGTCTCGTAATCTTGTAGAAAATCCAAAGAAATTCTGGTCATATGTGAAGTACACTAGCGGCAAAACACAAACAATACCTTCACTACGCGATAGCAATGGTAATACTACCGACGACAGTACTGCTAAGGCAGAATTACTAAACACAGCTTTCCGAAATTCGTTCACCAAAGAAGACGAAGTGAACAATCCAGTATTCAATCCAAGAACAGCTGCCAGCATTCCAAACTTAGAAGTATATGTTCCTGGAGTAGTAAAACAACTTAAGTCACTAAACAAAAATAAATCTTCCGGGCCAGATTGTATAACAGCTAGATTCCTCTCAGAGTATGCTGCTTCAATAGCTCCGTACTTAGCTATAATTTACAACCGATCACTCAGTGAAAGATCCGTACCCAAAGACTGGAAAGTTGTCCAAGTTACTCCAATATTCAAGAAAGGCAATAGGAGTGATCCCCAAAATTACAGGCCAATCTCATTGACGTCGATTTGCAGTAGAATTTTGGAACATATACTTTGTTCGAATATTATGAACTACCTCGAAGAGAACGACCTATTAACCAACAGTCAGCACGGATTCAGAAAGTATCGCTCTTGTGAAACACAGCTTGCCCTTTATTCACATGAAGTGTTAAGTGCCATCGACAAGGGATCTCAAATCGATTCCATATTTCTGGATTTCAGGAAGGCTTTTGACAATGTACCCCACAAGCGGCTTGTTATGAAATTGCGTGCTTATGGAATATCTTCCCAATTGTGCGATTGGATTCACGATTTCCTATCAGAAAGGACGCAGTTCGTTGTAATTGACGGTAAGTCATCGAGTAAAACAGAAGTGATATCTGGCGTTCCACAGGGAATCGTTATAGGTCCCCTAATCTTCCTCGTGTTTATAAACGATTTAGGAGATAATCTGAAGAGCTCCCTTAGACTGTTCGCGGATGATGCTGTCGTTAGCGGTTAGTGAAATCAACAGAGAATCAAAAGTAACTGCAAAGCAATTTAGACAAAATTTCTACTTGGTGCGAAAATTGGCAATTGACACTAAATAAAGAAAAGTTTGAAGTAATACACATGACCACTAAAAGAAATACGTTGAACTTAAATTACGCGATAAATCAGTCAAACCTTAAGGTCGTAAATTCTACCAAATACCTAGGAGTTACAATTACGAACAACTTTGACTGGAGAGTACACAGAAAGTATTGTGGGGAAGGCGAACCAAATGTTACGTTTCATTGGCAGAACGCTTCGAAGATGCACCAGCTCCACCAAAGAGACTACCTACATCACACTTGTGCGTCCTCTCCTGGAGTACTGTTGCCCTTGTGGGAACCTCACCAGGTGGGACTGACGGAAGATATTGAGAAGGTTCAAAGAAGGGCAGCTTGTCTTATCACGTTACAGGGGGAAAGCGTCACGGAAATGTTGCACGAATTGGGGTGGAAATCATTAAAAGAAAGACGTTATTCATTGCGGCGTGATCTGTTTGCGAAGTTTCAATCACCGACTTTAAGTTCTGAATGTGAAAATATTTTGCTAGCACCCACCTACTTAGGGAGACATGACCATCCCAATAAAAAAAGAGAAATCAGATCGAAAACGGAACGATTTAGGTGTTCTTTCTTCCCGCGCGCTATTAGAGAAACGGTAGAGAAAAGTTATGAACGTGGTTAATGAACCCTCTGCCAGGCACTTAAATGTGATTTGCAGATTATCTATGTAGATGTAGGTTTAAGTAGTTTGTAAGCTACGAACTGATGACCACGCAGTTTGGTCCGATAGATTTACAAACATTTGAACATTTTTTAGATTACATTTTCGCGCAATTTGGGTGCATAGATCCTGAGATACCAGTTCCCAGAACAACCACCTCTTGCTGTAAGAACGGCGTTGATACGCCTGTGCATTGAGTCAAACAGAGCTTGGATGGCGTGTACAGGTACAGATGCCCATACAGCCATACACGACACGACAGTTCATCAACAGTAGCAGTAGTGACTGGCGTATTATGACGAGCCAGTTGCTCGGCCACCATAGACCAGATGTTTTCAGTTGGTGAGAGATCTGGAGAATATGCTGGCCAGCACAGCAGTCGAACATTTTCCGTATCCAGAAAGGTTCGTACAGGATATGCAACATGCGGTCGTGCATTATCTTGCTGAAATGTAGAGTTTCGCAGGAATCGAATGAAGGCTAGAGCCACCGGTCGTAACACATCTTAAATGTAACGGCCACTGTCCAAAGTGCAGTAGATATGAAGGTGACCGAGACGTGTAATCAAGGGCAACCAATACCATCACTCCGGGTGTTACGCCAGTATGGCGATGACGAACACACGCTTCCAATGTGCGTCCACCGCCATGTCGCCAAACACGGATGCGACCATCATGATGCTGTAAACAGAACCTGGATTCATCCGAAATAATGACGTTGTGCCATTCGTGCAGCATCGTAGGCGCTCCTGTCTGTGATGTAGCGTTAAGGGTAATGGTCTCCGAGCTGATAGTCCATGTTGCTGCAAACGTCGTTGAACTGTTCGTGCAGATGGTTGTTGTCTTATTACAAACGTCCCCATCTGTTGACTCAGGGATCGAGACGTGGCTGCGCGATCCGTTACAGCCATGCGGATAAAATGCCTGTCATCTCGACTACTAGTGATACGAGGCCACTGGGATACACCACGGTGTTCCGTATTGCCCTCCTGAACTCTTTATTGCCCTCCTGAACCCACAGATTCCATATTCTGCTAACAGTCATTGGATCGCGACAAACGCGAGCAGCAGTGTCGCGTTACGATAAACCGCAATCGCGATAGGCTACAATCCGACTTTATCAAAGTCAGAAACGTTATGTTACGTATTTCTCCTCCTTACACGAGGGATCACAACAACGTCTCACCTGGCAACACCGGCGCCAGCCTTGTGTGCTCTGAAAAGATAATCATTTGCATAGCACAGCATCTTCTTCCCGTCGCTTAAATTTCGCGTTTGTAGCGTCAACTTCGTGGTGTAGCAATTTTAGTGGCGAGGAGTGTATTTTATACTATTTTTTTTCAGTACAATTCTTTGTAAAATAATTTGATAGTGTAATACCGGACTAATGGATAGGGCGTCTCCGTCCACAACACAAACTTCATTACTGCCTCACGTTGCCTTACGTAAATACCTATCAATGTTGCAAGGGTTCTCCAATAGCAGCCTACTAGCGCAGCATTGAAAGATATTGGGAACGATCCCGCTCTCTACATCACGCACAGGTGATATAAATATCAAATAATATACGTATTATTATTTGCCTTGGCAATGTTGAAACATATTTATTTAGAGGAACATAAGGTAGTACCTTCATCGATACAAAATATTGATTTTAGATGACAACTACTGTCTTGGGATATATCTCCCAGTCTGCCCGGCCTGTTCATCTAGTTCTGGAAGACTTGCTAGTTGAGACGTCACGTATATCCCATCATATCCCATTAATTACAGACAAGTCCGTAGATCCTGCTGGACAAGGAAGTTACTGCACATCTTGCAGAGCATGCTCAATATGTGGGTGAACATTATCCTGTTAAAACATTCATCACTTTCCTGTTGAAGAGAACGGCTTACAACATTTTGCTTTTATTGAGCGTTGGTCAGCCTTCACAAACAACAAAGGTGAAAAAGAGGTATGTGCAAATGTTTGTAAAGTCTATGGGACTTTACTGCGGGGTCATCAGTCCCTAAACTTAGAAACTACTTATGAAGTAGCTTATAACAAAGACGGCACAAACATCCTTGCCCGAGGGGGTATTCGAACCCCGTCGGGGAACGGCCTCGCGCATCGTAGCATAGCGCCTCAATGCCCTCGGCCGCTCCGCCGTGGCGCTGAGACGTTACGCACATTGGTTTTCAATGCGGTGATCCTACTGCTGACCGGTCGGAGATGACTCGACTTGACCTGTTTAATATTCCCGGCGCGAGGTGATTGGGCTACGGTTTTCCTTCTGCAGCAGAAGTGTCAGGCGTTTCCTGTCTGTGTTTACCACAGGCGCCTGCACAAGCTCCTTTGTTTTCCCCTAAGATGCAGTTCGCTGACTATTCATATGTAGTGAGAAAATAATTACAATTGTTTTCAAGATGGAGCATTAAACAAATTATGACTGCGATCTTGAATGTCACATTTCGAATGGTAATGAGAAAAATGGAATAAAACAATGATTGACAATAACTTAATTACAGAAAGATTTTTTTCAATCAGATTCTTATGAAGATATGTCACGTTTTTTTATTTTCCATATTACTAGTAATTTTATAACATGAATAAAAGTTTGTTTTCAGAAAAGAGTTTGAGTTTCTCCCGGAAGGAAAAACTTTCTTAAATGTCATTATCACTGGTTTATGTGTTTGAAACTTCACTACAGTGTGAAAAGAATAATAACCAAGAAACTAATTCTCTGTAAGTTGACAAAGCAGAAGTCAATGAACAAGGTATGGTCACTCCTACGTTTCCTTCAATTTTCCGCTGACACTGGCTGTAAAGTCCACTAAGAAGAAGAGAACAAAACACGACAACAAATAAAGTGACGTACGATTTCCATCCTTTAACAATTTGTGCAAAGATATGTGTGATGTAATGTAGTCTTTGAGGCTAAACTAAAAACGCAAAACACGCAATTTCTTTAAGTTAAAGTAGAAAAATCGAAACTGAAAGCACCGTGACTACAACGAGGAAAGAATATTCTCATTAAATGAGTCAGTAAAATGTTCGTAGAAACGCAGTTGCACTTAGGCAGTTTCTGAGAGCTATGTAGAGTTCTTTAAAGTTGAGGTGGGTTGATCTATAGTACAGGGTGTTCGACATGAAATCGATATACTTCAAATGCTGGCTAATCATCTGTATTTGAACTGTTTGTGAATGGGTCTGGACGCCCATGTGACTACATGTTCTTAATTTTACTTTTATGTATCCTACACAGGTGACTACATGTTTTTAATGTTACTGGTATCTATTCTTTTTTCCTCAGTTCATTATTTATTGAATCCCTTGCGTGAGGGGTACCGCTTTTATGTGGGATATACCACATTAAATTTCACCTTGTGGTACAATATTTTCCGAAATCTGTCTATATCAGGCTGGCGGTTGATAATGATGTATTAACCGAAAACAGTAGCTTTGGCCTAATAAAATAAGCATCTTTGCTCAACATGACATTCTACAAATACAAAAGCAAAAATTGAAGAAAGCAGGTATAGTTTTATGCTTCTGCCCTTTATCATCTCCAACTAGAAACCAAAGTAGAATGTCAGAAAATTTTATTTCAGTTCATCAACAGGAAAGTCTCAGTTTATATTATTTTATTCTTCTCTTCTAGTGCAAACAAATGAATTATATATTCCTATACTTGTATGATTTGGACAACAAATCAGTTGTCTGCATTTCATAAAGCATGACATGACGTAAAACCATAGCAGTAACCACCCAAGAAAAATTAGTTTATACTTGTTTTCTAGTTATGGATCGTTAACATATGGGGGACCGACGGACTTGGATAGCAATTAGTTTTTTAGTGCTGAAGTGCTTCACGCTACGCTCAACACCCGCAGAGTTTGTAGGTTTGCGATTTCTGCATTAACGCCGTTCAGATAACCCGTAATTATTTGTTAAAGGAGGTAGATATCAATGCAACTACCCATTGAAAAGGTTTTCTGTACTTTTAGCTCAATTCATTCGCTGTAGTCTATGGTTTAAATCTACAGAACAATGAGCTGCGCACTAGATAATTTTTTTAAAAATAAACGATTGTTATGAATCATGACAAATTGAATGGTTTATTAGAAAGATAAGATGCCGAACAGCCATGTGTTCACAATAAATTTCTTCAACCGCACGATTTATTACAAAAAGAGTGGGACGCGTCACAAAACTAAAATCTAGTGTGAAATGAAGACTTTTCTATTTTTAGAAACAAACGAAAGGTCGTGTTTCTTGAAGTTTCCCCGGCGTAGTGATTGGTCCATCATATTGCGGGCTTACAGCCGGATTACGTTAAAGTCTTACCACGATATTTTAGCTTTCAAACAAACAGAAATTGAAGCTTACTGGTGCGTGTCGTTCTATATATATCGAGGATTGGCGCGGCCTCCTGTCAAATTGGGCGCGCTCTGCAGCATAAGCGGACCGCATCTGCTTAATGGTGTACTTACATTCACGCCATCTGTCTGAATGCGCCTTCGCGCAGCTAAAGCGCGATGGTCCAAAGAATCAAGTTTTCTTCAGAAGTCGCATTTGATGTAAACTTATGTGTCTCAAAAGCAATTAAAGAAATAATAGGGTCTCATGCTTTATCCGCTCGAAAGCAGCCATACCGATTAATAAGATCTTCTGTCAACCGTATTTCAACGGACTCCTAAATAACCGAACCCAAAAGGATCTGGTAGTTGCCACAATTTATTGTTCCAGAATGATCCATGGAGTGACCCGTGGAAGTACAGTGTTCCGCTATAACTGATTTGTTAGGCTCCAGTAAACATGTGTGGCGCTTATGATCAAATTCAAATGTTCAAATGTTTGTAGAGTCTATGGGACTTAACTACGGGGTCATCAGTCCCTAAACTTACAAACTACTTATGAACTACATACAACTAAGGACGGCACAAATATCCATGCCCGAGGGGGGATTCGAACCCCCGACCGTTGTGGCCGTGCAGACCGTGACTAGAGCGCCTCAGTCTCCTCGGCCACCGCGGCCGGTCTGAGGCCTGAGCTGGGGCGTTGGATATAATGGACGAGTGCACTCTACGAGACAGCGATCGCCACATCTACGTCTTACCGCAAACAACCATCAAATGAATACAGGCAGAATCAGCTATCATCACAGCCCACCATTTCATCTTCAAAGTGATTCTCTGACGTCACCAGTCGAGCAGTGCGTCTTGATACGGCGTCGTAAGTGGAAGACGGAAAAGAGCCGAGTGGCAGCTTCATATTAACACTAGGTCTGACAAATCCGTGCTGTGATATCAGTACGAGCTGCTACAGCTGTCCTTACAATGCGACTACTTTGGCGGACGTCTGTGCTGCGTGGACGTCCAGAACCTGGTCTACGGGTGTCAGGATGTTCAAGTGACCTCTGCAACCAGCAGCACTCAGGAGAAGCCGAACGTGAGTGACAATTATGCGACAGGACCATCTCGCCAGCCGGAAGGCCACACTTTGACCCAATATAAACCCAAACAATTGAATTTTGGAAGCACGGGTAGTCTAGGTGGCAATGCGTCTATTCTCTTCATATCTTGACACCACACTGAGCATAATTGCTATTAACATTCCCTATTAAACGGTACACACAGAAGGCACATTGGCATTTTTTTTCACTACGCTATCTGTTTGCTTCTGTCATTATAACATCAAAAGTGACGTTAAAAAATGAAATGTTCAAATGTTTGTAATCCTATGGGACCAAACTACATTGCTCATCAGTCCCTAGTCTTACAAACTACTTAAACTAAGTTAAACTAACCTAAGGATAACATACACATCCATGCCTGAGGGAGGATTCGAACCTCCGACACGGGAGGCCGTGCGATCAGTAACGTGGCGCTCCAGACCGCTCGGCTACTCCCGCGCGGAATAATCGACGTCTATTTTTCAGGTTTCCATATTTCTTATCATGACCATGTATTATTTTGTCTTCATCATACAATACCATACATCGAAGTGACAAAAGTGATTTAAACAGACAGAGATGGATCTCATTTCCTCCCCGGTGATTCATGTGAAAATGTTATCGACGTAACTATCACCGCATGACGGGACTTAACAGACTTTGAACTCGCAACCTTAGTTGGAAACTAGGAGCACGGACAATCAGTTTCGAAAAACGTTAGGAAATTCGATATTGCTTCATCCATAGGATCGAAAATTTGCCGTGAATGCGGAATGTCGGACATTATCTCTAACGGTGGGCAACGACGTGCCTGACGGCTCGCATTTAAAAGCCGAGAGAAGTAGCGCTAGCACAGCTGACAGACTATTAACTGGCTATGTCAGCAGACGACCGACTCTGGTGCCTTTGCCAACTGCACGAAATCACCTACAGTGACTCTGCTGGGTTCGTGACCACATTGAATGGACTCTAGATGACCGAATAACCGTGTCGTGGTCACACGAATCCGTATTTAAGTTTCAATAGAGTTTCAAGTGTGGCACAGAACTAACGAATATATGGACGTAAGTTAGCTACGGGTACTGTTGAAGATGGTAGCAGCTCCACAATGCTGTGAGCTCTTTTTACATGAAATAGACTGGTTCCTCCGTTTTACTGAATCGATCATTGACAGCTAATTTTAGGATAGTTCGTGACCATTTTCAGCCAAACTATTTAACCAGTGGACTGAGCCAGAAGTCATGAAAAAAGGCACATTTGAAATGGGAATTAAATTTCAGGGAGAAGGAGTGAAAACTAGTCTCATTTAACATAAAGTTAAAGGAGACGAGAACTTGATTATAATAGGGAACTCGATATCAGGAAAGAGAAGAATAGGTTAATACGGGCTGGAGATAAGGAATTAAAGAGCAGATCGCCTGGTAGAATTTAGTGAAGAGTACGACTTTATCACCACAACTCTTGGTTTAAATCATCATGAAAGTAGGATGTAGACGTGGAAGTAATCCGGAGACACTGGTAGGTACCAGATTGACTTTATAAGCAAACGCTGCATTGGCAGAACTCTTAGAAGATGCTGAAGTTCTACTAAAGAAACTGCCTACACTACACTTATTTTTAAGTATTGCTGTGCATTATGGAATCCACAGCTGGTGAGATAACGGACGATTTACAGAAAGTTCGGAGAAGGGCAGCTAGTTTTGTATTATCGCGATATAGGGGAGAGAGTGTTATGGAAATGATGCACGAGTTGGGGTGGAAATCATTTAGAGAAACGCCTTATTAGTTGCGGTGAGATTTCATTCACTAACTTTCTCAACCGAATGCGAACATATTTTGTTAGCACCCAGCTATATTAGGCTGATATGGTCATAATAATAAAGTAATAGAAAACAGATAGACAACAAAGATTTAAGTGTTCCTTCTTCCCGCGAGCTTCTAGAGAATGGAACTGTAGAGAAATATCATAAAAGCGGTTCTATGAACCCTCATCCATGCTTTTTCAATGTGACTTCCAAAGTATCTAGGTAGACATAGGTAATAGTAAGGCATAGTCTTAGAAACCAGGTTTTTAACTGCAAGACATATCCAATGGCAGATATGTAGACTCTAACCATAACGTATTGGTTATCAACTGTAGATTAAAACTTATGGCACTGTAAAATGGTAGAAAATTAAAGAGACGGAACCTGGACAAATTCGAGGAACCAGAGATCGTTGAGAAGAGGGAGCATTGCGAGACGATTGACTGAGATACTGAGGGCCCAATAGGAATCCGTGGGATACAGATGAGATACTGAACTTAATTGAGAATAGGATAAAATATCAAAATGCAGCAACTGAAACACGGACAGTAAGTGCAGACTGTCTAAGCATGAGTGCACAGAGGATAAATGCAAGCCGTAGAAGAATTTGTAACAAGCGTAGAGGCATATACCAGCTACAGTAAACAAAAAGAAACATGTGAAGGCAAGAAAAGCACTTGCATGAATATCAAGACCTGAGATTGAAACCAGTACCAGGCAAACAGGAGAAAGCTGAAAGGTGGAAGGAATATATAAAGGACCTATACAAAGGAAATGAAGGCAGTATTTTCGAAATGGAAGAAAAGTACAGAAAGATTGGATAGGAGATACCAAACTGCGAGATAAATTTGACAGACCTGAGCCAAAACTAGGCCGTCGGAGTAGATTCTATTCTTTCTGAACTGCTGATAGAAGAGTTATATTCAAGTTTTACAAAAACCAGAGAGCAAATATAAAAGTCGAAGAGCAAGAAAAGCACGCAGTGGTTCAGAAGGGAGTAAGACAGGGTTGTAGCTTTTCCCCAATGTTGTTCAATCTGCACACTGAACAAGCTGTAAAGGAATACAAAGCGAAATTTGTAGTACGAATTAAAGTCCACGGAGAAGAAAAATATTTTTCGTGGTTTCCCGACGACATCAAAGGACGGAATTGATTGTGTCTGAAAAGGAGGGTGTAAGATGAACATTAACAAAAGTAAAACTAGGGCAATGGAATGTAGGTAAGAAAATTATGTGATGCTGAAGGAATTAGATTAGATAATGAGACATAAAAGTAGTAGATGTGTTTTGTTATTTGGGTAGCAAAATAACTTCTGATGTCGAAAAATATATGAAATGCAAAATGGCTATGGGAAGAAAAGTGTTTCTGAAGAGCGCAACTGATTGAAATCCCATGTGAATTCAAATGTTAGGTATTCCTTTCTGAAACCATTTGTGTGGAGTGTAACATTATATGGCAGTGAAACATGGACGATAAGGAGTTCAGACAAACAGATAATAGAAGCTTTTGAAATGTGGTGCTACAGATGAATCATGAAAATTAGATGGGTAGATCATGTTACTAATGTGGGGCTCAAGAGAACAGGGAGAAAAAGAGTTTCTGGTATATTTTAAGGCAAAGGATAGGTTGGTTGAGCACATTTAGTGACATCAAGATATCATCAACGTAGCATTAGAAGGACATATGAGTGGGCTAAAAATCGTAGAGGGAGACCGAGAGACATATACGGTAAGCAGATTGTAGGTTGTAGTTCTTATTAGCAGATGGCGAAGCTTCCACTGAACAGGGTACCATGGAGAGTTGCATCTGCTTTACATTTCGACGAGAAGCCCTTCATTTTACATGTTCTTCTAAGTGAAGATGTTTTAAACTCTTCTGAAAATGATGATATAAATAATTGAACCGGTTACGAGAAATAAATATATTATAGTGGCGGTTTTGGCTTAACAAATTGAAGACTGCATTTTTATTAATATTATAAACAGATCGCTGACCACCGGCGTAACATGCCAGGTAACTATTGTTTTTTTCAAGTGTCCGCTTTTAACTATATCACAGAATGAGCAAGAAAGAAAATCGCTTAAATGTACGTAGGAACCGACTGCTAACTCAGCCTTCACTTTACAGTACGACGCCATTATCTCAGAGCAATTTTCGTGTTTTATTTATGGGTCTCCATCCCCCTTTTATGGCCCATCTTTTGCTCGCAAAAATTGCCTCTATCTGCGTGGGGCGTCTTGTGCATCCGAGAGATCGCACTGTTAAACCGTATACTTTTCTGGAACATAAATCCGCTTTCGGACTGAAGGTTTTCCCTTAACGTCATCGGCAGTCCTTTTTGACATAACGGGAGATGAAATTGAAGGAATCCTTCTTTAAAATAGAACACAATAACTATTCAAATCTTAAAATGTGGATTTCTGTTTACATGTGATATTCTTATTGCAGCCTGACACACTGTCCTCTGTCTTAGAACAAAACACAATGTAACGCGACTAATTGGCAGACAATGTATAGTCTCTTGTATAGCTTGTATAAAGGGCACATACGAATTAGCTGTTGAGAAGGGTATAGAGAAAGAAGTTATATGGTAGTTGGTTTTCTTGTGGACAGAATAATCCCGATGAAATTATATACCTTTTGTTTGTATCTCGTTCGCTGGGGCCATCACTATATACCAATGACGTGCAGTACATGGGTCCCAAAGTATTAAAATCCGAATGCTCCTTTTGTACGGCGTGTTGCAAGAAGACCCCAACCAGCCAAACAAAACTGTAAAATGTGTATTTGTAACAACTATTATATCTAGATTGTCTGTGGCAGCATTTCGGTGATTAGAGTCAGTTTCTTTCACGCCCATCTCCAAACGATGCCTAGCTTCCTACACAGTAATTGATATTTGATGATGTCGGTAATTTAGCACAGGTTAAAGAGCGGGTTTTCTGCGAGATTTTCTCGGTTCAAGTCTCTTGCCCGGACCCAATGTTGGTTATCATCTCAGAACATGCTTCTCTACACTAATGATGGCGTCAGGTGATGGAAAACGTTTCTGCTCGTCCTTGACAAACTGAGTTGCGGAAACGTAGTTGGTACCGAGTGCGGTGGTAAAGGGCTGAGCGAAGTATTTTATTTGAAAGATATGGGAGTGCAGTCATTGGTCCACTTGGTTCAGAGTTTGGTGCTAACACCCGCGTAGACCAGGAAAAGTAATAATCCAGCAGTCAGGTAATTTTACCTGCAAAGCATTCCGAAGTTAGTGAAATATCAGTTTGTTGCGTGTAGATACTCTATGATAACTTTGCAGGGGCTGAAATACCTCAAAAGTTTTGGCATTTTTCACTATTTCGCTTATAACTTCAGGCCATGCGTTTTTCGCGAAACATACCTCTGAACAACATTGAAGACCATAAAATTTCCTACATATTTCACTGGTCAAAAGTGTTTTCGACCCACTAATGACTGAGATACAGATGTTCAAAATATAATAATTTTCTAAAATTACCAAAAGTAGCCCCAAAACTCAATTTTTTGTCTTATAACTTTGATTTGTCTACATTTTTGTGTAACTTTTGTTTGGTGCCCATGAATTTGGACATGTAGAAACAATCCATCAAGATAATACACTGTCACTGATACGACGATCAGGAATGAGCCCGCCGTAACTTTAGATGACTCACATGAGAGTTTGCTTCATAGGCAAATTTGACCAGATTCCTGATGAGGATGTTCCCGATTTCAATGGGGTAGTATGGAAAATTCTGTGTAGTGATTAAAAATAGTAATGAAGAATATATGTGTAGAAAAACATACATAGAAATATAGAAAGTAACTATGATTAATACATTAATCTCATTACATGAGGCATGATTAACCTAACAATAAAACAACAGAAGAATAAAATGTGATTAACCTAATACACTGAAACTCAGTCACTCAAAAATGAACTTCAGGTATTTGTGTGCCTTGACCTCTTGGGCACTGATGGCACGCCGTCGTCGATGTCAAAAATGTTCAAATGTTTGTACAGCTTACGGGACTTCGGGGCCATCGGTCCCTAAACGTACAAACTACTTACGAACTAGCTAATACTATGGACGGCACAAACATCCATTCCCGAGGGGTGATTGGAACGCCCGACCGTAGTGGCCGTGCAGAACATGACTGGCGCGCCGCAGACCGCTCGGCCACGGCGGTCGGCTCGTCGACATCGTCAGTGTTTTCTTCCTCCTGAGCTATAATTTCGTCGAAGAAGTCTTCTTCGTCGAAGTTTGCTTCTGATGCAATTTCACATGCAGTACCAACGCAATTCTTGCAGAATGCTGAGCACATGAGCCCAGCTTGTCTTCAGCTGCAGGCCTCCTAGCTACCATCTTTAGTGCATTTGCACGAATTATTTTGAGGGGGTGCTTTGGAGCAGCATCCATGGATGTGGGAATGGGTATCACACCTGTACAGTCAATAAAGGGTTACTTAACGTAGTATAAAAAGAAATATTGGAAAGTAGAGCTATCGACAAACAGCACACAGATATGGTAGAAATTTAAAAAATGACTTATACCATTAACGATACCAACCATGTTTGGTCAGTTTCCATCCCCAAGCTGACGGTAATTTTTTTGGGCTCTCTAACCATCTTTGTACTTGCAGGTATGTCCTGAAGGAGTGATATTTGGCAGCATCACTTGTAGGTGCCAGTCTAGCCAGTTGAAAATTCGCTTTTACATATACATTGGATGAGAAAACTCGATACCGCAGATCTTTCAGTTTATCTGCGTCGATGGTTCCACCGCACAGTTTCACCAGAAACTTCTCTCCTGCCTCAGATACTTGGTGTGTTGTTGCATCAGGGTCTTTAAAGACACCAACTACGTTTGAGAACAAGGGGTTTTTCTTATAAGATCGATGTCTTCTCCTGTTATGACGACACTGTCCAAATTGTTAGCTTCTGATATAGCCGTTTCCCCTAACAGGACACCGGAATCTTCCATTGTCCCTTTGACCTGAATTCCCTTGGCTTTCATTACAGACATCTGCAGGTTTTTCTTATTGAAATCGTCGGAAAGAAATTTGACTTCTGAAATTGTAATAGGATGTTTTGGAAAATAAAAACTTTTTTGAAGAGTGCTACCGCGTGATAATAAAACTTTGGTAGCAATTATTTACGATTTCTGTAATTTTTAGGTTTTGTAGCGTGTTTTTACTGAGATGTGACTAAAACCATAATTGTCAAATATGGCATTCTATTGTGGAACATGGGCTCACTCGACTCATAGACGAATGCGGAATAACACAAGACTCCAAGTTTAGACATTTATCCACAGTTGTCCATTCAAGTACAATTCCCATAGTTATTTTATTATTAAATATTATATCTTCACACTCTATTGATTTATTTTACGCTTTTCATTAGTACACTCTACAGTTTATCCCTAGTGGACTATAAAGGCAAAAAAAAATAATAAATAAATAAATAAATAAATAAATAAATAAATAAATAAATAAATAAATAAATAAAATAAAAAATAGAGTTTTGGAGTTATTTTACGCAATTTTTTTAGAAAATTACTGTATTTTTGAACATCTGTATCTCAGTACTTTTGAGCAGTGAAATATGTAGGAACTTTTATGCTCTTCAACTTTGTTCGCAGGTATGTTTCGCGAAATACGCATGGATTAGAAGTTATAAGCGAAATAGTGTAAAAAGGCCAAATGTTTCGAGGTTTTTCGGCTCCTGTAAAGTTAGCACAGGGTTCTCGAGGTCGAAAACTCAGATTCTACTCCACAGAGGACCTACACACAACATACTAAAATTTCATTAAGTTCGGAATACTTCCCTGGCCACCTGAACTATAATGGAAGATAACTGCGATGGAAAGGCCGTGCGCTCTAAGGCGCCTTGCTGCGGAGCGCGCGGTTACTCCAAGTCGGTTGTTCGAGTCTTTCCTTGAATATGGGCGTATGTGTGTTGGCCTTAGTTTAAGTTAGTTTAAGCAGTCTCTGACCCTATGGACCGACAACCACAGCAGTAAAGTCCCACTGATTTACAAACATTTGAAGAGAGGATGTAAGCCTTTGGCAATGTGTCACGAGTTTTGCGTATCTGGTCGAACAGATCGTCATGAACGAAAAATTTTAGGCCCATATCCTTCTTGAATCATCGAAATGTAAATGTATGTCAAATGTTCTACACTTCAATCTTCAAAACTACTAGACGTATGGGGTTTTCACAGGGAACTTGAGCCGAGTTTGGGTCAAATGTTGTCGTTGTCGTCTTCAGTAAGGAAACTGGTTTGATGCAGCTCTTCATCCTACTCTATCCTGAACAATCCTCTTAATCTCTTCATAAGAATGGTAATCCCCATCTATATGAATCTGCTTATTGCATTCGTCTCTTGGTCTGCCGCTGCAATTTTTACCCCATACACTACTCTCCACTGCTGCATTCACGATTCCTTGAAGTCTAAGAACGTGTCGTAACAATTATCTCGTCTTTTAGTCAAGGTAAGGCAGAAATTTCTTTTCTTCTCAATCCTGTTCAATACTCGTCATTAGTTACTCGAACTTCAGCATTCTTCGTAGTCAACATTAGAAAGCCTGTGTCATTTTCATATCTGAACTATTTACCGTTCATGTGTCACTCCCCTACAAGGCAACATCCCACACATATGCCTTCAGAAAGGACTTCCGTCCGCTTAGATTAATATTGTCTTTTAAAAACTCTTTTCTTCTCATTACCAATCTGCATTTTATATCCTCTGAACTGCGACTGTCATATGTTATTACACTGCCAAAGTAACAAAACTCATTTACCACCTTTACTGGTTAGTTACCTAATCTAAATCCTTCAGCATCGTCTGAATTTCTTAGACTGCATTACATTTATTTTGCTATAGTTAATGTTCATCCTATAAGCTCCTTTCAACACACTGACCATTCTGTTCAGATGCTCTTCCAGGTTCTTTTCTACCTTTGACAGAATTAAATGACATCAGCAGAAAGCAATGTTTATATTTCTTCTTCCTGAACTTTAATTCCTTCTCAAAATTTCTCCTTGTTTTCCACAGCTTCCTTAATGTAAAAATTTAATAGCACTGAACAAAAGCTGTCTTACTCCCTTCGACTCTCATAACTGCCGTTTGGCATCTGAACAAGTTGTAAACTACGTTTAGTTTCTTATATTTTACCCCTGCTGACCTCAAATTTTGAAAGACTGTATTCCAGTCAACACTTCAAAAGCTGCCTCCAAATACACAACAGCCAGAATTGACGTTTTGTCTTCAACATACAGGCATAATTACATCAAAAATTAAATTCGGATCACGAAAACCAAAAGAGAAATCGTTATTGTTAAGTGTTTCCAGTAACCGTCGTGGCTTTTTGTTCGTCTATATGAAACCTATTATCTCTAAAACTAAAAGACGAATTATGATGCGATTTTCACAAGTAACTGGAGGGTATCTTCGGACAAAATTTAGCCTTCGCTTCCTAATAATTGGAACACGAGAAATTAAAACCGTTATATTTCTCCGTATTTTGGAACCGTCTGGGGGCCACACCCTGCCTATCTAACCCTTATTGATTTAGACAAGTATTTGACCCATTTCTGAAAACACTTTGTGCAGGACCTTAATATGTTTACTGCATGTTACATGATGCTAATAGAGTCAACTGTTCTAAAATATACTTTATCCATTTTACAGTTTTTAAGAAATACTTCTTTAAATTTATTAACAAAAAATATTAAGATTTTTCTGCAGAAAATATTTTTGTGATCTTCCTACTGCGGGAATATTAATGCATGTAGTAACAGAGGTGGATTTTTATGTTATGCAGAGTCTCTGAAAATTTCATTCTTTTATCTATGATCGTTTCTGATATAATGGGGCATATGCACTGAAAATTTTAGTTTGCGGGACTTTTGACTTTAAAGAAAAAACTATTGAAATTTGTTGGTTACAGTTAATTAAAACTGTCTTGCTACATATGATGGCCCTCCTTTGGCCTCTAGCAGGTGTTCCGTCTTCTTTTTCACGTTCCTGGATGTTTGTCTCGCTTTCTTGGCCATATCAGATGCAGACCTGTCCTCATCGGCTATCCTAATTTTATTACACTGTTGAAGCTAGTGATCATATTTTCACCAGGATTAATTCCCAGTTTTTCAGTATCAAAAATTTTGCTATATTACGACAACTGAATGTAATAACAGCATCAGGAACTCCTAGTTTCATTGATGGATGCCAAAATATACAGTTTTTGGAAGGCGGTTCCAGATTATGCTCTTGATACATTCATTTGGGTTCTGTGTCTGTCTATGCAGACATTTCCTTAGAAGGTCAGGATTAGCCAAGTCTCTGAAAATAGCTTTAAATGCTGAAATAACAGCAGCAGGAAGAGAATGCTGGTGAGAATAACATTCTCCAGTTGGCTGCGCCCTATTATATTTGTACACTAATTTTGTCCTGATGGATACAATGCATGAGATGGCTTATCATCAGTAGAGGACTTATGTTGCCTGATGTAACAGTTCCTACAGGGTTAAGAATCACATATGACACATGGTTTAGGAGATATGACGTCATAAACAATAGAAATCGCAAAAAACTACCACATAACACGGAGAGATTTTATTCATTCACTGCATGAGAATGAGAGAACTGAGTGACTTGCAACAAACTTTAAAGAAAATTTCAAACCTTTGTTAAATATTTTTCTCGCTGACAACCAAAGTAAAACTATGAAAGGAAAAACGTTTCTCGCTTATCACTTTTCCAGTGTTCATGGAGTAAAACTACGGCATTCGCTATGACGTTACAATTTATAATTTCTTCACTAGAAATTGTAGCCGCAGGAGATTTTACATAGGGTATACAAACATATATCTGAATTTACCTTTGAAATTGTATCACAGTATTACACGTAGTTCGGGAGATATGAGCACATAAACAAAACGTTCATGGAAAACCGACCCATCGAGCACCAAGTTTTAATCTATTACTTCTTTACAACTAAGTGCATTCGCAACAGATTTTACTGACATATAGCACCTATACAAATGAATATATACCTGAATAATTATACAATTGTACAACGTATAACTGAATAGATGTGAGACCATACGAATTTTGTATATCATTTATATTTTCATTAGTATATGTTTTGGTTTGGATACTGCACTTAAAATTTTGTACGAGGCGTCTTTTTTAAGTAAGCACCGTTTTGAAATAAAAATAAAAAAAGTTGTGATAAGATATCTGAATAATTTTGTGTGTACTGGGCACCTACATCTGTTGCCTACGCACTAACGCTCATACAATCTGATTCTTCTTTGTTTACGTTGCGTACTGAGTGTTTAAGATGTTTCCGATAATCGTCATTCCCGCCGACTGTGAAGTACGGGCTGTTATATGATTTATTAGTGCCAAAGGCGTAACAGCGACGGATATTCATCGTGAGACCTGCGCAGTTTACGGAGAAAACATTATAAGTCATGGAATGGTAAGAAAGTGTGCGAGAGCATTTAAAGATTTCCGCACAAATGTGCATGATGAACTACGGAGTAGACGTCCTTCGGTCGTTAATGGAAGTTTGGTGCAGGAAGTGGAAAATAATGTGAAAGAAAACAGACGCTTTACGATTTCCTCCCTGCGGGATGACTTTCCTAATGTTTCTCGTAGTGTTTTGTATGGCATTGTGACCGAGCAAGACGATGAAGAAGTCAAAAGAGTTGTGATGAGGTGGTTAACAAGTCAGGCGGCAGACTTCTGTGAGGAGGGTATTCAAAAACTGGTATAACTTTATGACAAGTGCCCTAATATTGACGGAAATTATGTAGAAAAGTAGATTAACGTGTAGGATTTCATGTAAAATTAGAATTATTAAGATAGCATGTTTTTTATAATTTCAAAACATTTCGTACTTAAATAACACTAGTACATTATGCAAGACAGCCTTATTTCTTAAAATATTGTCCCATAAATATAACATGCTTTTAGAAGAAAAAAGAGATTCACAGAGAGAAAGAGAGAAGGGATAGGAAAAGGACTAACTCAAGAATGGAATAAATAAGTAAATACCCGAGAAACGCCGGGTTTTCCGCTAGTTTCCATATAAACCAGCAGCACAATTCTGTTACAGAGCAAAGCTTTCATTACCGATGCCAGTACATCTCTGATAACCGACTTTCTCAGACTGATACTACAATTTCTCTTTTTTATATAGGACCGATCATTCACTTCTTCCACGTCTAAAAGTTATGCAATATTCATCTGTCTTCAGGGTGGTTTCAAACGGGTTTGCCTACTAAAGTTCTTCTTAACTTAAAAATAACAACTAAGATTTTTAGAACCATTTCACACGTAAGTAATAAATATTTCTTAACGATAATTCTTGACAATACAATCAAAATTCTCCCCACGCTTTGTTTCTACATCTATAGCTACTGCCACACCCCGCAAGCCACCTCACGGTGTGTTTGCGTACAGCTTATCACTTCCTATTGTCCCAGTCGCGTTTGGAGCACGAAAGAGAATGACTGCCTGCACGTCTGGGTGTGGGCTCTAATGTCTCTAATCTTATCCTCTTGGTCACTCAGGAAGATGTACATATCAGGAAGCAATATTTTCCTTGGCTTTTCATGAAACGTACGTTATCGGAATTCTGACAGAAGCCAGTAAGTACCGCGATACAGAACGTCTCTCTTGCGGCGTCTGCCACTGGACTTTGTTAATCGTCTCCGCTTTAGCGCTCACTAAAAGATCCGCAATGAAGAGTGCTGCTCCTTGTTCAATCTTCTCTATATCACCTATTAACCCGACCTACTACCAATCCCACACTCATGAGCTATACTAAAGCACTAGGCGAACGAGTGTTTATAACCTACATCCTTTGTAGACGGACTACACTTTTCGACCATTCTTCCAATAAATCGAATTCTGGCATCTGAATAACCCACGGCTGATTTTATATGGTTGTTCCATTTGAAATCGCCCCTAATGTACACTCCTAAAAATTTTATGGAAGCAACTGCTTCCAGCTTTTGTCCTGCTATTGCATAGTTATACAATAAAGGTCCATTATTTCTATAAAAATATAGCTCGTTACATTTCATTATGTTGAGATTCGATTGCTGTTCACTGCACCAAGTATCTATAGACTGCGACTTCTCGATAAATTACTGCATTATCTATAAAAAAAAAAAAAAACCACGTAACTTCCGATGTCATCTACGAGGTCATATACAGGATGGTCCATTGACATTAACCGGGCCAAATAGTTCACGAAAAAACTACACAGAACAAAACGTTTCTAGCTTGAAGGGGAATACAGATGGCGCTACGGTTGGCCCGCTAGATGGCGCTGCCGTAGGTCAAACGGATATCGACTGATTTTTTTAAAATAGGAACTCCAATTTTTATTACATATTTGTCTAGTACATAAATAAATATAAATGTTTTATTTGGAACACTTTTGTCGCTTTGTGATACATGGTGCTGTAGTATTTACAAACCTATAGCTCGCAATTTTATACGACCAGTGGGTAAAACACAGAACGTATGTACGTTTGAAATTTTGGTTGTTCCAATGTGATACATGTACTTTTGTGAAATTATCATACTTTAGGAGAACGTGTGCTATTCGTGCGTGATTACCTGTAATTACCTCATGACTTCAAGGTAAATGCTCAAAAAGATGTCCTCAACTTCAGTGCATTTGCAATACGCTTAATGAAATTCCCCTCAAGAGCGAGTAGTTCGTCTTCAGTAATGTTCTAACATGCATTGACAATGCGCTGACCCATGTTTTCAGGCGTTGTCGGTGAATCACGATAGCAAATATCCTTCAATGTTCCCCACAGAAAGAAATCCGTGGATTTCTACGACCAATCCACCTGACATTAAATATTCCATTTAAGACCGCTTCAGCTGCACGCTAGCCATGTGCTGGACATCCATCATGTTGAAAGTACATCGCCATTCTGTCATGCAGTGAAACATCTTGTAGTAAAATCAGTAGAACATTACATAAGAAATCAGCATACATTGCACCATTTACACTACCATCGATAAAGTTGGGGCCAATTATCCTTCCTACTATAATGACGCACCATCCATTACCCCGCCAAGGTCGCTGATGTTTCACTTGTCGCAGTCATTGTCGATTTTCCGTTGCCCAATAGTGAATATTATGCCGGTTTACGTTACCTGTTTGTGAATGACGCTTCATCACTAAACAGTATACGCGTGAAAAAATTCTGTTATCGCCCCGTAATTTATTTTGTGCCCAGTGACAAAACTGTACACGACGTTCAAAGGCTTCGCCATACGAATCCTGGTGCATATAAATATCGCACGGGTGAAATTTATGTTGATGTAGATTTCTGAACAACGACGTTTTTGAGATTCCCGATTCTCGCTCAATTTGTCTGCTACTGATGTGCAGATTAGCCGCAACTGCAGCTGAAACGCTTACTTAGGCATCATCATTTGTTGCAGGTCGTGGTTGACGTTTCACTTGTGGGTGAACACTTCGTCTCTTTAAATAACTTAACTGTCAGACTATCCGACTATCCGACACTTGGATGATGTCTCCCAGGATAACGATCCATATACATAGCGCAGGACCGTTGACATTTTGATCACAATAGCCATAAATAAATACCATATAGTCCTTTTCTGCAAGTGATAAACGGTTCATTTTTAACACGAAGCAAATATCGTTCGCACTGGCGAAATGTTACGCGATACCACGTACTTATAAGTTTGTGACTATTACAGCGCCATCTATCACAAAGCGAAAAAAGTGTTCCAAATAAAACATTCATATTTATTTATGTACTAGAAGACTATGTAATGAAAATGTGGGAGCCTATTTAAAAATAAAATGCATTTGATATTTTTTGACCTATGGGAGCGCCATCTAGCGGGCCAACCATAGCGCCATCTGTTTTCCCCCTTAGAGCTAGATGCTTATTTCGTGAGATATTTGGCCCGGTCACTATCAATGGACCACCCTATATATTGTGTAAAGCAACGGTCCTATAACACTTCCCAGGGACACGTCTCACATCACATTAACGCCTGAAGACTTATCTTTGTTCAGAATTGAGAATAACACGCTGCTTTCTATTAGCAAGAAATTCCTCATAAAGTCACTCAATCGGTTTGATATTTCATATGCTCGGGATTGGCCACGGTTCGAAACTGTATCGAACGACTCTCGAGAGTCAAGAAAGACTGCGTCCACCTGAGAATGTGTATTTACCGCCCTCTGGTTGTCGTGGATCAATAATGCGAGTCGTATTTTACACGATCGTTGCTTTCGAACACGATGTTAATTCCTACAAATGACATTTCCGGTCTCCATTGCCATAATATTCGAATATAAAATGTGTTCCAAAATTCTACCGCTGATGGTTGCCACAGATACATGGCTATAGTTTTGCTCATCTGATGGACACCACTTCTTGTAAACTGGAATGACCTTCTCTCTTTTTCAATCTTCAGGAACTCTTAGCTCCACTAGACCATCGGTACACTGTTGCTCAAACGGTTGGGGTGGGAGGGGGGGCAGATTCTTCGCATATTCCGTGTAAAATCCCTGTGTGTGCAGTGGCCATTTCTCTACTGAGCGATTTCAGTTGCTTTTCTGTTTCTCAGACAATTATCTCAGACTTTGCCACTTTGTCGTTCTTACGATGGTTTAGAAGCAACTATCGTACAATCGTCCACTGTGAAATAGCTTTGGATGAAGACACTCAATATTCCGGCCTTAGTGTGTCATTATCCCTCTGCGCAATTACAGTCACAGTATGACTGAATATCTGGTTTCGAGCCGTTTACCTATTTGACGTAGGATCAAAACTTCTTCGACTTTTCTGCCAAGTCGGTACACAAAACATACATTTCAAAGTCGTTGAACACCTCTTGCGTGGCAGCCCTTTGGCTAATTTTGGCGTCATTTAAATTTTGCTTGTCTGCAAGGCTTTGACTACATTAAACTTGTAGTGACGCTCTGTTTGCTGTCGTAACAGTAATCTCACTCGATTAGTAAATTTTTCCCATCTCCAATAATTTTACGTGGCACATCCTAATCTAACACGTATTCTATGATGCACTTCAATTTCGTTCACAGGTGCTCAATACTGTCAGTGTTAGACGAAACTGTCCTGTTGAGCAAAGTACCCTGAAATCTGACCCTTTTCGCTTTTGCTAAAAAAAAAGAAGAGCTTCCTACGTTCCTTGATATTTCTATTTACAGCTGTATTCAATGATGCCGTAATGGTCTTGTGTTCGCTGATTTCGTGATCAGTGCAAAATGAATCGAAAAATTATGGTATATTTGTCATCAGCAAGTCGGCTGTCTATTTTATTGCTTGAGGTGATATTCCATTACAGTATTTAGAACAACATTGCTCCATCATCTGTACCTGTCTTCAACACGTTTTCCTTCCAGGCTAATTCGGATCTACCTAAAACTATAACAAGAATAATAAATCTACAGGAAATATTCTCTTTTCCCTCTGACGTTCCGCCAGTACTGCTGCTGAGCTAGGTGGTCTATGAAAACATCCAATGACAATGTTTTAATCAGTTTCCACGCAAAACTTCACCCAAATTATTTCACATCTCGAGTCTCTACTAATTACACTCGATACAATTGTACTATTTGTCGCTAAACCACCGCTGCCCCTCTTCATGGTCCAACTTATTTCGGCAGTATACGTTCCCGCCTGAGCTTAGAATTTCATTGCTATTGACATCTGGCTTGAGTAACTTTCCCTCTCTAGTGCTATGTGGGCATTGTGACTCTCTAAAAGTGAGAGCAGTTGATGGATCTTTCCATGGACGCTCCTGTAGTTAACTACTACTATATTAATCTTTTCTTTCTCTTTTCTATTGTGCCGAGTGCTGCCGTGAATGGAATCAGTAAACGTCTTAAGTGGCCTTTCGAATGTTTTCTCTTCGTTAAAAAACCAACATGTGCACTCCACACGTACTCTGATAACCTAGTAGCGATTCCTGTGTATAGTGCACACCTGACCAGGAGGACCCTACATTTCCTACCCGATAGCGCAGGTCGCGAAATTTGTACCCAGATCCCCACGGAATCGTCTGAGCCTCTGGTTTAAGCCTTCCATTCGGCTATAAAACAGAAGACCGCAATTGATTCCGGGAACGGCGCTGCAAATCGATGGCTCCAACTCAGCTAGTGAGACTAGCTGTCTTCGTCAAACCCGCCAGGCTCCTGAAGGAGGCGAGGATAACCTCTGAACCAAGGCAGCAAGAATCATTGGTACCGACATGAGCAAAGATCGGAACCATTGCTCTCTATCGCCACCATAACAGCCTCCTCCACATCCCGGTTGAGACACCCGGCACGCAAACTGTGTACACTGGCATTCTTTCCCTTTCTTACCTCTATTTCCCTAAGAGGCTCCATCATCTGCAGAACATTGGAGCTCTCAGTGACAAGCTTCTTCTATCCGGACCTCTTAAACCGATTGATCAACGCAACATCAGTTGACGGGGGTTGTGGTGGCTTAGAGTTATTATCAGCAGCGGTTAAAACGTCGAACCTATTTCTGGGGAGTAAGGGGATAGCCTTATCGCCGGTTACCAGGTTTTGCCCTATGCTCAGAGTTTCATGCTGTCTGAACCGTTAGGCAACCACCGTGAGACAACTGTCGAACGACAAGGATGTAGGAAACTGTAACCACATTCTCATCAAGGCCCGGATACATTTTAGTAGACACCAGAGATCCCCCACCAATCGCTTCAAGTGCCTGAGGTGACAATGGAGCCCATGGCGCCATCCTGTAGACTGTTGACCGTGGACAACGCCATCCAGCTGCTTACGGGCATTGGCAAAGTCCTTCCGAATCCGAACACACCAGGCGCAATCCCTAGCCATCTCTATAACGTTACATAAAATTACCGTACGGAACAAAACAAACGAGAATATGGCTCTTTAAAACAGTAACACTAACGAAATTGACCAAATACGTGATTCTCTTAAAAATGAAGAAATTGACTGGTGATGAAAATGCAGAAAATTTAAATTATACAGCTTAGGAGGTGTGTGGCTGGCAGAAGCTGGATCTACACTGACTGATAAGTAGCTGTACTAAAGGTCTGAAATACACAAATACAGTCTCAAACAGTAGACATCAGTAATTTTATCGAAGGCAGCTCGTAAATATACCCAATATCAATGGCTACCCTTTTTCTTCAGTACTGTGACTTATCAGAATTTACTGCAAACCAATATGTAGATCAGCTCTGATGATGTAAATGAATGTAAGTAGGTGAAGTTGAATCACAGATTGTGTTCCAAAACTAAAAATATGTAAATTGGTACATTTAACAAATTTTATCAGAAATATCAGAAATGTCTCCATAAACAGATGATGTAGAAATCACCACTTGAATTTAATAGTGCATATGATTCTTTCCCATGTTACATTTATTTATTTACAATGGAAATTACATGGGGAAGGTACTCCAAATGTAACTGCCAAAAATGTTGTTTATCACATTGCTTTAACATGCAAATAAACGGTTTTGTACGCTTCTACAGAAAACCTTATTTTAAACCCGTGCAAAGCCGGCTGCTTGCAGCTAGTAAGTAATAACTGGCATCATTCAATCCATTTCCATATGGCATAGACTAACTACCCATTTACAGATGTTAAGTTGTAGACATCAAATTTCAAACGCTGAACACGTGTGGTTGCCAATCTGTTGATGAGAACAGAATCTCTCTAAAATCTATGATGATTAATGTTAGAGAGAAATTATTTGGTTAAAGGGTACCAGTTTGAGCTGATATAACTCTACTGCACATCAAATATACGCATAATATTAAGCTAACCTATTCCAGTACACGCAACGTTGAGAGAAAATAGTATATTCAATTCATGTTCGTCCCTGTGATATGTGTAAGATCTCTTCTTGGAAGGGGAACAGCAACGGAGCAGTTTCAACCATAAACTCCTGGGACTGAAGAATGGTCAAAATCAAGATACCTTGTTGGCAACCTGTGTATTACGATCTGATCCAGCTAGAATCAGTTTGATTATTTTGTTGCTAAATAACGTGCAAATAAAAAATGCTTCCTTATATATTGATTTAATATCTCGTTACAATTTTATGACACCTGCCATGTTTATGATCCTCGAAATTTTTAAGTCCATATTTAAATTCAACGTTCGTTCCTTAAGTGCTGCAAATAAAGAAATAGTGTTATAATAAATCTCCAATAGCTACCATTGAAATTAAAGTACTTATGTCACTGGACTTGGACCACTGAACGAGAAACACACAAAACAAGTTGAAAGCTGTACAAACAAAACAATTACCGCGTCCTAAATTACATTTAGCACATGTTACTACGTACTATTACCAATTACAATTTCCCTTGCCGATGACCTTTCAACTTATATCCTAATGTCAAAAGGGGTCTTATTGTAGAATTATTCAGCTATTGGTTACCTTACAGAATTTATGAATCGGCGCCCAGACCACGAAGGGGCGTTAGGCGGTGCATTCTGACTTCTTCACAATAACTATACCTGAATTAAAGTTTGTGACGTGGAGGGAAGTCGTACTTAGTCTTTTCCGAGGCGCGTTACTCACCAGGGGGGCGGTGGTCTAGTGGTAAGACGTCTGCCTAGTAAGCATGTAGGTTCGGGTTCGATTCCCGGCCGCATCACGAATTTTAATTCATTGCTTCACCTTTATCTTTAAACCTGAGTAGTTCTTGTGGTAGATAACCGTATGCACGTCTGAAATACGGTGTGCGAACACGTCGTGTGAAGTATGTCTGGCGTAATTGGACTTTACTGGAGGCTGGGGGCTCGTGAGTTTCTCAGTAATTCGTGGCCCAAGGGAGACGCCGTTTGCTGCTAAATCACTGTTGTAACGCCGTAGTTCCGTAGTAGAGACGAGAATTATAAACCAAGGAAAATACATAAAATTTTAAGGGAAAAGTCTTAAAAGCCAGAAGCAATGCAGTAATTAATTAAAAATGCAATGAGATATTGTAAATAAAAATGAATCGCTGAATGTGTTGGTAAGCGCAAAACTGGAGAATGTTGGAGCAGTTCGCTTTTTTAATTTCCTTCAAACATTCCTCGAATTCAGAAGAAAGTTTCTTATGAAGAAAAAATCTTGCTCGTGAAAGCTGCCTTGCTTGTACCCATTCAAACTTTTGCACGTGTGTATGTCATTGATCTCCTAGCACACTGTGTCGATTTTTACGAAAGTTTGTGTGTTTGTGTTTCATTGAGTCTCTGTTCTCTTTAGATTCATTTTCAGCCATATAAGTGACGCTTAAATACAAAAAAAAAAAAAAAAAAAAAAAAAAAAAAAAAAAAAAAAAAAAAACTTATTACTTTGTATGGACCTCACCACTTCCGATTTGATTCATATTTTATGCGCTGCCATATGGTACGTAAGATTGCGATAAAATGACAAAGAACACTTTGTCCGCAAATTTTCGTATGGTGCATGGCAGAGGGTACTTTACTTACGGTACGGACGTCGACAAAATCTACAGTTTTCTTACGATATTGAAGAAATTCTGTACATTTCACTTTCAGAAGAAGAGGACGGTCCTTCTCTACACGAAAATTCGTATGGTGAATCGGCGGAAGGTATTTTGTAACGGGTGCCAACACCAAAAGTCTTCAAATGTTTGTATAGCTTATGGGACTTAACTACGGGGTCATCAGTCCCTAAACTTAAAAACTACTTATGAACTAGCTAACACTAAGGATGGCACAAATATCAATGCCCGAGGGGGGATTCGAAAACCCCCGACCATAGTGGCCGTGCAGACCGTGACTGTCGCGCCTCAGTCCCCTCGGCCACCGCGGCCGGCGTTCCAACACCAACCTATAGTTATATTGCAAACTTGACGAAGTTTTAACAGTTTACCTTCAAAACAAGAGGAAGGTCTCTGTCTGCATGAGATTTCGTATGGTTCATCTCGGAAGGTACCCTACTCCAGATTTCAATACCGTGTGACAGATCACCATTAAATTTGGCAGATATATGTAATTACTCATATATAGGTGTAGCAGTATATGGGCAGAGAGAGGAATTACGAGTAATAGTCTGTTTATATAAATAAATGAGTGATTGATTGTATTGTTAAACGCAAAACTTACATGCACGTGCGAACAAGATTTAAAATGGTTCCATCGATAAAAATGGCCATTGCACATCATATATACAGTGGAATGTGCGAACAAGTTATGGCATATGGTTGTTTGGGACGGCTTGGGAGGCGTTCGCGGCAAAAATGTTCATATGTTACGATTACATTGTACAGTTGATGCTGATTCATATTCGTAATCCCAAATATATTTACTGAGTATTTTCGAAACATTTGTTGAAAACCGAGGAACGTTCGTATGATGAGAAAATTGGAAATTATGAATACAACACACAAGATAACTGTGAGAAATGCTGCAAATTTATTGGTTTACCAACCGGTTTTCGGCTGTTACGCCATCATAAGGTACATAATACAAGTTTCAAAGATGTTAAGTTGGTAGATATATAACTTTCATGGGAGATTAGTGCTTTGAATAAAAACTCACCTGAGAGAAATGATTAGACTTGAAGTTGTGGTGTAAATTCCTGACATTGATGAAATATCTTACAGTATAATAAATTGCGACATTATCCTAAGAAATATAAATTGTAACAATAGAATTGGCTGAAAATGTAGACAAAATTATTTGGTCTTTAACAGGTTCAAAGTCTGGTACACGGAAGTGTGTGTCTAAGTTTAATTAAACGTATCTGAATATACGTTAAAATTTTTATTGGTTAAATTAAGCTGGAGTTACTAGTAAAATTAATACATTAAATTTATGTTTATTAATTTACATTATTTCGAAGAAGTTCATTTTCCTTCGTTTTTGCATAAATGCACAAAAACAGAAACATGTCTTTCTCCTCCTTTACCCTGTTCTTAGCATTCAAACGTCTCAAGCCCCTAATGTACAAGGCTTTGCGATATTGGAACAAGGCGACTTAGCATCGCTAATTAGAAGGATACCTTCCAATTAAAATGGACTCTGTTTACTGATGACCACGAAACTTGTCCGTTAGGCTATACAGCAGTCTCTGAAAAGAGAGAGATAAGTATGAGCACCAAAGAAAGTACTACACTGATGCTTTTAAGAAATTTTCAAATGATTCAGGAGAGAAGAAACACACTCCCCAAAAGACGTAGTGGAGGAGTACTAATAGACGTCTATGGGTGTTAACAAATGTTTAAAGCTTAGTGCAGGACCCTTTTTTACAAAACAAGGGAAAATCGAATGCTACTGTGCATATGTACGAGACCTAATCTCTTTGATCTTATCTTTGTGGTCATTACGCGAAATGTTAGTTTGCGGCAGTAGAATAGCTTTGTAGTCCGTTTCAAATTCCGGACCTTTAATTTTCTTCCACAGTGTTTCTCGCAAAGAACGTTGCCTTCCGCCAAGTGACTCCCATTTCATCTCCGGAAGCATCTCAGTAGCACTTGCGCATTGATCGAACCTCTCAGTACCAAAGCTAGACACCCGCCTTTAAATTACTTCTATATCTTACGTTAAAAACTTGAACAATACTAAAGACGAAGTCGGACAAGCATTTTATATGCTGTCTCATTTACAGACGCATCACATCTTTCCATAATTCTCTTAATAAACCGAATACGAAAATCGAACTTTTCAATGTGTGTCCTTATATACTCGTTTCGTTATATATCGCTTGATATTTAATTGAGGCGACTCTGTCAAGCAGCACACTACTATTGCTGTATTCGAACATTACGGGGCTGTTTCTACTACTCATCTGTACATTTAGAGCTAACTGCCATTCCTCACAACAGTTAGACATTTGATCCAAGTCATCCTGCATCCTACTATAGTAATTCAGTGACGACACCCTCCTGTACATCACAGCATCATCAGCCATCAGCCACAGATTGCAAATCACTCTGTTCGCCAGATCGCTTTTATAGATAGAAAATAATAGCGGTCCTATCACACTTCACTGGATCACCCGTAATGACCTAACCTCTGCTGAACACTCGCCATCGAGGACAACGTATGAGATTCTATTATGTAAGAATTTATTTGGGTACCTGTTACAAATGCTCGCAGCTCCTGTTCCGCTCAACAATCTCGGAGCAATATCCTGGAAGCCCAGCAGACGTCGTCCAGAGCACACCTCTCCAGTGGTTTAGCAGTAAATTATCAGTTGTAAGTGTAACCGGCTTCTCTCTAGAAGCTACATATTTTTACTTTTCATTGCGTTTTTCCCTTCAGTTCATTAAATTTATTGTGTGCTCGCGTATTTATTTGATTCATATTCGCGTTAAATATCTCGTTAGTGTATTATTCCGCCGTGTGAACCGCGTCGCGACAGTCGTCATTCTTTATTTTCTGATTAGAAGCGACATATAGTATTCTGATTTTCGTCTGCACTTCCTCGTCTCAATTTGTAAATTTATACTGAGCTGTCGTGCGTATTAGATTCACATCCGCGTTTTAACAAACAGTGTAGTTTTCCTTTGAACGCATCGCGAATGTAGTTTTTGTTTTTGTTGGAACTGTAATCATGAATAGGGACTGTGACTGCTGTGTGCGGATGCAGTCTGAGCTGGTGACACTTCGCTCCCAGCTTCAAGCTGTGTTAACCTCGGTTGCACAGTTGGAAGCTGCGATCAATGGGCGTCGTTGTTGATGGCCAGCAGTGGGGACCGAACGGACTCCCGTCGTCTCCACCGATCGACCTGCGGCAGCGACATGCCCTGAAACTGCTAGCAGTGAGGCAGACATCCCACCTGTGGTTGCGTGGGAGGTTGCTCCAGTACGTGGCAGGAGTCGCAAGACATTCCGGGGGACCGATCGTGAGGCCTCCCCGGTTCGTCTTGCGAACAGGTTTGAGTCGCTGTCTGCTCAGGACGATGTTCCTGAGTCGGATGGTGTCTCTCAACCTGTCACCACCCAGCCTGCAAGATCCGGGCTTTCACAGAGGGTGGGTTTACTTGTAGTTGGGAGCTCCAACGTTAGGCGGGTGATGGGGCGCCTTAGAGAGATGGCTGCCAAGGAGGGGAAGAAGGCCAACGTGCACTCCGTGTGCATACCGTGTGGAGTCATTCCAGATGTGGAACGGGTCCTCCCGGATGCCATGAAGGGTACGGGGTGCAGCCAACTGCAGGTGGTGGATCACGTCGGTACAAATGATGTGTGTCGCTTCGGATCTGAAGAGATCCTCTCAGGTTTCGAGCGGCTAACTGAAGTGGTAAAGACTGCCAGTCTTGCTTGCAAGATGAAAGTAGAGCTCACCATCTACAGCATAGTTGACAGGGCCGACTGTGGACCTCTGGTACAGAGCCAAGTGGAGAGTCTGAATCAGAGGCTCAGAGGGTTCTGCGACCGTGTAGGCTGCAGATTCATTGACTTGCGCCATCGGGTGGTGGGTTTCCGGGTTCCGCTGAATAGGTCAGGAGTCCACAACACACAGGAAGCGGCTACACGGGTAGCGGGGGCTGTGTGGCGTGGACTGGGCGGTTTTTTAGGATAAAGAGCTTCGGGGAAATAGAAAATGGGCAATCTCAAAGGGTGCAGCTGGATGACAGGAGAAATGTAGATCCAAATGTTCCAAATGTTTGTGTAGTCTATGGGACTTCACTACGGGGTCATCAGTCCCTAAACTTACAAACTACTTATGAACTACTTACGAACTAGGACGGCACAAATATCCATGCCCGAGGGGGGATTCGAACCCCCGACCGTAGTCGCCGTGAAGACCGTGACTGGAGCGCCTCAGTCCCCTCGGCCACCGCGGCCGGCAAATGTAGATCCGGAAACAGTAGTAAATTGTCGTAGCTGTGTCGGAAAAGTACCAGAACTGAAAGCGTTAATAGAAAGCACCGAAACACACATCATTATAAGCAGCGAAAGTTGGCTCAAGCCGGAAATAAGTTCAGAAGAAGTATTTGCAAAAGATCTATCGGTGTTCAGAAAGGATAGATTAAACAAAATAGGTGGGGGCGTGTTTGTCGCCGTCAAAACTAGTATTTCATGTAGCGAAGTTGAAGTTGATAGTTCCTGCGAGCTATTATGGGTAGAGGTTGTACCCGAAAATCGTAAGAAGTTAATAATCGGTTCCTTTTACCGGGCTCCCGACTCTGACGATACAATAGCAGAAAGGTTCAAAGAAAACCTGAGTCTAATTACAAAAACGTACCCGACTCACACGATAATAGTAGGTGGTGATTTTAATTTACCCTCGATCTGTTGGCGAAATTATATTTTCAAATCACCAGGTAGGCATAAAACATCGTCCGAAATTGTACTAAACGCATTCTCTGAGAATTACTTCGAACAATTAGTTCATGAGCCAACTAGAATTGTAAATGGATGTGAAAACACACTTGATCTCTTAGCAACAAATAATCCTGAGCTCATAACGAGCATCAAAACGGATACGGGTATTAGTGAACACAGAGTTGTCGTAGCGAAATTTAATATCGAATGTCCCAAAGTTACCAAAAATAAACGCAAAGTATATTTGTTCAGGAAATCAGATGGAAACAAAATACATTGCTTCTTGAAAGACAGCTTCCACTCGTTTCTAACACTAAACGTAGGTGTAGACCACATGTGACTCAAATTCAAAGAAGTGGTATCCACAGCAATTGACAGTTTTATACCAAATAAATTAATAAAAGAAGGAGTCGATCCCCCTTGGTACACAAAACAGGGCAGAACACTGTTGCAAAAGCAAAGGAAAAGGCATACTAAATTTAAACGAACACGAAATCCCCAGGATTTGCGATCGTACTCAGAAGCTCGAAATTTAGCGAGGATTGCAATGCGAGATGCCTACAATATTTATCACAACGAAACCCTTTCTCGTAATTTGACTGAAAACCCAAAGAGATTTTGGTCATATGTTAAATATACTCGGGGCAAATCACAAACAATACCTTCACTACGTGATAGTAATGGCGATCCTGCCGATGACAGCGCTACTAAAGCAGAGATACTAAACTCAGCTTTTAGAAACTCATTCACCAAAGAAGACGAAACCAATATTCCAGATTTGGAATTACGAACAGATGCCGTAATGAGTAACGTAGAAGTAGATATCATCGGAGTAGTGCAGCAACTAAAATAACTTAACAAGAACAAGTCTTCTGGTCCGGACTGTATACCCATTAGATTTCTATCTGATTATGCTGAAGCGATAGCTCCTTACTTAACAGTCATATACAACCGCTCTCTCATAGAAGGATCTGTACCAAAAGATTGGAAAGTTGCACAGGTCACACCTATATTCAAGAAAGGCAGTAGGAGTAACCCACTAAACTACAGGCCTATTTCATTGACGTCAACTTGCAGCAGGGTTTTGGAACAGATCCTGTATTCAAATATTATGAATTATCTCGAACAGAACAATCTATTGACCGAAGGTCAACACGGATTTAGAAAGTATCGTTCATGCGAAACACAACTAGCTCTTTATTCACACGAAGTGATGGGTGCTATCGACAAAGGTTCGCAAATCGATTCCGTATTTCTTGATTTCCAGAAAGCTTTTGACACCGTAGCTCACATACGGTTTTTAATCAAATTGCGTGGTTATGGTATATCGCCCCAAATTGGCAATTGGATAGGGGATTTCGTGTCAGAGAGGACACAGTTCGTAGTAATCGATGGTAAGGCATCGACTAAAACAGAGGTGATATCGGGCGTTCCACAGGGTAGTGTTATTGGTCCTCTGCTATTCCTTATTTACATAAACGATTTAGGGGAAAATCTAAGTAGCTCTCTTAGGTTGTTTGCAGAAGACGCCGTCATTTACTGTCTAGTAAAATCATCTGAAGATCAAAACCAACTGCAGAACGATCTGAATAAGATATCAGTATGGTGTAAAAATTGGCAATTGCCTCTAAATAATTAGAAGTGTGAAGTCGTCTACATGATTACGAAAAGAATCCGTTACACTTTGTTTACAACATAAATCAATCAAATGTGAAGGCCGTAAACTCCACAAAATACCTAGGAATTACTATTACTTCAGACCTAAACTGGAAAGAACACATAGATAATATCGTGGGAAAGGCGAACCAGAGACTTCGTTTTATTGGCAGAACCCTTAAAAGATGAACAGAACTACTAAAGAAACTGCATACACTGCGCTTCTCCGTCCATTTTCGGAGTATTGCAGCCCAGTGTGGGATCCTTATCAGTGCGTTTGACGGAGGACATCGAAAGAGTCCAAAGAAGGGCAGCTCATTTCGTATTGTCACGATATAGGGGAGACAGCGTTACGGAAATGATACAGGATCTGGGATGGGAATCACTACAACAACGGCGCTTATCACTGCAGCGTGGGCTACTTGCGAAACTCCAATCACCAACATTCTCCTCCGAATGCGAAAATATATTGTTGACTCCCACTTACATAGGTAGAAATGATCATCAGAATAAAATACGGGAAATCAGAGCTCGAACAGAGAGAGATTCAGGTGTTCTTTCTTCCCGCGTGCTATTTGAGAATGGAATGGGAGATAAGTAGTATAATTGTGGTTCGATGAACCCTCTGCCAGTCACTTAAATGTGATTTGCAGAGTATCCCATGTAGATGTAGATGTAGAAGATGGCCCAACACTGGGTTGAAATTAGTCGGGAATAAAAAGTCAATTTTGAGCCCTAGACTGTTTTTATATTTAAAAAAGAAGATTTCCTGTTTTCTTCATTGTAAGAATCATCCTGTATTTCATACAGAAACACGGGCTGAAAATGTTAGTTTTTAACAAAATAGCATAAAAAAGAAATTATCAGCCGAGCGTTTTTTTTTTTTTCGGAAGAAAATGAAAGTGTTTCCTGAAATATTTAACCCCTTTTTTCTCCATTAGTTAGCATCCCAAGTTCCGACTTAACCTGACCAGTTTGTAACCATTCAGCACGAGAAAAATGCTCTCCGATATGCAGATAGGGAACAGTGCGTAATATAATTATACGTTTGCACAAGAATTAATCTGAGTCCGAACTGTAACTACATTGTTGCGCACTTACCATGTAATTTTTAGTGGTCATTGATGGTACTGATAATTTTAAGTCCAATGCATTAGGTAGAAAAGCGAAGAATGAATTTAAGGGGCAATGCTTACTTACAAGCGTTTATGATGTATAATAGTTTGTACCGTTAAGCTAGGGTCAGTCTGTTAATACAAACAACCGACAGTTTCATTTAAATTTAGGTATATTTTACTTTAAACGTTCTATTCACTTTTCTTGTTTCCAGCACGTACAAGTCCAGTTTGCCTTAGAAAAACTAAGATACCATAAACGTATCAACTTTCACAAGGTTTTCACTATAACACTTCTGTAAATTCTTTTCCATTCTTACATTAAATAGTTCATTGTTCACTTACATTAAATAGTGCATTGTTCAACACAGTAACGTTAATTATGCATAGAAAAAATAAGTAAAAATCTAATAAGCTCAGATAAGACTATTTTAACTCGCATATAATTTCCTCTTCCTCGTAATTTGGAATGCCACAAGAGCACTTTCCGTCATACGACCTAAACTTTACATGTTTTGCAAGATTAATAACTAAAACCGCTATTTGAAACTTATAATCTCCGAGAATAATAGGAATTCGAACATATTTTTAAGAAAATAGCCTATACTATTGAGAAACAATCTTATAGATTGTGACAGTACCGCCCAACGAGTGAAAGGTATATTTCTGGAGGGCGTGTTAAAATATAAAAAAAGGTAAGGTAGGGGAGAGAAAGGACGGTATGCGAATTTGTTACTAACATAAAGTACAAGACAGATACACGACCAACATGGCAGTGTTTGTTCGCCAGTGCCGTATTAGAAAATGATTATACTATAAAATTACATTGTTCAAATTTACTTATGTACGTTTGTTTACATAATTAATTTGTATATAATCGCTCCGTAGGAAAAATGAAATGTTATGAAATGAAATGTTAATTACTATTATCAGTTTCATATTTATTTGTGTTTAATGCAAATGTTTAAAGATGTATATGTAAGACTGTACGGTATAGTTTGCAATGCATTGTATGTTGGTGAGGGGTGGCAATGGAGAAGATTGTGATGTATGGGTTTCTCCGTAGGACAGGTATAAAGGCTGTGTGCTAGGCCCAGGTGGGGCAGTGTGTGTTTGGCTAGCATCGCGATGGCGAAGCTGTGCTGATCTCTGACGCGACCTCCGGAAGAGTGAGACTTGAAAAGTTTTCAGAGTGTAAAAGTGCAGTCGAAATTCGGAAAATTTATCGGGTGTGGCGAGTTACTGTTCAGCTTGTAAGATTTCTTCTTGAGTTGCCAAGTGCTACGTTAAACTTGAAGAATGTGAAGTTTAGGCACAGTGATTTCAATATATTTTCGTTGGAAACTGATTGTAAAAGTGCTTATTTTCAGGAAGTGTTAGCTGTGTTCTCATAAACATTCATTTATTCGATATCTGTTGTTTTTGTCAAAACGGCCAGTAAGGACAACTTATTCGCGGTCAGGCTCTAATTAATGGAACGTTTTTTATGCAATGAACAGTAGCCTGGTAGGCTAATTCAAAATAGTTTCGGCTAAGTAAATTATGTCTGGGCGCTCACGAGCTATATTAGATACTCCAACATACTGTGATTTTACCGTTGACAGAGTTTTGATCCGATAAATAGACTACTTAAAAAATTTAACAAAAGTCTTGTGAAAGTTATTTGTACATAGTGCACCCTTCTTCTCAATTTTAGGTGTGTTTTAATTAATCATATGTAGGTGGGAACTGCGGACTAATCTTTATAATTCCCTATCCAGAGCAGACCTTAAGGTGCAGTGAACTTGTTAGTAAGATTCATCACAGACAGCCCTCATTTTAACCTCACAAGGTACGTGTACAAGGATGTAGAGGCTCTTTAAAATGTGATCTCACCATTTTAGTATGTTGCAAAAGGTGAGTGACAGAGGGTGAAAAAATGAGATGGACTGTCTTAAGAATGGAAAAATACATAAAGTGTGAACGCGACCTTACGTATATATTTATATCTATAAAAATGGGTGTGTATATGTTTGTCAGTATGTTCCTTATAGACACCAAGACAGCTGGAGCTATTTTGATAAAATCTTTGGGAGATACACAGATTAACCCAGCGGGTGATCCGTTGAAATTTGTTACAAATTGGATCAAGGTATTTACTATTTTCAAGAATATGATGCGAAACGTGGAAGAAAATTACTGTTAGAAACAGCTATTAAGTCTTCGAAGTTTCAGCCTTATCGTATTTCAGAAAATGCTTTTATTGGTTGCTATGTTCTACATAATACGATTCAATAAGATGATTACTATTTATATACAATTCCCACCGTGTTTACATAGAAATTTCACAGTCAAACATATACACAAAATTTTGTCCAGCAGTTGCGATCCAGTGCCATCCCTAGTGGAGAAAATATCGAACCATAGCGGCAATGTGGTACTGCAGCGCCGCCAAGACGATTTCCTGTAGAAATTATTGTGAAACAATTTTATGATATGTATGCATGGATGTAGAAGTCCATTAAAATGTAATCTCATTTAGGAGATAAATAAATTGTATCACGAATCAAAAATATAATTTGGAAAACTCTACCTTCAATTTCTAAACAATGTTCAGAGAGAAGTCAATAATGTTACGAATATTATGCTTGTTTTGGGATAGGTGGTGATTTACGCAAAACTGCCTGTTCACGTGCAATCGGTAGCTGCAGGTTCTCTCAACTCCTGTTTCAAATCATTATCGTTAGAAATGATTCAAGAAAATCACGCCATCGACGAACATGCATGCGCATTTGCTGTAAGATCCACTTGATAAAAGGTTCTCGAAAGCACTTATGGTACTCGGATACGGCAAGTTCAATTGAATTTTTCTTATGAAACAGTCTGCAGCGCAAACTTTTCAGTTTATTTGCTATTTTGGACCTTAGACTATTTTATTAAGAAAGTTAACAAAGACCACCACCGATACCCTAAATGTTTACAAAAATATGTCAATTGCAGAACGACATGTTGACCATAGCTGTTTATTAATTCTCAATGCTACCGGTTTCGGTTTTGTACCATTGTCTATAGCAGTCAGCCACTGTGACAATAACATGAGCAATGACAACGAATATTTGTGGTATAATTTTGTATTTTTATATTCCGACATGTTAAGCTAACCGAAACGGGTAGCATTGAGAATTATTAAACAGCTATGGTCAACATGTCGTTCTGCAATTATCTCAAAGCTGTTATGCCCCATCTATTCACCTTTATAAAAATATGTCAGTTGAACCTGCCTGGCGACAAACTCAAATGGAAAGGAATCGATAGATTAATGGCTGAAGAACAAGTCGTCAGTTATGTGACTAAATTTTGAAACCCATCGGATCCACCCGGAATACCACCACTCATATTAACATTGAATGTTGGATTTCCGGTGACGCTCACTGCCAAGGCTGATTATATGCATTTGTGAATGTCATGTTGACCACTGCTGCTTGATTTATTAGCCCAAACTTACCGGTTTCGGTCAATATACCATTATCAAGCACCAGTCTGATATACAAATATGTTTTGAAATGCAATAGTTATCAATTATATGCAACAGCGATGAAATATTGTGGCAAATTACAGCTAGAAATACAGAGCGTAAACAGTTGAGTGTAACCAGTTGACTAATGTGACATGTCACAATCTAGAAAAAGTTGAAAATAAATATTCCGCATATATTTCACTTGCTAGATATACAAATATGATATACAAATATGTTTTGAAATGCAATAGTTATCAATTATATGCAACAGCGATGAAATATTGTGGCAAATTACAGCTAGAAATACAGAGCGTAAACAGTTGAGTGTAACCAGTTGACTAATGTGACATGTCACAATCTAGAAAAAGTTGAAAATAAATATTCCGCATATATTTCACTTGCTAGATATTTTTTCCAGTGACTGCTCATTACAAACTAAAGCACACTTTGGTATGTGTGTAGTAATGAAATTGTAAACCAAAGATAACAAATAAGCGTACATTGGATATTTAGAGGGAAGACAACAGGGCATACAGCTGTGACTGTCTATGACAATCTTTCGTCTTCTCTGGACACATGGATGATGTAAACAATTTGGTGGTTAGTTTTATCAATATGTGCTTTGCAATGTATTTAAGTACAATGTTGACATGTACATGTGTAATGCAATGCAGCTGAGATATTATAAAATGCCTTCAAATTTTGAGCTATTCATTACAACAGTAAATAAAGCATCGAGTTTACATCATTTACATTGTGTGATTAAAATCGTGACTTCAGATAATAAAGTTAACAAAATCATGACTGGATTAATGATCAAACAATAAAAATGTGAAATTATAATTAAGTGTTTGTGCTATTAACATATGTAAATGCCTATAGTAATAACATTGATAGCAAATATTCAGTTTTATGTGAATATAACAATGTTTAATAATTTAAGACCAATGTCTACATATGTAGAAATATTTACAGATTCTGTAGTGCTGATGTGTGCAATGTCGACAACAGCTCATGTCATCATATTCATTAACCACTTACATATGTTGGCTAAAGGGAGTAGGTTGGTAGATACAGTGTGTATAATATGTTTCATTTGAACTAAAATGTAGGGAATATTTTCTTTTAGTGGACATTGTAAAAGAACAAATGTTAAAACAGAACTGGAGCTCATGACTGTAAAGATGTTTGCAGATTTTGCAGTATTGATAAATAGTCACATATTTAGCATATTACATGAGTGACTGTTTCAAAACAGTGTGAGTTACAGCATTCTAAATTCATTTAAGTATGAGCCATCCAATAGGTTACTAGCAGGCTATAGTATTTGGTGCAGTGGTGGAAGGGTTATTTGTTAATCGGCAGTTCTTATTGTTTTGAACAGAATACTTGCAAAGTTATCTAGGAAATCTTTGCATATCAATTCCTTTTGTTCATTTAGGATAAAATCAGGGTAATATTTTGAGCCACAATAAATTTCAATTTGTTCTTAAATGTTCACTAGGTGCCCTTGTTAAATTCTGTATAATAATTGCTGGCTATCGGAAATATTGCCTACAAAGTGGTGTGTATCATTTAAGTGTGTACCATAGGCGAATTGGCTTGTTTGGTGGGCATGGTCATTGAAACTAATACTTAATTTCCTTCCAGTTTACTCTATATATAAAACATATTACACTCCTGACAGTTTCTTCTGCCCACTGCTGATTTATCATATACGGAACTATCTGTTTGGGAACTTACATTCAAATTAGAGGAAATACCTCTACCTGCCTAGAAAACAATGTTAATGATGGTATTCCTAAAAATATTTTTAATCTTTAGGGATATGTCCCCTAAATATGGGAAGCTGACTAACTTAACATTTTTATCAGATTTTAACCTGGTGAGGGTCATCTCATTAGCTTTCTGCGTATTCTTCAATTTAATTTTCTTCCATTCTAAGATATGATCTGGTAATGCCTTTTCATACCTGTTGCTTAGAGATATGTGTTTCAGAGTATCTTTTCACTTAACGGTACACTACTAAGTGGAATTTTAAGCAACCTATCTATCATGCTACGAATATGGCAAGCTTTAGCCCATAGGATGACAGGGGAAACATGAATAATAATATCATTTCTGGTGGCCTTTCTGTGTAAGTTAAATGAAAACCAATTCATAACTCTAGAATAGAAACTTCTAGGTCCAAGAAATTAATTTTACTTTCTCGGTCTTCTTCAAGTGTTAAAGTCAAATTCTTAAACAAACTAAGTATGTCTTCTATATCTTTCTTTTTGCCATCTACTACAATCAGGGTATGTTCTATAAATCTTCGATACACTAGAATTTTTCTGACAAGCATTGTTGCACTCTTTAGGATCTCACTTTCAACATGAGGCAAGAAAATATTAGATAGTGATGCTGCAAAGGTATTACCCATTAATAAACTGTGTGGTTGAACATAGTAATTATATTCAAATACAAAGAAGTTTTTGGAGAGCACAGGCTGTAAGACCTCTAAAAGTTCTATTATTTCAGGTATCTGTAACTTTTTGTATTTGACTATTTTTCCTAATTAAAAATAATGTCTCTTTAATTGGCACATTTGTGTACATATTTGTTACTCCTGGGACACACATTTTGTACTCTCTGGAAATTGTATGTTCCTTAGGGTATCAATAAAATCTGCAGAATTTTGAGAAATTATTTATTTTTGAAATACGTAGTTCTTATTTAAGATACGATTAAGTTCTTGACGTAATAAATACACAGGGTTATTTATACTATCTACAATAGAGCTTATCTGTATGTTATCTTTGTGTATCTTTGGATGTGATCTTAATTATAAAGGGGTTGGAGTCATGATGATAATTGTTTTATCAGTAAAGAGACAATCTCATTGTTTTAGATTTTGTTTCACTTGGGTTGAAATTTGGATGTGATGTCCTTTTTGACTACATATATGTTATTGTCAGTGAATCAATTCAAAGTTTATCTATATATTCCTGTTTATACATGTTACAGTGGAGTTACCTCTATCTGCTTTAAGACTAGTTAGATTGCCTTCATGAATTTCGTTGGTTAAGTGACTAAATAAGATTACATGTTGTCCAGTTTAAATATTTCTTTCTATTCTTATTCGACAGTAGTTGTTTGTTGTTTGTGAATAGTGTGTGCTATTTTCACTGTTTTTGCATTTTTATCAATAGTTGAATCCTCTAGTAAGTCAATTGCTCCTTTAATTTCTGCAATCAGTTGTTTAATAAATTTATCATTAGAACATTTCTCTGGATGGAACTTAAAACCTTTACTAAGAAAATGAAGTTCATCCTGATTAAAAATGACATTTGCTAAATTACAAACTTTCTCATGAAATTAAAAATTTGTGGTAGGGGAATTATTGTCGCTTGGGCACTGCACTTCAATTAGTTTACCAAACTTTTTGTTATGTCTTTCTTTAATTATTTCTATTTCCTCGGTATTATAATTGTCTACTGTTTTTAAGATATCTTTAAACATTTCAAGTACTACCAAACTACTGTGTTTACTAAATCTGAGATAAATTTGACCATTTAAGGATGTCTGGATTTCTTAGTTCAATTTGAGTTCTTCATTAAGCCACTTGCTTTCACTGTATCATCTCACTTTTGTTGTAGCTTCGTTACTCACTTTAATTTGTACACTGATGGATGAGGGTAAGACACCTGCAACAATCCACCCTTTAATGAGCTAATGCCTTCAATACAATTTAATAACTTAGTCTACGCATACTGAAGTATCTTAGCGATTTACAAATGCAATTCAAGGTGTTGAATTTCCCTTTGCGTCTTGTCTTTGCTATTACTATCAACAATGCACAAGGCTAATCAGTGACTATTGCTGATGTAAATTTGCAACAGTCATGCTTTCCATGCGGCTAATTGTATGTGATTTGCTTACAAGTTGGCAGACCAAAATTCTTTTTTACCCCTAACAGAAAAACCAAAAACATTATCTATTTTCTGTAGTTAACCCTTGAGCGAGCGCGCTGTGTTATAGAGTACCCCACGTCTTGTTTACCGCTAGTGACAACACTGCCTCCCGTCAGCGATTACGTGCATGCTAAGTATTGTTCTCCTGCTCTCGCAGCTACCAACCGCTGCAATTAGTTTTACTGTGGAGCTATTGTGTGCCTGTCTTGTCAGAACGCTGCTGGCGTTTGAAGTACCTCATGCACCTGCTGCTTATGTACACGCAAACGTGCATGGCTATTCATATCAGAACAGTAGTTTGAAAAACTGATTAGCTTCTTACTTATTCAGGGAAATGACGTCTGAGGAAATAGCCAGAAGTCTGCAGGAGTTGTCAAATTTGTCAGACGCATCTGATCATGAACCGTGCAGCAGTGACAGTGCTCAGGAAGAGAAAGTAATTCAGAAGAGTGAGCATGGCAGAGATTCGGAACAAGACGTACTGCCTCGTGCTGAAGGTGACAGTTATTCGAGTGCAAATTTGGCGTTTTTTATAGGCAGAGATAACATCACAAAGTGGAGAAAAAATATGTCAAGCGGTGTAAAGTAAGCAGTAAGAATATAGTGAATGTCATTCCTGGTCCTAGAAGCAGTGCAGATGACCTCATTTGCGAACTTTCTGCATTTCATAAAATGATAGACGAAAGGATGGTAGATAATATCGTCACCCATACAAATTTGTACATTCAGAAGAAAAGTGAATCAATACAATACTCTCGTGATAGAGATGCAAAGGAGTCATTGTGGTGTGAAATACTGGCTGCACTGGGATGTTTATATGTAATTGGAATAAAGGAAAGGCACCACACTAACGAGTGCGAGCTATGGAACTCAGACGGAACAGGACTGCAAGTTCTAAAAGCATGTATGAGCTGCAAAAATTTTTGTGTTTACTCCGTTCTGTACAATTTGATGACAAGGCACACAAGCTGAAAGAAGAAAAATTGACAAACTAACCATTCGTCCCCCACGAAGAAAAGTGGGAGGCGTGTAACGTGTGGCCGAGCAAAATATGTATCAACAACCATTATGTGTAATATATGCAAAAAGTTTGTTTGTAAGAAACATGTTACAAAGGCGTGCAACAATCGTAACCAGTAAGTCTTTGTACAATTGTGGCGTATTTGGCGAGTCCTAAAATGTAGAGAACACGTAATAAATAAATAGAAAAATAAAGTATGTAAACCTCTACTGAAACCCATTTTGTTGCCTTGAAATATGTAAAATTATCCTAAAAACATGAAATGAAAATTCAGGTTTACAATGATTATGCTCAGTATGTGTACTCAAAAAGTAAACGCCAGTTTTCCAAAGTTTGATATCGTATTATGAAACTTATGCACTGGGGTATAAGATACCCCGCGCGCCTATTCGACTCTTGGCAATGCGGCGCGCCCGCTAGAGGGTTCAGGTTAATTAGTAAAACAAATATAATTTCCCACTTTTCTAAAATACAACTTTTTAAATATTTTTTATCGTCTGGCGTAGGAAGTCACTGTACCTACAGATACATCTGCTAAACTTTTTTACATGATGTTCCTCAACTTCGTACCGGAAGTCGTCTGGCTACAGAAATTACTGCAGTCTGTGCAAAGGCGGTGCGTGTCACTAGTAACATATGGAGCAGTGATTTCAACCTGTTTGTCGTGACCTCCAGGGTGGCTCGTAAAGTATTCCTCAGGAGGATCGCGGTGTGAGGAGGTAGTACTTCCTTTATAAAATAACTGTGGGTTCAGTAACAGAAAAACGTATGTCTAAGGGTGAAATATATGTAATGTTAAAATTATGGAGTGTCTTCTGTAGCATTCATAATAGTGTTATTGATGAATAAGCGCGAAATCTGAAATACTTATTTCATCAACCAGTCGATAGGTGAAAAACTTTATACAGTAATTCTGAAAAAATCGAAAAGAGATGAACTTCTTTACAAACTGTCTGTTAAATTGTCTCTGTTTCGGATTTTTGCAAATATGCACAAATTCGCTTATGAGTGGTACGGGTACTGTATAACAGTCGTTAAGAAAAACACATTTTTCTAGCGGAAATCATAATGTCTTGCATTCCGAGAAATGCAAAAAAAAAAAAAGAAGGAAACTGTTCAACAATTAAAAAGAAAGCTGAAGCATAGAAAGAAGATTGAATTTGTTTCCTTTGAGGTAACATTATTTTACGGTTCGTGAAGAAGGACGTCAGAATATTTTGATTTGGAATGGAGTCGCCAAAATATGTTTACTTTGTAGGGCAGTTGCTATAATATATTTACTTGGAAGGGCTCGCATTTTCGGTTGGTTGCTTTTTTGGGATAGGGGGACCAAACTGCTAACGTTATCGGTTCCTCAGTGGGGAGGGGAAGGAGTGATGGAAGGAAAGGGGGGGGGGAAGGGGAAGGAAAGGAAGTCCAGTTTACGGAGAAAAGAAGGATGTATGACTGCATTAGCTCGGGGCCCGTGCTCGCCTCCCACGTACCCACTAAAGATCCGTGCACCCCCTGGGGGGTGGGGGCGGCGCATAATCGAAAATGTTTAAAAACACTGATTTAGAGGTCTAACACCGAGTTTCAGTCCTGAATCGCTGTAGTTGAATTTTTATTACTATCGCGAACTAAACGACCACGAGGTTCTCCACACATTGATAGAGGCATAGCAATCTCGACAACTGTGATGGGAAACTAGTCACGCCGTGACGTCAGGTTACTGGAGGAGGACGGTGGGGAGTCTATCCGCTAATCCGGCTGGTGTGTTCTAGCCTCGTAGTGGCTGTTAATCAGTGTTCGCGGCGTCGCCTGTCCGTAACGCGAGAGACGGTGTCGAATGCGAGCAGGCAGGCAGGCAGGCGTGCCGCTGACAAACTGTGCCATAAACAACGACCGCGAGGCCCCGGCGTTGTTTCGACAGCGCGGCCCCTGGGAGGCCGTCTTAGCCCGGCGCCGTCACAGCGCGTCGCCGCTTCCGCGCTGCTGCTGCTGCTGCTGCTGCTGCTTATGGGTTCGGCGCACATTAACGCTGAAGCGATTTGACGCTCCTCTCATAATCGGCTCACGTCGCGCGGCTTTTACGACCGGCAGGCAACTTTATAAGGCGGGGCGGGAAGGCACGAGCGACTAATCCCAGGTGACGCATCAAGTAGTGATGGCGCCGAGTTATTCCGGCTGCGGACCTCGTATTTCCCAGCCAGAGTTCCCCCGAGGACTGACGGAGCTGTTTTATTGCCACGGGCCATCCAGAAACGGACGTGTGTGACGAAACGCTGTCGCCCCACTCCTCCCCCCCCCCTTCTCTCTCTCTCTGAACTGTCAGGAAAGATAAAAACGCTGTAGGCTTTGGGTCGATCACCGACATCACTTACAATCAGTGATTCCTAGTTTGCGTTATCATCGATAACAGCCATGCTCTGCTTGATTTAAAACGACCTGTTGTAGTGTAATTGCTTGCCTAATTAGGTTTGAAAAATTAGCCGTACATAAGTTGTTGAACTACTTTAAAATAATAATCAGTGACTAAGCCTTTAATTTAGACGAACTGTTAATTTAAAAAATGAAATGAAGTGAAATGGCCCAAAATGTAATAGTTTAAAACATCTTGCAGAGAAAGCAACCTACAGAATTCGACGAATAGTTACCTTAAACAGCGATGTAATCAGTGACTAAGCCTTTAATTTAGACGAACTGTTAATTTAAAAAAAATGAAATGAAGTGAAATGGCCCAAAATTTAATAGTTTAAAACATCTTCCAGAGCAAGCAACCTACAGAATTCGATGACTAGTTACATTAAACAGCGCTGTAATCAGTGACTAGGCCTTTAATTTAGACGAACTGTTAATTAAAAAATAATGAAATGAAGTGAAATGGCCCAAAATTTAATAGTTTAAAACATCTTGCAGAGGAAGCAACCTACAGAATTCGACGAATAGTTACCTTAAACAGCGGTGTAATCAGTGACTAAGCCTTTAATTTAGACGAACTGTTAATTTAAAAAATTGAAATGAAGTGAAATGGCCCAACATTTAATAGTTCAAAACATCTTGCAGAGTAAGCAACCTACAGAATTCGACGAATAGTTACCTTAAACAGCGGTGTAGTTGATCTCGTTGATAAGCTGTGGTGATGAGATTGGTTGTAATCCGCGTAACTATCCGCCGACATTGGATGGAGATTCCGAATATTAAGATTCAATCCCCGTGTGGCATAATTTTGAATGAAGGTAATTTAATGAATGAAAATTAATAATTCATACAGATTAATGGGTAATCAGACTTCGAACTGTTCATTACATAAAAGTGATTGCAGGTTCCAAGCAAATAAATATTGCAAAATGGTTCATTACAGTCAAAGGTACTATGGCAAGCTCCACGAGATACGCGAGTTTAACGTGTTTAATTACCGAACCATCAAAAGTCGTAATTGTTAGTTATACTTAAAAACAGTGTGATCACTAAATGGAGGGACTGGAAAAATAATTAAATAACTGAACAACTGAATGAAGTTACCTTTAAATAAGGGGATTTATTAATCTGAACAGAAAGCATATACTGCGTACCTGAGTATCCATTTTATATCTGAAGATTTTGTACAATCAGTTAAGAACAATAATCAATAGTTAATAACGTTCGTTTCAGCATATTGTAGCGGTTTGATAATAAGCAGATCTTATCAGTACAATTCAGACAACAAAACAATCAGAACAGAGCAGACATTAGAATAGAGAGCGAGTACAATGGGAATATTACTTTTATAGTAATAGTCAGATATTTTAATTAGTTACACTGATATTATAATTAGTTTCTTTGTATATCTTTTACGTACCCTATCGATTCCAAGGAAGAAAAAATGAATTGAAAATTTATTCTAATTACATTTTATCTGATTTAATATTTCATATGACTTTAAAATATGTTATTTATGGGGCTCTTGCTATATGGTGATATTAAAATGTGTTTCTAGTAATTAACCGACTTCAAAAAAGGAGGAGAATCTCAAATCGACTTTTATTTTATATTTATGTTTGTTACCTCAGAACCTTTAACCGTGTGAACCAATTCTGAAGAATTCTTATTTGAAAGCTTTTGCTCCCCGTATGTTTCCATTTCAATTTGCTCCAAATTTGACAATGGCATCCATAAAATATATATATATATATATATATATATATATATATATATATATATATATATATATATATATATATATATATAATAAAAAATTTAAAAAAATAAATAAAAGAAATCCAAAAATCGGCATTTTGACCAGGAATGTGAATCTGCAACCGCTGCTGCTCTGTTTTGGGATTCTGACGGGTTTTGGCAACCATATCCTAATTTTAATGATTTGACGCTGCCAGATTGTGGCTAGTAATTGTTTTAGTTCTACTTATCCGATGTTATACATTAAGACTTTCTGATGACGCTGCACAAGGGTGAAATCAATAAAAAAAGTTATAAGCATGACTGTATTTTATTGCCAAACAATTTTATTAGTTGCTATACCAGCCGGCCCATAATGGAGTGGTGAGTGTTTTATTAAAACCATATGCATAAAGTACGTGCGCGACAAATGGACAAGTAACTCAATACCACGCCAACCGTTGATTTTTTTTATTTATGTATTTTTTTAAAGCATGTACTACAAGAGTAGTTTGATGAGAGTTTGGTTATGGGATCAATGACAAAGTAACTGAACTCTTCAATTCATAGGAGCAAATTACCGATACTCTGCCGAAGCTTTTACCGGCTATCCTGACATTTGCGTCACCTACTGTAACGTGTTTATGGTCAAGTAATTCCATGTTCAAAACTTTTGCCATGTAAAACGACAAAAAGTCTTATTGCTCTCTTCTTTAGTCTTTTGAAATTGTCGTACAGGTAGATTTTCTCTGCTGCGATATACGTTTCTCCCTGACTTCATTCTTTTCAATTAAACGGCGCTGTCTCATATGAGCAGCACGTTTAGTAGGTCTACCCACAGTCAGAAAAAAATAGTGTACTTCAGATTCACTAAAATTCGAAAAAAATTATAACAAAAACCGACTTATAATTGAAAACTAATTCATATGTACTAAAAAGTAAAATAATGGCGTATTCTTCTACAACTTAATAACCAACAAATTTTTTCTACTTATCAATATGTGGGTACTATCTATGTGTTCACCACGCAAGAAGATAGGTAGGTACCTACCCAATTTAAATCTAACTGAACGCACACCATGAATAACAAAGATAAAAAATATTTTAGAGTTGTCCAAAGTCAAATGAAATGAAAGATATTAGACTACTTGAAAGTCAATCAATTTATTACGATAATATACTGTAGTTATAGTTATTGTTATCTTTGGAATCGGTGACAACCAAGGAAACAGTACAATATACCTGGTAAAAGTAATACGAGGATATTGAGACCGAAGTTGGATCGAATGTTTCCTTGGCTTGTAATAACTTGATTGATTTCTAAGTAGTCTAATATTTTTTATTTCATTTTACTTAGGAGAACTCTAAAAATATTTTGATCATTGTTTGTTATTCATAGGTATGTGTTGAGTTAAATTTAAAGTGAGAAGGTATCTATCTATCTTCTTGCTTGCTAAACACATAGATCGTACCTACATATCGATGAGTAGAAAAGTTGATTATTAAGTTGTAGAAGAATATGCAAATTTTACTGCTTTTATTAATTATTAATTTATTTAACTTTTTATTGCATGTTAATTTGTTTTGGAATATTTTAAGTAGGTTATTTTTTTTTAAATTTTTGTTTATTGAATATTGACCTCTGCGGGCATCTATCTTAAGACATAAACACTTGGACATGTTAGGTACATCAGACAATAACACTTCTGCGGGTGGGAAACAGAAACAACAAAAAGCTTACATAATTGCAATAATCTAATAAAAAAGAACAAATTTACACAATTTGAGGTAACTGAATTGAATTAAGAAATCGCCGTTGGAGGTTCGAGTCATCTCTCGGTCACGGGTGTATAGCAGATTGAGACACGTCCACTGAATGTGTGGTCGTGTTCCATTTTTGAGTTATTCATTAACCTAAAGTGTTTCTGCACCATTAATATTGTCTATTAGTATGTTAATTACTTTTGTTCTGTTTATTAATTATCAATGCTGCAAGTTTATATATATTGCCACCCGTGTGTTTGAACTTGTGTGTTCATGTAAATGTGGAAGTTTGTTTTTAATATTGACTGACTGCCGCGCAATGGCTTACATGGCATCATTTGTCGTCTGCAGTGGCGTCTTCTGGGTGGCCAGAGACAAGCTTACTCGACCAGATGGCGAGATGGCCGTATTCTCAGTGTAGTGCCAACATAATCTTGGACGAAAGAGGTGAAAAAGAGACCACTCAGGGAGCCTGTGAAGCGGGTATTATTTTCCCCAAGTAGAGAGGTTTGGTAGACACTACGCTCTGAACGCGCTCTGTATGGGTTTTTAGTACATCCCGTGTGTCTCGGGGAATGTTTTGGCGTGGCCTTAGGGCTTTATTCTTGATTCAACGGTGGAAGTAAGTACTTCGTCGAATCATGCTGAGGGAAAGGCATGCTGTTAGAACTTTGCTTTCTTTGTGATGAGGCAGTCTTGATTTATCAGTGATAGCTTTGTTGAGTAATTCTTTCGCTAAGCGAGGCGAAGTGTTACTTATATTACAGAACTCGAGTAATTCGGTGTAAATTTAGTATTTTCATTTTCATTCTGGTGATGGTTTTTCTCAAGTTAGAATACTCGTGTGTGGCCTTCAGCCTTTGTATAAATTTCCTTTTTGTTTTTTCAACTAACGTTTTCGTGTCGCGTTTATATCCGCTTGTATGGTAAATATTTCTCAGATTTTCTACTTTGATTCCGTCTTTCCTTTCTTGTATGAACGATTGCAACACGTGCTTTCGTAACGGTCATTATTTTGGCCTTCAGCCATGCTTTTATTAATACTAGCTTTCTTCTATATGAATTCTCACGTGTGCTTTACTTGCTTGTAATAAATTAATTTCTTTCGTAAATTCTATGTAATTCCTCGTGGTCACACACCACGTGGTACTTAAGAATAGTATACCGCTGCCACCCCGAACATGAGTTGCTTTAATGCATAGTGATTTTAAATTCGTGCTTCAAGACACCTGTCATCTCGTCAGAAACGCCGCCGACGCTTCGATTTTTGCTGCTATCAAGTGATCCCGTATGAGTATAGTGTTGGAAGCATTATGCACATGTCTGTGAATGAATGAATGATTGTGCTTTCCTCTTTCCATTGCGTATTTGCAAATTTCCTCCCATGTTACCTCCATATTCATAGAGGCAGAAACAACTTTATTACGGACAGTAACTTTATGATTTAATTCAGTTTTGTCCAAGGTGTGCTTAATTTGGCCTCCCCACATTTATTTGCTTGTTCACTCTCTTGAATAGATGATGATTTAAAGTATCAAACCTCCGCTTTATAATTTCATGTTCCTCGTCCCATGTTTAATTATCTATTTACTTATTTTTATCATTGATTTTGTGTTTGTTAAAACGTTGGCTACTCTCTTAAGGAGTGAGCAGTTAGATAAATTTCTGTTGCGCAAATACTGTGGCCACTCACAAAGTAATTTAGAGCAACAGTGAGGGTTTTAACTTGCATTTGCAGAGCTCAGCTGCCCGATAACTTGCTCAAATAATTTAAAAGGCTACATTCAAGATGTATACCTACAGATTATCATTGCTTACTGATGTCTTACGCTAAGTTGAACAATATAAATAGCTATTTATAAAAGCAACCCATGTTATAACCTTAAGCTTAGAACCAACTAATTGCCAAAGTTTACGCAACAATTGTAGGTATTGCATGGATTTTTGTGGTGTGCAGTATCAAAAATAAGTCTAGTTCGCAAAATTTAACAATTTATTAGTTCAGGTAACCGGTTGCGATCTCAGGTGAGATCATCTTCAGACCTAGTCGTCCCGCTCTTGATGTTCAGGCGATGAGCGTGCAGTCGCACGCAGTGAACTTGAACAGCGACACGACTAGGTCTGAAGATGATCTCACCTGAGATTGAAACCGGTTACCTGAACTAATAAATTGTTAAATTTTGCGAACTAGTCTGTTTCATCTTTAAAACATTATCAGTTCGCTGTTTTTACAAATAAAAAACAATGTTCTCCAAACTGATCAAAAACAGACACTTTGTTCTGTAATATACGTAAAAATAGGGAGGAAAAAATCCGCAAAAAGCTTGGTAGCCTAAGCACCAGACAGCTCAAACACACCATCATATTATTTGTGGAGTAATTGCTTGGCTCATATTTGTGTCTGCTTTCTCGATCATCCCGTTTATCATAGACAGTTAATTGACAAATTTTCTCGCCATTGCAAGGTTTTTTCTGAAATATAGTCTTTAAGTTATGTATACAGTGTGTGCAATTCACATTCATACATTCTCTTCAAAAACTTTTCCTAGCCCCTATTCGTTTCGCTTGTCTTAGGTGAATTTCAGCTCTTTTCTTGTCATCTAAGGCAACTACAGTTGATACTTCAACGATTTTGTGAACAAATACAATCGCTTTCGCGTGAACTACTACGCACAAATGGTGCTTTATTTTTGACATATCTTGACGTTCCGTCCAGTGGAAATGAACATGGAATTTTTGACGGCGCGTAACGTCACTGACGTTGTCCTTACTTTGCCTATCGTCTGAATCCAGTTTAATTCTGTTCCTTCTTTCTTAAGAAAGAGGGAGAAGATCAAGAAGGGTAGGTTGCCAACAATCGCAATAGGTGTCGTTATTTCGGATCAAACACACACACTCCTTACTGTTGGTGAGTAAGCAATTTATCCTTTGGATGATAAGCAATAGATCCTTTGGATGATAAAGGACGGTAGGTGTGCGTTTCTATTGATACGCAAGCACAAAACTTTGTATCCACGTAGCAGCTGGTGAAAAAAACCGATAGTAACATTTGATTTTACTTAGTTAATAGTCCGATTACGTGCTGGGTTCGTATCTCCGTCACAGAACTTCACATCATGCACTTCATCTCTAAATGTGTGCACATTTTGTTACTGGAGGTATATCAGACATCTTTCGAGGTTCGTTAACAGGGACGAAAGAGTCTTAGTAGGAGTTCCGGTTTATTACAAAAACTGTCGTCTTTTATTTTCAAGTTTAGATTTGGTTACCGATATTCGCGAAAATATCAGTACTTTGTGACTCTTCACGGCTAGTCAGCAATATGATTTGATTAATTAGATTAGACTAATATTTGTTCCGTATATTATGAATAAGACATTTCGTAATGATGTGGAACGTGTCATTTTAATGAAAGATTTCTTTACTCAAGAGGACTCAGTTTCCTTAGGTCAATTTTTTACTCTCTCACATTCATTTTATTTTTATATATATCTCAGTCTTCTGTCTGTCTGTCTGTCTCTCTCTCTCTCATGCACATTCTTTTTTTATTTTTGTTTTTATTTGTTTGCTGTGCTCGACTGTCGGCCAGGCACGAAAACATCCGTGAATGAGTTTCTTAGTTTCGAGTACACTTACGAAAGATATATAAAAACAATTATGAGAGTTACTTGCAGTCAGTTCAGAGTATTATTAATAACTACGCCCCAGTCCCTAAACCTAGTTACAGAAATGCGAATCAGTCGCTTTACGTATTCCAGGCCGTAGCAGCAGCGTCTTTGAGACGCCAGCTATGGTCACTTTCCAGCCCGCTGTAGGAACGCATCGGTTCGTCTTCTTCCTGCTAGTACTGCAACTGAGATTTGGCAACAAGGCAAGGTACGCTTCGCAACTCTGTGATCGACGAGTTACTTCCTGGTGTGCGTGGAATTAGGCCTCAATGTTCCCCTTTTTTACCTGTCACTTCCACTGTATAATCTGAGTTATTATCGCTTGAGATGTAACAAAAGATTGTAAATTTACGGTTTTCAGACCAGGAAAGTCGTTGTACGAGGAAATCGCAACTAATCTCGTCCTTCAATTAGCGGTTTACGAGTTCTAGCCGCTGTTGGTCACGCAGGAGCCAAGCTACATACAGCTTTGCTAGCTCTTTGGTAAAGTGCAGACCTGTGAAACAGCGTCAGTTATGGTCCCCGGTTCCAGTCTTGCTGACTACAGCTTTTTTATACCTTCTGTGAAAGAGCTACAAGTATTCAGATCAAACATCAATAAGGAAATCGCAACAAAATACTTTCGGCGCATAGTGAAAAACTTACAATGCTGCACATCAGGTAACACCTCTGTCCGCTGCTGACAAGAAAAATTTTTATTTCTAGGAATACATAACTTTATTTATGAAATGTCACATTTCCATACCTCTTGAGTAGCAGCATACCAATTAAACACAGACCCAGTCGATATCTAAGTGAGTAGTATTTTACCAATTCGTGCCGATATAGTCAAGTGTATTTACAGATAATCAGTTTTATTAAAACAGACGTTCGTCGTAAGGTTATCGTGGATAATTTTATTTCCTTTCTTATAATACAGTGCACAATTTTAGTAAGGTTTCTTTTAGTATTGTTTAAACAATAGTAAACATGAGAGAGAAATTAATCATCAACGATATACGCAAATTCTCTGATGTTGTCTATAACAGTCTGGCACTGCACATGTAGTTTATTGATTACATACATGTAGAAAACTTGTTCTGAGTCAAAGCTATCAAACAAGGTTTGAAGAAGAATAAAATGCCACTACCACACGACAGATAATGTAGAAAATACTTTTCTGACGTATTTTCTCACGATGCGTTCTCCCCATACATAATACAAAAGTTTTGAGATGCATCTGCTGCCTTCACCCGTATATTAAACATGAATACAACAAAATATCGCAGAAGCTACTTTTGTTTATTTTGGGTTGGGATGTGAAGAGAATTATGTTCAAAGTTCCATTAGATTGATAAATTCAGCAGACAGCGAAATTGAGTTTTAAAACAATGTGCATCCTTGACTGTTGGCAATACTGTGTAAGCGTCAGTTACGTTAATTTTATTTCGGTGTTTATAAAATAGAAACGAATGTATGCACTGGATAGTCGAGGCAGCTAGTTCATGGTGATTCAGTCAATCAAGTAAATGGATGTGCTGAACATGTTGCAATACCACCAGGCCTACAGGGAGCCTGTGTGTCAGAATTCTCATCCAGTGTGGCGCAACGGCGCTACGATAGGTCAATGAGCCACAGAGAAGAGGATTTGGTAGTCTGTTGGATTGATGATAGCTTGATATACTTACGGTCTGGGTTCGCTTCCAACCTCTGCCAATAAGTTTTGATAGGGAGAGACAGATTCTACTCACTTCTGGCTACGCCGAGTGAAGAAGGTATAATGGCATTGTGGTCTCAAATTAACATTAAACATGATGTTCCTTCTCTACCAAAAAGAGGTTACGTTGAACCACAATGAAGTCAGGAGGGGCGATGTGTTAAAAATGGTTCACATGTTTGTAAATCTATGGGATACAACTGCTTGGTTAGCAGTCCCTAGCTTAGAAACTACTGAAACTAAATTAAACTAACCTAAGGACAACACGTACACCCATGCCCGAGGGAAGACTCGAACGGCCGGCGCACCCCAGCACGGCGCGTCAATGCGCACGGCTAATCCGCCGCGGCGTGACATGTAAAAGCTCTAACACCAGTAATCTTTCTTATACAAGTTATTTATTTCTAGTGACGATACAAACGCTATGTAGGTTCCCAGGTCACTTATTCCATTTTTTATTTGATCTTCTGTATGTCGATAAAATTGGTTCTGGATTGGGAACGCAACTGAGACCGCCTTCAACGCGGAATTTGATCCCTTAGTGACAATATAGCTCGACTACAATTTGTTCAAAACTGCGGATACCTCAACATCTCCACAAATTTTGATTGAATGGGTTCGAATCCTGATCCGGTACTAAAATTTCATTATGTATTATCAAGCTGTAGCATGAGAACACCTATCTGATGGTGGGTAATAATTTTGATTTTCAATGTGTTTTCATTCGTTTTCAATATCTGACGTTTTTGACTCCCAGTGAGACACAGAGTCTTTGCAAGATCACTGTAAGTTCAATGGTGATTTTCGGAGCTGCTGGTGGAGAAAAATTCTGTAGCTGACGTCTCTTTCAAATATTCAAATTTATCGGACCAAACTGCGTGGTTATCAGTCCGTAGCTTACAAACTACTTAAACGTAGGTAAACTAACCTAATGACAAACACACACACCCATGCAACAGGGAGGACTCGAAACTCCACGGCGAGCAACCGAGCGCTCCTCAGCGGACGCTTTAGACCGCTCCGCTACTCCACCGCGGCGACATCTCTTTTGTGTAGTCAACAACGATATGTCGTCATACTATTCTTAGTTCTCACATATCACATATCGCTGCTAATGTAACAAACCCTAAAATGTGACAGCGATAGGTGCCGGGTAGGAATCCTTGGAAGGAAAAAAATTAATGTTTCGTCTCGTCATTTCACTTAAAACATGTAGCTACTGCCGAGAAATTCCGATATGCCACAGTTTATTGTGCTTTGATAACAATCCCATTAGGTTCTGGGTTCGAATGCCTGTCCAACACAAAGCTTTACCTCACGACATTTCAAGTAAGTTACTTGTGAAGAAGCAAATTTCACATCTCTCGAAGTTCGTTGATAGGGACACTAGATGCTGGGTAGAAATCCCGTCCATTAAAAATGTTGACACTTTAAAGTTGATATCTGCTAAATGATACTGTCTAAAATCGAGTCATATCACTCTCTGAATGCATAGACAGGAATGACTGTTAGTTTCCATAAGTAACGAAATCTTTGCTCAGCCTTCATGACCTGGGTTTGAATCCATATTCGTTGTATCATTTGAAGTACATACATATTCTCAACTAGCTGCTCGTGAGAAACAATTTCATTGTCATTTTGTGTTAAGTAATAAGTACGATATGTTACTTTGAAGAAGTAATTATGAATACGACGAACTTACTACGTGCATTACCTATCTGACGTAATAATAAGAGTGGTAACATTTCAGGTACGGTATGTCATTTCTTGTAATAAATCTGAGTTTACATACCTTAAGGACAGTCTTATCTATGATAAGGTATTTCCTGATATTTGTAGTATCGTGGTATTACTTTACATTTTGAGTTATTGCGATGAAGAGGAGTGTTTTCTAGTGGTGACTTGTTGGAACAATTTTCAATAGTCGAACGACTGTGCCGAGGAGCGAGTAGAATACCCGAAAGACAGGTACGTTATTTGTGTTGCTTGCGAATCAGGCGAAATGCAATTCATGTCTTCGGATACTTTTGATCACGACTGTACATAGGCAATTTAAAAATTTTTATTTTTTTATTTTTATTTTTTTTTATGAAGGCACCCATAGTGTTCGCCGAAATCCAAGCCAAACAGGCTTTACTATCGCGACCGAGATTTAAAGAAGAATTTTGGTAAGGTAAAGAAGTTCTTCAGTTCTGCAGCAATCCATAACTGATAAACTCTCTTCTACTTTAGTTGAGGAAAAATGAGAGGTGCTTATCATACACTGTCTGATCAAACAGATAGCAGTGTGTCGATCCCTCCTCTTTATAGGACCTTCAATTGTGCAGATGACAATTACAGTAAAATGTGTGAATGTTTGTTGAAAGGCAAGGCTTCCTTCATCAAGATCTGAAACCAGGAAATGCAGTGATGCTGGACTCTGAGCTCTGGATGTTTCTAATGGACAAATACCCAATAATTTATGGTTTTCAGACATTGAGTCATAATGTTTACAACACGCATATGCTTAACAAATAATTAGTAATCAGTTCCCAAGAAATGACTGGAAGCAACTTGTACAGCAGTCATGGTCCTCATTCTATTCTGTTGCAATTGTTGTTTTCCATTTCCTGCCTCTTGACTCTAGCAAAAGTAACTTGGCACTACGTAAGCTGCGAAATTCTCTCATAAATATTATAGTATTTGGGGCAGGTGATACACAAATAGTTATATAAGTTTTAGCCTGGAAATATTTCCGTTGTGTCACGTTATTACACCTGTAAAGTTCTTTAAGTAACAAACACACTATAGCAGTTCAGCAACTGGAAGCAGTTAATTCCATAAATTATCTGGGAGTAGATATTTGGAGTGATTTAAATGGATCGACCACATAAAATTAATCGTCGGTAAAGCAGAAGTCAGACTGAGATGATTCTTTGGAAGAATCCTAAGGAAATGCAGTCCTAAAACAAAGGAAGTAGGTTACATACACTTGTTTGACCACTGGTCAGCGGTGTCGGTTGATAAAGGAAGTAGAAAAGATTCAACGGAGTGAAAGCGTTTTGAAATGATCGATAAACTCCAGTGGAAGACTCTGCAAGAGAGACACTCTGTAACACGGTATGGGCTTTTGTAGACGTTTCGAGAACATATCTTTACCGAGGAGTTAAGCAGTATATTGCTCCCTCCTATGTAAATCTCGCGAAGATATCATGTGGATAAAATCAAAATTATTAGAGCCTACACAGTGGCATACCCACAATCTTTCTTGCCGCGAACAATACGAGACTGGAATAGGAAGAGAACCGGTAGTTGTACTCAAGGTACCCTCCGCCAAACGCCGTCAGGTGGCTGGCGGAGTAAGGATGTAGACCCAGATGATGTTCATGGTTTCATTTATATTTTGAGTCTTGGGTGCCAGGACTTTCTCTTTAGACCGGATGGGCAAAGTTTCTGTAGATTTGTCGGATTGGTCCATAATTGAATCTGAGATAGAGTGCAAACAAATTTGAAATATATATCTTTGAAAAGTATCAGCCCACGGTCTTACCTTGAAGTAAAGTGAAGATAGCATAATCACTCAACCACTCAACTTCGACCAATGGGTTGTTAAAACTGTATAATAATCTTCATTTCGTACCTATAAGAGATATAGCGTCTTATTTTATAGGGTAAACACAAGTGCATAAAATGTGATTTGTACTGAAATAGAAAGGAATCAAAGCTTATCTTGTGTTTGTAATGATCACTATGCCGACGGAAGGTTAAACCTAAATACAGTGATCATTATACACACAGGATAAGCTCTGATTAGGGGACTCATTACCTAGCTGTTTAGTCCCCAAAGACCAAAAACAACAACAATAAGCTCAGATTCCTTTTGTAAATGATGGGGAAGGAAATCGCCAGTATCTTATGAAAGGAACCATCCTTATGTTTGCATGGAGCGACTTAGATAAATGGTTGGAAAACCCAAATCTGAATGGTAGGTGGTTCTGAACTGCCGTCCTCTCTTGCTTGGTGTATCTGCAATGTGAATGATGTATTCTACGAATTTATCGTGACGTTTAGTCTAATATTAAAATCTTGATCATTTAATACACTTGAGCTAAGATGTGTGAAATGGTACTATCCAACTGGTGTATGTGTTGACGATATATCATAATAAATAATAAAGCATTGTGACTGTCACTTTATTTTTAAATAATTGTACATGTTATTAACGTATAACTCTAGTACAATCTTCTTTCCGTTTTATCGTCTGTCAAAAACATCACATTGTGGTTGGTCGTTTCATTTTAATGGATGCTATAAAATATTTACGTATACCTCCCCCAGCACTCTTGAATTTTCAAGCGTTGTGACGAGCTTTCTTTTTTTATCATAATTGGATAAAAAAATTCCGTCCTGCCAGTGCCATATTGTAATTTTTAAGTGCTGTTACTAACTGCTTCACCTTTAATTCCCTGTCGACGGCAAATTGCATAATTTTAAATTTGCCACCATACAACAACAAAAATTTTCATAATTCACCACCTAGATAAAACACACGAAAGAGCGCGTGACTGTTTATACCAACATCATTGGTGAAATGTCCTCACGGTTATCTGCAGTCCGGTCTTGAAGACTGACGGCAGAAGGATGCCTCAAGTTGCTGAGAAAAGGGTAGAATGGTTCGCGAGGTGGCAGTAGTGTCGAACGTTGTTAATAATGTTGCCATCTTGCTCAGTATTCTGCAGACAGTAGCTCTAGACTATGAAATATGTAGTAAGCAATACCCCAATGTAAGGGATTGCTTTATTCACCGTCGTGTAACCTAACCCCCCCCTCCAATGGACTTTTAGGTAGATTATAAAATATTTTCCTCGGCTACTGATAAGAAAACGGTATGGTTCAATAATGGGTGTCGTGGTTCCGGTGGCAGCACAGCAGCAGTGTAAAAGGTGTGAAATATGTGTGACCAACTTCCCACCAAGTGACACGTTCGTGGTAGCGTTAGGCATGGCTGAAGTGAAATTTGGGTTTCCGTTTGTAATCAGTAATCCACCTTACCTAACACGAAATTATGACCCCAGATACGTTTTCGTCGGAAGGATGAAGACCTTCCAGTATAAGCTTCATTCAAGAGTGATGTTTCTGTGCGTCTTACTATTTGCAGGGAAGGTCGTAGGAACTTCGTATAAGAATTTCAAACTTTTGTGACACAATGAGAGTAAGTTATGGGGGTTGGAACTGGTGACTCATTAATTTTGTGACTTTTCCAGTTACGCATGTGAAACGGTGTAAACGTCTTAAGGGAATAGTCTATTAATAAGGTAAAATGGAGTTATGGGTAATAAAGATGGGGATATAATAAAGGAGGCGGCGACCAGTGGTGATAGGAGCTGCGAGTGAAGTAAAGAGGGAAGCGGAAAGAAAAGTCGGGAGAAATATTGGTAGGGTCCCTGTTGAGGTGAAATCGGTGTTGTTCATTAAGAATTGGACCAATGGGACGAAATATCTTTTCTTCCCCCATCGCCCCATGTGGACGTGAATTTCAGGAAGGTCCGTGATATGTTATACTTGATTTTCATCAAATTTACAAGTAAAGAGAAGGAATAAATTAATGAAATGCAGCAACCAGTTGCTTGTCGTTATTTATTTTGAACTTTATGCATAATCTTTGCACTTAGCGTTGATTCCACTAGTAGCATGTTTATTTATTAAGCAACAGTACAAAAATAGACCAGAAGAAGGGCACTCAAGCGCTCGAAACCGGTCGTTAAAGTTCAAAATAAATAACGACAAGCAATCTGAACAGTTGCTGTAATGGATAAAACACTTCAAAGAGAAGGAACATGACGAGAAAGTCTAGAATAAAAGTGATGTACCTATATGTGACACAGTAATTATTGATATTGAAAAACTGGATAAGGTAACTATATATACAAAACAATCTCCATGTTTACATTAAAACATAAACGACAGATTTATAACACGATATAGAAAACTTTGACCTTAAATAGAAGGACTTCACTAACATGGAATGGATCTTCCATGGGTCAGGTACTCTGTTTTTGAAAGGGAAAAGGTCGAATTTGAGGGATGTAGGAGAGCTGTGGAATAATGTTATATTGTAATGTGGAGGGGCTCTTGACGATACTAAAACGGGAATAGTAGCTTTCGGCTGGGCTAAAGATCGTGGAAAATGGAGTATCCATAAGAAGGAGGTGACGGGATAATGGCTATAAAATTATGGAGATGGGAGGAAGTAGTCGCCCAAAGGAGATAGTAATAAGTGTGATGATTATGAAACGTCATTGTGATTGATAAAAAATTGTTTATTAAGTTTGCTCCATTTTCAAGCGCCACCCTACCCCTAACATGAAGATACAAGTTACAAAGTGTATTACTTAAAAATTGTACAAAACCAATCGGTATTGTGGTAGAAATAATACATAGAAATTCTTACAGGACATAAGCCGATGGTTGCAATGACATATAACAATGCTGAAAGTGGAATAAACGAAGAATATTAACAGATTGGAACAGCATACATGCAAAATGACCACGCATTAAAGGCTGATTGACATTATGGTGAACGTATAGACGAAACTATTTTAGACCAGAGATTATAAGCATCGTTACTTTCATTATTACAGGCAAAGAACATAAGATAGTTTCTGTAGTTGTGATCTGTAAGTGACAATCTTTTCAACAGTTTGTAGCGCATAGAATTTTATGATGTAAACAGCGCAGTGACATAATTAAATAATGCGTCAGACAAAATGTATTATAACATAAATACATGAAAGTGACAGATGTGATATCATAAAGTGTTCTGAAGTTTTATAGTTCAAATTAATAATTAAGATTAAATAAATAAATTAACAGAAAAAAACATCATCTAGGTTATGTGTGATAATTAAAATCTGTTGGATTACTTAGTGAAATTGAGACATCAGAAAAGACACTAAATGAAATCATGAATACTCGTCATTAATTATATGTCAACTATAAAAACTGATTGACAGAGTGATAATTGTGCTATTAATCGGATGTGCATATCTAGAGTAAGGATGATTACAAGAAAACGTACATAGTGCCAATATAACAAAGTTACAATATTTTGTGAACTGGAAAGATATTTCTATTACATCGATCTTTTAACAATGAGCAACATTTTAGGATACAAGTTGATTTGAACTTCGTTAATATGAAATGAAAACTTTAAGAAATTTCTAAAAATAATTTTTTTATAGTCACGTCCAATGAATAAAACAAAAATATGAGGTCAAAATTACTAAAAATTTCCGGGATATTATGCCGTGGTCTTGTGGATTTATTCTGGATACCCAACGTTTCGTCCCCGACTGCAGAGGACATTCTCAAGGGCTAGCGAGCCAGGGTGTGCAACGGACATTTAAAACTGCCACGATCCCCTTTGAGAATGTCCTCCGCAGTTGGGGACGTAACGTTGGGTTTCCAGAATAAATCCACAAACCCACAGCTTAATAGCGCGGAAATTTTTAGTGATTTTGACCACTCCGGCTGTGAATGTTTACATTTTACAATACGAATATGACGTAGCAAAAAGTTAATACAAATGTACTATAGATATTAAATAGCAAATAAACGAATTTGACACAATATCTTTTATAGTAATGGAGGGGGATGGGGGGCTTCATGTGGGTAACATGCTGAATGTTTGGAAATGTGGAACTGTGCGACTGGTAAAATACAAGGGAGTGTAGGACAGTAGACTATGTCTCTACTCAATAGTTTGCGTTTTCAGACAGGAGGGAGGCAAGGACAAAGGGTGGGGCTAAGAGTTTGTAGTAGGTGTGGGTTTAGGAGACAGGGGTATTTGGTGATTGTGTGTGTGGCGGGGGGGGGGGGGAGGAGGGACGTCCCAGAAAAGGGGGTATAGAAAGCAAGGTTAGCAGGTGGTGGTGGCAAGGGGGAAAGCATTTAGTTGTTTGTGCTTGGATGCTAGTGTCCTGTGAAACCTGTGAAATTTATTGATGGGCGTTGATATGCGTGGAACTTAGCATAAAAAGGATGGAGGTATGTGTGGAAGATGGGCGGATGTAATTCACAAGTTCGATTTGTGACTTGCTTGTCTACTGTGGACATTCAGTTGGATGGTTAATAGGCGAGGTATCAATCGAAAGGTTTCAGTTGATAGTAAATCCAATATATTTTAGTGAGTTAGTTAACACAAATGGTGAAGTACAAGTCATTGAGACGGTAAGTGATATAGGTTACATCAGAAAATAAACTTATTTAAGTGATTTTTTCGGAACATTGGGTGTCTAATGGGAGAGAGGTCGACAAACGCGGTGTCGTCGCTATCCTCAAAGAATTTAAGAGGTTGCGGTAGTTTGGGTATATCAGTAATGTAAATCAGTTTGAGGAGAGAAGACAGGTTCAAGATGGCGTATTTTTATTTTTTTGTGAATTCATTCTCCTTGTCTAATTTGGTGAAGGGCTGTGGGACTGTTGGGATATTCAAATTAATGATAACAGTAGATTGTGTACGAGCCAAAAGGAATTTTTGGCCAATCTTCAGTGTATTGGAACTGTGTAATTAGAAAAGAGTGGATATTGCACTACGTCATTGAATGTTGAAAATAGGCACTGGATGAGCATCAAAGCATATACCTCGTTTATACACAGGGATATAAGAGAAATGTTAGACCCTCGTTGCACAAGATATTTGTTAAACAATTTTACGAAAAAATTGTGAAATGTTATAGAATTAAATTATAATGAGATATTAATAGATGTTACAATATTTATCAAAAATATTTTCCGAAAACAGTGGTGGTACAGAGAGTGTACTACTACCCTGGGTCATTAAAATAAGCCACTTCAGCCGACAAATCGTGACGTGACGGTATTTTAGCCTGGACAATTGCCCTTATTCTCATTTAGTGTTGTCCTACAGCGCTTCATTATAAACTGAAATGGAAGATAACGCCTAGAAGTACGTGGAAGACCTTTGATATAAGGTGGTGCAAATTTTGAACTGTGAGTTACTCACGCATTATTCGTTTTCTATAGAATAAATCCAAGAACCGCAACGTTATATTGATTCCAAACGTGTAGTAGTTATTATCTTACCTGTACCGAAGAGATGACGGAAAAGTAGCACTTGACCGAAGGGGGTAAAGAAACAGTAACATTGTACACACCGTGGGAAATAACAATTGTTGCAAGACGATCAATACTGCTTCTGGTACTTGTCGGTCATCCAGAGTACTGCCAATTTATGTACAACGGGTGGTTCAAGAAACGAACCGTAATGCTCGATGCGTCAGAGCTTCATAATTAAGTGGTTCGTTTCATGTACCACCACGCATTAACTTGACGTGGCATGGTGGTACAAACATTGTACCACCTACACTGAAAGAGATACTTGACAAAGAAAGATGACAGAGTATGACGTTCCGTAGTATATCAACCGGTGGGACTGATTATGCTGCTGGTTACGCTGGATAGAGTGAGCATACATCTTTTACAAGAAAATTTAGCTCTTTTACTTCCGTATTCACATACTTGAAAAGTGATCGGTTTATTGACTTGAAATGTGTCACAACATTCCGTATTTCGCGGAATGATTACTGTGCAACATAGTATAATAATGGACCGGGACTGGTTAGCGAAAACGTATAGCGCACGAAGCGGAATTAGAATTTATTCGACAGACGAGTGTTTCATAAAGATGCAAATAAACGTTTGGATACACTACTTTTAGGCACTTGAGAAACAGCTTCCTGTCGATTTATTTTTATACTGTCACAAATCAATCGAAAATGTTCCCCTCGGAGCATTTTTGTAAATGTTTCGCTGCAACGTGTGTGCGTTTGCATGCGAGTGTGTGAGTTTTACTGTGAAACTGCGCCAGTGGGTTTTAATTTGTAATAGGATTGCAGCTGAGAAGCTTCTCGCTTTCCAGGCTCAGGTGACGCTAAGCGCTACAAACCGCACTACTACCGGTTGAGAGAGAGGGGGGGCGGTGGGGGCAGGGAAACAGTGATAAATAGAGAGAGAGAGAGAGAGAGAGAGACAGAGAGAGAGAGAGAGACAGTCAGTCCCGCCTCGCGGCTCAATTAGCCCTAAGCGTCGGTGTTCCGCCTGTCGGTAGGATTAGTCGCGGCGATCCCAGGTTTTGGACACGAGTCTACCGTCCCACCTAGCCGTGACGTGACGGCAACGGCGCCTGCGTCATCCGATTAAAATTGATCCATGATCCCCTGCACATTTCAGCACGCTAGTAGCATCTAACATCTCGTGTTGTTGGCTTCACTGATGTCACCGTGTGTCTATTCGGGTTAACTGCCAGTTACTATCGTGCAGCTGTGATTCAAAGTGCCCAGATACCAGTGTTTAGGCGGCAATCATAAAATTTTAATATCAGCTCGACAGAATCACACTGCGGCATCAACCTGGTGATTGTTTAGTCTTTTTCTACACATTCACCCAATATGACATGGATATTAACGGGGAAAGTATAATCCTATGTGGCCAATGGCTTTGAATTATACCGATAGGGGAAGTTGAAAATTTGTCTGGCACAAATCAGGTCCTATGAAGAATGGGATTGCACTGGGTTCTTAGGTGTGGGTGTAATTAATGATTTTCAATTTTATATTTTCTACGATACAAAGCTAGTTTTTTTTCTGATGATTCCAGTATAATAACCACCCGTGACAAACAAGAATTAAGTGATGAAACTGTGGATAATTAAAGAAACAAAATTATTAAGTTGTTCTCTGCCAATGGACTCATATTAATGTTGATAAAGCACGGTACATACAGTTGCACACGGTAAATGGCACGACACCGTTAATAAATAGTCTGTGAACAGATGTCTGTAGCTAAGATGGAATATTCAAAATTCTTAGGTGTGTGCATTGGTGAGAAATTGAATTGGAAGCAACACATTGATAATCTACTGAAATGTTTGAGTTAAGGAACTTGTGCTATTAGTGTTACTGCAAATTTTGGTAACAAACATCTCAATAAATTATCTTGCCATGCCTATTTACATTCGCAGCTTTCATACGGCATCGTATTTTGGGATAATTCATCATTGTGCACAAAGTATTCATTCCACAAAAGTGTGTAATTAGAATAATTTCTGCAGCCCACCAAGATCATCTTTCAGAGACTAATTTAAGGATCTATGGATCTTCACAGTAGCTTCACAGTATATTAATAACCTACAAATGTTTGTAATTCTGTGGGAATTACCTTGTGAGGAAACTCATGTATTTTCCCAAACAATAACCATCACCATGAAACATGTGCATGTGTGGTCGTGTTCCATTTTGAGTTTTGTACTATAAAAATGATACTTTATTACTCTAAAATGCTTCTCCACCATTACCTATGTTTATTTGTCCATTAATTGCTTTATTCCTTTATTAATGATCAATGCCCCATGTTTATATATGTTTCCACCCATGTGATTGAACTTGTGTGTTCGTTCTAATGTGGAAGGTTGCTTTTAATATTGACTGACTGCCGCGCAATGCCTTACAGTCGCCGCTTCGCGTGTTAGGCCTCGTTTACTATAGTTGAAAACGCATGGTTTAGTATGTCGTCCGCACTGCCGTCTGCTACGTAGCCACCCTTACTTGACAAGATGGCGAGGTGGCTTGTTCTTAGTGTAGTACCAACATAATCATGGACCAAAGAGGTAACAAAAGAGACATCTGTGGAACAGTAGTAGAGGGTATTATCTCCCTCAGGTAGCGAGGATTGGTAGACAGTAGGCTTTGATCGCACCCTAACGTCCGGTACGGCCAGGGAACGCTCTGCGCGTGGCCTTCGGACTCACTCTTGCTGCGACCGCCGATATATTTCGTCGAATTCCTGAGGAGATGGCATGCTGTTAGAACATTGTGATCAGGCATTCCTGTGTTATTAATCAGAGTTTTTCTTAAGTAATACTTTCGCTATGCGGGGCGAGGTGTTTCTTATTTTTTTCAGAACTCGAGTAATTTAGTGTAAATTTACTATTTGTATTTTCAATCTGGTAATCAATTTTGTGTTTTGCTCAAGTTAGAATACACGTGTGTGGCCCTCAGCCTTTGCGTAAACTTAGTATGTTTGAATTCCTTGCTGCTTTTAAGTAACGTTTTCGTATAGTGTTTCCGTGAGCATTCTAAATTCTCTCTCAAAATTTCTGGATTGATTCCGTCTTTCCTATCTTGGTATGACCGATTGCACAACGTGTTTTCGTAACGGTCATTACTTCGGCCTTCAGCCATGCTCTTTATTGATACCAGCTTTCTTCTGTTGAATTCTCATGTGTGTTTAACTTGTTTATTTTAAATCAATTTCTGTTTTATAAATTCTTTGTTATTCACCATGTTCGTACACCCTGTGGTACTTTGGGATAATATGCCACTGCCGCCCCACACATGAGTTCTTTCGTGGATAGTATACTTTTAAATTGTGCTTGAAGACATCAGCCATCTCATCAAAGCATGCCGATTCTTCGATCTGCAACTACCAGTAATTGTTTCCGATTAAGTGTCGTAAGCATTATGAGTGTGTGAGTAAATGAGTGCGCTTTGTTTATCCCTGTGTATTTTCAAATATCGCCCCATGTCCCCTCCATATTCAGAAAGGGTAGAAACCATTTTATTACGTGCAGTAACTTAATAATTTAATTCATTGTTGTACAAGGCGTGTGGTTCATGGTGCTTATTTGCTCTCCAGACATTTTTGCTTGATTATTTTTTTGAATACATAATAATCTAAAGTATCAAACTCCTACTTCATAATTTCAAGCTCTGCATCTCTGTTTATTTATCTATTCCTTGTTGTATATTATTTTTGTTAAAACGTTGGCTGCTCCTTGAGGAGCAAGTAGTTTGATAAATTACCGTTGCGCAAGATCTGTGGCCATTGACAAAGTAATTTGGAGCAGCAGTGAGCGTTTTAACTTGCCTTTTCTGATCTCTACCTACAGAGATGTTTCAATAAAAAAATTTAACAAGCTACTTTCAACCAACAGATGTCTTCTAGCTGTGATGGCAGTGAAGAGACCTACTCGGAGTACACTTAAGTGTCAATTCTTTGAAATACGGCGGTGGCGGCGGCGGCGGCGGCGGCGGCGGCGGTGGTGGTGGTGGTCGTGGTGGTCGTCGTCGAGCAGTCCGGTGTAGAAGGGTGGTCGTCATGAGACAGTGATGATATTGCCGAAGGAGGCCGTAGCCGGAGACTTATAGAGGGCTGCGGCCAATCCCTGTTCGGCTTACACTATCTGTGAAGCACTCTCTGGGCGAAGTAGTTCTTGCAGTCCATGCTGGTTTGTTTAGTTTTTGTGGCCGGGTGTAACCGAGCGTCGAGTCTGGCGTTCATGATAGTCTCCTACCGCCTTACTGTGCGGGCAGTCCGCGTCCCCTGTTTGTATGATGTCTTCCAGGGCTGCAGCGGTAACTGAACTCTGGCATGATTGTGCTCATTTTTCGTATGCTACATTTCTTGTTCTATGACACCCCACACCTCCCCTTCAGTTGTTTTTTATTACTGTGTTTCTCCAGCACTCCGCTTCTTATCTTCGAGGTATGTAAATAAGGTATGCCTGTCAGTATTAACTGTTGTTGTTGTTTTGATGTTCAGTCCGCAGACTGGTTTGATGCAGCACTCCAAGCTACCCTGCCCTGTGCAATTCTCTTCATCTGAGAATAAGTTCAGCAACCTACATCCTCCCTCTAAGATTTGTACCCCACACACAGCATTCTGATTCTAAGTAGACGATTTCTTGATGTCTCAGAATGTGTCCCACCAATCACTTCTCTTTGGCAGTATATGCCAGAAACTTCTTTTCTCCCCAATTCAGTTAAGCACCTCCTCATTAGTTATGTGATCAACCCATCTAATTTTCATCATTCGTCTGTAGCACCTCATTTCGAAAGCTTCTATCCATGTCCACGTTTCACTCCCATACAATAATACACTACATATAAATGCTTTCAGAAAGGACGTCCTAACATTCAAATTAATAATTAACGTTCTAACGCGCATAACTTTGCTGTGTTGTAATCTTGTAAAAACTTCCAACTGATTTTCTTGCGCTAGCTATCTGACACTGTACCCATGGCGCCTGCGTGGATGAACCTAACAGCAAGTCGCGTAGAAATCAGAGAGATGTACTTCGCCGGATTAAGATATGTTTCTGTAACTCAATCCAACACAGATACATCACCTGTAACCTAAATCTAAACATTGCTAGTAAGAACAAATAGGGTATAAATTTGGAGTTACTAGCTATTGAAAGTAAACACGATTTCTGTGTAAGTACTTCATTTATTTAACCAAAAGATTGTAGGTAAAGAAAACTGCACTCGGCAAAAAATATGGCTGAAACAACGCGCCTAACTTTATTTTAGATGAACAAACAAAGCTGCAGATACGCTCGAGGCTGTTGCACTAAGTGTGTGATCTAAGCACAAGCATTGCACACTACGTTTGCTGAACTGCCTGCAAGCTGGTGCTCCGTCGTTGGAAACAAACCTAACTTGTCTGGTTGGATCAACTTCTGTTGATCGAAACATCTCAGTGATGTTGAGAACCCTAACAATTCCTAGTCTCGCTACTGGCGTGGTACGCTGATTACATCAACCAACCCACCGCGATGCCACTGCAATTCGCCCAGAGGCATTAACTATTTCACTCTGTGTGTATTTGCGCCAGACAAGAAGTGGCTGACCAACAAAGCGAATATCGCACAATCTGATTACTCTTAATAAGAGGTAATTTCAGATTTGCTTCCCACAGAGCTGCTCATTTCAGTAAAGCACTGAAAGGAGTTTTCTCTCTCTCACTCTCTCTCTCTCTCTCTCTCTCTCTCTCTCTCTCTCTCTCTCTCTCACTTGGTCCACACTCGTAAACGCGCAAATCGCGCCCACAGATTGCTCGCTCAAACTCGACACAACCTGTCGCCGCCAGGCCAAGCGCCAGAGTGTTCACTGCTGCCGCTCACCGCAACCAACGCTTCCTCCCCCCCCCCCCCCCCCCACTGTCGCCATGTCCGCGAAATTTCGCCTACCGCGGATATGCTTTCATCTGGGCCTTAATCACTCCCACGAACGGCCCAATAACGCACATGCTACCATCTCGTTTCGGTTCGCCCACGCTTCGAAGGTCACCTGCCACTAACACAGAGATGCGTGCTCGCGCATAACGAAGTATTGCACCATAATTTGCAAGCATCTTAAATTGTTGCCAAGTACTGTCTGCAATGGTATTTTAACTGATAAATTGGAACCAACAATATTCCCTCAGTGTATATGTATGAAATGTTACTTGCTTGAGCCTCGAGAAAAGCTAGTTATCGCACTCGCGATTTAATTCTGTACATCGAATAATAATTTCTTTCCAAGCAATAAACAAAGTAATTAACATATCACATATCACTTGTAAGCAACAAATGCTGTGTTACAGGTCCGAATATGTAGGACAATGCCTCTAAATGACTTTACTCCTTACAATGTGAACAAATTTCGCTTCTTCAGAAACGCTTTTCTGCAATTCTGCAATTTATATCTTCTTTACTTCGGTCATCAGAACTTATCTTGCTACTCAAATAACAAAACTCATCTACTGCTTTTGTTAACTCATTACATGATCTAATTCTGACACTACATCCCATTATCCTTGTTTTACTCTTTTTAAAGTTCATGTTATACCCTCTTTTCAAGACACTGTCCATTCCATTCAATTCTTCTTCCAGATCCTTTGCGGTCTCTGACAGAATTACTATGTCATCGGCAAACCGCAAACATTTCATTTCATTTTCCTGAATTTTAATTCCCTCTCCAAATTTCTCTTTGATTTCCTTCATTGCTCAATGTACAGATTGAACAACATTGGGGAAAAGCTACAGCCCTGTCTTACTCCCTTCCCAACCTCTGCGTCCCTTTTTTCGTGCCCTCCGGCTCTAATAACCGCTATTTGGTTTTTGTATAAGTTGAATATAACTCTACGCTACTTATATTTTACCACGGTTACCGTAAGAATCTGAAAGTCGACAGTGTAAAAAGCATTTTTCCAAATCTAAAAATGTTAAAAACGTAGATGTGCCTTTCCTTAGCCTATTTTAACTATAGAACTGAATAAACAAGCCGCGTGGGAGTAGCTGAGCGGTCTGGAGCGCCTCGTTATGGATCGTGAGGCGTCCTGCGTCGGAGGTTCTAATCCTCCCTCGGGCATGTGTGTGTGTGTGTGTGTGTGTGTGTGTGTGTGTGTTGTCCTTAGGTTAGCTGAAGTTAGTTTAAGTACTTTGTAAGTCTATGGACTGATGACCAAAGTAGTTTGGTCCCATAGCATTACAAACATTTGAATAAACAAAATTACGATCTTACAAACCCACACATGTGGAAGTGCTTAAAGAACAAATAAATATTTACTGATTCAATATGTTTGAGTCTGTAACATGGTCATAACCAGTGAAGTTCTTTTGTTAATGTGAACTTCAATACAGACTCAGTCCCTTCTTATAGGAACTACGTATAATGCAGGACAAAAAGTTTACCCGGCACGAATAATTTGAATTCGAAGAACAGAGCATTGCGCATACCCTAGTTCCGAAGTGCGAGTGTTGCCAACTCTAGCGGTCTTTCGAGCTTCAGCGTGGTGTTTACATCATTCTGATACAGTATATGTCGAGATTCGTATCAGATTGACCCACGTATCATTTCTTATGGAAAACGTTATTCTAGCACATAGAAGCGGTTGATCTAAAAGAACTCCACTTCGTTAGTTTTACTACAACTAACCGCTTCTTACATATTTTTCGGTCGCTGAGTGGATAGGCTCACGGTGTACAGAAATAATGGGGCGCGAGTTCGAGTTCCACTGGGGTCATCTTTTTGACATGAGCAGGTAACATTCTTTACTATTAATTCGCCAAAAATTTAGCAATTATAGGCTTCTCTAAATTCCACTTTGTTGAACATACTCCATTTTGTAATAGCCTAATCTTTAAACAACGAGACAGATGATAGTGATAGTAAAAATGTTTAAAATGAATGCATGTATTTGTAATTATTTCGACTGTCACAGGCTGAATCTATAACTGGAAACTGCTTTAATCACTCAAGTAGGCCTCCGATTGTAATAATCTGAGTTCGTCCCGATTTCTGAGTGGAGCTTCAGCCGTAATAAAAAGAAAACCACCGATATTTTGGACTTTTTCTAGACTTTTTTTTAATTCCTCGAAAACTAAGCCTTTAATCGTAAAAGCTAAGGTTACAAAAATGTAGAGCATTAAATTCCGTATAGATTGAGTACCAAAACGTAGTTATTTGATTACATTTTACCAGAAAAGTTCTACGTCGAAGATTGACAATTTTTCACACTTACCAAAAACACTATCATCGTCGATGTAAGACGTGCAGCATTTGGGGACTGGCTAATTTCACGCAAAATTTTGTAGGATATAAATTATACAGCATCAAATTGCGGTTTTGAAATTTCAATGAAACGGACAAAGATTATTGGCAAGAATTTTTATAATGTGAAAATTGAAAGAAGGAATAGAGTCATATCGCTTAAATGTATGACATGTAAAATCACAATGTACGACAAAGTCATTCCTATGAACGCTGAAACGATTTTTCGCAGAATAGCGTTCCACAAAAAGTGCAATGAAGAACTTCAGTCTGTGTTTTACAAGTTATTTGATCCATTTAAAGATCCAATTGACTTCGGAAAGGCAGAGTTCGTTGTACAGGGAGACTTTCTGTTGCGTAGAGTAGCATGGGAAGCAGATTAAGTTTTTTCTTCCATAATTACAAAGTATGTACATTACATCAAGTGTTGGTATGGCAGGAATTCCACGATCGTGTTATTTTTTTTGATGGCTACTCTGATATAACAGAAACAAGAAATCAGCTGAGGGCCTACGCAGAGCCACTAAAAGATCTGCACAAACTGTCACGTTCAATGAATCAACGGCCGTCACCATAGGGAAAGATTTATTTCTGTCCAACGAACAAAATCAACAGCGGCTCATATATTTTCTAACTGAACAACTTGAAAGTGAGCACTTCAACGTCAAGCAAGTTGCGGAGGACGCCGATACTCTAATAGTAACTACAGCTGTCGACCTAGCGAAGCACTCAGACTGTGTGGCAAAGACATTGATCTTCTAGTGATACAAACATTTTCTACTTAAACTAGGCAGAGGCAGACAAGTCGACGTAATTTACAGTCTCCCTTATTTCAAGTTGTCTCAAACATTAAAGGACAACATTCTTTTCTTACATGCCTTCAGTGGTTGCGACACGACTTCGTCGTTTTGCGGCAAAGGAAAAGTGAAACTCCTGAAGGTAATGGAGACGAAAAGCACCTTACAAAAAGCAGCAGAGCTATTTGGCAAATCCAGTGCTATTTTTGATTAGATTGAAGAAGCTGGACAGAAGTTTAATGCGGCCCTGTACTGCGGTGATGAAACAAAGTCATTAAATTCAACCTCGCCTCTTTGCCTCCTACAGAATCAACTGCTCGACAGCATTCCCTGAGAACGTATTTCCAGGAGCGAGCTTCGAAACACAATCTTCTGAATCCACCGGAATGGAGATGGAGGCTTCAAAAGTATGTCCTTTGCCAGTCCCTGTACTAAGGACGTAGCGTCTGCGGAACTGTTAAAAAACCATTTATTGCACATGCGCTACAGGGTGCCATGAAAGTTCCTGAAGAAAAAGGCACTAAGTGTACTACCGTCTGCAAACTATGCAGAGGTCACTCCTGCACCAATGTTACCAATTACGTCTCTGTTACAGACATTGAAGACTGTGACACAGATGATGACGTTTCAGAAGAAGAAATTAGAGATCCCACCGATGACATTAATACGGAAGAAGTGGAAGAGTTACAGTTAAAATCGTTTGGACCCCCTCCACCAAGTGAGTAAAAGCGTGACAGTCTAAAATTAAGGGAAAAAAGTGATTCACAATGAAACATTATTCTATAACTTTGTACTTTGTGTTTTATATAATCAAATGTATCTCAATTTATTGTTAATTTATTGAAGTTCCTTTATTCTTAATAAAACAACAATAAACATTGTGCATTTATCTAATACCCTTATGACCGACATTTTTTCTCCTTTGTATAGTATAATCCCTGCTAATTTCACATTTTTCAAAACTAATTTATTGTTATAAAGTAAATGTCGTTTTGTGTAGCAATAAAATGAAACAAATAAAAATGTTAATATTAGAAAAATCCGTGAATGGAAAGTGAAAAGATGTAATTATATAACAGCGAATTTTACTGATCAGCAAGGTGTTTCGTCAATTTCATTGACATGAGGAAAACACAATTTGATGCTGTACAACTTTCCTCTCATAAAATTTTGCCTCAAACAAGGCAATTCCAAAATGCTGCACGTCTTATACCGACGATGTAAGTGTTTTTCAATAAGTGTGAAAACGTGTCAATCTTTCACATATAATTTCCCGGATAAAATTTAATCAAATAAATACGTTTTAGTACTTAATCTATGCGGAATTTATTGATCTACATTTTTGTAACCTTAGATTTTTCGGTCAAACTCTTAGTTTCCAAAGAATTTGAAAAAAAAACTAGAAATAGTCCGAAATTTCGGTGTTTTTCTTTTCATCACAGCTGAAGCTCCACTCAGATATCGGGTCAATCTCAGGTTATTCATACCAGAGGCCTACTTGAGTGATTAAAACATTTTCCAGATTTCCACTAATTTTTGAAAGGCAGAATCCTTCCTATATGAGAAACGGTTCTTTGTAGTAAATATACCGACGTGTAATTCTTATACCACAACCGTTTCTACGTGAACATATCATGATTTCCAAAATAAATAACACGTGAGTAAAATATCTATGAATCTCGACATATAATGTGTCTTAACTATTGTTTTGCTTCTAGTTGACGATGTAAACAGCAAGCTGAAGCTGCACAGCCCGCTGGAGTTGGTAATGCTTTGTTCTTGGACTTTCAATTATTCGGGATGGATATATTTTTGCATCATATTGCACATCTAAGAATCACAAAATATGTTAATAGCTAGCATGCTGAAAGGAAACTATGTTCGTATTCAAACGAGAAATGCACGTCTTTACCATACAATTGATTTTGAAAATAGAACTCATTGAACGAGATACATAATAACTGTTAGTACTTCTGGTTGATACAGAAATTAAACATGTACGTAGCTAAATAAATTGACATTGGCTCTAGTATTCACAATCCTGTCCAGTGGTGGATAACGCGGTCCAGTAAGCTTTACAATCAAGTACCAACTTGGTTTCCGTTCCAGAAATTACAAGAATCTAAGGAATTGCCATGAAACTTCCGTGGAGAAACCTTTACACGTGGTCCCAAGAATTACATTACTTGCTCTGAATGCCACACCGTATGGTGATATCATGGTATCAAACAGCAGGCTGGCGTAGTGCAGTGACGGTTCTGGAGGTGTACGAACGTGTTGGTGTCGGCTACGCTCATTAAATGTTTAAGAAGCTGACTTCTACCTCCTAACCAGCACATCAGTGACCATAAATTAATACGAGGGCTAATAAGAAAGTAGGGAACGTTTCCGTCTGATGCCCGGTAGGTCTGTCGGCATCCAGCCGCAAAAACAGGAATGTCTCTGCGTCTCTGGTTTTTTCGATATTAGAATTTGAAAATCCCGCCAGTTGTGAGGTGCGGTTTATCGTGAAGTGTATAGAAATAACGTTAGTGACATTTCCGCAAATGGTGCATTTCACCCCACGCCAAACCACACTAAAGGTCTCCTTAATTCATAAAAAAAGGGGAAATTTTCCCTCATCCGCCCTGCAGCCCAGATTTTGCTACAAGTGACTTCCACTTGTTCCCCAAGATGAAGAACTGGCTTGCAACGCAGCGCTTTAACGACGACGAGGAACTCCAGGCGGGCTGAAGTCACAGGCGGCAGACTTTTACGAAGGAGTTTCAAAGCTTGTCCACCGCTATGATAAGTGTCTCAAGTTGTTTGGTGACTATGCGGAAAAATAGTATCGTAGTCAAAGGATAAAAATGCAGCCCTCGGTCGCAAATTAAAAATTATTTGATCTGGCTTCGGCAATGATTACGATTGACTTCATCAGAAATTATAAAATAAAACAAGCCACATAATAAAGTATAACTCAGCTGTAATATTTAAAAAGAATGTTTTAGAGAAAGCTAGCCAATATGTGCTCCACGCCTGCACGGAGGCATCAGACTGTGCCAGTCACTGGGATGACACACTAGTTTTTTTTTTACTATTGTCTTGCTTTTGTTAGCCAGAATAGAAAAGTGGTGTAATTTTTCTCATTTCCTTCTTAAGTAGTATATTGTCCTTGAGGGCAGGGCTGTAGCCATTACTGGATACTATATATTTGATAGTGTGTTGTTCTGTTTGAAATGCAGACTTAGATAATGGAAGCGATAAGAAGCGGTTCACCATTGATGGAAAGCTGCATATTTGTGACTTTGTGTGTGCTGTGAGCTATCAGTGATATTCTGTATCTGTTACTGTTGACCTTCTGTAAATACTAAATATGTGTTTTTTGTGCCGATATCAATAGTAAAGTCTAAGAAATGTATGCAAAATCCTCCTAGTTAATTTTTATTTGATGGGAAGTTAAATGTTTAATAATGTATTCAATTCTCTAGTGATACCAATCCATAATCACAGCACATCATCCACATACCTGAACCAGTATCTAATTTTGCAACTCATTGTTTCTTTCTTTAAGAAATCCTGCTCAAAATTATCCATAAAAATCTCTGATAATTTGGGACGAAGTGGATAAGCCATAGCTAAGCCGTCAGACTGGATGTAATACCTGTTTTAAAACTGGAAGTAATTGTGTTTTACACATACTTGAATGCCAGTAATTATGTCATGTAATTGTACAGCGTTTACTTTAGGTTTACGTAAAAGGTGCACTAGCATATAAAACTGAACTTGCGTTATAAAATTTTATGTATTAAGGCTGTTTCGGCATAAATAATTTATGGTCACTCTTTAGGAGATATATTGAAGTAGTTAAATAAGGTTACAGAGCAGTTTTGGAAAAACGCTCTTGTAACGGTGCACGGCAGCCACCATTTTGTACATGCTAGAATTCGGTTTCTCATCGACTCTGCTTTATCAATGTGAAAAGGTACCAGTCTGCCTCTTAAGTCATTACATTCGATTCAACGCTCTATCCTCAGAGATATGCTGTTAGTCACGATACTCAAAAGAGGTGTTAATACCTCTTTAAGTGTTACTAATATGCATCAGTAGCAATGTAGCAAATCTGAATGCACTTGTGAATGGTTGTTTGTTGATATGTAAAGCAGGTGATACGTGAATACGGCGATGAAAATACTAAATGATTTATATACCTACTACGACGGAACAAAGCAAGCACAAATCACGACTTCCGATGTTGTTGTTGTTGTTGTTGTTGTGGTCTTCAGTCCGTAGACTGGTTTGATGCAGCTCTCCACGCCGCCCTGTTCTGAGCAAGTATCTTTATCTGAGAATGCGTTCGGCAACCTACATCCATTAGAATCTGCTTACTGTATTCATCCCTCGGTCTCCTCTACGATTTTTATCCCACAAACTTCCATCTAATGCTATGTTGACAGTTCCTTTATGAATCAGAATGTTTCCTACCAATCTATCACTTTTCTTACTCAGTATATGCCAGAAATCCCTTTTATCCCCAATTCGGTTGAGCACCTTTTCATTAGTTACGTGATGTACCCATCTAATTTTCATCATTTATCTGTAGCACCACATTTCAAACGCTTCTATCACCTTTTTGTCTGAACTCCTTATCGTCCACGTTTTACTCTCATACAATGCTACACTCCAGACAAATGCTTTCAGAAAGGACTTCCTAACATTTAAATTAATATTGGATGTCAACAAATTTCGCTTCTTCAGAAATCCTCTTTTGAAGACACTGTCCATTCCATTCAATAGCTCTTCCAGATCCTTTGCGGTATCTGATAGAATTACTATGTCATCGGCAAACCGCAAAGGTTTTATTTCATCTCATGAACTTTAATTCCCTCTCCAAATTTCTCCTTGCATTCCTTCATTGCTTTCTCAATGTACAGATTGAACGAAAATGGGTAAAGGCTACAACCCGGTATTACTCCCATCCAAACCTCTGCGACCCTTTCTTACCCTTCGACTCTAATAACTGCTGTCTGGTTTTTGTATAGGTTGAATATAACTCTTCGCTCTCTATAGTTTACCCCTGATACCTTCAGAATTTGGAGGAGTGTATTTCAGTCGACATTGTCAAACGCTTTGTCCAAATCTACAAACGCTAAAAGCGTACGTTTTGCCTTCCTTAGCTTTGTTGTTGTTGTGGTCTTCAGTCCGGAGACTGGTTTGATGCAGCTCTCCACAATACCCTATCCTGAGCAAGCCTCTTCATCTCCACATAAGAACGGCAACTTACATCTGTTGGAATCTGCTTACTGTATCCATCTCTTGGTCTTCCTCTGCGATTTTTACCCCACAAACTTCCCTCCAATGCTAAATTCACAATTCCTTGATGTCTAAGAATATGTCCTACCAATCTATCCCTTCTTTTAGTCAAGGTATGCCAAGAAATTTCTTTTCTCCCGAATTCTGTTCAGTACCTCCTCATTAGTTACGTGATCCACCCACCTAATCTTCAGCATTCTTCTGTAGCACCGTATTTCAAAAGCCTCTATCCTCTTCCTGTCCGCACTGTTTATCGTCCATGTCTCACTCCCATACAAGGCAACACTCCATACAAATGCCTTCAGAAAGGACTTCCTTAGGCTTAAATCAATATTCGATGTTAAAAAATTTCTCTTTTTCAAAAACGCTTTTCTACCCATTGCCATTCTGCATTTTATATCCTCTGTACTGCGACCATTATTTGTTATTTTACTGCCTAAGTAACAAAACTCATCTACCTCCTTATTGCTTCGTTTCCCAATCTAATTCCTTCAGCATAACCTGATTTTCTTACACTGCACTCCATTACCCGAGTTTTGCTCTTGTTAATGTTCATCTTACATTCACCTTTCAGCACACTGTCCATTCCGTTCAATTGCTCTTCCAGGTCCTTTACTGTATCTGACGTAATTACTATGACGTCGGCAAAACGCAAAGTTTTTAATTCTTCACCCTGAACTTTAATTCCTTCACCAAATTTCTCCTTGCTTTCCTTTATAGCTTGCTCAATGTACAAATTGAACAACATTGGAGAAAGGCTACAACCCTGTCTTACTCCCTTTCCAACCACTGCATCCCTTTCAAGCCCTTCAACACTGACAACCGCTGTCTGGTTTTTGTACAAGTTGTAAATAACCTTACGCTCCCTATATTTTACTCCTGCTTGCTTCAGAACTTGAAAGAGTTTATTCCAATCAACATTGTCAAAAGCTTTCTCCAAATCTACAAAAGCTAGAAATGTAGGTTTGCCTTTTCTTAATCTATCTTCTAGGATAAGCCGTAAAGTGAGTATTGCCTCCCGAGTTCCTACATTTCTCCTGAACCCAAACTGATCTTCCCCGAAGTCGTTTTCTACCAGTTTTTCCATCCTTCTGTATACAATTCGTGTTAATATTTTGCAACCATGACTTATTAAACTGATGGTTCTGTAGTTTTCACACCTGTCTGCACCTGCTTTCTTTGGAATGGGGATTATAACATTTTTCTTAAAGTCTGAGGGTACTTCGCCTGTCTCATACATCTTACACATAAGGTGAAAAAATTTTGTCATGGCTGGTTCTCCCAGAGACTTCAGTAGCTCTGAGGGAATATCATCTACTCCAGGGGCCTTGTTTCGACTTAGGTCTTTCAGGGCTCTGTCAAATTCTTCTCTCAGTACAGTATCTCCTATTTCATGTTCATCTACATCCTCTTCCCTTCCTACAATGTTGTCTCGAAGATCATTTCCTTTGTAGAGCCCCTCTATATACTCTTTCCACCTTTCAGCTTTCCCTTCTTTGCTGAGAACTGGTTTTCCATCAGTGTCCTTGATATTCATAGAGCTGATTTTCTTATCTCCAAATGTTTCTTTTATTTTCCTGTAGGCTGTGTCTATTTTTCCCCTATTTATACATTCTTCTACATCCTTGCATTTGCCTTCTAGCCACACCTGCTTAGCCATTTTGCACTTCCTGTCAATCTCATTTCTTAGTCGTCTGTACTCCATTTTGCCTGTTTCATTTACTGCATTTTTATATTTTCTCCTTTCATCGATTAAATTTATTATCTACTGTGATATCCAAGGATTTTTTGTAGGTCTTGCCTTTCTACCTATTTTGTCCTCTGCTCCCTTCGCTATTTCATCTCTCAATTTTACCCATTCCTCCTCTACTGTTTTATTTTTCCCTGTTTCTGTCAATTGTTGCCTAAAGCTCCCTCTGAAATTCTTAAGAACCTCAGGTTCCTTCAAATTATCCAGGTCCCATCTCCTTATTTTCCTACCTTTTTGTAGTTTCTTCAGTTTCAGCCTACAGTTCATAACCAACAAGTTATGGTCAGAGTCTATATCTGCCCCTGGGTATGTCTTACACTGTAAAACCTGGTTCCGAAATCTATGTCTTACCATTATAAAATCTATCTGGTATCTCCCGGTGTCTCCTGGTCTCTTCCACGTATACAACCTTCTTTTGTGATTCTTGAACCAGGTGTTTGTTATAACTAAATTATGTTCTGTGCAAAATTCTACCAGGCGGCTTCCTCTTTCATTCCTTTTGCCCAGACCATATTCACCTACTATCTTCCCTTCTCTTCCTTTTCCTATTACCGAATTCCAGTCTCCCATCACAATTAAGTTTTCCTCTCCCTTAATTGTCTGAATAATTTCCTTTAGCTCCTCATATATTTCTTCGATTTCCTCATCATCGGCACAGTTAGTTGGCATATAAACCTGTACTACTGTTGTCGGTGTTCGCTTCGTATCTATATTGACAATGATAATGCGATCACTGTGCTGCTCATAGTAGTTTACCCGCATTCCTATTTTCTTATTCATTATCAATCCTACTCCTGTGATACCCCCAATTGATTTTGTATTTATAATCCTGTACTCACCTGACCAGAAATCCTGTTCATCCAGCCACCGAACTTCACTAATCCCCACTATATCTAACTTCAACCTATCCATTTCCATTTTTAAATTTTCTAATTTTCCTACTCGATTAAGGGATCTAACATTCCACGCTCCGCCCCGTAGAATGCCAGTATTGTCTTTCCTGATGACAACATCCTCCAGAGTAGGCCCCGCCCGGAGATCCGAATGGGGGACTATTTTACCTCCGGAATATTTTACCCTAGAGGATGCCATCGTCATATGTTCATACAGTAGAGCTGCATGTCCTCGGGTCCCCTTGCTTTCAGCCGTTCGCAGTAGCTGTGTGGCAAAGCCACATTAGCTGATGTTACAAGGCCAGCTCAGTCAATCATCCAGACTGTTGCCCCTGTAACTACTGAAGAGGCTGCTGCCCCTCTTCAGGAACCACACGTTTGTCTGGCCTCACCACAGATACCCCTCCGCTGTGGTTGCACCTACGGTATGGCTATCTGTATCGTTGAGGCACGCAAGCCACCCCACCGCGGCAATGTCTGTGGTTCATGGGAGTGGTCCTTAGCTTATCTTCTAAGATAAGTCGTAATGTGAGTATTGCCTCCCGTGTTCCTACATTTCTGTTAAATCCAAACTGCTCTTCTTCGAGGTCTGAATCTACAAGTTTTTCCATTCGCCTGTAAATTGTTGGTGTTAGTATTTTGCAACCATGACACTCTGCACTTCCTTTCTTAGGAATTGGAATCACTATATTCTTCTTGAAGTCTCATACATCTTCCGTACCGGGTAGAACTTTTTTCATTACTGGCTCTCCTAACGATATTAGCAGTTCAGAGGGAATATCACATACTTCAGGGACATTGCTTCAAATCCTTCAGCGCTGTGTCAAATTGTTCTCACTGTATCATATCCCTTCTCTCATCTTCCTCCAGTTCGTCGTTCATTTCTAGAATACTGTCTTCATTTCCATTGCATAGGCCCTCTTGATATTCATACAGCAGTTTTTCTTGCCTCCAAATATGTATTTTATTTTCCTGTAGGCGGTATCTAGTTATACAGTCTTCCACGGTTCTGAATTTGTCCTCCAGCCACTCCTGTTTAGCCAGTCGGCACTTCCCGTCAATCTCATTTTTCAGACGATTGTACTCCCTTTTCCCTGCTTCACTTGCTGAATTTTTATATTTTCTCCTCTCATCAATGAAGTTCAGTATATCCTGTGTAATATCCGATGTAACCACTCGATTTGGATAAGGCCACGAACTTTTAAGTCCTCCACAGTATTCTGTATGATGTATTAAGAGCGTTACCTAATTATGTCTGGATTTGGTCTAACGTCTTGTAGCTCAGTGCATCTGGAATCTCAGTAATGCAACATCTGGAACACGTCGAGTACGAAGAGCTGGTCTCAATAAATGTTTACGCCATTTGCTTCAAATTATGAAGAGCAACAGGTAAGTTTGAATCAGTGATTACTTGCAAGAAAGTCAACGTGCTGACGGGCGTAGTGACTTCTTCAAAATATGGTAACAAACTGCGCCTCTGCGACCTTTATTCTATATTCATTTTTTGAGATCCGGCCCATTAAGAGTCGCCGTTCTATTCAGCCAATTATCAGACAAGCTGCTAGTAGGACAAAGGGGGATCCCAATTGGGAATAAGGGGGGCAGGGGCTTACCAGTTCCGGCATACGCATTACAACCAAGGAAAACTCTCGAAAATCATAGACGGAACCACGGAATTTGGACCAGTTTATTTCTGGGACGATGCTCCAGACAAAGTAATAATCATCAAGAGGGTACTCTCTACAACCAAAAATTGGACGCTTGAGTTACTCTCGTAAACTTAGAGATCAGTTCGACCAAACTGCAATGGACAAGTGTCTCCCTGGAGAAACCGCACACAGGTGCGCGGTATCCTCTGAGTCGACCCTTGTGGGCCGCCTTTATATACAATTCTCAACGGAGCCCAGCGCTTATAGTGCTTTTGAAAACATGAAAATATTAAATTTACAATCAGTATCTTAATCTTATTGACATTTGATATTCCGTAAACAAGCTTAAATTTGGCGGCAGATTTTAATAATATTTAAAACTTCGTAAATGTTTCTAATTACGAAAATATACTTAGCTATGAAAAGTAACAATGAATATTACCTTTATCATCATTACATGAATAAGAATAATAAGAAACTTAAAAATGTTGAAATGTTTGTGAATCTATGAGTCTCAAATGCTTGGTTATTATCCCCTAGCTTACACACTACTTTAACCAAGGTAAACTAAACTAAGGACAACAAGTACACCCATGCCCGAGGGAGGACTCGAAGCCCCGATGGCGGACGACTGCGAGCACTGCTGCTCGGCGCCCCAGTGCGCACGGCTAGTCCGCCGCAGTAATGAAAAACTGATCCTAAGATTTATAGAGGTATGTTTCACAAATATAAACAATTCTGTTACTGTTTAGAAAGAATAAAGCATACTCTGATTTTATAAAAACAGTGGATGTAGCTTTTGTGACTAAAACGTAATTGCTTATTCTTGTAAGGTGTAAGTGTATTTTTTGTAAATTAACAGGAGTCGAGGCAGGGAACGTTAAATGAGATGTTTGGTGGATATATATAATAAGGAATTACAGGTGCGACTGACACCCAAAAATTATCTGAATCATTAATTTTGTTTAATTAATAAAGTTGTTATTGAATTGTGGTGATAGAATATTGTTCAGTGATGAATAATTTGATTCGCCCTGTATAGCAACCTTCTACCATCTTCATCCAAAAGACAAATCAACAATTCTAGTTGATAATGACTTTCCCCTCCAAAATTATGAATTAAATATGGGAAACAACACTAAATGAATTAGTTCGGGAAAACAGTCTTTCTCAGCTATAACTTTATTATAATGACACAGTATTCGTATTATTTCACAGCGATAACTCAAATATCTCAATTAAAAATGGACATTAATATTCAATATAAAAAGGAAAATAGACCTACATCATTGCTTTACATTGATCTCAATGCCGTCAACATGAATTTAATACTGATGATGAATAAATGTTTGTAAAGGTTATGGGACTTAACTGCGGGGTCATCAGTCCCTAAACTTACAAACTTCTTATGAACTAACTTATACTAAAGAGAGCGCAAACATCAATGCCCGAGGGGGGATTCGAACCCCCGGCGGGGAACAATCTTGCGCATTGTAACATAGCGCCTCAATGTGCTCGGCTGCTCCGCCGCGGTCAATACTGTTTGGCAAGTCAAAATATCCCCTATGGGAAGACGATAAACTTCGTAACAGAATGGAATTTTATGTACCAGTTCGTTGTTGTAACAAAATACTCTGAGCAGGGTAGATTTGTAAACAACTCTTTCCCATTCGACTAGCGAACCTGATACAACTGCCACTTGCTCCTGGCGTGCGTAAGCCATACATTACCAAATCGACGAACTGTAGTGTGATCTCGCTACGCCGCTATGGCGTGGACATCTGGAGGTATATAAGCTGGAAAGTACGTGACCACGAAATAAATCTCGCTCCGTTTTCGGAAGCTGTACTCCCTAATATTAGCCACTGTACTCTCGATAGTACACAGTGCTTACGACCTCAAGCAGTTCTGCCAAGTCTGGGCCACTTCAGTTAGCACTGACAAGTACGCACAAGTACCGAAGGCCTATCTCGTAATTAGTGCCTCGGTGCTTCTAATTATGGCTGACTGACCTTATTCTCACCGATCAAGAACTATCAGTACCAGTTCAAATCTCAGGAAGCACATTGAAATTTGTACAAGTTCCTAAGTCCAAGAATCAGCTAAACAAGCAAATCTCCACGTCCGTACACACGGAGAGCTTGATGTTTAAATGTTTGTAGAGCTTATGGGTCATCAGTCCCTAAGCTTACAAATTACTTATGAACTAGCTAAGACTAAGGACGGCACAAATATCCCGACCGTAGTGGCCGTGCAGACCGTGACTGGAGCGCCTCAGTCCCCTCGGCCACCGCGGCCGACACGGAGAGCTTGAAGCGAAGTCCACAAACACCGTCTGCCGTGCAAGATCGCCAGAGGAAACGCCGTTTCTTCAGAAAGCCAATCAGATTCAAGCTTCCTAGCACAGGCCAGTGAAATTTCACTTACGTCTGGCCAATTTCGAAAATCTGAAACTCTACCCAGCAGCCGTTATCTTTCTTGGTACGATTATTAGGCTTTCTGTAACCGTCCACTGGACTCACTCGCGACTCTGGTAGTGGGGAATTTTTCCGTTAGAAAAAGCCAACATGACCTCACTCCGCGGCCTACCTCCTAGAGCTGTCGTTTTTTTGTTTTTCTTTTGCGAAACCTGATTTGGTCGCTCGGCCCTCGAGAGAGCAGAGGGGACGTCCAGTGATGGTTTAGTCTTTTTTCAAAATCAGCCTTCCTCCTCATACCATTTGGAAATCTCTGCGGACATTTTTACAAACCCTCAGCCCCAGAGTAACATATATTTGTCTGTGCCTCAGCCCAAGGCCTCTGCTGTGTCTTGGCGCGTACGCAACCACAGATATGTTACTCTGTGACGCAACCCTCGGACCCCTGGGGCAGCGAGCCAGCAGGTAAAGAAATCCGAAGTCGGCCCTACTCAGGAATTCCACCCGCTGGACCTTACTCCTTCACCGAAACAATCGAACGACTCCCTATTCTCACATAAAACTGCCCTGCTGCAATATTCCATCAACAGCAACAGCAAATTACGCGTAATAAACTGATTAAATGATTATTCTTACGTGAAATTACTCAATAAAAATGAGAGATGGACTGCCGCCTCTCATTCTGTCAAATTTCAGTCCAAAATTCTTTGTTAATATAAGCTTACATGCTCACTAATGATCTACTTTACACTATTTTATATTAGTATTTGGGCTGAAATATATGATGTATACTTCGTCAGCGATGTGCTCACACGCATTTGCAGATTTATATTGAACTATTTCGTGATTATTTGTTCCTACCAATAGGCAATTTCATATTGCGTATTTACTTTTGATACAAGTTAGTTAAGCCACCGTATACTCGGGTGTGTTTCATGGACAGTTGTTTATTTTTTCATTGGTATATCAAAACCATTTCAGATACAATTTAGTGAGTTTAGCTCAAGAAATGAGACAGTAACTATATTTAAATATTGTTGTAGGCCTTAACTGAGAAGAACGCAAGAAAAAGCTACCCTGTTGAAGTATACACAGATGGAAGCAAGTAAGACGACGGAGTGGGTTCGGGGATTGAAATATTTGTTCATAAGAAGGTTATATACCAGATAAAGCTAAAACTGTGTAATAAATGCTCAAACAATCAAGCGGAACAATTTGCCATTCTCAATGATCTTGAGTTCATAAACAGTCTCTCGAATACTGATACAACTGCAGTAATTCACACAGACAGCAGGATTACTTTGGACTCTTTGCGAAATCCGAAGAACCACAAGAATAAGATGTAAAATCAGAAGGTTGCAGACACACAACTGGCTGGTGCATTTCTAATGAGTTAAGGCTCATCGAGGGATATGGGGAAATGGACTAGCTGACAACCTTGCTAAAAGAGCAGCTCGATCACGACACTCAATACGCTATAACAAAATACCTACAAGTGACGTAAAGAAGAAACTTCGAGAAGAGTTTAGGAACAAATGGGACATTGAGTGGCAAAGCCCAAAAACCGGGGGAAGCACTAAACCGTATTTTCCTACGATCTGACAACCTTTAATGATTAAAGTCCCAATATCTCCGATTTTTACAGCAATGTTAACAGGTCATTGGAGACTGGGCAACGTGCACATGTAACAGAGCTGTCCAAACTATTGACCACGTGCTTTTTGCCTGCTGCAATTTATTGAAAGAGAGGGACCATCTCAGAAAAAAAGTTTCTGCCAAAGGAGGAGGATGGCCCGTCAGTAAATATGATTTGGTACACAAACTCACTACAGACTTTCACATTTTTTGTAATTCAATAAGTTTTCCTGCAGTATAAATTCGTTTGTTTCTTTGTAAACCCTGTCAACTTATGTACTGTACTTGTGTTTGCAAAAATACCTGATGTAACAGCCTGAATCTAACCATCAAACATGTAGTATTACTATGTAATGGGCCATGTCAAATAATAAATAAAAATAGGTCTTGTCTGTTACATATCACTGCATTATCCTATCTGTCGGAGGATGAACAATATTACATTTTCCCTCTGATTTCCATTTCATTGTTGTCACACGAAATTAAAGTGCCCTTAATGTGTGGTTTTACAACATTTCCGTTGTAACACAGTGTTCGGTTCAGATATGGTCGCGGTCCGTTGTCCTACTGAGGAAGCACGTGTAAATCCCGACAGGCACGTGCGTTTCTGGTGGAGTACAAATAGAGGAGAATCTTGTACCTCCCCTCAAGAGACATGCGTGGAACAAGATTCAGCTTGTTGAGCCTCTGTCTCGTCGCGTGTCCCGTGCATTCTTCAGCTAGTTACCTGGTTCGTGGAAGGGTGGGGCCACAGACTGCAGGGCCCTAAAATGCCGAATAGAGATCATACTTGCATGGCCAATTCAGTATTTTGTAAACACAAAATTGTCAGGCAAATTCATCTGTATACCTACAAAGTGTGTCAGTTTATTCTCAGTTTCATGAAGAAGATGTTCATGTCGTGAACTACTTTGACCTAGAATCATTTATTATAGTGATTTTAAGCAACAGTTGCGAACTGACACTAATTGGAACGGCTACTAATGCAGACAAAGTATTTATGGAATGGACGTTATTGCTTATATTAAGAAAGAAAAGAAAACCCCTGTCTTTGAGTGGGATATGCAATACCATGGGTTCAACGAGGCTAGAATTTCCAATACCCAGCTGAAAGCACTGCTACAAAATTTCTCTGCCTAGCCGTTCATCACGACACGGTGACGAGATATTCACGTGGTGAACATTGAACGACATTATGGTTAAACCCGCAGATTGAATGATGCTGCTACTAATGGGTCAATACAAGGGCAGCCAATAGTATGAAAACGATCACATGCAAAGCTGGGGCTAGCCATAAGCGGCAAGCCACAAGAAAGGAAGGAAAGATAGGGTTTAATATCCCGTCAACTGCGAGGTCATTAGAGACGCAGCGCAGGTAATGCTAAAAGCCCTGCATATAGCAACTAGCTACAAACATTTATGTGTCGATAGCCGGCAATCACGCCTTACTATTGATCAGTTGCTCGTCACGTGGTAATTAGCAGCTGTTCCTGGTTTAACCTATCCATTACGTGTTCTAATCTTTCATTTCTCTATACGATCGTTTTTGAGGTGCGGGGTTGGGTGGAATGAACGGTGTTCCGATTATCGAAAGGGGAGGGGGTCATTATTCCAACACAAAACGCGTAATTGGATAAAATAAAAACAAAAAATATAAGGCATAAAAGTGCGGTGCATTGCAGACCTGTACACCTCTGGTTTCTATGCAAAAGTTTCGGACTAGATTACTGCAGAACGACAGGTGTTAACGCACTTGCAACGCGGATTGTTACTTATTATTCCATCCAGCAACTCAGTATTTCGAACTGCTCACCGACAACTGTGTACAGAGAAACTACGCGCAATAGCCATGGGCTCTAAGGCGACTATCTGCGTGTGCGGTTATTGCCCGTTGGAGGTTCGAGTCGTCTCTAAGGGATGGGTGTATGTGTGTGTCATTCTTGGCGTAAATTAATTTAAGTGGTTTTTAGTTTTAGGAACCGATGACTACTGCAGTTTGGCCCCATAGGCTTACAAACATTTATGAGAATATCAATGCATTACCTCTCACTACGCAGAACACAGAGGCCGAAGCCTCACAATGACCGAGAGCAGCACCGCTGCATGCTGTGAGTCGTAACAGACAAACGACACTGGGTGAAATAACCGCAGAAAACAATGTGGGACGTAGGGCGCACGAATCCGTTGGCTCAGTTGACTTCACTGTGTTTTTCTCGACTTCAAAAAGGCAGACTGCTAACGAAGATACGAGCTTATGGAATGGGTTCACAGGTTTGTGACTGGCTGGAAGTCTTCGTAAGTAATAGAACAAAGTACGTTGTACTCGACGGCGAGTGTTCATCAGAGACGAGTGTATCGTCAGGCGTGCCCCAGGGGAGTGTGACAGGACCGCTATTATTTTCTATCTATATAAATGATCTGACGGACAGAGTAACTTGTAATTTGCGGCTGTTTGCTGATGATGCTGTGGTGTATGGGAGAGTGTCGTCTTTAACTGACTGTAACAGCATACAGAATAACTTAGACAAAATTTCTAGTTGGTGTGAAAAATGGGAGCTAGCTCTAAATGTAGAAAAATGTCATGTGATGCGCATGAGTAGGAAAAACAATCCCATAATGTTCGAATACAGCATTAGTAGTGAGCTTCTTGATGCTGTCGCGTCGTTCAAATATCTAGGCGTAACAATGCAGAGCGATATGAAATGGAACGAACATGTAAGAACAGTTGTGAGTAAGGCGGACAGCCAACTTCTGTTTATTGGGAGAATTTTGAGAACATGTACTTCATCTGTAAATGAGACCGCATATAAAACCGCTTGTACGACCACATCTTGAGTATTGCTCAAGTGTTTGGAACCAGCAGCAGATCAGTTTAAAGGAAGACATAGAAGCAGTTCAGAGGCGAGCAGTTAGGTTTGTTACTGGTAGGTTCGACCAATGCGCGAGTGTCACGGAAATGCTCTGGCAACTCAACTGGGGACCTCTGGAGGAAAGACGGCGTTCTTTTCGTCAAATTCTGTTGAGGAAGTTTAGAGAGCCGGAATTTGAAGCTGAGTGTAGCACGATCTTGCCGCCGCCTACTTACATTTCGCGTAGTGATCACAAAGACAAGATACATTAGGGCTCGTGCGGAGGCATATAGGCATTCTTTTTTTCCTCGTTCTATTTGAGAGTGGAATAGGAAAGGAAATGCCTAGTAGTGGTACAGTGTACCTCCGGCACGCACCTTACGGTGGATTACGGAGTATGTATGCAGATATAGATAGATGTACCTGAAGGAGGGCAGCATTGTAATTTGTAGATAACTATTTCCATAGTCGACGTCGGCTATAGTCGTTGAAGATTTGCGCAATAATTAATTAAAATCCTTACACAATTGGTGTATACATTATGAAATGGTTGTATATGCATACTTTGAGACAATTTGTAACCATTAATACAATGGAATTAAGATGAAAAACCGTCGGATATATGGAAGTCATTACTTTGTTTTACATAAGGAGTGGGGCGGTATTGTTGCTGGCAAATATGACGGTCAAAGGAACTAAATATCCCTCATTACGTTGTTGAAAGTGCACTGGACCTTAGGCATACATAATTGTGTTCCCTAATGTACCCATCCATTGAGAATTTGGAAGACGCAACATATACTTATTGGGCCTTTGAACCGATCAGTCACCTTAAGTCATGTAAAGTAATCATTTTTCAACAGTTTGTGAAGGTACTATTGAGATTATGACAACTACATAGATGTTTAAATACTGGCAGCGAAAATTATAAATGAAATTTAAAATACTTTCAATGCACTTACATTACACAATTATGTGACTATGCGCCATGCGGATTCATTAGAAACATATATTCAACCTTTCAGACCCAACGTTGTAGGTAATGTAACCGGAAAATAGAGAGGGGCGTTTAAGATACAAAATATACACAGTAATTCGTTAGAAACAAGAAAATAAAGTTTTTTGATCTGCTCAATATTATAGTAACATGCATTTTAAAAGAAATGACGTAACACAATAAAAGGATCATATAAAATCAACTGTCACATGTCAGAGAAAATAAGGATATCAACACGTCGTCAAAGAGTCTTCATCATAAAAATCTGACATTAGGCCCAACACGCAGAATTGTGCACATGCTTTCAGATTAGACCTCCAATAATTCTAAAAAAAAAAAAAAAAAAAAAAAAAAAAAAAAAGTATTAAGATATATTTACATAAAATGATCTATCTTCCAAATATATGAAACAAAAATATAGACAGTCTTCGAATGTGCAATTGTACTGGAAGTTTGTTGACTGCTCGACTGCTAGTGCTATCCAGAGTATAAACATGGATCTTTACATGTTGCACACGTTACCACAGTCCACCTACGATTGTGTGATGCAGGCATGAACTTCCTACTGTGAATCACAAAGAAATAAAGCGAGCAAAACTCGACCCGCACAATTGTGCGTGTAGGGCCTGAAAGGGATAAACTGAGGAAAAACAAATCAGCAGTGTATTTTAATATAAAAAAATGTTACAAATATTGTAGTGCTTTCCTGATACTCGAAAAATTTCCAACTCTCGTCTGAAAATTATACAGTTAAAATAAAATAAAATATATTCTTCATCATCACAAGAGTTTTTTCTTAAATTATCAGCCCCCCAAAGTATTATATACGAAGGCTTTGAGACGACACAGTGTCTGCAGCTGGTTAACGTCTATAGCAGAAAATCGCTACATTGTACTATCAATTTAGGCTTCTGTCCACTGTCCATCTCGTTTTTACAAGCAATCTGTGATTAATATTTACTTATATACCAGGTAACAATAAATCGCTTCACTGGATTATTAATTGTCTGTTAGCATTCTCAAATATTGGAGATAAACAATTTGCACAAACATTGACGCAAGTGCTGTGATAACAAAAAGCCTTGTATCCAAAGTCTTAATATGTACAGTCACAGCACTCCCGCTTAATTTTGTTATATACTGCGATAGCAGAGCTCCCAAGAGGGCGAAAAGCCACATTTTAGATAAGAAAGATCTCTTTTACAGAAGTGTGAAAACTCGCGGTTCCGTCCACCGGATATGAAAAAGTACACGGAGAATGCAATTTGATCTTGCTGTTCTCTCAATCTCAAATAAATGTGTTTGTACCTCCGTAAGCTTTTTAAAATTTATTACAATACATTACTATAACAAGTTAAAAAAATGAAAATTATTTCGCCGAGTGGATAATATGTTGACGTCGGCTAGAAAATCGTCTCTCAGTATAATTGCCACATTCGGAACTCGAACATGATGCTTTCTCGGCTGTAGCTTGGTAACAGTTAACCCTTTAGTGGTCAATATATTTCCCACCTAGCATAAGTGCAAAACAGTGTACCCTGCTCTTTGCCTTACTTGTTTTCGCCCGTTTCATTCTAAGTAAGAAGTTTAGTACTGGAATTTGTAAGTTTTCATAGTGTTTAGTAAAGTTTTATTGCTTGAATTTGTGTTCAGTTATTGTAATATTATTATTTAATAAATTTTATCTTTTTAGCATTCCAAATGCAATTTTTTTAGTTATCAATTGCAGATATAAGAAGGTGGTCGTTTAAATGGCTACCCTCCACAGCAGTCTCAGTCGCACCCAAAATAGTTAGTGGTCTGTACATCAACCATCTAGTTTTTCCTTTCACTTCCAAGTTATATAAGTCAAATGGCATGCTATAAAAATATTACCTTTCAACATTTCAGAAAAAGAAAGTTTTGTCCTACAAAGGCTTAAAGGTAATTTCTTACCACATGATCTCCATTGCAAGTGTTAACTATTACTTCTTTGGACTTCTGCTTTACACCAGCGGAATGACAATCGATTCTTCTCTGCTAAGAATGTTGGCAATACCAGAGATAGTGTCGAAGCCGACGTCACGTGATGTCTTGTGGTGCCCTCTGCATCGCCTATAAATACAGCGCTCCTTCGAGTTCTCATCGCAATTCGCCACTATCTTTAAAGATGTCTTCCGCAGCCCAAGATGAAACGTTAGGGGAAAGTCTTACAAATCGACCACGGCTTATGAGCCCGGAAGTTTTAAATGAAGTTGACGCCGGTCGTGAAAGCTTACATTGTATGATATTACTTCTTTTGTTGACTTGGAAACAATATCAATAGAAGCCAAAATTAAATCGGGATTAATGGTTCTACCATACTGTAAGTAAGAGGGATCGTCAATGATGAATACGGGGAGGGGGGGTTTGAGACTGCAAGAGAAGAGATTGGTACTCTTAGTACGATTTTAGTCACTTTTCCATTACTTTTAGGAAACAATTTTGCACACAAACGGCGACACAGAATTTCTACGAACTCAAATCCTCCCATGCCCTCCACCCTCACGCCTTCATCCCACCCCTTCCAAACCATGAATGCGCCACTTATGTCAGTCGAACTACGAAATGATTTCTTTGATGGTTTTACGTGCGAAATTGATATCTTCATAACCAAAAAGTTGGAAGTGAGCATTAATATTGTAAGCGTACCACCCTCCACTTTCCTATCAGTTGCCACCCTGTTACGGTATAAAAATATGTTAAACCAGATCTTAGTGCCCTGATTAAATAAATGACGGGCAACGGAATTCGCCTTACCACGGAGACTATGGCAACTAAATGGATAGCGGTGGCAGTACCTTCTCTCAAGGGATGTGCCTAACATGATTTCCTATCTGAATATTATGCATACAAACAAGGACGGGGAATTAATATGAAGAAAGCAGTTTCCCTTTTAATAAATTTATATTTATTCACAGATCTTGTCGTTACTCAATTAAGCCAGAAATATATGGGACATTTCAGTTAAAACATTAAGAATACAAGTAATATTTCTAGCACGCATTGTCTACTAGATGGATTCCACAATCGTAGTACCGTGATGTACTAACACGAAAATTCAAAGTGCCAAAACGAAAATCCCAACATGAACTGAGACTAATTCGCAAAGAACACAACTCGTCCTAATTCCTTAAAAACGCTCCCAGAAATTTAGAAAATGTACTAGTCCTAACACTGCTAATTTGTTCCAAAATTGTCACAGATCACACACTCTTCCAAATACGTTACCCTCAGAGACAAACATACTGATGTCCGTCCTCAGCCAGCCCAGGAAACATTTTGCCGAAATATGGCTGCCCTCTAGCGTAACCGTCCTTCTCGTTCAACTAGGCCGGAGCCGTACTGAAATTGGCCAGTCACCTAACGGGACCATCCTCCCAACTTGCGAATAGTGGAGGAATCGCAAATCACAGACACCTGTCGACCACGTCTCCCAGGAGACCTATCTGTCCTATACAGAAATAGTTGGCTAACCTTCTAACTGAGCATCTCTGCCTTCACAGCTACAGCCTCACACACACGAAGACACACACACACACACACACACACACACACACACACACACACACACACACACACACACATACATGCTCACACTTGGTAGGATGGGGAGATGGGTGCTGTGGAGCAAAGCTTCTTATGTGAACGGGTCTCACTTATTATGCCTGTAATAATCATCATGCATTCTTGTCTACATCTACAGCTACATATACATCTACATGGGATACTCTGCAAATCACATTTAAGTGCCTGTCAGAGGGTTCATCGAACCAACATAATACCACTTATCTTCCATTCCATTCTCGAATAGGACGCGGGAAAAAAGAACACCAGAATCTCTCCGTTCGAGCTCTGATTTCTCGTATTTTATTCTGATGATCATTTCTACCTATGTAAGTGGGAGTCAACAATATATTTTCGCATTCGGAGGAGAATGTTAGCGATTGGAGTTTCGTAAGTAGCCCACGCCGCAGCGATAAGCGCCGTTGTTGTAATGATTCCCATCCAAGATCCTGTATCTTTTCCGTAACGCTGTCTCGCCTGTATCGTAACAATACGAATCGAGTTGTCCTTCTTTGGACTCTTGCGATGTACTCCGTCATACCCACCTGATAAGGATGCCACACTAGGCAGCAATATTCCAAAAATGGACGGACAAGCTTAGTGTATGCAGTTTCTTTTGTAGTTCTGTTGCATGTTGTAAGGGTTCTGCCAATAAAACGCAGTCTTTGGATCGCCTTTCCCACGACATTATATGCGTGTTCTTTCCTATTTAAGTCTGAAGTAACAGTAATTCCTAGGTATTTTTTGGGGTTTACGGCCTCCAGTGCTCCCAGCACTAGCCCCGAAATGAATGATTAAGATGGCAGGAAAGGTCAAACGTAAAAATAAAATTAGAAAGTAATGTGCACACAACACTGTGGCTTGCATTAAATACGTATAAATTCAAGTAAGTCAAATGGAATGATACTACAGTATCGTTTCAATATCAACATTTATAAGTGTTTCCGAGGAAACATGATTGATATCTAAAGCAGATATGTTGTTTGGAGGATCGTATAGCTCATATATAACAAAACGTTGCCTATATTATCAACTCAACTCATTTCATAACTTATAATTAATTGTGTTAATTCAGTTCTTTTATTTATGTTAAAGTCAATTCTTAATGTAACAAAAATAGTATGCCTCATAGGATCAAACTTTCGTTGCAGATTACCGCAATATCGCAGAACGTGTTGCAATGAGAGTGCAGTAACACGAACTGAATTCACAAAACTGTTGCAGCTGCACGCGGACGCTAGCCTTCTCGGGCCGTGTGCCGCGGCAGTCATCGCGTCCGCATGGAGACGTCACACGGCTGGGATGTGTGCAGACCGCAGAACTGTGGCGTCTCTCCGGCACGTCGCGTCGGTGCTACTTATCTGGTGTAACGCGAGGCGCCTAAAACAAGCCGCTTATTAACAGCTGCCGGCGTGGGCAGGGGGAGGGGAGGGGGGGGGCGCGATCGATGGGCCGGGCTGCACGCCGTAATTGGCTGCGGCCCACCAGGCGCCCGGTTCGCGCCTGAAACAGCCACAGCCGTGCTGTCGCCGGCTGTCTCGTCTGCAAGATATCGCTAAAAACACAGGAAATACCATGCATTAGGCAGTTTAAACGTCTGCACTTTTTGTCACTTTATTTAGTCGAAAGTCGTTCCGCTGCTTCTCTCTTCCCTCTTATTTTACCCGTTCTTTTTCGTTGTTTCAAGCAGTATCCATCCATCCCATTACGAAATTTTCATGACCGTAAGAGTTTTTTATTAATTATTTTATTTTATTTTTGTAATTATCAGCCCCACAAAGTATTACATACGAAGGCTTTGTGACGACACAGTATCTGCAGCTGGTTAACGTCTATAGCAGAAAATCGCTACGTTGTACCGCTGGATATCCCAAATGGGTGACTAAGAACACAGACAAATCTTCCGTAATTATTTCGAAGATTACACGCGATACAATGATCGCACGAATGATAGTACAGCCCAGTTTGAAGCGAGTAAGATGCTGATTTCATTACTGAGTGCCCGAGGTCGATACTGACGAAATCATATTACGTAATGAGACAATAAAAGTAGTAGATAAGTTTCGTTATTTGGGTAGCAAGATAACTTATGATGGCCGAAGAAGATATAAAATTCAGAATTGCTATGGGAAGAAAAGCGTTTCTAAAGAAACGAAACTCCTTAACATTCGATATTAATTTAAATGTTAGGAAGTCCTTTCACAAAGCACTTGTATGGAATGTGTTGAGTACTCGTCGCCATTTCTTGAGTCATCTTCGTCGCTATTTGTTGTGTTCTCGTCCCGGTCTAGTTTTCAGGAAAGGCACAGTGCAGGATGCGTGGTCATATAGATCACTTCTATAGATTACTAATACGACTTTTATTGACTGAAGAATACAATACTCCACTTCTATCTGTTCTTCTCTCTTCTCGTGGCGTCGTCTTCTATACGATGCTAGCTGCGCTGAGTTCTCGTGACTGCCTAGTTCGTAGCCAAGTTCTGAACGGTCATTCAGACGCACGTCGGCCTAGGTATAGCAGCTTGTAGAGGGCGCTCTATCTCCGTTCACTCTCTCCAGAATGCGCGGTGCCGGCGTACGATTGGCTGTCGGACGTCATCCGTTGCTTTTTCCACTTGCGCCTGGCAAGTCGCGCTGACTTACGCCACAACAGAGTGTAGCATTGTATGGAAGTGAAACGTGGACGATACAGAGTTCAGACAAAAATATTGTAGAAGCTTTTGAAATGTGGTGCTACAGACGAATGATGAAAATTAGATGGCTAGATCATGTATTTAATGAGCTGTTCAAACGAATTGGGGAAAAAGGAGTCTCTGGCATATCCTGACTAAGAGAAGGAATAGATTTGTGGTACACATTCTGAGACATCAAGGAATTGTCAACTTAGCATTAGAAGGAAGTGTGTGGGGTAAAAATCGTAGAGGGAGACCAAGGGACGAATACAGTAAGCTGATTCAAAAGGATGTAGATTGCCGAATGTATTCTCAGATGAAGAGATTTGCAAAGGACAGTGTAGCGTGGAGAGCTGCATCAAACCAGTCTGCGGACTGAAGACCACAACAACAATAACAACACATCAGCATCTGTAGTTTGTGTGACTGATCTCACGAGCTTCGAGTGGAGGTAAACCCTCGAGTAGTAGCGTTCGTGTAAGGAATCCAAATTTCAATTCTGTTATATAATCGAGACTAAACTACGTGGGTAGTGCTGATGATTGTAAGAAACAGTCCTTCAAGCAGCAGTGTGATGATAATTCAGATTCTGAAAAACCTGGAGATCAAAGGGAAGATTTTACAGTACGCAACGTTCATACAAAGGTTTACCATGGGAGAAAATGAGAGTTAAAAGTCTTCTAGGCTCTCTGTGCATTTTTAGGTAAAAATACAGCGTATTAGAGTCCATAAAAATATTGACAAAGACGTGCAGAACAGCTCTGTAGCTAAAGCCGCTTACCTTACCGAAAATATGTATTGATTTGGTTACAAAATAGTAGTACTGTATTCTCGATCAGTTTACAACAAAATGTAACGTGAATTTCAAAGCTTCTTCATAACAAAATAATAACTGTATAGTACACGTTTCTTTATCATTACAAAAGCAGTTATTGGACATCATTGGTAACAAATACTTACAGCAGTAAAATGTAGAAAAACTAGTAAATTATTATATCGTAAGTTTTAATGGTTCAATTGACCTTACTTATTCTAAATGATGTTACAGTTACTTAATACTATTAATAACAGCCTTAGTATGATGGCTGCAGTCAACATGAGTATATGTAGTTTGGTTGTCTTATAGTATTTTATTGGATGCTGTTAGTCACTAACTACTAATCTGTACAATTCTAACATCATACATAATACATATGGCATACATCTGAGGAAAGATAAAGCACTGCGTTCTTATTGACCAAACCTCACAAAATATGTCCCAGCATAAGTACTTCATAAGTTGATAGTTAAAATTTCTTGGAAAATAATGCCCTGTATTTTAGGTCACGTGAGATAAATTAAACATCACGTAAATATAATAAATTGAACCCTCGCTGTACGCAGATGATCTAATTATTTGGATCTAATTATTTAGTCAGCTGTGAAATAAAATGTCCCAAATGGTGAATCGTTTGTAAGAATGGTCAGAGCTCTTTCTACCAAATATTTTCGATGTGTCACTATCAAACACAATTAATTATAAAAACTGGAGGGGAAGTTATGTAGAAAAATTGACATGCTAAATATTAAACGGACAGACCACATCAATAAAAGTTCTGAGAAAGCAAACTACAGGCTCATCATACTGAAGAGATTACCCGGTAGTAAGTAGGGATGTTCAATAACAGTGTTCAAAAATACCTTTAAAGCATACATAATACGAATTTCAACACACGGTAATGAAGAACGATTTACAGTTGCTAACAGGAACATTAAGAGGTTAGAAATAGTCCAGACGCAAGCATACAATCATCTCGTATAGAAGCACTGACGAATCTAACTGGTACCAACTTATTAATAAGTGTTCAAATTCAGTGATTGCTCCGACGTGTCTTGACCGAATCTTTTATTTAATTTTAATTATACATTCGATATAACTGTGTAATATTCTGCAAATTAATTGTTTTCACAAACCGGTTCTCGGCTGTTGCGCCATCATTAGGTAAGCACTTCACACACGTGTAAGGTATATCTGTATAGTGTTTACCTGATGATGGTGAAACAGCCAAAAACCTGTTTGTAGAAACGAATATTAGACATTTATCTCGTGTTTTTCATTGTTGTTGTTGTTATGGTCTACAGTCCGGAGACTGGTTTGATGCTTATCTTCAGCATACTCTATCCTGAGCAAGACTTTTCACGTCCTTACAAGAATGGCAACACACATCTGTTTGAATTTCCTCACTGTATTCGTCTCTTGGCCTCCCTCTGCGATTTTCATCCCAAAACTTCCCTCCAATTCTAAGTTTACGACTCCTTGATGTCTAAGAATGTGTCCTATCAATCAGTCCCATTAATCGAGGTATGCTAGAAATTCCTTTTCTCTTCAACTTATAATTCCTCTTTATTTTCTTCCATCCTCTTTAGCGTCCATTTTTCACTCCCATACAAAGCAGCACTCCACACAAAAGACTTTCCTTAGCATAAATTGGTATTTGACGCTATTTTTTTTTAAAGAAACGGTTTTCGTTCCATTGCTATTGTGCACTTTATATCGTCTGTATTGCGAGCATCCTCTGTTATTTTCCTACTTAAGTAGAGAAACGCATCTACCACATTTATTGTTTCGTTACCTAATTCTTTCACCACCGCCTGATTTTTGCAGAATGCATTCCATTACCCTTGCTATGCTCTTCTCAATTTTCATCTGATACGTTCCGTTCAACACACTGCGCATTCCGTTCAAATTACTCTTCAAGGTGCTTTGATTTCTCCAACAGAGATACAATGTCATTTGCAAAAGGCACCATTTTAATTTCATCGCCATGATCTTTAATTCTTCTCCAAATTTTTCCTTGCTTTCCTACAGAACGTGCTCACTATAAAAATTGAATAACATTGGAGAAAGGCAATAAACCTGTCTTACTCCCATCACAACAAATGCTTTCTTATATTTTACTACCACTGACTTATTTAGAGTCAGTTAACAATTTTTATATGAAACGTTCTGGCAGATTTAAGTTATGTGCCAGAACCGGGACTCGAACCTGGGACCTTTGCCTTTCACTAGCAAGCGCCCTGCCACTAAGCTATCCCAACACGACTCACGGTCCGTCCTCACAACTTCAGATCTGCCAGTACCTCGCCTCCTACTTCACAGATGTTCTCCTGAGAATCTAGCAAGACTGGCAGTCCTGGAAGAAATGATATGGTGGAGACGTAGCTTAGCCACAGCCTAAGGGATGTTTCCAGAATGAAACTATGACTCTGCAGCGCAATGTGAGCTGAAATGAAACTTCCTGGCAGATTAAAATTGTATTCCATAACCGGGACTCGAACCTAGGATATTTGCCTTTCCTGGTCAAGTGCTTTACCACTATCCCGACATGTCTGACGGTCCATTCTCAGCGCACACTTAGAGTCCCGGTTCCAGCATACAATCTGCCAGGAAGATTCATATTAGCACAAACTGTTCTGCAGAGTGATAGTTTAATTCCAGTTTTTAAATATATCGACACAACTGTGGTGTCACACAAGTCTAAAGTGCGCGCCACCTACTTTCGCTGCGCGCCGCCATGCACGCACGGCGCGGCGTTCTTACGATGTCAGCCACGAGCGCCCTCTGCTACAACTCCGCTTGTGGCCACCACTGAACGACATCGTTCACTTGGGACTGAGATAGGAACCAGTTAACACTTTGGAATCAAATAGGCACCAGTGAAGACTTGGCTATCGGATAGGCACTAGGCAGGCCTGTAGCTGAACCATGTATCAGCATTCTGCAGTAGTGAGCTATGTAAAAGTTAAGTATTACTAAGTCTCTAAGAAATATATATCTCGTTCTAATTTACTCTAGTGTTTCCAGTTTCTTCTGTCCCACTGGCTGCTCACCTCCTACCTGCACAAGCGTGCATCTTTTATTCCTGTGTCGGTCTTTGTACTTGGCCATCGACACCTACGACGGAAACTGGACACAAAAGCGGTGACGAGGCTGGGACACAAAAGTGGTGACAAGGATGGGATACAAAAGTGGCGACGAGGAGCGATAGAAGAACCGTGGACCAGCCCGCTTGGAGCAGCCAGAAGCAGCAGTCGGAGCACGCAGAAATTGCTCCCGCCCACTCACTCTTATTATAATAATTTTGGGGGAACATTCAGTTAATGTTTTGTGGACTTTTTTGTTGCAGATAGACTCCTCTTTCACATTGCATTTGTATTTTGTTATAAGTTTCTTGTATGCGCGGCGCCTAATCGGTCAGCATGGACACTACCCCAAACCCAAACTTAATGGAAATTATTCATTTACAGACGGCGCAAATCACGCAACTACTCCAAGCGGTGTCACAGTTGATGGCACAGGCGGCTAACCAACAGCAACAGCCATCCCATCAGCAGCCCACACCTACCGCCACACCGCTTCCTACGTTTTGCCAGCACAACGAACGTGAGGAAGAATGGAGTGACTATTTGGCCCAATTTCAAGAACTCATCGCGACTCATCGAATTACAGGTCAGACTATCAAACACTTTTTTTTTCGCCATAGTTGACACTAAAATCTTCGCATTACTGCAGAAACTTTTCCCCCACGCATCTCCTCGCGATCTAGAATTTGATGCAATAGTAGATGCACTGACTGCTCATTACAAGAGAAAAGTTCTCGTAGCCGCTGCACGGTATATATTTTTCAGACAAAAAAAAATTACCTGAGCAGTCACACCAGGAATGGATCACTGAATTGAAGGGCTTAACCCGCAGATGTAAATTTACTTGCTCTTGTGGACTTTCTTATAGTGACGTTATGTTGAGGGATGAGATTACGCAGAACATTCAGGACCACAGAGTTAGGGCAGCAATTCTGAAACAGTCCCATGACCCCTCATTAGACAGTGTGCGGCAGCTTATTGAAGCGCATGATACCTTTGACTTAGCAAATGAAGAAATGCACAGCCACAGTGTAAATTCAGTGCGCCGAAACGGACACTTTCCGAGCCGTAGTTCTCAGTCTAGCCCTAGTGATTCTTATTTTTCTACCGGCCATGCTGAACAGACAGTGAAAAGTAGCAAGTGTAAAAGTGCGACACAAAGGTCGCCCCGTCGTGTTAGAAACAGTAATTTGAATAACGGGCGCTAACGCTTATTTCAGAAAAATGTTCATAAATCTTGCCCCCAGTGTGTTCAAATGTTTGTAGAGTATATCGGACTTAACTAAGGGGTCATGAGTCCCTAAACTTACAAACTACTTATGAACTACTTACAACTAAGGATGGCACAAATATCCATGCCCGAGGGGGTATTCGAACCCCCGACCGTAGTGGCCGTGCAGACCGTGACTGGAGCGCCTAAGTCTCCTCGGCCACTGCGGCTGCCCCCAGTGTGTATCTCGCCACAAACGTGCGCATTGCCCTAGTTGCAACGCGATCTGTTATCAATGTGGCAAATCGGGGCATGTAAAGTCAGTGTGTATGCAGAATGTAAATTCACAGAACGGTGCCGTTAGGAACAGTGCTTTGCAGAGTGTTAGAACAATTCATTCCGTAAATGTCATACACGCAGTGACCGTGGACAGTGTTTTTCTTGATTCTAAAATGCAAGAAAATTCTTCTTCACCTATTGCAAAACTATGTAGTGAGCCACACCACAAGCACCGATGAGCGCGTAAATCTGTGCAATGGAAACGGATTCGGGACCAGCAACATGACTATGTACAGTGCAATACTGTAGTGAACCTAGTGCCTTCTGCAACTTCTCCATGTAAAAGTGCCCAGTACTGTGTAGCTAATGACAGTAGACTTGATGTAGCTACTCAAAGTAATTTTAGTGCAGTAGCCTCGCATTGCGCGGACGCCGATCCGGCGGTAGTGGCATCTAGTGACAGTGTTGTTAATCCGCTGTTGTTAATCCGCGATTCTGCGCCGCTTACTTCACTATGCGGCTCGCGCAAGCGCAGCAAACAAGCTGCATCAGACGTTGCCCACATTCGCGCACCTGTCGAGCGCCACTAGCAAAAACTTTTTGTGACTCTTTGCACAGAAAATAAAACTGTGAAATTTCAGCTTGATACTGGTTCCGCTGTCACATTAATAAATAAAGATACTTATGAACTTCTGGGTTCGCCAAAATTGTAGCCGTCTCAACAAGTGCTAACAGCATATAAAGGTCAAAATATTCCCGTGCTAGGAATGTGTAGCCTGCCCGCCTCTTTTCAAGGTGTAACAAAAACAGTTTCTTTTGTAGTTCTTCAGGCAAAATCTACACAGAACATTTTTGCTTGCTTCAAATTTCGTCAGTAGTGCCTCAGGACAAAATCAATGCATTGTGTGAAAAATATAGTGACTTGTTTTTGCCGGAATTACGTTGTGCAAAAGACTTCATGGCACATGTAACTTTAAAAGAATCTGCAGTACCAAAATTTCGTTAAGCTAGACCAGTGCCTATCGCAATTCGTGGTAAGGTTGCCGAAGAACTTAAACGTTGGCAGGATAGTGGGGTGATTTCTCCTGTTTCTGCGAGTCAGTGGGCCTCGCCTTTAGTAATTATAACCAAGCCGTCAGGAAAACTTCGTCTCTGTGCGGACTTCAAATCAACAGTGAACGGTCAAACAATTGTAGACTCTTATCCCCTGCCCAGACCTGAGGAACTGATGGACAAATTAGGACAGTCTCGCTTCTTTTCTAAGATTGATTTAGCAGAGGCATTCTTACAGATTTCGCTTGATGGCGAGTTAAACAAGTTTTTCGTCATTAATACTCACATGGGACTTTTTCAATTTCAACGCCTACCCTTTGGCAGTTCTTCCGCCCCCGCTATTTTTCAGCGCTTTTTGGAACAGCTGACAGTTTCTGTACCGTGTTGCTCGAACTATTTAGACGATATTGTGGTCTCAGGACGTACAGTTGAAGAACATTTATCAAACCTGGAGTGCCTTTTCAAAGTTTTGACTGCAGCAGGTCTACGTTGCAATTAAGCAAAGTGTTCGTTTTTTCAAACTGAAATAGAGTACCTAGGCCATGTGATTAATGCCCAAGGAATCCATCCCTTACAGTCACATCTTAGAGCAATCAAAGACTTGCCACCTCCTAAGAATGCGCATGAATTGCAAGCAGTAATGGGAAACTATTTCAGATTTATTCCCAATGCCTCTCAGATTGCAGTTCCACTGCATCACTTACGTAGGAAGAATGTTCCTTTTGTATGGTCTAAAGATTGTCAGGTTGCCTTTGACAAATTAAAGGCTGCACTACTCAGTGATGCATGTTTGATTCCCTTTGACCCTCAGAAGCCCGTAGTGCTAGCAGTGGATGCCTCGTCACACGGTCTGGGTTCAATATTGTCACATCGTATTGGTTCTCACGATCGTCCTACTGCCTTTGAATCCAAGCTACTGACGTCAATGCAACAGAATTACAGTCAGATGGAAAATGAGGCCTTAGTAATCATTTACGGTGTCACAAAGTTTCATCATTATCTCTATGGCAGAAAATTCTATTTGCTGACTGACCACAAGCCTCTCACGTCGTTGTTCTCACCCACAAAGCCAATTCCGCCACAACGGCACAAAAGCTTCAGAGATGGTCCTTAATACTGTGTAATTATCAGTATCAGATTTTGTACCGACCTACCAGTAAACATGCCAAAGCGGACACATTTTCCCGACTTCCGGTTAGCCGGGATGTGTTGTTTGATTCTTCAGAAATGGCCTGTTGTCAGATAGACTCCAGAGATGCTTCCACTATCGCAGACTTCCCTTTGAACTCTCGTCGGGTTGCACTGGAAACAGCGGCGGATGCAGACCTAAGTGTGGAAGCACGTTTTGTTCGCTTTGGTTGGCCTGCCAGAGCCAAAGACATTGAGCGGCCTCTGGTTCGACGTTATTTTGCACAACGTCATGCATTATCTTTAAGTCAGGGTGTTATGTTGTTACATACGGACAACGACCAAACAAGAGTGATTGTTCCTCGTTCCCTGCAACGAGAAGTGTTTCGCCTCATGCATCAAGGACATTGGGGTATTGTTACGACAAAGCAACTGACCAGACGTCATTGTACCTGGGTTGGTATGGACGCCCAGATAGAGAGCATGACGTCAAAGTGTACAGTTTGTGCGGAGCATCAGGCGGCTCCTCCGCAACGTTTCTCAGACTGGCCACGCCCCAAGGGACCATGGCAACGTTTACACATTGAATTTGCCGGACCTTTCTGGAATACGCGCTGGTTAATCGTTGTAGACGCTTTCAGCAACTTTCCTTTTGTGATTGCCATGAACTCAACGACGGCGTTTAGTACAATCAGTGCCTTAACATCAATGTTTTGCATCGAAGGTTTGCCTGAAACTATCGTCAGTGACAATGGACCTCAGTTTGTTAGTGCGGAATTTGAAAAGTTTTGTCATGTGAATGGCATTCAGCATATCACCACTGCACCTTTTTCACCCTCAGTCCAATGGTGGAACACAACGCTTCGTTCGAACATTCAAGTCTTACATGGAGAAGATGAAAGGTCAGCACTCCAGGCAGCAAGCTCTTCAAATTTTCCTGTCTATGTATCGGTGCATGCCACGTGACGGCCCGTCTCCTGCCGAGCTGCTACACGGCCGCCGTCACCGCACTCTCCTTCACCTGCTGCAGCCTCCCACGCACCGAGTCGGTTCGTATGGCGCTTCGCGTTTTCAGGTTTCAACGCCGGTGCTGTATAAGGTGCTGGCTGGGAGGAACCGTTGGCTGCCGGGCACCATTCAGCGCGTGCTCGGTCGCAATATGTATGTTGTACGTTCTTCCACAGGGTCGGCGCTGCAGCGCCACGCAGACCAATTGCGCCTGCACAGGCCGCGCGATCCTGTCTCGGGTTTCTTGATTCCAGACCCAGTTCACCGCCAGGGAGCACAGCCACATCGTCCGCCGCCGCGTCCAGCGTCCCCGGACTACGAGATCGTCATGGACGTCGACGCGCCTCCGACGCAGTCGTCGCCGCCGCTGTCGTCGCCTAAGCTGCCAGCGTCACCGAGAAAGACTCCATGACCGTGCGCCCCCCCCCAGCTTGGGCCACGCACCTCAGAAGATGATGACCTGCTCCCTCTGGGCGGAGGCGTGCGCCCTCCCCCTGGGTTTGGTCGGTTTCTCGGGGGATCGCAAGTTTTGTCATGTGAATGGCATTCAGCATATCACCACTGCACCTTTTTCACCCTCAGTCCAATGGTGGAGCAGAACGCTTCGTTCGAACATTCCAGTCTTACATGGAAAAGATGAAAGGTCAGCACTCCAGGCAGCAAGCTCTTCAAATTTTCCTACGTATCGGTGCATGCCACGTGACGGCCCGTCTCCTGCCGAGCTGCTACACGGCCGCCGTCACCGCACTCTCCTTCACCTGCTGCAGCCTCCCACGCACCGAGTCGGTTCGTATGGCGCTTCGCGTTTTCTGGTTTCAACGCCGGTGCTGTACAAGGTGCTGGCTGGGAAGAACCGTTGGTTGCCGGGCACCATTCAGCGCGTGCTCGGTCGCAATATGTATGTTGTACGTTCTTCCACAGGGTCGGCGCTGCAGCCTCACGCAGACCAATTGCGCCTGCACAGGCCGCGCGATCCTGTCTCGGGTTTCTTGATTCCAGACCCAGTTCACCGCCAGGGAGCACAGCCACATCGTCCGCCGCCGCGTCCAGCGTCCCCGGACTACGAGATCGCCATGGACGTCGACGCGCCTCCGACGCAGTCGTCACCGCCGCTGTCGTCGCCTCAGCTGCCAGCGTCACCGAGAAGAACTCCGTGACCGTGCGCCCCCCCCCCCCCAGCTTGGGCCACGCACCTCAATGATGATGACCTGCTCCCTCTGGGCGGAGACGTGCGCCCTTCCCCAGGGTTTGGTCGGTTTCTCGGGGGATCGCAAGGTGTATACCGGGGCGCGGACGGCGTCTCAATCCCAGCCTCACCTACGACGCCCGTCCCACCAGTAACTCCCCCGTCCAGGCCCTCCTCCCAGTGCCGTCGCTGTGGCCCTCAGCCACAGTGGTGAAGTGCACTTTAAGGAGTTGCGTTGGGATTGGTTTGCAGGGAATACAGATGCGTTGGTTCTGAATGTTGGGTCAGTGTGAGGGCAATCCATAGTGATATGTATGCACATTGTACCTGAGGCAACAATAGGCTTCGGCTCTGGTATTTGCGGTGGCAGATGGCTCTGTTTTTCAGCACACGTAATACCCTAAATGTATCACCTTCAACTCAGATCGCTAATGAATCAGGACAGTTTCTCAGATTTTCGATTCGAAACTGATCGCTCCATGTCCTTCACCATAATCTCGGCGTCAATCTTCTTGATCGCACTGGGAATCAGCGAACTGTGGCGGTTTGCGTTGTTTTGGACGTGTTGGACTGTGTGGGGCAAAGGAGTCACATGGTTCGGATGATATGGGAGATCATGTGAGCAGATATGTTTGGAAATCAGACGACTTGAGGATAGTGGAATTTGGCGTGGTATTAGTTGTTGTGCATTGAGGTGTGGAAGATATTTTTTGATTCCGAGGATAATGTCCTGGGGAATTTCACATTTGAATGAGAGAATATGTTGTTGTAGATGTGACTGATGTGATAGTCTATTGTTTCTGATATGTCAGACTAAAGACAGTGATATAATTACGTAGGCTTCCGCGGCCAGAGTCAGATGACATAAAAGTTTTCTGGGTGTTGTACCGCGTCATGATGTAAGGCTATTACTTAAATAACCGACGTTTCGGCCAACGTTACAGTGGCCTTCATCTGCGTATACTGATGTCAGGTGGTTGCTACTACGCTTTATATTACATTCATTTAGACATTACGTAATAATTTTTTTTTAAAATGAGGGATGTTATTGGTGAAGTTAATAGAACTAGGCAAGGCAAACTTGGGCACAGGGTATATCGGAAGCCTACACATACTGACATGTATTTGCACGCCCAATCAAACCACCATCCAGTACAGAACTCTGTTACCCGCTCACTGACCACGCGCAGCGACTAAGTGATGAAGACAACAAAACAGCTGAGCTCAACAAACTAGAAACAACATTTCTGGCAAATGGCTACAACCATAGAGTGATTCACACCGCCATGGACACAAATAAAACAAACAGCGGTAGGCAGGAAGTCAATAAAAAGCAGCCAGCAGCACGTTTACCGTATGTAAAAAACATCACAGTTCGGATTGTTAAACATCTTCGCCGGGTTGGAGTCCAGCCTTTCTTCTATAGTAGTCACAAGATCACGGATGTACTTGGTTCCACAAAGGACAACATAGACACACTGCACGCATCAGGAGTATACAAGGTGGAATGCGAGTGTGGGGAAGTATACATAGGTGAGACAGGGAGGGCAGTGGCAACACGCATACGCGTACATGAACGCTACATTCGATTAGGCCAACACAATAAATCTGCAGTAGCCGAACACCAGCAAGATTGCAGCAAAAAGATAAAATTTAACGATGCCAAGCAACCAGGAATGGTTAAACGCAAGATAAGGGAAGCCATCGAAATTGTAAAACACCCTAACAACATGAATAGAGAAGGTGGACTCAGGCTTGCCTCCTCTTGGATACCAGACATAACAACGAAATAGGCCGCACTGACAACACAACACGCGACCGTCACTAGTAAGCAACTGCCGCCGCGCGGCCCACGGCCAGCAGGAGAGAAACGGAAGCCCTCACCCCATTCGCCGATGAACACCAATCATGACTCGCTATGCTAGAAGCAACGGCTAACCCCCACTCCCTCCACCTCAGCATCCTATCAAAATAAAGTTCCATTCTTCCGCCAAAATTCACCAATAACATCGCTTATTTTAAAAAAATTATATTAATGAAAGTAATATAAAATCTAGTAACAACCAGCTCACATCAGTATACCCAGATGAAGGCCACTGCAACGTTGTCCGAAACGTCGATTATTTAAGTAATACTCTTACATCATGACGCAGTGCAACACCCAGAAAAGTTTTATGTCATAAAGACAGTGAGTTTCAGAGAGACGTTCAATATCTGCGAATAGTGGGTTGTAGGGACTAATTGAGAGTGTAATGTCACAAGACATTAACTGTATACATGAACGGATTTTGTGCTGTTTTCCTGGAGCTGATGTAGCTGATTTGATCACAGCTATGGTATTTGAGGTTGACTTGGGTTGACGCAGTTGCTTCACCTATTGACCCTAACTGATGTAGTGGTGGTACTTCTGATGTTAAGGGCATCGGTGTCAGTGGTGATGGTGGTGGCGACGATAGTGGCAGTGAAGCTGTAGCGTAAGTTGACGTTATGGTATCTGCAAATAAAGAGTACATTAAGTCTGGTGATACTATATGTGTGTGTGGAGAAAAGGGAGAGTCTATTAAGAAGTGGGAAACGCGTAAGTTATCTCAAGAGCTAAAGGAAATAGGACAAAAGGAATAGGTGGAGTTAGGAGTGGGCGAAGAGGTACGAATAGGTAGACGTGGATGCTATGGTTACGGAATGACACATTGAAACTGCGGGCAGGGTTTCCAGCGCAAACAGGAGATGAAACAGTGGTGATGGGCTGAAGAAAGTGTTAGCGGGCAGTGAAGATGCTGAATGGAGATGACCAGTAGCAAGAGTGAGGTCTGGCTGTAAATGCAAAACGCTCAGCTAGGATGGGGAGCAATGATGTCTGTAACACATAGAGCGACGACTGCTAGCGAAGGTGACATGAGGCAGCCAGACCTGGCACCAAGAACGTCATGGCGAGGCAGATGATTAACAGCAAGACCTAGCAGCAATGATGATGTGGTAATAGCGGCAAAGCAGAGATTTATAACAAGAACGTAAATCAAAACCTCAGGACATTCATGGCAGTTGTTCCGAGGGCAAGCATCATAGATTAAAGCACATGTACGTTCTCACGCCAGTCTGGAACGCTGGTGCCAGGGAAGAAGAGATTAGGGGTCATTGAGAGACACAACTATAACTATAAGATCTTTCTATCCAAGAGAGCATGCATTACCACGGCATCACTAAAGTCTGCATAATACCTAACTGCTCGTTCCTCTAGCAGTGCAAAATCCCTCATGGCACAACTACGACGACCTATGGTGCCAACGAAAGAAACCTATCAATAACGGAAAAGAAGTACATCAAAAGCTATAAAGAGCAAAGGCGTGGCCTAAAAGACTGTCCCTGTATGGGTCTTTCGGATGACAACGTGGTCCTGCTATGAAACTGTTTGGAGCTCCAGACTACCCCTATTGATAGTTGGATCGTATGGGCTGGAATTTCACTACTTTCAGTTCACCTCTAGACATGTCCTTGGTGGTCACTAAGCCCGAAACTAAACTCATAACTGATTTCTACTCCATTCAATGAGATTGGATGCCGAATGTGATCAACTGAACTGTAAACAGACTTGTTGGTGTACGGTAGCCCAAGAGGCACAACAGCCTCGTAACGGTCCTTATAGGAACTGAAGCAGCAGTTGCAAGACGAATCTATGATACTAATAATAATGATAATTTCGTGTGGCTCATTGACCTGGTGCAAGTCTTACAATTGGAAGACACTTCGACGAGTTGCGTATCCCTAGCCTGCGACTGGATAGGGGATTTCCTGTCAGAAAGGACACTTTGTAGTAATCGATGGTAAGGCATCGACTAAAACAGAGGTAATATCGGGCGTTCCACAGGGTAGTGTTATTGGTCCTTCGCTGATCCTTATCTACATAGACGATTTGGGAGAAAATCTGAACAGTTTTCTTAGGTTTTTTGCAGATGACACCGTCATTTATCGACTAGTAATATCATCTGAAGCTCAAAACTAACTGCAGAACGATCTCAATAAGATAACACTATTGTGTAAAAATTGGTAATTGACTCTAAATAATAAGAAGTGTAAAGTCGACCACATGTGTTTCCATTCGTCTGTAAAATAATTCGTGTTACTATTTTGCACCCATGACTTATTAAACTGATAGTGCTGTAATTTACACACTTGTCTGCACTTGCTTTGTTTGCAATTGGAATTACGATATTCTTCTTGAAGTCGGAGGATATTTCCCCAGTCTCTTGCATACTAGGTGGAACAAGTTTTTCATGACTGGCTCTCCTAACGATATCATCTACTGCAGGAGCCTTGTTTCGACTCAAATCCTTCAGCGCTCTGTCAAATTCTTCTCGCAGTATCAAATCACCTATCTCATCTTCCTCCACTTCGTCTTCCATTTCTAGAATACTACCTTTAAGTTGTATAGGCCCTCTATATATTCCATCCACAGTTCAGCTTTCTCCTCTTTGCGTAGTACTGGTTTTCCGTCTTTCTTAATATTCATACAGCTGCTTTTCTTGTTTCCAAATATTTATTTTATTTTCCAGTAGGCAGTATCTATCTTTCTCTTAGCTATGCTTTCTTCTACGGTTCTGCATTTGTCCTCTAGTCACTTCTGATTAACCGGTCTGCACTTCCTTTTTCCTGCTTCACTTGCTGAATTTTTATATTTTCACCTCTCCTCTCATAACATGCATATACTAGGAAATTCCATAAATGAGATGAAGGAATAGTTACTGCTGCATAGAGTTGCAGTCGAAAATTGAATTCACTAGTTCCTCCTGTATCTTTTAAGGCTGAATTCGTCAGTGGTAACTACCTCGTCTACATGAAGATGACTTAGTCTTGAGAATAGGTGCACACGTATATGCGGGATTTTATGGGGGGGGGGGGGGATAGATGTGGAATCGTGTATCCCATGAACATGCCAACCGCGTGGCGCATTCGGAATGAAAGTTTCATCACTTATTTACATAGCTGAATAAAAAATTTTACTGGCAGCGGTTACAGAAAATTTCAGCTATCGTTTGACATAGTAGTAAAAATTTTTAGACATTTGCAGTTTTGTGAAATTATCTCTGGCGCAGAAATATGCTCTCTGCGAATGGAACCAGTTTATGACAGACGTCTTCTTCTCTTCGTTGTAGTCAAAACGATGATCAGTGGACAGGAATTTCCTAAGGTGTAACAAAGCATAGAAATGGCAGGGGGGCAAGCTCAGAACCTTATACTAGATGATCACATACCTGTCAACCGAAATTCTGCAAAACAGTTGTTATGTGCCAAGCCATATGAACAAGATTACTGGCATGGAGCAGCACAACACATTCAATAAATTTTCCACCTTTTCTGGCATCTCAATAAATTTATGTTACAATGAAATTTTTCATGTAAATATCTTTGCGAAGGAAACGAAATAGGGGAAAATAGTTAGGTGAACTTACTTTCCTGATGCGCTTCGTAAGAGCCACAAATAAGGGAAGTTATCACTAGATATTTTTCAATTTCGTGCCACTTTGATAGATTTTTGTCTTTTGGTCAAATTTCAGTTTGGGAAAAGAGCACATTCACATGCTGCGAAGAGGTGCGTTAACGACTAATCTGATAATAGAGATTTTCAAAACTCGTGGACAAACTACTAAAAGAACAGAAAGCTAGGTAACACATGGGAAACGAATCCTATACTGCACCTCTTAAAGAAGAACATATAACAGAAAGACATGACACGCCAAGGCCGTGTTTCTTGTTCCTCAGAGAATATTCCTCGCTGGCTAACAGCGAGCCGCGATTCTGCAAAGTGGCGAATGGTTCGTCTATTTTATTGTTATCATATATCAAGACATACGTACACAAGAAAGGGTGTCTTTTTTACAGCGTGTGTTCTTCGAAGGCACTCGTAAATCTTTGACCAGTGACGGCCAGTTCGGACGGACACGGCTACAATTCGTTTCTTAAGAATATCTTTTGGCTGAAAAAGCTTTCCGCCTGTCCCTGGCTCTACGTCAAATGGATGCAATTTAGACGCTTCTAAGCTGAGTTTCGGGACGGATGAATTCAGCCTGATGTATCACAGGACTGGATGACGTCAGAGCTTGCTTTCTGGATGTGTGTTCCATCGCATATTAAGAAAAAAACTGATCACTTCTTTGGAATATTTAATAGTCTTTATGAAGATATAAAATTCACTTTTGAGTATAATAGTGAACATTGAAAACTAGTTTTTGGATCTTAAAATTGCACTTTAAAGTGACAATGTTTTCCGATATTCACAAATCTACTTGTACGAATCGGACTGCACTTTTGATTACAAAATAATTTAACATGGGATGATCTTTTTACAATTATCTTTTATTGTCACAGTAGTAACTCATCTAACTAAAAAAAATTCTCATAAGCAAATAATTTGATTTAACTGTAGTTTGTAACAATGGACATGAATCATCTTATGTAGACATAATTCTTGAAGAGGAAACAATATATAGTTTACCACATAAGGCGGCTATAACAAAGACTATGATCACTCTCGTTTTGTCACTAGTAACACATTATATTGATGTAGATAGCATTTACAGTCGGAAGCTGTGACAATGTTTAATTGTACCACTTTTTATTTGTTGACGTAAACTTTTAATATACATTTATTTTAAAACTTGTTTATCACTTCACTTTGTAACATTGTTTACTTAGGCTTAACCGAAGGTGTTCCGCCAAATACACTTCACACCCATTAAAAATAACTCCATAATTGTATATTCAATTTCGATAGCACAGGTTATGATGGTCTTTGACTTTTGCAATTAGCATTGTGCACTCTTCACTATTCACATGTCTATTGTCTCATTTTATGTCTGTTTTGACTATGTTAATCTAGTATGATATTTGTAATTTTATTGAAAGTGACTCCTGCTGTTTTAGCCAGATCTATTTCACTTAATGCTGCTGACTAACCTGTTTTAATACCTTGTAAGTATTTATAACACAAAGTAGTCTAATACTTACACTTTTCCATCCTATGGGTGTTATTTTGCTTCTTACTTTCTTTTTTATTGTGTACACTAACTATTTTCCTTTGTATTTTCGTGTAGTTTATCTATGATGATGGTCCTGGACCGAAACTAGTCGATTTTCAGGATTTAATAAAACAGCTGATGCTTCAAGAGACATTTTATTAAATACGTGACGGCTGTTAGCACTCACGTCACCAAAACTTTGAATCGAGAAAAGTGAAAATGAAAGTCTTGATATGAATGCCCTCTGTAGTGAATATTTAATAAAGGTTTAGGTATTTGTTGTTAAAAGTAAGGTTGCAATTAGCTTTTCTCGCTGATAACCGCTAACAGACTAATTTAGTTCGTAACATAAAAGTCGCTAACGATCCATCATGCAGCCCAGGCGTCAACGAAATTACATGTGATGTTTTTTGTGGCCGATTTGAACACAAACCCTTCATTTCGTTTGGAAAGGGGAGGAAAGGGTTATACCAGTTACAACTGGGACAGTAACATGCACGTAACAAGTAGAAACTAATTTTCGCCTCCATTGTAGATGCAGGTGTCAAATTATTAAAATATATGCATAAATGTATGACTGCCTGTTTTCGTGACGATATCCGTTAATAAAATGTTCTCGGCTTTCTAGACGAGTCTTGTGGTTTACTGCTCAAGAGCTTACGACAGAGATCTCGGCCACTGCCAAGTGGATGCCTGTCATTCCGAGGCCGCTGCTGTGCTTTTATAGCCGCGCCGCCGCCAGTGACGGTTCCTTGCCATTCCTGGACGCTCTTGTCCACCGTAAACCCGATGGAAGTCTGGGTCACAGCGTTTACCGCAAGCACACCCACACGGATCGGTATTTTCACAACGCCAGCTACCATCACGCAGCACGCAAAGAGTCTCTTCTGCAGACCTTGGTACATGGAGCTGAAACTGTCTCACATGATGAAAACCTCTCAAACGAGTTACCTTTGTTGTGGAGTACAGTTCCTGAGGATTCTTCCAATTAACGACTTTCTTTGTGTGTTCGTTCCACTTCAAATATCCTCTTATGTACTCTCCTATATGTATTATGGATGAACTGGTGCCAGTGATTGTTCTTAATCTCCTGATGAAAAAGGAATGTTCGTATATTATGGAATCCATAACAGATTTAACTATTATTATGAAAATTTTAGGAAATGTTCAGATCAGCGAATGTTCCTGTGAAGTTGGTAGCGAACTGATCAGGATATTTATGAAATAATTATGCTTTCAAATTATTATTTAGACTTTCAACTTTTGCCAAACCAAAGAACCTTGTTTATCCGGATTAGGTGGGACTGGATGTAAACCGGATTATCGGAAATCCGAATAATCTGGAAACCTTTCAGTGAATAGAGAAACAAGCCATAATTGTAAGCTCATCTTTACATCCTTGCCGAGTCATCTACTTTAGACACCTGCGTCTTACTAGGTGACATTCGGTAAAATAGAAATAAATAAATAAAAACATTGGTCCAGATGCGTCATCGTAAATCTAGTGTAGGTTCAAGTTTATGAAAAAAATAATTTCTTGAAATTCTTTACTGACGCTTCATGCAACCAGGGTGTATCATCCGAAAATGTTTCACCCGTCTCTCACAGTTGACGTATTCCATGATGAGATTTTCGTGCATCCAACCAGTCATGGCTGGCAGTGAAGTTAGCATTATCATCATTGCATTTTAGCGCCTTCTCCCGCGCAGTTGAACCGAAACTTGATGTTTTTTATTACTGAACGAAATGAATAATTTTTCATTATTGTACCGAGATTGTATAAATTAATTTTAGTCGTCATTTAAGGAAGACGTTTTCAATCTCTTTTCGGTTCACCTTTCAGTGTGATACAGTTGATGCACCTACACCATATTGTGCGGCTATGTCTTTTAGCTGTTCTCCTTTGACTTTTCTGGTTAATGCCTCGAACGTTTTGTCCATCGAAAGAACCACTTTCTTCCACTTCGAAGCCATTTCTCTCATTACAGTAAAGCACAATACTGTTAGGGAACAGGTCTACAATGACCATCATAAATCTAACTGTATGCGTGGGAAAAACGATCTCTTTGTCTTCTGCGGTGCCAATATAATAAAGGTACATACAGTGCATCGCACTGCAGTAATTACTCTATGCCAAAAATTTAAAAGTGATCTGGTGAAACCGAAAGTCCGAATGAATCGGGTCCTATAATCCAGGTTGTTGCGTACTTCTGAAAATATTTTTATTACTTGCTATGTTCTACGTAGACAATGAATACAATGTTTATACAATCCTAAGCGTGTTTAATCAATATTTAGTACTATCATCACTCTCACGTATGCTTACAGCCGCCACAGTCACTGCTATGATTCTATAGCCGTCGGCACACGGAGTATGTATCTGAACAAGTGTGGCCAACGTGGCGAGTTTCTGACGTCAAAAGGCGCGAACCGCACGTTGGCGAAGCTTTCCCTAAGTGTCAGGCAGTGTCAAGGAAGCCAGAAATTCTCAACGTGCTTCTGAACGATCACCAATAAGGTGGGAGGTCGGCACTGACGTCACACCACGTGACTATCCATGGGAGGTGGACAACTCTTTTCGGTAGAAAAATGAAGACGCCATATTGGCCGTCAAAGGAGCTCGAATTTGGTGAGTTTTTTGTATATAACTTAGGTCTCTTGAATATCTCATTTCAAAGCAAGTATAAGTAACTGAGTACATTCAGAATCTCTCGAAAACCAGTCATTAGATGTAGTATTTGTTGAATAAGTAAGTGGAAACGTATGTGGTTAAAAAATTTCCGTGTTGCAGAAATCTACCGTTTCAAGGCAACGGTGCTCTGAAAAACGAATTGTTCTTCATATGATTTGTTGTAACTACGTGTGAGCAACCGAGATATTTACTAGTAGTGTATATAACTATCATATCTACGCCGATAATAGAACCGTCAGCTGCCGTAGGGTAGGCAGTAGAATTCCGGAGTGTGAAAAAAGAAATCTCGGGGTGCTGGTTCAAGGCTCACAATAATCAAATATCTCTTTTTCTTATATTCCGTTTTTCTTATGGGCCTAAAAACTTTCCTATTATTTTCATAGACGTATACTGTACAATATTCGATGCAATGAAAACGTAATGCGCATCCCCTAAAGAGTGAGTTTCTTGGATTTGTTTTATGAACTGGACGGTTCGCGCCTTACTTATAATAAAATACGCAATTTATTCTTTCACGTTTAGCATTTTACACGTTCTGAAGTTTCTGCTGTTAAACAGTAACATTGATCGGGGAAGAATTACGTATAAGTTTTACAATAAATCGAAACTGTGGCAATAATGTTTGTCTTACGTGAAGGGCTGTTCTCACTTTTCAGATGCCGCCGACATCTGTCACTGGAGCGCGCTGCTGTCCGGTGTAGCTCGTTGAGACACACGTCCCGTATGCACAAGTGGCGCCGTCTCCGAGCGGTCAGCCGCACGGTGGACTCCGAACGTTGACCGCACACGTTCAGACACACGCTCCGTATGCCGGCGGCTTAAGGCGCCATGTTACGGATGGCGCGGCCGCTCCCGCCGGAGCCCTCTGGCATGTGCGTGTTTGTGCGTGTGCGTGTGTGTGTGTGTATGTGTGTTTTCCTATGCACAAGCTACTTTAAGTACCGTGTATGTTTTTACACCGAATAAGAAAGAGAGAGAAGTCCGTGTAATGAATGTTAGTCTGACACTTGGGGAGTGAAAATAGCGGCCCTTGTGGAGACAGAGGCAATCTGAAGAATAATGATTATTTTTTTCAGTAAAATTTCTAAATAATTAAAAATACACTTTTTTGTAATTTAGCTTTATAAGCCTCGGTAAATTATTAGAAGATATGAATAATCATGAGATAACTGGAAAAGTGGTAATTATCACATAATTCTATTAAGTAAACTACAAAATATTTCAAACACCTTTCGTGAACGTATTTTTAAGAAAAGGGTTATAAAAGTGGGGAACTTTTCCGTTCGACTGATCTTAATATTAATATTGGAAAGTTCTGGACCGATTGATTTGAAATTTTCATACAGCCATTCATTCTAATACGGAAATTGCTGCATGTGCTGGGTACAGCTAGACATATAATAACGGATATTACTTTTTTTGTATTCCCAACTCTTTGCATTTGTTTACAGTGATGTTCCATTGCCACTTTCTACAACAAACATCGGTCTTTGTACATCCACCGTCATCTACAGAAAGCGTCATGGAATTTCCGACGCCAGCCGCGGTGGCCGAGGGGACTGAAGCGGTCCAGTCACAGTTTGCACGGCCACTACGGTCGGAGGTTCGAATCCCCCCTCGGGCATGGATATTTGTGGCGTCCTTAGTGTTAGCTAGTTCATATTAGTTTGTAAGTTTAGGGACTGATGACCCCCGTAGTTAAGTCCCATAAGATATACAAACATTTGAACATTTTTGAATTTCCGACGCAATCTAGTGGGTCATTGACATGTGTCTTGAAAAGTAACGATCCGCTGGCTAGTCGGAATTCACTTTTCCAGCAGAAAATTTTTCTCCATTTAGAACAAATGCCTGTTATATTCCATAAGCGTGTAATTTCTTTATTAGATGTCAGATATTTATCTTATATCTTGCGGAAGTAAAGGTTCACGGCAAGTACCTAAATTTCATAGATGATAAGAGCTTGCTGCGTTTCACACAATTGTTGATTCACCCATATTGATTCCTACAGAGGAGATTTTCGGACACCAGTTGCATGATACATCGGTATAACGCACGTTCACAGTACTACAACAGGCCGACGTCAGAGATGTTGGGCTACAGTTTTGGCAGTGAATGAGCTGGGCTTTCCTCTAAACATTATGAACGCTTCGTTCTTCTGCACTGCTGTAGAAGTGGTCAGTGAAAATGGGGATGGGGAGCGAAAGTTCTTTCGTTTACTCTGTATATAACCAAAATGATATCCCGCTAGGTTCAGTGGCAGCTCTTCGTGTATTTCTATAACTGTGAGATCTGTAAAAAATCTGTGGAAAAAGTAGTATTTCGGCATTTCGTGTTTCATCATCTCTTTCAGCACCAAATGGTTCGAAAGAGTTTGAAAATCTTTGGATTTAATTTCAAATTAGTACATACTACTTAACTTTTGAATTCATCGAGCATATCATCACGCATGCGTAGTTCTCCTTACGCTAATTTTGGCTTCCGTTAATTGTTGCTTGTCGCGAAGCTTTGGCTACGTTTCAATCTGCAATGAAGTTCTTTTTGATTTCGTAGGAGTTTTCTGGCTGGCTTGTTTTGTATTTCTGTTTACTTTCGTTTATTCGTCGATACGTAGTAATAAGGTGCGGTAATGAGATACACTTTATGGGTGGTTCACACGCTACGTTGCACTGGAGTAGAAAAAGAGTAGGTTAACAACGTTACTAAAAGATTAATTACAATGCTTTATATACTAAGAATGTACAGTTACTTAATTGTTATGTTAATCCAACTGCAATGTAAATAAAGCACTGGAGAGATATGTGACGACAAAGTGGATTAAGGGTGGGAAAGACGCACAGTGGTATAATAATAATATTCGAAATATGCTGAGAAAGTAAAGCCATTCTCGGTTCAAACGAAAGGCCAATAAATCAAATAAGACAAACGTTAGTAGAGATTCACGCGTCTATAAAAAGAGCATAAAAAGAGCATTGCGCGAAGCATACAATAACTACCACCGTCCAACCTTAGCAAAACATCTTGCCGAGAGCTGGAATAAATGCTGGTCTTATGCAAAATCGGTAAGCGGATCAAAGGTCTGTATTCAGTCAATCGTTGATCACTCGTCGTGATAGAAGACAGCAAAATGAAGGCCGAAATATAAATTTAATATTTAAGAAATCATTCACGCAGAAGGGCCATGCAAACATTCTTTCATTTGATGGTCGTACTCTAACGTCCATCACCTCTTTTCGGAATGACTCAAACTGAGCCCTAACATTTTCCTGAATTACGGAAAGTTTAGTTAGTTCACAGTCCATAACAAAGTCATTCCACTGTAGGTGAAGTTGAACTTATATGCTGGCTGAGGTCCATTGCGTTGTGAGCTGTCTTCGGCATTCATTAAAGCATTAGATTTTACAGGATCTTTTCATAAATTAAAACCATCTCAGTTGATATGGAAACGATTTTATTTCCACTTAAACATTGCACAATCACGAAATGCAGCAGCAAGCCAACAGAGCTGCTTACAGGTTTCTGGCCACTCGAATACTCTATCAAAGACTAAATAAACAATGGTTTCTCTCAAACATCTTTCTACGTAACCACGTAATAAGATTGATGACATAGTTTTGTAATTCACAATTAAACAATATTCTTTTACATTAAATATGCCAGAATACAGAAATTGAAACTTTACATTTAAGCTTTGACTATTTATGTCAATGTATGTACTTGTTTCGTGAAATTTGTATTTAAATGCAGTACACAAATTCAAAGTCATCCTTTTGACTAGTGTTTACTGTGCCCAAATTATTTACATTATTTGTGTTTTCGAAATGCACACATATTTGTTTTGCCAATAGTGTGTAGGCGTAATATTATTGTGACATGGAATTTTAATGAGTTTCAGTTTGCGGTCAAATTATTTATTAATACGGATTTGAATATGGTTGTCCTAGTTTTGTTAATTTCGAAGGTAGTTTTTTAGTACCAAATGGATTATTAATTTTAGTGCATGAAAAATTATCAGTATTTAATTTAGGATCCAGTGATATATAAAACATGGTCTGCCCTAATTTATTTAAACAAAAGGTATATATGAAATCATGTTGTGCAATAGTTATAACATGTAGTATTGTTGTTTTTATACAAATTAGTATCTATATAGGTTCAGCAATTTCCGAAACTAAGTGTAATGCATTTTTAGTGTTTGCAGCTATTATTTACGAAAGTATTAAAAACTGAAAATTACGTAAAGGTCAGCCAAAGTTATATTTAAATCAACGTACTATTTCTTAAAAGCGTTTTACTAATAGTGTTAATAGAATTTCAAACTGAAGGCGAAAATGTGAAATATCACATGTCCGGTAATGAAGTTTTATTTTAGGTGTCAGATATTTCGTGTTTCTATGTTGGCAACTGATTTTTAGGAGTTTGCAACATAGCAGAAACGTTACACACCTCCCTACATAGTGTACCTGAAATTCAATGTAGGGTTCACTATGTACTATTGTTTCAATATGTTGTGATTTAAGTGTTCATAGTGAGTCTGTATTAGTTTAGGCTAAAATAAAAAATTGTATGTTGATTGTAGTCTTGCGTATGCCGGTGGTTGTTGATGTTGCATGATGCGCTGACAGTGGTGTATCTGCAAACTGCTGTTGGTGATGTAGTGGCTCGCAGCTTCAGCTGACTGTAGTTACAGGCATTCAAGACGGTTCCTACAACATGGTTGTATCTTTCTCAGAACCACATACTATTTTTCCCTAACTACATACATAAATAAGCACACTGTTATCTGGCTATTGGAAAGAGTAATCAATTTTCTCAATACGGTATTTTAAACAAATTCAAATGGGTTCAAATTAACCTTTAAATGTTACTGAAAATTAACGAGAAATCTCTCTAATTTACTTTAGTTTGAATAATGAAATAGCAAGCTTTTACATTTTTTTAAAGAGCATTGATATTCATATTGTAAACAGTTACGTATGGTATTCATTCATATAAAAAAGTATTTTACGCAGAATAATTTTCTTCTACGTGTACATGTATGTAAATGCCATTATGTGAGAACTAAGCTCCTAATTCCTCTAGAAAGGGTGTTGTACATTGTAATAACTTCACAATTTATAGTCAATTTACTAAGTGGAAGAATGACATAATTAAATAGTAAAACAATGGATAGAAACAAGCTCTCAGTGAGCACATCAAACATTTACCATTCAAAATTTCTGGTATAGTTAAAATGGTTATATAGACAGAAAATGTAATCGTGGCTTTGAAACTTTTTCAAGTACTGTAGGTATTGAATATTTCTTATACAGTTAGAGATTAGAATGAGTAGTAGTAAAGAGTATAAACAAATTAGATCACAGTATTACATAATATTTTACTTATTAAAACAAACATGCATTAATAAAAATTCAAAAACTAACCCCCCTGCGAGTAGTTAGCAGTGGCAATAGTTAATCTCATAGCTCAAAAGAAGCATGGAAATTAAAGTAATAAGTGTCAGTTCTCAACTGATCCACCAAAGTGTCAAATTTTTCCCAAATCGGGGAAAATTTAAAGAAAAATGAAAAAGTTTTTTTTTTTTTTTTTTTTTTTTTTTTTTTTTTTTTTTTTTTTTTTTTTTTAACTGCCAAACTACACCCACTCTCAAGGCAGTAATCAAGAGAGGGCGGAATAATACGCTGTCATTAAATTACGTCCATGGCCAGGACAGGTAACTGACTCGCAAACGGCTACATAAGCAGAAAAAGACTCTGGTTGCATTTACCTATATTTTGTTTAACAACTTAGTGTTCGTAAGGTATTACGATACACCACTTAGTTTTCATAGATTATCTTCTAAACGGAATGTTTGTATTAATGGTAACTACCTTACCAAGAGTTACAAGATGCAACTGGCAACTTGACTATTTCCACAGAAGTAGAAAACAGTACATAGTTTTTGTTCTTCTTTGAACAAACTGTCCCAATCAAACAACACAGTCCAGAGTACCCTATGTTTGTCGAATGGTGAACAGTTACTACCCCCCCAATAACACAAAATCAACATTCAATGTTGTCCAGTAGTGTTTGAAAATGAGTGACAATCATACAGTAGAAGTGGATGAAAATGAGTAACTATCTTAAGTGTTCTGAAAGTCTGTACATGTCTACGTTAACAGTGTAAAATCTCATAATTATATACTACACAAAAGTCAAAATTGACATATGGTCTGCCTGATCATTTTTCAGATACAGTACCATATCAAAACTAAACACCCTGTAATCAACTGCAAATTGATACACAAAGCTTGCATGCATGAGCAAGTCAACAAGTGTGTCATGAACAAAACATAGGTGTTCCACATAAAAAAATACAAAATTATACAAGTTTAATGTTAATAATAAAGAGTAATAGGTAGTCTGTAATGGTTCATTAACCTTCATACTTGTGGTAGGTGCAAGTACACATGATAAACATTCAAAGTACGTAACTTGTAAAGCATCAATAGTTTCATTGTAAACTTTAAGAATAAAAATAAAAATTAAATCTTGCATCAGCCAAAGCTGTGTCATATGTACAATATACTATAATATGGTCATCATACTCCAGTATTAAATATTTTCCTATTAAGCTGTAAGCTGAAGGAGAGAAATTGAATTTTACATTGGTCTACACTTGTGTGGTCTGTGTGTCCTCCCATGCTTATAGTCACCTTTGTACTAATTGTTAGTAAGTCCCTCTTGACACATTAAAGTACAACACAAAATTCAACCAACTACACAAAAAATACTAATGAATGATTAACAAGAGTGAAAAGAATTAAAGAATTTGAATTGTAATGCACTGTGGACGTGATTAATAGAAAGATCACAGTACATAACTGAGGTAAGCATTCATATATATACAATGACATTTCAAGCCATAAACAAATAATGAACACTTCAACATACCTTTGACTATGCATATGAGGTTAATAAATTAATTATTGTGTGCTATATTCATAAATGGTATCAAAGTTTTCCTTATAGGTTTCAGAGTAAGAGCAAGGTAAAATTCACAAAACAATTAACTTTTCTGTAGGTAGGATTTAAACGCATTAATCTATCTGAGACCGATCAACTTTATGGATCGTAGATAAACAAAACTATAAGAATACAGCTAAGGGTTTCAATTAACTTCAAGAGGCTCTATGTATGTATGTAGATAAACTTCTACTCTGATCTTAACAAATGGACTACTACCATAGTGAAATAGTACTTGGTTTTCAGGTTCAGTTACTAGATTTTTTAAACTTCATTAGAATTATTCATGTTACTAGAATAACAACTTAAGTTGGCATTGACAGAAGGTATACTTTCATATTTACTTTCACTTATTTCTTTAACTAACATTTTAGTAGATGACTTAACATTTATATCAGGGTTTGGAGCTAACGTTTTCAGTACACTTAACACTATCATTTTGAGATTCCTCAGCAGTATCAAGCAATTCTAACATCTTAGACTTCAAGTAAAGTAACTGTTCAGAGAATACACTAATCTCAATACTACATCAACATTTTTCATTTAAGTATTCATTACTTTCATATTCATTTTCTTTATGACATATTAATTCTTTCTTTTCAATATATGAAGCATTTTTCACTTCCATTTCAGTAACTTAATAACTATTTGTTCAGTATCTTCACTGACAATTCTTAACCTAACATAAATTTCTCATGAACAGCACTTACTATTTTTCTAACCTGTCATATCTTTTGATGACTACACAAAGACTTCCACATTAGCTAGTGGTTCATAAACATCATAACATAAGTCTCCAAAATTCCTGTCAAACACATTAAATAAACCCCCATCATCTAACTCGCATACATTTTCTGTTCTTATATTCACATAGTATTTTAATTCATAAATCCTTCTCAATATTTGTTATTCATTGTTACTGTATTAACTGTAAACATGAATTCACTATTTGGTTCAAACTGTATTTCAGTATATTTACTTCTTATTTCTTAAGTCCATTGGCCTATACACTGGCATAAGTAAAAGTATTTCATATTGAAAACCCCCAACTAGCATATCATATTACGTACAGTATTAGTATTTGGTATAACGTTCTTTTGAACTGATGGTTAACATCCACCTACATATTTTTTGTTCATATTTTCTCAAAAATTCCAACTGGTAATAAAGTTTAGGCTTCTCATATTTTAAGTTTCAATAGGCACAGAGCAAAAATGTATATATCCAAAGGTATGTCTCAGCTGTTTTCATTTGTCAGTATTAATTAAAAAGTTTTTTCAAATCATCATAAATATTTACACTGAAGGAAACTTAAAGCATAGAATTTATTCTGCACTGTGAAAATGATTAATAGAAGTACACAGCACACGACTGGGGACCTGAACTGGTGTCAGCAGTTTCATAACTAAAGAGTAATTATGCCCCTAAGGTATTATATCAGTACAGAGTCTGATGCATCTCATTTTGTCTATCATCAGGTAGAATAGGTAGTAGTACATTACAATTAGTTCCAAAATTAAATGCAAACAGTTGGGTCTGGTTTGCCCAAGACATACTTTACACCTTAGACTTTGCTTAAGTAACATAATTACTGAAGTGTCATTCAAATCAGATGAAAAACAATCATTGTCCTGTGGCATAAAATAAATAGGACGAAATTTCTTTTTAGGCCTACCAGGTAACCTCACTACTGGTAAACAAATTACATTAGTACATCTAGGAATACTCAAAGTTTCAGCATGTGACTTTTCTTGAATTTCGTCTACACACTGTGGTAATTCTGTGACTGTACAATCACTTTTGACTTCTTGCTCAGGGTTATCTACGAAACAGTTACATTCAGTTTCTACTTTCAAATCAGAATAATTAAGTTTGCTATTACATTGTTCAAAATCGCGAATCTTTCCAGTTAACTCTGTTTTAGTATCTTGGCTCTGAGAATTTACATTACATGAACTGTCATCTATTTTTTTCAATACTGTCACTCGTCTGTGAAACTTCTGAAGTAGCAGCTACCACAACACTTTTTTCTACACTATTGAGTTCTGCATAAAGTTTTGTGTCTAAAATACATTGTTTTAAATCGGTCATTGCGTCATTTGTTTTACAAATTTCAAATTTAATGAAGTTTGTTTGAGATTTTATGTCAGATATCATGGTTTTCATTTCTAATAAAAGATCGGTTTTCATTTGTACTATCAATTCCAAGATTGATTTTCTTTCTATTTCCGCGTTTGCTGCCATATTACTAATCTGTTGTCCAGTCTCTTATAAATCACTAGAAAATGGGACCTGCTGCTTTCTTGCAATCGGTGTAGAACTCGCAATACTAGAACCTTCTACCCCACTGTCAAAGTCCGAAACTTGAGTATCATCTCCCTCCTTTCTTACTGTATCCATTTTAAAATAAGTTTTCACTCCACATAAAATCCCTATCACACAAACAGTCACTACAAAAGTTACTACAAAAGTACTTAGCTGGTCACAAGGATGCGGCGATACAGGAATCTAGTAGTTCAAATTACTGCCATCTTCCTCCATTAAATTTTGACATCGTAGGTGTAGATAGTATTGTAGTCGAATTCTGCACTTTTATGATAGTTTTACTGCACATCCATCATATACATTATTTTCCTTTTATCCTGAAACACAATTTACATTAGTGAATACTCTTTAAAATCCTTTGGTCCTAGCACCACTTCTAACGTTTTACATTAGTGAATACTCTTTAAAATAATCCTGGTCACAAGGCAACACTTCTAACGTCCATCACCTCTTTTCGGAATGACTCAAACTGAGCCCTAACATTTTCCTGAATTACGGAAAGTTTAGTTAGTTCACAGTCCATAACAAAGTCATTCCACTGTAGGTGAAGTTGAACTTATATGCTGGCTGAGGTCCATTGCGTTGTGAGCTGTCTTCGGCATTCATTAAAGCATTAGATTTTACAGGATCTTTTCATAAATTAAAACCATCTCAGTTGATATGGAAACGATTTTATTTCCACTTAAACATTGCACAATCACGAAATGCAGCAGCAAGCCAACAGAGCTGCTTACAGGTTTCTGGCCACTCGAATACTCTATCAAAGACTAAATAAACAATGGTTTCTCTCAAACATCTTTCTACGTAACCACGTAATAAGATTGATGACATAGTTTTGTAATTCACAATTAAACAATATTCTTTTACATTAAATATGCCAGAATACAGAAATTGAAACTTTACATTTAAGCTTTGACTATTTATGTCAATGTATGTACTTGTTTCGTGAAATTTGTATTTAAATGCAGTACACAAATTCAAAGTCATCCTTTTGACTAGTGTTTACTGTGCCCAAATTATTTACATTATTTGTGTTTTCGAAATGCACACATATTTGTTTTGCCAATAGTGTGTAGGCGTAATATTATTGTGACATGGAATTTTAATGAGTTTCAGTTTGCGGTCAAATTATTTATTAATACGGATTTGAATATGGTTGTCCTAGTTTTGTTAATTTCGAAGGTAGTTTTTTAGTACCAAATGGATTATTAATTTTAGTGCATGAAAAATTATCAGTATTTAATTTAGGATCCAGTGATATATAAAACATGGTCTGCCCTAATTTATTTAAACAAAAGGTATATATGAAATCATGTTGTGCAATAGTTATAACATGTAGTATTGTTGTTTTTATACAAATTAGTATCTATATAGGTTCAGCAATTTCCGAAACTAAGTGTAATGCATTTTTAGTGTTTGCAGCTATTATTTACGAAAGTATTAAAAACTGAAAATTACGTAAAGGTCAGCCAAAGTTATATTTAAATCAACGTACTATTTCTTAAAAGCGTTTTACTAATAGTGTTAATAGAATTTCAAACTGAAGGCGAAAATGTGAAATATCACATGTCCGGTAATGAAGTTTTATTTTAGGTGTCAGATATTTCGTGTTTCTATGTTGGCAACTGATTTTTAGGAGTTTGCAACATAGCAGAAACGTTACACACCTCCCTACATAGTGTACCTGAAATTCAATGTAGGGTTCACTATGTACTATTGTTTCAATATGTTGTGATTTAAGTGTTCATAGTGAGTCTGTATTAGTTTAGGCTAAAATAAAAAATTGTATGTTGATTGTAGTCTTGCGTATGCCGGTGGTTGTTGATGTTGCATGATGCGCTGACAGTGGTGTATCTGCAAACTGCTGTTGGTGATGTAGTGGCTCGCAGCTTCAGCTGACTGTAGTTACAGGCATTCAAGACGGTTCCTACAACATGGTTGTATCTTTCTCAGAACCACATACTATTTTTCCCTAACTACATACATAAATAAGCACACTGTTATCTGGCTATTGGAAAGAGTAATCAATTTTCTCAATACGGTATTTTAAACAAATTCAAATGGGTTCAAATTAACCTTTAAATGTTACTGAAAATTAACGAGAAATCTCTCTAATTTACTTTAGTTTGAATAATGAAATAGCAAGCTTTTACATTTTTTTTAAAGAGCATTGATATTCATATTGTAAACAGTTACGTATGGTATTCATTCATATAAAAAAGTATTTTACGCAGAATAATTTTCTTCTACGTGTACATGTATGTAAATGCCATTATGTGAGAACTAAGCTCCTAATTCCTCTAGAAAGGGTGTTGTACATTGTAATAACTTCACAATTTATAGTCAATTTACTAAGTGGAAGAATGACATAATTAAATAGTAAAACAATGGATAGAAACAAGCTCTCAGTGAGCACATCAAACATTTACCATTCAAAATTTCTGGTATAGTTAAAATGGTTATATAGACAGAAAATGTAATCGTGGCTTTGAAACTTTTTCAAGTACTGTAGGTATTGAATATTTCTTATACAGTTAGAGATTAGAATGAGTAGTAGTAAAGAGTATAAACAAATTAGATCACAGTATTACATAATATTTTACTTATTAAAACAAACATGCATTAATAAAAATTCAAAAACTAACCCCCCTGCGAGTAGTTAGCAGTGGCAATAGTTAATCTCATAGCTCAAAAGAAGCATGGAAATTAAAGTAATAAGTGTCAGTTCTCAACTGATCCACCAAAGTGTCAAATTTTTCCCAAATCGGGGAAAATTTAAAGAAAAATGAAAAAGTTTTTTTTTTTTTTTTTTTTTTTTTTTTTAACTGCCAAACTACACCCACTCTCAAGGCAGTAATCAAGAGAGGGCGGAATAATACGCTGTCATTAAATTACGTCCACGGCCAGGACAGGTAACTGACTCGCAAACGGCTACATAAGCAGAAAAAGACTTTGGTTGCATTTACCTATATTTTGTTTAACAACTTAGTGTTCGTAAGGTATTACGATACACCACTTAGTTTTCATAGATTATCTTCTAAACGGAATGTTTGTATTAATGGTAACTACCTTACCAAGAGTTACAAGATGCAACTGGCAACTTGACTATTTCCACAGAAGTAGAAAACAGTACATAGTTTTTGTTCTTCTTTGAACAAACTGTCCCAATCAAACAACACAGTCCAGAGTACCCTATGTTTGTCGAATGGTGAACAGTTACTACCCCCCCAATAACACAAAATCAACATTCAATGTTGTCCAGTAGTGTTTGAAAATGAGTGACAATCATACAGTAGAAGTGGATGAAAATGAGTAACTATCTTAAGTGTTCTGAAAGTCTGTACATGTCTACGTTAACAGTGTAAAATCTCATAATTATATACTACACAAAAGTCAAAATTGACATATGGTCTGCCTGATCATTTTTCAGATACAGTACCATATCAAAACTAAACACCCTGTAATCAACTGCAAATTGATACACAAAGCTTGCATGCATGAGCAAGTCAACAAGTGTGTCATGAACAAAACATAGGTGTTCCACATAAAAAAATACAAAATTATACAAGTTTAATGTTAATAATAAAGAGTAATAGGTAGTCTGTAATGGTTCATTAACCTTCATACTTGTGGTAGGTGCAAGTACACATGATAAACATTCAAAGTACGTAACTTGTAAAGCATCAATAGTTTCATTGTAAACTTTAAGAATAAAAATAAAAATTAAATCTTGCATCAGCCAAAGCTGTGTCATATGTACAATATACTATAATATGGTCATCATACTCCAGTATTAAATATTTTCCTATTAAGCTGTAAGCTGAAGGAGAGAAATTGAATTTTACATTGGTCTACACTTGTGTGGTCTGTGTGTCCTCCCATGCTTATAGTCACCTTTGTACTAATTGTTAGTAAGTCCCTCTTGACACATTAAAGTACAACACAAAATTCAACCAACTACACAAAAAATACTAATGAATGATTAACAAGAGTGAAAAGAATTAAAGAATTTGAATTGTAATGCACTGTGGACGTGATTAATAGAAAGATCACAGTACATAACTGAGGTAAGCATTCATATATATACAATGACATTTCAAGCCATAAACAAATAATGAACACTTCAACATACCTTTGACTATGCATATGAGGTTAATAAATTAATTATTGTGTGCTATATTCATAAATGGTATCAAAGTTTTCCTTATAGGTTTCAGAGTAAGAGCAAGGTAAAATTCACAAAACAATTAACTTTTCTGTAGGTAGGATTTAAACGCATTAATCTATCTGAGACCGATCAACTTTATGGATCGTAGATAAACAAAACTATAAGAATACAGCTAAGGGTTTCAATTAACTTCAAGAGGCTCTATGTATGTATGTAGATAAACTTCTACTCTGATCTTAACAAATGGACTACTACCATAGTGAAATAGTACTTGGTTTTCAGGTTCAGTTACTAGATTTTTTAAACTTCATTAGAATTATTCATGTTACTAGAATAACAACTTAAGTTGGCATTGACAGAAGGTATACTTTCATATTTACTTTCACTTATTTCTTTAACTAACATTTTAGTAGATGACTTAACATTTATATCAGGGTTTGGAGCTAACGTTTTCAGTACACTTAACACTATCATTTTGAGATTCCTCAGCAGTATCAAGCAATTCTAACATCTTAGACTTCAAGTAAAGTAACTGTTCAGAGAATACACTAATCTCAATACTACATCAACATTTTTCATTTAAGTATTCATTACTTTCATATTCATTTTCTTTATGACATATTAATTCTTTCTTTTCAATATATGAAGCATTTTTCACTTCCATTTCAGTAACTTAATAACTATTTGTTCAGTATCTTCACTGACAATTCTTAACCTAACATAAATTTCTCATGAACAGCACTTACTATTTTTCTAACCTGTCATATCTTTTGATGACTACACAAAGACTTCCACATTAGCTAGTGGTTCATAAACATCATAACATAAGTCTCCAAAATTCCTGTCAAACACATTAAATAAACCCCCATCATCTAACTCGCATACATTTTCTGTTCTTATATTCACATAGTATTTTAATTCATAAATCCTTCTCAATATTTGTTATTCATTGTTACTGTATTAACTGTAAACATGAATTCACTATTTGGTTCAAACTGTATTTCAGTATATTTACTTCTTATTTCTTAAGTCCATTGGCCTATACACTGGCATAAGTAAAAGTATTTCATATTGAAAACCCCCAACTAGCATATCATATTACGTACAGTATTAGTATTTGGTATAACGTTCTTTTGAACTGATGGTTAACATCCACCTACATATTTTTTGTTCATATTTTCTCAAAAATTCCAACTGGTAATAAAGTTTAGGCTTCTCATATTTTAAGTTTCAATAGGCACAGAGCAAAAATGTATATATCCAAAGGTATGTCTCAGCTGTTTTCATTTGTCAGTATTAATTAAAAAGTTTTTTCAAATCATCATAAATATTTACACTGAAGGAAACTTAAAGCATAGAATTTATTCTGCACTGTGAAAATGATTAATAGAAGTACACAGCACACGACTGGGGACCTGAACTGGTGTCAGCAGTTTCATAACTAAAGAGTAATTATGCCCCTAAGGTATTATATCAGTACAGAGTCTGATGCATCTCATTTTGTCTATCATCAGGTAGAATAGGTAGTAGTACATTACAATTAGTTCCAAAATTAAATGCAAACAGTTGGGTCTGGTTTGCCCAAGACATACTTTACACCTTAGACTTTGCTTAAGTAACATAATTACTGAAGTGTCATTCAAATCAGATGAAAAACAATCATTGTCCTGTGGCATAAAATAAATAGGACGAAATTTCTTTTTAGGCCTACCAGGTAACCTCACTACTGGTAAACAAATTACATTAGTACATCTAGGAATACTCAAAGTTTCAGCATGTGACTTTTCTGGAATTTCGTCTACACACTGTGGTAATTCTGTGACTGTACAATCACTTTTGACTTCTTGCTCAGGGTTATCTACGAAACAGTTACATTCAGTTTCTACTTTCAAATCAGAATAATTAAGTTTGCTATTACATTGTTCAAAATCGCGAATCTTTCCAGTTAACTCTGTTTTAGTATCTTGGCTCTGAGAATTTACATTACATGAACTGTCATCTATTTTTTTCAATACTGTCACTCGTCTGTGAAACTTCTGAAGTAGCAGCTACCACAACACTTTTTTCTACACTATTGAGTTCTGCATAAAGTTTTGTGTCTAAAATACATTGTTTTAAATCGGTCATTGCGTCATTTGTTTTACAAATTTCAAATTTAATGAAGTTTGTTTGAGATTTTATGTCAGATATCATGGTTTTCATTTCTAATAAAAGATCGGTTTTCATTTGTACTATCAATTCCAAGATTGATTTTCTTTCTATTTCCGCGTTTGCTGCCATATTACTAATCTGTTGTCCAGTCTCTTATAAATCACTAGAAAATGGGACCTGCTGCTTTCTTGCAATCGGTGTAGAACTCGCAATACTAGAACCTTCTACCCCACTGTCAAAGTCCGAAACTTGAGTATCATCTCCCTCCTTTCTTACTGTATCCATTTTAAAATAAGTTTTCACTCCACATAAAATCCCTATCACACAAACAGTCACTACAAAAGTTACTACAAAAGTACTTAGCTGGTCACAAGGATGCGGCGATACAGGAATCTAGTAGTTCAAATTACTGCCATCTTCCTCCATTAAATTTTGACATCGTAGGTGTAGATAGTATTGTAGTCGAATTCTGCACTTTTATGATAGTTTTACTGCACATCCATCATATACATTATTTTCCTTTTATCCTGAAACACAATTTACATTAGTGAATACTCTTTAAAATCCTTTGGTCCTAGCACCACTTCTAACGTTTTACATTAGTGAATACTCTTTAAAATAATCCTGGTCACAAGGCAACACTTCTAACGTCCATCACCTCTTTTCGGAATGACTCAAACTGAGCCCTAACATTTTCCTGAATTACGGAAAGTTTAGTTAGTTCACAGTCCATAACAAAGTCATTCCACTGTAGGTGAAGTTGAACTTATATGCTGGCTGAGGTCCATTGCGTTGTGAGCTGTCTTCGGCATTCATTAAAGCATTAGATTTTACAGGATCTTTTCATAAATTAAAACCATCTCAGTTGATATGGAAACGATTTTATTTCCACTTAAACATTGCACAATCACGAAATGCAGCAGCAAGCCAACAGAGCTGCTTACAGGTTTCTGGCCACTCGAATACTCTATCAAAGACTAAATAAACAATGGTTTCTCTCAAACATCTTTCTACGTAACCACGTAATAAGATTGATGACATAGTTTTGTAATTCACAATTAAACAATATTCTTTTACATTAAATATGCCAGAATACAGAAATTGAAACTTTACATTTAAGCTTTGACTATTTATGTCAATGTATGTACTTGTTTCGTGAAATTTGTATTTAAATGCAGTACACAAATTCAAAGTCATCCTTTTGACTAGTGTTTACTGTGCCCAAATTATTTACATTATTTGTGTTTTCGAAATGCACACATATTTGTTTTGCCAATAGTGTGTAGGCGTAATATTATTGTGACATGGAATTTTAATGAGTTTCAGTTTGCGGTCAAATTATTTATTAATACGGATTTGAATATGGTTGTCCTAGTTTTGTTAATTTCGAAGGTAGTTTTTTAGTACCAAATGGATTATTAATTTTAGTGCATGAAAAATTATCAGTATTTAATTTAGGATCCAGTGATATATAAAACATGGTCTGCCCTAATTTATTTAAACAAAAGGTATATATGAAATCATGTTGTGCAATAGATATAAAATGTAGTATTGTTGTTTTTATACAAATTAGTATCTATATAGGTTCAGCAATTTCCGAAACTAAGTGTAATTCATTTTTAGTGTTTGCAGCTATTATTTACGAAAGTATTAAAAACTGAAAATTACGTAAAGGTCAGCCAAAGTTATATTTAAATCAACGTACTATTTCATAAAAGCGTTTTACTAATAGTGTTAATAGAATTTCAAACTGAAGGCGAAAATGTGAAATATCACATGTCCGGTAATGAAGTTTTATTTTAGGTGTCAGATATTTCGTGTTTCTATGTTGGCAACTGATTTTTAGGAGTTTGTAACATAGCAGAAACGTTACAGTACTATCTCTCAAATGGCTGACATAGTGATAGGCATAGCTGGTGTAGAGAAGCAGTTGAGAGAGCGGAAAACAAACAAGTTGACAGGTGCATATGGGGTACCAATCCGGTTTTACAAAGAGTACTCGGCAGCGTTGGTCCCTCACTTGGTTTGCATTTATCGCGAATCTTAATTCTAATATAATAAACTGCCTTGAGACGGAAGAGTTTGGGCGAGATCCGATATAGCCGTGCTTGGAAATAGATGGCCCGGAGAAGGGTGAGATCACTTGTCTTCTGCTCAAAGGGTTTCTTCCGGAAGAGTAACTGGTACAGTGGTGTGCGTCCTCTGCTCTGTTTGCTCAAGGGTGATCCGTAGATCACTGACCTTTGTGGCCTGTGTTGCAGTCGGTTTCGGTTGTGGACAGAATTAATTCAGTGCAGAATTAATGAACAGCCGCTTTCACGTTAAATTGTTTATGATTTGGCTTAGAATTGTTTACGGAACTGACGGCAGTATTGGATTGGGTACCGATATCCGGTGCTTGTTTGTTTAAGTGCCTTGGATTCTGCTTAATCTCTTCAATTGCTTCGCCAAGGAGTGCGAACTCATATCCTTTTTCCTTTCCTGTTGCAGAATTTTGGTGTACTCAAGTGATTTGACTGGGCACTGTGTACTCGCACGCCGATGTGTCGTGCTTCCCGCTGTTTAGCTGCTACGCCTACGCTGAAGATCACTGCTGCAACAGGCTAACTAGTTGCCATACTACAGCTAAAATCCACTAATGGTAATATGCCTCTCTTTTTCTCATAAGATATTTGATTAATGAGTCTTATACCGTGTTTAAAGTTCTCATGTGGTCTAACTCCAGTGTCGGAATTTCGTGAAAGATTAATTTTGTTAAACTAAAGTGGGTTTTAAAAAAATTATAATAGAAATTTTGTGCGCGTAAATTAGTTTGAGACTTTGGGGATATCTTGTCAGTGTTAATACCAAAGTGAAGGTTTAAATGTAAAATTAATATATTTTAAGATTTTTGCTGGAGGGGACAAAAATTAATCTATTTTTATCTTTATCCCACTGCACGCAAGAGCAAACTATTTAAAAAAGAAATAAACATACTGTTCATTCACTACCAGTCTCAAAATATGGTTTTGGTTAAGCGAAATTCTTGTTTGAGGAAACATTATTTGTATTTAAGCGTCGCAGTACTAAAGAAGAGAAGTAATGCCTCCCACAAATTGTTACATTTCCTTCGTAGCAGCAGCAGGGGGGTGTAAATTTGACTGGCGCGCTTTGCTTCTGTGACGTCACCTGGCAGCAAGCGTCGACCAGTTGTCGCAGTACCCTATGAAACGTCCAAGCAGGAAGTTGTGTTTTGCGCTCGCTCGTTTCGTGACCTGTTAAGTGTTCGGACAGAAAGTAGCTTTCTTGTTTTCGGGAACAATTTTTCCACACACTCTTTCTGTTATTATGTGTAAGAATACTTCGTGTTGTGCTGTTGCGGAGTGCAATAACAGTGGTCGCAAGACGGAAGGCATTTTGTACCATCGATTTCCAAAAGGTGAGGAATTTCAGCGCATTTGGATCTCTCGCGGTAGAGAACAAGACGAGATAAATGTCAAAAATGCCAGAATTTGTTCCGAACATTTTTGTGAAGCCGATTACAAAAGAGACTTGCAGAATGAATTGTTAGGTTTCAGATCATCGATATTTTATTGATAAAATATTATGTATGAAAGTATTATCAGTTCAATGTTCAGAATAATTAAATGAGTAAAACAAAAGCATTAATGCGAAAATCGGCTGCTAAGTTAGCGTTGTAACGAAAATTTTCTTTACCTAATATATAAACATCAAGGCTTCTGCTCGTCCGTATGCTATGCCTGTCAATGTCATTCAGTCAATTGCGATAAACCTTTAACTTATTGCACGAACTATCGTCACGGTTATAGGCATAGTAAAACTTCGAAATTCGCAGTGCCGGCCGCGGTGGCCGAGGGGACTAAGGCGCTCCAGTCACGGTCTGCACGGCTACTACGGTCGGGGGTTCGAATCCCCCCTCGGGCATGGATATTTGTGCCGTCTTAGTTCGTAAGTAGTTTGTAAATTTAGGGACTGATGACCCAGTTAAGTCCCATAGACTATACAAACATTTCAACATTTTTTGAAATTCGCATTCTAATTATGATATTATATAAAACAGAAGCAAATTTTCTCTCTCTGTCCCTTTAACCTCGAGAAGTACTGAATGTATCGTGATGGGGTTTCTTTTAAATTGTAGATCTCACAAAGATAAAAAAAAAAAAAACTTCCGCGAGAACATATAACTTTTACGAGTGAAGCATGTGTACCATTTTTCTCTCCTAAGGCGCTAGCGCCGGATGGCTTCAGACTACATAAATAGTGATTGTGGGAAATCTATAAAAGTTAGACATGTGATCTCTCGGACTTTATTTTAGATCTTTATGGACTATACAATTAAAAAACCTTATCACGATACGTTAAGTGGTTCTCGAGTTAAAGACGTTTAAATATTACCCGTGCCGAGTGGCGGGGCGGGATGGGTTAGCTACTTGTTAATAATGTTTGAAGCTTTTCTTTTTCATTCCTTTGTATGCTAGTATACATATATATTAATCACAAGCGTGTTCCACCGCTTAAAAGCAATGTTTTTTTGTCGAATGAGAAAAGAAAACACGGAGAAAATGTGTTGACGGCGCCCTTATAATACAGCGGCTTGCTGCCGAGTGACGTAATGCAGCGCGAACCAATGACAGCGAAGAAGCCCAAACTGGCATACCTTTCTAGTCTACGTACCTTGGGCGAGCAGTACGGCAGCCCGACAACGGCGAGCCGCTCTATTTTGTAAAATTTTACTTACTAGCCTCTGGCTAGCATGTGTTCTAATTTTATTTATCTTTTGATCTTGAGTATATCGCTGATAAGTTTACCTTTCATGTTGAGTACGTATTTCTACACATGGCTTTGTATATAAAAATTATTTGTATAAAGTGTTTCATATCAATGTCTGTTAGTCAAAAATTCATTTGTAGGTAATAATTTTAAACATCTGATGAAGGCACCTTTAGTTGGTGGCGATATCTAGATCAAGTATCTAAAAATTGCAACTTGTTGGGCTGTTTCTACAGTTATTGTAAGATTGTGTGCACACTTGAATTTCTGGCTCCCTAAACTCTCTTCCTGGTATATGTTAATATTATATGCACATTTCTGTGAAGAATAAAATTTAATCAAGTGTGGAGTGAACCTCTTGAAAAGCGATTTTCGTTGTTTGTCAGTTTACTAATATTGAGGGCCCCCTTTTATGTGATGAATTTTTATCTAAATGCACACCTTTCTTTAGCGGAACTGGTTATTAAAAAGTGCTCTCCTAATTTGATGAAATTAATTGGAGGTCTCCTGGCCGTTGTTTGCTTCTGCTCAAGTGCCAATGTATGTGGAAATAATATTTAGTGAAATTAATTGGTAATCAAAATCGCTCAGTCGCTCACGACTGCATGATCCTCGTACCCAAACTACTCCTCTTGTTCTAACGTAGTTGGAGGTATATCAGTATTTATACTGCATATACGCCGACCTACATAAACTGCACTCGCAATTTAGAATTTCATTACAACTGACCTCTGGTTTCAGAAAGTTTTGGGTCCCTACTACTAGGTGGGCACCTTGCCAGTTCATAAGCGAGAGTAGTTCTGGCACCCTCCACAGACACTCGTGGACTAATTACTATGTCACAACTATCACTCCCCATTCTCTGTTGGCAAACGCTACCTTGTGTGGAATATTTGGTCCTGTGGAATGGGTTCTCTTTTTTAAAAATACACATGTATACGTCACACATAATCGGCTTTCTACAGTTGTAGTCGCTATCTGCATATACTGCACGATAGACATTTTAGTGGGCACGCCTCATTATTACACCTGGTAGTGAAGGCCGAGAAATCTGCATCACAGATCGTCGAAGTATCGATTGACTGTCTAGTTTCAGACTTTCGCTCGGCTCCAAGCAAGAGGATCACGCCGGGTGCACCCAGTATGCCCAGTCGCAGGCAGAGCCTCCTTTATATCTTACAAAGTTCATGAGGGTGGCGACTCCGGGCCTTTGTCCCATGTTTGATACGTAGAATTAATCGATCTACTAGATGTTAGCAACGCCCAGTTTAGTTTATTACTGGTGAATAACAGCAACAGGTAACCACAGCGCGTGCCAGCACACTTCCTTTGCAGTGGTAGAGAAATATATTCTGATACCCCACTCTATTCGTGTGTGAGAGATAGAGTGAACTGTAATCTGGCATTTTGTAGTTGTGTTTATTTGGTGCCCTTATACAAAGGAAGATTAACAGTCCTCCGAACATATACATTACGGCTTAAAAATCAAGGAAAGTTGACTGCCGTATTCTTGAACAATGCTGAGGTAACTTGCCTCTTACCTAATCTTACATCTTATAAAATAAGCATTATGTGTGTATGTATTTTTCTATATACAAAGTGTTTCACCAAGTGTGTTTGCCTCTGTTACTTATAAAATGATAGGTGACGGGAAATTTGAATGCGGTAGGTTTTACCCCTTCTGCGGAGCTATGAACATAGTTTATTGTATCATTTTCCAAAGAGTTACAGCACAAAAATTAAATTTTTTAAATGGAACAATAGTTTCTTCTATCGTGCATTGGATTTGTTGAAACCAGCTGCGTCCAAATCAATTTAAACTACATTCCTATCACTGTTAGTTTGCGAGCTACAACCCTTCAAAGTTACGGGGGCGGAGGCTGCAATAGCGTTCTGACTGGCCGAGTGGCTATCCCCTGGACACGGCCCACTGTCTCATGACCACCAGCTCCCAAACGCTGTCGTAGCCTCCGCCCACAAACTTTGAAGGGCTGTAGCTCCCAAACTAACAGTGATAGGAATGTAGTTTAAATTGATTTGGTCGCAGCTGGTTTAAACGAATCCAATACACGATAGAAAAAACTATTGTTCCCTTTAAAAATTATATCTTTGTGGTGTAACTCTTTGGAAAATGATACAATAAATTATGTTCATAGCTCCGCAGAAAGTGTAACATTTCTTGTGTAGACCTACCACATTAAAATTTCCCGTCACCTATTATTTTATAAGTTACAGAGGCAAACACACTTAGCGAAACACCCTGTATATGTATGTATGTATGTATGTATGTTCCACATCTCCTGCTAAACTACTGGACCGATTTCAACCAAACTTGGTACACATGTTCCTTAATATCAAGCAACAATCGCGGTTGGGGTAAGAATCACCTACGACACATACGTAAGGAGATATGACGTCATAAACAATGAGATGCGCGAAAAACTGCTACGTCAATGCTACACATTTTCTCCTAAACCACTGGACTGATGTTAAACAAATTCGGTACACATATTTTGTTCGTGAGGTAACAACTGCTGTAAGAGTACGAACGTCGTAAGGCTCATGGTTCAGGAGATACAACGTCATGAACAGTAATCGTAAAAAAACTGCTACATAATGCGACGAGAATTTATAAGTACACTGCATGAGAATGACAGTACTTGACAACTTGCAACAGACTTTAAACATGATTTCAAACCTTTATTCAACTTTTTCTTGCAGACAACCGCACCAAAATAATGAAAGGAAAAAAGTTTCTCGCTTACTACTTTTCCGCTGTTCTTGGAGCAAAACTATGGCATTTGGTATAACGTTACAATTTATAATTTCTACAGTACCAATTTTACTCGCAGGAAATTTTGCATACAGAATAGACACTGAAAGCTGAATGTACCTTATAAATTGTGTCACAGTACTACACGAAGTTGATGAGGTATGAGGACGAAAAGAGTAACGTTCATGGAAAACGGCCCCATTAAGCATCACGTTTTAATCTACTACTTACTTACTACTAACCACATTCGCAACAGATTTTACCGACATACAGCACTTGCACAAATCAATATATTCCTGCAACATTTTACAATTGCACAACATATGAATACCAATAGTAAATCTGTAAATGTAGGCCTGTCGCTGTTCGCTTCAATCTTCAAAACTACTGGACGAATTTTCATGCGGTTTTCACAGGAAACATGAGCGAAGATTGGTTCAGAATCTAGGCATGATTTCATCAAAATAGAATCACGAAGTGTTTTCATGTCGTGTCTGACTGTTCATCTATTAGAAATCACTTCTCCAAAACTACTTCACGAATTCGCATGGGGTTCTCTCAGGTAACTTCAGCGTACCTTGGGACATCATATTGACTTAGTTTCATAAAAATAACATCACAATTTAACGTTTTTCATCGACAACCGTCTATCTTTGTCTTTCACCTCCAAAACTAATAGACAAATTTTCTGGGGTTTTTTACAGGAAACGTGAGGGTATCTTGCGGTTACACAAACGCTTCATTTCAAAAAATCGGATCAGAAAATGTAAGATATCACAATGTAAACATTTCTCTGAAACAAAACGCATGTGTCTGTTTGTAGATCCGGCCGCGGTGGCCGAGGGGACTAAGGCGCTCCAGTCACGGTCTGCACGGCCACTACGGTTGGGGGTTCGAATCCCCCCTCGGGCATGGATATTTGTGCCGTCCTAGTTCGTAAGTAGTTCATAAGTAGTTTGTAAGTTTAGGGACTGACAGCCCCGTAGTTGAGTCCCATAGGCTTTACAAAAATTTGAACATTTGAATTTCACTCAGCTCTTAAATGAAGTCCATTATGATCCTTGCAATCCATTTCCTACAGAAAACCTATGTCTTTGTATATATCGTATTGTGGACAGGCTTGGGGTAGTGTTTCCTCTCTTATTCTTAAGGAATAACTCAGCTCGCCGGCCGCGGTGGCCGAGGGATATGAGGCGCTCCAGTCACGGTCTGCACGGCCACTACGGTACGGGCATGGATATTTGTGCCGTCCTAGTTCGTAAGTAGTTCATAAGTAGTTTGTAAGTTTAGGGACTGATGACCCCGTAGTTAAGTTCCATAGACTATAAAAACATTTGAACATTTTCATCCGTAAACACTTCCGGGCTGAGTTGCCGTGGTCGATCTATAAAACTTCCTCTCCCTGACGTTTCGTTCTCGACTACGAACATCTTCCGAGGTTGAGTCGACGACTGGCTGCTGGGGGCTAAGGCCGCTCCTTATATGAGATCGTAGAGGGCGCCACCTCACGTCACGTGACGTCGATGTGTGGATATCTCTGGCTATCGCCTGTTCTCTCGATTGCGAGCAATCGATTGTCACCTGATTGATACAACGTCGATCGCCATATGTTGTCCAATTTTAAACCTTCTTCATTACGATTAAAATTGTATTGATGTTTGTGGATTTCAATTGCCTCCCTATACATACGTGTATAATAGTGTGACATCCTCGCCAGCACAGGTAAAATAGTCCCCCATTCGGATCTCTGGGCGGGGACTACTCAGGAGCCGGCCGCTGTGGCCGAGGGGACTGAGGCGCTCCATTCAGGGTCTCACGGCCTCTACGGTCGGGGGTGCGAATCCCCCCTCGGGCATGGATATTTGTGCCGTCCTAGTTCGTAAGTAGTTCATAAATAGTTTGTAAGTTTAGGGACTGATGACCCCGTAGTTAATTCCCATAGACTATACAAACATTTGAACATTTTTTGATCTTTTTGTAGGGAGTAATCTCCAAAAGTACTAAATGAACATTCATGGGGGTATCACAGATAAATAGAGAATTAATTCAACTAACTTACTCTTAGGACATCATAATCACACCCACGACCGAGGGAGGACGCGAACCTCCGACTTGAACGGCAGCCCAGTAGGCAACAAGACGCCTTACATTACGCCGCCATTCTGCGCGGCCTGCTGGCCCTCCAGAATTAAATAGTGACTTTATCAATTAGGAAGTCGAATGTAACAGCAATCTTCAATGTATGTGGTGTGCTATTGGTGGACCTCCTTGAGCACGGAACTATTGTGAATGCTGCAGCCTTGCATCTTACTTTGAACATTGTTGATTTATGTCGTGACCTTAGTGATTAGCGTCACATCATGAACGGTGGAAAACTTCATCATACAATGTACACCTCCAGACTGCTTTTGAGTCCTTGACAAAATTGTCAGTTTCGTATGGGTGGCGCTCCAGCATCCATCATAAAATCCGTTCATCCGTTTTTTTTTTTTTTTTTTTTTGGTTCCATGAAGATTTAGCTCGCCGACCAAAGCTTTGCGACGGGTCTCAAGTGACGTGAGCACTGCGCAGATGCTGGTATTGTAACCAATAGGACAGAGCATATTGAAACTGGTTCCATTATGTGTGGAACTTAATGACAATGCAGAAAAGTTGTTAAACTATATGTTCAATGAGATAATTTTTTATATTGTTACATAAAAGTATATTTTTTTATAAAATTGTTGAGCATTATTTTAAGAGATACCCCCCGTGTTTGTTGTGAGAATTTTATTCTTGGAATCAATAAGACAATTCAACCTGCGAGCTTATTCTTACAATTCACGGTATACTTTGTCTTCTAAAAAAAATTAAAGTAGAAGATAACAAAGAATAATGACGCACCATGCCGGCCGCGGTGGCCGAGGGGACTGAGGCGCTCCAGTCACGGTCTGCAAGGCTACTACGGTCGGGGGTTCGAATCCCCCCTCGGGCATGGATATTTGTGCCGTCCTTAGTGTTAGCTAGTTCATAAGTAGTTTGTAAGCTTAGGGACTGATGGCCCCGTAGTTAAGTCCCATAAGTTCTACAAACATTTGAACATTTTTGACGCACCTTGGCAATCATAAACTAACATCGATTAGTACGTTTTTAAGACGAGGTAACTGTAATAATGAAAATACATTTCAAACGATTTCCGCACAATCCTATACTGTCATTTAGTTGTTAACAGTGCCACATGATAGCACAGTTTACAATTCTGTTGCACCTCCAATGGAAAACATATCACCTCTGACCTTAAAGGCTCTCCCTTGTATTCGTTTACTCGTTGCAGCATTACTCCCGTAAAAATTAAATTATCGATATCTAGGGCGTTACTTTGAACAGTCAAAAACGACCACATGAGTAAGCGACGTGTCATGTTAACAGAGTTTTGCGGCACCTGCCCGCAGCTAACTTTTAATGAGCACTCTGTCGCAAGAGGTGAAAGTGCGGAAAATACAATGCTGTTACAAAAAGCTCTTTCATGAGAACGTGCTGAATTTTGTTGTTGGTCTATCACTGGATTATTTGTTAACAAGGTTTGCATGAAAACTTTCCGATGTGAAAACAGAATGTAGAATTTATTTCTGTAACAAACACAGAGCTTACGTTAAGGCACAACAGAAATAATGCTTCAAAAACTCTTGTACTCAGCTTAGAGCATATCACCAAGTTAATAAATGTGCTGGTAGGTGCTTCAAATTTATTATTAAAGGTTCGCTTTGAGTACATATCACTCCATAAAAAGCAAAAATATTTAGGTTTACAGTCCTATTTTTACGATTCGCTGTAGTAAACTTAGAAAATCTGATATATATTATTATCAATTCTAGTATACATTCTTTGTTTATGATTTTCCGAAGTGCAGTGTAAATTTCTACGTTATTATATTCAAACATTTCGCAAATGTAGTTTATTAAACACACAGTTGCACACATGACAAATTTCTGTAAATGTTTTCATGTTTATCGCTAATATAATTGACGTAGTGTCACTAAACTATTATTTTACTACAAGCGAGAAGTACTTGACTTTCCTCAGGATGTTATTTCCGGCATGCGAAGTGATGCTGTAGAGTATTTCTCCTATTACTGACGTAGGAATTGGGAAGAAATTTAGGATCTTTGGAGGTTTTGTAAAAAATGTTGCAGAGATAGGAAGGTACTGGGTCTGGTGGGGGAACTGCTGTTTTGTGGGCTGGATTGCATCTACTCAAGGTCTGGATTGTTTTAAATGTTCAAATGTTTGTAAATCTATCGGACCAAACTGCGTGGTCATCAATCTGTAGCTTACAAACTACTTAATCTAAGGTAAACTAACCTAAGGACAACACACACACCTATGCCCCAAGGAGGACTCGTACGTCCAGTAGAAAGGAAAGTGAAGGCAGTATTATAGAAGTGGAAGACGAAGCAGAGGAAGATGAGACAGGAAATACTATACTGCGAGAAGAATTTGACAGAGCACTAAAAGATTTGAGTAGAAACGAGGCCGCTGGAGTAGATGATGTCCCATCTGAACTGGTATTCTCGTTACGAGACCCAGCCATGAAGAAATTTTTCCACCTGGTATGCAAGATGTATGAGACAGGGGAAATTCCTTAAGACTTCAAGAATATAGTGATTCCAATTCCTATGAAAGCAAGTGCAGACAAATGTGAAAGATAGAGAACTGTCAGTTTAACATGTGATGCTTGCAAAATAGTAACACTATTTACAGACGAATGTAAAAAGTGGTGGAATCGAACTTGAAGAAGATCAATTAGAATTTAGAAGAAATGGAGGAACTCGCAAGGCAACCCTCACATTACGACTTATCTTAGAAGATAGTTTAAGGAAAAGGAAACATTCGTTATTAGCATGTTCGGAACCGTGGAAAGGTTTTGATAATGTTGACTGTAATACACGTTTTCAGATTCTAAAGGTGGCAGGGGTAAAATATAGTAGGCGAACCTATACAAAAGCTAGACAGTAAATATTAGAGTCGAAGGTCATGAAAGGTCACAGTAGTGGAGAAGGGAGTAAGACAGGGTTATAGGCTTTCACCAATGTTGTTCACTCTATACACTGAGCAAGCGGTGAAGGAATTTGGAGAGAGAATTAAAGTCCAGGGAGAGGGAATAAAAACATTGCGGTTTGATAACGACATAGTAATTCCTTTAGAGACAGAAAAAGACCTGTAAAAGCAATTAATCGGATTGGACAGTGTCTTGAAAGGAAGGTATAAGATGAACATTAACAAGAGTAAAAATAAGGTAGTAGAAAGTAATATCAAAATATTAGACGATGCTGGAGGAATTAGATGAGGTAAGGGGATAATAAAGGTAGTAGATGAGTTTTGTTATTTCGGTAGCAAGATAAGTTCTGTTGTCCGAGGTAAATAAAAATATAAATGTGTATGGAAAGAAAAGCGTTTCTGAAGAAGCGAAGTTTGTTGACATCAAATATAGTTTAAACATTAGGAAGTCCTGTCTGAAGGCATTTGTCTGGAATGTAGCATTGTATGGGAGTGGAACGTGGACAATAAGGATGTCAGAGAAAAAGATGTTAGAAGATTACGAATTGTGGTGTTACAGACCGAATCATCAACATTAGACGGGTATCTCACGTAACTAATGAGCAGGTGTTGAGCAGAATTTAAGAGAAAGGTGTTTCTGGATTATCCTGACCAAGAGAAGAGATAGGTTGGGGGGAAACATTCAGAGACATCAAGGAATCGTAAACTTAGCACTAGAAGGAAGTGTGTGGGGTAAAACTAATAGAGGGAGACCAAGGAACGAATGCAGTAAGCTGATTCAAAAGAATGTAGGTTCCCGTTAGTATTCTCAGATGAAGAGACTTGCACAGGACAGGGTATCGTGGATAGATACATCAAACCATTCTAAACACCACCACAACAACAACAGAAAGACTGCATATTTTTTGATTTCCAACAGATATTGGACACAGTCTGCTACGTTCCGGAATTCTAATGAATGTAAAACAAATGAGAAAATTTTAATTCTTACATATGATATCCTGTAACTGAAATGGTTCCATAGGTATATCATACTTGTAAAAATGTTTGTATATCTTATGGGACTTAACTACGGGGTCATCAGTCCCTAAACTTACAAACTACTTATGATCTAGCTAACACTAAGGACGGCACAAATATTCATGCCCGAGGGGGGATTCAAACCCCCGACCGTAGTGGCCGTGCAGACCGTGACTGGAGCGCCTCAGTCCCAGCGGCCTTTCGTACTTGTAAATACATTAAGAAAATTAAGTAGCTAGTAGAAGTATACGTGAATAAACACATAACTGCCGAGGATATGGACCGGCAGTAATTTACTATGCTCCAACTGGGCAGTCTCTGAAGTAAAGTGCGGGCGAGATCCACTGGGGAAAGTCGGAAAGCTCGGTTGCGGTTAACGACTGACACGACAGGTTTATTGCCCTCAAACGTAGTGGAGGGGGCTAGGTGAGTGACACGCCAGACTAATCGATGCCAGACACCCGACAGTGATGGACGCTCTGTGATTCCTTAAGAATAAGAGAGGAAACACTACCCCAAGCCTGTCCACAACACGATATATACAAAGACATAGGGTTTCTGTAGGAAATGGATTGCAAGGATCATAATGGACTTCATTTAAGAGCTGAGTGAAATTCAAATGTTCAAATGTTTGTAAAGCCTATGGGACTCAACTACGGGGCTATCAGTCCCTAAACTTACAAACTACTTATGAACTACTTACGAACTAGGACGGCACAAATATCCATGCCCGAGGGGGGATTCGAACCCCCAACCGTAGTGGCCGTGCAGACCGTGACTGAAGCGCCTCAGACCCCTCGGCCACCGCGGCCGGCGAGCTGAGTGACCACGCACAAAATAACAATGGTGAGTGCACGATGCATACACCTGCTATACACGAACCTTCATGTTGGTTACCGGTTTTATGGGGCTTTCCTCAAAGTTCTTAGGTAGGTTTATGTGTGACACCCTTAAGTAAACGTCTATATGGTTGGAGTTAACAGTTGGTTAAACCCAATGAGTAAGAAAATCGTGACCTAGAATTTTGAGGGCGTAATCAGTAAAGAAAAGCGTATCAAGAGAATTGCTACTCACCAAATTTACTACCTAAAACGTTTTATTAAATTGAACTTTGGGAGCGTGTTCTATCTCTCCTGAATCTGAAGTAAAATGGCTTGTACCAATTGGTTCGCGTCATATCCCGTTAAGACTATTGAATATTATCTGTCCAATAGAATACCTTTTATGGTAAGTAATGTCGTTACGCACCTGACATATTACCATTCTTTCTTCTAAGGAGTATTAATTAACACGTCTGTTCTTCTATCTTCGGTTTTTAATGACAAAAGCAATTTTATGTCCAAACGAGCACCTCAAGTTTCTTCAAATTTTATTACTTTCGAGACATATTAACACAGACGTAAGACTTCAAAACACTTCTGGTAAGTAAAAAAAAAAAAAAATCTTTAAAGATGGGTATATTACTATTCCCGCCCTTACCCCTTCTTAATGCCAAGTGTTTTACGTTCCCCAGGTCTTGTGAAGTCTTTTAACGGGAAATGACGCGAAGCAACTGATACAACCCAGTTTACTTCAAATTCAGGCAAGATAGAACACGCTCCCAACGTGCAATTTAATAAAACTTGTTAAGCAGTACACTTGGTAGGAAGAAATCCTTACGCCCACAAAATTCTAGCTCACGATGATTTTATTACCCACTAGGTTTAACCAGTTGTTGACTCCAACCACACAGACGTTTACCGAATGGTGTCCCATATAAACGCACCTAACAACTTTGAGAGGCGGCCGCAGTGGCCGAGGGGACTGAGGCGCTCCAGTCACGGTCTGCACGGCCACTACGGTCGGGGGTTCGAATCCCCCCTCGGGCATGGATATTTGTGCCGTCCTAGTTCGTAAGTAGTTCATAAGTAGTTTGTAAGTTTGGGGACTGATGACCCCGTAGTTAAGTCCCATAAAAAAAAAAAAAAAAAAACAACAACAACTTTGAGGAAAGCCCCCATAAAACCCGGCACCCAACATGACTATTTGGACGTCGCAATAAGTCATTCCAACTCATGTAAATTAACGTTCGTGTATATCAGGTTTTTCTAATTTTGTAAATCTTAGTAGTTATAAACAGTGTGTATAACAACTTGTTTTGATTAATACAGATACCTGAAGATGCACCTTTAATGGTGCAAAACCGGTTGTAACCTAATAAAGGCATAAAAGACAGTTAAGGCGGATTACCATAATTCATGTAAAGGAATCCTGGCTTAATTGTCTGTATTACCTTCTTGAATTTCTTAACTATGTATTTCAGCTGTGGATGCCCAAAATACAAAATAGTCAGTACGAAACTGCCTTCGGGTACATAGCATGGATGGTAACGGTGTGTGTCCCATTAAATCTACGACACCGTTTACCTCTCACAAACCTGTAGTTGTAAAGAATGCCTCCCGGTTCTGCTTTCATAGATGAGTCAAGATTTTATGTTCTCCCGAAACGTAGAACTCGGAAAATGCCTGCAACAACTTAAATCGAAAACAAAAAGAATAGAAAAAAGCCACACAGAAAATATCACGGGAAATGTTTCATTGACAGAACAACGGTGCATTAGTTCCACTAAAGATATTGAAATGCAAGACAATATTGTAGGAAGGGCAGAGGAAGTAGATGAAGATAAAATACTTTACTAAAAAAAGAATTTGACACAGCGCTGAAATATGTAACTCGAAACAATGTTCCTGAAGAAGACGACATCACCTCAGATCTACGGAAGTCTATGGAAGAACCATCCATGAGAAAACTACGACGCGTTTTTTTAAAAGTAAGTTCCGTTTTGTTGTTGACACTAGTAGTTCACTCGCATACCGCAACGAGCGCGTGCGTCGTGTACTGACTTGCCTGGGGAACAACTGTACTCAGTAGAGGTCAGCAAATCGCCGGTTTCGCTCGCTCGTACTCGGTCGAGTGCGCAGCGCTCGGCGGTGACGCGGCGAGTGTGTACGCTCTGAGCGAGCTTGTTGAACCTCGAACGAGGCTGCGTGGGGCGGGGCGGGCAGAGGCCGCACAGCGTGGCGCTGCCGCTGTACTCACAAGGAAACCTACCCAAGTCACTCTCCGATTTTTATGAAATTTGCATATGCTATAATACATGAAAAACTATGTGACACGTAATTTTTTTAGCGGCGGAAAAACATATTTAAGGGGTGAAACGCTCCCTCCAAAATTGGGGCTAAAATAGGAAAATAGCGATAACTTAGAGACTAGTGACGCGAGTTTAATGATTTTTGGTATGAAAGTATCTTTTGATAAAAGACAAATTTCATAGATTCCACTTCGATGAAATCAAAAATTTTTTTCAGCACAAGAAAATTGGTCACTTTAAGGGTAGCTGCCCCCCGCCCCCCCCCCCCCCAATTGTCAGTTCCCCTGCAATGTACCTAGGCCGATCTCTTATCCCGCCATTCCGAAAACATGCAGTTCATTCTTTTGGCTAGTGGATTCGGGTGACATTCTTCAGACGGCCCTAAATAAGTATAATATAGGTACCACGGAAACAGCAGGAGCACTATAAATTCGTACAGCTGTTTAAAGTAAACAATTGGAATTAGAGGATTTAAAACAGGTACTTGATATATGAGCATTAGACCGGCATATGACCCTGACGACGGAAGAAAGAGCGGATCCTATATATTGTACAAAAGCTTGCATGCGTTCTTTATTATGTAGATGAGAAAGACGACAGTGGCAGTGGGTATATACGAATGTTGAAATTGGAAAAATTCCCGTTAAGGACTCACTTGGAAAAGATCGAGGCTTAGCAACCACGCACAATGCTAAAATGCTACGGGAATATATATTTACGGGGTGCAACAGAGAGAGATGCACAAACCCTCAATATAAAAGACGCACAAAGTATTCCAGGAATTGAGAGTGATGAGAGGAATGGATATTAAATACAATCATTTCCTTGTTAAGACGGCAAGTTACACCTACCACCAAACAGGCACTAACAGTCAACAAAATGGGAACAAGAAAGAAAGAAATATCATGGATAACCCATTTAGTAAATGATCTTAGCACAGAAACTTTATATTAATTACGTGTAATAACTTGTATGGTAAAGTACAAAATGCGAAACTGTATGGCTAGTTCAAGTGGATCGAGAGAACAGCTTTCGAAGCACCCGGGAAAGGAAACAATTCCAAATTTCGCAGTCGGGATTTATTCTCTAGCGCCTAGTTTGCTCCCGACACTCGCCTTAGACTGGAGTGGCGCTGCGGTGGGCGACCGAATGGCGAGGGGGCAGTGTGGACGGTCGGGCCGGTCGAGCGTGCGCCGCTCGAACGAGCGTGGAGCAAGTCAAGCGCAGCCACACGCCTTGCCGCATGCTGCAGTGCCGACACCTGTCGGACTCTCTTACAACGACATGTATCACGCGATTCGAGCGAGCAACCGAGTGAGCTGCAGACCTTTTAGTGCTCAGTTTCAACTCTGTAGCTAACCTGTACGGGTCAGTTCTGTGCTTTCAAAATGTTTGAGACTATCAACTCGCCCGCCGCGTGTGTGGTTCCTCAAGTGATACGGTTTTTTCAGCAAGCAACCTCTGTGCTGCAGAAATTCATCGACAGATTTGCGAAGTGGACGGTAATACTGTTATGAGCGAAAGCAAAGAGCGTAAGTGGGTACAAGAATTCAAAGATGGCCGTAACAACATCCATGATCAGGACCGCTCGGGTCGCTCTTATTCAAATACAGACGATTTGGTAGCTTCAGTTGAAGCGAGAATCGTAAGAACAGGCGTTCCACCCTCACTTCAAACAACAGTGGTAACCGTTACAATGATGACGACGATGTGAAAACGACTGTGAATTCTTCGTTATCTGAGCAGGCGGTAACATTTTGTGAAGAGGATATTTTAAAATTGGTTGAGAGGTATGATGAGTGTTTAAACAAACTGGAGTAATGTATTTACTTTCTGAAAATAAATTTACTTTTCCGAAATAACCCTTCGTTGTGTACTTATGTTCAAACGGTACTTAAAAACCACGCCCCGTATTCAACCTCGTGTATAAGATGTATGAGACAAGTGTGGTAACAGAAAAATATAATAATCCCAATTTCAAAGAAAGCTTGTGCAGATAGATGTGAAAATTATTATTATCAGAACAATGGATATTTGGTACAAGCCGACTCTCATGGATATTTGGTACAAGCCGACTTAGGGGAAGATCACGTTGGATTTAGAAGAAATGTTGGAATATGCTACGCAGTAGATTACGACTGATCATAGCAAATAGATTAAGGCAAGATAAATCTACATTTCTAGCTTTTGTAGAAGAATGGAATACACTGTTTCTAATTCTGAAGTCAGCAGCGGTAAAATATATGGAACAGAAAAGCAGATAGCTGTTAGAGCCGAAGGGTCTTGTGGCGTCGCTATTTCGTCACAACGCGGGCGGTGTGGGCAAGACGCGACGCCAGTAGTAGAGAGCGATAACTCGCTCCATAGAACTTCCTCCGCCGAGGGCGCTTGCAGCCTCGTTACCTCTTGGCCTGCTCAACGTGCTGGCCAATAGACAGAAGGAAGCTTGGATAGGTAGACCGGTGCACCACAGCCACGGCGTTCAGTATAGCAGAAAGTACGAGCCAGCACCAGGTATACTATGGTTTCAGAAGTTCATCACGAAAAAGCCAGTGGTTTGCAATACTGTTGTCAGATGTCGCCGTAGGATTACGCAACAGAAGTGTTTAATATATCGTAAGAATTTGTACTAGCACAAAGAAGTTTTCTTTTCACCTGTAATGAAATAATCACTTCTTTCAGTTGCAGACCTCGTCCACCTCCTTCTACTGCCACATCCCAGAGATATAAAACTGGCGACAAGTATTATCAAAGGTTTATGTGCTAATCGTTTTCCTTTCAGGCCCGTTTCCGAGAATTACGTTATTCCGTAAGTATGACGAAAAAATAATAGACTGGGCGAAATAGTTAGCGCAATTTCTGCCTACGTAGCGGTGGATCAAATACAGGGTCCTGTGTTGATTCCTTATTTCTTGTCACAAGCGGGAGTGAAAATTTATCGGTTCTTTGTTAACGTTTTACCCACATCATGCCCGGAAATATTGTCGTTTGAGGAATTAGTGCAGGCGATTATATATCATTGTTGAATGTAGCAGCAGCTAGATTTCAGTTATATAATTCTCGTATGTAGGCAGGACAATCACAGAGGCAGAAGTTAAGTGAACTACAAGGTTGAACTAGGAAGTCTAGATTTCTTTGCGACTGTGGCAAGTACTTATCAGAGTTAATGATGAGGGATGTGGTTACTGGGAATGTGTAACACTCGTGCATCCTTGAACAATTCTTAAAATATTCTGATCCTTCACTTTAACAAGTGTTCCAATTATAGAGTATCACAACACGTCTGTCTTTGCTGCCACGAATTTTCCAGGTGCCCATATACACTACTGGCCCTTAAAATTGCTACACCAAGAAGAAATGCAGATGATAAACAGGTATTATTCAAAATGTTCAAATGTTTTTTTAAGCTTATGGGACTTAACTACGGGGTCATCAGTCCCTAAACTTACAAACTACTTACGAACTTTGCAGAACGACAAGTTGACCATAGCTGTTTATTAATTCTCAATGCTACCGGTTTCGGTTATGTACCATTGTCAAGCGTCAGCAGAGATTAGCTAATAGCTTAACATGTCGGAATATAAAAATACTAAATTATAACACAAATATTCGTTATCAGTGCTCAAGTTATTGTCACAGTAGCTGACTGCTATAGACTGAAGGATACAATGATGAGTATGAAAAAAAAAAATAATAATAATAAATAAAATAAAATAAAAATAAAATGACAACGAATACTTGTGTTATAATTTTGTATTTTTATATTCCGACATGTTAAGCTATTAGCTAATCTCTGCTAACGCTTGACAATGGTACATAACCGAAACCGGTAGCATTGAGAATTAATGAACAGCTATGGTCAACATGTCGTTCTGCAATTATCTGAAAGCTGTTATGCCCCATCTATTCACCTTTATACTTACGAACTACCTTATACGAAGGACGGCACAAATATCCATGCCCGAGGGGGGATTCGAACCTCCGACCGCAGTGGCCGTGCAGACCGTGACTGGAGCGCCTCAGTCCCCGCGGCCACCGCGGCCTGCAAGGTATTATTGGAGAAATATACTAAAACTGACATGTGATTAGATTTTCGCGAAGTTTGGGTGCATAGATCCTGAGATTCAGTAACCAGGACAACCACCTCTGGCCGTAATAACGGCCTTGATACGCCAGGGCATTGAGTCAAAAAGAACTCGGGCGGCGTGTACAGGTACAGATGCCCATGCAGCTTCAACACGATACCACAGTTCATCGAGAGTATTGACTGGCGTATTGTAACGAGTCAGTATCTCGGACACCATTGACCAGACTATTTAAATTGGTGAGAGACCTGGAGAATGTCGTAGCCATGGCAGCAGGCGATCATTTTCCGTATCCAGAAAGATCCGTATATGCGGCCGTGCATTAAATGTAGGGTTTCGCTGGAATCGAATGAGGGGTAGAGCCACGGGTCGTAATACATCTGAAATGTAACCGCCACTGTCCATCGACATCGACAAGTGCCATCGATGCGAACAAGAGAGGACCACGAAGTGTAATCAATCGCACCCCATATCATCACGGTGAGTGATACGCCAGTATGGCGATGACGAATACACGCTTCCAATGTGCTTTCACAGTGATGTCGCCAAACACGGATACGACCATCATGATGCTGTAAACAGAACATGGATTCATCGGACAAAATGACGTTTTCGCATTCGTGCACCCTGGTTCGTCGTTGCTTACACCATCGCAGGCGCTCCTGTCTGTGATGCAGCGTCAAGAGTAACCGCAGCCATGGTCTCCGAGCTGATAGTCCATGCTGCTGGAAACGTCGAACTGTTCGTTCAGATGTTTGTTGTCTTCCAAACGACCCCATCTGTTGACTCAGGGATCGAGACGTGGCTGCACGATCCGCTACAGCCATGCGGAAAAGATGCCTGTCATCTCGACTGCTAGTGATACGAGGCCGTTTGCATCCTGAACGGCGTTTCGTATTGCCTTCCTGAATCCAACGAGTCCACATTCTGCTAACAGTCATTGGACTGCGACCAACGCGAGCAGCAATGCCGCGATACGATAAACCGCAATCGCGATAGGCTACAATCCGACGTTTATCAAATTCGGAAACGTGATGGGTCAAATTTCTCCTTCTTACACAACAAAGTTTCATCAGGCAACGCCTGTCAACTGCTGTTTCTGTTTGAGAAATCGGTTGCAAACTTTCCTCATATCAGCAAGTTGTAGGTGTCGCCAGCGGCGCCAACTTTGTGTGAATGCTCTGAAAAACTAATAATTTGCATATATCGGTTAAATGTCCCGTCTGTAGCACCTCCTCTTCGTGGTTAATCATTTTTAATGGCCAACAGTGTAGTAAGTACTGTAGCGCGAGTTAAAGAAAGTGTACCCCCTCGGCCCGCGTTCATGTGAAGCCCTGACGCGCCGTATTTCCTGTAAAAAGCCTCGCGGCAAACAAGCCAATATTAAGTCCTGTCCAAAGTGTATTTCTAAAGATAGACGAAATCTGTACCCTTCACGTAATACAATTTGTTTTTATTGTGAAACTAGAAAAATTTCAATTTGTGTGTATGTTACATATGAACGCCCCGTGGTAGAAGCATTTGCAGAACTCACGCACATAACGTACAGACTCTGTTTCTGCAATTCATTCATAGCCTGCTGCCACTAAGACTCTCGTGTTCCAGTAACTAATGATTCTGAAAGTTCTTTGCAATGCCACGCAAGTAAAATGTCTGTACATTTTCAAATTGCTGGCACAACCGTGCAATTTTTACTCGATACAGGTGACACAGTGTGTTTAATGAATCAGTCCACATATGAAATGCTAGGCATACCTCACGTGAGAAAAGTGCACACTTTGCTGATAGCATATACAGGACGACATACCAGTGCTAGGAAATTGAGCCTTCCTACAGTGTATGGAGGTATACACAAGACAGTTTCTTTTTGGTTCTTGAAACTTCTGACACTGCAAATATTTTGGTTTGGATCTGTTTGATTTTTTTGGTCTTAGCGTCACCGGAAACATTCTATCAGTGACGTCATTCGACCGAGTGAACGTATAAAAAACCTCTGGGCCGAATTCCTGGACTCTTTTCCGACAGACTTGTACAGGCAGTTAATTTTTCCGCGCATGTGAAATAAGAAAATAACACACACCGCTTCTGCATTACAAGATCAAGTCACACAGGCGCTCACTAAGTGGTAGAATGAAGCTGAGGTTGTGTCCATTCTCCTTCAGTGTTTGTCAAACAACCATCTGGCAAACTCAGAAATTGTGTGGACTTTAAGAGCACTGTGAATCCTCAGACGGTGATTGACACTTTTTCATTGCCTCACCCTCACGAGCTTATGGAGATATTAGAAGTTGGTAAATAATTTTGCAAACTTTATCTTCGGGATGTATATCTACAATCTCCACTCGACGAGCAATCACAGAAATTTCTTGTTTTCAATACACGCATGGGTCTCTTCAAGTCTCTCATGTTACCGTTCGGTTGTGCCTCTGCTCCGGCAATTTTTCAATGAAACCTGACACAACTAACTAAAGCACTGCCTTGTTGCTGAAATTATCTGGACGATATTGTTGTTTCCGGTCGCACAGCTGAAGTGTATAACAACAATTTACGCGCGCATTTGAAGTTTTATTGGAAGCTGGTCTCAAATGTAACAAGCACTAATGTAAATTTGCTTTACAGGTTTGGTCCGGCTTGAGCAAACAAATGTTTTTTAATTTCTCCCAGACATGTTTCGCTGGCGTTGCAGCATCATCAGTGGGATGTTTATTGTCTGTCAAATTAACAGTGGAATGATTATTACTTTTTTACATTAACAGTGAAAACTACAGATAATTGTGAGACTACCATACATAGTTTCTTATTTTCATAGGTATGCTAGGCCTACCTTAATACCACATGTTGTTATGTTTGTGGTTTTTCCACTCACAAAATGTCTCTGATGGTTTTTGACAGTTTGTCATCTGCAAACCAAAACGTGTGTATTTAATGAGGTGAATAGTTCGATTGTAAATATCGGGATTTTTACGAAAATACAGGGCGTAGTTTTTGTGTTTTGGTTTGATTTTATTGTAGCTACTGCTTCTATAACAAAATGTCTAAGTTTTTATAACAAGTTTTTGTCACTTACTTTGGTGGATATGCGCTGTTTTTCGTGTTGTGGACAGGCACTGTGTCACTTTCACTTTCACTCAATGTTTATGTTATGAAAACAAGATGGTGGGCAGTTGAATTCTGGGAGTAGTGTTAGGAACAGCTGACTGTGGTGGGGGCGGGAGTTTTGAATCATGTTGTTTTTGTTTTAGTGTGTGTGTGTGTGTGTTTTTATAAGTTTTCTGTAAGTTCTTTGAGGGCAGAAAATATGGTTCCGTTGCAGAGGGCTGTGTATTCGTTTATTATTTCTTTTCTTTCTATTATGGCTTTCTGTATATGGTAGTTCTCTTCGATTGTTAATTTTTGTGGGAGGCTTTTGCTGTGTTTCAGAATCTTTAGATTAGTATTTATGTCAGTTGGTTTGTGGTTCATGTTTATGAGGTGTTCTGCAAATGTGGAATGGCTATTGCTTTTTAGTGCTCTTCTGTGTTCTGTGTATCTGGTATTGAAATTTCTGCAAGTCTGTCCAATGTAAACTGAGTTACAATCCTGGCATGTCAGCAGGTAGATGCCAGAAGTGTTATGTTTGTCTGTGTTGGTGTTGGTTGCCTTTAGTTTTCTTTGTATTGAGTTGTCTGTTCTGTATGCTACTTTCAAACCTTGTTTTTTGAGGATGTTTCCTATTCTGTGTGTTGCTTTGTTGTCATATGTGAGAGTGTGCCATTTATTTGTTGTTATGTTTGGTTTTTATTGCTGTGTGTGGGTGTTTGGGGTATGAGTGTTGAGTGAGTTTATGTTTTGTGTGGTTGTGTTTCTGGTCTGTTTGTTTTTGTGTGTTAGTTGTTCCTTTTAACTTAGCTTTAATTTTGTAGTTTTATTTGTCTATGATGTTAGTGTCATACCCATTCTCTGTTGCTATTTGTTTGATTGTTTGTATTTCATTTTTGTACTGTTCATCACTAAGTGGGGTTTTGTGCAGTCTGTGTAGCATGTATTGGAATCCGGCTTGTTTCTGTGTAATTGGATTGTTTGAGTGTTTGTGTATGGCTGTGCTTGTGGTGGTGGGGTTTCTGTATATGGAGAATTTGTGTTGATTTTTGTCTCTGTGTATTGAGAGGTCGAGGAAGTTTAGCTTTTTGTCCTTTTCTGTTTCTATAGTGAATTTTATTTTTGGGTGAACACTGTTGATGTCATTATGAAGTTCTTGTATGCGACTGGGTGTTTCATCCAGGAGGCATATGATGTCATCTACATAACGGTGCCAGTAAATTATTTTGTACTGTTTGGGTTTTACTATGGTGTCAAATATTTTGTTTTCGATGTGGTTGAGGAAAATGTTTGCTAGGAGTCCACTGACTGGTGACCCCATGGGAAGTCCATCTTCCTGTGAGTAAGATTGGTTGTCAAATGTGAAATAGTTTTGCTCTGTTATTAGTTTTAGGATGTTTGTTGTTTTTTTATGTGTGAATTGGGGGTGTTTGTCTGTTGTTCCTAAAACTAATAACAGATCAAAACTATTTCACATTTGACAAACAATTTTACTCACAGGAAGATGGACTTCCCATGGGGTCACCAGTCAGTGGACTCCTAGCAAACATTTTCCTCAACCACATCGAAAACAAAATATTTGACACCATAGTAAAACCCAAACAGTACAAAATAATTTACTGGCACCGTTATGTAGATGACATCATATGCCTCCTGGATGAAACACCCAGTCGCATACAAGAACTTCATAATGACATCAACAGTGTTCACCCAAAAATAAAATTCACTATAGAAACAGAAAAGGACAAAAAGCTAAACTTCCTCGACCTCTCAATACACAGAGACAAAAATCAACACAAATTCTCCATATACAGAAAGCCCACCACCACAAGCACAGCCATATACAAACACTCAAACAATCCAATTACACAGAAACAAGCCGGATTCCAATACATGCTACACAGACTGCACAAAACCCCACTTAGTGATGAACAGTACAAAAATGAAATACAAACAATCAAACAAATAGCAACAGAGAATGGGTATGACACTAACATCATAGACAAATAAAACTACAAAATTAAAGCTAAGTTAAAAGGAACAACTAACACACAAAAACAAACAGACCAGAAACACAACCACACAAAACATAAACCCACTCAACACTCATACCCCAAACACCCACACACAGCAACAAAAATCAAACATAACAACAAATAAATGGCACACTCTCACATATGACAACAAAGCAACACACAGAATAGGAAACATCCTCAAAAAACAAGGTTTGAAAGTAGCATACAGAACAGACAACTCAATACAAAGAAAACTAAAGACAACCAACACCAACACAGACAAACATAACACTTCTGGCATCTACCAGCTGACATGCCAGGATTGTAACTCAGTTTACATTGGACAGACTTGCAGAAATTTCAATACCAGATACACAGAACACAGAAGAGCACTAAAAAGCAATAGTCATTCCACATTTGCAGAACACCTCATAAACATGAACCACAAACCAACTGACATAAATACTAATCTAAAGATTCTGAAACACAGCAAAAGCCTCCCACAAAAATTAACAATCGAAGAGAACTACCATATACAGAAAGCCATAATAGAAAGAAAAGAAATAATAAACGAATACACAGCCCTCTGCAACGGAACCATATTTTCTGCCCTCAAAGAACTTACAGAAAACTTATAAAAACACACACACACACACACTAAAACAAAAACAACATGATTCAAAACTCCCGCCCCCACCACAGTCAGCTGTTCCTAACACTACTCCCAGAATTCAACTGCCCACCATCTTGTTTTCATAACATAAACATTGAGTGAATGTGAAAGTGACACAGTGCCTGTCCACAACACGAAAAACAGCGCATATCCACCAAAGTAAGTGACAAGAACTTGTTATAAAAACTTAGACATTTTGTTATAGAAGCAGTAGCTACAATAAAATCAAACCAAAACACAAAAACTACGCCCTGTATTTTCGTAAAAATCCCGATATTTACAATCGAACTATTCACCTCATTAAATACACACGTTTTGGTTTGCAGATGACAAACTGTCAAAAACCATCAGAGACATTTTGTGAGTGGAAAAACCACAAACATAACAACATGTGATATTAAGGTAGGCCTAGCATACCTACGAAAATAAGAAACTATGTATAGTAGTCTCACCATTATCTGTAGTTTTCACTGTTAATGTACAAAAGTAATAATCATTCCACTGTTAATTTGACAGACAATAAACATCCCACTGATGATGCTGCAACGCCAGCGAAACATGTCTGGGAGAAATTAAAAAACATTTGTTTGCTCAAGCCGGACCAAACCTGTAAAGCAAATTTATTTTGTAAGCAAACACGGTGATTGTAGAGCTTTTAAACCCCAAGATGAAGGTCTAATGTGTTTACTTTCAGACTGAAATTAAATATTTAGGATATGTTAGGAATTCACTGTGTGTTCATCCATTTCAGTCGCATTTGCAAGCTATTCGCGAGCTCAAGGAGCCCACAAACATTACAGAATTGCAAACTTTCCCTGGCAAAATATATTAAATTTCTTCCTAACGTAGTGCGACTCGCGGCTCCGCTGAATAGCTAGGGTATAAGAATGTTAAGTTCGTTTGGTCAAAGGAGTGTGACATTGCTTTCCAAAAGTTAGAGGATGCTTTACTTAATGGTCGCTGTCTTGTACATTTTGATCCCGACAAACGGGTTGTGTTCAGTGCTCCGTTCGTCCCTCAATCAAACGGTGAAGGTTAACGTTTTGTGGGAGCATTAAAGTCACAGATGACAAAGATCAAATACGACCATCTACCACCTCCCGTTTGAACAAGCTTTTCTGCATTTCCTCGCCTCCTATAGGTACCACCCACGCAAAGGACCCTCGCCGGTGGAGTTGTTGCACGGACGGCATTGCTGCACTCTGCTGCATATCATGCACCCACCAAGACGCCGCCTGCTCCGCAGAATCAGGCACTGTATCACACAAACTAATGTCTTTTTCAGGTTCTGTGGCGGACGCAGTCGTCGGGAGCGTGTAGCCATCACTAGGAAGCTTGGCGATAACATGCATTTATTGAAAGGTGCAGATGGCGTGCAGCGCCGACATCGAAACCAAATTCGCCCATGTGTACTAGAGGATGCGCCGAGTTTTTGTCGACAGATCCGCTGTCCCTTTTGATAGTGGCGTCCACGCGTCTTCCGACGTCACGCGTTCGGTCGACTTTCCTTCTGGGCCCCGAGCCCCATGAAGGTGGTCGTTTCGCCTCCAGCATCACCGCATCCGACGACCCATGAAGGGAATCTCATAACAGGGGCAGCCTTCGTAGATCTGACAGCAGCCTACGATACCGTCAGGCACAATATATTACTCCATAAAATCTATGAGACACTCAGTGATTACCATCTAGTTAGGGACGTACATTCATTGTTACAGAACAGAAGGTTCTTCGTATTGTTGGAGGGCAAAATGAGTAGATGGAGGGACCAAAAGAACGGCCTCCCTCAGGGAAGCGTCTTAGCTCCAATCCTCTTCAACATATACACAAATGACCAGCCTACACCGGCCCACACTAAGCAGTTCATCTACGCCGATGACCTTGCAATATGCGTTCAAGGAAAAAGATTTGAAGAAGTAGAGGAAAATCTTGAAAATGCCTTAAAATCGATGACTGCCTACTATAATAAAAATTCCTTAAGACCCAACCCTTCCAAAACTCATGTTTGCGCTTTCCACCTTCGCACGAAAGAAGCCAAACGGAAACTCCAAATTACGTGGAACGGGAACACCTTAGAACACACAGACCACCCTAAATATCTTGGCGTGATTCTGGATCGGTCTCTAACTTATAAACAGCATTGCATCAAAACGAGACAGAATATAACGACAGAATATACTTAGAAAGCTAACGGGTAGCAAATGGGGTGCATGTCCTGGTGTGCTACGAACAACGGCACAGGCGCTCTGTTTCTCAACGGCTGAGTATGCGTGCCCTGTATGGAATAGATGCACTCACACGAAACAAGTAGATGTGGCCCTCAATGAGACCTGCAGGATAGTGACAGGGTGCATGAAACCAACGCCGGTCAGACTCTTGTACAAAGGCAGCTGGTTTTGCAGATCCCACAGCTCGCAGAAACGCTTTAGAACATGTGGAGAAAGTAAAACAACTCGCAGATGAGCGGCATGTCCTCTACAGAGCTCGACCACCAGAGACACGACTGAAGTCTAGGAGAAGTTTCCTTGTAACCGTCCAGGACGAACCGCCTGAAAATTTCCCTCTCCCCCCAGTTCAGTGGACCGGTCAAAACCTAAATTTTAAAACAACCTGGAGAACCTTGAATAGGCTCAGAACGGGGGTCGCCCTAGTAAAAGTAAATATGCTTAAGTGGGGTATAATCGACCAAACCGATATAAACTGTGACTGTGGAGAAAGTCAAGATATGGAACATCTTCTTACATGTGAAAAATGTCCACACCGGTGTACCCTCGAAGATTTGTGGCTCGCGAATACTAATGGAATAGACGTAGCCCAGTACTGGGCCGATAACCTTTAAACAGTCCGGACACGATAAAGAAAGAAAGAAGACCCATCCTCCATCGGCCGCCGTGGGTCAACCGACGTCAGCCATGGAGAGTTTATCGTCGAGCGTCGAGGGTCCTTCCGACGCAGCGGGCCACAAGGGGGCCGTCTTCGCACCGGTCGTCGCGGTCGTCGCACCTTCACACACATCTGATCCTTCTGCGCCCCTGTCCGTAGGAGTGCGACCCTTGCGTTTTCCGCCCGGCGTTTCCTGCCAAGCGCAAGCCAGATGGCTGGTCGCGACTGCTGGTTTAGAGCTGGGCACACATTCGAACTCCGATCCCTCGTCTGCTCAAACGTTCACACCTTCCCCCCGCCGTCGTTCCACACACTACACAACGGCGGTGAGAAGGTTTTCGGGGAGGAGTCTTGTGTCATCGCTATTCGCCACAACGCCGGCGGTCTATGTAAGTCGCCACGCAAGTAGAAGACGAGCGATAACTCACCACACAGTGAGAGCACCTGCAGTCTCGTCACCTCTGTGCCTGTTCCGCGCGCCGGCCAATAGGAGGAAGGAGGCTCGGCTAGATGACGGTCAGTATAGCAGTCAGTACAGGAGCAGCAGTCAATACGAGGCAGTCCCAGGAATACGACGGTTCAAGTACATCATAAAAGAGCTACCAGTTTACAATACTATCGCGAGATGTCGTTTTAGGATTATGTAGCAGAACTGTTTAATACTTCGGAAGAATTTGCGCACCACAAGAACATAGAAGATGAGTATTCTTTTCATCTGTAATCAAAGTATATGTGAAATAATCACTTCTTTAAATTGCAGACCTTTTCCTTCTTCTACTACCGCATACCGGAGATATAAAAGATGGGTATCATATGGAACCGTTAGTTGGGAAGGGAATAAGACACAGTTGTTGCCTTTCCCCAATGTTATTGAAACTGTACATCGAGCAAGCTGTGAAGGAAAGCAAAGGGAAACTGGGGGAACGGATTACATTTCAGGCCGAAGAAATAAAAACAACGTGATTTGACGTTGTGATATTCAGAGATAGCAAATGACGAGGAAGTGCACGTAGGCGGGATAGATAGTATATCGAAAGGAGCTTATAAGATGTAGGTTCACAAGGAGTAATGAAATGTTGTCCAAGAAAATCAAACGATGCTCAAAATATTCAAATGTGGAACTTATCTGTTTCGTTATTAGACCTTGGGCTTACAAACTACTTACACTTCCTAAGGACAACACACACACACACACACACACACACACACACACACACACACACACACACACATATGCCCGAGGGAGGTCTCAAAACTCTACGGCAAACGGCTGCGCGCACGTCTGTTCCGCCGCTGCTGAAGCGATGCTGATGGAATTAGATTAGGTAACGAAAACATAAATGTGGCAGATGAATTTTTTCTCTTGGGCAATAAAATAACATAAGATGGTCGCGGTAGACGGGTTTTAAAATGCAGAGAGGCAATGAGAAGAAAAGGGTTTTTGAAAAAGAAAAAAGGGTGTCGACATCGTATATGTTACAGGTATTTTCTGAAGACTTTTCGTGGAGTATCGCCTTGTACAGCACTGAAACATGACAAATCAGACAGGAAGAGAATAGAAGCTTTTGAAATGTGGTGCTGCAGCCGAATGCTGAGATCGTGTAACTAATGAAGAGATTCTGAAGAAAAATGGGGAGAAGATAAATTTCTGGCATACCGTGACTATAAAGAAGGGATCGATTGGTAGGACGCACTCTTAGACACCGATGAATGAGGTGATAAAAAGAATTGCTCAGGATAGACCTAAACTATAACAACAAGACACTGCCAACATTATACTTATCCGTAGCATTATGTAGTATTCCTGCACATTATGGTATACTCACCAGGTTGTACTAACGGAGGATGCAGACAAAGTTCAGAGAATGGCAGTTCGTATCGTATTATCGCGATTTACGGGAGAGAGAGTGTCACAGAAATAATGGAAGAGTTGCGGTGGAAAAAACTAAACGTTATTCCTCCTGAAGAGAGCTAATTGCGAATTTTTTTCATTCATTTTCTCCGAATGCTTACATGTTAGCTCTGACCTATAAATGGAAACATTATCAGAATAATAAAAGAGATCTAAATCGGAAAGATGTAGGTGTTACAGGCGCGTCCAGAAAGTAAGTTCCGTTTCAATTTACCTCCGCTGAAGCGCTGCGACTGCAGTTCCGCACATGCGCTGTAGACGATGTGTATCGAGGAGAAGAACGTGCGCCATTTGGAGATGGCTGTAAGTTACGTACGTTTTGTTGTGGTTGTTTGAAATGTCGGCGTTGATTGAAAATCCCACCGCCTGTGAAATCAGGTCGGTGATTCGGTTTCTGAATGTGAGGAAAGTGAAATCAAGTAAAATTTACCGGAAAATTTGCGATGTTTACGGACCAAATGCGATGAATGATCCGATGGTGAGAACATGGGTCCGACAGTTCAATGGCGGGCATAGTGATGTGCACGATGAAGAACGAAGTGGGCGTCCACCTTTGGCACAGACAAATATATACAGACGGAAACTTCCGTAAGGGCCCGGTCCTACGCTCAGGGTTTCCAGCAGTTGCGTAAGATGTCCCATGATGGCGCTGCGGTCAGAAGCAGCTCTTTAAACTGGCCAGAGCAGGCGGCAGGTAGCAGCTGTCCCCACCACCACCTCCCCTCAAACGTCAGCAAGCCGGACACAGTCGTGGCCTCGTGGCAGGCGGCACGAGCTCTCCCCTCAGCCTCCACGCTACCCTGTGACGTGCGAGAGGCACCCTAAGCCAGCGATCCGCTTGACACCTGCTAGCATCTTACGGAACTACGAGGGAAGCGTAGGACAGGGGTTTAGAGGGTGCTGCTCCTCTGTATATGTTACTCTGTGCCTTTAGTTACAGAAGAACTGGTTCACGCGATTGATGAGGAAAACCGTAGGTTTACAATTAGTGCTCTCGCTATGGACGAGCTGAAGGATACTGTTTCCAACTGGTTGCAGACACAGGCGGCAGATTTCTATAATAAGGTAAACAAAACCTTGTGCCTGCAAAATTTCGGAAGTTATTTGGAAACGTAATTTAAGAGTTGTAGAATTTTGTGCAATAAAAATTTCTTCTGTATCTGTGTACAATTTCATTTTATTACCAAACGGAACTTATATTCTGGACGCTCCTCGTACTTTTAGCCGCACAGTATTACAGAATGGTACGCGAGAGAAATATTATGAAAACCGTTCGATAAAACCGTTTCCATACATTTAAATGTGATGTGCAGAGTATCTTGATGTTTTTCATTGTCAGCAGTCTTGGGGTCTGGGAAATGGACGGAGGCCTTGTGGCCGTATCGCCGTGGCGGTAGACCTTCGTGATTGGAATGGGCCGGACTCTCACCCCAGCGGCTGACAGGCGAGGAATAGGGCAAGAGGCGGCGGAATAGGGCGCGGCGCGATTTATGACGGCCTATAAATCGCGCCCGGTGTGCGCGAGCGGCGCGCGATGGCATTTCACGGCGGGCGACCGGTGCGCTGGGGCGTACGTCAGCGGCGGACCCGGCAACGCGACGGCCGCAGCCGCACATCACTGGTAACCGGGTACACTGCGACACTGGTCAGCGAAAGGCTCAACCAAAACTCCTCCCACACTTGTCCATTTTACCTCTGCCATACGTTTCATACGTTAACCTTTGTTATCTCTCACCTCTGACAGCCTTATCCAAAATTCTTGAAAAATGTTCAAATGTTTGTATAGTCTATGGGACTTAACTACGGAGTCATCAGTCCCTAAACTTACAAACTACTTATGAACTATATACATGTGGCGTGTTATTATTCAACATTCATAGAATATATGACATCAACTGCGATTGGGCAAAGCTGAAAATGTGTACCCAGCCGGGATTCGAACCCGGGTCTCCTGCTTTCTAGGCAATTTCGCTAACCGCTACATCACTAGGGACACAGTGATCACCGCACCTGCAAGGACTACCTAAGCACGCCTCCCGTCATATACAAATTCCCAGCTTCGCCCTCCCCACAGTTCATAACTACGAGTTTGAGTACTGTGGGCAGGGCGAAGCTGGGAATTTGTATATGACGGGAGGCGTGCTTAGGTAATCATTGCAGGTGCGGTGATCACTGTGTCCCCAGTCATGTAGGGGTCAGCGCAGCTGCCTAGAAAGCAGGAGACCCGGGTTCGAATCCCGGCTGGGTACACATTTTCAGCTTTGCCTAATCGCAGTTGATGCCGTATATTCTATGAATGTTGAATAATAACAACTGCAGGATCAGAAGTGACGTCTGTTCTCTCGGAATAGACGCCACATGTATATAGTTCATAAGTAGTTTGTAAGTTTAGGGACTGATGACTCCGTAGTTAAGTCCCATAGACTATACAAACATTTGAACATTTTTCAAGAATTTTGGATAAGGCTGTCAGAGGTGAGAGATAACATTCTATGAATGTTGTACTTATGAACTACTTACGAACTAGGACGGCACAAATATCCATGCCCGAGGGGGTATTCGAACCCCCGACCGTAGTGCAGACCGTGACTGGAGCGCCTCAGTCCCCTCGGCCACCGCGACCGGCCAAAATTCTTGAAACAATAGCTTTACACATAGGTAAAAATAAAGTAATCGAGTGCACTCTAAGAAAATCAGGTGATGCTGAAGGAATTAGATTAGGTAACGAAACAATAAAGGAGGTGGATGAGTTTTGTCACTTGGGCAGTAAAATAACAAATGATGGTCGCAGTACAGAGGATTTAAAATGCAGTTCTCAGCAAAGAAGGGAAAGCTGAAAGGTGGAAAGAGTATATAGAGATGCTCTACGAAGGAAATGAACTTAGAGACAATATTGTAGGAAAAGGAGAATATGTAGATGAGGATGAAATAGGAGATACTATACTGAGAGATGAATTCGACAGAGCACTGAAGGACCTAAGTCGAAACAAGGCCTCTGGAGTAGATGACGTTCCCTCAGAGCTACTGAAGTCTCTGGCAGAACCAGCCATGACAAAACTATTTCACCTGGTGTGTAAGATGTATGAGTCAGGCGAAGTACCCTCAGACTTTAATAAATAATTCCTAAGAAAGCAGGTTCAAAAAGGTGTGAAAACTACATAACCATCAGTTTAATAAAACTTAGTGATAGTTGCAAAATATTAACACGAATTATTTACAGAAGGATAGAAAAACTGGTAGAAGTCGACCTTGGGTAAGATCACTTTGGGTTCAGGAGAAATGTAAAAACACGGGAGGCAATTCTCACTTTACGACTTATCTTAGAAGGTAGATTAAGGAAAGGGAAACATACGTATCTAGCTTTTGTAGATTTGGAGAAGGCTTTTGACAATGTTGATTGGAATAAACTCTTTCAAGTTCTCAAGCAAGCAGGAGTAAAATATAGGGAGCGTAAGGTTATTTACAACTTGTCGAAAAACCAGAGAGCGGTTGTCAGAGTTGAAGGGCATGAAAGAGATGCAGTGGTTGCGAAGGGAGTAACACACGGTTGTAACCTTTCTCCAATGTTATTCAATTTGAACATAGAGCAAGCTATAAAGGAAAGCAAGGAGAAATTGGGAGAATTAAAGTTTAGGGTGAAGAAATAAAAACATTGCGTTCTGCCGATGACATTGTAATTATCTCAAAGACAGCAAAAGACCTGGAAGAGCAGTTGAACGGAATGGGCAGTGTGCTGAAAGGTGTATATAAGATGAAGATTAACAAGAGCAAAACTAGGGTAATGGAGTGCAGTCTAAGAAAATCAGGTGATGCTAAATGAATTAGATTAGGTAACGAAACAATAAAGGACATAGAAGAGTTTTGTTACTTGGGCAGTCAAATAACCAATAATGGTCGCAGTACAGAGGATATAAAATGCAGAATGGCAATGGGTAGAAAAGCGTCCTTCAAAAAGAAAAATTTGCTAACCTCGAATAGAGATTTAAGCCTAAGGAAGTCCTTTCTGAAGGCATTTGTGTGGAGTGTTGCCTTGTATGGGAGTGAAACATGGACGATAAACAGTACGGACAGGAAAAGGATATAGGCTTTTGAAATGTGGTGCTACCGAGGAATGCTGATGATTAGGTGGGTGGATCGCATAACAAATGAGGAGGTACTGAACAGAATTGGGGAGGAAAGAGATTTCTGGCATATATTGACTAAAAGAAGGGATCGATTGGTAGGACATATTCTTAGACATAAAGAAACCGTGAATTTAGCGTTGGAGGGGTAAAAACCGCAGAGGGAGACCAAGAGATGGATGCAGTAAGCAAATTCAGAGAGATGTATGTTGCCGTTCTTATGTGGAGTTGAAGAGGCTTGCTCAGGATAGGGTATTGTGGAGAGCTGCATCAAACCAGTTTCCGGAATGAAGACAGCAAAACAACAACAAAAATGAAGTTGTAACAAAATGTGCCGGCCGCGGTGGTCTAGGGGACTGAGGCGCTCCAGTCACGGTCTGCACGGCCACTATGGTCGGGGGTTCGAATCCCCGCTCGGGCATGGATATTTGTGCCGTCCAAGTTCGTAAGTAGTTCATAAGTAGGTAGTAAGTTTAGGGACTGATGACCCCTTGTTCCTTTGCTGTTCTTGGTATATATTAATGACTTACCAATCTATATTCATGAAGATGCAGAGCTGGTTCTTTTTGCTGGTGATACAAGCATAGTTATCACACCTGAAAAACAAGAACTAACTGAATAAATTGTAAACCACATCTTTCAGAAACTCATTAATTGGTTCCCAGCAAATTGACCATCATTAAATTTTGATAAAACACAGTATATACAGTTCAATACAGTAAATGGAATGACGCCATTAATAAATATAGACTTTGATCAGAAATCTGTAGCAAAGGTAGAATATCCAAATTTTTAGGTGTTTGCATTGATGAGGACTTGAACTGGAAAAAATCACATTGAAGATCTGCTGAAACTTTTGAGTTCAGCTACTTATGCTATTAGGGTAATTGCAGATTTTGGTGATATACATCTCAGTAAATTAGCTTCCTATGTCTATTTTCTTTGCTTTCGTATGGCATCATTTTCTGGGATAATTCATCATTGAGTAAAAAAGTATTCATTGCACAAAAGCGTGTAATTATTGATGGAGCCCATTTAAGATCATCCTGCAGACACTTGTTTGAAGAGCTATGGATCTTTACACAAGTTTCACAATATATATATTCACTTACGAAATTTGTTCATACCACTCCCACCGAATTCAAAAGCAGTGGTAGTGTACATAACTACAACACTAGGAGAAAGAATAATCTTCACTATTCTAGGTTAAATCTAGTTTTGGGACAGAAGAGGGTGAATTATACACAAAAGTCTTTGGTCACCTACCAAACAGCATGAAAAGCCTGACAGATAGCCAACTAGCATTTAAAAATAAATTAAAAGTATTTCAAAATGGCAACTCTTTCTACACTTCAGATTAATTTTTAGATATAAATTATTCAATCTTAAAATTAAAAAGAAAGTGTCATGTAATATTTAGTACACCTTTCATTAACTTGAGACGTTCCACATCATTATGAAGTGTCGTATTCACTACTAAACATAATTTATGCTATGGACAACACACACAGCATTGCCCAAGTGAGGACTCGAACCTCCGACGGTGAGAAACCACGCTCTCCGCCTTAGAGCGCTCGACCACACTACCGCAGCTTGTTAATGCCAATGACATATTTTATTCACAGCTCTAGGAGAAGGCCAATTTATTTTTGTGTGTTTCCACTATCTTTGGTTTATCTCAGTGTGTGTATATGTATGTGTGTGTGTGTGTGTGTGTGTGTGTGTGTGTGTGTGTGTGTGAGTGTGTGTGTGTGTGTGTGAGTGAGAGAGAGAGAGAGAGAGAGAGAGAGAGAGAGAGAGAGAATTTACTAATATAAATTTGAATGTTTACATTAAAATGTTTGTTAAGATTCTGGGACTTAACTGCGGGATCATAAACTTATAAACTAGTAATGAACTAACTTATTCTAAAGATGAAACAAACGTCCATGTCCGATGGAGGATTCGAACACCCGACGGGGTGCATAGCGCCTCAATGCGCTCGGCCAAACCGCCGCGACTACAATTTATACTGCAAAATAAAAAGTAATAATAATAAAAAAATTAAGCGAGAAATTCTAAAAATCGTATATACACCGTATATTTCACGCCACTGAAAAGCCTTGTAAATAAAGAACGGCTAGTCGCCTATGGCAACAAATAAAGAAATATAAACTCTTCTTATTCATTTTCATAAACGGGCCCTAGGGAACACATTACACGAGCACATTGGTTAGCAAGGGTATCGGTTCACTGACTTTTCGTTCATTGGGTTGACGTTCCGAAGGCTTTACCTTGTCCGGATATTCCTTACCTTATATTGCTTACTTAATATGTTTTCTATGTATTGTCACGACATTTATGGTAAAAGCGAGGAGTATGAAGGGAAATTCCTTTCTGCAATTTTTAAGACGCAGTATTTCTTAATTTTTTCTATACAAGATAGAATTCATTTTTTATAATTTTTTAAATCCAGCACATGAAGTAAAATATCGATCCTAGATTGATTACACAATTAGCATTAAATAACTCTGATGTTACAAAAGAATGTGATACTTCCATATGTTTTGAAATATATGAGTAATTTTTGGCACATATTTTATTACTATTTGGTGAAATTGGAAGACGTTCTTGTGAAATACAAACTCAATATGTTAAATAGTGTTTCTTTAAATCAACGACGATATTCTACGTTAATTACGTACTGGGAAAGAGCCTTATAGGACGGCCTCACGACCGTAAAGTTGTTGCAGGTAAGTGACCTATTGTTATAAAACTTTAATAGCCGGGTAAACTTACAAATACAGAAACATGTAAATTAAAATAATGAACTTTTAATGTTCGTTATGATTCGTCATATTCCCAAAGATGTGGATTTTCATTATAATTTACCACTTTGTGTAATTAGTATTTATAACTTCCGCACTCTGTTACGTACATACGTTCAGTAGTTCCTTTCAGTTTTATGTGCTATAGATCCAAAACAAATGTAAAACATTATATGATGCACAACATTCATTTCTGAGCAATATACTTTGTAAACTGATTATATTTTCTCACTCCCTCGGCAAGGAGGCATGGTCTGTCACTTGCCTAAACCATGAATAGCCAATTTTAGTTCATACTCACGGGGTGATAGTTTAATACTCACGCATTTTCTGAAACCTTTATTATATAGTTTCACATTTCATACAAGATTAAATCTTAGTGCCACTTAGTAATCTTATCAAGATTTAAATTGATATTTGGTGCTGAATCTTTCATATGTATTTTCAGTTAGATAAATGAGTAATATGTGGAAACGTCATAGGGTACAGCTAATATGTCTCTGGATTATTTAATTTTTAACTTGGACAAATAGATACCATCAGATTTTTCCCATCAGACATCGATGAAGTCTGAAGTTATGTCAAGTTCCATGACTCTCAGTTTGTTATAACTCGCTTTATCCTCGGACGAAGAATGGATATACATGTCACATTTTAGTTTACAGTTACACTAAACTGCCATCCTTCGACATTCATCTTCTACTAAATCATGCAAAATGTGACTTTTCTTTGAAACGGTATTATTAGCGTATAGGCGATCAAACTACTAGTTTCGGTTGTGCTATTCGCCTTCGTCCTAAACTTATCAGTCACTCGAATGTCGACGTGCTTCTGCATTAAAACAGCCAGGCATTTTATGTAAACGTTGATAAACAGAAGGGTGTGACAGTGCGAATGAAAGAGGCAATCGTACCTAGACTTACTGATGGCCATACTATTCGGCAACATGGAAGATTCGTAGTAGTATGCTGTCTGATTGTTCAGTGTGAGAGGGGAGTATCGAAAGAAAGTTCCGTTTAATAACAAAATGTTGTACAGTTAAATAAAGCAAATTATTTATCAATTTATTTATATATAAACTTACACTGCTTTCCAATTTAGCTTCCATAATTTTCAGTATTTCTTGCAATGTCGTACGATTTTATGTGTACCCTTCGTCATATCACGTTGTCGCCTGTGTGGGTAACCATTTAAAAATTTAAAAACATTACTTGTTTTTTTACCTGTTAAAGGAAACGAAGGAACGACTTCAGATGCCGAAAGAAATGAAAATCTTAAGCTTGAGGCTTTTCTTGGACATTTCTTCGACTACACAGACGATTTGCTCACAAACCACAGATGGACTCCGCTTCATTCTTCGTCATGCATTTGATCGCGACCTTTCTTAAGTGTCAGGTTCATCTTCTCACTAATGTAGCACTCATTACATTTTTGCGTAAACGTCACAGATTTGTCGATTAATGCCATTTACTTTAACGTTCTTATCATTCATAAAGCGAATCAGATATCATTTCACATGCAGCGGCGTTTTCAGTTAACGATATCATTACATACAGTCACTACGGATGATACCATTGATTTCTACGCTACCTCTATGTTGAATTTGTCTAAGCGTGACACTCATGGATATCTATATTTCCTTTCATGACAAATTAGAACAAGGCTGTCACGATCTGTTACTAGAAAACCAAAGGACAATACGGTTCGCTTCCAATCCTGGATATTGATATAAAATTCAAAGCAAGACGTAAGTAAGCACCTCTTTGTCGCGTACAAACTGATGAAAATTCTAAGAAATGAATATTATCGACCACTGGCTGTTTATTATATTTATAACTTGACCTGTTTCGGTTCTAAACCATAATCAGAAACGTAAATTAAACTGTCTGATTTGGTTGATACATTACCTGCTACCTTGTCCATGGCGACAGGCAAGTCAATCAATTAAAAATTGGTAACATGTCACTTGACAAGTATTGATCACATTTTTTTTCTGTCTGCAAGACTTGTTAAGAATTTTTATCTATTGAGTTGCATGTCAACATTGATAAGGTAGCAGATAATGTATCAACCTAATCAGTCTGTGTATTTTACTTTATGAATGTGGTTTAAAACAAAAACCTGTCAAGTAGAACTATAATAAACAACTAGTGGTTGATAATATATTACGGCTATTACCCCTCATCTCAGTAAAAACTTTGATGGACATTCGTTGGCAAAATAACAATGCAAAATCATATGCTAAACACATTAATATGCAGGCGCGCTGCAGTTCTATGCTAGGAGACCAGAATTTTCCATCCTGTAATCAGCAAAGAGCGATCTTGAAATGGCGTCATCTCTTTCTGTTTCAACCAAAGAGAAGTGTAATTACAATCTTTTCAGCCCGCAGAGACGGATCTTACTTTCGGAACTAATTTCTATAAGCAGTCAGAAATTTAGTTGGGAGAAGATCACAAGTAGGTGAGGAGACGCGTTTAATGGCTTTTGAATAAAACTCACTCCCAAACCCACGTAATTTGCTCCAGACATCCAATTAGGGTCTACCTCAAGCTGTAAGAGTGATAATAATGCGACGGGAATTGCATGCAACGTAAATTAGGTGTCATTCAGGTCGAACGATGCCATTTCCCCCACAGGCTCACGAAGTTGAGAAGTCGACCCTAGTCGACTGGCGGAACGTAATGTGGTTACAAGGCTCACGTTTTTGTCATTATTGAAATTACGCACGCCTTCGAGTGCACCGAAGGCCAAATGAAGCTTTTAATCCTGTTTGTGTGCGGGGTCAGTAGCACGGCCAAAGGTAGGTCTTTCACTTCATGGGGCTGTTTTGCCGTATCATGATATGCACCAGATAAAGTGCGTGAACATTATCATCAACCTGCGTGTTCATTTAGGTATCCTGAACGATAAGGCTTTGCCTTTTACTTAACATTTGCATCCTCAGACATGTGCGCAAATTACAGAACCACCTGTTTACCAAGTCATGGTTGCAAAATTTTAACACGCATTACTAACAGAGGAACGGAGAATATAGTACAAGATGACCTTGGGGAAAATGAGTTTGGGTGTAGGAGAGTTGGAGTATTTAGAAGATAAATTTAGGAAAAGCACGTCTCCATTTCTAGCTTTTGTAGATAAGGAGAAAGATTTTGGCAGTCTTGATTGGAATGCACTCTTTCAAATTGTGAAATCACCATGGGTAAAATATAAGCAACGGAATTTGATGTGCAACTCCTACAAAACCCGGATAGAAGATATGAGGAGGTGAGAGACCAAGGGGTAAAAGTGACAAAAAGTTAGTTTTGAGATAATCATGTTTAAAGTTGAAGTTGAATAGTTAATTCCAGGACGTAAATATAAAAAAGCGAATGCATGTTATTTGAAGATATTTCTTTATATTTATCTGACTCATATTATTGCAGCAACAAATCTAGTTAGTTAATAATGCTCATTGATAATTTGTTAACAGGTGCCGCTTGTACCCCTTCGCTACCAATTGAGAGATAGAAAGGAATGATCTCAAAGAAATATTAAAAGAAATTCCAAATGTTTTATTTTATTCTGAATGATAATAAATAATGCACATTAAATACAATAATGATGAATATCCAAAACAAATCTAGAAACAATAGTTTCTTTTCAAATCATAGAAAAATTGTAAATTCTTAATATTTCTGTTTGGATTTGAAAAATAAATCACAGGAAAGTAATAGAATGAACTGTAACACTAAATAACTGCTTATATTATTGAATTCTTAATCGGAATCGCTTTAAAAACATTGTCATTTTCATCTTCTGAGTTATCGCTCTCTAGGATAGACTATCATTGATAGACAGATGCCGACAGTTATTTGTGTCTCTTCTCGTTTTACTCTGCAAGATTAATCGATTTCTTTCCTTTTTCGGATGGACTTTTTTGCATTTTTTGCAAGTCAGAACATACAGCCATGTGCCGAGCATCTTGGGTGACCAGATTCTTTTCATCCAGCACATGTTTCCGAGCACTTTCTGATTTCCGTAGATAAAGTTTCATTTCAATAATAGCATTTCATCTTTTCACCAAGCGTTCCTTATTCAATGGTATTTTTCAGCTTGTCACACATAGCACATGTGTTTGTATATACCTGGTCATTAAAATTGCTACATAACGAACATGACGCGCTACAGACGCAAAATTCAACCGACAGGAAGGAGATACTGTGATGTGCAAATGATTAGCTTTTCAGAGCATTCACACAAGGTTGGCGCCTGTGGCGACACCTACAACGTGCTGACATGAGGAAAGTTTCCAACCGATTTCTCATACAAAAACAGCAGTCTACTGGCGTTGCCTGGTGAAACGTTATTGTGATGCCTTGTGTAAGGAGGATAAATGCATAACATCACGTTTCCGACTTTGATAAAGGTCGGATTGCAGCCTATCGCGATTGCGGTTTATTGTATCGCGACATTGCTGCTCGCGTTGCTCGCGATCCAATGACTAAGCGGAATATGGAATCGGTGGGTTCAGGAGGGCAATACGGAACGCCGTGCTCGATCCAAACGGCCTCGTCGAGAAGACAGGCATCTTATCTGCATGGCTGTAACGGATCGTGCAGCTACGTCTCGATGCCCGAGTCAACAGATGGGGACGCTTGCACGACAACAACCATCTGCACGAATAGTTCGACGACGTTTGCAGCAGCATGGTCTATCAGCTCGAAGACCATGGCTGCGGTTACCCTTGACGCTGCATCACAGACAGGAGCGCCTGCGAGTGTGTACGCAACGACAAACCTGTGTACAAATGGCAAAACGTCATGTTTTCAGATGAATACAGGTTCCGTTTACAGCATCATGATGCTCGCGTCCGTCTTTGGCGACGTCTCGGTGAACGCACGTTGACAGCGTATATTCGTCATCGCAATACTGGCGTATTACCCGGCGTGATGGTATGGGGTGCCATTGGTTACACGTCTCGTTCACCTGTTGCTCGCATAGATGGCACTTTGAACACTGGCCGTTGCATTTCAGAGGTGGTACGACCCATGGCTCTACCCTTTATTCGATCCATTCGTAACCCCGCATTTCAGCAGGATAATGCATGACCGCATGTTGAATGACCTGTACGGGTCTTTATGGAAACGTAAAATGTTCGATTGCTTCCCTAGCCAGCACATACTCCAGATTCTCTCCGATTGAAAGCGAGCAACTGGCTCGTCACAATACGCCAATCACTACTCTTCATGAACTGTGGTATGGTAGTCCATACCTGTACACGCCATCCAAGCTCTATTTGACTCAATGTCCAAGCGTATCCAGGCCTTTATTACGGCGAGAGGTGGTTGTTTTGTATACTGATTTCTCAGGATCTATGCGACCAATTGCGTCATTATCATCTGCTTTTCTTCCTGGTGCAGCAATTTTAATAGCCAGTAGTGTATATAGGCATAAGGAAGGTGAGATTAAAGCACGTGTTAAAAATATGGCGGTAAAAGTTTTCGCCCACTGTATCCGTTTCCTTCCATCGCTGATACATTCTCCTCAGGTTTACGTTTCCAGCCAGATACTTATTTACTTATTAGCGGATTTTCTTGCGTGAATATTGGGTACTGTACTGTGGAAAAGTTCTGAGCTATTAAAAAATACGTACTCTTCTGGAGATGTCATACTTTCTTTTCACTCACGTATTTTATGCACAATTTATAATAGAATTATTTTAATATTCATATTTATTGAAGAAAGATAGTAACTGAAGTTTATTTTATTATTTAAAAGCACTGAAACAACGGATTTCACTGCACAACTGTAGCACTGCATTTACAGACAAGCCGCCATTATTGCCAATACAGACACTTCTGTAAGTAGTTAAATTTTCTGCTGCCAGGTCGCAGCACCAGACAGAGATTCACTTTGTGTCTCTTGGCAACCATAAGTTTACATATATTAGGAAGCCATTTCTGCACTTAATTCATTTTTTTCGAAAATGACATACCCCTGGCTTCTTCCTCATATGAGAGTCGATGGGCGTGAGTGGGAATCATCGGTTGGGAAGGGATTTAGACAGGTTTGTAGCCTTCCCCAATGTTCTTCTATCTGTGCACTGATCAAGCTATGAAAGAAGTAACGAACAAATTTTGAGAAGGAATCAAAGTTGAGGGAACAGAAATAAAAACTTTGCAGTTTGTCGATGACATATAATTCTGTACATAATTAAGTAACTTTCACCCATTTAAAAATTAGGTGTTAAAATTGTAAGAGTCTGAATGAAAGTCCTTGGTCCACTTGAGCTGTTATTTTATTGGAGTCGTGAAGACCCGCACAACAGGTTTCACAACCTACAGTTGCATCTTCAGGCGCTTTTTTACTGTACAGGATGAAAATTGTTTTTATAAATTGAATATTTAGATTGAAAATTATATATTAAAAACACAAAATCAGAACTAGTTATGTGTGAGGAAGTAGCAGTAGGCTCTTAATTGCAATAAATATTATTTGTGTTACAGAGTTTTCTATATAAGTCATTTGTGATGGATAACGGGGTTGAAGGTGAGGTCGTACCGCAAGCATCTTGGCTCTTTTCGTCAACAACATAAAAAGAAGTCTACCGTGCGGTTCTTGTCATTTTTGATAAAAGAATAGAAAAGTCGGCAATCGGTAAAATATGTTTGGCCTGTGACAAAAGGCGACGTGATGGGTAGCCCTCCAATAGACAACCATTGTAATGATTAGTGAGAACCACGGATGTTGTTGATAAATCAGATTTTCGCGTAGAATGAGAATAGATAATTATTTAAACTTACATATTGTGGTCAGTGTAATGAGCTACATCAGATCCATCAAGATGATCAAAAATTGCATATTCGTGCTGGGCGGAAGTGCGAATACAACTGAATAGACGGATCACTATGTGTATCGGCCGCTAGACTGAAGCCGACTGACTGTGGTTCGAGGGGGCGCTAGGTGTGACGTCCAAATATTCAATTTATTAAAACAATTATCATCCTGTACAGTAAAAAAGCGCCTGAAGATGCAACTGTAAGTTGCGAAACCGGTTATGCAGGTTTTCACGACTCCAATAAAATAACAGCTCAAGTGGACCAAGGACTTTCATTCAGACTCTTACAATTTTAACACCTAATTTTTAACTGTGTGAAAGTTTCTTATTATGTATTAATAATTTAGCTGTGGTTGCCCGTCATACAAAGTTCTTTCCGATATAATTCTGTGAAAGACAGTAAACCAACAGGAAGACGAACTGAAGGGAATGGACAGTGCCTTGAAATGAGCGTATAATGTGAACATTAATAACAAGAAGAGTTTTGGAAAGTAGTCTAAGAACATCCGGTGATGATGAAGGAATTTTACTAGACATCTAATCAATGATGGTGGTAGAAGAGTTTTGTTACTTGAGCGGTAAAGAACATACGATGGTCGCAATACAAGGGACACAAAACAGCAGACTGGCAATGGGAGAAAAAGCATTTGAAAATTGTTAACGAAGAATATTAATTTAAGTTTAGGAAGTATTATCTGAAGACATTTGTGTTGAGTGTTGCTTTGTAAGGTGGTGAAACATGGACCATCCCTTAGGCTGTGGCTAAGCCATGTCTCCACCATATCCTTTCTTCCAGGAGTGCTAGTCTTGCGTGTTTGCAAGAGAGCTTCTGTGAAGTTTGGAAAGTAGGAGGCGAGGTACTGGCGGAAGTAAAGTTGTGAGGCGGCATCGTGAGTCGTGTCGGGGTAGCTCAGTCGGTAGAGCGCTTGCCCGCGAAAGGCAAAGGTCCCAGGTTCGAGTCCCGGTTCCGGCACACAATTTTAATCTGCCAGGAAGTTACATGGACCATAATAGTTCAGAAAGGAAGAGGATAGCAGCTTTTGTAACGTGATGCTATAGAGCAGTTCGGTAGATGGCGTATCTAATGTGCAGGTACAGAAGAGAACTTAGCGTAAAAGGAAAGGAATTTATGGCAAAGTCCTGGAATAAAAGAAGGGATTGATTGATAATACACATTCTTAGAAATCAGGAATTGTGAATTTAGCACTGGAGGGAAGTGTGTGGCGTTATAATCGCACAGGGTGACCACGAGACAAATACATTAAGCTGGTTCAAATTGATGTGGGTTGTCGTTCTTATGAGGCGATTTTGAGGTTATCTCGGGACAGAGATGGGTAGAGACGTGAATCAAACCAGTCTCCGAACCGAAGACAGAAACAACATAATTCAAACTTTTAAAACCCTGTAAGCAAATTTCATCGCGCTGGAAGAATATACATAAATACTATCCATGTCACCTTAAAGGGCATGGCAGAGAGTCCATGGAATCACGTTTATGATATTTCACTACAGTTACATTCTCTAATTGCTTGCGGGGAAAGGAGCAGCTAAATCTTTCCGTTTTCTATCTGATTTTATTTATTTATTTATTTTAAGATCATGTCTGGTGAAAGAAATTTCTCAAATAGATCTCGTCGCAATGAATAACGCCTTTCTTTTAATGGTTTCCACGAGAACATGTGCAACACTTCCGTGACACCCCCCCCCCCCCCACCCCGATCCCTATTCGCGGTAATACGAAACGAGCTGCCCTTATCTGAACTTTCTCTAAATCGTCTGTGTGTTACACTTGGAGGGGATCCCACAGTGCGGAGCAATACTCTAAAATAGGAAGCACAAGTGTAGTGTATCCCTTTTCTTTATTAGAGGTATTGCATCTTCTAAGCGTTCTGCCAAGGAAACGTAGTCTTTGGTTCTATTGCCCTATAATATTTTCTGTGAGTTCTTTCCAATTCAAGTTGAACATAATTGTTACTTCTAGGTAGTTAGTAGAATTTACGGCCTGTAGTTTTGACTGATTTATCTTGTAAATGAAGTTTTAGTGATCATATGGATGACTTCACACGTCTCTTTATTAAGGGACATTGTCAATTTTTCACCATACTGATATCTTATCTATTTTGCAGTTGCTTTTGACTTTTTGTGACTTTACTAATCGATAAATTACAGTATAATCCGCGAACAGATCAAGAGAGTTACTCAGATCGTCTGCTAAATCGTTTACAAAAGTAAGGAACAGTAGGTGCCCTATGACACTGCCCCGGGGAATACCAGATATCTTTTGTACTCGATGAAATTCCCCCAATTAAAACGTTCTCTGTCCTTTCTGATATGTAATCATGAATCCAATCGCAAAACTATAGCGATATTACAAAATCACGTAATATGATTAGAAGACGAGTGTGAGGTTCAGTGCCGAAAGCCTTCCGGAGATGGAGAAATACGAAATCTATTTGACATACCTTGGTGACAGCACTCGTCACTTCATGTGAGAAAAGATCTAACTGTTTTTGTCAAGAGCGATACGTTCTGAATCCGTGTAGACTATGGGTACTTCCCAAACTTATTACACCACGACTGGCTTAAAAAATCAGCTGATTTAATACCCATAGGAAATGTGCCGGACATAAAAGAACAGCATGTAAAACTTTGTTTTCAGAACCCTCCCCCCTCCCTCCCCCCAGACGATCTGTTGCTTAGCGGATAACTAGACGTGTACAGTCTTTCCACGCACTTCCTAAGTCAATAGAAGTGGTTGTTAAGCCGACAATTGGAATTATTTAACTCTAAATTATGCTTAAAACGATTTCACCACGGATGAACAACTTTTTGTCTGGTGAGCTCACATATATTACCTTTCCTGCTGATGCACTCATGTTCAGAAACAATGAAACAATATTTGAACAAAATAACAAGATGTATTTGATACCTGAAAAAGAACCTTCAGTGACGATTAAAAGAATAATAATAATAATATATACGGATATTTTACTTTTCCGTTCGTTCTTAAATTTTTTGGAATGCAATGTTGCACAAGTGCCAAGCCAATTTGACAGTAGTTTCTTCTGTACCCCATCCTTAGTTGAACAGATTGATTCAAAATTATGATGATTTCTATCTCAGAATATAAATTAATGCTTTACAGCTACAAATGATTGAAAATACGCAAAACTGCACTGCTTTGGCTGTCACTGCCGACCACAGGAGTTGCCAATGCAGTTATTACATTCGCTGATGGCGTAATTACTAGGATTGACATGGGGAAAAAAAAGAAAAGAAACTCAAAGAAAAATGGTTTCACCTGTAACTGTTATTAAAGGACGCCTAGTAACCAAAGTTCAGTCAGCGGAAGAAGCTGTTATCAAGGAGATCAGTTTAAAGACACCATTGCCTAGTAATTCCTCCATTGCCTAGTAATTCCTGTTTATGTCTCAATTATTTCATGCGCCAGAGCAGGACAATGGATGCATAAAAAACTGAATATTACTGTAAGTTAACTGTTTTCCGAAGCTGTAACAGGTGACGGAAAACATTGTTCCTTATTGAGTGTTTTATTATTAATACCATAAAACAAGTTGTATTTGAAAGTGCTTAATTGATTAATACCTCCACGACTTTTTCAGATTTTCTGAGACTAATAACACAAAATGTACGTACAAAGTTTGAGTTACTTGTAAAATATACTTCGGTGTAACTTTGAGGATGATACATGCTAATAACGCAACCCATTTAGCAGTTGCTACCTGAAATGTACGTGGCAGGAATGTTTACGCACAGGTTCTCTCAAGCAAACATGCAGGGTCTGCCCTCCGCATTGCACCAGTAAAAGTTGGAAGCTATGTACCAGGAATTTATATGTGCCAGATGCGCACTTGGGTATCAGTTTCACAGCGCTAGACGAGACGTGCTCGGACTGCAAGTCCGCCTTTAGACGCCGTGGTGTGCAAAACGGCGCAGCAACTGTTAGCTGCGGAGCGTCGTTCGTGCTGCCGGGAAGTGTTAACTAAACTGTAAGTAACATATCTCGCCTCGAGGAGGGAAACTTTGTAATTTAATGTTCTGTAGGGCCTGTAGCATGTATGGGTTACCAAGTGATGTGATTATGTTATTAAACCATTATGCTGGTTTATAGTATTCCTTTACTGTAATAGGACGGATCCGTATCGGCTTAAAGCGCCATTCTCAAGTAACCTGCGATAGTGGTTTGGAGCATATTCTCACTTCGAATATAGTAAGTTTCCTTGAGACAGAAAAGCTTCTTTCTATGAATCAGCACGAGTTTACGAAATATCTTTCATGTGAAACTCAGCTTGCCATTTTCTTACATGACATTTTGCTAGCCATGGGTGAAGAGCAACAAGCAGATTGTGTTTTTGTCGATTTCGAAAAGCCATTTGACGCGGTTCCATACTGCAGACTGGTAACGAAGATACGAACATAAGGAAGAGGTTCACAGATTTGAGACTGGCTGGAAGACTTCCTAAGTAATATAACGTAGTACGTGGTTCTCGACGGCGAGTGTTCATCAGAGACGAGTGTATCGTCAACGTGGCCCAGAGGAGTGTGATAAGACCGCTATTACTTTCTATCTATATAAATGATATGATGGACAGAGTAGCGACTGTTTGCTGATGATGCTGTGGTGTATGAGAGGGGGTCGTGTAATAGCATACAGGCTAACTTAGACAAAATTTATAGTTGGCGTGAGGAATGGCATCTAGTTCTAAATGTAGAATTAGATGCCCATGAGTAGGAAAAACAATCCCGTAACGTTTGAATACAGCATTGGTAGTGAGCTTCTTGATGCAGTCGCAGCATTCAAACATCTAGGCGTAACACCGCACAGCGATATGGAATGGAACGAAAATGTAAGGAAGTGAGTGAGGTGAACAGCAGACTTCGGTTTATTGGGAGAATTTTGGGAAGATCTACTGCAACTGTAAAGGAGACCGTGTATAAAACGCTTGTACGACCACATCTTGAGTATTGCTCAAGTGTTTGGGACACGCAGCTGATCAGTTTAAAGAAAGTCATAGAAGCAGTTCAGAGGCGAGCAGCTAGGTTCATTACTGGTAGGTTCGACCAATGCGCGAGTTTCACGAAAATGCTCCAGGAACTCAGATGGGGATCGCTGGAGAAAATACGACCTTTTCGATAAATTCTGTTGATGAAATTTAGAGGGCCGCTGAGTGTGGAACGATCTACGTGCCGCATAGTTACATTTCGAATAATGATCAGAAATACAAGATAAAAGGACTCGTTCGAAGGCATATTGACACTTCTCCTCGTTGTACTTGAAAGTGGAGTAGGAAAGGAAATGCCTAGTAGTAGTACAGTGTACCCTCCGCTACGCACTTTACAGTGGATTGCAGAGTATATATGTAGAGGTAGTGGTTGAATAAAATAATACGACAAAGTATAATATTAAAATATTGATCATAAAATCTATTTAACTATTCGTCTACTTGGTCTGACTTACATAAAACATCTACAACATTTGTATACTAACAGCCAAATTTATTTCCAAATCATAGTTTTTATTACGGTACTTTGAAACTGTAGCCAATATGTGTGTTTATGTAGCATGTAAAGGTGATGTTTATGCTAGTAGGAATTATGTATATCTTTGAAATATTTTAAGTTTATTCTACGAAACTGCATGTGCTAATTATTTGAACGCGAGTATTTGTTGTATTCACTTTATATAATAATTTTGTATGCTTGTTGAGAAAAATATCTGCGATTGTTCCACCTGTACATACTACCAATAGCGACTCTATAATTCGGTAATAGATTTTACTTTTAAAGTAGTTGACGGCCCAGCTTTTCTCGTGTACTTCTTTATTCCTTACGTTATTTAGACCATCTCCGTTCTCATTCTCTCTTCTATTCCTCTCGTTTTTATAACCAAATTTGGCAAATACCTGCTTATTTTGAATAAAACTTTAGAATGGAGTAGATGTCTGGACGTAAAGTGACCTCCGCCTAGTACTTTCCTCTTGTTTTCTTGGCGAAGCGTGATGAATTTCATTCATATGGTAATAAAACTTTAGTTTTTGTAGAAGTACGTCCCGTTAGTAACGTACCTTCCGTCGTCCCCTACACGGAAATCTACTTAGTCTGTGCCCATTTTCTTGTTTTCAAGGTCAAGTGTGCAAATTTGTTTTTCAAGATCGAAAGAAGACAGTGAATTCGATCGACGCCCATGAGTAAGTTAATCTTAATATGTACCATAAGAAATTTTACGTAGACAGTAAAATTATGTAGCTATGTCTGTCGTAATATTTATTACAATATAATGTAAAACTTCGGAGTAAAACGGTCAAGTGATGTAATACTGCCAATGAACTTTAAGAGCAAGAATCATATGTACAAAGTACAATCAAAATCGTATGAACGGTATGGCGGCACATAAAATACGATAAAATTCACCCGTTTATATGTATTAGATTGAACATAAGTTATTTTTTCTTTTCATTTTCGTTTCAAATTGTATGACTTCAAGTATGCTAACATTACCGCTGGATATATTTCGTAAACCAAATCAAATACTGACGAACTGATTCCACAGACCGAACGTGAGGAGAGAGGCTAGTGTAATTGGTTAATAAAAACCATAAAAAATGCACGGAAGTATGTTTTTTAACACAAAACTACGTTTTTTAAAATGTAAACCTGTTAGTTTTGGTAACACATCTAAACATATAAACAAATCATCAGTGCCGTTTGTTACATTGTGAAATGTTAATTACGTCCAGAGATATTGTAACCTAAAGTTGACGCCTGAGTACCACTCCTCCACGGAAAGCACAGAATTAAGTAGGGATCCAAAGGGAACGGTGATGTACCTTACGTACAGAAGAGACTAGAACAGCACATTACGTCCACATGCTAACACCTTTACTGGTCTTTTTCACTGACGCATATGTACTACCATGCGCAAAAATATCCGAACGACCTGAATTGCGTTTCGTCTGATGTGCATGCAACCCAACTAACGTATGTGTCTTGCGGGTGCTCTGCTCGCTCCGCGGTATAGTCGTTCGACTATTCAAAATGGGTCCACTACAGACAACTGCTCTTTATGGCAATCATTCCAGAAGTAAATTAACACCATGATTTTTCAAATAAAAGGAAACACGTTATTAAGTACTTAACGTTTATTAAATCCAATTTATTACAATGACATATCTTAAGTATTGTCACACTTATTACAATCTGATATAACAAACACCGTCACATAAAACATTAATTAATCCTTAAACAACATTTAATATTGTTACAAACAACAGAAATCCTAAAGTCCTGTAGAAATTCGAAGTACTTTTGTTCTGAAACTTCCTGGCGGATTAAAATTGTGCGCCGGAACCGAGACTCGAAATAGGGACCTTCGCCTTTCGCGGGCAAGCGCACTACCGACTGTGCTATCCCGACACGACTCACGATGCCGCCCCACAACTTTACTTCCGCCAGTACCTTGCCTCCTACCTTCCGAAGTTTCAACTTAATAACGTGTTTCCTTGTATTTGCAAAATCATGGTGTTAACTTACATCTGGAATGATTGCCATAAAGAGCAGTTGTCTGTAGTGGATCCATTTTGAATAGTCGAAAGACTATACCGCGGAGCGAGCAGAGCACCCGCAAGACACATACGTTAGTTGGATTGCATGCACATCAGGCGAAACGCAATTCAGGTCGTTCGGATATTTTTGCGCATGTTAGTACATTACCATGAGGGGTGAGGTACACGTACACACGTGGTTTCCGTTTTCAATTACGGAGTGGAATAGAGTGTGTCCCGACAGGTCAGGCCAATAGATGTTCAAAGTGGTGGCCATCATTTGCTGCACACAATTGCAATCTATGGCACGCGAGCTATGTGCCGGACATCCATCATGTTGACAGTACATCGCCAGTCTTGTCAAGCAATAAAATATCATGTAGTAAAGTCGGTAGAACATTACGTAAGAAATCAGCATACATTGCACAATTTAGATTGCCATTGATAAAAAAGGGGCCAATTGCAAACGTAGGCTTCCGCGGCTGTCACTATTGGGCATATATGCACTATTGGGCAACGGAAAATCCACGATGGCTGCGACAATTGGAACAAAAGCGACCTTGGCGGGTTAATGTATGGTGCGACGTTATGGCAAGATGGATAATTGGCCCCTATCAGTAAAATTCGTCCGGGTATGAGACCGCGTTTTTCATTTTATAAACTCTACCGACGTTTCAGCCACTGTTGCAAGCGGCCTTCATCAGGGTCTGTGTCTGACACAGAAAAATGACGACGCGGTCTCATACCCGGAGAAATTTTACTGATAGGGGCCAATTATCCATCCTGCCATAACGTCTCACCATACATTGACCCGCCAAGGTCGCTGATGTTCCAATTGTCGCAGGCATCGTGGATTTTCCGTTGCTCAATAGTGCATATATGCCGGCTTACGTTACCTCTGTTTGTGAATGACGCTTCGTCACTAAACAGTACGTGTGGAAAAATCTGCTATCGTCTAGTAATTTAGTTTGTGCCCAGTGTAAAAACTGTACACGACGTTCTAAGTCTTCACCATGCAAATCCTGGTGCATAGAAATATGCTACAGGTGAAATTTATGTTAATGTAGAATTCTCAACACTGACGTTTTTGAGATTCCCAACTCTCGCTCAGTTTATATGCTACTGATGTGCTGATTAGCCGCAACTGCAGCTAAAACACTTACTTAGGCATCATCATTTGTTGCAGGTCATGGTTGACGTTTCACTTGCGGCTGAACAAATGTTCAAATGTTTGTATAGTCTATGGGACTTAACTACGGGGTCATCAGTCCCTAAACTTACAAAGTACTGATGAACTAACTAAGACTAAGGACGGCACAAATATCCAAGCCCGAGGGGGGATTCGAACCCCCGACCGTAGTGGCCGTGCAGACCGTGACTGAAGCGCCTCAGTCCCCTAGGCCACCGCGACGGCGTGGCTGAACACTTCCTGTCTCTTTAAATAACGTAACGAAAGTTCCGGACACTTGCCTGATGTCTTCCAGGACAACGATCAACATACATAGTAGAGGCCCGTTGAGCATTTTGATCACAATAGCCATACATAAATACCATATCGACTTTTTCTGCAATTGGTAAACGGACATTTTAACACGAAAAATGTATCACGAATCAAATACCGTCTGCAATGGCGAAATGTTAAGCGATACTATGTACTTATGCGTTTGTGACTATTACAGCGCCACCTATCACAAAGCGACAAAAGTATTCCACATAAAACATTCATATTTATTTACGTAATAGACGAAAATGTAATAAAAATGGGGGTACCTATTTTAAGAAATGCAGTTAATATCCGTTTGATCGGGCCAACTATAGCACCATCTGTTTTCCCCCTTCAAGCTGGGAAAGTTTTGTTCTTTGTAGTTTTTCGTTTGATGCTTATTTCGTGAGATATTTGGTCCGGTCAATGTCACTGGACCAAAATCTCCTTATTTTGGCCACGCTGTACCTGCCATTTCAGTTTTGATATGGTGGTCGTAATATTTATATCAACAATGAAACGGCACTTAGAGCGTGGCCGAAATAAGGAGATTTAGTATAGCCATGTGTGTTCAGTGATAATCTATTCCAACGCTAGCGTGCACAGAGATATGAAAGAAAGGAAACTGAAGAGGGAAGTAAGGCCAAAAAATTATTTACAGCGGCACTGCATTGATCGGCGTACGTTATGAAAGGTGTCAGGCATGACGGGGACATGTCCAGCTTCAACATACATGTGCTAATCTATGTCTTCTTCAGATGTAACAGAACTCTCAGACACTAGTGTTTTTAATATGACCGCACAGGAAGAAATCCACGGAGCATAAATCAGAGATGAGCAGGGAACTGTTCCGTCACGTTCTATCTGCTGTTGATCTTAGACCGTCCAGGTTGTACCTGACGTTTCGACTGAAGAGCACTGGGGCGCTCTCGTGCTGGTACGACATTTGTGGGTGAACGGGTAGTAGAATATAGTCCAGAAGTTCAGGTTAGACATCCAACAGGCATATTTTGTGTGTGTGTGTGACCAATTAAACGACAAGCTAGAACGTACCACTCAACAAAGTCTTTTTAACAATGCCCAGACATTAGTGGAGTATTGTGCCATGTGAGTTGCCATGAGCCCACGGGTGAGAATTATGGATGTTAAACACACCCGATCGCGTAAAGATAGTCTCGTCAGTAAATAAAACATTGGCAGGGAAGGCATGATTGGCTGCAGTTTACTGTAGCAAAGAATGTCGTCAGTTCTTGCACACCGTTGAAATGAAACGGATGCCGTTCGTCTTCAAGCAATGTCCTCAAAACACTTTGGTGATTCTCACCTCACGCAGATCTATAGCTCTCGACCATGTTGAAGGATTATCCTCTACTAATATTCTCTCTTCTATCACATGAGTTCTGGAACCATAAAATGATCCAGTGTAGCGTAACTTTCAATGAAGACGCTGGAATGAACGACGATCCGGCTTATGCCTATCCTGGAATCGTTCCATGTACGTCATTTGAGCAGCAATTATACAGGTTGTATCAAAAAGGATGGCGTAAATTTACACGATAATAGAAACAAAAATTTACACGATAATAGAAACAAAAATTTCCCACTAAACTTGGGTCTGCAAACGAGCCGTTTGGTTCCAAGTCGTCAATTATGTCACTGTGAACACCCTCCTAGTTGGTACACATTAATTTGAAATTTAGACTTTACTATTAGGATTTACATATCGCATTTAGTTCACATTTCACGTATGGGTTACCTGCTAAAGGAGGTGTTCGATGTGTCTTCCAAGCATCTGGATGTAATACTGTGCACGTCACTGCAATTCTTTCGAAGATCCTGGCTCATCTACGAATTCTTGAGAAGCGAGTACAACGATCCACTCCAGTTCTTCAACCGAGTTAAGAGGTGTGATGCACATTTTCCTTTTAAGATGACCCTGACAGAAAATCAAAAGGATTATGATCAGATGATCCTGGAACCCAAGGTTCAGGCCCGTCTCGACCCATCCATCTTTGGCCATATCTGCGCGTTAGATATCGTTTCAGCAGAAGCTAAATGTGCTGGACCTCCATAATTAAATAGGATTATGTTTACAATGAAGTTAGTAAAATAACTAACTGTGATAAAAAACATTATAGTAAAGTCTAAATGTCCTATTAATGTATACAAAGTAGGACAATGTTTACAATGGCATCGGTCACGGCTTGGAACCATACATTCGTAATTATGTCGCAAACGGCTCTTTTGCAGACAAATTTTACTGGGTCGATTTTGCTTCTATTATTGTGTATTTCCAACCGTGTATTTTTATGCCATTCATCTTTATATATACCATATATATACGAGAAGTTTTTGAATAGTCCGTCCAAAAATAAAAACTACTAACGCATTTGGCGAAAACCATTTTCACTTTTCGACATAGTCTCGTTGTATACTTATACACTTCGTCCAACGCTGTTCTAATTTATTGATACCTATCGAATAATAGGAATTGTCCAAGCTTCCAAAATAGCTATTAGTTTCTACAATCGTCTCCTCGTTTGAATGAAATCTTCGTCCCTCTAGCCATTTCTTCAAATTGGAGAAAAAGTAGTAGTCTGAGGAAGCCAAGTATGGAGAATGGGGGGGGGGGGGGGGGTGTCGGAATGTCAAACGAGTTGTAATCATGTTTCGAATAATTTTGCGACCACAAATGCTGAGGTGTGTGCTGGTGCATTGTCGTGATGGAAAAAGGCCTTCTTTGTGGGCCAATCGTCGGCGTTTTTGTTGCAGCTCCGTTTAAAAATGGTCCTTTTCAAATGGTCCAATAACGATGAATAATATACAGCTATAAATGTTTTACCCTATTCCATATAGCCGATGAGAATTATTTATCTCTTGCCAAAGCCAAAAGAATGTCGCCATAACCTTTCCGGCCTGAGGACCGGTCTTCGCCTTCTTTGGTACAGATTGTCTCTTGGTAGTCTAGTTCTTTAATCTCAGGAGTATAGTAATGTATCCATGTTTGATCCACAGTGACGAAACGGACGCTTAAATTCCAACGGATTCTTCCTGAACAGTTGCAAACTTTCCTTTAAACACTTCAAACGATTCAGTTTTTTGTCAAGAGTGAGCAATCGTGGCACCCATCTCAGGGATAGCTCTCATGACCAAATATTTATACAAAATATTATGTATCCGTTCATTAGAGATGCCCATAACACTATCAGTCTCACGCACCTTTACTCTTCTGTCATCCATTACCATATCCTGAATTTATCGATGATATTTGAGTCGTAATTTCCACAGGGCGTCTAGAATGTTCAGCGTCACTTGTTCCCATATGACCACCCCGAAAATTTTGAAACCACTTATAAACTGTTCTAATTGAATGCGTAGAGTTACCGTAATGTTTATCAAGCTTCTGTTTTGACTCCTGAGGCGTTTAGTTTTGTGTCTCGTTCCGTCGTAGGTGTCGGTAGCCGAGTGGAATGAGACCGACACAGGAATAAAGATAGCACGCTGGTGCAGGTACGGAGGGGAGCAGCCAGAAACTAGAAACACTAGAGTAAATTAGAACGAGATATATATTGAACAGAATTTATACAATACTTAACTTTTACATAATACTGCAGAAGGCTGATACATAGTTGAGCTAGAGGCCTGCCTAGTGCCTGTACGATAGCCAAGTCTTCACTGGTGCCTATTTGATTCTGAAGGTCCTAACTAGTTGCTATCTCAGTCCCAAGTGAACGATGTCGTTCACTGGTGGCCACGAGCGGAGTTGCCGCAGAGGGCGCTCGTGGCTGTCGTTGTAAGAATGCCGCGCCGTGCGTGCATGGCGGCGCGCGGCGAAAGTAGGTGGCGCGCACTTTGGACTTGTGCGACACCACATTTAGAGTTTCATAATATTTAATCACCACACGAAATTCTCTTTCGTCCATTCTATGGCAAACAATCGAGTTCATTGATTCACACGAATGCCATACACAAAGAAATAGACCAACACGGCTGAAACTTGGTGGGCTTTGTTTCTAAACATACTACTAACTAAACATGACCTCCATGCGTCAGTGGTGCCATCTCTCGGACTTTGCACGGACTTTTCAAATATATATATTCGACGCAAACGCGAACTTGTAAAAATAATGTAATTAATAAACTAAAAGGTCCAGCTTGACAGGGGATCTATGCTAGTATTACATTGGAATACGTTGCAAATTTGAGGCAGGCGGGTGGCGTACTAGCGGTAGCACACTGGTATGTCATGCGAGCGTGAAGGTCGGGGTGAGAGTTTAAAATAGGGGAAGTTTAAGTTTTAAAACTCACAACCACCAGCTGCGAACCAAATTCCTAAACATGCAAAAACACTGGAACTGTTATTGCGACTGTTTGACTCGTTTTCTAGGGGATGATATCACACGTTCGCAGCTTTCCTTCCCTGCATATGATTAACAAAACAAATTCATAATGAAATCAAGTTCATGAGAGAAAAGGGTGTACTAACTACTATTTTTGAAAACACGTGAAAGTTCACTTTATGTTGTTTATTTCACAATCTTTGAACCCTGTAGCTGATACGTCTGTACGTCGACTCATTTACCAAATAAAGTTATAGCTCGTGAGACCCCAGAAAAAATTGAATATTTGTCGTGAATTGTTTTCACACCACGTGGCTGTCTCAAACACCGTTTATGTTCATGCCTATGCGACGACACGTGTTACATTAACAAATCACAGTCACTTTAATTCAATGCGATGCACACCTTGTTCCACCGGCTAAATATTCACATACAGTAGCACTCGATTCAACTTGGTGCAGTCTACGACGAGCACCCACACATGGCGATTGCCCCACACAAATCTATAACTTCCACCTCGAGGTCCACATGCCGACTGATTGCAGAGCGACGCCGCCCGGCCAGTTCCCCACGTGCTCCCGACCTCGTCACTGCCTGCCCTCGCGCGCGCGCGCGCCAAAAGCTCGACTGCCGGGGTTTTCTCCCCTACGTCATCAACTTCCCCATGTGAGCTGTTCTAACCGATTTGCCAACGTACAGCGCTCAGCCAATACATTTCTAAAACTTTACTTAAAATCAAAATAATTACACTACACATTAAACAAATTTATTCTTAGGTTTTTATATTGGTATAAACATCGTTTGTACTGTTTATTATAATCGTGCAATTTCTTATATCACAGATAAGTGATTTAACTGAATACTTCAAGATAAAATACAAAAGATTGATTGAAAATAAAATGAAAAATAGTTAATATATTATTTCTATAAACAAACATTGCCATGCTAGTTGTGTAACTGTCTTGTATTTATTGGTAATTTATTACTTTTCATTGTCAATTAAACATATTACGTCAGATGTGACTATATCAGCTAATGTATTGTTTATTTGTCAACAGGCTATTTTGTAATGAGGGCCTTAAAGGTTCCTAACTGCATCGTATTACTTCAAATGCCAGTAGTATTAGAATATTTGTGCATTGCACTGTGCCTGGCACTCGCCATTGTCCCTCTCTCCCCTCACCGGAAACGAACTGGGAAATCCTAAGCTGGAACAAGCCACCAACGTCGGCCTGCTCGCTGGCCTCCCGTCAGCTACAAGAACACAGCAAATCTCAACGTGGAGAATTTCTACCTATGGCCTAACTATAAATGTTGTCACCCAACTGTGTACATACATTGCTACCATAATTAATAAGATTAAAATTGTGTAACAGTGCATTGGCAAGGTTAATGTTTGCAGTGAACTTCATCCTGTTTTATTATCAAAAGCTATTAATTAGCAGTATTTCTGTTGGGCGGTAATCTCACAGTCACCATTTGTGCCCAGTAAACAGAAGGACCAGTTCCGTATACCGACAGCTTGAAAAACGTCCACTGAATGTGTGGTCGTGTTCCATTTTGATTTATTCTTTAACCGAAAGTGTTTCTGCGCCATTGATATTACCTGTGTGTTAATTATTTCATTATTTTTTATCGATTTTCAGTGCCCCATGTTTATATATGTTTGCCCCATATTCATATATATTTCCACCCGTGTGACTGAACTTGTGTGTTCATGTGAATGTGTGCTTTTAATACTGACTGACTGCCGCGCAATGGATTACCATCGCCGTCTCCCGCTTTAGGCCTCGTTTTGCTGTAGTTAAGAACGCATGGCTTCGTTTTTCGTCTGCGCTAGCGTCTGCTGGGAGGCCAGAGACAAGCTTACTTGGCAAGAAAGAGGTGACAGGAGACCTCACTGGGAGCGGTTCTAGAGGAAATTGTCTCGGTCATGTAACAAGTGTTGGTGAACACTAGTCTCTGAACGCACTCTGCGTCGCTTTTAGCGCGCTCTACATCCGGTGTTTAGCGGGGTGAGGTTTTTCCGAGGCCTTAGAGCTTCAGTCTTCACTCCTCATCCTGGCTCTGACGACTGTTGAACTAAGTACTCCGCCGAATAATGCCGAGGTGAATGCATGCTGTTGCGACTTTTATTTCTTTGTTATCAGGCAGTCTTGGTTTTCAGTGATGGTCTTTTGAGTAATACTATCGTTATTCGAGGCAAAATTCAGTGTAAATTTATTATTTGCTCAATTTCAATGTGGTTCTGTTAAAGCGACGCAGTCGTATGGACGCCATTAGTTTACTAATAGATTGTATTTTTTTTTATTTTTTTTTAGTATTAAGGGCAAGCAGTGATGGTTTTTGTACCCTATGCGTAGGTATGGGCCTGGTTTCCTCTTTGCGTATGCTTGCGTGTCAAATCTAGGTATTTCAAGCATTTTAAGGTTCTGATCTTATTAGTTTTCTTATTTCCACTAATTTTATGCATATTGGTATATTATTATATATATTGTATATTTTAAAGGTTTGTTGTGTTAGCATGTATGATTAGCCTGCCGCGGTGGCTGAGGGGTCTGAGGCGCTGCAGTCACGGTCTGCACGGCCACTACGGTCGGGGGTTCGAATCCCCCCTCGGGCATGGATATTTGTGCCGTCCTTAGTATAAGGTAGTTCGTAAGTAGTTTGTAAGTTTAGGGACTGATGACCCCGTAGTTAAGTCCCATAAGCTATACAAACAGTTGATGTATGATTAATCTCCCCTTGAATTTATGTTTTGTAGTTGTACGCCTTATCTGTTGTACCTGGTTGACTGGCGTTGGGCCTGGTGGACCGAGCCTGTGGTTTGCCCATTTGAGTCGTTTGTTGGTTCGGCTTCTGCCTGAAGTTGAGTATATTTATCCACCTGCTTTATTTTGGCCGGTCTCTGCCTAGCGTGATTCTGCGGCAGTCACCTTTAAAACTGAAAGAAAAAATTTTTTTTTTGGAGGGGATCGTCAATTCGTGAATAGTCGGGTGTGATCTTTTGACCAATTGTATTTTGCTATCTCAGAAGCTTGCAAGCTTTGACTTGACTTAGGCCTAATATTGTTAACCTGATTATATTTTTATGCTTAATTATTTGTCAGCAGTTTCGCTTACTTTAAATTTGTTATTCCTTTCCATTACTGCAAGTGTTTGATCATTGTTAAGCGAAGTTCCTTGATTAGGGATATCTGGCTATTGTGTAAAAATTGAGCCATTCCCTGCTTATTTGATTATCATATATTACATGTTGTAATTTTTTTCCTTAAAGGAAAGGATTATGAGAGTAGGTGTTGGATTGTTTTGATTGTGAAATTTTAAGATTAAAATTGTTATTCAGTCTATTTTTTTTACTGGCAAAAGGTGTTCAATGAGGCGCAGTCCTTCTACCTATTTTTTATTTCCCTTGCATTTACATTATATTATGATACTTCAAAAGGGAGAAACGCGTCATTGAAATAAAGAAAATTTTGCAACTTGACTGACTTTCGGCATAAATTCATAGTAAATCCGTTTGTGTATTAAATGCTCTGATATCGCGACGGTTGACTGCGTTAAGTGGCTGGCTCGCGACAAGGGGGCTCGTCGGCCTACGCGACTTTCCGGTGCTGCTCCTCCGGCGGAAGCAAGTTACGCCGCGGGTTCAACGGACCCATAAAGTTGAGCGGGTAGCGTGTAGCGAGTCGTAAGGGGCGGCGGCGTCGCCCGGGGCTCAAGAGGCGTCCCAGAGGCGCCGTAGCCGCGACTCACCCACATCTGCAGGTCCGCCGCGGGCCAATCACTGGCCGAGCGGCGCGCGGCTGGCCTAGCGACGTTCTGCACACACACAGCCCAGCCCAGCCACGCCCCCGTGTCTCTTTCTCTCTCTCTCTCTCTCTCTCTCCCTCGCTGTCTCTCTCCACTTACTCCCTCGCGGTCCGCGTCCGCCTACCCCTGACGTCAGCTCGATACACGTCGCTCCGCAAACACACATGAGCCCGCTTTAGCCTCACGGTCGCTCTGCAAATATGCGTAAGGCGACGAGGTCGCCGGCGAAACGTTCACTATCACGGACGCTTGTTCTAGCGATAAAGTTCCGCGAACCCTTATACAAACAATAGAATTTCACTCGTGCTTAATCAAATTTAAGTCGCACTGTCCTCCGCCGTATTACGAAGTCACTCAGGTTGGTGACTAGTGATATTTACGGATTTCCTATGTTGTTCATTTCATTCCATTCCATGATGGTGGTGGTGGTGGCGGCGGCTGGTGCAGCAACAGTGTTGAATAATTAAAAAAATGATCAGTCTCTATTGCAATATTATATTATCGAATAACGCGTTTCGCGCTGTTAGCGCATCGTCAGACTGGAAAAAGACAAATGTTTCGTTACAGTCCGTGTACCTGGCGGGCAGCTAATCTAATGTGGCTAAGGTGAGTAAATTTGAAAATTCAGACTTAATTGGGCGGAGATGGAGCCACAGAACTATCTATAGCTGTGTAGGAGGTATTTTAACAATTTGTGTTGTCATTGGACGACTTTGTACGTTTACCTCTTTGCAGGCGCCCAATGGCAACACAAATTGTTAAGATACCTCCTACACAGCTATTGATAGTTCTGTGGCTCCATCTCCGCCCAAGTAAGTCTGAATTTTCAAATTTACTCACCTCAGCCACATTAGATTCGCCGTCCGCCAGGTACACGGACTGTAACAAAACATTTGTCTCTTTCCTATGTTGTTGTTGTTGTGGTCTTTAGTACGCAGACTGGTTTGATGCAGCTCTCCACGCTACCCTGTCCTGTGCAAGTCTCTTCATCCGAGAATATGTTCGGTAACCTACATCCTTTTGAATCTGCTTCTATATTCGTCCCTCGGTCTCCCTATACGATTTTTACCCCACACGCTTCCTTCTAATGCTAATTTGACAATTCCTTGATATCTCACAATGTGTCCTACCAATCTATACCTTCTCTTAGTCAGGATATGCCAGAATCTCCTTTTCTCCCCCATTCGGTTAAGCACCTCCTCATTAGTTACGTGATCTGCCCATCTAATTTTCATCATTCGTCTGTAGCACCACATTTCAAAAGCTTCTCTCATATTTTTATCTGAACTCCTTATCGTCCACGTTTCACTCGCATACAATGCTAGACTCCAGACAAATGCTTTCAGAAAGGATATCCTAATATTTAAATTAATATTGGATGTTAACAAGTTCGCTTCTTTAGAAACGCTTTTCTTCTCATAGCCATTCTGCATTTTAAATCTTCTTTACTTCGTCCATCAGAAGTTATCATGCTACCCAAATAACAAAATCCATCTACTGCTTTAATTGTCTTCAGCATAGCGTGATTTTCTGACATTACATTCCATTACGTTTAATTTCCTCTCCAAATTTCTCCTTCCATGCCTTCACTGGTTGCTCAATGCACAGATTGAACAACATTGGGTAAAGGCTACAACCCTGTCTTGCTCCCTTCCCAAACTCTGCCTCCCTTTCTTGCCCTTCGACCTTAATAACCGCTGTCTGATCTTGGTATAGGTTGAACATAACTCTTCGCTCCCTATTTCCTATAAGATCGTATTTCTATCACGAGACAACAAAGGAATCTAGAACAAGAATTTACAGAATGGGCTGCGTATTGAAAGGAGGCTACCAAATGAAGACAACTGCAAAATAAGGACAAGGGATTGCAGTTTAACAGTATCATACAATGCTGAGGGAATTAGATGAGGTAACGAGACAATAAAAGTAGTAGACGGGTTTTATGATACAGGTAGCAAAACAAATTCTGATGGGCGAAGAATAGAAGATACGAGCGGGTTCAAATAAAAGTTTCGAAACAACTACCAAACCGGTTAAAATTTTAATAATCCACTTTGGGATAACGTACTGCAAGATTAAGAGACGCGAAGCATGCGTCACCTTCGCGTAAAAAAATTCAACGTTTTGCCCTCAGTAGGCGAGGTGATGCTTACCCTATATTTCGAAGTCCTCGAGAATGGACATGTTCTGTGATACACTCCGTAGCCTACGCAAGTCTATCAAGAGGAAATGGATTGGGCTGCTCACGGAGTGATTCTGCCCTATCATAACGCGCGACCATTCCCCTCCAGGGTCACAAAAAGTGTACCCGCTAAGTTGAAGTAGGAGCAGTTTTACCATCTCAGAGGGAAGCCTTCAATTCGGTCGACGAACTGAAGGACACAGTAGAGAACTGGCTCTTGTCACATCCAAAGGAATTCTGGGAACAGGGAATCTCTCTTCTCGATAAACTAGTGGGACAGTTCGGCATCTGCTGATTACTTTTGAATTAAACCTTCAATTCTATCCAGTGACGTTTCATACCTTTTCATTTTAAACACGTGTTGTAGGGTCTCAGTCCGTATTTGGAAGTAACTCACGTTTGAAATATAGTGGCATATCTCCGCAAACTTTTCGGTTTCCCGCCGATATTTCTCTCAGAGACCGCAAAAATAAAAATAAAAATGCACCGTAATAAATAAAAAAAACCTGGAAGAGCAATAGCAAGGAAAGGACTGTGTCTTTCAAGGATGCTATAAGATGAACAGTCACTGTAGCACGAACTACGTAATGGAATGTAGTGTATGAACCTCAGGCGATGGTGAAGACAAGTAGTAGATGCATCCTGTCATTTTGGTGAGAAAATAACCTCTGATGGGTAAAGCAGAAACTTTATAAATGTTTTACGCCCAAGGGGAAGGAAGCACTTACGAATAAAATTAATTTACTGACATTCAATATTAATTAAATGTTAGACCTTTCTGACAGCATTTGCCAGGAGTTTAAAACTGTATAGGAGTGAAACATACAGGATAAAGAGTTCGGGCGAAAAGATAACAGAAGCGTTTGAAATGTGATACTAGAGGAGAAAGCCAAAAATTACATCTCGTTACTTATGATGAAGTACAACACAAAAATGGGAAGAAAATAAATTTCTGGCATATTAACATTGGAGGGGAGTGTGTCGAATAAAAGTCGTGGAACTGGACCGTGAAACGAATACAGTAAGCAGGTTGCGAGGGCTGTAGTTTGTCATGCTTACGCATAGAAATGTTCAAATTATTGTAAAGCTTATGGGTCTTAACTGCGAATTAATCAGTCCCTAAACTTACACGCTACTTATGAACAAACTTTTACTAAAGAAACACAAATATCCATGCCCGAGGGAGGATTCGATTATCCGATGGAGGAGGCCGCGCGATCCGCAACGTGGCGCTACAGACCGCTCGGCTACTCCCGCGCGGCATAGATGGAGAGACTTGCTCAGCGTGGACAGTTGCATCAAACCAGTCTCTGCAGTGGGCCCAGCACAATGTTAAACGGTCCTAGTGTCTTCTTATCAATATCATTTTATTATTTTAAACCTTTACGGTGAAAATTAAAGTTGCTACTCGTCACAGCATTAGCCCTGGATGCAAGGATGAGCTTGTGCTATTTTTTTCTACTTCATTCTGTTGTCTTATTTCCTTTTCCTTTGAATTTACCACTCCTTGAGTGAATGTTGCATGATGGGTTGAGGAGATGAGGTGTGTAACAAAGAACGGTAGTACAGTCTAGAGACTTTTGTCGCTTTGAGTCAAATGTTTCGGTTAGGGTGTAAATCGATACAAGATTGCCCTTGCGAGAGCTACTGGACGGGATCTTTGCGCGAAACGCCGCCAGCAAATGGTAGCGTTTGGCGTGCGGATTTCGCCGGGATCGGCAATCGGTCTGCGCGTTTCGGGGTGGTTGTTCTGGATCCGAGAGGTGGAAACGTCTCAGGAATCCTGATTGCGAAGCCGAAATTTTGTCGATAATGTTCATTTTGGTCGCAATTATGAAGCCGCATAACGAGGAATGTTCAGTAACGACTCATGTAAGTCGTTTCCAAGTCAATTTTGTTGTAATAATAATAAATTGGGACTTAGTTAACTGAGGCACTGGTGGGCGCCAAGTCGAACGGTTTCCGTCCCAAGTTGTAAGTCAACTATCAAGTATTTCTCTGGTTTCCTAACTTATTGAATGTAATTCATTCATGTTGTGGTCTTCATTCAAGAAGTCGCGATGTATCTGAAATTTTCTTCGTTTCCTTGTACTTCTTCTTAGTGCTATGAAACTTGAAATTTTGCGTTTCGCCCAAGTTTATTAAGTTTCCGGTTTTATTTTAATAGTAGTTCGTTCAAACAAATCATAAATTTGATTCATGGTAAAATTCCGGTAATTTTCTGTCAATTGAAGGCCATTTTTTTGTTCTCCCAATTTGAACCGTTACTTTCGTTTCAAACCAGCATACTCATGGTCAGGTTCTATCCAGCAGAAATAACAAGCCTTTTGCCGAATTTACGTATTTCAGAACATCATTCAGAACAACTTAAATCAAAGCTTTGAAATCTGATTTTCAGTTTTCTTGATTTTCAATGTTATATGGTTTTCTTTGTACTTAAATAAATTTTACAAACATGTATTTTCAAAGTGGTTTTTCGCTTCAGTCTGTTAATTTAAATACAGTTGCTCTTAGAATAATTAAAATTAACGACGGTAGATTTTCGCTATTAGCTAAATACAACGATTTCAGGTGGATTGCAGTGGATTTCTTTGTAACTGAAATGACTGTTACGACTGCAAGGTAGGTCATCTAATGGCAGCATGCCATATCTGCGAAGGATTCGCCGTAGCTCTATTGACGAGCTCTGTGAGAAATTGTAACAAACATTTTGATTAAAATATGGAGTTTGATTTGATTCAATTTTGTTTGTAATAACTGTAAAGTAATGAAACTGAAACCACTATGGAGTAATTACTTGTGTTTTGGTTAAATTTGTGCTTATTGGTTTTATTCATTCAGTGTTACGTAAACTTCTTGGGGATATGATTTAATTTGTAGCTATTAAATTTTGTAAAATGTGTTGAATTTCCCCTTACATCATGGGAGCTAGTGTAGATCCCATTGAATAATCTAGTGCTTTCTGTTAATTCTGAATTTGAATAATAAATAGTGGGATTTCAGTGTAATTTTGAGTAAATCCTCGTTGGCGTTGATTAATGTTCAGGTTTGTACTGTTATTGAGAGCGTGTGGAGATCGACAATTTGATCTCCCCTTTTATAATTTCAATATTAATCATTTTGAGTAATTTGGTTTGTTGTAATAATTCACCATTTAACCAATTATTGATGCAATGCTCTTTGATAGGACAACGTCACGAAAGAGTCCGATTTTGTTTGAATTGCTCACTTCATTTTTTCGTCACCTCACTTCTCGTAAGCATTATTAACATTTTAATTAACGTATAGGAAATTAGATCCTCCAGTACGTTATGTTGTGTTGAAGCAAATCTAAGACGAGGCTCAAACAGGCACTTCTCTAATCAGCTGTTAGGTTTGGTTGCATGAGATTTAGTGCGCAGTAAGAAAGGTTGTACGTGGGTGTCGTCCTATCTTGTCTAAATAACATGACATACAGAAATAATACATCATTTATTGCTTTATAAGATTAGATCGTATGTTGTTTTATGGAAATTCTTTGAATTTTGCACTCTCCCTAAATGGTTAGTTTACTAAATACTGTCCAATTTTACTGTGTTTGTTGCATAGTGTGTGCACATGAAAGTCGTATTAGTCTTTTAAAATAAACCATTTTGTATATTTCAACTACTTTACGTTTAACGACAAACCCATTTAGAAATAGTTCCCCTTTAATTCTTTCATTTATGCTTCGTCTGTTGGAACACCGATCTTGCTTATATGCAGGAAACATACTTATGAACCTGCTGCTGCTGGGCGAATAGTGTGGGCAGGAGTCGGTATTGCCAAACGTACGGACGTCAATGTCGTTCATAATGGCGCTTTTACTGCTCAGAGGCGACAACCTCCGTTTATTTTTATTTTTATTTATTTCTTTTTTATTTATTTATTTATTTGTGTTCTACCCTGGTGCCAAAGGAAGTGAGTTCCTTCTGGTGGACGATAACGCTCGTTCTCCCAGAGCTGCACCGGACAACATGCTTGAAGCTGAGGGAACTGAACGAATGGAGTGGACAGCTTGTTCACTGCGATGCAGTTGGCAGGCGCTATCCAACCAGACCAGTACCTCACATAACGTTTTCAGATGTCTCAGATATCCCAAAATTGTTTCACGTCTGTAACTGTGTGACATAAGACTATGAGCACATAGCAAGAAGCGTCAAACCCAAATTTGAACACCGATAAACTATGGACACCAACAAATCAACTTCAGAAAAAAATACGTGACCTGTTTATAAATATTTGCAGCAAGAAACCGACCCTGATGGTTCCAGAGACGAATAACCACGCGCTCGCTGCGCAAGTTAGCAGCACCAAAAAATAAATAAATAAATAAATAAAATAAAAAATAAAATAGAATAATATAAAATAAAAATAATACATCCTAAACAATTGCTACGCTATTTCGGAACCTGAAGACTTGGTTAGTTTGCGCATAGTCTAAAATTCCAGCAATACCCATCCAATGATTGGTCCCTTCCATGAAGAAATGGCCAACACCATTAGGCAGCCAACACCAGATTGTACAAAGCTTCGCTGACAACTTGGGTCCATGGGTTCCTGGGATCTGTGCCTAGCTCTATCGTCAGCTGTTATCAAATGAAATGGGGACCCGTCGGATCAAGCGAAGGTTTACCAGCCGTCTGTGGTCCTACCCACTTTCTCAAAATAAAAACAGTAAATGTCCCATATAAAATCCTTATATCTTGACATCTTATTTATTGTGTGCTTGCATGCATAAATTATATGCTTCTTCTTTTCTTTTACTTCTTACTCTATTTTTTCATCACAAGTTTGAGACCTTTCTTTGTTGTATATCTTTTTTTATTAATTAGTTTATCTATTAAACATTATTCATGTCAGATGTTTTTAAACTATATTTTTGTTTGACATTCTTGTTCTAACCTCTTGCAAGACTTAATTTTCACGTAGACGTACCTCCAATTGCAACAGTTGCAGCTTCAATATTCTACCGTTTAGAATTATTAATCTCAATTTTTCTTTGTCTGTCTCAATCCGAATCTGACAAAATATCATAAAGAGAAAAACGCAGTATCAAAATTTTAAAACATGCATCTTATCAGCGATGATAATTACTGGAGTCGAACTATTTTTGTTTGAGGGAGTTAACTGTGTCGTATTTCCTTCTGACCAAATTTTTAATTGTGTCTCACCATCTACGCCGTCTAGTTCTGGGAATGGTGTTTTGCTAACTGTAGTTTTAATGTCTCTGACTATTAAAGACTGTGTACTTTGCAGATTGACCTGTATTTTCAACTGTACCCTCCTCAAAGGTATTAAACGTCAAACTGGGGAGGCTGGGGTAATTGTAATCAATTGAGGGAAAATATTTGTAAGTATTAAGAATTCTATTTGTTTTAAACACTGGAGAGGCTAATAGTATCTTGCCTAAGCATAAACAGTCAGATTTGACCTATAACTAATTTCTCGAGAAAATGACGAACTAATATCCGTCTCGAGTGTCACGACCAGAGCAATCTGAATGTGCCCATAAATCATAACATTTGTGGTGATACCCTAGCTCACAATCTTTTCATTTCTCCTCACAGTATAAACGACTGTCTTTTCTCATTTGTGTTAGGTTAATGTCATTTTTACGGTTTTTCATAAATGTCGTCATCTCTTACAAAGGTACCAGTATCAGATTCAAAAACTTTTCTCTTTGTTTCCCTTTTCGTTTCATTTGGCTTAAATTTTTCTGCATTTTTTTTTAGCTAAACAGTTTTTTCCTTATTTTGCTATCAATTCCTTTCGTATTATTTTTCTCATTTCATATTCTTTCACATTTCCTTAAGTTGATTGGTGTGATACAATAGGAAACCTTTGATTATATTTTAACATGCGTTAGTACAGCTTTTTCATGTGCAAGGGGAAGTCACATTTTCTTCCTAAGCGTGAACTGAAATCTTTCATTCGTTAATTACGTAACAAAACAACGAAACGTCAGAAAAATGACTGCACTATCAGGGTTGGTGAGCAAAATAATTAAGTTGTCTTATAGTGAGGTTTCAGGTGGTATCCAACGTAACTGAAAATAAATTCTCATTGTGCAGATCTCATATCTTCAAAACTACAGAGCCGAATGAGAAAACGCAGGTGCAGAGTTGTCTATTCAGAGAGCAAGTTAATTATCATTGTTTTAACCTGTGACCCCAAACCGAAATTACTACGTGTTTAATTTGAAAGTCTGATAATTGGTCTTGTCATTAGGTAATGAGCAACAAATTATACATTTGAGTTTACTTGTGCTGACAGCAACACTGAGTGTACAAATACGAACATTTTACGAGAAAAATCATTGGTGGTTTAGGGACGTTACCTTGAGTGTTTTGCACAGAAAATTTTATTAAATATTGCGTTTCCTGGTGTAGTGTAAAACGCTACCATTGCCTCAGTAGGCGACGCAGAACAGGAGAAATTTCACGGAGTGGGCGAAATCAGTAGATGGAACAGTAGCGTTTTTTTCCTTGCTTTAAGATCTCATGACTGATTGGTCAAGGAATAATACCACCTCTGTCCGTACCTCCACAGCATCTGCTTACACCAACGGGTTCTTGTATTGATACTTGCATAACAGCAGTAATTACATGAATAGCTTGATATAGATGATTCACGTGCTAAAACACCTATGAAATAGGTCTTTACAGGTACTTGTCAAAGAATTTGACATAAATAAACTTCAAAAACCACGTCGAAAACCAGAAGAATCCTTAAAACTGGTAGAACTCAACTATTTGATTCTTTGTATATAATGCCGACTTCGTGGTAAAGCGTTTGCAGGGTTGAAGATGTACAACGTGCGAAATTACTGTTTCTAGAATCATAAAAGTTTTAAAGAAAGTAAAGGTGGCCAGTACTGACCTAGCTACCTTCAGATAGATTCATTTTACGTCGTTGATGTGAAGAGGTGCTTTTATAGGTACAAACTATTATCAATGATCTGTAGAGCCCAGAAAATGTGAAACCTGAAATCACACATTTCCTTTCACCACAACGCGGCAGACGTGTTAAGTAATGTGGAATACTCTAATGGAAATCTGTGCAGTATTACTGTAAAATCGCAGTTTTTTTTTTTTTTTTTTACTTTTAAATGTGTAGTGGCTGTGTCACAGTTACGTATTTTTCAACTGCATGCCGACTTTTCAGGAGTTAGAGCTAGTAAAATGTAAGTACTATACTCACAATTTGTAGAGAAGTCCATTTTTATTACACGGCACGTAGGACAAGTTTTATGTAATAAATATTGTAAAGACATATGTAAATTACATTGTTTTTACCTAAGTTCCAGATTGTAAATGCTCTTATTTTAGGTGATTAAAATCGGGCCCATTTTGTCAGAACTCAACATTAGCAATTGCTGGACAGCTTCACATTATAGTGGAATTAGTGCACGAAATTGATGCAGTGTAAATAAAATGTTGAAATGTTTGTTAAGCTTAAGGGACTTAACTGCGGGGATATCAGTCCCTAAACTTCGGAACTAGTTATGAACTACCTTACACTAAAGACGACAAAAACATCCATGCCCGAGGGGGGATACGAACCCCCGACCGTAGCGGCCGTGCACACTGCGACTGTCGCGTCGCAGACAGCTCGGCCACTGCGGCCGGCTATGCAGTGTAAGACTGGTAAAAAAAAAAAAAAAAAAAAAAAAAAAAAAATGTTTGTAAATCTATTGGAGCAAACTGCGTGGCCATCAGTCCGTACCTTACAAACTACTTAAACCTAACCTAAGGACAACATACACACTCATGCCCCAGGGAGGGCTCGAACCTCCACGGCGAGCAACCGCGCGCTCCGCAGCGAGACGCTTTAGACCACTCTGCTTCTCCACCGGGGCGACTGGTTACAGCAAAAGTGACACGCTCCATCTTAATTCATTTACAATGCAGTATTGATTAACTGCAGGTTACTTGTTTGTGATGAAAACTCTTTGTGATGTGATGAAAACTAATACTGTCCTCATGAAAGTAGAAATTCAGGGACGAAACAGTTTGCTTACACAATCGTACAGTGCTTGGGTTGCATGCTTAGGAGAAATATTTTGTTATCGATATGCGATACTCTGAAAACTCCTGGATTCAATACACTGATTCTCGACCTGCGCGTAACCAGTAAATGCGTTCTCCAGCAATGAAACAATCGCATCCACCCCTAGAAAATATTCTCGTAATATCGAAGGGTGGCATTTCCCTGGAAGCTGAGGTAAGGTTACGAGGCAGAACAACGACACGAATGGCGAGTGATATCCAGCAGCAGTCCATTAGCTCGGCAAACTTCGCTGTCACTGCAGTGGGTTTACTTCTCAAGATAGACTTGTTTTCTCTTCAGAAGCTTCCTTCGCATGTATTGTGAACGGTGAGTGTTAAAGTATTACTTGCAAACCTATCTGTAGTGCAAGAGGATGTTACATAAAATCAACATGAAAAGATAGTGATATAATAAACAAACATTTTAAGTAATGTAATAGAATCATACATGTCTAATAGTGATATGTTCACTGTAGGTGTTCGTAGGTAAATAATTGTGTTATAGTTTATAACAAGTAGTCCTGGTAAGGATAGCATATTTTTGTTTGAGTTTGGTTTGTGGTTTTTTGTCTTTTCCTTTGTTGTGTTTTCATTGTTCTGGATACTGGTTTTGTTTCCTTCGATTATGCCCTTTATTTCTTTGGCTATCAATTTTCTGGTTAGATTTGCATTGAATTCAGATGTATTTATACTTTCTCATTGTTTTGTGTGTTCAGTTTGCGTAATGATATTTTGTTAGAAACCAAAGTCTTTACGTGATACTTCAGAGCATTTTCAAGAAGATTGTTTTCTTGTTCGGTTAATTTTATGCTTCTCATTTTAATCAACGTTTGTGTTTTCATTGTAGTGGTGCTCCATTGGATTCGTTTTTTTGTGGTTTAACATTTTGGTGAGTGTCTTTTCTGTGTTGTTTCCTCTGAATTACGACATCTGTTAAACTTCTGAACTTGTATGTTAGTTGCTCAAAGAATGTTTGGAATTTTATATGGTTGGCAAGTTGTAGGTATAGACGATAGAGTCGCATATTCAGTTCCTGTTTTTCGGCATATTGGCACTACATTTATATTTTTATTCACATGATTTCAGCTGTACGTTTAGTTTGTTGTGCTAAATATGCTTATTGTCGTATAGCTAGGTACAGTTTTCTTGGCCAAATATATTGTTGAATTTTATGCTTATTCTTCTGTAATTTTATATTTGTGGTCTGGAATATGTTTAAGAGTTTATAAGGGAATACCTGTCTGGACGTTTAAAAAATCATCATTTTGATGTTGATGCATTGAAGATAGAAGAGCAAAAACATCAAAACTTGTACAACTAGGTTGTTTAACAGAAGTTTTCATAGATACGAACTACAATAAGCGACTTGGTTTTTCATGTGAGCTTACAATGCTTTGCGTAGGAAAGAAAGCTTTGCGACACTTTCATATTTGTACAATCTATGTTCATGCGATTTCAGTGAAATTATTCCTTTCCGAACGGAAACAGTCATGAAACTGTAAAACCGTCGACGAATAAGCCAGAGTAATGTAAACGCCAAACTGCGCAAATGATGGACGAACAGTAACAAGGCTCCGCTATTATGAAACACTTGAAGGTCCTATCTCTAAAAAAAAGGTGTGGGGAATTTTAGTACTGACTTACTGCCCTTTTCAGCCGAGCAGGAACACTGGTGTAATAACGTTTTAATACATTTACTTTGATGAACTTTATTAGAATATCAGCATGAAGCCCCGGTCGAGGCCCGGAAAATGGGTAATTTGCGCCCAATTTCTAGCGAAAGCTCGTCTTTTACGTCTTTAATTAATTATGACTTCATACCTAGTGGACTACTTGCTATGTAAGGACATTATTTTCGGGGTGCATTCACTAGTATACTGTATGCCAAATGCGTTGCGTCGAGTGTTGATAGTAAGGTAGTGAGTAATTAAAACGTTATGCATGATATTAAGGTTATGTAAACAGAATGTAATTTTTTACGAGCCTAAGTATCTCCCTCGTTATATCTCTTGGACCGTGAGTCGTACCGTGATATATTTTCGCAAGTGTATTTAGTGAAGTATGTTGATGTTGGTGGTGTCTGAAAAGCGTTGCTAGTAGAATTTGTAATGGAAAAGTAATTAAATGAAATAATGTAAGAGATTAACTTTTCTCCCTTCATCATATCTGGAGGTTGTTAGTGAAAACAACTGGCACAGGTTACAAATTACACAAGAAGGATTTTGAAAGTCGCTAAATGTTTAGTTATTCGGGTATTGGTTGAACAAATTTGATATATTTGAGCACTGTCAGTTTCAGATCAAGGGACAGGATCTAACTGTAATAATAATTTTATCATTTTCTACTTGCAAGCTTATCTCTTAATTAGTTCACCACAGCATATTAAATTTTTAATTTCCACGCATATTAAATTTTTTGTTTCTGTCTATAATTGAAGCACATATTGCAAAAACCACCGATGGAAACTGTCAGAAAGGCTACCTGGAACGATGGTCAGAAAATTCAAAACTGAATTATATAGGGTGAATCACGTAACACTCGCACCGCAAATATAGCGGAAACGAAAAGTGCGATTGATGTGCGGTTTTCACAGAATGGACTGGTAGTCAAGGACTCGTATTGTTAGCCAATAAACGGATTGTAAGAATACGAAGAAAGGGTATTTTTTATGCAAACATACAATTGTGGAACAATGGAACAATGGTTGTTTCTATCATGCCCTGGAATTTTTGACACCAGCTGTGTAGCAAGAATTTTGAATGACATTTTTATCACGTCTAGTTTAGCAGCTACAACCATTCAAAGTTTTGTGGGCGGAGGCTACGACAGCGTAGCTGACTGGCTGGTGGTCATGAAACAGTGGGCCGTGTCCCAGGGGCTAGCAACTCACCAGTCAGGTACGCTATCGCAGCCTCCGCCTCGAAAGTTTGAACGTTTGTAGCTGACAAACTAAACGTGATAAAAATTCATTCAAAATTCTTGGTACACAGCTGATGTCAAACATTCCAGTGCATAATAGAAACAACCCTTGATCTATTTAAAAAACTGTACGTTTGCATAAGAAATACACTTTCTAAGTACTATTACAATCTGTTTGTTGGCTAAAAATACGAGCCCCTGACTACCAATCCATTCTGTGAAAATCGCACGTCAATAGCACTTTCCGTTTCGCAATATTTGCGGTGCAAATTAGCTAAACTAGGTGACATCCTAATTTTATAGAAATTCTGTTATTTTAGGTACCATATTTCATGTAGTTAATCAGACTACGGTAAAAATATGGCCTCATCACTCTAAAACCTGCGAGAAACTTTGAATGTGTATATCGATGAGGATGGGTTTTACAGAAGAAAATTGAAGTTCTTCAGGAGGGTGATATTTAAGCAGGGAAACGACATGGTAGATGAGGTAATGCTTGGGGTAAACGGCCATTTTGTATTGACAAAAGACTAATCTTTATATATAAAGCAGTGACCGTATGTGTTTTTGTGTGTATTTATTGTATACAAATCTACAGTTTTATTCTAACGTTTATGAAATTTTGCACACCTAAGCTTCAATCCACGAGGACGGTCGCCGTAGGTGTTAGAGTATGTACAACACATAGTTCACGTGACATGACGTCAGAAACTGCTGCATCAAACAACATTGTTGTCCATTTCCTCGTAAACCACTGGACCAAATTATACCAAATCTGGTACACATATTCCTTACCTTGAGGTGACAATGCTAACCACACGATTCACGAGATACAACGTCATAAACAATATAATTGCAAGAAACTGCCACATAATGCGACGAGACTCTATTCACACACTATGAGAATGACATTACTTGGAGACTTGCAACCTTTTTAAACCTAATTTCAAACCGTTATTGAACTTTTTCTCGCAAAATTATGAAAGGAAAAAGGTTTCTCGCTTACTGCTACTCCGCTATTTGTGGACTAAAACTACGGCATTCGGTATGAGGTTACAATTTATAATTAAACATACAATTTTACAATTTAAATTTTACAAACAGTATACATACGTATAGCTGAATTTACCTTTAAAATTATATCACAGTACGTCTCGTAGTTCATGAGATATGAGCAGATAAACAGTAACGTTCATAGAAAACCGCCCTACCACGCACCAACTTTTAATCTATTACTTCTTTACTACTAACTGAATTCGCAACAGATTTTAAAGACGTACAGCATTTATAAAAATGAATTATACCCAAAAAAATATACAATTGTACAACATATAACTCAATAAATATGTCATTTGTATTTTGAATTCTATCTTTCTTTGTTTGGATGTGCATGTATAATTTTGTGCGTAAAACATGTTTTTAGATATGAACAGAGAGAGAAGGCTGCTCATGCTCGACGAGCCTTTTCTAGGGCGAGTCTCTCCATCCCCACCACCGCTGTTCTTGGATTTTCCGGCTTCCGGAGGCTTCCCGCGTCTCGTGGACGCTCGGTCTGGTCATTCTGTGCTGGTCTTCTGGTGAGGTAAGGTTGGTTCTGCTCTTGTGTTTGGAGATGGTAGCGTTTCAGTGTCTAACACGTTTAACTTTGACTCATGAACTTAGAATCATTTTTTGGAATATTTTCTCCGATCATGTGTGGAAATGTGTTCTCATTTTTCAATTTAGTGATTTCCAATAGATAAACGCGGTGTGTGTGATTCTAGTTGCGGTTTGATAATGGCTTGGTATGTTAAAACCTTTTGTGATCATGTGGCGGTGTATGAACTCTGTGTAAATACTTTCTAGCTTTGTGGGGCCCGATTTCTACTAGGTGATATGTTCATTTTTGTACAGTGCATGTAAAAATCTTCTCATCGTTTCCTTCCACGTGTGATATGTGTTCCACATAGTTGGTTCTTAGCGCAAAGCCTTCAGCTTCAACTCTTGTTTGTTCCATGCCCATCAGGCAAGTAACTATACGGGTAACCTTCTGATTTCCACTATTATTTCGCGATCTTCTCTCCCCGCCTACTTTAATTTTGCTGTTTCTTCTCCGAGGTGTAGTACGCACTCTGTTTTTGTCAGTAATTCACTCTGATCTGAGCCGAGTACAACCTCCTTCAGTAGCTTCCGTATGTAATTCTAAGCATGGGTTTCATGCTGTAATTCTTAATTTTATTTTTCCGCCTTTGTAATTATTTCATTTTTGTAGTTTTTCTGAGACAGGACCTCAGCCGTATATGTTGTCGCCCTCTATCGCGTGTAGCTGTATTTCATTCGCTTCATTATATAATTCTAAGTATTTTTATGGGTTGCATACTGTAGTTAATTTTCTTTATTTTTCTGAAACTGAATTTATTCAATTTTATTAGTTTTCGGAACCACGTGGGTCCGAGTTCCAACTTCCGGGGTTTGCAGCTAGTCGCCTGAATTCATACAAAACCTGGACCTAGATCGATTTCTAACCGACTGCAACTTCCAAATCCACCGTGATTTTGTATAATGAATCCGATTTTCAACCACTTCACCTTCAGGGCAATGCGTTCATGTAACGTAGCCGTGTGTCGCCGTTAGCGTGTTTTGCTCGCGGTCCAATTCAGATGTAATTTAACTTGGCTATACACACGCACCATCTCAAAACAGGCACGACGGACCAGAGGCAGCTTCAAAATGTTTTTGTATATTTTGTTTTGTGCTACCTTCGACTTTCTGAACTCGCCTACGATAGTTGCGCCTGCTTCCGCCTCGTCTCAGTACGCTGATTTTGGTGAGTTCTGCTGTGGCATTGAGCGCGTGTGAGCGAATGATCGTTGTTTGTGAATCCTTCCCCCCAGTAGCGTTAAATAATGTATAATTTAGGCTGGGCACCGTCCTCATTAATACATGTAAGAGATGCATTTTTATTGTATTAACAAAATTGATTCCACATTTTGCTTGTTTTCTATCTGAATAAACAAGTTTAAGTTCAGCATAATCCGTAAGTTACCTATAAATTGTAGTTTTAGAGCACCTTCCCTCTATTGTTTAATATTGTACTTCACAAGTGTGAGACCAAGCTCAGATGAAATTTTTGTTATGTCTAAATGCCGTTGCGCCATAAATGTTTTCTTAGCCACCTTTCTAAGATTAATTGTGGTGGCGTGCTTATTAATGCCTGTGTGTAATAACGTGTGAGCTGCTATGTATATTGACCACTGTAGTATTAACTTCCTGTTATTGAAGTAATTTGAAACGAGTCAGTTCTCAGTTTGGGCCAGGGAATAAGGCTTTGTAGCAGGGAGTAACCGGTAGTTCACACGGATCTTATTAGCTAACTTTAGTGATAAAATAAAATTATTGTTTCGTACAGTGGTCGACTTTCACAGTTATGTGTACATGTCAGTAGGTTTTGGACATTAAAGTTTCATTTCAATTGAAGAGCGATGTAAAACCAAAAAAAATGCTTCTGAGCCGTGTCGGCTCGTTGCTTATTTTTAGTTATTTTATTTCTTCTGATTTGCTATTTCCCGGCACATAATTTATTTGTGTGACTGTAATGTTTGGTTTCGTTGACCTTCACGTATTTGACGTTTTTCATCACGGTATTATTCCAGCCGCTGCTTTGACGCTGGTTTATATGTGCAAGTATTCCGGCGCGCTAGGTGCGATCATTGTCCTTCTTTGCTTTACCGCCCGTGGTGCGTCTGTATGCCGTTCGGCACTTGTTGTTCTCTGGCGTGAGTGGGAAATAATATCAGCTGCTCCGTCGTGAGCGACACAGTAGTGTACTTAGTCGGCCACCAAGCAACGCGGTCCGCAAAGACACATAGCGCGCTTGCGCGACGGGCGAGAGTCCTGACCCAATCGAGGAAGCGAAAGGTCGGTCGTCGGCTTGCCACTCGGCTCGTTTGTTGTTGTGGTTGCTTGCCATGGGTGCCTGGGTTTGGAAGCTGCGGTCGTTCAGTGGTAACAGTAGACTGTAGTGTCATATGTACGCAATGAATGTTCAGTTCTTAGCTGGAATTAGACACCGCTGCGGTAATGTTCTGTCTTAAGTGCCTGTCATCCTTCGGGATATCCGAGTTAATTGTTCAGTTTATCGCCGGTCACATCATCACCAAGTGGAGCCGCTTCAGTTGTCTACACTTATGAAGTAATTGTGATTCACGTCGGAAGCTTTCAAGATAAGTACTGTTCTTGTAGTGACTCCACTGCCCATATGATGACATCGGTGCATATCAGGTCTTGCTCCCGTAAAATATGAGTGTTGCTGTTGCTTGGTCGTTTCTTGTTACCTAGGTTTAGTCAGTCCATTTCTTCACTTTCCCTGTTATGGAGTTTTCGTTGTGTCTGTTCACTAAGTAAGCTTGTTGGTCATCACTAGAGACGTCAGAACATTCCATCCTTCATTCACGTCTACTGATGAGGAATGAAGATCGTGGACACTAGGACCGATGCTGCATGCGTCATGGGACATAGAGGTTTAGTGGTTTAAGTAGCCAATGTATGAACATAACATTGAATTTAAAACGATTTTAGATAAACGGAAAATTTTAATGATAAAAGCCAGATGGGGTTCAGAGAAGCTATGGAAGCAAATATGAGGGTTGAAACTTAAATATTGGTTGCTATTTATTCACAACCAGTACAGAAGTGTTACATGTTTGAGCCTGTTACTGTCCTTCAAAGAAGTCACCAGCGTTGTGCAGCGCCAGTTGCCAGCGCTGTGAAAGGTGCAGTATACTGTCGATGGTGTGAATAGAGCGGTCAATTGCCTGCCGAAGTTCTGGAAAAGTTCTGAAGCGAATGGCACGAAATGGTTCCTCCATCTTCGGAATCAAATGCTAAGTCACAAAGACTTACGTCGACCGAACAGAGCAGACATAGCTTGCGCTGTATGCGCCCCCGCAGTATAGTGCAAAGTGGTGAGTGGTCTGCGAAGAATCTGTTGCCGCTTCTTTTGCAAAGCTGGTCAGAGATGATGCTCTAAAAATGAACAGTAATACTGTACATTGACGGTCTGCTGTGGAGGAACGTAATGTGTTTGGATAACACCATCACAGTCGTACACGAGAATCATCATAACTTTTACCATGCTGGGGCTCTGACCCATAATGGTGCCAATCGTTGGAGTGGCGTTTCAGCTTTGGCTAGTACTATGTGGCTCATGTCTCATCTAATGTTACGATACCACTCGCTCACAAGTGACTGTGTTTCCGTTGATTGTGCACACTTTGGTGACGTGGGACGGGCGAGTACATTTGCTCGGAGGTAAGGCAGGTATGACAACAACGTGTCCTATCAGTGACAATTGTAGATTAAATTGCATAGTGTCTCCACAGCAGTGTCGCCACTATTTAAGTTCCAAACCTCGTATATATGAAAAGGAAAATGATAACCTTAGGAATAATGTTATCCAGAGTGCACTATGGACTACATTATTTGCATCTGATTGTAGATATGCCTTGTGGCTGGATCAGTAAAATCAGTTATGTGTCTGTCGATTGTGCAAGTTGCATTGAATATGGCTATTCAATAGCCGAAATCGACCTGTAATAATAAATAAACAAATTTACGACTAATGCTGAATTTTCTTTGGATATTTATCATTTTATGGTCGTGGTGAACACTGTTCCATTAGGAGTCTTCATTTCCTATAGGAAATATTTCCCAAGTAAGGAATGGATACGAATTTCTTACTATTTTTGCCAACATTACAAGTAATGTTTTTGTACAATGTCGAGCATTTTGGAGAGGTATTCTTGCTCATAAAGTGATTTACTATCATCCTGGTCGTATAAAATGCAATTTCCTTTCGTCGATTAGCGGAGACATTCCTCCTCTTATCCACAGTTCTTCGCAGTTCATTTCCTTACACTTAGGTTTGCCTTTGCAATATTTGTTGTTTCACTTGACAGAACTGTCCACTATTCTTAAAAACACTTCCTGATCACGTATTCCTTATAGTAATATATACAGTTAGAAACCTTCAAAAAGGTCTCATTATGTCTCAATACTTCGGTGTCTCACTATCTTTCAGATTAGTTCTATCATAATTCAGTATCTAACTTGTAACCTTTGTACAGCAACGATGTCATACTGCTGAATCATTTCCTTCTCTCCATGTTATGTTCACGGAAACAAAATTCGTTTTTGATGCTTAAACAGATTGTCAAATAGTAATAACAGAATTTATAATAGAAATTTCGTAGTCTTTCTTCTTACTCTACTGCCAAGTCCATAGGCTACCACAACCTACCCTTTATTCCTTACCCTGAAAACGAGTTTATCCCCACCACCAATAATTATGTTTCATCTCTCTTTGCATACGGTATTATCTTTTATAGATCCTCATTAACTGTGTCCACGTCGCTGAGTATACCAGAACTATTTTGTTAGTGTTACTCTGCTGTCGAATGTGATGAGAACATTCCTGTCTCTGAACTATTCACATTAATTCACTCATTCCCTTGTTTCCTACCCATAACAAATTCTACTGGTAGTACTAATTTACGTTTCAGATACGTTTCAACAACTCCAACGGAAACCAAGCGCCTGCTGTAGCCGCGACGACAACACACTGGCCAGCAGAGTTGCCTAAACGATAGGCGCACAATTCGGTTATCGCCTGAAAAAACAAATACACTACTGGCCTTACAATTGTTACACCAAGAAGAAATGCAGATCATAAACGGGTATTTATTGGACATATACATTATACTAGAACTTACATGTGATTAGATTTTCACGCAATGCATATTGAGATTCAGTAACCGGAACAACAAACTCTGGCCGTAATAACGGCCTTGATATACCTGGTCATTGAGTCAAACAGAGCTTGGTTGGCACGTACAGTTACAGATGCTCATTCAGCTTCAACACGATACCACAGTTCATCAACAGTAGTGACTGGCGTATTGCGACGAGCCAGTTGCCCGGAAACCAGACGTTTTCAATTGGCGAGAGATCTGGAGAATGTTCCGGCCGGGTCAGAAGTCGAACATTTTTCGTATCCACAAAGGCCCGTGCAGGAACTGCACATGCGGACGTGCATTATCCTGCTGAAATGTGGGGTTTCGTGGGGGTCTAATAAGGGGTAGAGCCACATCTGAAATTTAACGGCCACTGATCAAAGTGCCGTAGATGCAAACAAAAGGTGACCGAGACGTGTAACCAATGGCACCCCATGCCATCACGGCGGTTGATACGCCAATATGCGATGACGAATACACGCTTCCAATTTGCGTTCATCACGGTGTCGTCAAACACGGATTTGACCATGATGATGCTGTAAACAGAACCTGGATTCATTCGAAAACACCCAGGTTCGCCGATGCGTACACCACCGTAGGCGTTCTTCTCTTTGATGCAGCGTCAAGAGTAACCGCAGCCATTGTCTCCGAACTGATAATCCATGCTGCTGCAAACGTCGTCCAACTGGTAGTGCAGATGGTTGTTGTCTTGCAAACATCCCTATCTGTTGACTCAGGGACCGCGACGTGGCTGCACGATCCGTTACAGACACGCGGATACGATGCCTGTCATCTCGATTGCTAGTGATACGAGGCTGTTGGGATTCAGCACGGCGTTCCGTAGTGCCCTCCTGAAGCCACCGATTCCATATTCTGCTAACAGTCATCGGATCGCGACGAACGCGAGCAGCAATGTCGCGATACGATAAACTGCAATCGCGACAGGGTACAATCCGACCTTTATCAAAGTCGGAAACGTGATGGTACGCACTTCTCCTCCTTCAAAATGTCTGTAAATCTATCGGACCAAACTGCGTGGTCATCAGACGGTAGCTTACAAATTACTTAAAAATAGGTAAACTAACCTACGGACAAACACACACACCCGTGCCCCAGGGAGGACTCGAACCTCCACGGCGAGCAACTGCGCGCCCCGCAGCGAGGCGCTTTAGACCGCTCGGCTACTTCACCGCGGCTTTCTCCTCCTTACACGAGGCATCACAAGAACGTTTCACCAGGCAACGCCGGTCAACTGCTGTTTGTGTATGAGAAATCGGTTGGAGACTTTTCTCATGTCAGCACGTTATAGAAGTTGTCGCCTGCCCCAACCTTGTGTGAATGCTCTGAAAAGCTAATAATTTGCATATCATAGCAGTGTCACCAGCTCAGACTAAAATGTTCCAATGTTTGTAGAGCTCATGGGACGTAACTACGGGTCATCAGTCCCTGAAATTACAAACTACTTATGAACTAGCTAATACTGAGGATGGCACAAATATCCATGCCCGAGGGGGATTCGAACCCCCGACCGTAGTGGCCGTGCAGACCGTGGCGCGCCGCAGCTCAGTCTGCATCCGCACAAAGCTGTCACAGTCCCTATCCGTGATTGCAATACCCAGGAAAAGTGACAAACAGAAGCACACTATGTACACTCGACAGAATGTAACTAAGGTAAACTGGTGCAACTAACACCCGTACGAAATCAAAACAAACAACTGTCGCGGTAAAGAATGCCCGAAGTACTGCTATCATATTACACTATTATTAAAAAAGATGCGATAGTGGGCCTACTAAACACAAAAACAAGAAAGAAACGTAAGATTTAATGATAATTTTTCTCTGGTACTTAACTAGAGCACTGTCGGTGCTGCCTGCTGGATAGCTGACGGCCAACATGAACAACCCGTCACTCATTTTGTAGATCGTCACAAGAGTTTCACGAGTTCAAGGTCTATGCTAGTGCCCGTTGTACTGTCCACCCACTGTGGATACTGAAGTAATCTGAATCCTGTGTAGGACCACTACCGCGTTCACACATTGATGTTAACCTGCTATATGACGTTTCATTATGATTGTTTATAAGTGGTGTTTCGATTGTAATCTAAGTGCGGTGCTTGTGGCAACTGATCCTGTATTTCGGGTGTTTGGCCTAAGCGGGGGACGGCCGTAGAGGATTGGATGGGTGTGGGGAAATGACAGATTAAGACTCGTGGTGGCTGGAAATATATAATTTATTTTTTTATTAGTATCTTGTGATTTCTGGCTCCTCCACCCGTGACTCGAGCAGTCGCCGCGAGTGGCAGCTCAGATTCCGCTGACTGCAGACCTCGCCCCACCGCGCTGCACATCGCACTGATGGAGACACGCGCCACTTTGCTGTACGGTCAGGGGGCGCCAACCCCGCCCAGATGTAGGCTGATGACGTCTCGCTGCCGACCAGCGTCGTGGTGTCTGGCTGCGACCGCTGAGGGAACCCTCCCCCCCTCCCCTCTGGCCCAGCCCGCGTGATGATTTCAGAGGAGTGGCGACCTTCCAGAGCCACTCCAGATGAAGGTCCTTAATTCAACACCCGCTGTCAGTGGCTTGCTGCCCTGTTAGTCGCAGCAGCGACATCCGGCGTAGAGACGTTCCTGTCATGGCGCCCACTGCCCAGTACAGCACCTTTAAGTAATGATTTTCTACTGAGGTGTTGTCAGGTATATCCCACTTGCGTACACCAAACTCCGAGGCTCTCGGTCGATGGTCTCAGGGCGACGACCGCGTCGTCCCAATTTCTGGGTTACTGCCATAAGCAGACTTGTTTCGACACCTTCTGCTTCTGCCGCTAGAATATGTACTCGCAAAAACCACAATATAACTTCACTTGTTGGTTATTTAAACTAAGAAATATCTCCATGCCGCTACACTTCTTCCCCGTACAAAAAAGAAATTCGTCCCCGAATTTCGCATGCATCGCACAACACATGTTGAAATTCCAAAGCTGACACTTATTCATCAAAAAAGAATATACTCAAAGTACTAAAACTGTTCATGACATCTTAATCTTATTCCATCATGTTCCTATGCCATATTCAGTCTTACGTAAAGCCGGCCGCGGTGGCCGAGGGGACTGAGGCGCTCCAGTCACAGTCTGCACGGCCACTATGGTCGGGAGTTCGAATCCCCCCTCGGGCATGGATATTTGTGCCGTCCTTAGTATTAGCTAGTTCCTAAGTAGTTTGTAAGTTTAGGGACTGATGACCCCGTAGTTAACTCCCATAAGCTTAACAAACTTTTCAACATTTCCACATTTATTACTTAAATTAAAAATATCCAGGTTTCCTTTCCACCTTTTCGGTTATGAAATAGAATCACACTGTGAAACAGAGCCCAGTGTCTTTATGACAAGTCCTCCTAAACCTTACTAGTCTTCTCTGTACCAAGCTTGCTGGATGCGATTCTCAGGGTTAGGGATAGCAGGAAAGGGGATTTGAGTGACTTTTTTCTTAAACACATAATACAATAATCCTACAATTATACAAAACCACTAGCTGCAGTTGTTGATGATCAGATAACTATTGTTTGACTCCGCTGTCGCTAGCGTTAATTTAGAACATGTTCTAACAATCGTCGCATAGCAATACGACCATGCTATGCGGCAATTATTTGATCTAAGGAAGTGATTAAGGTAGTGTCTAACGACTAACGAATCATTCAACATTGTAAGATCTTCCTGCAGCAAAGTTTTCAGCGGTTGATCCTGTACATAAATCAAAGTATGTTTTATTCCTATGGTAACTGTTCCTACTACTGTGGCAAGTAACCGAAAAGTAGGTCCTGAAATGCCACATGCCGTGCTATTTATTATCATTCCCTGACCATGGAGTTTCAATCTTTTGTTTCCATTTGCCGTCCTTGTTCATAACACGTGTAAATTATAATCGTGGGGTTTACTACCGAAAACAGCCAATGCTGACCAACCTTCTTAAAAACAATTCCTGATTTCCAGGTATAACTTCTCTCGGGCATTGCTTGGTTGAATTATTCGCGCAAAACAATGAAAACTCACAAGATTTTGAAACTGTTTGCGTTAATTTTGTTGGTCACACAGTAACAGGTCCTATACTGCACTGATTTCGATCCTGCGCTGACAGTAGTGAGTGCGTCTATCTGTAGATACCAACAATATGTCCCGCATTTTTAACTGTACCATCTTGCGCATTGTCTCCAATATATCGGAAAGGTATGTATTTCATACCTCTGTAGTAATGTAGTAATGCCTCTTCTAACTACGCCGTTTAAGTTCGGGCATAGGTTATGCTTTCTTGTAAACCCCGTAGCATCTTTGCTATTAACAGCCGTCTATCAACCTGTCCCTGATGTTTCTTAACTACGTTCAAATCGCGGTTTGTTGCATTCGCCGATGGTTGCACGTGCGATAACAACGTTACAGGTAGATTTCGGAGTTACTTATTATTATTTAAGACGTCATTCTCGAGGCTAGTTAACCTTGTCGTATGCATCTCTAATGTCTCCTGGTTGCCTCTCATGTTGCTCTGTAAATGCTGTAACGCCGGCCGGAGTGGCCGAGCGGTCTGCGGCGCGCCAGTCACGGTCTGCACGGCCGCTACGATCGGAGGTTGGAATCCCCTCTCGGGCATGGGTGTTTGTGTTGTCCTTAGCGTAAGTTAGTTTAAGTTAGTCAAGTAATTAGTGTGTAAGTCTAGCGACTGATAACCACGAAATTGGGTCGCATAAGACCTCACACACACACCTTTTTAATTGCTGCAACGCCTCATTAATATTTTCAAAATTCGCCCTACATCCAACCATCCCTACTTCCGACGTACATGCGGTATCACTTCCCCTGGTATACTATTGAATTGAGTTTGACTATTCACTAGACTACGTAACCTGGTAAACATGCTTTGCAATTCCTCTATTTCCTTTTTAACTGCCAAAATGCCACACTCTATCCTCAAAGTTCAGTGGTGATCTGATACCACGTCAGTCCCTCTGGAAAATACCACTCCGTCTTTTAAAGGATGTACTTTCAACGCTTCAGTCACTGAAAAGACACATAGTAGGCCTAACACGGTGAGACTGGTTGATGCTCCTGGTCCCGTAGTACCCGGGTCGTATCGGCGTCGCCTGAAAAAAAAAAAAAAAAAAAAAAAAAAAAAAAAAAAAAAAAAAAAAAAAAAAAATTATCAGCTCCCTGTCTTCGCGTGCGGTTTAAGAGCGTGGCGTAGCGGGGTTGTTACAGAACTATTTTCATTCTCTTTAAGCACTTCCTTTTTGCGTTTCCTTTTTGATTGAGCCTTTCTGGCTATCTACAAAGGAGGTACCAACTCAATATTCCCCTTGAAATGTGTAATCCTGCTGTAACTTGACATTTACGGATGATGTCATCTCAACGATTTGATATGGGCCATCATACCAAGAAACAAATTTCTTCGTCTTCCCTTTCGCTCCACAAGGATTTGATAAAATTACCCGTTGTTCCACATGAAATTTCGGTAATGTTGTCTTATTATTGTATAATCTCTCCTAACGCATTCATCTTCTTAACTTGACGCCAGACGACTTTCATACGCTTTGCGAAATCCTTCACTTGAGAAATATCACCTCTTTACTGCTCCATTTTTTCACCAGATACCACCTCGTACGGAGATAACTCTGTACTTTCGTGCACATTGCTGTTGCATGCTCCGGTGCAGGCGTTGAGAAGCGTATCCCAGTTGTAGAGAATTAACATAATATCTTAACATTTTAGCTATTGCTCTATGTACCCTCTCTGTTCTGCGGTTCGACTGTGGGTGATGCGTGCTAGTGCGTAATTTTTAGATGTGCAGCAACCGACACAATTGTTTGAAAAATGCTGCCATAAAAGTTGCTCCTTGATCCGAAATCTGGAATGCCAAATTTCAATATCCGTTCATTCAGTAACACCTGAGCTACGGTCGTTGCTTGCTGATCCGGTATTGCAACAATGGTTATGAACCGAGAAACATGGTAAATTATAAAGGGTATTACAAAAAGGTACGGCCAAACGTTCAGGAAACATTCCTCATACACAAAGAAAAAAAAGTTATGTGGATATGTGTCCGGAAACGCTTAATTTCCATGTTAGAGCTCATTGTAGTATTTATCTTTAAATGTAAATTGAAATAAGTCGTGCAGACAATTGTAAAAATACCCTATTGTTTCGTTAGTATGTACTGTATTTCCTCGGTTCACCGCCATTTGGCCCAATTGAAGGTAGGTAATGTTGACTTCAGTGCTTGTGTTGACATGCGACTCATTGCTCTACAGTACTAGAAACAAGCACAGCAGCACGTTTTCATCATTTCATACGGGATGCTCTACCTGTGCTGCTAGAACATGTGCCTTTACAAGTACGATACAACTTGTGGTTCATGCACGATGGAGCTCCTGCACATTTCAGTCGACGTGTTCGTACGCTTCTCAACAACAGATTCGGTGACCAATGGATTAATAGAGGAGGACCAATTCCATGGCCTCCACGCTCTCCTCAACCCTCTTGACTTTCATTTATGGGGACTTTCGAAAGCTCTTGTCTACGCAACCCCGGTACCAAATGTAGAGACTCTTCGTGCTCGTTTTGTAGACGGCTGTGAGACAATACGCCATTCTCCAGGGCTGCAGCAGCGCATCAGGGATTCCATGAGACGGAGGGTAGATGCATGTATCCTCGCTAACGGAGGACATTTTAAACATTTCCTGTAACAAAGGGTTTGAAGTCACGGCGGTACGTTCTGTTGCTGTGTGCTTCCAATCCATGATTAATGCGATTTGGAGAGAAGTAATAAAATGAGCTCTAACGTGGAAAATAAGAATTTCTGGACACATGTCCACATAACATATTTTCTTTCTTTGTGTGTGAGGAATGTTCCCTGAAAGTTTGGCCGTACCTTTTTGTAACACCCTGTAGTAAGTATACATCAATTACCTGCAGGGGTTTGAATTAAAGGTCCAAAAATGTCAAGTACTAATATAGCCCTAGGTTTATCTGCCTCTGGAAGTCTCTGCATTTCTATTCGTTGGCTGCTGAGTTGCGCCCTCTGTGCACAAGGGATACAATTTTTTACATATTGATCTACGTCCTGTTTCCCCGTTTTCCACCAGTAGTTTGTGCTATACTGCGCTCAGTTGCTCTTTTTCCCGAGTGACCTGCCAAAATAGAATCGTGAGCTTGCCTTAGAATTTCGTTACGCAGCGTAGCTGGTACAACAATTCGCGGTCCGCTACGCGTTGACCTGAAAAGAATTCCGCCCTCCAAGCAGAAATGCGGCTGGCTGGCTGGCAAACTGCTGACAGTCCGGGTCCGCCTGTCGAGCATTCTTCCAGCGTTCTCCGCCAATTCCTGCACATTACATACTTCGGATTTTCCTATTGAGTCCGTCTGCGTTTGCATGCGAGATACCTGGTCAATGAATTACTTAAAAATCGTACTCACTTAACCCTCCGTCGGGCGCAGTCGGCCTCACAGGCCAGCAAAACACTTTTTTGTTTCCCGTGCCTAAAACTGGTGGCCCAGAGGCCCGCCTCTCCGTTTACTCGCGTAACTTTGGGAACCTCACACAGTGCCTATCCGCAGGCTGCCGTCCATTTCCACGCGGATCACGGGGAACTCCTTGGGTGTCACAGGCCGTCTGCGCCCGATTACGTTATAATTTCTAAGGTGAGATTTTTTCAAGATATGTTTATTTTATTACTTCGTTTCGATAAAACTAAGTCTGTCTTCTGTGACTTTCACCGTTAACTTCGGAAAAAAAGAAGACTTTGAAGACCCTGACCCTTCAGACTGAGTGCGCCTGATCGAGTTCTAATTTCAGTTTTCCTTTCTTTCCCTACGTTATCACATCCATATTTTCTGCTGAAATGTCCAGAAAAGTATATTATGCCTCTAAGCCAACGATCGTGTGGAAATAATGCGCCTCCTCAAGGACGAAACAGCTGAAGATCCAGCCACACTCGAAGACTTAGTCGATGAGAGAGACACCCACTCTCAGGATGAGGTAGGAGAAGGCAAGGAGGACTCAGCAACTAAACAGGAAGTTTAGGTAACAGCTCGGGAATATGAAGAAGAGTAGAAAATATCTGTGGAGTTTTTATTTTGGAAACGATAAGACGACGAAGTAGTCTAAGTAGATACCTTGTACTATTCATAGTGTGAAGAGTCACATCATTATTACACACCATCCAGTGTAAAAGATATTGCTACAAATGACGCCACCAATTGCAAAACCTTGTGTCATCAACTTCTAACTGGACAATTTAGCCTGTGTATGCTATAAATATATGTGGAATGTCGATTCGGCTGCAAACTCGACTGAAAAAATTTTTACCCCACAAGGAAGGGGAAACACATTACATCCCAAATGGCTAAAACGTCGACCATGCGTGGCTGAAACAAGAGTTAGGAGGATGAAGAATCAAGAATGTTCAGCTTGTCATCAACCAATCTGCTTGAGCGACGTATACGTTCTGTGCCATACCTGTGTTTCAGCTGTTGATTTGGGAGCTATAGCATCGGCTTTCGGCTGCAAATGTGGCGAGAAAAGATGATTCCATGTGAGAATAGACTGCCTAATGTCCTTTAAAAATAACTTCATTACTTTCATGGATGTCTGCTCGACCAATTTTTAATGCTCTTTGTGGGAAATTGGTAATTTCGGTCACTTTAGTTTAAGGTGTATTGCGTTCAATAAATCCATTACTATGCTTTAAGTTTGGTGTAATTCCTTCCTTTACATCCTCTTCAAGACTAGCCAACACGCATTTTGAATTTGATTTAACCTGGCGGAGCTAGTTCACAAAAAATGTGGGTGGCCTCTCAGGCCGGGTGCGCCTGATTTTGTTTCATCTGGAAGTGCGCCCGACGGAGGGTTAAACGTAGACACCATCTTACTAGACGCGAGAATGGGTCCTTCAAATTTAGCATCCAACGGTGTGCTGAGTTCTCTGTTACCAACTTGAACTTTCTACCGAATAAGTAACGTCTAAAATATGTTATGCCAAAAACTGAAGCCAATATCTCGTGCTCTGTGGTTGAATAGTTCCTTTCCACGTTGTTGAGCTGCCTGGATGCGTAAACTACAGGATGTTCTTGACCATTCATTTCCTGACTTAACACCACGCCTAATTCATCATTGGATGCTCACACGATACTATAAATTGTTTGCTGAGATCGGGAAAAATCAGCACAGGAGCAGATGTCCACAACCTTTCCAATTTTCCTAATGCTGAATCTCATTTCGGAAACCAAACAAAGTTCGCACCCTTCTTTAATAACTTGGTAAGGGTTTTTGCAATTTCTGCAGATTTGAAATATATTTTCTGTAGAAATTTGCTACTCCTAAAAAAAGACTGTAACTGCTTTATGGTTGTTGTGTTGGAAAATCTTTTACAACATGTACCAATTTAGGATCCATTCGAATTCTTTCCAGACCTATGACATGTCCTAAATATCGGACCTCCTTCAAGGCAAAGTGGCATTTCTCCAGACTCAGCGTTAACTTTGTGGCAAGCAGTCGGTCAAACACGTCACACTAATGAGGCACATGCTCTTACAAATTCATGGAAAAAATAATAACGTCGTCCAAGTACACCATGCACTGTTTGGACTTAAGACCACGTAAGACACTATCTAGCAACCGTTTAAACGTTGCTGGGGCGTTTTTCCGTTAAAAGGACATACGCTTATACTGATAATGAACATATGGTGTAGACAAAGCTGTTTTCGGACGATCTTATGGCGCTACTTCGAGTTGGTGGTACCCACTTCGTAAATCCAAGGTTGTGAAATACTGAAAATGACACAATATGCCACATTGGGTAGGCGTTGCACCCATTTGCGTAAAATTCACTTCAAAGTCATCTTCATTTAATACTTCCAAATTCACTACCAGGGTACCCTTTACTAACTAGGACTCAAAATTATCAATTCTAACCGCTACTACCCTCGTACTTTCAATTTCCTGTAAGCTATGCTACGTCGTACAAAGCACCTGGCTGGGTCCTGCCTGTCATTTTCCGATAACTGTTCCAGAACGCATAACGTATTTTCTGGCAAATCAGCGGCTACTTGAAACCAGATTAGCCTCCCTGACCTTTGCGGTATGTTATCACACCAGCTAACTTTGAGGGACCTAGTCTGCAGTTTAAATGGTTTCCCTTGCACGATGGGCGAACGTTGCGACTGTAATCGTATGTCAGCAGTGTCGCCTAGATGAAACAATGTTCCATCCAGTTCCACCGTACGCTGTTGTAAGTCAACTTTAGCGTGAATAGCAACCAAGAAGTCTAACCCAAGACAGTGTCGCCTAGATGAAACAATGTTCCATCCAGTTCCACCGTACGCTGTTGTAAGTCAACTTTAGCGTGAATAGCAACCAAGAAGTCTAACCCAAGAATGACATCATAGTTGCTGCCGACCACCGGTAAAACGTCTACCTGAAACATGGTTTCACCGACTCGAAACTCAAGAGTACTTGACCCAAGTGAACTAACGGGCCCTCCACCAATGCTGTTCAGCATCCAGCGTGGTGATTTTAACGATTTCTTTCCTTACTAGCTACTGACACCTGAAAACCAGTCTCCAACAAAAATTTACAAATTTTTTCCAATAAGGATGGCCAGAAAATTATCTGCCACTGATTTTGCACAAGTGATAATGAAGTGGCAACAGGTAAGAGGGGGAACAGACTTAGGACAGTTTCAGACAGCTTTGTCCTTAATGTGAAAAATAGATTTGACCTGTTGCCTCAGTCAGGATCGGATGAGCCTCATGTAGCTGAAGCTGTAGAAAGGACACAACAGACTTTCAAAAAGGACTTGAAAAAGGTAGGGAAAACTGAGAAAAGAAAGAAAGTCTTGTTGTTAGGTAGTTCACATGGTAGAGGTGTTGACCAACTACTGCAGGAAGAGCTAGGACCAGGGTACTAGGTCACAAACGTTTTCAAACCAAATGCGGGCCTGGGTCAGGTAACAGAGGATATAGGTTCTTTATGTAAGGATTTCACAATGGAGGATACCGTGGTTATAGTGGGTGGTCCGAGAAACAGCATTGACAGAAACTGTGAATATTACATAGAGTGTGACCTCGTGAAGATATCATCGGCAACGAAGCATACTAGTGTGGGATTTGTATTTGTCTTGAGTCGCCATGATCGGCCTCATTTGAACTCTTCTGTCAGGAGAGTAAACTTGGAGTTGGAACGGCTACTCATGTCAGATATGGGGTCCCATATTGGTTTGATTCCTGTGGATGATATCTGTAGGTGGGACTACACTAGGCATGGCCTTCACCTCAACAGGAAAGGGAAGGGAAAATTGTCTGGGTTGATTGCTAGTAACTTACGGGGGGGGGGGGGGGCACTGTCACAAATGGTAAAATACCAGTGGTTACAGGTGTCAGAGGGATGCCTTTTTTAGGATAGGGAGGGGGGAAAGAAAACCAGTTTTGAGAGAGCTTGTAAGACACCCTCAGTTTGGAAAAGCAGATAAACAAGAGATAGATTTTAGCAAACAATGTTTAACAGAAAGTACTCAGAAACTTCCAGTAAAACTTACTCAAGCCATTAGTATGCAATATCAGTTATATTTATTACATCAAAATACTCCAGGACTCAGAAATAAACTTGATGAACTACTCATTTGTCTTGATGAAATAGATTCCTCTAGCCCAATTTGCCTCTCTGAACATCATGTGGCCACTGGTATAGATATGTTAAACATTCCAGGATTTAATTTAGCTTCACACTTCTGTAGAGTAGATATGGAGGGAGGAGGAGTTGCCACATTCATTAAAAACTGCCATAAATTCAAGAATATTGATATAAATAAATTCTGTCTAGAGCAGCATTTAGAAGCTTGTGCAACAGAAGTAGAATTCCATAACAGATGCTATATAATAGTAACTATTTACCGAGCACCTGCAGGAAATTATAATCTATTCCTAAATCATCTAGAAGCTCTATTGGGTTATTTAACAGGAAGAAATAAAGAAATCCTGGTTGCTGGTGACTTTAATACAGATTTTCTTATGCAGTCCTCCAGTAAACATTTATTGCAGTCAGTAACTTTGTCTTTCAACCTAACACACACCGTAAACTTTCCAACTGGGATAACTAAAACCTCTAGGACAGCAATTGATAATATTTTTATAGACAAATCAAAGGAACAAAATCATATCATAAAACCAATAATAAATGGCCTGTCAGATCATGATATGCAGCTCCTTGTTTTAGGTATAGATTCTAAACAGATTATGAAGACTGCAAAATGTACATACAGGAGAGTAGTCAACCAACCAAAAATTGAAAATTTTAAAAAACTCCTCAAAGACATGAACTGGAAAGATGTATATAGTGCTAATGGCATGAATGAAAAATATAATGTATTCATTAATAATGTTAGTATCATGTTTGAAAACTGTTTTCCTCTAAAAGTAACGCGAATTAAACAGAAGTCTGTAATAAAACCTTGGATTACACAAGGAATAAAGATTTCATGAAAGACAAAAAGGAAAATGTATCTATCAGCCAAGAGTAATTGCAATGATGATGATTTAACTAAATATAAAGAATACTGTAAAATATTAAAAAAAGTTATTCAGGTATCTAAACAAATGCACTATGAAAAGAAGATAGCAACATCAGGAAACCAAATAAAAACAATATGGGATATAGTGAAAGAGGAGACTGGTAGAACCAGAAAGGAACAAGAGCAGGTAGGATTAAGAGTAGCTGAGACATTAGTAACTGATGGGCATAGTGTGGCAAATCTATCCGTTACTGATAGTATGGGATTGTCTGGGTCAGTAAATAATGCCCTTGAATATTTGAAACTAGCATTTACAAATAACTTCACACACATGAATATGTCAGTCACTTCACCACAAGAAATATCTTCCATAATAAAATCTTTCAAAACAAAGAATTCCAGTGGTTACGATGAAATATCAATAAAGTTAATTAAAGCGTGTTCTTGTGAACTTAGCTCAATTTTAAGTTATTTGTGTAACCAGTCTATTATAACGGGAACATTTCCTGATTGGCTAAAATATGCAGATATTAAACCTCTCTTCAAGAAAGGGGATAAAGAGATACCATCAAACTACAGACCCATTTCACTTTTGCCAACATTCTCAAAAATTATAGAAAAGGTAATATACAAGCAGCTTCTCAACCACTTAACCACAAATGGCATATTGTCTAGAACACAGTTTGGATTTCTGAAAGGTTCCGATATCGAGAAGGCTATTTACACTTACAGTGAGAATGTACTTAATTCATTAGATAATAAATTACAAGCAGCAGGTATTTTCTGTGATTTGTCAAAAGCATTTGATTGTGTGAACCATAACATCCTTTTAAGTAAATTAGAATTCTGTGGGGTCACAGGAAATGCTGCAAAATGGTTCAAGTCGTAACACACTAACAGGAAACAAAGGGTGTCAGTGCAAGTGACTAGTGAATTAGGCCAACAGTCATTATCGGATTGGGAAGAAATTACTTGTGGTGTCCCACAAGGATCCATCTTAGGGCCATTGCTTTTTCTTGTGTACATTAATGATCTCTCATCAGTTACACTATCAGAAGCAGAGTTCGTTTTGTTTGCAGATGATACAAGTATTGCAATAAAGAGTACATCAAGTATAGTGATAGAAAGGTCTGCTAATGAAATTTTCATGAACATTAATAAATGGTTGTCATTAAACTTTGAAAAGACGCACTACATGCAGTTCACAACATGTAAGAGATTTCCTGACAGCATATGCATTAAGTATGAAGAAGAGCAGATAGAAGAGGTTGACAGTATTAAATTCCTGACATTACAGATTGATAATACATTTAGTTGGGAGGAGCACACCACAGAACTGCAGAAACGACTCAACAAATCTGTATTTTCAATACGAGTGTTATCAGACATAGGAGACATAAAAATAACAAAGCTTGCATACTTTGCTTACTTTCATTCCTTAATGTCATATGGTATAATATTTTGGGGTAACTCTTCAAGTCAGTCAAAAGTCTTCCGAGTCCAAAAACGTGTAATACGTATTATTTGTGGAGTACATTCACGGACGTCTTGTAGAAGCCTCTTCAAAGAACTGGGTATATTAACTACTGCCTCTCAGTATATTTATTCCTTAATGAAATTTGTCATAAATAATATATCCCTTTTCCAAACAAACAGCTCAGTTCATACATACAATACTAGAAATAAAAATGATCTACACAAGGACTTAAAAGCACTTACTTTAGTTCAAAAAGGGGTCCACTACTCAGGAACACACATTTTCAATAATTTACCATCAAATATAAAAAATTTTGCTACAAGTAAAGATCAGTTTAAGAGGAACCTAAAAGACTTTCTAGTGGCCAACTCCTTCTACTCCATTAATGAATTTCTAAATTGTACCGAATGATGCACGCACTCATACTATATTAGTATTATTATATTATCAGCAAAAAATAAATAAATAAATAAATAAATAAATAAATAAATAAAACTTAAAAATTATGTATCTGTATTTCTATTATAAGTGTAAGTGTTTGTATTTATATTATTAGTATTATCTGTTATTCAACTTGTAAATTTTGTTTCTTGACATGTTCCACATCCACGAGGATCCCCCCAATATGGATCTACGGAACAAATAACTAATCTAATCTAATTACTGGTAGCGCAGCACAGTGGAAACCCCGCTCCTAGTCCTGTTTAACGACTGAGGACGCGATTTATCTTGAGAATAATCCTTCCACTTTTTCTGTCCACTGCCATGACAGTCACACTGCAAGTGACCAATATTTTTCCACTGCCTACACTGCACTTCCTTGCATTGCCGTTCCATATGGCCCTTACGGCCACACCTAAAACATGTCACATTAGTAGAGAATACCGTGACCTCGTCATTTACTTCTTCTAAGGACGAAGCTAACGTCAGAGCATTGCTCAATGTCTTTGGGAAGTCCATCCAAACTTTTATCCACAAATCCGGTTGCATACCCCTCAAAAACAAGAACTCTTTCCTCTGCCTCACGTAAAACAACTGAATTTATCCGATCATCATCTGTCAGTTCATAAGTACCCATATTCTCCATCCTAATCCTATTCGCAAAAGCTTCGATTGATTCACCCTGTTTTTGAAACATGGTGTTAAGCTTTTTCTGACAATACCTCTTCGTATTCTTCTGACTGAACCTCTCAATCAAAATTTCGCGGAATCCTTCAAAAGTCTTAGCCTCTCGTAAATTCTCATGGCACGTAGAAACTGATTTTGCTTCCCCTATCAGTTTTAATTCCACAATCCTTAGCATCTGATCCTTTGGCCAATTTCCCAATCTGGAGGCCATGACCAGATTACCAAAAAGTACAAAAACATCTTCTCCTCACTTTCCTTATTTTTTAGTGATGGTTGGTTGGAACTTGGGACGAAGGACATAAACCACGTTAACATTAGATATATGTTTGGAAGATCCTATAACGATAGCAAAAAAAGTGACATTTTGGGTAGCATAAAAATATGGAGGGGAACATGCAGTCCCATTTACACCACTTCTTACCTAACAGAACATAATATATATTATGTAATTCGTGTAAAGATTTCATGGAGGAATGTGAACTGCAAACACGATGAATAAAAAGTAATGAAGAACACTCAATCAAAATCCTTTGAAAAGACCTTTGACCCATATATGTTAATAGACGGTAGAGCACTTGCCCGAATGACAAAGGTCTCAGGTTCGAATCACACTTATGGCACACTTTTTTTTATTAAAGTCTCATATCAGCGAAAACTCTTCTACAGAGTGAGAATGTGTATTCTGGAAACATCCCATACGCTGTGGTTAAGTCACGTCTCTACCATGGTTCAGTACAGTGGAATCGGATTATTCCACAACTGAAAACGAAATAATTCGTCGTATTTATGGGATCACTAACTTCAAATGCTATCTCTACAGAGAAACAAGTTATTACTATCCGCTATCTTGAGATATGACGACAATAATACCCCTTTTTAACCCCACGATGAAGATTTATGTCCAAGAAATATTACGAATATTTCATAATATTTCTCTGTCAAAGATCTGATCGAAAATATTATCGTGTAATACCCATAATTTCTTCCAGGAGTCCTGCAAGGTACCGGCGGGAGTAAAGCTATGACGACGGGCTGTGAAGCTGTGCGATATAGCTCAGTCGACACACAGTTTTAATTTGCTGCATGTTATTAGACTGGCGTCAGTTCCATCGTTGTGCTACTCGAATGCGGCAACAGTTCTTTGAGACTGGAAGCGCATCCCGAAAAACAGGGCAGGACTGATCACGTGCGACATCAGAAAGGACCACACGATTTATTGAATAATTTGTTAATTTATAACGGTTTCAGGTAATGTGTCCTTCGATGTGGTTACTTCCTGCTTATTGCAATGATCAGATTTGTGTTTGATGTGTTGTTTTATAGAGTTGTGTTGTGTTTTAACTGGAGTTTCTGAAATTTTAATACTTCATCAATATAATAAGATGAAAGATCTGTTTAAATCCCTCAATTATATTTATTACGGCGTTACAGCATCTGCTATCATCAGATCTAAAGGCCGGCCGCGGTGGCCGAGGGGACTGAGGCGCTTTAGTCACGGTCTGCACGGCCACTACGGTCGGGGGTTCGAATCCCCCCCCCCCTCGATCATGGATATTTGTGCCGTCCTTAGTCTTAGTTAGTTCATAAGTAGTTTGTAAGTTTAGGTACTGATGACCCCGTAGTTAAGTCCCATAGAATATACAAACATTTGAACATTTTCAGACCTACAACCTCTGAAATTGGAAAGTGAAGTTCAGCTTCAATAATAAAATTTCTAACTAGTAGTTGACGCACCTACTACGTAGAGATTCTGTTACTGACGCTAAACGCAATTTCAAAGGTTCTTAGGTCCGATGATGGTAGATACAGAAACGCCGTAATAAGTAAATATAATTTTAGAGATGTAGGTAGTATTTTATTCTTATTAAAGAAAACGAAGTTCGCAGACTCATAGAAAAAAATCGTTTATACAAACATTTTTGTATAGTACATAGTTAGGTTTGTGTTCTCGGTGTTTTGTATAAACCAAGCTTAATAACTAACAACTCGTAATATAAAGTTAGAATTCCTCATCCCTATGTTGTATAAATAGTTTCACAGCTTTAGTAGCTTTCATTGATCTATTTAATTTGCGGCCTGAACGTGGCGTCACTAGGCACGAAAAACTGGTTACATAAGGTAATAAGAACTTTAAATTACGGTTGTTGGACTTTTCCTAAAAGTAACTGACACTCTGTAGTCCCAATCGTTTTGTATCACATCTGGTAATTTGTGTGCATTGGTTAAACAATACATTTCCCGACATGAGTCCCCTAACCGTGTCGTTTATCACAATAAGTCCCCAAATTCTGTAAGGGAATTTAGTTACAGCATTTAATTCGGTAAACAATAGTACCATTCACATTTCATTTCAATACGTGCCTCAAACCCGAAAGATAAAGGAAACGATAAAAAGAAAGAAAGAAACAACAACATATTGGTGTGCAGAAAAATTGTTGAAGGCTGCATATCGCTGTACACTTTTTTTTCCTTTATCCTTTTTCTTCTTCTTTCATCGGCAACAAAATCTTAAATCCTTTGGTATGCTGTTTTATTGGCATTCCGCAGCTTATATACGGTAAACTTTCCTTACAGTAAGAACACGTAGCGAAGACTGAGCACCTCTGGCGTCAATATTCGGCGAAGTGAAGGATGACGTGTCAATCCATAAATGCAGCAGTACAGGATTGAATGAAACATTGCGTTGTAGAGATTACATTCGATATGGATGGAGAAAAGCCGAGAATCTCTGAGCCCGGGCAGCATGCATGAAACACGACGTCCTCGCGCGCAGTTTTTCACACCCTGGCAAGCTTTGTATTAAAGAATAATAGCTTCGCCCGGCCATGCTTCACTGTTGATCAATCTGGTATGAAATGAACGGGAAACTAAATAAATGAACACACAAGAAGTCTTGGGAACGGAGTCACGAAGAAATACATGAAATCAAATATCCTGCCTTGAGTTGCTGTGGCAATGTGGATACGTGACATGCGGCGCTGTAGGTTGCTACAGATGAAATAGAAAAGAAAACAGTAAGCACGTATTTCTAATAAGTCTACTTTCATAATGAGAATTGATACACATCCTACACGCACAGTTCTCCTATTCTCTGTCGCCTCTGTCCATCTTTCACTGTTCCCCTTCCCTTCCCATATCCTCTCCTCTTTTTCCAGGCGATCCTTCAAATGTTCTTGGCAAGGGACCAAACTGTCAGTGCTTTCGGTCCATAGACTCAAAAACTACATAAAATTTTTATTAAACTATATAGATGGAAGAAAATACAAGCAGCTGTATACAAATTCTTTATTCAATTTTGTGCAACCGGTTTCGGTGCTTCACTTTACCATCTTCGGGTACACGTTGAGTAACTGTTGTTAAAAGCACATTTGAACTGGGTAGCCATTGAAACCGGTAGCCATAAATTTCCTGTTCTATTCATCAAATAAAGAATTTCCATACAGCTGCTGCTATTTTCATCCATCGATATAATCTAATCAGCTGTGCCCCAATTCCATCTACTATGGAGAGAATTAACTTAAATTATGATTTTGTTTGCGTCAGGAGCCTCAGTCATACAAATGTTTTTGGAATAAATGACCGCCATTTGACTGAAAGTTTTTATTTTATGTTTTTTCACAACCTGGTTTCGGCCTTAAGCCATTTTCAAGTGCTGTGATAGAAGTTGTCCTACAGGTTTAAATTAAGTTATGCTAAGGACAAGAGTGACGAGTTGTCACATGACGACTCACAACGCTTGGCAATTCCATTGTGGCCAAGCGAACTTTCCTCTCCGTCTCATCATTATGCTCTCTTTAAATCTCTTCCTCCCTTTCCCTACGCCAATTTCCTCCCACCTCCCCTTCCGAATTCTGTCTCCTTTACTTCTTCTATGGTGTTATGCCGCGGTGGAATGGCCGCGTTCTAAGGCGCCTCCGTGTGGAGGTTCGAGTCCTCTCTCGGGCATGGGTGTGTTATCATTAGATTAACTTAGTTTAGTTTGGTTTTAAGGCTAGGGACTAAGACTATAGCAGTTTGGTCCAACAGGTTTACAACTATTTGAACATTTTAGTGTTATGTTAAAAATATTGTATGTACGAAATTTCATGACGAAATGTTTTGAAATTTCAACACAACGTTGCACCATCCGTACGTGAGTATTTATATGCACCCTACTATTAAAGCCTTGGTGGAGTAGCCGAGTGTTCTAAGGTGCCTAGCCGCGGAGAGCGCTGTTGCTTGCCGTCGCAGCTTCGAGTCCTCCCCCGGGCATGGATGTATTCGTCGTTCTTAGCGTAAGCTAGTTTAAGTAATTTGTAAGCCTAGGGATTGATGACCAGAGCAGCTAATTCCTGAAGTTTTACAAACATTTGAAGTTCTTACTATTAAAAATGTATCATATACGACTTTCCTTCAATTTTACATTGGCGAAGCTCGTAACAAAAATAGCATTTCATAGCAGTCGTTCAAGACACTTTGGACACTTACGAGTTTGCACACACGATAATTCACATTTTATAGCCTTCCCCAGTCATCATATACATATTGAACATATACCAGATGGTGTTACACTATGTACTAAAACCTGTGCGGAATAGAATGCAACATTGTACCAAAATTTGACCGCAATCCGTGAACCTTTCTCGGAGATTCGAGGTTTCGGACAACAGATCATTTTCATTTTTACTTATACAGAAAATGTAAATGTTACTAACCCCAAACTTTGGTATTTGGACACAGCGTTTTCACAAAATTCCAGACTGTTTTGTGAAACATTAAAAATATAATATAAATATGAAAGAAACTAACGTTTTCGTGATACTGAGAGATTTTAATGCCAGTGGACTCAATTGTCATCTTGACAATTTTATACTTGCGCATACAGTTCAGATGGTTTACCCTCTCTGCAGCTAGTGACGTATAATGTCCTTGATAAAAAAGTAGTCTTTTTCTACATTCCGTCCATCAACTCCGCATCCACTTCTCCTGTCCATCTGCGCTCCCACTCTATCAACCTCCTCTTCTTTTCCTCCATCCTGAATCTGTGCATTGACTATCATTACATTTAAAAAAAAAAAAAAAAAAAAAAAAAAAAAAAAAAAAAAGGAACTTACTTCAAAGTTTGCGGGAACCACGGAAAATAAGCATACGGTTTCTTTTACAGAAAGAAATCGAAATAATAACACCAACAGGCAAAGCTATTAACGATGTTTCAGTTTCTACTGGCGACAATATCATCGACTAAGTTGTTGTGGTGGGCGCGTTTCACTTAAATCAAACCATTTAAACGTGATTGTCCCCTGAACGAGATTTCACGAAACATTGTTACTTTCGATATCTGCACTATCGCCTTATTAGCGCGCTGGCAAAAAATGGCAGCTCTTAAATTTTCGATCATCAGTAATTTCGACGGGAATTTTAATACGTAACACCAATGGTAACTAGAGAGTTACTGATATGAAAATATCTAATTCTTATTACCACTCTCAACATCTACATACGCAGCTGATGTTTTATGCACATCTTTGGTAAAACACTTTTCGAAATATTTGTATACATTTCTTTGGCATTCTTGTATAATTATTATTACATATAGATATTTAAATTTTCCTATTAATATTACGATTTTAATAAATTCCACCAGATACCGTTAGCGAGATGCACCGCCCGGCTATCCGTGCAATTTTAGACTCCGCATTTCGCACAGGGAGGTATGCCACCCCTCGCTAAAAGGTAAATACCTGAATGATGAATGATTATATATATATATATATATATATATATATATATATATATATATATATATATAGCCAATTTACAATAGGCAAGGTTTCCTACTAGACGTCTGTACCTACTGTTCCTCATACTGTGGGATTGATGAAGGCTGCTACATAACGCTTCGTGGCGGCCGCGGTGGCCGAGGGGACTAAGGCGCTCCAGTAACGGTCTGCACGGCCACTACGGTCGGGGGTTCGAATCCCCCCTCGGGCAAGGATATTTGTGCCGTCCTAGTTCGTAAGTAGTTCATAAATAGTTTAGAGACTGATGACCCCGTAGTTAAGTCCCATAGACTATACAAACATTTTCTAGTAAATTTCGCCGTTATCTTCCGGACGAGGAGTCCAGTTGCATTGCTTGCTCTTAACCGAAATTGAACCCGTGCGATTTATAGCTATGGGGCCATTTCAAAAGTATCGTGTATGCAGTATCCGTTACAGGTGTGGAGGCAATGGAGTAGCGTATAAAGAAAGCGTTGTAACCACTACTATTTTAGTATGCGTTGAGACCATTTCCTATACGTACTGTAACTGCGGCTGCATGGTAAACCAGCTCATATCAGACCAGTCTTTGTAGGAAAGAATGATTGCGTAAATGGTCTCCAGCATGAAAACAACACACTTGCTGGTAAGTGCATCAGAGTACATTTCTTTCGTACCTTCTCCTCGATCAATTCATAGTTTATACACGATGGGAAAAACTCACCAACAGAATACGCAGTTATTGGGGTACACACATTTATTTCCAGGTGCTGGTGAGAGGGAGGGGGTGCGGTACGGGAAGCAATGCAGTGGCAAAAGAAACATTCTACATCTACATACATACTCCGCAATCCACCGTAAGGTGCGTGGAGGAGGGCACACTGTACCACTACTAGGCATTTCCTTTCCTATTCCACTCCCAAATAAAACGAGGAATAAAGGAATGCCTATATGCCTCCGTACAAGCCCTAATTTCTCTTATCTTGTCTTTGTGATCACTACGCGAAATGTTTGTAGACGGCAGCTAGCTTCAAATTCCGACCCTCTAAATTTCCTCAACAGAAATTCACGAAAAGAACGTCGTCTTTCCTCTAGCGATCCCCAATTTCCGTGACACTAGCGCATTGGTCGAACCTACCGGTAACAAATCTAGCTGCTCGCCTCTGAACCGCCTCTATGTCTTCCTTTAAACTGATGTGCTCCGGGTCCCAAACACTTGAGCAATACTCAAGACGTGGTCGTACAAGCGTTTTATACGCGGTCTCCTTTACAGTTGAAGTACATCTTCCGAAAATTCTCCCAATAAACCGAAGTTGGCTGCCAGCCTTACTCAGAACTGTCCTTACGTGTTCGTTCCATTTCATATCGCTCTGCAATGTTACGCCTAGATATTTGAACGACGCGACAGTCTCAAGAAGCTTTCTACTAATGCTGTATTCGAACATTATGGGATTGTTTTTCCTACTCATGCGCATCACCCTACTTATTCTACATTGAGAGCTAGCTGCCATTCTTCACACCGACTAGGAATTTTGTCTATTTGCTATTGTCTGTATGCTATTACAGTCAGTTAAAGACGACATCCTCCCTACACTACAGCAACATCAGCAAAGAGCCGCAAATTACAAGTTACTCTGTTCATCAGATCATTTATATAGATAGAAAATAATAGCGGTCCTATCACACTCCCCTGGGGCACGCCTGTCTATAGACTCGTCTCTGATGAACACTCGCCTTCGAGAACAACGTACTGTGTTCTATAACTTAGGAAATACCTATTACGTTATCAGGCCATTCCTTAAAATGATCCGTGCAGAATCTATAGCTATCCACGCCGACCATAGAGACGTGAGATGAAGATCTAAGGAAATGAAGAACGAGAAAAATTATCGAGATATTCACAGATATTTGCTGCATTGAACAATGAGCACAAACGAAGTACATATTTCTCTCCTCCTGCAGTTCTACCTATCGGAAATGCCACTTATAACATTATAGTGGTGGGGGAGGGGGGAGTGTGGCTGTGGAATTTAAGTATGACCTCATTAGACTAGCGTAGTTTCTAGGGTGTGTTCTACGGCTCACGATCCTTTCTCCTCCCGGGTTAATGAGTTGAGAAAACTGCAGGTAATCGCGCCCTGCTCCGCACACTGCCCTTATCCTGTTGGGAGCACTCGTCGGTCCCTTTCATCGGGCGCTCTATGCCACTTAATGGAGCTCTCATCGGTGCAACAGAGCTCGTACCTATCCTTTTCTCCGCAGCCCACCTTCTATTCAGCGTGCAGCTGAATGGCGCTCCAATCGACGGCATTTCTATATGACGGGGACTGAGGAGCTATCAGCGAGGAAACTCTAAAACTCTTCTGAATCTTACCGTTAGGTATTACCTAGGTTTTTTTTTCAGTTATCGAACTTAAAGTGCGATTATACTTTCTATTGTGAATGGGTATAACTGGCCCAATTTGTTCTCTAAAATTAAAATCAAGTATTCAGACGTTTCATATTCACAGAATATATGACATCAACTGCGCATTGGCAAAGCTGAAAATGTGTACCCAGCCGGGATTGACACTAAATAAAGATAAGTGTGAAGTAATATACATGACCACTAAAAGAAATCCGGTGAACTTCAATTACGTGATAAATCAGTCAAACCTTAAAGTCGTATATTCTACCATATACCTAGAAGTTACAATTACGAACAGCTTTGACTGTAGAGAACACATAGAAATTATTGTGGGGAAGGTGAACCAAAGGTTACGTTTCATCGGCAGAACGCTTCGAAGATGCACCAGCTCCACCAAAGAGACTGGCTACATCACACTTGTGCGTCCTCTCCTGGAGTACTGTTGTCCCTTGTGGGACCCTCACCAGGTGGGATTGACGGAAGACATTGAGAAGGTTCATAGAAGGGCAGCTAGTTTTGTTTTATCACGTTACGGGGGGGGGGAAGCGTCACGGCGGAAATGTTGCACGAATTGGGATGGAAATCATTAAAAATAGGCGTTATTCATTGCGGCGTGATCTGTTTGCGAAGTTTCAATCACCGACTTTAAGTTCTGAATGTGAAAATATTTTGCTAGCACCCACCTACTTAGGGAGACATGACCATCCCAATAAAATAAGAGAAATCAGATCGAAAACGGAACGATTTAGGTGTTCTTTCTTCCCGCGCGCTATTAGAGAATGGAACGGTAGAGAAAAGTTATGAAAGTAGTTAATAAACCCTCTGCCAGGCACTTGAATGTGATTTGCAGAGTATCTATGTAGATGTAGATATAGATGATTCAAACTCGGATCTCCCGCTTTCTAGGCAATTTCGCTGACCACTAAACAACTAGGGACACAGTGATCACCGCACCTGCAAGAACGACCTAAGCACGCCTCCCGTCAGACACAGATTTTCAGCTGTAGCCAGCCCACTGTGTCCCCAGTGCTGTAATGGAAAGCGCAGCTGCCAAGAAAGCGGCAAACCCGGTTTAGAATCCCGGATGGGTACACATTTTCAGCTTTGCCCATGCGCAGTTCATGTCATATATTCTATTAATACGAAAGAATAACAACTGCAGGATCAGAAGTGACGACTGTTATTTCGGAATAAACGCCACATGTATATATATTCAAATGTTTGTAAACCTATTGGACCAAACTGCGATGTCATCAGTCCATAGGCTTACAAACTACTTAAACTGACTTACACCAAGGAAAACACACACACACACATTTCCGGGGGAGGACTCGAACCACGGCGGGAGTGGCCGTCCAGTCAGTAGCATGACGACTGAGACCACTCGGTACATCTAGCGCGGCTACTAAAATTAAAATTAAACTCTGAATTCTAGTTACCAGTGACGTGACCGTAAATGATCCTCCGATTATTTCTGTTGTCCTTAGCCGGCCGCGGTGGCCGAGGGGACTGAGGCGCTTCAGTCACGGTCTGCACGGCCACTACGGTCGGGGGTTCGAATCCCCCCTCGGGCATGGATATTTGTGCCGTCCTAGTTCGTAAGTAGTTCATAAGTAGTTTGTAAGTTTAGGGACTGATGACCCCGTAGTTAAGTCCCATAAGATTTACAAACATTTGAACATTTTGTTGTCCTTAATTTATATTTCAAAATGTAAATTTAAATTGGGAGATACGTATCTTTGACAGACTTACTGAGAAAGGATGTTCAGATTCAAATAAGAAATTTTCAGCTGAATTCTAATAAACCTTTATTTGAAATACATGCGATTCTTATCGCATGGTCTATAATTACCCAGTGACATTTTACAATGTTTCCAGAGTCGACACGAGTGTAATAAGTACATCATTAGTGTAATTTTGTGTGTCGAAATGGATGTATGTTTTCGAAGTGTTGTTCGAGTACAAAGGCTTGTGAATGAGTCACATGACGAAATAGTAGATGATCCCTTGAATGATGATGGTTTTTAAGATTTTCTTGATGTTTCAATGATGATGATAAGGTATTGGCTGGAAGTGAGGCGAATGGTGCCATTGAAGGAGATGAAGCGAGTATTGTTGTCTAATGAAAGTAATGTAGTTGGAGACGTACGTAAGTTACGTAACGTTACGGAGTGCCGTTCGAGTCGTCCAGCACAATAAAGAGCACGCTGAGCTATACATAACCATATTTCACGAGTTACAATTATTACTACTGGCACTTTTCATAGTCTAGTTACTAGCGTTCTTATCTATAACCCTGTGGTCAAGGATTCGACGCTCATTCCAGATATAGATGATTGTTCCAGTGGGGAACGTTTAAAGAAAATTCTTATAGGCACTCTCAGAAGCAAAAAAAGCTGAGATTCCGAAAGAAATGCAAGCAAACAGTATCAGACCTTTCAACCAGCTTTGTCTTCGAAAGGGACGTAAAGTTAGTTTCCTACATCCCAAATTAATAAATAGATAAATAATAAAATTTTAAAGAAATAGCAGAAAGTCGGGAAGTTGTACCATGATGACAGCCAGTCTCCAGAAAATGAGAAGCCAGAAATAATAGTGCATTAAAACAAAATGAAAGGAGAAATTAGCACGACAGATTTATGTCTGAAAAAGTATACCAAAATGATAGATTATTTGATTGTTTCATATTAAAATATCTTGACAGCCGAGATATAAGTGAACAAAACGATGTGAGTGAGAAAAATGAAAAATATACTCAGCCCTTTTAAATCCAAATTTTATTAATTTATGAACAAAGTCATTTCTTGGTATATTTCTATACTTAATGATTAGAGTGTTATATATTTGTTAGCATTTTTCCTTTTTTTGGGAGGGGGGGCAGAATTTTGGAATAATTCTATGTGATATAATTGCGGAGATTATGTTCCCTTTATCGTAACTGAAATAATTTTGCTACGGTTTTTCCGTAATTTAGATACATAATAATAATTTGTTGATGAATTGTTCAAAATATAGTAATTTGAAATTCTTGCTGCATGTATTGCGACTTAAGACATCGAGCAATAATACATATTTTGTTAATGCAGTGGAGCCTAATGCTCTTTGTTTCTTCAAAGTAACGGTAGACAATCCAGTCACAGTGAATTTTGGTAAGTTATGCAGTGTTATTTACACGCTTTGGACAAATGGTTGTGAGTACATGAATTTACCAAATGGCAACACTGGCAGAGAATGAGTTAAAAACATCTAAGGAATTTTTGGAGAATACTGCAGGAACGTATTCAGGAGCAAAATAACAGAAGAGGAGCTTTTGCAAAGAGTGTGTACTAAAAACTGGAAAACGAAAGAAAGCTATACCTGATGTAAATTGTTTCTCAGCCAAGAGCCTGCAAACATTTATTGTAAGAACCATTTTCGTTTATGTCTTAGGCTTAGAAATTGAGTTCAGTATAGTTATGATGCTAAAATTCTTAAGTAAGTTTAAATTTTGTACTAAGTCAGCATTAACGAACGACCATCTGATAATATCTATTTGTCGATTGGCGTGATAGAGACAAGTGCGAGCTTTTTTCAGTTTTAGGCTTGCAGATTATGTGTGGCATACAGAAAAGAGGAACATACTGAAGTATTCCTCTGTTCTGTCAAAATTTTAAACATGGTTGCAATTCAGCAACGGTGGAACAACAATCCAAGAGTCAACACAGTTTCAGCCGACCAGTTGCATAAAATAGTTTACATCTATAAACCTTTACCCAGGTTTCGGCAAAATTAATTTGGCCTTCTTCATTGTATCCTTCTGAAGAAGGCAAAATTAATTTTGCCGAAACCTGGGTGAAGGTTTATAGATGTAAACTATTTTATGCAACTGGTCGGCTGAAGTTGTGGTGACTCTTGGATTCCTCTTTTCTGTGCTACTATGTCGAGGGGCGATATCGGAAAATTCTGCGTTCTCTTCGTTTTGACGACCACACCAGAAGACTTGACAGCAAAGGGGGGACTGTAAATATGGATGATGCTGTACAAGAAATATTTCATTTATTTGCAGTGCAATGTCAGACTTTAAACATTTCCGCAACATTGCTGTTGATGGATATCTTTGTATGTACCGAGGTCGTTGCAGTTTCAAGGTCTACTACATTCCTTCAAAGTCAGGAATGTACGGCATCAAGATACGGTGTGCAGTATACTGTAAAAATGATTATCTGACAGATTTTCAAATGTATACTGGAACGAGTGATGATGTGAGAGCAGTAAATCAAGGTAAGACAGTGGTCTTACAATTAGAGCATTATCTGGTTAGCTGACTATTTTTTCACGCGCTATGACCTTTTCAAAGAATTGATCCAAATAAATGTGACAGTTATAGGTACTCTACGTTCTACACGATAAGAAATCTCAGACGAGTTTTAGCCTTCGGAAACTAGGGAAAAATACACTAACAAATTTGCATACAGTGGCAAAACGCTACTAGGTTTGTATATTCGCAAAATAAACATGCAACATAAGGTTCAATCTGCAAAAAGTGTAACAAATTTGTTTTCAAGGAATAGTCTAAAATATTTAATGCTTGCAAAATTTGTGGAGACTGGCATGGAATAGATTCCCGTTACGGTTTTTAATTATGCTTCTCGTTGAGTCTTTTTCTATTTTTTTTCTAAAGTTAAGGCTATTGTGAGACACTTATCAGTGAACCAAATTATGACTTCGGATATGTAATTACTGTGTCACATTGGTTCAATTCTACTACATAAATACCTGTTTAAAAGGTTGAGAAATATCTCTAAAATATAGACAATTTTAAACCATTGTATATTGATTACTGAATTAATTATGTATTCATTGGGGTTTTGTAAGACCCCAAATAATTTCTTACAATATTTCTCGAAACCCGCCATATTAATATATAAGACTGATCGTATAATCTCTGAAACTGGCGTCTTAGCTGTCACACCCAACACATCCAGTGCGGAGGTGGGCCAGTTTCTCCTCACTGTATTTAAATGTAATTGCCGTTTGTTCTTAATTTAATGAAATTAAAATTAATAGAATGAAAAATATAAAATATAATAAATAGTACAATGGAAATATATACTTTAGATATATGCAATATGTGAACTACAGAAGTAAGATGTGCTAGATATGTTAATACCATTTTATTTTGCCATACAGTGGTTTGATTTTTATGAGTTCCCATTCCATTATATATTATCAACTTTGAAACCCTAAAAACTTCGATGAAATGAAAGTAGTGTTAAAAGTTTGTCACATATAAAATACAATCATCTCTAAGAAAACTATGTCTCTCATATGCAAGTACCAATGATTGAGTTTATCATGAAAAGCAATATTTTTTTAAGATATAAAATGTGTAGTAGACAAATATAATTCAACATTTTCAAAGTGGTTCAGGTGAAATAATGGCATTCATTAAAGAAATATGCTTGAGATTCATGGTTATAAAATTTCTGCTCCACCTCTCATTCCTTTAATAAAGTTCACCAATATTTAATTAACACGTTAGCTGCCGCAGCAGGCGCGTCTCTGACGTCATCGCGGCAGTCAACGTGTTAAAATATAATACAGAATATAATACAAAGATTACAGACTTGTTATAATTCAATTGAATATTCATTTTAAAGTACCACTATGTTCACAGTGTTCATCATGTTATAGGGCTTGATGCGTACTGTGAAGCTATTAGTCACGTAGAGCACATTCTGTTGTCTCTCACGTGCCATCCTCCTTGCTATTGCTGCTGCTGTTGTCTGACTCTGTGTTGCTGCTATCATGTCTCCTATTCCACTGGCGTCCTCCAAGGCATTCATCTAAGGGCCTCTCTTCGATATTCTTCCTCCAAGATGCCAGATATCCGCAATGTGACTTCTTTCTTTAAACGTCTGGATCTCTTAATGCTTCTTTTATTTCGGGAAGTGTTAAGGCTGTCTGTGGTCTTCTTCCATCTCTTTCACAAGCTAGGACTACATGAACAGAGGTCTCCTCGATCAGGGTACCGGAGTCGCAAGTATATAGGATATGGTCAATGATCTGTAATAAAATAAATTATACCGTTGCCTTTGTGGGAGTTTTTCCTGTCGTTCTGCAATACTTGGAAGAAATGAATACAACCGCTTTCCCTTTGTACTGATGTTCCTTTGTCCTTTCCACTCTACAATGCGCCATCGCTTGATATGTGATTGGCAGCTCATCTCCCTAGGCGACCTCTTTCCTGCCAGTCTGTGGCAGCTCTGTAACGGATGCTAATGTCCATATGGTATTTTCCAAGGACTACGCAAAGCACTTCTATAGACGCTTTAGACAATCTTCCTATTCCTCTGTCCTATTTCAGTGGCCGACATGTATGAAGAAACTCGTAATTGGTGAGTCCATCTACTAGCCCCAAAGCAGACTAATGATTCATTTACTGCATAGTACTAGGTTTTTTTTCCAAGTATAACGGCATTCTGTACTCGGTAGTAACTATTATTGCAAGTTCACACAAAACTTTAATGGACTTCTCTCTGACTGTTCATTTTTGGTGCAGAAAGGAAAGTTTTTATCGAGGTGTTTCCCTGGATATAGTTTTGTTTTCCAGGTGTTATCTCGTTGCAGCTTTCCATTAACCAGAAAATGCAATATTTTTGCTGGTGCAAAACTGAGTTCATATTTCTTACCGACCTGTTTTTTTTTCGTTGTATTTCGGATCTGGAGTTCCACCACAACAGATATCTCGTCTGCATATCCTACTATTCTTTCTGTATTTGGGTTTTCAGCCGTACGATTGAGAAGTGGCTCTACTTTAAAGTTCTAGAATACATAACACCAGATCGACCCTAAAGGACAACCATTGTTGCTTTCTTGAGTTCCTTCTTGATGCTTCAGCTCTAATCCACGGTTCTATGTCGACAGTAATCCAATAATCTGTGATTCAGGAACGTTGGTACTTGCAGTTCTCTTACTTGTCGCAACATTCCAGGCCACAACATGCTGTAGAGCGCTCCCTTATTTACCTTCTGTTACCTCCAATAGATGAAAACATGATTTATGCGTCATCATTTGATTTTTTTTTTCCGAATCCGAACTGCTGTTCATTCAGATCCTTTAATTCTCGATGAGCTTGCAACCTATCACATAGGAGTCTTTCCTTAAATTATCCTAGTATATTTAGCAAAAATATTTTGATAAAAATGATCTTGGGTCTGTCTGCTCCTTTTCTGCTGACATTTAGATAATTACAGTACTAGCTGTTTTCCATTCAGATTGAATTCTTCCTTATGCCAAGGCTTCATTCAGTACATTAGTCATTAAGGTGTTTATCCATCCTTTCGTCATGCTTCCATCGTCTTGTTTCTGTGTAAGTAGTAGCGTTCGTGACTTGATTTTCTCAATAGGCAGCTTGTAGAGCATACTCCAAATATAATCTATTAATTGCGTCTTCACATCGGTGTCTCAGAGTTACTTCCCGATGGCGAAGAGCCTGTCTTTGTATTTGGCTTTAGCTTCTCGATATTCTGTTAGTCTTCTTTTCTTGTGCTGTTACCGCCCTCTGGTAAAATTTTCGTTCCTTCAAGAGTTCCTCCGCAAAAGAAACCCTGATTCCAGGGCATATGTGTTTTAAAAGTTCCTTTACACCTTGGTAAGGCGTCTTCCAGCGCCTTTCTCAGTAGTTTTGTGAGAACATGAATTTTAAACTGGATGTTTCCCAGCACTGACGTAAGATCAACTGTGCCAACTATTTGTCGCACTTTATGCCAATTTGCCTTTCTCAGGTTATATCGACTCTCTTTCTGGTATTCTGTGGCTATAGTACATTTTAGCTCTATAAGTATAGCTTTGTGCCCTTTTTCTAAATTAGTCGTGTTAGCATGTGTTACGTTGGCAACAACGACTCGTTCCGCAGTCCACGCCGGTCAGGCTGGCACCATTATGGCGTATCGGTTTTGTTATTATTTCCCTTGATTACCTAGCAATTTTAACGTATAATGTCAAATGAGTCAACGACAGATACAAGTTTGTATAAATTTATCTACGGATGTGTTGAGTAATATATTCCAGATTGGACTTGGTAGTTTTGCTTTTAAAATACTATTCACGTCTTCATGGTCCATGGTTTTATCCTGGTAAGGAGTTTTATTCTGATATTTCTCGAATATGTTATGGGTAATTAACTGGCGATTGTTAACATAATTCCCTGACCTCCCAACATAGAAGACTCGCTTGTTTCTTCCATCCTATGCATGGATGCTGGTCCTTTAGCCGTATATATAGCAATGAGTACAATGTCAGTTGTATTTTCATTTTGTTATTTACTGGCAACCAGTTTCGACGAAGCTATCATCATGAAGTCCTTAAATAATTAATCATCAGTGAAACATTTATAAGCGCATCAACTTGTTTTTAATTCCTCTGATTTTGAAAGTCATCCTTTACTCCTATTTTCTATATTATAATTGGATTTCTGTGTGCGTAATGGTTGACTACTCCCTTTTGTAAGCAGTGGCTTTGGAAAACTCTGATACTTTGCTGTGTTGCTCTCTAAGTACCAAGGGAACTTCTGAAGGACTGACCGACGAGTTGCCTTCAGCTGGACGGCACGCATCATCTTGGATGATGTTTTAGGAACAGTAAGTGACCGCAAGGGGGAAAAAAAAGAAAAAAAATGAGAAAGGTGACGCACGAAATGTTTTCTGATTAAGGTAATGGACTTTGCACAGTGAGTTCTCAGGTGACCTATTTAAGTATGTCGTTATCTACCTGCCCTTCCCGATAGAAACCAAACAATTCAGTCTCATTTCCATTGCTTTTCACCAGTTGATGAACGCGCGAGATTAATATCCTCGTAACGCAGGTTGAAAGAGACCCGATTATAGAAACATATTATACAAATTTTGTGGAAAAAGAAATACAAGTTTTAACGTCGGGAATGTACTTAGTTTATGGGTGGGAAACTTTAAGCCCCAGTAGAGAAGGTACAGGAGTCACGCTGTAACTTCACTAAACGGCAGCGAGACAAAGGAGACCTGACCTCAAAAATATGCTTGTACGTAATGTTTTAAATCTCATGAGGCAGCCTAAGTTAGTAAGAAATTTATGTGTGTTATAGATACAGTTCATTGTTCAAATTGTACTAGTCAGAGATTCACATATTACGTTTGCTAATTTGGTGATATCGACAAAGTGACAGTGTCCTGCCTGGATACTCATCGCGCAAGAGATGACAATGGGAAGAACGTGGATCAGGATGAGTGCCGCATATGTGAACCACAGGCGAATTAGTCGGCGATACCAGCTCAAAATGTAAAGATGGCAGAAAACCTAATGAGGATAAGGACGTGGATAGTAATTAATCTGGATATTTGTTCCTACGTTTCATATACGACTAGCTGAAACCGGCGTTGCCCATATATTTATTTAGTAATTTAATTATTTATTTATCTATTTATTTATTATTTCCTCTTCTGAAAACAGATTTATGGTAGAATAAATAAGAAACAGGCCGTCTTGCATAATGTACAAAATCATAACTGCAGCATCCAAACAAAGACGGATAGTAGTGCCACAGTGGAGTAGCTGAGCGGTCTAAGGCGCCTCGCTGCGGAGCGCGCGGTTGCTCGCCTTCGGAGGTTCGAGTCCTCCCTGGGGCATGGGTATGAGTGTTCGTCCTTAGGTTAGTTTATCTTAGTTTAAGTAGTTTGTATGACGCAGTTTGGTCCGATAGATTTACAAACATTTGAACATTTGATGGATAATAATCAGAATACAAACGGCATGTAACATTTATACATTCATTTAATAGAAACTTGAATATAACATTATTTCTTGTTACTAGTTCAGGACTTATATTAATAAATTCTTTGGTGGGCCCAACCCTGAGTAAGCGACGTTAATTTGTCCGTGTGAGACACATGGAAGCGTCAAATCCACTACGCAGTATTTAACAGATTCCCCTGCGATTTGTTATTCCTAATAGAAAATGCAAGTCCCACTGGAAACTGCAGTCTCTTGAAGTTAAAAGGTTGATTTGTCGGAAATAATGGGTAATGGTTGTTTGTAAACTTTTTCAGTCCCTCCTTTCCTTGTAGCACTATAAAAGTCTATTGATTTCGTCTGCAGCCGTGTGCGCGTCATAGTTCAAAGTTTGTTCAAATTTGTCAACACTACTGTTATCTTTCAGGAATTTCCTTAATCTGTGTGTTCGTAGTAAATACGTAAATGTGTTCAACTTTGTACATGATGTGAAAGGTTTTTACCATAGTAGCATATATGATTTCATATTAATTTAATTATATATAATTATAATAATTATAATAATAATTATAATTTTACACGTATATATTCATTTGTATAAGAGCGGTCTGCCGGTAAAATCTGCTTGGATTTCAGTTATTACTAAGGAAGTAATATATTAAAAATTGAAGCTTGATGGAACGGCTTTGTAACAACGATACTGTTCACGTCCTAATGTCAAGTATGTGTCGTACTGTGATACAATTTAGAAGTTACATTCAGCTGTATCTGTGACATTTCCTACGAGTATCATTTGTAGTGCAGAAATTATAAATTGTAAGTTATACCGCTTTCGTAACTTTTACTCCGTCTACAGCAGAAACGTAGTAAGCCAGATTATTCTTTCTTTCATCATTTATATGTGTTAGTCAGCGAGAAAAGTGTAATAAAGGTTTGAAATTACATTTAAACTTTGTCGAAAATCGGTAAGTACTTTCATTTTCATTAAGTACATGACTAAAGTTTCGTCGCATGATGCAGATTTTTACGCCACGATGGAGTGGTCGAGCGCTATAAGGCGCCTTGCTGCAGTGCTCGTGATTGCTCACTGTCGGAGGTTGCGAGTCCTCCTTTGGGAATGTGTGTGTGTGTGTGTGTGTGCGTGCGTGTGTGTGTGTGTGTGTTTAGCATAAGTTAGTTTAAGCAATTTGAATGTCCGGAATTGATAATCGTAGCAGATAAGTGCCTTAAATTTACACATATTGCATGAAGTGTTTCCAGGATATTATGCTCTTAATGTACTCTATATTCCTTTCTCATGACACCATTTTTATTGTAGGAATGAAAAATGATATTTTCGTAATAATTTTCCGTATTTCGCAGTGATATTGTATGACTACTTGCGCTATATATATACATTATATATATATATATATATATATATATATATATATATATATATATATATATATATATATATATATTCATGTAATTTCTTTAATCAAATATACCCTTCTCTAAAAGGAATTAAAGTCAATATCAATTTATTTTTCCCGTTGATTTTGTGTTTCTTATAATACTAACAATAGAGATACCAATTGTGTACAGAAATATCAATCAAACAATGATAATCTAATGAACGTAAATGCTTTTAAACAAAGCTAGGGTATTGTTAAAGAAAATAGATCCTCGTAATGGAAGACGCCTTTTTCTCTTTAGAAACGAAATTAATGACAATAGAAGAAGTGAAAGCGCTAACTAGCAATATCATGAAAGTGTATTCAAGAATACAAATTTTCAAAAATTTACTGTCGTTAGAGAATCTGACTGGATGTGTGGAGGTGGTAGCCATGGAAGGCGATTAATGCTTAGATACTTCAACGACGATAAAATGGATGTAGGTTGCTATGGCAATACAGAGTTGAAGATGTTTCCTCAGTAGAGACTACATGGAAAATACACAAAGAGGGCAGAAGACTACGACGAAAACAAAAAATTATTTTCTCTCTAACTTCAAATACATTTACTACTTTTCATCGGATGTATGAGGCAAACATAAGAGACAGTAGGCACGTAGCATCACAACAATCGAAATGCTTTCACCATCTGATGAAATGCCCACGAATGAAACTATTGCAAAATGAAGATTGATAAAAGGCACTAGACAAAAGTTACTCTCATTTTAAAAGCAGCAAATATATTTAATATGCTTCAAATGATGTTACGCGAATATTGAGCAGGAAGTTTGACATGTTCTGTGTTTATCGCAGTGATTGATCACGCTTATCTCATTAATGGGACCTGTGTGACAGGCGAGTAACTGCTTGATACCTCAGTTGAACGTACGCCTCATACAAACAAAATACTGGCCCTCACGCTCTCTCTCTATACTACAGACACACTCACACACACACACACCATCGTATTTATACAACGTGGAGCCAAAACTAAAAATTGTCGTGGAAGTCATGAGGACAGATTGCATCCGAAACGCCGTAAATTGTGGTAAAAGTACTAAAATGTCACTAAGCAGTGTGCTCCTTCCGTCAACACAATACTTCACTATCGCAGCCTTCACCCTCCCCAAGGTCCACGAGGAAAGGAGGCAGCCCTCAAGGTATGCTGGCACATACATCATCGGTGCTAAGTGGCCACTGGCAGAAGACTGGACGAAGAGCGATTATCTACGAGCTCTTCTTTTTGTAGTCGCTGAGACAGATTGTTTCTTAGCAGCAGTTACGTAAACACAAGAGAGAATGGAGGCCGTCGACAGAGCCTTTCCGTATAGGATCAATGTGTCTATTCGCCATTTGATATTATGCTTTGGTATTGATATATTCCAAGCATTTTTATTGAAAGATAAGTAAAGTCTAAGCTTAAATGCATAAAGTAACAAATATTCTCCCTGTGATCTCAAGAATTACAATGAAGAAACAAACAGAAGCAAAGGTACACGAATGTTTTTGTCTGAAGTCCTCATCGTCCACGTTTCAAAATGTACAAACTTTTGTAAATCTATTGGAGTCAGCTACTTGGTCATTAGTCCGTAGCTTACAAACTACTTAAACTATGGTAAACCAACCGAAGGACAACACAAACACCCATGCCCGATGAGGGATTCGAAACCCCGACGGCGAACAACGGCGCGCACCGCAGCACGGCGCCCCAGTACGCACGGCTAATCCACCGCAGTGTCCTGTTTCACTCCAATAAAATGCTACACTCCAGACCAAAGCTTTCAGAAAGAGTATCTTAACATTTAAATTACTATTGGATGTTTCGTTGCTGCAGAAATGCTTTTTCTCCCATAGAAATTCTACATTTGGTATCTTCTTTATTTCGGCCATCAGAAGTTATTTTGCTTTCCAAATAAGAAACTCGTCTACTACTTTCATTGACTCATTACCTAATCTAATTCCTTCAGCATCACCAGATATTCTCACACTACATTCCATTACCCTTATTTTACGCTTGCCCATGTTAAATCCTCTTTTCAATATAGTGTCCATTCGGTTCAATTGTTCTTCCAGGTCCTGTGGAGTTTATCACGGAGCTGCTATTTCATCGGTAAACCTCAAAGTTTTTATTTTTCTCCATGAACCATGAATAATTCACTCTCCAAACTGCTCCTTATATTCTTCACAGCTTTCTCAATGTATAAGTTAAACAACATTTGGGAAATACTACAACTGTGTCTTACTCCCTTTACAACAACTGCGCCCCTTTCATGACTATTACATGAAAATTCGTAGCTTCATGTAAGTCTTCATATGCAGGGTGTTTCATTAACTGTGTTTGCCTCTGTAACTTATAAAATAATAGGTGACGGGAAATTTTAATGCGGTAGGTCAACATAAGAAATGTTACACTTTCTGCGGAGCTATGAACATATTTATTGTATCATTTTCCAAAGAGTTACAGCACAAATATATAATTTTTTAAATAGAACAATAGTTTTTTTCTGTCGTGCATTGGATTCATTGAAACTAGCTGCGTCCAAATCAATTTAAACTACATTCCTATCACTCTTAGTTTGGGAGCTACAACCCTTCACAGTTTCAGGGGCAGATACCACACGCTGTGCATAATGCAATGCGCCTTCTAAATGTGGCGCAGCCGAGTTGCAACGTCGCCGGTGTCACGGAGCGAGAACCTTCCTTGATGCGCTGTTAAGACTGCCGACTGTCGACTGTTACAACTCGGTCACACCACATTTAGGCGCTTTGCATTATGTACAGCGTGTGGTATCTGCCCCTGAAAATTTGAAGGGTTGTAGCTCCCAAACTAAGACTGATAGGAATGTAGTTTAAATTGATTAGGACGCAGCTGGTTTCAATGAATCCAATACACGATAGAAAAAAACTATTGTTCAATTTAAAAAATTATATCTTTGTGCCGTAACTCTTTTGAAAATGATACAATAAACTATGTTCATAGCTCCGCAGAAAGTGTAACATTTCTTGTGTTGACCTACCGTATTAAAATTTCCCGTCACATATTATTTTATAAGTTACAGAGGTAAACACACTTACTGAAACATCCTGTATATAGGGAGGAGAGATGAATTGTGAATGGTGGAGGATAGACAGAGGACTTGAAAACGATTAACATAGAAATCAAATATGTTAGTACCCGGACAACATTGCATTTTCAGTTAGTGTACCGGTATACTTATAATAGTTTTATCGTCGTCTTCTCACGCATCTTGTAGCCCAGAAGTTGGTAATGACAGCAAGCAGTCATTGTTGAACTATTGATCTTTATTTAAGTAGTTCCAGATTTCAGCAGTAAGTACCCATTATCAATACAGCATTTCAAAAAAAGAGAAATATTTTGTAGAACGCCATGGACAATTGGACATGTCTACATATACTTGGTACATTGTAGATACTGATCTGAACTGTGAGAAGTGTATTTTGACATTTTAATGGACTACAACAAAATATTTAACAAATTATTTCAAATGCTTCATTGATAATGGCTAATTACTGGTTGAAATTTGGATGTGCTGAAATAATGATCAAAATTTCAACAACGTCTGCTTGATGTCGACCACAAATTTCTGAACTTTATAGAGTCGTGGGGCTCACTTTCCTCCGTTAGAGAACGTAATGTGATGTGATAGTTTCGAGAGCGACACATGTGTGTGTGTGTGTGTGTGTGTGTGTGTGTGTGTGTGTGTGTGTGCGTGCCCATCAGTAGGAAATGTTTACTACCATATGCCTGACTGTGATAATGTGTTAAGCAAAGAGACGTCATAACGCGGAGATATACTCTTGATTCCTACAGTAACCAGAGACTGTTGCAAAGCGTTGAAATTGTGTGCTTCCGAGAGGCGGGTTGATCCTTCACAAGAATTGCCACGCAAGTCAGTCGTGGATCACATAGAATGGCAGAGATTCAGGCTGCCAAAAGTGATAGTTGTTCGCACGTACGGCTTATACGTAGCTATTTCTGCCTTATGGAGTGAATTCGTCAAGCAGACAATGACATTCTGTTGTTCTCGGATGATGCTTCTTTTATCCGATATCTCACCAGAAGATCAAAAGTAGCTGCAAAACGATTTAGTTAGATATCTGCATGGAGCGAAAATTGGCTTTTGATCCTAAATAATAAAACGTAATTCCCTCTCCGTCCGACAGGCCTTGAGAGGCCGCCGTGTCATCCTCTGCGTCAAGGGTTGCGATATGAAGGGGGACGTGGTCAGCGCCCCGCACTCCCGGCCGTTACCTCAGTTTTCGTGAACCAAGGCCGACGAGAGAGAGAGAGAGAGAGAGATGCCGTGGCGCGCACGTCATATCACGTGATCAAGTGAGGCCTGAGCCGGCGCGATCGCTAGCGGATTGGCCGGTCGCTGGGGCACAGCCCACTGTCTCATAGCGGCTAGCCAATCCGCTTAGCGATCGCGCCGGCTCAGGCTTCAATTGATCACGTGATATGACGTGCTCGCCACAGCCTGTCTCGTCGGCCACGTCGTGACCGTAGCTGCTACTTCTCAATCAACTAGCTCCTCAGTTTTCGTCACAAGGGCTGAGTACACCGCTCTTTCCAACAGCAATCGGCAGACCCGGACGGTAACCCATCCAAGTGCTAGCCAAGCAGGAAAGTGCTTAACCTCGGTGATGGTAACGGAAACCGGTGTATCCACTGCGGCACGGCCGTTGGCAGGTAATATTATTACGAGGGAACACACAAAAATGTGATGGTGAAATTGAAACAAAGTCTACGTTTCATGGAAGAAAACTCAGAAGATGTAATAGTTCTACTAACGGAACACTACACTTGTCTATCCTATTTTGCAGAATTGATGTGCATTTTTGGACCCTCACCAACTTGGGCTGATGGAGGACATGGGAAACTTCAGAGAAGGGTAGCTTCGCAAGTGGGAGTATCGCAGAAATGATTCACGAGTTGGTACATATTTTGTTAGCATCTACCTTCAAACAGAGACATGATCGTAATTATAAGCGAAATTATATCTAAAACGGAAATGATTTTGAGTTCCCTTTTCTTACGCGCACTTATGGAATGGAACGGTAGTAAAATTTTATGAATGCCATTCGACGAACCCTCTCCCATGCACTTAAATGTGATTTGCAGAGTAAGTATATATAGATAGTCACCCTTCTACATCAAAAATTGACACTCTTCAGAAAATGGTTCATTTACATTCAGTGTTCGTTTGAACGGCTCATTCGATTATACTGACCGTTAATAAACGGTATCTATACATGATATTAAAAGACATCTAATTTTATACTTTTTAATTTTTTGTTGAACTAATTATTTATATCTAAAAATATCTGTCCTTAGTAAAAGGAGTTGTCATTTAAATAGTCTTTTAATTTTTGTAAATAGATTAATTTTACATATACGTAAAGGTACTTTTGAAAATATTACTTTTTTCAAGAACTTTTGATACAACAGTGAGATGAGAGATTCGGCGATTGTTGTGAACGTGAGACTTTTTTATACAATGCCTCAACAATATCATACATCAGTCAATCGGGAAAATTACCATTCATCAGATAATTATTACGCAAGTAGGTTTCTCAGCCACAACCTTCTGGTACTTCGCTAGGTATAACATCAATTCAATGATGGCTTTTACTATTCACTGTGTTTATTAGTTTTCTAATTACAAAGGGAGATGGTGAAATTTGAATTTATCGAGTTGAATTCATATCGCTTCTTCGATTAACATCCTTGGCTCTTGTAATATACTTCTATATCCTATTTTCTCCACAACATCTATAAATTGATCATTAAATTCTGCCGCGGTGGAGTAGCCGAGCGGTCTAAAGCGGAGTGCGGAGTGCGCGGTTGCACGCCGTGGAGGTTCGAGTCCTCCCTGGGGCATGGGTATGTGTGTGTTGTACTTAGGTTAGTTTACCTTTAAGTAGTTTGTAAGCTACGGACTGATGACCACGCAGTTTGGTCCGATAGAATTACAAAAATTTGTTTACATTAAATGTTGTCAACTTCTGAGTTTAAAGTGAGTAGATTTTTCATTCAATTTGACGGTAATACGGTCCCTGTGTTTGTGGTTGCCCTGTTTCCCTTTCAGTGATATTCCAAATTGTTTTATCGTCATCGGTACAAATAGAGTAGACTATACATATGCTTTTGGACTTTTCAATTACTTTTCTTAATGTAATACAGTGGTTTCTATAATATTTATTTGTTTCTGCGTCATTACTCTTTCTTGCTGTTATATGCAACTCTCTTTTCCAGTAAAGAGGTATTTATAATCCTTTGTAAGACATAGTTCTTTAGATGCTTTTTTACAATTACATTCAACTATTAAGATTGGTTTGGAGGATTTTCTTTGATTGCTGACATGGTGTGTGATGTCCTGGAAGATTACGTTTGAGGCTCTTACGAGAAGGATTATCACCAAAATTTAAAAATTAACTTCTTAATAATACATTTTTCTGGTCCAGCTTCAAGTAAAGCACTTTGGGAGTACTCAGTACTTGATTCCATCCCCGCTTTTGAGCAGTAGTTGTCAAAACTAGAAGTCGTAGTCATCATTTTCCGAACTAAAAGTTCTGAAGATGGCTCACGCATTTCGATAGCGCACATGCTGGAAACTTATAGAGAATTAGATTAATCGGTAATTGCTAATGAAGGAGACATACGAAATGAGAGTATTACCACATATCCCGTCAAAGAAGCTTGGATGTCGCAAGTTCAAAAGTTCAGTAGAATGCGGTGTCCAGGGAGGCGACAGGCTGTGGGAAGGGAATAAATAGGTTGGTTGGCTGTGAAGCCTCGCCCGTCAGTGCCAGTAACGGTGAACAGTGAAACAGTAGGCGAACCGCTGACGCCAAAGGGGGTGACGGAGATATTTCGTCGAGAGGGCTATAACTAACAACTCTTGCCTTGGGGTATATGCCAGTATCAGCAAGGAAACAATATTTACATTTTAGGACTCCGGAAGCAGATTGTGCTTAATAGATTATTAATGGCACCTTACGAAGTACGACATTAGAAATTTCCGCACCTCAAACCAGACAGACTTATTAGGCCGTTGAGGGCAAAACTCTTCCTTTCGTTAACTCACCGACAGATATATATATATATATATATATATATATATATATATATATATATATAATAATGATAATTCTACTTTATCTTCAGATTTAGTTATGTTTAAGAGGATATAGGTTTGGTTTTGGATTATTAAGAGGGCACGTTTGATACCGTCTTGACATCGACCATGTTTCAGCTTGATTTGCGATATGAGGTTCGTTAAGAGCGTGAAATTTAGAAGAGTCTTAGGGAAATTTGCAGAGAGACACACAGATAATTTTAAAGTCACTAACAATACTGAGTACCGTACTTAGCTTTCGGATCATTTTAGTGTTAATTAATATCCTAACGGATATCTAGCACCCAAGGTAGAATAGCTTTGGCGATTCTTGGAAGGTATGCTCAGAAACTGCGCGGTAAGACTTACATCGCCAGCCGTTTCGCCGATTGTTCAGTTGCCGAAGCACACGGAGAGGGGTGTCAGCCTATACAGTACTCGACTATCAAGGCAGTTTTAGCATCTGCTACTCTGATGAGATATACAGTACTGACGAAGAAAAGAGTTTTACAGCATTCAGTCTCTTACTTTTTGCATTATATAGACATGCGGCTACTTTATTCCTTGACAGGAGAGATCATGTCTTAAAAGATGCTGTTATTCATAGCCACAACTATTCTGAAAACGTTGGGAAGGTTGTGGTACGATTGACAGAAGCGGATCACACCATCAAGACTATATACCATAAAATAGCGAAACACACATTTCGCCGTGGGGCGTTCAGTTAGACCAGGTGTGACCCTGGACATCTCCGAGCCAAGAATGGCATGGCCAGATTTAAAGGCGAGGCAAATATGTTTCGTAAGTCCATTCGGATGTTTGCCGAATTGGTTGAGCTCTTAAAGCAAAAGGTAAAACAGTGAACTGAAAGTCAGCAGGCCGTATAAAGCATATTATGAGAGATAAAAGGCATAAAACATTGTAATGAATGTGAAAAGCGTAAGGCCTACATGGATAAGATGACAATAACACAAAAATCTAGAACAGATATTGGCTCAGAATTAATAAAAGTGACGCTGTATAATTCCAAGACTAACTGGTATATTCACATACATATTCATAATATCTTATGTATTTACAATTAAAACTATATTATGTTTTAATATCGAGGCCATTAATTCAGTCCAGCGGCGTATTGCAACTTGGTAGAAATCGAATGGTTATCCCAGATATGATCTCATCAAGCAGGTGGTTGTAATGTGTTGATATTAAAATTCGCTGGTGAATTCTCGTAAAAACCAGCGATTTTTAAAATAGGCTATATTCTTCAATATGATCATGTATTTCATACATACTCTAATACTATGTAATTGTACTCTATCAACATTTCATTTTTATGTCTTCCTCCATCACCTGTTACCCTCCTACTTTTGTTCATGTATATAAGTTAATTTCATTTACAGTTCTACTTACTAGTGCATTCACTGGGCCGCTTTTTGTTTCAGCTTATTTGTTGAAAATTAATGTACAGTTATTTCTTAGTTACAGTTTTGTTTTGTTTAGCTGGGCGTCTCTGTTTATAAAATACTTAAGAATTGAAACAGCTGCATCAGTACGTACGCAGCCTCCAACATGGAGGTCGAGATATCCGTACGGATTTCTAGCACCCAAGGTAGAAATGCTTTGCCAATTTTTGGAAGGTATGCTAAGAAACTGCGCGGTTCGTTCGTTCGTTTCGCCGCTTGTTCAGTTGTCTAAGAACAGTATTTTAATCATTTGTTAAGGTGTGTATTTTATAATTGACTTTAATTAAAACTTGTACCACTGGCTTATAACTTGACATGTATTTCATTCTAACTGGTTCTTTTGTATTTATTTTACCATTGATAATTACCGCAATATGTTTACGACTGATTGCTGAAAAATTCCCACAAATCAAATATGTCAAATACAGTCATGGAGCACAAATTCCACCACGCAATCAAGCCTGATAAAATACTTAAAGGCTACATAGTCTATGACAATTATATTTGTAATATATTTGTACTCTAAACACAGTAGCTGGTGTGATGTGGATGTTCTGCAGTATTAAGTAGTTTGAAGATTGCCTAAGAAGCCGAAAGCTAGTTCACAACAAAGTAAATATTCTTGTGGAACAAATATGTGGTGTATAGAGTTATTTAAATTTGGAATTGTGAGGTTCGGTAAACACGTGCTTATCATGACAATTCCTGGACAGCAGGAGATGTTATTCGAGCGAAAAAATATTGACGAAAATTTCCGGAATTGCGATAAAATTTGGATAATAGGCATTTGCAGCTAACAGCAGAACTTTCCTTCAGAGGTACAAATTGCGTAGACCATAAAGGCCAGAAACATATAGAAAGTCATTTTTACTTCCATCTGTTTGGAAACAGAACGAGGAAGGAAATATTTAGGATTTCTACATGTTCCACAAGTCAGCGAATGCTGTTTTCCTTAGGATGCTGATATAATGGCAGATGCTTATGAATGAAATGGAAACCATGTTGGTTGCGATTTGTGTGACTCGAGTGTAAATAGCAAAATAAACAGGTTATAGAACGATTCCTAATGTCTCGTAAGAAAATTGTCTTACTGTTAGTTTACTGTTATGTAGTACCATGTTGTTAACGGGAAGGTAAACCCTAATCATTCTACCTTTCTTTCACATGGCATTCTTAATAATTTATTTTTTATTTAATTATTTATTTATTTTTATTATTTATTTATTTTTATTTTTAATTTTTTAAATATTTTTTATTTTATTTTATTTGTTTATTATTATTATTATTATTATTATTTTATTATTTTTTTTTGCGTCGCTCCAGTATCTCTCTGACGTAACAGCAATGGAGAGAGAGAGAGAAAGAGAGAGAAGCCCATGGGGCAAGATTTGCATTTGGCCCTCCCACTATTTACGTCACCGCAGTGCTGTGGAGGACATGCTAATTGCGCTCAACAACTTATGCCCTCAATTTGATTAACCTAACGTGCGAAAACTTGTGATGAATTCGCCCGCGAGCCCGTGAATCAGCGAAGTTCAGAATTTAATATAGAAACTTTACACCGGTTAAGGCTAAGCTGAGAGTAAATAACAGTCTCAGAGAAGACGCCGGAGAGCCCACGAACAGTAGCATCATTAATTTCAGTGACAAAGATGTACCAGGCTCTAGGGTTAATGCCTTCCTGGGAGTGTATGTACAGTTGGTAATATAATTCTCCAGTCCCCTCGCATTTTCTGCTTTACTGTCTGCTACACGACATAAGAGGCAAGGGATGACAATAATCTCAACACGTCACAAATTAAATATAAATTCAGAAACCCTGAGACGGTTTTTCGTCTCGATCATGTCCAAGACATTAAAGATAAAGGTGAAGCAATGAATTAATATTTGTGATGCGGCCAGGAACCGAACCCGGACCTCCGTGCTTACTAGGCAGACGTCTAACCGTTAGACCAGCACACCACTAACGATTAAGGCGCCTTGGAATAGTGTAAGTACGACTTCCCTTCATGTCATAAACTTTATCTATGGAATTCAGAAGCTGAATTAAAGTTGGTGACATGGAGGAAAGTCGTACTTAGACTGTTCCGAGGCGCCTTAATCGTTAGTGGTGCGGTGATCTAACGGTAAGACGTCTGCCTAATAAGCATGGAGGTCCAGGTTCGATTCCTGGCCGCAACACAAATTTTAATTCATTGCTTCACCTTTATCTTTAACATCAAAAATTCTCATGTAAACCTACTATACCTTCCAGAAACAAAATGTGAAGTACCAACTTAGCCAACGTTAAGTTTTATGAAAGACGAAGTACAAGTACGAACAGTAAAGAAAAAATCTATTTTCTCCTGCTGTAAAATAAGAAAAGTTAATAAGAGTTAAGCGACTTTACAGCTAATATTCATAGAATATATGACTTCAACTGCTATTGGGCAAAGCTGAAAATGTGTACCCAGCCGGGATTCGAACCCGGGTCTCCTGCTTTCTAGGCAGTTGCGCTGACCCCTACACCACTGGGGACACAGTGATCACCGCACCTGCAAGGACTACCCATGCACGCCTCCCGCCAGATACAAATTCCCAGCTTCGCCCTGCCCATAGTACTCAAACTCGTAGTTTAACTAATTCCCGTAAGAGTAAGGGCTTCAAACTTGCCCACCCCTCCCCACTAACGATAGGATCATTGTCCGTCACCGGCATATTATATATATACATGTGGCGTCTGTTCGGGAGGCGGGAGGCGTGCATGGGTAGTCCTTGCAGGTGCGGTGATCGCTGTGTCCCCAGTGGTGTAGGGGTCAGCGCAACTGCCTAGAAAGCAGGAGACCCGGGTTCGAATCCCGGCTGGGTACACATTTTCAGCTTTGCCCAATAGCAGTTGAAGTCATATATTCTATGAATATTAAATAATAACAGCTGCTGGATCAGAATGTAACGTCTGTTCTTTCCGAACAGACGCCACATGTATATATATAATATGCCGGTGACGGGCAATGATCCTATCGTTAGTGGGGAGGGGTGGGCAAGTTTGAAGCCCTTACTCTTACGGGAATTAGTTAAACTACGAGTTTGAGTACTATGGGTTGGGCGAAGCTGGGAATTTGTATCTGGCGGGAGGCGTGCATGGGTAGTCCTTGCAGGTGCGGTGATCACTGTGTCCCCAGTGGTGTAGGGGTCAGCGCAACTGCCTAGAAAGCAGGAGACCCGGGTTCGAATCCCGGCTGGGTACACATTTTCAGCTTTGCCCAATAGCAGTTGAAGTCATATATTCTATGAATATTAAATAATAACAGCTGCTGGATCAGAATGTGACGTCTGTTCTTTCCGAACAGACGCCACATGTATATATACTTTACAGCTAGTATAAGAAACATCCAATAAGTTGTGTGCCTTCTTGAATGACGTATACTTTGTAAATAGATTTAATAATTAAACGGAAATTTTACTTTACGAACTGACACAAACTTTTTGGAATCCTATTCACCACAGGAAATACAAGTTGTACTGGAATCGCTATAGTTATATATGTTACAAGTTTTTACCAATTTTGGGTGAGATTTATTCACAACTTGAGAGAAGGATTAGACAAAATCAGTAAGCGTATTCATTTATCGGTATTAATATGATTTTATGTCGATATGTAAACCAAGAAAAGTGTTCATATAATCTCCGTAGTTGCAATAATATCCTTCAGATTTTGCTGTTGTTTCAGACTGCCAAATGTGATAAACTAAACGAAAAGAAACTAACCACATGAAATATTACTAGCAGACCATCTGAGTTTAAATGACTAATAACAGACTTTCTGTAGTACAGACTGTAGTCTAACCAGTTTCGGGCTGGAAATTAAGTAGCATCCACCTACTAGCTTCGTCAAGTGCTACACAGTTGACTGTTGTTTGGAGAATCGGATCACTGATAGTTTGCTGTCGTCAAATAATATGTTAGTAATACAATAACCTGCCTTGTGTACAGTATTTATAAGGGTTCCGAAAGAGACATAACCTTTCGGCTTCATACGTCACAGTTCAGAGGTTACGGGTTATGTCAGTAGCCTTCAAGAGAAGTGAATTTAATAGTTTTCGAATTGAGAGTGACGAACGTCAAACGACCACTGATTTATAAGTTCTACAAATTAATTTCCATAATCATTATTGTATTATTTTACTACTGCAATTAAACGACACGATTCAAGCACAACTTATCTCGTAGCCAATGGATGAACGAAGTACCACGTGTAAATTGTTTCCCATTCGTAGTTCCCATCTTCTAATACTATTTTATCCAGTAACTTTTTTCTCCCTTGCTTATAACCACAACATCCAAATTTTTTTCAATATTTTTCCCGAAATTTCCTATTTGTCGGCAGTTTCAACATATGTTATATAACAGTCTGATTCCTCTCAGTACCTCTAATATGTCTTCTACGTTTCCGTAAACTGATTCATTAACATCTAACTTCCAAACTTTAAATTTTTTCCTGTGCCTACCTAATACTCCGATAACAATTCGCTGATATAGGTTACGAACTGATCTAAAGTATAGAGTAACATTAGTCTCCTGCATTGAGTCAATCTGCTTCAATTATTGTGTATATTTAGAGATTAAATTTTTCGTTGTATGAGTCTTTTATTATACTGTATGACTTCCAATGCAATTTTTTCTTTTACAGCAGCTTTTTACAAACTTCAGATTGCTTTTCTTTCCAGTTCGGTCGATAAGTGTTTTCAAAAATTTCGTAGTATTTACGATGTATATTTCAAAATTTACGAAGCCTGCGTTGACGAAACTGTTTCAATTTCGGTGTATGGAAAATCCTATGCGAAAGCGAGACAATTTAAGTTTACTCCGGCATTTCTGTTTACTATTCTTACTTGTGGTGAAATATTACAGTAATTCAGTTTTTCATTCGAAATTCGTACATTGTACCATAACTGCAAAGAATTAATGACCCGGTATCCCTAAATGAACACATCTGCTGATTTTGAAGGCATTCGATATTTCTCTCACAAAAATAATTTCCGGTACTATGTGAATTATTCTTGAATTCGGTTTGCCAGTTTAGACTTTACAGCAAACACTCAAATTAATTTAACTGCGATGTCTCTGTATACGGAATAATCTTATGGAAGTCAACAAACGTTACCATAGTATCTTGTGGTCTCGTAATCTGTAACGCACGAATAACTTCTGATTAAATATTTGTGCAGACCATGACCGGCCCTTTCTAAACACCTATTCACTGTCACATTTAAGGCAGTACATTGTTATCAATTTAATTCCGTGGTGGAACTTGTGCTCAACCAATGTTTATTTGACTAGCAGAAATTTTTTTCAACACTCAGTTGTAAGTATTAATTTATTCACAGCCACACAGTGGTCGGAATCTAGATCTGTGAATAAAGTAATACTTACGAATGATTTTTGAAAAGAAAAGAAATCTACAAATACATTGTTACTTACACTCTGTTCAATATTATTAAAATAATGGAAGGTAATAACCTGACATATTGTTGAACTACTACTATTATAAACACATTGCCAACGAAACTAAGCCCAGTGGCTTTGGTAAAGGGGTAACGTTGTTCATTAACATTGAGCTACTGAATTAACATTGGTCAACATAAACATAATCCATGGTTCCTGACGTACCTTCGTCACGTTACTTTGCATATTTATATACTAATCAGTATGTTTTTGTCCACAAAACGCACACTTGTATTTATTAATTATGTTGTATCGCAAATAATTGCTCTCACTTATAATATGGCCGCGGCTGATTATCCGCGCGTACTGGAGCGCCGTGTTGCGGTGCGCGCGGCCGTCCGCCGTCGGGGGTTCGATTCCCCCCTCGCGCAGGGGTCTTCGTGGTGTCCTTAGTTTAGTTTACCTTAGGTAAAGTAGTTTGTAAGCTAGGGACTAATAACCAATCAGTTGAGTCCCATAGATTTACAAACATTTGAACATTTTTTTAATAATTTTGTTTCGTATATTTTATGGTGTGTAGCAGACATGTTCTGCTACAGACATTAACATGTAGAATCAGCGATGAGCTACTGGTAACCACGGGTGGTAACTACATTAGTTCGAACAAAGCTGGCATAGAAGGCTTTCAGAGTCCTTTTACTGAAGGAAGAATAACACTTGGGATTAATTTTCTTCCGATTCTATACATGAAATACATGATGCGAAATAATCGAAAATTTAAATATGAACAAGACAAAAAAAGTTTTTCGTTTCTAGATATGTCTGCTGTATGGACGAATACCGAAATACGTAAACTCTTCCATTCAGGCAAGCATGATCTGTTACTTTTTGCTTCACGCACGAATAAGTACAAAAATTGCTGTCTGATGCAACTTGTTCCGTCGTTTAGCAGTTTGTACACAGTCCATTACGAGGACTACTCTGCCATACACCGGACGCTTCTGGAATCAGGCGGAAGTGGCACCAGGCGTGCAAGTCGGGCGGTACACAGGAAATGAATCCGCCCAAGGGCCCCACACACGAACGGCTGCCACATTTCTAATCTCCGTTTCTACGGGGTTAGCCAGCCACCATATCCTTTTTTTCCGCCACTTGTCGGCGGACTCGACATGGAACATTCTATATACAGGAAGTGATGTTATGAAGCTCTAGTGAAATATAGTTTTAGCAACAGTTTCGCATGAAACTATTTCCACGAGCCACTAAACGTACAACATATGAGTTTGGCTGTATATTGCACATGAAAGCGAATACGTTAAATTGTGAGGAAATTCACCATTACTGTGAACTGCTGCTGTACTGTTCACATAACATATAGTTTCAGGGCACCATATGTTTTAATGTATCGTCTTCAATCTTTTTCAAAATTGCTTATTTGTAGATGACGGAAAGTAAGGAGTAATTCGCACAGAATGGCTATAAAATAATGCTGCTCTTTTTTTTTTTTTTTTTTTTTTTTTTTTTTAAGTCGGTGCTTGTAAGTCTTAATATTTTATAGAGGTGACAGACGCTAAGTGCATGCATTAACATGAATTTCTTTCTTTCAATTATTACATACATTTCGGTATTTTATCAATTTTACACAAAGCTTAGAACGTATCGTAAGATATACTTATCGAATGGTAACGAAGATATGCTTCATTGTCAGTTATTACCTTTAGATAATATAAGTAAGTCTCATATTTTAATATCGGTCAGAAAGAGGGAGAGTAATGAGGTTTTGATATAATTCTTGCAATTATTTGTGATTACAATTTAGATCACGCTTTGTATAATTTATTGTGATTTTGCCAGACAAGCAGAAGATATTGTAGAGCAACTAAACTGAATTGCGGACGTCTTGAAGTTATAAGATGAACTTTAACAAGAGAAAAACAAGTGTAATGGAATACAGTCGAAGAAAATCTGCCCATGCTGAAGGAATTAGAGTAGATAAAGATACAATAAAAATAGTAAATGAGTTTTTCTGTTTACAGTACATTTCTAATGGCAGAAATAAAGAAGTTACTGAATAGAGGATGGGTATGGGAAGAAATGCATTACTGAAGAAGCGAAATTTGTTGACAACTAAATTAAAATGATAGGAAGTCCTCTCTGGAAGCATTATTGTGGAGTATAGCAATGTACGGGAGTGAAACGCGGACGATTAGGAGTTCAGACAGAAAGAGGATAGACGCATTTGAAATGCAGTGTTTCAGACGAATGCTGAAGGTTTGATGCGTAGATCACGTAACTAATGAGGCGGCGCTAAAGAGAACTGGGTAGGAAGGAACTTTTTGGCGTATCTTTACTAACAGACGGGATCTGTTAGTGGGACAAGTTATAATAAATCAAGGAATCGTCAATTTTGCACTGGAGGGAAGTGTGTGGGGCAAACATCGCAGATCGAATATAGTAAGCAGGTTAAAAACCATGTAGGTTGCCGTCCACAGGAGAGGCTAGAGAGGAGAGCTGTATCAGTCTTTGAACTGAATACCATAACAACATCATGGTATAAATTTATATCTTACCGTATATCCACATGAGCAGTAAAAGAAATTAGAGAACATTTACACCACAAATCAGTAAAATCTACAGGACGTAAATCCAACTAAAACCTGGGAATAACAATTACGAACAACTTAAATTGGAAACAACACACAGAAATAATTGTAGATAAGGCGTACCAAATCTTACGTTTCACTGGCAGAACACTTAGAAGATGCAACAGTTCTACTAAAGAAACAGCCTACACATCTCTTATGCGTCAAGTTTTGAGTATTGCTTGCCATTGTGGGACCCCCACGAAATGGGACTGACGGAAAATTTAGAGAATGTGAAAAACGTAAATTCAATCAACGCGAATATTCAGTTCACTATGGAGGTGGAAAAGAATGACTTCCTTTCCTTCCTTGATGTGTTGCTCAGAAGGAAGGTTGATGGTACATTGGGACATGCTTTTTATAGGAAGCCTACTGACACTGAATTGTATCTACGAGCTGATAATTGTCACCATCCGTTTCAGCGTGAAGGAGTACTTCGTACCTTTTTCACAGGGCGCATGTCATTCCAAATCCTGAAAGTTTGCCAGCTGAGTTGTCCCATCTAGAGGTAACCTTTCGTCAGAATGGTTGTAGTGAGAGGCAGGTAAAACGTGCGTTGCGATATCAACCTACTGTGCAACAGGTGAGTGACGATAGTAATGAAGTGGCACCTAAATCTATGGCCTTCTTGCCTTATGCAGGAAGCATTTCCAACAAGACTCGTCGCATTTTGCGGAAATATGATGTGAAATGTGTTTTACGACCACCTTCTAAGATAAGGCCCTGTTGGGGTCCATAAAGGATGATCCTGTTTTGCGTAAGACTGATATCAATTGTATTCCTTACAGTTGTGGCATGTTATATATTGGTCATACTACCAGGATTGTGGAAGACAGGTATATTGAACACAAACGTTACACATGCTGACAACAGCCAAACAAATCCGTTGTTGCAGAATACTATCTTGGCACCCGTCAGCCTATGGAATACATCAAAATGGAGATTCTGGAATGCTCCTCCACCTATTGGGATAGTGTTGTTAAGAAAGCTTTTGAAATTATACGAGCAAGCGACCTTATAAACAGAGATGGTAGTTTTTGTTTAAATTCTGCTTGGAACCCGGCACTGTCTCTCGGCGAAAAACAGAGAGACAAAAATGATGCTGCCTCATCTGTTGTTAATAGTCACTATCGATATTTCTGGTGTTTGGTCATCTTTGGTTGTGTTGACTCTGTAGTGACTTTTACCGTGTGTGTTTCATCTTCTTTGTTTACCCTTTTCAAACCGGGGTATTAAATACGCTTGTACATTGCTTCCTTCAGTGCATTTGTGCCTTGAGAACTGCGGGATGTACTGTTGAAATATCGGGTGTTGTCGACGACGTCACCCGGCAGCATACCAGTAGGTTGTTTGAAAATTTAGAGAATGTTCAGAAACCCTACTGTGAACAGGGGTCTCTCTGCAACTATTTTCTGAGTAGTTTGTATCACTTCTGAGTCAATTAAATTTGAATTTTCAGCTAGAAAATTTTAACCTACCGATAAATTATAGTTCTCGTGCGTTTTGTGCCCTTTTCATAATTGTTGTTAATTACCCGCACGGTAAGAGATTGGGCGTGTGTTTCAGAAGTTTGAGCCGCCCATGTTACTTAGACATCGGGTCTGTAGTGTGTCATGTCTGACAGGGAACGCTCTACGTTGGAGTGTATTGCCCTGTATTTTTTTAAATTGCTTCGTAACTCTTCTATTTCCAATATTCCCTGTTTGTTAATAAAACGTTTAAAATTTTAAAGCGTGTGCTTTTTCAATTAGAAATTGACAAATAATTTGAAATGAGTTTTGTAAAACTTGTTTTAATAGCGTTATGGCGGTTTGAGCCTCATTGCTTAAAAATCCTTGCATTATCTAATTAATGCCATTGTTTACTGAACATTATTATGAATTTATTTAAATTTTCCTGTTGCTTCAGTGAATACTGATCTCCAATTTCATTGTGAAATTCAAATTAAAGTTATAGAACTTTAAATACTGCTCAAATATTTCAATTTGTAAGGGCTAGTGTTAAGAATGATGTTTCATTTTAATTTGGCTTGGACTTTTTAGCTACTCCTAAGCGACCACTAAGTACCTGCTCACGTACCAATAATATAACACGAACTGAAAACGTATGAAGTATGAAGAAAACCTGTGGGTGTCTGTCATTGACACGATTGCTGTGAAAGACCTTTATAGGATTGCTGATAAAAAAAAAAAAAAAAAAAAAAAAAAAAAAAAAAACATGGATTACAGGCTTTTGCCAAAGCGTACCGAGAGAAATGTCCCTGATGACAGGGACACATTTAGTGGTGGCAACCTAGAAGCATTCGCACCCAACTTTATGACGTTGCGGTTTGTCTGTAGTGGTCCGAGTGCTTTTTTGTCGGTGAGATGAAAAACAACAAAGGCGGAACGCAACAAAATCACAGGCGCGGCGCTTGCTGCCCAATGATGCGGAACCCGAGAGAAGACAGCCAGTCAAAAATGTCGTTCACTGGGGCATAGCGCCTTGGGATAAAAACGCTTCAGTTTCGGCGCAGAATCAATTGGTGGCAGCGAAATGGACGGTAGTTTCTGTAGAGAGAACGAACAGCTCTTTGAAATTTTTTGTATTTATGTGAATCAAGCCACTGGCAAATTGTATATTCCTGGTAGAATGGACTGAATATTCAAGTTCTGCGAAGTTAAAACTGTTGTGTGCGGGTCTATACTCCTATAACATTTTTCATTACACTGTTAATTTCTACAGGGCGAAAAGTATTTAAAACGACAAACTCTGGGAGGTTGTAGGGGACACCAACACAAATATTTTTCCATAATGTCATTTTTTCCTATGAGGAGTATTTAAACCGGTAGAAGGCGGCAAATTAATTAAACCAATAATCACTTTTCCATTTTTATAACCAAGAGACAACACATTAACTCAACCCGATTTCAATTATAATCATCATCATCATCAGTTTCCAGCTCCAGTTTCCCGGGTGTGGTGTACAAGCTCTCGCCATCTCCTCCTGTCTTCATACATCTTCTGTGTCCTTTCTCCTCCACATCTGATCTTACAGTCTCTATCCAGCGTTTTCTTGCTCTTCCCCGAGGTCTTCTTCCTATGAGGTTGAGGATGAAATACTTTTTAGCTGTTCTTTCACTATTGATTCTCATTAAGTGCCCATACCACTGAAGTCTAAGTTTCCTTGTGATGCTGGTGACAGGAACCTCAATACCAGCTACTTTTCTATTCACCTCATTCCTAATTTTATCCTGCCTGGTTGTTTGATTCATAGTTCTAATGAATCTCATTTCCATTGCCTGAATTCTACTGAGGTCTCTGGTTAGTAGGTTACATGTTTCTAAGCCGTATGTAAGGATTGGAACGAAATAGGTATGGTACATGGTTGCTTTTGCTTTTTGTTGCATTTTATCATCGCAGAGAAGATTTCTTATTTTACTGTAAAAACTGGATGCTTTCTGTGTTCTGCTGAGTATTTCCTGCTTAACTGTGTTGTATTTAGAGATAATATTTCCTAGGTATTTGAAATGAGAAACAGATTCTACTTTAGCCCCATCTAGAAATATATTTGATGTTGTTCCTTGCCTGTTGATGGTCATTTCTACTGTCTTTGTTTTACCTATCTTTAGTCCGAAATTTTTGAATGTGTTGTTCCAATCATTCAGTTTCCTCTGTGCTTCAGATCATCGGCGAAAACAAGGGCATTAGGTCTGCTGTCTATTACAGTAGATTTTCAAAAATTCCTCCATTGACAAGTAAACAAAGGTTACACCGTCGGATCATGTTCTGTCTAACACGGGCAAAAACCCCAGGAGTATCCTGAATTGTATCTGCTGCTGCTACTATCCGGGCAACCAGATCCTCTTCTGACAGGAGTTATGTAAACAAGGCTGTGCATATCTCCCCACACAAAAAAGTCCGGAGAGGACATATCTGGGGATCGAGCAGGCCACGGTACGGGACCACCTCTGCCAGTCCACGTTTCTGGGAACCGTCAGTCCAGGCATCGACGCACACGACGAATGAAATGTGCCGCCGCCCCCCTCATGTTGGAACCACCTGCCTCGTAGAGAGCGTGACGTCTTCCAGCAATTCTGGCAATGCTATGGGAAGAAAATTGTAATAGTGCCTGCCATTTAATGGCCTAGGCAGCAGATACGACCCAATTAAACAGTCCCCAACAACACCGACCCACACATTAACGAAGAACCGCACTTGATGTGCGCTAGTAAATCTGACATGTGGATTATCGACACTCTAAACATGCGAATTGTGCATGTTGAAAACTCCATCCTCTAACAACTGCAGAGGGCAATACGATCTCCTACCCGTTTGAATACTCCTCATAGGGAAAAATGACATTAGGGAGAAGTATTTGTTTTGATGTCCCCTACAACGTCCAGAGATTGTCGGTTTAAATACTTTTCACCCTGTATATTATGCCACAGTTACAATGAAAACAGCACTGTAATGAAAATCTGCCAAGAAAATTAGTGAAGATAGGGTTTTTTATTTTATTTTTTTAAGTACAGGAAAACTTTTATTTGAATTATTTTCATACCGGTTTCAGATAGTTTCAACTGCCAGTTTTAAATACTCCAGCATTACGAGGAGTGTCCAAATGGGAAGGTACGAAACGTCTTAATAACAAAGCCGGTGGAAATCTCTATCTATATAAAAGCGAAAGGACATTCATTCACTCACTGAATAAACACGAAATCTCAAAAACTACTTCACCTATGATGCTGAAATTAGGCAGAAATGTAGTTTATAGGTAGAAGACGTCAGCAAAGAAAGGATTTTGTGATAGCGCCGATAGTTCAGAAAAAATATGACGTCATAAACAATGAAAACTTCCCCGTCTTGCGGCACGTGATAGTGTGTCTTTATCAGTCCACTATTTGAGAAGAAGAGCACTTAGTTACTTACAACAAAGTTTAAAAATACTTTCAAACCTTTAGGAAGGATTTTTTCGCTAACAACAAAGTGCGTTTTTCAATGTGACCCTGTTTTTATTGCATACAAATCTATATATTTTTCCGATATTGATGAAATTTTGCATATCTGAGCCAAAAGACAACAGAAATGTCACTGTCTGGAAAAAATTTCGGACGTTGCATGATGGAGGGTACGTAACTTACGGACTTTGACAAAATGCATAGTGCTGCTCTGATCTTGATTAATTTTCGCACATATGACCTTTAAACTAAGAGGAAGGTCACTGGGTACATACATATGGGTATTGTACATGACAGAGGGTAAAAGTAAGGTAAAGCAGTCAACAATCCGAAGATTGGTTTGAACACCACAGTGCTTTACTAGGCATGGTCCTGTTTGGAGGTGGTATGCCGTTGCCTTCCTCCAACCTTCGAACTGACTTACCCAGCCAGTTATAGGGGGACCTACAGTTTAACGTGGGTTCCGAACCACGGTGCTACTCGGTATTTTTCATATGAGCAATACTGCCAGAGGTGAAAGAAGTGGACAGAGGGTAACCATGTAAAAAGCTTTGCCGAGAGAGGAAAAGGTGGAAACGAACAGAGAGATGGGAGAGAGATGGATGCAGAGCGAGGAGGGAAAGGAAGGGGAGGTGGACTACGAGAGTGTGAAATAAATCAATACCCAGCCAAAGCCAGATATACAAATAGTTTATGTTTAAAAATGACTGAGGCCCGGAACCCTAAAAAGCCATGATACGCACAGGCACTTCTTTAACAAACGTTGCGAAGCAAGGGCATATAAGCTAGTCTGAATATACAGCTGTGGGATAATGATATTGAGACGCGCAGCATACGTCACCTCCCCATAAAAAATTCAAAGCTGTGCCCTCAACAGGCAAGGTTCTCACCATCTACTTCGACGTCCGAGGTCCGATACTCATCGATCTCCTTGGGTACGGATAAAACTTCAACAGTGACGCCTACTGTGAGATATTCCGTAGCCTACGCTTGTCTTTCAAGAGCAAACGAAGGGAGTGATTGTACTTCATGATAACGCTGGTCCACACGTCTGCAGGGTCACAAATAAGTCTGTCTGAAAGGGAATTGCTTAAACAGGAACGACGGACTCAAGGACGCAGCAGAGGACTGGCTCTTCTCACAGCCACAGGAATTCTGGTAAGAGGGAATCCTTCGGTTCGATAAACAGGGGATACCATGATTAGGCATGTATTGATTATTTCTGGACAATGATTTCATTATACCCGCAGTGTCGTTTGGCGCCTGTGTATTTGAACACCCCTCGTACATTGAAATATTTCGTCACTTCACAGTATCATGTGGGCTTGCACATACGTACGTCAAACGTAAAATAACCGTTACGTCTAAAATTCACCGCCGCCCGGAAGTAACCGCGCGGTCGCTGTCTAAGGAGCTGTGTAAATTAGTTTGACCCTTTCCAGCCCAAATTATATTAATTTGTAGACAAAAGTATTTCTTTTGCATTTTTCTATTATGATGATTGCAATAACTTTTTACAATAATTTATTAATTTAATTTTCAAGTTATTACCTTCCTTTACGTTGATAGAATATTTTGAAAGTCTTGCTGTTTGAACTCTAACTTACAAAGAGACCACATGGGTACTGAATTGTTTGATATTTATGGTACGTGAAGTTAAGAACTTCAATAATAATCATCCAAAGCCATTCTACGCCACTATCAAGAACTCTCGATAAAATCGAATTTGAAGTTTTGCAAGTACACGTAAGTATCATTAATTAGAATGGTTGCAGCATTTGTCGGTGAAGTTCAGGTGGTAGCGTTCTGGCCTCACAACTATGGTGCCTAGAATCCCACTGCTTCAGATATCTTTTTCCTTTTCCAATTCAGTTATATAAAACATTTTGGGAACTCTAATACCACGTGTTGTGTCAGTTTCCGTTTATGTGTATGTAGACGAACTGATTACTTTGTCATCACCAAAAACGATTGTTGAGTAGGTTAGCTGCTTGGAAAGCCATTAGCAGGTATTGAGATGACTTTCCAAAAACAGCATCGTAGCTGTTCACAAATTGTACAATCAAAGACTACCGTCGTCAACTAATAGCTAAGCCAGTACTGTAAAAATGTAACATGTTATCTCGATTGAAACTATAATTACTAAAGACCTTTTATAAAATATAGAAAATTATGACAAAAACGTGCATTTTATGTAAAAATTACCATTAGGTATTAAAATTGTGTAATTTTTCGAACGCACACAAGAAACCGCAACTGCTGTAGTTAGTGGCACTTACGTGTACTTGCAAAAATTCAAGTTCGATTTTCTCGAGAATTTTTGAGAGTTGCGTCGAATGGCTTTGGCTGATTGTTATTCAAGTTCTGAACTTCACGTGCCATAAATATAGAGAAATTCTAAAATCCAATACCCATATGGTCTCCTAGTTAAACATTAAGTAACGATACATAGTCAATGTGTTGCAGCCTAATGCTTCTCTTTTTTCTCGAAGTAATGGTAGCCAAGCTGCCCACATTGAATTTTGGAAAGTTCTGCTGTGTTCTTTATAATTTTTGGTCAAATGGTTGGGCCGAAAGTGACAGATACAGATCATGATGCCGTATGGCATCATTGGGCTGGAAACAGTTATGAACCGATTACCTAAGCAGATATTATTATTATTATAACAGCAGTCAACAGACTGAGCTCCCAGACCAGTTAGTAGCTCAACCTGTTGACTAGGACATATGGCAAAGTGACCACTCAGCACGCAAATATTCTGCTTGTGCATTTGTGTGTGCCCAATCAAAATGTTCAAATATTTGTTAAGCTTAAGGCACTTAACTGCGGGGTCATCAGTCCCTAAACTTACGAACTACTTATGAACTACCTTATACTAAAAACGACACAAACAGCCATGCCCGAGGGGGATTCGAATCCCCGATGGGGGACGGCCTCGCGCATCGTAGTATAGCGCATCAATGCACTCGGCCACTCCGCCGCGGTGTGCTGAATCAGAATGTGGACTTTTACCTCGGCACTCGTAAAGCTGCTGCAGTACCCAAATGGTCAGTGTATGAACACTTTTGAAGCCCACAGCTATAGAACACACTTGTCATATTTTCTGCAGCTGATGAGAAGAATGTTCCTGCGTTATGTGTGTATCATTCTCGCGCTAATTTCGTGACTAAAAGAACGCTTGTTCTCCATTTCTTGTGTTCACGAGACAGTAAAAATGTTTTTGGAATTATGTCGAAAGTCATTTCAGTGGTTTCAAATCATCGTGTAGTAAGAAATGTTAATTGTTTGATTCTGACTCAATAAAAGTGTTAGAATCTGAGCACCGTGTTTCGTTGAAAGGCAATGCACTGAAACTTTTCGATCCTGGCTGGTATAACGATCATGGTTTATGGAACAATTCTGGAACGAATCACGATAACAGGTGTTTAGTCATTGATGCTGCAGTACTAAGCCAGTAGGTGTCCTCCATGTTTATCACTAAGCAACGACGAACTGGGCAGTTATTTTGGGTAGATATCAAGGCTACAGCCAATGCACAAAGAGTAGGTGATTATTTTCTGTTGTCTGTCTTGAAGAGTTTCTCTGCAGTCTACGTCAACGTTGCTTTTGGTTTCAAAAATTGACTTACGTACGGCATGTCAGCGCCAGAATTTGGTTAATAAATCCAAATAAATTTGGTAATGAAACTTCCTGGCAGATTAAAATTGTGTGCCGGAACCTGGACTCGAACCTGGGACCTTTGCCTTTCGCGGGCAAGCGCACTACCGACTGTGCTATCCCGACACGACTCACGATGCCGCCTCACAACTTTACTTCCGCCAGTACCTCGCCTCCTACTTTCCAAACTTCACAGAAGCTCTCCGGCGAACCATGCAAGACTAGAAATCCTGGAAGAAAGGATATGGTGGAGACATTGCTTAGCCACAGCCTTCTGGAAACATCCCTTAGGCTGTGGCTATCACAAGATGGTTCATTACAGAGGATGTTATCTTCTAGCAGGACAATGCGCTTTCACCCGAGCAATCTTTTGAACTCTGTTAGGGGTAACACCCTGCATCGAAAATGTTGTAATCTATTCCTGGAATCAGACAAGGTAAACCATCTTTCTAGACACACAATAAATAGTTACCAACTAGTGTCATGGCCGTCCATTTATTTCAGTAGGATTTTGTGCTATGCCGATTTCTAAATCTATTTATACAGACAGACTTCGCAATCAACCAAACAGCACATGGTGGAGGGTAGTTCCACTACTCCCTTAATATAGCAATGGAAACATGGCTATCTATATGTACCTGTATAAGCCCTAATTACTCTTAAGTTTGTGGACTTTAGGCGTAATATGGCTACAGCAGAGACAATCTGCAGTCGGCACAAATATCGCTCTTTAAATTTCCTCAACAGCGTTTCTCAAAGAGAATGTCGTATTCCCGTTGAAATTCTCATAGCATCTATGTAGGCGACAACATCGTCAGAAACAGCCAGACATTGTACTTATTCCTTCCGTCTGACCAGTCATGTAAACAGAGAATAATAGTGATCGTGACGATACATTTGTCTCTGATGAATACTCGTCGTCGAAGTCTTCGAGCCAGTAACATATATGCGAACCTGCTCCATATGCTTATACTTCCGATCGCAGTCTGCAGTGCATTTCATACGCCTTTCGAGATTTAGTCTTCCTGATGACCTTCATCCTTTGCTCGCAAGGTGTCACATGAGAAAAGTGTGTTGTAACAGGCAATGGTAACACTCGCGTAACCATCATCAAAAATCTATCGGACTCAATTGCTTGGCCATTATTTCGTAGCTTACAGACTACTTAAACTAAGGTAAACTAACCTAAGAACAACACACACACCCATGCCCGAGGGGTACTCGAACCCCCGGCGGCGAACGTCCGCGTGCACCCCAGCACGGCGCTCCAGTGTGCACGGCTAATCCACCGCGGTTGTAACCACCTTCCCCAACTTCCAGTTAATTAGTATGATAAATTTCATAAAGTGAATCCCCTATCATGAGGCAGTGCCTCAGTTAATTTTAAAGAAAGGGCAACATAAACAATAACAATAAGTTGCACTTGCATGAACAGTTAACGTCTTTGTAATGTCAGACTCTATTAATAAGAACAGCTTTTAAAAATTCATCTCTATTTTGTTTTCTCTCCACCGCAACAGTTCAGAAGTACAGAAACCAAAATGTTTCGAGCAGAGTCTGAAATTCATTTAAATTGGTAGCTTTCACATGAAACTAAAACTAAACAGAACGGGCATGTAAATATGAAGAACAGCTTGTTGAAATAATAATCAAACAGGAAATAGGCTGCATGATAACTAAGGGAATGTATGCAATAAGTACAACATAAATAGTAATGTGTTCAAATTATGGAAGTGACGGATTTCATTAACTGAACCACAGATGTGGAAGCAGCATCCTTGGGACGTACAGAGTAATAAACATCTGAGAGTGCTATTGGTTTTGCCGCGCTGATACTCGTGAACGCCAATAAAGATTATTATTATTCATGTGAGTTATTTACGCTGGTTATTACTATAACATCGTACATACAAGAACAAACCATTACGTATTAAGCAAATTAAAAATACTGATTAAAATGTAACGTTTACAAAATGAAATAAAATAATAACGATTGAGAAATAGAAGTAACCTTACTAACAGAAGGTTCGAAATTCTTTATTACGTATTCACAAATACTTTCTTACACTGCGAGTTTTCTTGCCTGTGTAGAAGACACTAACGTTCAAAATACTTACAAAACACTATTATCACAAGTCTTTGCAGTTGCAGAAAAGGCTTCGAGAAAAGAACATTAATTCTTTGGTAAATTATGTACAGGAAGAACTTTAAAATACTTGATTCTATCTATTTGAAAATGGATTTTGAAAGCCTGCGACTGTGAGATCAATAAATATAAATAATGTTTTCTCCATTTACTATGTATAAAGACCGTCCAATAACTGAGATTACCACAGTTAATCATTGCAGTAAAGACAATAAAATAATGCAGAACTTCATCCATCTTACACCGCAACTAAAATGGGATAGCTCAAAAACATACCTAAAAATGGGAATTATTTCCCGAAACGCTTCGTGCTAAAGAAAATAAAAATCGTGACTGGCAACAGAAGTGTTAAATGTAACATATACAGTACATTACTCCACAACTTTGTGAAACAAAACATTTTAAACCATCCAGAGCTAAACTCTAGAATAAGAGAACCAGGTTACAAAATGGACGTGATATTATTTTATCAGGTAATCAAGACTCAGTCCCAGACCAAATTAAAATTTTGCTTCCTATTAATAGAGGGTAACAGCCAGGTGCAGCAACTGCAGAATGCAATAGTAATTCTTATACCTTACGTTACTTCTGTTTTCGTAATCGATTTATTAAATTCGTTGTATGGTCTTGTGGGTTCGATTATTGTTTTTCATAAATTACTTTCCTTACAGAAACACCCACTCAGCATGGAACACGAACCGCCAAATAAAGATAAAAGAGGTTTACGCAACAAATACAGCGTATGAATTCATGTTACTTACATAATTAATTATAAAGGCATCAAAGGCGGTGCAGTGTGGAAATAGTAAATATCCACAAGTCGTAAATGTCCACTAGATCCAGCAATCACATGTAGTCCGATCATATGCGTCAAAGCGGTCATCTAGTGGCCTGTCCCAAATCACGAATTCAACTGCTCCGTCTACCGTAGTTGTTAACAAAAAACGACATCAAAAAAAAATTTGTATTGAGAGGCCAATGTCAGAATTCGCAGGCTAACAAACTGGGGTCGACAAGAGGTTCGCTAGCTTACACCACTCACAGTAATTACCCTTTTTTAATCAGGTAAGTTACCACAAAAAATAATACCTCGTGTAATAACTGAATGAAAGTAAGCAAAGTAGACTACAGTTCGTGTTGAACTAACACTCTTCTATTAGTGAACAGTACAGTATTTAGTTTCTGGATAAAAAGCTGTACGTTTGTTTCCCACAACTTCTTACTGTCAATGTTAACACCCATAAATCTGAACTGTTCAGCATGACTTATCATGTGCCCATTCTGTGTAGTAAAGGTGTCAGTTTTTATTGAATTGTGGGTTAAAGCTGGGGTGGAGTGGCCGAGGGTTCTAAAGCGCCTCGCTGCGTTTGGTCGCCTTCGGAAATTCGAGTCCTCCCTTGTGTGTGTGTGTGTGTGTGTGTGTGTGTGTGTGTGTGTGTGTGTTGTCCTTGGGTTAGTTAGTTGAAATAGTATGTAAGTCTAGGGACTGATGACCATCGCAGTTTGTTATTTCATTTTCTGTGGGTTAAAAAATGTAAAATTGAGTATCACTGTGATTTTGCATCAATCTATTTCATTCAAGCAATGAACTTATTTATTTGACTGCATTATTTGGTAGCCTACTGCATCAATGTTGCAGCCAACATCCTTCACTACGAAGCTGTTGTCGTCGGCAAACAGAAATAACCTAGAATTATATGAAAGGTGTATCCTTATATAAATGAGAAACGTACACACCCAATCCATGCTATAACTATCGATTGATTATATTGAAAAATAGATAAAGTGAATGTTCAACTTGGCGAATGGCGAATGACTGAGGTATGGACAATTATTTCTGTTCAAAATATCAAACAAAATAAAAACAAATACTGAAAGTAGAGTTACAATTAGTATTAGAATTACTACAAAAGCACGGAAAGATCATGCTGATTAAATTAAGAAAAACATATGGAGTATAAATGAGTGTCTGCTGCTGCACTGTTATTCAACTAACTGGTGCTCGTAACTGGCTGCAGCTGACTGAAACTGTAATGTGTGCACGAAGTTCAGAGTGTACACGCGATGCTGCCAGTGTCAAATAAAATGCTAGTGATTTTAGGACAACATTAATCAAACCCACATAACAGAGTACTTAAGAATTAAATTACGAAAACAGAAATAATGTAAAGAATACGTCTTACTACCACACTCAGCAGTGAAACTTACATGTTTAGATAAAATAAATATATTTATGGTTTGGAAAGCGGACTGGAAGTAGCGTATGTAAGGTTTGTGTGTTAATGCAACAGTACCTATCTAGTTCGGTACAGCACTGTGGATGTAAAAACTTACCTGAATGTCTGAACATCAAGTAACAGTCAATATTATAATTAATCAGCCTGACATCGACTGATTGCAATGAGTATGGCCCTGTTAGTGCGCTGAACTATCCACAACACGAGTCTGGTTAAACAATGAATGACAAGTCCGGTTGTAGCTCAAGTTCTGATTCATTAAATGAAACAGACAAATGATTAATTAATTAAATACTGCTCAATGTTAAACACAAATTTTATATCCAAAATTAAATGTGGACATGGGTGGGGTGATAGACAATCTTGAACAGTGACTGATAGTAGCGGAATGGCGTAATTGTATGACAATAAAACACTAAAGTTGACAATTATGAGTGTGTTAATCAAAGATTAAAGTTTAACTTACTACTATGACAGAGACTGAGAATGACATCTATTCGTACAGTGACAAACTATAACAGTATCTGATAGCAATGAAAGGAACTTGTAGCCTACAATGTATGATAGAGTAGGAACATCTAAGTCGATAAATTTGTACTATATATTCTAGTGTGGAAAAGTCTAAGTCTATAATTGTGTAATTGACTAATTACTTACAGTACAAATCAAAGTTTCGTTTATTAACTGCCAAAACTGACGAAGTATGGATTCGGTTACGAGCTTAACAACAATTGTTGTGTGTACCGACACCTTCTGTCTAACTTTATTAACAAATTAATTATGGTGTTGTCAGCAAGTTATGTAATTAATATCTGTATAAAAAGGCACGTTACACAATAGACAAGTAATACCGGTAGCTACCTGATAAGCAAGTTGGTTACGACTTCAACTGAATATGAATGATTTAACAAAACTAAACAATACGCAAGTAGTGTCATTAATTTTGTATGTCGAGTACTTTCCATGATTGGCAATGTGAGATTACCGCCCAATAGAAATACTGGTAATTAATAGGATTTGACAATTAAACAGTATGAAGTTCACTGCAAACATTGACCATGCCAATGCACTAAATGTTACACAATTTTAATCTTAATTATGGTAGCAATGTATGTACACAGTTGGGTGACAACATTTATAGTTAGGCCATAGGTAGAAATTCTCCACGTTGAGATTTGCTGTGTGCTTGTAGCTGACGGGAGGCCAGCGAGCAGGCCGATGTTGGTGGCTTGTTCCAACTTAGGATTTTACAGTTCGTTTCCGGTGAGGGGAGAGAGGGACAATGGCGAGTGCCAGGCACAGTGCAGTGCACAAATATTGTAATACTACTGGCATTTGAAGTAATACGATGCAGTTAGGAACCTTTAAGGCCCTCATTACAAAATAGCCTGTTGATAAATAAACAATACATTAGCTAATATAGTCACATCTAACGTAATATATTTAATTGACAATGAAAAGTAATAAATTACCAACGAAGACAAGACAGTTACACAACTAGCATGGCAATGTTTGTTTATAAAAATAATATATTAACTATTTCTCATTTTATTTTCAATTAATCTTTTGTATTTTATCTTGAAGTATTCAGTTAAATCACTTATCTGTGGTATAAGAAATTGCACAATTATGATAAACAGTACAAAGGATGTTTATATTAATATAAAAACGTAAGAAAATATTTGTTTAATGTGTAGTGTAATTATTTTGATTTTAAGTAAAGTTTTAGAAATGTATTGGCTGAGCGCTGTACGTTGGCAAATCGGTTACAACAGCTTACATGGGGAAGTTGATGACGTAGGGGAAAAAAACCCGGCAGTTGAGTTTTGGCGCACGCGCGCGCGAGGGCAGGAAGTGAGGACTCCAGAGAGAGCACGTGGTGTGGCTGGCCTGGCGGCGTCGCTCTGCCTCAGTCGGCATGTGGATCTCGAGGTGGTGACTTGAGTTTTGTGTGTGGCAATCGCCACGTGTGGTTGCTCGTCGTAGACTGCACCAAGTTAAATCGAGTGCTACTGTGTGTTTGTGAATAATTAGCCGGTGCAACAAGGTGTGCATCGCATTAAATTAAAGTGACTGTGATTTGTTAATGTAACACGTGTCGTCGCATAGGCATGAACATAAACGGTGTTTGAGACAGCCACGTGGTGTGAAATCAATTCGCGACAAATATTCATTTTGTCTGGGGGCAGTCATGGTCATCACGCCCACTACGGTCGGGGGTTCGAATCCCCCCTCGGGCATGCATATTTGTGCCGTCCTAGTTTGTAAGTAGTTCATAAGTTTAGGGACTGATGAACCCGTAGTTAAGACCCATAAGCTTAACAAACATTTGAACATTTTTGTCTGGGGGCTCACGAGCTATAACTTTATTTGGTACATTTACCGACCTACAGACGCGACAGCCACAGGGTTCAAGTGTTGTGAAATAAACAACATAAAGTGAACTTTCACGTGTTTTCTAAAATAGTAGTTAGTACACCCTTTTCTCTCATGGACTTGAACTTATTATGAATTTGTTTTGTTAACCATATGCAGGGAAGGAAAGCTGCGAACGTGTGATATCATCCCTTAGAAAACGAGTCAAACAGTCGCAATAACAGTTCCAGTGTTTTTGCATGTTTAGGAATTTGGTTCGCAGCTGGTGGTTGTGAGTTATAAAAAATAATCTTTCCCTATTTTAAACTCTCACCCTGACCTTCACCCTCGCAGCAAGAAATATTGGTAGCTACCTGATAAACTAGTTGCTTACGATTCTTCTACCAAAAAATCACTCACCTTTTATCTGAAGACAGCAGCTTCTAGCAGCACATTAATTATGAAAAATAAATAAAGTTGAAACTTGTATCTATCATACCGTTTAAAAGTTACAGCCAAAAATAACTTGGGGATAACATCTTTCAGTTTAGACAACATTGGGGGCATAAAGCTTGAATCAAAACAAAATTGTAAGTAATGATTATTATTATTATTACCTTTACGTTATCATCATAATCATTACATGAAATACCAAAATCAAGGTCAGATTTATTAAAAATTCTAACGGCTTACAACGATACTCTCGCAGTCTATAGCTCTGTTCAGCACCTAACTCCGTCCGTCGACTTCCACTCACTCACACCTTCTCTCGCTACCGACTACCTACTACTCAACAGTTCAAAAATGTCTTTGGCCAAACGGACAGAAGAATGCTGCCACACTTCAACAGTTACTACTGCGGGCTCTTAACCTTATTGATAGTGAGCTTAGATAAATTTGATTCTATGTTACTAATTTATATTTTTACTGAGTGAGAGGAAAGCGTAATAAGTTTGTTTCAAAGTGCGTCTTGATCAGCTAATAAAATGATCCGACGTCTGTTTTGTAATTTTGTTTCTCTACCGTGCAGGCGTATATGTTCTAAAACCGTTCGGTTATTTTTATCTTTTGGAGTGAATTTCTGTTCTGCGCAGTAGCGCAGTCAGGATTAGGTTCTGTGGAGGGGCACATTTAAAACAGAATGAATAAAATAAAACCAACTGAATTTATTAATTGTAAAGGGTTATTATCATCAGGGCCGGCGCAAGCCCAAGTACCGCCCCGTGCGAGCTGCTAAATTGCCCCCCCCCCCCTCCCCCGGTTGGTATTTAAGCTTGTGAAATTTTATTTAAACCAATCTGTCGGAAAAGTCAGCAATCAATCGCAGTTTTTGTTTTTACTTTTCACATCTACCTACGTTTCGGCCACTTGAGTGACCAGTTTCAAAGCTTTTAATATGTGCTTACATCTAAGCCGTCATGTTGTCACTTACGTTCAGCATGACGGTATGGATGTACACATAACTCAAAGCATTGAGAATAACCACTCTGTGCTAGAAATCGATGAAGATCTGGAAAATAAAAACAGTTGAAACGGCCAAAGGGAGGGCCGGAAGACAATGGAGAGAGGAAGGATAATAACATAATAATGCAATAAATACATACTCGGGAATCGACGGGTACTGATGCTAGTCGAAATATATTAACTCACTGCACTGCGGTTATTCATTTCAAAGAACTGACACTCGCCATCTGTAGTAATTTGCATCAGTTGCGTCAGTTCTGTCGTGTCTGATTATAGAATAAGAGGTAACACATTAGTCATCGCCGTATCAAGTCACTTTTCTGCGCTTTATTTTCATTCTAGCTATTGGGGTGGCGCGTGCTTATTTGCCGAGTTGCGAATTTTTTAAGTAACAGATCATAAGAAAAATAAATTTTCCTATTCTGCATTCTTGAAGGAGAAAAATTCTAACTTATGAGTAACGTGCATTCGCAATACTAATTGTAGGTTATATGAAAAGCACTTACCCATTACATCCCAAGTTTCAAGATATTCGGACGCACCGATTCTTCTGTTCTTGTGAAATGCGACGAAAGTGCTTCTGGCCAATCTTGACTCTCTCGGCCAACTATAGAAACGATTTCCGTAGATTTCGTTGTAGATAACGCAACAATACCTATTGTTTGGAAAGGCGAAGTGGTGACGCGGCAGTGCCAGAAACTAGGTCACATGACGAGGTACAGAGAGGCTACGGTTAAACTAGCGTCCAAGAAGAAGCAAGAAGCACACAGTAAGTATGTGACCGATGCTATAGATAAATGTATTATCAGGAAGTAATTTTTATAGCATTACGAACAATAGAAAGAAATACGAACTTTGCGAAAACTGCACAATTTTGGTCAAACAGAAATGAACTTCAGAGCTAGCAAGGAAACCCTTAGAAGCAATGTTCTGTCTATGGATTTTCGTTTTAGAAGTTGTCAAAATTAACGTTTTGTTTCGCTTGGATGTGAAGGCATTGATGCTAAAAGACCATTGTTTCCCAGGTTTTCATCAGAATCATAGCGACCAGTAGTTTACTTAGACGAAACATAGATTCACACGCATTATACAGTAAATAAATGTTGACAAAGTGATAGGGTGTGAGTATTATTGTCACACAAAAGGGTTTGTCAGAGTTTAATTGTGTTCATGCAGGCGGAGACAGGTGTTTCAGGACTCAAAAACCAAAACGTCCGACTATCACTCAGAAACGGATAGCAAACATTTTCAAAAATACATCGAAAACCCTACGTATGCTAGGCTTACTATCAATGCCTTTATCCCTTGTAATTACAGCGTATTTACCCATTCATAATACCTGTAGCCATTGTAGGCGTTGAACATGTTTGATTGTAGTAATATTCAACAATTTTTTCCCATTGCGTGGGAAGAATAAAATACTTAGCTGCCATTGAAGGGTTTCAAATGTTCAAATGTTTGAAAATATATCGGACCAAACTGCGTGGTCATCAGTCCGTAGCTTACAAACTACTTAAACCTAGGTAAACTAACCTAAGGACAACACACACAACCATGTTCCAGGGAGCACCCCAACCTACACGGAGATTGAAGGGTTTAGCAAAATTGCTTCAGGCTTAACTTGTAGCCGCAGTATTGAACATTCCATTCGAATTTCCAAATTAGATTTCGTCTCCTGCAAAATTAGTTGTGAGTAAACGCAAGGCGCGTAACAAGTTCTACGGTCGGGGGTTCGAATCCCCCCTCGGGCATGGATTATTGTGCCGTCCTTAGTTCATAATTAGTTCATAAGTAGTTTGTAAGTTTAGGGACTGATGACCCCGTAGTTGAGTCCCGTAAGCTTGACAAACATTTGAACATTTTTCGTAACACGTTGGCAGCGCTCCACTCATGAGTACTGGCGTGGGCGCCAGACTGCTTTCGTTCCGGCGTAAACACGACGGCGCTGCCACAGTGGCAAGGAAGAAATTAGCCCCTCCCCCCCCCCCTTGTTCAACAGGGGCGGCCGGCATGTAGTCGAGACGCCATGCCACTGTTCCCGAAGCCGCTACCTCCGAGGTTTCGTTTAGAATCCCCTCTTGGGCATGAATGTTGAGTTTGAGCTACAGAAAAAAGGGGCGACGGCAGATTTGCCGCTCCCCAGAAAGTGCCGACCCGTGCGGCCGCACGATTCGCACATGCCTTGCGCCGGCCCTGATTATCATTCGCTATCAGAAAGAGAAGCTCGGCGATGTTACAACTAATTTACATATGTTAAAAATGAAGTACAATAACACCATTGTGGTTCGTAGTTTTTGGCGGCCTCCGCTAACCTGCAAAGCAGCGTGTCGCCGCATATGACCAATCGTCTCCTAACTTCAGCATAGCAGTAACAATAGCGGCAGCTTCAAAGCGCGGTATTAAAACCGCTCACAGTAACAACAACACACGTTCTCGGTGGCGGCATCACGTTGGCGAGCCATTGAGCCGTTCACTTGTGCTTGGAAAATTATATTTACGATGTGATTTATTACATGTGTACTATTTCAGTTTTACGGTGCCGGCCTGTTCAGACATTTAATTCTAGATGAGGTCCACACTACATGCTTACAAAAAAAAAAAAAAAAAAAAAAAAAAAAAAAAAAAAAAAAAAAAAAAAAAAAAAGAGAAAGGCATAGCGCTTGCAGTATATTACTGCCACTGTGTCAATATAAAGAAGTTCTGAAGGTATTATAGGATGTCGTTTCGGAGCATGGGTTCTTTATCAAAATGTTAAGTTCTCCCTCCTTTTACTTGTCCTCTCATTCTCTACAATTATTTAAAGCGTTTCAAAACGCTCCGAAATGACAATTGACACCGTGGCAGTAATTACTGCAAGCGCTATGCCTTGACTCTTCCTTTTTTTTTTTTTTTTTTTTTTTTTTTTTAAGACTATAGTATGGACCACAACGAGAAATAATGTCTGAATAATATGGTCTCTAAAATGCCTAAGTTAAAAGCTATGAGCGCTTCACAAGTGGACGATATGCTCATAGATCTCTCTCTCTCTCTCTCTCTCTCTCTCTCTCTCTCTCTCTCTCTCTCTTTTCCCACACTATTTCCTCCAAAAATATGGAAAGCGCGTGCAGAAGATCTGTTTTACAGGGTCAATAATACTGTGTACATACTTCGTTCTCTTCTTTTCTACGTTTTCGATTTCATCATATCAACACGAAAACTGAAGTGCTGATCCGTAATACTAATTAGACAGGGAGGTCAATCAAGCTCATTTCATATGAGTGGTATCAGAAATTATGTGTTTCATATAAGCTGCTTAACACAATACCGTGGAAATAATTTGATTTACTTCTGAAACAGAAGCGAGAGCTTACTCAGAAAATATTCCAGTCGTTAAAATACGCTGCGAAAAACAAATGGTCCATAATTGACAATATAATAGAGATGACAGGGTCGCGATGGTGGCAAAGTTTCGTTCGAGGAATGACAGCAATGTACAGTGTGAGCTATTGTATGTTCTTAAAGGAAATGATCCTACATTTTAATCTTATCCTTGTAATGCGGGATTTATATAATAGCAGAGCCATGGCTCAATTCAAGACGTGATGTGTTATTGAGAATGTGTCTTACAAGACGCAACACGCTTTCATTTTTATCTTAAGATTACTTGGGAATCATTATATCAACATTTATTCGCAATAGCGAATTTCTCACAGTTTCACTGTATTAAATATATCTGTCATACAAAATAGTAACACATGAAAATTTGTGCCGGGTCGGGACTCGAAACCGGGTATCCCGCGTTTCGTGAGGGTTGCTTTAACATTGGCTACAAGCTGTTGAAGATGCAAACTATTACATACTTTAGGTATTCCATTCGACGTTCAATTGCTCCTCAACACATTTGATCCCTCTACAGATCTAATGATCTACAGCAAACACCTCGTAATGGTGGTCTATACACGCCACAGAAGGGTAAAAGGCTCTTTCCACACAGGGAAGAAACATTGGATGTTTATACATCGCGTCCCACGTTGCGAAAAAGATACTGTGCTGCGATATCTTACAACGCATTAGATCCAACACTGACCCTTTTTAGAACAAATCGACCTACAGATCGGTGATTTTTGCATCGAAACCATAGGATTACAACACAGCCGACCCACATCTAACCCTTTTTAGGCCCGAGGCAAACTTTCGTATGCCACACTGACTGATGGAAGTGAAGCTGTGACTAAATTCGCCATTGTGAATGAATATGAATAAAGTATTTCATCACTGTAATTCGTCATCACTCAGTAATTTAGCTTATGAATAAGCCTGAAACTAGGAAGGACATAACTATTAACATTATTACTTTAAATTATTATTGTTTTTTGCTGAAGACAGCAAAAGACCTGGAGAGCAGTTGAATGGAATGTACAGTGTGCTGAAGATAATGTACAAAATGAACATTAACAAGAGTAAAACAATGAAATGCAGCTTAGAAAATCAGTCGATGCTGAAGGAATTAGATTAGGTAACGAAACAATGAAGGTGGTAGATGAGTTTTGTTACTTGGGTAGTAAACTAACATATGATGTTCGCAATACAGAGGATATAAAATGCAGATTGGCAATAGGAAGAAAGCATTTTTGAAAAAGAGAAATTTGCTCACACCGAATATTAATTACAGTGTAAGGAAGTCTTTTCTGAAGGCATTTGTGTGGAGTGTTGCCTTGTGCGCGAGTGAAACATGGGCGATAAATAGCGCGGACAGGAAGTGAATAGAGGCTTTTGAAATGTGGTGCTACAGAAGAATGCTGAAGATTAGGTGGGTGGATCGCGTAACTAATGAAGTGGTACTCAACAGAATTTGTGAGAAAAGGAATTTTTGGTATAAGTTGACTGAAAGAAGGGATCGCTTGATAGGACACATTCATAGACATAGAGGATTCGTAAATTTAGCATTGCAGGAAAGTGTGTGGGGTAAAAATCACACAGGGAGACCAAGAGACGCATATAGTACGCAGATTCAAAAGAATGTGGGTTGTCGTTCTTATGAGGAGATGAAAAGGCTTGCTCAGGATAGAGTAGGGCGGAGAGTGCATTCAAACCAGTCTCCGGACTGAAGACCACAACGACAACATTATTTGTGATTTTGCTTTAAATATTCTACATAAATATGAAAATTCATCGTAATGATGGTTTAGGATCAGCAACTGGGAATATTTTGTAAAAAAATTTATTTTGTTGGTCGCAGTTGCACAATTTAAGTCAATGACTAGTTTCGGACTTACCGTCCATTACCATACCATTAGCCTTTTTCAAACCGTGATAATCGAATGCATGTTACAAATGGCTGCTAAAATGTTGTACATTATCCTCTTTCGATACATATCACTAATAACATTAAAATTTATGCTACTCAGTACACCAGTTTTAACTGCCATTTTAACTTTCAATGTAACTAGTGATATGTATCGACAGAGGATAATGCACAAGATTTTAGCAGCCATTTGTAACATGCTTTGGATTATCACGGTTTGAAAAAGGCTAATGGTTTGATAATGGACGATAGTCCTAAACTAATCACTGACTTCAAATTTGTACAACTGCGACGGACAAACTAAATAGTTTTACATTATACATAAAGTCTTCCATTGAGAGGTCAGCGATTGGATTTTATTTTCATAGTGGTTTCTTTGGGCACTCAAATATAATTCGAATCATTAGCTCGTGGTAAAACAGTTAAGTCCTTTTTTTTTTCTTGTTTTCTTGTTTTTTTTTTTTTTTTTTTTTTTGTTTTTTTTTTTTTTTTTTTTTTTTTTTTTTTTTTTTTTTTTTTTTTTTTTTTTTGCATTTGCTGCCGTTTCGGAAATCGGTAGCTTGGTTATGTCGTGATAACGGATCTGTTGACACATATGTTGTTTCATGCTTCGATTGTGGAGACAGTCCTGTGTGTGCAGCATTATCGACTCTGAGCTCGAGGGAAGCGTACAGTGTCGGCCATCGCTTTGCATAACTGCAACAATGGCCAGCCGCAGCTACGTAAATCATGCGTGTGTCGCGACGGACAGGGGGAGATTGATGTTGCTGCGCAGACCGTCAATCGCAAGAGACAACATTCCTGCGTGCGAAGCCCAGCCACGTCCTGTATGCGTATGGTAACGACGCGGTCTCTACCTTTCCCACACACGCTTTAGAAACGTAAGTATGAGGAACATATCATGTAGTAATAATGAATTAAACGACTTTTATATGCTCCGTACAACAATAATTAAATGTGGTGCAATAGGGAAATAAGGGTAATCTTACTTTAAAAGGATTCATGAAGAGAACGATTGTTGCTCTCGTTGTAGTAATTAGTAGTTTCTTTAATTTCTTCTTTGTATTAACGCGAATGATCTAAAATTGTTAGAAGTCTATCTGTCAGTTCTACGGAATGGAGACAACAACCGAGATATTGGTAGTAACAGTAAGTTTCTGCAGAGGGGGTTGGTGTTGACTTCCGTTTAACCAAACGAATTAAACAAACAATTAGGTTCAGATAGCAGAAGCTATGGCATGGACAGTAATAGGAAGGTTGTAAGCGGGACAGACACAGAGAGACGTTATTTGAGACAAAAGCAACAGTTAAATGTAGCGAAGGTCATACATTAGCAACATGAGCATGAGATAACCGTTATATTCGGTTAACAGCCTAATGAGACAGGAGGTTGAGTGCAACTGAGCTCCAATACACTCTGCAGCCAGCAAGAGCAAGTGCAGTATCAACACAAACAGTCCGAATGTCGCCTCTACGCATGGAGGACTATGGTGTGCATCCCATTAAAATCGCGACACCATTTAGCCCGCAGAAACTGGACGAATCTTGTGTTCAGCCGGAGAAGTGGTGTTCACTTGCCTGGAGAGTGCGTGAAACTCGGGACAATCCTGATTATGTGCAGGAAACAAATCATGATGGCTGACGAAGGGAGTGGGCAGGAGTCAGTACAGGCGGACGTGCGGACCTCTGTGTCGTTCAGAACGATACTTTGACTGCTCACAGGTAGAGAGACGGGAGCCTTCGACCTTTTTTTGTGCCCTACGCTGAAGCCATGAGTGATGGGTTCCTTCTACTGGACGATTACGCTTGTCACCACGGAACTGCACTGGTGAACAACATGCTTGAAGGAACTGAACGAATGGAGCGGCCAGTTTGTTCGCCGGACTTTAACCTGATTGAGCATAACTAGGATGCACTTGACAGACTCATTGCAGAGCCGGATATTGCAAACATGGAAGAATGGACAAATATCCCACAAATGCCCTGAAAATTCGTATTCTCTCCATTTCTGTTCATTACCTCTTCATTAGTTACTCGATCTACCCACCTCACCTTGATCATTTCTTATGTAACACCACATTTCAAAATCCGCCATCCTCTTCCTGTCTAATTTAACATCAACATAACAAGAATACATTCCACACAAATGCCTTCAATAAAGACTTCCTTACACTTAATATTTTATGTTAGCAAATTTCTCTCTTTTATAAACGCGTGCCTTTCTATTGTCATTCTGCATTTTACATCCTCTGTACTGCGATCATCACATGTTATTTTAATACGCAAGTAACCAAAGTCATCTACCGACTTTATGTTTTCGTTGCCTAATCTAAATGTTCAAATGTTTGTAGAGTCTATGGGACTTAGCTACGGGGTCATCAGTCCCTAAACGTACAAACTACTGATGAACTAGATACAACTAAGGACAGCACAAATACCCATGCCCGAGGGGGGATTCGAACCCCCGACCGTAGGGGCCGTGCAGACTGTGACTGAAGCGCCTCATTCCCCTCGGCCACCGCGGTCGGCGCCTAATCTAATTCCTTCAGTATCCCCTGGTTTTCTTAGACTGCATTTCATTACCTTTGTTTTGCTCTTGCAAATGTTTATCTTATACGTTCCTTTCAACACACTGTCCAGTCCGTTCAATTACTCTTACCGGTATTGTTTCCAAAATGACAAGACAAGATCACACACTAACAATTTATTAAATGACGACCGGTTTCGGTGCACTGTGTCACCATCATTTGGTCACATATATGTTATAATCTGGTCATATGTAAAAAATATAAAAGACATGCAAGAAATAACGTAAAAACATGAAAAAACATACATTTGGGATTAAGAGGCACTAATCCTACCTTGTTAAAAAAGTTGGTTATAAAATAACAAGTGCAACAGTGCACTTAGTCACTATATAAAAAATACATATGTTAAAAACATGACATCTTACAACATCGAGTACCTTGTTAAAAATTGGGTATAAAATAACAAGGTAGGGTAAGTGCCTCTTAATCCCAAATGTATGTCTTTTTCGTGTTTTTACGTTATTTCTTGCATTTCTTTTATATTTTTGGCAGATGACCAGATTATAACATATATGTGACCAGATGATGGTGACACAGTGCACCGAAACCGGTCGTCATTAATAAATTGTTAGTGTGCGATCTTGGCTTGTCATTTTGAAAACTATAAAACGATTAGATCGCCTCCAGACCCGACTATGTAAGGTAATCTTAACTCCTACAGGTCCGTTGCTGTCTCTGACAGAATTACAATGTCATTATCAAAATGCAATGTTTTTGTCTCTTTACTCTGAACATCAATTCCTTCTCCATATTTCTCCTTACATTCCTTCACAGCTTTTTCAATGTACAAATTGAATAACAATGAAGAAAGTCTACAACCATGTCTTACTATCTTCCCAACCAATACTTCTCTTCCATGCCCTCCGACTCTTATAACTGCTGTCTGGTTTTTGTACAAGTTGTAAATAACACTCCGTTCCATATGTTTTATCCGTGCAAACTGCACAAAATCTTTCTCCAAAGAAATCTAGAAATGTAGGTTTGTCTTTCCTTCGAAAGGTGAATATTTCCTCCCGTGTTACTAAATTTTTCTTACATCTAAACTGATTTTCCCCAATGTCTGCTACGTTCTGATTTTCCATTTCTCTGTAAATAATCAGTGGTGTAATTTTCGAACCCTAATTTTTTAAACTGATTTCTTTCGAATGGCGACTACAACGTTTCTCTTGAAGTCTGAAGGTATTTCGCCTGTCTCATACATCGTACACACCACGTAAAATAGTTATGTCATTTTTTCTTCTACCTTACACTAGTACGAAAACGGCATTAAAGCCATTCCCAATAATTCAAGTTAAGTGTGAAAAAATCTATAGAAAATCTATATAAAAACTATAGAAAATGAGACAGACAGATTTGACCTGATCCACCACGAAACCATCTCCTCCGCCAACCGCTTCATTTCTGCACCCTGCATCGTCAACTATCTGATGTATGTATTCCATTACTTACCTTCCCCTGCAGTTCCCCAACATCTCCCTTTAGTACATATTCCCGTAGTAGTAGCACATGTCCTATCATCATAACCCTTTTTCTTGTCAGTGGTTTCCGTACGTTCCTTGCTCGACAGTTATTTGGACAACGACCTCATTTGGTATCTTATCACTGCAACTAATATAAAACATTCGTCTGTATCACCACGTTTTAAATTCTTCCTTTCTCTTCTGTTTCGGTTTTCCCGTAGTCCATTGTTTCGCTCCCATACAAACCTGTACTCCAAACTCACACTCTCAGAAACGTCTTCCTCATAGTAAGGCCATCGTTTGCTAGCAATAAACACCTCTTGGCCATGAAAGCCATGTTTTCTGGGTCAGTTCACTTGTTACGTCAGCCTTACTTCATTCTTCATTGATTATTTTACGTCGACACCAATACTGATACTACGTTTCTCGCAATCTTCATATTTACAACATCTAATTTGATTAAATAGAAAATATCTATAGTCTTCACCGCAAATTAATTAACAATGATGACCGGTTTCAACTCATTTCTGAAACCGGTCATCGCCGGCCGCAGTTGCCGAGCGGTCTGCGGCGCGCCAGTCACAGCCTGTACGGCCGCCACGGTCGGGGGTTCGAATCCCCGCTCGGGCATGGATGTTTGTGTCGTCTTTAGTATAAGCTGGTTCATATGTAGCTTGTAAGTTTAGGGACTGATGACCCCACAGTCAAGTCCCTTAAACTTAACAAACACTTGAAACCGATCATCACTGTTAATTAATTTGCGGTCAAGACTATAGATATTGTCTACTTAACCAAAAATATTTAGACCGATTCCCTGACCCCTGACAACATGTCAAATAATACATCTGATTTGTTATATAACCGTTTAAATTCAGTCGATGTTCTATTACTCATTCTTTGAACATTTCCTGTAACTTTTCTTTACTTTCTCTGGTAATAGCATCACGATCACCGAATCTTATCATTTCCTTCTTATATCAAAACATTTTATATACTTTCGAACATTTCTACTATTTCTGACAAGGCAACTTGGATTTATGTGTTGAACACTTGGGATGAAACGCTCTTTAATCGGAGTTCTTTGTCTAGCTGACTTACATTTGGCTCTTGTACGTTTTATGTATCACCCGTCTTTCCGTACAACTTACTTCTATTTTTCTTACAATTTAGAACGTATCGCTCCAACCTATGAACATATCTTCATTTTTTGGCGTTTTACCTCTATTATAAAACGTAACGTGAAAACTGAGTCTCATACCTTTAGCTTTACTGAATCAAAACTGATATTCATTTCAAAGGACCGTAACTTTCTTTTCTATTCTTCTGCATTTTATTGTTTTGATGTGTGGGCGGTTAAGTTGATTGTGTGCCAATTTTCACACTTATCTACAATTGTTATATGCGGAAAAGAGTGAATGACATTTTCACGAAAATCTGATGATATTTCACCAATTGCCATTTCCCCCGTTGTGTTTCGAAATTTTGATGGAATAATGTCTACGCAATCTATGTTATTCAATTTCAGTCTTTTAAAGTTTGATTCTATGTTGGATGTCCATCCATTTCCACACAAATTTCTCTTGCTAGCATGCCCTAATAGTGCCTTCAGTTGCCTTCCCTTGTGTCCTTGTCTCCTTTGCTCTCCCACTTAATATTACCGCTCTTGCTTTCAGTTTCATCGAATTTTATTTTGACATTTCTATATACTCAGTCCTACGAATGATTATTTCCTTTTCTATATCTTCACATTTTTGCTGCAGCTAATTCGCCTTACTTTCTACTAGCACTTCCTATTTACTTCATTCCTAAGTGACTTCTGTTACTGTATTGCGGGATTTCCCGAACATTTTCGTACTTCCTGATTTCGTTTTATCAGCTGAAGTATTTGTTCTTTTGACCATTCTTTCTTCGCAGTTACGTCCATAGTACCTATATTCGCCTTTACTACATTTCTAGCTGGTTTTTTTAAATTATTTTTCAGAGATGTCAACTCCTTTCTTTAGCGATCGTCAAACGCATCTCACCATTCCTCAGTACAGCCGTATTCTATTTCCTTCTTCACTGGTTATTTTGGAAGATTCCCTAAAAGATCAGTCTATTACTCATTATAATCAAATTCTGATCTGAGTCTCTATGGGCTCTTGGGAACTATTTATACTTAATACGGATTTCGGAACTCGTGATAATTATGTAATTCAGCTGGATCATTGCCGTGCTCCAGGTCTTTCCGAAGTGTACGTACAGCTCTTGTGATACTTCGGAGTTTTCGATGTTACCACTTGAAATTTGTTGTGGATGTCAATCAGACTTTCTCCTCTCTCATTCCTACTGTCAAGACAATATTCTCCCACAACACTTCCTCTTATTTCTTCCATTACAGCCATGATAGAGTTTCATCTTCATTTACATGATAGATAATCCTGGTTCCATTATAGCATCTTCCTTTGCTGTAGCCCTTACAGATTTCCTGGCTTTCCTACTAATATATATTCAAGCTTCTGTTAATTCGCGCTGCTACTGGTCGAAAGTTGGTTTTTCAGTTATTTTCTCATGGCTACGTACCCTTTGGCAGAACCCTCCCGGAAATCCGCTCGGGGGTCTGTATCACAGTCTTTTGATGTTGTGGCCTTTAGTCCGGGGACTGGTTTGATGCAGCTCTCCACCATGCTCTGTCCTGAACCAACTTCTTCATCTCCTGATAAGAACGGCAACCCACATACATCTATCTGAATCTGCTTACTATATTCGTCTCTTGGTATTCCTCTGCAATTTTCCCCCCACACACTTCCTTCCAATGCTAAATTTACGATTGTTAGATCTCTAAGAATGTGTCCTACATTCGATCCATTGTTTCCTCAAGGTATGTCAAAAATTACGTTTCTCCCCAATTCTCTTGATTAGTTACGCGATCTACCCATCTAATCTTCATCATTCTTCTGTAGTCTCTATTCTCTTCTTGTCTGAACTATATAACGTCCGAGTTTCACTCCCGTACAAGGCGACACTCCAATGCCTTAAGAACAGACTTTCTTACACTTAAATTAATATTCGAAGTTAGCAAATTTCTGATTTTCGAAAACGCTTTTCCACCCGCCGTCGTTCTGAATTTTATATTCTCTGTACTGCGACCATCATATGTTATTTTACAGCTCAAGTAACAAAACTCATATACTACCTTTATTGTTTCGTTACCTAAACTAATGCCTTCAGCATCATCTGATTTTCTAAGACTGCATTCCACCAACCTCGTTTTGCTCTTGTTAATGTTCATCTTAGGCTCTCCCTTCAACACACTATCCATCCCCTTCAACTGCTCTTTCAGATCATTTGCTGTCTCTGGTTTAATTACAATGTCATCACCAAAATGCAGTACTTTTATTTCATCATCTGAACTCTAATTCCGTCCAAATTTCTACTTGCTTAGCTAGCTCAGTGTACAAATTGAATAGCATTGGAGAAAAGCTACAAACCTGTCTTACTCTCTTCCCAAACACCGCGTCCCTTTCATGCACTTCAACTCTAATAAGCGCTGTTTCGTTAACATAAAAGTTTTAATAACCTTCCGTTCCGTATATTTTACTCCTGCTGACTTCTGAATAAACATTGTCAAAAGCTTTCTCCAAATCTACAACTGCTAGAAATGTAGATTCGCCTTTCCTTGATCTATCTCCTGAAATAAGACGTAAAGTGAGTATTGCCTCCCGTGTTTCTACATTTCTCTTGAATCCGAACTGATCTTCCACGCAGGTCAGCCTCTATCAGCTTTTCCATCCTTCTGTAAATAATTCGTGTTGCAATATTGCATCTATGACTTATTCACTAATGGTTCTGTAATTTTCACACCTGTATGCGACTGCTTTCTTTGAAATGGGGATAAACTTTTATTAATGTCTGAGGGTATTGCGCTTGTTTCTAGAGCTTACTCGTCAGATGAAATAGTTCTGTCATAGCTGGTTCTCCCAGAGGGTAGAGTAACTTTGAGGGAATGTCACCAATGTAAAAATCACAATGACACTTCATTAGAAGCAAGCAATATATCATGTGGATATACAATATGTGACTTTACTGCAGGTGTTTCCCTTGTCATGTCCATCGTCATGCGGTTGATTGCAGATTTTTCCGCCTTGTTGGGAATTTTCCCACCTACAACTGCAGTAGGGTGACGTAAACTTCTCTGAAGGCGCCTATGGCAGAGCCAAGTTGAGTTCATATTCCGCATATCTTCAGCGACTATTCCTGATAACCTATATGTCAACGTTATCCAGTTGCAGTGTACGAAGCTGTGGCCGACGACACTAATAAATCGACCAGACTATCACGAGACCACAGGTGATGTCCTCCTACGAAACACCTACAAGTATCGGACGTGCATAGTATCTACATAAATAGTCTGGAAGTTAAATTATGCAAAAGATAATCAGCGTCTATTTTGTTGGAGATGATGATTCAGTGTTAACACGAATCAATGACTTTCATAAACTTTATTCCAAAGAAATAATTAAGGGGACCACACAGTGGATCATGTCGAAAAAAATCGATTTCCGGTTTTAACTACCTTTAATAGCATACAGAAATACTTAGATAAAATTCCTAGTTGGTGTGAAGAATGGCAGCTACTTCTAAATGAGAAATGTAAGCTGGTGCACATGAGTAGGAAAAACAATCCCATAATGTTCGAATACAGCGTTATTAGTGAGCTTCTTGATGCAGTCGCGTCGCTCAAATATCTAGGTGTCACATTGCAGAGCAATATGAAATGGAACGAACATGTAAGGACAGTTGGGAGAAAGGCGGACAGCCGACTTGGGTTTATTGGGAGAGTTTTGGGAAGATGTACTTCATCTATAAAGGATACCACGTCTTGAGTATTGCCCAAGTGATTCGGACCCGCAGCATATCAGTTTAAAGGACGACTTGGAAGCAGTTCAGAAGCGAACAGCTAGGTTCGTTACTTGTAGCTTCGACCAATGCGCGAGTGTCACGGAATGGTCAGGGAACTCAAATGGGAATCGCTGGAGGAAAGTCGACATTCTTTTCGAGAAATTCTGTTGAGGAAATTCAGAGGGCCGGAATTTGAAGCTGAGTGCAGAACGATTTTCCTGCCGCCTAGTTACATTTTGCGTAAAGATCACGAAGACAAGAGAAATTAGGGCCCGTACAGACGTATATATATCGGGTGATAAAAGAAAAAAAAAAGAAAAAAGAAAAAAAATCTGTATAAACTGTAAAACTTAAATCACGGAATAATGTAGATAGAGAGGTAAAAACTGACACACATGCTTGGAATGACATGGGGTTTTATTAGAACAAAAAGAGTTCAAAAAAGATCTCTTGCGCGCGTCGTTTGGTCATGATCGCGTGCTCAGCCGCCAATTATTGGCTGTGGGGTTACCTGAAGCCGCAAGTGTATCGTGATCGACCGACATCTCTAGGGATGCTGAAAGACAGTATCCGACGTCAATGCCTCACCATAAGTCCGGACATGATGTACAGTGCTGTTCACAACATTACCTATTGTTGAGGAACGATGGAGAACATATTGAGCATTTCCTGTAAAGATCATAATCTTTGCTTTCTCTTAATTTGTTATGTTTTCCTCATAAGATGAAGCGCCATGTTGGATTTCTTTGAACTTTTTTTATGTTCTAATAAAACCCCATGTCATTCCAAGCATCTGTGTCAATTTTTACCTCTCTATCTACATTATTCCGTGATTTATTAAGTTTTCAAATTTATACTGACTTTTTCATCACCCGCTATTGTGCATTTTGCCTCGTTCTATTTGGGAGTGGAATAGGAAAGGAAATGCCTAGTAGTGGTACAGTGCATCCTCCGCCAACCACCTTACGGTGTATTGCGGAGTATGTATGTAGATTTATCTCTTTTACTGTCATTGACTCTCTCTTACAGTGACTACCCTTTCTCTCTCTCCTACCCTTAATGCATCTTCTTTCTTCCAGCTGATTCCCCACTTATCTGTCAATCTTCCTTACACACGAACATAGTTGTAATGTCTGTTACATTCAGTTCTGTTCGGTTGTAGTTTCAAATAAAAATATTAATTATGGTCCCATGTTCTTTATCGTATTACAGCATCCATCCAAACATTTTAAGCATTTTTCAGAAATCTTGGTCCAGACTAGCATATCCAACAGCGTCGCTGAATGGCACCCACCGGACTCCATTTTGCAACCATTTCAAACTAATAAATATTTAATAGGTCAGGGACAGGAGTTACAAAAGAATAGAACACTAACCATTTTTATTTTGAGCATGGATTACTGACTGGGATGGAATTTAAATTACCTTTCATTACATTGATTTGAATGAGATAGTCGTAAGTAGGTGGACAAAAGTAGACAAGGGGATTCGCCCTAACCAAGCCGCGGGAAAAGACGTAAATCTGGCTGTCAAACGTCCAAGCGACACATCAAATTTTTACAGGTATTATTCATTTTTTATTTCCTGTTATTTCAAAAGTAGATTTTACACAGCCACATTGAATATTGAGAATCTGATTTCAGATATGCATTCAGCGACATTAAATACTTGTAAATAAAAAATATGAAAAAGTTCAAAAACATAAATTCGCAAGGTGTTTCACGGGTAGTATCAAAGAGCGCGGAAACACACATGTTCTTTATCCCTTATATATGTAAACGGAAACTACGTGTTTCGTGTGGTGTCGCACAAGTCTAAAGTGCGCGCCACCTACTTTCGCCGCACCGCCATCCACGCACGGCGCGGCGTTCTTACGACGTCAGCCACGAGCGCCCTCTGCTCCAACTCCGCTCGTGGCCACGACTGAACGACATCGTTCACTTGGGACTGAGATAGGAACCTGCTAACACTTCGGAATCAGATAGGCACCAGTGAAGACTTGGCTATCGGATAGGCACTAGGCAGGCCTCTAGCTCAACTATGTATCAGCATTCTGCAGTACTGAGCTATGTAAAAGTTAAGTACTACTAAGTCTCTGTGAAATATAGATCTCGTTCTAATTTACTCTAGTGTTTCTAGTTTCTGCTGTCCCACTGGCTGGTCCTACCTGCACAGCGTGCATCCTTTATTCCTGTGTCGGTCTTCCTACTCGGCCACCGACACCTTCGACGGAAACGAGACACAAAAGCGGCGACGAGGCTGGGACACAAAATTTCGTAATTAGCCTTCCTTTATGTTTTAATAGATCCTACTTGTTGTCTCCTTCGGAGTACTTGGTCGCCTAATTTTCACTCCCTCTCCAGTGTACTTAGGTCTAAGTTATAGTCTTTTACCAAAAGATACTTTCATTACAATCGTTTTACTAATCCGTAAGTAATCGTAATTTTTAGATTTTAGCCGCGTATTTAGAGCGACTGGTGATGTTGGGTGTCAGATTCCCAGCTAAATCTTTGAAATGCCAATGATACCAGAATGTTGCAAGCACGTCATTTTCGGTTTCTGTATCTACAATTTAGCTAATTCTGAGTCGACTCGAAGTGCTGTACTTAATAAAGTGATGGGTTGTTGACCTGATTCGCAAATGTTTTAAACACTGGGAACTTTTAACCAAACGTCACCAGTTGCGGAACTTTTTGGATCATTCTCGTTTTCCATGTTATAGGTAGTATGGTATCTGACAAGCTGTCCATGGAAACTAATAACACAGGGTGTAGTTCACACCAAAGCAGTGAGTTTATGTGATTCGTTAATGTCAGAAATACCCCTTATTGATAACCACATTAGTTACCTAGGATTTTCTGCTGACGTAGCATCTCGAACTGGTCTATGAAGCCTAATGACATCGGATTTGGTGGTTAGCCGACATCTGTACTATCTGAGTCTGAAAGAGAAAATATAATGAGGATAAAATATTAAAGCACCAGTATACTCAAGTCGACGCACAAAGCATTGGCTACTAACCATATTGTTCACCCTCATGAACATGAACCTAGCGAATGGCTGTGTTCTCTAGCGTGGATTATCACAGAGCCCGGAGGCAACCAGTTTGGAATACATAAAGCACCTTGCCAAACAGCGCCTACAGCGTTATCTCAAACGTCGACTTCAGAACACCAGATTTCCCAGTGAATTGAAAAGTAATATTTGGGCAAATGTGTCTAGTTTAGTAGTACTTGTTCCATAGATCATGAATACGACACTTCGTAATGATGTGGAACGTGTCAGGTTATCTTTACAAATTATTACTTTATACTAAATATTACATGAAACAATTTTATTCAGATTTACTAATTTATATCTAAAACTTCATCTACAGTGTAGAAGGAGTTGTCATTCATATTTTTTCCAATTTATTTTTAAATGCTGGTTGGCTATCTGTCTGGCTTTTGATGCTGTTTGGTAGGTGACCAAAGAATTTTGTGGTAGCATCAATCACCCTTTTCTGTGCCAAAGCTAGGTTTAACCTTGAATAGTGAAGATCATCTTTCTCCTAGTGTTGTAGTTATGTACATGATATTGCTTTTAAATTAGGTGGGATTGGTGGTAACAAATTTAATAAGTGAGAAGCTACTGTGAAGATCCCTAGCACTTTAAATAAGTGTCTGCAGGATGATCTTGGATGGGCTCCAACAATTATTCTGATTCCACGCTTTTGTGCAATGAATACTTTTTTTACCCAGTGATGAATTACCCCAGAAAATGATGCCATACGAAAGCACAGAATGAAAATGGGCATAGTATGCTAATTTACTCAGTGTATGTCACCAAAATTGGGAATTGCCCTAATAGCATAAGTAGCTGATCTCAAACGTTTGCGCAGTTCTTCAATGTGTTTTTTTCCATTTTGAATATTTTACCTTTGCCATAAATTTCTGATCAAAATCTATATTTATTAATGTTGTCATTCCATGTACTGTATGGAACTGTATGTAGTGTGTTTTATCAAAATTTAATGATAGTCCATTTGCTGAGAACCACTTAATGATTTTTTGAAAGAAATTGTTTATAGTCTCTTCAGTTAGTTCTTGTCTGTCAAGTGTGAAAACTATACTTGTGTAATTAGCAAACAGAGCTAGGTCGGCATCGTCGTTAATATAGAATGACAAGTCATTAATATAATTATATTAAGTTTTTTTTTCTTTTTGCATATTATGTGAATTACGTATGTCAACTTTCTTATTAGGTACGATTAAAACTATGCGCGCCACCTCTGCGAGAACTTCGCTCGTGGCCACCACTGAACGACATCGTTCACTTGGGACTGAGATAGGAACCAGCTAACACTTCGTAATCAGATAGGCACCACTGAAGACTTGGCTATAGGATAGGCACTAGACAGACCTCTAGCTCAACTATGTATCAGCATTCCGCAGTACTATGTAAAAGTTAAGTATTGTATAAATTCTGTGCAATATATATATCGTTCTAATTTACTCTAGTGTTTCTAGTTTCTGGCTGCTCCCCTCCGTACCTGCACCAGCGTGCTACCTTTATTCCTGTGTCGGTCTCATTCCACTCGGCCACCGACACCTACGACGGAAACGAGACACAAAATCGGCGACGAGGCTGGGACACAAAAGTGGCGACGAGGAGCGATAGACGAACCTTGCACCAGCAACCAGACAGCAGCAGTCGGAGCACGCAGAAATTGCTCCCGCCCACCCACCCTTATTATAAGATTTTTGGGGGAACATTATCAGTTACGTGTTTTGTGGACTTTTTTGTTGCAGTGCGTCCTCATTTATCTTGCATTTGTGTTTTGTACTAATTTAGTGGTATGCGCGGCACCTAATCAGTCAGCATAGCCACTACCCTGAACCCAAACTTAATGGAAATTATTCAGTTACAGACGGCGCAAATCACACAACTCCTGCAAGCAGTGGCCCAGCTGACAGCGCAAGCAGCTAACCAACAACAGCCACCGCTTCAGCAGCCCACACCTGCCGCCGCAACGCTTCCTACTTTTCGCCAGTACAACGAACGTGAGGAAGAATGGAGCGACTATTATGCACAGTTTCAAGAACTCGTCGCGGCTCATCAAATTACAGGTCAGAGAGTGAAGAACCTTTTCTTATCGATTGTGGGCCCCCAGACTTTCGTATTACTGCAGAAACTATTCCCTCACGCATCCCCTCGTGATGTAGACTTTGAACAAATTGTAGATGCACTGAATGCTCATTATGAGAGAAAAGTTCTCGTAGCTGCGGCGCGGTACCGATTTTTCAGACTAAAAAAAATCACCCGAGCAGTCACACCAGGATTGGATCACTGAATTGAAGGGCTTAACCCGCAAATGTAAATTTACTTCCTCTTGTGGACATTCTTATAATGACGTGATGTTGAGAGATGCAATTACGCAGAACATTCAGGACCCCAGAATTAGGGCGGCAATTCTGAAACAGTCTGACCCAACTTTAGACAGTGTACTGCAGCTTATTGAAGCGCATGATACTTTTGACTTAGCAGATATAGAAATGCAAAACCACAGTGTAAATTCAGTGCGCCGCAACGGACGCTTTCCTAGCCGTAGTTCTCATTCTAGCCATAGTGATTTTTATAATTCCACCGGCCGTGTTGAACAGACAGTGAACAGTAGCCAGAGTAAAAGTGCGACACAAAGGTCGCCCCGTCGTGTTAGAAACAGTAATTTGAATAACGGGCGCCAACGTTCATTTCAGACAAATGTTCGTAAGTGTTGCCCCCAGTGTGTATCACGCCACAAACGTGCACAGTGCCCTAGTCGCAACGCAACCTGTTATCGATGTGGCAAAACAGGACACGTACAAACAGTGTGTATGCAAAATAAAAATTCGAAGAACGGTGCCTTTCGGAACATTGTTTCGCAGAATGCGCGAACAATTCATTCTGTCAATGTCATAGCCTCTGTGGAATTGAACAGTGCTTTACTAGGTTCTCAATTGCAAGGAAATTCTTCTGCACTTATTCCAAAACTATGTATTGAGCCACGCCGCAAGCGCCGACGAGCGCGTACATCTGTGCAACGGAAAAGGGTTCGCGACAAGCAAAGTGACAATGTACAGTGCAATCCTGTAGTGAACCTAGTGTCTTCTGCAACTTCTTATTGTAAAAGTGCCCAGTACTGTGTAGCTAGTGACAGTAGACATCAAGTAGTTGCTCAAGAGTGTATTGCAGTAGTTAGTGACTCTGTAGTAGCCTCGCATTGCGCGGACGCCGATCCGGTGGTAGTGCCATCTAGTGACAGTGTTGTTAATCCACTGCGTGCCGAGTCTGCGCCGCTTACTTCACTATGTGGCCCGCGCATGCGCAAGTGCAGCCAACAAACCGTAGCAGACGTTGCCCACATTCGCGCACCTGTCGTGCGCCAGAAGCACAAACTTTTTGTAAATCCCTCCATATAAAATAAGACTGTACAATTTCAACTTGATACTGGTTCCGCTGTTCCATTAATTAATAAAGACACTGATGAACTTCTGGGTTCGCCAAAATTGTCGCCGTCAGAGCAAGTGTTAACACGGTACACAGGTCAAAATATTCCCGTGCTAGGAACGTGTAGCCTGCCTGCCTCTTTTCAAGGTTTAACAAAAACAGTTGCTTTTGTCGTTCTTCAGGCCAAATCTACGCAGAACATTTTTGGACTAGATGCATTTGACTTGTTTGGTTTATCAGTTCAAAGAGATGTGTTTAAAATTTCGTCAGTAGTGCCTCAGGACAAAATTAATGCATTGTGTGAAAAATATAGTGACTTGTTTTCGCCCGAACTAGGTTGTGCAAAGGACTTCGTGGCACATGTAACTTTAAAAGAATCTGCAGTTCCAAAATTTCGTAAAGCTAGACCAGTGCCTATCGCAATGCGTGATACAGTTGCCGAAGAACTTAAACGTTGACAAGATAGTGGGGTGATTTCTCCTGTTTCTGCGAGTCAGTGGGCCTCGCCTTTAGTCATTATACCCAAGCCGTCAGGAAAACTTCGCCTCTGTGCGGGCTTCAAATCTACAGTGAACGGTCAAACAATTGTTGACCCTTACCCCCTGCCCAGACCCGAGGAACTGATGGACAAATTAGGACAGTCTCGCTTCTTTTCTAAGATTGATTTAGCAGAGGCATACTTACAAATTCCGCTGGATGACGAGTCAAAAAAAATTTGCGTCATTAATACTCACATGGGCCTTTTTCAATTTCAACGCCTACCCTTTGGCAGTTCTTCCGCCCCCGCTATTTTTCAGCGTTTCTTGGAACAGCTGACAGTTTCGGTACCTTGTTGCTCGAACTATTTAGATTACATTGTATTATCCGGACGTACAGTTGAAGAACATTTAGCAAACCTGGAGTGCCTTTTCAAAGTTTTGACTGCAGCAGGTCTACGTTGTAATAAGGCAAAATGTTCGTTTTTCCAAACTGAAATAGAGTACCTAGGCCACGTGATTAATGCCCAAGGAATTCATCCCTTACAGTCACATCTTAGAGCAATCAAAGACTTGCCTCCTCCTAAGAATGTGCACGAATTGCAAGCAGTAATGGTAAAGATGAACTATTATTTCAGGTTTATTCCCAACGCCTCTCAGATTGCAGCTCCACTGCATCACTTACGTAGGAAGAATGTTCCTTTTGTATGGTCTAAAGATTGTCAGGTTGCCTTTGACAAACTAAAGTCTGCACTACTCAGTGATGCATGTTTGATTCCCTATGACCCACAGAAGCCTGTAGTGCTAGCAGTTGATGCCTCGTCGTACGGTCTGGGTGCAGTTTTGTCGCATCGTATTGGATGTCACGATCGTCCTATTGCTTTTGCTTCCAAGCTACTGACGCCAACGCAACAGAATTACAGTCAGATAGAAAAGGAGGCCTTAGCAATCATTTATGGCGTCACGAAGTTTCATCATTATCTCTATGGCAGAAAATTCTATTTGTTGACAGACCACAAGCCTCTCACGTCGTTGTTCTCACCCACAAAGCCAATTCCGCCACGAATGGCACAAAAGCTTCAGAGATGGTCCTTGATATTGTCTAATTATCAGTATGAGATTTTGTACCGACCTACCACTAAACACGCCAACGCGGACACACTTTCCCGACTTCCGGTTGGCCAGGATGTAACATTTGATTCTTCGGAAATGGAATTTTGTCAGATAGACTCCAGAGATGCTACCGCTGTCGCAGATTTCCCTTTGAACTGTCGTCGGGTTGCACAGGAAACAGCTGTGGATGCAGACTTAAGTGTGGTAGCAGGTTTTGTTCGCTCTGGGTGGCCTGCTAGAGCCAAAGACATTCAACGGCCTCTGGTTCGACGTTATTTTGCACGACGTCATGCATTGTCTTTAAGTCAGGGTGATCTGTTGTTACATACGGAGAACGACCTCGTTCCCTGCAACGAGAAGTGTTACACCTCCTGCATCAAGGACATTGGGGTATGTTAGGACAAAGCAACTGGCCAGACGTCATTGTACCTGGGTTGGTATGGACGCTCATATAGAGAGCATGACGTCACAGTGTACTGTTTGTGCGGAGCATCAGGCGGCTCCTCCGCAACGTTTCTCAGACTGGCCACGCCACAAGGGACCATGGCAACGTTTACACATTTACTTTGCCGCACCTTTCTGGAATACGCGCTGGTTAATTGTTGTAGATGCTTTCAGCAAGTTTCCTTTCGTGATTGCTATGAACTCAACGACGGCGTCTAGTACAATCAGTGTCTTAACATTAGTGTTTTGCATCGAAGGTTTGCCTGAAACTATCGTCAGTGACAATGTACCTCAGTTTGTTAGTGCGGAATTTCAACAGTTTTGTCGTGTGAATGGCAGTCAGCATATCACCACCGCACCTTTTCACCCTCAGTCCAATGGTGAAGCAGAACGTTTCGTTCGAACATTCAAGTCACACATGGAGAAGAAGAAAGGTCAGCACTCCAGGCAGCAAGCTCTTCAAATTTTCCTGTCTACGTATCGGTGCATGCCACGTGACGGCCCGTCTCCTGCCGAGCTGCTACACGGCCGCCGTCACCGCACTCTCCTTCACCTGCTGCAGCCTCCCACGCACCGAGTCGGTTCGTATGGCGCTACGCGTTTTCAGGTTTCCACGCCGGTGCTGTACAGGGTGTTTGCTGGCAACAAGAAGACATGGTTGCCAGGCATCATTCAGCGCGTGCTCGGTCGCAATATGTATGTTGTACGTTCTTTCACAGGGTCGGAGCTGCGGCGCCACGCAAACCAATTGCGCCTGCACAGGCCGCGCGATACTGTCTCGGGTTTCTTGATTCCAGACCCAGTTCACCACCAGGGAGCACAGCCACATCGTTCGTCCCCGGACTACGAGATACCTATGGACGTCGACGCACCTCCGACGCAGTGTCGCCGCCGCTGTCGCCGCCGCAGATGACAGCGTCACCGAGAGGGACTCCGGGACCGTGCGGGCCCCCACAGCTTGGGCCACGCACCTCAGAAGATGACCTGCTCCCTCTGTGCGCCCTTCCCCAGGTTTCGGTGGGTTTCCTGGAGGATCGCGAGGCGGATGCCGGGGCGCGGACGGCGTCTCGATCCCAGCCTCAGCTACGACGCCCGTCCCACCAGTAACGCCCCCGCCCAGGCCCTCCTCCCAGTGCCGTCGCCGTGGCCCTCAGCCCTACGCCACGACGGCGCGGCGGTTTGGGGTGGAGGGGTGTGGTGTCGCACAAGTCCAAAGTGCGCGCCACCTACTTTCGCCGCGCGCCGCCATGCACGCACGGCGCGGCGTTCTTACGACATCAGCCACGAGCGCCCTCTGCGAGAACTCCGCTCGTGGCCACCACTGAACGACATCGTTCACTTGGGAGATAGGAACCAGCTAACACTTCGTAATCAGATAGGCACCCTGAAGACTTGGCTATAGGATAGGCTCTAGGCAGACCTCTAGCTCAACTATGTATCAGCATTCTGCAGTACTATGTAAAAGTTAAGTATTGTATAAATTCTGTGCAATATATATATCGTTCTAATTTATTCTAGTGTTTCCAGTTTCTGGCTGCTCCCCTCCGTACCTGCACCAGCGTGCTACCTTTATTCCTGTGTCGGTCTCATTCCACTCGGCCACCGACACCTACGACGGAAACGAGACACAAAAGCGGCGACGAGGCTGGGACACAAAAAAAAAAAAAAAAAAAAAAAAAAAAAAAAAAAAAAAAAAAAAAAACATTTGTTCACTGTCCCATTCATACCACAATAGTTTATCTAGAAGAATTCCATGATTTACACAATCAAATCCCTTGAAGAGATGACAAAAACCCCAGAAGATTGAACCCGTCTCTGACAGAAAATGGAATATGGAACTTCTGGAACGTACCGATTTTCTGAATGAATTCCTGTTTGGCGAAACTGCGTAAGCTAATTGCTTATAGATTCTAGTGTGCGTAATAATTTGTCAAAGCATAATGGTTTCCTTTACACTATAGTATTAAAATCTAGTTCATTTATTTGTATAAAATTAGCAGATTATGGAACATGCTGCAATATTTTATGGATCAATGTATGAAATTTTGTGCACTCTGAAAACTGTTGCAAAACGTTGCAAAACGTTGTTCAGTGATATCAATTAAGTTACTTTCAAATGCTAATAAAGATTATTCAACTCTACTTTCCCGTTGAAGAGAGACGTTCATGGAAATTACTAGGTATCTAAAAACCAACCTCACCAATTGATTTGCAAAATTATAACCTCACCAGTTACAGGTTAAATATGGCTCACCGCCTCCAAAAGTATTCCTTTCCCTCAGTTTTTCCTCTTTTATAACATATCAAAATTTCAGAAAAATCACTGTGACACTTCCATGTGTTTACTTGTCGGTAGGCAATACGTAAAGAAAATATGCAGCTAGCTTGTTGAGAGTATGCGTGGGAGATATATGCAGGGACTTGGCTACCGCTGTTTCCACTTTGCCTTTAGACAGGGCGGCGCGGCAGTAGAGAGTTGGCCTCTCCATCTCTGCCAGGCGCTAACGGCTGATGTATCGCCCGCTGCTACGGGGTCTGGTTTAGCAGCTTGGAGAGTCAAGGAGCAGCGCCTTGCACTCCTGCTTGCGCTCCGTGCACAATACTAACGCTCGGATGCCAGGGTTTCATTTTCTTAGCTTGGTAGGCTTTTAGCCATCTATATCTGAATATAAGAAAGTAAAACAGGCTAACGTGTCACTGATAACTTATGTTTTCCCTGTTCCCCAGTCAGTCAGTATTATCAGAGCGAGTGTAATGGGTATAAATAGGCTTTGAGGACACCTTGCTTGCGCTTAAAGAGGAGTGAAGGTGCTTATGGACAATTTTATATTCAGGCGTGTTACATCAATATGTTACTGTTTTCTGTTGAAAAACAAGAGTAACTGAAGTATTGTTGTACTACAAAACCACTGTATGAAATTGTTCTACCAAAATTGTTGTAAGATACTTTGAGAACGATAAAACTATTATACTTTTCATCGGAAAACAGTAATAACGATTTACTAGTTCTGTTTAAACCTAGACCACTAAACAGCGGAAAGTGTACATTTCACTACCAATTATTTTACTGAAAGAAAAAAAATGTTAATTGTAATGAGAAGAATTCCATTGGTATGACATATACAAAATTTGTACAAAATTTCATTTTTTCACTTAACACTCACTATAGCAGTTGTTAATTGTTGCCAAGTGCAACAACAAATTTTACGAACATCAAGTTAATGAATGTCAACAATAACAAAAAGGTTGCCGCGGTGGAATAGGCGAGCGGTCTAAAGCGTCTCGATGCGGAGCGCGTGGTTGCTCGCCGTGGAGGTTCGAGTCCTCCCTGGGGCATGGGTATGTGTGTTGTCCATAGGTTAGTTTACCTAGGTTTAAGTAGTTTGTAAGCTACGGACTGATGACCACGCAGTTTGGTCCGATAGATTTACAAACATTTGAACAAAAAGTTGAAAATTTCCTTCACCTTTTACCATTACCTATTCTACGTATCAGATAGCGAACTGTAACTCCATCTTAAAAACAGGCTGTGAGATATTACTTTACCACGTAAGAAAGATAAGTTGGTTATCTACATCCATATCTGCATAAATATCCCGAAAGTCACATTGATGTGAATGACAGAAGGTTCATCAAACCACTTTTATGGTATCTCCACTATTCCATTCTCTAGTATCTCGCGGGAAAATGGAACACCTAAATTTTTCCGTATTCAATCTCATTTGGTCGTAATGAAATTAATGGTTGCAGTCCTCGCGTCAACTATTCATTTAAATTGAACTTGGTGAAAATCGAACAGCTGAGATCTTACTCACCGTTGAAACAAAATAAATCTACTTATCGACTCGTGACATGTTCAGTGAGCAACGTTTTAGGGCACTACGGTTCAATCAATAAATTAACATTTCTGTTTTTGAAATTCGTATTACAGAGATTAATAAATACAGTAGTGGCAAACGCCTAAAATTGGAGTAAATTAACATTTTTGCGACCAAATTATTTCCAGAAGTTGTAGACTTTTTATGAATACTTTATTGGGCTAAGAAGCCATACATAAAATCATAGTTCAAACCTTGAAACAGTGTGTTGGCTACAGGTATAAAAAATTACGAACTTTGGAGTAACTGGACTTGATAATTTTAAAAATGTCTGATCTTTATTCTTTTTAGTACAAAAAGCATATTAAAAATTTGATTTACTTTTGTGTTAGTTCATATTGTCCATTGAGTTGACTAAGGTGACATGTTATGGAACTTGGAGAAGCATGGTGCTACACACTATGTTACACGACAGTTGCTACACATTATTTTTATACTCTTTTCTTTGATTTTGGAGCTACATTGGCGGCACCTTCTGTTTGTAATACCCTTTGTTGTCAAATGAGTTCAAACTTTCGCCAGACGAACTTCACCTGGAACTACAGACAAGCCTCTTTTTAGTGTCTACAAACGAATGGGCCTTCCTCTTCGCTTACGAAGATGAACTGCAGTTCCAAATGCAATCCAAATGTTAGCTGGCCTGTTTCTGTCTTCTTTAACTTCCACATAATGAGGCACCGACAACTGCCAAATCTGCAAGAAAGAAAAATAGCTAGTCTCTGCCACCACTTCAATGAACGACGACCTACAGCATACTGTTCGAGCAGCTGATCAAATAGATCTACTAATGCCACAGCGAATTGGTAGAATACTTTACTTCTGCTTCCATCTTTGTTTCTTCTCAAAACAGTTGTAATGTTTTTGAGATTGTGGTAAAGCGTACAAAATTCTCAAAACATCGTCTGGCATGAGTCCAGGCATTCCAAACAATAAGAAACAAACAATAACAATGCCGATTGCACAGCCATACACATAGCACTTCACACACGTTCAGTGGGAAACATAGTGGCCGGCCGCGGTGGCCAAGCGGTCTGCGGCGCGCCAGTCACGTTACGCACGGCCACTACAGTCGGGGGTTCAAATCCCCCATTGGGCATGGATATTTGAGCCGTCCTTAGTATTAGCTATTTCATAAGTAGTTTGTAAGTTTAGGGACTGATGACCCCGTATTTAATCCCCACAAGCTCTTCAAACATTTGAACATTTTTGGAAACATTGCCCACTAACTTACCATGTAATATTTATGTATTTACATTCGTATCCAGCAAATATACGCGAATACTATCCTCCTCGTAAATATAAAAGTAGACAAATGCAACACAAGTCACTTCACACGTAGAAATACAACCACTTTCGTGCACTTGTTGACGATATATATGTAGTTTGCACAGTAACAGAGATGGTAGCGCAAATTAGAAGTGGGAACACGGATTACCACTGAACTTATAGGGAGAACAAATAACTGGGAACTGTAGTTCCCATAAGTCACTAAAGTGTTAATTGCAAAGGTAAATGTTTGCCACATTTCAGACAAGTAGAAAATTGTCATCACAATTATCTAATTTCAGAGATCATACAAAGGTAATCTTAGAACATCCAGAGTATTTTGGACATTGTCGAAGATGTGGTCAGCAGCTGATGAACAGAAAGTCAAAATGTGAGAATCTATTAATTTGTTTGGTGTACATGACAATGCATCTGTTCTCTGTTGCACTGGGAGAAGTAATGTAATTAAAAGATAAGTAAGTAATACATAAATCTGGAAGCAGATGTAAAGAACCAGAATGAAACTGTACTGCATGTGGTGCAATAACCGAGACAGTGTCTGAACAGAACAGCTATCAGCACCTGTGATATCGAAGGTAGCATTACCAAGCTACTGCAAGACTACACGACATATAGCTACCCCAGCAACATCATGTACCGGAAGTGTCGACCTGTGTTTTCTTGACATCCTACCAACCATCATACACAGCAGATTACAATGGAAGATAGATAGATAGTTGGACGGCCAACCAGACTCGCATCGTTTAATAGACTTAGGTTGGGTATTTTCTGCCCAGAGCGTGTCAGTCGTCACCGTCATCATTGTATCAAGAGCGATGGTTAGCAGTAGCACGCCAAATCACTTTTCATCAATGTACAACAGCGGTGACTGAGACTCGAACCCTGGACGCCAGCGCCACAACCTGGCCGAGTAGCACATCGTAGCGCTGTAGTCTGCTAGGTTACCCCAGCGTCACAGATTGTCTGGTCCCGCAGACGAACTACGGAAAAGGCCATTGATCATTTCTGTCGTCGGGTCGTCAAACTCACACATGACGAAATGAGGAAATGTTCCACATCCGGGAAATTATATCCCGGAGCGAGTTTCAAGTAATCAATGCTCATCCCGTCTTTTCCCGCAACCAATGGAAGGTGGTGGCGGAGCTGGCGAATGAATATGTATTGCAGCAAATGGTACTCTCCAACCGGAGAAAACATGATACTTCGCCGGAAGGTACCCTCAGCGAGACTTCCACGAAATCTGCGAGCAAGAAACCAAAAAAAGGGACACCCAAGTAGGTCGGCTAAGGGCTCTAGAAGCCCATGTATGCCTGAGCCTACACCTGTATGCTTTATGATCAAATAAAGATTTGACCCCCACCCTTTCACCCCACGGAGAGGCGCAAAGCGCGGACCCCGAAAGCAACAAACACACAAAAAAAAAGGTCGTCAGCCGTCGTCGCGATCAGAGGATGAACACGATCGCCTGACGCCACACTATCGCTCGGCACAGCTGGACCTCTAATACACACTGGAGTCCACCACCATCGAAGAGGCTGCTTGCTGCGTTGAGCCGATTTCATTACCAGTGTCATCTGCCTCCATAGCTAAGTAGTCAGGGTCGCAGAGGACCCGGGTTTGATTCCCGGCAGCTGACTGGATGTTTTGTCCTCATTCACCATCATCAATTCGTCAAAGTTTCGTCAGTTAAAGAGGCATGCAACAAGGTGGTCGAACCACAGTTGAAATTTTTTGGCCAAAAAATGCCATACGATTGTCGTCATTACCAGGGTTGCAAGATCAGCAATTTTTGCCGCGCAGCCACTTAATCGTTTGATTGTCTGTGACAGTTGTCTTTCAGTATTATGCACCTGAACAAACCATAAAGATTGTTATTTTAAATAAGAAAAGACATGAATACAATTCTGTGCTCGTTCAAAGAGTAGTTTGGATAACCATCACAAAACACTCCACAAGTCCACAATCGGCCCCTCTTTTTATACTACAATTCCACCCAAACATTACACGGCTTTGTTTGAATTGGGTAAACACCACATATATATAAAATTATTCTCTCTTTATCTTATGGTGATGAAAGTATGACAGGAAAATTGAAATATGTCACATTGTTGACCTATCTTCGTTCAAACGCCATTATCCACGTCTTCGTGACTGGAAAAGGGTTCACTGTACGCCTGTCACACTATTTCTCTGCGATTTCACTTCGTAACAGCTAGCAAGAAAATGAACACTTTATGTGCGATCTCTGATTTCTCCCAGTTTATTAAAACAGACATTTCATCTTAATGTAAGCTAGGGAGGGGTTAGACAAGATATTTTCACATCTGTAGAACACTGGTAATATCTCGTACGTGTCTGAAAGTCTTCATCGATGCAGGTGTTTGGTCAATGAGGCAAATTCTTAGCAAAAAGTATATTGGTTCCATTGGCCTTACTGAGGTATTTGGAATCCCACTTCTTGGGTCAATCAATGCAAAACTTCGTGTCTCGATACTCCTTCTTGCAAAAGTTTATAACAGCAGTGAAAAAGTTTTGTCGTAGCATAAAATTTTAATTGTATAGCTGGTGGTAAAATGGCGTAGAGTATATGCATGAGTGTGGTTTCTTTTATTTTATTCCAGCAATGAATTGTCTTGTCTTTGGTGCTGTGGGAATGTTATGCTGGTATTATTGATCTCGAGGTGTTAACTCAAAAATGTTCAAATGTTTGTTAAGCTTATGGGACTTAATTACGGGGTCATCAGTCCCTAAACTTACAAACTACTTATGAACTAGCTAACACTAAGGACGGCACAAATATCCATGCCCGAGGGGGGATTCGAACCCCCGACCGTAGTGGCCGTGCAGACCGTGACTGGAGCGCCTCAGTCCCCTCGGCCACCGCGGCCGGCGAGGTGTTAACTATCAACAAAATAACGCCCAAATAATAAAATACCTCCATACAAACGTCTGTGTTGTGCATGAAATACATGGCATAAAAAATCAATAGTTCTACCAAAACCTTTACAACACCTATTTTGATGCAGGGTTGAGAATGAAAACCGCTACCAATCACTGGTAGCGGTTTTTATTCTCAATCCTGCATTACAACAGTCACGGAGTTCAAACACATGCATCATGGATAAAACAAACATATGTTGTTTATTCCACTGTATTAATACAGAAAACACTGAATTTTAATTTTTCCAAAGTTGATTTCATAATGTGGGACTGAAAGGGTTAAGGGCAAAGATAATATCCTGGGCGGTAAATTATGTTCAATTACGGCGCTTGGTTATTTCCACACTATAATGAGTTGCATCAGGATAATTTTTATTCGTTTTGTTTTTATTCATCCGATTCTTATAAGCTTTGTATGAAAGTTGAATTAACCACTTATTTGACGTACTCAAAGACCATTAACCTTTTTTACGCCAAATTTAGTTCCGACGCTTATAAAGTTAAAAATATTTACAAATATTGGTTATAGCAATATAATAATGTAATACCTCATGACAATTAACTCGTAAACTGATGAGGTAATACCTTTGTAACGCAACTGGTGATGTGGGGTTATAGAGACCCAATAATTTCAATGGCCCTCATACTTCAGTGATGGAGGAAAATCTGAAGTGTTTACTTACATTTCAAAATTAACTTTTATTGACATCACTGAACAACTTTTGGCTTCAAAAATTATTTACAGTTAACAGAATAGACAAATTGCCAAATATACGTAAGACCATAAATTATTGTGCTACGTGTTATATATTATCTGCTAATTTTATATACAAATAAACTAAATTATAGTATTACAGTATAAGGAAACAATGAACCTTTATAAAAACATGTTATTCTATGAAAAATTATAACACAGTCAAGAATTTTCAAGCCTTTTTCTATGCAATCTTGGAATTCAAGAAATTCCGCAGGATCCGGTACGTAGGAGTTGTTCCAGATATTTTTTGTTTTTCTGTTAGCGACTGCTTGGCATTTCTTACACCTCATTTGTTTGCCCAAGTCAAGTCTAACTTCATATGGAACTGGTGTCTGGAGTTAAGCCGCAATTCATGGGGCAAATGGTTGTTTTGAAGTCGACGATTGAGATGAGGCTCTACAAGTTCTTTAGCAAGATTTTTGATGCATTCAATTCTGGACAGCTCTGGATTACCTGGAAATCCACGGTAGATCAAATAGGCGTTCACTAGGCTAATGTTCATGAGAGTGAAAAAAAATGGCCAATGGCCAACGCCTTGTGTGTCGAGTTGTTGAGTATACTGTGCACTTCTCGTCTAATGCGTGGACTCTACCTTTTCTGGTGTAGGAAAAGGTAATGATATCCGGTTTGTGAATTTCTGGATTGAGGATACAAGTAGGACAGCCTTGCCTTTCTTTGGCACATGAGAAAGTAGTATACTCTCGTTTGTAGAACCATAGAGAGCTTCTCCTACGTCTCCTTCCTTGGCTGGCAAAATTCCTTTCGAATTCCTTTTTTGTGCCCGACGTATGTCGAGCCCGTTTTACGCAGTTCATGTCTGACGGTCATGGACGAAAACCAATTATCTGCTCTGATATTGCAGCAACTTCCAAGAATGGAAGGGAGTGTTCTGCCATCAACATCCTTTTTGGACTAAATGTAGGCGTTTAGCAAGAGTTGGTTTTTGCATCTACTGAAGCCATTGTTTTCAGTCAATATTTAATGGTTTTCTGAGGATATACATTTTAAAGCGGCACGCGACCACGAAAGCCCACCAACATTTCGCTAATGCAAGCGTACATTCCAATTGAATAATTAGCCATACAGTATTTCATAAAACCAGTTTTATAGGAACTGTTGCATCACATTGTTTCCTCTCTTCTCTGTCTAATGCGTCATCGAAATGTATACTGAGCAGTAATACCAAGACCTACTTCAGTGACATTCTACAACGAAAAACATCACGACCACTACCATCGGTAGGAAACCTAGCATGAAGATCATCAGTATTAGATTTGAAGATGGCTATGAACATGAGAATCCCCAAAAAATCAATCAGATCTAAGTCTTTTTAGTCCTTGTATCGACAGATAACTTTTTCCTTCTGAGGGCCAGGTTTTATTGGTTTGCAGAACTATTTCATTCAGTATTATCTCACTAAAAAGTAGCAACCAAGCAGTCTGGAGTCTACAAAAATGACCAAGGGCTTTAGCAGGGCAACTTATACCCGGTAAATGTGCGATGGTATTATGTTTCCTTGTGCGAACATTTGCAGCTTAACGTTTCTTGGACCATATGAAACGGTTCTTTTCATAGTACTTGTTTCGCTCGTACTGGCGTTTCAGCCTCTTTGAAATGGGTTCGTTATCATCTGATGATGATGTGTCAATTTGAAAACACACATCATTTGGTGGTGATTCAGGAACTGTAGGATGAGTTACACCATGCACTTCATTCTCAGCATCACATACTTCTTGCTTTGCTCTGAATCGGTTTCATGTATACTCTCGAAACCTGCCTCTCTAAAATTTTCATCCCTACTGCATTCACTCTGACTCATCCAGTATAGATCTCAGCCAATCACCAAATCTAGGGTCACTAAGTTTCATAGACCACCTTCTAGATGTTTCAAAACTGTTTCTGACTCATCCAGTATAGATCTCAGCCAATCACCAAATCTAGGGTCACTAAGTTTCATAGACCTCCTTCTAGATGTTTCAAAACTGGAGGCAAGCATAAAACATTGTCCGAAATTGTAATGAACGCATTCTCCGAAAATTATCTCTAGCAATTAGTTCACAAACCCACCAGAATAGTAAATGGTTGCGAGAACATACTTGATCTCCTAGCAACAAATATTCGGGAGTTAATAAAGACCATAGACACTGGGATTAGTGAACACACAGTTGACGTAGCGAGATTGAATATCGCACTTTCCAAAGTCACCAAAATTTTAAAAAAAGCAGAGAAAAATTTAATGAATGGTTTCCTCAATGAAAATTACCAGTCTATCGAAACTAAGAATGTGAGTGACGATCAGATGTGGCTTACGTTCAAAGAAATAATATCGACAACCATAGACTGCTCATACCAGGAAAATTAATAAAAGAGAAGGCTCACCCACCGTTGAACACAAAACAGGTTAGATCACTGTTACAAAAGCAAAGACAAAGGCAAGTCATATTTAAACGCACAAAAATTTCCAAGGCTGCTAATCTTTTACTGAAACTAGAAATTTAGCTCGAATTTCAATAAGAGAAGCTTACAATAGCTACCACAACGAAACCCTGTCACGTAATTTGGTAGAGAATACTAAGAAATTGTGGTCGTACTAAAATATATTAGCGGAAAAACACAATCAATGCCTTTATTACACGATAGAAATGGTGATGATACAGATGAAAGTTCCGATAATGCAGAATAATATTGATTAACACAGCTTTCCGAAATGTCTTCCCTAGAGAAGAAGCAAATACTTTAGAATTCCTGTCAAGAATAGCTTCCAGCATGCGTAGCTTAAACGTAAACATCCCTGTGGGTATTAACACATCTTAAATCAGTTAACAAAAGTATGTCTCTCCGTCCCGACTGTATACCATTCAGGTTCATTTCAGAGTATGCCGATGCAATAGCCACATACCTACCATAAACAACCGCTCGCTTAGGGAATGTTCCGTACCCAAAGACTGGAAAGTTGAACAGGTCACTCCATTATTCAAGAAAGGCAATAGGAGTGGTCCGCAAAATTACAGACCTATATCATTGACATCTGTTTGCAGCAGGCATATACTTTCCTCAAATATTATGAACTACCTCGAAGAGAACGACCTATTGTCCCAAAGTCAACACGGAGTAGCTCTCTTAGTTTGTTCGCGGATGATGCTGTCACTTACCGGTGAGTAACGTCACCAGAATATCTAAAGCAACTGCAAAACGATTTAGATAAGGTATCTACATGGTGCAATAATTGCAAATTGTCCCTTAATAATGTTAAGTGTGAGGTCATCCAAGTGATCACTAAAAGAAATCCGTTAAACTTTAGTTACACAATAAGTCAAACCTACAGGCCTTTTGTTATACTAAATACGTAGGAGTAATAATTACGAACAACTCAAATTAGAAAGAACACATAGAAAATATTGTACGGAAGGAGAACCAAAGACTGCGTTTCATTGGCCGAACACTTAAAAGATGCAACAGATCTACTAAAGAAACTGCCTACGCTACACTTGTCCGTCCTATTTTGTAGTATTGATACGTATTGTGGGATCCACAACAGGTGGGACTGAAGAACTATTTAGATAAAATTCAGAGAAGGGCTACTCGTTTTGTACTATCGTGAGATAGGAGAGAGAGTATAACGGCGATGATGCACGAGTTTTAGTGGAAATCATGAAAGAAATTGAAACGTGTCCATAAAAAATTATTTTTATAAGAAAATGTCTAATATTGTGCCTCCTGTTTTGTATCGAGTAACTTGCTTGCAAGAAAATGTATAATATCGCTTCTACTGTATGTATCGATATGTGTAAAGTTTCATCTCTGGCAAAGATCATGTATTGCATAGCATTGCAGCTCGCACTGAGAGAGAGAGTAGCACTAGTGGTTCAGCTCGCTTAGAGAGCGGTTGGGTTGTGTGTATGGCTCCGATGTAGAGCAGAGGCTGCTTTGCCAGCAAGTCAGAAGTTGTATTATGTAGGTAATGTAATGCTGTTTATCAATAATAAGTAACTTAACCCTGTTTCATATTTCATTTACGTAGTTAGAAAATTAACCTACTTCCTTCATTTGATAATTACTTGATTTAGTGGAGTGTTGATTTGAATAACATTATTGAACATATTTCATTATTGGTGCGATAGTAAGATAATAGTTGATTTGGATTTCAATAATAACTGATCGACATTAATTCTCACAGTCAAGCATTAAGAAAGTGATTTGTGGTTTTTCTTATATCTTTCTCGCAGTCAAAATTTTTGAGTATAGTCAGTGTCTGTTTCAAAAGGTTACATGTCACAGTTGTTTACTTAAAAGATCCGTTGCGCACAAAATCAATTTAATGCACTGTTTCTTGTACATTAATATCAGGGCCATAATTAAACCAAATAGCTGAGTTAATGAACAATTTATTGTCTGATTTAACGAAAGGTTCAACATTCCAAAACACGCGTACAGCTTTTATCTGGCGCCCTTTCTGCCAGGATAGTTCACAAACAGGATCGTGACGTAGTTAGATACGTAGTCTTATTTCAGTTAGTTTGTCTTTTCCACTAACCAACTTACCTTTTGGCTCTTAATTTAATTTTTGTAGCACCACCCTCTGTTGTAGCAACAGTAGCATAGTAATTGTTTCTGTAGTCTGTTACTTACCATTCTTGAGATTGTGTAGTATTGTTTATAGTAGATGAATTGAGTATACAAATAATTGCATTACTACTGAACAAGTCTCTCTTTTATATTGTCTGATGTTTGTTGTGATGAAAGTTCTAGTACCGCGGAACTCGTGTGATAATTAACGGTTTGCGTAATCTCGATTGTGATTGTATGTTGCACTAGCCCGATTCAACCTATTGTTCTCTCATAATTACCGTGTGTAATTTTCAAAAAATTAGCAGTAGGTGAAAATAAATATTATTGGTCACTTTACTGCAAAATTCTGTTAACAATGTCGAAGAATAGGAGAGTTCGCGCTGATGCTAAAACTGCTTCTGAAAATGAGACCTTGAATGATACAAGGAGAGAAACTGAATTTTTACAAGAGTCTTCTCACTGCACTGATACAAATACGACAGTAAATACCGTGTCGGAAAACGCGGAACAGATTAGTTCAGGAATAGACAATATGGATAATGACAAAGTACAGGATTCGACAATACAGAATTCCGATTCTTGTAACGTGGTTGCGGAAAATAATGCATCGGTTCCGCCTAGCTCTGCTACAAAAAATACTTGTGCGACGGCTATGGAAAACGTATTACCAAATGATTTCATGCAAATTTTATTGTCACAGCTCTCTAAATTAAATGAAAAACTTGAGAATAGTCAATTACAATATCAGAAATTAAATGAAAAACTTGAGGAACAATCTCAGAAATTAAATGAAAAACTTGAGAATAGTCAATTACAATATCAGAAATTAAATGAAAAACTTGAGGAACAATCTCAGAAATTAAATGAAAAACTTGAGAAAATTGAACAAACGTGCGATTCGAGGTTTGTGAGTATTCAAAGTAGTTTTAATAAGATAAACGAGGACAACAATCGGTTCAGGGAACAACTGCTCAATACTTTCAAACGTGAATCTCAGCAAATAAGACAAGATATTCGCGACGAGATTAACCCGGTAGTGGAAATCCTAGCGTCACGAGTGGAAAATATGGAAAGCCTAGCGTCACGAGTGGAAAATATGGAAAGCCTTGCGTCACGAGTCGAAAATATGGAAACTACTGAACTCGCTCAATTGAAGCAACAGAGTAATCTAGTTGTTGAAAAGTTGCAGAACTTCCAGTCAGTCACGACGGAACAGATCAATAAAATTAATAAACAGTTTGAGGATATTACTGTTAAGATTACCCAAATTAGTGATAACACTGACAAAAGTTCTGATGTAACGCATCCTACCCCGTTTAATGAAACTAATGAATATCTCGCCCTTGACCGTTTCAAACAAGGTCAAATGACCATTAATCAGCAATACAAGGCTGAGGTCAGAAAATTAGGTGATCGCGTGGCGCGAATAGAGAGGAAATTTGACCATACTTGTGGAAATCCATACGAAGACGTAGAAGAAAATTTGAACGAAAATGACAATGATGATTCGAGCCAAGTAGGTCGCTTGGTACGTGAACGAAGTGTACCTTGTAGTAACAACAATGAAGACGCAGTGCGTAGTTTACGCCCACTTACGCCGCACGGGCGAAAGGAAGCGTTTGACTACAAGCATTTCCTGACTGTACGTAAATTCAAGACATTTAAAAACTCTCCGAATGACTTGCACCCTAAAGAGTGGTTGCAGCAATTCGATTATTGTCTTCCCCCGAATTGGCCACTTGAGCACAGATTAGAATTTATATGTGGTTATCTGGAAGGCGAGCCAGCCACCAGAATGAGAGCTATTGCACAAGAGTGCTATAGCGAGAATCAGTTCCGACGCTCATTTCTATCCGCATACTGGTCGGAAGCGGCACAAGACCGCGTTAAAAACAGTATTGCGACATTCAAAACTTTTGAGCGATCAAATTTCTCGAGCCCTGTGGAATATTTCCAAAACTTAGTATACAAAAATCAATTTTTATCGGCACCTTACTGCCCTGCGGAATTAATCAGAATTTGTTTGAACAAATTGCCTCTACACTTGCGTCAAATTGCCATTGCGGCACGATGCAAGAATGATATTGAAGCCTTTAGAAATCTCTTACAAGACTTAGAAGAAGAAGACGAGGAAAATTCCTCGCGCAGTCGATATTTTGAAACAAACAGATATGATCGCCGGTCGCAACAAAGCCCGCCGCGTTCTAAACGTCATCCAGAGCACGAGGATCAAACAAAAAGTAATTCTTTTGCTAATGAAACTTACAAACAAAGACGCGACAATGAGAACAGTGATTTTCAAGATCGTGACATTAACCGTGGAAGTTTTCGTGGCCGCAACCGAGGTGGTGGTTTTGGTCGCGGAGGACGCTACAATAATTACTATCATAACAGCAATACTTCGAATGATACTAATTGGCGTGATAGACGCAATACTGATAGTGATCGCGAGACTGAAAATCACAACAATAACGCTGAGAAGCGTAGTCGGGAGGGCACACGCGATAATTCTCGTGATCGCCTTCCACGATACGAAAACACAAATCAAGGCCAAAGCAGATCGCGTACCCCAGAAAGACAAGAGCAAAACATTGAAATCAGACCTGCTAATCCACGCATTAATTCATCAAAAAGGATTTTCAAAGCATAAAATTTGGGGTAGAGAGTCCATTAATCTGTTTTGGACACACCAAGTGGCGATTGGTGCCCCGTTCTCGAGCTGAGTGTCACTATTCTTCCGCTTTTCCTTAGTGCGCTCTATCTACCTCTTTTTCTCACTGTTACTTTTCTCTAACTCTGAATACTTATGCTCTGTGCTACGCTGGGATATTGTCATACGAAACTTTGATTATCTTGCAATTTGCATATAACGAACTCTGTGGCTGTGCAAGACAAATAAAATTAATGGAAATTTTTGATTGTGTAATCTAATCAAGTTCCTATGTTTCAGAAAATATCAGATTTTTCTTCTGTTGGGGTAGAGAGTCCATTAATCTGTTCTGGACACACCAAGTGGCGATTGGTGCCCCGTTCTCGAGCTGAGTGTCACTATTCTTCCGCTTTTCCTTAGTGCGCTCTATCTACCTCTTTTTCTCACTGTTACTTTTCTCTAACTCTGAATACTTATGCTCTGTGCTACGCTGGGATATTGTCATACGAAACTTTGATTATCTTGCAATTTGCATATAACGAACTCTGTGGCTGTGCAAGACAAATAAAATTAATGGAAATTTTTGATTGTGTAATCTAATCAAGTTCCTATGTTTCAGAAAATATCAGATTTTTCTTCTGTGTTACTAATTGCATAACTTACGAAGTTTTGAGCAAGTGAAGAAGATTTTGAGTTGACATGAGCATTTGGTAAGCCAAGAACATTATGGAGGATGATGAGTAAGGCAATACACAATATGTCATGGTGGTCTTTAAAATGCATTATTGTTTATGGATAAATGATGGTAAGGAAGGTATTGGTAACAGTCAAAGATGTTTGATAAATGTAATTATGTGGACGAGATTATACAATGATTATGAAGCAATTATGAGGAGAATCGCTATGTTGCTAATGATGACGAGATTATACAATGATTATGAAGCAATTATGAGGAGAATCGCTATGTTGCTAATGATGACGAGATTATACAATGATTATGAAGCAATTATGAGGAGAATCGCTATGTTGCTAATGATGCTATGTACTGTTCTTTTCTTATGTGCTTACTCGCACTGCCCTTTTGTGTTTTCTCTTTGTGCTTATGTGCACCATTTTGTATATTGATGCATTGTGCCTTCAATGGCATGTGTGATTGGTGAGATTCATATCCTTCTGATGATCTGTAATTATTTGTAATTATGTGTAATGAATATTTCTAATTATGCTTGCAGCTATGCGTATTGCTCTTGTAATCAAAGCTTACCGCTATGCTCACTAATTATATACCTAAGCCCTACCACTATGCTAATTAATTTTATAATGAAGCTCAATGACAATGTATGGTTATGCTTATACGTTCCACACAGCCATCTATCTTGCAAACTTGCAGCTATGCCATAAACTGCGCCTAGTTAAGTCTAGAAAGATAATGCACAGAAATATTTTGCTTTTGCTTACTACTATCTTCCAAATTTTATTGATGATCTTGTTGATGAAAATCTGCAGCTATGCCTAACGAATATTACGTCTGTGTTTATGTTATTGGATGATTTACTGTGATGTACATCTAGTACTGTGCCAAAATTTGCACTAATTGTTTTGTTTGACCCTACTGTTGACCCAGACAGACACAGACATGACCTGTTGACTTGAACCTCTTTTGATATTCTCACAAAACTACCCTGATGTGTTATACCTTAAGGCAATGAAATATGTAGCTCAGTTGAGACAAAAGCCTGGCCATGGCAACTTATGTAATTTAAGTGTTATAATTTGTGGTAATGTAATCACCATCATAGTGATATATATTAATTTAAAGAGATATGAACTAATGGTAATTGGAATGTCAATTTAAGTTATATCATGCCAAATTGATGACAAGCACCCTCAATGTATTTCATACGATTATGTGTTCGTAAAGCAATATGTACATAGTATGTAAAGCCTTGTGCTTATATGAAATGACACTAATGTTGAAGATACTCTAAAATAAGAATTAAATTACTCATTAGTATTCAAATGTATCCGTCTTCAAGACACTACTTGTAATGTAAAAATATGGTTTAATACCATGACCCCATTTGTACCACTTGAATTTGTGGGAAAATATTTCTGTAGATATGTTCTAATCAATGACTTTTCTTTCAGTCTAAACTGAAATATCATGACTATGTTACTAATTTGTGTGTAAAATGCTTTATTTCATGTACTTTGGACACGCATGGGAAGTGGCGATTTCGCACACGAGATTCCAGAATGCACACAGAACAATGGACGAGTTACTATACACCACTGATTTTGGGCCTTTTAATGAAGATGTTTGTTGGATGATGTTTGGCCACACAGTACTGTCCATTGCAGCCTTGGCCACCCACCACCAGTTTGCTCTAATTTTGGCTATGCTGATGCAGTCTGCTAATAGCTCTGTTGGTTGGAGCACACTTGGTCGTCGAATTGCATGGAGGAATACATCAGAACCTTTTCCCCATGACTTCCACTTCAATGCAACCAGCCAGCCCGCCTACAGTGTGGTGTAATCTTACAGTGTTTTGTGTTCGTGTGCAGACCTAAAATGAATGTTAGGAGCTAATGTGCTATTCGTGTGCATATACTATTCAGTGCCTCCCATTGCAAACGTTGTCCACAGGTTCATTACCAGTGTTTAGGTATATTTCATGGTTCTTTCACAGTCAGTGACCAAAATAAAATTGTGCTCTTGATAGATACATATACTTAGTCTGAAATGTCATTGTGCCTATTCGATTGACAAACGTTATATTGAAATCCTATTGTGCTGAAGTAGTAACATTATTTTGTACATGATCAGAAGCCTATGTAGTCAAAAATTTTACATGTATGTTCTAGCATCCATGAAAGTATAGCATTTTAAATGCATCACAGAATACAAAACTGACACTTTATCTTATACTAAGTGCACTAAAAATTTACATAGACTACATTGTGCACAAGATACAAATGTTCATTTTATGTTCCCAAAATACTGATCTCTTGTACAAAATGTAAACCCATGGAACTTACACTACTGTGTGTATTACTTGTCATTACCACATTTTCTTTAACGAATGATGACATTAGTTAAAATATCTTTTGTAAAACTTTGTATATGTTCATGTTTATTATTGTATATTTTTTTCCCATTTGTGTATTACTTCTAGCTATCTCATTTTCTCCACTATATCATTTGTCAAACTATGTTTTCTGAAATTCTATATATATACTTATGTTTACCATTATGTATAATTGTCATATATTCCACTTATTGCTGATGTTCTGTAAATTTTGACATTTGCTTATGCCTGTCACACCCTGTACCTCTCCATGCGTGACTTTTGATGGTACTGTTCTGTAAAATGGCATGTATTTATGACTGTCACATTTTTTTTAAATTTTCTATGTACTCCATCTGTTGTTTTGATCTTGTTATATTTTGGATGTCATTAATGGATTTTTGGACTTGAAATTCAGTAATTTTGCTGGCTAGGCAATGCCATTGGCATCACCCACCCTACAAAATTTTGATAGGTAGGAGGGGGGTGATGAAACGTGTCCATAAAAAATTATTTTTATAAGAAAATGTCTAATATTGTGCCTCCTGTTTTGTATCGAGTAACTTGCTTGCAAGAAAATGTATAATATCGCTTCTACTGTATGTATCGATATGTGTAAAGTTTCATCTCTGGCAAAGATCATGTATTGCATAGCATTGTAGCTCGCACTGAGAGAGAGAGTAGCACTAGTGGTTCAGCTCGCTTAGAGAGCGGTTGGGTTGTGTGTATGGCTCCGATGTAGAGCAGAGGCTGCTTTGCCAGCAAGTCAGAAGTTGTATTATGTAGGTAATGTAATGCTGTTTATCAATAATAAGTAACTTAACCCTGTTTCATATTTCATTTACGTAGTTAGAAAATTAACCTACTTCCTTCATTTGATAATTACTTGATTTAGTGGAGTGTTGATTTGAATAACATTATTGAACATATTTCATTATTGGTGCGATAGTAAGATAATAGTTGATTTGGATTTCAATAATAACTGATCGACATTAATTCTCACAGTCAAGCATTAAGAAAGTGATTTGTGGTTTTTCTTATATCTTTCTCGCAGTCAAAATTTTTGAGTATAGTCAGTGTCTGTTTCAAAAGGTTACATGTCACAGTTGTTTACTTAAAATATCCGTTGCGCACAAAATCAATTTAATGCACTGTTTCTTGTACATTAATATCAGGGCCATAATTAAACCAAATAGCTGAGTTAATGAACAATTTATTGTCTGATTTAACGAAAGGTTCAACATTCCAAAACACGCGTACAGCTTTTAAAATGCGTTATTTGTTGCTGCAAGATCTATTTGTGAAATTTCTTTCACCAATCTGCTCTTCAGAATGCGAACATATATTGTTAGCTCCCACCAACATAGGGAGATATGACCATCATACTAAAGAAAGAGAAATAAGATCGAAAAAGGATTTAGGTTTTCCTTTTTCCCGTGAGTTGTTAGAGTATAGAGACATATCATAGAACTGGTTCGACGAACCCTCTGCCATGCACTTCAATGTTACTTGCAGAGTATCGGTGTAGATATAGATGTGGTGGCATATCAGCTGAAAATCGGAAAACGTGAAAATAACAGAATGTAGGTAACTGATGTGGTTATCAATATGTAGAGTTTGCAGTTAATAAAGAATCAAATAAAGTCACTGCTTTGGTGAGAACAGTTCAAATGTTTGTAGAGTTTATGGGACTTAACGACGGGGTCATCAGCCCCTAAACTTACAAACTACTTATGAACTAGCTAATACTAAGGACGGCACAAATATCCATGCCCGACTGGGGATTCGAACCCCCGACCGTAGTGGCCGTGCAGACCGTGACTGGCGCGCCGCACAGCGCTCGGCCACCGCGGCCGGCAATGAGAACTGTAACTAGGGTTATTAGTTATCATAGGAAACCTGCCAGATGCCATACTACCTGTTAAATAGAACACGAAAATATTCCAAAAAAGTTCCGCAACTGGTGAGGTTGGCTTAAAAATACACAGTACTTTAAAAAATATGGCCTTCTTCAGTACCGCGCATTATACCGACTCGCAACTAACTGACTTGAAGGTATTGGAACCAATAATGATTTACTGCCAATAATCTGGTAACAATGGGGTTTGAAAGATTTAGATGGGTATCTGACACCCAACATCACCAATTACTAGTCGTCTTCGGTTCAAACACTTAAAGTCTAATTAATCACTTATGAAAGGTACTGAAAGACTCTTAGTATATCTAAAAACAAATTAAGCGACTAAATATGTGCAGTTACAAAAATCTGAAAATAATTGTTATTGAATGTGGCTCTTAAATTTTCAACTCAACCATAATTGCAGATTATTCGTATATCAGGCTTGGGACCTGAAAAAAATTAGAGCTATTAAAATTTCCTAACTGTAATTATGTACAGCAGATTATTAATGAAATAATTATATACAGTGTAATATTTTGAAGGAGTTACTTTGAAAGCCCAGACAATGGACAATCTAATGATTATAATGAAGTTTGCTCTGATATAAGGACAGAAAATTCGTGTTCCATATAAACAAGTCAATGCCACCCAAAGATATGTGGATCAGTTAATGTTTCGCGATTTCACAACTGGTGGCATAGTATACTATTTTTGTATTGATGAGTAAAATAATGATTTGCTGATGTCGTGATGTATATATAATGGTCAGCTTTCAAAAAGAAAGATTATAATTACTGGGTAGATACTTTTACCTACTTATCAGAATTATATTTCAATAACTGTAGAAGAATTAAAAACCACTATAAGTTTTGTTGGTATTCCTTTACCGACAACTTTAAGAACATCTTGTGGGAGATCATAAATCGAATAAACTTCAGAAGATCATTATTGAAATGTCTTCATTGTTTCAATGTGTCTTGGTCATTCAGGGTGTTATTTTTTTCGAAAGCTCAGATATTGCCTGGAAGTCGTATTTGCATCTCCTTTTCTAACTTCAGATTAAAAGCAGTGCAGTTTTCTCTTCTACTTGTAAAACCATTATTATTGCTGCAATTTTGCCACATACTGGTGTATATATTCTTATGTAATTAGTAATTGCTTATTTGAAAGTAAAATGAAATATAAAGAAGCTTATTAAGTAGTTTTACAACTCAAGAATTGCTATAAGAGCAGGTGTTAACGTTTTATTGTAATTATCCTTGTAAATAATTACGAACATCTTGTTAATATTAAATGTTGTCCCGCATATCATTCACGCAATCGCGCTCCTCACACCTATTTGATGCATGGGTGGTAGCAGAAAGAAAAGATCAGTTGTTGCAGTGAATAATGGCAGATAAATGACGTAGTACTCCCTTATTTATGTTTCGAGGTAATGATAACTATTCTGAAAGAATCGAGTGAGTTGAGAACCAAATAACCACAATCAAACATTGAAGACTTTAAGGCCATGCGTGAGTGAACCAATTATTAACTTTCTTCAACAAGATAAGTACTGTGAAACGCTTAGCGAATTACTGTATAGTATAGAATTCTTGCTACACTCTGGCAGGGTCAGATTAGACGATTATAAGTGAGATTAGAAAAATATGCTAGTAAGGTGGAAGACGTGACAGAAGTTCCTAAATATAATAAGTAAATCTTAAAGCAAATAGCAGGATTAGACATAGGTTAAATACACTTCTAGTGACAATCTGTAACTAATGATCCTACCGACATAGAAAAATGTGCAAGTGTGAAAAAGTAAAGGTTAAAAAATTCCCAGTGCCTTGTAAGAACACGTAGAAAAGTCTGAAGCGACCTCGGGTGATTCTGTGGAAGATGTAATTGAATTTTAAATGTCAAAGGACGTATAATAAAAAAATGTATGGACTGATCTCTTGCGTCTTGCAGCAGTCAAGGTACGAGGCACTTTATCAGATCGGATTGTAAAAGGATTCGAAGAAAACCGAGGAGTCCATCAAATGCGGGCACTAACCTTAAAACAGATTACTGCACCAAGAGCAGATAGTGTAACATAAATGCTGTAAAACAAGAAGATATATGCAGGGCAGTCTATCGCATGTAACAGCAAACCTTTACATACCTAAATAACTTTTTATTCCAAATACGGAGGATGGTGTATGTCATTAAAAGACAATTTAAAAATACAGAGAGAAATACATATGCTAAACATGTTCGATTTTTATGGTGTGAACAAGATGGACACCAATTGCATTAATAATAATAATATGGTTTTCCGTTACGCAAGATCAAATTGAGGAGCAAGGATACATGGTCATGGAACAAGTCATTACATGAAATTTTAACACAAGAGTGGTAATAGAAAAACATAAAGTAGTATTTGGCACTTGACAATCTTACCCTAAATAAGAAGAATTAATAACGAAATAAAGGAATTAAATTAATTTTTCAATTTTTCCAAGAGTTCCTCGACAGAATAAAGGGAGTGAGCAAAGAGGCACCTCTTCAATGTAGACGTGAAAGCGCGTGGGTTAGTACTAAGATTCTTGAGTTCCTGTTGCAACTTACTGAAAGTGGATGCTATAGACTACTGCACGTCTTTCTGCACAAGAGTCAAGCAAATGTGATCCACATATAGATTAGATATCTGTCTAGTATTCACCGAGTGAAAGCTGCTAACTCGTTGGAATAAGCTGATATTGTTAACAACAAACGACATTATAGAATATTCGTATTTTGATGCCAATGTCAGAATTCCAAGTCTACTAAAACATGTCATCACACCAATAGCGAACTTACAACATATACTGCTTGAAACACTAGTTTCTGAGCCATACGTAATAAGTGAATTAAAGTAAACATAGTAGACTACTTTTCAAGTTGAAAAATCACTTATTTCAGATACTGAATTTACTTTTTGAACATGATCCTCAACATGGCACAATAGCTTACTATCTATATGAACGCCTAGAAAATTGAACGTATCATATGCCCATTATGTGTGATCAAAATGTCAGTTTTTGTTGAATTATGAATTACAAATTGTAAAAACTTAGTTTTTCTGTGATTAATCATCAATTTATTTTCTGCAAGCCATGAAATTATCTCTTGAACTATAATTTTTGATACTGTGTAAATTTTACAAATAACATCCTTCACTACCAAGCTGTTATCATCAGCAATCCATAATATTTTATAATAACCTTTTATCCTCGAACGCATAGTATTTATATAAGAAACAGCGGCCATTCCAGAACAGAGCCCTGGAGCATTTCACACTTAACTGTGTGCTCCATTGTGACTGCTCGTCATGACCACTTTTCACACTCCGGAGAATTACATTCAGCCTTCTGTTATTAAAGTAAGAGATGAACCATGTATGAGCTACTACTCTTGTTGCACAATTATCCAACTTATATAACAATAGTTTGTGATCAACACAATAAAACTCCTTTGTTAAGTCAAAGAAATTAAACCACTTCTGAAACCAAACTGTACATCTGTAACCAATTTTGTGAATTGAAATGAACAATTAACCTTTCAATAACCTTAGAAAAGATCGATGGCATACAAATAACTGTCTACTTTATCTCTTCCTCCTTCTCTATCAAATGGTTTCACTACGAAGTATTTCAATATTTAGGAAACTGACCATTTTGAAAGGAAAAATTACAAATATGACTAACTACTGGACTAACATATGGAGGAGAGTAGAATTCTGCTATACAGGGTGAGTCACCTAACATTACCGCTGGATATATTTCGTAAATCACATCAAATACTGATGAACCGATTCCACTGACCGAACGTGAGGAGAGGGGATAGTGTAATTGGTTAATACAAACCATAAAAAAGGCACGGAAGTATTTTTTTTAACACAAACCTACGTATTTTAAAATAGAACCCCGTTGGTTTTGTTAGCGCATCTGAACTTATAAAGAAATACGTAATCAGTGGTGTTTGTTGCATTGTAAAATGTTAATTATATCCGGAGCTATTGTAACCTAAAGTTGACGCTTGAGTACCACTCCTCCGCTGTTCGATCGTGTGTATCAGAGAGCACCGAATTAAGTAGAGATCCCAAGGGGTGATGTACTTTAGGTACAGAAGAGACTAGAACAGCACATTACGTCCACATGCTAACACCTTTATTGGTCTTTTTCACTGACGCATATGTACATTACCATGAGGTGTGAGGTATACGTACACACGTGGTTTCCATTTTCAATTACGGAGTGGAATAGAGTGTGTCCCGACATGTCAGGCCAATAGATGTTCAAAGTGGTGGCCAGCATTTGATGCACACAATTGCAATCTACGGCGTAATGAATGTCGTACACGCCGCAGGCTCCCACAATACGTTGTTTCATATCCTCTGAGGTTGTAGGCAGATCACGGTACCCCACAGAAAGAAGTCCAGAGGAGTAAGATCAGGAGAACGGGCTGGCCAATTTATGCGTCTTCCACGTCCTAGGAAACGCCCGTCGTACATCCTGTCAAGGGTTATCCTGGTGTTAATAGCGGAAAGTGCTGGTGCACCATCATGCTGATACCACATACTTCGACGCGTTTCCAGTAGGGCATTTTCGAGCAACGTTGGCAGATAATTCTTACGCGATGTATGTTGCTGCTGTTTGGGCAATGAAGTGAGAACCAATGAGGTGGTCGCCAATGATTCCGCACCATACATTTACAGTTCACAGTCACTGTCGCTCTACCTGTCTGAGCCACCGAGGATTGTCCATGGACCAGTAATGTATGTTCCGTAGATTCACTGCCCCGTGGTTTGTGAAACCCGCTTCATCAGTAAACAGGTAGAACTGCAGTGCATTCTCTGTTAATGCCCATTGACAAAATTTCACTCGATGATTAAAGTCTTCACCATGTAATTGCTGATGTAGCGACATACGAATCGGGTGAAAGCGGTGCTGATGCAGTATGCGCATGACACTACTTTGACTCAGTCCACCGGCTCTCGCAATGTCCCGTGTACTCCTGTGTGGGTTCACAGCAACAGCAGCTAACACACCAACTGCACCCGCTTCTCCTGTGACGGGCCTTTTACGGACCCGTTTGCGTGCTACGATCATACCTGTTGCATACAGTTGGCGGTAGATGTTTTGAAATGTGTGGCATGTTGGATGCTCTCTTTCCGGGTACCGTTCTGCATACACTCTGCAGGCTTCAGCCGCATTTTGTCGACACTCGTCATAGATGAGTATCATCTCCGCCTTTTCAGAGTTCGAATAAACCATGGTCACAGTTCCTACAATACTACACTATCATAGACGTCTAGTAACACAGTGTACTACAGTTAGTCTGCGTGTAAATATGAATGCAGAATAAAAATAGCAGCAAGCGCTACATGCGGACACTGCGACAGCTAGACCACACCATAACAGTGCACTACAGCCACTCTCATAAATACGGTCGTCATCGTAAACATGTCCCTGCAGATGCTGCTCGCCGACCGTGGCCTGTGTTTGTTACAACATGCAACTGAACGTCGGAGGTTTCAAGTGTCAACTTTAGGTTACAATATTTCCGGATGTAATTAACATATTACAGTACAACAAACGGCACTAATTACGTCTTTTTATATGTTCATATGTGCTACCAAAACTAATGGGGTTCCATTAAAAAAACCTAGGTTTGTGTTAAAAAAACGTCCGTGCATTTTTATGGCTTGTATTAACCAATTACAGTAGCCCCTCTCCTCACGTTCGGTCTGTGGAATCGATTCATCAGTATTTGATGTGCTTTACGAAATATATCCCGCAGTAATGTTAGGTGACTCACCCTGTATACCCAGTCACATTCACAACAGTCCTTAGTCTTTCGTGCTTTACTTATTGACTCAATTCCCCTTTGTAAATATGATGGAAGGCCATTTCAGGTAACATCCTCGAAAAGCTATTTTCTAAAAATATGCGGACCAGACATTTTCTTCACGACTGATCAGGTGGTTTTGATTTTATCCTAATAGTTTGCTAATCGTTTTGCTTATCACATAATTTTTGCTTTCTTAATATAATTTTTCATAATATTACAATACTGTTTGTAATATACTACTGCAGGTCGATTCTGACTACTTCTAACATTTCGATACAATCCGCGCTTTTTTCTACATGATATTCTCATTCACGGAGGCTGCCTGTTACTGAAAGTACCCTGTTTTGAGCGTTGTAGCGGAAGGAAACTTTCAAACAGCATTAGAATTGTGTTGAGGAAAGCATTATATTTGTCATCAATATTATCAGCGGTATACACATTCTGTTATTCTTGTTTTTTAATTAGGTTTAAAAAGATCTCAATTGCAACTGGATTAGCGTTTCTAAGTAGTTTAAAATTGTATTCAACATTTGTTTGATCGCAAACCTTTTAGAGTTATAATTTGTGCATCATGGTCTGAAAGGCCATTTACTATTCTGTTAAGAGAGTGCCCGGCTAATAATGAAGAATGAACAAATATATTATCAATGGTAGAACTACTCCTGTCCTGCAATATCATTGGATTGAGTATTGTTTGTATCAGGAATTAAGGAGATATAATAGTAGCCTTTTTCTTGGCTATGACTTACACAATGTCGAAATCGGCACATAGATCTAAATTTTTATACTTCCCATATATCTTTTCTGTGTTGTGTTTTGAAACATCGATGGATTCAAATGGAATACCGGTTTTAACATATATGGTCACTCTCTGAAATATCATTTAAAAAGTGCTGTGACATACCAATACTATCAGGCTCAACAACCACAAGCAGTTCAATATCTCCGATACCTTGTATATTCTGATAAAATATTGTGCCGTGATGGAGCGGCCGAGAGCATTGAGGCCCTATGCTGCGTTGCGCGATGCCCGACGGGAAGTATAAGGTTGTTCATAAGTAGTTTGTAAGTTTAGGGACTGATGAGCCCGCAGTTAACTCCCATAACTTCACAAACATTTGAACTTTTTGATAATTCCCTTATTACTTAGATGCTTTGTTAGGACTTCCTTTAAGCAGGAATACCAATCTGTCTAAAAACGGTGCAGTCCTACCACTAACTACCACAGAATTTTTCCTTGTGTGAGACCCGCACCCCCTGCTACAATGTTACCTCTGAGCTCTGCCAACCTCGCCAACCCATACCTATTGAAGTCCAGACCATGCCTAGCGAAATCCGACCTTTGGACAGGGTCAACTGGCACCACAGGAACGTCACCCGTGCCCTCCGTTATCAGCGTGTCCTCAAGCCTCGTGTTAATACGCCTGACGGCTGTATTAAAACAAAGCCTATCATGACGCTGAAACAGCTGCACGAAATGCACATACCTGCCACCAGTTTTAGTGGCTATCCTTTCCAGATCACCACCTGTATCATACTCCCCGTCCCTGTCAAAACTGTTCCCGGCTTTTGAAACTTCCTTCGTACGTCCCCTATGTTACAAGCAACCTGAGCTCTGGGCTCCACTGCGCTGGTGACCTTATATTTCCTCCTAAGAAGTTCCTGCAACTGTTGTCCGAGACTGCTCTACTAATTTCTGCTGCATACTTCCTTCCATTTACAGGACGTTCCTCTCAGCTTTTACAGTTGATCAAATCTATTTGCAACATGTAAAGCGAAACTACCTGAATATCTCCTCCTAGTAATCAAGATATCGTCATAGCGTCAGTGGTGACCAAAGTTCATACACCAGTCAAGAACGCTAGTAGCGTGTTTTTGTCAGGAAGAGCCGATAAGCAATTGTCAGGATCGCACTGAGAAAAAGAATGCATATCATTTAGTTCCGGTACAATGGATGTAGAGGATTTGTGGACAAAACTTAAATGCATTGTAAATAAATGGTTAGAGAAATATGTGCCTGTAAAGTCGATCAAGAATGGAAAAGATACATCGTGATATAATAATAATGTTAGAAAGCTACTGAGACACCAAAGCAAGAAAGAAAGCATTCTCGGTTCAAAAAATAAGACGCAAATGATGACAGTAGATATTCGTGCGTCTATAAAAAGGACGATGCGTGAAGCATAAAATAATTACCACAGCCATACCGTATCAAAAGATATTTCATAGAACCGAAGATATTCTTGTCCTATATAAAATCGATAAGCGGGTCAAAGGTCACTATGCAGTCTCGTTTATCATTTCGGGGCAGTGATAGAAGAAAGCAAACGGAAAGCTGAAGTTCTAAATTTAACTTTTAAGAAATTTTTCACGCAGGAGGACTGCACAAATGTACCATCATTTGTTCATTGTACTAACTCCGAAATGAGGACATAGTAATAGGTATTTCCGGAGTAGAGAAGCAGCTGAGAGACCTAAATACGAAAACGTATGCTGGTCCGGATGGAATACCATTTCTGTTTTACAAATAGTATTCTGCGGCATTGGCCCCTTACTTAGCTTGAATTTATCGGTCACGGCTTGCCCTTTTCTCACATGACATCTTGCGAGCCATGGATGAAGGACAACAGGAAGATTGTGTTTTTCTCGATTTCAAAAAGGCGTTTGACGAGGTGCCAGACTGCAGACTGATAACCAAGATACGAGCGTATGGAAAAGGTTCACAGATTTGTAACTGGCTGGAAGACATCCGAAGTAATAGAACGCCACGGCGGAGTGGCGCTATGCGCTATGCTCCTATGCGCGATGCCGTTCTTCGTTGAGGGTTCGAATCCTCCCTCGAGCATGGATGTGTATAATTTAGTTCATAAATTGTAAGATTAGGGACTGATGACCCCGCAGTTAAGTACCAGAAGTTTAACAAACAGTTAGTAATAGAATTCATTACGTTGTTCTCGAAGGCCACTGTTCATCAGTGACGAGCGTATCGTCAGACGTGCCCCATCTATATAAATGATCTGATGGACAGAGTAACTTGTAATTTGCGGCTGTTTGCTTATGGTGTGGTTTTTGGGGTGGTGTCGTCTTTAATTGACTGTAATAGCATACAGGATGACTTCCACAAAATTTTTTGTTGGTTCGCAGAACGTAAAAAAATGTAAGTTGATGGTCGTGAGTAGGAAAAACAATCCCATAATGTTCGAATACAGCATTGGTAATGAGCTTCTTCATGCAGTAACATCGTTAAAATATTGAGGTATAACGTTGCAGATCTGTGTGAAATGGAACAAACATGTAAGGAACATGTTTATTGGAATAAATATGGGAATATGTACTTGTAAATGAGGCCGTGTTTAAAATGCTTGTACTTGTCTTGAGTATTGCTCAGTGTTTGGGACTCGCAGTAGATCAGTTTAAAGGAAGACATAGAAACAATTCAGAGGCGAGCAGCTAGGTTCGTTACAGGTAGGTTCGACAAATGCGCGAGTGTCACGGAAATGCTCCGGCAACTCAATTGGGGGTCGCTGGATGAAAGACGACGTTCTTTTCGTGAATTTCTGTTGAGGAAATTTAGAGGGCCGAAATTTGAAACTGAGTGTAGTGCGATCTTGCTGCCGCCTACTTACATTACACCTAGTGATCACAAAGACAAGATAAGAGAAATTAGGGCTCGTACGGGCTCAATCTATTTGGGAGTGGAATAGGAAAGGAAATGCCTAGTACTGGTATAGTCTACCGTCCGCCACGCAACTTACGGTGAATCGCGGAGTATGTATGTGGATGTAGATGAAGATGTAGCAGCCCTCCTTCTTCTCTTCAACCTTTCTAGTTCCATCTCAGCGTTTTTCAACTGCACCTGAATGTCACAGAGCTTTCGTCCCTACTCCTCTATCGGGTTATTCCTGCTGCATATCCTAAAGTCCCAGAAAAGAACCTCACTACTGTACACAATTGTATCCCCACTGCATTCCCCTTATTGTGTTTTGTGAAACAAAACTGGTAACAAGTTTTAGGCCTCGAGAAAGGTCGGCAATGTATAAAGGCACGGTAAGGCATACGGAGTCTCCCCAGAATTACTGATATGGTGTCTGTTCTATACGGACATGTCCGAAAGAACAGTAACTGCCGTAAATTAACGAAATCGAAACACTGAATCGTTCCGCCGTTTCCGGGCGTTGAAATAAATTCAACGATTACGTTGAAAATTTGTGCTGGACTGAGATACGAACCCGGATTTCTTGCTTCGCCGGCCGCGGTGGCCGAGGGGACTGAGGCGCTTCAGTTACGATCTGCACCGCCACTACGGCCGGAGGTTCGAATCCCCCCTCGGGCATGGATATTTGTGCCGTCCTTAGTATTAGTTAGTTCATAAGTAGTTTGTAAGTTTAGGGACTGGTGACCCTGTAGTTAAGTCCCATAAGCTATACAAACATTTGAACATTTGAAAACATTTCCCGCTTCGGAGCAGCGGTCGCACATGGATGCCTCTTGCTCGCAGCCAATACTGAGTTCCCGCAAGGGTTCGAGCTTTTGAATGCGTCCGTATTGAAATTGTCTTTGCCTATTGTAGGCATATTTATAATTATTGATATGGTTTCTGGGTCCGGCACAAATTTTCATCTTTGTCGTTGACTTCATTTCAACGCCCGGAAACGGTCGTAACGATTCAGTATTTCGATTTCTTACCGGAATGATTCAAGGGATTTCTCGTAGTGAGAGAACCAACTGTAACAAATATCACACTCAAAACTGTTGATTGTCATGGCAAAAAAATCTCACTAAGTTCGCTATAAGGATCATTATGGTGGTGGACGTGAAATTAATATCCAGATAACTGTATGTTCAGGAAACTTCAGGAACCATTTAAAGAATCAAATAAAATGCCTGACGTCGCCCATTGGTTTTAGCCCATTTTATGTTCGGCGGCCTCGCGGACTGTCCGTGTAGTCTAAGGCATCTTGCTACAGACTGGGTGGCCGTTCCCGCCTGAGATTCGTCTCCTCTATCAGGCACACACACACGCACACACACAAACAGGGTGTTTCACTATGTTTGTCTCTGTAACTTATAAAATAATAGGTGATGGGAAATTTCAATGTGGTAGGTCAACACAAGAAATTTTACACTTTCTGCGGATCTATTAACATAGTTTATTGTATCATTTTCCAAAGAGTTACAGCACAAAGATATAATGTTTTAAATGGAACAATAGTTTTTTCTACCGTGCATTGGATTCGTTGAAACCAGCTGCGTCCAAATCAATTTAAACTGCATTCCTATCACTGTTAGTTGGGACCTACAACCCTTCGAAGTTCAGGGGCAGATATCACAAACGCTGCGCATAATGCAATGCGCCTTCTAAATGTCGTGCGGCCGAGTTGTAACGTCGCCGGTGTCACGGGGCGAGAAGCTTCTTCGATGCGCTCTTAGACTGCCGACTGTCGCCGCACAAGGCCGTATACACGACAGTTGGAGCCACACAAACAACCGGGGATCAATATACCACAGTTACTGACATCGGATGACGATGGCATACACGAACAACGAGTACGTTGACATGTTGCTGATACTCGGCGAGTACCGACACGATGCCACTGAAGCAGCCACGGCGTGTGACGTGAGATATCCTAGGCGAAGAGCCCCGGCAGCCGTTACGTTCTTACGTGCCGAACAACGACTTCGGGAAACAGGCAGCTTGGTAATGCGCCGCAGTAACAGACGAAGACCTGCAAGAAGTAAGGAGGCGGAGGTGTTTATTTTGACTGCAGTACACTACGATCATCATGTAAGCTTACGAGCCTTTGCTGCAGTCGCTGGTGTCAGTCTCACATCTGTGTGGGCTCTAGTACATAGGCACAGGTTTCACCCGTACCGCCTGTCACTGAAGCTGCATGGGAACGATTTCCGTGCAAGTGTGACATTCTGTGAATGGGCCATGCGTAATTTCACGCTGGAGTCTTTACAAAGTGTTATGTTCTCTGATGAGTCAATGTTCACAAATTATGGCGCAGTGAATCGCCATAACATGCACTACTGGGCCGCAGACAATCCTGGGTGGGTACGATCTGTCAACGTAGATGGTCTATTAACGTGTGGTGTGGAATCCTTGGGGATGAAATCATCGGTCCACACTACTTCCCAGGTACACTGACAGGTGAGTTATATCGCGCTTTTATAGCCTAAAGTTTGGGTGGTATCCTTGAACATGTGTGTCTACACACGAGAGTCCATATGTGGATGCAGTACGATGGTCACCCAGCCCATTCTGTGTGTGCTGTTGTGGAAGAACTAAACAACAGGTTTGCAGGAAGATGGTTTGGGCGCCATGGTTCTCATTCATGGCCCGCAAGGTCGCCCGATTTAACACCAGTAGATTTCTTTTTGTGGGGATATCTAAAGGATCGTGTTTATGTGACTGAGCCCACATCCCCAGATGATCTAAAACGGCGCATCGAGTACGCATGTCGCTCCGTCACACCGGCGATGTTACATCTCGTCAGCAGATCCTTTCGACGGCGCATTGCATTATGCATTGGGGAACATGGACACACATTTGAACATCTCATGTAAATCAATTTTCCACCGCGATAAATACATCACCCACCACACAGCCATGTATTATGTACAGCGTGTGGTATCTGCCCCTGAAATTTTGAAGGGTTGTAGCTCCCAAACTAACAGTGATAGGAATAAAGTTTAAATCGATTTGGACGCAGCTGGTTTCAACGATTGCAATGCACGATAGAAAAAAACTATTGTTCCATTTATATATATATATATATATATATATATATATATATATATATATATATATATATATATCTTTGTGTTGAAACTCTTTGGAAAATGATACAATTAACTATGTTCATAGGTCCGCAAAAAGTCTAACATTTCTTGTGTTGACCTACCGCATTAAAATTTCCCGTCACCTATAATTTTATAAGTTACAGAGGCAAACACACATAGTGAAACAACCTGTATATATATAATGTGTGTGTGTGTGTGTGTGTGTGTGTGTGTGTGTGTGTGTGTGTGCGTGTGTATGTGTGTGTGAGTCGTCCTTAGTTTTAGTAGTTAGTAGGTGTAACGACTGATGACCATAGTAGTTTGGTCCAAAAGGTTTAGAAACATTTGTCTCCTGAGATGCAATTTGACTATGGTTTACTAGTGTGTCTACGTGCAAATTGACTCACAAGATTACGACCACTTCTCCGAGGAGAACTTCTGTGAAGTTCGGAAAGTAGGAGGCGAGGTACTGACAGAAGTAAAGTTGTGAGGACGGATCGTGAGTCGTGTCGGGATAACTCAGTTGGTAGAGCGCTTGCCCGCTAAAACGAAAGGTCGAGTCCCGGTTCCGGCACACATTTTTAAACTGCCAGGAAGTTCGATTTCTTGTTATTTACAATTCACAATCACAACTAAATCGATGTTGCTAATGATGATGCTAGAAAATCAGAAATCATCACATTTATAAACAGTGTGTGTCGTCGGCACTTTTTGATAAAATGTGCGAACAGTACGAAGTATTGGAGACAGCCGCCGGAGGCATCTCACGCTATTTTTCTATTTAATCAAGATGACGGATATAAATGGATATGTGATAATTAATGCGAATAACTATGAAACGGAAGTCATCCGCCGTCATTACTGCCAAGAGGTCGGATTCGCGTTATCAGTGCCTTTATTGAGCACCGCATTCCTCCGAGGAATCAATCTTAGATGTATATTTTTTTTTCTTTAGCTTCCAGATCTATTCATGCACTGTGCTATGCATGTGTGGACGAGTTGGCCACCGTGAGTTTTCTATCACGGCACAAAGTCGCATTACGCGTAAAAGAAGCTGTAAATGTAGAAGACGCACTTTTAGTGACCATTAGGCAGTTCGGAGTCCTACCAAGAGAGTGAAGAGCTACTTAGCTTGCATTTATCGCGAATCTTTAATTCAGCGCGAAGTTCCCAGTGATTGGAAAAAAGCGCAGGTGACTCCCGTTTATAAGAAAGGAAAGAGAACTGACCCACACAATTACAGGCCAATATCGTTGACATCAGTTTCATGTAGAATTTTGGAGCATATTCTCAGTTCGAATATAGTAAATTTACTTGAAACGGAAATGCTTCTTTCCATGAATCAGCACGGGTTTAGGAAACACCGTTCACGTGAATCTCAGCTTGCCCTTTTCTCACATGACATCTTGCGAGCCATGGACGAAGGGCAACAGACGGATTGTGTTTTTCTCGACTTCAAAAAGGCGTTCGACGCGGTGCCACTCTGCAGACTGCTAACGAAGATACGAGCTTATGGAATAGGTTCACAGATTTGTGACTGGCTGGAAGACTTCCTAAGTAATAGAACGCAGTACGTTGTTCTCGACGGCGAGTGTCCATCAGAGACTAGTGTATCGTCAGGCGTGCCCCAGGGGAGTGTGATAGGACCGCTATTATTTTCTATCTATATAAATGATCTGATGGACAGAGTAAGTTGTAATATGCGGTTTTTTGCTGATGATGCTGTGGTGTATGGAGGCTGTCGTCTGTAACTGACTGTAATAGCATACAGGATGACTTAGACAAAATTTCTAGTTGGTGTGAAGATTGGCAGCTAGCTCTCAATGTGGAAAAATGTAAGATGATGCGCATGAGTAGAAAAAACAATCCCAAAATTTTCGAATACAGCATTAGCAGTGAGCTTCTTGATGCTGTCGCGTCGTTCAAATATCTAGGCATAACATTGCAGAGCGATATGAAATGGAACGAGCATGTAAGGACAGTTGTGAGTAGGGCGGACAGCCGACTTCGGTTTATTGGGAGAATTTTGGGAAGATGTACTTCACCTGTAAAGGAGACCGCGTATAAGACGCTTGTACGACCACGTCTTGAGTATTGCTCAAGTGTTTGGGACCCGCAGCAGATCAGTTTAAAGGAAGACATAGAGGCGGTTCAAAGACGAGCAGCTAGATTTGTTACCGGTAGGTTCGACCAATGCGCGAGTGTCACGGAAATGCTCCGGCAACTCAATTGGGGATCGCTGGAAGAAAGACGACGTTCTTTTCGTGAATTTCTGTTGAGTAAATTTAGAGGGCCGGAATTTGAAGCTGGGTGTAACGCGATCTTGCTGCCACCTACTTATATTTCGCGTAAAGATCACAAAGACAAGATAAGAGAAATTAGGGCTCGTACGGAGGCATATAGGCATTCTTTTTATCCTCATTCAATTTGGGAGTGGAATAGGAAAGGAAATGCCTAGTAGTGGCACAGTGTACCCTCCGCCACTCACCTTACGGTGAATTGCGGAGTATGTATGTAGAAGAAGATGTAGATGTATAGAAAGCTGATAATTGGATAGTTTACGAGATGGGAGACCAGGAATGGAAAAGTATTACCTTTAAAGCCATGCGAATATACACTAAACCCGTTCATGAACATTAAAATTTTAAAAAGATTTTCGATAGTTTATTTGATTAGAATACTTAAAAATGTCGAATTTTATCGGTTTTGAATGATGTGGATGTCTGATGCCTGTGGAAGGCATTTTCATTACACTATACACCAATTTGCAAATAAAATAACTTCATGTTGGGCTAAGAATGAAGCCTTTGCATGCCCTCAAGGAGTGTTTATGGGCATGTGCACTCCAGTGTTAAGTTGTGGAAACTGACTTTCGGCCTGAATTGTACAGGTCTGGAAGGGGCAATCATGCTGTGTGCGTAGTGCGACGTCGAGATTAGTTGATACGTAAACGGAATGTTTTGATGGTGACTTCCCATGCAATAATGCGAGGCGTTCCCAGCAGAATTCGAATTATTCTGCTTTTTTAAACACAGCCTCAGCAGTGTTCAACTTGCCTGCCTTAGTGTTACTTGTTGTTTTTGTTTTTAGTCACCGTCATCTCTGTGTTCTCTTTCCTTCTGACGCGTCGTGGGCTTTCGGGTGTGATAACGTTAAGTTCAGAAAAAAACTATGCTGAATACACTTGTTGATTGTCTTGGGTTATTCTTCTGTTCTCGTTTAGGTCATCTTTCACTGGAATCAGTGTGTGCTGAAACAGTTAAGTTAGTGCTGGCAATATACCTTGTTTAACAAAAATGATATCTCTGTTATTGTTAGCCGCGGTGGAGTAGCCGAGCGGTCTAAGGCGTCTCGCTGCGGAGCGCGCGGTTGCTCGCCGTGGAGGTTCGAGTCCTCCCTGGTGCATGGGTGTGTGTGTTTGTCCGTTGGTTAGTTTACCTAGGCTTAAGTAGTTTGTAAGCTACGGACTGTTGACCACGCAGTTTGTTCCGATAATTTCCAAACATTTGAACATTCTGTTATTGTTAAATTCTCATCGCCTCATGCTTTCATAAAGAGGCTTGCTTATTATTCTTGCGTGTCTGCATTTGAGGACTTATGCTTTAATTTATCCTACTTCAGTTTATAAATTACCTTAATTTTGGGGGGTCGAATACACTATTTCAAATTCTGAAGTTAGAAGGGGTAAAATATAAGGAACGGAACGTTATTTACAACTTGTACATTAACCAAACAGCTGTTACTAGAGTTGAAGAGCATGAAAGGGATGCAGTGGTTGGGAAGGGAGTAAGGCAGCGTGTAGTCTTCCTCCAATGTTACTCAAATTGTACATTGAGCAAGCTGTAAAGGAAAGCAAAGAGAAACTTGGAGCAGGTATTAGAGTTCAGAGTGATGAATTAAAAAGAAAGCGTTTTGCTGATGTAATTCTATCAAAGACAACAAAGGACAAAGGAAGAGCAATTGAACGGACTGGACAGTCTGTTGAAAGGAGCGTATAAGATGAACATTAACAACAGCAATACATGGGTAATACAGTCTTAGAAAATCAGGCAGACCTGAAGGAATTTGATTAGGTACAGAAACAATAAAGGTGGCAGATGAGTTTCGTTACTTTTGTAGTAAAATGACATATTATGGTCGCAGTACAGATGATCCAAAATGTAGAATGTCAATGGGAATAAAGGCGTTTTTGAAAAAGGGAAATTTCCTAAATTCGAATATTAAATAAAGTGCATGGAAGTCTTTTCTGAAGATTTGTATGGATTATTGCCTTGTACGGCAGTGAAACTTAGACAATAAATAGTTTTGTCGTGAAGAGGATAGGCCGGACGCGGTGGCTGAGGGAACTGCGGTACGTATTTGTGCCGTCCTTAGGGTTAGCTAGTTCATTAGTAGTATGTAAGTTTAGAGACGACACCGTAGTTAAGTCTCATAATCTATACAAATATTTGAACACTTGAAGAGGATAGAGACTTTTGAAATATAGTGCTACAGAAGAATGCTGGAGAATAGGTGGCTAGATCGCGTAACTAATGAAGAGGTACTGAACAGAATTGGGGAGAAAGGTAACTTTTAGCATACTTTACTTTGACTAAAAGAAGGGATATTGGTAGGGCACATTCTTAGACATCAAGGAATCGCAAATTTTGCTTGGAAGAAAGTGTTGGGGTAAAAATCGGAGAGGGAGACGAACATAGCTGTAAGGGCAGTGGGTAAATGAGATATTGGTGGAAAGGTTGGAATTAAAAGTTGCCAGGCAGGTTATGACAAGATTTTGGAGGGTGTGATCCGATTGGACTTACATAAAAGATTAACAATACCATCTAAACTATTAATGTTATTGTCCCTCAATTCAACAAATTAATGTGAAAACCCCTTCGAAACTAATGAGCTAAGAATCTAAAATTATAACAGAATTTTTAATCCAAAAGTAAAATCAACAATTTATTGCACAAAATACATAGAAATAAAATTTATAACCACTAATTTAAATAGACAACTAATTATATTTTACAAGACGTTTTACAGAACCGAAGTAAATGACTGGCAAGTCAGGTTAAACCGCTGTTAGATACAATTAAATCATCAAATTTATCAATACCAACTTGTGTAAGATTGCGGAGATTAATCCCACGACAAAACGTAGCCTCTATCACTGTAAACGTAACGAGTCCTTTGATACCAGTGCGTGAGCGGGCAACACCTTACCGTAACCTGAGTGCATGTGGAGGCCACATCAAGACTCGTGCAACACTATCAATATAATGCTGAGGATACCAGACGTTTCCAGCAACTCGTCGAAATAGACTCACTCTGTGGAGTACAACTCACCGTTTCCCAAGTTCTACTAGGTCGGGAGCAGAAGTAAATCAACTTTTAATACGGGAACCAGGACGCAAGTCCGTCCTGCTCTTACTAGATCAGAACACCCAACCCATCTTACTCCCTCAGAAGCAAGCCACCGAATGCCCTGTTACTTCTCTCAAGCACCGCTGCCTCCTAAAACTAACGTCACCACGCCTACACGAAACTAAACACGCCAATTCACGTGAAGCAAGGAGGTTCCAGCCAATCACCTATATGGTTAAATGTGTCCTCATGTCCTACGCTATCCTATCACCGTCACTCGCGAGGGCCCTCCAAAACTCCCACCCAAAAGCACTTTACATTCCGACACCAGTAACTCTCAGCAGCTCGACAGAGCGGCGCAGCATTCCAGGCACCAGGAAGTCTTTCTGAAGAAAATTTTGGGTATTTTTGCGTAGTAAACATTCACGAAAGCCCAGAGAGCTGTAGAAAGTAGCAAACGCACAATAGCTCTGCGTCTGCCGACAGCCAGCCTCGGCGCCAAACACCTGCGTCGGCTTTTCCAGGAGGGGATAGAGACGCCCCCGTGCGGACAAAGTTCCTCCATGAGCAGGTCAAGTGCGCTTCCTGTGCCACTCAGACTGCAACCCCCGTACAGGTTCTGGCCGACAACGACCCTACACACCGGCCGTTGGTCCAGTTCTCATCTCGCTAGCTCGTCCCCAGCACAGTTGCGAGAACCTGATTTATTACAGAGCCAGAGAGTTCTGCGAAAACTAAGTGAGGTACTTTCCCGGACTCGCCTCTGCGGCCCTCTCACAGTGCCCCAAGGTCTTCATCCCCTGTGAAAATTATTCGCCAACATCTAAGGTGCACGACGTGAAAATAACCCGCTATCTGACTCCCAGTAAAATGAAGAAAAACAAATAGTAGCAAAAGTACGTGAAGGTTTTCAATACCCCTCACCCGTAGATGATTTCTGCATTTGGTGGTGTGATATGGACCAAAAGATATCAAAACAAATTGCCAGTCACACTTCAATAAATAACTTCCGTCACTCTAAGGGTCTCATTCATACACTATCTTTCTGTAAGCTGAGAGTTGTTATGTGTAAGATATTGGCCACAAAGGCCTTTATGGCCAACCCAAGACTTTAAAATTTCGCAAACCTATCAAGATCGAAAAAAATCAGACTCCTACATGAGACAGGACCACCTAGGGACGGAGAATTTTGCTGCTTGAAGGCAACCAAGCATCAACTAACGCCATTCACACATAAAGAAAATCACGAAGCACTCCTAAATGATTACTGAAATTCATTATAGCTATATGAATGAAATTAAAAAAAAGATTAATTGCGAAAAGATATCGATAAACATGATATTATCAAATTCCAATATGATATATATATATATATATATATATATATATATATATATATATATATATATATATATATATATATATAAAATTCGTTGCCCAGCCAGTGGGTACACACAAACGATACACAAAACAGAAAACATATAGAAAGAAAGTACGAAAGCACACTAAAATCTGAATTCTGACTATTTTTTTAATGAAGATATACGTGCCTCTAATAATGAGTACACTCGAATGACGGAAAAAGACATAGATACTACAACAACAAATGTGGAATAAAACCTACACAATTTACAATTGCCCCTTAACTTTACTGTATTATGGGATTTTTAAATTTTAGTGAAGCTTTAGTCTAACAAGGAGACCACAATGGATAGGGGATTTTAGAATTTTTTTGGTATTTACGAAACTTGAAGTTCAGAACTCAAGTAATAATCAGCCAAATACATTCGACGCAACTCTCAAAAATTCTTGAGAAAATCGACTTTGCAGTTTTGCAATTACACGTAAATACCAATAATTAAAACAGTTGCAGCATCTGTCGGTGTAGCTCAGGTGGGAGCTTTCTGCACTTTCAACAATGGGGTGGGTGTTTCGAATCATTTTTTACTGATGTTTTCAAATACTTACACAATTTTAATATCTAATGGTAACTTTTACGAAAAGTGCGTGTATGTTTATTGATAACTTTAGATATTTTATAGAAGGTTTTTAGTAAGGATGGTTTCAAACAAAAAACATACATTTTTTACAGTATTCGCATCGCTATTAGTAGACGACGGTAGTCTTTCATTGTTTATAAATTTTATGTCATAGCCACAAGTTACTAAAATTATTCATTGAATGTTACCGGTTCCACTCTATGAAGAAGATCATCGTCAGAATGTACAGTTTGATACTAATTGATAGCTGTCGATTTATATAGTCATATTTCAGAACAGCAATTTACAATAGCTGTAGTATGACAGTTGGACAGCTGAATGAATGTTAACACCTGTTACTTTGCTGTTACAGCTGTATAGTTTCATAATAATTGATAGCTGTCACTTTATATAGACATATTTCAGTACGTTGCTTGCAGTGGCCATTTTGAGCAGCAGCTGAATTGTATTTCACTGTAAGGTTTTAAAAATAAACGCCTTTTGCTACTGCGAATGAAGGGTTTTATTTTTATATTTTTAAATCACCCATACGCGTTTCGCCTTTCTCTCAAGGCATCATCAGTGGGTGTCCTGAAATATTTACATCTTTTTGTTTGCACATATAGGTTAGGTCTCTTACATATCTACAAAACATTTCATTTCAGATTTAAAACAGTTCGTTTTTTGGTATAAAATGGTGTACTTACAGCACTTGTTACTCCACTTCAGTCTTATTCTGGCAACCAGGTCGAAAGGTTACACTGTTTTTCGAAACACATTGCAGTTCTCTGGTTTTGCTGTCACCTGCTGCCATACTGTGTCTACTGCTGTTTGTTTTGTAGTATTGCCAACCTTAGCTTATTTGAAATTCAACTGTTTCATTTAAAATGTGTTGAAGGTATCTTTGTGTGTGTGTGTGCGCATGAGTGTGTGTGGGTGGGTGTGTGTATGTGTGTGTGTGTGGTGGGGGGGGGGGTTGTGACTATGTGTTGGGATTTGTGTCTACCATATGGTCAATCAGTGAGAACAGTGATTGATTGGTCAGGTTTATTTGGTCATTTAGTAGCATCTTTTTCTCAGCTTTTGTTTTATATATGTGATAATTTTCTTGTAATGTTAGGAGATGTTTTTCATTATTTATTCTAATGACCTTCATGTCTTTTTCTATTGTGGTGGGTTTGTGGTTATATGCTATTTTAAAACCTTACAGTGAAATACATATTTCAGTAGTATGACAGTTGGACAGCTGATTGAATTTTAACAGCTGTTAAAATTCATTCAGCTGTCCGACTGTCATACTACAGCTATTTTAAATTACTATTCTGAAATATGACTATATAAATCGACAGCTATCAATTATTATCAAACTGCACATTCTGACGATGCTCTTGTTCATAGAATGAAACCTGTAAAATTCAATAAATAATCATAGCGACTTGTGACTGTTTTGTATTATAAAATTTATTTTCAACTATCGCTTCTACCTATATGCAATGCCTGTTCTCTCTCTCTCTCTCTCTCTCTCTCTCTCTCTCTCTATTACCCTTTCCCCAATGTTTTTCAATCTGTGAAGGAATGCAACGAGAAAATTGGAGAATGAATTAAAATTCAATGTGAAGAAATAAAAAGTTTGCGGTTTGTTGATGACATAGTAATTGTGTCAGAGACATAAAGGACCTGTAAGGGCAATTGAACGGAATGGGCAGTGTCTTGGAAATGAAGGTAAAAGAACATTAGCAAGAGTAAAATAAGGGTAACGGAATCAGACGATCCCGAGGAAATTACATTAATTAATGTGACAATAAAAGTAGTAGACGAGTTTTGTGATTTGTATAGCAAAACAACTTCTGATGGACAAAGTAAATAAGATATAAAATGCAGTTTGACTATTGCAAACAAAGCGAAATTTTTGACGTACAATATTAGTTTAAATGTTAGGAAGTCCTTTCTGAAAGCATTTCTCTGGAGTGTTTGCAATGTTTAGGCCTGAACCGCGGAAGATACGTTCATACAAAAAGATGATGCAAGCTTTTGGTATGTGGTGCTACAGAGTAACAATGACGATTAGATGTGTAGAGCACGTAACTAATGAGGATGTGCTCTACAGAGGTGGCAGAAACGGAGTTTCTGGAATATGCTAAGAGAAGGGATAGGTTGGTGGGAAACATTCTAAGCTATAGTGGAATTTTGAATTTAGTATACTGTGGAGGTATGTTTTGGGTAAAAGTCATAGAGGGGGGCCGTGGGACGAATACCGTAAGCAGATTCAACAGGATGTAGGGAGCCGCTCTTATTCTTAAATGCAGAGGCTTCCACAGGACAGTGTAGCATTGTAAGCTGCATCAAACAAGTCTGCGGATTGATGACCGCAACAACATACTCTATGATATTTAGCTGTCCTAACCAATTTGCTTGAGGTGTATATGGCTTTTACTTAGAGCTAAGAATTATGGGGCGAACACAGTGTCGTGTGATCACCTCGGAAAACCTGTCTGACATGGACAATATGAGATTATCAATCGGCTCTTGAGGGGCATTTGGCCATTCTTCCATAAGTGTAATATCCAGCTGTGCAAAAATTGTGGGAGGTGTTGGTGTGGCTGCAATGCATCTGCCAAGTGTAATTCAGACTTGCTCAATTGCGTTTAATTCCGGTGAATAAGTCGGACTCTGTGGGACGAGCATTATCGTCCACCCGAAGAAACCCATCTCCTGTGGCACTAGCGTAGGGATGAAGAATATCGTCTCTATACCTTTGAGCAGTCAAAGCGTCATTCCGAATGACATACAGGTCCGTACGTCCGGCAATACTGTCCACGCCATATGGTGATGTTTCCGGCACATAAGCAGGATTTTTCAGAGTTCCATGTACTATCCAGTTGAAGGAACGGCGGACGATTGTCCTGCTGAACACAAAATCTTGACTTATCTTTGAACAGAACCCGGCGCCATTTCTTACCTACCTGATGCTGCTCCACAGTTTCTGCCATCGTGTGTAAAGGCCATATTTCTTAGTGGATTTCGGACTGTTTTTGGTGATATTTAGTGTCCTGTTTCTTCGTGGAGGGTGCATTGCAGCTGAGATGCATTCCGCCTCTTGTACCGACAGGCTGTTAACCGTAGTGACGGTCGTCTTTTCCCGTTGTTACAAGTGGACGACCATGGATGGCTTCTTTCCTTTTAATGATTCAGGTTGTCTAAAATCGCGTCCAGGTCCTAGAAATTCCGCTTTGTGACACTCAAATAGCTGCAGCCACCTCCTCCTGTTTCTGTGACGCACCTATCCTTCCTATGGCCTTGTAGGTCTATATTTTATACTTTGTGAACATAAGATTTCATATTTTACTGATCAAATAACGAAACTCATCAGTTGTTTTTATTATCTCCTTCACTAATCTAATTTCATCAGAATAGCTTGGTTAAATTGAGTATACTCCAAAACGCTTGTTATCGGTGTGTTACTGTCCATCTAATATCTTCCATTCAAAACACTGTCCATTTCCTACATGCAGTTCGTTAACATTTGGCTGATCTATTTGGTTTCTTTCGAACTATAGTGAGTCGTAAGCAATTTCTCCTTTATTTTGTTTAGTGGTATATGAATCCCTGCTACGTAACTGTGATCGACGAAGCAGTACTAGAATGTACGAAACCAACATCAACGTAGCCGATCGCTGCAATCTTAGCGGCATTGAGAAGACCCTGCAGGGCCTTGTAAATGAACCCTCTATATACACCCACATCCAAGTATTCAAATGTTTGTTAAGCTTAAGGGACTTAACTGCGGGGTCATCAGTTCCTAAACTTATAAAGTACTTATGAACTACCTTATACTAATGACGACACAAACAACCATGTCAGAGGGGGTATTCGAACCCCCCGACCGTAGCGGCCGTGTAGATCGTGACTGTCGCGCTGCAGACCGCTCGGCCACAGCTGCCGGCACTCACATCCAAGAATATGTTAGACCAAATACTTGTTTATAGAAATAAACTTAGATCGACAGTTGTATATAATGCAGGATTAGTAACGTTGTTTCTGCACTGAACAACCTGTTCACTACACGCTCTGAATCCAACTGCTTGTGTAATTAGTTTTGTAGAGTAAACACAACTACCGCGGTGGAGTGACCAAGCGGTCTAAAGCGCCATGCTGCAGATCGCGTGGTTGCTCACCGTCGGAGGTTCGAGTCCTCCCTCGGGCATGTGTGTGTGTGTGTGTGTGTGTGTGAGTGTGTTTGTAAGTTGAGTCCCATAAGATTGACAAACATTTGAATTTTGTAAACACAACTCAACACCAACTATCTCAGCAGCCAGTTTCTGTTATTAGCACTGTTGCCATAATGTTTTGTCTCCACTCCATAGAACCGACGGGAAGATGTCGAATTATTTTAGTTCATTCTCGAGATGAACCAAGATATCTCAATTGATGCCCTAATTGTTTTGACCAGTGCATTTGAGGAATTAATTTCGGAGAATATATGTTTCGAGCATAGCTTTCTATAAAAGCGGAACATAGGCATATGGAAACCGGAAAATAAATAATCAAAGCGTTTGAGACGTGGTGGGAAAGAAGGATTTCGAAAGGAATGGTGGAATGATAGCGATGCGAATAAGGCGTTTCTGCGTCTGATCGGCAGAGGAAGGAACATTTTCTAAGAACTGAAAAGAGTGCGAAACATGCGGATACAATGTGAATGAAGAGACCAGTAAGTATCATGCATGGTACTGAAGAGAACTGTTGACGGTTAACGCTGTAGGAGTATATCCATAAAATAATTGAGGTCGTACTCTGAAATCAAGTGATTGTAGTAGGCCAGGAATTCGTTACAGTCCGCATCAAGCGACTCATAAGGCTCATATAAAGGATTTTTTGTGTTTAATAAAATATAATTAAAGAAGAAATCGGTAAAGATACCCTAAAAATGCTATTGTGTGCATGATTTCCTCTCTTATTTTACAAATGTTACCGAAAGATAACTTTTATATTTTACTACCTACGTCGAGTTCGCTAGGATTATCTGTAACATGTTTTTCCAACATTCAATTACTGAAACATATAGTGACTCATGTACTCTTTGCGTACCACATGTCACCGTAAACAACAACGAAAAAGAGAAAGAGGCAAGAAATTTACAACGAATTTACTACATCACATTATTTCTGACACTGTACACTTTGCGTCACTAGTTTTTTCCATGTAAGCTGCCACTACATCATATCGATATCGTCGGCTAAATCGTACGTCACGCCACGACTACGTAACAACTGGCTCTCTCGTGTTTGCAGCGTTGTTGCGGTTGTGGCTCGCCTGTACTGTGGTGTCGAACAGGGTGCCCAGCTGATACGTCGGTGTTCGACTGACCAGGTTTCTGTCCCAGTTGTTGGAGCTGATGAAGTAAGCAGGCTGTAATCTGTAAAAATTAAATCGCAGAACTGTAATTTTTATTTCATGACCCGTTTCAGTCAAGTGTAGACTATCATCAGATGATTAGAACTGCATAGCAACGCAGTAGTTCAGAGGACATATGAGTAGCCTAATATCAAACGCGGACATCTAACCTAATGGTCGAAATTTAGTTAGCAATCGATTGCGCTCTTTTCATTGATGAAATCTGTTTTTCCCAAAGATTGATATAAATGAGATAAATCACACGTTAAATTTGATTGTTCACATCAAAAGCGGACATATGCATAAGAGCTTGAAATTAAATTCGGACACCTGTTGAATGAAGCAATGTCACCAATGGGAACACAGTATATGATCACATGACCTAGAAAATCAGACATGGCGACCGTATGTGAAAGGTGCTAAGACGTATTAGCCCGTACTTAAGTTTTTCAGTAATTTTTTACAGTATTATTACTAATAACCATCTTAAAGTAAAATGGAACATAATATATCATCAGCGTCCGAAGGAAACGCTAGGAAGTGGTTGAGACAATCTGAAAAATGGAAAATAAACATTGAAAAGAAACAAAGATAAGAGTAGCTTGTAAACTACACTGTTCTATTGTAAGGTGTGTTGTACGAAAGTACCACTTGTTGGAAAGAAGTTCGATGTCGGAAATAACGCAAGGATGTTTACGGAAATATCTGGCGACAGTTTCACCAGACCTTTTTCTAATAATTTTAGAGATTCAGTGCCGTAACATTTCATTTTGTATATAAAATTAAGAGATTATTATGATTACTGTAGTTTTCATTTTTTTCAATATGTAATAGAATTCAGAATTTAACATTTTCCACTTTATATCGTTATTCGTATAATTTCTTAGATTATACACCTGTAAAAGATTCTCATGATCAGTAAGGGAATCAAAAACGGACATCTGAAAGCGTGTTCACATCAAAAGCGGGCACCTACACAATTTGGTTTCAGAGACGTACATCTGTATTTTCAAACACAATTTGAAGGTGCTTGAGTAATGAAGTTAATATTAGCCACTTTTAGATTAAAATACCGGGTATTAAAGTTGATAATGCTCAAATCAGCTTATAAATATATTAGCTCTACGTTTTGCAATAAAAATGATGTTTATCTGAGTTCCTGGCAAACGACAGATGTCCGTCTTTGATAATAGGCTACTCATATACACTAGAAAGTGTTATAGAAAGACATCTAAAATAATAATATAAAAAAGTTATACCCATGGTTGCAGGTGGTGGCGTTAGACACGGGAGCCGCACAAACGTGGACTGCTGATGAGAACCGTGGGTCTGGAATTTAAGTAGTGGAAGCCCCGCCCACCGGCCATCATGTGTTGTCAGTATTAACCAATCAGATATGTCGTGCATGAAACTTATTAATAAAGAATTAAATACATGAAATAATGACAATGAAAATACTTATGAAGTTTCCTGAAGTAATAGAACAGGATACCAAATTAAAGGATGTATATGCCGGCCGCGGTGGCCGCGAGGACTGAGGCGCTTCAGTCACGGTCTGCACGGCCACTACGGTCGGGGGTTCGAACCCCCCCCCCCCCGGGCATGGATATTTGTGCCATCCTAGTTCGTAAGTAGTTCATAAGTAGTTTGTAAGTTTAGGGACTGATGACCCCGTAGTTAAGTCCCATAAGCTTAACAAACATTTGAACGTTTGAAAGGATGTATCTGTAAACATTTGAAATTCCATGGGAAATTTTATACGAAAATAACCATTGAAATCGGTGGTAGATGCCGAGATTGCCATCTATGGGCATTTACAGAAAACTTGTGGATTTTGTCCACTTAAAAAATAAAGCGTCAAGTGGCAATGGCGTGCTAGAATCAATAGGCATCATACCTGCTGACGATATCAAGGATGTGCCAGTATATGATGGTCATCATAGCGCGCCAGTGAGCAAAGTGAATTAAAACTGTTATTATGTTATAAAAATAATGTCATGTACATAAAATATGAACGTAAAAAAAGAGTACAGCCTCTGTTATGAATACATGGCCAATTTAGATTGATAGAAACACTAATCACGATGGAGGGTGTAAAATTGAAAGATATCAGCAATAGAACTGACGTGTACAGCGTAAAATTAGTCATAAAACTAAAAGATTTAATATAGGGTTTAGAGTACAATCAGTTATTAGCATACTTGGTTATTAAACCAAAGATATGGAGAACGAGTAACATATGCAGTTATAATGTTAGTAGTTATTGTGCATAAACAAGTCAAAGAATAAACAGTCGAAATGTAATCAATTTACAATTTCAGCAGGTCAGAATAGTAAAACAAATCGAAGGCATCCAAAAACCATAATGCAATGGGTATAACTTTTTGAATTTATATTATTATCTTAGGTGTCTTTCTATGTTTTGCATTAGTGTATGTCCTCTGAACTATTGCGTTGCTTTACAGTGATAATCATACGATGATAGTCAACGATTGACTGAAACCGGTTATGAAATAAAAAGTAATAAATCTGCGATCTGGACTGTTTTAATTTTAACTATTGTTTTAAGATCGCTGTTTCTCAATCATGCTTTTAAAATTTAATGTGTCAACCGAAATCCTAGTAAGAATTCCTCTAATGTCTAGCTTGAACTTTTTTGTCACTTCTACTGAGTACATTGTCGGCTCCATTTTACAGTGGCTGCAATAGTTTAGGAATGGCGTCATGTCAATCGAAAAAGACCTGCTTGCATTTTGATAATTCTCTGAAAACAAAGGAACGGTGTAGTGTCTTTGATTACAAGTGTGACCGTAGCTTAAAAGCGAGCACAGATTCTTCAACAATGTCGCTTGATATGATGCGAAAATTAGTGATTTTGTTTCCATGATAGCAAACATACGCGGTAAAGAGATTTTTTCATCTTTTGAACATATATGTTTGGAGCACAACATTGTTTGGAAATAAAATGCGGGCAGCGGGAAAACCGAAAAATGAGGGAAACGGAGCATTTGATATGTGGCGCTGCGAAAAAATGTTAATAATTTCACCGACTAATAAAAAAAAATAATGATTCTCCGTCGAATCATCAGAGGAAGAGATATTTGGAAAAATCTGACCAGTAGATGAAACGCGGGGATAAGACGTGTGTTAAAAACACCAAAGCTGTCGTGATTCCTACATTTTCGTTTATAGTGTACAGATGCCCCATAAAACGACGTTTCCATCGAAAGCTGCGAACTGTGGCTAAGGCCGCGCTTATCTCTCAATATAGGCTCTATATATCTGACCATAACTTGTTAGTCATGAACTGTAGGCTGAAAGTGAAAAAACTGCAGAAAGGTAGGAAAATAAGGAGATGGGACTTAGATAAATTGAAGGAACGTGAAGTTCTGGAGAAATTCAGAGGGAGATTTAGGCATCAATTGACAGAAACAGGGGGAAATAAAACAGTATAAGAGGAGTGGGTAGCATTGAGAGATGAAATAGTGAAGGCATCAGAGGACAAAATAGGTAGAATGACAACACATACAAAAAATAATTGGATATCACAGGAAATACTAAATTTAATTGATGAATGGAGAAAATATAAAAATGCAGTAAATGAAACAGGCAAAACGGAGTACAGACAGAAAGTGCAAAATGGCTAAGCAGGAGTGGCTAGAAGCCAAATGCAAATCTGAAGAAGAATGTATAAGAAGGGGAAAGGCAGATACCGCCTACAGGAAAATAAAAGAGATATTTGGGGACAAGAAAAGCAACTCTACGAATATCAAGAACTCAGATGGGAAACCAGTTCTCAGCAAAGAAGGAAAAGTTGAAAGGTGGACAGAGTACAAAGAGCAGCTCTACAAAGGAAATGAACTTAGAGACGATGTTGTATGAAGGGAAGAGGAAGTAGATAAAGATGAAATAGGAGATACTATATTGAGAGATGAATTTGTCAGAGCCCTGAAAGACCTAGGTCGGAACAAGGCCCTATTAGTAGATGACATACCCTCAGAGCTACTAAAGTCTCTGGGAGAGCCAGCCATGACAAAACTATTCGTACTGGTGTGTAGGATGTATGAGACTTTAAGAAAAATGTAATAATCCCCATTCCAAAGAAATCAGACGCAGACAGGTGTGAAAATTACAGATCCATCAGTTTGATAAGTCATGGTTGCAAAATTTTAACACAAATTATCTACAGGAGAATGAAAAAGCTGGTAGAAGCTGACCTCTGGGAAGATCTGTTTGGATTCAGGAGGAACGTAGGAACCTGGGAGGCAATACTCACTTTACTTCTTATCTTAGAAGATAGATTAAGGAAAAGAAAAACCTACATTTTAGCTTTTGTAGATTTGGAGAAAGCTTTTGACAATGTTGACTGGAATACACTCTTTCAAATTCTGAAGTCAACGGGGGTAAGATACAGGGAAGGGAGAGTTATTTAAAACTTGTACAAAAGCCAGACCGCAGTTATTAGACTCGAAGGGCATGAAAGAGAAGCATCATTTGGGAGGGGAGTAAGGCAGGTCTGTAGCCTTTCTCCGATGTTATTCAATTTGTACATCGAGCAGGCGGTGAAGGAAAGCAAGGAAAAATTTGGAATCGGGATTAAAGTTCAGGGTGAAGAAATAAAAACATCGCGTATTGCTGATGACATTGTAATTCTGTCAGAGACAGCAAAGGACTTGGAAGAGCAATGGAATGGAATGGACAGTGTGTTGAAGAGAGCGTGAAAAATGAACATTAACAAGAGAAAAACAAAGATAATGGAATGCAGTCTTAGAAAATCAGGCGATGCTGAAGGAATTAGATTAGTTAATGAAACAATGTAGGTGGTAGATGCGTTTTATTACTTGGGTAGTAACATATGACGGTCCCAGTACATAGAATAAAAAATGCAGAATGGCAATGGGAAGAAAAGCATTTTTGAAAAAAGAAATTTGCTAACATCGAATATTAATTTATTCGTAAGGAAGTCCTTTCTGAAGGCATTTCAGTGGAGTGTTGCCTTGTACGGGAGTGAAACATGGACGATAAGCAGTGCGGACAGAAAGAGAATAGAGGCTTTTGAAATGTGGTGCTACAGAAGATTAGGTGGGTAGATCGCATAACTAATGAAGAGGTACTGAACAGAATTGGTGAGAAAAGGAATTTTTGGCATACCCTGACTAAAAGAAGGGATCGCTTGGTAGGAAACATTCTTAGACATCGAGGAATCGTAAATTTAGCATTTTAGGGAAGTGTGTGGGGTAAAAATCGCAGGGGAATACCAAGAAACACGTATAGTAAGCAGATTCAAGTGGATGTGGTTTGTCGTTCTTGTGAGGAGATGAAAAGGCTTGCTAAGGATAGAGTAGGGTGGAGAGCCGCATCAAACCAGTCTCCGGACTGAAGACCATAACAACAACAACAAATTTCTGTTTGCCGCTGGGTGATAAAACCGTGCTTTTAGTACCGAATTGAGAATTGTGAGCGTTAAGTAGGTCAGAGTCAACACTGCCTTGATCTGCAGTAGGGCATATAACGAAACCGAAACTAGCGGTCCACCACCGTAAAAATGTGACGGGACCATCTCTGTTGTGACATCTGTCATAGGAAAATCTTCCGGCTAACGAGGAAAGCAGTGAGCCACTAAGCAGAGCTTTCAGATGGTGACAAAGGCCGTATTACCTCCAGATAATGTCAATTACGTGACAAGAATGTGCCATGTGATAAGCGATCTAGAAATTTATTCCGTTGACAGGTGGTTCATTGACACACAAAGATCTTCCTCCTTAACCATCCAAGTGCGAATGACGGATGTATCCATTTGCCTCATTCTGTGGCTAATAGCTTGCGGAAATGACAAGAATTCATCCTGATATTTCAACTGTGGTATTTGATGAGCTTCGTCCACTGCATGGATGTTTACATTCTCAGTATCACATTCTTCAGCGAGAACATAAGAGTGTTGTCGCGTAAACCAAAGTAAATGTTTGACTCTTCCTTACTCTCCAAAGTTTAGAATGAAACTGAGAAGTTTCTCTGTAACCAAACGGCAAGAACCACACGTAATAATACTGGTGAAAGCGCGGTTACAAATGCACAAATTTATATATAGAAACAGGAATGAATGTGAAGACGAACTATAATTGCGTAAGGATGCATTTATATATATATATATATATATATATATATATATATATATATATATATATAGTGTCTGTGTGTGTGAGAGAGAAATTTCTTCTTTTTATCCCCCTGCACGTTGTACAAGCATTTTCCAATGTTTACATAGAAAGTACGGGTAGATTGATTATTTGCGGTCGTTTTGTTCGTGGTTGTTCAGAGTTGTTCGTTGAATTTTGACTCGATTTTGTATGTACTAAGAGCGTCGAAACCCATGACCTAGCGCGTTGAGCCGCCGCACGCTGTTGACCGCTCGGCCACTCCACCGTGACAAATAGCTAGTAGCTTCCAAATACAGTGCTATAAAACATGACGAAACTAGTGGGCGAGGAACACAACGATAGTAGTGTACGCCGTAATTTGAGAATTTGTGTCGCACTGAGACCGGGCCTACAGCTGTAAAAACCCAATCTGTCTCAAGTCAAATTAGGGGATAAAGTATCTGCCTGGTGAACAAAGGCCTAGTAAGATCCTCGATTTGGACATAAATATTGCACTGCCTAACGGAATTTAATTCAATGCCCACAGTAAGCTGATAAAATGTCTTTATATTCTGTATTGTAACTGATATTAGCAGTAAAGGATTTTGGTGTGTGTTACCTGTTTGTTTCAGAGTGTTGATGTACGGGCAGATGGCGACTGATTGTGGCTCCCAAAAAATGTTCAAATGTTTGTATAGCTTATGAGACTTAACTACGGGGTCATCAGTCCCTAAACTTACAAACTACTTATCAACTACCCTATACTAAGAACGGCACAAGTATCCATGCCCGAGGGGGGATTCGAACCCCCGACCGTAGTGGCCGTGCAGACCGTGACTGGCGCGCCTCAGTCTTCTCGGCCACCGTGGCCGGCGATTGTGGCTCCTTTTTCTTTTCGAGCGATAACTTAATCGTCGTCGGCGTCTGCTGTTACGCCCGTATAAAGTTGAGAGTTGTACAGTAAGTTCCACACACAGTACTTTAAAAGATGATTTAGTGACATTAAGTGAATGCGTGAGATTCCTTGCTGACATGAGTGATGATCTTAAATCGTATATGGGGAGACGGGTGCCAGATGTAGCGTCCTCGAAGGTGGCCTGAGATTTGGGACTCCAACCCAGTAGAACTATGAACTCGTTTGCACAACAAATAAACTTTCTATGTTTCATTAAAACCCTTTTATAGAGTAACTATATGAACTACTAACTACTTTATAACACTCATGGCACGCATTATTTGAGAATTTCTTCGCCGCTCATCGGCTTGAATTGCTGGTTTGACCTCCGTGTTACTCCGATCTCCCGTCTATCGAAAACATGCGGTCGATGACTACGGAATTATTAGGTGGGAATACACCACTCGCTGCTACACCAAATTAACTATGGAAATATGTGGAAGCAGCATGGACTGTTAATAGCCTGAAAAAAATTTATATATATCAATTTACAGAACTTCTTTGATGCTGGACCGAGGCATGTGGCAGCGGTTATTGCCAGCAATGGCTGCCAAACTCCGATTTTATTATCTATTTCACTTGACATGGGACTGTTCTTTCAATCATTTTTGTAGTAGTATGAGATGGATTACAAGAGAAGTGGAGCTGGGCTAACGGTAGATTGACGGAAACAAATATGCATGCAGCGCAAAATTCGCAGCTAGGTTGATGAAATGGGTTCTGTTAAACCAGTCGTGAGGAAGAACATGCTGAGCTCTCTTGTAAATATTTGGGGTCAGCTAGTGCTTTTCGGAATCACTTTTAACGGGAAACTAAATGGTTGAATTTATAGACAACATAATAAACCTACCACGTCGCAGATTGAAACCACTTGAAACCGTGTCATTACAGCCGATTTTTCTTTTGACTTCAGTGCCCAATACAGGTACCGCTTGCAAACAAATGAGGCCAGAGGAGGAGGGATATGAACGGAGAAGGGGGCAGGAAATGGATGGAAGATTGTGTAGATACGAAATGAAGGAGTATGAGAAACTGTGAAATTTGACAGGGAAAGGGAAAACGTAATGGTAAGAGATACGGGACTAGGTGGACTAAGAGAAAAGTGGGCGAAAGGGGTTGGATGAGGGGAAATGGTGTTTAATATTATGTATATATGTGAAAATCCAATTCCCATAAAATCCCAACTTCTCAAACATATTTTTTAATTTAGAAACATTGTCAATTAATGGGTAAGTGAAGCGCAAGACATGACCCTACATGAATAAGGTTGTAACCTTCTCTGCTAGGACCATGTCACTTAAAATCCGGAGCATATCGAACTGTACATCTCATGTAAGATACTTTGGCTGTTTATAATGCCGTCTTGTCTTCGTGATACACAAATGGTACGGCCACATAAAACAGATTTCATCAGTGGAGCACAAGTTTATAATGAACAGTGATATCCGCGGTTTACTACACAGACGCCCATACAGCATTACAAAGAGGTTACTTACATTGGATGCAAACTTACCTGCCTCACATCTCTCTTCAATATATTTTTCTTTTGTAAAATACCCCACCTGCCGACGTAAAACCTGGATAAATATTTTGAAGTACTTAAACGTCCAAATTTGGCCACAGTAGACGGTGCAGACAAACATTTTCCTGGCTTTTAGAAAACCCGGACAGCAATATCTCACTTCCATCGGATTCCTATCGGTCGACATCCGATCATCGCTATTCGTCATTTTATGTACCTCGTTTTATTATTGAATACTTAATCTTGTTTAATTTAGTAGGATTTGGTCCCCTCCTTCTTCCTTGAGGATGGTACACAAAGGTCATCTTTAACCATCTGTCATATGTTATTCACAATTTGATGGTTTCTTCATCCAGGGTCATTTCCTATGTGGCTTCACTAAGGTACTCCACGATTTTTTTAGATATTGCAAATTTACAATTCGCTGTTTATCTTCCCAGTAAGCTCTCAGCATCTATAAATTATTATGAGCTATTCAAAAAATCAATTTCCCATTGAGGACTATAACAGAAGATAAAGCTTCTTGACTGCAGTTTCAGAGTGGCTGTTTTCACGCAGGGTAATCGTAGCTGTATTTCTCACGTCGTTTGCAAATCTTCCAATAGAATGCTACCCAAATAATTTATTTACATGCCATGATATAGTGAGCATATACTATTATGTTTCCTTCCGTTTGTCCGTGTAGATATTAAATCAATGGAATATTTGCTCTCAGTACCCACTTACCATATTATCATAATGATGTTTTTGGAACAACAGAGACGTCAACGACTTAAATAAGCATCAGTATCTAATAGTTTTCGAAAATTAGGTAGTACATACTTTGTTTTTTTAATTGAATGCCAAGTCTTGCACATTTATAAGTGTAATGTTTTATAAATCGCATCTAAGCATAACTACAATAATCTCGACAGACTATGACGAAATGTGATTCCCCAATTTGAGCAAAAGATGTCCAAGCGTCTATAGTATTCAGAAGTAGTTGTTCTTACAGAATACATTTTGCTCTTTTGCCTTCACTGACATCCCCTAGATCCATCGAATTTCTAAGATCCGACCGAAGAACCTACCCACAGAAGTAGATCTATTTCATTGCTATGGAGTGAAGGACTGTGCTGTTGCCGTGGCGGGATGGCCGAGCGCATTGAGGCGCTCTACTCCGATGCGTGAGGCCGTTCCCCGTCGGGGGTTCTAATCTCCTCACGGGCATGGATGTTTGTGTTGTCTTTAGTATAAGGCAGATTATAAGAGGTTTGTATGTTTAGGGACAGATGACCCCGCAGTTAAGTCCCATACGTTTAATAAACATTTGAACATGCTGTCCGATGAACTGTAAAATAATAAACCACCAAAAGCCGTTGTTTTATACCAGTTAATGTAGGCTACCAGCTTCAGCGCTTCAGTGTCGTCATCTTTAGGTCCTCTAAAATGAACGACTGACTCCATCTAGTCATACACGTTTATTTCAAGGAACTAACATTTATGCAGGCTTCCGGAGACTTCGCGAACTATATGCTCTTAACACATGTGAATCAATGGGACAACGTTTTACACAACGTCACATCCTAGGTATCTGGTAGGTCACATAGAGTAAAAAAAAAAAAAAAAAAAAAAAAAAAAAATTGTCCGGTTCGCCAAGGCACCGCCAACGCACCTAAATCCTGAAAACGCAAATACACCGTTCTAGATATGTCAAAAGCCGCGTGTGAAAAATGGGATATTACTCAGAGATATGCCTACAGACAACTTCGTATTGATATGGAAACGGAAACAAGGAAAAATATTTCCACGATATGTTATCAAGGAATGTATTAAAGGGTTGAGTTATCCTAGTTGGAAAGTTGACAGTTGAGTTAGATCGAAAGACAATTTTACTGACTTCAACAGATGACTATATTAAAGTCAGCAGCAACAAGGTTTTTTGTTTCTGTTAAATTGGGTAATAGAACTTCTAGATGATTTAGGAGTAGATTATAATTTACTGCACGTGCTCGGTAAAACGTTACACCAGTAATTAAGTCCCATAAGCGTAAAAAACATAAAACAGCATCTGTTATCGAACTTTCCTTCTGTTTCACACGTTACTAAATGCTGCTCTAGACAGAATTTATTGCCGCGGTGGAGTAGCCGAGCGGTCTAAAGCGCCTCGCTGCGGAGCGCGCGGTTGTTCGCCGTGGAGGTTCGAGTCCTCCCTGGGGCATGGGTGTGTGTGTTTGTCCGTAGGTTAGTTTACCTAGGTTTAAGTAGTTTGTAAGCTACGGACTGATGACCACGCAGTTTGGTCCGATAGATTTACAGACTTTGAACATTTTGACAGAATTTATTTTTATCAATATTCTTTAAATTATAGCAGTTTTTAATAAATGTGGAATCTCCTACACCCTCCATGTATTCTCTACAGAAGAAGGAAGCTAAGTTAAATCCTGGAATGTTTAACATAGCTAAACCAGTGGCCACATGATGTTCAGAGAGGCACATTATGTCAATTGGGTCAGAATAATATATTTCAACAATACAATTTAGTAGTTCATGAAGTTTATTTTGAGTCCTGGAATGTTATGATGTAATAAAGATAATTGATATTGCATACTAATGGTTGGATAAAGATTTACTGGCGGTTGCTGAGTAGGGTAAGGTGGTACAAATTCGATATAGGTACAATTCCGATCAACATAAGGTTTCGCGCCATTTGTCAGTCTCGTAGTGTTGGTAGCACTTGCCTTTGTGTGGCGTCGTAGTGTAGCAGGTTTCTACAGCTGCTCCTGCGTTTTCCAAGAATACACCACTTTGTGCTACGGACATATAATTTTTTCATGTTAAGAGGTAAGTGAAGCTACTTAGTCTAACGCGCTCTTATAAATTTTCTAGTTTCCACGCGCTTGCAAATTCTATATTAGTGAGGTTAGAAATTTGTTTTCCATTCGTACGTGTTCTGAGGCACCTACAAAGAAAGCCTCTGTGACATGTGCTGCCATTTGTTGGCAGAATTCACTACTATTTACTAGTGAATTCACTCACGCCAGTAGTACATTTTCGATCAGAAAAATGGTACAATTTCGATACCCTAGTACAATTTCGATCAATGCAGTTTTTCAGTTTAGTCCGTCACGATTGGTTACCATAGACACATTATACACAATTATTGCAAATAAATTATGTATATTTAAAGATTTTCCTACGCGAATTTTAAAGCCACTTCTTATTTTCTAGATGCCACGAAAACGAGCAGAAAAGGAAATCTACAATAAATGGAGTCCAGCTGCGACACTTCAACACAAAACAATGGGTAGCCCTATTACAGTTCTTATTGTTGACAACCATGGCAGCCACACCAGCTTAGATGCTGTAGATTATTGTCGGGAAAATGGGATAGAACTTTTGGGATTGCCTCCGCACAATACACATGTACTGCAGCCATTAGATAAAACTTTCTACAAGTCCCTAAACGCTCAATATCACAGAAATGCAACTAACTCGATTCATCGCAATCCCAATGAAAACATTACAAAACAGCGATTCTGTACTATTTTCTGTGATGCCTGTGGCAAAGCTGCGTGCATTGGGTGCGCAGTCAAAGGGTTCCAATGTACAGGAATAATGCCCTTTTGCAAAGACATTGTTCTCGAGGAGAAATTTGCACTTTCAACGTTATTCGAGGCTCCTACTCCTTCAATCTCCACCAGTAAAGCTACTAAGAGCATTATGGGAGGAGAACCGTCATCGTCAAAAGATGTAACTGAAGAATACGGCAAATCCGTAATGCCAAGGTCCAGTACAATTTGTCAGCACAATGCTGTCAGGGACATTTTGCCAAGTCCAGAGAAAAAAATATCGTCTCGGAAGAGGAAAACACAGACATCAGCTAGACTCACTTCAGATGAAAACCTGGATAACCTCCGCAGCAAGAGGAAACTTATTCAACAGGGCACAAGGAAAACAATGCACAAATGCAACAAGAACAATAAACGGAAATGTACGTCTGTGAGTAATGATGAAATAAGTTTACCAAGCTTCAATTCGCCAGCAAACAACGCAAATAATTGTGGATTTAGTGTATTGTATTATTATAGTGCAGAATCAGTAGCTAAGGGTGACTAGATTCGCTGCCAAAAATGCAATGTTTGGTACCACGAAGTATGCGTTGGTGCCCGAGGGAAAAATTGCTTTATATGTGGAAGATGCAAGTGATCAAAATTGTACCAGGAAGTGATCACAATTGTACCTAGTGTGGTACATTTTCGATCGATTCTTCTCAATTCTGTAACCTCTTTTTGTGTTTATACCAACTTTTGTAATTGTATAATATTTGTATTACATATTCATTAAAAATCCAAGAACAAATGCCATAGTTAAAATTATTTCTTTTCTCAATATTTTTCTAGTTACAATAACAAGTGTCCGAAATGATCGCAATTGTACCACCTTACCCTATTTTCTGTCAAACATTGTTTGCTAAACTCTGTCTCAAGTTTGTTTCTTCAAACTGAGGGTGTTTTCCATTCTCTCTTAAACTGGTTGCTCACCCCCCCCCCTCCATATCCTAAAGAAGGCATCCCTCTGCCACTTGTAACCATTCGTATTTTACCATTTTTAACAGTGTCCCACAGAAAGTTACTTGCAATCAACCTAGACAGTTTTCCCTTCCCTGTTGAGTTTTAGTCCCAGCCACAGATAGCATCCACAGGATTCAAATCAATATGGGACTTTATAACTGACATAAGCAGCAACTCCAAGTTTAATCTCCTCAGGGAAGAGTTCAAATGAAGTGGATCCCACATTAGTATTCTACGTTGCTGATACTGTGTTCGCCAAGTAACTCTCTATCGAACATTCAGAGTCTCTATCAGTGCTATTTCCCGTATCACCCATTATAACCACGGTTTCCTCTTTTGTGAAATATTTGTGTAAAGAAACTATATCCTCTATTACCAGACCCAGATCTGCATTCGGTCAGAAAAAGTTTGTGACCTGGTACTCTGGGCCTAGCTCTTTGTGTAGTAGTTGGCCAACACCTCTACCATGGGAATTACCTAGCAACAATTCTTTCACTTCATAGATTTCTCTGCTTTTTCAAATGCTGCTTAGAAATTTGATGTGCCTATTCTACAGCTTCAGCTAACTGAGGCTCATCCGATTCTGATTGAGACAACAGGTCAAGTCTAATTATCAGAATAATGACAAAGTTGTCTATCCTCAGCTGGTTTCCCCTGTTACATTTTGCCACTTCCCATCTTTGTTCACTCTTTTCCCTCTTTCACTGCTCAGACTCTCCCTTGCTTTTTCTAATTCAGCTCGAAGAGCTGCAGTTTTCTCCTCCTTATTCCTTATTTTTCCTATATCTATGGCTGATGCTACAAAACGACTAGTGAGCCTCGTTTATGTCCCCATTCCCACCCCAATTCATTCGCCCCAATGAAAGAAACCACTGCAACTATCACACCACACCCCGCAACTAACAATCTTACAGCATGTCAAACACTTCCCACCTGTGGTAAGAACAGAAATTGGGAAAACTAAAACATAAATGTTACCACAAGAGGCACTAAACACTATTCAAACAAATATAAATAGAGTAACTGAAAGGGGTTCTGAATGAAAGAAAATCGTTAACGAAACAACATTAGGCCTACAAACACGGATTGATACTAACTTTTGCTAAATCACTGAATTTTAAATTACGCTGTTTTCCGTTTATTTGTGGTTTATATTTATAAACCGCAACTACAAATTGCAATGAGAAAAAATAGAAGAATGGGAATTAGATACAAGTTTCTAACGAATAACATGCTGACTATACTTACACTTCAGTAGAGCCTATGATACAGCCAAGAGAGGAGATATGTGGAAGGTGAACTGCAAAAGAATTGACAATGATGATCCAGCTGTAAGTTAAAATCGTAATGAGAATAAGAAAAGAACATTCAAAACAGTTTTAGGTTGATTGAGGAGTAAGACAAGGAAACATTATTTCACTGAAACTGTTTAATATAGCACATAAGAAGACCCTAACACGAAATAGCAATAGAAACAGCAGCGTAAACATAGGCAGGAAGATAAATATGTGTGCAGGTGATATCGTATTGACCGGAAAAAAAAAAACGGAGGTGAGAACGGGATTGATAGACGAAGCTGGAAGAATGGGGCTGGCAATAAATGAGTAGTAGTAGTAGTAGTAGTAACAATAGAACATCATAATTTGAAGAAGATGGGAGAGAATGATAAAGAAGCTGAAATTAAAGAGGAAAGATGCGCTTTTGTACTTGAGGGTAAGGAACTTTTTTGTTTCGAATAGCCGTAATTGTAACAATAGCTTTACAGTTATCAAAACGAATAAGTTTAAACATGTGAATTCAGAAACGCAATAACCGAGTCTTATTCCCTGTTCGTATCGTAAGGATTCGCTTAATATATTACCGAGTATACCAGTGAGCTATCCAGTATCCCAACATTCTCTAGTATGGTCTCTCAAACAGTCTTCTGTCTCCATAGTGGAAACATATGCGAGAGAAAACGACACGTAACACTAAATTATTTCACCCTACAGCCCAAATTTCCATTATTTAAGCGTTGGATTTATTTTGCTCTTACGTCATATTGGCTTAACGGTTATTACTTTTTGTGTTAAATTGAACAAAACAGTCAATGAGAGCTACTTTAGTTACGTCATTGCTTGCCCCGCGTTCTGCTAGTTTCTAAAACAAGTGTTTAGATATCTAAGCCAGTAATTTTGTTTAAAAGTATTTTTTTCTTTTTAACTTTAATGGAACTATGGATTTTTATTTACCCACAGACGTAGAAAAGATTCCACGTTACTGGATAATTCTATAGTATGGCTGTATAATTTGTGACGGTCAATGCGATGAACACTACTTTGTAAATCTTTTGTGTCTTCAAAACATAACACCGATATAGACATGTTTCGAACTGACAGACTCAAACTAGCAAACATCCAAAGTAAAATTCATCTTTGCTAAAGAGTTTTTCCTGCGAGTTTAAAGCCGTTTGTCGGACCGAAGCCAGGGCTTACGCAGGCTAAGGTTCTTAACAACGAAGCTATCGAAGCGCAACGTAAAAGCCCCCGTCATAGCTTCACTTTGGGCAATTGATCTTTCTTTCTTCCAAACTACAAAGAAACTATCGTGATACATAGCGCGACCAACACTCCACAAAGAAAGCATGTTACAGAGATTAGGCTTTGCACCTTCACGATTTACTTCCAGCGTCTAACCTAAATATCGCATCTAGCACTCTAAGAAATAGTTGATTGTCTTCGTCAGCAAGAATTATCTTCGCTGCTGACGTCGGGATATTTCTTTATAGCCCACAAGCTTCTTGTATTTGGGTAGTCATGTTTGCTGGAGATTGAGTCCATGCCTACATTAGTCGTGCGAATGATTTCCTATTGATGTAAATAATACCATCTGTTCGTTATGGTACAGTTTGATCCGTGGTGGGGCACCGTCCATACACTGAGCAGGTTCTCTGGCACCACATGCCGCGACTATCGATGGATCCGCCTTCAGAGTGGAGTATCTTTGCCTTATGTCCGGACGTTTTTGAAATTTCCCGAGGGCTGTTAGTTGGCATTTGAACTCCGAGTGGGTGTTTTGGCCGACAGGACGGGTTGAGGCGAAAGTCTTTGTTTTGCGCGGAACTGTGGTGTCCGCTGAGGATGGCTACCGCTGAATAGTGTGTTTAGCTATTGCGGGAACTATGTCTATATATCGATGTGATCGCCGCTTGTCGCCGAAGTCGCCAACTCTGCTGAAATTTCAACCATACTATTTGAAAGTGAGAAGCGCTAGTTTTGCTGAGAGCAGCTCCTTGGATTCCGGGAAGCTCCTGACACAAGATGAATGTTGTATCAGTTCTTGTTTTCCTTTAATATTAAGTATAATAACTATACTGTGCGCGTGGTGTTATTAACTGTTGTTCACATTGCTGTCGAGTTGTTACTTCCAAACCATAAAGGCAAAATCTCCCAATTAAGCAGTAAATATTTATTTATTGGTAAGCTGTGCTTGGCGAGTCAAGTACGTGAAGGGAGATTATAACTTGCTTACCGAAGCTGCACTGCTGATTTTTGTGGGTCAGAAGTTGTTACTTTTATTAAATAAATTGGAAGGCCCCTACTTTTAATATTTGGGATATCTATGTGATTTATGTTGTCATTGGTAAGAAACTTCTCTCGCTGTAATTATGTTTACACCCTTTCGAATATACTATGAAAAAGGATTGATTTTTATTGAAATATTACGCCACAAAATAAATAATCTACATTTTCTTCTAAGTTACAAAAAAGAAATTGTGTATTGTTTCACGTTACTTAAACGACCATAAAAAAAAAAAAACTAAGTCAATACCCCCCCCCCCCACACACCATTCTTACAACTTCGTTTAACCCAAAACCTTGTTAGTCCGACAGGTCTCGAGAGGCTCACTGGGTACTAACCGACCGTCGTGTAATCCTCCGCCCGAGGGCGTCAATGGATGCGGTATGGAGGGGGCGTGGTCAGCTCCCCTCACTCGCGGCTGTTACTTCAGTTTTCGTGATCGGAGCCGCTACTTCTCAACCAAGCAGCTCCTCAGTTGGCCTCACAAGGGCTGAGTGCACCCCGCTTGCCAACAGCGCTCGGCAGACCCGGTCAGTGACCCATCGGCAGTGCTTAACTTCGGTGATCTAACGGGAACTAGTGTAGCCACTGCGATACGACCGGTGGCACACTTAAACGAAATTTTATAATAAACTTCACTTTCAAACAAAAAACATCACTGTAAACGACACTTATTTTTAATTTTTATTTATTTATTTATTTATTTACCAACTAAAGAAGTCTTCAGAGTAGTCAGAATTTCGAAATCAAAGAAGGTATATTATGAAACTACTTCGAAGGACGAGACCGAGCTAGTGTCGTTTTTCGTTCTATTTAATGACAATATATTTACCAAAAATACATCATAAAAATTACCCGACGAACTTCCCATGACATTTCTTTAACATGAGGTTTGACAATTAATTGGGCAGTGCATAAAATTACAGAATACAAAGGAAACTTTACATTATCCTTAAACTTCACTAACAAATAACTGCTCAGAGCAAAGGACCAATCTTCAACATAGCTTTAAACTTGATTAACCAATAACTTGACAAGCGAAAATGCGAAACAAAATTACAATTTCACTTAGGCTAGAGACACTATCTTACACAATAATTAGCCCAAAGCAACGAACAAGATACCGGACTTAATTCGCCCTGCTTAGAAAAACAAAACAAAGACAACGTTCATTGATAAAATACAAATAGGAAAAAGGACTAATAAGTTATAAATATAAGCAATCCGAATTAAATTTACTTACTTAATCCCCCAAAATACATAAGTGTGAACTTTTACATGGGAAACATTAATATCCTTAAGACCAATAACCAACCACGCCTCAGTGGCCCCTGGCTGTCGTCCACGACCTCTCTCAAGACGAAAAGAGTAGGAAATAAAACTTAACTAAAGTGGAAGTCGCCCAAAATGTCTGCGCGAGACTTCTGGATCTCTGCGTGCTACGAGCCAGGCGTCACCGCGGCACTGATGTGACAAACAACTGGACTCAGGGCCCACAAGCAGCGGATCCTGTAAACATAGGGTATTGACTTAGATGTGAGGAAGAGACGAACAGGGAGATGATGACACGGAGGAGGTGGAGATGCACGGAAGGAGGTGGAAGGAACACGCCGTATAGGACAACCTGCTACGGAAGTGTCTTCGACGTTTTCTTTGATCTGGCTGTCTTTCAGCGTAAATTTGATGGTCTTTAACGGAAATGTGGACGACGTTTTATGTTTAATGGCAGTAGCTCAGACAAGATGCTGCGATTGTTGTTTTAAGCATAATACATAGAGTCGAAAGAAACGTCCTGTTTGTGGTCAGCAACAAATTAGACTTCCTTTCAAAATATGTCGTTCATAGCATGTTTTCTAAAAACGAATTACTAAGAAAATAAGTGTTGGAGGGAAAATATCATACCACGTTCTGTAAAAAGGAATTATTGAGAAGAAAACATGCTACAGGAAAGCATTCAATTTCAGTTCCTTCTCTTCAAAATTTCTTTATGTTATTGTTAAAAAAGAAACCTCAAAAGATTTATTTCATTAGCAGTGGACGGTTAATTATATGCCTCTTTCTAGACGTATTGTGGAAGGAAATTCCTGCATATATTCCGAATTTTGCTTTTTAGAACTGTCATTGTTCAATAAATCAGGTTTTTCTTCCTAGAGTTTATTACATTGCAGTTCCCGCAGTAAGTCGTAATTGCCAGTCCTCTAACCAAATATAGGAGCATTGCAATGGAAAAGATTTTCCACACATAACTGCAACTTTAATGATGAAACAATTGATGATAAGGAACCAAATATCTTTAATGTATCTGTTACCTTTATTTATAACACTGTACATTTACATACGTAAAGTAGTAAGCAACATAAAGTAGAGCGTTTGAAGTAATTTTAAAATGTTTACCTGCCCTCAGCTTAATGTTATGCTAGAATATGTTTCAATTAAAATGTTCTTTCTGTTTGCAAATTTACCGGTACCAATATTGCAAAATCGTATAACCTGCAGGGCCCAATAGATACACCCACAGCCATGAATATCTTAGACCAAATACTTGTTTATGGAAATAAACTTAGATCAACAGTTGTATATAATGCAGGATTCAGCATTTACCAAGCTGTCATACTAAATGTCAGGATAAACGAAGATATTTCAATCCGTTGGAAGGAATTACACTCAAGAAGATAAGTTCAATAAACTTAATATCCACCTAAGAAGTGAAATGTAGACAGCTTTGTATGCAACAAATTATGTCAATGCAAAAATTAAAATACGTCTAGACACTGCAAAACACAATGAACTACGCTGCGTGGAAAAAAAGCTACGCAAAGCGGGTAGCAAATCAAAGGTCAAAAGCGCTCGTGAAAAGTATATTTACTCAGTCAAGTCAAAGAAATCATGGAAGACACTGCAGCCTGTTTCGAACGTATGTATGGAAGAAGGATCAGATGGACAAATTGAGGAGCGAAGAGATGGGAGGGACAAATCTACAGGGAGAGGGAGAGGGTAGGAGGCTATACACAGAGGAGGGAGGAGGATATGAACAAAGAGAGGGGCGGAGTCAGTGGCGACAAAGGGGAGCAGGATGTGTGTTCTATTCCCGTTCACAAACAATTTTAATATTAGAGATATTGGGAAAGTATGCTTACTCTTTTTATTTTTAACCATATAATCTGTGACAAGTCACAGCAGCCTTTGACTGGGTAGAACTAGTAAGTGAGACAGTGAGCAGATCGATATCACTCAGTTTTACCTAAATAAGCGATACCCATTCGAAAGTACCACGCCTCGCGTATTACTTTGCAGTCCAACCCGAGTCTGCCATATAGGAGCCGCGCCTTGTCGCTCACCTTAAGACGTTACAATTTTCCCTCCCGCATCTGCGGGTTAATTACAGAGATATGAATCGTATTATACTTGTAAAAGTTTTGTAGATTTTTGTGAACTAATATTGTAGGTATTTCTTTACTTGTTCATTTCATGCCTGTCAACTGTTTAATTTGTAATGTTAACTGAATATTTTGATTGTATATATGTAAACTATGCTGTCAAAGCCATTATGTATGAATATAAGCAGCGCGCTCTACTGCGCCACTATATTGTTGATGCTGAGGCAGTCGTGAGAGACCGAGTCTGAGTGTGGGTCTCGAGGCGTACGGACGCTGTCCGCGTGTGTACCGCTAAGTTCGTTTCGTCGCGCGCAATCACCGGTACGAAAACCGCGAAACGTTTATTTATGTATATTGAAAGAAGTTTTCACAGTGAAAGTTCATTTTGAAAAGTGCGGAAGTGCCATTTATGGAAACAGTGTCTGCAAGTGTCAGACTCGGTGATCGCGTCGCAAGTATGCAATCGCGTCGCGCGTGCTAAAGCGGGACTACGGAACGTGTCTCCGTCGTGAGACGATTCGTGTATCGCGGAACTGACCCACTCACGTGAATGAACATTTAATGAACTTAATGTCTCGAAGCAGCATCATCATTGTCAAATGAACCGTTGTATGGATGTATATGTCATTGCTGGTGGATTCTTATGTGAAGATTATGCGAAGAAACGAATGCTACAGATGAGTACTATTTTGTAACTTTTTTTTAGAATATAAGAGTGAATTAAAAGTTAACAAAGACTTTTTCTAGTAATACCTAACAGACCTTATACGAAAAAATTTGCAATAATAATTTATAATTTGATAGGAGAGCGAAAGATTAACTGACGAGTTTGAACTGAGAAAATTAACTATTGTTTGCACTCGAAATGAAGATCAGTGATTATAGTTAAAATTTCGATGAAACAGTAATAAACAATATTATATTAACAATCAATCAGGTAGCTATTTTGACAATAGTAAGAGACAAAATTAGCAAAAATCATTAACAGTCAATAATTTATCTGATTAAATGTACTTGTACACAGCTATTATTTCAGTATAACAAAACCCACAGCAAAGATCAAAGAATCAGTCATTTTCAAAAGAAAACTCATAATTGCAATTTTATATTACGACAAAAAAGAGGGCATACAGGTTTTTTATTTTTGCAAAACGATTACAGCTGTTCCAGTTAACAGGATATATATGCTCTGGATATTTTATAAGATGAGGTGGTAAGTACAGTCGTCTGCGAAGTGATCAGATGTGCAAAGACTAAGTAGCAATCATACCCATTCAGTTAATTAACAAGCCAAATAATTTGATGAATAAAGACAGGGCCTAAATCAGAAAAGTAAACTGTATGTTGTGTGTGTAGCTCTGAGTAACTGTTACTAACTTTTACCAGTGTGTTTCGAGCCAAAATCATTAACGAACCATTTTTCCCTAATTTCCAAAAAAAAAAATAAAAAAAAAAAAAAAAAAAAAAAATGCTCAAATGTTTGTATAGCTTATGGGACTTAACTACGGGGTAAACACTCCCTAAACTTACAAACTACGTATGAACTAGCTAATACTAAGGACGGGACAAATATCCATGCCCAAGGGGGGATTCGAACCCCCGACCGTAGTGGCCGTGCAGACCGTGACTGGAGCGCCGCCGACCGCGGTGACCGAGGGGACTGAGGCGCTCTAGTCACAGTCTCCACGGCCACTACGGTCGGGGGTTCGAATCCCCCCTCAGGCATGGATATTTGTGCCGTCCTAGTTCGTAAGTAGTTCATAAGTAGTTTGTAAGTTTAGGGACTGATGATCCCGTAGTTAAGTCCCATAAGATTTAGAAAAAAAAACTCCACAGCGGAGAGGTTTGGAATTTAATCCAGGTCATTGGCACAAAGGCTGGTGATCAGGGACTTTGCACCACCACTGCCCCTGTCCTCTCTGCCATAAGGCAAAGCGGGAATCGTCAACAGCGAGTGACGTACACGGACGGTTACCCATCCAAAAATGTTCAAATGTTTGTATAGCTTATGGGACCTAACTACGGGTTCATCAGTCACTAAATTAGAAACTACTTATGAACTAGCTAGCAATAAGGACGGCACAAATATCCATGCCCGAAGGGGGGATTCGAACCCCCGACCGCAGTGGACGTGCAGAGCGTGACTGGAGCGCCGCAATCCTTACCCATCCAAGAACTGGCCACGCCCAAAAGGTAATTAACTTTGCTGATCTTGCGGGAACCGGTTTATACACCACGACACGGCTGTTACTATTCTCTTGTTACAATCTGATGTAGTGTCTTTTTCATGACCATGGAGACTTGCTCCTCAGTTCGGTGCTTCGGAACGCGATGTATATAAATAAAAAATAAACCCATTATTCTCGTCGTATTTTACTGCCTATTTATAGGGCAGTGGATACTGTGTAAACTGTACAAAAAGTAAAGACGACTAATTTTATAATGGTAACTGGTACTCCATTGCGTCCTAAAGGTGTTACATCAAGTTAAATTCGAGCGATTTTAGCGTACGAGATACGAATGTGAGTTCACTTGCAAGCACCGTACACACAATACACGAACGGTTGTCGTGGGACTTTCACTGTCTTTTTTTTTATATAACTTAATACTAGTCAGAGACGAATCTGCATTTGCACCACATTTCTCTGACCCCTGAGCAAGAAGGTGTGCAACAAATTGCCGCATCCATATTTAATAATCTGCCACATGAACTGATAAACTTAGTAGTAATTCATACCTTTTAAGGATAAACTGAAGAGTTTGCTAGTGGCTAGCTCTATTATATCAAGGAATTCCTAGAAAAATTAAGGAATTAAGCCAATTTTTGTGTTGCATTTTTCGGTTCTTTATTCCCTATAATTGAGCTTGCCGTGTGCATAGAATTGTTATATGTTTCAGTTTGCCGGCCGCGGTGGCCGAGGAGACTAAGGCGCTCCAGTCACGGTCTGCACGGCCGCTACGGTCGGGGGTTCGAATCCCCCCTCGGGCATGGATATTTGTGGCGTCCTAGTTCGTAAGTAGTTCATAAGTAGTTTGTAAGTTTAGGGACTGATGACCCCGTAGTTAAGTCCCATAGACTATACAAACATTTGAACATTTGTTTCAGTTTATATGTAAAATGTAATATCGTATAGTATGAATAGCTGAGATACCCCGAGGAGCAGTTTCAGCCGCCTAATTGCAATTGTTTTCCTATCCTTTCCTTCGTTAAGTGTGAGAACTGTGTGCTGATGTGTCTACGTTATGTGTAGGTGACTGTAATGGATGTTTGTGTAGTGTTTCGGAGAGGTTTGTCTTTCAGTCCAGGACATTGGTGCAGACTGGCGATCAGGGACTTTGCAACACCACCCTCTTGGCTCGTCTGCCATAAAGCAAAGAGAATATTGTCAACGGCGCGTGGTGTACCCGGGAGGTTATCCATTCACGTACTGGCCACGCCCGACGGTGCTTAGCTTCGGTGATCTGCCGAGAACCCGTGTATTCACCGCGGCACAGCCGTTACGTTCTTAGCTTAACACTAGAAGTACCGGATTTTACTGTACCCCTAGTAGTACCATGTGGGTCATTTCTGACCCACACTAGAAAACTACAATTTATTCAGAGTGAAACTTTCACACTGCAGCGGAGTGCGCGCTGATATGAAACTTCCTGGCACATTGAAATTGTATGGTGGCACCGGGACTCGATCCTGGGACCCAGGAAACATCCCTTAGGCTGTGGCTAAGCCATGTCTCCACCATATCTTTTCTTCCAGGAGTGTTAGTCATGCAAGGTTCGCGGGACAGCTTCTGTGAAGTTTGGAAAGTAGGAGGCGAGGTACCGGGGGAAGTAAAGTTGTGAAGCGGCATCGTGAATCGTGTCGGGATAGCTCAGACGGCAGAGCGCTTTCCCGCGAAAGGCATATGTTCAAGGTTCGAGTCCCGGTTCCGACACACAATTTTAATCCGTCAGGAAGTTTCATACCATTGTATTGATATTTATGTGGTGTTTTGGGTTTCTGCAGGTTGACACTACATTCAAGAAGACTCTAATGTGCAGTAAAAACATTATTTGTTCTCTAAAATAAATGGTATACAACCAAAAATAAACTTTCAGTAATTTTTTTTTTTTTAATTTATGTTTTATAGAAGAAGTTCTATAGTCTTCTATGAAACGTCATTCAAAGAAGTAAAGGAGACCATTATACAATATTTGTATTTATAGAAAGATTGAAACAGTCTAAACATACAGTTCATGCGACTTGTAATATTATTTTTACCTATACTGGCACTAACGTAAGTACCGAATATATGCAGAAGAATTTAAAACGCAACATGCTTTCTTGCTTATTGCAATCAAGGGACAAGTTTATAAGAACAAGTAATTTCAGTCAATAATTGCAAATGTTTGGAGATATTTAGGAACAAATTGTTGACAGTATTTTCTAAGCAGGCGTGGATTCATAGTTCAGACATAATTCATAGCTTCAATGATGCAAATTCGCGACAATAAACCAAAAGTTGACGTTGCTGCCGCTCAAATTACTGAACCCATTCGGCTTGACCAAAGGAAAACTTCTGTTGGGGCCACGCGCCTATCTGCTACCGTGTCATAGAACTACTAGTAGTCCCTCAGACAAGGGTGTGGTTATTCTGTGACTCCCCACTGCTATTTCATAGCACTGCATAGCGCCAGTCCAAAGATAACCGAAAGCTGTGCATATATAATGCTTCACTTGACCTCCAGGGTTTTCCTATTCCTCGTTATTTTTGGCCTAATGTGTCATATCGTGAATAACGTAGACACTTACGCAGAAATTATTTCCCGTCTAAAAACTGGCGTTGCTGATATCTGTGTTGAACTGTGTATGTGTCAAAAGTGACCCAAACGGTAGTACTGGTATAACAGATAAATTATACTTCTAGGTGTCCTAGGAGGGTGAAATTTTTGTGAGTTTTACAACTCTATAAAGGGTTAAAAGTCACGTGATGGTTTGGATCTACGAAGAATGTGGTGGCGGTTAGGGCTCTCGAAACAGCCATATTGGTCAAAAGTGACTCACGTAGTACTTCTACTTTTAAATTAGTTAAAGTAGTTTGTATTTCCAGGTACCAATGACCACAGCGATTTGGTCCCAGAACTTTAGAAACATTTGAATTTTTGTCATAGCGCATTTACCACCTGGGAAGTTTCCCCTATCCTTCCTACCTTTCGGAGACCAACCACATCCGAATTTTGCGGTCGTAGGAAACGGGCCGTAAAGGCAACGAAGCCTTTCGTCAGAGCTGTTTCCCGTTCCCATTTCGCAGTGTCCAGAACAAACACTTTGCGTTTGCACGCAGAGGGTCACCCGCCGGTCTGCGGGAAAGGAGTGGTGGGGGCGGTCGGCGGGCGTGGCATATCGGGTCGATAGCGGAGCGCGATGTGAGGCGAAGGGCCGAGGAGGGCCGGAGGAGGAGGAGGAAGGAGAGGAAGGGGTGGAAGGAAGGGCAGGGAAGGGACGCGGTGTGAGACGGGGCGGCGAGGCCCGGCTGAGCTGCGGCTGTGGGGCTGGGAGGGGAGGGGCGGTATCGCCGGCGCCGCTGTCACCGCCGCCAACACGCCGCTTCCGCAGAGTGTCGAAGCCCCAGAAATGACGTCTCGAGATTGCATTCAGCAAGACGCCGGGAGCTCGGCTGTGGAAAGAAACCGCCAGCCAGCCGCCCACTTCAGGCGGCAGGCGGCGCGTCCAGGAGGGCTCAACCTGTTCCCTTCACGTTGCACCTAACACGCAGTCTAACACTACCGACATAGAGATTTGTCTTCGGCTACCTGCAGACGTCCGCAGAGGCACGAAGGAGAAGTCTGCAAACGAACAAAGTGAGTCGCTTCAAAACCAGTTATGTACTAAGCCCAGCTCCGGCTTTAGGGTGGGGTGACCCGGGCGGTCGACTAGGGAGCCGAAATCCAGGGGCCCCGCGTACGGCATCACATGGCTAAATACGAGGCGCGTCCAGAAAGTAAGTTTCGTTTGGTTATATAAAACGAACGGGTACAAATACAGGAAAAATGTTAATTGTACAAAAAGCTACAACTGTTAAACTACTTTTCTACATAGATTCCGAAATTTTGTAGGCAGTTGTCATAGCATGGCACAATGTTTTGTGTGCGTTTTTCATAGAATGTTGCCGCCTGTGTATTCAATCATGTGGTAACATGTTCTTTCAGTTCGTCATCATCGTTGAAGTGTTGTCCAACAAGGATGGTGTAGTGTCGCACAAGTCAAAAGTGCTCGCCACCTACTTTCGCCGCGCACCGCCATGCACGCACGGCGCTGCGTTCTTACGACGTCAACTCCGCTCGTGGCCACCACTGAACGACATCGTTCACTTCGGACTGAGATAGGAACCAGTTAACACTTCGGAATCAGATAGGCACCAGTGAAGACTTGGCTATCGGATAGGCACTAGGCAGGCATCTAGCTCAACTATTTATCAGCATTCTGCAGTACTGAGCTATGTAAAAGTTAAGTATTACTAAGTCTCTAAGAAATATATATCTCGTTCTAATTTACTCTAGTGTTTCTAGTTTCTGCTGTCCCACTGGCTGGTCACCTCCTACCTGCACAAGCGTGCATCCTTTATTCCTGTGTCGGTCTTTCTACTCGGCCACCGACACCTACGACGGAAACGAGACACGAAAGCGGCGGCGAGGCTGGGACACAAAAGATAGATTTTAGGTGTAAGAAGAGGATTACTGTCAATAGATATTTTTTTCACGATAATGGCTGACCTCACACACCGAATGTGACCAAACAATTCTTATGGAAATTTCAATGGGACCTGTTTGATCATCCTCCATACAGCTCGGACATCTCCCCTAGCGGCTTTCATCTCTTCTTACACCTAAAATCTGTCCTTGGTGGTCAGCACTTCAACGATGATAAAGAGCTGTTACCACATGGTTGAATACACAGGCGGCAACCTTCTGTGAAGGATGCATGCAAAGACTTGTGCACGCTATGACAAGTGCCTACAAAATTTCGGCAGTTAAGTGGAAAAGTAGTTTAAGAGTTGCAGATTTTTTTGCAATAAAAGTTTCTTCTGTATCTGTGTACAGTTTCATTTTATTACCAAACGGAACTTACTTTCTGGACGCGCCTCGTAAATACACAAAAATAAAATAAACACCGGTACTAAAAAAATCAGTATTGCAGTTTACAATCACAAACTGTTCGAAATTAAAATATTTTTTGGAAGCATTTTTGGAACAGCGATCTTAACCCTCGAGTGGCAATGCTGGTACAAATATGCCACCACTTGTCTTTCAATGCTCACTGTTGTCACAATAATGGAGATGCCGTATTTCCGCGTTAGCTAATTCTCAATTAAGCCTTAACAATGATGTCAGTCAAGAAGTTTTTAGTGTACGGCTGTGTCCACCCAAAGAAAGTTTTGTTAGGGAGTGCATCACTGGTAGCAGATTTGCACCGCGTTGCCTGTCATTTTCGTAGATTTGCATTGTTTTGTGTTATGTCTAGTTTTCCTTACAAATGGAATTGTGACAGTTTCTAGTAAATATTTATTGTATACATTTTACCCTCTATATTAGAATGCTCAAAAATTTAAATTTATTTCGTAAATAGAAGTTTTACTCTCGATATATTGTCCTCTAGTTTCTCCTGATTAGCCATGCTGCAGTTTCCGTGAACTTAATTTTTAACACTTTTTAAGCCTTACACAATGCGAAAATGACTGTTATTTTACTATGTAATTTGATCTTCAGGTCTCGTAGACGTGGTATGTGTCTAACAGATGAGGAAATAGATACTTTCGACAAGTAATGAAAATCTTATGATTTTTGTCTAGATCATGAACAGGATACTATTATTCCAATGTAAATCCTAGTTCAGATCCCAAACAAGAATTCAGACGCAATGAATCTGATATTGAAGACGATACAACTCTGTGGAGTAAGACACCATACAAGCAGTACTCCAAAGCAATGAAAAGAATACCATAAAAATGTTCCCTGGTTCAAAACGGAACGCAAGAGGCATGACGTCAGAGAAGCAAGCTCTCTCATACATGATAGATGATAATATGCTTGATGAGGTAATTTACGTGTACTGAGTTCCACAAAAAACAGAATAAAACTGACACTAATTACTCAAGAGACAGGAAATACAGGGAAGTAACGAAAGAGGTAATGATAGACTGCTGTTTATATTATACACGATTATTGTCCACATTCGGAATAACGTTAGATCTGTTACATTTTTACGCCGAACATAATCGCTATACTAATTCAGATGTTAACGAATGTAATATTTCTACCTGTACATTAAACTATTTTTGCCATTACGATCACTTAGTTTATGCTAGGTTTGTAACTCGGAATACACAGTGGTAGCAAATCTGCACCGCGCTGCTGCTGAAGTTATAATAATAGGCGCTGCCGCCCGAGGGTTAATACGTTGAATAATTAAAATACGACAGTCAAGATCGCAGGTTGCTGAGCTTATTATTGAAAACCGGTTTTGGCCTACAGAACCATCATCAGGCGTTTGGCACCTTGTTGGTGGACGGTGGCGGTGGTCGGAGCAGGCGTCAACTGCTGCCTGATGATGGCCCTGGAGGACCGAAACCGGTTGCCAACAAAAAGCTCGGCAACCTGCGATCTGGGCTGTCGTATTTTAATTAATTTACTAAAATAGTGATCAGTCTCATTCAACATCAGTTGTTTCACTGTTTGAACGACGCTGACGGATGAGACGCGGAGTGCGTTATTAGCAGCGAGATGCGGCACCCACTCGAACGGCCTGCACGGCTCCGGTGACGGACAAACACAGCTTGCACATGTAGCCATAAGTGGAACACCCTGTGTATTTAAGTACCGCATTACTAGTGTGGTGTCGCACAAGTTCAAAGTGCGCGCCACCTACTTTCGCCGCGCGCCGCCATGCACGCACGGCGCGGCGTTCTTACGACGTCAGCCACGAGCGCCCTCTGCGACAACTCCGCTTGTAGCCACCACTGAACGACATCGTTCACTTGGGACTGAGATAGGAACCAGTTAACACTTCGGAATCATATAGGCACCAGTGAAGACTTGGCTATCGGATAGGCACTAGGCAGGCCTCTACCTCAACTATGTATCAGCACTCTCCTGTACTGAGCTATGTAAAAGTTAAGTATTGTATAAATTCTGTGCAATATATATCTCGTTCTAATTTACTCTACTGTTTCTAGTTTCTGCTGTCCCACTGGCTGCTCACCTTCATACCTGCACAAGCGTGCGTCCTTTATTCCTGTGTCGGTCAGTCTACTCGGCCATCGACACCTACGATGGAAACGAGACACAAAAGCGGCGACGTGGCTGGGACACAAAAACTGGTGTAAATATTAAAACTGGAGTGCAAGAAGAAATGTGCACCTTCAGCAAATACATTATATGCAAATCGTAGGCGTGTCATATCGTCAACATCTGTTATGCAAATGTAAATATGAGATCAATAATCTGTAAATAATAAAACTTAAAACGTTTCCAGTTGCAGTGCATGATAATTAAGAATGAACTATGCTACAACACTTGTTTCAAAGCGCTAACCGCCTCATGCTCATGCTCACTTGTGACGTAGTTACCAGCTCTGTCACGAACACCACGTAGTTGACGACTGTCGGCCCCAGCGCAACGCCCGCCGCCGGTATGTACGCTTAATTTTCTATTATTCACCATTTACACATTGTTTCAACTCAGGAAATCCGATTTATTTATCATTTTATGGAATAGGACCAGACAAAGTTGGGTCGTCTAGTCCACTGAGAGAAAAATATGAAATAACTTGTGAGTACTTTCACCTTCAGTTGTCTTATCTATAGCCCAAATGTAAAATAGTATAACGCAATTGTTACTGGCATTTTCCCTTCTTTGTATACAGATAACCCCGATGATGTGGCTCTAATGCCACGAAACTAGTTGGTTATTAAAGAACACCATACAGCTGAAGCGGTTTACATCATTATAACTCAACATCAAAATGACCTGCACAGAATTAAACGCAAGAAGCGATCGAAAAATTTCGTAAATTGTTAAATTTTCCAACTTTTCCAACGTAAATAACCATTTAAGACGATTTCTAGAAAACCTGTTGCAAAGCACTGCCTGGTACACTGTTTATATAATACAGGGCGACTCGTCCGGGGCGCATGGATGGCTAAGGCCGGTCCTGTCTAAACCCTATGGTTGTCGCGCCTGATTTCGCCTAAGTGGGCGCGCCCAGGCATTTACACCGCAATTTAGTTTTTACGAAATGAAGCAACTTTCCAATGCATTAGTTATCAATTTGATGTAAGAATAATTTTAAAAAAGCAGTCAATATTATTTACAAAATATATTGATAAAATCTTCAGTCTGAACAAGTTCCCATCTGTTGGTCATTAAAATCGGAGGAGAAACACACAACCACCTGACGACAATCCTTATTGTATACACTGTTTTTAAAACTGTTGCAATATCTCTTCGTTCTGAGAATTTTTGTGTCGGCCACGTGTGTGACAAATCCCAGGCTTAGAAATGAATCCTCACAAAGGGACCGAATTTCTCCTAATGCAGTGTCTTTACCAACGAGCTATATAAACTACATAGAGTGTCTATCTCTGGGTTAACAGCGCACCATGTGGGAGCAACCAGGAACTGTGGAAGCCATTTTTTAAACGTCTAGTACGCCGAATACGAAATTTAGACCGACGCTATTTAAGTGTTTTGGTTTCGCATTTTATGTATCACAATAAGCTTCAAACGTTATTTATTAAGCTGAAATCATGCCGAGTGTATGTGCAGCATATAATTGTACAAATCGCAGTTGGAATATCGTATTTTCAGTGAGTATTTGTATGTTTTCGTTTCTAACATTTCATGTACTCGTCTTTTGTACTTACCACATTTCTGCATGCAATAGTCCTTTGGGCTGTGTATGTGTTTAACTATAACAAAAGTAAGCTGTAATTATATTTTTCAGTTTTCCTTTGAAAAATGAAGAACTTACAAAACGATGGTTAGCCAATATGAGGCGAGATAAGTGGATACCAACTGCATACGTTACATTTCTTCATCGCATTTTGAGGAGAAATCATGTAAGCAACAAATGATACAAAGCGCCTTCTGGCTAATAACTGATTCAGCTTCTTTAGAAGATATGTCATGTAGCCAAGCAGGAAACATGGAACCTCTTTTATCACCTTTTGCAAATCATGATTTAAGTCATTCAGAGAGCAGTAGGCCTATTCCGTTTGACCATGACTATATGCCAGAATACCAAATGCTGACATTATATTGCGAAAACGTAGTTGAATATATTTCGGGAAGGATCATTAGTCGTGTGAGGAAGAAACTTAAGTGTTTAGATTGCTTGTAAATTCTCCTTGCTCTTAAAAATGATTAATCGGATTAAAAGATGTAAAAGACAGCCTGTTCAGTCCCTATAAAGATCTTGTAAAAATCATCGAAGTGGCAGAAACGGTTATGAGGAATCATAAAACTTCATTAGGGAAGAAAAATTTTCTTTTACGAATGTATGTTGATATATTTAGAATGTTGCTAAACGGACCTACTTTATTTACCAACTACGTGCACTTAATGGTATCCTCGGAAATTTGGGAGGAATCTCATTACTCCAGCCCAATAAACCTGTTATTAAAATATTACTTCAGTTGTATAACACATCATTTATATAAAGCCAATTCTACGGAGGAAAAAGGTACGCTGATTACGCAAATGCACACGAAATCAATATTGTTTAAGGGACAGTGAAAAGGCATGGTTTTTGTATGAATCAGACGATGTTTAGCCGATTCAATGTATATGTCATTTGTAATTAAACTTTCCGATTTGTCTACCACACACTTGTTGTCTATCAGTTATCCTTTATCCATATTAGCTTGAGTAGAAAAGTAACAATAAGCAGGTAGAGAATTGTTTGTTAAGTAATTGCACTAAGTGAAAGTGATTTGATTCAGTGCTATAGCAGACGACTGGTTGCGCCTACGTGACGTCGTAAAACATGGCGCCCGAGCTTTCAATTTGCTTCAAGTATGACAGCACCTTAGTCTATGTTGTTTATATAGGTCGTTGGTCTTGATAATCCAGAATAGTTGGTATCACTTCATCTTTTACCAATCCGTCTGCTGGGAAGAGTTACAATGTCTTTTACTATATTTTGAACGATAAAGATGAAATGCTTGTAGATGTGAAAATCAGTAACACTTGCAACTAACTGAAACCATAAATAACATCAAATACTGCAAATGCGTGGAAAATCGTAAGCAAGGAAAAAAAAAAAAAAAAAGAGAGAGAGAGAGAGAGAACTTCCATCAGTAGGCAACTGGCGGCAAACTATCTGCGGATCTACGGAGACTGTCAATATGTCAATAATAAAATAGGCAAGTCTGCCTAAACACACTGAATATGTGATGAAAATAGAGTAGGCCTACAAGGTTCCATGTGAATGCTAGCACCAGCGTATGGGCACTCACTATACTTAAAGCTGGCGCGTGAATGCCGCAGCTCGAACGCCGGAGGGTTAACTTTTCTCGACGATGACAAAGCAAATGTTTCTTCAAGTATGAGACCAAACTGCACGGGTCATCAGTCCGTAGACTGACAAACCACTTAAACTATGCTGAGGACAATACACACAAACATGCCCGAGGGAGGACTCGAATTCGGCGTTCTCTTTAAAAATTTCATCAGCTCTGTTTTTATACTAAACAAGTTGATCACCCCACGTTGTTATGGTATTTATTTTCCCTTACTTCTAAAAACCTGTTATAAGAAATAAGACTCTCTTACATAAACTGCAAAGTTATAATGTTCAAATGTTTGTAAAGTCTATGGGACTTAACTACGGGGTCATCAGTCGCTAAACTTACAAACTACTTATGAACTAGCACGGCACAAATATCCATGCCCGAGGGGGGATTCGAACCCCCGACCATAGTGGCCGTGCAGACCGTGACTGAAGCGCCTTAGTCCCCTCGGCCACCGCGGCCGACTGCAAAGTTATAAGAGCAGTAACAAAACAAAGATAGTAATCAAAATACAAATGAGGTATAATATTAATACATTCATTTAATTAAAAAATTGACTATAAACAAAATTTCTTCGAATTGTGAATAAATTTCAGCCGGCCGGTTGAATAAAATAGTTCATATACGTAAAACTTGGCCAAGATTTCGGCAAAAATAGTTTTTCCTTCTTCAGAAGATTTACATTTAGCCCACATTGAAATCGGTGTTAAGTAAAACAAAATCAATTTCCCATATGTGGCTATCTTCATGTCATGGAATAAAATATAAAATTTTAAAAATAATGTCTACAAGATAAAAATTGTGGAACCACATACAGGCCGAGTCTTGTAGACGTTAATTTCAATGTTTTATATTTTATTCCATGAAATGGAGGTACCCACATACGGGCACTTAATTTCGTTTTATTTAACAACTACTTCAAACTGTCTTGAGCAGTTAAATCGGCAACCCACGCGCAATGGAAATATGTTAGACATCACAGCTACGAACAGGCCTGACCTTATTAACGATGTCTGTGTAGAAACAGGAGTTAGTGATCATGCTATCGTCATAGCGTCGATAGTGACCGAAGGTCATAAACCAATCAAGAAGGCTAGGAGCCGATCAACAATTGTTAGGATCGCTCTTAGAAAATGAATCAACATCGTTTAGTTCCGGTACAATGGTTGTGAGGAATAAAGGGTTAGAAAAGTATGTCCCTGTAAAAGATTCACCGTGGTATAATAATAATGTTAGAAAGCTACCGAGAAAGCAAAGAAAGAAATCCCTCTCGGTTCAAAAAAGTACGCAAATGATAGGCAAAAGTTAATAGATTTTGGTGCGTCTATGAAAAGATCGATGCGCGAATCATACAATAATTACCACAGCCATACCTTAGCAAACGATCGTTCCGAGAACCCGAAAAATTTCTGGTCCTACGTAAAATCGATAAGAAATCGATTAAGAAATGATTCACGCAGGAAAACCGCACGAATATACCACATTTGATCAACGTACTAACTTCGAAATGAGGACGTAGTAATAGGTATTTCCCGTGTTGAGAAGCTAAATATAATAAAGTCTACTGGTCCGGAAGGAATCAAATGTTCATATGTTCGTTAAGCTTATGGGACTTAACTACGGGGTCATCAGTCCCTAAACTTACAAACTACTTATCAACTACCTTATACTAAGGACGGCACAAATATCCATGCCCGAGGGGGGAATCGAACCCCCGACCCTAGTGGCCGTGTAGACCGTGACTGGAACGCCTCAGTCCCCTCGGCCACCACGGCCGGCCCGGAAGTGGTACCAGTTCGGTTTTACAAAGAGTATTCTGCGGCATTAGCCATTTACTTTGTTGCTGAATAAAAGATTCATGATAAATGCAAGCAAAGTTGTTAGTAGAATGAAACTTTCACTCTGCAGCGGAGTGTGCGCTGATATGAAACTTCCTGGCAGATTAAAATTGTGTGCCGGAACCGGGACTCGAACCTGGGACCTTTGCCTTTCGCGGGCAAGCGCTCTACCGACTGAGCTACCACGACACGACTCACGATGCCGCCTCACAACTTTACTTCCGCCAGTACCTCGCCTCCTACTTTCCAAACTTCACAGAAGCTCTCTTGCAAACACGCAAGACTAGCACTCCTGGAAGAAAGGATATGGTGGAGACATGGCTTAGCCACAGCCTAAGGGATGTTTCCAGAATGAAACTTTCACTCTGCAGCGGAGTGTGCGCTGATATGAAACTTCCTGGCAGATTAAAATTGTGTGCCGGAACCGGGACTCGAACCTGGGACCTTTGCCTTTCGCGGGCAAGCGCTCTACCGACTGAGCTACCACGACACGACTCACGATGCCGCCTCACAACTTTACTTCCGCCAGTACCTCGCCTCCTACTTTCCAAACTTCACAGAAGCTCTCTTGCAAACACGCAAGACTAGCACTCCTGGAAGAAAGGATATGGTGGAGACATGGCTTAGCCACAGCCTAAGGGATGTTTCCAGAATGAAACTTTCACTCTGCGCTCTACCGACTGAGCTACCACGACACGACTCACGATGCCGCCTCACAACTTTACTTCCGCCAGTACCTCGCCTCCTACTTTCCAAACTTCACAGAAGCTCTCTTGCAAACACGCAAGACTAGCACTCCTTGCCCGCGAAAGGCAAAGGTCCCAGGTTCGAGTCCCGGTTCCGGCACACAATTTTAATCTGCCAGGAAGTTTCATATCAGCGCACACTCCGCTGCAGAGTGAAAGTTTCATTCTGGAAACATCCCTTAGGCTGTGGCTAAGCCATGTCTCCACCATATCCTTTCTTCCAGGAGTGCTAGTCTTGCGTGTTTGCAAGAGAGCTTCTGTGAAGTTTGGAAAGTAGGAGGCGAGGTACTGGCGGAAGTAAAGTTGTGAGGCGGAATCGTGAGTCGTGTCGTGGTAGCTCAGTCGGTAGAGCGCTTGCCCGCGAAAGGCAAAGGTCCCAGGTTCGAGTCCCGGTTCCGGCACACAATTTTAATCTGCCAGGAAGTTTCATATCAGCGCACACTCCGCTGCAGAGTGAAAGTTTCATTCTGGAAACATCCCTTAGGCTGTGGCTAAGCCATGTCTCCACCATATCCTTTCTTCCAGGAGTGCTAGTCTTGCGTGTTTGCAAGATAGTTTCTGTGAAGTTTGGAAAGTAGGAGGCGAGGTACTGGCGGAAGTAAAGTTGTGAGGCGGCATCGTGAGTCGTGTCGTGGTAGCTCAGTCGGTAGAGCGCTTGCCCGCGAAAGGCAAAGGTCCCAGGTTCGAGTCCCGGTTCCGGCACACAATTTTAATCTGCCAGGAAGTTTCATATCAGCGCACACTCCGCTGCAGAGTGAAAGTTTCATTCTGGAAACATCCCTTAGGCTGTGGCTAAGCCATGTCTCCACCATATCCTTTCTTCCAGGAGTGCTAGTCTTGCGTGTTTGCAAGAGAGTTTCTGTGAAGTTTGGAAAGTAGGAGGCGAGGTACTGGCGGAAGTAAAGTTGTGAGGCGGCATCGTGAGTCGTGTCGTGGTAGCTCAGTCGGTAGAGCGCTTGCCCGCGAAAGGCAAAGGTCCCAGGTTCGAGTCCCGGTTCCGGCACACAATTTTAATCTGCCAGGAAGTTTCATATCAGCGCACACTCCGCTGCAGAGTGAAAGTTTCATTCTGGAAACATCCCTTAGGCTGTGGCTAAGCCATGTCTCCACCATATCCTTTCTTCCAGGAGTGCTAGTCTTGCGTGTTTGCAAGAGAGCTTCTGTGAAGTTTGGAAAGTAGGAGGCGAGGTACTGGCGGAAGTAAAGTTGTGAGGCGGCATCGTGAGTCGTGTCGTGGTAGCTCAGTTGGTAGAGCGCTTGCCCGCGAAAGGCAAAGGTCCCAGGTTCGAGTCCCGGTTCTGGCACACAATTTTAATCTGCCAGGAAGTTTCATATCAGCGCACACTCCGCTGCAGAGTGAAAGTTTCATTCTGGAAACATCCCTTAGGCTGTGGCTAAGCCATGTCTCCACCATATCCTTTCTTCCAGGAGTGCTAGTCTTGCGTGTTTGCAAGAGAGCTTCTGTGAAGTTTGGAAAGTAGGAGGCGAGGTACTGGCGGAAGTAAAGTTGTGAGGCGGCATCGTGAGTCGTGTCGTGGTAGCTCAGTCGGTAGAGCGCTTGCCCGCGAAAGGCAAAGGTCCCAGGTTCGAGTCCCGGTTCCGGCACACAATTTTAATCTGCCAGGAAGTTTCATATCAGCGCACACTCCGCTGCAGAGTGAAAGTTTCATTCTGGAAACATCCCTTAGGCTGTGGCTAAGCCATGTCTCCACCATATCCTTTCTTCCAGGAGTGCTAGCCTTTCATGTTTGCAAGAGAGCTTCTGTGAAGTTTGGAAAGTAGGAGGCGAGGTACTGGCGGAAGTAAAGTTGTGAGGCGGCATCGTGAGTCGTGTCGTGGTAGCTCAGTCGGTAGAGCGCTTGCCCGCGAAAGGCAAAGGTCCCAGGTTCGAGTCCCGGTTCCGGCACACAATTTTAATCTGCCAGGAAGTTTCATATCAGCGCACACTCCGCTGCAGAGTGAAAGTTTCATTCTGGAAACATCCCTTAGGCTGTGGCTAAGCCATGTCTCCACCATATCCTTTCTTCCAGGAGTGCTAGTCTTGCGTGTTTGCAAGAGAGCTTCTGTGAAGTTTGGAAAGTAGGAGGCGAGGTACTGGCGGAAGTAAAGTTGTGAGGCGGCATCGTGAGTCGTGTCGTGGTAGCTCAGTCGGTAGAGCGCTTGCCCGCGAAAGGCAAAGGTCCCAGGTTCGAGTCCCGGTAACGGCACACAATTTTAATCTGCCAGGAAGTTTCATATCAGCGCACACTCCGCTGCAGAGTGAAAGTTTCATTCTGGAAACATCCCTTAGGCTGTGGCTAAGCCATGTCTCCACCATATCCTTTCTTCCAGGAGTGCTAGTCTTGCGTGTTTGCAAGAGAGCTTCTGTGAAGTTTGGAAAGTAGGAGGCGAGGTACTGGCGGAAGTAAAGTTGTGAGGCGGCATCGTGAGTCGTGTCGTGGTAGCTCAGTCGGTAGAGCGCTTGCCCGCGAAAGGCAAAGGTCCCAGGTTCGAGTCCCGGTTCCGGCACACAATTTTAATCTGCCAGGAAGTTTCATATCAGCGCACACTCCGCTGCAGAGTGAAAGTTTCATTCTGGAAACATCCCTTAGGCTGTGGCTAAGCCATGTCTCCACCATATCCTTTCTTCCAGGAGTGCTAGTCTTGCGTGTTTGCAAGAGAGCTTCTGTGAAGTTTGGAAAGTAGGAGGCGAGGTACTGGCGGAAGTAAAGTTGTGAGGCGGCATCGTGAGTCGTGTCGTGGTAGCTCAGTCGGTAGAGCGCTTGCCCGCGAAAGGCAAAGGTCCCAGGTTCGAGTCCCGGTTCCGGCACACAATTTTAATCTGCCAGGAAGTTTCATATCAGCGCACACTCCGCTGCAGAGTGAAAGTTTCATTCTGGAAACATCCCTTAGGCTGTGGCTAAGCCATGTCTCCACCATATCCTTTCTTCCAGGAGTGCTAGTCTTGCGTGTTTGCAAGAGAGCTTCTGTGAAGTTTGGAAAGTAGGAGGCGAGGTACTGGCGGAAGTAAAGTTGTGAGGCGGCATCGTGAGTCGTGTCGTGGTAGCTCAGTCGGTAGAGCGCTTGCCCGCGAAAGGCAAAGGTCCCAGGTTCGAGTCCCGGTTCCGGCACACAATTTTAATCTGCCAGGAAGTTTCATATCAGCGCACACTCCGCTGCAGAGTGAAAGTTTCATTCTGGAAACATCCCTTAGGCTGTGGCTAAGCCATGTCTCCACCATATCCTTTCTTCCAGGAGTGCTAGTCTTGCGTGTTTGCAAGAGAGCTTCTGTGAAGTTTGGAAAGTAGGAGGCGAGGTACTGGCGGAAGTAAAGTTGTGAGGCGGCATCGTGAGTCGTGTCGTGGTATCTCAGTCGGTAGAGCGCTTGCCCGCGAAAGGCAAAGGTCCCAGGTTCGAGTCCCGGTTCCGGCACACAATTTTAATCTGCCAGGAAGTTTCATATCAGCGCACACTCCGCTGCAGAGTGAAAGTTTCATTCTGGAAACATCCCTTAGGCTGTGGCTAAGCCATGTCTCCACCATATCCTTTCTTCCAGGAGTGCTAGTCTTGCGTGTTTGCAAGAGAGCTTCTGTGAAGTTTGGAAAGTAGGAGGCGAGGTACTGGCGGAAGTAAAGTTGTGAGGCGGCATCGTGAGTCGTGTCGTGATAGCTCAGTCGGTAGAGCGCTTGCCCGCGAAAGGCAAAGGTCCCAGGTTCGAGTCCCGGTTCCGGCACACAATTTTAATCTGCCAGGAAGTTTCATATCAGCGCACACTCCGCTGCAGAGTGAAAGTTTCATTCTGGAAACATCCCTTAGGCTGTGGCTAAGCCATGTCTCCACCATATCCTTTCTTCCAGGAGTGCTAGTCTTGCGTGTTTGCAAGAGAGCTTCTGTGAAGTTTGGAAAGTAGGAGGCGAGGTACTGGCGGAAGTAAAGTTGTGAGGCGGCATCGTGAGTCGTGTCGTGGTAGCTCAGTCGGTAGAGCGCTTGCCCGCGAAAGGCAAAGGTCCCAGGTTCGAGTCCCGGTTCCGGCACACAATTTTAATCTGCCAGGAAGTTTCATATCAGCGCACACTCCGCTGCAGAGTGAAAGTTTCATTCTGGAAACATCCCTTAGGCTGTGGCTAAGCCATGTCTCCACCATATCCTTTCTTCCAGGAGTGCTAGTCTTGCGTGTTTGCAAGAGAGCTTCTGTGAAGTTTGGAAAGTAGGAGGCGAGGTACTGGCGGAAGTAAAGTTGTGAGGCGGAATCGTGAGTCGTGTCGTGGTAGCTCAGTCGGTAGAGCGCTTGCCCGCGAAAGGCAAAGGTCCCAGGTTCGAGTCCCGGTTCCGGCACACAATTTTAATCTGCCAGGAAGTTTCATATCAGCGCACACTCCGCTGCAGAGTGAAAGTTTCATTCTGGAAACATCCCTTAGGCTGTGGCTAAGCCATGTCTCCACCATATCCTTTCTTCCAGGAGTGCTAGTCTTGCGTGTTTGCAAGATAGTTTCTGTGAAGTTTGGAAAGTAGGAGGCGAGGTACTGGCGGAAGTAAAGTTGTGAGGCGGCATCGTGAGTCGTGTCGTGGTAGCTCAGTCGGTAGAGCGCTTGCCCGCGAAAGGCAAAGGTCCCAGGTTCGAGTCCCGGTTCCGGCACACAATTTTAATCTGCCAGGAAGTTTCATATCAGCGCACACTCCGCTGCAGAGTGAAAGTTTCATTCTGGAAACATCCCTTAGGCTGTGGCTAAGCCATGTCTCCACCATATCCTTTCTTCCAGGAGTGCTAGTCTTGCGTGTTTGCAAGAGAGCTTCTGTGAAGTTTGGAAAGTAGGAGGCGAGGTACTGGCGGAAGTAAAGTTGTGAGGCGGCATCGTGAGTCGTGTCGTGGTAGCTCAGTCGGTAGAGCGCTTGCCCGCGAAAGGCAAAGGTCCCAGGTTCGAGTCCCGGTTCCGGCACACAATTTTAATCTGCCAGGAAGTTTCATATCAGCGCACACTCCGCTGCAGAGTGAAAGTTTCATTCTGGAAACATCCCTTAGGCTGTGGCTAAGCCATGTCTCCACCATATCCTTTCTTCCAGGAGTGCTAGTCTTGCGTGTTTGCAAGAGAGCTTCTGTGAAGTTTGGAAAGTAGGAGGCGAGGTACTGGCGGAAGTAAAGTTGTGAGGCGGCATCGTGAGTCGTGTCGTGGTAGCTCAGTCGGTAGAGCGCTTGCCCGCGAAAGGCAAAGGTCCCAGGTTCGAGTCCCGGTTCCGGCACACAATTTTAATCTGCCAGGAAGTTTCAAAGTTGTTAGTGATTGGGAAAAAGCGCAGGTGACTTCCGTTTATTAGAAAGTAAAGCCATCTGACCCACACAATTACAGGGCAATATCGTTGATATCAGCTTCCTGTAGAATTTTGGAACATATTTTCAGTTCGAATGTAGTAAATTTGCTTGAGAATGAAAAAGATTCTTTCTACGATTCAGCACGGGTTTAAGAAACATCGTTCATGTGAAACTCAGCTTGCCCTTTTCTCACATGACATCTTGCGAACCGTCGATGAAGGGAAACAGGCTGATTGTGTTTATCTCTAATTCGAAAAGGTGTTTGACGTGGTGCCACACTGCAGACTGCTAATAGGTTCACAGATTTGTGACTGGCTGGAAGACTTCCTAAGTAATAGAACGCAATACGTTGTTCTCGACAGCGAGTGTTCATCAGAGACGAGTGTATCGTCAGGCGTGCTCCGGGGGAGTGTGATAGGACCGCTATTATTTTCTATGTAAATGATCTCATGGACAGTGTAAGTTGTAATTTGCGGCTGTATGCTGATGATGCTATGGTGTATGGGAGGGGCTCGTCTTTAACTGACTGTAATAGCGTACAGGATGATTAGACAAATTTTCTAGTTGGTGCAAAAAATGGCAGATAGCTCCCAATGTAGAAAAATGTGACTCGCATGAGTAGGAAAAACAATCCCATAATGTTGGAATACAGCATTAGCAGTGAGCTTCTTGATGCAGTCGCGTCATTCAAATAACTAGGTGTAACATTGCAGAGTGATATGAAATGGAACGAACATGTAAGGATAGTCATGCGTAAGGCGGACAGCCGTCTCCTGTTTATTGGAAGAATTTTGGGAAGATGTACTTCATCTGTAAAGGATATCACGAATAACACGTTTGTGCGACCACGTCTTGAGTATTGCTCAAGTGTTTGGGCCCGCAGAGGATCATTTTAAATGCAGACATAGAAGCAGTTCAGAGACGAGCAGCTAAGTTTGTTACTGGTAGGATCGACCAATGCGTGAGTATCTCGGATCTCAATTGGCGATCGCTGGAGAGAAGACGACGTTCTTTTCAAGAAATTCTGTTGAGGAAATATAGAGGGTAGGAATCGGAAGCCGAGTGTCCTACGATCTTCCTGCCGCCTACTTACATTTCGCATAATAATCACAAAGACAAGGGAAATTAGGGCTCCTACGGAGGCAAATAGGCGTTCTTTTTTAGCTCGTTGTATTTGGGAGTGAAACAGGAAAGGAAATGCGTAGTAGTGGTACAGTGTACGCTCCGCCACGCACCTTACAGAGGATTGCGGAGTATATATGTAGGTAGATGTAGATATAGATGCGAGATAATTGTAAATCTTCTGAAGAAGGCAAAATTATTTTTGCCGAAACCTGGGTGAAGATTTCCGTATATAAACCATTTTATGCAACTGGTCGGCTGAAATTTGTTCACTACTGCAGCCATGTTTAAGTTTTTACAAAAGTTTTGGTATGAACAGTTCTTTTTGGGCCCGCCTCAGCGCACGCGACATAAAGTAGTCCATGTGAGACGTATAGAGATGCAAAATCCACTTTGCGATATGTAACAGATTGCCTGTGATTAATTAAAACTAATAGAAAATGCAAGTTTGACTGGAGACTAGTCTCTTGAAGTTATAACGTAGATATGTTGTAAAGGATGTTTATCCGTTGGATTTCCCGTTTCATTCTCTTCGTTTCCTTGTAGCTCTATACAATATTCAAATGTTTGTAAGTCTATGGGACGTAATTATTCTCCATTAATCGTAGTATCAGGAACTTTTTGCTGCCAGGATCGCGTTGTATTTTATAACTACTTATATTTCCGCATAAACGATTTCAGCAGACAAGTGGCTATTTTCCGATCTTTTGGACTAATTTATTAAATATCTACGTCGCCACTGTAGTCACAGAGCGTCACACAGGATTCTCACTAGGATTTTGTTGAGTGTCCGTCGTTTGAGTATCAAAATGCTCAAATGTTTATAAACGTATGGGACGAAACTGCTATATGTAGAATTGCTAACCATTTAAAGTACCTTACAAAAGGACAAAACACACACCCATGCCCAAGGGAGGTCTTCTGCCTCCGGCGGTATCGGCCGTTCAGTCAGTGACATAACGCCTTAGACCACTCGGCCATTCCGCGCGTTTGACTAGCAATAACTATCATTATTTCGGCTATATTAACCATGTTCAAACGCGCAGTCGTAAGATAGTTTAACGTGATGGAAAGTGAATGGATACTAGCTAAGGTTACTACAGTAAGTGGGAATAGGTGTTTCCGTGTTGCGGTTTATCTCCAAACTACTCATGGAAATTTGCGTACACGTTTTCACGGATACAGAAAAGGTCATAGAAGACTTTTCATCGAGAAAGAACGTGATGTGAGAGGTAAAGTGATACAAGAACGAAAAGAAATCTATCAGTTACTTGCAAGACCATAGCGAAAAGAAAAAGTGCTTCTTCAGTACAACGAAGGAAAATTCCTAAGTTAATTTTCCCTTACGGACGTTTTATAAATCATAAGCAATCATATGCACAAAGAACAAACGGATCAGCTTGGGACTGTCTGTTTTTGAGGGATCTCCGATGAAGAAAGCCAAAGATCAGAACTTGATCATCTCAAGGAAGTGTTCTAGATAAACAGGTATAGCGATCGCCAAATCCGACATCCTTTCTTACTAAAGAGCACACCACTGCCAACACCCGAGGAGGATATCCTCGAAAAGATTGCCTTCGTTCCATACTCAGGAAACGTACCTGGAAAAATACGTGTACCGCACGCTGGAAAGGTTAAGTCCCTTCTAGGGACACTGAAGGACGTTCTAGGACTGCGGAAATTTGGAGTCCATCACATTCCATGGTGTGTGGGAAATCTTATGTCGAGCAAACCATTCGCACAATTGAAGAAACATGGAGATAACGTAAACATCACACCGACCGCAATAGCCCACAAAATCGGCAATTGTTCAACACTGCTTGGAAACTAAACACAAGATGGAAAACGAAAGTTCAACACCACACATCCCGCTACTGGGAGTGAGTATGCAAGGCCATCGAAATCCGACCACTGGAGAATCTCATAAACGAGGACAGTGGTTTTCAACTGAGCCAAGCGTGGAATCCGGCGATAAAATTTCGTCGATCACAGCGTAAGTAGAACACCGAACACTACGAAGGCAGAGCGCAGACAGGGTTCCACCATTCGAGTGCAGAACATGAGCTACCCCAACCACCGCATCATCCCGCTGTCTGCACTGTATAGAGCCCTGCATACGCGTGGCGGAAGCGCGTGAGTGCCACTCGCAGCCCATCACGCGGAATTTGGCGAGCGCATGGCCGCCCCACGCGGTTGACAGCCACTGCCGGTTCGGCAGCCGCTGGCCCATTACACCCCCTACAACAGCTAGTAGGGTCGTTCGAAGAATTGTCTGAAAGCTACTTGGAGAGCCTGCAAACAGGCGCTACTACGCATGCGCGGTAATGGTGACGTCATGTGTCCGTGCTTGGTGTTTGGGCTCTTCGAACACCTATAGCGTTTTATTTAACCTTTTTGCCACCTTCGCTAGTGTAGCGTGAAAAGACAGCAGAAAGAACATCAACGACGCGAGTGTTATTTACGTCAAATTTCATTTGTTTATTCACCACTTATCTTTTACAAAATTATACGAAATTTGTTTAGCAAGATACTTAAATGAAAGATACACTTACAGAAAAATATATACAATATAGCACAGTATAGGCCTCCTACTTACAAAGGAGAGTTGTTGGTACTTTTTCTCAGATTATATTTTCTTAAAATATTTTCGGCATATAAATTAACTTTTTGTAAGGAGAAACATATTGAGAACTTATTGTAAATTACTGTCCTGAGTTCTCATTTTGTGTTTTCTTGTCAGGTTCAGGTGCTTCCAAACTCGTGTATGGTTATTATACAGCTGTTTCTCCCACACAGGAGCCACTCATGTGACGCGCACAGAAAATGTTGTGGTGTAGAAGCTCTACATTGGCTGTTAATAAAGTTTTGCAAGAACCAAAGCGAGACATTTAAACGGAAACACAAATTGCTGGGCAGTAGGGTGGCTTATTTGAAAGAAAATTGTGGAAAAGCATTCACCGCAGTGTAGTACGAGAACAAATGTAGATCACTTAAGGGCATACAAAACCTTATCACTAATAATAATAATAATAATAAATCATATTTTTGAGAGAACAACGTTCCATTTATACTGTCTCGCCGTGATAAACACCCAACGAGGTCAACAAACGCCTCACACCGGGATAAGCAATGTCACCCAAAATATAAAAGACTTGGCACTTTTCTTCAGTGGTTTCCACAGCGTACTCGTTCTGTATACTCTGATCTCGAAGACCGATCGAGATGAGTGAACGGGAAAAAATTATATATCTTCTTTGGGCCTATTTATTATGCCATGGGTCCCATCAATTGCACCTGGGATTCATTTATTGGGCAAATGGGACTTGATGTCATCTCTTTCCTCTTTATAACGTCCACTCCCAGGCTACTAATAAATTTCGCATTTTTTAAATTAATTAATTTATTTATTTTGTTTATTTTTCTTTTTTTCCAAACACAACCAGCCGACAAACGTTGAACCTGGCTGTTACATTACGGAAACCTGCAGCTTCATTGCCAGCAAATCACAAAAAGAATCTGTGGTGTCGCACAAGTACAAAGTGCGCGCCACCTACTTTCGCCGCGCGCCGCCATGCATGCACGGCGCGGCGTTCTTCCGACGACAGCCACGAGCGCCCTCTGGGACAACGCCTCTCGTGGCCACGACTGAAGGACATCGTCACTTCGCACTTCGGACTGAGCTAGCAAACAGTTACGACCTTCGTAATCAGATAGGCACGATTGAAGACTTCGCTATTGTACAGGCACTAGGCAGGCCTCCAACAACTATGTATCAACATTCTGCAGTACTATGTAAAAGTTAAGTATTGTTACATTCTGTGCAATATATATCTTTCTAATTTGCTCTAGTGTTTATAGTTTCTGGCTGCTCCCCTCCGTACCTGCACCAGCGTGTCGGTCTGATTCCACTCGGCCACCGACACCTACGACGAGGCTGGGACACAAAAGTGGCGACGAAGTCGGGACACAAAAGAATCAGATAATGTTGTAATAGGAGTATCTCCCCCATTCCCGCGTCCTGATACTAAAAAGAAACCAAATTTCTAAATTGTTCTGCCAGAAGCCGTCGCACCCACAAATGTTAGACAAATTCCATAATTGAAAAACGTGGCACAGTTAAAAAAAAAAAAAAAAAAAAAAAAAAAAAAAAAAAAAAAAAAAAAAATCCACCCACAAAAAAAAGGAAATAAATTCCGATTTCTACCTTTTATTTCGGCGCAACAACATTGCGTAGAAATCGACGTCAGTGGATAGGAAATCTGTATCTCTCTACATTTGGAACAAATGTAATTTTTAATTCTGTCACCTTCTACAGGTGATATTATAAGAATAAATAAGACCGTACAATTACAGAAGAAACACACAGTAGATATGTGTCCACAACTAAGATAACTTTCATTTTGAACAAGGAAGCGTCGTGTATCCCCACTACAAGTAAAAAAAGAGCCACGCGCATGCGCGAATCTGGCAGCCAGAAAAATTTCATCGGGCAGCATCTGGCTGCTTCGCTGTGCTTGCAAGCAACTCTTCGAACAGCCGGCGCCCTGCTTCAAGTAGCCAGATTCGGGGCCAGGCGCTCTTCAAACGCGTACTTTCGTACTGCGCATGCGCGGTAGCGAGAAAGCAACTCTTCAAACGAAGCCAGTGGCTACGTCGGAGAGGTTAGCACATCGCGCATGCGCAGCTGCAAATTTGCAACCAATGTGTGACGAGTTTAAGCGCGTGGCGTCCGCTTGGCATCCGCGTGTAGGGATGGGCTATGAGCGCGCTCGAGAAACGCGCAACGCTAAGGCAAATTCTCGGGAAATTCCCGAGTACTCTCGAGAAGTTTTCGACAGTGCTGTGCTCTCTGAAAGGTGAGCGAAACTACTCTACAAGGAAGCATTGCGACGTAGTATTCGTAGTCGTTGTCGTCCGTGCATCAAGGAAGAAACTGAATTATTATTATTATTAGTAGTAGTAGTGGTAGAATGTTTCACAGAAGACAAAAATCATATCACTATTATTAAAACACGCATCTTACCTGAAAACAAAAATAAATATGCTTATAGCATGTATGTATACTTACATGAGAGAAAACTGCTACATGTTGCACCCAAAAACTCCTTACATACGTTTACTAATTATAGAAAAAATTCGGCAGAGTTTACAGTATTAGCCAGCGTTACGTACATAAACTTCCTTCCTTATTTCAGCTTAAACTTCTGGTACTTTCTCAACAACTACAATACTGACTGTTGTCTGTTATGACCTCATTCTGTTCGAAAATTAGTGATAATTTCGCCGCCCTACCCGTATCGCGTACGCACCTTTGAATGCGCTTGTCGTATCACGCGGGAAAGCATCGGTCGTCTTCAGCATCACTCGCCATTACTCCCGAAGTGAATTCACGCTCTCACTCGCACACAACCGGCGCACGCGGCGCGTGCGAGTGGATTTAGGGCTCTAGTCTGCACATGTCGTCAGTGGACAAGAAGGGACGGCAGTTATATGTATAATATCCGCCGATTCAGCACCTCAGTCAGCAGGAGTAACCTCAAGATGATGGCACTTTATACCGTCAAAACTTCGTTGCACAGTGCTCAATATATCTGGATGCGTGCCCGAGAAACCGTCAAACAACATATTCGCAGGGAAAACGTAAGAACACACAAGACGTACGGTTTTCATGTCCTGGAGTATAGGCTCTAGATCACATTGAGAGAACGATTCAACTGTAAATATGCCCCAGCAGAGAATCATCCATCATCGTCAAGTAGGATTTACCTGAAGTAAAAACAAAATATTTCAATAAAAATGTGCTAAAATCAACGTACACCTTTCACATATTTTCAAACCATCCACCGCGATATAGGGAAAACACGCAAAACCTGAAACGATCAGCAAACGGGAGTCTGAATCATTGTTCTGCCTGCAATAAGTCGATCCCTGACACGAATCAGCTTTTTCTTCACTTACTCATGGTCAGTGGCGTAACTAGGACTTGGCTTTGGGAGAGGGGGGATAGATCTGCTTGATGAGCAAAATTTTAGTCAGTTTCCATACAGACTACCATCTACCACTCCAGTTGAAGATTAATTCACTCCCATCCAATGAAAGCTTATGGTAAAACACCCCGAGTTTCCAATCTTAAACTTTAGTAGATTGCTGTTAAACATTTTTTTAGGGTTCTGGGGGTGAGGGGAGTTACGCCACTGCTCACGGTATTTTTAGACCCTTGAATATTCTTTATAGTTCAAAGTAGAAGCTTGAGTTTTGTGAGTAATAGGGCGTATTATATGGCAGTAACTAGTATATTTAACTTATTGTATATGAAGTATCACAAGTGGAATTTCATTAATTGTCACTCAACACTAACTCATTCGTCATCATACTTCAAAGCTAGTGTTTAGTCTGAGGGAAGGAAAACCAAAGAATCCCTTTTTCTGAAGTTCAATCGCTTTACCTTTTGCAGGTAGCGTATGTTATTTTGCGCTGCCATCGTAGAGTATCGCATGACCAGTGAGGCATAATTTTAATTATATTAGTAACTATGTAATATGGGGCACAATAGTTCCCCGTGAAGCTGAGAAAAAGCAAACTAACGAAACAACAGTTGCATTATCCTTTTTTGTCGATGCCTCTTAGTGCACTACTTTGCGGATGAATCTACAAGCCTTAATTTTCAGTGTCCATGATGACCTACTACAGCTACCTACATTTCCTTATAACTTACTCATTCGAAGTTATAAATTTTTTAAGTGACAAATACCGAATCAACGGTTCTATTGGTATTAAAAAATAACAAAAAAGTAAAGAAATAAATATTAGATTTAATAATAATTATCGTTATATCTTTAATCCAGTCAAAAATTATGTTCGAAATTATTAATGAATGTATGGTGAAAAATTGTGTATATACTTGGCCTGCGCTATGACAATACACAAAAGTCAAGGGCTAAGTCTGAACAGTGTACTAATAGACGTCGGTTCTTCGGTGTTGAAATGCGGTCAAGCGCAAGTGTCGCTGTCCAGGGTGACCTGTCTGGGCGAATTACATTTCATTGATGTCGTCCGGAATCGCTGGATATAATCTAATTAAAGGTACTTAGTCAACCGTTGCCAAAAATCGTTACATCGAATACTCTGAGAAAAGCCATTAGAGACTAGGGTGGGGTCACGAAAATCCGCAGCTGACGGACAAGAAATATTACCGAGCAGCGAAAGAGGAGCACTACCTTTACAACTAAACGAGATCACATTAAAAATCATAAACTATAAGAGATTGTTAAAAAATAAAAGAAAATCCTTGTACAACTAAAAGGGATCTCATGTAAAAAATAAAATAAGACTGTTGTTGTTGTGGTCTTCAGTCCGGAGACTGGTTTCATGCAGCTCTCCACAATACGCTATCCTGAGCAAGCCTCTTCATCTCCACATAAGAGCGACATCCCACATCTGTCTGAATCAGCTTACTGTATCCATCTCTTGGTCTACCTCTGCGGTTTTTACCCCACACACTTCCCTCCAACGCTAAATTCATAATTCATTGATGTCTAAGAATGTGTCCTACCAATCTATCCCTTCTTTTAGTCAAGGTATACCAGAAATTCCTTTTCTCCCCAATTCTGTTCAGTACCTCCTCATTAGTTACGCGATCCACCCACCTAATATTCAGCATTCTTCTGTAGCACCATATTTCAAAAGCCTCAATCCTCTTCCTGTCCGCACTGTTTATCGTCCATGTCTCACTCCCATACAAGGCAACACTCCATACAAATGCTTTCAGAAAGGACTTCCTTAGGTTTAAATCAATATTCGATGTTAACAAATTTCTCTTTTTCAAGAACGCTTTTCTACCCATTGCCATTTTGCATTTTATATCCTCTGTACTGCGACCGTCATTTGTTATTTTACTGCCCAAGTAACAAAACTCATCTACCTCCTTTATTGCTTCGTTTCCCAATCTAATTCCTTCAGCATCACTTGATTTTCTTACACTGCACTCCATCACCCTAGTTTTGCTTTTGTTAATGTTCATCTTATATGCACCTTTCAGCACACTGCCCATTCCGTTCAATTGCTCTTCCAGGTCCTTTGCTGTATCTGACATAATTACTATGTCGTCGGCAAAACGCAATGTTTTTAATTCTTCCCCCTGAACTTTAATTCCTTCGCCAAATTTCTCCTTGCTTTCCTTTATAGCTTGCTCAATGTACAAATTGAACAACAATGGAGAAAGACTACAACCCTGTCTTACTCCCTTTCCAACCACTGCATCCCTTTCATGCCCTTCAACTCTGACAACCACTGTCTGTTTTTTGTACAAGTTGTAAATAACCTTACGTTCCCCATATTTTACTCCTGTTTGCTTCAGAACTTGTCAAAAGCCTTCTCCAAATCTACAAAAGCTAGAAATGTAGGTTTGCCTTTTCTTAATCTACCTTCTAGGATAAGCCGTAAAGTGAGTATTGCCTCCCGTGTTCCTACATTTCTCCTGAACCCAAACTGATCTTCCCCGAGGACGGCTTCTACCAGCTTTTCCATCCTTCTGTATATAATTCGCGTTAATATTTTGCAACCATGACTTTTTAAACTTATGGTTCTGTAGTTTTCACACCTGTCTGCACCTACTTTCTTAGGGACGGGGATTGTAACATTTTTCTTAAAGTCTGAGGGTATTTCACCTGTCTCATATATCTTACACACCAGGTGAAACAATTTTGTCATGGCTGGTTCTCCCAGAGACTTCAGTAGCTCTGAAGGAATATCATCTACTCCAGGGGCCTTGTTTCGGCTTAGGTCTATCAGGGCTCTGTCAAATTCTTCTCTCAGTACAGTGTCTCCTATTTCATCTTCATCTACATCCTCTTCCCTTCATACAATATTGTTACGGAGTTCATTTCCTTTGTAGAGCCCCTCTATATACTCTTTCCACCTTTCAGCTTTCCCTTCTTTGCTGAGAACTGGTTTTCCATCAGTGTCCTTGATTTTCATAGAGCTGTTTTTCTTATCTCCAAATGTTTCTTTTATTTTCCTGTAGGCTGTATCTATTTTTCCCCTATTTATACATTCTTCTACATCATTGCATTTGCCTTCTAGCCACTTCTGCTTAGCCATTTTGCACTTCCTGTCAATCTCATTTCTTAATCGTCTGTACTCCATTTTGCCTGTCTCATTTACTGCATTTTTATATTTTCTCCTTTCATCGATTAAATTTAGTATCTCCTGTGATATCCAAGGATTTTTTGTAGGTCTTTCCTTCCTACCTATTTTGTCCTCTGCTGCCTTCACTATTTCATCTCTCAATTTTACCCATTCCTCCTCAACTGTTTTATTTTCCCCTGTTTCTGTCAATTGTTGCCTAAAGCTCCCTCTGAAATTCTTAAGAACTTCAGGTTCCTTCAATTTATCCAGGTCCCATCTCCTTATTTTCCTACCTTTTTGTAGTTTCTTCAGTTTCAGCCGACAGTTCATGACTAACAAGTTATGGTCAGAGTCTATATCTGCCCCTGGGTATGTCTTGCAGTTTATAACCTGGTTCCGGAATCTATGTTTTACCATTATAAAATCTATCTGATACCTTCCGGTGTCTCCTGGTCTCTTCCAAGCATACAACCTTCTTTTGTGATTCTTAAACAATGTGCTTGTTACAATTAAATCATGTTCTGTGCAAAATTCTACCAGGCGACTTCCTCTTTCATTCCTTCTGCCCAGTCCATATTCACCTACTATTTTTCCTTCTCTTCCTTTTCCTACTACCGAATTCCAGTCTCCCATCACAATTAAGTTTTCCTCTCCCTTAACTGTCTGAATAATTTCCTTTACCTCCTCATATATTTCTTCGATCTCCTCATCATCGGCAGAGCTAGTTGGCAAATAAACCTGTACTACTGTTGTCGGTGTTGGCTTCGTATCTATCTTGACAATGATAATGCGATCACTGTGCTGGTCATAGTAGTTTACCCGCATTCCTATTTTCTTATTCATTATCAATCCTACTCCTGTGATACCCCCAACTGATTTTGTATTTATAATCCTGTACTCACCTGACCAGAAATCCTGTTCATCCTGCCACCGAACTTCACTAATCCCCACTATATCTAACTTCAACCTATCCATTTCCCTTTTTAAATTTTCTAATTTGCCTACTCGATTAAGGGATCTAACATTCCACGCTCCGACCCGTAGAATGCCAGTATTGTCTTTTCTAATGATCACATCCTCCTGAGTAGTCCCCGCCTGGAGATCCGAATGGGGGACTATTTTACCTCCGGAATATTTTACCCGAGAGGATGCCATCATCATATGTTCATACAGTAGAGCTGCATGTCCTCGGGAAAGGTAACGGCTGTAGTTTCCCCTTGCTTTCAGCCGTTCGCAGTAGCTGTGTGGCAAAGCCAAATTAGCTGATGTTACAAGGCCAGCTCAGTCAATCATCCAGACTTTTGCCCCTGTAACTACTGAAAAGGCTGTTGCCCCTCTTCAGGGACCACACGTTTGTCTGGCCTCTCCACAGATACCCCTCCGCTGTGGTTGCACCTACGGTACGGCTATCTGTATCGTTGAGGCACGCAAGCCACCCCACCTCGGCAATGTCTGTAGTTCATGGGAGTGGAAAATAAGACTAACACAAAATAAATATAAAGAAGCTGTTTTAATTAGCATCAATGGAAGAAATTACTTAATAACTTCGTCTTCAACAGTAATCCTATTAGTTACTTAGCGACGGTATCGATAAAGTTATGATATTAAAAACAGTCCAGATCACAAAAATTGTTGTTTCTATTTCATAACCTGTTTCCGTCTATTGTACACCATCTTCATATGGATACCACCATGATGGCAGGTGGCGGCGGTGACACAGCAGGCCGCACAGACGTGAACTGAAGATTCTCTACAAAAGACCGAAACCGGTCATGAAAAATAAACAAAAATTTTTCCGCTCTTGACACTTTTTAATTTAAACTACAACTGTTCATCTCCAGTATGCATTTTAAAATTATCAATGAAGTAACTGAGCAGCCAGGATGGTGAACTAATGGCAAAATGACCAATTTAGGCTTCCAAAAACTAGGATGTTAAATAGTGCATGCTTTTACACTTAGAAATGTTTCTGATCTTAGGTTTGATTTGTATTCAGACTTTTAAAGGTTTTTGAAGCTACCTTACTATTTCAAAGGTAATTGATACGTAACTAAAATTTAAAATGTAAATTGCAAATCCAATTTAGTATATTTTATTTCAATTTCACAGACATCTGTAAGATAGTTAGTAACTGTCGTCATAATGATCCATTGTTTCGTCATCAACATTATCCATAGTTTCTTCATCACCATTACCTTCGTCTTCTATCATTTCACCAACTATTTTTGCTATTTATATTCGATAAATTTGTCCAATATGTGGGTGGTTACAATTTTTTTAACTGGATCCAATTTCCTCTTGTTTTATTTAGAGCACTTCTTCCACAACGACTACATGTAAAAAATTATAAAATAAAATAATTTTTGTAATAGTCTCGCCTCACAATGGGTTTGTTTGAGTTCCTAGTGTTTAACATTACTAATAGTCAACAAATGCAAAAGTGTGATTATTGAAGGCAGGAACCGGTACTGAGAGGAACTTTTATTAGAAAGTCTAAGGAAATATATTTTTAGTTGGATGAAATCGTCAGCTATTGTTAACACGGGTACAAATAATTAAATGATAATGTCTATTTAATAATCATGCTTTGGGGAACCATGTCCATGATTAATACTAAGTTTTCGCATGTGATAAGCAAAAGATACACTTAATAATGCTATCGAGTTTCGAATGCAACTAGCCGTACATTCCCGCGGCTTTGTTACCGACATAACATATGGCTGTGCGATTTTTTTTTTTTTTTTTTTTTTTTGCCCTCTAAAGTAGTCATTTTTTGTGCGTGTGGCGACACAATAACGTGGGAATAATGAACTATATCAATTCCTATTCTGAAGAGTACACTTATGGAGACGGGTTCTTCAGTGTTTATTCCATGTTCTAATACTCCCAATAGATCGATTCTCATGCTCTCCCCAACATTATAGAAGGTGTTCAAAAGGAAACTCCTAACGGCGTAATGAAGCCAATGATTATCCAGTTTCCTGTGAGCCTCGAAGTTCGCGTCTAATCGCCAACTATCAGCCGCCTCCCTTTAAGTAGACGTGATGCTCGTATCTTGAGAGCTAGAGTCATTAACACCCGCTGGAAGGCCCTTGGTATTTGCCTGTGTTTTGTGTGGGTATGCGCGGTGTTCCGGAAATTTACGCTCTGGATGTTGCTGCGATACGGATTTTCTCGTGCTTCTGTACGCGTGAGCGCTTCCGAATGAGAAACGGACGCAGTGCCTCCCTTTTAATAGGACTGGAAAGGGGGGAGGGTGGGGGAGGAAGAGCAGGCCTGCACACCAGTCGGTGGCGCAGCCTTTGGCGGCTTCTGAATATTTAAGCGAAGATGAGGTTTTAATGTTCAGCCGAAAGTACTCTCGTTTGCGTAGTGTTAGCGAAGAGGCTCTGCAATTTCGCAGTGCGTTGTTACAAACTGCCCTAAAGCGCCATTATTTGTATTATTTAATCCGATTCATAACGGGAATGCTCGTTGCACGAGTATTAGCGCTTTTTCATCTGTAATTACGCGTATTGGAAGAACTTAAACGAAAAATATTCCTGTAATTTCCAGTCGATGTTTTTATGTGGCACCGATAATGGAGGGAATGGATGTTAGCGTTTGAAATTACCATTCTGAAATTCGACGGACTTCGTGAAACTCAGCACCTCTTCCCTCAAACCAAGCACACAAGCATTTTCGTGGGTCAATCCATATAAGGACTGCTGTATGGTCAGTCTTTAGCCAAAAGTAAGGGCAAATATTAATTTGCTCCACAAAATTTGTGGGTTGTTAAATCCTGTGACTGTGGTAAAAATGAGTTTGTTCATAAATAAATCTTATCAGTAACGACTTTGCATTTCATCTATATTTTACACGACTTGTTTCGAAAAATGTTTCCCACCTAGCACAGGTAAAAGTGCACTAGAAAACAAGAATAACTTTTCAAAATGCCAAATACCAATATAGAAATCGTTCCTGGAAACAGTCAAATGTAAAAAAAAAAAAAAAAAAAAAAAAAAAAAAAAGGGCCAATACCTGTTACTGTTGTATTATTAATTAAGAGTCGAAAAGACCAGATAATAACCTCTCATATACGCTAATAATTTATGAGCTCTACGAACTTTGAGGGGTGTACGCAGCGTCGCAGGAGCATTTTAATAATTTCCTAACATCTTTCAGAAATGTATGTGACGTACGAAGTCCGTATTTATTTCCTCATTATGCTCTTTATTTAGACCTTTCGTTTTTCACAAGTATAAACTATCCGCACGGTCTTTGACTAAGCTGTTCAGTGTATTCAATTGTGTGTCTATATTCAATTAACTACCGAGCCACTCGACTCCACTTAAACAGGAGCCACGAACGTTTCATGACGAGACACGCGAACCGAGTCCTCCATAGGAAAAAGAGGCTGATAACACGCGAAATTTGGAAGAGGTTTTGTGCCATATATTAGGAATCGCTGTATGGCGCATCAAACTTGATCATCATATTAAAATACAAGAAATTAGAACGAAAAGATTTAGGTGTTCCTTTTTCTCGCGAGCTGTAGATAACTATCATGAAAATGGTTCGATGAACCCTTTGCCATGCACTTCAGTGTGACAAAGTATCTATGTAGATGTAGAAAATGTACGCTTGGTGAGTGAATGAGTGACATGTGCCACCTTGCCCAATTTAGCTGTTTGTATGAATGAGATACTATCAAAGAAATGGTGAAAATTTAACAGTTTCTCGTGTAAATGCAACAGATGAACCCAACAGTTTCACAATAAAAAAAGTACTTCCTGTGCTACGTAAAACACGTTTTTAACATATTTTGAATTTTCTTGTACATGTCTAAGCATATATGAATGTGGCCTGCACTTTCAGAGAGTAAAGCTGTTTATGTGTGAGAACTTGCACTCAGCCAGTTGACACCAGTTTATTTGTTATCATTTATGAAAGAACTTTATGAAGCGTCTCGTGTGCACTTATTATTCATCCGTTGCGACGGTAATATGTTCATATCTCTTGACTCATTTTCCTTAGCTTATGTGTAGTATAACAACTGTCAAGACTACAAAAGCTATGTCAATGACAGGACGAAAAGTTCATAATATGGTGAACAACAGAAGAAAAAAAACTAGTCTGAAGAAGATTTGAAAACGCATCCACCGTGGTCCATAACTTTCACACCACATTACCACTACACCACACCTTACGTGAACTCCTCGATGTAGTTTATGCAAAACATGGACAGTTAAAAATTTATATTTTGCTGATCTCAGATTACCTTTCAGCTTCCTCATGTTTCCGTGTTGCTTGACGTGTGTTCGGTTAATAAGGGATATGTGCTGCGTTATCTTACTACTAAATATGAGGGAGTTACTTTGGAGAGTGGGGGTAGACATGTACACTTGGCAGCAAAAACGTCTGGTCATCCCTGAATTACTTCTAAATTCAAAATGTTCAAATGTTTGTTAAGCTTATGGGACATAACTACGGGGTCATCAGTCCCTAAACTTACAAACTACTTATGAACTACTTACGAACTAGGACGGCACAAATATCCATGCCCGAGGGAGGATTCGAACTCCCGACCGTAGAGGCCGTGCAGACCGTGACTAGAGCGCCTCAGTCTCCTCGGCCACCGCGGCCGGCACTTCTAAATTAAATTTTGTTACAATAAGTGACAAGTCATATTCCTTCTAACACTCATTAATGACATGACAATTATGATTCGTGATCTGAATCTGAACGCACTGTTAATCAACCAAAGCTTACGTGGTTTCGGTATAAAGAGACGTAAAACACATACGTTTTCATGAGTATCACTTTTCAAGGCAATAAAAATACCACTGCACCAGGGATTGCATTAATCTCATATTGTTTCTACTAATAGTATGTGTAACTCTCACGTGTCAAACGCCATAAAGTTGTGGAATAGAACGCAGTAACTACACGAATTATTAATTAGGCACAATCAATGTCACACATTTAATATACTCACAAACAGCGTTATTTTGGGAGCTGAAACGAAGATACAATTGATTTTTCCCCGGCAGGGATTCGAACACGGCACCCTTAGCTGTTGTATTAAAGATACTAATACAAATAATATTATTGCATTCCCTTCACCATTAGTCGTATGTGCACATGTCCGACTAGAAACAAAGCCACAAATAATTTGTGCTTCCAGGGACTCCCCGCGCGTATCATCATTGTTCATCCCATACGACAAGGTTTCAACTATAACTTTCTCGTTAACTAGCAGTTAGAATTGCGCCGTTCGTAGAGACATGGAAGGGTTTTGCATTTTGAGGAAACAATGAAAACTAATCCGATTCTTTTCTAGTTAGTAGCATATGTAATGTTTATTTGAAACACTGCTCAGTCCTATGTTCTTTACTTGTACTTTGACGGTGAATATGATATGTTTGTGCCTATTAAAGACTATTACACCCACCCGGAATCGAACTCACATCTTAGGTATTAAAGTTATAATAAGCGTCGTTTATGCATTAAAAAACGGAATATAGGACGGGTAAAGTCTCTAACATTTGTAAGAGTGTGTTCTGTTTGGGTTTAATAAAAGAGTGAATCAGTGGAGGCTATTCCATATACCTCTGCTCTGTATGGGGTGAGAACTCCCGTCAACAATCAAGTTGTAGCGTTTAAAGTAAGATCATTTTGAGATAAATTATTCACCACGTTCATAGAAACAAACTGTCGTTGACGGAGGAAGTTTCTGCTATGGTCAATGACAATATTTGCTATAACTGGCAAGTGCTGTGACCAGCTCTCCTTCGTGGTGCAGTTGCCACAACATTGAGGCTAAAAAAAGTAAATAAATAAATAAAATAAGTAAAAAAGGGGAGGACTACAGTACAATACCGCATCGAAAAAGCGATTACATGCGAAGCAGAATTTCGAACTGGGAAGGATGCGGGAGGATATACATACGTTGGCAAACGTGAGGTGTTATTTCTTATGAAATCTTCACGGCAATGTGTCCTTCGCAGTTGACTTTTGTCGCCAACAGATGAGGTGCCTTCGAGTCGCAGAGTAAAGAAATGCTACATGGAGGACAGCACTAAGTATCTTACTTAAATTGTAACTGTGAAATGGAAAAATTGTGGAGAAGGCAACCCAAAGACTTAGTCTCACCGTTAGAATAATTAGAAGATATGGAAAATCAATGAAAGTGATCGCATACAACACATCTGTCCGTCCTCTTCTTGAGCTGTATATAGGACTCGAGGGTCGAAAGAAGGGTAGCTCGTTTTGTATTATCACAAAATATGGGCGATTATGTCACAGGTGGGGTAAAAGATTTAGGATGGAAATCATTTAAACGTGAGGAGGTGATTTCCCTAAATTCCAATCGTTTCGTATCATCACAAAATGTGCTCAATTGTATCTTAGGTATGGTAAAATGTAAAAGAGTTAGGATGGAAATCATTTAAACGCAGTGAGATGTTTTCCCTAAATTCCAGTCCCCAGCGTCCTCATCTGAATGCCACACACACACACACACACACACACACACACACACACACACACACACACATATATATATATATATATATATATATATATATATATATATATATATATATATATATATATTAGTGGAACGGTATGGAAATAATAACAGTGCGTCAAAGAACCCCGTGCCAAACACAAAATAGTGAACCGCAGCGTTCAAATGTTTCTTAAGGTTATGTGACTTAACAGCGGAGTCATCAGTCCCTAAACTTACAAACTACTTACGAACTACCTTATACTAAAGACAGCATAAACATCCATGCCCGAGGGGGATTCGAACCCCGACAGGGAATGGCGTCGTCCATCGCAGCATGACGTCTCTATGCGCTAGGCCACTCCGCCGAGGCAACCGCAGCGTATTCAGGTAAATGCAGTTGAAGTTGTCAATAGAGGGGTAGCAGGAGGGATACCAGAATCTACGCGTGGAGAGTAGTAGTTCAGAAGTGTGAAATAAGAGTGAAATACCATATCGAAGGAATGTTTTGCAGAACTTAGACTGTATTACAGGTAAGGACATATGAAAGAACAGTCTTTCATAGAAAGGTCTGATTGAGAGAATGAAATGTGTCAACGGAAACCACTAGATTTGCTTATGTCAAATTAAATGTTTGTAAATCTAAGGGACCTAACTAAGTTGGTCATCAGTTCATAGGCTTACAAACTACTGTAATAATGCTAACGACAACACAAAGACCACGCCCGATGGAGGACGCGAACCTCCGACGGCGAGCAACCTTGGGCTCCGCAGCATGGCGCCTTAGAACGCTTGGCCAATCCACCGCGGCTTGGAGGTATACATTAGAAGGATAGCTGTGGTTGTTAAGTAAGATAGGCGAACGAGAGAGAGAGGTAATGTGTGTGTGTGTGTGTGTGTGTGTGTGTGTGTGTGTGAGAGAGAGAGAGAGAGAGAGAGAGAGAGGATGAGAAATTAACGATGAATAAATACCAGACAAAATTGCTTGCATTTTTTGTGAAGGACGGGTGATGTATTATTGGATGGAAGAAAATAACAAAAGCTAATTTGACGATGTCCGTCTTAAATGATTGTATGTATGGAGGCAGGGTATAAATGAAATAAAAATGGAATAATAAACAAACTGTATATTGAAAAGATTCTATTAAAAATGCAACTCAAACGAAAAGTAACTCTTATTTCTGTTCGCAAGTGTTCTTCCATTGGATTTCACTGAGAAAAAAGTGAAAATAAAGAAGACGTAACAAAACGTTTTAAGGACTCTTAATATTTTTTACAGAATCCATTTTATTCCAGGCGTCTTGGCATAGAATCTATAAGCAGTCGGACGTAACATCCTGAATAAGCAACTTCCTCCCAGGCTCTGTTAACGTTATGCTGACCTCAGCCCACATATTCTCCATGGGGTTTATGTCATTCACCCGCAGCGGCCAGTCCATGACGCTGACATCCATCGTGGAGAGCCGCTGCAGGACGAATACAGACTTTTGGACTGGAGAATGGTCCTCTTGCATTGAGGCGCTATGCTCCGATGCGCGAGGCCGTTCCTCGTCGGTGGTTTGAACCCCCCCCCCCTCGGGCATGGATGTTTGTGACGTATTTAGTATCAGGCTGTTCATAAGTAGTTTGTAAGTTTAGGAACTGATGACACAGCAGTTAAGTCCCTTAAGATGAACAAACATTTGAACATTTTTGTCTGTCTGTCCGCAACGTGTTCCCACTTTTTAGGTCGAACCGTTCAACCGATCAGCACCAAATTTTACAAACGTAATTGTTAGCGACCAGAGACGAGAACCTCCATACTTAAGTATCAATAAAAAAAAGCCGTTTGTTGTGTAATTGTCGTTGCTAATAAACAATTCATACGACACGAAAATTGAATAACCGAATTTGTAGAGGAGAAAACTCACTACAACTTCACTCGTATATATATATTAGCGCGCTTGGTATCTCGTTCTGCTAGGGGTCCCAAATCTCGAAATCTATTTCGTTTTAGACTGTCCCATGTCTCTCGTCCTGATGGGCCTGCAGTTATTTTTTACAGTAATACATGTATTTTCAAATATACACGGGGGCCTCATTTTGTTTCGCCGCCGGCTCGGGCCTCCAACAGCCTTAGTCCACCACTGGTTTGCGGCACTCTTGTTAATTAAATAGAGCTACGTTCTGCAATGTTTAGTGTTATGCAGATGTAAGAGCGCTTTCTCTAAGACGTGCGTTTGTTCTATTTCGTTAACATGCCGCGAAATACGTAACAACGAATTGAACACTTGTCTTCTGAAGCATTTACACAACAACGGGGAAGATACTGTGATAGCCGGCCGCGGTGGCCGAGGAGACTGAGGCGCTTCAGTCACGGTCTGCACGGTCACTACGGTCGGGGGTTCGAATCCCCCCTCGGGCATGGATATTTGTGCCGTCTTTAGTTGTAGCTAGTTCATAAGTAGTTTGTAAGTTTATGGACTGATGACCCCGTAGTTAAGTCCCATAAGCTTTACAAACATTTGAACATTTTTTAGATACTGTGATAATAAATATTCTGAACTACGTGCAGATACTGGTAGTTTCATTTATAAATGGAGTCCTAGATTTGTGTGGCAACTGTCGTTTTTTAATGAAATGGAAGAGAAGTGTATACATTACAACAAATTACCTGCTTTGTTTTCTAAGTATTCATTCACTGTTAATGGAATATGTTGGAAGTCATTAGTTAGAAACAATGCGTCTACTAAAATGTTTGTCTTTGGCATGGTTGCTACGAACGCATATTGATGTTCGTTCTTTGTTGTCCGTTGAGAATTTTCATCAATTTTTTTTATTTTTATTTTATTTTATTATTTTTTTTCGAGTGGCTTTGAACCCTTTTTCTCTCTTTTCTTTGTTTTGATCGGTCCTCAGTGGACGTTGATTTGTTTTATTTTATGTCGATCGTTTCGTAGTTGACTCAGTTTTTCGTTACAGTAGGCATCGAGCCCTCTGACCGACCACGCTGAGCTACTACACCGTAACAAACAAATTCGCCGCCCATTACGCTACGCCGAAAACTGAGAGAGTAACTCGTATTTCTCGTACAATCTATGACAGGTGTTATCTAATAACATGGCATTTTTTGACATTAGATTATAATGTGCGGGCATTTTCGCTTTCCTGTGGGCACAATGTGAGAGCATCATGTGATCTGTTACTCGCGAACAGCTCCTCAGACTGCCGATGACACACGTCCCGTTAGAAGTATTGTCTGCCCTGTCATAGTTACTACAGTATAATAGTGCAATGAATACTTACCATGAAATACGACATTTGCATAATATTTGAAGAATTAAAGCCTTAAAACCAATTTTCTTGTACAAAGGTGTTATAAATCAATAATTTCGTGTTATAACTTTTATATCACAGAGACACAACACATTGTCAAAGGAACAAATGAAAAAAAAAATATTTTAAGTGATGTGGTAATGATTACGTTAGTGTCGCAATCTGACAAGCTGCGTAGAGTGACACTAGTTACGTTCAAAATTTTGTCGTATAGGTCATTGGTGAGAAGGGTTATGTCTCGTGATGCAGTGGGATCAGGAGATGGAAGGTGTCTAGCATGGGTGTGGACATAGTTCTGCAAAAGAATTGATTAGTTCACATATCATTTATTTACAACATGAAATGTGGTGGTACAAAATTCTTCCTTATTACAAAGTCCTTCAATGTATCACTAAGTCTCCTGACATTAGTATACTATTAAAGCTTATGCTAAAGGTAGACTGCTGGCTCTCATAGATGGAACTCCTCTATTCAACTCCTGGATCAAAGTGTCGTGTTGCTGTTCTGCGCCGGGCTATTAGCTGGCGTGCGGAGCATGCAGAGCCATTCCACTATCTAACATAAACAGTCAAGACCCTCTCACTGACTTTGTTATACACTGCGACAGCAGCGCTCCTAGCTGCCGGAAAGCTACATTTCTGAATACGATTTTGGATGAGTGCGAATAGTACAGTTGATATTGGTTTTAGTATACATTTTACATTACGGTACATGTGTAGTGCCAAAAAATAGGTATTAACGTAATAATAGGTCCACATTTGTCTTTCTTAGGCTTGCTAAGATCCCTGAGAAGCATATGAAACGGAACGGTACTTTAACCATACAGTTCATTTCCAATTATCTTGTAACCTACAGGACAGTCTTGAAGACTTTCATTTTCCATTATAAATAAAAATTGCCTACGAAACAGCAGAAGACCCTGCCATTTGGCAGAAAGACGTTTTTCTACTCAGAAACTTAAGGGTTTCTTCACGACCACTACAAAAATTTTGGTGAGGTTGGAACGTAGGAAACGTATATACGTAGAAGGCAATAACTGCAGTATTTAACGTAACAAAGCAGCCACCATAGCTGTAGCTGAAGGAAAAACGTCACAGACGTAGCAATAAAACGGAAAAGCCGAACAAACTGTTTTTCAACAAAGAAGAAACCAGTTCTATAATTGTTGTTACAGCTGAACCACAAACGGCAAGAATCTTCAAAACATTGGCCTTTAAAGCTAAAGTAATTACACTCTAAAACATACGTGCCTATGACAAAGACGAATTAATTGCATAAATATGCGAATCATTAAGCTCCATAACGAATTGATACGCGTCAATAACACTCATTACCATAGCAAGAACATACCGTGATAGAAATTTACCCTTCTGTTTTGTTTGTGTTCTACTTACTTTCAGGTGAATATGTTGCGAATATAAACATATTCGTAAGTGTTTGTTCATGCCTTGGGCGTTAGATCCCTGATTGCCGTGAGTGTACTCGTGCTCTCCAGATAATTCATTTGTAGTCTGGGGAAACGTTACAGAGTTAAATTGGGCCCAAACCCCCCTGTTCCGACCAAGGTTTTCGGGAGGTTTTCTTTGGTTGTAAGGCGTATGCCGGAACTGGTAAGCCCCTCCCACTTATTCCCAATTGGGATCCCCCCTTTGCCCCCCTTTGATCCATGGGACGGATCTCAAACAGCCCGCTCCACTCCTCGGAGTTTTTTTTTTTTTTTTTTTTTTTTTTTCATAACGAAGTTGTTCTTTATAACGCTGAATCGATGAAATTGGACTGTTTTTACATTAATTTTCTGGTTATGTATGTCTCTTCATATTTTACTAATGCTTGTAACGCAAAAATAATAGTAACTATTTCGTTAAATACATATAAAAATAATTATAAACAAACATTTCACATTCGGCGGCTTGCCCACCGCTAGGAGCGCTAGTGTCGTTGTAATTGTCAGTTGGTAACCACTTTCACAGCAATGAGTGTCGCGACTGTGTATGTTAGCCTGTGGAAATGCAGTGATTGCGGGCGACACCGGCGGCTGAAGTACAACAGAGCGAATTATTGCCCGTCTCATAGTGGCGCGGCGATTTACGTGCACCGCCGGCGTTGTGGCGAATAGAAAACGAGAAAGAAGCTAATACTGATCAACACAGAGGAATGAACTATCATTTCCTGTCGCTACTGTCTGGCATTTATAGGTGTTCTGTAGTCCTGAAAATGGGTGTATGTGCATACTGAGAGATTGTAGTGTGAGTAATTCAATTTTCACAGCCACCAGACGCCGTATAGTTCACAAATGGCCCATCAGTACTCCCTTCTTGTTAACAGACAATTGTTGCACTGAGTTTGGAGGTTAAAAGGAAGTTCAGTAATCGTTTTATAGTCTTGCCATACCCGCCCAACGACTATACCCTCAATCAGAAGAAGCCTTTCGAACCAGACTCTTTCCATTTTAGCGATGATTTCTCGTATTTCATTCTGATGATCATTTCTACCCATGTAAGAGAGGGTCAACAATATATTTTCGCATTCGAAGGAGAATCTTGGCGATATAGTTTCGTAAGTAGCCCACGCCGCAGCGATAAGCGCCGTTGTTGTAATGATTCCCATCTCAGATCCTGTATCATTTCCGTTCAAAATGTTCAAATGTTTGTATAGCTTATAGGACTTAACTACGGGGTCATCAGTCCCTACACTTACAAACTACTTATCAACTAGCTAATACTGAGGACGGCACAAATATCCATGCCCGAGGGGGATTCGAACCCCCGACTGTAGTGGCCGTGCAGACCGTGACTGGAGAGCTTCAGTCCCCTCGGCCACCGCGGCCGGCTATCATTTCCGTAAAGGTGCGAGTCCGAACACGGCGACAGCGACCCACTGCCGCTGCCGACAACAAGCGAGACGCAGCCGCCTGCTGCCGACCCGTTGCGGAACACAGCGGCAGGCGAGCAGCGCGGTCGCCGGTGAGAGGCGAGGCGGGGTGTCCGCCGACTGCCGCCGTTGCTGCGCCGTCGTTGCAGGAGGCAGACGATGACGTTGCTTTGTTCCATACTAAGAGAACGCGAACGCTGGTAATGCCGATATGGAACAGTAGAGCTTCCGATGGAAGTTACATGCCGTTGAAAAAAAAAAAAAAAAAAAAAAAAAAAAAAAAAAAAAAAAAAAAAAAAAAAAAAAAAAAAAAAAAAAGTTTAGTGATGAATTTATTCAGGAGCTATTGCCGTTTAAATAAAAGACAGTTCAGCTTCGTACTGAGTTCTATTTCGGATGACATAAAACCACAGTGCCTAAGAAATGCAATAACTGAAGAAGGAAAATTACATTTTACATTGAGAAGTACGCAAAAACTCGTGCATTATTTACTATCTGCTCAACAACCGGTACGGAACAGTCCCAGCGATGTGAATGTTGAAGGTGTGTTATTGTCTCTAGATTGCTGATTTGTGTTGCTCTGTGGGCCCATCATTTCGTAATCAGAAGCAATGCGACTATTATTTTTCTTTCGGTTCTGCTTTATATATTGGAAATGAACTCCGTAAAACTGCTCTGATATGTCCAGAAAATAATTCAATGTCATATTTGCGTCGCATAAAAGCCTTTGTTGGTACATAACATTAATCTATTGTCACCTCTCGTGAACTTGAAGTAAATAAACCTGTCATGACAGTATTTTACACAAAACGCTTTATTACTCTACATAATAATTTTTAAGAACACCATTTATGTAATTACCGATAGTTAATTCCTTAATTCTTTTGAGCATAAACCACCGTTTGTGTTTAGTTTTTACTTTAATAGTTAAGTATTGAGGAAACTGCACTAACTTGCTACAAAAATGAAGCAAAACGTGTTACAAAATATTAATGAGTGCAGCTTCCTCTGAGTCTTCATTGATATGCCATGTCAAACATTTACAGGCATACATCTGTACTCATAATTAAATAGTTTATCAGAATTTACAAAAAAAATTCCCGACTGATTAAGCACAGTTCCAGGACTTTTATACATTTATTCGCGGAACTTGACAACTCTTCTTCCCTATTACAAACAACAAAAGCAAGTTTCAATCCGATCTGTAGAAGAGACAAGGCCATGATGTCTTCTGCTTTTAGTTACATCCAATGCAATGATGTCTCAATAAATTAAAACGAACAAAATATCAATTTACAGTTTCTTGAGGACATATCCTCAAGTGCTTCAGTGGTTATAAACAATCTTGCTTGTGGTGGCCATTTGAGCAGCAGCTGAATACTATGCATTTTCAATGTAGTGTTTTAAAAGAAAACGCCATTTGCTTCTGCAAGTAGTAAAAGGCGTTTTCTTTAAAAACATTACAGTGAAAATACATAGTTACAAACAGTGTACATATGAATCCATTCCTTGATAAATAAGTTTCGTGCACTTACTCGTCCTGTTCAACTACTGTGCTATAGCTTTTCAGATATCTTTTACTAAAACATTTCTGTACTCGTTATTTCCTGCGTTAAATGTTACAGGATATGTTGCTACTGTGTTTACGGACATCTTTTCGTCAGAGTTCAAACTATCAAATGTTTGTAGAGCTTATGGGACTTAACTACGGGGTCATCAGTCCCTAGACTTACAAACTACTTATGAACTAGCTTATAATAAAGACGGCACAAACTGCCATGCTCGTAGAGGAACAGACTCGCTTATCGTAGGATAGTGCCTCAATGCGCTCGGCCACTCCGCCGCGGCTCGTCAGAGTCTGAAGAACTCATTTCCCTGGGGTGTTGTCATAAAACCGGTCTCCGGCGGGGGGTCGGGTCGGCGACAGCGGCACCACTGGTTCGGGACCGGATGGCCGCCGGTCGCTGGAGCAGGTATACGGCGACCAGTGCCGCTACCGCCGCGTTCCGCATCGCTCGCATTGCAGACAATGGGGACCAGTGGTGCCGCCTGTCGCGGGACGGCGACGACTGCCGCTTGCCGCCGGGTTCGGAATCGCACCTTAAAGGTGCGAGTCCGAACACGGCGACAGCGACCCACTGCCGCTGCCGACAACGACCGAGACGCAGCCGCCTGCTGCCGACCCGTTGCGGAACGCAGCGGCAGGCGAGCAGCGCGGTCGCCGGTGAGAGGCGGGGTGTCTGCCGACTGCCGCCGTTGTTGCTGGATGAAAACGATGACGTTGCTTTGTTCCATACTAAGAGAACACGAACGCTGGTAATGCCAATATGAAACAGTAGAGCTTCCGATGGAAGTTACATGCCGTTGAAAAAAAATTAATAAATTAATTAATTAAAAAAAAGAAAATAAAAAATAAATAATAATAATTTAGTGCTGAATTTATTCAGGAGCTATTGCCGTTTAAATAAAAGACAGTTCAGCTTCGTACTGAGTTCTATTTCGGATGACATAAAACCACAGTGCCTAAGAAATGCAATAACTGAAGAAGAAAAATTACATTTTACTCTGAGAAGTACGCAAAAACTCGTGCATTATTTACTATCTGCTCAACAACTGGTACGGAACAGTCCCAGCGATGTGAATGTTGAAGGTGTGTTATCTCTTGATTGCTGATTTGTGTTGCTCTGTGAGCCCATCATTTCGTAATCAGAAGCAATGCGACTATTATTTTTCTTTCGGTTCTGCTTTATATATTGGAAATGAACTCCGTAAAACTGCTCTGATATGTCCAGAAAATAATTCAATATCATACTTGCGTCGCATAAAAGCCTTTAGTAACTTTTGCCTCTTTTCTTTCCTTTCCTTTCACACTTTTAATATTGTATCATCGTTAGTTTTATTCCGTTTTATTTTCTTTGTTGGTACATAACATTAATCTATTGTCACCTCTCGTGAACTTGAAGTAAATAAACCTGTCATGACAGTATTTTACACAAAACGCTTTATTACTCTACATAATAATTTTTAAGAACACCATCTATGTAATTACCGATAGTTAATTTCTTAATTGTTTTGAACATAAACCACCGTTTGTGTTTAGTTTTTACTTTAATAGTTAAGTATTGAGGAAACTGCACTAACTTACTACAAAAATGAAGCAAAACGTGTTACAAAATATTAATGAGTGCAGCTTCCTCTGAGTCTTCATTGATATGCCACGTCAAACATTTACAGGCATACATCTGTACTCATAATTAAATAGTTTATCAGAATTTACAAAAAAAATCCCGACTGATTAAGCACAGTTCCAGGACTATTATACATTTATTCGCGGAACTTGACAACTCTTCTTCCCTATTACAAACAACAAAAGCAAGTTTCAATCCGATCTGTAGAAGAGATAAGGCACTGATGTCTTCTGCTTTTAGTTACATCCAATGCAATGATGTCTCAATAAATTAAAACGAACAAAATATCAATTTACAGTTTCTTGAGGACATATCCCCAAGTGCTTCAGTGGTTATAAACAATGTTGCTTGTGGTGGCCATTTGAGCAGCAGCTGAATACTATGTATTTTCACTGTAGTGTTTTAAAAGAAAACGCCTTTTGCTTCTGCAAGTAGTAAAAGGCGTTATATTTAAAAACATTACAGTGAAAATTCATAGTTACAAACAGTGCACATATGAATCCATTCCTTGATAAATAAGTTTCGTGCACTTACTCGTCCTGTTCAACTACTGTGCTATAGCTTTCCAGATATCTTTTACTAAAACATTTCTGTACTCGTTATTTCCTGCGTTAAATGTTACAGGATATGTTGCTGCTGTGTTTACGGACTTCTTTTCGTCAGAGTTCAAACTTTCAAATGTTTGTAGAGCTTATGGGACTTAACTACAGGGTCATCAGTCCCTGGACTTACAAACTACTTATGAACTAGCTTATAATAACGACGGCAGAAAATTGTCATGCTCGTCGAGGAACAGCCTCGCGTATCGTAGGATAGTGCCTCAATGCGCTCGGCCACTCCGCCGCGGCTTGTCAGAGTCTGAAGAAGTCTTTTCCTGGGGTGTTGTCATAAAACCGGTCTCCGGCGGGGGGTCGGGTCGGCGACAGCGACACCACTGGTTCGGGACCGGACGGCCGCCGGTCGCCGGAGCAGGTATACGGCGACCAGTGCCGCTACCGCCGCGTTCCGCATCGCTCGCATTGCAGACAATGGGGACCAGTGGTGCCGCCTGTCGCGGAACAGCGACGACTGCCGCTTGCCGCCGGGTTCAGAATCGCACCTTTACGCTGTCTTCCCTGTATCGTGACAATATAAAACGAGCTGCCCTTCTTTCGACTATTTCGATGTCCTCCGCCAAACCCACCTGACAAGGATCTCATACTGGGCACCAATACTCCATAAAAGGACGGACAAGCTAAGTGTATGCAGTTTCTTTAGTAGTTCTATTGCGTCTTTTAAGGGTTCTACCAATGAAACGCAGTGTCTAGTTCGCCTTCCCATTACATTATCTACGTGTTCTTTCCAGTTTACGTCTGACATAATAGTAATTCCCAGGTATTTTGTGGAGTTTAGTGGAGTTTACGCTCTTCACTTTTGATTGACTTATCTTATAAACAAAGTTTAACGGATTTCTTATCGACTCATGTGAATGACTTCACACTTCTCATTATTTAGAGTTAATTGTCAATTTTTACACCATACTGATATGTTATTCTCATCGTTCTGCAGTTGGATTTGATCTTCAGGTGATTTTACTAGACAGTAAATGACGACGTCTTCTGAAAACAACCATTTCCATACATTAGGTTCCGGTTGTATGCGTTTTACAAACATGGCCGACGTCAACGTAACGTGTGAACAGTGGTGACCGACTGAAAATAATTGATTCAAGAACTCCACTCAAGAGAGTCTTCTGTGTCACGAATTACCGTTGGAAACCACTTTTTGAAGCAATACTATAAACTTGTATACCTCTTGCCAGTGTAATAATGCCACAAACAACTGGGGTAGGTTCCTTCGATAAGTGAGACTTGGATGTATCATATACAGCAAGGTTTGGTGAAAATACCAATCCAAAACTCACTTACACACGATAAACGGGGTCCACACATCTCTCTGTATTATGTGGAGACCTGTCATTCACATCTTGTTGTCATATCTCGTATTGCTGCTTTAACAATTGTGACGGAGATAATTCAGGAATAATCCACTTCATCAGTGCTTAACTTATAACAGCTGTCCACACCTTTAGATAAACTTAGAAAAGCAGCTGGTTTAATATAAATTAATTGATGATTCTCAATTTGTCATTTTGGTTTATCTGCAATAATGCAGGGTAATTTGAAGGTTCATAGAAAGTAATGCTTCAATAAGACATTCCTAGTAGGAACATAGGAACACGGGAGGCATTACTCACTTTAAGACTTATCTTAGTAGATTAAGGAAAGGCAAACCCACATTTTAAGCTTTTATAGATTTAGAGAAAGCTTTTGACAATGTTGATTGGAGTACACTCTTTCAAATTCTGAAGTCATCAGGGGTAAAATACAGTGAAAGGAGAGTTATTTACAACTTGTACAAAAGCCAGACCGCAGTTATTAGACTCGAAGGGCATGAAAGGGAAGCATCAGTTGGGAAGGGAGTAAGACAGGGTTGTAGCCTTTCTCCGATGTTATTCAATTTGTACATTGAGCAGGCGGTGAAGGAAAGCAAGGAAAAATTTGGAATAGGGATTAAAGTTCAGGGTGAAGAAATAAAAACATTGCGATTTGCTGATGACATTGTAATTCTGTCAGAGACAGCAGTTGAACGGAATGTACAGTGTGTTGAAGAGTGCATATAAAATGAATATTAACAAGAGCAAAACAAAGATAATGGAATGCAGTCTTAGAAAATCAAGCGATACTGAAGGAATTTGATTAGGTAACGAAACAATGAAGATGGTATATGAGCTTTGTTACTTAGGTAGTAAAATAAAGTATGAAGGTCGCAGTACAGAGGATATAAAACGCAGAATGGCATTTTTGAAAAAAAATTTGCTAAAATCGAACATTAATTCCATGATGTACAAATCCATGATGCTCAAATCCATGTATTAAATTGAAATGTCCACATTTTACAAAATTACGTATTGTGTCGTACAATGATATGGCTATAGTTTTTGTTAATTAGTAGACTCATATCCTATTTATATTTATATACGCGCTCATGAGCATAATTATTTACGGTTAATATGGCAAACAGTTATAGTATCAATGCTCGTTAATTATGTGCCAATAACACATTGGTGTGTCCTTTAATTAATTAATATGATTTACAAACATATTCTAGTACAAGGTTGGTGCTATCATTTACAGAAATTACGGCTTGATTTCTCTTGTATAGCTGTACAAAACTGGCAAATGAAGTATTCTATACTCGAGTAGTCCAGTCAGTATGAATTGGTATTCTATTTTCTAGTTTGATAAGAGGTGGACTCTGTAAGTTCCATTATACTGCACAGTGAAGTAACCAGTGTCATCTACACTTCACAGGCTGCTACCTATTTATGATATACAACTGCCGTGGTCTACAGAATCACCAGTTTTAAACCTATGGAACTCATTGTCGACGTGGTGAAGTGAGAAATTGCTCATTCTCCAGCACCTCCAAGAACAATTGCCTAATTTGAACAAAGTGTAAGATGTTTGGGGCAATGTATCACATGATTTCAATGGGCACCTTTATGATTATTCTGATGCGAGAAACCACACCTGCATAACCCTAAGAGGGTTGCTCTGTGTTTGGTGTGGTGGTTTTGACATGTGCAATTTTTTGGTCACAGGATTCCAGATACCACTTTGTAATTCAGCAATTTCTTACCATTTATGAATTAGTAATTGCAGTGGCAAGTCGTAAGTATACATTTTTGACGTTCACAATTCTTTATATTCAGATAAACATGGAGGCAATAAATAGACTCGGCTTTATAACAGTTATAATTAAGAACAAATTTCAACAACTGTGTGGATTTTTTTTTTTTTTTTTTTTTTTTTTTTTACCTATTAACGTAGAATATAAGGTTCCGCTGCTTCCAATTTTGTAACTCAAAAATTGATATTAGCTAAGAATTATCGCTTCCTACGTGTATTTTCTGAAGGAAGAAAACATACATTCTTAACGTCCTGTCTTTTCATATAGTGTACGACACCTAAAACTTAAGCCGATTTTAATATCTCTGTAAGTTTACCAATTCGTCCCTTCATTTGAAAGGAGTACGCAATATAATTTTCACATAATTTTTGCCTGTCATAGAGCATTGAGCATGTCTTGTTATAAAAACAAAAACTATGATTCTGCAGAAAACAAATTTATGTATATTTTGTACCATTTCACTAATCGATATAACATACTGTACTCATTTTCATATCTTTGCTGTCAACCAAAGACTTTGTTTTATCTTTGGAGTGTGTCTTGCACTCACAGTTGTTGCGTTTAAAGAGTGGAGGTGTGACCTTCGTGTAGAGAGGAGTCGGTGTGTGACCTTCGTGCAGGATAGTTGATGTAGAGTTGTAGTCGTGAAACTGTCGGGTTATTCTGTCTGTGTGTTAGACTCGAAGAGTAAAAATTCAGTTTTGAAGAGTCGCAGCCAAGTCTGCAGATTGAAATTTTTGTATGGAAATTAATCTGTCTCAATTAAGGTAAACTTGTACTTTTCTATTGTTATGTATGGTAGCCTGTATGTAGCCTATATTGTAGTTGGTGTTTGTCCTTTTGCTAATGAATAATGTTTAATTTAGCTCGCATTTATCATTTATCCCTGAGTCATTTTACCAGTTCCTCGTTCCTTTCACCAATTTGAATTGCTATCCGTTTTGATCATTGTTTCTTATGATAGTGTTGTATAATTATTGTGTTTGTAAATTTGCTTGCTAATTAGAACAGTTCAGTGTAGGCATTTTGTGATGATCAGTTGGTCTATTAATGAGAGCAGGAAGTAGTTTGTTCATAATTGCATTTAAGATCATAGTTAGAGATTTTCTCAGTCTCGATGAAAGTTCAGATTATTAAGTTAGTTAACGTTAGTAACAGTTAAAGTGATTTGTCTGATCAGAAGAGAAGTAGATCACGTAAAGAGATGAGAAATATTTACAGTGTGTGATACTTGAAATCTTTACCAGATTTGTAGAACATTTTTTTATTACATTGAATCTGTATGGTAATTGTTGTACAGATAGGCACATTATCAAGTGCAGTGATCTCCAGTGATATCCAATTAATATCAAATATCCCTGTTTGGCATCCTGTTAATTCAAATAGCAAAATTATCACTGTTGTAGCACTTTCTGTTCGCTCTCGCAGTAGAATTATACATGTATATTCTGGATGCTGGTATATGGTGCACGCTAACAGATCTGAACATTTCATTTGCTCACATTGTTTCTCACACACGAGATTAATGTGTAGACCAATTACGAGTTTAATTACTGTTGACTTATTAACAACTGTACAATTTAAAGTGTTATCCGTTGCGCATCAAACTAAACCACATTTACGTAAGAACATTGCATCCCATCTCAGTTGCAATTTATTCTAACAGGGCAAAGGAAGGTACTAAGTGTCATTGCTTAGTCAAATTATTTTGTTACCAAAACCACAACAGAACATTTATTTGGGAATTTTAGCGGGGACGGTCTCTTAACAAAAACAGTGACACGCTCGCCCCACAAACACATACTATTTTTCATTACAAACAAACACACACCACTTTTACATTCTTAGAATTTCCACACTGAAGAGAGCAGTCAGACTTGTGAATCAGTGGTGAACACGAGACTGCCGTGACCACCCACACCTTATCCTTCGCATGTGCAAAGCCTGCTTTCAACTCCTGTTCTCAGACAGATGTTTGTGATATGGAAAAATAAAATGTCTTTGTTTCTCTTCGCATTCATGAAAATTCCAAACTGTCAGAGTCGGACATGGAGTGCCCAGTGGCCCGCGGGCCAGCTGTGCGGGCCACGGACAGGCAAACTGAGGTTCGGACTGCCTCGGCTTGGTTCGCCACTTCTCGGAAGTACTCGCTGGGGCGGAACAGTTCATGTTGCAGTGCGGTGCGACTGTGCTTCTATCGGCCTCTGGCGCGATATTTTTCAACTGCCAGCATCCATTTTACTGAGCTTTTTGTTCTTAAGGGGAATGCAATTTTGGACAAATTCATTTCAGTTTTGTAAGAAATTTATTAAATGGTGTAAGTTAACCACCCTCCGCTTCCTACCAGTTGCCGCCTTACTCAATGATTATTTTATGGTGTTAAAAGCAGACGTTATTGCCCTGATAAAATTGTATTGCAACGGATAACGACTTTTATAAACATAAAAGACTACAGAAACTGATAGTATACCGGTGGCAGTTCCCTTACTAGATGAAATTCCCCCATTTACATTTTCGCAATTCCGCAGTAAATAGTCTCTCTTTTTAATCATTAATTAAGCATAAATGGGACTCAGAATTTCATGAGAACAACTAGAGACGAAATGTTTAACTATTTACACAAGTTTATTAAATTCACTGTACATCTCCCTATCATCATTTTAAGGCCAAAAATACAAAATATTCCTTCACTAAATGTATCAGCTATGGATTGAGACAAGGATCGTAACCTTACATTCATACGGTACATTCTTTACTCTCTCATACGGCACCCACGTGGCTATGCACAACATTCCCAAGTCTCGACAAAGAAAAATTCCCCTGAAATTATCTAAATACCGATATTCAAACATCGCCCTCTCCAATACAACATTTCTAAGCAGTTTCCTTCACATAATTTGGATTAGGGCTATTTAACTACGATATCCCTTTGTGCACTGCCTCGCCCTGTGCTCAACATATCTCACGTGAGCCAAACGCATGTTAATCTAATTAAAAAACCCATAAAATTTACTCAAAACCACTTCTGCTAAGCTTCCCATTATACAAAATCATTTCCCCGCTTAAATAAATACAGAATTAACACAACCAACACAGTTCCTGATACTTTACCACGGAGGCCACTCCTCTTCGACAGCCGGAAACGTTCTGGCTCTCATGGCCGCTCCCCGTCCTAACCGATCCTCCCGTTCCAGTTCGGGAGTACCGCGCCCTCATTGGCTTGTGATCTAACGGGACGTTCTGCCAACCTCCGAATTCTGAAGGAACCCGCAAGCCGCAGCCACTTGACCATCTCATCCCCAAGGAAACCTCTCTGCCACACCCCAAAACTAAAGTCAGCAAACCTACTGAGTGTTCTGCACCTCTGCCTTCCCAGCCCCGGCTTCATGTACACTTAGACCCTCACACACACAATCACATAGGGTATAAGAGGAGTTGGGTACTGTGGAGCAAAGCTCCTTATGTTAGCGTCGCTCACTTATTTGTTCTGCAATAACAATTTTAATAAATAATAAAGCATTCTTGTCTCCACCTAGTACATCCCCCATTACAGTTGCACTAAAGGCCAAGCACACTTTTACGAAATGATAATCAGATGAAAGTAACGTACACTGTAGTATACAAGGATTTAATGGAATCGTTTCAAGGGTATGAAATCAATTTCATAATTTCGATGCCATCTTCTTTGGAGACGTTTTCAAGACCATTTGCAGTATCAGTCCAGCCTATCGACTTGGAAATGGAACACTTAGATTTGAAGGGTAATTCTCAATTAAAGTAGAAACTATGTTATAGGTGTTCAGAATTACAAGGACAGATTTCCCCGAAAAGAGTTCCACTTCATAATAAGGTTGCAAAAGAGCTTCAAGTTGGGTGAGAAATATTTTTTCTACAATGGAAAAAAATTATCAACAAGACACCGTGTTGTGCATGGCGGATAATACCTTATAGTGGACTTCGATCTCTTATGAGCGATTACCACGAACGTTTGCAGATATTTAGAATTAATCATAAATGTGGTGGAGAAGGAAATGACCGGATAGAAGGGCAGATGGATAAAGAGAGAAGGGGTTATCAGACGGACGGGAAGGAGTAGGTGAACAGGGCAAGGAGGAGGGAGAATGGGGAGACGAATGATGTAGGGTTTAATAAATTATTAGTTTCTCCATCACTGGATGGTTGCTGTTGTCGCAACTGTGGTTCAAATATAATGAAAGTCCAGCTCCAGTTGCATTTATTGGTGCTTTATTTAAGCCCACACTACCGGTTTCGGCCTCTATGTTAGAACCTGACGTTGCTTTCTCTACAGCATAACGTCTGTCACACTTGAAAATGGCCTAACATAGAGGCCGAAACCGGTAGTGTGGGCTTAAATAAAGCACCAATAAATGCAACCGGGGCTGGACTTTCATTAAAAAAGGGTTTAATAAATACAAATTTTACTGGCTGTTACTTTGAACTATGCATTACATCGTTCATATCAGATGGAATGGAGGAGGAGATAGGGCGGGAGTGAGGCAACGACAGAGTGAGATATAGGTGGAGAAAGAGAGGAAGAAAGAGAGTGCTACTCATCACCCCTTCAGATATTCTCAGAAATTGTCGTTTAAGCTACAGACGGGTGACTCAGTGTTTTGTTCTTCAGAAACTCCTTAAAGAGAAACCAAATTACTTCCTCTGCGGTGTAAAACGCTCTTTCGCGAGACATTTGTCTCTGCCACTTGTAATGGGTAAAGTTTCTCCGACACGATGTTCCCCACATTTGCACATTTGTCATTTGATACTGAAGTGCACTAACTTCTGTGATGGGATGTCAGAATCCTCTTTAAATTAAACTCTTGTCGGCGCTATTGGCTGCGGCTACTGGTGAAGACAACCAACATTCGTCAACATTACTAGTTATCCTCAAGAATTGTGAAGATCTGCTTTCCGGTACTACCACTAATATCTTTACTCTGTTAGTGGAAATGCAATCTCTTCTTTAACTGCACTTTAAATGATCTTCTCTATAACAATTAATAAATGCAAACTAATGAATTTCAAATTTCTTCTAGAAATCTAAATAATCACTCTTTAAGTTTTGTGTTTTTCCCTCGTGCTTTCTTTTGCCTTTAATCTGTCCAACCTTGGAGTGCTCGCAGCAGTTAACGTGTTTTCTAATCTTCTTATTTCGCCAATGAGATATTTGAGTAGCCTATTATCAAAAACGGACATCTGTCGTTTGCCAGAAACTGAGATAAACGTCATTTTTATTGCGAAACTTAGAGCTAATACATTTATAAGCTGATTTCAGCATTTTCAACTTTAATACTCGAGGATTCATGCCTGGAAGAGGCTAATATCAATTTGATTATTCAAGTAATTTCGAATTTTGTTCCAAAATACAGATGTCCGTCTTTGAAACCAAAACGTGTAGACGTCCGCTTTTGATGTGAACACGCTTTCAGATGTCCGTTTTTGATACAAAGAGATTCGCTTACTGCTGACGATAATCTATTACGGGTGTACAGTCGGGGAAATTATAGGAATATCGACATAAAGTGGAAAATATTAAATTCTGAACGCTATTACATATTGGAAAAAGAAGTAGTACAATAATCGTAATAATCTTTTTTAATTTTATATAGAAAATGAAATGTTACGGCACTGAATCTCTAAAATTATTAGCAAAAGGTCTGTTGAGACCGTCGCCAGATTTTTCCGTAAACATCCTTACGTGGTTTCTGACATTGAATTTCTTTCCAACAAGTGATAATTTAGTACAACACGACTTACAGTAGAACAGTGTAGTTTGCAAGCTAGTCTTACCTTTGTTTCATTTCAGTGATTATTTTCCCCTTTTCAGGTTATCTCAACCGCTTCCTAGCTTATCCTTCGGACGCTGGTGGTATATAAAGTTCCATTTCACTCCCTTTAAGATGGTTATTAGTAATAATACTATAAAAATTTACTGAAAAACTTACGTAAGGGCTATGTCTGAATTTCGAGGTCATGTGAGTGTATACTGTGTTCCCACTGGTGCACACTGCATTGTTCAACGAGTGTCCGAATTTGATATCAAGCTCCTATGTAGGTGTCCGCTTTTTATGTGAACAGTCAAATTGAACGAGTGATTTATCGCATTTACGTCAGCTTTTGCAAAAAAAAAAAAAAAAAAAAAAAAAAAAAAAAAAAAAAAAAAAAAAAAAAAAAAAACCTGGCTTCACCAATGAAAATAGTGGAAAAACTTCCTCTAGGAAGTAAATTTCGACTTTCGACCACTAAGTCAGATGTCCAGGTTTGATATTAGGCTACCCATTTTACTTCTTACTTTCACTGTCTGCATTTCAATATAAGGAACCAAATCCTATAATAGCTATTCTGAACTCCGATAAGTGATTTTACAATTCTTTTATAATCTTTTAGACAGTTTTGAGAGTAACGAAAAGAAGTGTATCCGTATGTATTCGTTACTAAAAGAAACAGAACTTGTTACAAACATATCTTTACTGGTTACTCTCGTTAACAGTGCCACTTAGAAGTACGGCCACTACACTGTTTTTGGAATCGCTCGTGACGTAAGCTCTACGAACGATGGATATGGAGCATTCTTTTGCATCTCTGTAGCGGTGAGCGATAATTTAGTCCAGTAAAGGATGACTGAAAAATATCGAATGGGAGAAAAATCGTGTAGGGGTAAATGGGAAATACCGTCAGGGGCGACAAACTAAAAGTCTCAACCTCTGGGGTCTGAACTCGAACTTTTTCACTATTTACTACTGAGGTCTCATCATAAAAATTTCAAATGTTTGTATAGCTTATGGGACTCAACTACGGATTCATCAGTCCCTAAACGTAGAAACTACCGATGAACTAACTAATACTAAGGACGGCACAGACATCCATGCCCGAGGGGGATTCGAACCCCCGACCGTAGTGGTCGTGCAGACCGTGACTGGAGCGCCTTAGTCCCCTCGGCCAGCGCGGCCGGCGGGCTCATCATACATAACAATATTCCCCAAATAATTGCTGGAATTTTATATGTTAGTTTTTTGTTGATTTGTATTTTTACGTACTCACGTTTCCTCAAGTTTGTTAATCGCATTTTGTTTCGAAATAAATCACAAAATTTGACGAATGAGAAGACTGTTGTTTTGTTTTCGTCAGTTTGGATAGCTCAAAATGTTCAAATGTTTGTAGAGCTTATGGGACTTAACTACTGGGTCATCAGTCCCTAAACTTACAAACTACTTATAAACTAGCTAATACGGCACAAATATCCATGCCCGAGGGGGATTCGAACCCCCGACCGTAGTGGTCGTGCAGACCGTGACTGGAGCGCCTCAGTCCCCTCGGCCACCGCGGCCGGCGTGCTCATCATACATAACAATATTCCGCAAATGATTGCTGGAATTTTATGTGTTAGTTTTTTGTTGATTTGTATCTTTACGTACTCACGTTTTCTCAAGTTTGTTAATCGCATTTTGTTTCGAAATAAATCACAAAATTTGACGACTGAGAAGACTTTTGTCTGGTTTTGGTCAATTTGGTTAGCTGCTTTGTTATTGGTTTACGAAAATGTCATTACCACCCATTCGCAACTATGAAGAGAGGCATGTAAGGTCCCATTGAGCAGTCACCAGCTACATCAGGCATGACTATGGGAGGGAATCAATTTTCATAAAATAATCTTCAGCGAAATGCATCCCATCAGAGTTTAAAATATCACGGTACTTAGCTTAAATGATACAAAATACATTAATGGGGACCTGGACGTGAAAATGATTGCAGAAACGAAACATCTTTCTGCCTCCACCTGAAAGACAGATTTCCGCCGTTTCGAACAATGTATGGTTTATTTACTTTCAAATAGTTTTTATAGTCTTAAACGTACTTTGGACAAATATCTGCACATTGGTCACGCTGATGCTTCAGACAAGGAATATCACCATAAAAATACCATTCCTGCCACAGTCATGAAAACAATAAAGCCAATTTACAGGGACTTGGCAGAAAAAAATTACTTATCAAATGCCTACATGACCGTACACAAAATCCTAATGAGATTTTCAACTGCTCATGTGGCAACGAGGATTGAAAACAGTGTTTCTCGAATGGACAGTTCTCAAAATAGGTGTGATGGAGGCTGTTATCTGTTTCAATGATGGTGTAATTAGCAAGAGTAAAATAACGGACAAATTAGGCATACAAACATGATATAATATGATAGGTACTATGAATGGCATAGATCGTCAGCGACTAGTTGAAGCTAAAAGGGCTGCGGAAGCCACCATTAAAGAGTCCAGATTCCTGAAAAAAGCCTGATGAGGATAAAGAAGCATCTGTTCAGCTAAATTGTGCAAGTGAAATATTCTGAAAGAGGCATACGGTGAGTCAAAAGCACTGTGAACATTCTTTTCTCATTTTCTCGAAACTATATTTTCACGCCAGCCGCGGTGGCCGAGCGTACTGCAGCGCGCCAGTCACGGTCTGCACGGCCACTACGGTCGGTGTTCGAATCCCCCCTCGGGCATGTATATTTGTGCCGTTCTTTGTATCAGCTAGTTCATAAGTAGTTTGTAAGTTTAGGGGCTGATGACCCCGTAGTTAAGTCCCATAAGCTCTACAAACATTTGAACATTTGATTTACATTTTCAGAATATTACGTACATAAATCTTCATAATGGTTTGAGTTATGTTCACCAAATGTCTCCCAATTGGAGAATGGAACCATATCTTTGTATAATGCCCAATACATTGGAGAAATGATCTATGTTTGTCATTCGGTATATAATTTTAAATGACTTTTTTTGACAAAATAGTAAGGAAGTGTAATAAGGGTTTATCTATTTCATTTGATATACTCCAAACTACAAAACAAGATGTATAATGTGTTGCTACGAATGTTGACAGCAGCCTGACAAAGTTTTAATGCTATTAGACGGACGGTGTACCAGAAAATGGTTCCAGAATGAGAACGTGTCTTACGAAAACATCTATTAGGCAAAATATTTTAATTCTTAATGTACAACAGATATTTCAGTAAAGTTATTATTACAGCTTGAGTTAGTGTCAGTCAGTGTTGGTACATAATCCAAACTTCTTCCGCATTGTAGATTAAGTGTAATGTGCACCGAAAGCAAGGCATGGAAATGCAGCCAGTTCACGTCCAGGAGCAGTACAGCGCAGAAATTTAGATATGTAGGATTCAACAAAGAGATAAAAGAGTTAATTGAGTTCAGTATTTATTTAAAAAAAAGATTCAGATAAAATTTAAAAATGTGATAATGTACGTAGTTCAGATCGTAGAGGATGAAACAGTAATGAAAACAAGAAACTGACACGTGTAAATTTTAAATCTCAACGTTTTCAGTGTCTTCGTGGTGTTACTTGTGGTCGTTCCTCCATTAAAGTGAGAAACGGCGGTACAAATTCGCAAGGAGATGCAGTGTACACAAAGACCACTTTCCTACGGTTTTACCACTGGATTTCTCGTGCAGTGTTACCTGATGCAGACATTGTAAAGCCATTAATGTTATCCGTCTTCTCGCGAAACGTTCGCCACTAAAAGCCCATCAGGACGAATTCCACAGTCTTCTGCAATTTCCACTTCGAAATATTGTCTTCTCTCGCTTACATGTTCACAGCTATGAGATTCGCCGTAAACGCTGCATTTAGGCGCTAAATATTCGCCCCGCTTATGCTTTTCTGCTACCAATTTCATGCTGAATGAAGACACAAATTTGTTCTCCGTTGACTACCTTTCTGGTACCCGTCACAGACATGACGTATACCAGATGGGATACACGTCTCATTGTTCCTTCACATACGCGAATTTTAAAGTGAGAGTATGTACTCGACACAATGTATGTAACATAATGCGTTTACTAGTGACAGAACTATCCTCCTAGGGATTTAATCGAAGCAAAAAATTAGATCACAAGATGACGATCTGTTGGGACTAAACGTGATAAAGTATCGATACTAGATGGTTACTGAGAACAGAGTAAACAACATTCAGACATAGGGGCCATTGGTAGAGGGTACGAGTTGTAGATAATAGGTAATTTTAGATAGAGCGTTAGAAACGAGAAATGTTTCCACAACTTGCAATATGTTTATGAATTCTGAAAAATAACAGGATTTGAAGGTAAACTTGTATATGTCTAGCAAGGAGATATTTATTGAATTACTTCGTTGTTAGACGAAGTCTATGAAGCAAACTATTGGACCGCAAAATAAACCCAGATATAGACTTAGACTGACAGAGCACTAATAACAGTTGTTATGTGAAGCGTTATGACTCGCCTGGCCTTATCATGAAGTAAAGAAGAAGGAAAATTTGAATTACCGGAGAAAGCAGTTCTTACCAATGTAAGGCGGCACGAAGTTTCACCACCTTACATGCTATGTTTACATATTAATAATTAATAACGTGTATTGATTTATAATGTAATTACTGGTATCAGTTTGATACTGAATAGTCTGAAAGCAAGAAGAGTGGAAAGATTAATGTCGACTAGGTCACTAAGAACACAGGTTGATGGTGGTAGGCAACATTTGATATTAACAATGTGTTTGCCAGGTGTTGCAAGGTCACAGGTTATAGACTGACCGATGCTGCTTCGCGCCAAAACTCGCGGGCGACGCTACGATTGGGAGTTGATTTCAACCGCCAAACAGCCGAAACGTTCTAGAACATTCTAGATGCCTCTAGAAAATTCTTTTTCGCGGGAAAGATGTTTGAAAGGAAGTAAATGTGGGGGAAAGAGATCTCAAGCTATAGCTGTGATTGGTTCTTGAGAAAACGGTCTGGAGAGACTTGTGGCTTGCTGAATTAAGCCAATAGTCATAATCAGATTGGGAAGAAATTACTTGTGGTGTCCCATAAGGATCGATCTTAGGGCCATTGCTTTTTCTCGTGTACATTAATGACCTCTCATTAGTTACACTGCCAGAAGCAGAGTTCGTTTTGTTTGCAGATGATGCAAGTATTGCAATAAATAGCATGTCAAGCATAGTTCTGGAAATGTCTGCTAATGATATTTTCGTTAACATTAATAAACGGTTTAATAAATAACATTAAACTTTGAAAAGTCTCAGTACTTGCTGTTCAGAACATGTAAGAGATTCCGTTACAGTATATGCGTAAAGTATGAAGAAGAGCAGATAAATTCAGTTTAGGGGAGCACACCACAGAACTGCAGAAAAGACTTAACAAATCTCAAATCTGCATTTGAAATACGAGAGGTATCAGATATAGGAGACCTAATAATAAACAAGCTTGCATACTTTGCTTACCTTCGTTCCTTAATGTCATATGGTGTAACACTTTGGGGTAACTTTTCAAGTCTAGCAAAAGTTCTCAGAGTCCAAAAGCGTGTAGTACGTATTAGTTGTGGTGTAAATTCACGGACATCCTGCAGAAGGCTCTTCAAAGAACTGGGTATATTAACTACTGCCTCTCAGTATATTTATTCCTTAATGAAAATTGTCAAAAATAATACAACCCTTTTCCCAACAAACAGCTCAGTTCATACCTACAATACTAGGAACAAAAATAATCTACACAAGGACTTAAAAGCACTTACTTTCTTTGAAAATGGGGTCCACCACTCAGGAACACATATTTTCAATAATTTACCAACAACCATAAAAAATTTAGATACAAATAAAGTTCGGCCGCGGTGGCCGAGGAGACTGAGGCGCTTCAGTCACGGTCTGCACGGCCACTACGATCGGGGGTTCGAATCCCCCCTCGGGCATGGATATTTGTGCCGTCTTTAGTATAAGGTAGTTCATAAGTAGTTTGTAAGTTTAGGGACTGATGACCCCGTAGTTAAGTCCCATAAGCTTAACAAACATTTGAACATTTTTTAAGAGGAGCCTAAAAGTGTTTCCAGTGGCCAACTCCTTCTACTCCACTGAAGAATTCTTAAATAGAATCAAACAATGCATTTATCTGTATTCATACTATTAGTATTATTATATTATCAGCGTGTAAAACTTGTATTGGTATTATTATATCATCAACTTAGATATAATTAAGAAAAAAATGACATGTTCCACATCCACTAGGACCTTCTCAACACGGATCTTTGGAACGAACCAACTAATATCATCTGAAGTCGGGGATTCGGCTAGCTGCGCTCGTGGTACGAAGACGCAGGTAGGCAGTCGTTGGCAAGTACAGTGACTTAGCTCACAATTAGTTGCATTGTTTGAAGTGTTCATAGTTGTTTCTCTGTAAGCAGAGAAACAAAATTATTACTTTAGCGCATTGTATTTCCATTTGGAAGCACTAATTTACAAGCTTATAATTGAGAGCTTCTCTTCTTCTTGCTGCCAGTGAGGCAAGCAGTTTGCGAAAACCTCTTGTTCGACTTTGATACTTAGGAGCTTTTTTTGAACGAAGTAGTTCATTCACTGTGTAGCCATCGTCTGACAGTTTCAGCTTCACGTCGAACCCATCCATCCACGGTCGCAAGCCGCCGTTCGTTTTATCAGATCAGTATTGGAAATTGGTGATATACACACATAACGACTTTTAATTTTCTTTCAACAATTAACACGTCATCAGTGTCAACCATTTTTCATAATAGGTAGAGATTGTGCCATCCTTGTTAGAGAGTTATTTGTTTTGTATAATAGTTCATCCCTTAATTTGTGCACCGTCCTTTATTGCAATTATATTACTATATTGAACATTGAATCCTCCGATTTCTTCATTATTAAGATTAGGAATCCCAACTGTCCCTAATTATAAGAAATTCTCTGAGGTTGAAAAAATGTGTTTTTACATCGATAATTCCCTAACTGAAAGGGGTGATTCATATTTAGTTTAGTTATGGTACCGTAAGCCTGGTGAAACACACGCAAATTACCGATAGTGCCGTACATCCAATCTCACCAGCTGTGGTACTAACGCTACACCATATCTATCTGAGCCTACCTTGCCTACCTACGTTAAGAGGAAACTATCTGCAAAAAAGGAAAGAAATGTATCTGCAGCATCTTAAAGATTAAGCACCATCATACAGATTAAGAGATGGAAGAAGAAACGTTCTACTTAAGATGTATGTAAGGGCTTTTTTCTCCACAAGGAAAACATTTGAAAGACCGATAATAGTAGTATTGTAACCGATATCAATACATGCCTTCAAAGCCCAGGAGCATTCTGAACAAAACTATGGTGCAGTTAACCAAATTGCTTTGAGGAACTGTTACAAATGTGACCACCCTTTCATCACTTTTTACAGATGGGTAAACTGACTAGCATATTGAAGAGAGTGTCACTGTACGTTACAATAACAGTAAACTGCCAACCCAATAGATACACAGAAGAAAAAAAAAAGAACTTTGTACACCTGCCTAATGTCATGTACGGACCTATGAGCACGCAGACGTATTGCAACACGTCGCGGCATGGACTCGATTAACGTCTGAAGTGGTGCTGGAGAGAATTGACACCACGAATCGTGCAGGGATCGTAAATTCGTAACAGTATACGTGGCGTGGTGATGGTTGGGGAAGGGGGAATCTCTTCTGAATATCACTTTGCAAAGCATCTCAGTTAAGCTCAATAGCCGGCCGCGGTGGCCGAGGGGATTGAGGCGCTCCAGTCACGGTCCGCACGGCCACTGCGGTCGGGGGTTCGAATCCCCCCTCGGGCATGGATATTTGTGCCGTCCTTAGTTGTAAGTAGTTCATAAGTAGTTTGTAAGTTTGGGGACAGATGACCCCGTAGTTAAGTCCCATAGACTCTACAAACATTTGAACATTTTAAGCTCAATAACGTTCTTACCTTGGGAGTTTGGTGGCCAGTGGAGGTAATTGCTGAACGCCGTCGGAATGCAAAATGAACATGAATGGTTGCAGGATGCGTACGTACTACCATGTGCGAAAACATCCGAGCGACCTGAACTGCGTTCCGCCTGATGTGCATGCACCCGAAATAACGTGCCTATCTTGCGGGTAATCGCTTGGCAGTATAGTCGTCCGACTATTAAAATATTGTTGTTGTTGTTGCGATCTTCAGTCTGGAGACTGGTTTGATGTTGCTCTCCATCCTGCTCTATTCTGAGCAAGCCTGTTCATCTCCTCATAAGAACGGCAAACTACATCCGTTTGAATCTGCATACTGTATTCACCTCTTGGCCTCCCTCTGAGGTTTTTAACCCTTAAACACTTCCCTCCAATGCTAAATTCACGAGTCCTTCATAGCTAAGAATGTGTCCTACCAATCTATCCCATCTTTTAGTCGAGGTAAGCCAGAAATTCCGTTTCTTCCCAATTCTGTTCAATACCTCCTCATTAGTTACACGATAAACCCACCTAATCTTCAGCATTCTTCTGTAGCAACACATTTCGAAAGCCTGTATCCTCTTCCTGTCCGCACTATTTATCGTCACAGTTTCACTCCCATTTCTATTTTGCAAAAACGCTTTTCTTCTCATTGCAATTCAGCTTTTTATATCCTCTGTACTGCGACCATCTTGTGTTATTTTACAGCTGTAGTAACAAAACTCATCTATCACCTTTATTGTTTCGTTATCTAATCTAATTTCTTCAGCATCGCCTGATTTTCTTAGACTGCTCTCCATTACCCTTGTTTTGCTCTTGTGAATGTTCATCTTATACGCACCTTTCAATACACTGTCCAATCCGTTCAACTGCTCTTCCAGGTCCTTTGCTGTCTCTAACAGAATTACAATGTCATCGGCAAAACGCAATGTTTTTATTTCTTCCCCCTGAACTTTAATCCCTAATCCAAATTTTTCCTTGCTTTCCTTCACCGCCTGCTCGATGTACAAATTGAATAACATCGGAGAAAGGCTACAACCCTGTCTTACTCCCTTCCCAACCACTGCATCCCTTGCATTCCCTTTAACTCTGATAACAGCTGTCTGGTTTTAGTACAAATTGTAAATATCCTTTCGTTCCCTATATTTTACTCCTGCTTGCTTTAGAATTTGAAAGAGTGTATTCCAGTCAACATTGTCAAAAGATTTCTTCAAATCTACGAAAGCTAGAAATGTAGGTTTGCCTTTCCTTAATCTATCTTATAAGATAAGCCGTAAAGTGAGTATTGTCTCCTACATTTCTTCAGAATCGAAACTGATTTTCCCCGAGGTCAACTTCTACCAGCTTTTCTATCCTTTTGTAAGTAATACGTGTTAATATTTTGCAACGATGACTTATCAGACTGATCGTTCTGTAATTTTCACACCTGTCGAGCCTCCTTTCTTTGTATGTATCCACTAGAAAATATTGCTCTTCCTGGCAATAATTTCAGGATTAAATTAACGCCTCAATATATCAAATAAAAGGAAATATGGTATTAAGTTCTTCACGTTCGTAAACTCCACTATTACAATAACTGATGTATCAGAAGTATTACCACCCTCATTAGAGTTAAGTATATCAAAATCTGAGACATAAAACATTCAGTAATCCTTAGACAGCATTTAATATTATTGTCAACAACAGATTTTACGAGTGTAGGAATTCTTAAAATACTATAGAAATTAGTAGTCTTGTTGTCTGACTCGTTTCCTCACAACTGCGACACTTTGTTCCTGGGGTGAGCGGTTTTGTATTAACGGTTGTTGAAGTACCGAGATAATAAAAACTCGATTAACAGTAGTTTGTATGTTTAAGGACTGATGACCCCGCAGTTAAGTCCCTTAAGCTTAACAAACATTTCAACATTTTAACAGAAATAAACGTTCTATGGAAACTTCAATATTAACTGCGTATCGCCTATTTTCTCTGTACCATGACCCAACAAATCTTTGTAGACATTTTTGAACTTGGTATAGCGAACTATCTTGTTGTGTTTCTGGATCATATATATCCTGCAGTCACTGCTAACCAAGCACAGCATTCATGTATTAGAGATACTAGGTCATGAGAAAGGTCGTCAAGGCTGACTAGGCATAAAGATTTGTGAAATATCGGAGATTTCACCACAAGTTTCAATTCCAAAACTGAAATGAAATTTTATGATAAATCAGTAAAGACAGATGTTAGTAGTAGGAATTTTTTATTAGCAACGACAAGTAATTGTGTTTTACATGATAGAGATTCGAATCGCGTAAGAATAGTCGTCATGTCTGTGAACTCTGCTCTTTCTAGGGCTAACGGAGATGACTGACCCAGGCGAAGAGTAAAGCTTTGTGTCGTGCAGTTAGTATAGGTACTCCGAAAGGCCATATCGATGATGTGTAGTTGAATGTTTCGTACACTGACACTTGTTGCTGGGGCAGCATTGAAATCCACAAAAATTTTCTGTCAATTGAATGATTCACTTCAGTCGACATTGGTTCCGTTGTTGCGGAATCTGATTCCGGCCGCAGCGATGTCTGATTCGCGATATGCAAGGTGCACTCGTGAAATGGACGAACGGGAAATTCCACACATCAACGCTTTCGGACATGCTGTATTCCACTTTTTGTGCATCGACTAAAGCACCACGTTTAAACTCACTTAAAACGTAATGACCTGCCATTGTAGCTGCACCAATCGGTCTATCGCCTGCGCCAAACACCAGTGGTTTTTTCATTGGCGTTGCCGACATCAACGGCGTACTCTGAGTGTTTACACACCTCTATATTTTCATACACATATCTATTAAAGTTTCTCTGGCTCTTCAGTGTATGTCATGAATGTTATTGGTGGATTTATTAGAAGATTCAAAAATGGATAGATAATTGCAAAACGACCCACAAAGGTCACTTCCGTACTAATTTCGCTTATTTAAAATTTGTTCGGGTAGACGACAGTTTCCTAAAGGGAGGCAGTTGATCATTGTAGATGTGGCATGTGTTGCAACGGTAAGCTTGCGTTTAGGATAGGAAAGAGTCTACTTCATTGTTATTGTAATGAATGAGTGCTTGATTCTCAAAATGGTTAACTGTAGTTGAGGCGTCGCATTCTGATGGCGTTTCGAGTGTTGGGACCCCTATCCCCCCCACCCCCTGTCTTATCACAAGGTGAACTCTATTGATGTGCATGCGTCAGAGTAGTTAATGAATATAAAGTTTTGCAAAGTGATTTCTCATTTAGATGGACAGTGTTTCCTGACAGAAGAATAAAAAATATTTGGATGAAGGAATATTTTCGTGAAGATTACTGGAGTGGGATCGTTGTTGATCCCATAACGTAAGGTGTGTGATGCTGAATTGAGAGAGTGTCGTAGGTATGTAGGGTATACGTACTAGGTGGCTTACCGTATATGTTTAGCGTATGTTTGGGAATGGGGTCACAAACGATATTGATTGACCAAGGTCATTAATTTTTTGATGGCTTCGGAAGTTACTGAAGAAGATATGACAGTTGTATTTGCTTATGGTTGTGGTAAGTGGGGGAGACAGTGACATAAACGTGAAATCTGTTTTAACGCCATCGAACAACTGTTTGTGGAAGTAATGAGGCAAATCAAGCACCAGTAGTTTTATAAAATTTTATATCAGCAATACGTGTTTCGCGACGAAATTATCCCATTCTGTACATCTGAAAACAAGGCAACGTAGTAAAATATGGTGCAGGGTTTCGACGACTCACGTACCAAATATGCACACCATAGAACTAGAAAACTAATATACGTAAAAAATTCTTTGTCCACTAGGCATCGTCACTTGTAAAACACATGCAGCATATATGCAATGTGAAAGCAAGGTCGTCAATCTGAAGAGCATACTGCTGCCTATCTATGGGAACTGTCAAAGGTGACGTAAGACACTTCCCCTGAAACTTTATAAATTATGCGGCAAGTCATCTCAGAATTTGATAACGTAGTTCCGTAACATGTCATTCTGAAAAGAATATGTCAACTGGAGCGTGATTTGCATCAATGCAGGTGAAAGTGGATGATTGTAGACAACGTACGTTGCAAGTTGATATACAGTGGAATGATGGAAGCGTCCCTAAAACCGCAATTATAAGGAACTGTAGCGTCGCAAATGAAAAGTATGTGACGAAATGTGGTTGTCTGGTTTCGTAGGTGACGAGTGTAGCAAGTATGTGGACTCGTGATTAGTGTCGATTACTGGTAGTAAGGTCTGATAAGGTCTGGCTGCGGGCAGCAAGAGTCTAATAATAATTATGATGACGAAGTAAATGTTATTACTGTTTATCTAAAGTTACAGCGTAAATGTCTCACTATCACTATTTGCAGAGATAGTTTCTTGTTTAATAATATTACAATTTAGAGAGAGAGACAAGGAGAGAGCAATAGTCGAATTGCTATTGTCAAAAGCCTTCTTCACAAAGCGGCTTCTATTTTTATTTATAATAGAAGATTAGCTGTGTTTTGCAAGAATGCAATTTACGTGCCTTTCTGTACTATATCACGAAGGAAATTAGTTGTTACATTACAAATATGCTTACTTTGTTACCAGTCAAACCCGTATACATTTAAATTCAGGAAAGAAGGAAATCTATCGCATAAAAAGCGGTTTGGCAGTAAAACTCGATTGTCACTGCCGTCGCTCAGCCAGATGTGTAGACTTGTGGATTCCCTATCTGCACCACTAAAACGCAATTCCGTTAATAACTCTAACATTATGAAATTTGAAACTCATATAAATTAATAAAATACTTGTTTGGAGTCTATCTTTCGTTGCGTAGCATTCAAAGTACGACTTTGCACAATAAAATATGACCGCGGTGTTTTTGAATGCTGTGGTGTGTTTAGTACAGAAGTGGTATGAAATGACAAGGGTCAGATGTACTATAAATTTGTTAATTGTGCTATATGGGACAATCTTTGATCTTTTCCCCCAGAAATGGTAATAGTTCAGTATCTAATTTTAGTTACTCTCTAGAGCAAAAATTTGATCTACTTACCTGTGTTTAATTAACTGTAAATTTATTACGCATCTTCGTAACTTAGAAAATGTATTTTCATTTTCGGTAATTATAGACTTAAGTAACCTTTATTCATAACAAACGTCACTTCCTACCGTTCCCTAGAATATACGTATTCTATTCTCGTGTTAGTCACGATTTTCTTTAAAATCAAATGTTCAAAAGCTTTTAAATGTAATGGACTTACTACGGCGGTTATCAGTCCCTAGGCTTACAGACTACTTTAACTTACGCTACGGACTACACACACACACACACACACACACACACACACACACACACACACACACACACACACACACACACACATACCAATGCCCAAGGGAGGACTCGAACCTCAGATAGCGCCCAACCGCGCGCTCCGCAACAAGGTGCCTTAAAACGCACAGCCACTCTACCGCGGCATACAACGTTCTTTCTCGTCTGTCCGCCATCTCATTTCCCCACACGGCATCCACTTCAGATTCGTTTTCATGTTTCATGCAGCCTTACTTATGACATCATGTAATCTGAATAATGTGTTAAGAATAAAATAGTTTTCAAGGTACTTTGTCTACATATTGTTTTGCGAATGGTCAAAAAGTAATAAATTTCAACATTACTTATGACGTCATATATCCTGAACTTTGTGGCGTACTAGGTCATAATTTTGAAGGTTCGTACATTGGTATATTAGAATTCTGTGTGCAAAATATTTCGTGAATAGTGCTAAAGCGTAATAAATTCAAAGAAATGTTTGTCAAGCGTATGGGACTTAACTGCGGGGTCATCAGACCCTAAACTTACAAATTACTTATGAACTACCTTTACTACAGACGGCACAAACATCCATGCCCGAGGGGAGATTCGATCCTCCGACGGGGAACGACCTCGAGCATCGTAGCATAGCGCCTCAATGCGCTCGGCCGCTCCGCCGCGGCCGTAGTAAATTGAAATGTTACAAGTAAAGATGCGATTTTACATTTTCCTCTTTATACCACATATGTAATAAACTATGTGTCTTCCTACGATATAATTTAGAAGGTACATTCATTGGTATACGTCCATTCTGTTAGTAAGGTGCCAGCGGATGCACTTAGTACTATAAAATAGTCTCTGACCGTAACGTATTGGTTATGAACTGTAGATTAAAACCTTAGAAATGTAGATAAATGGAATCTGGATGAAGGAACCAGGTTGTATAGAATTTCAGTAGGAGCCTTTGGCAAGGACTTACCTAAACAGGATTTATGAGTAGCTCTGAGAGACAATGTAATGAAAGCCGCAGAGGATCATGTCAGTAATAGGAGAAGGTGTATTAGAAATCTATGGGATCATACAGGAGATTCTGACGCCAATATTATTGTTGAAAGGAGAAAATATAAAACATGCAGCCACTGAATCAGGCAAAAGGGAGTGTTTACGGCTAAAATGTAGGTTGAATGAAAGTGCAGATTGGCTAAGCAGGACTGGCTGGAGGTACAAATGCAAGTCCGTGGAAAAAATATAACTAGAGGAAAGATACATACTACCCACAGAAAAATAAGGGACGTTTAGAGTCAAGAAAAGCAGTTGCGTGAATAACAATAGCACAAATGGAAACCGAGGAAGGTGAAAGGTTGTACAGGGCTTATACAAGAGAAATGAATGTGAAGGCAGTATAGTAGAAATGAAACACGAAGTAGATGAAAATGCGATAGGATATATGATACTGGTAGAAGAATTTGGCAGAGTATCGAAAAATTTGAGTAGAAACAAGGCCTCTGTTGACGCCGTTAGAAGACCCAGATATGAAGAAACTTTTCCTAATTGTGTACAGGATGTATGAGATATCCCAAAAAAACCAAACTACAAGAAAAAAAACCGCGCTATTAGGCATCATGTGAGGGAAGGTGCGGCCATTCCCGCTAGAAATTTGAGTTCTCACTCGGGAACGTGTGTGTGTGTGTGTGTGTGTGTGTGTGTGTGTGTGTTTTGTACTTAGGTTAGCGTAAGAAATTTATGAGCTTAGGACCGAAGGTCATAGTAGTGGTCGCAAGCTCTACAAATATTTTAACATTTGAATTCCAGTTTCAGAGATATCAAATGCAGATGTGTGAAAATTACAATAAATTAATTTAATAAACTACAATTATGGTTGCGAAATACTAGCACGGATAATTTACAGACAATTCGAAAAACGCACAGTCTGACTAAGGGGAAAATTAATTTCCATTTGAGAGAAATGTAGGAGCACGTGAGGCAATACTCACCTACGTTTTCTGCTTCTCTGGACTTGGAGACAGCTTTTGACAATGTTGACTGGAGTACACTCTTTCAAATTCTAAGGGTAGCAGGGAAAAACATCGGGAACAAAAAATTATGCAAATCTTGTACACAAACCAGGCAGTAGTTATGAATGTCAAAGGACAAGAAGGGAACGCAGTAGTTGGGAAGCGAAAGACTGTAGACTTTCCCCAATTTTCTTCAGTGTGTACACTGAGCAACCTGTATAGAACAGCAGTGAGATATATATTTGGAGAAGTTCATAAATTTCACAATGATTAAATATAAATTTTGCGGTTTACAGATGTCATTGTGTAATTCCGTCAGAGACAGCAAATGAGCAGGAAGAGAAACGGAACAGCTAGAACAGTGTCTTGAAAGACGGCATGAACATTAACAGATGCAAATCAAGGGTAATGTAATGTAATTTAACAAAATTAAGTAATTTGATTAGGTAATGACAAAATTAAAAGTAGTAGATGAGTTTTGTTCTTTGAGTAGCAAAATAACTTCTGATGACCGAACTAAAGAATATATAAAATATGGGAAGAAAAGCATTTCTGAGGAAAATAAATTTGTTAACACTAATATCCATTTAAACGTCAGAAAGCCCTATCTAACAACATTTGTCTGGAGTATAGAACTCTACGGGAGTGAAACGTTGACGATAAGGAGCTCAGACAAAAGAAGATAGACACTCTTAAAAAGTATTGCTACTGATTGATGCTGCGGGTACGATGGGTATATCGCGTATCTAATGAGGAAGTGTGGAAGAGATTTGGGAGAACAGAAATTTCTGGTATATAATTACTATGAGATGGGATCGATTGGGGGGACGCATTCTAAGACATTAAGGAATCTTCAGTTTAGCACTCTAGGGAATTGTGACAGATAAAGAACGCGGAGTCCTAGAGACGATTACAGTGTGCAGCTTCGAAATAACGTTGCTTCCCATTTTTATTCAGATACGAAGAAACTAGCACATGAAAGGGTAGCGTGGAGAGCTGTCTCAAGCCAATCTTTGGACAACAAAAAAGAACCGTAAAATTAATGAAAACGAGTGACAAGCTAATGCCTTAGTTTTACTGCATGAACAGCGTAAAATTAGTGTGGGATAAAAATTTATTGTCATTTGTCTGGGTTCGTCAGGAAGAAAAAGATTCATAAAGAGTTTAAATTGAGTGTGTTGAAAGTTACAAGGTGCCCTCATTCTCAAAGAGTGGGCGTGTAAAGTCGTTTTTCACCTCATTTCTTCTTTAGTATTTCTAGTACATTCTTCATACCTCCACAGATATTGTTGGCTGAGCTAGTTTAATAGCAGATTTGCAACACGTTTGCATTTCTTCATTCATGGTATCATATTTACCGAACTGTGATTCGTAGGTGGTTCTAACCGTACCAAGTACGGTTGACAGATGTATAGAAGCTTAGTAAGAGATGTGGTACACACATATATATATAATTCGTCGTATACTTTTTTAGAAGAAAAGTATTTTGAAATCGTTGGAGAAACTTATTTTCTTTTAAACGTCGTAAAAAGTGTACTGTGAAAAATGATGAAATACTATTGGTATATTCTACAGTCATTACTGCCTTCATTTCTCACGCTTGGGATTATCTCAGAGTGTGATTCTTCCTGCTGTTCTGTTTGTTTAGCGGTTTTATTTCCAATGCTCGCGTCCACCTCCCTCTGAACACACAGTGCCAAGTTTGCACAAGCGACGTTTGGAAAACAAACGCCCGTCCACCGGGTGGGCAACATGCCTTGTTTATTCTCTCGGATCGGACCTTCCACCAAAGCCCGTGCAACTTTCATACAGTGCTGTGTGCGATGTTCCAAACTGTGCTGAGGAGTCCTATCGCCAAAACAGCAGCCGGCTGTAGCTCCGAAGTGTGAAATATTGACAACCTCACACGCACTCTGGTATAAACGACAGAACGGTACAAAACAGTGGATATATAGGGTGTTTCGGAACAAAAAGTAAATGTTTTAGGATGTGTAGTATAGACGAATTGCAATGAAAAAACATTTTACATGGGTTACACTTTTATTGAGTACAGAGATACAGCTGAGTGTAATACATTTTTGATTCGTGTGTTGGTACAGCCGTTTCTATACGTTTTGTGAAGCATCCTGACCTCGTGTTTGTATACTGTAAGTGTTTGTACGTTTGTTACTACCTATGCTTATATCTGTATGCAAACGGACAAGTTAATGGCTCATATTCAAGTCAGAAACCCTGTAAATCTGGTTTAGTATTGAGTACTCATTATTGTCTGTGATAGCAAGTGGCGTATGTAAAGTGTGACACTTATTATATATTTGCTATGCGATATATCATTCTAGTCTACTGTCGGAATTAACGTATTTAATTTTAATTTCTGTTCATTTGTATTACTTCACACTTTTCTTTATTTAGTGTCAATTGCCAATTTTCGCACCATGCAGAAATTTGGTCTAAATCGCTTTGCAGTTGCTTTTGATCCTCTGTTGACTTCACTAACCGATAAACGACAGCATCATCCGCGAACAGTCTAAGGGAGCTATTCAGATTGTCTCCTAAATCGTTTATAAACAAGAGGAAGAGTAGGGGACCTATAACACTTCCCTGTGGAACGCCAGATATCACTTCTGTTTTACTCGATGGTTTACCGTCAATTACAACGAACTGTGTTCTCTCTGATAGAAAATCTTGAATCTAATCGCACAATTGGGGAGATATTCCATAAGCACGCAATTTAATAAGAAGCCGCTTGTGGGGTACAGTGTCAAATGCCTTCCTGAAATCCAAAAATATGGAATCGATTTGAGATCCCTTGTCGATGGCGTTTCGCAAGAGTGATACTTTTTGAATCTATGTTGACTACTGGTTAATAGGTCGTTCTCTTCGAGGTAGTTAATAATATTCGAACAAAATATATGTTCCAAAATCCTACTGCAAATCGACGTCAATGAGATAGGCCTGTAATTTTGGGGATCACTCCTATTGCCTTTCTTGAATATTGGAGTAACTTGGGCAACTTTCCAGTCTTTGGGTACGGATCTTTCGCTGGGTGATCGGTTGTAAATTATAGCTAAGTACGGAGCTATTGCATCAGCATACTCTGAGAGGGATCTAGTTGGTATACAGTCTGGCCCGGATGATTTATTTTTGTTTAGTGACTTAACTTGTTTTACTACTCCAGGAACATCTACTTCTAAGTTTCGCATGCTGGCAGCTGTTCTTGGATTGAATACTGGAGTGTTCACTTCGTCTTCTTTGGTGAAAGAATTTCGGAAAGCTGTGTTTAGTAATTCTGCCTTAGCAGTATTGTCATCGGCAGTATTACCATTGCTAACGCGTATTGAATGTATTTTTTGTGTTTTGCCGCTAGTGTACTTCACATATGACCAGAATTTCTTCGGATTTTCTGCAAGATTACGAGACAGGATTTCGTTGTGGTAACTACTATAGGCTTCTCGCATTGAAGTCCGCGCTAGGTTGCGACTTTCAGTGAAAGATGGCCAGTCTTGTGGATTCTGTGTCATTTTAAATTTTGCATGGGTTTATCTTTGTTTCTGCAACAGTGGTCTGACCTGTTTTGTGTACCCCGGGGGGTCAGACCCCTCTTTTATTAATTTATTTGGTATAAAACTCTCGATTGCTACTGATATTATGTCTTTGAAAGTAAGCCACAACTGATCTACACTCGCATTTTTAGTTTTGAAAGACTGGAGACTATCATTCAGGAAAGCGTGAAGCGAATTTTTATCTGCTTTATTGAATAGATATATTCTCCGTTTATTTTTGGTGCATTTGGGCATTTAGAAATTGAATGTCGCTACTACAACTCGATGTTCGCTAATCCCTGTATCTGTTTTGATGCTCTTTACTAGCTCAGGATTATTTGTTGCTAGGAGATCAGGGGTATTTTCGCAACCACTTACTATTCTAGTTGGTTCATGAACTAACTGTTCGAAGTAGTGTTCAGAAAAAGCATTCAGAACTAGTTCGGACGATGTTTTATATTTGCCGCCGGTTTTGAATACGTAATTATGCCAACATATCGAGAGTAAATTAAATCGCCACCGATTATAACAGTATGCTTCGGATACCTATTTGAAATATGATTCAAGCTTTCTTTGAACTTTTCGGCAACCGCATCGTCTGAGTCAGGGGGCCGATAAAAAGATCCAATTATTAATTTATTCCGGTTGTCAGGAATAACCTCTACCCAGACCAACTCACAGGAAGTATCTGTCTCAATTTCGCTGTATGATAAACCGTTAGTAACAGCAATAAATACGCCACCCCTTTTTTATTTATTCTATCCTTTCTGAAGACCATTTGGCCCTTGGAAAAAATTTCAGCCGAACTTATCTCAGGCGTCAGCCAGCTTTCAGAACCTATAACGATATATGCCTCAGTACTTTCTATCAGCGGTTGTAGCTCTGGAACTTTCCCAATACAGCTACGACAATTTACAACTGTTATACCAATGGTTTCTAGATCTGCTTTCTCCCTGTGTCTAACCTGCCCCCTTTGAGACTGAAACCCATTTTGTGTATTCCCGAGGTCCTCTAACCTGAAAAACCGCCCAGTCCACGCCACACAGCCCCCGCTACCCGTGTAGCCGCTTCCTGACCTATTTAGCGGAGCCCGAAAGCCCACCACACTTTGTCGCAAGTCGAGGAATCTGCAGCCGACACGGTCGCAGAACCGTCTGTGCCTCTGATTCAGACCCTCCACTCGGCTCTGAACCAAAGGTCCGCAGTCAGTCCTGTCGACAGTGCTGCAGATGGTGAGCTCCACTTTCATCTTGCAAGCAAGACTGGCAGTCTTTACCACTTCTGATAGCCGCTCAAAACCAGAGAGGATCTCTTCCGATCCAAAGCGACACACATCATTGGTCCCGACATGAGCCACCACCTGCAGCTGGCTGCACCTGTGCTCTTCATGGCATCCGGAAGGACCCGTTCCACATCTGGAATGACTCCACCCGGTATGCACACGGAGTGCACATTGGATTTCTTCCCCTCTTTAGCAGCCATTTTCCTAAGGGGCTCCATCACCCGCCTAACGTTGGAGCTCCCAACTACTAGCAAAGCCACCCTCTGTGAGTTAGATATGGTAGGAATTAGTGAAGTTCGGTGACAGGAGGAACAAGATTTCCGGTAAAGCAGGAGTAGGTCTGATAATAATAAAACAGGAATGCTGGTAATTTACTATGAACAGCATAGTCAACGCATTATCTTAGCAAAGAAAGACGCAAAACCAACACCGACCACAGTAGTACAAGTTTATATGCCAACTAGCTCTGTCGATAATGCGGATATCGAAGAAATGTATGAGGAGATAAAAGAAACAATTCCGAAAGTTAAGGGAGACGAAAACTTGATTGTGATGGTGGACTGGAACTCTGCAGTAGGAAAGGGAAGAGAAGGAAATGTAGTTGGTGAATATGGACTGGGGGAAAGGAATGAAAGAGGAGATCGCTTGGTATAATTTCGTGCAGAGCACAGTTTAATGATCAGCGACAGTTGGTTTAATCATCATCAAAGAAGTCTGTATACGTGGAAGAGACCAGGAGACACTCGAAGGTAGCAGACTGACTTTATAATGGTAAGGAATAGATTTAGGAACCAGGTTTTAAATTGTAAGACATATCCAGGGGCTCTGACCATATCTTATTGGTTATGAACTGCAGATTAAAATTTAAGAGACTGTAGAAAGGTAGAAAAGTTAGGACATTTAACCTGGACAAACTGAAGGAACCAGAGTTGGTTGAGAGTTTCAGAGGGAGCATTAAGCAAGGATTGGCTGAAACGGAGGAAAGTAATACAGTACAAGAATGGGTAACTCTGAGAGATAGAGTTGTGAAAGGCGTAGAGGAACATGTAGGCAGAAGGACAAGGCCTAATAGAAATCCATGGATAACCCAGATTAATTGATGAGAGAAGGAAAAGTAAAAATGCTGCAAGTGAAGCAGGCAAAAGGGAGTACGAACGTCTGAAAAATGAGATTGACGGGAAGTGCAGACTGGCTAAGTCTTGTGGAGAAATGCAAGACCATAGAAGAATGCATAACTAGGGGAAAGATTTCGCCTACAGGAAAATAAAAGAGACATTTGGAGACAGGACAAACAGTGGTAGGATTATCAAGAACTCAGATGTAAAACCAGTACTAAGCAAAGACGGAAAAGCTGAAAGGTGGACGGAACATATAGAAAGCCTGTACAAAGGAAATAAACTTGAAATATTCTTGAAAGTGAAGATGAAGTGAGATAGGAGATACTATACTGCGAGAAGATTTGAGTCGAAACTAGGCCCCTGTAGTAGATAATATGCCAACTGAACGGCTAATATTGTTAGTAGAGCCAGTCATGAATAAATTGTTCCACCTAGTACGCAAAATATATGCAACAGGGGAATACCCTCAGACTTCAAGAATAATATAGTAATTCCAATAACAAAGAAATCAAGTACAGACAAACGTGAAAATTACAGAACCATCAGTTTAATAAGTCATGGTTGCAAAATACTAGTACGAATTATTTACATACGAATGTAAAAACTAGTGGAATCCATTCTTAGGGAAGATCACTTTGGATTTACGAGAAATATAGGAACACGGGAGGAAATACTCACATTACGACCTATCTTAGAAGATAGACTAAGGAAAGCCAAACCTACGTTTTTAGCGTTTATAGATTTGAAAAACTTTTGAGAATGTCGACTGCAATACACTCTTTCAAATGCTAAAGATAGCAGGGGTAAAATATAGGGAGCGAAGAGTTGTATTCAAACCAGACAGCGGTTATTAGAGGGCATGAAAGAGACGCAAAATTTGGGAAGGGAGTAAGACAGGGTTGTAGCCTTTCCCCAATGTTATTCAACCTGTACATTGACCAAGCAGTGAAGGAATGCAAGGAGAAATTTGGAGAGGGAATTAAAGTTCAGGAAGAGGAAAGAAAAACCTTGCGGTTTGCCGATGACAGTAATTCTGTCAGAGACCGGAAAGAATGTGTAACAGCAATTTAATGCAGTTGACAATGTTTTGAAAAGAGGGTAGAAGATGAGCTTCAAATGTTCAAATGTTTGTATAGTCTATGGGACTTAACTACGGGGTCATCAGTCGCTAAACTTACAAACTACTTATGAACTAACTAAGACTAAGGACGGCACAAATATCCATGCCCGAGGGGGGATTCGAACCCCCGACCGTAGTGGCCGTGCAGAACGTGACTGAAGCGCCTTAGTCCCCTCGGCCACCGCGGCCGGCATGAGCTTCAAGAAGAGTAAAACAAGGATAATGGAATGTAGCGTTAGGAAATAAGGCAATACTGAAAGAATTAGATTAGGTAATAAGACAATAAAAGTAGTATATAAGGGTTTTTGTGTGTGTGTGTGTGTGTGTGTGTGTGTGTTGCAAGATAACTTCTGATGGCCGAAGTAGAGAAGGTATAAAATTCAGAATGGCTATGGGAAAAAAAGCGTTTCTGAAGAGGCGAAATTTGTTGAGATTGAATATTAGTTTAAATGTTAGAAAGTCCTTCCTGAAAGCATTTGTATGGAAGTGAAACGTGGACGATAAGGACTTCAGACAAAAGGATGATAGAAGCTTTCGAAATATGGTGCTACATTTGAATGATGAAGATTAGATGGGTAGATCACGTAAGTAATGAGAAGGTGCTTAAACGAATTGGGGAGATAAGTAGTTTCTGGCATATCCTGACTAAGAGAAGGGATACATTGGTGAGGCACATTCTGAGACATCAAAGATTCGTAAACTTATCATTAGAGGGAAGTGTATGGGGTAAAAATCGTAGAGGAAGACCGAGGGACGAAACTGGTAAGCAGATTCAAAAGGACGTAGGTTGCCGAACTTAGATGAAGAGACTTCCATAGGACAGGGTACTATGTAAGCAGCATCAAACTAGTGTGCGGACTGAGGACCAAACAACAACATATTTTAATATCGTTTAATTCGAGTATATACCCATGGTGATAGAACTGTGGATACAGTAGTATGTATGTATCGGAGTTGAAAGAACTAGGGGTTACGATACTGAGGAGCTATAACCAGTAATATCCACATGACTATTGCTCATCCTTTAATTAAAAGGAATGCGATTCGTTGTTTCTCAGTGCCTCTCCGCTCCTTATCTACTCATCGTTGATAGTAATAATCAAGCATTTCATTCGTTGACTAGCAGATGTTTTCCAGAAGACAGGTTATTCCGCTTTCAGCTCGCAGTGAAGAATGAAACCGGAAGGCAAGGCACTTGGCACAATACATACGAACAAAAACTGAAGCCGTGGCGGAGCCGCCGAGTGCATTGAGGCGCTACAGTAGGATGCGCGAGGCCGTTCCCCATCGGGAGTTCGAATCTCCCCTCGTGAATCGATGTTTGTGTCGTCTTTAGTATAAGCTAGTTTGTAATTTTAGGTACTGATAACCCCACAGTTAAGTCCATTAAGCTTCACAAACATTTGAAAAAAAAACTGAAAATGCTTTGTATAAACCTCGATAAAGACCTAAGTGTGAACGTAAATGGTGACTGTTCGAGACATTGTTGTATCAGATGTTTGTGGAAACGCCTACATTAACCCTTAGCTTCCCAGGTCATTTTCCTGTCACACTCTGTGCCAGGTGCGGTCTGACAGACAGCAATTTTAAAAAAATCATAAACAGTTCTGATTGTTATTTAAGTGAACTAAGTCAATTTATTACGCAAAAGGTTACTTATGTCTACATAAACTCTGTAAAAGGAATACATTTTAAAATTAATTTTGTGAAATATATATATTGAAACGTAAAACTGCAGAAAATGGTTTTAACATTACATTATTTTATAAAACTGTAAAAATTCAAATACTATGGCCTTTAAATTTTACTTTGTGCCATATTTTTATTGTTTACTGTGCATGTAATGGTAAAAACATAAGAAACTCTCCAAAAAAATTCACAAAAATAAAAATTTCACTACTGCTTTGTTGGTAACTTTTTGTCTTTTCAAATGTTTTCTCTGCACTCGATGCAAATTTTGGTAGATCACTCAAGGCAGGTAGGCTTCTTGTAACAATGGCAAACATAACACGTCTTTCTCTTCTTTCTGGGTCACAGGTGGAGCGTGTTCTACGTTTATCCAATCGCTCTCCAACTACTTGTAATCTTGTTTCTGCGACTCCCAACACACTGCGAATTGATGCACAAAGTTCACGTGGAATGTGAAAAATTTTAGAAGTACGCCAAACCGGTTTTTCGGTATAACACATCTAAAAATATCATGTCCAGTACCATGTGTGGCATGAATGATTTATAGTCTTCTCTGTTGGATTTGAAAATAGCTGAATAAAATAGTAAACCAATAAAAGCTTTTAGTTCATTTAAATCTGTTTCATGCCAAACATTTGCTTCATTTTCATGCTTTTCTTTGTTTATTTTTACATTAGTACACTTTACTATAATATTCAAAATATCGTCAGTCATCAGCAAATTCCAAATAGTGAGTGGATCTGGATTGTTACCTACTTGAGCAGGTGGTCGTACAGTCGGCAAACGAATGATATTATGCTGCCGCACACGAGTGTTCCTCAAAAGTGGCTTAGAAGACCAACGAAAATTGTTTCGACCAAAAATATTTCTTGCAGAATTCTTAATTGATGATACTGTCTCCATATGGCTGTCTTCATCATTTCAATTACTTGTTTCACTCGAGGAATCCACAGGTAGCAATACAATTTCTTCTTCACTTTCACACTGGTCTGAGTCTGAATTATGTTTACTTTGAATCTCACAGTCACTGTCTGATCCCACGTCACTTCCTAAAGGGTCTTCAGACCGTTTCAAAACAGAATCCTCAAAATGATGGGCTGTAACACACACAGTAGAGGAAGATCTCGGTGCTCTGAGACCACTAGCATAAAATAAGATGTAATAATATTGCTCGGACTCGCGTTAACGTGGCTACTGACAGTGGGAAACAGTGCAGGTGTTGGAAGCAACAATTACGCAACGCTGCATTATCCTCCCCACCCCTGTCCATTAACAATTGACTAACAATAAGCGCGTGCGGTCTTTGAGACCGCAGCTGGGACGTTAATGGTTAATATTGAAATAATTGAATAACATTGTAAATCCATTTTCCAGATTTATATTGCTTACTGAATTTTCGTAACCGTGTCAATGACTGTCGCCTCTGCTGTAAAGAGCTTTTCACGTTTAGAACTTATCAAGAATTATTCCAGAAGGAGCATCTCTAAAAAGCGCCTGCTTTTCATGCCTTGTTGTCAGAGAAATATGGCGTGGTTTCAGAATCGAGTTACTGATGAATTTACTCGTCAAAAAGCCATTTTGAGTCACAAGTGTAAAGCAGACCTTAAACCTACAACAAATTGAAGTTATGATAAATACAGAGCATGTTAAGCGTTGAAAACGTGTAAGTGTATTTCGGGAACATTACTTCTTCTGAAGTTTTTTCGGTTTTGAATGTCATTAAACTGGAAGGATTCAGATAGCTAAGTTTTTTATTATTAACATTTTAATAATTGCTATACTTTTAATCATTTTGTTGAAATAAGAGTAGGTTTGCTGTAGTACGTCTTTTGATATATTGGTGGTATGTCAAAGACGAAAATGTATAACCTCTGCTACAGGAACGGGGAGCGGGGGGGGGGGTGGAGGGGGGTATGCGGGAGAGCTACGCGCGGAAGTTTTGCACGGAGCTCCACGCAAGCGAGGGCCGACTCTGGGTTTTGTAATGGAAACGCTGTTGCTAATTGTAGAAAATGCGGCACACGATTGCCTAACCGAAGACTAAAAGATTCAGAAACGATTACTCGTGTGTTCAATGCACTGTTTACACTGGTAGAGTGCCCAGCAACCAAACTGATCTCTGGACGTGTGAATCAGCAGTCGGTATAATATAGACTTTCAAGAAACATAGATAAAATATCTGATCGTACCGGTATTCCACACACAGAAGTAAGGCATGCGTTCCGTATTCTTTGGTTCCATCCGTATCATGCACTGCTCCTTCAACATCTTTGAGCAGGAACGAAGATAGACGACTGAAATGTTCACGTTATATACTTGAAAATAGATAACTAATCCCATTTTTACTCTAAACTATAGAAGCCTCTTTACTCGTGACATCATTCTAACACCCGTAATTCTCATCGGTGGTCCGAAGAAAACACAAATGCTGTTGTGGAGGCACATTTCTAAGAAAGCTTCTCTGTAAATGTGTGCTGCGGTTTGATAGACAATTAGTTGATTGGGCTTGTTATGTTACCGCATCGTTTTACATGACCCAGTTACCTGCACTTTCTTGATAATAAACCTAATTATTGGAATACATTCCTTTAACTAAAATAATGACTATGGTCTTCCAGTATGACTCGCCTCTGCACATTCTAGTAGTAAGGTGACTGATCATTTACTCCAGCAATTTGGTTCAGTGGCTATGGACACGTTTCACGATTCTTGTCTTTTGGATGGTTGAAGGTCGAAGTGTGAAAACAAAAACGATTATTTATAGTGCAGCCTTTGAAGAAAACGGAAATACTGCCTACGTAGGCACACACACGTTGTTATCAACATCAGTTAAAAGTGTTGAAATTTTTGAAAGTCTATTTTGTACGTTTCATTTGCGTTTGTTTTAAATTGTATTCCATAAATTTGGACTCGTGGTACACACAATCTTTTACTTGACTTCGTCGGCACTACCACCTCTTAAGATATTTCTTTTCCCTCGTGAGACTCCCTTTACACACATGTGACAATGAAGCTGATCTCAGCTACTATCAAGCGTTAAATGTTGAACGGCGACATACGAAAGAAGAGCATAATCTGGAAGTCAATGTTCTGTTTACTACCACTGACGCCACACAGTATCCTTCCGCCAGACCCACACTTCAGAACGTCGCACAACGCGGGAGTACTGTGCCCTTTCCTGCTGGGGATTCGATCTGGAAGTGCATCTACAATAAAACGGGGCTCCTTTCAACCAGTCTAGATATTTGAACAATGCTTTGCACAGTGTGTACTCTCTCAGACAGGTGCAAGAGAACATTCGTCAAGAGTATCTCAATACAAGGTTTTTCAGAAAGATCCTTTCGATTTCTCAAGAGTAAATCCTATACGTGAATGAAGATAGGTACTTCGGTCGAATATAAATGTTTCAGAATCATATCAGGCCGTACAGATTTAAGTTTCTTGTGTTTACTTAAATAGCTTGAGGTCAACGCAAATGAGCCACTACAGCATCTTGTTTGTCACAAGAATGACATACACCCTAATACGGTGTATGTAGAAAAGGAAGGAAAATGATACATGTTCGTTGAACCGATGAAAGTCTTGGTCATTCTGTGTACCTAAAACCAAAGCAGGGAGACTTGTATCTCGCCGTGCTTATATTTCACTATTTAAATCTGAAGAATTTTTATTCTGAACAACTTGGTACAAAGAGCACGGCCTGTTTCTACAAGGTGAACCACGTCACTGAGATTAACGATCTGTCGACAACATTCATAGGGAACGGATATTGTGGACTTGATAATCGATATACTTTGTTGAAGAAACAAGAGAAGACGCGCTTCGATCCATTCTGTAACGTGTCTGGGCACTATTTGATAGTTCTGACACCAAATGACGAATGTTCTTCACCCAGACCGTCTACGTCAGGATAGCTACATGTTCCATGTGGGCTGTGAGCTCAGTACTCAACTCGGGAAATGGGGTGCCAATAAAACAGTTGTCCAGTATAATTAAACAGTTTATTGATATTCAGTCTTACAAACGGCTGGAGGCGAGTTGAGTGTGCGTGCGTGCTGCACGATCCTCGTAGTGGCTGACACTGCTGGTGTGACTGCCCGTCGGCCGCTACGTCTCTGCGTCGCGTGAGGCGAGGTATCGTCCTCGCACCACGCCGCGCCGGGCCGCCGCTTCGTGGGCCGTACCCCGCTGGGCGTTGTCCGGAAGTTGAACCCAGGTCCTCCTTCTCCCGATTTGCTGCTGCTGCTTCGCCCTCCAGACAGTTCACAGGAGCACTTCAGGTGTAGCCACGTCCTGTCCTCCACACCACGCCTCCCGGTAACTGGCTGCAGTCTTACAGCGCCGTGCGTTGGTTCGACGCTCGGTTGCGCTGCTGCCGAGGCCGGGACCCCGCTGACCGTTGCGTCAGGCTAGGCCACCGCTATTCCGCTGGCTGCATCTCTCGTCGGGGATGCCATGTTGATCATGATGATCGGTTGCTGTCCACACCGTATCGAAGTACTTCCAGCCTGCGACATACTCAGTTTTGCGATAACAATAATAACGGTTGTTGTCGATGAGAATCACAGTCCGGGCGGTAGGTGACTGCCCAGCCGTGGCTGCCTCTCTCTCTCTGCCGTCGCTGTTTCTCTGATTCTGCCTGTCTTTTTCGCCTTTATTTATACAACAAGGTTGACCCGTCGGCCTGTGTTTCACAAATGTGACATAGGCGATCTTTGCTACAAGTGACTGGTCTCCTACTTCCGATCACGTACGCTGCAGCCACCTTTAAGCAATACAGCTGTCAGGCTCTTACACAGTACGGCGCCCTCGCCGATCTACTTGGGTCACCAGAAGCTTCGCCGAGCCGCTCGACTTTATTTGCTGAAATCATAAACGTGCTTGTCCCGCTCTAAGTCACATGCCTGATTTCAACACAGCACCGTTTCCATGTTCAAATTCTGTGTTGAAGTTCACTCCCAACTCGTTAACTTTTCATATTACGTCTATATTCTCCCTATCCCCTACATTCCGAACACGTTGCAGCTAATTTATACCCAAAAAGTCAGTGTAGGAATGGAATACCATCTAATCAAATAGTATAATGTGAACCCAAATATAAATACTTTGCAGCAGGGTAATGAGATCAATCCAAGGTCAAATACATCGCGTAAAGAACAAATGGATTCGGATTACTGATTCCAGGTGTGCACACCTGCTGCTAGTTGACAAGTACGGCTGCAAGAATGCGGCGTTGGAAGATTCGAGGTAACAATGCTGAATGACGTCAATTTGGCAAAAAACTGACCGACAAATCAAAGCCCTCAAACTGGATTTCTTTTTGGTATGACATTATAACTAAGAAGAAGAGGGCTCCACTGGGTGAATCGACGTTTTCAAATCATACACTGGTGTTGTAGGTTCGAGATTCAATCTGGTTAGCGCATATTTATGAGCAATCGCTGAAAAAACATTCGGAAGTTTTGCATAAATATGTAGAGCCTAAAAGCAGAGTAGACATTCAGATAGCTGGCAATATGCTTGTTTACGAATAATCGTCGAAAGACAAATTTGGAAGTTCACTCGACACTCTAGCAAAGAGTTGTACATATGTCAAGCTACAACAGCGTAGGGAGAGCTCGTGTGCTTACTGTGCAACGGGGCTAGGGTTCAAATTTAATCCCGCATTTCATTTCCAAATATCTATCGAAATGACTTTGGTCACTGCTTTTATTCTGTTAGTTAGTTTAATCGTCTTTTATTGTTAATAATAATAATAAATTTGAAGAAATTGAATCGAAGTTAATAAATAAAAGTAATTAAATTACACACACTGGGTTTTCAAATAAATGCATGACGACAGGAACAGACATGTTGCCTAATGAAGAAAGGCCGTGCGGAAGTGGCCGTGCGGTCTGGAGCGCCACGTTGCGAATCGCGCGGCCTCCCGCGTCTGAGGTTCGAATCCTTCCTCGGGCGTGGGTGATTGTGCCGTCTTTAGTATACGTTAGTTCACAAGTAGTTTGTAAGTTTAGGAACTGATGACTCCGCAGTTAAGCCCCATAATCTTTTAATGAAAGATGTTTTATACAGTGTTAATATCGTTCTTAATATTACGCATATCCCTTACACTTTTTCTTATTGCTGCTACTCTTTCCAAAGCTGCGTCTATCAGTAAGTAAAACTTATAGTTTTTCTTCTCTACAGTTTCATCTTGATAAACATGAAGAAGATTATCACAAGTTTCCCATTTCAGCTGATGCTAAGAATACGCAGCCACACTTTGACAATAATGCGACTAAAGAGTGTTGAGCAATGTGCGTCGATCGTGTACTGTCGAGTATTATCTAACGCCTTCGGCCCCAACTGGCCGTAAACAAATTTCTATGTTGTGCCGTCGGTAACTGTAACCTGAACGGGCAATACATATGCCACTGTTTATGTCAGGAAGAGGGGAGAAGAAGATATACGAACACATGAGGGAGGAGGTGGTTGAGACAAACCCGAGTTAGATACAGGGCGAGGTGGATAGAGGAGTAGATGGACGAGAGAGGGGAGGGAGGAGAAGATGGGCAAAGAGGAAACAGGAGATGGGAAAACAGTGCGGGAGGAGGAGATGGGTAGAGAGAGGGGGGAGGCGAAGGAGATTAAGGTATACATCCAATTCCCATACATATTTGCTATTGCATTGACGGGTTCGCTAGTAATGTAAATAAATTATAAAAATAAATGAAAATAACTACTGAATTTTTCAAAATTAACACTAGCCCACTTTTCTATGGAATTTCAGGGAAACATATGGTGCCTATTGTGAAAATTTTCAATATTCATGACCACTGGAGCATATATATGAATGATGACGTTTTATTGCAAATGTGAAGTTTGTTAGTTTGTTTTTAGCGAGACTTAACGTTATATCTTTTAATGCCTTTGGTGCTCAAAGAATATTTTGCTATGTGCCGTCAAATATTTCATTAAAAATCATGTAATCTTTGGGTTTAGCTCGTCGTGCATATGTCAGATAAATTTCAAACTATTATATTACCAACTTAAGTAATGAGTCTGACGTCAATAAAATTCTTATATTCTACTTTATCGTGAATTTTCCACCCCCATGAACCACAGACATTGCCGAGGTGGGGTGGCTTGCGTGCCTCAACGATGCAGATAGCCGTACCGTAGGTGCAACCACAACGGATGGGTATCTGTGGAGAGGCCAGACAAACGTGTGGTTCCTGAAGAGGGGCAGCAGCCTTTTCAGTAGTTACAGGGGCAACAGTCTGGATGATTGACTGAGCTGGCCTTGTAACATCAGCTAATGTTGCTTTGCCACACGGTTACTGCGAACGGCTGAAAGCAAGGGGAAACTACAGCCGTTACTTTTCCCGAGGACATGCAGCTCTACTGTATGAAAATATGATGGCATCCTCTCGGGTAAAATATTCCGGAGGTAAAATAGTCCCCCATTCGGATCTCCGGGCGGGGACTATTCAGGAGGATGTTATCATCAAGAAAGACAATACTGGCATTCTACGGATCGGAGCGTGGAATGTTAGATCCAATAATCGGGTAGGAAAATTAGAAAATTTAAAAAGGGAAATGGATAGGTTGAAGTGAGATATAGTGGGGATTAGTGAAGTTCGTTGGCAGGATGAACAGGATTTCTGGTCAGGTGAGTACAGGATTATAAGTACAAAATCAGTTGGGGGTATCACAGGAGTAGGACTGATAATGAATAAGAAAATAGGAATGCGGGTAAACTACTGTAGGCAGCACAGTGATCGCATTAACATTGTCAAGATAGATACGAAGCCAACACCGACAACAGTAGTACAGGTTTATATGCCAACTAGTTCTGCCGATGATGAGGAGATCGAAGAAATATATGAGGAGGTAAAGGAAATTATTCAGACAGTTAAGGGAGAGGAAAACTTAATTGTGATGGGAGACTGGAATTCGGTAGTAGGAAAAGGAAGAGAAGGAAAAATAGTAGGTGAATATGGACTGGGCAGAAGGAATGAAAGAGGAAGTCGCCTGGTAGAATTTTGCGCGGAACATGATTTAATTGTAACAAGCACATGGTTTAAGAATCAAAAAAGAAGGTTGTATACTTGGAAGAGACCAGGAGACACCGGAAGGTATCAGATAGATTTTATAATGGTAAAACATAGATTCCGGAACCAGGTTATAAATTGCAAGACATACCCAGGGGCACATATAGACTCTGACCATAACTTGTTAGTCATGAACTGTAGGCTGAAACGGAAGAAACTACAAAAAGGTAGGAAAATAAGGAGATGGGACCTGGATAAATTGAAGGAACCTGAAGTTCTTAAGAATTTCAGAGGGAGCTTCAGGCAACAATTGACAGAAACAGGGGAAAATAAAACAGTTGAGGAGGAATGGGTAAAATTGAGAGATGAAATAGTGAAGGCAGCAGAGGACAAAATAGGTGGGAAGGCAAGACCAACAAAGAATCCTTGGATATCACAGGAGATACTAAATTTAATCGATGAAAGGAGAAAATATAAAAATACAGTAAATGAAACAGGCAAAATGGAATACAGACGACTAAGAAATGAGATTGATAGGAAGTGCAAAATGGCTAAGCAGGAGTGGCTAGAAGCCAAATGCAAATCTGTAGAAGAATGTATAAGAAGGGGAAAAGTAGATACCGCCTACAGGAAAAACAAAGAGACATTTGCTGATAAAAAAAGCAATTCTACCAATATCAAGAACTCAGATGGGAAACCAGTTCTCAGCAAAGAAGGGAAAGCTGAAAGGTGTAAAGAGTACGTAGAGCAGCTCTGCAAAGGATATGAACTTAGAGACGATGTTGTAGGAAGGGAAGAGGAAGTAGATAAAGATGAAATAGGAGATACTATACTGAGAGATGAATTTGACAGAGCCCTGAAAGACCTAGGTCGGAACAAGGCCCCAGGAGTAGATGACATACCCTCAGAGCTACTAAAGTCTCTGGGAGAGCCAGCCATGACAAAACTATTTGAACTGGTGTGTAGGATGTATGAGACAGGCGAAATACCCTCAGACTTTAAGAAAAATGTAATAATCCCCATTCCAAAGAAATCAGGCGCAGACAGGTGTGAAAATTACAGAACCATTAGTTTGATAAGTCATGGTTGCAAAATTTTAACACGAATCATCTACAGGAGAATGGAAAAGCTGGTAGAAACTGACCTCCGGGAAGATCAGTTTGGATTCAGGAGGAACGTAGGAACCCGGGAGGCAATACTCACTTTACGTCTTATCTTAGAAGATAGATTAAGGACAGGCAAACCTACATTTTTACCTTTTGTAGATTTGGAGAAATCAATTGACAATGTTGACTGGACTACACTCTTTCAAATTCTGAAGTCAGTAGGGGTAAAATACAGGGAAAGGAGAGTTATTTACAACTTGTACAAAAGCCAGACCGCAGTTATTAGACTCGAAGGGCATGAAAGGGAAGCATCAGTTGGGAAGGGAGTAAGACAGGGTTGTAGCCTTTCTCCGATGTTATTCAATTTGTACATTGAGCAGGCGGTGAAGGAAAGCAAGGAAAAATTTGGAATAGGAATTAAAGTCCAGGGGGAAGAAATAAAAACATTGCATTTTGCTGATGACATTGTAATTATGTCAGAGACAGGGAACGACCTGGAAGAGCAGTTGAATGGAATGGACATTGTGTTGAAGAGAGCGTATAAAATGAACATTAACAAGAGCAAAACAAAAATAATGGAATGCGGTCTTAGAAAATCAGGCGATGCTGAAGGAATTAAATTAGGTAATGAAGCAATGAAGGTGGTGGATGAGTTTTGTTACTTGGGTAGTAAAATAACATGCGATGGTCGCAGTACAGAAGATATAAAATGCAGAATGGCAATGGGAAGAAAAGCATTTTTGAAAAAGAGAAATTTGCTAACATCGAATATTAATTTAAGGGTAAGGAAGTCTTTTCTGAAGGCATTTGTGTGGAGTGTTGCCTTGTACGGGAGTGAAACATGGACGATAAGCAGTGCGGACAGGAAGAGGATAGAGGCTTTCGAAATGTGGTGCTACAGAAGAATGCTGAAGATTAGGTGGGTAGATCACATAACTAATGAAGAGCTACTGAACAGAATTGGCGAGAAAAGAAATTTTTGGCATACCCTGACCAAAAGAAGGGATCGATTGGTAGGACACATTCTTAGACATCAAGGAATCGTAAATTTAGCATTGGAGGGACGTGTGTGGGGTAAAAATCGCAGAGGGAGGCCAAGAGACGCGTATAGTAAGCAGATTCAAGTGGATGTGGGTTGCTGTTCTTATGAGGAGATGAAAAGGCTTGTTCAGGATAGAGTAGGGTGGAGAGCTGCATCAAACCAGTCTCCGGACTGAAGACAATAACAACAACGTGAATTTTTTTAAAAAGTTTGTTAAGCTTAAGGGACTTAACTGCGGGGTCATCAGTCCCTAAACTTACAAACTACTTATGAACTACCGCGTAGTAAAGACGACAAAAACATCCATGTCCGAGGGGGTTTCGAATCCCGCCGGGGAACGGCCTCACGCATTGTAGCATAGCGCCTCAATGCGCTCGTCCGCTCCACCGCGATTGTGAAATATTTCGTGACGGTATGTTGACAAACTTTAAGAAATTAAGTAAAAGAGTTCATTATAATTTAAACGGACAACTCTCAGTCTGATAATTTAGCATGAGAAACATATTATCAATTCTTTGAATGTTACGAACGCAAGATAAATTGGACGCCACAAAATAACACATTTCTCTCTCTCTCTCTCTCTCTCTCTCTCTCTCTCTCTCTCTCTCTCTCTCTAATTTTTTTTCTGGGACTTAACTACGGGGTCATCAGTCTCTAGACTTACAAACTACTTATGATCTAGCTAATCCTAAGAACGGCACAAATATCCATGCCCGAGGGGGGATTCGAACTCCCGACCGTAGTGGCCGCGCAGACCGTGACTGGAGCGCCTCAGTCCCCTCGGCCACCGCGGCCGGCATTTCTGTATTTCCCGACATGATTTAAGTAATTACATAATTTGAATATACACGCAAAATTACTCGTAGATTAGCCACTTTCTGTCTGTTTGGTCGGTGGATGTAGTTACGCATATGTTATTTAAATCAATGTTAGGAAAATTAATTCAAACACCATCCAAGCTCGTAGTCCACGCTGAAAATTAAGTGGTTGATATCCCATTATTTTGCTACTCCCGTCCTTGAACTATTGAACAGTAATTAGTATGAACTGGCCATGAAATGGCTGCTGGCGTCTGCAGTTCAGTGACTGCATAGGAGATGCTGCTGCTGCAGCTTAATTTCTGGAAAATGCGTAAAATATTCGATTTTGGTACCGTTCTTCTATGAAGAACACGATTTGTTTATTAATATCAATATTTCGAATAAAAAATCAGACATTCATGAATGTCACAGACCTGAAAATTGAAAATTTTAAAAACTATCCAGCAACGATTTTAGAAATTTATAAGGCTTCCTTCGTTTTCTCCTGTTAATACTGTGGCTTACATCAGACAATAGTAAATAAAGATCACACAAACTATATATTGTAATGAAAAGGCTAAGGTAAAATTTATTATAACGATATAAGTTTTTATTTTTGAAATAGTCATGGAATATCATCGCTGTCAATGATACATTCATACAAATATGAGTCTAGATCACAAAAATTTATTTTTTTAGTAACCAGTTTAGACCATTTACTTGGCCATCTTCAGATCACAACAACTGTAGTATTGGCCACCGTTTGTACCATATATTTCACGAGGGACGTTATACTCTGTAGTATTCACAGAGAACATTTAGAACCTAAATACTATGAATACCTCAAGTTATGAAGGCTGTGCCTAATTGTGTGACAAAACACACAGTAGAATCCTTTATGAAAGTAATGAGCAATAGTGACCTCGCTGAAGATGTACCCTGGTGCAGTTTTAGTCTGGCTAGGGCACCCTATGAGGAAATCGAGGGCTGGATTATCGTACTTCGCCGAAGACTGCGGGCCACCTCGTCTTATGGAGCAACGCACCGATACTAATGGCACTCCAGTACAGCAAATTACGCCTCATAACATCCGGTTTTGAAAGTAAATTTATCTTCACCCAATTTTGTATGTTTATATTTAATTACACGTCTTCACATTATTTACTTACTTACGGTACTTTACAATAGCGCACTCTCTTTCCCAAGAATTTCTTCCGCGGTCCGGACACCAATCTCATGGATAGCGAAGGTTGATACGGGTAACACAAAGTAACACTATAGGCAGATTATTCCAGTTACTGGAGTCAACCATGCAATTTATGCAAGAAAAGGAAACTGTTACCCTCAATTTGATGAGCCACAGTAAATGTTAGCCTTTTATAGTACAGCCGCTTTTTTACGTTCTTAAACATAAAACACATTATTACAGGGATGAGATAACTTATTTATGATGTAGCGTGCCTTTCAGAAAAAAGTATGAAAGGAATACATTTGCTTCTTTCGTACACCTGAAGTAATTGGTGAAAGCCTTCAGTGCCAATGCAAGATTATTTAAGAAGAATATCTGGCTTAGCTGAAATCAGGTTTACTGACTGAGTCATAAGGTAATTTTCATTCATTGATAAGCCTCTTCTTGTTGATATTGTGGGCGAAGGCTCTATCGTTTCACCGTCAATAAGTTGGAGCCACTGATACTCCACTGGGAGAGGACAGAAGACTAAAGAATATAAAACGCTGCAGCTGTTCATAAGCTGCGTAAGAAGGATCCAGAAGAGAAATTTCCACTAAGAAGTAAGTGTACCTGTAAACTGATGTCCATTGTCGGGATGACGTATTCGGGTTGCGGGTCTGCGTGTTTGTGTGGGTACGTGTTTGTGTTTGTGTATGAGTGTCTTCGAGAGAGAGAGAGAGAGAAATTACTGTACTCAATAAACAAGTCTGTAAAATCAAAATATCTATCTGGGCTATCTAACGAACATTTAAGTGAACTTGTACGATCTGCGCTTCTCAGTTATCAGCCTGACATCATATAGCTACAGCAAAAACATATCACAAACGTAAATGAAATAGTTCACTAATGTTAGTTTTTAAATAGTGTTTTCCATTGGTGTTCACTACTAGTTTATAAAATAAGCGACTCACTTCGAAACAGTTCCGTAAGTTTGTGGCTCGCAAATGTACCTTGCCTCACCTATATTACTTCTTGACCCACTGAGGTCAAAAAGACGTCGGAAACTTATCCACATGAAAATGACGTCTCTGCGAACACATAGAAATTTTCTACTTCTATGTGTAGGCGATACTACCGTCATTAGTATCCTTGCATGTCACTAACCTAGTCACCTCATGCGCCACCCAAGATGACATGAGTCAGTTATTTATATTTACCTGTTTTCCTAGGAAAAATATAATAATAAAACACAGTTAATTTTTCTGCGTGTAATTATCATATTATGACATGACGTACTCGTAAATCTCGAAAGTATACTGAAACCACGATATGTGTAGGTACGCTGATAATTCTGTAGATGACATCTATTATTTAAAATAAAGAATACTCTACGGACACTAGCCACCATCTAACGGAAACATCGGCACAGAATTTCCGAAAGCTAAATAACCCTCAAATTAAACTTTCTCTCGCTTCCATCCTATATGGAATGTTGTATGCTGCAATAATTATTTAATTTAATGGTTTGTTACTTAAAAGATCAATCGAGCGACAACTTTGTTTGACAGTTGCTACGTTCTCCTATGAGCAAAATAAACGACCCTTGTTGTCGTAACTGAATTGACATTAATTACTCGGTCGCTAATGCCCTTTATTAACGGGCAATGAAACCACAACATTTAATTATACTGGCGATCAGACAATATTGCTCCTAATTTCCACAATAATGTATATTTGTACTGCATAGTTCAAAATAACTGCAAATGAAAAACCAAATGAGATTGTCGCATTCTGGGTTAATGCTCATTTGTGTGTTTTTCTAATGCCTGTTACACGAAACATTCCTCCGAGTTTCTGAATCCCGCAAAAAAATGAAGGATCTATTTTATTTTTATATAATAACTTTAGAGATTGCACGGGAGGCGAGTTTGTGGATTGTGATTGACTACTGGTTCTCAAATTATCACTTTGCCACAGCATGGCACGGCATGAGCATGCGGATCAATTATTGTGAGTAGATATGTGGTGGGGGGGGGGCGGCGTACACACCGTTGTAACTATGGTTCCAAAATTAGCTACGACCGTTTGAAAATTCTAAATGTTCAATGTTCAGTAATTATGTGAACCGGCTTAAATTATTAAGCCAAAATCCGAATAGAATTTGAATTTTTCAGTCCAGTTACTTGCATTTACATGACAAATAATATTCTCTCAAAAAATTACATGCTTCCATTGTCCGAAAATCATAACTTTATTTTCATATGAGCTATTCATAGCTTAGCTCGAGAAGTACTTGACATAGTACATATAAATATATCCAAAAAACTTACTTCATCGTAACATATAGAAAAGTTGACGTGTTAGTGCCTATATTTCACTCTGCAGCTAAAACTACACATCGCGAAAGAATAGTGTTTATATGTGATAGTAGTATCAGTCTGCCATTGTGTACTATGGTGGTAGAGGGTTGATAACGATATGGGGGTGGAAGATATGGTAGTTGAAAGTTACCGACTTATATAAAATTTTACGCGTGTGTGTCAGAATTTTGCTCTTCAGCAAAAACTACACAATGGAGACGAACGATTTCTCTGTGTTGTAGTTGTAGTACACATAGCAGTTCCGTGTCGATAGCTATAAGAGGATGGAAGATATAGTGGTTCAGTGTCGTCATCTTATATAAAATTCAGACCGAAGACTAGCAATGACTTTTGACACTCTAATAGCAAAGAGGTTATATAAAGCGAAACGTGATGCACATTCTTCAGTTTTTCTCTGCAACAAAATGTAAGAATAAAGAAAAATAAGTGCATATTAGAGTTTGTAAAGTAAAACTACCAAGAAAGATGCCCAAGTGTAAGAAAGAAGCTTTGCGTTCTCGATCCGTTCCTAAAACACAGAAAACGGCGCTGAAAAGTGATTCTACAGACTATAGAAACTTGAAATTTTTTTAGACGATGTTCATCTTACACTGTAGGCATCAGTGATTTTTCGATATTCCCATCTCTAAGTGGGTGAAATAGGCGATACATTCTTCTTCCTTTTTTTTTTTTTTTTTTTTTTTTTTTTTTTTTTTTTTTTTTTTTTTTTTCAAAATACGTGCGATTAAGGCAAATTTGTAGCGAGAAATACAAATCTTCGGATTTAGATTTTTGACTGGAATTTAAAAAAGACGTCTTTCGATATTTTTGGAAATCCGACCATCAAGCTGGAGAAATAAGGGAAAATCTTTTAAGGGCAGTACTAAGACTATTTTGTTGCCAGAAATGAGAAAATTCGGATTTAGAACCATCGTTATAATTTAAAAAAAAGTGTTTCGTGATGTTTTGAATTCTACCATCAATTGTGCAATACGGGGTGGAAAATTGCCTCAAAATACTTTATTAGGAAAGCATTTTTAAAGCTAAATCTATGGAAATTTATATTTAGAAATAGAAACAACCAATAAACCTATGTAGATCATCGAGTCTACGCGTGCGAAGCAGTGGGAATTAAGCTAGTAGTATCTATAATACTTGCGAACCCTACTGAGTCTGCATCTAAAACCATCGAGTAACACCGATTCGCAGCCGCAGCATCAGGTAAACCATCAAGGCCGAGATGTATTTTCCTTGCATGTGTTCGCCATATTTGCGAGCCGGCCGCAGTGGCCGAGCGGTCTGCGGCGCACCAGACACAGTCTGCATGGCCGCTTCGGTTGGCGGTTAGAATACCCCCTCGGACATGGATGTTTGTTTCGTCTTTATTATAAGGTAGTACATAAGTAGTTTGTAAGTTTAGGGACTGATGACCCCACAGTTAAGTTCCTTAAGCTTAACAAACATTTGAACATTTTGAACATTTTTGTGGTATCCTACCTCACAAATCTGGTTCAGTAATTAATAAAACGCTTCTTTTACGTAAAATACAAGAGGCGTTACCTATACTATATTGAGACAAGAAAGCAAGACCAGCTGTCCAGATACAGGGTGAGTCAGCAGCTACTGCCGCCAGGAATAGCTCTTAAAGTATCATAGAAGCAGAAAAGTTGTGGGACAAAAGCTGGGTGTATTACTTCGAAGAACAAGTCAATATCTTCTCATTGACGGCGAATACCAACGAAATTCAGGTAGCGCGAGACACGCTGAAAGATGTCCTCAACGTACTCACCCTACACTTCGTACATGTCAATATGTTTACGATAATTTGAGAAAAACTGGATCTTTAACGTACAGGAAAATTATCCCGCAAAAGGAAATTATAAACGAGGATGCGGAAATATGTACTCTTGCGACTATGGTTCCGGAGCTTAGTTCGCGTCAAATCACAAGGGAATCTGGCATGAACCAGGGTATTGTGGTATTCTGCATGGCCTGAAATATCATTCTTCCGTGTAATTCTCTACCAGGAATTAACAGATGCGGATTGAATGTGTCGCATGGAATATTGCCGAAGGACAACGTCAGATACAGAGGGATAACAGATTTATTAATTTGATTTTATATACTGACAAGGCTATATTCTCGAATCATGGAAACCTTAATTTGCAAACCATGCATTATTGGCAACTGAAAATCCATGTTTTCTACATCAAGTTGAAGACCGTTGTAAGTGAATGTATGGTGTGGGATTTGGGGGACAGATTTAGAGCCCCCAATTTTATCAAAGGAAATCATAATGGTAGGATGTACACCACATAACTGCAAGAAAAATTAGGTCCGTTATTACAAGTGCGCCTCGGTTGCACAGTGGTACAGTGCCAGACTACAGATCCGAAGGTCGCGGGTTCGATCCCCGCCAGGTCATAGGATTTTTATCTGTCACTTTCCACTTCTTTCACCTCTGGCAGTATTGCTCATGTGAAAAATACCGAGTAGCACCGTGGTTCGGAAACCACGTTAAACTGTAGGTCCCCCTATAGCTGGCTGGGTAAGTCAGTTCCAAGGTCGGAGGAAGGCAACAGCATACCACCTCCAAACAGGACCTTGCCTAGTAAAGTCCTGTGGTGTTCAAACCAATCTTCGGATTGTTGACTACTTTACCTTTTACAAGAAATACCTTTAATAACAAGGAACAGAATGTTTTCTCAACACTGATATATTACAGATACAAGGGGAAGCTGTTTCCATGTGACAGGCGGGTTTTGAAAGGATGCTGGGTTCCTCAGCCAGCCGGCTACCAGTTTGGACCTAGTAAATGAGATACAGCAGGTAGTCAGGGTTTCCCTAATGTGCGCGGAAACAGGGGGAGACTGTCTTTGATGATCGAGGGCGGCTAACCCAAATTCCAACTGAAATACAATATAGCCACACACATTATTCTAAAAATCTATATAAAATCAGGGAATGATCATACAGCAAATAAAATCACATGAATGGATTCAGGAGACTTGTGAGAATCAAACGCCGTAATTACAATTTCAGTATCCCTTACACATAAAAAACCGACAAATTTCAGTACTATAATAACAATATTATAAGACTTACATTTACAATTATTGATATGTAATGTTTATCAGTAACAATTTAAGAAGCAAATTGGCAGCATTGTACCACGCTACCTATTTTAAAAGACGTACCACATAATTACTGAACTTTGTTTTACTCTCTTGTTCTGCTTTTCAAATGTTCAAATATTTGTTAAGCTTATGGGACTTAACTACGGGGTCATCAGTCCCTAAACTTACAAACTACTTATGAACTACCTTATACTAAAGACGGCACAAATATCCATGCCCGAGGGGGGATTCGAACCCCCGACCGTAGTGGCCGTGCAGACCGTGACTGGAGCGCCTCAGTCTCCTCGGCCACCGCGGCCGGCTGTTCTGCTTTAAGTTGAGGTAATAATATTCTTGTGTCAGAACATAGATTTCACCACAGAAACACAAAACATGAATCCAGCAAAGCGTATTACAATTATATGTGTATTTTATTATATTTAATATTATTCTTAGAAACGTTCAATTTTTTTATGTTGTAGACTGCCACTTAAATATTTCATGGCCGACTAAAAATAGTATAAATGCAGCAAATGATTTATGTATAAACAATATTAAGTATTTGTGAACAAGAACTGAATATATTTACATTAAAAGCAATATAAATATTAATTGTGTAACTATATTTCGACGGAGACAATATATATTTCAACAGTGAGACGCCACGCTTAATGGCTATCTGAGCAAAGAGCTTCAGTTTCAACAGTTTTTTAGTATTGTTAAATATAAACTTGTTTGTTAAATGTAAACAACATTTGTAGGTAGGTGGTCAAAGCATTTTATTCTGTGATATTCAAATGTATAATATTTTGGAAATTATATTTAAAGATGAGGCATTAGGATGCGCGGAAGTATACAAATTTGGGAGCAGGGAGAGCACGCTTTTCGAACGCTTGGGAAGGGTCTCGTAACTTGGACGAGGTGCTGAAAGGTTATGACGCTGGGCGGTCTGAAGCCGCGTTACGAACTTGTGATTTGAAGAGATACGCATGTGTGGACTTGGAAAATTTCCGGTACTGTGACTGCAGAACTTAGTCTCTGCTTCAAAAGTGATAAACTATGCACGGTAGGAGGGCTGTGGAACGGTGATAATTCAGCAATCGTGTACTCGTGTGATTCCAAACTGTGTTTTATAACAAATACTTTAATCACTGATTAATTTGGAGCTGCTGTTCGATGGACTACACTAATTTACGAGTGATAATTTGGAACTTTTCCTCTCGAGTGCGTGTGATACTTACTGTGCCTTGTAGAACGAAATCTTTCTAGCAAACATCGTAACACTGACATTTTGAGAAAGACTTTGTATAAATAACCCAACGACACTAAGTTATGTTTTTTACGTTTCCAGTGTAATCAGTAAATTTGGTACCAAGAAAACTTTTATTTTACGAAATACCTACTTGATTTAAGGTGAATAATTTCTTGGCGGTGTCAACACTACAGAGAAAATTTTCAACGAATAATGCCACAAAAGGAGTTGGCCATCTATATGCCACTGTCATTCAATCATTAAAGAGAAAAAATTGGTCTGGGGAAAGAACTGTTTGTAGGGCAAGTTTGGTACTTATATGGCTTTAAGTTTCCATCACTGGTATGAGTCCTGATCAGCTGATGTATCAAAATTACATTGCAAGATAGCGTAGTCCGCTTTTAAGTTCCACATTAATTGAACAACGTTCTGTTATTCGTTTTTTCTCCTTGCTGTTGCCGAGAAACTAGGTTATCCAGCTTGTAAGCAGGAGGTTTTATGAGTCGTACAGATCTTGACAAGTGGGTAGATCAGTTCAAATATGGTCGCTACTCGGTGATGGCGAACTTCGTTCTGGCCGACAAATTTTAATCTCCTTCACTTGAAAATTAAATTGATTTCACTATTCTTGCCGACCGTAGTGCGATTGTGGAAATGATAGTTGAAAAGTTTCAAGCTGGTACTGGTACCGTTCATAACATCTGTAACAACCTGAAGTACCGCTATGTACAAAATAGTTCCCAAAGAAGTTGACGCGCCTACACAAGGAAACAAGTTTGATAGTGTTCACAGAGCTAAAGCAGCGTTTAAGAGAGAATTTGAGCAATTCATCAACAAAATTTTAACTTTGGTTCACTATTATGAGGCAGAATCAAAAACGCTCACCAACTCACCATCAATAAAACAAAACCTAAGAACCAACAGGAAAAATCATATTGACGGTGTTTTGGAACGCTGAAGGTCCGGTTTTTTTATTATTATCTCGAAGAACACCGTACAATGGACAGTGAATACTAGTAGGATTTGCTTTTAAACAAGGTGAAGACAGCCCTGAGCCAAAACCTTGTGGATCTCAGAGGATAAGACAGCGCACATCTTCATTTTGTTTAACTAATCCGTGAAACCATCGACATAATGGACTGGAAACTACTGCCTTATCCCCCTTATAGTCATGATTTATCAGCTAGTGATATGAGTTTGTTTGGTACACTGAACAAGGTATTAAGTGGTAATTGCTTCCAGGAAAACGAAGACGTGAAAAAGTTTCTGGGCAATTGGTTGAATGGTTGAAACATCAGAGAGTTGTTTGCAGCCTAAATAAAATTGGAGCCCGATGGAACGAGTACATAAATGTTCAAGGTGATTATGTTGAAAAGTAGGAAAAAGTATTGTCACAATTTTTTTTTTTTCCAGACCAACAAGTCTATCTAATTATTGAACGAGCCTCGTATTCCTTAATATTTGTACATACGCTACTTGCCATCTAAAATAGAACACCAAGATGGATCGGAGAAACCACAGACAAATATATTTTGCCGATAATATCTTGAAGAAGGAGAATAAGCCTTAAAATGTAGCTCCAGGTAAAGTGGGTAGATGAAGATATCTAATATACAGAAATTGTTTGTTTGTCTTTTTGTTCGTATTTTATGCTCGGCCATATCATACATCCGATTGCAGTAAAACTTGTCAACTTTATGTTTGCACTCCCGTGAAGATTGTAGGCACACTAAAATTAATTTCGTGTGGTGCATGGCGGAAGGTGCTTTACAATTAGTTAATTCGTTTCTTACGACTTCACGCTGAAATGACTTGACGGATATGAATGAAGTTTGTAACACAGGTAGCTTATACCATTATTAATACATAGGCTACGTTTCGAATGCCGCCATATGGTGCGTGGCAGAGGGTACATTACAATGCGTTAATATGTTTGCCACTCCTTCATGCTGAAAGGGACAGACAGTTTGATTGAAATTTGGAACAGAGATATCTTATCACCTGTATTAATACGTGGGCTACCTTTCGTATCGTGCGTGGCGGGGGTTACCTTGCAATGTTTTCATAAGTTTGTTTTTCTTCACGCTGAAACTTCTGGACGGATTTGAATGAAATTTGGAATGCAAAGAGCTTATACCCCGAATTAACGCATGAATACCTTTAGGATACACAATACGGTGCATGGTGGAGGGTTAACATGTTTGTGAGCCGCGATGGAGTAGCCGAGCGGTCTATATGCGGAGCGCGGTTGCTCGCCGTGGAGGTTCGAGTCCTCCCTGGGGCATGGGTGTGTGTGTTTGTCCGTAGGTTAGTTTACCTAAGTTTAAGTAGTTTGTAAGCTTAAAAACTGTACGCGTGTTTTGAAATGTTGAACCTTTCGTTAAATCAGACAATAAATTGTTCATTAACTCAGCTATTTGGTTTAATTATGGCCCTGATATTAATGTACAAGAAACAGTGCATTAAATTGATTTTGTGCGCAACGGATCTTTTAAGTAAACAACTGTGACATGTAACCTTTTGAAACAGACACTGACTATACTCAAAAATTTTGACTGCGAGAAAGATATAAGAAAAACCACAAATCACTTTCTTAATGCTTGACTGTGAGAGTTAATGTCGATCAGTTATTATTGAAATCCAAATCAACTATTCTCTTACTATCGCACCAATAATGAAATATGTTCAATAATGTTATTCAAATCAACACTCCACTAAATCAAGTAATTATCAAATGAAGGAAGTGGGTTAATTTTCTAACTACGTAAATGAAATATGAAACAGGGTTAAGTTACTTATTATTGATAAACAGCATTACATTACCTACATAATACAACTTCTGACTTGCTGGCAAAGCAGCCTCTGCTCTACATCGGAGCCATACACACAACCCAACCGCTCTCTAAGCGAGCTGAACCACTAGTGCTACTCTCTCTCTCAGTGCGAGCTACAATGCTATGCAATACATGATCTTTGCCAGAGATGAAACTTTACACATATCGATACATACAGTAGAAGCGATATTATACATTTTCTTGCAAGCAAGTTACTCGATACAAAACAGGAGGCACAATATTAGACATTTTCTTATAAAAATAATTTTTTATGGACACGTTTCATCACCCCCCTCCTACCTATTAAAATTTTGTAGGGTGGGTGATGCCAATGGCATTGCCTAGCCAGCAAAATTACTGAATTTCAAGTCCAAAAATCCATTAATGACATCCAAAATTTAACAAGATCAAAACAACAGATGGAGTACATAGAAAATTTAAAAAAAAATGTGACAGTCATAAATACATGCCATTTTACAGAACAGTACCATCAAAAGTCATGCATGGAGAGGTACAGGGTGTGACAGGCATAAGCAAATGTCAAAATTTACAGAACATCAGCAATAAGTGGAATATATGACAATTATACATAATGGTAAACATAAGTATATATATAGAATTTCAGAAAACATAGTTTGACAAATGATATAGTGGAGAAAATGAGATAGCTAGAAGTAATACACAAATGGAAAAAAAATATACAATAATAAACATGAACATATACAAAGTTTTACAAAAGATATTTTAACTAATGTCCTCATTCGTTAAAGAAAATGTGGTAATTACAAGTAATACACACAGTAGTGTAAGTTCCATGGGTTTACAATTTGTACAAGAGATCAGTATTTTGGGAACATAAAATGAACATTTGTATCTTGTGCACAATGTAGTCTATGTAAATTTTTAGTGCACTTAGTATAAGATAAAGTGTCAGTTTTGTATTCTGTGATGCATTTAAAATGCTATACTTTCATGGATGCTAGAACATACATGTAGAATTTTTGACTACACAGGCTTCTGATCATGTACAAAATAATGTTACTACTTCAGCACAATAGGATTTCAATATAACGTTTGTCAATCGAATAGGCACAATGACATTTCAGACTAAGTATATGTATCTATCAAGAGCACAATTTTATTTTGGTCACTGACTGTAAAAGAACCATGAAATATACCTAAACACTGGTAATGAACCTGTGGACAACGTTTGCAATGGGAGGCACTGAATAGTATATGCACACGAATAGCACATTAGCTCCTAACATTCATTTTAGGTCTGCACACGAACACAAAACACTGTAAGATTACACCACACTGTAGGCGGGCTGGCTGGTTGCATTGAAGTGGAAGTCATGGGGAAAAGGTTCTGATGTATTCCTCCATGCAATTCGACAACCAAGTGTGCTCCAACCAACAGAGCTATTAGCAGACTGCATCAGCATAGCCAAAATTAGAGCAAACTGGTGGTGGGTGGCCAAGGCTGCAATGGACAGTACTGTGTGGCCAAACATCATCCAACAAACATCTTCATTAAAAGGCCCAAAATCAGTGGTGTATAGTAACTCGTCCATTGTTCTGTGTGCATTCTGGAATCTCGTGTGCGAAATCGCCACTTCCCATGCGTGTCCAAAGTACATGAAATAAAGCATTTTACACACAAATTAGTAACATAGTCATGATATTTCAGTTTAGACTGAAAGAAAAGTCATTGATTAGAACATATCTACAGAAATATTTTCCCACAAATTCAAGTGGTACAAATGGGGTCATGGTATTAAACCATATTTTTACATTACAAGTAGTGTCTTGAAGACGGATACATTTGAATACTAATGAGTAATTTAATTCTTATTTTAGAGTATCTACAACATTAGTGTCATTTCATATAAGCACAAGGCTTTACATACTATGCACATATCGCTCTACAAACACATAATCGTATGAAATACATTGAGGGTGCTTGTCATCAATTTGGCATGATATAACTTAAATTGACATTCCAATTACCATTAGTTCATATCTCTTTAAATTAATATATATCACTATGATGGTGATTACATTACCACAAATTATAACACTTAAATTACATAAGTTGCCATGGCCAGGCTTTTGTCTCAACTGAGCTACATATTTCATTGCCTTAAGGTATAACACATCAGGGTAGTTTCGTGAGAATATCAAAAGAGGTTCAAGTCAACAGGTCATGTCTGTGTCTGTCTGGGTCAACAGTAGGGTCAAACAAAACAATTAGTGCAAATTTTGGCACAGTACTAGATGTACATCACAGTAAATCATCCAATAACATAAACACAGACGTAATATTCGTTAGGCATAGCTGCAGATTTTCATCAACAAGATCATCAATAAAATTTGGTAGATAGTAGTAAGCAAAAGCAAAATATTTCTGTGCATTATCTTTCTAGACTTAACTAGGCGCAGTTTATGGCATAGCTGCAAGTTTGCAAGATAGATGGCTGTATGGAACGTATAAGCATAACCATACATTGTCATTGAGCTTCATTATAAAATTAATTAGCATAGTGGTAGGGCTTAGGTATATAATTAGTGAGCATAGCGGTAAGCTTTGATTACAAGAGCAATACGCATAGCTGCAAGCATAATTAGAAATATTCATTACACATAATTACAAATAATTACAGATCATCAGAAGGATATGAATCTCACCAATCACACATGCCATTGAAGGCACAATGCATCAATATACAAAATGGTGCACATAAGCACAAAGAGAAAACACAAAAGGGCAGTGCGAGTAAGCACATAAGAAAAGAACAGAACATAGCATCATTAGCAACATAGCGATTCTCCTCATAATTGCTTCATAATCATTGTATAATCTCGTCATCATTAGCAACATAGCGATTCTCCTCATAATTGCTTCATAATCATTGTATAATCTCGTCCACATAATTACATTTATCAAACATCTTTGACTGTTACCAATACCTTCCTTACCATCATTTATCCATAAACAATAATGCATTTTAAAGACCACCATGACATATTGTGTATTGCCTTACTCATCATCCTCCATAATGTTCTTGGCTTACCAAATGCTCATGTCAACTCAAAATCTTCTTCACTTGCTCAGAACTTCGTAAGTTATGCAATTAGTAACACAGAAGAAAAATCTGATATTTTCTGAAACATAGGAACTTGATTAGATTACACAATCAAAAATTTCCATTAATTTTATTTGTCTTGCACAGCCACAGAGTTCGTTATATGCAAATTGCAAGATAATCAAAGTTTCGTATGACAATATCCCAGCGTAGCACAGAGCATAAGTATTCAGAGTTAGAGAAAAGTAACAGTGAGAAAAAGAGGTAGATAGAGCGCACTAAGGAAAAGCGGAAGAATAGTGACACTCAGCTCGAGAACGGGGCACCAATCGCCACTTGGTGTGTCCAAAACAGATTAATGGACTCTCTACCCCAGATTTATGCCTTGAAAATTTTAATATTGGAAATGTGGTGTATGCCTTTCGACTTGTGCGTCTTTAAAGTTTCTACCTCAACGACGTTGTCGTGGATGATACGTTTGATTCGATACGGACCATTGTATAGTAAGAAGAATTTGTGAATCATAGATTTTCCCTTGTGGGATAAGTGGTGGGATCTAATTAATACCTTTTGTCCTACATAGAGTTGTTTAGCATAACAATTACGTTGAGAGCGTTTCCTTTTTTCAGCGGCTTTCTTAATGTTTTTAAGCGCCAATTCAATGATCTCATGATGACGTAGTCTTCTGTGTTTAGGAAAAGGTATCAATTCCTTGATACGGTCGGGAGGTTGCTTGTTTTTCAGAACCAGAATTGGTGAAAGACCTGTAGAATCATTAGGAAGTTCATTTATGATATTTTGAAATGAAAGAAGATATCTATCCCATATGTTATGTCGTCGGTAGCAATATAGCCTACAAAGTTTTCCAAGTTCTTTCATCACTCGTTCACAAGGGTTAGAGGCGGCATGATAAAGTGATATGAACACAGGTTTGATGTTTCTGCGCCGCAACATCCGTGCCCAATCATGAGAACGGAATTGAGGTCCATTATCGGAGATGACTTTATCTATATGGCCAACATCTTTTAGGAAGTTTTTGACAAAGGCGTTAGTTACTGTCTTCGCCGTGGCACGGCGGAGCGGAGTAAAAGATACAAATTTTGATGTGAGCTCAATAGCAACGAAAACAAAAGAGAAACCATTGTTAGTTCTCGGAAGAGGTCCAAACAGATCAACGGCTGCTAACTGCTTTAATTTTGAAGGTATAATCGGAAAAAGTGGAGCAGAATGCGATATGGTCGGCGGCTTTGCTTTCTGACACAATTTGCATCGAGATAACACATTGCGTATACGTTTCTCCATGTTGGTGAAGTAACAAGAGTCGCGTAATTTCGCGAAGCACTTCTTGGCACCATAGTGTCCGTAACTGAGATGAATATACCAAATCAATTTGTTCACGGACTCCTCCGGAACACACACTAACCAAAATTGACTGTCAGGGGCTTTACGTTTGAAGAGAATGTTATTATGGATAATGTAAAATTGTCTGATGGAAACATTATATTTATCATGCCATTTTATTTTAATATCTCGCCAGATTGGATCTTTGTCTTGTTCTTTAGCAATGTCAGAAAATGTGGCAGATATGTAATTTTCGAAAGCAACTTGCTGCATATAGAGGATAGTAAAGTTATTTTCTAAGTATGCCTCTTCCGTCGCCTTGATGAGTCCAACAGGCGAACGAGATAGCGAGTCTGCAACGATGTTTTGTTTACCAGGAATGTAAATTACAGAGAAATCGAATTCTTGAAGGAACAAAGCCCATCGTCTAAGTCTATCATGGTTAAGTTTTGCCGACATGAGGAATTGAAGTGCACGGTGATCCGTGTAAACTTTAGTGTGTCTGCCAAACAAGAAATAACGGAATTTTTCGAATGCCCAAACTACTGCCAAAGCTTCAAGCTCAGTGACGGAATAGTTCCGCTCTGACTTGGATAATATGCGACTAGCAAATGCAATAGTTCTCTGTGTGGCAAAGCCATTTTCTTCATCCTCTTGAAACACGTGAACGCCAAGTCCGAATTTTGAACTATCGGTAGAGATGCAAAAGTTCTTAGACAAATCTGGATGGTGCAGAATAGGTGCGTGAAGGAGTGCATCTTTTAAGCAAAGAAATTCTCTTTGGGCAGCTTCATCCCAGAACCAAACAGTATTCTTTCCAGTTAATTCATATAATCTGGGAGTAGTTAGGTCTTTCAAATTTATAAAACGGCGATAGAAATTAATTAAACCCAAGAAAGCTCTTAATTGGCGTTTAGTAGTGGGAACAGGCATTTTCATTATCGCCTCTAACTTTTCGGGGTCGGGCTGGATCCCATCTTTAGAAATAATGTGCCCTAAAAATTTAATCTGAGAACGACCAAACTGTGACTTCTCTAAGTTGACAGTAATTCCGGATTGAGCAAACACTTCAAGTAAAGATGCCAACGTGCTGTTATGTTTTTCCCAGGAAGATTCTGCAATTAAAATATCATCAACGTAAATTGTGATTTGTTGTTTTAAGTGCTCAGGGAGTGTGGCATTCATCGCACGGATGAAAGCAGATGAGGAGATGTTCAGTCCGAAAGGCAATTTACGGAACTGATAACAGTTTCCGAAGCAGAGAAACGCGGTATACTTCCTACAGTTGGGGTGCAGTTTCACTTGCCAAAAGCTAGACCTAAGATCTAATGAGGATAAAACTCTGACACCATAGAATTTTTGCAACAATTCTTCAAGGGTTTGGGGTCGGTCGGTTTCAGGTAAAATGATAGTGTTAATTTGTCTAGAATCGAGCACTAATCGAATTGACTTATCTCTTTTTTCAACAATATGTAGGGGACTGTTATACGAGCTAACTGCAGGTTCAATTATACCTTGACTGAGCATGGACTGAATTTCAGCCTTAACTCTTTCCCTGTATACTATCGGAATGGGATATGGAGGTACAAAAAATTTATTATGTTCTTTGATCTTGAATTCATAGAGAAAATTTTTTATGGTACCAGGACTGTTAGCGAATACACGGGAATAACGCCGCAAGATAAGGAACAATTCTTCCTTATCACGTTCTGAGGCACCTTCAACTTCTACTAATTTTTTCTTAATGATGTCAGAAATCAAGTCAATTCGCTCAGTCTCGAAATGTTTATCTGTTATATCATCATCAGGTTTGACATCCTGCGTCGTATTAGAAATAGATAAAAATTTTAAACAACTGGCACCTTCTACATATCTGGTAATCCAGTCTTCGAATTTAATTTGAATGGCATTTTCCTGAACAAAAGCAGTGGCACAAGCCGTATTGAAATCTAAAATAACCTTGTACTTGGATAGGAAGTCCACACCTAATATTATCTGTGTAGTTAAACGGGGGACAATCAATAGGTTGGCAGAAAAGAGATGACCTTGACATAAAAATTCTGCGTATGTTTGCTGTCGAATTTCGACAGGTTTGCTAGAAATGACGCCACGAATTTTAGTACAATGCAAAGGCAGAATGGGACCATTAAGCAAGTTCTGATATTTCTTAAAAGTCACTTCACTGATTACTGATACTGGGCTACCAGAATCTAAGACAGCAGAAAGATTGATTTTGCCAATTTTCACAGATACAATAGGGTGAATTGGAATATCGAGACATTCTACCTTCTCTTCTAATAGTGCCTCTTTTATGTCATCTAACTGTACAAATTTTACGTCTTGTTCGGTAGAAGGTTCATAAGAAATTTCTTTGTTGAGACAAGTGTTACCAAGATTAATGAGGCTTTCACAAGATAAATGCTTTTCAAATTTTGGTTGTTCATCAACTTCGCATTCGCTATCATCGTCATTAGAAAACATGTAATTGTCTATCCAATCAGCAACAGAGGTGTGCTGCAAATCTAATTGTTCGACATCATCTTTTGCTGTTCCAAGGTTACTGTTAGTTGCATTATTGTGTGGCAGTACTGTGTCGTGCCTTTCAAAGTACATGACCGGTCTGTCATATGCAATTGTTGGTTGATACTGTAAGAATTTTATTTCGTATATAGTGTCTTCCTCAGAGTCTGAAGACGAAGCTTCTGTCTCCCAATCTGAATTGTCGTCATTATATTGCTGATCGACAATTATCTCGTTTAACCGTTGGGCAGTATAACGTTTGTTCGATAACTTTTCATTTGTTTCGTTAAATTTGATAGTACAATTTTTGTTACTGTCATTACTTTCAGGAGTAACGGCTTTAGGTTTTGACACAAGTCGTGTCGGTTTTGCCTTATCACTTACTGAGGTGCTACCAGCATCAGTATTGTGCACTTCTGCACAAACTACTATTCTGTTTTGTTCGGGAGGTTGTTCATCGTAATCTTCCTCTCTGTGAGGTAGTTCACAATGAACAAGTTTCAGCGTATAGTTAGGATCACACAAATTCTGTACGGCCGAATTATTTGCCGTCGAGTCCGCTAGTCATACCTGACGCGGCCCCTTTTTTGACGAATTGTAGCGTGGATTAGCAGGTCTGATTTCAATGTTTTGCTCTTGTCTTTCCGGGGTACGCGATCTGCTTTGGGCCCGATTTGTGTTTTCGTATCGTGGAAGGCGATCACGAGAATTATCGCGTGTGCCCTCCCGACTACGCTTCTCAGCGTTATTGTTGTGATTTTCAGTCTCGCGATCACTATCAGTATTGCGTCTATCACGCCAATTAGTATCATTCGAAGTATTGCTGTTATGATAGTAATTATTGTAGCGTCCTCCGCGGCCAAAACCACCACCTCGGTTGTGGCCACGAAAACTTCCACGGTTAATGTCACGATCATGAAACTCACCGTTCTCATTGTCGCGACTTTGTTTGTAAGATTCATTAGTGAAAGAGTTATTTTTTGGTTTATCGTCGTGCTCTGAATAACGTTTAGTACGCGGCGGGCTTTGTTGCGACCGGCGATCATATCTGTTTGTTTCAAAATATCGACTGCGCGAGGAATTTTCCTCGTCTTCTTCTTCTAAGTCTTGTAAGAGATTTCTAAAGGCTTCAATATCATTCTTGCATCGTGCCGCAATGGCAATTTGACGCAAGTGTAGAGGCAATTTGTTCAAACAAATTCTGATTAATTCCGCAGGGCAGTAAGGTGCCGATAAAAATTGATTTTTGTATACTAAGTTTTGGAAATATTCCACAGGGCTCGAGAAATTTGATCGCTCAAAAGTTTTGAAAGTCGCAATACTGTTTTTAACGCGGTCTTGTGCCGCTTCCGACCAGTATGCGGATAGAAATGAGCGTCGGAAGTGATTCTCGCTATAGCACTCTTGTGCAATAGCTCTCATTCTGGTGGCTGGCTCGCCTTCCAGATAACCACATATAAATTCTAATCTGTGCTCAAGTGGCCAATTCGGGGGAAGACAATAATCGAATTGCTGCAACCACTCTTTAGGGTGCAAGTCATTCGGAGAGTTTTTAAATGTCTTGAATTTACGTACAGTCAGGAAATGCTTGTAGTCAAACGCTTCCTTTCGCCCGTGCGGCGTAAGTGAGCGTAAACTACGCACTGCGTCTTCATTGTTGTTACTATGAGGTACACTTCGTTCACGTACCAAGCGACCTACTTGGCTCGAATCATCATTGTCATTTTCGTTCAAGTTTTCTTCCACATCTTCGTATGGATTTCCACAAGTGTGGTCAAATTTCCTCTCTATTCGCGCCACGCGATCATCTAATTTTCTGACCTCAGCCTTGTATTGCTGATTAATGGTCATTTGATCTTGTTTGAAACGGTCAAGGGCGAGATATTCATTAGTTTCATTAAACGGGGTAGGATGCGTTACATCCGAACTTTTGTCAGTGTTATCACTAATTTGGGTAATCTTAACAGTAACATCTTCAAACTGTTTATTTATTTTATTGATCTGTTCCGTCGTGACTGACTGGAAGTTCTGCAACTTTTCAACAACTAGATTACTCTGTTGCTTCAATTGAGCGAGTTCAGTAGTTTCCATATTTTCGACTCGTGACGCAAGGCTTTCCACTACCGGGTTGATCTCGTCACGAATATCTTGTCTTATTTGCTGAGATTCACGTTTGAAAGTATTGAGCAGTTGTTCCCTGAACCGATTGTTGTCCTCGTTTATCTTATTAAAACTACTTTGAATACTCACAAACCTCGAATCGCACGTTTGTTCAATTTTCTCAAGTTTTTCATTTAATTTCTGAGATTGTAATTGACTATTCTCAAGTTTTTCATTTAATTTCTGAGATTGTTCCTCAAGTTTTTCATTTAATTTCTGAGATTGTTCCTCAAGTTTTTCACCTAATTTCTGAGATTGTAATTGACTATTCTCAAGTTTTTCATTTAATTTCTGAGATTGTTCCTCAAGTTTTTCATTTAATTTCTGAGATTGTTCCTCAAGTTTTTCACCTAATTTCTGAGATTCCTGAGATAGTAATTGACTATTCTCATTTAATTTAGAGAGCTGTGACAATAAAATTTGCATGAAATCATTTGGTAATACGTTTTCCATAGCCGTCGCACAAGTATTTTTTGTAGCAGAGCTAGGCGGAACCGATGCATTATTTTCCGCAACCACATTACAAGAATTGGAATTCTGTATTGTCAAATCCTGTACTTTGTCATTATCCATATTGTCTGTTCCCGAACTAATCTGTTCCGCGTTTTCAGACACGGTATTTACTGTCGTATTTGTATCAGTGCAGTGAGAAGACTCTTGTAAAAATTCAGTTTCTCTCCTTGCTTCATTCAAGGTCTCATTTTCGGAAGCAGTTTTAGTATCAGCGCGGACTCTCCTATTCTTCGACATTGTTAACAGAATTTTGCAGTAAAGTGACCAATAATATTTATTTTCACCTACTGCTAATTTTTTTGAAAATTACACACAGTAATTATGAGAGAACAATAGGTTGAATCGGGCTAGTGCAACATACAATCACAATCGAGATTACGCAAACCGTTAATTATCACACGAGTTCCGCGGTACTAGAACTTTCATCACAACAAACATCAGGCAATATAAAAGAGAGGCTTGTTCAGTAGTAATGCAATTATTTGTATATTCACTTCATCTACTATAAACAATACTACACAATCTCAAGAATGGTAAGTAACAGACTACAGAAACAATTACTATGCTACTGTTGCTACAACAGAGGATGGTGCTACAAAAATTAAATTAAGAGCCAAAAGGTAAGTTGGTTAGTGGAAAAGACAAACTAACTGAAATAAGACTACGTATCTAACTACGTCACGATCCTGTTTGTGAACTATCCTGGCAGAAAGGGCGCCAGATAAAAACTGTACGCGTGTTTTGAAATGTTGAACCTTTCGTTAAATCAGACAATAAATTGTTCATTAACTCAGCTATTTGGTTTAATTATGGCCCTGATATTAATGTACAAGAAACAGTGCATTAAATTGATTTTGTGCGCAACGGATCTTTTAAGTAAACAACTGTGACATGTAACCTTTTGAAACAGACACTGACTATACTCAAAAATTTTGACTGCGAGAAAGATATAAGAAAAACCACAAATCACTTTCTTAATGCTTGACTGTGAGAGTTAATGTCGATCAGTTATTATTGAAATCCAAATCAACTATTCTCTTACTATCGCACCAATAATGAAATATGTTCAATAATGTTATTCAAATCAACACTCCACTAAATCAAGTAATTATCAAATGAAGGAAGTGGGTTAATTTTCTAACTACGTAAATGAAATATGAAACAGGGTTAAGTTACTTATTATTGATAAACAGCATTACATTACCTACATAATACAACTTCTGACTTGCTGGCAAAGCAGCCTCTGCTCTACATCGGAGCCATACACACAACCCAACCGCTCTCTAAGCGAGCTGAACCACTAGTGCTACTCTCTCTCTCAGTGCGAGCTACAATGCTATGCAATACATGATCTTTGCCAGAGATGAAACTTTACACATATCGATACATACAGTAGAAGCGATATTATACATTTTCTTGCAAGCAAGTTACTCGATACAAAACAGGAGGCACAATATTAGACATTTTCTTATAAAAATAATTTTTTATGGACACGTTTCAAGCTACTGACTGATGACCACGCAGTTTGGTCCGATAGATTTACAAACATTTAACATGTTTGTTACTCTTCATGCTGAAGCGGCTGGACGCAGTTGAATGAAATATGGAACGAAGATAGCTAATATCCCGAATTAATACATGGGCTACCTTTTGTAAGCTTCCGTAGAGGCCTGGCGGAGGGTACATTTCAACAAACATCCGAATTGTTTGACTGGTAACCAAAAAATGTTCAAATGTTTGTTAAGCTTATGGGACTTAACTACGGTGTCATCAGTCCCTAAACTTACAAACTACTTATGAACTACGTACGAACTAGGACGGCACAAATATCCATGACCGAGGGGGGATTCGAACCCCCGACCGTAGTGGCCGTGTAGACCGTGACTGGAGCGCCTCAGTCCCCTCGGCCACCGCGGCCGACGACTGGTAATCATTAGAGTCAGCACATAAAAATGTGTTTTCATGAAAGAGATTTTTATAATCTGCAAGCCAGTGAATTTAGCATGGCGGGGGTACCTTATGACTTGACACCGTTTGACCAGTCACCCTGAAGCTTGGGGCATATATATATATGTAGATGGAGGGGGACGTGGAAATGTACAGAGACTGGGAGAGAACGGGACGGGGGAGAAGGAGCGGGTGAACAGAGAGAAGGGAAAGTAGGAGATGGACTAATACATCATTCATATTTGTTCGTGTTTTATGCGCTGCCATAACGGTCATTTGATTACCATAAAACTTCGTCAACTTCAATTGTGCATTTAAAATACGCATTAATTGATAAATAGGTCCGTCATTTGTAAATAAAAATTTACGTTCTACTGGCTACAAATAGTACGATTGAGTGCCGATAACAAGATCTCGGCAAATTTTACAGTTCTTATCACTGGTAGGAAATGTAATAATTTTAAATTGAACTGATTAACATTACAAGGACTTGTACATATCCATACGACAGCAGACGGATTTATGTGGCATGTCACAATAAGTTAGACTCGATATTGTGGGAGTAATGACATTTAAATCAATGCCCTTAAGATGCCGATAACTCTTACTCTTTTTTTCGAACGTGATTAAATATAGGACACTTAAGATTCAAAACACGATTTGATAATGTGCATGGTGGAGGGTACCTTCCAGTAAGACACCACTTCCCCGATAACCAAGAAAGTGAACAGAGTTGTGTGTCACAGATTGAGGAGGCAAAGGAATAGAGAGATTGAGGAGGATTTCGACAGAGAGACGAAGAGGTGATTGGAAGAGAAATAGGAAGGTGAAATGGACAGAGGGGTAGGAGATGAACAGAGAAAGTGGTAGATGAGGAGATGAACAGAGTGAGAGACGAGAGTGTAGAAAATGGACAGAGGGCGAAGGAAAGAGAAGGGCAGAGAGAGGAAATGGGAAGGAAAGATATACTAACGTGAGAATGGAATAAGTAGCTAAACACTTTCAAATTTCGAACGTCGTTTGCACAATTACGTCTTCTTGGGCAGCAATGCTCCAGTTACCAGCTAGTCAGTGATAAATTTTCCCGCCATTGCAGTTATAATCAGTGCTACACGCCTTACGAGTGAATCAGAGCAGGGTAAAACAGTCCATGCATCTTGCACGCGTTACGAGTGCATCTGGTGTAGCTGTAGGTAGTTTATCCCGGGCCAGTCGTTCCAGAACCATCGACCAGACCTTTTTGACTGTCGAGTGAGCGGATAACCGCTGGGGGTGTATGCGGTGAAATCGCCTGTTAGCATTGCATGCTATGCCTTTACCGTCTTCTCATCACGTCCGTACGGAGAGGATGCAGCTGACCACGCTACAGGGGGGGTTGAAGATGAGGATTCCCATCCACAGCCCTCCCACTCCTCGTCGTCAGCCCAGACTCCACTGTTCAAACTGTGGCTGTGGAGGAGGTGCTAACAAAATTTAAAGCACTATTGTGAGAGATCATGAGTATTGGATGCAGAATTATCCTATGCCTAATGCTGTTACCACCCACGTCAGCAATCCCTCTTTGTACCTTGAGATGTTATCTACATTGTGTGAGTCGTATTATATAAAGCGGAACTCTGCTTCCCTTCCGTTACCATGGCTCGTGAAAACTGGAATGAAGGAAGATTAGATTTGAAACAACACATTCATTAAGACGACAAAAAAGTAACAGCCCTGTCTGTTCCTCTCTGGGCACTCATAATTATTTATCACCCTTTCATTATCTGACTAGAGTGAGAGGATCGGCATTTTTTTTCACCCTCGTTTTTACTCTAACGTGAGGAAGCAAGTCGGCTATTTTTCTGATTTCATGTGTATTAACAACGTGAGTTTTGCATTACCTTAAGCTTACTGAATAATTTAAAATTCTCCCTCTCCCCTGTCCATTCAGTCTCATTAATGTGTAGATGTGATTTGGAAGCCATTTTGCGGAACTTTGATGTCTTTCCTCATAAGCAGCCTGCGCATTTCGGACGACACACTGCCGGCGTAAGATAGGAAGGTAATTGATTTGTAGCCGTCATCAATGCTTATTATTATTATACGTCTACTTCTTTATTTGGCTAGAAGCATTGCCATTATCTTTGAGAACATTCTCCAGGTTTTCTAATTTTGCGTGGGAGTTTTACTCGTCTGATATCACGTGCGTCTGATATGTTAAAGTACTGAAAGAACACCAGCAGTTCGTGAGGGGTGATGGCAGCCAGACACCTATAAACATAGGTCTGTGTGCGTGGGTTTTCTGTACACAGAGTGTCCTAATGACTCCTCACTCCTTGGCTGTACTGGCACGTCTAAATTGGGTAAAGGGCTATCATTGTCAGTTTTCATCGTAAACTTGATGTTTTCCTGTAATGCATTTAAATGATGATGGAATTTCTCCAGTTCTTCTCTACTATGAGGCCATATAATACAAGTAACGTCTACGGATCGCCAGAACTTTAAGGGCTTTAAAACAGCAGACTCAAGTGCCTTCTCCGCAAAGTCCTCAATAAAAAGCTGAGCCAACACGGGACAAAGGGTTCCCAATGGCGACACCGTCAGTTCCTTCGTAAAATTCATGATTGAATAAAAAGTACGTTGAGGAGAGAATGTGTACAAAAACAAGGCTTCGCACCAACTACAAATTTTGTCTATGTCATCCTGTAAGTTATTACAATCAATTAAAGGCGACACCCTCCCATACACCACAGCATAATTAGCAAACAGTCGCAAATTACAAGTTGCTCTGTCCAACAGATCATTTATGTAGACAAAATAATAGCGGTCCTATCACACTCCCCTGGGACACGCGAGACGATACACTCGTCTCTGATGAACACTCGCCATAGAGAACAATGTATTGTCTTCTGTTACTTAGGAAGTCTTCCAGCCAGTCATAAATCTGTGAACCTATTCCATAAGCTCGTATCTTCGTTAGCAGTCTGCAGTGTGGCACCGCGTCAAACGGTGCCGCACCGACGCCTAATAAAGAAAGTTCGAGCATATGGAACATCCGACAAACTTTGTGATTTGATTGAGGCTTTCTGTTTAACGGAACGCACGTTACTCAAACTGACAGAAGTTTTCAGGTGTTAAGGTGTTGCAGAAGTGTCACAGGGGAGTGTTCATAGTATGTGTGAAGGACCTCATACAATATTACATCGGCAGTTCTATAACGCTTTTCGCGGATGATGCTGTAGTTTATCGTGATGTCGCAACGCTGGAAAAAGGTAACGAAATGTTGAGTGATCTACAGCGTATTGACGTATGCTGTACGGAATGCCGATGCGCCTCGACATGAATAAATGTGAAGTGATTCGTTTGCATATAGAGATCCATTATTATATATCTTTGCAATAGCAGCACAAACATTGGCAGCATTTACTTCCATGATATATCTGGGAACAGAGAGAAGCGGCGATCTATAATCGATTATACAAAATCACTCGTGGGTAACGCAGAGGCCAGATTGAGATTCATTGCGAGTTTAGTCCTTCAACAAAGAAAGTAGGTTAAAAAGACTCTCGTTTCGCTGTCGCTTCAGAATTGCTCATAGTATGGGATCCGTACCAGATAGGGTTAATAGAAGACATAGAGAAGATCGAACGGAGAGCAACACGTTTCGTTACGGGCTCATTTGGTAAGCATGAAAGCGACACAGAAATCATAACACTCCAGTGTAAGAGGCTGCAAGAGAGGCGTACTGCATCGCGGTACGCGCTTCTGTGAACGTTTCATGGCCAAACGTTTCATGAAGTGTCAACCAATATATTGCCTCCTCCTGCGCATATCTCTCGAAGCGACTAAAAGGATCAGAGAGATTAGGGCCCACACAGAGGATTACAGGCAGTCGCGCAACATACGCGGCTGCTATAGGAGGATGCGACAATTATACAGTAAGGATCCTCCGACACATACTGTGAAATTGCTTGCGGAATGTAAATGTAGATGTGGAAAAAAATATGAGTAAAAGAATCTATTTTACATTAATCAAATATTTCAACACCTACGTTAATTTGTATCTGTTATATGTCACTAATTTCCACTTCTCAATTTCCACTATTTCGATGAATGTAATGTCTATTCTCGCATTGTATCTATTGATTGGTGAATTGATTACCGTGCCAGTATTGCACTTCGCAACTGCGGCAAAGAAGACTTGTTTCTTTTCGTCATAGCGGTATTTTATAAGACGATAGTTACATAACATAACGAAAGTTTCCTCGTGCACTGGTAGCCCTACAGAATAGATTACTATTTAAATTCATGTTCATTGTAAAGTACAGTTTGCTAATACACTTAGGCAAAATAATATATCAATATCAATCTTGTGGATTACCGTGTGTAAACGTGTTGGCAAGCAATTATCAGAAAGCCGGATTCTTTAATTTTATGTTCATTTTACTACGCAATTACAACAACTATTATTTAACATAATTAGGGGTTACACAATTAAAAGGTAATGTTGTGTAGTATTTGTGTGTGACATCTTTTCTTTTCAAAAGTAATCATTTTGGCTTCGCACACGGATAGCGTACGTAAATTTCACTAACACCATATACATCACTGCAGACAAATTGTTTACGTTCCTGGCCAGCGTGAGTCCTGCATATTTCCGTTAATTAAATAAATGTCTATACATTCTTGTCGTTGCGTGCCGGGAAACACGAATTTTAAAATTAAAGGTAAATAATCTGAAAATATTACTATCCTTTACAGGAATATTTGCATTCCTAGTTTTGAAGAATAACATAGTACAGATATTTTTTAACACACACGTTTCACACTTCAGGTTTTTCTTACAACGGACAAGGAATTTAAGTTTCTCGATTATTTTAACGAGACGACAAACAATTAATATGTGACACTAAACTGGAATCTTATTTTTCACAAATGTGTGAAGGTCGCAAGTATAATGTTATCTGAAACTCAGTACTGAGCATGACAAAGGTTAATTTATAATTTCATAACTAATAGCGTTTTAACATTTCTGAGTTCTGATTTGCTATAAAAAACATAACAGCCAACTGGTAGCTTCGCAGACTTAAGAAAAACAGCACGGAAAATGGGAGACAGCCAAGAAGCAAGTCACAATGAAAAACTGTGTCAGCTATACGCACACCGAATCCGTGCTTATCAAGCAGTTTCAAATGCCAACTTTTTGATGAAGTGTCTGCTGGATATGAACGAGTCATATGGATCGAAAACATGCATAATTTTGTAAGGGGACCTGATCTACAGGAAGTCACTGACACCAAACGCTTCGCCAGAGGCTTGACATTTATTTGAACAGACAATATCGCCGATAGAATTCTGTCGTTCGAAACTTGCAGTTAGCATCCCACTTAGTCCCTAATTCTGAAGTTTCCGAAAGAATTAATGAGACTTTCGAATTAAATGGTTACCTGGGTGATAAAAATTTTATCCCGCAATTTTAATCGCTTGGATAAAATTGCAGTCACATGATAATCAGACATTGTACTTTATATACAGTGGCATCTAAAAAGAAATCTAGTCTAGCATTTAAAGTAGAATCAAACTAGGTACTGTGAAATCTAGGTAAACCGAGAAGCTGAAATCATCACCGAAAGCTCACAGAGATTTATCATTTAACAGCACTGATTCTAAAACTCTTTCAGCCAAATAAGGATATTGATTATTAATTCACTGTAACAGATTATCTGGCAAATGAAATTTGTATCTGATTTTAGAAACGCTCTAGTCTAGCATTTAAAGTAGAATCAAACTAGGTACTGTGAAATCTAGGTAAACCGAGAAGCTGAAATCATCACCGAAAGCTCACAGCGATTTATCATTTAACACCACTGATTCTAAAACTCTTTCAGCCAAATAAGGATATTGATTATTAATTAACTGTAACAGATTATCTGGCAAATGAAATTTGTATCTGATTTTAGAAACGCAATAAGTAAGCGCTAGAAGATTATAAAGGAAAATAATAATTATATATATATATATATATATATATATATATATATATATATATATATATATATATATATATATATATATATAGTCACTTTATGTTAGTTTAAGTAGTTTGTAAGCTACGGACTAATAACCAAGCAGCTGAGTCCGACAGATTTACAAACATTTGAACAGCAAGAAGTAGCAAGTCCACGCGAACTTCTTGTCGAACTTCGTTTAGTAGCCTGGGAATTCTGACATTGGACACTCAAAACTTTTTTTCTTCAATGTAGTTTGTTGTTAATAACATTTGGTTATTCCCAAGATATAGCAGTCTTCGTACAATTAATAATGGACGAAGATCAGTTCTGCATTTTGATCACACCTTCTTGACCATTTAGCAGAAAGGTGTGCAGAGCACAGCAGCCACTTTCAATAAGTTGGTACAACAATTCAAAAATCTTATCAGTAATCAACACTTTCAAGAATAAACCGTAAAGTTTCCTAATTTTTTTCTCCATCTATTCTACTGACGAGTACCTGGAAAATTGTTAAATATTAAGCTCATTTCTGTGTCATGTTTTACGTGCATTTTACTCATGGTTAGGCCTATCGTTTTCATATGTTTGCTATATGTTTCACTGCAGCTATTATTATTCTTTTAATACAATTTGATGTGGTGACTCGTTCTATGACAATGGAAACTTGCTCTCAAGTTCGGACTTGCGGAACGTGATAAAAATAAACGTAAATAAAAAAATCTACGAACACTGCACTCAGAGAATGTCGTTTGTTCATGTAGGGCATATCACAACGCAATGATCTATACTAAACAATAAAAGATCTTAACGGACTGTCAGTCTAAATAAAGTATACATTTTGAATCATTAAATAGTACCAATTTTGGTATTCCAAGGATATAGATCCTGTTAATTTGTTAGTAGAATATAAAAATCAGCCATAAAACTTTTTTCCTTAATTACAAATAGATTTCTGGTCTTTCTTAACAATCTGCAGTGTTACAGCGTGTGTCAGAGGAGGTGATGTGATTCTCCTGTACTGGTAAGTACTACGGTTTGTAATAACGTAATTAGAAGTAGATGAAATAGAAATAGTTTCTATTCAATGCAAAATCAGTATTTTTTTTTTCGTTTTTCAAGTTATTTCAAGACATTGTTTGAATCACTCTCCTCAGCGCATATACATGGTAGTCCATTGATAGTGACTGGGCCAAATATCTCACGAAATAAGCGTCAAACGGAAAAAACTAAAAACAACAAAACTTTTCTAGCTTGAAGGGGGAAATCAGATAACACTGTGGTTGTCCCGCTAGATTGGGCTGCCATAGGTCAAACGGATATCAACTGTCTGTTTCTTTTTTTCTTTTTTTTTTTTTGTTAACTGGTACCCCCATTTTTACTACATATTCGTCTGGTACGTAAATAAATATGAATGTTTTATTTGGAAAACTGTTTCGTCTTTGTGATAGATGGAACTGTAATAGTTACAAATGTATAGGTACGTGGTATTGCGTAACCTACCGCCATTGTGGATGGTATTTGCCTCGTGATACATATCTCGTTTTAAAATGGACCTTTTACAATTGCGGGAAAGGCCGATATTGTATTTATGTATGGCTACTTTCATCAAAATTACCAGCGGGCCTGTGCTAAGTATGTTGATCGTTATCGTGGAATACATAATCGAAGTGTCCGGACCTTTCGTTGGATAGTTACATTATTTAAAGGGACAGGAAGTTATCAAAAAATATGTTTGTAGAGCTTATGGGAGTTAACTACTGGGTCATCAGTCCCTAAACTTACAAACATGAACTAGCTAATACTAAGGACAGCAAAAATATCCATGCCCGAGGAGGAATTCGAACCCCCTACCGTAGTGGCCGTGCAGACCGTGACTGGCACGACGCAGTCCACTAGGCCACTGCAGCCGGCGAAATCAGCCACAGCCACAGCTCCTGGCCACGACCACCTATCCTACAGCCACCTTCAGGCCTGCCCCCTTCTTTCCACACAGCCTTTGCTTCCCTCTATACTGTCATCCAATACACCGCTTCTTCACCAACGTGTGGAACACCTCCTTATCTTCCTTAAAACCGGCAAGTAACCCTCTGACACCTCATCCTATCGTCCCATCAGCCTCACCTTGGTGTTCAGCAAGGTCCTGGAAACAATCCTGTCTCGCCGCATCCACCAACATCTCTGTCAACACCATCTCCTTTCCCTCTCCCAATACCCACCTTCTTTCCATCCAGATCAACTCCCATCGCGCCACTATCCTCGTTCCCCTCGACATCGAGAAGGCCTGTGAACGCGTATGGCATTCTGGTCTATTTTACAAACTCCACGCCCTTCCTGTAAACTATGTCCTTTCTCACCTGCCGCCCATCCTTTGTCACTGTCAATAATACCGTTTGTTTTACTCCTCCGCCAGGGTGCCCCAGGGGTCAGTCCTCTCTCCCCTCCTCTACTTCATATATTCGGCAGACATGTCGCAACCCATGCCCACCTCCTGCAGTATGCTGATGACATCGCCTTCCTCGCCCCAACAACTCCTTCAATCCCATCTGCCTGAATTCTCCACCTGGTGTAACCAGTGGCTCTTCACTGTTAACCCCAGTAAATCCCAGGCAGTCATTATAGGTCACACCACCCCATCGTTCTGCCACCATGACCTCTGTTTCACGCTCCACAACCGCCCCATTCCGAAAACCAAAACCCTCAAGTACCTAGGCCTTACCCTCGACTACCTGTCCTGGAAACGTCATCTTCAAAGTCCATGATAAAGTTGTCTCCCACCTCAATCTCCTTAAACTCCTTTCCAGCTCGACATGGGGCCTCAACCCTCCCACCATCCTCTTCATCTACCGTTGCGTCATACGTCCTCTGCTGTTTCCACCCTACGTTCCACTCCCTCCAGATCCTCTAACGCCACACACTTGCCTCCCTTACCGCATTTGCCTTCTTTCCCCTACTGGTTCCATTACAACGTTATTCCTTTCCCACACATGATCAAGTTCCTTGAACACCTCCGCCTAAGATATGTTAACTCAATTTCCAGCTCCTGCTTGTATCCATATCTTGTTGCATCCCGGGCCTCTGCCACGCGGTTAACTTGTTATCCCTTCCTCCCTTCGCCTCCACACTCCACATCCCCTCCGAGGTTAACTTCCGTCACCTCCCCCTTCTGGATGACGCCCTCTGTCCCGACATTTACCCATCCTACCAACCGTAATCCTTCCCCATATTTGTACGCCCCCCTCTCCCTTTTTCCCTACCATCCTTTCTCCACACTGCTTGGCTTTCTCCTCCCTCCCCTTTCCCAGGAGTCCTTGCATCATCCCCCTACCCCTTACCCCCTGTCCCTCTCTCTCCATGCATCCCCTTCCATCCTTACCCCCTGTGGCGAACCTGTGCCATCAGTCTTCATCAGTGATTTGTCTGTGTTCAAATGTCAATGCCAGTGCCAGTGTTTTGTGTTCAGTGTTCCAGTTTTAAAACTTCATCGATCGCCGAGTAGCCTGAATATTGTTTGGCCCTGTGATTTTAAGTGTGCACTCTTGTCGTGGTTACTGTCCCCCATGAGTGTTTTTTTCATCTACGAGTTTTAATAGTGCATATGGGTGAAATTTACCACCGTGCCTGTTTTCATTTCGGAATATGTGTTTAAACTGCTCTATGTGTTATATCAGTTTTCCGATTTTATCTCCTTGTATTGTTTTAAATTCTATGTTTCTTTTTCTCCTTTTGTACATTTTAAAACTGCATGTCAAAGTTCTTCGTACTGTCGGCTGAAGAGCAGCAATCAAGCTGATGCCAGCCTGCCACCATCTGTTGGCTTTAAAATCACAATAAAGAAAAAGAAAAGAAAGTTCAGTCACAAGTGAAACGTCAACCACGACCTGACCTGCAACATATGATGATGCCCAAGTAAGTGTTTAAGCAGCAGTTGCAGCTAATCCACACATCATTAGTAGCAGACAAACTGAGCGTGAATCGGGAATCTCAATCATATATATATATATATATATATATATATATATATATATATATATATCAAGCCAACAGGGGCTAAAGTTTTCTGCATTGTTGTTTTCTCCTGTTTCATGAAGTGTTTTCCCTATTCAGAACTTTACTCTGTCAGGAACGCGACCATTCCGAAAGGAAAAATCACAAATAGGGGTAACTTCTGAGCTAACAGAGGAGAATTAGTACTTAAATCTTCTGCTAGTTATCGCAACATATGCATAACAATGCTTAGTCTTGTAATTATCATCAAGGACTATTTCAGGTACAGACTCGGAATGCTTTTTTTCTGAGCGAGTTATATGATTACCTGTTGGACCTAAGTTTCTGTTTAATTCATGTAGTATATTGAGAAAGTGATTGTTAAATACAGTACATCTCTACAGTGACAGGAAAATTTACATTTCGCACTGGCTTTATATCCTCGACCGTGTGTTGCTGACAAGATACTACCTTCACGAATGACCATATGGTTTCAATTTTATCCTGAGAAGTAGCTCTTATTTCTGCATTCCACATACTGCTTGATTCTCTCTATAATTATTGGATTGGGATTACAGTTGAATTATTGTGTAGATTGAAAACGTACCAGCACTTGTGTTTAAAAGTTTTAATTAATTAAGCGACCGGTTTCGGTGTTTCACTAGCACCATCTTTGAGCACCCGTTACGCAACTGTCGCAGGTACCAGTGCATTTAAAAGGGGTCGCCGTTATATCCGCTATCCGTAAATAACAGGGTTTAACAGAATATAAAATGCTAAATGGATCATTAACAAGGGAAATGATAAAGTGATGTATTACAGAACACCCGTACCGCTCTGTTTTACAATATAATGACTATATGTAAAGAATATTGTATAGACTAAATGACGATAACATATTATTGAAATAGTGAGTTGTTATAAAATAAACAGTACGTCGAATTCACTCCTGCATATATTTATAGTTCATCAGTTATCTAAAAGAACCTGCACGTTCGCTTTGTTACATGTTTCAAGTGGTTTCTACTCCACACGTATAACGAAAGAGTCAAAAGGAAAAGGATATAACTGTAGACATAAATTAATTCAGTGAAACTTTTCCCATGATATCAGAAGAAAATTCTTGTTCGTCTCTTTCTGTTCGTCGGTCGAAGCGAACATTAGCAAAGAAGTTTATGCGATGAAATTTCCTTTTCCTGGAAACATTGCTGTTGACGTTGTCTCCAGATTTTGTGATTGAACGTTCGCCGTCATGGAAAGCAAACACAGGGAGTTTTTACAGTCTCTGTGTGATCTCACTCGAGTAAGAAGTTGTTTGAGTTCAGCATCGATCGGAAAACAGACACCACTCTTCAAGAAGATAGGAACCGCTTACACTATATAATGGAAATCCTAGCACAACACCATTGATTTATTTAGTAAGTGAATAATTATAACTGTTCATCATCATAACTATAAGCTACTCTTCTTGTTAGCAAAACAATCTGAATGTGTGAGATGTCATCCCATCGCTCATCAGATTTTTCATTCTATTTATTGTAATTTCTTATTGTTGAGCAATACACGGCTCTTAAGGTAAAACGGGGCTGAATAACAGGCGCGAAGATTTTTTAGTCATTGGGAGAGAAGCGACCTTGCTGTGTATTTAAAAAAAATCACGAGGGTGGTAGGCGGCAGGGATGGGGAAATGGAAGTGAAAACCAGGCCGGCGTTTTACGATGCTACCTGCCCTGTAGCAGCGACGGGGGCCAGCAGACGCCACCCATCGGGAGGTTAGAACGCCTACTTGTCGTAGCTTATCTGCAAAGTGAAACCGGGGTTCTAAGGGTGCAGGCTACATTGTCTCTGCGAAGAAAGCAGAAGTACGGTTCCCCACACCGAGGGCAACTGGCTGGTGCCAGCATCGTGTGTCTGGGAGTTCCTGGGACCAAAAATCTGGAGAAATCCATCGTTTATTGCACCGTCCTTTACCAGATGGTATCTGCCTTCGTGTTTTAATCTAAGACTTCTGTTGTTCAGGGACGACAGAAACCTGCCAACCGCCGAGGGCTAGATAGCATCGGCTATATCTCTCCTTCAGTCTTGACAAGCACGAAAATAACTCCAACAGTGAGCTCTTACGCCAGTTTAGGCAGGAACACAGCCTGAGGGTTGGAATACCACTAGCTGTGTGGGCAGAACGTTCAAGAACGGGAGAATGTCTCTGATTGGTTTTCGTGAATCTTAGGGGTGTGGCCGTGTCTCGGGAGAGTGCTGAAAAAAGGTGTGGGTCGCTTTTTAGCTTCGGCGGGAGACGAGACGTCTCTCTTAATTTCGGCTGGAGAGGGATCTTATTACGTGTTCAATTTGTAGAGCCTTCTGAGTTCGCTCTGAAAGTTGAGAATACTGTGTTCATAAGGCCAGCCTGCCTTATCTGGTGCTTCGCTTGCACAGGAGACGATTTTCTCTGGATTCTGGAGTCACCTTTGCCTCCAATAAATACCAGTGTAGCAATACACGCAGTTTGGAGTGGCATAGACTTTCCGGAACCACGGAGATCGTTGGGCTCCGTGAGCTACCGAGTTTACAGCGGCTGCTACTGTAGAAGTAATAGCTTCTGTGTTGTGAAGCAAATCATTGTTTCAGCGGCCGCGAGTATTTTCAGCAGCCAGACATCAGGCGCCGCCTCAGCTGTACTTCGAGAACACGCCTCTGCTCCATGTTTGGTAACGTACCGCCAGCATTCGCCTGTGTCTGAGAGGAACTGTGACGTTTTCACGAACTTGTGGAGAATAGTAATGCTTAGGGACCGCACCGAAATATTCAGCCCTCGCTTTCTATATAGTCATAAGATTTGTATATAAAACTCTTCTGGGTTTTGGACCGCATCGTCAAAATATCAAACACTTCACCGACGTTTCGGCCACTATTGCAAGTGGCCATCTTCTGGGTGTTACATTTACTGCTGGGTGACGGAAAGCTGGTGTCTTAAATACTAAATGTTGCTAGTTGTTATTGGTGGTTTCAGTTCTCTTTCATTGGTGTTTACTTTATTTCTTCCTATTGGTGGAAAAGGAAGTCCAGGATTGGTGTTTATATTAATGTTTGCCATTGGTTGAACCTGGCGAATGAGGAGCGGTGGTAGCAGTGACGTAGCAGCGATGCCTAGCGCCGGCTAGAGCGTGCTGTTTGCTCTGTGTACGCGCGGCCGCTGTTGTCTGCGGGCGGGCCCCTATGGACTGCACTGCGCGCGGTGTCGTCGCGAAGCGCTGCTACTGCTGGATTCAGCAGGATTTGTTTCAGTCACTGGGGAATGAGGAAGCCCTTGCCAGTCACTGATGTTTGAAAATTTGGTAGCACATATTCATGTAACACTGAAGTAGAATGTGATCCATTATTCAAATATAGGTAGTTCAGGCTCTAGCCAAGTTGATATGTTAATTTTATGTTAATCTAATTGTTTTGAATCAAATGATATATAAAATTGATTATCAAAGAATTGTTTTCCGAGGAAATTATTCACAACAATAGATCTCCGCAGGGTCCATGGATTCATGAGGTATTCGCCATACCCGTACAGTCCAAGTGCTTGATACAATTTTATATGAGACTTGTTAGACCAGGCAACACATTTGCAAACAATCCAATAACGTTGTTGCAGGACGCAGGTCAGCCGTAAAGCTTTGTGTCGTGCAGTCATCAAGGTACAAGAGGGGGCCTTCGGTTTCGTTGAACGGTCCACACGCTGACACTTGTTGATGGTCCAGAATTGAAATCCGCTAAAGGCTCGCTCTATTGTCAAGTTGCCGGCCGCGGTGGCCGAGGGGACTGAGGCGCTCCAGTCACGGTCTGCACGGTCACTACGGTCGGGGATTCGAATACCCCCTCGGGCATGGATATTTGTGCCGTCCTTAGGATTAGCTAGTTCATAAGTAGTTTGTAAATTTAGGGACTGATGACCCCGTAGTTAAGTCCCATAGACTCTACAAACATTTATTGTCACGTTGCTCGATTCTCTTCATTCGTCCTTCGTCCCGTTCTTGAAGTATCTTATTTCGGTCGCAGCGTTGCTGGAGATTTGATGTTTTACCGGATTTCCGATATTCACGTTGCATTCGTGAAATTGTCGTGGGGGAAACTTCCACGTCATCATAACCTCGAAGATCATGTGTCCCATCTCTCGTGCGCCTACTACAACACCAAATTCACTTAGTTCATGATAACACGCCAGTTCAAGACCAATAAGCGATCAGTCCCCTGCGCCAAACTCTTGTTGTTTCACATAACGGTTGCCGACATCAGCGCTGTCCACTGAGTGTTTACACATCTTCTTGCTTGTATACATGAAAGGGGACTGTGACTGCTGTGTGCGGATGCAGACTGAGCTGGTGACACTTCGTTCCCAGCCTCAAGCTGTTAACCTCGGTTGCACAGCTTGCGGGTGCGGTCGATGGGCGCCGTTGTTGTTGGCCGGTCGTAGGAACCGAACGGATGCCCGGCGTATCCACCAATCGGCCTGCGCCAGCGACGAGCCCTAATGCTGCTCGCATTGCGGCAAACACCCTACCGGTGATGATCGTGGGTGGTGGGACGTTCCAATGCATGGTAGGAAGCGTCAGACATTCCGGGGGACCGATCGTGAGGCCTCACCGGTTCGCCTTTCAAATTTAGGTTTGATGCACAATCTCATCAGGACAACGCTTCTGAGCCGGTTAGGATCGCTCATCCTGAAATCAGCACGCAGCCTGGAAGATTTGGGTTTTCACAGAGGGTGGGTTTGCTCTTAGTTGTGTGCTCCACCGCTAATGCAACCCCTTAGGCAGATATATGACATGGAGGGGAAGAAGCCCTACGTGTACTCCGTGTGCATACCGGGTATGGTCATTCCAAATGTAGAACGGGTTCTTCCGGATGTCATGAATCGTACGGGGTACACCCAACTGCAGGCGGTGGCTCACGTCGGTACCAACGATGTGTGTCGCTTCGGATCTGAAGAGGTTTTGAGCGGCTATCTCAAGTGATGAAGACTGCCAGTCTAGCTTGCAAGATGAAAGCAGAGCTAACCACATGCAGCATAGTTGACAGGACCGACTGTGGACCTTTGGTATAGAGCCGAGTGGTCTGAATCACAGACGGTTGTGCGACCGTGTAGGCTGCAGATTTCTTGACTTGCGCCATCGGGTGTTGGGAATCCGGGTGCCGCTCAATAGGTCAGGAGTCCACTATATGCAGGAAGCGGGGATGGTGTGGCGTGGACTGGGCGGTTTTTTAGGGTAAACGGCTTGGGGAAAATCAAAATGGGCTGTCTTAAAGGGTTCAGGTCGATCAGAGGAAAATATAGATATAGGAACTGTCGGTGTAACAGTTGTTAATTGTCGTAGTTGTGTCGGGAAAGTACCATAACTCCAAGCGTTAATAGAAAGAACCGAAACACATAGGTAGCAAGAGTTGGCTTAAGCCGGAAATAAGTTCAGCAAATGTTTTTGCAAAAGATCTATGTACAGAAAAGATAGATAAACAAACGAAGTGGAGGCGTGCTTGTCGACGTCAAAAGTTATGTATCCTGTATTGAAGCTGAAGTTGATGGTTCCTCTGAGGTATTATGAGTAAAGGTTGTACTCGAAAATCGTAAAACGTTCCTTTTACCGGCCTCCCGACTCTGACGATACAATAGCAGAAATGTTCAAAGAAAACCTGAATCAACTTGCAAATACGTACCCAGCTCACACACTTATAGTAGGCGGTGATTATAATTTACCCTCAATCTGATGGCGAAAATTATGGTACGCATAAAATATTGGACGAAATTGTACTCAAACCATTCTCTGATAATCACTTCGAACAATTAGCCTACCAGAATTGTAAATGGATGTCAAAACACACTTGATCTCTTAGCAACAAATAATCCTGAGCTCATAAAGAACACCAAAACCGATACAGGTATGAGCGAACACAGAGCTGTCGTAGCGAGTTTGAATATCGAAAGTCCCAATGTTACCAAAAATAGACGAAAAGTATATTTGTTCAGGAAAGCAGATAGAAATGCAATACATTACTTCTTGAAAGACAGATTTCACACATTCTAAACACTAATCGTAAGTGTAGACCAGGTGTGGCTCCAACTAAAAAAAAGTGGTACCGACAGCAATTGACAGTTTTATATCAAATAAATTAATAAAAGAAGGTGATAGGCCCTTGGTACACAAAACAGGTCAGGACACCGTTGCAAAAACAACGCAAAAGGCATGCTAAATTTAAACGAACTCGAAGTCCCCAGAATTGGCGACCCTAAACAGAAACTCGACATTTATCGAGGACTTCAATGCGAGATGCCTCAAATACTTTTCACAACGAAACACTTTCTCGAAATTTGACTGAAAACCCAAAGAGATTTTGATGTTAAATATACTAAGGGCATAACTCAAACAATGCTCTCACTAAGTGACAGTAATGGTTATCCTGTTGTTGGCAACGCTACTAAAGCAAAGTTATTAAAACAGCTTTTCGAATCTCATTCACCAAAGAATGCCGTGGGAAAGGCGAACCAGAGACTGCTTTTTATTGGAAGAACGCTTAAAAGATGCAACAGAAGTACTAAAGAAACTGCATACATTACCCATGTTCCTCCTTTTTTGGAGTATTACTGCCCAGTGTGGGATTCTTATCAGGTGGGTTTGACGGAGGACATCGAAAGAGTCCAAAGAAGGGCAACTCGTTTCGTATTGTCACTACACACGGGAGACAGCGCCACGGAAATGATACAGGATCTGGAATGGGAATCCTTACAACAACGGCGTTTATCGCTGCGGCGTGGGCACTTACCAAAATCAAATCGCCAACTTTTTCCTCCGAAGGCGAAGATATATCGTTGACTCCCACTTACACAGCTAGAAATGATCATCAGATTGAAATACGAGAAATCGGAGCTCGAACTGATTCAGGTGTTCTTTCTTCCCGAGCGCTATTCTAGAATGGAATGGGAGATAAATAGTGTAAAGGTGGTTCCATGAATCCTCTGCCATGGCACTTAAATGTGATTTGCAGAGTATCCCATGTAGATGTAGATTTACGGTCGTCTGTACCGTTTTCTTTGGTTCTTCAGTTTAGAAACTATTAATGATGGCATGTTCGCAGTACTCATTATTACATTATGTCTGTTCCGAATGTCGATGTGTTTTGAAGAACTATCCATGCAGTTTGTTGGTCCATATTCCAACCGTGGCATGTTGAGCATGAATAGCTACCACTTTTATGTATAGAACAGTCTTACAATGTGCTACTGGAAAGTTGGGTGAATGATCTCAAGAAATACAGGAAATGAGTTACAAACTAATTACATTTACCAGCTTTGAAAGTAATTGCCATTCACTACAATACACTTCTAACACCGGTTGTACAGCTGTTGGAAAGTGTCAGCAAACGCTTCTTGTGCAATCGCTCGAGGCACTGTGGTCGGCGTTGTTGGACCTCGCGTAAGCCTTTCAGAGCTCATCTTCGACAAGACTACTATGAATTTTAATGACAGCCGCCGATCATTCACAATCATTTGTCACACTCGTTTTTTGTTGTCTGGGATGTGAATGTGGACGGTCGACCTGAACGTGGCTCATTCTCCACACCTTCCTCTCTGTCTCCAAAGCGTTTAAACACTGAAACACACACTTTTTACTCACTGCTTCTACACGATACATTTGCACGAACAACCCATGGGTCTCCGTCGATGTTTTGCTTTATTTGAAACAAAACTTGAGTTTAACGCGTTGCTACATTTTGCGCTCCATGTTTGAATGGCACGAGTTCTCACACTGGCGCTGTTAGCTGGGCCGCAGCATGTATCACCACTTCACTGCAGTGCTTGCAACGCTGTTTGAAAAATTCGGGACCGTCTACCGAACACAGTCGCACTTTTTACATGTGCATAACTACGTGAATCACATGTCTTACTTATATGTAATTAATAAGAGTACGATAAAGTCTTTTGAGGGAGAATGTGAAATAATGTAACGGGTCGTGAACCGCCTTCCTCACTCTTCAATTCAGTAACATGACGCCACTATCCGCTTCGCTGTAGTGAATGTTTTATAACATTCTTTCTTCCTCTTTTCGTGTACGGAGAGCATTTATGGGCAATATATCACTGACTGACATTTGATTACAACTAGTCTTACAAAGCACGACATGTTTTGATAAATCTTTAGTGTTCTAATTCTTTCCACTGGGCCAAGGGGGGGGGGGTTCAGAGTCAGAGAGCAAGAGCTATATTAAGGAGTCCTCACACAGTTGACACATGCATCCCCTCCCTTCCCCCCATAATTTTGAAATATTTGTGATTAGTTGATAAAAGAATGAAGCGGGGCCATTCCATGTGAAAAGGACCAATATTAAAAAGTGTCCCCACTCGACCATCTCAAAATCTAATGAAATTTAATGTGAAGGTCCTATAGGATCTTTGATAGTTATATACCAAATTTCAGTTCTTTATCCGCAATATTAGTATTTTTAGGAATTTATAAAGAAATGCTAGTCATCTTCGCGTCATGTATGAAGGTGGAAAAGTGCCAAGTTTGCTGGGCGTTTTAAAAGTTCTCGCAAACATTTGGTCATTTGCTAATACATATATAGAAGGTTCGCTAGGCGTTTTTGAAAGTTCTAGCAAACATTTGGCCATTTGCTTTAATATACATAGACAACTCCATACTCTGCTTCACACCTTGGCAAGAATTAGAGGTTTAGTCTCACCTAAATACAGATGCAAGCCTTGAAAGTGGCTAATTTGCTAATACATATATAGAAGGTTCGCTAGGCGTTTTTGAAAGTTCTAGCAAACATTTGGCCATTTGCTTTAATATACATAGACAACTCCATACTCTGATTCACACCTTGGCAAGAATTAGAGGTTTAGTCTCACCTAAGTACAGATACAAGCCTTGAAAGTGTCTAAAAATATGTCGCGCTGTTCTGAGAGCCAAGGTGTGAGAGACCATTGCTGCTTTTTATATGAACCAATCACATCAGAACTTCAGATGGTGAGTCCCACCTATGATGTCTATATATGCATTAAATTTAATTAACACTGGATGCTTACACTGACAGATATGCATCTGCAAAGTTGGCCATAATTTTCAATGTGCAAATTTTTGGGGACTTTTAGGGACCAATATCTCAACAGCGTCATTTTCAATTATTTTTCTTATGCCACAGATAGAAAGAGCATGCTTTAAGCTTTCAAAGCTATATTGTTTAATTTCTGGATCTTGCATTTTGATGAATAAGAATACTTTTCAAAGCGAGGGGAAATGAACCATAGATAAATATAAAACATTAATAAAATTCAAGTTGTAAATCAAAATATGACTAACTTGTAATGTCTTTTAATAGTATAAGATATGTCTGAGGTTTAGGAAATTAACTAAGCTCACAAGAAATATTTTTATATTATTTTACAATATAAAATATGAGTATTGTAAATCCTTATATAATGCTCTTAATTTCTGTATCTTGTTTTTTTAATAATTAAGAATATCTTTGATAAGTTATTGAAAATTACATATTTTGCTCATTAAGTCTAAAACTTGCAACTATTTTTAAATTCAATTTTATGTATATATCAGTTTCAAATGTAAATTTAACACAAGCCATAAAACATGTGTAATACATAACACAGCAAAATTTTAAAACAAAAGTACTAAAAAGGCATTTTCACTTTTAGTTAAACAGTTCTAAAATTTTGTGAAGTGCTTATTGTGGATAATTGTATTGTCTTCCAGATGTTGTTGATGGTGCTTCTAAAGTCATGAAAATATGTTGCTCAGTAATGCAGCAGATGTCTTTTGCATTTGGTCAGTGGAACGAGCAAACAGGGCCGTGTGGGTGCATAAAACTGAAGAAGACATCTTGTTGTTCATGTGAAATTGCATACACATTACCAAACCACCAAAAATCATTGTACAAACATGCAACATATTGTCTTGTTTGTAAACTTGCAATTGAGACTGCTGAAATTTCTTCATGTGCTTTGAAAAATTAACTGTGAATGATGTAGCATCATTGGAAACTGTGCTTACTCCGAGATGATTAAATTAAATGGCTTAAATTGATGATTTTCTCTTGTTCCAGCAATTGTATACCCCCTAGATAAACTTGTTTCTTGAGCAGGCTGATTTTTTTTCTATTTCTTCTTTTGAGGAAAATCATGTGGAGTCATTATTTGGTCATCTCAGGGCCTCTGTAGACTAGCGCAAGCTGCTAGTATTTTTGCTGTTCCGTAATCCCATCACAAGATGATTTACCAACGCTTGTTCCAAAAAAAAAAAAAAAAAAAAAAAAAAAAAAAAAAAAAAAAAAAAAAAAAAAAATCAATTCAGCAGTGATGCCAAAATCCTTTTCATGAAGACATAAATTGATGAAATTTTTGAAATTCTTTTATTGGGCACATGAACCATCACTAAAATAATGAATGTTCTTAATCTTTTCAATCTTTGTCTATATAGATGCCATTAACTTTCATTGAAAGGCATGAACAGCAGTGGTATCATGGCGGAGGCAGTCGCTGATGATCCAAATGCTAACACTTTGACGCTCTTTGCCACCACAAGACAACAGTGAATGTAATGTGACCTGACTATCGTCCCATTGAAATCGTTGTAGAGAATCTTGATCCACAAATTAATAGTTCTTTTCAGAATCCATCAATATGATTAATTCATTTTCTACAAGATTTCCTTTTAACTAAACTTCGATGTTTTGACATGACGTGATTGCTTCTTAAATTGATAATTTTTTAAAATCAATACAGCCATGAAATCTGCATGAGTTCTCTGACATGTCTCCAATGTGTCCCAGTCAGTGTGGATCATTGCTTGTCAATTGTTTCTTCAAGATCGTAGTCATTTTTGAGATGTTGTTATCTTCATATTTTATCCTGTAAAATTATATAAAATATTTCTTGTGAGCTCAGTTAATTTCCTAAACCACAGGTATATTTTATACTATTAAGAGACATTACAAGTTAGTCATATTTTGATTTACAACTTGAATTTTATTAATGTTCTGTATTTATCTATGGTCTATTTCCCCCCGCTTTTGAAAGGTATTCTTATTCACCAAAATGCAAGATCCAGAAATTAAACAATGTAGCTGTGAAAGCTTAAAGCATGCTCTTTCTATCTGTTGCAAGAGAAAAAGGGTTGAAAATGACACAGTTGAGATATTGGTCCCTAAAACTCCCCATAAATTTGCACATTGAAAATTATGGCCAACTTTGGAGATGCATATCTGTGTGTAAGCATCCAGTGTTAATTAAATTTAATCCATATATAGACATCATAGCTGGGAATCACAGTCTCAAGTTCTGATGTGATTGTTTCATATAAAAAACAGCAGTGGTCTCTCAAACCTTGGCTCTCAGAACAGCGCGATGAATTTTTAAGCTACTTTCAATGCTTGTAGCTGTATTTAGGTGAGACTAAACCTCTAATTTTTGCCAAGGTGTCAATCAGTGTATGGTGTTGTCTATATATGTATTAGCAAATGACCAAATGTTTGCGAGAACTTTCGAAAACGCCTGGCAAACTTGGCACTTTTCCACCTTCATACATGACGCGAAGATGACTAGGATTTCTTTATAAATTCCTCAAAATGTTTGCTAGAACTTTCAAAAACGCCTAGCGAACGTGGCACTTTTGCACCTTCATACACGACGCGAAGATGACTGGCGTTTCTTTATAAATTCAACTATTGTAGATACTGAACTGAAATTTGATATATAACTATCAAAGACCATATAGAACTTTCTTACCAAATTTCATTGGATTTGGTGATGGTCGAGTAGGGAGCCCTGGTCCCTTTGACGTGGAATGACCCAGCGTTATTGTAAAAGATTGTAGACATGAAGATCTTTTCTGTTATACCCTTGAAAATAACGGGCGTTCACCTCCCGAAATGCTGGCTGTTGTCAAAAACGTTGCCCAACTATAATCCCGTAAATTATTTGGACATAACATACAGACTAAGCCCAATTTCCAGAAGAAAAGTAATCGCTGTAGGGATTAGTAAATTAGAAAAACTTCCTGCACTAGCACATCTGGCTCAAGTCATAAATTCTCAGCGATCGCAAAAAGTCGAAAGCCTTCGGACAAATAACATGTAGGGGAGACCAGGGGAATGGCGCCACCTTCAGAAAAACCAGTCTTTTACCTTATTAAAAGTGGTTCTCTTTCGTATAGAATAATACCACAGCTTTGGCAGCTAATATTACTTTATTATATTTTTTTCAGTTACGTTTTATTGTTAAATAGATATTGTGAATGTATACGCAGTGGCGCCAGTACCCTGGGTTCCGGTGTAACGACGCCATATTTCAGAAAATCATGGATAAACGTACACGATGAATGAGTAGTAGTAAATATGTATCACAACTGTTCTAATTTATACTAATCACTTTACTGTATTAGACATTTTGAAGGCTTCAAGTACTTTTCATGTAAAACTGGAATGAAAGGAGATTTTTATAATTTAGTCTTGATTAAGACACCGAAAAAGTCAGAGCTACAGTTTTTGTTACATCAAAACTACCACATTATCTACAGTCTCCAAGTGCCCATTTCACTAAATGTATGCAACTGTATTACACTTCATTTCGCCTAAATTCCTCACCACAGCGTCATTGCCCCAATTGTAAAATATGGCTAAGAACGTCAATTTAAAGCCTACGATTTTGCGAAACAATTAGGTTAGAGACACGAAATCGAAGGGAAATATCTATAGATCACGTTAATACGAGCATTAAAAAGTTCTGACAGCCTATAGAGGTACTTAATTCAATAAAATACAAACTAGAAAATTAGATCCAAAATGTCACATGATTAACATTTGTCAAAAAGATGGGGAATTTAATCTGTCTGCCATACAATGCTGCCATTTTAGGCATGCGAGCGTGCAGATGATCAGCATCTGTGGTATAAATTATACACGGAAGTAATAAGGTTGTAATGTCATACATTTGTTCTCGTTTAATCACACTCGTTAGAAATATATTTGACTGTGTCACGTACAAGTTTGCTGCCCTACTCTTGTAATAAAGTTAGTAGATCTCTGAAGTTGGTAGCAGTAGTAAACATAAGACACGGTGACCTTCGTTACACGCTAGGCAAGCCTCGCGAGGTACTTTAGTCTGTGGAGCGTGTTTCTGGCATGAATTCGACAATACTTATTCATTGTTACTGGTGGTTAGGTGGTGGTTACCTGAGCAATGTCTTTTTTTAATTGCGCGACGCTTGCCTAGGCCTCACGAAGGACACCAATAAGACACTCGAGACAAAGTGTCCCGACAACAGGTAAGAAACCAAAGCTCAACTAAGCATCGACTACAACTTACAGACACCCTGGTACCGCTTTGTCGGCAAAGTTTTCAGTTTAAGTCTCATATTCATTACACAAATTATTGTCAATTTTTAATTTTAGCACAAGTGACAAAGAAATCTTTTTGAAGGGGGGGGGGGTTAAAACTCCCTCGTTGTCGTCAACGTCGCCGTCGTCGCCCCCCCCCCCCCCCACACCCCCGTATCTACGCCCCTGAGACTGTGAGTAAATATCATCTTTTCACAGGGCTACGCACATGTCCTACAGGAAACTGTAGGAGTGGAATACGTCTGTTGGAGTGAGCTCCCAACGAAATACAGATCAATTTACTAATAAGTATTAACAACACAGAGTACACAATGGAGACCAGAATACACGATATTACATATTAAAATAATTTTTCCCACCAGGAGTAGCATAAAGGAACCAATATTATAACAATTAACATATTCACCGAATGTAATGAGTACTTATACAGAATACCGTGCGCAGAGAATATAGGTTGAAGTTCAGTGTAATCATAATTCAAGCGGTGATGGTATTTTACTCTAAGCGAATTAGAAAAAATAATAAAGTGAATCCCCTCCGTCTGTAATATAAAAGGGTATAATACCTACTTCACTTCTTCGAAAGAGTTTGGGAACGATTACAGATGATAAACTGAGTTTGGGAGAGCATACAGCTACAATGTGTTATTCTGCACCCACCCCTAACAAAAATATAAATAACTCTTCCCGATTTTTCTTAGAAGAAAGCTGTGCAAACGCCAATACTCAAAGCTGGTGATTGCACCGTTGTAAATCTACAACTTCTCATGAAAATTCACGCCACCCGGAACTGGATATGTACCTCTGCGCTCGATATAAAATCTTCTCATTCTTCTAAATGTTCACGTGTTTGTAATCCTAAGGGACTATGCTGCTAGGATCATCGGTCCCTAGACAAACTATTTAAACTTTAACCAACTTACACTAAGGACAACACCCACACCTAAAGATAGATTCGTAACTCCGGCAGGAGTGGCTGTGTAATCCGCGACATGATGTCACAGACCACGTGGGAATTCCCGCGCATGGTCTCATTCTTATCTTTGATCGTATTTCACTATCATTCCTATACTCACTGCGTGCTAACAATTCCGAACATTTCATCAGTGGCGAGGTGGATCAGCGATAACACACTGATCTCGCAATGTATATGGCAGTGGTTCTGGCTACACAGATTTAAGTTTCAGTCATTTCCCTAAGTAGCTACAGGTAAATGCTGGGGTGATTCCTATCAAAGTGCACGAATAATTTACTTCCTCATCCTTAACGCGACCTTCATCTTTAATCACTAAGTTTTCAACAGAACGTTAAAGACAAATCATTAATTTTTCTTTTCTTTCACTTAAATGACGGAGAAGTTAGTTGGTGACGTTGGAATGGAGCAATAGTTTGCAGGAAACGGGGGTTATTCATTTGAACAGAAAATGTTCAAATGTCTGTAAATCTATCGGACCAGACTGCGTGGTCATCAATCCGTAGCTTACAAACTACTTAAACCTAGGTAAACTAACCTACGGGCAACACACATACCCATGCCCCAGGTAGGACTCGAACCTCCACGGCGAGCAACCGCGCGCTTCGCATCGAGGTGGTTTAGACCGCTCGGTTACTCCACCGCGGCCAGAAAATGTTCGAAATGTTTGTTAAGCTTAAGGGACTTAACTACGAGGTCATCAGTCCCTAAACTTACAAACTACATAGGAACTACCTTATACTAAAGACGACACAAACATCCATGCCTGCGGGGGCAATTCGAACCCCCGACCGTAGCGGACGTGCAGACCGTGACTGGCACGCCGCAGACAGCACGGCCACTGCGGCCGGCCATTTGAACAGATGGGAGGCAACTGCTCAGAAGAGATATCACTCATCGTTTACGCATACACAGCAGTGGCGTATATTATGGGGCTATCAAAGCTATTACCGAAGCCCATATCTAAAGCAAACCAGAAATTAAGAACTAATATTAACAAAAATGGCAACAGAAGGCAATTTACGCCATGAAGAATTAGCGCGTAGTGTGGAATATGTCTCGTTCGTTTCATTCCAACAGTGGGAGAACAGAGCTTCGGACGCTCACTGCCGCAGCCTTCGCTGCGGTGAGGTGTAGGGTTTTTTTTTTTTTTTTTTTTTCTTTATTGTATTTCTACACCAGCGATTACACCAGTAGGCTGGCAGCAGCTCCAGAGGCTGCTCTTCAGCCGAGAGAATAAAATACATTGATGAGATGAAATTTAAAATACATGAAAGGCGAAAAATCAACGGAGGAACAATGACACATACATGGCGACAATTGGAGGTACAAACAGTTGACAGGTGAACAAAAACCGGATGTAGTCAGTTAAAAACGAGGAGCCACGGTGACTTAAAAAGCACATGTTGGACGATAAGAACACAGGACGGCGAGTACACGGAGACACTAAGTAAAATACACAGTGCGACGCTTGTCTGGTTGCGGTGGACGCAGTTAAAAAACACACACTTCACTGTGGCACAACACACAACACTTGACGTAGCACTCGTAAAACTGTCGGTCCAGGACCCCGATAAAAAGGGGGGCGGAGCAAAGCGTGGGAAAAAAACGGCGGTGAAGAAAAGGGGGGCGGCAGGGAAGAGCCGTAGGGACTCCAGGGCAGGGAGGGGGGTAGCCAAGCGGGGGAGCGGAAGGGGAGGGAGGAGAGGGGGCACTTTATCTATGGGTGGGGGATCAGAGCTGGTAGGACGGGTAGATGTCGGAACGGAGGACGTCATCAGGAAGGGGGAGGCGGCGGAAATTACCCTGGGAGAGGACATGGAGGGTGTGGAGATGAAGGGAAGGGGGTATAACGCGGTAGAGGCGTGGCAGAGGCCCAGGGTTGGTACGGATGGGGTGGACCAGGGGGTTGCGAGAGTCAATTTTACGGGTGGTATAGAGGATGCGGATACGCTGGAGATATTCGAGGAGGTGGGGAAACGGGATCAGGTCATACAGGATCCGCATGGGGGACGGGAGCCGGATGCGGTAGGCGAGGCGGAGAGCGTGGCGCTCGAGGACTTGGAGGGTTTTATAGTAGGATGTGGGAGCGGAGATCCAGGCAGGATGGAATCTGCAAAGGACAGGACGCATGAGGGACCGGTAGGTGTAGAGAATGGTGGAGGGGCTGAGACCCCACGTCCGGCCAGTGAGGAGTTTGAGGAGGTGGGAGAGGGCTTTCTGTCGGACAGTGCGGTGGTGGGGGGTCCAGGAGAGGTTACGGTCGAGGGTTAGGCCAAGGTACTTCAGGGTGGGGGTGTGGCGGATAGGGCGGTTGTGGAGGGTGAGGTAGAAATCATGGAGACGGAAGGAGCGGGTGGTACGACCTATGATAATTGCCTGGGATTTGTCAGGATTGACGGAGAAGAGCCACCGGTTGCACCATGAGGCGAACTCGGTGAGGTGGGACTGGAGCAAAAACTGGGAGCGGGAAAGGGAGGGGGCGAGGGCTAGGAAGGCGGTGTCGTCAGCATATTGTAGAAGGTAAACGGGAGGCTCGGGTTGGGGCATGTCGGCGGAGTAGATGAGATAAAGGAGAGGAGAGAGGACGGAGCCTTGGGGCACCCCGGCAGAGGGGTAGAACAAACGGGAGTCGGAGTTGCAGACAGTGACATAGGAGGGGCGGCGGGTGAGAAAGGAAGCAATGAGGCGGACGTAATTAATAGGAAGGGCGTAGAACTGGAGCTTGAAGAGGAGACCGGAATGGAGGTGTAGGGAGGGGCGGGGTGGGGTAGTGTGGCCAACAGCACGCCAAGGCTTCGGAATCATTCGTCACAACGTTAAGCAAGAGTGCTTCCGAAATGTTCCGAACGGACACGACTCACTCTTGGCGAACTCCGTGTCAGTTTACAGCAGCGGTGGGCACAAATCGGCTCAATGAGCAGCGCTCCGGCTCAGGCCGGAAAAAAGCAGCGTTCGCGCTCGGCCGGTATTTATCCTAGTTGCCGCTAGAGGTCTGCATGCTTGCTGGCGCACGTAGTTCCGTTACTTATAAGCGTAATAGCATTTTTCAGGAGATACCCCTAGCAGTGGAATCTGTTCATTCGAGTTGGATACTAAAGAGTTTGCACTATTATCTTTATAAGTTATTTTATAATGCACTCAGTCAGGTGCATTTCTGCGGCCACGTTAGCACATTGGCTGCGCATAACGCCATCTAGTCTTTTCAGCAGGAACTACGTGATGGACGCCAGCTGCTCGTGGCTCTGCTCCTGCTCAGGCAGGCGGCTCCGAGAGCGCAGCTCGCCCATTGCCCACCTCTGGTTTAAAGCAACAATGAGCCTGTTTGTGTGTTTGTTACGTTTCACAACATCTGTATTGGTGTTATTTATTTCCTAGTGTGCACTGTACTTTGACAGTTCTTAGTGCCAATTCTTCAAAATGGATGGGCAATGTATAATTAAGCAGTTATTTGGATTCTCCGTGCATAAATATGTAACCTTGGTATAAAACATTTTTTTCCTTTCATCATAGACGGCGCTGTAATAGGCAAAACAAAAATTGTGGAAATTGTTGAAAAACAGTAATATCTCAAAGAAATACACATCAAATCAGGTAAAAAACAGTGATGTTTTCCATGTATCTGTTAATGCTATCTCATGACACAAACTATGATCAGGCTATCAGTCCACGGCCAGACAGAACTGTACCCACCTCTACGCAGTTGTTCCCCGATGTTAACGATTGCAGAGAGAGAGAGAGAGAGAGAGAGAGAGAGAGAGAGAGAGTAGATATCGTGTCTTGGTACTACAATGCCCACAGATATGATGAAGAAGCTCGTCACAGGTATGATACACTTTCATTTGTGCCTAACCATTTATCATGAAATCTGCAATAAATCTCAGGATGTTCCTATGAAAGATTTCAAAGTTGCCTCCCACCACCCATCACGGGTTTCGGTAGGGGGTGTGAAGGTGTGGGGGAGCGAGTGTAATGTCTTTTAACATTTGCCGGTAACCGTTTCTTCGGTTGCTGCTGATTTCGTGAGATATTAAGCACTGTCACTACCAATATCTTGGAAACAGCGCAAAATATCGATCTCTTTTCTTAGCATTTCTTTCTCGGTACAACCTTAGAAAGTGAAATAGTAGTGACGGCTCAAGTTACAAATCCAGCATACGCCACTGATACACAGTGAAGTTAAACTTGACTTGGCGAGTCCAGTTCTTGTGATAAGGAAGTAATGACGCGTGTGGAATGTCGTGTAATGCTAAGTTTATTTCATTAATAGTGTTTAGAATAGGCGCTGAATAAATAACCTCTCTTAAAATGCATTGGCTGAAAAAATAACCTAGAATTTTCTCAGATCACCCACGGAATTTGAAACTCAAAGTTGTCTGTGCATAATTTTCTTCGAAAGGAACATTCAACTTTAGAAAATAAAAGGTGAGTGGTGTGTGTCTGGTGGCGTGCTTGTACACAACCTACTACAGGTGACGTAAATACGGCGAGGCAGTTATATCCAGGCACCCTCGCACGGCTTTTAGAGCCGAGTAAGGGCGACAAGAGTCAACGACCCTTCCGTTTACCAGAGCGTTTACACTCGTCTGTCATTAGCAGTCGTGCTTATATTGTTGAATGTGTCACCATAAAGTGTCACTTGAAGACCAGACCGTGGGAATATATGCCGCGGCGAATTAGCCGCGCGTACCGCAGCGCCGAGTTGCGGTGCACGTGGCCGTCCGCCGTCCGGGGTTCGATTCCCCCCCTCGGGCATGGGTGTTTGTGTTGTCCTTAGTTTAGTTTACCTCAAGGGTTTTTTTTTTTTTTTTTTTTTTTTTTTTTTTTTTTTTTTTTTTTTTTTTAGCTTGGATCTACATCCTCCTCATCGTTGATCAGATATTATATAGGTACCTTATTTTTATCCACTGTGAGCTAACTTAAGCTATTACTACTATCTCACTTTGCAATGTTGTACCGAGAAAGAAATGCTAAGAAAAAAAATAGATATCTTGCGCTGTTTCCGAGATATTGATAGGGACCGTGCCAAATATCTCAAGAAATAAGCAGCAATCGAAGAAACGTTTGCCGGCAAATATTAAAGCATTGAGTGGGAATCCAATGATAGTACGCTCGCCCCCACTCCTTACCGAAATCCGTGATTGGTGGTGGGAGGTAACTTTGAAATCTTTGACAGAACGCTTTTTTATTGCAGACTCGGTTTCTTGATGAAAGAAATACTGTTTGTAACTTTACTATGAAACACTGGCCTTCGGCAGCATCTCTGTGGACCTCATAGTGCCAGAACATACCAATGAGAGCATGAACATATTTCGTGTCATTGTCAATTGTAAGACATGTCAAGGGAGACTAACACAACCTTTCTTTTTTTTTTCTTTATTGTCGTTTCAATTCCCCTAAATCACTGGCGCTCTTCGGCCTACAGAAATAAAATTTGTCAGTGGAGAACATAAAAACACAAAGGAGATAAAATTTTGGAGATAATACGGACATAAAACGGAGATTTAAAATGGAGATAAAACAAAATACATAAAATGGAGGAAACAGTGGTGACATAAAACACTTGGAACGGCGAAAGTGGTGAATAAAAACAGTTGCTCGAATGTCAGTGGCGCACACACACAATTAAAATATCATAGGGCAGCGGCCATGGTGAGACCGTCCGCTAGTTGGAGTTAAAACAAAAAAAACACAACACACACTTCGAGAGATACACAAGTTAAAACTGATGGTGTCGGCTGCGGGTTGGACGTCCACTGTTGTAATTATAAAACAATTTAACTAAAACACACCACACTTGTCGAAGCACAAAGGAGGTTCCGTAGATGGTGGGGCACTGACAGCATTGAAGGTGTGGTGTGGGGGGAAAAGGGATGAAATGAGATGGAGAGGGTGGGGAGGAGCCACAGAGCCGATAGGGAAGGGACGGGGGGGATGATGTCCCAGGAAGCCACGGGGAAGAAGGATAGGGGAGGGCGGTAAGAGGAGGATCCGGAGGGACGGAGGAGGGCAGAAGGGACAGGAAGGGAGGGATAGTCGGGGCCCTCAGGGAGAGAAGGGGGAGAGGGAGCAAGGAGAAGGATCAAAGCTGGTATGAAGGGTAGATGTCAGGTCGGAGGGCATCATCCGGGAGGGGGAGGGTACGGAAGTTGCCACAGGAAAGGATCCGGACGGTGGACAAGTGGAGAGCAGGGGGGAATACAGTGGTGGAGGCGCGGCAATGTACCTGGTGCAGAGAGGAGGGGATGGACTAGAGGATTAGGCAGATCTGATTCGCGGGATATGTAACGGAGGTGGAGATTTTCAATTAAGAGAACGAGTCTGGGGAAAGTAATGAGATCATAGAGGACCCACGTGGGGGAAGGGGGTTAAAGTGGGATAGGAGTGGAGCGGGCTGTTTGAGACCCGGCCCATAAAGAGTCGCGGTTCTATTCTGCCAATTACCAGGGAAGCTGATAGTGGGACAAAGCATCTCCCTACAGGAACCGTGGGCACGGTATCCTGTGCGCTCGATGGCATTCCTTGACTTGATGTATATTTATTTAACATATTACCATGTTTCAGCTGCGAGAATGGTCTGTTCAGTAACTGTTTAATTATACATTATCCATCCATTTTGTAGAATTAGCACTAAGAACTGCCAGAGCACACTGAACTCCATGTAATAAATAACACCAATACAGCTGTAACACACTAACACGCTCTTTGTTGCTTTAAACTAATGAGTTCGCCAAGAGCGAGTCGTGTCCGTTCGGCTTATTTCGGAAGCACTTGTGCTTGTGTGGCGACGAGGGATTCAGAAGCCTTGGCGCGCTGTTGGCCGCACTACCCCACCCCACCCCTCCAAATGTTCAAATGTTTGTAGAGCTTATGGGACTAAACTACAGGGTCATCAGTCCCTAAACTTACAAACTACTTATGAACTAGCTTATACTAAAGACGGCATAAACATTCACGCCCGAGGAGGGATTAGAACCCCCGACCACAGCGGCCGTGCAGACCGTGACTGGCGCGCCGCAGACCGCTCGGCTACTGCGGCCGGCCCCCACCCCTCCCTACCCCGCAACTTAGCGAAGGCTGTGGCAGTGAGCATCCGAAGCTATGTTCTCCCACTGTTGATATAAAGCGAACGAGAAATATTCCACACTACGCGCTAATTCTTCATGACGGAAACTGGCTTCTATTGCCATTTTTGTTAACATTGGTTCTTAATTTCTGGTTAGCCTTAGGTGTGGGCTTCCTTGATAGCCTTGGTAGCCCACAATATACGCCACTGATTGTAATTGCTTTGCCAATTTACTAAGGATGTTGTGGTGGGTAGCACAGCATAAGGCTGCCGGAGTGGAAAGCTGAGCCTCGAAATGAGGATGAAATCAACGTCAGTTTTATGAAACCGGCCACTTACGTTTACTCAATGGTAATAACATAGAAACATGCAGTTCCCTTCATAATTAAACGGTAGTATTTCGAAATATAATTAACAGATTAAATGGAAGACATTGGCCAGCTGTAGACTCTTGGGAAAATTTTTTGTTCGCTTTTCATTTCTTGAGACCCGAAATCCCCTTTGTAGGAATCAACAACGTTTCCGAAAACAGCGATCATGTGAAACAAAACTTGTGCCATTCATCTAAAATTCCAGAGTGCAGTTAATGAAGGATCACAGATAGACGCCGTGTTTCTGGAATACCGGAAGGCGTTTGATAACCTTCCGTATAGTTGCCTGGTGAATAAAGTGCGGGCATATGGATTTAGTAGTTTTTAGGTAACAGAACGCATATCATTCTCAACGGAAAGATATCAAGTGTTTTTTTTTTTTTTTTTTTTTTTTTTTTTTTTTTTTTTTTTTTTTTTTTTTTTTTTTGCATGTGTGGGGATGGGGTTTCCTAACCTCCCCTCCTCCAAACCTTCCTTACTCATACCATACTTAATGGTAATAAGAAGGCTCCCCTGCGAATACATGACGAAATACGGTTCAGGGCTACTTGAATGAACACAAAGCAAAACAGAAACAACCAGTCGCACATCCCACCAGTGGCCTATCCCCGCCAAGAAATAAACGTGGCACATTTATTCCACGGTCTGGAAAGAAACGTGCGCCATAACCAGTGTCCATTCACCGACAAAACACATTTGAAAGGTGAAGTGAACTCAGACATGCTCAACGGGAGTGTTACAGGATAGTTGCTTTTCACAGTATTCATAAATGACCTCGTGGATCACATCTGGAGTTCATTGAGGCTTCTTGAGGATGGTGCTGGGAAATGGTATCAAAATGAATGATCTGCAGCGTATTGATGCATGTTATAGTGAATGGCGGTTGAGCTTCAACATAAACAAATGTAAAGTGCTGCGTTTATGTAGAAAGATCATTTATTATATAGCTATGAACTAGCATGACAAACACAGTTTCCTTCATAAAATATCGGATAGTGATATGGTGATCAATTATTTTATTTTGTCAAGTAGGCTCAACCACTTAGATCGTGTATAAAACACGTAATGGATATAATGAAGTATATGGTGATCAGTCATGGGTCAGGCATATGCTAGACAGATTCATTGGAAGTATCCTCGGGAAGTGTACTCCATCAACAAAGAAAGACTCTCGTTTGGCCGTATTGTTTATCAGTGTGTGATCCATACCAGGTGCGGTAGATCCAACGGAGAGAAGCCTGTTTCCTTAAGGGCTCATTAAGTTGTCACGAAAGCATGGCACAGGTGATTAGAAAAGTTCAGGGGCCGACGCTGCAGAAGAGGCGTCCTGTAGAGTGGTAAACGCCTTTGTAAAAGTTCCAAGACCAAACGATTCATGAAGGATCGAGCAATATTCTTTCTACGTATACGTCGCGAAGTGAACACAAGGATAACATCACAGAGATTAAAACCAACACAGAGGCACACAAGGAATAATTTTTTCCACGAACCATTCGCGAATGGAAATGGAGGCAGTGGTAAGGGTACACATAGAACACTTCGCCCCACGATGCGGCTTGCGGAGTATGATGAAAATGTATTTAACATTAAAAAAATTTTGTCTTCAACAACGACTTTATGGGCTTACACCATGACTGCCTCAACCAAAATTTCCTATGTGTCTTGAACAAATTAATACAAGATTAAAATTCAGACAGCGAGAGGAACAACTCAATCATTGCCAAATGTTAAAACAGTTAAAAACAAAAAAAATGAAAGTAAATATTTCAGTATTTACAACGGTTAAACGGGTCTGTCAGTGACCCAGAACGTTTAGACTCACAACAGCCAAGCATCGGCATCCGTGAGGCTTGCGGTGGTCAGAATAGATTGACGAGCTGGCTCTCAGCTGACGGCTGTCATTAATCACCCGCGCTCGTCAGAACTGTGTGCGCGAGCACTGTGCACTGGAAACAGCGTCTGGAACAAACGCGTGAAAGGTAAACGTCAACACAGAGCCCATCCAAAACAGCATTACTATCTATTAGAGAGACAGAAAGCTTTTTCAAGTGTAGTATATCGAAATCACTATTGTCATAGTTAATTTCTTCAAAGATTACTGTGAAAGCCGTACAGAAAGAATTAACTATGATAAAATTTTAAAACAGCGCCTTTCAAATTTTAACCTTGTTTAATCGAATACAACGGCCTGCAAACGTTGCCTCTTAAGTAGCACACACCTACGCTGACAGGAAGTAAAATTAAAGCAGACCTCACTGATTGGAATCTTTATGAATTTAATACGGTGTCATTTATTGTAGCCGCTGGGGCCATGGTCCTTACTCGTATGCTATATTTCTTGGAGATTTAAAATTAAATTTCGTGTTAAACTATCTACATGATTTAATTATTTACAGCCGCTCGTTTGATGAGCACGTTTCTGGTTTCACAGAGATTGGAGGGGGCTGGTCTCACCGTTAAACCCTCTATAATATTTTTGGGTCGTCAGTAGGTTTGATTTTTGCGTCATTTTGTATCGGTATATAGTATCCGTATTAATCAGGAGCGGACCAAAACACTTAGAACTTTTCCCCCACGTACTGATACAAAGGGTATTGCTAAATTCATTGGATTTACTAACTAGTTTAGGCGTCCTGTGCCTAATTTGGCCCAGTTGGCAGCACACGAACAGCTTAAGTCGAAAAGGTACTGCCTTTCTTTGAGGAGCTGCCCAGGAAACCGCCCTTTTCTGCAATCAAGTCTACAGTTGCTAACGCCTCCGATACTGGCAGTGCCTCCAATTTAGGAATTTCAGTAGTATTGGTATAAGAATTTGAGAGCCAGGGTCTACCTTTAGCTTATGCCTCCCGTGGAATAACTGACGCTGAACTCAAATACTCCGTTTACGAGTGTGATGCACTGGCTATAATATTTGCCCTGGACAAATATCATTTGTAGCGTCGTCAATTCGACCTCGACACTACTAATCAGGCTCTTAGCTGGTTTTGACCAGACCGCGTAAAAGGTGGGTGAATTTCCGCTTTTCAGTTCAAGATCCGCTATATTAAGGGCACTGACAACGTTTTGGCTAATGTCGTATGTCCACCGAAGAGGACCAATGTGAGAGATGTGAGGAACTGCTCCTTGCTTGTCCTGTTTTAGGAGAGATTCCATAGTTGTTTACTGATCTGTATGCCAAGTAGGACCAGGACCCTGTTTGGGGACCTATTAAGAGGCGCGTGTTGGAATCGCCTGCGAAATGGTTGGGCGTCCTAAAAATCTTAAAAGCCGCCTTCATGACGTGCTCATACAACCGGTTTTTCGTTGTTTTCATGATTATTTAATAGGGGCCATCTTGTAGTGCATAAGCCCATGGAGAAGATGAAACCTCATCTTACGTGACCGTCGCTTGATGCCGATGTCAGACTACGAACGCTCGTTGTCAGCTGTATCAGGGTTGTAAACCCAGTAATGCTCTTCCACAGGGCTTGCCAAATACTGAACGCGAAGACAACCCCATGGATAAGGTTTATCGATCTTTGGGACCATTGCCAAGAAGGGCAAACAAAACGTAATACTGATTATCGATGCCGTCTGCAGATTTACCTGGCTAACATCAAGTGGCAATGTTACTGCTACCACCACAGTTGCGCACCTCCTAATTAGATTTTTCGTGCTAATGCGCTCGCTTTCCTTTCGGCGCCCTTTCGGAATTTTTGCTTCCAGAATGCTGTGAAGCACATAATCAAGTAGGATCTTAGCTTGTCATTGCTCAATTTCACTTTTAATACTGCTAATCATGAGGCTTTGAAGACCACTGCCGCCTCTTTTAATTTTCGCTTATCCCCTTAACTTCCTGTTGTCAAACTTGTTGTGAATTCAAGATCTTTTGCCGACTTCTGTTACACTCAGATTAATTCAGGGGAAATTGCATCAGGCTGGAGCTAACATAGTGTTGGCTCGTGGCCATCGTGTACCATTGTCCAACTTTTGGGACCCGATAATTTGTTGTTTAGGTAATCTCGGTCCAGAAGAAGGTGTACTCTTAAGCAGATTAAAATCTGCATGGGTCATGGCTACCCTATTGGCGCTGACGGTTCTCCCGCACATCCAAATTCATTAAAGTAGCAGTTGACTTAATTGGTTGCCCACTGTTTTTATACAACTTTTAATCCAAATATCAGGTCTCATAGATAAAGTCCTCAATGTCAATTCGAATAAGAGTATAGGGAAACCTGATTACTGACTAAACTAACGTGTGCTAGGCTACACTACCCAAGATCCATGACATGGATTTTCCTCTCAGGCCCACAGTTAGTTGTATTAGAGGCCCAAATTATGGAATAGCAAGATATCTGGCAACTTGCCTTCATACATATTTTGGTAAAAGTGATTCTTATATAAAATATTTTATTTTATCGAAAAACTTGAAGGACAACCTATGGCCCTTGCAGATGTTATTGTGAGCTTTAAAATAGCGATGTTATTAACTATGATTCCAGTTAATGATGTTATGAATAGGATATCTGATTCCACTTTATGTACTTTCCCTTACTTCTTGTCAGTTCCAGTGGAAAGATGAGTTTTATGAGGAAGTTGATGGTGTCGCAATGGGTAACAATTACGTCCTTCGATCGCTAATTTTTATGGGGAAAAATTCGAACAGTAAGCTGTTGAAAAAAAATCTAATAAGAATCTAAGTTTGAGGATGACAAATCCGTCGTTTGATATCATGCTGCTAAGGCATTAGAATCATTTTGAATTATATAAATAAATCTAAATGATATAAATCCAGACATCCAATTCAATATGGAAATGAAAAATGATAGTGCAATATCCTTCTTGGACATTTTAGTCATGCGATAGACTGAGAGAAGTTTGAAACATAAGGTTTTCCGGAAAACCACGCGTAGAGAAAGATACCTGCATGAGATCGCTAACCGTCGTCCACATCAAAAAGTCTTGTTAACAGAAGCAGAAGAATTGGCATTCCGGTGAACCTGCACGGAGAACTGCAGCACCTGATGCATGCTTTCGAGAAGAATAGACATTTGCGCAAAGAACTGAACACAGCTCTGCGACCAATGGACGGTAGGTCAACGAATAAGAATGAAACACAGCGATGGATGTACATGGTTTCTGTCCTTTTTTTATAGGAAACGTTACTGATCAGATATGGAAACGATACAAGCTTAGTTTAATTCCATGATACATCGCCTACTCAAAGTACCCCTTAAGCCTTTGGAAATTAAAAACAGAACTTAACATCTTAAGCCAAATGCTACTTCAAATAAATAAAATGACAATGTTATACATAAAACGTATAATAAATTGAAAAACTGACCAGCCCAAATAATCAGTAAAAACGAAAATGTCAAATACGTTTCAACGACCTATAGCGATAACATATCACGTAAAATTGAACGTAAATTTCCTAAAACAAATGTTAAATTAGCTTTCAAAGTCACCAATATGCTGAAGCTTAGGCTACTACATAGTCTGGATAACAAAAATACGATTATAGCAAATTAAAATGTAATGAGTGTGCACAGTTTTATATACGACAAACCAGAAGGTCTTTCAACACAAGATTTCGTGAACACGTTTATTCACAAAACAAAACCGCTTTTGGCACTCATCTTAAAGAGGCAAAACGTGGAATTGTTGATATAAAATAGAATATGAAAATACTACATAAGGCTGAGAAAGGAAGAAGGTGAGACTAACTCGAAAAGTTGCACATTTACAGTAACAACAAAAAACACCATGTTAAAATAATGATCAGTTAGAATCCAATCAGAAAAACTTTTTTTACAATTTTCGATGACCTGCTCTATGGCCTCCTCTCCAACACCCACTCTCTCTTCCTTCTGTTAAGCCATTAGCACCATCTGGCTTCTTGGGACATAACATCCTTCCAGCCAACTGTGAACTATAATAATGGTAAGAAGAAATTATCAAACACATAAAGAAACTCAAAAATAGCAAAGCCTCTGTGGAGGATGGAATTGTAGCTGAATTTCTAAAAAATCTACGGCCTAATTCAAGAAAGGAGCTAGTAGGAATTATTCAAAATATATGGGTCACCGAAGAAATCCCAGAAGACTGGAAGTGTGCCTTAATACATCCATTACACAAAAAATGGGACAAACATGATGTGAATAATTACAGAGGAATTTCTCTACTTCCTGTCACATATAAGATTTTATCGGCTTGTATTCTTTAAAGAACACAAGAAATACTAGAACCCAAAATCTCAGATTTCCAAGCTGGTTTCAGGCCAAACAGATCGTGCCCAGAGCAAATTTTAAACCTAAAATTAATCACAAGGATAAGGAAGATGCGAAGCAAGCCTACAGTGTATGTCTTTGTCGACTTCAAGAAGGCATATGACTCAATCCACAGACCCACACTATTTAGGATCCTTGAGGAAAAAGGATTGGATCGTAAAATACAAAAAATCATTCAACAGACGTTAACAAATACAAAATCCAAAGTGAAGTTTATGGGAAAACTTTCAAAACCATTTGAAATTAAAACTGGGGTTAGACAGGGTGATGGATTGTCGCCTTTGTTGTTCAATGTAGTTCTGGATAGAGTCATGGAAGAATGGGAGAAGAAACTTGAAGAAGAAAAGTGCTGGAAACCAATTTCATTAGGAACCAAAAAAACATAACCTAAGAATCCCCTACGTAGCCTTTGCAGACGATCTCGAAATAATGGCAGATTCTAGTGAAAGGGCTATAAAACAGGTAGAAATTCTAAAAGAATGTGGAGAAAAAGTCGGGCTACAGATATTTGAAAAGACAGTGTTCACAACAACAAATTTAGAAATTTCCAAATTACAAACCAAATACGGAGAAATCAACAGAGTACCACACTTCAAATATCTTGGAGAAATTATCTCGGAAAAATTTGCACAACAAGAAAGAATACAAAAAGCTCGTAAAGGTTTAGGATTAGTGCAAAACCTCTATAATAAAAAATGCTTATCTTTAAATGCCAAAATTAGGCATTACAAAACAGTCATTAAACCATCAATGTTATATGCCAGCGAAACCTTGGCACTAAACAGGAAAACTGATCTAGAAAATCTAAAGAAAGAAGAAAGAAAAATAATTAGAAAAATTTTGGGACCAGGATGGACCGAGAATGGATATAGATTACAGAAAACATCAAAAATTGAAGAATATTCTAACATAGAGATAGACTTGAGGAAAATATGCCTTAAATTCTATGGCCACATAATGAGTCTCCCTGAACACAGATTAACAAAAAGAATTGTAAAATACGTAGCTTCTCTTGTTAATGGAGGAGAATGGATCCAAAAAGTTAAAAAAGATTTGGAATTATCCAAAATTACTAAAAAAGAAATGGCTACAAGGAACAATTTTAGAATATAAGTTGAAAAGTGGGAGGTTAAACCAGAGACAAAAGCACCGAGAACTGGAACAAAATGGAGTGAAGAAAGAAGAACTAAATTTTCTCAAACAATGAAAAAGTGGTGGACAAATAAAAAGAACCAGAAGACCAAGAAGAAAGGAAAATGAACCAGCTTTACTTAGCGTCTTCCATATGGGAGCTTTACGACTAATAATAATAATAATAATAATAATGGTACACTGTACTATATAAGAGGGTATATATATATATATATATATATATATATATATATATATATATATATATATATATATATATATGTATATGTATATGTATGTATGTGTGTGTGTGTGTGTGTGTGTGTGTGTGTGTCTATGACTGATACTGTATAACTGACTCTACATTTTAACTATTATTTTGACTTGTGCTTCTCATTTTAATGAATGACCATACTTATAAACTTTATCTTATACATAAATAAAAATGTGCATCTTATATATCAGTGTCATCCTTATATCATGCATACTCACATGTGGAAAACCAAGAAATCCAATTGCATCTGCAACCTAGATATTGTTCATACCTGCAACCTAAACCTTAACTATCATATAGAGGTAAATCAACCTAAACATTTAGCCACATTACAACCTAGACAACAAATGTGTTGCAACTTTGACAGTGGGTCTATCCTATACCTAGACCACAGCAATTATTGATAGCCAGTAACAACCTAGAAACTGAATTATTTTACTTCTAGACCTAGTCATATCTAGGTAAACCTAGATAGAATTGTAATATTGACAGTAAGTCATTTACATCTTGCTACTATGGCATTCCAAAATAATTAAAATCCCTATTCTTTTTTTTTTTTTTTTTTTTTTTTTTTTTTTTTTTTTTTTTTTTTTTTTTTTTATTTACATGCATATTCTAACTTGGATGACTGAACCTGTTTATCTTGTAGTGGATTAAACTCACATAGTAACTTGTTTAAATACAGATTTTATATATGTATCCTTTAACATCAACACTAAAGCTGTCTTCCCCCTCCCCTCCAATACCCCTCTCTCTTCTTCCTATGAAACCATTATCACTGCATTGGGTACTGAGTCACACCATTCATCTTATTATACTTCTATATCCTTTCCAAACTCTGTGAACTTAAGTAATTAAATACAATGCTATAAGGTACACTGGATGCACTACTGTAACTTTTAAAAAATCGTATGTCACTTGTTTTACTGTATACTGTCGACTTCTGTATATGTCACTTATATTAATAATCATACATACATATTGTTATTTTGGTATAATATATGAAAAACAGATTAATTATTTTCATTTTAGGTAAGAATTTTAAATGTATGGCATGTTTACTCATATCTGGGTTAACTTAGAAATTCAGTTGTACGCATCCTCTTAGATGACTGCACCTTCAGTTTTATTAATGAATACACTTATATAGAAGCTTATCATAAGTACAAACTTTACATTTGATTTTCTTAAAAATTGCAACCTAGGCTGTGTTTCCCCTTCTCTCCAATACCCACTATTCTCTAGATGTAAAGTTATTCACACTGCATCTTGTAATGATTCTCACCATCCATTTATCATATTATTATGTGCTTTTGGGAAACTGTAAACTAAAATAGTTGGACACTGATATATTATAAGGTATACTGGGTGATAGTGACTTGAATTTCATCATGTAATTTTATCGATTTTATCTATTCTCTGGACGTCTTTGACTTTTCATTGATGACTGTTCATATAATACCTTTACATATAATTAAAATATGCACATCTTAGGTATAAATTTTATCCTTACATCATGTATATTTACATCTAGGTTAACCTAGACATGCAGTTATATCAGCAACCCAGACATTGTGTTCTTCCTATGAAATGAGACCTTACTTATCGTATTGAACTAAAGATTAACAGAGAGACACATCACAGCTTAGACATTGCATCATCTGCGACATGGACATTGAGTCATTCCTATACCTAGACCTTAGCAGTTATAAAAGCTTATCTTAACAACAAACCTAACATTTGATTCTCTGAAACACAGCAACTTGTGTCTCCTTTTCCCTGCAATACCCACTATTCTTTTGATGTAAAATTATTAGCACTGAATCTCCTTATGGTTCTCACCATCCACTTATCATATTACTACATCATTTTATTAAATAGTGAACCAAAATACCTGGACACCAATTTAAGGCGTACTGTGTGTCTAGCTGTGACTTAAATTCCACCTTGTAATTTTATTGATTTTATCTGTTCTTAAGACATTTTTTTTACCTTTTACAGATGACTATTCATATATTAATTAAAATATGTACATCTCATGTATCAAATTTATCCTTACATCACGTATATTTACATCTCGATTAATCTAGACATTCAATTGTATCAACAACCACACCATTCTGTTCTTCCTATAACTGAGACCTATGCAGTCATACTGAACTTAATACAGCTTAGACTTAGAGACACATCACAGCTAAGTCATTGGATCAGTTTCAACATTGACACTGAGTCATTCCTACATCTAGACCTTAGAAATTATAGATGAACCTAGATATTGGGTTACAATTCACCTAGACCTTGGATGATACCTACATCAATCTACATTTCCAATACATTTGCAACCTAGACATTTAGTCAGCTTCATAACTTAGACAGTGGCAATTCCAAATAGATAAACCTTTATTATAAGAACAATGTTCTTTATTATAAATGTGTATGCTTAATCTGTGATGACTCAATATAATTTTATTGATAGACACAAATGCTAGCTCAATTAAATGCAAGATTTACATATATTTAAAAAAATATTATCATCTTAGGAAGTGTGTCGTCTCCCAACCAATACCCTTCTGTGCTTGCTAGTAGGTCATCAGCACTGCAACTTGTATTGGTTTGCACAATCCATCTTATTATACCCTTTCAGCGAATTGTAAACTTTAATTTGTAATAGAACTATATAAGGTATACCATATATATTATTATTATTAAAATAGTAATTGTAATATGGGTTATGAGTTTCATTTTAGACTAAAATTATGTGACAAGTTGTTTCTGTGCAATAATTGACTTCTGTGAAACTAGCTTACAAACAGTATCCAGCTATGGTGCTGCAACCTTGCGCCAAAATGATATAAACTAGAATCTTCAAAGCTGCCAGTATTTTGTAAGCTGTGATGTTTTTAACTTGTGTATTTTTTATATAGTGACTATGTGCAATGTTGCACTTGTTATTTTATACTCAATCTTTTAACAATGTAAGATAAGTGCCTTTTAATCCCAAATGTATGTTATTTTGTTTTTGTTTTTGCGTTATTTCTTGCATTTATTTTAAATTTTTGACAGATGACAAGCTTGTAATATGTATTTGATCAGATGATAGTTCACCGAAACCGGTCGTCAGAGAATAAATTATTAATGTGCGATCTTGACATTTCATTTAAAAATTATAGATCTGGAAAACTTTACAAAAATATGATATAAACCGGTTTTAGGCAAACTAAGAAAATAAGCCCGACACTCCAATCCGTACAGGATTGAATTTGGGATATATAAGATTATGTATATTTGTGAAAATGTATTCATTGGAGATACGAAGAGAAGTGTCCATACAAGACTGAAAGAACACATAAGTCTATGCCGACTAAGGATAAATAACTATCGTAAGTGTTTGAGGAAATGTTGCAATCAGGAAATCATGAAGTGATCCGAAACTTCAATGTTATCTACAACAGCGATTTATTATCTACGGACGCACAGAGAAGTAATTGAAGTATATAAGCATGGGGACTATTTTAACAAGAACGAAGAAGCCATGAAGCTTAGTGATATATAGGCTGTAGCTCTTCAGAAAAGAGAGATATGTTTTTGTCTATTGATAGAGTCAATCGATAGCAACTTTTCATCTTTTACAAAATCTCTGCCGATCACGTTAAAACCTGACGAAGTCAACTTTAGACAGTATTTAGGCACCTCTCCGAAGTCCACCTCATCAGGAGGAAAGATTCAGTACCGCCATTAATAACTCTGAAGATATCAAGCGCAGCTCTGTACGAAACGTTAGGGGCAAAATTTTTTCATGGACGACGGCGATCATTAGCATTTCCCATGCAGTCATTTTATTTGAATTTAGATCTGATTTACACTATTTATACCTGGACTGATATCTGTCTCTGTCTTTTCACTGTTTTTATGAAGACTTTTAAAATTTCAATTTAAACTATCCATTTTTGATTTTACACTTTCTATATCTTAATTTCTCTCTCAATATCTTTTTTTTTAATTTTTGAACCAGGATTACTAATATAATTCATTTCCGGCTCAGGTTTCAAGCTATCTGCCCCACAGACTCCTTTCATACGGATGCTACTTCGTTCAGATTTCGGAGCAAGTGGGTGGCTGACATTATCTGAACTTGACATATTGAATAATTGGTTAGCCGTTGAGAGCTCTATAACTGGCAATAAACCTATAAATTCACACATATTTGGACTATCGGCGTCTTTAATTACAACTCATGCTACTGCTATACTGCTTAAAAGTGTGTTTGTTGCTGATGCCGACCCTGGCGAAACTGAAATTGTGACCCAGATCTGCATAGTCTGCTGCTGCTGTGCCCGAAGATTCTCAGACTTCTGCTTTACTCTTGAAGAATGCGCTTAATTTCCCCCAGACTTAATTACAGCTATCAATTGCCCTCATGGAATGCTGCAAGATTTCCGTGCTCAGAGGTCTCACGCAAACCACCCATTCTGCATAAATTTGGGAGCAGGATCACAAAGTACTGTTACGTGTTAGTGTTACTACTGCAATTCTAAAGGTATTAGATTCAAATCCCTGCCGAGGAAACACAAGTTGCGAGTTTACAATATAAAGTCTGACGTTAGTTCAGTCAAAATTCGCCTCCACTTCTGTTACACGAGTGCCTTCATTTGTAATGGGGGATGCTTGCCAAACCGGTCGTGGACGTGGATTCACTTTCCGGAAAGGTCGTTCCGAGCTATAGCATTTGCCCTCGGTCAAACTCAGATGTTTTGCCATTCTACTAACGGACAGCACGTCCAATGATAATGCAGGCGCCTTGTGTGCGCCTGACGCTGTTATCGCCTGAATGGGTTTATATCGATAGCAGGTAAAGAAGGGAAAATACCCTTCATAGAGAATCCGACTCTCATTGTACCTTGACAGGAAACTCACCTGCATATCTTCTGTCCCAGGCGGTCGGACTTCGTCTGTTACAGCAGAGGTTTCAGCGCCTGGTAAAAGGTTTACAAAAAGAGTAAGAGAAGCTACAGAAAACTGAAAGTCGGGATAGCCAGTCAAAACATATCTTAGAATCAATGCACATACAGGAGAGGTAGCACTGTCACAAATTTCCACAATCCCTCAAACACAGAATGCAGCGACTGAGCGTGGGTTAGACTTACTGTAGGCTAAGTCGCAAAATACATACAAGAATATAAATAAGAACCAGTCCCCAGAGAGAGTTTAAGACGAAAGGTAGGAAACTAGCCATGAGTCCACACACAAAGAATAGGGGTCGGACCTAGGCATCGAACACGCTACATACCGAAGTAGCAGCTCCCAAAAATGCAAATGCAGGGGTAAGGCTAACGCGACCACGGGAGATGCGAAGTATGTTGTATCGGTGATCATGTCGAGTCCTGCGCGGTGGTCTAGGACAGGTTGCTTGCTCCCAAAGTAATGGGAAGCACGTGCAACTAAACTGCCGCACGCTGATCCGATATCTATACCTGCAGAAAAACTGCAACGGGAGCTGCTCTCCAGGCTATTTAAAGAAATATGCGTGGCGCCCGTTCCGATAGAACAGACGTCACTTGCGATCCTGAAGCTGCCACTCTTTGATATTCCCGGAATATACATCAACTGCGGATGGACAAAACAGAAATATTTTTTCCCAGCCGGGATTCGAACCCAGGTCTCTCTGCTTTCTAGGCAGTTGCGCCGACCACTACACCACCGAAGACACAGTGGTCAACGCACGTGAAAGCACTACCCCAGCACGCCTCCCGTCAAACACAAATTCCGAGCCTTACTCTGCCCATTCGCAGTTGATGTCATATATTCTGTGTATATGAAAGAGTGGCAGCTGCAGGATCGGAAGTCTGTTCTTTCGGAACGAGCGCCACATATATATGCCGGTGACGGGCAATACTTTCGTTAGTGGGGAAGGGTGGGCAAGTTTGGGGCCCTGACTCATACGGGAATTAGTTTCAAAACTACGAGTTTGAGTACTGTGGGTAGGGTAATGCTGGGAAATTGTGTCTGACGGGGGGCGTGCTTGGGTAGCTCTTACAGGTGCGGCGATCAGTGCGTCCTCGGTGGTGTAGTGGTCAGTGCAACTGCCTAGGAAGCAGGAGACTTGGGTTCGAATCCCGGCTGGGTACAAATTTTCGGCTTTGCCCATTCGCAGTTGGTGTCATATATTCTGTGAATATTTAAATAAGTGACCAATGTATTCGTGTGTACCTCCGCAGTTGGTGAAAAGGTCCCTGTAGACAACCTAACAGATGGAGGAGGCCTATCTTGTGGCCGCCGGCAGCGGCGGGGTTCCAATCGTCATGTTGCCTGGCCTGAACTGGTGCGTATTAGAACTACGCGAAAACTCGTCTCCTTCCACCACCGCCTGCTACAGCGACAGTTTGAAATAACGGCCGAAGGGAAACTAAACAAGATTTCACCATCGCTATTTTCTGCAATAATTAAATTTGCAGTGCCAAAATTATGCTGCTCCCTCCAACCGATGCTCCTCTATGCAAAGGTAGTGTCTGTCGGCTGGGAAAATTAGTTTTATGCCTATAATCGTGCCATGAAATTTTAATAATTATTAATTAAATAATTAACCTGTCTGACTGTGTAATCAATAAACTTGGCTTTGATCTGGATTTAGAATTTGTAATTAAATTTCACGTATTATTTTTATAAATCACTTTGTCTGACGACTGGCCTGACAGATTCTGTGGCTTTATTACGTGTCTTTTAGCTTTACCATAATTCAGTGCCTTACAGACTTCTAAATAAGATACTGGCTAGTCGTGCGAAACGGAGGAAAAATATGATGACAATTATTGAACTGTATGAAGCTTGACTTACTTACTTATCCGTAGCTTGAGTCTTACTGACCATATGCCTGTTCTAGACTCCTCCTCCATCGCTCACGGTTGCGAACCTCTTTGCAATTAATTAGCTACTCCTAGTCTCATGACCTCGGTGTCTCTGTCAGCATTGTCTTTCCATCTTGTCCGTGGTAATCCCCGGTATCTCCTTCCAGCTACCGTTCCCAGCAACACATCATGGGGTATCCTCCCTTCGCTCATCTTTGCTACATGTCCAGCCCAGGTCAACCTTCTTCTCTTTATTCTTTTATAATGTCCGGCTGCGCGTAAAGCTCTTTTAATTCTTGTGTTTTTTCGAATTCTCCATTCCCCTGTTTGTGGATGTATCAAAGGACCATAGATGTTTCGGAGGATTTTCCGTCCGAAAACCAGTAGTTTCTGTTCATTTCTTCTAAAGGTGAGGCTTTCACAACCATACATAACCACTGGCATAATCATACTTTGATATAACCTGGTCTTGAAACTTCTTGTCAGGGACCTTTTCTTTAGCATATCCTGAACGCTAAAGTATGCTCTATTATCTCCAACAGTTCCTACATTTACTTCAGTTTCACAGAGCTTCTGATCACTAAAGAGGCTACCAAGGTATTTGAAAGTACTCGCCCTTTTGAATCGGAGATTGTTCACCATGAGCTGGTCCCCATCACTAGCCGACTTGCTTAGGACCATGTATTGCGTCTTGTCTTCACTGACTTGCAAGCCTGCTTTACTGGAAATCTGGCAGTACGAGCTTGCTATTCTTCTCAGCTCTTCCCTTCTGCCGCTGATTAGGATTACATCATCTGCATCAGCCAGTCGAGTCACTGACGTGTTGTCTAAGGGTATTCCAATGGAACCAGTTTTCATATGAATGCTCTCGTTGAACGCTATTTAAAAATTCAGTTTGCAAAGAAAATAGTTTCGTATGAAACAAAATGTATATGTGTTACAGCTTACTTCCAACATACACACACCTTATTCCACATGTAAACGTTACTACAGATCGGATTTACTATAGGACATGTTGGATAAGCCTGCTGTCCGTGGCAATAATGTGGCGAAGACGAAATTCTGCATGACTTGCTGAAGTGTTAGATCGAAGACTGGCTGATTTCTAGTAAGCAGTGTTTTTAGAGCTGTTGTTGTACACCTTGTTTTTATCATAGCCCCACAGAAAGGCACCTCATGAGTTCGGATTCGCAGCACATAGTGGACCACTGAGGTCCATGGCAGTGGCCTTTGATTACTCCAGAGGGAGAATATGGTTCCCAGCACATTATTCTCCTTCATGTTGTCGATATAAGGGCCTCTTTGGATAATGGGCATGAAAATATCATCCAGCACGTTGAGGGTGAAGAGACCCTCAGATAGTGAAATTCGGAGTCTCCGTCCCCCAAATACGCCAATTTTGCTTGTTGACGAACCCATCCAAATGAAGATGGTATTCGTCGCTAAATTAAGAGAAATTCGCATGCGGATACTAATTCCCACCGAGCTGTTTGAACGTCCTAACGCAAATCGTTCAAAGGTTACGATGATTTTATTTCATATAGTTTGTCACCCTGTAAATCAGCAACGGCTGAGGTTGAACAATTATAATTTCCTTTAACTTCCAGTATCAGCTCTCTCTTTCATTTAATACTCAAATGAAATGATATGTTGAATAAAGCACTCGATAGAAAAGTCTATTCCATCAACTCATTCGTTATTTGAAAGGCGTGGCAAATAATAATCTAATAATGATTTTGCAGCCAAGATAGCATTTTTTTCATTTATTATGTTACCTGTTTCGGCGTGCTCGACGCCATCTTCAGACCTGTCGTATTTTACATAACTTCACAACATTTTTTTTACATACTAAAAAAGTACATCCAGGTTGAGGCGTCACCAAACATAAAGTTTCTAGTCACAAATAAAATATATACATCCATCTTCCTCAACCTGGATGTACTCTTTTAGTATGTAAAAAATGCTGTGAAGTTATGTAAAATACGACAGGTCTGAAGATGGCGTCGATCCCGCTGAAACCGATAACGTAATGAATGAAAAATGCGACCTTGGCTGCAAAATCATCATTAAAAAATTATAGATCGCCCCATTCAACAATGAGTTCCTTATATAAGATAATAATCTAACCGTGAAATTTTACGGGCCACTGGATCAGAAATAATTGTTCACTTTCGCGGTGGAATGGCCGAGCGCTCTAAGGAGCCTAGCTGCGGAGCGCGCAGTTGCTCGCCGTCGGAAGATCAGGTGCTCCCTGGGGCATAGGTGTGAGTTGTACTTAGTGTAATTTATTTGCAGCACTTTGTAAGTGTAGGGCTGATGACCATAGCTGTTTGGTTCAAAAGGTTTACAAAAATTTGAATATTATTAATTGTTCACACAACTTTAGAAAATACTGAAGTAGATAAAAAATTTGGGTGAGTGAGCTAGAGACTCAGAGACTTCTTTCTGGTTCCTAGTCATTATCCAGCAGACTTTCCTGAAATTCTGCGCCGTTATGTCACGAACAGTGATTCAACATTATGCTTAACTGTAGCTCCAAGGAGATTTCAGTAAGTGGAACTTTCGCGAATTGTCATCCACGTAGCAGTTCAAGAAAGTGCAGCAGATGCTCATGTTGAATGCTATTTAAAACTTCAGTTCGCAAAGTAAACAGTTGCCAGTTCTAAATGGCACTCACCTCTAAATGCTGTTACGTTTTACTGGGAAACTGACTTTCTTGCAGTAATTCTTCAAAGGCCATTCAGGAACTTTGTGTTTCCAGACACTAGTGTCTTCAAATACTTTACTTGCAGCTGTATTCCTGGTAATTAAGAGCTTCAAGTTTTTACGGGGGAAGATTTAAACGACGGTAGTATCTTTTTACGCAAAAATCTATAGTTTCCTAAGTTCCTTTTACAATATTTCTGTTTCTGTGTATCATTCTTAGGCCTGTGCTCGCAGACAAGAACCTTGCATTACATCTATGCATCTCCCCATTTGTTCGTTCGCTGCTTTATTTATTATAAACGACGTTCTCGTTATTGTTCAGTTTCCTCAGCCCAATTTACGGTGACTCGCTCTTGCATAGGCTGGTGCTGACAACTGTTTAATTACCGTTAATTTGAGTAACAAATTTCCATTCCGTCTCAAGCACATTGGTAAGAGTGATTTACTGTAATTTAAAGAAGGGAAGCGTCACTACTGATAACAGATTCTTTGATCGTATTATGATTTTTCGTTCGTTTATGCTATTTAACCGTAGATCGACAATTACCTGTAACATAAATTCCGTCCTCGAAACGCACTGACAAAGTTATAAGTTCGCGGCTGTGCTCATACTAGCGAGATGCTTGACAGACTGCACAACGCAATTAATAGCGGGACTATATTTACAGACAAACAATCGATTATAGTTTGACATATTGTTTGAGAGTCGATGTATATGTATTTCTTCATTGATTACATATAAAAATCTAGACTTGAAAGCAATTTATTTTTCAAAATTACTAGTTTCAGTTCATTTCTGAGCCATCTCCAGATCTAAAATACAAATATTAGCAATAATATTTGAACAGTTTAAGTATATAAAAAGGTTCAACAGTTTCACACATTACATATATGTGTTTATCATCCAATAAATATCATCAGATGTAGTATAAATTAACAATTACAGAATTACGAGTAGAATATGCAAACATACACCAGTGTTAATGTTCGAAGGTGTACACATTGGCTATTGCACACGTTACAACCTCATGTTGGTTAAGAGCTTTTTGTGGTGCACAATAAATAATTCAACAATTACTGATTCAAAGCATCGACTGACTGTGTCACACACTAGAACCACATTATCTTGAAATCATTGTTATAATTTACAATGCCTGATTAAACAACAATTATAGTAAGCGGCTTACCTAGTTCCTGCTGCCACATAGTAGTTGATGTCACACTAAACTGCATTGGCTGGCTAATCGTCATACAACAACAAAGTTATATATATATATATATATATATATATATATATATACCACCGGCCATTAAAATTGCTACACCAAGAAGAAATGAAGATGATAAACGGGTATTAATTGGACAAACATATTATACTAGAACTGACATGTGATTACATTTTCACGCAATTTGAGTGCATATTTCCTGAGAAATCAGTACCCAGAACAACCACCTATGGCTGTAATGAGGGCCTTGATAGGCCTCGGCATTGAGTCAAACAGAGCTTGAATGGCATGTATACGTAGGTAAAGATGCCCATGTAACTTCAACAACATGTTTATCAAGAGTAGTGACTAGAGTATTGTGACGAGTCAGTTGCTCAGCCACCATTTACCAAACGTTTCAAATGGTGAGAGATCGGGAGAATGTGCTGGCCAGGGCAGCAGTCGAACATTTTCCGTATCCAGATAGGCCCGTTCACGAACTGCAACATGCGGTCGTGCATTATCCTGCTGTTATGTAGGGTTTCGCAGGGATGGAATGAAGGACAGAGCCACGGGTCGTAACACATCTGAAACGTGACGGCCACTGTTCAAAGTGCCGTCTATGTGAACAAGAGATAATCGAGACGTGTAACCAATGGCACACTATACCATCACGTCGGGTGATGCGCCAGTATAGTGATGAGAATACAAGCTTCCAATGTGCGTTCACCGCGATGTCGCCAAACACGGATGCGACCATCGTGAAGCCGTAAACAGATCCTTTGTGCATCCGAAAACATGAAGTTTTGCCATTCGTCCACCCAGGTTCGTCGTTGCGTACACCATCGCAGGCGCTCCTGTCTGTGATGCAGCGTCAAGGGTAACCGCAGCCATGATCTCCGAGCTGATATTCCATACTGCTGCAAACGTCGTGGAACTATTCGTTCAGATGGTTGTTGACTTGTAAACGTCCCCATCTGTTGACTCGAGGATCGAGACGTGACTGCACGATCCGTTACAGCCATGCGGATAAGATGCCTGTCATCTCGACTGCTAGAGATACGAGGCAGTTGGGATCCCGCACGGCATTCAGTATTGCCCTCCTGAATCCACCGATTACATATTCTCCTAACAGTGACTGGATCGCGGCCAATGGCAGCAGCATTGTCCCGTTTCGATAAACCGCAATCGCCATAGGCTACAATCCGACCTTTATCAAAGTTGTAAACGTGATAGTACGCATGTCTCCTCCTTACACGAGGCATCACAACAACGTTTCACCAGGCAAGCTCGCTGGTCAACTGCTCTTTGTGTATGAAAAATCGGTTAGAAACTTCCTCATGATGTCAGCACGTTGTAGGTGTCGCCATCGGTGCCAACGTTGTGTGAATGTTCTGAAAAGCCAATTATTTCCATATCACCATATCACAGCATCTTCTTCCTGTCGGTAAAATTTCGCGTTAGTAGCACGTCATCTTCGTGGTGTAGCAATTATATATATATATATATATATATATATATATGTGTGTGTGTGTGTGTGTGTGTGTGTGTGTTGTGTGTGTGCGTGTGCGTGTGTTTGTGTGTGTGTGTGTGTGTGTGTGTGTGTGTGTCACGTGTTTTAGCTTCTCTTAATTTTTACAAGAATTGGACAAACAACAAGGGGCATCATATTACAGAAATCAGTGTTTACATAATTTTCAATATTTAATCGTAATATACGTTGAAATGATGGTTGACAAGGAAATAATGCGATAATAAGTCTACAATCTGTGATTGGGAAAAAGTACGCCGTAACAGCAGATTTCTATCATCCATTACATATTAACATAACAGTCCTCATCAAATTTAAAACATTGCTGATACTAATTACCATGGTTTGTCAAGTACCATAAATATATATATACGCTATAAGCGTTAATTTTTGGCAATTATTTTATAAAAACATATCAGGGTGATATGTAAATTATCGCGAAATCTGTGAAAATTTTGTTGCCCATTGCATATGTACAAATTTGAGTAAAGCATCTACCAACATCTCTAGCCTCAGGTCTAGAAACCCTAGGGTCTACATAAATGTGTTGTCCGAGGTCTAAGTATCTGTAAATGTAGACGTAGGTTGATCTGGTGCTTAAGATCGAGGTACACAGCTGTTTAAAGGTCTATTATAACATCATTTTCTCTATATAAAAATATTTGTGATAATTTAGTCAGTCCTGATATTTTCTATAAAATAATCGCCTACAACTAAGGTTTGTAGTGCCACTACAGTTTTATGGTGTTCTGCTGACCATGGTGATACCAGTCATGTTGTAGATTTAAAAAAAGTTGTTATTGTAATATAAATGGGTAGATAAACCTCGGCTTTTATTGTTTACTTTTCTTAGTTACATATTGTAGATATGATTTCCAGGATTTCATTTTATTTCTTTCTGATGCAATATTTCATTACATATTACGGTAAAACATTGCAAACTATGTAAATTCTGTGGTTTCTTTTTGATGTGATACTTGAAAATCACATAACAACTGTAATGACTTTGACACGAAATTTTCTATAGAAAATCTATGTATATAAATAAAACTCAAAGAAAGCTGATGCCTTCAGACATTTAATTCTTGTATGAGATCAATGTAAGAAATAGAAGCATACAACTTGTTAGATTTTCTCGTAATACATCTGACATGTTTATCATATGATTATGTTTTAATAAATACATCTTGTATAACAACGCCACGTGGCAGTTTATCATATATATATATATTTCATGGCGATTAAACTGTGAGCAATAGTTCAGTATGATATCAGCTACCATGAGGCCCAGATATCATTATCAGCTAGTTAAGCAGCATTCTAAAGATGTCATTTTATCAGCCAATGTGCAATATAATTATGTCTTGAACATTATGTGGGTCGAGTTATGAGACATTCAGTTGATGCTTTTAATCAGTGATGATTGATTTTATTATTTGTATTGTACCACATAGAGATTTTTGCCAGCATGATGTGACAAGAGCCAATGTCTGTTCACCTTCAAATCTGCTGTTTGTTGGTACATACAACTCGTAATTGTGTACTTCCATTTTGGCACAATTTTACCGAATGATCGACAAATATTGTATGTATAGTACGAATGTTTTGAACGTTTTTATTAACATGTTCCGTATTTTAGATCAGAAAAAAGGCTCAGAAATGTGTGATACTGGTAATCTTGAAAAATAAAATACGCTTAAGACTATGGAGTTTACAATTATTCAGTGAGAAATGGTTACAGCTCGCCGCCTACACAGTATGTCAAACAATATAAATACGACAATTCAGGTCTAGGAATACGATAAAAAGTTGCTCAACGTAAGGCAAAAAAATTGTGAGAAATGAACTGATGATCTTTTTTATCGAAAAATGTTTAGAATTTAAAGTTGAACATGAATATGAAGGGCAAAGATACAAAACAAATCGCAATTGACACACACAGTTCACCCTTTGTGTGCTGCACCTGTGCGTCCGGATGGTAGAGTCAGGCCTGCCGTTGCGGGCGCCTAACCAGTCTGCCTGAAGTGGCAGCCATCTCCTCACCTCTCCGCGGTGTATTGAGTGTGTCTGAGCACTCAGCTCGGCCGTCCTCGCCCTGGCCTCAGCATTTCTGGAACCACGGCGGCAACGATAGTCTCGCAGTCAATGTGCTCGCTGACGTTTCAAATAAACGCAGTATATCTGGATACTTACTCCATGGCTTGAATCTGAACATCATTGCTCGACATAACGTACACTGTTACGCTGCCAACGTGTAACATTTCGGAACATTTTCCAGCTCGACCATCACGGGAAATTTTTTGTGAACATTCGAACATATCCAAAATGAACATTGGTTAAGCAATACTGGCCGAAATATAAATCATTTGTCTGACGCCATGCGCGACTTAGCGCAGGGCGAGCGTGAATTCCTAACAACTTTGAGTCGTTATATCTCGGCCCATATTTTGTTGAAAAATATGAAATTCGGCTGCCGTGTACAACAGTATGCGTTCTCATAATAATAATACTGAAAACAATTTTACGTGCTATATACAGCCAAAAGAGTTAAAGGAAATTTGCTAAAAAAAAAAAAAAATTTAAAAAAAGTTGGCGTTCAAAAACAATTCAAAGTTTGGCGTGTTGTATCTCAGGAACTAAAGGTATGACGAAAGTGAAACTTGGCATGTGGTAACCTAACAATAGAAGACTCTGAACGATGAAGTTTTGTTTACGTACCGCTTCCCAATACTGAATAAATTAAGTACAAAACTGAAGATTATAGAAAAGGTTAAAAAATGCGGTAATTTATACCTTATTTTGCCAAAAGGAATGTTCTATAAAACTTTCTACAGGCCAACAATGATAGATAATTGCAATCAACGTTTAACGCGTAAATCACGCTAGGAAGAAAGGGTACATTTTTCATTCTTATATCTCCTAATGTAAATGCATACTGAACCTGAAACTTAATACTTCCTAGGTTGCCAACACAGGGATGTGGAACAAAAAATTTCAGCCACCAGTAGGATTTTGGAACATAAATTTTGTTCGAACATTATGAACTACTTTGAAGAGAACGACCTATTAACCAATAGTAAACACGGTTTCAGAAAGTATCGCTCTGGCGGAACACAGCTTGTCCTTTATTCACATGAAGGGATCTCAAATCGATTCCATATATCTGGATTTCTGGAAGGCTTTTGACAATGTACCTCACAAGCGGCTTCTAATGAAATTGCGTGCTTATGGAACATCGCCCCAATTGTGCGATTGGATTCACGAATTCCTATCAGAAAGGACACAGTTCTTAGTAATTGACGGTAAGACAATGCGTAAAACAGAAAGGACATCTAGCGTTCCCCAGGAAAGCATTATAGGTCTCCTACTCATCCTTGTGTTTATAAACGATTTAGGAGACTGAGTAGCTCCCTTAGAGTGTTCGCGGATGATGCTGTCGTTTATCGGTTAGTGAAGTCAACAGAGGATCAAAAGCAACTGCAAAGCGATTTAGACTAAATTTTTTACAGGTTGCAAAAATTGGCAATTAACACTAAATAATGAAAAGTGTGAAGTAATACACATGACCACAGAAAAGATCTGCTGAACTTCAATTACACGATCCATCAGTAAAACCTTAAGCTCGTAAATTCTACCAAATACCTAGGAGTAGACTGGAGAGAACACACAGAAAATATTGTGGAGAAGGCGAACCAAAGGTTACGTTTCATTGGCAGAACGGTTCGAAGATGCAACAGCACCACCAAAGAGACTGCCTACATCACACTTGTGTGTCATCTCCAGGAGTACCGATGCCGAGTGCGGGACCTTCACCAGGAAGACATTGAGAAGGTTCAGAGAAGAGCAGCTCGTTTTGTTTTATCAAGTTACAAGGGGGAAAGCGTCACCGATATGTGGCACGGTTTAAGGTGGAAATTATTAAAAGAAGACGTTATTCGTTGCGGCGAGATCTACTTACGAAATTTCATTCACCGACATTTACTTCTGAATGTGAAAATATTTGGTAGCACCCACCTACATAGGGAGACATGACCATCACAATAAAATAAGAGAAATCAGATCCAAAACGGAACGATTTAAGTGTTCTTTCTTCCCGCGCGCTATTATATAATGGAACGTTAGAGAAAGGTTATGAAAGTGGTTAATGAACCCTCTACCAGGCACTTAATGTGATTTGCAGAGTATCTATGTAGATATAGACGTAACATGTTACAACACTATCACTGTTGTATTTGAACAATACCGGATTGTTTGTCCTACACATCTGCGTCACCTTCATTTTTCTACATTTAAAACGAGCTTCCATTCCTCACACCTCCTAGAAATTTCGTCCAAGTTATCCTTCATCCTATTACAGTCGTTCAAATGACCCTGTAGGCCACAGCATCGTCTTTAAGCCGCTGCAAGTCGCCGCACACTCTGTCCGTTATATCATTTACATAGCTAGAAAATAATATCGTTCCTATTACACTTCCTTCCTGACAACACCCTAGTCACGGTGAGGACTAGAACATAATATCGTTCCTATTACACTTCCCTCCTGACAACACCCTAGTCACGGTGAGGACTTACAGAAATGATGTAAATAGTAACGTAAAACATTTAAAGACACAAATAGACATCTATTAACTTTCGATCGATAGATGGTAATATTATGAATTCGTTATGTCAACATCAACATCAACGTCGCAGGTTGTGGAGGCGATCCGATATAATAATCTTCAAAAGTAAAGAGCCAAGATCGAAACATAGTTATTTTATGACAACCGCTTTCAGCGGTCTATGCCACCATCAATTGGTCATATCAAATTTTACATTTTGGTCATCTTGTTTAAAAAAAGGAGATTAAATAGTACGTGTAACATACCACTTAGTCTACATATAAAAAATAATTTAAAACATTAACAGCTGGTCTGGTTTCTTTCCCGTTGGCCTTTTTGAAAAATTTAGAGCGACAGGACAGGAGTAAAACGTTTACATTAAGCTAAAGCGTAGGCAGATTATGCGCTGCATCTGTGTTCTCGGCTTTTCTGCGGGGATCCGTGCGCGGACAGACGTCAGCCCCGTGGCCGGAGTGTGGGCGTTGCGGGAGTGCGGAGCGGTGTAAGCGGCAGCCCGCAGCTGACACCATGACAGCCGAGGTGCCACTGTGTGTGTGTGCAACACACGTTGCCCAGGGTAGCGAGGTCTTAACGCACCGCAGACCGGCTTTCGCATCTGTAGTCGCGGGCAGCAGCGACTTCTGCTCGTCAGGCCACACTGTGACCGACACCGCACGGGATTCAATTGAAAAGTACCTAAAGACGCCCCCCCCCAATTCCGTAAAGGAGCTGTCATAATTTACCTGTTTCCACTTTGGTATCGAATTCGAGTTATGGTTTTGTTTCCATGTTATATTAATTGTGAGAGCTTTAATTCCAATTAGTTATATCTCCATTCATTCAGAAAGTAGACTATGTGTAGTTAACACATTGTGGACGACTCCGGAGCCAGGTTTGTTCAGTGGTTGTTAGTCAGGTAGACGGTGCCGAAATATGACTCAAACAACACTAAAAAATTTGTAACTGGCATTGCACAACCTGACCTCTGTTGGTAACTATGTAAAATGAAGAAAGAATTTTCTCTGCGTAGTGTTGCCACATAGAAGTTGAGGTATAAAAATTTGTATACAACAAAAGGGCTTTGTACATTCCATAGGGCCCGCAACTTGGAAAAGGTCAGCAAGTGACATAATAATAATAATAATTAACCAAAACTCTGCTATTTACAAATATTTGAACACGGCGGTCCCGTTTCGGCTTACATTGCCATTTTCAAGAAACGGTTATGTTTAGATGGTCTGAAATACATGTGACATCTAGGCGTCGTATATAGACTGTTAAATTTGGTTGATACTTAACATTTAATTTTGTATTTTCACAGATACAGCCACGATATGTTTACAAAGCATGTGTTCAAATGAATATTAGTAAATATCAGCGTTTTGGTTAATTATTAATATTATTAAAGGGCTTTGTCCTTCCCACGCTGTGTTGAGACCAACATTGCTTTTATCTGTTGCTTGTGTTACTGTCTGTCAATATGATCTGCATATTCTTGAAATGGTGAATTTAGATGAGCATGATGTTTTCGATGTCTTGGAAGAGGAAATAAACGTATCTAGTTGAAAATGGAAGCTGATCAAAACATGATTTACGAAGAAAAAAGTTTATTTGCTACTTTTAATGTTTTTGAATAGATAAAAGCGGTTTCATTGTTTCAAGCGAGACAGCAAAGTCAATTATCGCATTACGCCAGTCTTGAATGTGTAAATATTTCTGGCTTTAATTTTGCTAATAAATTACAAATAAAGTTATTTTAAGACTGGTTGTCAAACTATTTTCATGAATAATCGCTGTTGTATCTTCCGGGTTATGTGGTCGTGGTCGAAGAAACATATCTGCTCCTGACGTATCGTCCAGAGCTGCGCTGGACATCCTCAGAGGTACTACTGGTAGCGGTGAGTCTTGCCGACTCATGAAGTTACAAACTGGAGGTTGAAGGATAGCCACGGTGTGGTGTGGTGTTCTTACATAAAAATAGGGTTACTGCAAAATCGGAAAAATTAGCTACCTCACCTGACCTATGGAAATGATTGCCATCGGACAGAATATCAATAATTTCAGGCTCAAAAATTTGCAGACTTAAATGCATTACCAGCAGAAGTCGGTGAAATCGTTTGATCGTAATAAAAACCAAACTAAGCTTCCATGTATTTAGTGCTCACAGAGACCAGCAAAAACTGTTTATTCATTTACACTGGATAAAATACCACTCCGTTCTGAAATGATTTTGACGGACAACACAAGTACTTTCCTGATATTGTTGTTCTTGGAATAATTGACTTACACTGAGGTCAACACAAGTGAACAAACTTTCTCTTTCATTCATCCCTTCTAGTTGAAAACTGATATGACCTCTTCTGAAAAATGTAGAAATGGAGCACCACACAGTTCCTATCGTTTTGAATTGCGCAACCTACCTGTTCTGAAAATAAAAAGTTAGTGTTTGTATGACCCTTAACTAAATATTCACGTAAAATCATAAACACACACAAATTGCCATTTATTTATTTTCGACTTGTACGTTTATTACACTCTCCAAATTTCGCTAAAACCTCATGAGCATAATTGTTTCACTTCGGCATGAAACTGTGGATAATAGCGATGACATGCAAAAAAATCAGACGTAAGATGTGTCAGCGCATGAGTTTAATAAGCTCTCATTTTCAGATGTTTTCTAACATTATAACAGTTTACACTGCATGCAATACTCTGTAACTAGTTTTTAATCTATATTTTGCAACGAGTAAGCTTTACATGTTATTGAACAGCCGAAATTCAAGTACCTCAAAGTCAGTTCTGCAAACCTTCTGAAATATTATTTCTGTTAAGGGACAGATATGAACGGAAACGAATGCTAATTCAACGAAATGTCCATGAGCTCATTCAGGTTGGAAATATCGTTTTTCTGCAATGTCAGATCGTACTAATGCCCAGATTTTTTCTCACAAATCCATGGCCGCTCCACTCCCCTCCCGTAGTAAGATAATCAGTTAAAGCTCCTTTCTTGCTACCTGTGGTGTCTTGATATTAAATGGGCAACTCGAAGAGAGTCGTTCTTGTGATAAGTTTCGTCCGAGAAACGACCAGTCCGACAAATCAAAATTTTTCGACGAAGTGTGTTTACGCCATTACCAGTCAACCTGTTGTCCGTTTTGTCAACTCCTTCTGGCGCACTGTTTCCTTGTATAAAAAAGAAATACCGTTCTCTACTCGCTGACCTTCACACATGCCCTCGCTATTTGTGCCTCACCATTATATGGTGGTATTTGCTGCGCATAAGCAAGACTGTTCCGAGATCCACCTTCCCTCCAGATGAGGGAACGACGATTGCTCAGCTGCACACAAAATCCCATCTGTGAACAGAACCACGCGTCATTCGTTACGACACCAATCCTGATCTTGTCCCGGCCAGTTTCTGCAGGCTAAACGGTGTCTGGTTTTAGTTGACAGACACCATACGCCTCAGTGTGTAGAGGTCACACTCCCGAAGTCGATTAGGGACTGTTTGTATCGATATTGTGGGTCCTTTTGCCGGCTGCAATGTGCTATGCAGCAGAGTTGCATTTAGCCTTCTGTCTCGGCGTACTGTTACCCGTAAATAATGGTCACCTCTTGTTGATGTTCCCCCTGTGCGAACTTGGCCTTGCGTTATTTTAACGGTCCCTGTTATCTGATATCGCGTCCATGTTCTATAAATTACACTTTGGAGCACTCCAATAGCTGCAGCCATCGCCTTCTGCTTCTGTTCCGCTTCCAACTTTCCTATGGTTCGCCATGCCGTGGCTTCGAGTATGACACGTTGTGGTTGCAATGCATGAACTGCTAACTAAATTGCTAACTCAATTCAACTACTTGTGTGATTCGTTTCATGAACACAAGTCAACGCCAACCCCCTGTACAGCAACGTCGAGTTATTACCATAACTGTTGTCGTAATGTTGTTGTTCCCACTCCGTAGAACCGACCAGAAAGACGTCGAACCATTTTAATTCATTCTTCTGATGACAATACTTCAAAACCTAGATATCTCAACTTAACCCCTAATTGTTTTGACCTGTGTATTACGATGCCAAAAATTTTACTGTCCCATTTACAATCATATTTTCAAAGGTATATATCAACCTTTTAACTATTTTATAGCTTCATCTCACTCAGTTCTTTACATTATAATATTTTAAACAAAGATGAAAAATCTTTCAGTAAACTACTGCACTCTTCATCGGCCTGGCGGAGCAACGGTGATAAATATCAGTCTCTGTGGCAAAACTTAACGAGTAGTGCATTTATGGCGTATAATTAAAACACTGTAACAAGAAAAATGACATAAATCATGACAGTTTTTTCCCGCGAACGTATCCACAGCTTTAAAAGTCAAATAAGTAGGGAGACGGAAACCTACCTATTTACGACCAAAATCTTTTAAATATTTAGTGACACAATTTTCTACTGAAATGAAGACAATTTTATGCACAAAAAGGTGTTCTACGATGGTGACAACTTTGAGAAAACAATATTGTGCAGAAAAAAGTGTTTACTTCTACAATGGTTGTATCTTCGCAGGAAGTTGCATTGGTGCTATCGTTTTCACTGTAAAAAACATTATGAAATCAAAACCTTTGTCTACTGCATTATTAGTTCCAACAATTTTCGGTAAATCACAAGAAGAATAATTACATGGCTACTACAGGAGAAGTAATGTGCAAAAGACTTCGAGAGCTTGTAAAATGTATCTCCTTCATACTAACTGATGGCTTGAAAGTCTACTTGTCTTTAGTACGGAATACGGGAGATAATGGGCCTGATCGGATTGAGGAGTTGTGCCGAGATATGAAGATTCATTACTGGGCCGTGCCATTGTTATATCACAGAGCCTCCAACGACGGGTATATCTTGAAAGTTAGCGGGCTCCTCTTCATCCTAATCCGTTCTCAATTCATTCTGCAAAAGTAATTTTAAACCATCCGTCCATATTCGCCACTAAGCAGATAAGGGCTTCCTCTGCAATGTAGATTTTTCTCTTTCTACACCTCAAAGACATATAAATGGACTCATCGCCAGCCCACAACCGCCAGTGAAAGCTAAAAAAATTAAATACTGCCCCAGGGAAATAGTGTTGATAGAAATATTAGTGTAAAGTTATTATTTAGTTATAGAAGGAAATGGATTTCCTTAAGTGACCAATTTGGGTAATGGAAAAAGAATCCGGTTTTATTTATTTTGTGATCTATTATTCTCCGATAACCAACAATGAAGAAATCTTTCATTCGCTGTTGCCAAACATCCATTAAAAAGACTCGGCGGACATAAAATGACGACAGTGTGTGTTGTAAAATACATAGGACTAGGACGTAGTCCTATACGTTTCGGCTTCCCTCCCCTACTCCCATCCCTTCGCCTCATAAGGCCTAAGATGCCTCCGAAAAAAAGTTTTGCATATGTGCCTGGAAATTTGGTGTTATGGGATAAATTAAATAATTAGCAATGCCTTGGGAACAAAACTAAATATGTCGAAAAGCTGGCGTAAAAAAGATTAATAATCAATGAGCTGCATACATGCACTGGAAGCTAAAACTCTTGGACGAACCAACATCTGTAACAGCAAAACTGGGCAAGGCAGACATCAACTCCTTGTTGCTTGCTCTTATGCTCCATCACCGCGTAATGCTAGAACAGATAGATATGTTACACAGTTATCTAGCAGCCGTTCAACAATTACAACGAAAATGACCGTTTAACAATGGGTATTCCCACGAAGCAGAACATCCACGAATTGCTTGTACTTTGTCCACACATACTTCCTTCACTAACTTAGTATTAAAGGCGTCCTACCTAGTTATGGCTTTCTATTTTTCATGAGAAATGTTTACATTTCATACTTCACTATGATAGGATAGTAATGCTCCCTTAACGTTTTCTTAATTATTCATAATTTAGATTTACACCTAAGTCGAAGTTGTAGTGGGTTTTGTAATCATGATGGTTACGTAAAATTTACCGCTATCTGGGAACCCATAAAGTGTCGCTGACTGTTATATACCCACTGCTGGTTTTGTATTTGAAGATTTAACACTTTACGTATCTTTAATACAGAGTATTTCTTGCTGACATTCCTTGTCAGATTTCAGTAATTATCGACTCCTTCTCTTGACGTGTGTTTTATAATTTGGTCATCTTATGGATCATTGCTGTAAATGGCCTTTTAGTTACAAGTTATGATATCAAGTGAAAATATCTTTACGGTAAGTGATCTTCACTTGACTTGTCAGTCAGTTCCATCATTTGTATTAACAAAACTATATTAATTATTCCAATTTTAATTATAATACACTTTCGTTTGCTTCGTTACTTTCCAGATACCCAACGCAATGAGACTCGGTTTTTACCACATGTTTATGATATGTCGTTTATTTTAATTTTATAAGGGATGATTTGACGAACTGTTGTTTTACAGTTCTTTGCCCATTCTGTTGGCCAATGTATACTACGTGACTATCCAGCACGTTCTCAGAAATGTTTTCAGTTATTGGATTACATGCTCCTTTTTCTATTATTGACGTTGGTTTGTCACTAACGTATACCCTCCCTATTCTTGCTACAATGACAACTTATTAATTTAATACTACATATTTTTTTCTAAATGATGTATTTAATGTTAATTCACCTACTGATCACAGCTATACTAATCGCTTACACCATTATTTCGTAAATTTCACCGTTTACATGATTTTATAAATATTTTGACACCCTTCTACTACTGACTGAGGTATCTTAGGTACATAATCAGTGCGGAAAAAATGTTAATTGCATGCTGGTTCTAGAAGTAATACCTTTCAGATTAATTTATTCTTGTATTGCTGATAAATATTAATTTATTTGACTACCATTCATTATAATATTGTTATATTACTTAAATATTGTTTGTTGTTGCTCATATGAAATGTATTTCTTGTTTTTCGTATTTTTACGACATAATGTGGAGCACGGCGTCATGGATACAACATGAAATGTAGGTGAAGTTAGTCACATCTGGGGTCTGTCATGTTGAATGTCTGCAACTGATATCAAAGGCTCCGCAAGGACACTCTTTGTTGTGTGTTGCTCCGCGTTTAAGCTAGTATCACTATGAATTTTACTAGTCCATCTCTTGGTATGATGTCTTCTACCACGTTTCTTTCATCCCTTCACAGTTTGCTCAATATACAGATTGAACAACATTGGGGAAACGCTACAACTCTGCCGCGGTGGAGTAGCCGAGCGGTCTAAGGCGCCTCGCTGCGGAGGTTCGAGTACTACCTGGGGCATGTGTGTGTGTGTGTGTGTGTGTGTGTGTGTGTGTGTGTGTGTGTGTGTGGTGTGTGTTTGTCCTCGGGTTAGTTTCACTTAATTTAAGTAGTATGTAAGCTACGGACTGATGACCACGCAGTTTGGTCCGATAGATTTACAAACATTTGGACATTTAGTTTTGCTAAAACTCTGTCTTACTCCATTCCCAACCATTGCGACCCTATCATGCCCTTTAATAATAGCTGTATGGTTTTTGCACAAGTTGAATGTAACTTTTCGCTCCCTATATTTTACTCCTGAGAACTTCAGAATTTGAAAGAGTACATTTTCAAAAGCTTTCTCCAAATCCACAAATGAACCAACACCATAAATGACAATAAAATATTGAAAATGGTCAGAAAGTCGTAAGCATAAAAGGTAAAACAAATAGTTATGTGATAAGGCAAGTGGCGACACTTCAGTGAGGCTAAGCGCGCGTTAATAATTGGTGTTTAGTTGCAACAATTGTCTGTAATAAGAAACTATTTTGCGTCTTAATACCGTAGCTCTGAAATCAGCAGGAGTAAATTATAGGAAACGGTAGGTTATTTAAAACTTGTATATTAACCAAACAACTGTTATTAGAGTTCAAGGACATAAAAGGGACGCAGTGGTTGGAAAAGGAGTAAGACAGGTTTGTAGCCTTTCTCCAGTGTTATTCAATATGTACATTGAGCAAGCTGTGAAGGGAAGTAAAGAGAAATTTGGAGATCGACTTAGAATTCAGAGTGAAGTAATAAAATCATTCCGTTTTGCTGATGACGTTGTAATTCTGTCAGAGACAGCAAAGGATCTGGAAGAGCAGTAGAACGAAATGGACAACAAGTTGAAAGGAGCGTATAACATTAAAAAGAGCAAAACATAGGAATACAGTTTTAGAAAATCAGGCAATGGTGATGGAAGTAGATTAGGTAACGAAACAATAAAGGTATTTTCTGTTACGTGGCCAATAAAATAACACATGATGGTCGCAGTAAGCTGGATATAAATTGCGGAATGGCAATGCGCAGAAAAACATTTTTGAAAAAGAGAAAGTCGCTAACATCGAATATTAATTTAAGTATAAGGAACACTTTCCTTAAGGCATTTGTGTGGAATGTTGCTTTGTACGGGAGTGTAAATTGGTCGATAAAGAGTTTAGACAGGAAGAGGATAGAAGCTTTTGAAATGTGGTGCTACAGAAAAATGTTTATGATTAGGCGGGTTGATCGAGTAACTCATGAAGAGGTACACAACGGAATTGGTGAGAAAGGGAATTTCTGGAACACGTTGACTAAAAGAAGGGATTAACTGGCACATTCTTAGACTTCAAGGAATCGAAAACTTAGCATTGTTGAGAAGTGTGTGGGGAAAAATTCACTGAGAGCGAAACACGTATGTGTACTTTTGACGCTGTATTACTTCTGATATAGGAAACTTCTCAGGATGTGGTGTGTCTTTGTCAAAGACAGTAGTTGCACGGCAATGTTGGTAGAAATCAATTGTGCAGTAGTGGCTGTGAAGAGTTGTGGGGAGTAATCACAGAGAAATTGCATCTCAGAATTATCGTTTATGGGAAGGACTGACCAGACTACATCTTGTTGTTGTTATTTATGTAGAACCCTGAAAACCAAGGTAATGTACAGAGGTGCTCTTGCTTAATAATAATTGTTCATTGTATTTGCAACATTGTTTCATTCAAGTAGTTAGTTGCCGAACTACTTATTAGCAGCGTTTAGTTCTGCTGTGAAGCGCTGCTCAATTCGTCCTATTGATGTTCCACTATATATATATATATATATATATATATATATATATATATATATATATATATATTAATACGATACGAATCGTCTTTCGTATTTAGGCTATCTTCAGATAACTTCTGATGAATTTTCTGTATCTGACCCAAATAAAATGTACTATACAAATGTATGCAGGTTTTTATGCACATGTGTGTGTGTGTGTGTGTGTGTGTGTGTGTGTGTGTGTGTGTGTGTGTGTGTGTGTGTGCATGGGTGGATGGGTTCCTACTAAGGAGCGATTTCAACAAAATTCGAAACAAAGTATTCTTCAGCGTCAGGAAACAATCACACTGCGGAATAAAACAACTGCGATTCATTGATCAGGAGTTATGAGTCATAAATAATCTGACCCATCATGCAAAGTGTGAATTACGAGATTATGATCCACTGTTTAAAAATGGAAGTTCTTAGCGACCGCCAACGATCTTTATACATGATTTAAAACGTGTATTAAACATTTTTTGCTGTCCGTGCATAATGTTTTATGAAAGAAAACACGTAGTTTGCTTACAACTTTTCTGTTATTTATGCAATAAAACTTTGACCTACGGTATGTCGCTTGAATTTATTACATCTACACTACTAATTGCTTTCGAAATACATTTTACAGACAATATACACACATACCACTGAATGTATCTCCGAAATTACATCATAGTTCATTATACATCACCTCATTAATAACTTGCTTCACGGAAAACCGCACCAAGACGAATGATTTTGTGATTTATTACGTCTTTACGACTAAATTCAAATTTCGCAGTCAGTTTAATAATATTCTGATAACAAGGAAAATTATGTTGTTTAGTGCAAATAGTTCCGGAGGAATGATAATGATTGAGCTGAATGAAAAAAAAATGATGTGGTTATAGAGTAGGGTATAAACGATAGACACAAAGTGGGAATAGCTGGACTAATAATACTGAAAGGAGTGAATAAACAGGTGAATAAACAAACACAAGTACCATATAAATATGTACAAATTGAATTGAAGATGGGCAGCAGGTCCAAAACTGGACATTTAAAGTAAAACAAAAGAGTTGTACAGACTGACATAGCGTATTTTGTGCATGCCAGGATCGCGGGAAGCGCTTGAGGACAACTGTTTTGATAACCTTATTTACTCCTTAACTGTACAGTTTTTTTCATCCATGCTTCATAAGAAAGCTTTGTTATCAGTATGTTTAAAATATTCAGAGAAACGAACAAGGACAAATTTGAAGCCATTATTTTGTAAAGAATAGAATTAACAATAGCGTTATTTAATATTTTCTTACTACTGGAGTGTTCAGATTAATAACCATATGATCATTCAGTACTATTTGACGCAAGTGTAACAGTGTTAATTCATGGACGTACAGAATTGTTACCCCGACACAGGGCATAGCTGTCTGACCTGTTAGTGCCCCAAGTAACGGTCATCAGCTGTTTTGATGGCATTTGGATGGTCAGAGCGAGGCGTATCTTTGACAGTTCGTTTATCTCTGTACCTCGTCCACATCCCAATAACATCGCTTTGGTTCACTCTTGTACGTATAGAGACATCCCTTGATGAGAGTACCTACTGAAACAAAGTAACAATGCGGATATTAACATGTTTCGGAATCGACTTTCTAGGCATGGCATAACTACCCTGAACCCAAGCACTGCACTTCCTTCCTCGTATTCTAACTGAAAGAGTTAGGTGGCCTTACCCACACCGTCACTTTGGCACTACTGATGGGTGTTTTTTTTTCTTTACATGTTTTTGTGGGTTGAGTGACATCTGTGGACAATCTAAGAAACTGTGGTCTTGATGCAATACACACATTCAGCGTCAGCACTCAGGAGACTCTGTAACCATGGTGAAGCAACACGATTTTCATGTGTTTATTTACAGAAGGAATACGCTTGTTTGCTTGGATACTGGAGATTCTGGCACTGAACAAAACATATTCATTCGGAACTTATAAGAAGCGTGTCGTCTGTGAAACAACTATACTCTACAACACTTTCAGTTTAGTGCAATATATTTTTAATTTCAATGCAGGAACGGTTATTCACCCAGTTGTAGAGCTCACGCAAGGACTCGTGGCCCTGCTTTCTCGGCTTGTGCTCTGGGCGAGTCCATTCATTGGCTTTGGAGGGGCGGTCGCCTCAGTTGCGTGTTGTGTACTGGTCGCAGGTCTCAGATGGCAGCCGACTAAAAAGACGAAGCTTACGGCTCGGCAGGCAACGTGGAACTGAGTCGGCTGCCCCACCGTTACAAACAAGTGCATGACAGCCTGCGCGCTATTCGGGAATGCTTTTGTGCTCATTGGCCACGACTTCTTTAGCGAGCTGTACCAATAATTCAGATTCAGGCCTGATGTAATAATGTAAAATAAATAAACAAATAAAATTAATTTCTCTTACTATTATGGGGCCACCTAATTCTTCCACACCACCCTTTGTGCGTCCGCTCATAACAACCGTGTCCTACTAGTATTAAACATATCTGAGCAGACTGACTGTTACGAGATGTATTAAGCCTTTCTTCATGATAACAAATGTATTGATCAAATGCGCTGCACAAAGACCGCAATCTGCATCCACGGATAGTTTTAATTAAATTCTCCTGCGGTTCTGCTGCCAATCACCGACAACGATTCTCATTAAACAGCCAGTTGACAGTTTCGGCCGCTGGCTGGTATGCAACGTCTGATGAAAATTAGTCACAGCACAGTTTTCCATTTAAAGCTTGCTATTATATAACCATATCTACCCTATCGACGTGTAAAGATAATCCGATAAATGATTTTTTTTTTTTTTTTTTTTTTTTCCAGTAAATCGAAAACCCTCTCTCGTCGCGGACTAAGCCTGTTTGAGACCTGCGGTGGCAAATGAAACGAGCCCTTTCTCACCCCCACACCCCACCCCTAATGCTGAGATGTAAACGATAGTAACTGTTTGCGCTTTTTTCTGCTTGAATTACTGTAGACATGCGATACAAAAAATTCAGCCGCATATTGGTTGCCTTTCTTTGAGAGATAAGTACGTTATGAAATGGTCACCTGACGGTGAAACTGTAACTAAGATATCGATTAACTGCAAGGTTGGTAAGCTGACTATTACGGATCTCTCTCTCTCTCTCTCTCGTTTGTCTCTACAAAATTAATATGCAAACTTGACACTGTCCTGACGATCGGGTATTAAAACTATGAAACTACCCACAAACATTGATTTAGATACTGCTGCTTACAAGTGACTGGCATAAATAAAAGCATCACAAACACAATCTACCGCTGATACTATTGTTGTATGTTCATGTGTAAAAAATCCCGTTGTTTCAAATAAGTTGTTATCTTTGTGATGCCTCTGGGCGGGTAGTTCGAATTTAGCGCAAAATGTTATGACGTTCTTCTACTATGTATAAAGACTCATCAGATAAAGAATGCCAAAAGGGAGAAAAACTTAATGTTGCTTGACAGTTGACAGTACACTAACAATCCATCGTGTGATACTATAAACGGGAAATATGTTTACTAAAATGTTGTTTCTTTCGCCTTATTTAAGCTCCGTACCACAGCCTATTGATCAATTATTGGGGCTTTTAAACAGTATTACTGTAAAGGAGGTCGTTGATTATAAACAGAATGTGTCAAGAGAAGAAACACTAATCAGAAATTAAAAATATTCGATTTCAAGGATGCGCCTTACATGATCCCAACTGCATTCCATAGCGCAAAAGAAGACTTCTAAATTAAAATTTAGTGTATGGCGGAAAGTTCTCTAAGGTTTATCGAAAATAACGAGCGGAATGATATACCCGAAGTTACTATGAATGTAATAAAGGTGACATTCTAAAATGGATGAGTTAGAAGGATGAAGATTCAGGACAACAAATCACATAACGTTCCCAGTACCTAGTCAATTAGTGGTTCAGGAAACGATAATTACGGGCAACTTCTGAAGTTTTTACGTGTTTGGAAACAGCTTTGCGATGATTTTCATCTCAAGGAGAAAGGACCAGTATCAGACATCTGCTCGGGGGAATAAAGAACGCGATCTGCTCGTAAGCACAGGTTTCCTTACGTTGAATCAAATTAAAGGATTTTAAAACGAAATTCTGTACATATATGCTTAACATGTAAAGGGCAAGTGTATTCATTTTTTGTTTACTGGGCACACTACTACTACACACATTACTTCTGTAATTCTAAGGAATAAGAGACTCATTTTAAGTAGTAAATAACATGACACAGGTAATCTAAAGAAATTGATTTTGCAAACAGTAGCACTGTCCGACTGTTACTACATCTACATACATACTCCGCAATCCAGCGTAAGGTAGGTGGCGGAGACTACACTGTACTACTACTAGACAATTCCTTTCCGATTCCATTCCCAAATAGAATGAGGAAAAAAATAATGCCCTGATTTCTCTTGTCTTTGTGATTACTACGCGAAATGTAAGTAGGCGGCAGAAAGATCGTACTACACTCGGCTTCAAATTCCGGCCCTCTAAATTTCCTCAACAGAATTTCTCGGAAAGTACGTCGTCTTTCCTCCAGCGACCCCCATTCGAGTTCCCGGAGCATTTCCGTGACGTGCACTGGTCGAACCTCTCAGTAACAAACCTAACTGCTTGCCTCTGAACTGCTTCCATGTCTTCCTTTAAATTGATCTGTTGCGGGTCCCAAACACTTGAGAATACTCAAGACGTGATCGTACAAGCGTTTTATACGCGGTCTCCTTTACAGATGTAGTACATCTTCCCAAAATTCTCCCAAGAAACCGAAGTCAGCTGTGCGCCTTACTCATAACTGTCCTTACATGTTCGCTCCATTTCATATCTCTCCGCAATGTTACGCCTAAATATTTGAACGACGCGACTGCATCAAGAAGCTCACTACTAATGCTGTGTACGAACATTATGGGATTGTTCTTCCTACTCATGCACTTCATCTTACTTTTTTCTACATTTAGAGCTAGCTGCAATTCGTCGTACCAAATAGAAATTTTCTCTGAGTCATCCTGTATGCTATTACAGTCAATTAAAGACGACACTCTTCCATACACAACAGCATCATCAGCAAACAGCGACAAATTATAATTTAGTCTGTCCATCAGATCATTTACATAGATAGAAGATAATAGCGGTCCTATCACACTCCCTTGGGGCACTACAGATGATTCACTCGTCTCTGATGAACACTCGCCGTCGAGAACAACGTACTGCGTTCTGTTACTTAGGTAATCGCCTCTCGGCGGTATTTTTTTGTTACACTTTGTGATTCTACTGTTTCCAACACATTTTCTTTCTGCAAATGTGTTATTTTAGTGTAATGAGAATATCCCATGTTTGCAAAGGGTTGTAGAATTAAGAGTTTTCATTTATTTCTGAACCTAACAGTATGTACAAGAACATGTCCAGATAATAAGGTAACTAGAAATGCACGCACTTACTCTTTTGACGGATCATAGATACACGATAATTTAGAGCTACTAAACGAGCTTAAAGAAATATTAAATTTACACAAAACTCAACGCATGTGCGAAAGGACTGTTTTGGTTTTTCCCGTACTGACGAATAGTCTGCGAGAGTTTCAAGATGATTCGGAGAGAACTGCTGTAACACAATTATCTTTTAATGTCGGTTTCAAAGTGACTACTGTCGGTGTCGTTCATTAACAGCTGTGTTCTAATACGAAAGAAATCATTACATATAGTTCTGAAATATTCAGTGTGTAATCATCACGCTGACGACGCAAGGAATCTCCCTTTCAACAGATGTGTTATTATCTTTCACAATGAAGGCACCATAGAACAAGCAAAAATCTCTCCATTAAGGTGCTGACTATGCAGAAAATAATTACGAAAATTTTTCTATGATTAGGTCCAGCGTAAAAGGTTTAGGTGACTATATCGTTGATGTCTGAGACTATTGAAATCTAGTTCACCTAGTTGGAATATCATATTTATAAAATAAAGTATATAATTATTATGTATTCGTTTCTAAGAAGTAAGTTTTGTCATGTAATAATTTAAGTGAAAATGAATAATTCTTAGGCAAACTCTCCACTGATTTTGTACGCATATTGTCCCACTTTAGGTTACTACCGTAACACTAGAAGTGGGCCTTTGAGATTGACAACTGACAGTTTGAATTTTAAATGAAAATAAAGGCTTAACTTCTCATCTGATACGAAAATTAAGTAAACGAACTCGTAGAGGAGAACATTCTCATCAAACCTTCTCTTCTATAGACTTAATTATAGCCATGATGGATGTGAAGTTGCAGTTGTATTACTTAATTATTTTGTCAAGTAGGCTCAATCACAAAAATCGTGTAAAAACAATAAAATATGACGCGTTTCAAAAGTCAAGGTCTCATCATCAGATAATCTGTACAAGAATCTTAAAACCTGAGAGAATAAATATGTAAAACGTAATAAAAGTAAACGTGGTCTGAGTCCTCCTTGGGTCATGGGTGTGTGTGTTGTCCTTAGCATAAGTCAGTTTAAGTATTTTCTAAGTCTCAGAACTGATGACAACTGCATTTTGGTCCCATAGCTTTACAAACATCTGAACATTTAAGAAAAAATAAGTTGAACGTGTTTCGTACCAATTGGCGTAGAATATTACTTGCCCACCTAAGTTATGTTGAAAAGCACAGAATTTGGCACACTCAATTTCTTAAATCTTCTTTAAGTAAGTTAACGAGTATAACGAAAGCTTTATCCAGCAGACAGTCTCATTCGAGTCACACAGGTAACCTAAGAAAGTATTGTTTGAAAGATCTGAAACGGTTGTATTCTCTGTTTCCAGAAGTATGAGGAGAATATTTGACTTTTAAATCAAAAAAGTGGTGCAGCTTAAAATATCTCCTGAGTTTCACCTCAAAATTTTACTCGTTTGGAAAATCAGGTAGGGTTGCTTGACGAACGCATAAAACTTTACACAAGAATCTCATGATGTGGTGACTGAGGTGTAAAAGTAGAAAACTTGAAAGAGAACAGCAGCTACGTCTCCAAACGGACTTATTTTAGTGTCTGAACTTCCTCAAAGAGAATCATCGTCGTGGATCAATAGTTTTTGAGTTCTAAATTTTAGCAACTTCCTGAAATTACTTCTTTTACACCAAAAAGTCTGCAATATAAATCGCGCACTTTTATTAGTTTCAAATGTCAGATTTAAGGTGTGCTGCTAATTTTTATATCAAATCGTCCGGTTTACAAAGTAACATGTCACTGGACAGCTACATAATGACGTTGGCAGCGTTTAGTTCTGCGGTGAAGTGCTAATCAATTCCTCCTATTTATGTTCTACTATACTATTTTTTATTATTATTACGAATCGTTTTTTGTTTTTGGGATATCTTCAGATAACTTCTGATAAATTTTCTGCATCTGACCGAAAAAGCCAGTTCATAAGGAACTAAAAAAAAAAAAATACTATTGAGAAACATAAATTCAGTGAGTTCTTAGAATGTCCGAGTACCCATGGAATCTAAATGTACAATACAAATGTATGCAGGTTTGTATGCACGTGTGTGTGTGTCTGTGTGTGTGTCTGTGGGGGTGGGTGGGTGGATCGGTCGGTTTTGGGTTCCACGTCCACTACTAACGAGCGATTTCAACAAAATTCGAAACAAAGTATTCTCCATCGTCAGGAAACAATCATACTGCGGAGAAAACTAACTGCGATTTATTGTTCAGGAGTTACAGAGTATAAATAATCTGGCCCATCATGCAAAGCGTGAATAACGAGATTATACATCCACTGTTTAAAATGAAAGGCCCTAGCCAACGATCTTTATACATCATTTAAAACGTGTATGAAACTTTTTTCTTTTTTGACTAGTTGACTCCGTGCATTTCGGTAGTGTTATGCGGCGCCAGTGCTTGGGTCTGATTTGAATCGTGACGAAGCACAGTATGCTGAGGACCTTTCTGCATAGACACGGTTACAAGGGAAGTACCCACGTTTTCTTTTATTACGTTTTAGATTTTTATTGTCTCAGGTTTTAAGATTCTTGTACAGATAATCTGATGATGAGGGCTTCACCCTTGAAACGCGTCATATGTTAGTGTTTTTACACGATTTCTGTGGTTGGGCCTAGTTGACAAAATAATTACTGTTCTATGTTATTTCCATAACTTGCACCGTTTCAGAGTTATTCGTATAACGGCGATGTGATTCACGAAAAGAAAATAAACTTGAAAAAGAGGACGAACTATCACGACAACAGATGATAATATTTTAACTGGAAAAAATTATGAAAATGTGGTAGATATATTAAAATAACAGTTTAAAGAGATAAAAGTTGAAAACAAAAGTTATGTTTGTCAAAGATAAACTCAAATGTCAAATTACTTCTCCTGTTTGTTAAAACACGCTCAGAGAGAATATTATGTGTTATCACAATAGTAGAGTCGTAATCGTATCGTCCAGAATTGTTTATTATACATAATTTTTGACCGAAGAGTATCCAAAAGCTCATAAATGTACAGGAAACCCAAAGCGTTCCGGGAAACACCCCAGCTTTTTTTATTTAGTAGCCGTAGTCTAGTAACCGGCTTTTCACGAGTATTTTCTTGTTCCAATCTTCTGTCAGTGCATCTCCCCATCTCTATCTCTCTATCTCTCTCTCTCTCTCTCTCTCTCTCTCTCTCTCTCTCTCTCAACCCCTATTCCCCTCACTCAGTTTCCCCTCATCCTCTTTCTGCCAATTTCATCCTTTGTCTTTCCATCTTCTACTTCACCTTACTCTGTTTTTCCATATTATCCTTCCCCTATATTGACCTCCATTCTCCTCCACCACCACCATCCTCCTTCTCCTACATCCCTCTGGTTCTATCCATCTCCTCTTGTCCTGCCGGCCGCGGTGGCCAAGCGGACTGAGGCTCTCCAGTCACGGTCTGTACGGCCATTACGGTAGGGGGTTCGAATCCCTCCTCTGGCATGGATATTTGTACCGTCCTTAGTATTAGTTAGTTCATAAGTAGTTTGTAAGTTTAGGGACTGATGACCTCGTAGTTAAGTCCCATAAGCTATACAAACATTTTTTTCCCTCTTGTCCTTTTGTTATAATCGATGGTCTATGTCATTAACAATAAAATTGCCAATGCAGCCTTAGTCGCCGTGTTACGGCTTGAGTTGTCGCTCCCGTCTGAAGTTTTAGCCCTCCCTCCTCTCCTGTCCAACCGGTCGGCATCTCTTCTCTCCCGCCTTGGTCCATCACCTTCCCCTCTCTCTCGGCCCGTTTTCTCCAGCTTATTCGGCCTGCCTTCTTCTGCTTATTCGGCCTGCCTTCTGCTCTCTGTCCAACTCCTCCTCAGCTTCTCTCATTCGTTCTCCTCTCTATGTCGATATTTGACAACACTCATGGTGATCACTGAAACGGTGTCGATCTTAAGTGCGACATACCCTTCGCAAAATACCGTACGGTACCTGGCTTAATATGTGAACCTGCTATACAGAAAAATAAATGCACGTGATAACAGTGTCGACGTCTGCTGGAAGGTAGGCTTAGCCTTTGGCATGCACCGTGAAAAATATTGCGTACACAGCTCTCTCCCTCTTGTTTTGAAGTGTCGAATGTGGGAATAAAAGTGTGGACGTTTGTCCAGTTCTGCAAGTAAATTACTCTTAGGCTTTCATCATATGGAATTATATGCAGACAGTGATCATCCTCCTATTTTGAAGGTCAACCACCACCACCATCATCATCATCATTAGAGACTGATCATGCATTTCAACGTTCAGTCTAGAGCATAGTACCTCTACTGAAATTCCTCCAGGATCTCCTATTCATAACTAACATTGATGCCTCGTCTGATGTTATGCCTTTTACTTCAAAATCATTCTTCACCGAATCTAAGTACTTTCTTTTTGGTCTACCTCGACTCCTCTTACCCTCCGTTGCCGACCTCACGAGTCTGCTAAGTAACCTTGCTTCTCCCATGCGTGTGACATAACCCCACCATCTCAGTGTGTTCACGCTAACTGTTTGATCTATGGTGTACATTCCCAGTTTTTCTTCGATTTCCTTATTATGAACACCCTCCTGCCATTGCTACCATTTATTAGTACCTGCAATCATTCTTGCTACTTTCATATCGGTAACCTGTATCCACCCAACTTCCACTTCCAAACAACAAAGTTGGTCGCAAGATAGAGTCCTGCACTGCTAACATAGTCTTGGTACTTACTTCCTTCTTGCAGAAGCGAGTAGATCTTAGCTGAACACTCACTGCATTACCTTTCCGTACCTCGATTCCACTTCTTTCACTATGTCGCCATCGTGTGAGAAAATACATCCGAGGTACTTGAAACCGTCTACCTGTTCTAACGTTGTTCCTCCTATTTGGCACTCAACCTGTTTTAATCTCTTTCCCACAAACATTACTTTCGTTTTGGAGATGCTGATCTTCATATCATAATCATTGCACGTCTGATCGAGCTCTGAAATATTAGTTTGCATCCTTTCAATTGAATCGGCCATTACTACTAAGTCATCCTCATATGCGAGACTGCTTATTTTGTTTTCAACTATTTTAATCCCGCCCTGCCAGTCTACGGTTTTCAGCAAGTGTGCAAAATTTCGCAATGGTAATAGAACTGTAAATTTGTATGAATTAAAAGTAAGCAAACGCACGGAAATTCTTTTTAATTTTCTGTGCTACATTTTGTTGTAAATAATAGACAGCAGAACTTAAATAAAATGAAAACTATAAAAAGCGCGTTTATGTCTTATGTAAAATTGGGAAACACATGTAATGTGTAATAAACGGTGCAATGAAATCGATTATAATAATAATTTCTCAAGGCTCAGTGGAAATGGCATCTCTTTAAGATTGATGTCAATTCGGTTACTTTCATGTCTTTAAAATAGCCCATTTAACCAACCGGAAAAAGGGGACCCACACGCTAACGTGAAGTCGGTATAACGTGTCGCTTGTGGCGAATCCTCATATCGTTGAAAACTGACGGCTACTTTAAAACTCTAACAGAAAAATGTCGCGACCCACTGAATTTAGAAATCGTTACCTTTCGCTCTGCTACCCAGAACTTTGCCCTAGCCCAGACTTCCGGTAGAACAAAATATCCAGTTAGTGAATACTTACCGAACTTAGATAACACATTGAATTTGCAATTGAAATTATACTGCGGTTATTAATCGCGATTAAAAGTACCCTATATTTTGAAGTTGGAGAAAATAAAACACAAAGAGCAAAATTTTATTAATATCAGTTAGGTAGTTTCGGAGTTCATTGCGAACAAACATCGTGACACGGGATTTTTCTATATATAAAGCTTTATAGTAAGACTGTACAGACAGAACGCGCACCAAAAATGTTTCATATAGCATGTAGCAGAAACAATAGTATTCTTTTACGGTATTGATGTTTCATGTAAAGGTTTTATAGATTCTAAAAATTATAAACGTGCCTATAGTGGCCACGGTCTAATAGGTAAGTACTTAGTTCTATTTCATGATGGTATTTTGGTATTGCTTGAAATTTGTAACCCTTTGTTGCCTGAACTGTCAAAAACACACAAAATTTTTTATGGATCACAGCATAAATAGCAACAAAATAACACTGAATAATTTTCAGTAGTTTTATTTTATTTTACTATTTTACAATGGTGATACTTTTAAGTATCGTCTGGCCCTCCAGTGGCTCTATGACATACTGGGCCCATGTAACATAATATATTGCAACTAACAAAATAAAATGTATATAGTTCACAAATATTGACGGTTGCTAAATGGAATTCAGTAAAACAGTTTTTTTTTTCCATTGTAGCAGATAAATACTCCAGAAAATGAATATTTTGAATGTGGTCTAGACTGTATCGTTCTCCTGCTACACACTTCACAACTTCCCCTGTTTGCTACAAAAGGGACAAAAATATAATTTAATCATACCGCGCTCGGCAGTACGCGATATTAATATGTTCGTAAACGGCGTGTGCGAATTTGCGATTCTTTAGGGGCCCATATCTAATGTATTATTCATCTCAAAGTGAAGGGGTAAAGTGTTCTGGATAGATTTTGGCCTAGTGATCATATACTATAGCTATCATGAAGTGCATCGTCAAAATTTTCAATGTTACACACTTCCTGGAGCCCATACAAATTCAACAAATCAGTTGGCTTTTGTACATGACGTGTAATCTATGGTGGGGGTTAAACGGCCTACTACAGCACCATTCATTCATGGGCGGTTCGCCGGCCGCGGTGGCCGAGGTGACTGAGGCGCTCCAGTCACGGTCAGCACGGCCACTACGGTCGGGGGTTCGAATCCCCCCTCGGGCATGGATATTTGTGCCGTCCTAGTTCGTAAGTAGTTCATAAGTAGTTTGTAAGTTTAGGGACTGATGACCCCGTAGTTAAGTCCCATAAGCTTAACAAACATTTGAACATTTGAACATGGGCGGTTCCTGAGAAAATCTATAAAAAAAACCACGATTTCTTTGTAAAAAAAGAAAAAAAAACAACACCTAATTGTAGGGATGATCACGTCGATACTTTCTTTTCATTGCAAATCTTCGAAAATTTTATCATATGTTTTTATGATGATATTCTGGAGGCCGTTTTTAATTTTTTTCGATATCGTTATTCGTTACCGAGATCCAGAGGTTGAAACTTATCATAGTTTTGCACAAAATCACAAAACCTGATTTTTAGCCGTTTTAGTACCAATATCTAAACAACTAACCATAGAAAATTGTTCAAATATTTACAATGCTGTAAACATTTATCTATAAAAGGAAGTTTTCAGCTTTCGTTACTCTTAGTCCATTAGCAAGAAACGGCCGAAAAATCGCGATATTTTGCTATTAAAAGTGCGTATTGTGCTGAAAGACGGCGTTCGGACTGCTCTGAAACTTACCATGCGATTTGAAAAAAAGTAGTCGGCGAAGAAAAACGATTTTTGTACATCTTAAAAATTAAAATCTTCGGTCGATGAAGGGGTGATTTTTGTTTTCGTTTACTTTACAGTTAATATGCAGCATACTGTTTAGTGAACTACTGCAACATATTTTAAAGAGTTTGCAGAGGTGAAAACACATTGCGTAGACTTCTCGTATGGTTGATTTTAGGTTACACATGGCTGTGTATGAAATGTAGATAACATATCGAAATTTTATGTAAAGTTTAGAGCAGAATGATATGTGGTTCTTGAGATAACGGTCCCTAATTATAGCACGCGACAGTAATAGGTTCTAAAACGCTATTTCTGAGGTAACGTATCTTGAAGAATAGGAAATGACTAAAATGTCATGAGTATGTTGTTTAGGTGTTTATTTAGAAAATCTGTTTCCCGATCTTGGAAATGTGTATTTGTTATCGCGATATGCTACAAAAATCATATTTTTTATATCAAAAGACCCAATTGCGTGCATTGGGAAAACTACACTTCTATTCATGTCAAATCGTCGAAATTTTTAAGTTGCGTTCTAATATTATGATTCCGGAAAGATTTGAAAGTTTTTCCGCTAATACTGTCCATTACCGTGATCTTTAGATTCCCAGTTACCGCACATATTCATGACAAATATGCAGTGATATTTCATCAACATTCAGGTCTTTCAGGCCACTGGACGTGCAAAATTTATCGTAATTATTCGTTAACGATTTGAATTATCGTGAAAGAGCAACATCATATAAAACTAAATTCTCTGCTGGACGCGAAAATATTTACATGCTTTTTATGGAACGATATTTATAGTGTTTAACAATGTTCTTTGAAATAGTTAAGCGTGTTTAGCATTCATTTGAATGTGAAGCTCTTTTTAGAAAGTAAACTACTGCGTAGTCAATTTGGTCTGACGTTTGTACAAATGTATCAAGGTATATAAAATACTATCCAAATTTTACTCACCATTGATTTCATGTTATACAAGCAGTACACTTTGGTGTAACATGAAAAAGACGGGAACCAGCTGAAAAATGATCCTGCCGGAGCACAGAAAAGGCGAAATGTTCTCTGACACAGAAGTGTGGAACCAGCTGCCTCAGTCCTCATTTGGACATCGTCGCCAAAAGTTTTGGCGTGCGAATATATTCGCGCTTTTTTCGGTTGAATGTGCGTAGGACAGAGACATGTGTGATGCAACATAGAAATCGTCCCTTCAGAAGAAAGGCATATGCAAGAAAACAGCAGTGGGAAACGAAACGAGATGTCGGAAGTCAGGAATAGTGGCAACAGCAAACTAAGACAGATGCATATAGTAGTAATTGGAGCAAAAGAGAAAACAGTGTGAAACTGAGACGAATGGAGACATACATAAAACATAAGCGTGCTGCTCTCCAGTGCTATAGCACGAAACAATTAGTCCAATTTTTCCCATCCCCAGTACCCACGTGCTAAAGTTTTCCGGTATACAGGTCAAACCCGAAGCAAACCATCCCCATGGACGTATGTGTAAAGGAGACAATCGTGATTGAAGTCAATGAAAGCCGACTCTAAATGAGAAAGAAAAGATACTGGCAACAGGACAGGAAGTGAATGGGGCAGAGAGGTGATAAAAGTGGCAGAAACAGACAGCGGCGAGGAATCGCGAGGGAAAGGGATGAAGACATTGAAAGTTTGACACAGACAGAAAGCGGCAGTGGGAGAGACAGCAAACAAACGTACAGAGACATATATAGACAGTGACAGTGGGACGACATTGCTGTGTATGACGGCTTAACTGGGCAAAAGTATTTACAAAGGTATGGGCTAAAAGTGCGCGAATATATTCGCATTCCGAAATATTTTGTGAGGAAGTCGGAATGAGAATTGAGGCAGCTGGTTCAACACTTTTGTGTAAGAGAACATATTCGCCTTTTCTGTGCTCTGACAGGAGCAGTTTTCAGTTGGTTAAAAGAAAAAGCTCAAAGTCGGAAAACCTTCTATTGAACACATTACTGTTCAGCACTGGGATGCTACAATGAAACGTTGTGCTATAAGCATCAATGCATATGTGAAACACACGTGTAAAAAAAAGCGTGTACAAAAAAAAAAAAAAAAAAAAAAAAACTTAAATTGGATGAGAAGGCAATCACTGAGGAAATGCAAAATACTTCAGTTGTAGGTCCGCACTAATGATTGAGGCTAGAGACAATCTTTCTTTAAAGTGATAAGTTTTCAAGAAAGTTCTATGTGATGTTTTGGACATAGAAATAATGAGCTCTAAACATGATATTTTGTACGCAGAACAGAAAAATAGTTCCAGGTTTAGGCCCTTGACGGGACAACTGAGGTGGAAGAACTTTAGTGTCGTTTAATGCGACGAAGAGGATTATTGTACACCCTTGAAATATTTGATAGCTTATGGTCTACGCGAAATGCAGTACAAGGAGTCTATTTCCGTGAAAGATGATCATTCATATTTTGCTGTATGACTGAACAGTTCAGTCATTTTATTGATAAAAGTCATACTTTAGTGACGTTTATTGCAACTTGCTACTTTAACGACTTATTTGGCATGGGGCATCTTTTAGAAGTTCTTTGAAAATATTTATTAAATTAGCTAATCCCGGCCACGCATCACCATGTCTTTGTTTGATATGAAATGAATGGGACATTAAATGAAAGAAATCTTTTGTGAATGTAGATGCTCCTAGTAAATGTACCAATTATTTACCCTGCTTTGCATCTTATGGTTATCTGAAAATTAAAGGAAGGTTACAAGAAAACGTGTTCTCAGAAAACTGATGTGTTTTGTCCGTTTTCTGCCTTAACATACAGATCAGTCGGTTTACTGACCCTAGACCATGCAACGAGATATTGCCTGTGAGATAACTAACAGTTTTCCACATTATTTCCGTCTTATTCCCACCTCTGCTCTTCGATCCTCTTCTCGTCCACTTCATCTACCTCCTTCTACTCCTTGTCCCGTTTAGCCCTGTCTGTCCACCTCCTCTTCCATCCTTCTATATTCTAGTGTGGACCCCATCCAAAATAAGTACAGAACCAAACTTCTTGATTACCTAAATTAAAAGCCACACGATCTGTTGGAATATTAAAGATTCTGTTTGAGCGAGGTGGAACATACCTCTCGCCTTCGTTCTTCATGTTACTGTGATTTCTCTGGCAAATTCAAGGTTTATTGCTTTCATAGGGCACTGTCGATGTCCATCTCTATTCCAGACAGAAATAGCAAAGCCTTCAATCTTAATTTCTTTTCTTGCTATATATATATATATATATATATATATATATATATATATATATATATATATATATATATATATGTGCTATTAAAAGTAGTATATATTAGCTTTCCACACAACGAAAATGTGTACTGGTAAGTTACGTAACGCGACACGAATACAGGTAGACTGCAGTACAAAAAACAATGTAAGTACAATCCAATAAATTTAGATTCCCTCTCTGACACTCCTCACTATTCATGAAACTGCTTTTGAAAACTTGGTACCAAACTAAAGTATGAACCATGCCTTATCAAACAGTCAAAACAAGGATATAACTGGCCCTCCTTTATCTGCTTTGACAGATTTAGATATGTCGAATTCCAAAGTCTGCTGTTACATTTTTTTTAACTTTCTGTCAGGGAGGACGTTACTTGCTGTTTATTCTAAGAACTAAATAGCATCTTTGACAATAACATTTCCTCGTCACCGAGTGACAGTCAAGGAAACGGGCTCGTTACATTTTCCTAAGGGTGGGGGCGGGGGTCAACCTTCAGTCCGTACTAATAAATGGTGCTCTTACATAGATGATCGATGTAATTTTTTACTGTCGTTATATGCAAAATATTATTGTTCCAGTTGTCTCGCATTCGTTTGCAACAACGTGCGGCACTAATTATTCTTAATTCAATATTAGGGTCAGCTACAGCACAAAAATGAGAAGAATTATTTATTATAATATTAGTAAGTAGGGCAAATGGAAGTGCATCGGACGAATGGATACCATTTATAGCAGCATTAACAGAGGAGGAAGCAAGGAACCGCTAGTCCGCTACCTCCAACATGGTGGAGTAACTGTCCACTCACCAGATACATACCACTAAGTGACGTGACGACATGCCAACTGTCTCGTTCGTAACAAACGACAATGCCTCTCCTAAAGAGGTTAGAGCAAACGCTGCTGAAGCCGAGAAGGAATCAACACACATAATAAAGCTGAGTCGACGAGCAACAACATTAAACTTTGGCGAATCGTCATCGCGTGCTGGCATGCAAAGTAGTGGCATACAATTCAGAATATAGTGTGCCGAACGGGGCTAACCGGTACCAGTGAAATACAACATAATTCACAATGCAGAGTCAAAGGCCGCGGCACGAGCCATTTGATATTAGGGTAACTCGGGGTGAGTTGGACCACTGCGTGAGACGGACCGCCGGCCGTGGTGGCCGGGCGTTCTGTGGCGCGCGTCACAGTTTGCACGGCCACTACGGTTGTGGGTTCGAATGCCCCCCCCCTGGAATGGATATTTGTGCCGTCCTTAGAATTAGCTAATTCATAAGTAGTTTGGAAGTTTGGGACTTATGACCTGTAGTTAAGTCTCATAAGCTCTACAAACATATGAACATTTGAGATGGACCAGTGACGTACTTCATGAAAGCGCCGCTAGAGAGCAGAATCGTTCACTTGTGAGTAAGCTTTTTCTTGAACGAACGTCGTGTAAATGTGTTGTTGTCATTATCACCTTAGTTCAGCTGAGAAATCACATTTTCTGTTTTTGTAAGTCGAAAAGTTTTATCATGTAGTTACATTGTTTTAGTATTATGGCACAGTTTACTCAATATTCCTGCAGTTTTATTTATAAAAGCTTGACAAATGTGTTGGCATGTACCTAACCTGAAATGGCCACCGAGCTATAAAACTGCAGACTGAAATTGGGGTGGTCCATCTCTCCCAGACAATCCGTATAGATGGACCAGTTCTATTTGTGAGTGATGGACCATGCATTTTAATTATGGATCGATGGACCACAGTTAAATATATCTTAAGTGACCATGGAAATTACATTAATATTTGAAAATTTGTTCGAATAACATGTTTTTGTATAGTTGGTATTTTTCACATTCAGAACTTCAAGCACCACTCTTAGGAAATCTGAGACTTCCACGATTACCACATAAAAACTAATCACTCCGATGTCTAAGCAAACACCGACAAAGCTTTTGGAGGAAATCTCATCTGTTCCTTCTATTGACAAAACGCCGAATTTCAAGAGGAACACTCCAAAGCGCTAAACTCTACTGAAAATATTAAAAGTGTAAAGGGAAAGAGGGATGAGAAGAGAAAGGCCACAGGAAAAAAAAGGGAACAAAATCTACCAACAAAGCAGAGCACTAGGGAGGAAAAAAAAAGATACCCAAAAAACGACAAAAGAAAGATGCTACGAACAGACCACCATGTTCATCAGATGCACAATCCTGCAGCACTGAAGACTTTATTGAAGATGCTGAAATTAGCTAAGACGAATGGGATAAAGATGAATGTGTGGCGTCTGGTGAAATCTATTACGAAATCAACAAAAAAGACGATTAGATTCAGTGTATTTCCAGTTCATGATGGTCACATGAATGTTATTCATCATTTGCTAATAAATGTAATAGCTGTGGTAGGAGAAAAACATTCTAAAGTTTGCAAAAAATCTACATATCAATGAAAATCTAGTGTTCACTTACTATTTACAAAAAAGTGATAAAATTGTTTTGGTCAGAAATGTCTTACTGTATTCATTACTACATATTCCAATAAAATATGTGATTTCCATTCACTGTTTCCTTCACGTGTAGCAATTATTTACGTGGTCCATCTCTCCCACTACACTGGTCCATCTCACCCATGGTTGAGATGGACCGCTAATGTATATTTTTATTTCGTTGTGTGCCTTGCACTTTTTAGTGGGAGGGCCTCAGTAATGTATTGTATGTAAGTTTATATGACAATATTAGGAAAATGCTGACAGAAGTTAAATAAAAATTAAAAACCGATGAATTTCACTCTAAAGAAAAAAGTGGTCCAACTGTCCTTGAGTTACCCTAATACAGAGGAAATTCTTACCATGTGCCTAAGTCCTCTGCGTTCACAGAGGGCAATTGGAGAGCTTGTTGGACTGTTGAACAGTGAACTAATACAAAATTTTGTATTGGTAATTGGACGAAAACAAAGTCCGAGATGGACTAAAAACCGTTTGTAAAGGTTCTTGGCCAGTCACTGAAAAAGTTATTTCGCCATTCACAATATGACAATTTACTTTTCAATTTGAGAATTTTTCTGACGAGCGTCTGCCAAGATTTTGAAACAAAAGGAATGGCTCAGTTGTCAGCTACGTATCTTTGTGACAAGCCGTTGTCAATGCCGTACAAATAAGCGCACAAAGCTGATACAACAGATTGTAGGATGAAATAGGAAAGGTTCGCATTTTTCCCTTCTTTGTAGTCTGGAGTCCATGAAAGCTGACTGAGCTCCGAGCAGCGCTGGGAATTAATCGTATGAACACTGTTAATTTACCCTAAACAAGCTGTAGCTGTCGTACATCAGAAAGAGTTGATATTTTGCTAATTAATAACCAAGGTATCACACGTCTGTGTGAAAATAAACATTATTAACAAGTTTTTCTTTTAAATACTGCTAGCAATATGGAAATCTGTGTTAGCTATTTAATTTATTTATTCAGATACATGTTTCGAGTATTTACCTCACATTCAGGCAATTTAAATGCTGCGATCAGTTTCATAATCAGTCTGCAATGAATGTACAAATACTTTTGTAAATATGTAAATAAATAAAATATTGCTATCTGTAGAAATTAACCTTTGGAGTGAAAGGGATGGCTAATCCATATGAGGCGATGCCTGTATTTTCATCTGTAGTTTAGTTGTAATTTTTTTTAATAATAACTCACTTGTCTCATTAAGTTGTTCACCATCTCTGAGGCATTTCAAGACCCCTTAGCATCAATACGCAACTCTCGAACATAATATAACTCTCATCATCACTGTGCAACTACTTTAGTTGACCATCAGAACATAGTTCATATCGATTTATTTATCGATATGCCGATTTCTTAGTCTTCTGATCATTTTGTTCACTTCACTGGCGGAATGGTTTATATAAAGAGTCCCTGTGGCAAATATGTGTTAACTTCGACAATAGCATTAGGTCTTAAGGAATTTCAAAGGTATGAGTCGAACGATATAATGTATATGCCACTTTAATAGTGGCGAAGTACTCGAATAACTAAGTTTTCTTGAACTCTGTAGAAACATATTTCAAAAGATATATCCCAATACGCCTTCAAACAAGACTTACTAAAACAGAAATTAATATTAGATTTTTGGTGACTCTTGCCTTCACATAGCAATTCTGCATTTGATATCATCTGTACGGCGACAGTCGTAAGTTGTAGTACTAACCGAGTAGCGAAACTCATCTATCTCCTGTATTGACTCATTGTCTAACCTAATTATTTCAGAACCGCCTAATTTCCTTAGGCTACATTCATTTACCCTTGTTTTGCCCTTTATCTTACGTGCTCCTTCAAAATTTTTATTACTTCTCCCTGAATTTTAATCCCTTCACCTAATTTCTCCTTGCTTTTTTTCACAGCTTGATCAATATACAAATTAAGTAAGTTGGATAAATGCTTCAACTTTGTCTTCATCCCTTCCCAATCACTGCTTCCTTTCCACGGTCTTCGAATCTTACTCAAGTTATCAATAAACTCCCGTTTAAAACTGGTTTCCTAAATCTATGTTATCTGTTTCTGTCTCATAGTTATCAGCAGTATTTGGAAAATGACATATTCACCATAGCTCTAATTCATCAGCTGTCTTTATGAATTATATAGTGACAACATGATTCTGTGAATTGGATTGTTTGGATCATTACTGATAAATGATGATAATGTACTTAGGCAAGTGTTAGTTTTCTCTTCATTTCCATCATTCGTTATGTATGAGTCATCTACACATCTGTATTACTGGAGAGGTTTCTGGAGGATGTTATCATTACTCATCATAATTTCCAGATGGTTTATTAAAATTTCTGCCATTATCCCACTGACGGTCTATTGCTAGTTCTACAGCCTGTTTATACACTTTCTCATTAAAATGGAAGGATTTGTTGAGAAAGATTTTAATATTTTATATTGGTGAATTTATTAATGTGACAGGTGTGACGTGCCGGCCGCGGTGGCCAAGGAGACTGAGGCGCTTCAGTCACGGTCTGCACGGCCACTACGGTCGGGGGTTCGAATCCCCCCTCGGGCATGGATGTTTGTGCCGTCTTTAGTATAAGGTAGTTCATAAGAAGTTTGTAAGTTTAGGGACTGATGACCCCGTAGTTAAGTCCCATAAGCTTAACAAGCATTTAAAAGGTGTGACGCTGAGCAAGTTCATTATATGCAGGGAAATAACTTTTGCATTAACTTATAAGGCGAGAACGCCTAGTCGTCATCGCCTAATTCTTCCAAATTTATGGTACATGTAGAGCATGGCGAGACATGAAACTGCTCCAAGTCTTAACTCCAGATGACCAAGCGTTTAGGATGTAAAAGGAATTTTTAACGGATCTACCATTACATCATGGGCCGCGGCGGATTAGCCATGCGCATTGAGGCGCCGTGCTGCGGTGCGCGTGGCCGTTCTCCGTCAGGGGTTCCAATCCCCGGCGCCCCTCGGACATGGGTGTTATTGTTATCCTTAGGTTAGTTCACCTTAGTGTAAGTAGTTTGTGAGCTACGGACTAATAACCCAGCAGTTGAGTCCGATAGATTTACAAACATTTGAACTGCATCATGCACGTGATCAATTTTTCCTGTGACAGCGGTCTTTGGCTAAGCAGTAAGAGATTGGATTCCTATAGAAAGGGTCGCGGGTGCAACTCCACCATGATGCAAATACTTTTGTCCTCATTGAAAACGTTTCTTCGAAGAATATCATCCTGCTACTTGTAACTGATCAATTGTGAAAATTGGCAATTGACTCTAAATAATAAGTGTGAAGTCATCCAAATCAGTACGAAAAGAAATCAGTGATACTTTGTTTACAAGATAAATCAATCAAACGTGAAGGCCGTAAACTCCACAAAATATCTAGGAATTGCTATTACTTCAAACTTAAACTGGAAAGGCGAACAAGATACTGCGTTTTATTGGCAGAACCCTTAAAATCTGCAACCGAACTACTAAGGAGACTGCATACACTACGATTGTCCGTCCTTTTTGGAGTATTGCTACTCAGTGTGGGATCCTTATCAGGTGGGTTTAACGGAGGACATCAAACGAGTTCAAAGAATAGCAGCTCGTATTGTCACGACACAGAGGAGTCAGCGTCACGGAAATGATACAGGACCTGGAATGGTAATCATTACAACAACAGCGCTTATCGCTGCGGCGTATTCTACTTACGAAACTCTAATCACCAATATTCTCTTCCGAATGCGAAAATATATTGTTGACTCACAGCTACATAGGTAGAAAAGATCATCAGAATAAAATACGAGAAATCAGAGCTCAAACGGAGAGTTGAATGGGATATGAATAGTGTAAAGGTGGTTCGATGAACCTTCTGCCAGGCACTTAAATGTAATTTGCAGAGTCTCTCATGAAGATGTAGATGTAGAATGGAAGTAGCGATTTACATAAATGACGTTATCATGTACCCATGAATTACAATTCCTTTTTAAAAGTTTTCTGTCAGTAATTTCATCCTATGCCTGAACTTTTTCTGCATACATAAATTAATAATATAACCTTTATGATGTTGTGGTTAATTGTGACGTCAGTAGCGTACGCATTGCGAAGCAGCACAAAAATATTTTCTTCCGGGCGGAGTCGAACCCGTGACCCTTTCAAAACGAATCCCTTTACCACTGACGCAAACACCGCTTCCGAAACACACTGTCACAGGAAAATGGATCACGTGCATGATGTAGTAATAGATCCGTTAAAAATTCCTTTTATTTCCTAACCGCTTGGAGCACTTCCATGTCTCACCGCGCCCTACATGGAGCATAAATATTGATTAATTCGGCGATGACAAGTAGGCGTTCTCTCCTTGTTAGATCGGAAGTACTTTGAAGCCTTAAATTACTTCGAAACTTCATTCGACTTGAAAGCAAGTTTGAAACTTGTAATGATTTCATAAAACTGACTGCAGTTTTCTCAAAACAGTGTAACCTGAATGGTTCCTACCATTAACGAGTGGTTTGACGGGAACACCAGTTTTACGGATTTTAGATTGGGTCTGCAGCTTTGGGGCTCTAGCTCTCTTTATTAGTAGTATCATTTATCAATAAAAAGTGTTGTTCAGCTGCTTCTTTAAAGGTTAATCATTTATTCCATACTCTCTCAATCCGTCTCTCCTCCAGTCCTTTCTCTCTCTGTCCATCACTTCCTATCCCAAGGTGCCCTCTTTTGCTTACGGCTGCAGCTCTCAAACAGTTGTGTACAGCGTGTTGCCTTTCGACGGTTTGAGTTGAGTTATAGGTATAATATTGTAATTTTACACAATAATGGATATTGTGCCTGCCTACCTCAATCTATATTTATAAATATGAATGTTCGGTGTACGTTTATCACGTCTGAACCACAAGACATAAAGAGCTAAAAAATTATACAGTTACTAATGTCTACCCAGCGAAAGCTTTAGACACGGTTTTATGGCGATCGGATAGCTATTTATCTATATATATTAATGTGAATGTCTGTTCGGTGCACGCTTATCAGGTCCAAATGACAAGACGCAGAGATTTAAATATTTGTACAGTTACTAATTTATACCCGAGGAAGGTTTTAGACACTGTTTTATAGCGATCTGATACATATTTAGTCATTTGAAGAATGTAACGCGAAATGCGGAACAATAATTACTCTTTGAAAATTATATTTACTCTTTGAAAATGGTTTTATTGGTTGAATTGTTACTTGAGGGTTGATAATGATGAAAGGGTGGAGTATATTGGGATGGAAAGTTATCGGTGTATATAAACTTCTACGTGTATGTGTGTAAATGTTTCGCTCTGCAGCGAAAACTACAGAACGCAAACCAATGGTCTGTGTGTAATTGTTGTCGGAAGTCTCCCGTTGTACACCATAGCAGTTCCATGCCGATAGCTGTAAGGGGGTGGAAGATATGGCGGTTGAAAGTTGTCAAATTATAAAAAAAATTAGGACTGAAGGCCAGCGATGACGTTTGCGACTCTATAGCAAGGAGGTTACATACAGCGAAACGTGATGCCACAGACCATATGTTTGGTCTATGCGTGCTACAATGTCTTCAGCTCTTTCTCTGTAAAGATAAGCTTGGTAACATGTATGGTACTAGGAAGAGCTTTCCAGTTATTTTAGGGATCTGACTGTTACATATTTTATGCGGAGTACATGAGTCATCATGACTTGTATTCTGCTCTGATGATGTTCCATCACGGGGACGAAATCGGTATGAAATTTTTTAAAGTAAATACTTCACCAAGTTGGATATTTCTTGATTTGATTTAGATATATTCCCATTATTTAGCTGTTCCTTTTGTTCTCCACATAAGTTTTTGTTTAACGCATCACATTATTAAAGCGAACTAAACAAAACCAAACTTATTCAAACCGGTGAAGCCATTTAAGAGTTTAGATTAATGCAAACATATTTACTTTCATATATTAAGATATCCGTAACGGACCATGAGTGATTTCTTGTATGTGATTATTCTGTTAAAGTGCACCTGTCATATTTTAATAATCACATTTGTCTACGATTACTATGAATATTCCCTTGGCAAACAGGCAGAAATCTTAAAACCTCACACAAGAGTTCACGGATGAGCAGTTGGGAGCCAGTGCCCAGTGGGTACAATGTTTAGGCAAAAACTGCTGAAATATTTGAACATAAGATAGTACAGAAACTTAGTTTTGTAACAAAGCATTCAACTTCCCATAATTCGTATTTGTCATTTTAAAATGACGCTATTAGTGAAGTATGTGCACGTGATTTAAAAATCGTGTATTGAAAAAGTTAGATAGCAAGCAGCTTACTGACCTAAGCATTTTACACCATACAATACCGCGAATGAAATAGAGCTATCTCATTTCACGAGTAATTGCGAGTTAAGTAGCAGCATCAGTGCCGCGATTGCAAGTGTGTGTATTCAGCGCGTGTTCTAACAGCGTTTCTGTCGACGTTTCGCTAAATTTCTTGATGTATCCTTGCTGAAAGGAAAAAGGAAGATTGGGTTGTTACGTTCAGTTTCAGTCGAGGACATTAGAAACGATTAATTGGTAGAATGTTGGAAGGTTCAGCTTACCCTCAATCACTCCAAGGGAAGTAAACTAATTATTGTCCATCGATACAGGCGTGTGGTCTATTGTTGTTTTATTTCATTCTCCCTTCTCCCTTTGGCTGGGGAGAGCTGAAATCCCGAGGGAGTCAACACTATCGGGGATGTGACATTCAAGGTCGCAGTCATCAGTTTTGTATCGCTGGACAGATTGCATGTATGTTATGTATGTTGAAAACAATTGTAATTTTTCCTCACTGACTGAATTGATAGTGCACTATTAGTTGTGATAAAAAAAAAAAAAAATAAAATAAAAAAAATAAAAAATAAAAAAAAAACACCATGCGCAGTAACGGATCCGGTAAAAGCAGACAGACGACGCCCAATTTTGTGCTACAGAAGCAAAACTATAGCCGTATCGGCTCGCGCCGGAAATATTAAACATGTTGTAAGTCGTCGGCTTCGCTTTAGCTGACTCCGATGTGTTTATGGGTAGTTTTATAGTTTGCTACGTCTTTACTTACAGTGTTTCACATTCACTTTATATTAAACTAAGAGATGGCTCTAACATGAAGAACAAGATGAGTCTTTAAATCTCTTCAGTTCCTTGTTCCTGGTAAATCTACGTATTGATATGTGTGTGATGAAAAATTATATGCCCTACGTTGATGTGATAATATTTAAGTTTATTCAAGGTGGTCCTACTAATTATCTAGCAAAAATTCTGTCAAGGTAAACGGGAAATCTTTAAAAAGCCAGCAGTTAGCGAAATGAGTTACAATTTCAGTCAAAATAAGTGCTTCAATAATCTCGACGATTTGCTGGTGGAAATCATCTTTATTTAGAAGAAAATGACAAGAACGTAATTGAAGAACATTTGGAGGGACTTTAAAATCTTTCAAACATTGTTTTCCTTCCTTGTCTACTAATAGCAATGGGATCTGAAATCCCTTGGAAGGAGCAATAATTTTAGAATCCACATAACTGCAAATTAATACTAGTAGCTTCTGGAAACGCCCAGTAACTTTAAGTCACATAAATCCTTGACATTCCAAAGAGGTAACATATTTATTACATGTCTCTTTCACTCGTTGTGCGAAAAGACTTACTTCTAACAATTAGATACAAATAAATACATAAACACTCTTCTTGTTGATAGTAACTCGCTTGAACGTCTGTGGATCCTCTACTAAAACGTTTAGCCGCTTAATTCCATAACGAAAACTTGTAGGTTAACAGACAAGTGTAAAATACTTTAATATTGTATACTGCACATGTCCATTATGCAAAAACCTGCATCTGCCCTTTTGATATGTAACCATTGATGCGTAAACTATAAAAACAACTACTTGTATGTACCAGTAAGAAACTTTTTCGTCTATTATTTTAGTAATTCACGTTATTTCATTTTAATAAGGTGGAGTTTAACAATACTATATGTCTGTGATATGGAAATAGGACAAAAACGTTTAACAAGCTCTGTGCTTAGGAATTTTAAAAATATAAAATAAACTCTACATAACACCACAGCTTTATGACAGAGCCTAATTGTCTTTTGGCTGAAAATATGATTGCTACTATTAAAAGATTAACTAATGAAGGAATGTTAGAAACTTTCTTCTTTTAAGTAGCGTATACTCATTGCACACTGGTATGATTTGTCCTGTTCGCTATTTATTTCAGACATAACAATAACGTATAAATTGCAGGCGAGCTCGGGCGGGTAAATGTGGCGCCCTGCACGGCTCTGGACGTGGCTGGACGATCATTACAGCCATGTGTATAAGATGCCTGTCATCTCGACTGCTAATGATACGAGGCCGTTGGGATCCAGCACGGCGTTCCGTATTCCCCTTCTGAACACACCGATTCCATATTCTGCTAACAGTCATTGGATAGCGACCAACGCGAGCAGCAGTGTCACGATACGATAAACCGCAATCGCGATAGGCTACAAACCGTCCTTTATTAAAGTCGGAAACGTTATAGTACACGTTTCTCCTCCTTACAGTAGGCATCACAACAACGTTTCGCGTCTGTTGCACGTCATCTTCGTGCTGTAGCAATTTTATGGCCAGGAGTGTATTTTCTTTACTTCAAGTAGGACCTATTATTATAAAATATTGCAAAGCCTTTTTTTAGCGCCTGCTCGTTCAGATCTAGCGCTTTTTTAGCGACTTTCATGTTCCCTTTTATCGTTAAGTTCTGACATCGGGTTGGCAACACTGTGTGAAAGTAGTGGCAGGCAGCAGCATTAATGGGACGAACCTTGCACTGCCATTGCGCTTTACAGAGTCGAGCGTGAGTGCGGGAAAACGTCATAACGGAATAATGGAAGTCGTATTACAAATACCTCCATTATGTAATTATATATCATAAGATTTTCCACATTATTTGTTTCATTTATAGGCTCTTTGTACTTAGGGTTTCTTAATTATTCTCATCTAATGTAATTATAATTTCCCGCATTCAGACACATAGTTAATATGTGTTCATGGGTTCAATGAACTACCAGAAAAAAGATCGTCCTGGTAAAAAGTAAATAAATAAATACTAAAGAAGTGTTGTTAAAGCATCATTCTTCGATCGTGTTCTAACTATTTTATATGTACATTCAAAGTATTTTTATAGCATGAGAAACGCTTTATATTACGGAGACAGCACGTATACGAGTCGTAGCGCGGTGCTTATGATAGTGGCCGCAACTTGGCCGCAACTTGGCAATGCGCGTGCACGGCTGAGGTTCAAATCCTCTTCTAACGCATCCCCTTCCCCGCCGCGGAGGCAGCATGTTGGCGCTCCCGCGGCAGGGAGGAGTGAGGGGAGACGCCGTTTTTAACATTGGCGTTGGCGCTGGTAGAGATACCGGCTCCAGGTTACTCGAGCCCTGGCGGTTAAGCACGAATGCTCCCGAAGCAAAGCAATGGACCTACTGCGCACCTCGCCTTGCGCATACGTAAATCCTCCAGGAAGCCAACATCCGCCCTTCACATTTGTTTTTGGCGCATTGAAGATTTATGAAAAACACGTCACATTTGGTGAATTATCTTATCACTATAAATTAAATACGCATCAACTGTACAAGCCTTCTGCACATGCGATCATGAACAGTAATGCTGTCACTAATTTCCACTTAGCAAGAATAGCCGTGTGGTTAGCGACATCGCTACGCACTGTTAAAGGTAGTTGGTTCGACACCAACTGCAAGCATTTTTTTAAACCCAATTTTCTTTTTACAGATATGGGATCAACGACTTTTGTATTGTTACTTACCACATATACTTTGGACGTTTTTGCAAATGTGTCTCGATTTAGTGAGTAAACAACATTAATACCGTTCCTTGTAACAATATGTAACTTTTGAAAATATATGAGGAACAGCAGCATTTTCGCAGGCATAAGGTTAGGAGAAGGTGCTGCTTACAGTGTACGTGTCCCTTCATCGTAACAGATTCATTTTGTTACAGTCACTTACCAGTGTAATCAGTTACTAAGTGTTAGGTTAGTGTTCATGTGCATATTCATATGTTCTTGGTGTTTATTATAAAAAAGGCGAACAACGTGCCGTATCTTTTAGAAGCAAATTACTAAGCTTTAGGCTTGAAACAAAAGTGTCAAATAAAGAAGCTTGGTAGGCCGACGCAAGAAAGCTGAAGTAAGACATTCTGCAGATCTTTCAACGAAAATGTATCTCAAGGGGAGAGGGGTCAAACCAGGGCGTGTGCTGCGACGCGAGAGGAAGGTCGGAGGCGCCACTATCAAGAGCCGGCACTCAGAGAAGTGAACACCCAGGCATCTGAAGCACCAGCCACAGACTAACATACCAAACATACCAGTCACGACACTCGAGCGAATGTTTGTTATCCACCCCGACAACAGTGCGCGAAGCGGTCAATAGGGGCCACTAGTGAGGTACGTTGATTTGTACATTGTAAATCGTGTTACTCTTAGCTTATATTAGTTTTCGTGATGCTTTTTGGAATGGAACATGCTTGTAGCGCAATGAAATGTAGCAACAACTACAAAAAAGCTACATCCTTTGCCTTTTTCATTTTTACGGAAAAATAAAGCCAATACTTTTCAATATATTTCAACTGATAGTTTGGAGCATCTTGTCTGACACAGGACAATAATAAAGACGAAACTCGTAGTTTTGTTAAAAGGTGTCCTAAAATCTAAACTACAGAACGAAACGAAAAGGAAATTGTGTGTCATATCCGATAACTTTGAAGCTACACAACAACATTTATTACGCTTAAAACTGATGATGTATCTTGATCTAAATTATTTCGATTTTGATGGGACAAGCTCCAAAACTATTCGGATCGGCATGTATTCCTGAGTTAGTAGGTACCAGGTTTCGTCATTTAATTCATTTTGTAGTTCCACTACTGTTTATTTTTAGCATCATCCTTTTCGTCTGATATTACACTAACGCCTTCGAGTCTAAAATCAAAAAAATCATACCGTGAATTACTTAGAAAAGGGGGTAAAATGAATTTTATCCATACGATGTGTATGATGTTAACAGACGGCTCCCTTGCTCACCGCTTGGAGCGCTAGTGTCGCCCATCTGTCAGACGGTAACAGATTTTACACTAGTGAGTGTCGCGACTGCTATCATAGACTGTGCACCAGCCGCCACTGGTAAATGATGATAGGTAAACTTCTCAGCATGAACGCAACACTCAGAATAAAGGACCAAAGGTTTAATATGTGTACGAATATGCAGGTGGGTCTGAACTTTCATTTAATGCTCTGAATATGGTGGCACAGTAACCGTAATATGAATAGTAATAACAATACACTGTTTTTGCGACTGATCTCATTAATTTTTCACACAATCAGTTTCATTTCACTGTATTTATATAAGAATATGGAGAAGACGAAATTATGTTAATAAAATTAATCTGCGGCACATCTACAAATGATTTTTTTGTTCATTTTTTGTACAGCCTGTACATGTTATGTGACTGATGTGTATGTTAATTGACCATAATGCTGTACATACGTAGCATATTTATTTCGTTGATGTTGACTGTACTTCTTGCTAATAATATTACCGAGCGAGGTGGCGCAGTGGTAAGACACTGGGCTCGCATTCGGCAGGATGGTGGTTCAAATCCACCTCCGGCAATCCAGATTTAGGTTTTCCGTGCTTTCCCTAAATCAATCCAGGCCAAATGCCGGGATGGTTCATTTAGAAAGGGCACGGCCGATTTCCTACCCCATACTTCCCCAAAACTCCGAGCTTAAGCTCCGTCTCTAATGACCACGCTGTTGACAGGACGTTAAACCCTAAGCTTCCTTCTGTTAATAATATTGTTAATAACGAAGCCTGATACGCTGTAATGTGACACAGAAACAGACACCTCAAAGAAAGGACTGAAAATTTTAAAACGCATAAAATTACAAACATTTACACATTTATGAACTGCTCTTTACTTTAAAACGAAACTTACAGCATGTCGAAACTCAAAGCTTACAGTGTGAGAGCTTTTGAAACTATTTCCTACGTTGTTTAAGATATCAGAAACGTAGGTACAAGATGTATCGTTTGTTTGTTTAATTATGTTTGTAAATGTAACTTTACACAATTTTATGTCTTCCATGAAACTTACTGCAAAGCACTGGTATGTATTTAAATCAAACTACGGCGCCACTGAAATGTAATTTGAAGTCACATTGTAGGAGACTGACATTACTAATTCGAGATCTTTCTTTCTGGTGTTAAATCTCAAGACGATTGCCCCGTTGTTTTTCCCTCTTAAAAAGACGGTCTGAAACTTCAAACGAGCATCAAGAGGGTTGCTTCATTGTAGCCTAGCGCACGAGGTGATTAAATGCTTTCGCCAGAGGCACCAGAGGCGAAGAATTTAATGAGAATCTTTGTTGCCTGGCGTCATTTCACAAGTGGCGCCCGGCGAAACGCAACACCGTGCTGCAGAAAGCGAAACGCGCCTGCTGCGGCCGGTGATACCCAGGACGTCCGGTGAGCCGAAGGTCTCCATTTCAGTCTAATACGTTACCTGCAGAATCCAGCCTTTCAGTTGGTACTTTACACTACGTAGTGTCTCCCAGTTCTGTTTGGGGCTGTGGTAATATATATATATATAAAGAAAACCGATGAACTGTGATCACAAAATTACTGCACATATTCAAAATAGTCTTGCTCTGAATAAGTACAAATATGACACCGTTATGGAAGCATTTTGAAATAGTCATGTCCCTCTTGGAACTTCGTGTAATAATGGGGTACATTTGTCTGGTATTACCTTATGTGCTTCATCGCTTTGTTTTTTCATAGCTAGATTTAAATTTAGAAACAACCAGAAAACTCGCTGGAGCCAAATCCTAAGAATGTCGTAGTTGGTATAGAACTGTCACCAGTTTTCTGGCCTAGCGCTCACGTACAGTGTTTTATTTTTGGGCATGTCATGGAGGACGAACTGGTAATGTGCATTTCCAGTCTAGAACGTTTAAGTATACGTGCTGCTGATCTGTCTGTACAACTTGACTGACAATTTTTTCCACCTTGCAATACGTGCATGGATTGATCGGCAACGTTTTTACCCTAAAATGTTGGATCTAAAGATGGAACAAACCTACTGTCGTACACAGGCGATATCAGAAAGCACTGCACTTGTCAATGGAAGACAGATGAGAGGTTGTTAACTGTGCTCAACATGAAACGAACGACCAATATTATAAGTTGAGCGTAAAACAGTTTCTGCTAAATGACCTCACCAAGTACAAGAAAGTGGTTTTAGGCAGTACTGTCTCACTAAAAGATAAGTGCTGGTCTACTGCGTGGTAAAAATTTAGTTTATTAACTTAAAAACACATAAAAACAAACTAGAATGGAATTATTAAGATTTAAAAAAATTGAAGTTGCTAATAAACGACAGGATTCAACCGTTAATGGTATCATTTGGTTACTCCAAACCTCAAGAACCAACAAAATAATTATTAGAAAAAAATACCTATCAGAGGGGGATTGAAGTGTCACCTATGCTTGATTCTACAGTTGAATTGAGGTAGAAACCCTTATTCGATGTTACTTGGACACTTTTGTATTTATTTGTTAAATGACTGCAGTTTGACAGCTCTTGGCATACTATTTGTTTACAAATATTTTAAATTCTGAATTTGGTTGCGATATACGTTCTATCTCTGGTCCCTGAGACGTTTATTTTCGAATTTTGTGCTATCTTTGACTGTCAATATGCTTAAAAGATTTTGAATTCAGAAAACAGTGGTGTCTGTGGTTATATTACCTTTCCTTCAGCCCACATTACCGTTCGTTTCGTCGGTGGCGTCTGCGGCTCTCAAATACCATGATGAGTAAATGGTTTAATCTGCAGCTGAAGTAAATCAGCCGAACCTTCCGTTCTTACCTGGTAAAAACTAAATTGGTAGTGTATGCTGACTCAGCAAACTAGCCAATCATTGTGACTTCTTGCAATAGTCCGCAGACGTGACCTACTGAATTAGAACAGACGAAAGTGTTCAAATGTTTGTAGAGCTTATGGGACTTAACTACGGGGTCAACAGTCCCTAAACTTACAAACTACTTATGAACTAGCTAACACCAAGGACGGCAGAAATATCGCGAGGAGGGATTCGAGCCGACGACCGTAGTGGCCGTGCAGACCGTGACTGGCGCGCCGCAGTCCCCTCGACCACCGCGGCCGGCACGAAAGTGTCCGCCGCTCGCTCTGTGAAAGTGCTTGTAGCTCAATACTGCGCACCGCACACTGCAGCACACATCGCCACTAGGCAGAAACACAGTGAGTCGGTAATTAATGTCACAGGAGCGCAAGGTCTAGTCGCCAAGGACAAGTCAGTGTCACAGTGAAGTTTGACACACACACACACACATACAGTCGGTTTTCATAGATTGGTCAGCCTTACACACCTTTTGATTTTTCCCCCAAATTTGCAGCTGATACATACAAGCTCCAGATAGCCACTGAGAAGCGCCATATCAACACAGCGGTGGCTTCATTACAGCACGTCCAGCCAATGAGAAGTTACGTTATAAACTCTTATTGTATACTACCTGAAAACCCGCCGTTGTCCGGGTATTTATTTATTTATTCCTGCCATTTTTAGGTATATATTCATTTGTATAAGAGCTGTATGCCTGTAAAATCTCTTAGGAATAGTATTGTAAAGAAGTAATAGATTTAAACTTGTCGCGTGGTAGGGCGATTTTCCGTGAACGTTACGGTTTATGTGCTCTTATCTCCTGAACTACGTGTCCTACTGTGATACAATTTAGAAGGTACACTCTACAATATGCGTCTATACTGTATCTAAAATTTGTAGTGTAGAAATTATAAATTGTAACGTCGTACCGAATGCCGTAGTTTTAGTCCATGAGCAGCGGAACGTTACTGTTTATTTGCTCATATCTCATGAACTACGTGTCGGAATGTGATACAATTTAGAAGCTACATTCAACTATCTATGTGTATACTGTCTGTAAAATTTCCTGTCGCTACCATTTGTACTGTTCAAATTATAAATTGTTACGTCATACCGAGAGCCGTAGTTTTACTCCATAAACAGCGGAAAAGTAGTAAGCGAGAAACTTTTTTCCTTTCATCATTTTACTGTGGTTGCCAGGTAGAAAATGTGTAATAAAGATTTGAAATTATCTTTAAAGTTTGTTGCAAGTCGCTAGGTACTGTAATTCTCATACAGTGTATTTCGAAAGTCTCGCCGCATTATATAGGATTTTTTGCGATTTCTATTGGTTATGGCGTAATATCTTTTGAACCATGTGCCGTATGTGATTCTTAACCATGCAGCAATGGTTTCCTCACGGTAAGGAATGTGTGTACCAAATTTGGTTGAAATCGGTCCAGTGGAAAATCATCAGCATTGTCGCAAAATGCAGCAGTTTCTCGCGCATCTAATTGTTTATAACGTCATATCTCGTGAACTATGTATGTTAAGAGATTCTTACACTTACAGCGACCGTCCTCGTGGATTGAAGCTTACGTGTACAAAATTTCATAAAGATTGGAACAAAGCTGTAGATTTGTATGCAACACGTACAAATATACGGACACTCTGCTTTATATATTAGACGTTAAGAATCTGCTGCAACTCTCAGGTGCCATGTGTCATGTAGGTGCCTACTGACGATACCACCTGAGCAAGTGTGAGTCAATATACCACAAAACTGCCAGAAAAAGTTGAAAATCCCGAATTGTCTCCTAAAAGCATTTTGGTGGTGGAAGGCATGCTGCTTGGTCTGGGCCCTTCGCAGCTAGGCAGAAAACATCTTCCTGAAAACAAAACATGGCTTCCGTGATATGCCACGCAGTTTAAAATGTCTATTTAGGGGAAACCTGTAAATATTGACGTAATGACTTCAGAAAGTAAAAAACTACTGTAATTACGATCACAAATATTCAGCGTGGGGTATCAAATACTCAGAAAAATACGTCATGAAAATGAAAATGAAGTGTATGGAAATCGACATATCTTGACTTCTTACATCATATTAGAGTAAAAATTGACAAGTTCTTGTCTACGAGTCGTAGAGGATCCTGATACTACTCAGATATAATGGCATGCCTATTTGGTGTGCACTATTGTAATACATGAATACTAGAATTTCGTGCTGAAGCGGGACATACATGTAGGTGTAAGGTGTAAAGGCTGTCGACAAGGGTGGAGGGGGTAAAGCCAAGACTTCTATTTGTGAGTAGACAGACCAGCGATTGGCCGACAAGAAAGGCCAGTCTTAAGGCAGGATGCCCATAAAGGCACGAGAAAATGTTGGCCTTCGCATCCGATGAAGAGTTTGCAGCTGAGGTAGACCATAGACCACCCAGCACCACATTTTGACAGTTGCAGTGATGGAAGCGGTCGTGTAAGGTAGCTGTTGAAAAGTGGTAGTGTGTGTGTGTTTGTACCAGCAACAGTTAGGGGCTTTCAGAAACACTTGCGAGCGCGTCCAGTGTGTTCACTGGCTTAGTGAACCCCAGAAAAAGATCGACGTGAAAAGAAAGGAAATAAATAAATAAAATAAAAATGAAATAAATCGCAATTTCCGATCAGTTATGGTTTCACTGCACTAGGTTTAGATGGAATACCAAAGAGCGGCGTATGAAATTTAGTGCTGCCGGGATTCGAACCCGGCTCTTTGGTATTCCATCTAAACATAGTACAGTTAAGCCATAACTGATCGCAAATTGCGATTTATTTCATTCATTGGACTCTGTAACGTCCTCAAAAATAAATAATTGTAAAATAATAGAGTTTTTAGACTATCATTCTCCGTTTCGTTATTCTATCAGATCATTTTATATGCACAATGAAAGTATTTTTAACGCTTGAGAAACGTTTTACGTCGCGGAAACAGCACGAATACGAGTCGTACTGTGGCCGCCTAATATAGGTGGTAGTGGCCGCATCGTTCAATGCGCATACACGGCTAAGGTTCAAATTCTCTTCTGAGCTCCCTTGAGGCAGCATATGGGCGCTCTCACGGCAGGGAAGAGTGAGGGGAGACACCGCTTTTAACACTGGCGTTGGAGCTGGTAGATATCAGATCCTGGCTACTCGAGATCTGACGGTTACGCACGAATGATCCCGAAGCAAGACAATGTGGCTACTCCTCACCTCGCACATGCTCAAAATCCTCCATGAAGGCAACATCCGCATTTCATATTTGTTTTTGGTGCATCGAAGAATCATCAAAAACACGTATCATATTTGATTAATTATAACTATGAATTAAAAATGCATCAACTGCAAAAGCTTGAAGAAGATGCGATCATCAATATCAATGAAGTCACTACTCTCCACCTAGCAAGAGTAGCCGTGTGGTTAGCGGCATCGCGGTGCGCTGTCGAAGATAGTGGGTTCGAGACCGACTCCAAGCAATTTTTTTAAACCCAATCTCTTTTTCAAACTGATACCAGAACAACAAACAGTTTTCCATTGTTACTTGGCACATATTTTTGACACTTTAGCAAATGTGTCGCGATTTTGAGGGTAATTGACATTTATACACTTCATTGTAACAAATATGTAACTGTTTGAAAAGATGTGGGGCAGAGCACCCTTTGCGGATACATGAGGTTAGGAGGGGGTGCTGCTTACAGTGTCACATGACCCGGAGGTAGCTTGTCTCTTCACCGTAACAGATTCATTTTGTTACATTCACTTCACACTATATTCAGTTACTTACTGTGTTTTAGTGTCCATGTACATATTAATATGTTCTTGGTGTTTATTATCAAAGAATAATAACATTCCGTAACCTGTAGATACAAATTATTCAGCTTTAATCCTGGAACAAAAATGTGAAATAAAGAACTTGGTAGGCAGACGCCTCAGTTCGAGTTGAAGCAAGTGTAAAGAAGCCTAGGTAAGTCATGCTGCAAATCTTTTCACGAAAACGCCGTCGTTGGGGGGGGGGGGGGCGGGGTTGGGGGAGGGGGGCGACGAAACATCGATGAGCCGAGTGAAATTGGGGTGGGGGGTGGGGGGGAAGGCGGCTGTCAAGAGGCGACACTCGGAGAAGTGAGCCCCCGGTCATGTGAAACACCAGCCGCCGCTGCTTGCAAGATGTGGCGAATCTGCACATGCCCAATAGCAACAGTACGATTACAGTCGCTCTGTCACAACCACGCATAGAGACATGTTAAGGGAAGGAACGTGTTGAATGATTCCTTCCGAATGGAAGAAAACTAAGAAAACTGTTATACCAGATGTATTAAATACATGTAGCCTTCAGCAGTCATCTGTGATTTCACCTTCTGTGGGATCAACGTTATTTGTAATGGGCTCATATTGAGACTACCCCATCTCATCATAAGCTACAATCGATTCCGTGACAACGGTATCACTTGAGCCTGCCTTCAAAAAGTCTCTCTGATACCGGACCCAGTCATGGTTTTCATCGCCTGAGAAGGCCAACCCATGCACACACCTTTCTTTAGCCAAAAACATTGCGTAAAAATTTGTGCACAACATTTTTGTCTTCCCTGACAGCTTGTAGATATGTGGTTTCGAAACAAATATCTTTGCTACAATACGTTAGCGAATTTTAGCATATCTTCGTCCGTGCGACTTGTTCGCGGGTTTAATTTAGTGGAAAGGCCAGAATGTCCTCTCTGACGTCACGACATAGGGCATACCACAAATAAAAAATTTTTATGACTTGGACCATCACTTTCATAATCTATTTTCGTCATAGCAAATGTTTCACTTGCACGTTTGCCTAACTTAGAAGTCGGCGTTTTTTCTGAATCACTGTAATAGTTCGACGGTTGTCAGATAATTCAAGGTTACCTGCGACGCTAGAACACCAGCTGCAGTGATCTAGCGCTTAGACGTTATATATGGCGTTTTTTTGTTTTTTTTTTTTTTTGTTTGTTTTTTGTTTTTTTAACTTGAAGGCTTGTAATGATGCAACTTGGCATGAGTTTTCATTCCAGTTTGGAATTTAATGACATTTTATATAAACAATTGTAAAACAATAGCGACACACTGTGTTAGTAAGTAATGAGAAGTTCCTACACTTTCTGGCAAATAAATTGCTAAGTGTTTTGCATTTTCGTGTCTCTGCTTGTGATAGCTGTATTTTTCCCCATCCAGTCCATACCAAACAATAACCGCACGGACGTCTGCATTCACTTTGTCTCGCTTATTGCATCTGCTCAAATTCCCTTAACAACTTATTAATTACCCTCACTCCAATTTTACATTGAATACTTCCATTTGGTTTACACATCAAAACAACTAAACTAAATATAATGTAACTATATTCAAATGAAAAAGTAGCACCTGATTGTGTCAAGACGAGAACAGTGTTTATTGAACTCGAAAGCTGGAAAATATGTAAGATTTTGAAGAAAGTGGGATCACCGATATAATAATTCACTTCTTTTTACCGTCACGACAATGTGACAATGTAAAAATAAGTTTTCAGATGAGTAGGAAATAAATTGGCAACAGATGCTGCCATATTTGAGTTTAGCTAATAGAACAGTCGATTAAATTTGCTTTGATCCCTCAAATTAAAAGAAGAATTAAAAAATTAATCACTGGGTAATGTATATATAAAAGATATTTGTAAAATGTTTATTATTAAAAGAACTGATAACAGCATATTACTTTCACTGGCACTTACATCATTTTTGGCGCATTCGGTAGTGTTTCAGGAAAATAAATATTTTTGATGATAAAAGGAAGGAAACTAAAAGGCACTTCAAAGTTGTGTGTTTCATACTACAGATAACACATACACTTTTTTTCCGAATATTTTAATTACATTCTATTTGTCAAGACGAGAAAAATGAAATATCTCAGAATGAGTTTATTGTAACTTAGCCAGTTATTCCACCCCCATGAACCACAGACATTGCCGAGGTAGGGTGGCTTGCGTGCCTCAACGATACAGATAGCCGTACCGTAGGTGCAACCACAGCGGAGGGGTATCTGTGGAGAGGCCAGACAAACATTTGGTTCCTGAAGAGGGGCAGCAGCCTTTTCAGTAGTTATAGGGGCAACAGTCTGGATGATTGACTGAGCTGGCCTTGTAACTCCAGCTAATGTGGCTTTGCCACACAGCTACTGCGAACGACTGAAAGCAAGGGGAAACTACAGCCGTTACCTTTCCCGAGGACATGCAGCTCTACTGTATGAACATATGATGATGGCATATTCTCGGGTAAAATATTCCGGAGGTAAAATAGTCCCCCATTCGGATCTCCGGGCGGGGACTACTCCGGAGGATGTTGTCATCAGGAAAGACGATACTGGCATTCTACGGATCGGAGCGTGGAATGTTAGATCCCTTAATCGGGTAGGAAAATTAGAAAATTTAAAAAGGGAAATGGATAGGTTGAAGTTAGATATAGTGGGGATTAGTGAAGTTCGGTGGCAGGATGAACAGGATTTCTGGTCAGGTGAGTACAGGATTATAAATACAAAATCAGTTGGGGGTATCACAGGAGTAGGACTGATAATGAATAAGAAAATAGGAATGCGGGTAAACTACTATGAGCAGCACAGTGATCGCATTATCATTGTCAAGATTGATACGAAGCCAACACCGACAACAGTAGTACAGGTTTATATGCCAACTAGCTCTGCCGATGATGAGGAGATCGAAGAAATATATGAGGAGCTAAAGGAAATTATTCAGACAGTTAAGGGAGGGGAAAACTTAATTGTGATGGGAGACTGGAATTCGGTAGTAGGAAAAGGAAGCGAAGGAAAAATAATAGGTGATTATGGACTGGGCAGGAGGAATGAAAGAGGAAGTCGCCTGGTAGAATTTTGCACGGAACATAAATTTAATCGTAACAAACACGTGGTTTAAGAATCACAAAAGAAGGTTGTATACGTGGAAGAGACCAGGAGACACCGGAAGGTATAAGATAGATTTTTTAATGGTAAGATATAGGTACCGGAACCAGGTTATAAACTGCAGGACATACCCAGGGGCAGATATAGACTCTGACCATAACTTGTTAGTCATGAACTGTAGGCTGAAGCTGAAAAAACTGCAAAAAGGTAGGAAAATAAGGAGATGGGACTTAGATAAATTGAAGGAACGTGAAGTTCTGGAGAATTTCAGAGGGAGATTTAGGCAACAATTGACAGAAACAGGGGGAAATAAAACAGTAGAAGAGGAATGGGTAGCATTGAGAGATGATATAGTGAAGGTAGCAGAGGACAAAATAGGTAGAAAGGCAAGACCTACAAAAAATCCTTGGGTATCACAGGAAATACTAAATTTAATTGATGGAAAGAGAAAATATAAAAATGCAGTAAATGAAACAGGCAAAATGGAGTACAGACGACTAAAAATGAGATTGACAGGAAATGCAAAATGGCTAAGCAGGAGTGGCTAGAAGCCAAATGCAAATCTGTAGAAGAATGTATAACAAGGGGAAAAGTAGATACCGCCTACAGGAAAATAAAAGAGACATTTGGGGACAAGAAAAGCAACTCTACGAATATCAAGAACTCAGATGGGAAACCAGTTCTCAGCAAAGAAGGGAAAGCTGAAAGGTGGAAAGAGTACATAGAGCAGCTCTACAAAGGAAATGAACTTAGAGACGATGTTTTAGAAAGGGAAGAGGAAGTAGATCAAGATGAAATAGGAGATACTATACTGAGAGATGAATTTGACAGAGTCCTGAAAGACCTAGGTCGGAACAAGGCCCCAGGAGTAGATGACATACCCTCAGAGCTACTAAAGTGCCTGGGAGAGCCAGCCATGACAAGACTATTTGCACTGGTGTGTAGGATGTATGAGACAGGCGTAATGCCCTCAGGCTTTAAGAAAAATGTAATAATTCCCATTCCAAAGAAATCAGGCGCAGACAGGTGTGAAAATTACAGAACCATCAGTTTGATAAGTCATGGTTGCAAAATTTTAACACGAATTATCTACAGGAGAATGGAAAAGCTGGTAGAAGCTGACCTCGGGGAAGATCAGTTTGGATTCAGGAGGAACATAGGAACCCGTCTCATCTTAGAAGATAGATTAAGGAAAGGCAAACCAACATTTTTAGCTTTTGTGGATTTGGAGAAAGCATTTGACAATGTTGACTGGAATACACTCTTTGAAATTCTGAAGTCAGCAGGGGTAAAATACAGGGAAAGGAGAGTTATTTACAACTTTTACAAAAGCCAGACCGCAATTATTAGACTCGATGGGCACGAAAGGGAAGCATCAGCTGGGTAGGGAGTAAGACAGGGTTGTAGCCTTTCTCCGATGTTGTTCAATTTGTACATTGAGCAGGCGGTGAAGGAAAGCAAGGAAAATTTTGGAATAGGGATTAAAGTTCAGGGGGAAGAAATAAAAACATTGCGTTTTGCCGATGACATTGTAATTCTGTCAGAGACAGCAAAGGGCCTGGAAGAGCAGTTGAACGGAATGGACAGTGTGTTGAAGAGAGCGTATAAAATGAACATTAACAAGAGCAAAACAAAAATAATGGAATGCGGTCTTAGAAAATCAGGCGATGCTGAAGGAATTAGATTAGGTAACGAAACAATGAAGGTGGTAGATGAGTTTTGTTACTTGGGTAGTAAAATAACATGCGATGGTCGCAGTACAGAGGATATAAAATGCAGAATGGCAATGGGAAGAAAAACATTTTTGAAAAAGAGAAATTTGCTAACATCGAATATTAATTTAAGTGTAAAGAAGTCTTTTCTGAAGGCATTTGTGTGGAGTGTTGCCTTGTACGGGAGTGAAACATGGACGATAAGCAGTGCGGACAGGAAGAGAATAGAGGCTTTTGAAATGTGGTGCTACAGAAGAATGCTGAAGATTAGGTGGGTAGATCGCATAACTAATGAAGAGGTACAGAACAGAATTGGTGAGAAAAGAATTTTTGGCATACCCTGACTAAAAGAAGGGATCGCTTGGTAGGACACATTCTTAGACATCGAGGAATCGTAAATTTAGCATTGGAGGGAAGTGTGTGGGGTAAAAATCGCAGAGGGAGACCAAGAGACGCGTATAGTAAGCAGATTCAAGTGGATGTGGGTTGCCGTTCTTATGAGGAGATGAAAAGGCTTGCTCAGGATACAGTAGGGTGGAGAGCTGCATCAAACCAGTCTCCGGACTGAAGACCATAACAACAACAGCCAGTTATTGATTACTATTCCATGTTTATTGTTAAAATGCCTTGAATAGTATTTACATTCATAAATAAACAATATTCTTCTACATAGTTACAAACTGTACTTCTACTTTCCCAAAAATTTCATATAAATAAGATTTTTTGTTTGTAGCATATGATGACAAGATAATTCTAAAGGACACGATAGAGGGAAAAAGCGAGTTTCTCAGCTAGTTAACATTTGAATGTCTTAATACTATTGTGTACATAGGCAAAGTGACGAAGTAGCTGGTTTAAAATATTTTGGTGGGAGGTAAGTTCGTCGAAGTGTTTTTGTATATTAAGCCACGATGGCGATTGGTGTTTTACCATAAGTGTTGAACCACAGAATGCCAAATTATCTGCAAAGGATCCTAGTACACTCCAAAACTAGAATGTAACATATATTACTTAGATGAATTGTGTATCTTACATACAAAATGATTCAGTATATATTGGTGACATAACATAAATGAAAGAACATTACATTCTATAATAAGACTTATAAATCGTCTGAATTTGTACTGCTAGTGTTCATATAGTTGTTATTACATTCATACACTTACATAATGGGTGCATATGTGACGAAGCGATGTGTTAAAGGTGCAGGAACGAAAAAATTGATGCGCATGTAGGGAATCAGTTGGAAGTGAGAGGAATATTCCAGTTTGTGGGTGCATTCATTAATAATAAATAGAATAAAATAAAATAAAATAAAAATAAAGCTTCTAAACGCAGAGTTTTCTTATTTGGGGGCTAAGAATTTCCAGTTATCAATTACATATCTCCCTCTCTAATGTATGTATATGTTAGCTACTAACATTAATCGTTAAGTAGCCAAGCAGGTTAATAACAATATTACCGTCGACAGATAAAACACTACAAGGAAAAAAACTGTTTGGTTATTTCTTTTTGAAAATTGTCTGTAACACTAACTGGAACTTAATATGGAGCCACAAAACTCTTTAATTGTATGTCATATAGTATCAAGTCACTGTGAGGTAAGAGATTTATATTCAAGTTTAATTATAAATTTTTCATTAAAAATTACTCCGCCTACTGAATGCAGTGCATTGTGAACACAAGTGTCCATTATATCGTTATGGCCAATCGAGATAGCAAATGATAATCATTCCTTCAGAGCATGCTAATTAACATGTCCTGTGAATATGAAATGACTGGTCTTCAAAAGTGTTCTGTTTTTACTGAACATTGGTGTAATACAGGGTAAATTCGCGTCATTTTGGAACATTTTATGGTTCGACCATCACAGATATCGTTGAAATTTTATGTGAAGACTAGCTTAAATCCGCGGCTCCGCATGTTGGTTGATTATGATAGATAAGCTATCTATCAGTAGTGTGCTATGAGACTGGTTTTGAAGGATGAATTGAAATACAATACCTTCTGTGGAAACAAACATTTTTAATCAACATTCAAATAAAAAAAAATTATGTGAGGTCCTTAATGATTACAATACCGCTCCTTTAGAAGAATCCAATCACGAAAATCAACAGTAATGATTGTAGTAATATCATAGATCTATCACTTGATGTAATGTGCGAAACATCAAATCGAATTTTTTAAAGAGATGTATTAAAAGAAATTTCTTTTTTACAGCTTTATTTAATTATTCTTGTATTTCCTTATTCGTTTGTTTATCCTTACAGAGAAAGAGCTGAAGACATTGTAGCACGCATAGACCAAATACATGGTCTGTGGCGTCACGTTTCGCTGTATGTAACCTCTGTGCTATAGAGTCGCAAACGTCATATCTGGCCTTCAGTCCGTTATTTTTTTTAATTTTATATATATATATATATATATATATATATATATATATATATATATATATATATAATTTGACGACTTTAACCACCATATCTTCCACCCCCTTATACCTATCGGCATAGAACTGCTATGGTGTACAACGGGAGACTTCGGACAACACAGACCATTCGTTTTCGTTCAGTAGTTTTCGATGCAAAGCGAAATATTCATACACACGTAGATTTTTATATACACCGACAACTTTCCATCCCAATATCCTCCACCCTTTTATCATTATCAATCCTCAAGCAACAATACAACAAATTAAACCATTTTCAAAGATTAAATATAATTTACAAAGAGTAATTATTGTTCCGCATTTCGCTTTATATTTTTCAAATTACTAAATATCAATCAGATCGTTATAAAACCTTTCTTAGGTATAAATTGGTAACTGTACAAATATTTAAGTCTCTGCGTCTTGTCGTTCAGACGTGATAAGCCATAAAACCGTGCCTAAAGCCTTCCCCGGGTACACATTAGTAACTGTACAAAATTTTAGTTCTTTGTGTCTTGTGGTTCAGACGCGATAAATGTACACCGAAGAGACATTTACATTTATAGATTAAAGGTGTCGAGAATCGCCCGCCACTTTATTTCAATTTTTACTGGTTTTTAATATTTTTCGTTCGGTTGAGTTCCAGAGGGAGTGGCAAAAGAGATAGGTGGCGAGTCTCCGTGAGACGGAAGATGGGCCATCGTGGAAGGAGCCCATACATTACGAGGTCTGTGTGCCGCTTTCACCGCCTCACCCTCCCCCTCCCCAACGAGAGTGTGGCAATCAGCGAGGATCCCGTTGCGCGAAACCTTCTTATGGGCCGTGTGTACAGCGTGAGCAATGCGGTGCCACCACGGCGGACTGGACGTGAGACATTGTACCGGTTTTTTTCATAACGCACAGCAAAGTGCAGGAAAGCACCCTAAATTTATCAGTCGGACCTCCCAAAATTTTTTAAGCGGAGTATCACACCGGGAAACGTCGGCGACGGCCTGGCGCTCACCAAAGTTGCGTCGAAGTTTGCGTCGTCAACTCCCTGGGAACGGCAGAGCCAAGGCAGAGACGTACAGTTAGGTTCGGGTCAATGACCGAACCGCAGAGGAATACTTTTCGGCGGGAACTGTTGTTATTGCTCTGCGCCGAGCAGGTGAACAATTTTTTGGTTGTATCTCGTTATCGTGTCCACGTGTTGGAGGGAAGTTGGCTTCTTGACAGAGGTTGGCCCTGCGTTTTGCGAGCAGAGTGGAGAGCTGCCCTCCGTGAGAGCTCCGTTTTAGGAAGCCGACGAGTGTAGTCGAATCGACTTCGGTGTATTTTAAATCGGTTATTTTTCCACCTATTGCGCCTTGTGGACTAGGAGTTTAGGATTCACTTTCCAGACACTGTCCGAAACTTGTTTCTGTCGACCAGAGTCTCATCGAGGTATGAAAGGACTCAACCAGACTGAATCACCTACACCAACGTGCTGATAACTTTAACTCTAGTGTCAATTACGCACTCGACAATCTTGTGTCTATAAAACATTGACCGAATTGGCGAGACATAGCCGAGCCTGTGGTTTCTTTTCATACTGTGAACCTACTGCAAACTCAGAGGCCGAGAATAGGGCAATTTACGCTTCTGTCTGGAGAATTCTTGCGTTCGGGCCGCGTTTTGCAGCACTACAACGCACTGCCGCCGCCGCCACGATTTCAGTGCCTGTACTTGGTATCGCTGTACTTGAGTTTCGCTTGAAATTGCTCATCTGGGAGCAGTGACGTAGCCGGGATATTGTCAAAGAGAAATTTACAAAGGCTCATGGTGTTCATTTATTCTAAAAACAAACTTAGGCTAACATATATTTTTTTATATTTTTCGTTTGTAAGACGTTCATACAAATACTGCAGTATATTATATACACAATTGAGGGAAACAATTTTTTTTAATTGTTTCCATATTCACCAGCAGAACCTTCAGGTGTTATTCCAAACGAAGTCAGGTTTTTAGAATGAGAAGTGTTTGTTTGTTTTTGAATACTGGCAACGACAGGGTTGTATGTCATCAAGCTCGCTGCCTGTCAGACATGGCTGTAGCTCGGTCTTTCGCAAAATCTGCATTAATTTTTGCATAGGTATAAATACCTTGCATATTGATTTAGGAAGCGTGAGTCTATAATTTTGTTTCCAAGATTATTGGTTCTTTTACTCTTGTTGGCATTGCAACGTATCCATCGTCTACATCAAATATTACTCTTAAACCTAACTTTAAAAGGTATTACACGTACTGAGTGAGGCGCCTTATGATATATTGAAATATTGCCGCTCTGAATAACGACTCCACTGCTGTAAACATATAAAAAAGCTATTATAGTAGTACGTATTTTATCTTACAATAACGCTAGTGGACGAATGAAAGTTGGTTTTTCTCTTTTTTCCTTGTTATGAACTTACTCATAGTTGGAAACTTATCTTAACAGCACAAAAGAAATAAACGGCAACGACAGCATTCCACTGTCGTGCTTAACATATCAGTAATAGAGTAAGGCCGACAATGGACAACGGCTATGGGAGGACATCGGCTGTTATCGATAATTAAAATCTATAGACGGCTTTGTTGACAGTCAATAATGCGTACATCGTTTTCGGCGTATGACTGATAACAATATCATTCAGTTTCACTACACGGTAGCTAGCTCGTGTCTTATTTCATTTAGTCTCTGCGGAGGTTCGAGTCCACCATCGAGCATGGGTGTGTGTGGGTGTAGTCCTTACTATACGTTTGAGTAGTATTTTATCGTTTAGGTCATAGGGGAGAGGGGGGTTCGGACCGCCCGAGACCCCCTCCCCCCCCCCCCCCCCCCCCGTTGGCTACGTCCTTGCTGGGAGAGAGCTGGAATTACTCCTGTTTGACAGTTTGTAAACATCGTTTTGGGTGAGAGGCACTCGTAATTTATAGCACGCCCCTTGGTTTCCTTCAGGCCTTTGAGTTATTTACTATTGTGCGAAAGTACATGGATATTAGGAACCTGCAAGTTATCTATTCGTGTGATATTTCCGTTTATTCATGTACAATAATCTGTAGAATTTCTTGACGTTTTTAAAGGTCTGAGAACTCTTGCTGTTTTTTCATTTAATGGATGATATCATGCAGTTGATTTTTGCGTAATAAATTAACCACACATTTGAGTCAACCCTTGATCTATTTCAGTAGTTAGGTCACCTATTGTCATCATTTTTGGTGGATATTTGTTTATCAAGAGGCCAGATTGTTAGGGCACATTTCAGTAATCGTCAGGAGATGCCTGCCAATTCAACCCCCGCGTCCTTGTGCTCTCCATTTCCCATATCTCTGCACCTCACAAATCACCCCATCTGATGCCCAATCTACCGCAACTTTACATATATTCGCATATGTACCTGTTGTGCATGCGAAAGATTTAATGTTCAGGGAAGGAATATTCTCCGAGATTAAATGGTTTACCTCCACGCGTGAATTCGCTCAGAGAGCGAGTGAATTTCTGACGAATTTTGTAGCGTTGCACCTCAGGAAATAGGACATTGAAAGGAATGAAATTTGGCCTCTTATACAGATTTATAAATTTTTGAGGATACTTAATGAAATGTATTCGTCCAGAAAGATTTTGTTAAATTTACCGATAAAAAATTTGCTCAGCAAAATGTTTCCAAATTATGTTTGTATGTCAGGGACTAAAGGTATCACGTTCTTCAAACTTGGCATCTAGTAAGCTAACTCCCCAAAGGTCTCAACTGTAAAATTTTATTTACTCTTTAGAATACTAAATAAATTAATTGCAACGTTGAACACTTTGCGAATAGGAAAATTGGAGGCATTTTCGAATCGACCACATAAAAATAAAGAAAGAAAATAAAAAAAGAAGAGGTTCTATCAATGTTTTTCAACCTGGGCCTTTTAGAAAGGCAATTGTTTTATCTACGAAAGGAAACACAGGCTAACAATGATTGATACTCTGGCTCAGAGTGGGATGCGAAAACCACAGTTCAGGAAAATGTAATTTATTGATTACTATATCGCGTAGAGTACACGTAAGCTAAATAAAAAACTTAATAGTTCGGAAGCACAAAGTTGTGGAATACATAATTTTATTCGCCTATTTTCTTCAGTGTTCTATAGATTCATTGGTAACATGACTATTTCTGTAAAAACGGGAACGGGTATTTTGGACATCTGAATTACACTCTAATTTTTCTCTTAAACCTCACCCAAATCGAACTATTTTAAGCTCTCTAGGAAGTCTAGGATTAATTGTCCACATAGGCTGACAATGCCACATTATAATACAAAGAATGTAGCCAGTAAATCTCGCTGCGAATAAAGTTATAACTTTCTCATCTTGTATTCGGTTGATTGAAGGAATTGTTGCCTTTATTGTAGTTCATAGGGGAGATCACACACAAAAATGGAAAATGACTTGATGCTTCAAAGATTTAGGTACAGATAGTTACTACGATCAGAATCTGCAGTTGGCGAAGAGCGCAACGCTCCCAACAGGAGGGGGGCTGGGGAAATCTGCAGATTAGCAATCACCCGGAAACTTTGGCCTTGTCCTTTTTTTAACGGTTCCTGTTGTCTGAAATTGCTCCCGTAAAATTACACTTTGAGACACTCAATAGTGCAGCCGGCACCCTCTGTGCGTGTCACCCTTCCAACCTTCCTATGGCTCTCCATGCCCTAGCTTCGGGTAAGTCACATTGTTGTTGCATTGCACTACCTGCTCACTACACTATCTGAACGTAACTGCTTGTATAATTCGTTTGGTAGAGTAGACGCAGGTCAACACCAATCCTCTCTGCAGCAACATTATTACTACTATCTCGGCTGCTGTGATGTTGCTCAATTTAGTTGACCGACAGAAAAACGAACTACTTTAGTTCATTCCCCCGATGACAATACTTCAGAACCTAGATACCTCAACTTATCCACCTAGTTGTTTTGACCAGTATAGAATAATTGCTTCAGTTTGGTTAAAATTTTCAATTTTGCTCTCAGTTCTCTGCTAATCTTTCCTGAAGCGAGATCCGTTAATTAGCATCCATTGTTTGCCTAGATATATGCAATGTTTTATCCAACAGGCAGTTGGCCCAGAAGGGCAACTGCTACATCAGATTTTCTGACTACGACAGCCTCGAGAAAATATCTGTTAGGTGTCTAAGTGGCAATTTCATCTTTATAGGTAAATATAGTTTTATTATCGAAATATTTAACGTAAATTGTCGCAGTTCATGAATTCATGACTTATAGACTTAATTATTTCCCACCACTGATGGAATGTAGACCATAGTACATGAAATAAGGCATCATATTTCTGTGCGTTCCGTAGGCAAGAAGTTCTTAACACGTGGACATACTGACAGAAAAATACAACAAAGTTATTTAATATTGTAGGCTGCCTACCACACTAGAAGGAAAGACGTCGTTTTCACAGAGGTACAGGACTTTAGTTGATGGTAGTTCATCTAATATCTAACGGCCAACTTAATTGACACGGCAAGTAATACAGATTTTATTTCAAAATTTTAATCATTTCATTCATAATTTCAATATTACGAACAATGCAAACTGTTACTTCTGCTGTAGATCTATCTATATACGTCAACACATTCCATCAGTCGGCTCCTTTGAAATGAAAGTAATATTATCAGTAATGGTTTAGAATTACACCGAAGGCGTAATATGCAACCTTGAGTATGGATATGGTAATGTGATATATCCCTCCAAACTAGAGCTTTTCAACACCATGTGCAGCATCATTTACGGTTCTATCTTATCGCCTTTTCCGTATCAGAAGCCATGTTTCAGACTTCACAAGACTGGTAACCGTAAGATCATGTTGCTCTTACCGAAATCCATTGAAGTAACGATGTTAATGGAGCCATTATTGCATAAAATGGGGCTCAAAATGTTTGATGGATTGTTTGGAACAGAAGCTAAGTATATACTTTTAGCGATAGCTAAACCTGTGTTCAGCAGATTTTATAGTAACGACCAACGGACGACAAAAGCTTCTTTATCTGACACATAGTTCACAAGCAGAACTATTTTCGCTCACCGATCGAGGGGGCACAGTGGTAACACATTGGAGTCGCATTCGTGAGGAAGGTGGTTCAAATCCACCTCCACTTATCCAGATTTAGGTTTTCCGTAATTTCCCTAAATCACTTCAGGCAATTGCTGGGATGATTCCTTTCAATGGGCACGGCCGATTTCCTCCCCCATCCTTACCCAAACAATCCTAACATAAGCTCCGCCTCTAATAAATATGATGTCGATAGGGCGTTAAACAGTAATTTTCCTTTTTTAAAACTATTTTCTTCAGTAGAAGATTAATATTACTGGAGAAAGAAGATTATTGTGTACCAGCGATAATTATAATTAAAATGTGGTTTTATCCATCCGATTGGCGTGGTGCTGGGCTTCACTAACTACAATGCCGAAAGTATAGGCTGGCGAACTTTTGTAGTCACAATCATTCGCCCCTGACCCAATTCACGCAAAGAAGCTTACGGCGCTATGGTAAAAATTGTCCATAACATCATTTCCTATTTCGGTAATATGTTTTTAACAGCTGACAGTGGCAGCTCGTAACATTTGTAGCTGTTTGAAACTGTAACTAAATTATTAACGCCCTATGAAATACAAATGACCCAAAGTAATTCATGGTATATATCTCTACCAGACTGATTAATCTTATCGCGAGCTGAATAACATTTCGTCTTCGACGTGAAGGGATGTGAAAATTGTGTTCGGGTCAAACTACGCTACCATTAAAAATTAGAATAAAATAAATCCATCTAGTGTGCTGGTGCTCTATGAATTTTAGTTATTGGAGTATTCTCAAGGACAGTGTCAACTATGGATACAGGAAACTACACTTGAATTACCTCACGTAAATTAGCCGAGCGGTCTGGAGCGCTCCGTTTCGGATCGAGCAGCCTCCCGCGTTGGGGGCTCGAATCCTCCCTCGGGCATAAATATTTGTGTGTTGTCCTTAGGTTAGTTTAACTTAGTTTAAGTAGATTGTAAGTGTAGGGACTGATGACCAACGTAATTTGGTTCCATAGAATTACAAACATTTGTACATTTTCACTAAAATGAATACTTCTACTACATCTAAACGCAGGTTCTAATGCCCGACACGTTACAGGTTACAAAACTCCCATTTTACCTGGAATTTTTAATCATTTATTTATTTAATTCTTGAGGTTTTTAGCAAAATAATTCTCCTTTTTTAGCTAGTATTATTATTTGTTTATTTATCTATTTTTTTCTCAGCTTCCTATCAGCTATAGCGTGAAAGCGTGCAAATACAACTCTTTAAACTTCCACAGTCACAAACTCTAAGGAATTTGACTATCAACCAAAATTGTAATTTTCTCTAGACTTATATGTATCACCTGCGTATTGTGATCAAATTTCAAATTACGTTATCATTTGAAGTAGCTAGGGCAGCAAATATTTTGAAATACCAACCTTCCCCGTGCTGCAGGGCACTAATTCGTGGCTTCTAATAATTAAAAATTAGAATAATAACGCTTTTGAAATTTTTGTATGAAAGTGATCTGTTTTTCTAAAGCAGTAATCTGGTAACTTTTTGCACTTTGCAACCACCCCTAAAATTTGAAAATTTTTGGCTAATAGAAATGCGATGAATATTCACTTGTACAAAGTTGGCTTAAATTCATCAGCTATGTTCTTAAAAATATAGTAATCCAGTCAAAAAATTATAATTTATTGCCGCTTTGTCTTGGAAAATTAGAAAGTAAACTATTTTCCTCAAACTGCAGAAAAAAAAAACATATTGCGTTCTAAATAATTATTCCTTTCATTTACTTATATTTTACTTTCACTGAACACCACCTCATCTGATACATCTTGTGTAACACAAACTTAATTTACGAAATGAGTACAAACAAATTAAATGCAGCCTAATTTTTAAATAAGATATTATACTTGTGGTGAAAGTCACTGAAATACAAAGTACTATGACAGTCGACGAACGATATTTACTGTTGTTTACATTATTCCGTGTTTGTTACAGATAAAGTAATATTCAAAATAATGTATAGTATCTTTTACTGCACATACAACAATTTTATTTCAAACTGTAGCTATCTACCAAACAGTATCATACACGGAAGAATGTCTCATGTTAATGTAGCAGCGCACTGCGTCATGGGTCGTTACACACTATGGGTCATTAAGTTGGCGTTATGGCATTAGGACCTGGCGAATGCAGGCTTTACCACCAAAAACAGTAGCAGTAACATCACCCCAGAAGAGAATTTACATGGAGGACAAAGAATTTCGTTTCCACAAATTTTCCGCGTGTGTAATATTAGCACTAACATTCGTTTGCAATTATATGTCTCCTTCGTTATTCAGAGGATTATTATTTGAGATGATGGAAATTGTGTAAACTTCTTTCGGCTATTCAGTGACACAGTCCTTGAGAATATTCAATTAACTAAAATGCATAGAGCACCAGCACACTAGATGGATTTATTTTATTCTAATTTTTAATGGTAGGGTAGTTTGACCCGAACACAATTTTCACATCCCTTCACGTCAAAGACGAAATGTTATTCAGCTCGCGATAAGATTAATCAGTCTGGTAGAGATATGTACCATGAATTACTTTGGGTCATTTGTATTTCATAGGGCGTTAATAACTTTTGTTATAGTTTCAAACAGCTCCAAATGTTACGAGCTGCCATTGTCAGCTGTTAAAAACATATTACCGAAACAGGAAACGATGTTATGGACATCCCATGAAGGCTTTCACGACCGGCGTCTTCATCAGTAAACACTTCCGGGCTGAGTTGCCGTCAGGGAGAAGAAGTTTTATACATCGACGCCACGTGACGTGAGGTGGCGTCCTCTACGATCTGATATAAGGAGCGGCCTCAGCCCCCAGCAGCCAGTCGTCGACTCAACCTCGGAAGATGTTCTCCGTAGTCGAGAACGAAACGTCAGGGAGAGGAAGTTTTATAGATCGACCACGGCAACTCAGCCCGGAAGTGTTTACTGATGATGTTATGGACAATTTTTACCATAGCGCCGTAAGCTTCTTTGCGTGAATTGGGTCAGGGGCGAATGATTGTGACTCCAAAAGTTCGCCACCTTATACTTTCGGCATTGTAGTTAGCGAAGCCAAGCACCACGCCAATCGGATAAAAATAAAACACATTTTAATTATAATTAGAACAAATATCAAAAATAAATCACCAATGAAATCAGTTTTCATTAACGTGTGATGTAGATGTAGAGAGCTTGTGGTAACGAGATTTGTTTCACATACTGTAGTTGAATAAGTGCTCATAGCGTGAAGTGTGTGTGTGTGAGAGAGAGAGAGAGAGAGAGAAAGAGAGAGAGAGAGAGAGAGAGCGAGTGACAGACAGGGAGGGAGAGAGAGAGACTCATCTGAAAGTACAGGCACACACACACACACACACACACACACATACACATACAAATACACACACATTTGTCCTGGGTAAAAAACCGCATTTTATACAGTCCCCTGGCAGGAATGTCCAACGTTCGAGCAGTGCCCGGTGCAGTGAATGCTATCCCGCCACATTCCGATCTCTGCTGCAATGCCTGGTCACATGTTTCACAGACGGCTAAGCATTTTTTTCTTCTCCCCTTGCCACAACGCACTACAAAGTATTCATACTCTTCGAATACTTTAATTATTCACAGCAGACCATTAGCAGTCTTCGGAACATAGGCTTTGTTGGTACCCTTGAGATCCAGAAAGATCGTCATTCTTGCTGACGAGCATTACCAGCAGATGGTCATTCTTCAAGATACAGATACGTTGTGCAGTCCGGCAAATAGCGTGTGTCTGCCGTTTGTTTGTGTGCACTCTCTAACGCCTACAGCGGTATCTATTGGTTACGTTTTAGTAGATTTTGTTTCCCATAATGTTTCCCCCTATATCAATAATACGCTTCTCGCCTCGGACGTCATTGTGAGCTGTAGTTAACTTTCCACGGCGTTTTCAAGCTTGAAATTCGATCAACGAACTATTATTTAGCGAAATGACAAAATTTCCACTGTATGTTCCTCGACGGCCTCGTAAAACAAGATTTCGTAAACCAATTTCCCTCTTTCATTTTTGATGGTGATGTAAAATTTCCAAATTAGATTCTGAAAATCCGCTTCTGGAAACCGGTTTTCCACATCCACAATTGGTTTCGTGTCCATTTAGACGCAGCCGTTTTTTACTTGTCTTGACAAATTGCGTCATTCTGTTATGAATTTTCGGCTCATATGGACGCAGCCGCATTTTATACAGTGAAAAAGAATAATACATATTAGATTGATCACGAATGTAGTTAAGTAAAGAGCAATATCGATTGCGTTAAAGAAATATGGTTGTTGAAACAGCTGTTTTCGAGACGTCACATTTGACTTTAATATGTTCCACCTGGGCTCACATCTTCTCCACCCCCTCCCCCTATCGTCTCTTTTCTTCCATCGTCCTTTTCTCCATTCACTGGTCTTTCAGTTTAAATTTAATGTCGCTACATATCCTGAATAATATATGCTGAAACAGTATATCTTTCTACGTACTTGGTGGGTAATACAAACTCTGACAATAAAGTTGGATGATTAGTCCTTTAACATTAACATAGACGAACTATGAACTACAGTTACTGTTCTTCGAAATAATCCCCTCCTATAACTAGGCAACGATGAAGTCTATGCACACAGTACTCCTTTGAGATGGCGTCCAAAAACTCACGTTTCGCTGGGTGACAGGCGAATTGTCAATTCCCGTTCCTTTGACAGCGAGTTTTAGTCCATAGAATAGGAAGGTCTGGAGGTTTGAAGTGCGCGGAGTATGGTGGATGTTCAAGTTTCATCCCCCGCCCCCTTTCGGCAAGAACTATTTTGACGACATTAGCTGTGTGTGGGCGACTTTTGTCGTGAACAAATAAAACAGGTATTAGTTTATCCATGAGGATACTTTTGCTGTTCCGCAACTGTGGTTCTATTTGATTAAAGTCCAGCTCCAGTTGCATTAATTGGAACTTTATTTAAGACTACACGAGAGATTTAGGTTTCTATATTACTCCATTTTCAAGTGTAATAGAACCTGCAAATAACGACTAAGTTTACAAGAAAATTTACATGGTACGAGACAGAATGTTCCATATGTAAAGGTACTGTACAGAAAGAGAAGGGATTTTACGTTATGGTATAGAGGGAACAACGGCAAGTGACAAAAAAAAAACTGAGAAAATTTATGACTTTTGGTGCCAACAGTGACTCCAAAGAAATGGGAATCTCATACTTAAAATTCCGATAAAATAATGCATTTTTATCGGCATGTTCTGGTGTGATGTGATCGTCATTCGAGACATAAAATGCTACAAATTAATTAATATATAGGTCAATCATAAAGTATTATAAATGTCAGTTTAGATAATGATGGTACATGTAGCGTCCAATGAGACTATGCGAAAAGTGGGCATGAAGTCATTTTAAAATTTGATATCGGACGTTTAATAATTTTGCTTATAGTCAGTTATATTCAATTAGGTTTTGTATTAAAGTTGCTTGTGTTATATATTTAATTCTTAGGGTATAAAAATATAAGGTGGTTGCATTGAACGAGGCGTCCAATTTTCTAATGTTGCCATTGGGCACCAAAAGTTTTAAATTCTCTCAGCATTCTATTGTTTTCTCACTTGGAATTGTTCCCTCTACGGCATAACGCAAGTTCTCGTCTACTTTTGTACAGTACTTTTATATCTTCTAACTAGATGACCCCGTGAATTTCGCCTCCCGTATCTCTTAATAGACCATATTAATTTAAATTATAGGTATTTTCGACCCAGTAGTTTTATAAAGGCATCATCAGATAATCTAAGTATCGGCTCGATAGTTGGCGGAAAGAGTGGGCAAGTCACGCACACATGTCCCGTTAAGTACATGTGACATTCGTGGAAGTCCAGGGAAGGTTTAAACGGTGATAAAATATGGAAAAATTTAGATTTAAAACATGGAAAATATGTAATGATTTGGTTGTGTTGGGTGCGCTCAGAAATATACTTTGAAAGAGTAAAGTTCGCTTTACACGATCTGAACACGTGTATGAGCTGTCAAAAATAAAAGTGAATTGCTGTTCGTTAGTCTCGCTAAAACTCGAGAACGGCTGAACCGATTTGGCTATATGTCATTACATAAACCACTGAATCAATTGTGATGAATTATGGTATGGAGATAGCTTGAGTGCTGAAGTACCGGATAAGATACGTCAGAACGCGTGTAATTCACGATATGTTTTGATTTGAAGTATATAAAGGGAAATATCGAACGATTATTACTCTCTGCAAACGTTGTTTACTCTTTGACTTCTTAACTATTTTTCAGATTATTTTAAAAATACATTGTCGCTTTTGTTAAACGTGGATAGAACGGCAGAATAACAGAAGTACCTTCTATTATCTTACATGTTTTAAATCTAAATTGTCCTCGCAATTTTTCCATATTTTATCACCGTTTAAACCTTCCCTGAACATCTACGAATGTGACATGAACATTATCCTGGACATGTGAGCGTGATTTGCCCACTCTTTCCACCGACTATCGAGCAGATACTTGTACTATCTGATGATGCCTATATAAAGCTACTTGATATAAAACACATGTGATTTAAAGGAATATGGTTTATATTAAGAGGTAAGTGATACGAAGTTCACTGCGTCATCCAGTCATCCATCCCCGGCCCGGCAATGCTTCGCAATTGCAAATATGTATGTACTCTTGCTTTGAATGTCAAATGCTCAAAATTTTATCGGAATCAGACGAATGATATTGATATCCTATTGAAAAAAGCTCTTTCAGTTTCTCGCGAATTTTTAAACTTTTCAGGTATCTTTCCCAGATTTTCAGTTCCTAAGAACGTTCATCTTTCATTGAAGGTCAAATGATCAAAATTGTATCGCAATCGGTTGAATATTTCTCATAGTGTTTAGTACATTTAGAAACACAATGAAAAAGGAACTTGATTTGAATTTTGCGACTTTCCTTTTGAACTGTCCCTATTTTTTTAAATGAAAACGTTTCCAAGACCATGATAAAAAAAAAAAGAATTACCTCTTTCCGTCGTGCGAATAGGTAGTTATAGTGCTGAATTCAATAAAAAAGCACACTGAAAAAAGTACTTTCAATTTTTCTCAAATTTTCCAATTTTCCGGGAGATTTTCTAAAAAATTTATTTCATACAAACATTATCCTGTCAAGCCGTACTAAAGTGATGCTCTTACAACCATGTGGCAATTGATTTTTATTCATAGAAAAATCTCATTCGGTTTTTCCTAAATTTTCCTACTTTTAGAAATTTTTATTTGATGCGAACCTCCCTCCTGCTTTCAACACGAAATGTACAAAATGTTATCGCAATTGGACGAACCGTATTGATAGCTTACTGGAAAAGGCTGTTTCAGTTTTTTGTCGATTTTCCTCTTTTCCGGACAACATTTGTTTATTTTATCACCGTTTAAACCTTTCCTGGACTTACACGAAAATTTCAAGACAATTAGCCAAATCGTTTCAGCCGTTCTCGAGTTTTAGCGAGATTAACAACAATTCACACACACACACACACACACACACACACACACGTGTGTGTGTGTGTGTGTGTGTGTGTGTGTGTGTGTGTGTGTACCTGACATAGTGTTCAGGATTCATATAGGATGAGATCTTAATATGATACTTATGAATCTCTTATGAGATCTTTACTTGCCATAGATCGCTAGTATACTTATATTTTACGTTGATGACCAGTTTCGATTCGTTAAAGAGTCACTGTCAAATCTTAATTGTCCTGGCATGGTGAGACATATGTCTGAGATGAGGTGACACTATAGTGGCATGCTGTAAATGGTATGCACATCACCATTCACACATCCCTCAACGTCATGTGGTTCAATACAATGTTGTTTCTTTCCCACATGTCATGGTAGTCTGTCATCACATCTTGTTTATTACGTCATCTCCTTAACTGTATGTCGTGTGTATTTGTTACACCCAACGCGATTGTTGCAAGATTGCAAGATATTATGGATATCGATTTTGATTGAAATCAGTAGCGTAGGACGAGACGAAGAAAACTATCACAAGAAGCCGCAGTTTTTTGCGCACTTCATTGTTCACAACGAAGTATCTTCTTAACTTTGTAGTTCTTGACTTCACAGCGATCGTTATCTCACTTAAAGGAAAATGTGTATCAAGCTTCAGTGATTTAGGAGAAGATGTGGAACTTATATGTATATATACATAATTGTATATAGATTCTGGGTACTTCTTTTATTGCAAATATAGTTCAAATAACATTTACTTTCGTGAGACAAAGCACCAAAATAATGACAGTTTACTACTTTAACACCAATTTCATGTTCATTAAATAATATGTTTGTATGCCGCGGCAGATATTTTGGTAAACATAAGTAATATTTCATCAATGGTTTGAAACGAGAATGTAATTAGAACATGTATCAGCTGCTCAAACAAACAACTGCAGCTACTAAAATTAACAACTCCAGCAATTAAATTTCGTTTGATTTATTGTTCAGGATGGGTTCGCAAAATGCCGTAATTGGATTAGCGGGAAGGTTATTGGCAAAATAAATTTCTACAGAAAAACTGGGAATGCGTGAATTGAGGCTATTAAGCAGCGCTTATGAGAGACAGCAGCATTGTGTTGCGTGCAACGAGACGGACGAAATCTGTTTCATTTACGTTTCACGGATTTTCGTTTTACCCCGATAGGTCTCATTTCATTTTGTGAATCGAGTACAGTGGAGGACCTAAACGGGTTTCCACCACAACACTTGAGACCTACACATTTGACATTTATGGAGCTTCTACAGTGAAGCAGTGTAATCATTAAAATAAAAATATAAGCTGTGTCTACAACAGTGTGCCATGATTAGTGTATTTACCACTTTCATAGAGAGAAAAACTGTAGCTATTCGAAAACAATTTAAATTGAAAACTGAGGCAGTTTTCATGAACAAACTCCTGTGTGGTAGCTATGGTAATTTTTTTAACAACCAGTTATAAGTTGTTTTCATCTATGTCTACACTGACGTGTTTAATGAGCTCGAGAAGGGTTCATTGAACTACTTTCACAACATTTCTCTACCATTCTACACTAGCACGCGGAAAGAAAGAACACCTAAACTCCTCGGTTTGTAGGACCGATATCTCTTATTTTGACGATAATTTTTCTTGAGGAAGGTAGGAGTCAATAATATACGACCTCTTTTGCATTCGGGGAAATTTGGCGATCTAAATTTCACAACAAAATCTCACAGAAACGAAAACTGCCGTTTTTGTAATTATTCTCATCCAACTCTTTTATCATTTCCGTGCCACTGTCTCCCTTGTATAGTGATGAGAGAAAACGAACGGCCATTCATTTAAGACTTTCGATGTCCTCCGTCAATCATACCTCCCACAAATCGCAGCAAAACGTCTACAAATAACGGACAAGCATATTAGGTTCCTTAGTTATTATATCATCTACGTGCTCTGACTATAAAATGCAGTCTCTGGTTCGCCTTCTTCCATTTTCCAGGTGTTCTTTCCTACTTCAAATTTTCGCAGTAATTCCTGGTTTCCTTTTGGTTGGAAGACTTTTTTTAAATATTTATTAGACAAGACCGCTATAATATTTATGAACTGTGGTTGCTTGTCTGGTTTATTTGCAAGCAGAAAATATCATAACTATTAGACATGTAGTCTAATTTACGGCATTCCGATTTGACTGATTTATTAATATAAAGGGAATTGCCAAGATCCAAATTTTTATCTCTTATTTGTGTAAGACGACCAGTTTCAATACTCAACGGTGCCACTTCTGGTATATAGGAAATATGCACAAAATGTCTGGCTACATCCATTAATTCCTAGTTACGTACAATTTGTGTAGTAGGGAAAACAAATAAAATGGCAATCTCAAATATCTAAATAAATAAACTGTTACATACCCCCAACAATGAGCCTTTAACTGCTTTTTGAAGTGCTCCACTTATAATTTGGAACGTGTTCTGGTTGACAGTAAGATGTAAAATCTTGTGCTGGTGGACAGTCAGATATAAAATGGATTGCTGGTCAAAAGCAAAACAATAAAATAGACCTAAAAACCAAACCACCTTAGTGCACTTTTCTGACTGAGCACCTCCATAAAAGTGATTATCGGCGTCGCAAATACTGCAAGGGTTTCTATGAGTGCGCTCTAATAGTGAACTTGTATCTAAAGATATCTATCGGTTTGTAATAATCGACATGCAGGTACAATTTTACAAGTTGTTCATTTTATATGTCATCTATTACCGTATATAATTTATAATTCGTCAGACGTTACTACCCTATTAAAAAAAAGAAAAACCAAGTTTAAGGTACTTGAACAATAGTGCGACCATGTACACAGTAACATGGGTGGCAGAAGGCCTAAGTAATTAATCTAAACAAGTATAATGAAAGGTGATATAGTTTTTCACAGTGTAATTAAGTGGAGAAATAATAGTTAATGTTGACATACATATCTTTACATCCACTATAGTACGAGTATGTTAAGGTCTAGGAAAGCCACTTAGTGAATAATTACAGTGAGTTCCATCTACATAACATTACACGTGAAATTTTCTACATGATCATACTATAATATAAAAGAAGTAAAAATGCAGGCCCACGTCAGATTACACGGTTGACAAATGTGGCGCTACCTACATAGCAGAATGTGTTGCTTAAGGACTGTGCTAAGAGACTAACACTGTATTGACGATAATGTCAATCATGAAACATCAAAGAAGTATTTGAGTTCAGGACTATTTAATTATTTTTTCCTATTTGGCATTTCTCTTTATATTCATACAAGAAGATCGGTCGCTATAATGAGTAAATTGATTGATTTATTTTATTACAGCCGCAGCGAATGGCCGCATGGTCTAAGGCTTCATGCTACGGACTGGGAGGCCGTTCTCGTCGGAGGTTCGAGTGCTCCCTTAGGCATTGGTGTAATTGTTGACCTTTGCGTAAGTTTTTTCATTTAGTTTGTAAGTCTACATACTAATGACCATAGCAGTTTGGTCCAATAGGTTTACGAACATTTCATTTTTGAACTTATTAACTAAGTTCTGCGGATTCCTTTCAGTACTAAAATGGACGATTTGTCACTTTTCGTTCGTTAGGATCAATTGCCAATTTTCGCAAAATACAGACATTCTTGTTCTTGTGATCTTCAGTCCAAAGAGCCAATCCCGCAAAAGCCTCTTAACCCGCGAGGACTCGCATTTAACCAATTTTAAATAATCAAATATTTGTGTTTTCTTATATGCGCAACTAGAAATACTTATTTAAACATATTAAGTAAATTACAAAATGTTCTTCGACTGTCAAAGAAATGCTATACACGCGATCGATCGAGCAAGTTTTAAAGGCGCAAGTTCTCGCGGGTTAATCTTTGAATAAGAAAGACAGCCAATCTGATTTTGAACGTGATTACTATATTTGTCTCTTAATCTGCAGTTGATACGCAAAATAAATAATTCCTGTGCTAAATTGAAGACTTATCGTTGTCTCAGAATGTGTTAACCATGCATCTCTTTTTTGAGTATAGCTAGGTCAGAATTTTTTTTCCAGTTCTGCTTATTACCGCCCCATTAACATTTTATGGAACATTGTTCTTAAGGAAAATTGGATCGATCTAAAAATTTTGACTAATATAATAATTGAAGCAGTCAAGACCACGTATAATATTTTATTTTACTATGATGATCGGTTTCGTACATGGGAGCGGTCGCGCAATATGCAATATGACACACAAGCCCGCGCGCCATTCCCACGCGGCTGTGGTGTGAAAGCTAAGGTTACGATTTCAGAGCCGTTTTTATTACATTTTAATGTTTTTCCAACCTTTCAAAAAGCCCCTTACGGTGTAGTGTTAAGGGTAAACAGATAAAGATAGTGGAAGTGCATGTTTGACGCGAGTTTGACAAAATTCTGAAGGGAGGGAATGAAGTTAGCAGAGGGCAGATGGAACTGATGGTCGTATTGAAAGGGCGCTGGAGAGTTAGCCACGAGAGAAAGCCCTTCGGCGGTGGCAATTCAGGTCACGTTCCAATGGGCTCCTGTGGTTAGAGAATCGGCGGCAGGGTCCCCGAGGCAACACGGAGCAGGGCTTTAGGTCGCGATCCAATCGTTGTAGGATCTTGTTCGCACGGAGCCCCCAAACTGGATTCTTTCACCGGCCGTTACGAAAATTGTGGAGCACAAGTGGCGGTTTTTACCTCCGACACACTGATAATTGTACAAAAATCTATTTACTAAAACTATATAAGAATTTAGCAGGAACGTGCTGACTGGTAACAATGAAGTTGTGTATATTACATAATAATTAAAAGTAATTCAAGGGTCACCAAGTACGAATAAATGGCAGTCATACTTCCGGAATATTTATATGGTACTAATTTGTTGTATGTAGTCTATATACCGTTACCATGAGACGAATAGTAAAGTTAGTTACAGGTGAAGCATTATTGTTTCAGATCTAAGCAGCACTTCAATAGGTAGAATTTGCTAGGTTCAGATATGCATTCTAACAACAGTATTCCATAGAGTAGATTCCGTTACTTAGCGTGTACATTTGCTGTATTGACTGAAGATGTGCCATGCAATAATATAAATGTACTTTCTGACAATCTATATTGAATATTCTTTGTTACAGTGCCTGTCGTTGGGTGCTGGTGTAAACCAGAAATACTCCAATCAGTGCCATACTGCTTCAACTTTCATTAAGGACGCTGCCATTCCAATATGATTAAGTTTAATAAGGCTAGTTCACAAGATCTGACGTCTCAATCCCATAGTAGTATAATATGTTCCACCCACAAAATTGTTGGTTGTAATGATCTAACAGTAAACGTAGATCATAGCGCTATTTTAACGTTTTATATGCAAACTGTTTATTAGAGACCATTTAAGGAATATTACCATTGCTTTTCAAAATTTCATCAATAATCAGTTTATCTGTTTACGTTTCATATATGTATATAATCCGTTATTGCAAACGTCCTTGGGACTTAACTCTAGCATTACACAACATTATCAACGGATGATTAAAATGTTTTATTGTGATTAATAGTATTAGTTGTTATTGTAACAACTGAATAAGTAACTTCAATAAACCTGACTAAATATGTGTGATTCGTAAGTTGCTTTCCATTAATATATATATATATATATATATATATATATATATATATATATATTGATCAAACAAAAAACAAAAATTAGTTGTACGTAGCCGTTATAAGTGACTCACGAAAACTGAAGTGCCATCAAGTTGTGCCCTTCGTACCCATCAGGCTCTACGGGAAAAATGAGACACGAAGGTGACAAGTAGCGATCCAGTAACGCAAGCAAACCAAGCAAGTAAAGAGCCGCTAGTGGTAGGTTGACGACGCTGTCGTCACTGAAACTAGAAATAAGTAAATCTTAGCTATGAGGCCTGTATGTAACAGTGTTTACTCGTTTCAATATTTCCCTTACTTTCTAGTAAAAGTAACTTTCTGACCACTTACCAGCGGTACTACCAAACTGGCAGCGAGTTCCTAATTAGAAATTTCTTAAATTTGATAAGTTACGACGCGGTTAAGGGACATGGACAGTAGGGGAAGAGAATAACATAGGGAGACGAGAGGCAAAAGTCGATTTTCAGAATGTGCGTAAGGATAGCTTTTCTCAAGGACAATATAACGTTGCGTGCTTCAGAGTCGACAAGCCAGTATATTAATGTTTATGTTGAACAAGGACAAACAAAAATTTAAGTAAATCCAATACCATTATAGGCAATTATTTTCTGGTAAAATCTATAGACACTATTTTCTGTCTCTCCTTTGACCCATATAGCTACAGCAACGCAAAGAAGGGTATTAATGTATTTTCTGGGCAAATAACGTTTGTGGTAATTCTTTCAATTAATTACCCACAGCGACGAAAGGTCGGGTTTGGTTAAGACAAATTTTAAATTCACTAGACCAGATGCGGAAATGCACACGTGGTATAACTTTGAGTATTTTTATTGTGTGAAGCACCAAAACATTTTGACAATCAATTTGCACTAGAATCCGTAGACCGCCTGCATTGCCAACCGCAGGTGGACGGCCGCCCGGAAGTAGCCGAGCGGTCTGGAGCGCCACGTTGTGGTTCGCGCGGCTTCCCTCGAGCATGGATGTGTGTTGTCTTTAGGTTAACTTAGTTTAAGGTGTTTGTAAGACTAGGGACTGATGACCAAGGTAGTTTGGCCGCATAGAATTACAAACATTTGAGCATTTTTCGCAGGTGGTCGACGGGCAAGTGACAGATTGTCAATACCCCAGTCACTTTGACGAGAAATGTGTCACAAATATTGGCAATCGTTTCGACCAGGGCAACAGCAGTTACTGATGCCATTGTCTTGAAGGAGAAGTCTAATGTAACTCTGCATGTCAGTCCATTCCATTCACAACACTTCTACCCTAAGTACCTAACGCAGCTAGCATTCATTTTCAACCTGCCTGTTTCATTCAAGCCTTGATATTCCTTCACAAACTTTGGCCCCACACCTTATTTTTAACGCCGAACTGATAGTGTCATCATGACAATGGAAGACTCAAACGGTCCCTACCCCTGTCGAAGTTATACCAGAAATTTACTGTTCCGCAATTTAACATACTATCTCTATATTTGTTATTCTATCTATCTATTTATTGTAAGCTGTATATTATTAATTCCTTGCTGTTACAGTCATAATATATGTCACCAATCATAAGTCCCTTTGATGTCCAAATAAGAAAGATCATCTACTAATTTTAATATCTCATTAGACCATCATAATATTAATTCGTGGTTTTGTATATCGTGGTTTGAGTTGTGCCTGTTCAGCTGTTCTTCTAAGTGCTTTTCCGTATCTAAATGAATTAGTGTCATCAGTATATTTAAAAGTTTCGATTTCTTCTGCTCAAATATTAATCCAGTTTCCAAATTTGGCCTTGATTTCCTTCATACTTAACTTAATGAACATTTGAACAATACTCAAGGCTTCCCCATTATCTTCTGCGGCTCTTGTAACTACAGTCTATGTTCAAGCTTTAACTTTTCGCTGTCCTTTATCTTTGTCTTAGGTTCTATATGGCACGGGATGTAATTAAGTGAGTTCGAAACAGTATCTTCACATTTGTTGCTCGACCCACTGCGAGGGTGAAGGTCGGGGTGAGAGTTTAAATTAGGGAAAGTTTAATTTTGTAAAACTCACAACCACCAACTGCGAACCAAATTCCTAAACATGCCAAAACACTGGAACTGTGATCGCTACTGTTTGGCTCGTTTTCTAGGGTATGATATCACACGTTTGCAGCTTTCCTTCCCTGCATATGATTAACAAAAAGAATTCATAATAAAGTCAAGTTCATGCGAGAAAAGGGTGTACTAACTACTATTTTTGAAAACACGTGAAAGTTCACTTTATGTTGTTTATTACACCATATTAAAACCCTGTGGGTGATACGTCTGTACGTTGACACATTTATCAAATAAAGTTATAGTTCGTGAGCCCCAGACAAAATGAATATTTGTCGCAAATTGTTTTCACACCATGTGCCTGTCTCAAACACCGTCTATGTTCATGTCTATGCGACGACACGTGTTACATTAACAAAACACAGTCACCTTAATTTAGTGCGATGCACACCTTGTTCCACTGGCTAAATATTCACAACACACAGTAGCACTCGATACAACTTGGTGCAGTCTACGACGAGCAACCACACTTGGCAATTGCCACACAAAAATCTATAGTCTCCATCTGAGAATCCACAGGCCGACTGCCTAGAGCGACGCTGCCCGGCCAGCTACCCCACTCGTTCCCGACTCGTCACTTCCTGCCCACGCGCGCGTGCGCGCAAGAACCCCAACTGCCGGGTTTTTTTCCCTACGTCATCAACTTCCCCATGTGAGCTGTTCTAACCGATTTGCCAACGTACAGTGCTCAGCCAATACATTTCTAAAACTTTTTCTTCAAATCAAAATAATTACACTACACATTAAACAAATTTCTTCTTAGTTTTTTATATTGGTATAAACATCCTTTGTACTATTCATTATAATCGTGCAATTTCTTATATCACAGATAAGTAATTTAACTGAATACTTCAAGATAAAATACACAAGATTAATTGAAAATAAAATGAGAAATAGTTAATATATTATTTTTATAAACAAACATTGCCATGCTGATTGTGTAACTGTTTTGTATTCATTGGTAATTTATTACTTTTCATTGTCAATTAAACATATATACGCCAGATGTGACTATATCAGCTAATGTATTGTTTATTTATGAACAGGCTATTTTGTAATGAGAGCCTTAAAGGTTCCTAACTGCATAGTACTACTTCAAATGCCAGTAGTATTAGAATATTTTATTTCACGCTGTGCACTGCACTGCGCCTGGCACTCGCCATTGTCCCTCTCTCCCCTCACCGGAAACGAACCTGGAAAATCCTAAGCTGGAACCAGCCACAACGTCGGCCTGATCGCTGGCCTCCCGTCAGCTACAAGAACACAGCAAATCTCAACGTGGAGAATTTCTACCTATGGCCTAACTATAAATGTTGTCACCCAACTGCGTACATACATTGCTACCATAATTATTAAGATTAAAATTGTGTAACATTTGGTGCACTGGCATGGTCAATGTCTGCAGTGAACTTCATACTGTTTAATTCCAAATGCTATTAATTACCAATATTTCTAATGGGCGGTAATCTCACACCACCTATTTATCTGTAAGCTCTGTAGCATTACTTCCTTGCTATTGCCAGTCATAATATAAAATTATCAGTCCCTTTGATGTCTAAATAAGTAAGCTCATCTACTACTTTTAACGTCGGCAAGATCTTCAGTGACACCTGAATTAATCCAATTGCTTTGCATTGCCGTTGTTTTAGTAGTATTGACGTTTACTATAGAATCTATTTCAAAGGCACTATCAAGTGTGTTCAGTTGTTCTTTGCCGTCTCAAAAAGAATTAGTGTCATCGACATGTGTCAAAGTTTCCATTTCGTCCTTGAAATATTATTCCAGTTTCCAAATCTCGCCTTGGTTTTCTTATATACTTCCGTTAACGAACAACTGAATAAAACCTACAGTTTCCTCATTATGACCTGCGATTGTTATAATTACATTCCCGTAATGTACAGTAACAGCTGTAACTCTTCACTGTCCTGAATTTTTGTTAGGTTCTATATAGCACAGGGTGTAATTAAGTCAACATTGTTTTCGCGATTCTCTCGATATGCTTCAAACTTTCGCCCATGTTAAGGCCCATAGACGTTATTGCCTCTCGTTTCCCTCCTTCTGAACCCAAATCAGTCTTACGATGGTTTAATGGAATTCATGTCCGCCCTCCGTAGCTCAGACGTCAATGTCTCTGACTACCACGCAGAGGGCCAGGGTTCGATTCCCGGCAGTGCGCTGGGTGTTGTGTGTTGTCCTGATTATCATTTCATCATAGACGTGCAAGTCGACGAAGTGGCGTCAATTAAAAAGACTTGCGCTAGGCGGCCGAACAATCCCTCACGGGATGTCTCTGCCAGAAATGCCATACTTTCTTTTCATTTCAGTGGAATTCATACGTTCCTCTGGATAAGAATTACGACGTTCTTTCTGAAGTATGAAGTTATTTCGAGTATCTCATATGTCTTGCATATGAAGTTGACTGATTCCGTCATTTCAGACTGCACAAAGGATCCCGACCAATAGGCGGGAAGTATCTTATTTCCACTTAGTCATCTGTCAGTTTCTTCTCTTAGTATCATTTTCTCTATTCTTGTAATATTGTTCTCAACTTTGTATCCATTATGTTGACCTTCTGTACAGTATATCTATCAGTTTACCTTTTATTCCATTGCTCTTGCCTGCCATATGAAATACTGATAGTCATACAACTGCTTTTCTTTCCATATAAGTCAATTTTAACCTTTACATTATCGGAATCCATGTTTCCCTCGTTAGGTGTGATTCGACCACAGCGCTGTATACATCTTCGCTTCTGTACAGATCTTTCGTACTTTCTGTCAACTGAATTCTTCACATGTAACGATATTTTAGTGTAATGTAAGATTTTACAATACGTTTGAAGATTACCTATGTCCATAAATTATTAAAACATACCATACTTCCGCTTTTCATTATCCTCCAGAACTGTACCATGATCATTTCGATTTCATTCCTCTTCAACACTGTATTTTCTTCTACATTTATAACTATTCATTTTTCTAAAAGAAAGACTCAGTCACCGACGAAAACTAAAATATCGTCTGCTATTATAAGCCAAATAATTTCCGAATTTTTGTAATTATAGCGTAGAATGACTAGAAATTTCCTTTTATAAAAATAGACTTACTTACCTAGTTTTCAAGAGATTCCTTACAATTATCTGAATAGTTTTTGAGCATATAACCATGCTTTCCTTGGTGCAACGTGGCGCTATTGGAAGTAATGAATAAGTTTCATGGCAGGTTGTAATTGGCGTTAAAACGTATATAATGCTAATTTTCTGGCAGAATATCAATGTTAACGGCAGCAATGTCTTCAACCGTGTCTCGAGAACAGTGCAACGTGTCCTCTGAGATTAATAAATAACAACAACAAAATTTTAACGTCTGTGTACAGTATATTTAAGTTTATATAATGTATTTAATATTAAAACTATTCCTATAAAATTAATAATTTTCTCAGCTATATAAACGAGATCGTGTTAGGACCAACATCCATTTACAGAATCAAACACTTGCGTTAACAACAAACCCGGAGTTCCAATAACTTTTGCAGTGGGCCTAATGGATTAATATTAATCTGCCATTGCAAGTGCGCGCGCGCGCGCCCGCGCGTCTGTGTGTGTGTGTGTGTGTGTGTGTGTGTGTGTGTCTGTAGTGGGCAGGTAGTATGTCGAAACCAACAACCTTTTTTTGATTGCGATAACGAAGGACATCAACATATTTGAGTGAAAAACATGCAATGTTGAAGTAAATTCTGTGATATTGTGTTAACACTAGCGGATTAAATGTCGGAACTCAACGGTTGAGAAGATGTGCAAAAAAACGAAAACGGTTAACAAGGATAATTGTGAGATGGATCCCGAAAAAAATAAGTAAAATCCTTACGTTCTCATGGTAACAGATCACTACTAGGAAGCACTACGTATCTAAGAAAATGTTATATTCAGACGTTACAAATTCACTTCAAGCCTTCATTTTTTTATTGAAATTTCTAATGAAAACATAATGTAACAAAACTCTCGTGAGTAAAATAACTGTCCACCTGTTAATTGGGATGGTTTTAGGCGTAATGGGGCAGCAATATTCTCCTGTTTCTGTATTCATTTTTACTACTTTGCTAAGAGAGAAATTAACTACACTGAATGTGCGAGTGTAACATTGAATCCCATCCGCAACCAACGTCTGCTTCGCTTTCGCGGCAGACTCTTGAAGCAGTTAGCCAATTCATCTGTGTTAAACGCCGCATGAACTTCAAGTAAGACTTAGCGAAATACGTGGATTACCGGGCGGAAATTGGTGAGATTATCAAGAAGCGGGATGCAGCGGTTAATTTCTGGGACTCTGAAATATTGCTCATTCCACGGGAATTTCAGGCGGATGTAAATTTTCGACCTTTCACAGTTAATTCTAAGTTCATAATTGCGATAACAGTATGCCATGTGCTAACAGAGTTTCATTTGCTGAATGGCATCGTGATTTCTCTACTTTTCATAGTTCATTTAAAGTTGTGGATTACTACAACGGTATGTCATGAGTCAAACACGTAGCTCATGGGCAACGTCGCTGACTGCCGATGCAAGAGGCCCCTGTTCGATTATCGTCAGGGGATTGGGTGTTGTATGTTCGTCCTCATCATCATCATCGACACGCAAGTAGCCGAAGTGGAGTCGATAGAAAGACTTGGCGTAGGCAGCCGAACTACTATCCCGGCCACAAATAGCCATAGGGTAAGGTAGTACAATTTCGAACGAACGTTATTGTAACTGAAAATATATTGAGAAAGGAAATAATTTTAGAACTATGGCACTTGTTGTTGGATGTTTAATGAATATGTAACACAAATAAAAAAGTACTGACGTTGTTACAAACACAAAAACTGTTACAGAATTGAGAAAAATCGATCGAAATGAACCACACTAGGTGCAATTGTCATTACGTCCTGGTACAATTTTGATCACTGGAATCTTCGACATAAAAAGCACTTTTGCCATCGGGCACCAACGCATACTTCGTGGTACCAAATATTGCATTTTTGGCAGCGAATCCATTCACCCTTAACTAGAAAATTTATAAGAGCGTGTTAGACTGAGTAGCTTAACTCTTAACAAACACATATATCAATAGCACAAAGTGGTGTATTATTGGAAAAGACAGGAGGAGCTGTAGACACCTGCTACAGGCTAGTGCTATAGTGCTACAAACACTAAGAGGCTGACAAATGGAGGGAAACCTTACGTGGATCGGAATAATACCTATATCGAATTTGTACCACCTATACGATAATTTCATTTCATTAGTAAAGAGGAAGGTTATTCGGCGGCTGGTACCATGAAATTGATATAATAAGTATTTGTTTCAGCAGGATAAGGGGTAAATGCATTTATTTTTGTACCTAACGGTTTTAGAGCTGTTGTGGTGACTCGTCGTGATTGGTCGATGTTGTTATAAGCAAAAGTAGGTACCACTAGAACACAAATATTTTGAGTTCCAGTCTATGCAATGAAAGTGTCCGGACGCATTTAATTGCATATTACTAAACAGTGTACCCATGCTTTTGCATTACGACGGTAACATTTATTACGCCTCTTCAAGCGCCGATCAGTAGTAGCTATAGAAATGTGTCATTTACGAGAATATTCTTCACCATTGTTTCCCAGTCTGTGAAACCTGTTGTTGTATACCAGCTGTACAACTGGCCACTTGAAAATGTGAAGTAATTACTTTAATTCTTTTCGTAAGATTTTATTTCTTATTTAACATTGGGTTGACATAACTTCTAACGGTAGGACATTGTTTTACAGGAAAGTTAGTATCAACAAAATGTAATGTGGATATATCTTACACTCTGGAAATCAATGCTGTATACCAGATTGTGATTATGTTTGACATGATTTTGTTAGGGATAGAGCCGTTTTTATGTGTACGAGGTGAATGACTGACATCGTCACGTATAGGAACTACCGACTGAACGATAGTTCCTGTATAGCTCATTTCTATTTCTAGAGAGTGAATAGTGTAAGTCGTAAGCCTATAGTGCCGTAGAGCCTTATGTAGTCGTGAATAAGAAGATTGACCTACCGTGTAGTAAAGGCACCATTATTGGTAACATATTTTATAACAATGTTTCAGAAACTAACACTGTTTATAGTTTATGGTAGCTTATAAGGGAAACCTGCATGCATGGAACATTATGAGCGAATGCAATATTCATGCGCTTTGAATCATTAGGAACAGTGTAGCCATTGTAAGCGTAGTGAAACAAAGGACTGTTTTTGACTAGTTAGTAGCATTTACTCCAGTTTCATAGAATTCTTGACAGAATGTTGATTTATGACTGTTTACCATTGACCTGATGTGTTTGAGGTTATCTTTCCCATGTTAAACACGACAAAGAAGATTTATTTCAAGTTACGGGAACAGCCCGTCCAGATAAATACTGAGCGAAAGTGTGATTTCGGCAGTGAAGTACAGTTCAGTGTATCTAAGTACGGGTTTCATATATGACTCCTGTTCGCAGATCTACATGGAACTCAGCGGACTTGAGGTGGTTGGCAGGAGGTGGTCCTAGAAGGCAGCAGCATTGTACTTGCCCAGGAAGTTGGTGTGGGCGAGAGGATCCGCCTAAACTTAAGCGTCTCCTGTTAATGGGCGTTTGGACGATAGCCGTCCCCCCGACAAAAAAATGTTTGTATAGCTTATGGGACTTAACTACGAGGTCATCAGTCCCTAAACTTACAAACTATTTATGAAGTAGCTAATCCTAAGGACGGCACAAATATCCATGCCTGAGGGGGGCATTCGAACCCCCGACCGTAGTGGCCGTGCAGACCGTGACTGGAGCGCCTCAGTCCCCTCGGCCACCGCGGCCGGCTCCCCCCGACAGCAAGAACCAAGGACATGGGTTGTAGTCCCAGGTAATACACTAGCCATCACGTCGCCACCGGGGCCTGCAAGCAACCCCATGTGATACCAAGACGACATGGAGAAGACATCTGCGGCTGAGTCTTTGTCTCCCTCTACAATTTTCTCCCTCGCACTTGCCTCTAATGCTAAATTTACGATTCCTTGGATCTAAGAAAGTGTGCTACCAACCAATCCCTTATTTTAGTCAAAGTATGTCAAACATTTCATTTCTCTCCTATACTGTTTCGTACCTCTTCATTAGTAAGCGATTTAATCACCTATTCTTCAGCATTCTTCTGTAGCACCACATTTCAAAAGTATCTATCCTCTTCATGTCTAAATTATTTATCGTCTAAGTATCACTGCCGTACAAGGCAACGCTCCGCACAAATGCCTTCGGTACGAACTTCCTTAAATTCATATTCGTTGTTAGCAAATTTCTCTTTATCACAAACGATTTTCTTCGCATTGCCCTCCTGTATTTTATATCGTCTGTACTGTGACCGTCGTGTTATTTTTTCTCTTGTTAATGTTTATCTTATACGCTCCTTTCAACAAACTGTCCATTCCGTTCATTTGCTCGTCCAGGTCCTTTGCTGTCTCTGACAGAATTATAATGTCATCAGATTATCGACTAACTCCAGAAAGAAAGGCGAACTGCTAACCGTAACCGTAAGGAGCTAAATTCAAAGTCTAGAGAGCTAACGTTTCTACAGAAGTCACCCAAAATATTATTCCTCCTACGTGAATTTCGCAAAAAGACAATGGACATTAGAGACCCTATGCTGGCTTACCTGAAACTGCTTTTCTCGCGAACCAGACACATAGAAAAAGGAGGAACTGAGTTTGGAATGCAAATAACTTTTTGCAACTCAGGGTGCGGTGGATCTCACAGTACATGTAGATTAATTATTTCTTAAGCGATCCAACGTTCAGACAAAATGAGTTACGATGTGTGTACGGTTTAACAAATAATATAACACGCAGAAAATCCCGGAACTGTGTGGCGTGTGACAGCTATTACGCGATGACACGCTTGGTGTTTCAGATTTAATTTTTAAAGGCGACATGCGCGTTTTAATATTACATCCCGTGAGCGGGACTGAATATTTTATTGGACTAGAAATTACTTTTTATAAATACAGTGCGTCTGACTTCATGAATTGCATTTTTAAACGAAATTTGTCGTGTTATTTAACTCTGTAAGAGTGATTAATTTTTATGTTTAATTATTGACCGCCTCATCTTGCAGGGATAGCACTAATCATGTACCCAGGTAACTTCTGGTAGATGGACGGAGAACACAGAGTGATGTATCTAGCCCCGGTGGAGTAGCCGAGCGGTCTAAAGCGTCTCGCTGCGGAGCGTGCGGTTGCTCGCCGTGGATGTTCGAGTCCTCCCTTGGACATGGGTATGTCTGTTGTCCTAAGGTTAGTTTACCTAGGTTTAAGTAGTTTGGAAGCTACGGACTGATGACCACGCACTTTTATCCGATAGATTTACAAACATTTCAACATTTGATGTATCTAGAGGTACAGTGCGCTTCTAGCCGAAGGGGAAAAAACACACATATATTTAATTTAAATAAAAAAATGTTCAATTGTTTGTAATTCTATGGGACCAAACTAAACTAATTTAAACTAACGTAAGGACAACACACACATCCATGCCCGAGGGAGGATTCGAACCTCCGACACGGGAGGCCGCGTGATCCGTAACGTGGCGCTACAGACAGCTCGGCTACTCCCGCGCGGCGACTAGTTTGTAGAGGGAATACTTGTAGACCATTGCTTAGCTGCAAACTATATCGGTGAACTTACTGTTATTTCAAACTAACAAATTTATTACTACCCTACTGTTAACAGCAGAAGTGGCATTTATTGTCATGCCATAGAGTAGTGATATTTCTTACAATCCTCGTGCTGGGGCGAACCTCAATTTAAATGTGTTTAATAAAGGAATTATTTGAACTGTTAACAACATTTTCGGATCCTCATGTCAAGGACTATGTTGGATGAAAAGGTTTTCATTGGTTTGTTATCTATAAAATTTTGTTTACTTAATTATATACCGAACTGATGCCTTAATAACCCTAAGCTCAAATATCATTCCAAAAAAATTCAATGCTATGACTAAATACAAAAATCAGAAAACATTTTTATAATGAAAATAAAGAACCAGCGCTTGAGTGCCTTACATCATTAATAAATTCATTTCTATTTGTCATAATTTTGTTACCATAACGTACATCCAATTGCGATAGAACGTTGTCAACTCATTGCTTGCACTCGCGCGAAGGTTATAGACATACCAAAATTAACTTCGTGTGGTGCATGTCGGAGGGTGCTTTACACTTAATTAATTCGTTTTTTTACGCCTTGATGCTAAAATGTCTGGTCGGAAATTTGTAACAGAGGTAGCATATACGGTGATTAACACATGGGCTATGTTTCGTAAGCCACCATATGGTGCGTGGTGGAGGGTGCCTTACAATATTTTAGTACGTTTGTTTCTCTTCACGCTGAAACAACTGAACGGGTTTGAATGCAATTTGGAATGCAGATACCTTATATCCTGAATTAACGCATGAGCTATATTTAGAAAGCCACCAGTCGGTGCACCGCGGAGGTACCTTACAGTGGGTTAACACATTTGATACCGTTTTCGCTGATACGGCTTCGCGGAATAGAATCAAATGTGGAATGAAGATAGCTTATACATTGAATTAATGGGCTACTTTTCGTAAGCCTCCTTAAGTGCATGAAGGAGGTTACGTTACAAAAAACATCCACGTTGTTTGACTGGTCGTCATGAAGTCAGTACATTTACAGGGTGTTCAGAAAAGAACTCCCTGATCTCAAAATTCAAACAAAGATAGATATAGGAATGCAGTAAACGGTAAGTTTATTGTGAAAGCTGTAAGAAGTTTATACAGCAATTTGAAATAATAGTTACAGAAGCTGCTAACAGACGGCGCTGTAATCGCCATACGTAATGCCTAGTATAAATAGTTCAAATGTTCAAATGTTTGTAAAGCTTATGGGATTTAACTACGGGATCATCAGTCCCTAAACTTACAAACTACTTATGAACTACTTATGAACTAGGACGGCACAAATATCCATGCCCGAGACCGTGACTGAAGCGCCTCAGTCCCGTCGGCCACCGCGGCCGGCAGTATAACTAGTGATCCTAAGACCGGAGCGATCAGTTCCACTATTGAAACATTAAAGGAGGTTAGCTACCGAAGGAAGAGATTGAAACCATGTACTCCATTGTACAACGCGTTTCTCTGGTGCTAGAGTACCACAGGTTAGAAGAGATTCCTACGGCAACAAGGCGAAGTTTTCAAGCACGATTTAATGTTCCAAAAGGACCCGATGCGAAAACCATTCCTACGCTCTTCGCAAAATTTCAACGAAAAGGCAGCGTAACTTATGATCTAGTGGGGCATGTTGGCCGCAAGTAAACCGCAGTTATGCCTGAAAATATCGCCATAGTTTCTGGGATTATTCAGCGAAATACATTGTCATCGGTCCGTAGAATTGCATCTGAGACTGGTTTGAAGCGCTCCAGCACTGAAAATACTGAGAAAGGGCCTACACATGTTTCCATACAAAATTCAAACGCACCAGGCCATACCCGTACGAGCCGTGCTACAAAGGGTTGCCTCTGCTAATCAGATGCTCACAATGATTGATAGTGTAGGCTTTGATGTTGGCTGCATCTGGTTTACAGATGAAGCACACTTCCACCTGAATGGATACGTGAATAAGCAGAACTGGCGATTTTGAGGTTCCGAAAAGCCATATTGGTGTATTCTCCTAAAGTTACTGTGTGGGCTGCAGTATGCAGCAGAGGCATTATTGGCCCTTTTTTTCATTCGAGAAACGGTCACTGGTGCACGTTACGTTGCAATTTTGGAACAATTTGTCGCCACACAGCAAGCGTTACAGGATCGACCAGGTACTGAATGGTTTATGCAAGATGGAGCCCGACCACATCGGACCGAACAAGTGTTTCGCTTTCTTGACGAATACTTCGTGAATCAAGTCATTGCTTTGTAATATCCAAAATTTACTGGTGCAGGAGTGAAAGACATGGTCTACTCGAAACATCCCGCCACGCTGGACGAGCTTGAATCGGCGATCTCTGTGGCATGTGAATCCATTTCGGTTGAGACGCTACGAAATTTGATGGCGAATTTCACTCTTCGTTTGCGTCACCTCTGTAGTGCCAATGGTGAACAGTTTGAAAACATTGTGATGTGATTGTTTGCAAAGAGTGTTTTCATACGATTATTTCACTTATGTATGCTGCTATGAGCTGTACAGCGTGTATCGCCATCTGTTAGCTGCTTTTGTAACTATTATTTCAACTGCTGTATAAACTTCTTACAAATTCACAATAAACATACCGTTTACTGCATTCCTCTATCGATCTTTGTTTTCGAGATATTTGATTTTGAAATCAGGGAGTGCTTTTCCGGACACCCTGTATGTATGTCTTCATGAAGGAGATTTTTGTAATCTGCAAGCCACTGGATTTAGCATTGCGGAGGGTACCTTGCGACTTCGACAACGTTTGACCAATCAACGCGAAACTTGGATGGGAAAGAGAGGAGTAGGTGTAGGAGGAGACGGACAGAAAGGAGTGAGGAGATGGACAGAGTTGGTACAGGAGGAGAAGGTCAGAGAGAGGGAAGAATGGGAGAGGGGAGATGGTGGCAGGTGAAAGGAAACGAAGAGAGCGAGGGGAGGAGGTACAGAAAAAGGGACAGGAGGAGACGGGGAGGAGTAGATCAAGAGAGAGGGGAGATGAGGAGATGAACATAGAGTGAAAGTGGTGAGGGGAGGGGAGGAGACGAATGCAGAAGAAAACAGAAGGTGATCAGACAGAAATGGGAAGGAGAAATGAAGATCGGAATAAAGAACTACCCGCACGACGCTGGGATTTCAGCTACTAACCAAAAATAGATAAATAAAAATAAATATATAAATAAATAAAGGCGAAAAACAGCCACATCATTCGACAATGTTCCACATCTCCTCCTAACCTAAATGAGAGATTTCAACCAAATTTGCGCCGGCCGCGGTGGCTGAGGGGACTGAGGCGCCCCAGTCACGGTCTGCACGGCCATTACGGTCGGGGGTTCGAATCCCCCCTCGGGCATGGATATTTGTGCCGTCCTTAGTCTTAGCTAGTTCATTTGTAGTTTGTAAGTTTAGGGACTGATGACCCCGTAGTTAAGTCCCATAAGTTCTACAAACATTTGTGAACATTTGATCCCATAATCCATACAAACATTTGAACATTTGAACCAAATGAGCTACAAATATTCTTTACTATCAGTAAAGCTACTGTCGCGGTGGAGTAGCCGAGCTGTCTAAAGCGTCTCGCTGCGGAGCGCGCGGTTGTTCGCCGTGGAGGTTCGAGTCCTCCCTGGGGCATGGGTGTGTGTGTTTGTCCTTAGGTCAGTTTACCTAGGTTTAAGTAGTTTGTAAGCTACAGACTGATGACCACGCAGTTTGGTCCGATAGATTTAAAAACATTTGAATATTTCTTTGAACACTACTGCTGTTATAAAAAAACCATCTATACATATTTCAGATACTATAACGTCATAAACAACAAGAGTAGCAAAAAACGACACATGAGACCAAACTTTATTCATTTACTATGAGAAACAGGATACCTAGCGACTTGCAACACACATTGAACATAATTTCAAACCCTCATGATACTTTTTCTCGTTGACATACGTCGTCGCCGGCCGCGGTGGCCGAGGGGACTGAGGCGCTCCAGTCACGGTCTGCACGGCCACTACGGTCGGGGGTTCGAATCCCTCCACGGGCATGGATATTTGTGCCGTCCTTAATATAAGGTAGTAGATAAGTAGTTTGTAAGTTTAGGGACTGATGACACCGTAGTTAAGTCCCTTAAGATTAACAAACATTTGAACATTTGATTTGAACAAACGTTGTCAAATTAGAAGGAAAGTAGTAAAACTATGGCGTTCGGTACGAAGTGATATTTTATATTAAACATAATGAAAGGCATTGAATTAAAATTAATGCTGTGGCCGGGATTTGAACCCGGGACAGGTAGGTTCTTTAGACCACTCAGCTAACACAGCGTTGTAGCCAAATCAACTACACAGTCTTAAAGCACGTCTCCGTTCACACCACATACTTTAATTCTGCCTCGTGTTCATATTTTATCATTTCTTCACCACTAATTGTATTCTAGGGTAATTTTAAAGACAGTATCCGCACATACAAAGGAATGAACCTTCGAATATGTATAGAAGTAAGACCAAGAGTTTATGATGTAGAAGGAGGTGAACAATAACGTTAATGGAAAACCGCCCGATTACTCATCACGTTTAAGGTAATGAAGATGAATACAAAATAAACAACCAAATTCTGGCCCTATTAACATGACAAATCACTGGATACAAGTTCAGCGATACCATGGTAAATGTCGTCGAGCCGGCCGCGGTGGCCGAGGGGACTGAGGCGCTCCAGTGACGGTCTGCACGGCCACTACGGTCGGGGGTTCGAATCCCCCCTCGGGCATGGATATTTGTGCCGTCCTTAGTTGTAAGTAGTTCAGAAGTAGTTTGTAAGTTTAGGGACTGATGACCCCCGTAGTTAAGTCCCCTAGACTCTACAAACGTTTGAACATTTTGAAATGTCGTCGAGGTCGTCAATTGTCTTACATAGCTCCTGACCTCACTTCAACCAGCTGGTGTGTCACCTGTGATCACCAGTTGCTTTAGTACGAAACCTTGATCCTGTGAAACTTTACAGTGGTATAAGTCTCTCTCTTAGGAAATGATGAGTAATGTGATTGAGACTATGATTGTACAAAGAGAGTGAGACAGCCTTCATTCTACGAATTTTCCTTATTCCGACGGATCTACTATTTACCTTCAAGAGATTGCATTCTCCCGTGAGATAAACAAGTCACTGAGGCACTCCATTAAATACGGTGGAGTAGATATGACAGCTCCGTGTTTCTCACATGGACAACTATAAGTCACTTGTTCATGTCTGGGCTCACGAAAGAATTTTTTCATACCATCTCCTGGAAAGGTAAAAAGGAAATATTGTTTATAATCAAGTATTGTTTAAGTGAATGTTAAACATAATTCTCTCTCTGTTCGGATACTTCACTTGCAATTGTATAGCAAGCATATTTCATTGACTTACGGTTTTACGATTTGTTAGCTCTTCGGAAACCTTTTCCGGATATTTATTTTCTTTTCAAGTATAAGAGTGGAAAAATTTATGCCCGGGTACGCCCGGTGTGCAAATATGGCTCTTATAAAAGAGCCCTTTGCGTGGATGCATGCGTTAAGCGTGAAATGGCGGGCTGTTAAGTCACAGGAAGTTACATAACAGAATATTTAACGACGCTTGACATATCGCTAGTAAACACACATTTCTGCAAAAACAGTGGGAGTAAGACAATTATCTCTTTAGGAAACGCAATCGCGAAATATGTTAGTCGACCCAGCTCCCTTTATTGCTGACGTTTCATGGAAAATTCGCTTGCATATTAAGCTTTATTACTACCCTTTTATTTGAACTTCTATTCGCCCTAGAACTGCAACGAGGAGAGAAAGAAAAATAAAAGCTTCTACTGCGAAATAGCTACCCTGTTGAGACGAAATTACACGCAGCTAGCGGTCATTAGCGTAGAGCACGCAGGTTTTCTTCTTCTCTTCTTCCTACGTGTTCCACCCATAAGGTCATTAGGGCGGCAGGATGGGGCATTGCTAGGGGTTCGCTGCGTTTCCTGCGATAATACCACCCGAGCTCACAATGAATACCGCCGTAGTTTGCCTACGTGTTCACGGGTATTAAAGTATAGGGATAGGAAATTTTACAAATACTTTGCGAAAATTACAACAACATTACTGTTGTGTATCAGTTACTGTGACAGGAGAGACGAGTATCTTTTATAAATATATTGTGACGTACAAATGTCTACAGCTGAATTGTGAAATACATATAAATAAAGTACAGGGATAGGCGAGTTACACTAATAAAGTGTAGAAAATAAACGAGAGGCATAATAACTCTCGAAAAAAGAAAACGACGTGCTCCGATTAAAAGGGTAAAACAGGGATACAACTTCCGTCCCTACTTCTAAATTTATACCTAGAACGCAATGTGAGAATAAAAGGAGCTTCCGTAATGGAAAAGAAGCTCAGGATACCACGAAGAGGATATCTCTATATAAAAAATATGTATTTTTGTGCGTTACGGTTCGAAACAAGAACGACGGGGTTTGGCCTGCCCATCAACGTCACGCATGCGTCGACAGCCGATGAACGTTCAGTAATGTTCTGAACGCTTTTCTCCGACTGTCGTAGGCATTGTAAAATTAAACTTTCTATATTCAGTACATTTTCGTCTATTTATTGGAAGTTGTCATCGCTGATGGTGCTGGCATCTAGGAAATTCTAAGCAACTTATTCATTATTTGCACGTTATAAGGTTTCTTCTAGCGCAAAGCACGTATAACAGCATACTTCAACTTCAACTTGATTGAAACTGGAAAAACTCAAATATGGCTCCATCGAATTCAATAATTCTTAGGTTCTTTTGTTCGCTTATAATACAGGAATGGTTTATGGGAATAAAAAACGTTGGGAAATCTCGAAGGAATAGGTAAAAAATCGAAACTGGTAACTTTGTATAGGCATCGCCGTTTCGGATACATTCAATAATATTTTGTACACTTCCCCATAGAAACAAAACGTACACTGTCTACATAATTTTTGTATGGTTCATTCCGGAGGGTACTTTACAACGGACTTACAAACCAATCTACAATTTATTTTGATCTTGATGAAATATTTCACACCAGACATTCAAATCTAGAGGAAGATCACTGCCTATATGTTGTTCATTGAACGTAACCATACTCTAAACCAACAGCCGTGCCGCAGTGGATACACCGGTTCTAATTAGACTAACGTTAAGTTCAGTCGTCCTTGGATAGCACTCGGGTGGGTAACCGTCTGGATCTGTCGAGCGGTGTTGGCAAGCGGGAGGCACTCAGCCCTAGAGAGTCTAATTATGAAGCTACTTGATTGAGAGTCTGGCACACCGACACAACGGCCGGGAGTGCTGGGTGCTGACCACGTCCCACTCCATACCGCATCCAGACGCCTTCAGGCGGAGGATGACACCGTGGTTGCTCGGTACCCGTTGGCCCCTTAGGCACGTGTGAGACGGAGTTGCATTGTAGCTGCTAGAACTTCCGGGTTATAAGGCCGTGGTCCATAAAAACTTTCCAGTGTCACCTAATGTTTCGTCCAGAGCTGCGCTGGACATTCTCAGAGGTCGTCTTACTTGCCCGGAAGTACTACCAGCAACTATGACATCCGGTCGTGAAAGCCTTCATTGCATGACGGAGTTGCATTACCTTACACCGTACTTTCTCCGATCCATCACAATGATTTTGGCAGGTTTTTATTTTTCATGTACGTGAGGCAGAGGAGGGAGAGAAAGAGGGTGAGAAAGAGATTGGCAAAGGAAGGGGGAGATAGAGCCCGGGGAGTGGGTGAGGAGAGGAAAAGGAAAATGTCGCTACAGAAGGAAAGAATAGGAAACAAAGATGAGGAGAACTACACGGACTAAGAAAATGTAGGAATAAATAAATACACGAACACTACTAATTTTTTCCCTATCTGAGAAATCGACAAATGGAGACGTAAGAAACAGCCATAGAAATGGGCAGAAAAATTAGGAGAATGTAGGGTGTATACAAGATTTCCATTCATATTTCGGAATTGCAATGCGTTGCCGTTGTCTCTAGTCGATTTTACAACGTCTGCTGATCGGAATCAACTTTCTAATAATTAGAGATTACGGATCTTGAGAGAATTTGAAAAAGAAAAAATAATTACAAGCAGCAGAAAAGAGCTGAACTTGTCAACATAACATGTGTTCAAGATGTAGAAGAAGTTTAAGAACTCTAATAACTTTGGAACTAAACCACTACGCTATATATATATAAAAAAAAAAAAAAAAAAAAAAAAAAAAAAAAAAAAAAAAAGAATAGCCGGTGCCGAACAGGAAATTTGTGGACCAAAGAAGTATTCTCCTTTCAGATATAGGCGTTATTTCGAGAAACAAAGTACTTCGAATGTACACATGGAGGAAATTAAAATGAAGTGTATAATAGTAGAAATTCAGAAGACCATTGGTAAGAAAGTGAGCGGATAAGAAATGTAGCCTTTTTTCACAAAATCTGTGAAGAAAGTGCCTCTGGAGAATACAGACTGACAAGGATAACAGATAGGATGATGTTTTATGTCATTGATGAATAACTTCCGTTGCATTTGTGATAGAAGGTAAATGCTGTAGACGATAAAACACATTAGAACACAACATGAAGTAACTGGATTGACATGCGAGATGGATTCGGTGACTGGTGATAAGTCGCTACAAACCAGAAAGGCGTTTGATTTAAAAATAACAGAAATAACTTTATATTTCCATATAAGGAACAGTCTAGAGTGCAAAAATATTATTTATTTTTTCGACAAGTTTCGGTCTTATTTTAGACAATCTTCAGGAAATTAAGCTCCATTGATGTTGTGGAGCTTAATTTCCTGAAGATGGTCTAAAATAAGACCGAAACTTGTCGAAAAAATAAATAAAATTTTTGCACTCTAGACTGCACTTTATATATAAATTTAAATAAGAGTGCTGTTTCCCATAAGTGAAACAAAAATGTTACCAAAACTATGTGAAGAAATAACCTCGGCTAAAACTATTCCTGACCACCCATAAAAATATTGCTCCACAGTTTTCTATTAATGATACTAGTGTGTCGTAGCATTATCATATCTGAATTCTTAGCAGATCCTGCTTCAATGCTGATAATTTTATGCGTACAGTAACTTTTGAATATCTGCGAAGACGCTGTACACTGTTAAGCGGTTTTTCTTCCGCACAATCGCCTTTCAAATCGTAGCTTAAATCAGAAACATAGTACCTCTGCAAAAAATACCGTTATTGTTTGATGAAAAAAGAATGACAGAAACTAAAGCCAGGTATATATATGTTGTGTTGTTGTGGTCTTCAGTCCGGAGACTGGTTTGATGCAGCTCTCCACAATACCCTATCCTGAGCAAGTCTCTTCATCTTCATATATATATATCCATATATATCATCTCCATATATATATATATATATATATATATATATATATATGTGTGTGTGTGTGTGTGTGTGTGTGTGTGTGTGTGTGTGGCGTCTATTCCGAAAGAACAGACGTCACTCTTGATTCTGCAGTTGTTATTGTTTTCATATTCACAGAATATATGATATCAACTGCGAATGGGCAAGGCTGAAGATGTGTACCCAGCCGGGATTCGAACCCGGGTCTTCTGCTTTCTTGGCAGTTGCGCTGACCCCTACACCATTGGGGACACAGTGATCACCGCACCTGCAAGGACTAACTCAACACGCCTCCCATTACACACAAATTTCCAGTTTTACCCTGACCACAGTACTCAAACTCGTAGTCACTATGTATTAATTCCCGTAAGAATAATGGCTTCAAACTTGCCCACTAAGGAAAAGAATGTTCAATGTTTGTACAGCTTATGGGACTTAACTACGGGGTCATCAGTCCCTAAACATACAAACTACTTATGGACTAGCTAATAGTAGCGACGACACAAATGTCCACGCCCGAGAACGAAAGGATCATTGCATGTAACTGGCATATTATACATATACTCGTACATGTGGCGTCTGTTCTTCCGGACGCCACACACACACACACACACACACACAAACACACACACACACACACACACACACACACACACATACCAGTGACAGGCAATGATCCTTTCGTTAGTGGGGAGGGGTGGGCAAGTTTGAAGCCCTTACTTTTACGGGAATTAGTACATGGTGACTACGAGTTTGAGCACTGTGGGCAGGGTAAGGCTGGAAATTTGTGTGTAATTGGAGGCGTGCTCAGGTAGTCCTTGCAGGTGCGGTGATCATTGTGTCCCCAGTGGTGTAGGGGTCAGCGCAAGTGCCTACAATGCAGGAGACCAGCGTTCGAATCCCGGCTGTTACACATTTTCAGCTTTGCCCATTCGCAGTTGACGTCATATATTCTGTGAATATAAAGCTAAGTAGCTGAGTAGCCTGACGTCATGTATCTTCCGGAGGAAACAAGGAACAGACAGACGTTTGTCCGTAACGCAAGTTGCGCTAGAGCATTAAATTTCCGAAAGCAATGGAATGTCAGCAGCGGTTCGACAGATCTTCCTTGCAAAGTACTTCCTACCGACATTCACCTTCCCGTGAGAAGAGACACGCCCTGCGGTGAGACGTAAGCGGACCTGGCGCTAATGTAATGCGCAGCAGCCAGAACTACTGCAGCAACAGGGCGAGGGAGCAGCATACAGGGTCCCGAGTTGTACCAGCCGGAACGAGAACAGCGGCGAGTAGCGAGTTCTCCGTGGAGAGGACGCAGCGGCGCCAAGTACAGCAGCATAGCTCTCAATTAGCGGCGTGGTCTGGGGAATTCCACAGATTCACTGCGACCTACAAATCGTGGTGAAACTTTGAAGCATAGTGCACACACGTTATCAGAATGACACACCGAAGACGGCAAGCATGCGTAAAAGGTGAAATCACTTAGTATCTCACTACGTGCTATTCGTGCTAGCCGAATGAATTTATTGAGAAAATGTTACAAAAGCAGGAATAACTGAGGTCTACGAAAGACAATAACCACAAGAAGGAGCAAGTACTTTGACGATATAAGTGTAGGAACGTACAGAGTGCCATCTGTGGCTACGAACATGAGTTGGTGGTTGTTAGGAGGACTGGAATTCCGCACAGTGTCTTTTTAATTCTACATCACTGGCGAGGCGATAAGTCTCACGGTCACCCCATGTGATTCTCTCTCTCTCTCATTTCCTCATTCCTCTTCATTGCCACGCCCTCTCGCCATCACAGTGTAGCCACCCATGCGTTTAAAACTTATTGTGTACAGTGCTGCGTACATTTAAAAACACGAACAATGGTTTCGCAACAATGTACATCCCTTTTGAACGAAGGTAGCAAGCCGCTCATCAGTGTGACCAACATGCTTCACTAAATGTCAGTAAACGTTTATAACTGGGGTGCTGTGAACACCCCACATCCCCAGTTAAAGGCCAGCTAGATCCCTCACACTTCGATGTCATCTTTTTTTATTTCCAGTTGAACGAATACTACCATTTGCTATCACTAACTCAAGTAAGATTTTTACATAGAATCTGCATTGCTGTTCTGCAGATTAGACTAACCTTAGACAGTGACTGTATGATGTAATTTTCTCAGACCTGTGCAAATTACTCACCACACAATTCGCGTAGATGCCCACTAATCTAATATATAAAGCAGAGTGTCCGTATGCTTGTACCTGTTGCATACAAATCTACAGTTTTGTTTCAATATTTATGAAATTTTTTACACGTAAGCGTCCATCCATGAGGACGGTCACCGTAAATGTAAGAATCACATATGATATATTCACTAGATATGACGTCATAAACAATGAGATGCGCGAAAAAACTGCTGCATTTTGCGACAATGCTGCTCATTTCTCCTAAACCATTGGACTGATTTCAACCAAATTTGGTACACATATTCCTTACCGTGAGGTAACAATTTCTGCATGGTTGAGAATCACATACGGCACATGGTTCAAAAGATATTACGTCATAACCAATAGAAATCGCAAAAAAACTGCCACATAATGCGGCGAGACTATATAAATGCGCTATATGAGAATGAGAGTACCTAGCGACTTGCATCAACCTTTAAACATAATATCAAACCCTCAGTAAATTTTTTCTCGCTGACACTCATAGCAAACTGATGTAGGAAAAAAAGTTTCTCGCTTACTACTTTCCTGCTCTTTATGGAGTAAAAGTAAGGCATTCGGTATGACGTTACAATTTATAATGTCTACACTACAAATTGTAGCCGCAGGAAATTTTACAGGCAGTATACACGCATATAGTTGAGTGTACCTTCCAAATTATATCAGAGTACGACACATAGTTCATGAGATATGATTATTTATACAAACGATTTGGGAAAAAATTTAGGTAGATCTCTTAGGTTGTTGGAGAGATTTAGATGTATCACCAAAATCCTAAATCTGAATGGTCGGAGGTGTCTCTAAACCTAAGTCGCCTCAAATGCAAATCCACAGTCTTTCACTGCGCCATGCACTCGGTGATCCCAAATAAATCTACAGGCCGAACTCAGTATAGCAAATGTTAGTCACAACCGAAGATATTGTCAGGGATGTGCTCATTAATCACAAATGATATTGCTGGTGCTGTTTGCTGGTGATGCTGTGAAGTACAACCTGCAGGGGTGAGTGACTATAAGTTGATACAAAATGTCTATACAGTTCCTACTTGGTCTGATGAATGACAACTTGCTAAGTTATAGGTTAAAGCAGATGCAGTTGCCCAAATTCCTAATACAGCCTAAATAGTTTGCTGCTTGACACATTTTTGTCAGTCTACGACACATTTACCAAATCGGTGTGAAATCACGGCCACTAGAGGACGGTAGTAGGGAAGCGATCGGTAGACTATTTGGAGAATGATATGGACCACCTTTAAAGGAGACCCCGTTTAGAACGTTTGTGAAACCTCTCATTGAGTATTTCTGCAATGTTTGGGATCTCCACTACATCGGTTTGAAGACATAGGATTTTTTTTTTTTTTTTTTTTTTTTTTTCGTAGGTTCGAGCAACGCACCAGTTTTTGTGAGATCCGTTGGGAACTTCAGTTGGAATCATGGAATCACTGGGGAATGGCGAAGATCTTCTTGACCTGCCGTCAACATACATATCATGTGAAAACCTGCAACATAAGACAAATTATAGGTCGTACAAAGGCATACAAGCATTCGTCTTTCACTCGTACGAGTAACAGTACAATGTATCTTCCGCCACGTACATTGTAATGGTTATGGAATACCACAACCATAAAGAGACGGCGTACAGTACATTGTTGCTACTTATTTTTGAGTATTTGGGGTTGCCAGCTGATCGCTTAAAAACGCTGTCGAAAAAATTCAGAGGTGCGGCGTAGACTTGTTGCAGTAGGTTCTGTGTGTTATGGAGGTGCTTCGAAAACATAACAGCCAACTGAAACTGGAGGGTAACCAATGTTATTTTCGCGGAACACTTTTAAGGAAATTTAGAGACTAGGGATCTGATGCTAAATGCAAAATTGCTCTACAACCGTCGACGTATATTTTCCTTAATGAACTTAATTAATAACATCAGGACTCCTGTGGAGGCAAGTAGATAGTAGGTCCTGAGGGATTTATTTGCAAGAGGATCAAGTAGTACCCTCCACCGCCACCATACGATGGCCGGAGAGGATGCATGTAGATCTAGTTGTAGATTTAGGTATGAAAGTAATTGTAGATGTATACGTAGATGGGCTGTCGGAAACGTTGACGTCGATGCTCCTGATGGTTATTCGCATTTGAAGCATGAACGCTTTCAATGTACATTCATCAGACTATACAAGTCGAAATATACCGTTAATGCAGTGAGATATTGAAAATCGTTCGACCTCACCTATCATACCCACTATAAGAAATGATAACACCAATGCTGTACAATAAGGTTGATCAAGCAACTTCATAGAAGCAGTAAGCCAACCTTGTCAAACCCGTTGACGTACCTATAGACACCTTTCATTGGTCCTGGTTATTGCTTTTACGTATTCGTCAAATTTACTATTGGTTTCTTACATTTCAAGACTGCCAAGCCCTCATGTGCAGTCTATCGGTTTTTGTCTTAATTATAGGTATTATGTCGCAATCATTCCCATTTTAAATGAACTTCCTTTCTGCACATGCAATGTAAATTGAGCATCAGTTATTCTCCTTTTTCTTACAGTCTGCTAACGATATCTTCCTGTATGCAATAGAAGTGCCAGAGAATAATCTGTTGATGACGTGTCTGATAAATCGTTAATGCATATTCACAGGATTAGACTCCCTGTCCCGTTTTTTGCGGACAAGATGTTAATTTTGGATCTCTTGATATATCATCGTTCGTTATAGCGCCCTGGCTTCTCTAAAACTACAGCGAACCCTACACTATTTAACGCATATAAAACATATTTAAAGAATTTTAATTCCCATAACAAAAACAGCTGCTAACGCTTGATTAATTCATGAATGCTTAATTTATTAAATGTGTGGATTTAACCACGTAAGAGAGAAAAAGTTACGAAACGGTTTGAAATTTAGATCAACGTACGACAAAAGTCTCTAAGTGTTTTCAGTACGCAACATTGCCTGAACAGAGTTTGCGTTATATACACTTCATTTGCATTAAAACCTAGTTTTCTATCCATCTTACGTTTTATAACACCATATCTCTTGATCTACTTCTTACGAAATGATACAATTAAGTAGATTGATTCAGAGGATACGAACATATTGTTGGTAAACTGTGTTGCGCATAGAGTTAGTAGTAAAGAAGTGATAAAGTGAACCATAATTCCAAGTACAGTACTAGCGTTTTACTGCCTTCCATTTTAAGCTAGCGCTAATTTTCCACGCAACTAAATGTTTATGATGCCATATATCTTTAACAGTGTGTCGTAAAGTGATATAATTTTGCAGGTACCTACAGTAGTATCTGCATAGGGTCTGAAAACTGTGTTGAGAACGGAGTCTAATATGTTATGGTCATCAGTCCGGAGACTGGTTTGATGCAGCTCTCCACCATACTCTATCCTGAGCAAGCTTTTTCATCTCCTCATAAGAACGGCAACACACATCCCTTATAATCTGCTTACTATATGCGTCTCTTGTTCTCCCTCTGCGATTTTTACCCCACACGCTTCCCTCCAATGCTAAATTTACGATTCCTGGATCTTTAAGAATGTGTCCAACCAAGAGGTCCCTTCTTTCAGTCAGGGTATGCCAAAAATTTCTTTTCTCACCAATTATTCTGTTCAGTACCTCTTCATTAGTTATGCGATCTACCCACCTAATCTTCAGCATTCTTCTGTAACACCACATTCTCTTCCTGTCCGCACTGTTTATCGTCCACGTTTCACTCCCGTACAAGGCAACACTCCACATAAATGCCATAAATGCCTCCAAGAAAGACTTCCTTACACTCAAATTAATATTAAATGTTAGCAAATTTCTCTTTTTCAAGAATGTTTTTCTTCCCACTGCCAATCTGCATTTTATATCCTCTGTACTGCGACCGTCATTTGTTATTTTACTACACAAGTAACAAAACTCATCTACCACCTTCATTGTTTCGTTACCTAATCTAATTCCTTCAGCATCGCCTAATTTTCTAAGACTGCATTACATTATCTTGGTTTTGCTCTTGTTAATGTTCATTTTATTGCCCTCTTCGACACACTGTCCATGCCATTCAATTTCTCTTCCAGTTCATTTGCTGTCTCTGACAGAATTACAATGTCATCAGCAAAACACAGTGTTTTTATTTCTTCACCCTGAACTTTGATCCCTATTCGAAATTTTTCTTTGCTTTCCTTCACCGTCTGCTCGGTGTACAAATTGAATATCATCGGAGAAAGGCTACAACCCTGTGTTACTCCCTTTCCAACTAATGCTTCCCTTTCATGCCCTTCGAGTCTAATAATTGCGGTCTGGCTTTTGTACAAGTTGTAAATAACTCTCCTATCCCTATATTTTACTCCTGCTAACTTCAGAATTTGAAACAGTGTATTCCAGTCAACATTGTCAAAAGGTTTCTCCAAATCTACAAAAGCTAAAAATGTAGGTTTGCCTTTCCTTAATCTATCTTCTAAGATAAGACGTAAAGTGAGTGTTGCCTCCCGGGTTCCTACGTTCCTCCTGAATCCAAATTGATCTTCCCCAAGGACAGCTTATACCAGCTTTTCCATTCTCCTGTAGATAATTCGTGTTAAAATTTTGCAACCATGACTTATCAAACTGATGAATTTTCACACCTGTCTGCGGCTGATTTCTTTGGAATGGGGATTATTACATTTTTCTTAAAGGGTATTTCGCCTGTCTCATACATCTTACACACCGGGTGAAATAGGTTTGTTATGACTGGCTCATCCAGAGACTTTAGTAGTTCTCAGGGAATGTCATCTACTCCCGGGGCCTTGTTCCGACCTAGGTCTTTCAGGGCTCTGTCAAATTCATCTCTCAGTATAGTACCTCACATTTCATCTTAATCTACTTCCTCTTCCCTTCCTACAACATTGTCTCTAAGTTCAATTCTTTGTAGAGCTCCTCTATGTACTCTTTCCAGTTTTCAGCTTTCCCTTCTTTGCTGAGAACTGGTTTTTCATCTGAGTTCTCGATATTCGTAGAACTGTTTTTCTTGCCCCCAAATGTCTCTTTTATTTTCCTGTAGGCAGTATCTACTTTTCGCTTGTTACACATTCTTCTGCAGATTTCCATTTGGCTTCTAGCTACTCCTGCTTAGCCATTTTGCACTTCCTGTCAATGTCATTTCTTAGTCGTCTGTACTCCATTATGCCTGTTTCATTTACTGCATTTTTATATTTTCTCCTTTCATCAATTGAATTTAATATTTCCTTGATATCCAAGGATTTTTTGTAAGTCTTGCCTACCTACCTATTTTGTCCTCTGCTGCCTTCACTATTTCATCTCTCAATGCTACCCATTCCTCTTCTACTGTTTTATTTCGCCCCGTTTATGTCAATTGTTGCCTAAAACTCCCTCTGAAATTCTTAAGAACTTCAGGTTCCCTCAATTTATCCAAGTCCCATTTCCTTATTTTCTTACCTTTCGGCAGATTATTTCAGTTTCAGCCTACAGTTCATGACCAATAAGTTATGGTCAGAGTCTATATCTCCCCCTGGGTATGTCTTACAGTTTAAAACCTAGTTCAGGAATCTATGTTTTACCATTATAAAATCCATCTGATATCTTCCAGTTTCTTCTGGTCTCTTCCACGTATACAGCCTTCTTTTGTGATTCTTAAACCAGCTGTTTGTTACGATTAAATTATGTTCCGTGCAAAATTCTACCAGGCGACTTACTCTTTCATTCCTTCTACCCAGACCATATTCACCTACCATTTTTCCTTCTCTTCCTTTTCCTACTACCGAATTCCACTCTCCCATCACAATTAAGTTTTCCTCTCCCTTAATTTCCTTTAAGTCCTCATACATATCTTCAATCTCCTTATCATCGGCAGAGCTAGTTGGCATATAAAACTGTACTACTGTTGTCGGTGTTGGCTTCGTATCTAACTTGACAATGATAATGCGATCACTGTGCTGCTCATAGTAGTTTACCCGCATTCCTACTTTCTTATTCATTATCAGTCCTACTCGTGTGATACCCTCAACTGATTTCGTATTTATAATCCTGTACTCACATGACCAGAAATCCTGTTCTTCCTGCCAACAAACTCCACTAAACTCTTCAGGAACCACACGTTTGTCTGGCCTCTCCACAGATACCCCTCCGCTGTGGTTGTACTTATGGTACGGCTATCTGTATCATTGAGGCACGCAAGCCACCCCACCTCGGAATTGTCTGTGGTTCATGGGGGTGGAATATAGAACTAACCAAAGAAAATATCTTACCAAATGCTGAAGTTAGACTGTATAATCGGTGTAAATGAAAAAAAAAATCAGTTAACACTTTTGACAAACATTCTCGTTTTCGAAACGGTATCACAAGGCGGTACAGGTTGAATGAGAGAACTTTTCACGAAGATACTTTGTTTTGTGTTAAATTCATAAAAAGTCACAAATTTGGCTTATTTACTAATAAATGATTATTATAGGCTATGGCTTTTGCTTGTCGTTACTTATAGCTACTTCTTCTGTTTCAATACTTGTTGCATAGTGTTGAAATTTGTACTAAGTACACGGCTGCACAAAGTGTATTCTACAGAAAGCTACCCCCTCCCAACTTGTGTCACTGTCTTACTCCAGCGATTCGACACGTTTAAATACAATTTACTCTAGGGCTACCTAAAAGTTAACGGAATCCAGCTCTAATCTAACAGCTGGTGTAGCTCCCACGTTTACCTTAAACGTGCACAGCTTGAAACTGGAGGAGTAATTTTGTATTTTATAATTTGAACTTAATTATGTCCGAGCAACTCTCACATTGTTTTGTGCTGTTTGCACTTCCGTTGTATAAAGTTTGTCAGTAGTTCTGTTAAATATTTATTGTTTTACTTCTGATCAATGTGATTGTTCTAATTTTATTGTAATGCAGTATGATGTTAGATAACTTTTAATATTGTGATACATTTTAATAATTTCAGTTATATTATAATGTTGCCACTTTAATAAATGGTGGCTGTATGGTCACTATAACCAAAAGCCATAATAAAGAAAAATTAAAAATAAAAAAAAAAATCTGCTGGCAACTCGGTGGCTTCGGTCAGAGATGTATCAGGCTTATCGGCATGTCACTTCCTCTTTGAATTTTGTGATTGAGATCTCCCTATTGTTGTATCGGGAAATCATATGAGCATTAACCAGTGTTGACCTTGGCAACAATTCAACTGCAAGTTTCCTGCACCGTTCCACAATGTGCGTACGGCTTCATTTGGTCAGAAAGATATATAAATGACTTTGATTATCGTCATTTATAGTTGCTGGTTGTTTCTTTGTGCCACTTTTGGTTTGAGCTTCAGGTATTTCCCTCCATGAACAGTACTCAGCATCAACACATCCCTCTAATGTTTACATTTCAGTTCTACTACACGTGTGTCACATTCCTTTGCTTTGTGTTACCCATTCATTGGTTTTGCTTGTACAACTTTTGAACACTCAGTTTTCTGTTGATCTTGGAGTACCAACAAAATGTGTTGATTATTCAAGAAGCTGGTGTGCTGAACACATGTGTAAAATTGTCTAAGATTCTGCCCTCGTTTAGTAAACCACCATAAGGCTCATACTAACAGAAGTGGATAGAAGAGCACCAGGGTTCGCATCCTTTCCACAGTAAAAAACTAAACGAAAGATAGTCTACCTCGAAATGGCATAAGTGTTTCGTCAATGCAAACTTCTTTCTCTGGCACAACTGCGCTTTTAAATCCCTCCTGTAATTTATCAATAAGTGATAGAATTTTGAATAAGCGATTTCCTGGTGGGTAAAAAAAAAAAAAAAAAAAAAAAAAAAAAAAAAAAAAAAAAAAATTCGTAAAAGCAGTTTAAAACGATAGCTTCGCATAGATTTCTACATTGTTTTAATAGGGCATATTTCTTGACCAATAATGTGGAATCCTCGGCTTTACATTTAGAGATCTCCATAAAAAAATATGTCTAAAAATCGTTCCATTTCAGTTTTTCTGACATCAGTCAAATTTCTCAGTCTTGTTTTCTTAAGACCTGTTTTGCATACGAATTAGTTTTTCGTGTCACATGTTCTAACATATAGTCAGTTATATAATATTTGAAACAATCATATGCTGTCTTGCCTTTGAGAATTGATGGAATAAATAAATAAATAAATAAAAACATGTACACCAGAACCCTAACTGCCCCAGACAATCTCATTAGTATTTTTCGTAAGGGTGTCATCTTCATCTTTTCTGAGACTACACTTGTTTCAATTGAAACTACTGTTGTTATTCCAGTAAAGGTGCTTTGTTTCCTTATTTTTTGCAAATGTGAAGTTTATTTGTTTGACGGAATGAGGACATGAAACTCTTCTTCTTACTCTTCTTACATCATCATTCATTCCAGTTTCGCTTCTAGTCTCCTCTGATAAAATGTCGTCTCACCAAATAAAGACTTCATCTTCGTCACTTCTGCCCATAACTTCATCTAAAAGCTTATGTACATGCCTTTTGTTCATAACTTCTATCAGACATTTTCTCTTGCCACAATATCACCGTGCTACGGAACAAACAACAGTGAATAAAGACTGTAACAACAATTCAGGAAAACAATAATGAAGATCCATGGAAATAATGCTATGGAATGAAAGATTTACAGGAGTACCAATCCAAAATTATTAGCGACATAGCAAATGACACACCTGGCATCTATACTCTGGCGCAATGTGATCACATGTAACTCAAACAAAAAAAGATAAAATAAGGTACTAAATTGCTGTATTTGCAACATACTTGCACTTTAATAGTTTACTTCGAGCTAACTAAAGCAGAATATTGAAAAAAGTAAATGGACCCAGGAGGTCGGTAATCCAAGTATACCTCGCAGCCAATGTGATACAAGTCTAAGGAAGTTTGTAACTTCTTAAAAAAACTGAAGGCAGTGCAATACGTACGCAACGACCAGTAAGCATTGCTTACTGATCCTCATTTAATCTCTGATGTACTGAAACGTGTTCTTTTGCCATATATTTGGATCTCGCCGAAGACTGCATTGCAACAGCATAATTGACAGGTACACCTGGCATTCAATGTTCATACTTTCGTTGCTCTTACGGACTGAACTTTGGCCTCTCTGTTGTTCTGGTATTTGATGTTTTCGAAGCTTTTTGGCCGATGAAGGCGGAACAACTGTCGGGTAATACATCACCCATTACAACCCTTTGGCAAAATGTGCAAGCAGCAACGATTAGTACACTGCATGATGAAAAGTATCCTGACACCTGGCTGAAAATGACTTACTAGTACGTGACGCCATCCATCGGTAATAATGACAATTTCCACTCTGGCAGGCGTACGATACATCAGGTGTCGGAAGCTTTACTGGGAAATAGCAGTCCATTCATCACGCAGTGCTGCAATGAGGAGAGGAATCGATATATGTCATTGATGCGTGGCACGAAGTCGGTGTTCCAAAATATCCCAAAATTCTGCTGGGCAGTCCATTACAGGAATGTTATTGTCGTATAACCAATCCGCCACCGTCCGTGCATTATGAACAGGTTCAAAAATGTTCAAATGTTTGTATAGCTTATGGGACTTAACTACGGGGTCATCAGTCCCTAAACTTACAAACTACTTATGAACTAGCTAATCCTAAAGACGGCACAAATATCCATGCCCGAGGGGGGATTCGAACCCCCGACCGTAGTGGCTGCGCAGACCGTGACTGGAGCGCCTCAGTCCCCTCGGCCACCGCGGCCGGCTATGAACAAGTGCTCGACCGTATTGAAAGAAGCAATCGCAATTCCCCAATTGCTCTTGAAAGTGGGAAGCAGAAAGGTGTTCAAAATATGATTGTATGCCTGTGCTGTGATAGTGTCACGCAAAACATCAAGAGATAAAGTCCCTCTCCATGAAATACACGACTACACAACCGCCTCTGAGGTTTACTGTTGGCACTACATACACTGTCAGATGATGTTCACCGAAATTCTCCACACCCACACCCTGATGTCAGATGACCATATCGTGTTCCGTGATTAGTCAGTGCACACAACGATTTTCGACTGTTCAATCTGCCAATATTTACGTTCCTTTTGTACTGACCTTCGTGGTGTGTGGCTCGACCATGAAACGCAAGCTTTATCACCGCGCGCCGGTCATGGCACTTGGAGTGGATCCTGATGAAGTTTGGAATTCCTATGTGACGGTCTGGATAGATGCGTGCCTATTACACTGTACGACCCTCTTCAACTGTCGGCGGTCTCTGTCAGTCAACAGGCGAGGTCGGCCTGTAACGCTTTCCTACTTTACGTGACCCTTCACCTATTCACTTAACTATCACATCAGTAACAGTGGACTTAGAGATCTTTAGGGATGTGGAAATCTAGCTTACAGACTTCTAACACGAGTAACGACCAATAACCTGATCACATTCACAGTCCATGAATTCCACTGAGCGGCCCATTCTGCTCTCTGACGATGTCTAACGACGACAGTGGTCGCTGATCTGGAGGACGTGGCAGCAGATGGCAGTAAAATGCATCTAATATGTAAAAAAGTATGTTTTTGGAGGTGTCCTTTTATTTTTGATCATGTAGTGTATATAACCCAACATCACATCGAAAACCTCTTTCATTTAGTGTCTATGCCTTTGATCATTATTTATTGGTAAGAAAGACTGCTACAGTCAATACTGACGTCAATATATTCCTCACTTCACATTGGACTGTCGTCTCATTCTAGAGACGTAAGTACATAGTGTTATCTCGCAAATAAATTTTGGTGTGACATTTCAGTATTTCTTTGTGTTTCATTTATAATTTCCTGCTATGAATATTCCTAATCCGCCGTCCCCAATCCAATATCAGTTGCTGACATCTTACGGCTTCCTTAAAAGGAAAATATCAATGTTTCCAGTAATTACGAACCATTAACTAACTGTTCAGTCAGTTCTTGGTACACCATATGAAACGCTTTGAATGAGACACAGCTTTCTAATACTCTTAATACCTTGATTAAAGTCAACCGGTTTTCGTCTGTTCGTTCTTCATTGGGTACTGATAACATACGTATAAACATATAGCTGTGAAAATTTTAAAGGTCAAAGATATTAAGCTGACTTATATATATATATATATATATATATATATATATATATATATATATATATATATATATATAATATACCATCTCGTTGCCAAGTGGGTACCTTAAAACATGTGTGAAATATAATGCAATATTGGGTCAAAATTTCAGGGCAATCTGTGAAGACATCGTGGAAATTTGAGTGTCCGTACAAACGAACATTTAAATTTGTACTTATATAGAAAGTGTAGATGTTTAAAACTATGTATTTCCGAAAGTCCTTGACCAAAACATTGCAATTATGATCAATATTAAATTGTAATTCGTGCATGTTTTTAATATCTTTAATTTAGGTCATATCTGAAAAGATAGAAATTTTACAATTGAGTAAAGTTGTTACAACTGCTGTACTAGAATTTAAGATTGTATCAAAATTTCTGTGCAATCAGTGAGTAACATTTAAACAGTAATTATTTTCAACAAATCGTCATTTATATTTTTATTTATATACATTTTACAGAAGTTTCAAAATAAGATTAATTTATTTTCATTTCACTGTTCGGAGTCCTATCTAGTCATCTGTCTGACGCCTAACGTCATATTTTACCGCATGTGGAAGCATACAATATTAGTTTGTCTCCCCATTCCACAAAGTTTTACTTTTTCTGACGTTGACGTTTCGAAAGACGCGCAAGCTGAACCGCATGCATTTTGAGGGAACACAAAATTATAATGTCATACACATTGACAGACCTTTGGTGAGTTCTAGTTCAGCAGCATTGTGCAATTTATTCCGCTACATTTTAAAGTAAATTTATGTTATCAGTTTAGTGATTCGTTTAACTGAATGTACGTAATTCATTTGCTTTGATAAACATACTAAGAAGCTAGAGGCTGAAATAGGACACACATTATTCAAAGAAAAACAAGAGAGCTTCCTGTCATTGAATAATCCCAAACAGAAAATTATGAAAGTTTCCTTTATTCGTTCTGGTAGACGATTCTTTTTGTATAGCTTTATACGCACATAGAGTTTGTAATATGTCGGAGAAGTTATTGAGGTCTGCCATAAGTAGCCCCAAAGTGACATTGACTATGCGTCGACTTTCGGCCGTACAACCATTAGCAAAACATCGTGTCAATGGCAGAAGTACAGCTGTGAGGATGGACTGTGAAACGTAACGGCATACCTCAGACAGTAGAGCGCTTTCCAATGAAAGACAGATTCGAGTCCCGGTTTTGGCATACAGTTTTTTAATCTTCCAGGAATTATCAGGACACACCCCGCTGCAAGGTTAAAATAGCAATCACGCACAATTTGCATAAAAAGAGCAATAAAACGCAAACAAAACACATAAATAAAGAAAATAATATTTCACCTACATGAAGCGCATTAAAATTGCGCCACAATTCAGCAGAGTACAGATTCTGTAATAAACCACGTGTTAATCATCCAACTGTCTATGTATGTAATTTATCAGTAAAAAGGGTATTGTGCTATGTCATCTATCTTCGTCGGATAAAGCTTCACAGTTACGTGCAACTGAATCTCTGTGCGTGCAGTTCGCCACTACTTGATCCCGCTGTGACAACTCAAGTGACAATACATGTGAAGTTTACTGAGTTGTCACAGCAGGAACATGTAGCGGCGAAGTGTGCTCAGAGAGATTCCGTTGCTCGTTGCAGCTTTATGCAACAAAGAGAATGTATTTTTTACTGGTAGAATACATAAACGCCAATTAAATTATTAATAAGTGATTTATGACACTGTAATGTGAAGAATCTGTGCTCTGCTGAAATGTTGAGCAATTTTAATGCATTTCATATAGGTGAAATATTATTGTTTTTCTTTATCTTTTTCGTTTGTTTGGGTTTTATTGCGTTTTTATGCACATAGAGTGTGAAGGAGAGGGTTGGTGGCATAAAGAAACGCTGAATTGTTTACAGGCTGAACAGAAGATGCACTGACAGTGTCCGTAGAGCTTTTCTTGCAAACTATTGCGATGACGATTGCATATATTAGGGTACTCAATAACTAAGACCTTAACATCAGAACGTGAACAGTAAGGAACCAGTGTTACTGACACAAAAAAGGAGAAATTAACAACGCAATTAAAATATAACAAAATGATAAAAACCCTGTATGAAGCTGTCCCGAATTAGAAATGTTGTTTCACGCAAAGTTTGCTTAACAATGAGAATGTTGAAGAGTTAAAAGAAATTGGCAAACGGGCACGTCCGACTAATCACATGTCTAAAGATATTGAGCCACTCACTCTGAAACACACCTAAAACCCCCAGAAAAGTTCTCGAAACTTCGACAAAAGTCAGTACCTAGCGACAGAGAGTCTCAACTGTAGACTTTCACTGGAATTTATCGATCATATTCGTAACGCTTTCACGATTACTAAATGATCCTTTAACGAAGCGCGCTGCTCTCCTTTGGATCTTCTCTACTTCCTCTATCAACCCCATCTGTTACGGATCCCAGTGAGCCGTATTTAAACAGTTCAAATGATTGTATAGCTTATGGGACTTAACTACAGAGTCATCAGTCCCAATACTTACAAACTACTTATAAACTAATATAGGACGGCACAAATATCCATCCACGAGGGGGGATTCGAACCCCCGACCGTAGTGGCAGTGCAGACCGTGACTGGAGCGCCTCAGTCCCCTCGGCCACCGCGGCCGACTATTTAAGCAGTGGGCGAAGAAGTGTACTGTAAACTAATTCCTTTGTTTCGGGCTGCATTTACATAGGATTCTTCTAATTTATCTAAGTTTGGTATCCTCTTTACCGACGATTGATTTTATATGATCGTTCCGTTTTAAATCACTCCCAGATAGGTTCTGGAATTCATTGCTTCCAGTTGCTGACCTTCTAAATGATAAAGGATCTTTCTTTCTATGTATTCGCAGCACATACAATCATCTTCACGACACAGGAATCACAGAACGGAGCAAGAGTTCATGTGTAAATGGAAAGACCCCGATTCAAACGCGTGTAGGGGCCACTTTATCCCACCGAAAACTCCAGCAGGAAGACTCCATCGGTCGCATGGTTGGTCTCAAGTACCTCAGCTTATTGTCCGCCAGTATCAACCATTCTTCCACAATAGCATGGACCTCTGACGCAATACAGATATGCATCCTACAGGGGAGTTACGGCGGTGTGCCACTTGATGTTATCAACAGACCTCCTCAGCAACCAAATCGGATTGTTCATTTCCTCCAACCCCTACATGCCTTGGCACACAGCAGAATGACACCTGCTTCACCCGCTGTTGAAGGAAGAACAGTTGATCATATATTGTCTGTGTTTACTACTTAGCTGGTTGAAATTCAAATGTTTCTAAATCGAAAGGTCCTTAACTACGTTGGTCATCAGTTCCTAAGCTTACAAACTACTTAAACTGACTTACGGTAAGGACAACATAAACACCCATACCCGAGGGAGAATTCTAACCTCGAATGGCGAGCAACCGCGCACTCCGCAGCGAGGCGCCTTACGACTGTCACTCCACCGTGGCCTTCTTAGCTGGATACGGGATCTGAAACGATTCTAGTGCAACGGAATTCGGAGCAGATGAAAACCGTTTGCCATGAACACGCAGCAATCGCTATAGTGCCTTCTGGATCGCCTGAAACAGGAAACTGTACAGGCAGTGTCAAGGCTAAACCCGATGAGACAGTCGGGGAACACAAAGGTATAGCGTGGGAATCCCCCTGTTTTCAAAATGGTAAAAGACACCGATTAAAGTGTAAAATCTGGGTTTTTATTCTTAAAAATCGTCATTATCAAAATAGGTCTGGGCTCTGGAGATGCCGAAGTGGAAATCTGCTCCAACCCCGAAGCTGAATATTAAATCCAGTCACACCCATTTAGAATAGGCAACCATCTCTCGCTGCTTATTTAGATGCTACCTTTCCATCCATTGGAGTTACGGTATGCAGGTATGAATAGCGTGGACAACGTCTTTTATGTACAGTGGCTCATAGGCAGCTACAGCACAGAGACAGGATATGAGGCTCGCAGTTGCCAACCAATTCATTTATAAATCACCACGTCCAACGTTTCTAAATACTCGTATGAGGGCTTTCGAGACGCATACACATGCACTCATGCCGAGATCGCGCATTGGCCCTGTAAAATTGGAGCAAACATGATCTGTCTGCACTCTATAAATTTCAAAAAAGCCGGTTTGGAACACGCAGTGCTTTGAGGCACTGTGTTTTTAGGTTCTTACGTTGCGACAAACATCTAAGATATGAACCAAATCTGAAACCCAGAAACCTGAACTTGTTTTTCAGTTAGTATTTTTCCCTTCATCCTCAATTCAAACAAATTTAAAACAGGACGAGAACGGTTAAAAAGAACACACAGACTATTCGGTTAAGAATTTAATGTAACTCTTCTCTGTCCAGACATCAGCTTCTGAAGAGCTGACGAGCTGTCACTGGAAGGTTCGAAGGAGAGAAACTAGCAAGGAAGTTGTCAACAAAATGAAAAAAAGAGACAAAACATTTTAATAACAAAACGCTGGACAAGTCATTTAACGACAAAGAGAGTCACGCTTTAAACACAATCATGATAGATACCGTTCTCCTGCTCAAAGCGATCCGAGAGGACGTCACCAACGTGTTACCTAAAAGAGAGTTGAGAAAGGCGGGACCGAAAAAAAAACCTATTTTTTAAGACATCCATGAAACTCACACTCGTAGAGCTGCCTTAGATTGAGATACATCCAAGTAATATTATAGGACTTCTTGATAGCCAAATATACACTCAGAGGATGATGCCGCCACAAGAAAACTTGCTACATAGCTGGCTGTAGTAAGCTTATTTGGAAGGCGGCAGTTGACCATCCGCTCTAAGGTCTTTGCTACGCAGCTAGTGAGGGCAAAATTAGCCATTAGTCTGGACGCTCAAAATTTCATTAAATGTTAAAGGATATGTTCCTTGTTTCACATTATCTCGGACCGTGTTGTACTAAATCGTAGGGATTGTGCAACCAGCTACAGACAACCAGAATTCAGCTTTCACAAGAAGAAAAGGCCTTTTTAATTCACATAATTGTCGTTAATGGTTTTAATAACTGAAAGTACGATGTTAAAACTACGAGAGTCGTCTGTAAAGTGCCCAGCCTGAAAAACTGTTTACTCATGTTGGTGGTTGTCTTATGACCTCAATCTGTCTGGTGGATCCAGAAGTATTAAATTTCATGAAGGTCACTGATCATTTCCTATTCAGTAGCGTGAGCAAGGGCCGATGAGCAAAACGACAAATCTGTAGCAGGGAGACACTCGATTTCAGAGCTGAAGTGTTTACATTGACTTCAATTCAGTAAATGGTACAAGACAAGAGAAGCCTCTCAATTAGTCTATCCTGCTAGTTGTAGAGACACAAAGTACAGTGTTTACTTTTCAGTTACCACAAAGAATTACTATGTAAGTCGGTCAGCGATAGCCTCTTTCTCGAGCGCATCATGTGGGTGCAGATAGACCATATAGACAGTAGATGACGCACATGCACGGACACTGTGACTGCTTGTAAACTTGTGGTGCGAGGCACGACGAAAACATCCACTCCTCCTTTAGGTCACTTTACAATGGGGTCGTCCTTTCTTGCTGATAACATAGTCCGTAATGCAGTAGTGATAGATTCTTTAAAATTCATCTTTTGAAGATATACACAGATGTAGTAGACGTGGTTCCTTCTTTATATCCCTGCAATTTCCATTGAAAAAGACAGTCATTATCGGGAGGATAGCACCTTTACCGTCTCTGTCCTCAAGGGCAGGGGAACGAAAAAGAGTTTATATTTGGGATTAAATGGCTACCTAGGCATAAATCATACTCTATTTGCATTGGGGCATATTGAGAGGATAATTCAGGTGGTGTGATCTCGACGTGGTCTAAGCAGTTATTGGCTACATTGACCTGCTTTTGACTTTGAACAGTTGTGTTTCAGGTTTGGAAATCTTTATAGTAGCTGCAATAACATTAGAATGGAAGAGGTAGTATTCAGTTCTGACGTTACGGCTGCCAGAAGCTCTCCACTGTTGACATCGGTGGCGTTTTATCACGTACTAGTGGAGTGTTCGGTCTCTATGGCAAATGAAGCTTCACAGGTACACTGGCAAACCACAAGTTACTGCGGACACAACTTCCGTTTGTTTAGACGCATCATCTTTTAGAGTAGGCTTCTGAATAAATGAGGCAAAGGAAGTATTGAAAGTGGGTAGTAGACTCACTTTATATGTCATTTTGGCCACAACACAGGGATATCCTTTGTGCTTTGTATCTTTCGTATCTTGCATTCATCAATATACACTCTGAAATCCAGACATCGAACAGTGTCGTTCCCAGAACAGTATACAAACTTCATAGGTGAGTAAGGAATGAGTGCTTCAAGTCTGGCCTCATCACATTTTAGTCAGGCATCTTCTCCATTACCTCCTTTAGTAGTGTTCCCAAAACGCTGGCATCGAAAGTACCAAATTGGGTTACGGGAATAGGGCCGCACATATGAACAAAGGAAGCCTGCCATGAAAGTTTCCAGTTGTTGTGTGCTAATAGATCAGGGGATAAATGAGTCTTATTTTAATAACTCTCTAACTACGGTTTTCATGTTATTTTAGCCATTAAATATGTTTCATTTGTTCACATAGCTTTCAGTTCTTCTTTGGCATTATCCAATAGGTCCCTTAGATATGAAACACCTTTCGGAGAGTAGTATTATACAGCTCCGTTTCTATGACAATGTCCTCAAGACATTTAGTTGTTAGAAGGTTAGTTAATCGCTAAGAGCTAGAGGCTTCTATTAACAGAGTCCCTTTACGCAACAGCTTAAAACAAACTCTTGTATGATGACTCCACAATTGATACTGTGCGAGACCACCACAATATTACAATAAAAAAGTAACAGACTTCCAGCTTGGTGGTGTGATACGAAATATTTTTTAAAAAGCAAGTAACGACTTCGTTCGCATTATGGAATTTCATAGGTACAGTATTCGAGTCAGGAGAACTCATGTACTCCGTACACGACATATAACAGCTATATGTTTTACGTATCTCACTGTTAAATGTTTTACGCGGAGTACATGAGCCTTCATAACTCGAAATCTACACTGATGATGTTTCATCATGTGAATTAAATCGATAAGTAATTTTTAAATAAGTATTTCGTATCACACCACGAAGCTGTAATTTTGTAATTTTATTGTAACAAACATTAATGCAACCACAATGCCTTCTAACCAGTCCTCAATGTAAAACGAAGCTATTTTTTTTGAAAAACTGCGCTCTTTCCTTTTCATTGGTGGAAGCATATTCTGGCTAGCAGCATGTGTTCCATCGTTATAGATAATTAACATTTATAAATCGTTATAGATAATTAACATTTATAAATTCTGTGATATTCCTGTCCTATGGCACATCAGATTTCTGGCCGCTTTGCTAACACTGTACGTTCTTAAACGCGGAAGAAAGACAGAAGTGCAGCATATGTTGAAATGTGGGGTGGGGAGCAGTAGCATATGGCACAGTAGGTGCTGTTCCCGTGGGAAAGCCCGCCTATGTTACTGGTGCTCTCCTCGCATTGGCTGCTGCATTTCACGTCACGTGATTTCTTTTGAAATTAGTTTTGTTTATTATATACTAAATATTAATTATTCAGAGCTGAGAATTTGTAATAAATATCTCTCAAGGACAGGCTAGATTTTGACAGTTTAAAAAGTTTAAGGTTCCTTCTCTTATTATAACAACAGAAGAGCGATTTTGCAGAAGGCGCGCGACGGCCCTGTTTTGGCGCGAAATAGAGTGTCAGGTGCCCTCTCGCAAAGCGCCGCAGTTTCAGTCTCGAGCTGACCACTATACGCGGCGGACAGCGCCGGTCATGAGTAAAGTTTCGTATAATTCTGATAACAGTCCAGGTCTCAACATGAACTACTGGCAGCATAGGCCGTGTCGGATTAACAATAGTTGATCATATTTTATTATTTATTTAATAAATGGCATCCCTGACAATTAAAAATCTCGCGAGTCGCTTCTTATGCTTCCATCCAACAGAACTTATTTTAGCCTCACTTGTATGCTGTAGAAGAACCTACGACCTGTGTGCTGTCTTCTGCGCTGGGGACACAACTACAGTAGACAACAGGTTAGTCAGAACTCTATGCTTTCCATACAGACTTGGACAGCAACTACGGCACCTAGTGTGTACTGTAGGGCGGTACAAACGCACACTGCTACGCAACAGCATCCGCAAGGATGTGGAGGTTTTAGGGGACTTGTGGGAGGAAGCAGTACTAACTTCTCCGTTCGCAAATAAAACCCTAGGAAGCTTGTAACTCGAAACTAAAGAGTCCTAGATATATGGGTCATTTTAGTTAGGTGTTGATATTTCCAGTGGTACGTACATTCCCTGTGGGTTAAAACAAATTAGGATCGTCCATCACGGTCCCACGAGCAGCTAGAGGGCTAAGAGTCCACCCAGACGAAGGATCGGTGTTATGAGTAAGCGTTATACAACTGAGCTGTTGAAGTATCCCCACATGTTGTGAGTTAAACCGTTCTGTTGCACATTATGTGAATTCCTTAAAGAAACGTTTGATTTGTTTCACTGTTCTTTGACGAGGGAGTTCTCATGTTCCCAGTTATTTGTACGGACAATTTGTATGACTCTGGTTTTGACCGGATGATCATTACATTTCTAGCGGTCATTTTATTGTCTGAGTTGTAACGTGATGGGGAACTGTTACCTTTTAGGCTCAGAGGTGCCTGGAATATGTAGTCTCAAAATTTATGCACCTTTGACCTATCTAGACAGACTGACATATCTCATTATGTTACAATATCTAGTATGTATCGTACGTGAATATTCATTCAATTGAAAGTTTGATCAAGTTTACCTTCTTAAGTACGGGTGAGTCATTCGCAGGTAATACTGTTCTGTACATGACACATGCATTTATGTTCGCTTTACTTGTCTAATAAATAAAGCAGAGTTCTGTATGTTTTTACGTGTTGCATAAAAAGCTACAGTTTTGTTCCAATATTTATGAAATTTTGTACACGTAAGCTTCAATCCATGAGGACGGTCGCCGTAAATGTAAGAATCACATATGATATATAGTTCACGAGATATGACGTCATAAACAATGACATGCGCGAAAAACTGCTGAATTTTGCGACAATGCTGCTCATTTTCTCCTAAACTATTGGACCGATTTCAACCAAATTTGGTACACACATTCCTTACCGTGAGGTGACAGTTGTTGCATGGTTAAGAATCACATACAGCACATGGTTCAAAAGATAACCAATAGAAATCGCAAAAACTGCCATATAATGCGGCGAGATTTTCGAAATACACTGTATGAGAATGACGGTACTTAGCGACTTGCAACAAACTGTAAACATAATTTCAAACCTTTATTAAACTTTTTTTCGCTGGCAACCATAGTAAAGTGATGAAACGAAAAAGGTTTCTAGCTTACTAATTTTCCGCTGTTTATGGAGTAAAACTACGGCTCTCGGTATGACGTTGCAATTTATAATTTGAACACTACAAATTGCAGCTGCAGGAAATTTTACAGACAGTATGTACACGTGTAGTTGAATGTGCCATAGAATTTGAATCACAGTCTGACACGTAGTTCGTGAGATATGAGCACATAAACAGTAATGCTCCGCTGTTCATGGATCAAAAAGTACGGCATTCAGTTCCGCTGTTCATGGACTAAAACTACGGTATTCAGTATAACGTTAAAATTTGTAATTTCTACACTGTATTGTAGAAATTACAAATTACAAATTATATAGCCATACAAATTATATAGCCACAGGAAATTTTACTAACAGTATACACGAATATAGTTGAGTGTACATTCTGCATTATATTACAGTGCGACAAGTAGTTCATGAGATATGAGCACATAAACAGTAACGTTCATGGAAAACCGCCCCATCAATAATCATGTTTTAATCTATTACTGTTTTACTGCTAATTGTATTTCCAAGAGACGTTACAGACATACAGCCCTTATGCAAATGAATATATATATCTGAAAAATAGCAGGAATAAATAATAAATACCCGGGCAACGCCGAGATTTCAGCTAGTACCTGATAAAATCTATTTACGCCTGGAGAATCACGCTACAATATGCGCTTCAGAGCCGATGCTTTAATTACTCGAATAAATGTGACACTGATAAGGATAATGTCGCAAAGCACAATTCTTCCACTGTCTTTTGCCACGAGAATTATGAATCCAATACAAATCATTTAGATGCTTACGTACATTAAATGAGACGAACTGCCTAATACATATCATCATCATCATCGTCAAAATTAACAAGAAATTTCATGAACATTAAATTTTGCGAAGGATATAATGATGACGATTGTTAACAGTAGTCCAGAATTAGCAGTACAAAATGTTAAAAAGTTTTTCTTCTACCGCTCTGCGTGTTACCGTCACTCTTTCCAGTAAAGAGCAGATGAGTATCATGCACGTGACCGCGTGAAAGTTCGGCTTTCGAAATTTAAAATGCCAACAAAGTCTCCATGTGAACACAGGAAGTGAAACTTCTTTGCAAGGCACACAATAGCTTTAATAACAAGATTGTTTCACCAAGTCAAACACAGGTTCGTAATTTGCATCCTTTATGCGGCGACTGTTGCCACATTGTTTTATACGTGGCTGCGGCGGTCTCCGCTCGGCTTTACAGCCCTTTCGTAAGAAGGCCGGAAGTTGACAGTTGGCCAAGTGGCTGTGTACTTTGTGGCGCTCGCGGAAGAGAGAAAGTTAGGTTTTAGTAGCCGGAGGGTCTACAGCCCCATAGTGAGAGAGCCATTAATCTTTAATCTCCATCGGGGATGGCCGCACTGCCGTCGGAAGAGGAGCCTTCCACACAGAGGCCGCAGTGCGCTGCCATCGACTCATCGTGGTCTTAGGCATCAGTACAGAAGGGGTTGGTCTTTTCGGGCTTATCGCACATCGATGTGGCAGTTACATCATTAGGCAAATTAGTATTTGAAAATTTGTAGCGAGATTTAAATGAAAGACTTTATCATCTCTCGGTGTATATAGTAGTTCGGAATAGCTTTTATCATTATGATTTTTTTTACTGTACATTTTTTTTATTTTTAACATAGTTTATGAGTCTTTCCTCTACAACCTTCTGTATGATGGTGTGAAGATTTTCCAATGGAAAAGACTTTTTATCAAAGTAACAAAAAGTCTTTGATTTTCATCAAGCATTTTTTGTTTGATAGTGTTATCTGCCACTCCCATGAACCACAGACATTGCCGAGGTGGGGTGGCTTGCGTGCCTCACGATACAGATAGCCGTACCGTAGGTGCAACCACAGCGGAGGGATATTTGTGGAGAGGCCAGACAAACGTGTGGTTCCTGCAGAGGGGCAGCGGCCTTTTCAGTAGTTACAGGGGCAACAGTCTGGATGATTGACTGAGCTGGCCTTGTAACATCATCTAATGTGGCTTTGTCACACAGTCACTGCGAACGGCTGAAAGTAAGGGGAAACTACAGCCGTTACTTTTCCCGAGGACATGCAGCTCTACTGTATGAACATATGATGATGGCATCCTCTCGGGTAAAATATTCCGGAGGTAAAATAGTCCCCCATTCGGATCTCCGGGCGGGGACTACTCAGGAGGAGGTGATCATCAGGAAAGACAATACTGGCATTCTACGGGTCGGAACGTGTAATGTTAGATCCCTTAATCGAATAGGAAAATTAGAAAATTTAAAAAGGGAAATGGATAGGTTGAAGTTAGATATAGTGGGTATTAACGAAGTTTGGTGGCAGGATGGACAGGATTTCTGGTCAGGTGATTACAGGATTATAAATACAAAATCAGTTGGAGGTATCGCCGGAGTAGGATTGATAATGAATGAGAAAATAGGAATGCGGATAAACTACTATGACCAGCACAGTGATCGCATTATCATTGTCAAGATAGATACGAAGCCAACACCGACAACAGTAGTACAGGTTTATATGCCAACTAGCTCTGCCGATGATGAGGAAATCGAAGAAATATATGAGGAGCTAAAGGAAATTATTCAGACAGTTAAGGGAGAGGAAAACTTAATTGTTATGGGGGACTGGAATTCGTTAGTAGGAAAAGGAAGGGAAGGGATGATAGTAGGTGAATGTGGTCTCAATAAAGGAATGAAAGAGTAAGCCGCTTGTTAGAATTTGGCACAGAACATAATTTAGTTATAACAAACACCTGGTTTAAGAATCACAAAAGAAGGTTGTATACGTGGAAGAGACCAGGAGACACCGGGAGATACCACATAGATTTTATAATGGTAAGACATAGATTTCGGAGCCAGGTTTTAAAGTGTAAGACATACCCAGGGGCAGATATAGACTCTGACCATAACTTGTTGGTTATGAACTGTAGGCTGAAACTGAAGAAACTACAAAAAGGTAGGAAAATAAGGAGATGGGACCTGGATAAATTGGAGGAACCTGAAGTTCTTAAGAATTTCAGAGGGAGCTTCAGGCAACAATTGACAGAAACAGGGGAAATAAAACAGTTGAGGAGGAATGGGTAAAATTGAGAGATGAAATAGTGAAGGCAGCAGAGGACAAAATAGGTAGGAAGGCAAGACCTACAAAGAATCCCTGGATATCACAAGAGATACTAAATTTAATCGATGAAAGGAGAAAATATAAAAACGCAGTAAATGAAACAGGCAAAATGGGGTACAGACGACTAAGAAATGCGATTGGCAGGACGTGCAAAATGGCTAAGCATAAGTGGCTAGAAGGCAAATGCAAGGATGTAGAAGAATGTATAAATAGGGGAAAAATAGATACAGCCTACCGTAAAATAAAAGAAACATTTGGAGATAAGAAAAGCAGCTCTATGAATATCAAGGGCACTGATGGAAAACCAGTTCTCAGCAAAGAAGGGAAAGCTGAAAGTTTGAAAGAATATATAGAGGGGTTCTACAAAGGAAATGAACTTCGAGACACTATTGTAGAAAGGGAAGAGGATGTAGATGAAGATGAAATAGGAGATACTGTACTGAGAGAAGAACTTGACAGAGCCCCGAATGACCTAAGTCGAAACAAGGCAGATTCAGGCAGATGTAGGTTGCCGTTCTTATGTGGAGATGAAGAGGCTTGATCAGGATAGGGTATTGTGGAGAGCTGCATCAAACCAGGCTCCGGACTGAAGACCACAACAACAATAGTATTGTTTACGCGAGACTAATGATTCTAGAGTGCTCATATACTAATCTTAATTCGTTTGTGATGCGTTGAGAAATGCTTTGGTTGTTAAAATCTTCGAGACGCTAGCAGGCGATCTTGCTCTATGTCTGTCGAAATTCCTCATGTAAAGCAGATACTGCAATGAGCAAGTTGTGCATCAGAGGGGAGAAATTATTATTGTTGCTAATTTATTGACACTAGCACGCTATCACTGTTTGTACTTAGATAATGACGTAGCATACTTTCCGAATAAGTTCCTAATTTTTTTAAGTTAGAAGTTTTGGTAGGTTCTCATGTATTTTAGTTGAACGGTTGACTCCAAGAACCAGACATAAATAAATAAATAAATAAATAACAGGAACGTGAGGAAACCTCTCTAGCTTTGTTTGTGTCGAATAAAACAAATATTCATTTTTCAAAACAGTATGTAGTCTCAGCGATCTGGTTAATTAATACAAAAGTCAGTCTAGATCACAAATTTTTATTAAGTTAAACGGTTTCAATAATTTAAATAGCCTTTTTCAGAATACTACAATCATAGTGTTGGCCACCTTTAGTGCAGCGTCTGAGCTGTCTCGATCATAGATAGCGACATGTAGAGCTACTTTTGTATGTAGTTAATATTCGCATTATACTATCTCCTCTATTACAGCTATCCTTAACATTAAAAAAAAAGACAGATAATTTAATACGACAGCTGCGAAAATATGGAAAAGCTTTTGGTCTTATCTGGTTTTTAAGGAAATTGTAATTATTCAATCCAATCATTAAAACATTTTTATTGACAAAATATAAGGTATTATAAATGAGAGTTTACAATACGAGTAATCAGTCGTCTTCATAATCATCCCAATTTTCGTCATTGTCAGTATCAACATTTTTCTGCAGGGCGCTCTTCTGTGTGCACGTGCAGCTCCTCCAATAAACAGTCGTAGTAAATGCGATGTATATATACTGAATGAAAGTCTGCAAGTCCCTATTTTTAGCAGGTTGCAATCCAGGAGATAACTCATAGAACTTAGGATGAGTAAATATGTTAATATCTGTTCGGTAGGTTTTTCATCTAACAATGTATCTTTTTCTAGGCTCATAGTAGTACTTTCCCCGTAGATAAATGCGTGGATCGCCTTTCTTGAGTAGCGTCATCCTATCTGTTTGCAGTTTAAGATGCGACTTTGTTGCCATCAAGAGCAAGAATATCAAACGACCTTTGCATGCTATCAATGATCTTCTTAATGCACTGGAACCACGCGCACCTATAAAAACGATACAACTTAATTGACAGTGGGATGGCACATTAACGGTGTATATGACTATTGAGCCGCGGTGGAGTAGCCGAGCGGTCTAAAGCGTCTCGCTGTGGAGCGCGCGGTTGCTCGTCGTGGAGGTTCCAGTCCTCCCTGGGGCATGGGTGTGTGTGTTTGTCCTTAGGTAGTTTACCTAGGTTTAAGTAGTTTGTAAGCTACGGACTGATGACCACGCAGTTTGGTCCGATAGATTTACAAACATTTGAACATTTTTGACTACTGATCAATATACATAACAACGATATTAACAATAAATATTAATTAATCACTTACCTACAGTCTTCACTAACTATTAGTTTTGGAACAGGGTTTAGAACGTAGTTTCATTATTCTTCATCTCGTATCTTTGCATCTCTTATAATACTTTCGCTTTTCCTCCTTTTATGTTGCCTTTTTGCTCACACACCAGAGTTGAGACATGATACTTGTATAATTTATGTAGAATCCCCAACATTTCTTGGGTATATATCTCGTGACTTGTCCGTTAAATGTAGACAGAAATAGTATCATTACATAGAAGAGGTCAAAAGGAAAAAGAATGGATTTTTGGACTTGTCTGATTTCTGAAATCAGCTCTTCATTTACATTTGGTTGAAAACATTTCGTAAATTAAAGACGCTCATTAATAATTCCTCCTAGTAAGTAAGAAAAAATATGTTGTTAACATGGATTACCTTAAATCACCTGTGCGAACGTAAAGCGGTGCGGGCAAGTTGCGCGTTACTCGCATTCTATTCGTTGTTAACATGATTGAAGAATGCCGAGAATAGACAGCTGACGTTTGAATTTGTAATCTCGTTAAATTGCATTATAATTATTGTAGTACGACAATGAAATGTATATTAACGATGCAGTATCTATAACATGTGCGCCGCACATGCGTAGGAAATACCATCTAATGAAAGAAATGTAACAGCTTATAACAATAGCATTATAACTAAAATGAAAAGTAGTCACTTATGATTGGATGATATTACGTGTCATATCTTCAAAATTTATCGAATATTTTATTGTGAAACTGTCGTTCGGTTTTCATAATTCGTTAGTAAGTGAAATTTTGTTACTGGTATTTCAATACCTTCTACAGTAAGGAACCTGTCTCTCTGTGCACAGGAGATCAGTGAAAGGAAGCAACAATTGAATATGAGGAGCTACACTTCGAACGCCCAATAAAAAAACGCTCAATAAGTTTGGTACATTTTATTATAAAGATTATAAACTCCTGCTTTTGGCAATGGTAGAAAAGGATTAAAAGGAAATTGTTGCAAAAGATGTGAATTTCATGCCATGTTAGCCAAGAAAAAAAAATCGGTTGAAAACGATGGGAAATTTTTAAGTTTATCATAAAACATCCCAAACTGAATTACAAACTGTCGAATATGCTTGCTAACATTAACAATTTTACGATAAATCATGAAGTACAGCATGCAAATGGTGTAACAAAGTTCGTATGACTACAAAAAATTGATCGCTCAATCTTTCCTTTTATTATTTGTTTCATTTACAATTCGTGCACCATTGGAAAAGTGGGCGTATAACTTTCCTCAAATTTCTCCCATCCAAGGCAGCATTTTTGCATAAAAAGCCCGAAACCGCAACAAACAGTCGTCACTTAGTTGATGAGTACCTAGTTGTACTAAAGAGATTCATATCCTTTACGAGGCAAGTGAGTAATGCAACATCTGTCACAGGTGTCATTATTTTAAGCATCTGAACGCCTCGTCAGGCGTTTTAGTAAACTGTGAACAACAATGAGGTTTCGGTACTGAAAACACTGTGGAAACTGACGAGAAAAACTCGGTTTTGTGCGTGGCTTGTTAGCAGGTGGTGGGAGAACTGCCCAGAGGCAAGCACAGCGAACGTACGCGGACCACCGCGCTCTTGGTAGTGCGTCTGCCCACCCTTGTCTTAAATGATCAGGTTCTAAATCGAATCATTTCTTTTTTATCAGTTAAATGTGTCAGCGCCATTTAATCAAGGGTTATCCATCCAACACGAAACATTGTTTAGGCTTAAGAAGTGAGATCGAAGTTAATAATAAAAGAGACATTAATTGAATATCTTCGTGTGTTACAGAAGAGACAGTTTACCTACTGCTTCCATTTGCCGCCAGTAATTGCTACGTATGCGTTTCATCTGTCAGTATTTGCATTGCGCTTAACAGTAAGTATAGTATCACATTGCAAATCGTGCTTACCGATCACACGGCATACGCTCGGAACACGATTTGTTGTCCAGAATCACAGGTAAAATTTCATATCGTATAGAAAATCTACCTGAAAATCGTAGATCTTCTATAGAATATGAAATTTTACCTGTGATTCTGGACAACAATATGGTGTTCCAAGTGTATGCCGTGTGCTCGGTAAGGGTAGAATGGGATAGGAACGACGATGGAAACAGGATCTCATTTGAGGAAGTGGAGAAAATGGTCAGTAGATTACAGTGCAATAAAGCGGCTAGGGTGGATGAAATTAAGCCGGAACTCGTCAAATACGGGGGAATATCAGGTCTGAAATGTTTACACAGGATAATTGAGAAGGCGTGGGAATTGGGACATGTTCCGTCTGACTGAAAGAAAGCGGTAATCACGCCTAATTTCAAACATGGAAACAGAAAAGATTGTAACAACTATCGAGGTATCTCTTTAATTAGCGTTGTAGGCAAAATATTCTCCGGTATTGTTGAATTGTGAGTATTAATTGAGGACAAGTTAGATGAAAATCAGTGTGGGTTTAGGCCTCTTAGAGGCTGTCAGGATCAGATCTTTAGCATACGGCAGGTAATGGAAAAGTGCTATGAGTGGAACAGGGAATCGTATTTATGTTTTATAGATCTAGAAAACGCTTACGACCGTGTTCCTAGGAGGAAGCTACTGTCAGTTATACAAGATTATGGTATAGGAGGCAAAGTTCTGCAGGCAATTAAAGGGCTTTACGTAGACTGTCAAGCAGCAGTTAGAGTAGATGGCAAATTAAGCTCAAGGTTCAGTGTAGTTTCAGGGGTAAGACAAGGCTGTAATCTGTCACCACTGCTGTTAATACTATTCATGGATCATATGTTGAAAACAGTAGACGGGCAGGGCGGGTTTAAAATAGGTCAAAACAAAATAAGCAGTCTCGCATATGCGGATGACTTGGTTGTAATGGCCGATTCGATTGAAAGGTTGCAAATTAATATTTCAGAGCTCGATCAGAGATGCAAGGATTATGATATGCAGATCAGCATCTCCAAAAGGAAAGTAATATCGGTGGAAAAGAGATTTAAACAGATTGAGTGCCAAAAATGAGGAACAAAGAACAGGTAGACATTTTCAAGTACCTGGGATGTATCCTCCAGACTGAACGCTGAAAGGCATAATCAGTCTCTAATGATGATGATGATGATGATGATGATAGAAAATCTTATAACACTTTTATTTCGACTTACAGAAATTTTCAGATTAGGAAATTATATTTTCGGTCCACTATTTTGTGTTATTGTGTGTACTTTGGCAAGCAGTACAATCTCTTCCTTGATCCATAATGTCGTACTTTACAGCGCATGAAGTCGTTTAATATTACTTTGTTTTTCTTTTTTATGATGCGTTATTTCATCCTGATTACGTAATTTTGAAAATCTTGTTTGGATTCGAAATGTCATGCTCTAGCCGCGGTGGAATGGCCAAACGCTCTAAGGCTCTTTGATACGGATGGTATCTTGTTCGCCGTCTGAGGTTCGGGTCCTCCCTAGCATCGGTGTTGGGGTTATACTTAGTATAAGAAGTGTGTAAACCTGGGGACTGACGACCAACGTAGTTAAGTCTCTTAGTTTTACAAAGATTTGAACATTTGAAAGTATGTTTGTCGACCATTGCATTGTTGAAAAAGGAGAATCACATTTGCATACTTACTGCACCTTCTGCATCTATTTGTAGAAGTTCTGGGAAACTTAACTAATCTAAAATTATATTTCCACTCTACAGCAGACTATAGACTGATATGAAACTTACTGGAGATTAAAAATGTGTGCCGAAACCGGGATTCGAACCTACTACTTTTTTCTTTCGGGGGGGAAGCGCTCTAACGACTGAACTATCCCCACGTGCTTCACAGACCGTCCTCACAGCTTCACTTCCTGTAATACCTTGTCTACGCTGCAGAGTGAAACAACCATTCTGGAAACATCACCTAGGATCATCTAGGATGTGGCTAAGTCATGTCTCCACCGTATCCTTTCTTCCAGGAGTGGTAGTCCTGCAAGGATCGCAGGAAGTAAGAGGCGAATTACTGGTGGAAGTAAAACTTAGGGGACGGACAGTGAAGCGTGTCGGGATGATCCAGTGGTAGAGTGCGTGACCGCACCTACACACAATATTGTAATCGACCAGGAAATTTCAACTTCAATACTGTTTCTACTATTCAATTAACTGAATTTGCGTACCAAGATTGTACTGAGGAGATGCCGTGAATCTAAAATTCAAACAGGGCTGATACTTTCTGAGTATCTTTCAGTGAAATTCAAGCCAAAGTGTTTCATTTAGCAGTCTATGAGATAAAAGTTAAAAGGCAAGATTTCAGGTAGGATCCTTGATAAAGATCAATACCTGCAACTGGTTGGCTGTATACACGTTGATATAAAGCTATGTGGAATTTCTGTGGGCAGCTTTGTTCATTATTGTAAAATTTATACTTGTGGAAGTATCTGAGGCTTTAACACACTGCAAGGAAGTAAAAATAAAAATACTGCATATAGATAAAATATTTATTTCCAACTGAAGAAGAAAATACCAAAAACTGTCAAGAGTATCCGTCTAATTCCTCATGCGGCTAAAATATTGCCAAGAGTTCTCAATAGAAGGATGTACAGCAAGTTGGATAGATGGGTCGGGAAGGAACTATTTGGATTTAGAAGAGACAAAGAAACAAGAGACGCTATTGGCCTGTTACGACTCATAGAAGGAAGATAACTGAGAGAGGTAGAGAAAATTATGCTGTTTATATTGATCTGGGAAAAACATTCGTCAGTGGAAGAATGATGGTTATGTTGAAGAAGAAGGCCGTAGATTGGTAGGTGAGACGACTGACAGAGAATATGTAAGTAAAGCAGGAAGTAAGAGTAAGAATTGGAAATGAAATTTGGAAGGAAACAGCATTGGAAGGGGGTGTTAGACGAGGTCATTGCGTCTCCTTGTTATTTATATTTGGAATAGATTATTGCTAAATAAGCGAAGATTAGGTATTGGTGAGAAGAGAACAGAATGCCTAGACTTTCACAGACAGTTCCTATCGTAGCTGAAGGGTTTTAGTTCGTTCTCACTTTCCCATATCATTATTCGACTGTACAATACTGTGCTGATGGGTATATGCTTGTTGTTATGATCAACAACTACTTTTATCATTGGTTGATGTATTCGGTTGATATTGTATTTTCTTGTCCGATCAGTGTTGTTACGTTCATTCAGTAATATCATTACTCCTTATTTCAGTGTGGCTCTACGGTGGACTTACTTAGTTCAGTAAATTTGCCCCTCTCTAGGATATTTAGCCTCATGAAATAATGCTTCCGTATTTTATTATTTTTTTATTATTATTATTATTTTTGTTTCCGAAATTGGTGAACGTACGATATATCATTCATATTACTGACTCAAGTATCCCTTTTCACGAACGCAAATTGAAAACCTCTAGTGGTGTGGGACTCTGAATTGTAGCATGTAGTTTGTCGGTGCGTAAAGTAACTGAGTCGCTAAATGTCGATACGGCGTGCTGAGGTCGAGTTTCTAGATGACTGAAGTGTTTTTTTTTTTTTTTTTTTTTTTTTTTTTTTTTTTTTCTATAGAAATACACAGACGAACTAAAGCTGCATCAACATTGTTAGTTTCATTTTTGTCTTATATCAAAGCTCCATCGTTTGACGTTCGCGTCAAGCCGCCTTGTTGCGCCGCGAGCGGTCGTTCGCTGTAGAAGGTTCGAGTTCTCACTCGGGATTGTGTGTGTGTGTATGTGTGTGTGTGTTGTTCGTAGGATAAGTTAGTTTAAGTAATTCGTAGGTTTAGGGAGCAATCACAACTGCAATAACTTTACACATTTCAAGATTTTTCATTTGTTCAAATGTTTCAAATGTTTGTATAGTCCATGGGACTTAACTACAAGGTCATCAGTCCCTAAACTTACAAACTACTTATGAACTACTTACGAACTAGGACGGCATAAATATCCATGCCCGAGGGGGGATTCGAACCCCCGACCGCAGTGGCCGTGCGGACCGTGAGTGGAGCGCCTTAGTCCCCTCGGCCACCGCGGCCGGCTATCATTTGTTGTCCACGCAAAATGTTCCGTCCATGGCTATCACCCGCCTCCTTCCGAAGACACAATTAATTTCAAAGAAGGAATCAAGTTTAGCGTCTAACGTCCAATCGAACGCGTGGTCATTTAAGACAGAGTTCATGCACGGGTTATTTTGAGTGAAATGGGGAAGAATATATTCTTTACTCTTTCAAAGGAACCATCTCAGTCTTTAACTGTAGTGACGTAAGGAAATCGCGAGAAACCTTAAATTGGATAACTGGAGATGGATTTTAACCACAGTCATTCCAAATGCAAGTCCAGTGTGTTGTCACTTTGGCACTTAGCTCAGTTTATTAAAAGAAAATTAGAAATTCCGATGTGATTCGTTTTAATATTAATATTACAACAATATCGCTTTATTTATTCTGTGGTCCAATGTTCAAATGTTTGGTATGCTTAAGGGACTTAACTGCAGGGTCATCAGTTCCTAAACGTCCAAACTACATTTGAACTACCTTAAACTAAAGACGGCACAAACATCCATGCCCGAGGGGGGATTAGAACCCCCGACCGTAGCGGCCGTGCAGACTGTGACTGTTGCTCCGCAGACCGCTCGGCCACTGCGGTCGGCTACATTTCCTCTCTTGCTCATATGTTAGCCATGTTCCGGCTATGAAACAACCCCATGTAAGAAACAAGAAAATGTGTATGTAAATAACGACCGTGACTTATTAAAGTTGCATGTCAAAGAGTGCGATATAAAATTAGAATAGGACTTCATACAACACAAAGATTATTGGAACAGTCTCGCTTTCCAACAAAACGTATAGGTCATTCTTCCTTGATCACTCTTACTATTCCATTGTAGAATCATTACAACGTGTGGTCCTTTCAAAACAGTTGTTAAAAAGTTTGTAAACCTAGGAAAACAAACTGCTCAGATAATGGGTATATAGACTTAAAAGCTGCTTAAACAAACGTATTATAAGGGTAACAAAGACATGTATGTATGAAGAAGGATTTGAACACCCAAAGGGAACGGCCGCACTATTCGTGACATGACACCTCTGCCAACTCGGTCGTTCCCGCGCGGTAAGTCCATTCAAAAGTTAGTCATTGTTAAAGGCTGAATTACTCTAAGCACAACCTGAAAAAATCGCACTTAATTGTAAGTCACGGTACGTCGTCCAATGAATTTACGTGAAGACAGTTTCCATCGTAACCAAGCTGCATTAACTCTAGTTTAGTAACACCCGTCAAAATGACAGCTACGTTCAAATTGTCAGTGAGCTGTGACGTTTTGAGGAACAATTAATGAACAAGTGTACACGCGGGGGACTAGCCGAGCGGTTTGGAGCGCCACGTTGCGGATCGTGTGCCTCCCGCGTCGGAGGTTCGAATCCTCCCTCGGGCATGGATGTTTATGTTGTCTTTTGTGTAAGTTCATAAGTAGTTTGTAAATTTAGGGTCTGATGACTTCCCGGTTTGCCTGTAAGCGTTACAAACATTTGAACTTTTTTTTAATCACACTCAGCGAATTGACGGGTGTTACCAACAGAAGTTCAAACCCCCTGAAAGATGGGTGTTAGTAGCCAACGTTAAAACCAGATGTTAGTAACGCAGGGTTAAAATAAATTGAAACACTTCTCCCAATTTTAAAAATTTTACTTCAGCAGTAAATCATCAATATGTATGAGATTACTATTGTTCGCCTCTTTAGACAGAAGAGAAAAAACCTATGGATCAATTCCACGCCATGAAACTTGCAGAGGCCAAGACAAGGAGGGGCGAGGCGGAAGGAAATAGGATGGGAAGGAGGGGATGCAGGGAATTGGATGCAGCCTTGCAGATGAAGGCTGCAGTAGCTGGGAGACCCTAGTGCTACATACACGGAACGACAAAGGAGCTGCGGATATCGTACAATCTGCTTAACTGCTCATGCGTGCAAGCGACTGACAGGATTAATGAACTTGGAAGAATGGGAAAGTAATCTGAGGATTGTTGCGTCAAGCTCAGTTTAGTTTTATGGTACGGAAAGCAGGAACGAAACTGTTCTGCCGTTTTTCTTGGTAACGGAAACAAGACTGATGAAATATGAAAACACGTTTATCCCATTTCAATTCGTTCGAAAAATGAGAATATTGGCCTCGTATTTTTAAAAATAATATCGTTCCAAATGGATTCTATTTCTGATATTAAAGTGTGTGCTTCTAAGCCAGATTATCATGGGAAATTCAAATATTCAAATGAAATTATGTTAGCAGGGATACTTTTTATGTAATATGTATACATATATATGTATATGCACAATTCACGGCAAACACAGGGACGTTATAGTTCCCGCATCCAGTAGTGATACAACGTGACATTTTTAAATTTCCAGAAATGCCACGTCGTCGTGTATGTCGATATAAGCCAGACAACATATGTTACATCTGTGGGAAGTTCAGTGTCAGAAATAGGAAGAACATTTAAACAGTAATAAAGAAAGCTTACAAACATTACTTTGTAGTAGAGGAAGGAGACCAATATAAAGAATGGGCACCACATTTTTGTTGTGCTACATGTTACTGTAAACTAATTCATTGGTGGAAACGTAAAGAGAACGGGCATTGTTTGCTGTACCCATGGTGAGAACCCAAGGACCATGTAACTTATTGTTATATCTGTCTAACAAAAATCAAGGTTTTACAAACAAAAAGTCGAAGAGGCGCATTGATTACCCAGATTTGTCTTCAGCGAGAATGCCAGTGCAGCCTTCCGACAACCTTTCAGTAGCTTTAAAAGCTCGAGGCCAAATTCTGAGTGACAGTGAAATAAGCAGTACTGAAGAAATCACAGACGACGATCCTTTCATTGCGCAAGTGAGTCATCGCCACACAGGCAGATTTAAATGCATTTAGTACGTGATCTTGGACTAAGTAAACAAAAGGCGCAGCTGCTTGGTTCCACCATAGTATTAAAAATCAGGTTTTCAGGGAACAGAGAACATGCCTTTATTTTTTATTTTGCAACTGACGAAGCACTGACATTATAATTAATAATTTCGCCAATTAATATAAAAGTAAACAACTGTTATGAAGTTGTCCCTAAAATGATTACGAATTTTCGAGTTAAAATTCGGTGAGGTTAGCCTAATTTTGCGAACGCGACACATTGTGTCCTACATAACTCAAGAACAGCACACCGGATTTCAGTGAACTACGGTTCATTTTGTAGCTGAATATCTACAGTTGAGGTAGGTATATAATAATAACATGACAGCAATTAATTATAGTAAATACATTTTCCTCATTTATTTAAGTAAATGGTATTTTCATAATAATTCAACTTATAAAGGCCTTAACCTCTTTCTTTTATACATTACTTATGTGCAACGTGAAAAAAAAAATTACAAGTTTAGACTGCGGCGGACTGACGTCCGTCATTTAATAGGAGAATAGCACAGCTGGCGTAATACGGTGAAGCGCAGCCGGCAAATATTTCGCAGTTTCTAAATACATTTTAATTTTCTATAGCTCGCTATTAAAGATACGATAAAACTGTTTCTGCTATAGTTTTTAAAGCAACTGCTGAAAAGTGTGGTATACATTTTAATCTATTTAAAATGCATTTAGTAAATACGACTATTGTTTAAAGTAAATGAAATTTAAATTCAAAAAATACCGCATGAGTACCACATCAATCTACACAATGGTGCCCTTTTTTATTTATTTATTTTTTATTTATTTGATAAACTTACTTTATATAATTTCCGATCTATGAGAGTCATAGCCGCGTGATTTCATCAAATTACAGTGCTTTCGCTCCTAAAGAACAATAGGAAGCCCTTGCGAATCACAGCCGCGGGTATGATAACATATATTAAGTTAACGTTTAGTTTCTATGACAGACAAATGAATCCCCACAAAATGCATGGTTTCCTGCTGTCCGATTTGAAATGGAATAGCCATTTCGTAGGATTGGTAAATTTATAAACTACCTTAGACTATAAAATAAACAAGTTGTTCTTCAGAATGAAATTTTCACGCTGCAGCGGAGTGTGCGCTGATATGAAACTTCCTGGCAGATTAAAATTGTGTGCCGGAACCGTGACTCGAACCTGGGGCCTTTGCCTTTCGCAGGGCAAGCTCCCTACCGAATGAGCTATCCCGACATGACTCACAATGCCGCCTCACATTTTTACTTCCGCCAGTATCTCGCCTACTAGTTTCCAAACTTCACAGAAGCTCTCCTGCGAAACATGCAAGACATTAATCATTAATCTCGCAGGAAGTTTCATATCAGCGTACACTCCGCTGCAGAGAGAAAATTTCATTCTGGAAACACCCCTTATGCTGTGGCTAAGCCATGTCTCCACCATATCCTTTCTTTCAGGAGTGCTAGTTTTGCATGTTTCGCAGGAGAGCTTCTGTGAAGTTTGGAAACTAGTAGGCGAGATACTGGCGGAAGTAAAAATGTGAGGCGGCATTGTGAGTCATGTCGGGATAGCTCAGTCGGTAGAGCGCTTGCCCTGCGAAAGGCAAAGGTCCCAGGTTCGAGTCACGGTTCCGGCACACAATTTTAATCTGCCAGGAAGTTTCATATCAGCGCACACTCCGCTGCAGAGTGATAATTTCATTCTGGAAACATCCCTTAGTCTGTGGCTAAGCCATGTCTCCACCATATTCTTTCTTACAGGAGTGCTAGTTTGCATGTTTCGCAGGAGAGCTTCTGTGAAGTTTGGAAAGTAGGATGCGAGGTACTGGCGGAAGTAAAGTTGTGAGGCGGCATCGTGAGTCGTGTCGGGATGGCTCAGTCGGTAGAGCGCTTGCCCGCGAAAGGCAAATGTCCCAGGTTCGATTCCCGGTTCCACACAATCTTAATCTGCCAGCAAGTTTCACGATATTCTTAATTCTGATGAAAATAGGAGTGAGCTGTAAGGATCGAAGCTTAATTGTCATTATCTGCAACAACGAAGAGGCAAGGATGAGAATGGAAGAGAAGTAACAATGTGCTCGGATTAGAAAGCATGTAAGACAGGGACGCCGACTTCTTCTCCCACAGTTCATACATAGAAGAATAAATAATGAAAATAATAAAAAGGTTGATGAAAGGGATAAAATTTAAGATGAACGGATATAAAAGATATGCTGATGACATTTTAATCCTTACTGAAAGTTCTCTAAGTTACTAGATCCGTTGATTAGAATGAATGTATATTTTCTCACATTTGATCAGCAGAATGGTACTCCTACCTCTCTTAAAGATGTTATTTTCATCTGTATTAATAATTCGGTGACCATTGTGAGATCATAGGTTCTAACCACGGAGGTTAGTATAAAGGGAGGTGGGGTTATCTATACTGAGATCAGGAATGGTTGAAGCCAGAGAGTCCATCCTTTTATGTCAAAAACTAAGAAGTCTCACTTGAACCATGTGTAAATATTGCACTCTTTAATAATGTCGCTAATATAACAGTCACATCAGATTGTTTACTTAGCTGTGACGTATATTTCAACGACTACAACTAATATATACACGCACTGCGACAAATATTTTGGGCACAAACAAATGCCAAAGTGCCTAGTTTGCTGGCTTCACTTTTTTTTTTTTTTTTAATTTTAGGACATCTCCAGAGATTCTAACCTCCTTGGCTCAAACTGACTAGAAACATTATGGTCTGTTTGCCACCAGCTAGTTTAAAAATTTATGTAAATGCTCAAGCTAAATTTCGGATAAAACAATCTGAACAGTTTCTCTCATTTCTTTGTTTGTGCCACCTCTCTGCCGTCATCATCATTTGGCTTTCCCAGTCTATACGCTAAATTTCAATTGTTCATAAATGCTTGTCAGTGTTCCACCCTTCATTTCACGGATCAAATAACAAAACTCATCCATCACTTTTATTTTCTTCAGTTCTATTTATTTATGCTTTGCTGAAAATTTTCTCTTTAGTTCAGAAAATGGAACTGTGATAATTCAGTAGCAAGTAATTTTGACATGATATCTGAATGTGTTACAATACGCGGAGAATTGAAGAGTTGCCAAAATAATACTCCTTATCACGTAACGTATTTTGTGACGTGCTAGTTCAAGATTTACGTTGTTTTTTGTTTCCTGGTGTCGTTGTTGCGCTCACTTAACCTGCAGTCTGTGTCTGTGTCGTTTCCAAATTAATCAGTCAGTAATTAATTTGCGCTCACTTAAGATTTACGTCGTACGTTTAACTCTGGTCATTTTGGCTGTTTAACAGTGGAAAGTATTCCTTCTAAATATTAATCTTCGCAATTCGAAAAGGGGAACTGGGGAAGTATGGGGTCCTTTAGATACTCCCTCTGAAAACATTACACATGGTCAGAGGCAGGAAAAAATTATTGTGTCTAAAGAAGTCGCCTCAGAGGTTCCATTAATGCTTTAAATTCTTCAGGTAAACATACTAAATAAACTTCAGTTCTCATAGTAAATCAAACAATGAGAGCCATTTTCAGCATTAGAAGATTTTGGACCCTTTTTACAAACAGTATTTTTTAAAAGCATTGTACGTAAAAGTACACCATAAAAAACGAAAAATATTTTTTATAATCCTTTTTTGTTGTGTTCAAGAGGTACCTCCTTCTCAGTATTACATGATAATGAAAGTCTATTACTGCTTCTACCAGTTTGTTGAAATATATTTACAAGTTCGTGACGATAATTACGCATCAATAAGGTTCACGAAATATATTGTTACAAAATCATAACAACATTCAAAAATTTTGTATATTATCGATTTTTTGTGCCACCCTCCTCCCCACCCTTATCGCCTCACCGAAACCTCGCATAAGTAAAAATACTTTTTCATATTCACAGAATATATGACATCAACTGCGAAGAGGCAAAGCTGAAAATGTGTACCCATCCAGGATTCGAACCCGGGTCTCCCGCTTTCTAGGCAGTTGCGCTGACCTCTACACCTTGAGGACACAGTATCTCCTCCCGTCAGATACAAATTCCCAGCTGTACCCTGCCCACAATACTCAAACTCGTAGTCACTATGTACTAATTCTCGTAAGAGTAAGGGCCTTAAACTTTGCCCACCCCTCCCCACTAACGAAAGGATCATTGCCCGTCACCAGCATTCCGGAAGAACAGACTTCATTTCTGATCCTGCAGTTGTTATTGTTTCATATTCACAGAATATATGACATCAACTGCAAATGGGAAAATGTGTAGAGGTCAGCGCAACTGCCTAGAAAGCGGGAGAACCGGATTCGAATCCCGCCTGCGTACACATTTTCAGCTTCTCCCATTCGCAGTTGATGTCATATACTCTGTGAATAATAATCAATAACAACTGCAGGATCAGAAGTGACGTCTGTTCTTTCGGAACAGACGCCACATATATATATATATATATATATAAATACTTTGGTATTCCCAGGGTTATTGTTGTGCCATTTCCAACTTTTACATACTAACAAAACTGTTCAGAAGAGGTCGTTTATAGCGTGTTGCTGTGTTAAATACTACCACTTGACGCTGGTATATAGTAAACGGGGTCATTACTCAAAGATTTCACGTGGCATTTCATACTTCATGCCATTAATCTAATTGATGACCCACTTCCATCACGTCATACTTGAATGTATCCAGAATTTGCTTATGTGCGACTTCGAGTGACTGACAAATATTGATCCTGTACATTTTTCTAGAAAACTGGAATAAATATAACTCAGAGCTTCATTTATTCCCCGTTAGGTAGTATTTATTCCACGTTTTCACAAATATTTATTTCTGCAGTCCATGCCAATCTTTCAGATGGATTCTTAATTAATTTAAAATGTTAGTAAAGTGAGTGCCACTAAATCAGTCCCAGTCTGCGGCTGTAAATGAATTATTTTATACATAAGCTTTCGTTATATTCTGTACACACAGATATTATTTTGTACATAAGCTTTCGTTATATTCTGTACACACAGATACAACTTGAGGACTCCGTGATATCAAATTGGACGTTTCAAGTTCCACAAAGCGTTTAATTATCTGGAAACTTCTTTTTAAACATTTATCCAGAAACTACATTGCAAGTCTAGTGTCATCTGCTCCAGTGTTGCTTACAGAACACTACGTTTCGTCATTTACCGTATTTTCTACTAGAAGTCAGTTCGTATGTCTCGTTAGTACTTCTATTTTTAAGAGCTTTGTTATCGCGTTTTTGGTGAATACTGTTGCGTATAGTTCACGTCTGTGATATGAAAACAGGCCAGATCGTTGGTTCCGCTATCTGGCCATTCAATCTCTTGCCACCTTTATTAGTAGTCAATTCTTACATTTCATTAGTGCTACTGTTTTCATGGGTTTTATTATCGGTAAATTTGTGTATCTTGTTAGAGATGGGCAGGAGCTGCGCCTGTTGTGTGCGGATTAAGGGGGGAGATGATGAGAAAAAGTACTATTTAAAAGTGCACCAAATCCACATTTTGGTGATACTGTAATGAAATTTTGTATCAGGATTTCCATGAAAGTAAGACATTTACATACAAAATTCTCTGATTTTACACATAAAACATTTTTTATCAAAATTGAAGTTTTAGTTTAAAAAATGATGTATTTTCCTTTTTCTCAAAAAGTAATCAATAGATTTCTACAAAAATTTCTCTGTTTCTTCTATTTATTTGTTGTAAGCTTCTCTCGTGAGGTTTTTGAAATAGGTCAAATATCAAAATTTTCACAATTTTTGATAACAGTTCCACAAGTACAATTTTAAATTGATGACAAGTTCCAAGAACTATGCGTCATATCTCAGCTTGCAATCAGAATTTCAAAAATTTCTCTCGAGACGTAGTTTACTACGTTTACAGAAATATGTGTACAAAATTTCATATTCTAGCTTTCATAAAATATGAGGAAAATGTACATAAACATTAAAAAACAATAAATGTTTGTCATGATTGGGGGCGATCCTTTAATCAATTTATTGAAGACAAAAACCAAGTTTGCTCTTTATTTTTTATTAAGATCACTGGTTTTAGCAATTTAACTGCCATCTTCAGATCTGCAAGTTCACACAAAACCATACCCAAAATGCAATAATTCAACTTGTACACATTCAGAGTATGTAATAGATGTATACATGTCTATGTGATAATTGTAATAATTGTTACAATTTTCCTTAGCATGTGGATCAGCTATTTAAAATAGAAGAACACGAAGGGAAACGATAATAAAGTCACTACAAACTTATATATACAGGCAATTGCTTTGTAGTCCAAGGTCTATGTTTAAACATCAGATACCGATAACCAGACAGAATGTATACATAAATAGGTTGAGACAAAATTATTAACATGATATGCAACAATTATATGCATATTGAAAATTTATTTGTCTTCATTAGGTTGTCAATGCAGTTGATGTTGGTGTTTTGATACATACGTTTTGGATGATTGAAATAGTTCACATGTTTGTTACCAAGAATCAATACTTAGGCATTAGCTATAGAGCGCATCTGTATACAAAATGTACCAAAAGGAAGGAAAAAAAATGTTGTTATACTATAAATATACAGTATCTACATGGAGGATGTCATCACAATTTGTACATATGATTCAACCTAATTTTGAAATTTTGTATCAATACCTAGACTTTGGTTAATGACGCAAATGCCTGAAACATTTTATGTGGATTAACCCATAGTGGTTTATATACAAGAATTTCCTAATAATGATTTCTAAATAAATCCATGAGTTTTATATAACATAATTATTTATACCATTCGAAGGCTGTACTATTACAAGTTGTAATGAGTAACACTTAGACTTTGGCACCACTTGTGTGGTTCCTAAAGTAATTGCTATTCAGTTTAGAACCACAATTGATTTTATTGAATTATTGATCATGTCAATAGTTTTATATCCATTATTTCATGATATTTTCTGTACATTCAATTAACTAGCTATACTTCCATACCCAGACCTTAGGCTACAATGCAGGTTCCTTGTAACGAACTGTTTTTACAATGCTATTCTGTATATACTGTAATTTCGTCTAAATGTTACATATCATGTAAATTTTTTCTCAGCCTATATATGTATACATGATGTATGGTCATTGGTATCTGATAGACCTTGGACTACAAAGTAGTTGCCTGTACATTTAAGTTTGTAGCCACTTTATTAGCTTTTCCCTTCATGTTCTTCTATTTTAATTAGCGGATCGACATGCTAAGGAAAATTGTAATAATTATTATAATTATCACATACAAATGTATACATCTATTGCATAATGTGAATGTTGTTTCATATGTACAAGACTATTGTTCATGACATTAAGGAAGTGATGCTAAAATGTCACATATATAGCTCTATCTGGTTTCAACTTGTGATTTTGGATGGCTGAGTTATTCTGGATTGTTTTTAACTTAGTGACTACACATAACTACATGATATTGATGATCATGTTTTAGTTATATGTCGACAAGCTAACATTTAATTTGGGCCGGCCGCGGTGGTCGAGGAGACTGAGGCGCTCCAGTCACGGTCTGCACGGCCACTACGGTCGGGGGTTCGAATCCCCCCTCGGGCATAGATATTTGTGCCGTCCTACTTCGTAAGTAGTTCATAAGTAGTTTGTAAGTTTAGGGACTGATGACCCTGTAGTTATGTCCCATAGACTATACAAACATTTGAACATTTGAATTTAAGTTGGCAGTAAATGTGTCTTTAAAAGGTTTTAATAATAATATTGTGATGAATGTAATGTAAGGTAGTTCTAGAAAGTCGATATTTAAAAATATGTATTTCTCTGGCTTGTTGTATTATTGCATTCTGAGTATGATTTTGTGTGCACTTGGAGATCCGAACATATCAGTTAAACTGCCGAAAACCGGTAATATTAAAAAGTATAAATGTTGATATTGGATCTTGTTTTCAGCAAAAAAAAAAAAAAAAAAAAAAAAAAAAAAAAAAAAAAAAAAAAAAAGAGAGAGAGAACATCTTTTCAGGAAACGTAATTTAAAGTTCAACCTAACTTTTTCCCTTATGTGACTTCTTCAGAAGTCTTTTCCTTCTCGGCTTCTTTTCAGGTTTTTTGTTGTCTGTCTGTTTCCCTTTACCAGGTCTTCAACTGACTATTCAGCTGCAGAGACGCGCTGTAAATCTATTTTTCTCAGAATGTCTTGAATAAAATTTCCTATCTTGAAGCCAATACTAATACCTTCATCCCATCATCTAACCTCCCGGCTCAGCAGCCGTATTGGCCAAACCACTGAGGGATAATATGAAAAAATATTTCCATACATTTCGTAGTCATAGTTTGGTTGGATATTTTTACTTATAAGATGTAGAGCAGGAGACTAGCGTGTTTAAGACAGCAGTGACATAGAGTTGAGTAATATTGCTATAAGTCCTGATCTTAAAATTACTTCAATCAGTTAAATAGTGAGCCGACTCGTGAAGGTAACATTGTAACCTAACCGACCTACGCTACTGATAATCGCGAGTAATTAAACTTTAATATGATCCGTGTGCCTCATTAAACAATTACCCGGATTAAGCTATCGGAGGTGAAACCGATAACGTAGCGGAGGTTACACACACAAACGATACTTTACTAGTCACTTCCCAATGACGATCGTTTGATGCGGGAATTTTATATAAAGTAGTAAATGTAACACCCGGGACAAAACTGTAATTCAATAAACAATTTTGACTAGGTGAGATGATACGGTCGCCAGCTCGTTGTACGAGCAACAAATTATGGAAATTAATGAAATTTTGGTTCATTAGCAAATTAATTACTGACTGATTAATTTGGAAACGACACAGACACAGACTGCAGGTTAAGTGAGCGCAACAACGACACCAGGAAACAAAAAACAATGTAGAAACAGCAAATCCAACTTTCTCATGCAATAGCATCAACCAATAAAATTACGGTAGTGAATTGGAAATTTGTAGTAATAAAAGTTAGCATGCACAACTTCTACACAACGAAATAGACCATCACCATAATGCTTGCAATGAGGTTTGACTGTACTTTGACTATCAACACTAATGCAAAATGTCGTAATTGTGTTTCTATCTATTTAAAATGGTTGAATGTTTATGCAAAATTATTGACTGCAAAATTAAGCAATTTAGTCTTTCTGTAAGAGATTAACGTAATTACTGTTCCTATTAACTAATCTCCTAACCTTGACTATTGTCCATTAAACTAACAACAAAGTAGCATATCAATTGGTATCTAATAATTACTCTGTTAAAACCGCACTTTTTGGTTCTTTGGCTGGACTTTGCCACGTAACTTTTTAACTCTCATAAACTGAATATTCAGATCACAATTAAAAATTACTGTTCTTTATCATTCAATTATTATTCAGTGCACTCATTACTATTAACTGCTCGCTGTTGTTAATTTGTTCATGTCAAATTTATACTATTGCAAAATATTTTATACTGATTTAATTGCTTTAAAGTTTATTTCAACTAGTCTTTATGGTTCATATTGAGCCTCGGACAATCAAGGTAGCGGATAAGGAACCTGGTTGGTAGTGACTTTGGTTAATAATTTCTTTAACACATATTTTTGGAAACATTTTCGTTTCACTATGTTTGGGTCAACAGCACTCTTATTTAAATTTATGAATAAAGAACAGTCTAGAGTGCAGTAATTTATTTGATTCGACTAGTCTCAGTCTTATTTAGACCATCTTGAGGAATTTTGACTCCATCGATGTTGTGGAGCTGGCAGGTAACTGGCAGCCTTCCAGAGACGCAGGACCTTATTAGCACCCGCCAGCTCCACAACATCGATGGAGTCAAAGTTCCTCAAGATGGTCTAAATAAGACTGAGACTAGTCGAATGAAATAAATTATTGCACTCTAAATTGTTCTTTATTCATAAATTTCTTTAACGCGGAATACTTGCACTCTGGTTCGCTATTGACATTCAGCAAAACTAAACGTTGGCTTAGCTATACAGTTCTAAATACGGTAAGGTCTGCAGATCTTACTTTTGCAGCGACGGTGCGGCGTATCTGGCTATTCTTACTGGTACTTAATAATTGCTGGCAAAATGGTGTCTTCTTGGCGACGGAACATTATTTTCATTGGGCATACAGCGTTCCTCTCGACATATTCCTCTTGATGCATTGACGCTGTGCCCATGCCAATTATTTGCCAATGACCACTTGCTCTGATTTCTGCTCGTACCAACACTTAATAAGTTGCCACGCTACTACGGTCGGACTTTGTTACATTCACTTCGAGAGATCAACAACGACTACTTCTCTCGCACCTCGCGCTACACAACTCTACGCTCATAAAATAACAAATCGATTTACATGAAATACACAGATAATAAACAAATCATACACATTGTCCATAGTATAACTGTAACAGTATCTACACACGCAATTAGCGGCGTTGTTCACTGTGTTGTTGCGCTACAACACTTAGAATAGAGTAGAACGGGGAATAATCGATCATAAGGTTTCCGAGAAAAGTTGTGGATAGAAATATGAACAATGTAGGAAGAGATTTCTATTTAACAAAAGCAAAGAGGGGCGGATTTCACTTGACTGCTCAACAGGATATTTTCCTCACTAACAATTAATGTTGAGTAACTGTGGACGATTAGGAAGTGCGCCGTACAATTCACGTTTGATATGTATTTGCCGAGATGGGAAAGATCTATCGTGGTTCACGACTGAGTTCGGAAACTGTTACGAAAGCAAAGAGAACTTCACTATAAGTACAATCGTAGCTAAAGTCTTGCAGGCAAACAAAAAATAAATAATGCCACAATCAGCATCATAGCTATAACGCGAATGGCGTTTAACAGCTTTGAATGCAATGTCTTGTTTTCCGATTTGGCAGGAAAATAAACAAATCTTCGCATGAACGAAAAATGTCAGAGGGATAGGAAAGCATTTGAATCTGTTCAATAGAGGAAAGGTGAGATACGAATTCAGTTTACATGGAGAATGCGAAGGAACTTTCTCCCCTTACAGCAGAAGTGTACCGAAGGAGCTAAGCGTTCCTAACGCTTGAAAAAGAAAAAAAAAAGCGCAGTTAATTCCCACTACAAGAAGGTTCGGAAAACAGTTGCGGAGAACTATATGCCTATGCCCCTGAAATCGACCTTCGTCAGAGCTTTAGGATACAATATTTGTTCGCGTATTATGTGATATCTGGAGACCGGAAATCTCCTTTGTAGGAATGAACATGGTTTCGGACAGTAACGATCATGTGAAACACAACTCGTGCTATTCATCCACGGGATCCAGAGGGCAGTAGACATAGGAGCTGAGGTGGAACCGGTATTTCTGTACTTCCGATAGTCGTTCCATGCAGTTGCACGCCGTTCCCTGATGCTCGGAGTGCCAGCATATGGCTCACTAGTGCAACTGTTTGAAACGTGAAATCCTTCTTCTCGTTAAACTGTGAAATGGTGACTACTTTCGAGTAAAGACTTCAATTATACCCACAGTGTCCTTTGGTCCCTTTTCATTAGAACACCCCTCGTGTATAGTTCCTTCCACACATAATAGTATGCGAGTCAGGAGCACACAATCGAAATTTCACCTACCTCTCCCTCAAAAAATTAAGGAAATAATAAAGTCTCAAGAGTAACAGATAACATGGAATTGATGGCATTTCCAGCAGGGTATTAAAAGCTTGTTCCCAAGAGATAAGTAGGATTCTGCATCATATATGTAATAGCTCTTTAAAGCAAGATATTTTCCCCGATAGACTGAAATATGTTATAGATTGCATACAAAAGGGGATACGTCTGATGTTAACAACTACCGCCCCATCTCACTTCTGACAGCTTTATCCAGAGGTTTTGAAAAAGTTATGTATTCTCGAGTTTTCACATATTACTAATAATAATAATAATAATAATAATAATAATAATAATAATAAATCGATCTGACGTGTTTTACTGCCCACTTTAGGTTTGGGGTTTTATAAGATTTTGCAAACATTTCGGGCCAAAATAATAATCCAAATAATAAAAAATAATGGTGATACGATTACGACTCTACTATTGTGGTAATATCTATCTACCCAACACGTAATATTCTTCCTGACCGTATTTCAACAAACAGCCAAAATTGTATCATGTTTGAGTTTAGCTTTGACAAACATACTCTTTTTTGAGCTTTTACCTCTCTGAACTATAATTTTAATATATGTTACACATTTTCATTAAATTTTTCCGTTAAAATATTATCACCTGTCTTACATTGGAACGAACGTAGCGTACATTTGGCGTTCGGACGAGTGACTATAGCCTGGATGGAACACAGCGTACATTTGGCGTTCATAAAACAGTCACGTGACATCCCTCGCCCCAATATCTCTTTTGCGTGTTCCATCTTGCTTTCTCTACTTGATGATTTTCTTATTATAACCCAAGCGTTGTCATTTCAAAGCACTGAAAATTATCAACAACATGTCGTTCTTAGGGCAATGAATTATAATTTAATGTTGGTTAGCTAGTTAACTCCTGCCATCGACGGTCTGAGAATCACGGATTACTCTGGCAGCTGTTTGCCACAGCGTAATAGGAGAGGAATTAGTTTGTGATGTACGAATATATTACACGGTTTGACTTGCTAGGTCGCGGTGGCTCAGTGCGCTCTGTCAGGGGGTTGCCGGCATGGTAGCTCGACGCCCTCTGTAACGAGAAATCCGAGTTATCCGAAACGATCAAAATCCGACAAAACAAACCAACGTCCACAAAGTACCCGTTCAAACCGAAGAACCAATGAAAGAAAACGAAAGACGGTTCATCTAACACCATCTCAAGAGAAGGCCTGTGCGCTTCCGTTCCACATCACGCAGAGTAGGTCGCGATCGCGTAGTTCACTGGATGGCCACTGTAAGGTCGAGGCCTGTGCCCCATCAGCCACCCAGTGAGCTACGCGACCGTGACCTACTTTGCGTGACGTGGCACGAGAGCACGCAGGCCTTCTCTTCAGACAATGTTGGTTCAATGTCATCTATATTGTGGAAGATTCCGAGTTTTTCATAGGTAACAGCGCTTTCTCTGAAAAGTGCATTTGTTCTGTTTCAGAACATGCCATTAAATACATAGCAACGAATTGTAAACATAGACTTCTTTATCAAATGTAAATAAACTGGGGAGATACTGTTACAATGACTGTTGTAAATGACGTATCGATAGTACTAACTTAGCATATATGTTAAGTTTTTCATTGCGTAAAACATGGAATTCTTCTAGATTAGCGTAAGTATTGTGGTATGATTGGGAGAATGCACGAACGGTTTAAATCATACTTAACTGGAAGAGCACTGAAAGTTGAAATAAGCATTTCACATGACGTAGAAGAAAAAATTGATTCCTCGAAGTTGGGAGGTATCAGAAATGAGGTCCCACAAGGTTCGGCCTTGGGTCCTTTGCTGTTCTTAATGTATATTATTGACTTTCCATTCTACATTCACGAAGATGCTAAGTTAGTTCTTTTTGCTGATGATACAAGTATAGCTCTCTCACCTGACTAACAGGAATTAACTGATGAAATTGTAAATTATACCTTTTAGAAAATTAGTAGGTTGGTCTCTATAAATGGACTCTTATTAAACTATGATAAAACCAAGTATATACAGTTTCATATAGTAAATGGCATGACACCTAAATTTTGACCTTGATCAGAAATCTGTAGCTAAGGTAGAATATTCAAAATTTTTAGTTGTTTGCATTGGCGAGGGATTGAATTAGAAGAAACACATTGAAGATCTGCTGAAATGTTGGGTACTTACGCAGTCAAGATCGTTGCAAAATTTGGTGATATAAATCTCAGTAAATTAGCTAACAATGCCTATTTTCATTCATTGTTTTCGTATGGGATCATTTTCTGTAGGCAGCCCAACATTGAGTAAAAATGTATTCATTGAACGAAAGCGTCTAATCAGAATAATTGCAGGAGCCCACCCAAGATCATCCTGCAGACATTTATTTTAAGGATACAGGGATCTTCACTGTAGTTTCACAATATAAATAGGCACTCAAGAAATTTATTATTAACAATCCGACCCAATTCAAAAGTAGTAGCAGTGTGCATAGCTACAACACTTGGAAAAAGATGATTTTCACTATTCAAGGATAAATCTAACTTTGGCAAGGAAATGGGTGAATTATGCTGCCACAAAAGTATTCGGTCACTTCCAAAATAGCATCAAAAGTCTAACAGATAACCAACTAGTATTTAAAAAGAAATTAAAGGAATTTCTGAATGGCAACTCCTTCTACACTTCAGATGAATTTATAAATAAAACTTAAAAGTAAAAACTAATAAAAAAATTAAAACAATAAAAAATGAAAATAAAAATCATTAAAATATTGATTGTCATTATAGATAACATTTATAGAAACATTACACATCATTAAGAAATGCTTCATTAACCAATACACATGCCAGTGTCACCCATGCTTCACAGGTTGAACAGTACACCCTTCAAACCCCAGAACTAAACATAATCAAACGAATTCCTGCTGAAAATTAATACGAAACAGGCACATAGACAAGCTGAAGGAGAAGATAAAAAAGAAAGGTAATATCAGTGGCCATTACAACCCTGCCTGCCTGATTACGTGAGCAGAATGGGACAAAATCTATAAGTATTAAAGTTCTCAGTTTATCTAAGAGTGGTGAAGTACGGTTCGAACTGAAAATGTTTCCAAATTTTGCAGCAGACTAACACAAAGAATTTGAGGCTGGGCTCTGACTAACAGTAATACTAAGATAAGCGACAAATTGTGGAAAGCATGGAAGATAACGTTATAAAAGAGTAAGACTGTAGCTATTTCCTCTAGTTGTGACTCTCATGGACATCTATTGGTTCTGCATCAAAAATCAGGTTGCAAAATAGGCACAAATCCACCATGATTGCTGATTTGAAAACCAGATCGCTATTGCAACCCAGCTTGGCAGGAACGTTCGAACGCATTACACTGAAAACATAAGAACCCTCAACGCCAAAAGAGCACATTCAACCAATCCAGAATGTTTGATAAATGAGAACCACCATCCGAAAACTATCGACACTGGCGTGCAAACCATGAAAAACAGATATAGTAAAAACCGCAAACTCACAATAGAAGAAAATTATTACATTAGAAAGGAAAGGAAAGCAAAAACGTAATAAATGCACAACAGTACGCAACAACACAATATTCACTGCCTTAGGTGAACTAAGACAAGAAATAGGATATCAGTAGGCGCGCGCCCACATACACGTACACACACACACACACACACACACACACACACACACACACACACACACTTAATAATCATAATACAAAGCGTCAAAACTTGCGTCCAAGTAGCCGACACACCCTCGCGATATACGACACGTCACGCGTAACAGGACTCACGCAAATAACAAAATGGTGTAAGTTTCAAATAACTGCAAAAGGCTGAAAGTATATTTCTGTGACGTTCTCCAGGGATCCGTCCAGTTAACGTGAGTAGGATTAAAAAATATGTACAGCCTAGTACCGGTGCCGTCATTACTTTAATAATAGCCTTACACTAACACAAGGTTGTATAAACTCCGAGACAGGATAGTAAATGTTATTTCTCCATTGTTTCAGAATAAATAAATAATAATAAAAAAGCACTGATGATGTCGGGATTTCCGCCGAAAGTATAGGTATGTAAACAAACATGTGTTTTGGAGCAAGGCGGATACATAACCCCACATCTTTACAATGAGCATTTCTAAATGTTTAACTAGCGACCTCGTATTATGGAACTTCCGTGTGTGACTAGTTTTTTTTTCCGAGTGAACATGAGAGGCACGACTTGTGAATTTGAATTTTTACTTGATTACTGGTTGACAATTATGGACGACATAGAATACTAGGATGCTAAAAACGATTTGGCGAAGTCGTTTTGCCCCCTTGATATGAGTATTCTGCGATTTATTTAATACCTGTCGTGATAAATCGTCACATGTCTTTCGTGCCTTAGCTACCAGATCAATGTTAACGGAAAAAGGCGAAAATTTTTGTGTCAGTGAACATAAAGATTACCACCCTGGGAGTATTACTGTATTGGTCTAAGTTTTAATAATTCACTTACTGTCCCAAACAGCATCCTATTGTAAAGGTCAATTATTAATACTTGAAGCTACAGTGCATGCCGTGTACGTTCTTTAGGATTTAAAACAGGGACTGTAAGAAAGACTACTGTAGGTTATTTAAAAATCTGAGCTACCTACGTTGTACCTGACACCAATTTATTCTGAACTCTTCAGCTTTTCAAAAGGCTACGACAATAATGCTTAGTCCATCCAGACTAACAACTTGTCCTGCATTAATCCCCTACCAGGTCCTAGTTTACTGTAACTTGACGCCAAATAACAAGTCCATTGATGGTGATTAACCAGACATGAACATCAAGTATCTAACAAATGTATTGCGTTAAATACCACGCTGATAAATAGAACTGTATAATTTAACTATACGATCGTCGGGACTAAAAAATATCAAGCGTACTCTTTTTCTGATACACTTTTGCCAACGCACAACTTAGAAAGAAAACTAGAAAGATTACTAGTCACATTTACAGGAAAATATTCAAATAGAACAACTAATCAGTTCTAGTGAGAATATGGACGTAATTGCTCAATTTTATGTACTTTGGATAATGCTCAGTGACATAAATGAGGACATTAATAAAATATTGGTGGCTCAGACACTTAGGATAGCTTGATGTGACGAAACATGTTCAGGTTTACAATAATAAAAATTGTTCTTCTTATAAGGCGGACCCAATGTTTTACCGCAAATGCCGATGAACGCAAGAGCCGCCAATCCAAAGTTATATAAGTGGTATTGTCTGATGACTATAATTAATATAAATAAAAGAGTACACAACAATGTGCTTGTATTCCTATTATCTCCGTAAGCTGTCGCCTCCGATCCCAAGTTCTCTACCTAAAACTGTTCAGTGGAACATCTTAGTCATACAATCATTTTGTACGTTCTTTCAGGAACACCCTGTATTAAATCGTAGCATGAATCAACTACGTCAGCAATTACAAAGTAAAGTGGGTAGCGGACCACAGACGTTGGCCCCTTGGGACTATGGAGGAGCGTCAAACGGTTAAAAGTGTAGCAATTCTTGTTACGATGGTTTTGACCAGATAAGCGCTCACGAGGTCGGATAGGTCGGCTGAAAGCTAATGGAAGCCGCCTAGCCTGAGTCACAGGCCAGCAGAGACGTGTTATAATAAGGCGACATTCGCTGTTACGACTATGGCCACTGCAGTAGTAATCTAAGCCGCCGTGATAGCTGTGGGCTAGCACTGCGGCCGTACACCACCAGTCCTTTATTCCTGTTACCATTTCGGGCAGCAATGGTATCTTACAGAAATGTGACTGAGCTTGTTACGAGGTCCAAGGAACAAATGTATTTGTCGGTGTATTGGTCAAGGCAGTCGACTGATCTGAACCAGTTAGAAATCTGCTGGGCCACTATGCGGTACCGGATCCGTGCTTACAAACTTACGGTCCCTTATTTACGAGAGTTTTAGTACCTGAAAGTCGACGTAGGGTGCCGATAAACATAGGAAACCTACCAAGAACTTGAGTGATTAGAGAAAAGCTGTTTCACTACGTTGCAAAGCACTTTGACTGTTGGTTATCTTGACTCTAGATTGAACATTTGTCAGTGGCTGGAAACGTACAAGCATTATCCGCATTTCAAATGGACATATATTGCACAGTCTTGTTCAGGTACTCAGCCGCTTAAGAAGGACTTTCTGTGTCACCCACTAATTAGAAATAAACAATAGATAACTGTATTTACGGAAAGTTAATAACATTGACAAATGCGAACTTCTTCGTCTATGAGATTCTTATTATATTTGTCCCGCGGCCATCCAAAACACATAAAATACTGCACATTTTAGATATTGAACGTATTGCAGGCGTGCTTAAAGGTTCACCGTTTACCTCCTCCTTCCTCCTGTGATTCCCCTATTGACCTTTATTATATAACCGATTTTCACATTATGTTCACTAGAAATACGTCACAATCATTGCCTTTACGTTGCTATTTCTTAGCCATTAACAATAACTCATCTTCACAGTAATCGAATTATGAGTTATCTGTTGGATTAGATTAGATTGATATTTGTCCCATAGATCATATATCTGACATTTGCGTTTTTTTACTGTTTCTGTTTTTCCTGGTTTTCACATCAGTTTCGACAGTTTTGGGAGGGGGGTTCTCATTTATCAGACATTCTGAATTGGTTGAGTGTACTCATTCGGTGTTGACAGTTCTTATGTGTTCAGTGTAATGCGATCGGACATTCCTGCCAAGCTGTTGTGCAATAGCGATCTGGTTTTCAAATCAGCAATCATTGTGGATTTGTGTCTATTTTGCAACCTGATTTTTGATGCAGAACCAATAGATGTTCGTAAGAGTCACAACTAGAGGAAATAGGTACAGTCTTACCCTTTTATAACGTGCTTTCCACAATTTGACACTCATCTTAGTATTAATTTCAGTCAGAGCCAGCCTCAAATTCTTTGTGTTACTCTATTGCAAAATTTGCAACCATTTTCGGTTCGAACCGTACTTCACCACTGTTAGATAAACTGAGAACTTTAATACTTACAGATTTTGTCCCAGTCTGCTCACGTAATCAGGCAGGTAGCGTTATAATGGCCACTGGTATTACCTTTCTTTTTATATTGTTCTTCTTCTTGTCTATGTGTTAGTTTCGTATTCATTTTCAGCAGGAATTGGTTTGATTATGTTTTGTTCATGCGTTTAGTCCTGGGGTTTGAAGGATGTGCTGTTCAATCTGTGAAGCACGTGTGACACTGGCATGTGTATTGGTTGCTGGAGGATTGGAGGAGTTATGGATCACAGGTTTGTTGTGGATTGAAAATGCATGTTGGTTGTTGTGTCCTGTTATTGTGAAGTCTAAGAAGTTAAGCTTCTTATTTTCTTGAGATTCCATTGTGAAGTGTATTATGTTGATGTTCAAAATGTTCAAATGTTTTTAGAACTTATGGGACTTAACTACGGGGTCATCAGTCCCTCAGCTTACAAACTACTTATGAACTAGCTAAGACTAAGGACGGCACAAATATCCATGCCCGACGGGGGATTCGAACCCCCGACCGTAGTGGCCGTGCAGACCGTGACTGGAGCTCCTCAGTCCCCTCGGCCACCGCGGCCGGCATTTTGTTGATGCCACTGTGTAGTCATATTTTGCTTTGTGTTTCATCTCTTTGTATTTGGAAAAAAAGATTAGTCGTCGTAAGGTGTTACGTTAATAATAATGATAGAAAAAACTGTAACGGCTAATGATTCACCATGTGCACGAGGAAGGCCATAGAAAATCAGTGCCCGGGAGGTGGAGAGATCAAACTCATGTTGGGTGTATGTATAATACGTCACAAAATCGACATCGTCGACATGGTTCAATAAAGGATTTCTTTCGTGTGGAACCATCCTTCAGTGATGGTAAAAACTATCAAATTCTTCGTTAAGTGCTATTTAATCATTTATAATTGCCACCGGGGAGCGGCCGTGCACATTGAGGCGCTATGCTGCGATGCGTGAGGACGTTCGTCGTCTTGGGTTCGAATACCCCCCTCGCGTATGGATGTTTGTGCTGCCTTTAGTATATGGTAGTTCATGAGTAGTTTGTAACTTTAGGGACCGAGGGCCTCGCAGTTAAGTCCCATAAACTTCACAAACATATGTACAATTATTTATAATTAATATAAGACCGATACACTTAAAGTTAATAAACTGCAAGTGTATTGCCTTTTGAAGAAAATGGTGTGTTTTCAACGATTGAAAGAAAAGTGATGTATTCTGCTCTTTATACAGTCAATCAACTTAGTGACCTATGTACGAGGTTCATAAAAATCTAGGCCTGTTCGCCGGTTTAATACAAAGTAGTAGAATTATGAAAAACAGAGAATAAAAGATGAATTGGTACCTGTCTAATGACCGGGCACAACCTTGAGGTTTTTAACGTGAAATTTGTAAAGAAAATAGAGGTCAGATCGTATTATTCATGAGCTGTAATATTAAGGCATGTAGTTCCTATATATTAAAAATGATAAAAAAAATTTCGTTTCCGCCAAATAATCTCTGAGTTTACGTGGAATGAACCATACTCCTGTAACTTCAAGAACTATGACCTGTATGGCTATAGAGTATAACAACAGGGCTGATTTGCAAATTGTTAAAAAAAGACTGAATTTTTGAGTGAGTGTGGTAAGACTTGTGTATCACGTTGCCAGTGTGTAAACCAAATGATAAATTCCAGTAATATAATGCTAAGTAAAATTGTACAGTTTCCACCACAGAAGAGTTGGAAAAAAAAATTAATAGATGATTCGTTTGCCTTTTACCACAATTTGTCACAACTACGATTGGGGAGAATAAACTTCACAGACATTCATCTGTAACCATCATTTGAGGAGTGGAATAAAAGTGTTTAGCTCTTGTAAAGAAAATGACTGTTTTTCTCACTACATTTTTAAACGCTGGAAATTTTGTAGGAGATATAAACCAACGTTCGTGGTTTGAGAAGGCTGTTGTATTTAGCATGTGTTTCATATAATGTACTTTATTCAACATTTTGATTACGTTTCGGGACCTCGAAGGTAAAACTAAACAGTTATAGTACATTTCTTCGTTGTCCGTCCGTCTGACTGCCTCTCCCTTTATCTCGCTTTTCCTCTTGTATGTCTCTCTGCCGGTTCAAAGCGTTTCTGTTTCTCACCAACGGGTAGGTTATCATGTTGAAATTTATGTAACATACGAGATTGGAGGATCAGTCGCAGTGTAAAAAAATTCCAGATTCCAAGTTGAAGCACTTAAAAGATCGGTTGTTTCATCGGTTAACATGCTGAGTGAAGGAACACTGTACAAACAAGTGGAACACATTCGGTCCTGACTCACACGCCGTAGCTTCAGCAGACTTTTGTATATATACTCCGGCGTTTGTAAGTCGTGGTTACTTGGTCTTTGGGATCTATGTTGCTGAGGGAGTAATCACTATATTTATCTTATGTCTCAAATAAATCAGTACAGGCTAGTAGCCACTAGTCACAGCTAGACAATGGTGTCCGGGAACTATTACACTTCGAAGTGATCCTCGTTCAAGGAAGATGGTACACTGAGATACTACCGTCTTCACAACGCTATCTTTGGTGCCTGAATCCAGCTCAGACTTCATTGAATAGTTTCATAAAAGCCAATGATCCTGTCGACGCGTTAGCAATCTGGTGCTAACCCTGCTAGTCTGTATCAACAGTTCATCTGTCAGCGCGGTATCTAACGCCATTAGTTCCAAGTATGGACTCAAAAGTAGCTGCATAGACCAAATTTGGCATAGAGGAAACCTATCTAACGGTCTCTTCTTCGACTCCCAGACGCAATGTGCGCGTGTATCTCCCGTCATAACGACTCAAGACTGCCTGCACTGAGAGACAGCGAGCTGACGCGACGTCACATGCTGTTCCGGCTTATCCCTAACTAGCGCCAACAAAATGTTTGTATAGCTTATGGGACTTAACGACGGGGTCATCAGTCCCTAAACTTACAAACTACTTAGCCGGCCGCGGTGGCCGAGGAGACTGAGGTGCTCCAGTCACGGTCTGCACGGCCTCTACGGTCGGGGGTTCGAATCCCCCCTCGGGCATGGATATTTGTGCCGTCTTTAGTATAAGGTAGTTGATAAGTAGTTTGTAAATTTAGGGACTGATGAACCCGTAGTTAAGTGCCATAAGCTTAACAAACATTTGAACATTTGAACAAACTACTTAAGAACTAGCAACTACTAAGGACGGCACAAATATCCATGGCCGAGGGGGGATTTGAACCCCCGACTGTACTGGACGTGCAGACCGTGACTGGAGCGCCTCAGTCTCCTCGGCCACCGCGGCCGGCAAGCGCCAACACCACATAATCTTGTAACAACCGAATAAACTTGTAAACACTAATACTGCTTTACTAGCGTCCTCCGGTGGTTCACTGTGTATCTTCGCCTCATCCTGACATAAAACTGGGAATCGACCGCTCGGCTCCCAGCAGGACATAAATTCGAAGTCGGTATAGTGAACAGTGGGCTATACAGAGACTTAAGGAAGTGATCCTGTAAAGATAAGAAGCTTTGCGAAATAGTTCAGAAACTATTTCAAAGAAACAACATAAGTTTTCAAATGATGATAGCATATTAAATGAAATACTATATAGCAATACGTCCAAAAATAAAACATGTAACTAGAACAGATGCAGACTGTTGAGACGTGTGAAGAGGCAGTGGTTGAATAAGGAGATCGGATTGCATAGATCGAAATCGGTAGAAGCAGCTGAACCACCTTGTATATAAGAAGAGTTACAAGGTAAATACAGTCTGAGATATAAAGAATTCAACTAATTCATATGGACGGGATAAGAATTCAGTAGTCAACCGAAAACAAACCTAATCCTTTCAAGATGTAGATTTCATCTGTGGCTTAGATTCATGCTAACTCCTTTTTAAGATGAAAATAAATATTTCCATAACTTAACTATTCGTGTATTTATTCCAGAATTACCGGTTTCAATAGTTTCTTCCTGTCATCGTTATTGTTTTATTCCTATCGTGCTTCACACAATGAGCGGCCTGTTTGGGTTCTGGAGCATGCATAAGGAGTCGCGGTTCTATTCAGGCAATTATCAGACAATTTGATAATTGGTCAAATAAGGATCACAACTGGAAGTAAGTAGGAAAGGCTTATAAGGTTCTCGAATTTGCCTCAAAACGAAAAGAAACCTGGCGAGAGCCTCGGTCCGGACCTCGGGTTTATGACCAAATTAACATAATTCTGAGACATTTGTATACACGCACACGTTTGAATAAATCTGCAAAAATCGAAACCGGTTATCGTTATATATTTGCAGTCTTTGCTTCTGAAGATATTTCATTCCCTTATTCCCAGTCCACCAAAATGTGCATCATGTAAAGAATATATGACTCGGTATAAAGACACTGTTCAAAGATATTCATTAGATATTTGGTGTAGCCGCGGTGGAATCATCGTTCGCTTAAATGCGCCTTGGCGGAGGTTCGAGTCTTCCCTAGGGCATGTGTGTGTGTGTGTGTGTGTGTGTGTGTGTGTGTGTGTGTGTGTGGGAGGGGCGGAGGATGGGTGGGTGTGGCCCTTAACTTACTTTATGTAGTTTGTATGCGTAGGAACTGATAACCGCTGAATTCAAGTCCCAATGATTTTCAAATATTTAAACATTTTCCCGTGTAGCTATATAGAACGAAAAGACCTAGCTTTTCTATGCGTGAAACTAGCTCAGAAATAATGTGACCATAAAAATGTGTCCTTACGTGCCATCTTCCAGTCAGCAATCTGTATGATCTGAAGTGCATTACTTTCTGGACAAAGTTGAAAATTTCTGCCGGCCTGGGATCCGAATACGGGTCTCCTGCTTACCTAGCTGGGGCGCTGTCCATCACTACGACAACTGGACACAGTGCAGACCACACTTGCAAGGACTGTCCCAGCACGCCAGATGGAAGCCGTAAGTCAAAGACACCATTCGTCGACTCTTAGACTTACCGGAAACCGTTTGAAAACATCGCGAGTTTCAGTAATAAAAAATATATTAATGTATCCAACGGGAGTCTAGATAGTCCGTGCAGTTGTGATAATTGCTGTGTTCCAGGTGGTTTAGGAGTAAGCGAAACTGCCCACTGCTCGAGTTCCGGCTGGTTGCACTGCCCATTGGCAGTTGTCGTAAGGTTCGAGAATATGTACTGATACGAACTGCAGGATCCAAAGTGATCTATCTTTCGGACATCTCCGAGAGAACAGACAACACACATGCATGACTTAATACAGTAAAATATGTTGAGGTCATTAATCAAGATAAACGGTGTCTTATTTTTAAGCCGAGACCAGATCACACACGGTATGCGAAATTACATTAATATCGGGTGAGTAGTTCCAGAATTCGTCTTGGATAAGCATCGTAATTCGAGATTATATATACAAAATTAAAGGGTTAAATAACAGCTTAAGGAAGAATCCATGCTATGAACGAATTATTTCGATAATAGGGAATAACTTAAATGTCGGAAGTGATGAGTAAAATGGATATGGTGTGACTAAGGAAGTGATTAAGTTAGAAATATGCATTTGATGGACAGTGTTTTAGAGTAGTCCCTGCACATAGGATGTGAGCTATGTCTGATTCGCGTATTGGGCAGCGAAACTGCCTCGTAAGCGGGAGGCCCGAGTTCTAAATACGGCTGTCACAAATTTTCAGCTATCCCCATTATCTAATTCAGTGCCCCCTGTTGCTAACGCAAAAAGTTGCTAATGTCTAAAAACCCCACCATGTCTAGAATCACAATGGTTGCAGGGTCCTAGCATCATCAATGGCCTGCGTTCATTTTCTTTATTTGTTATAACATGCCCTACACCTTTTTCTTACTTTCCCGCCGTGTTTTAATGCGATATACAAGAAAAAATAAGGTAAACAGTTGCGAAATGTGTAAACGTTAACAATTCAAAGCCTTCGGTTCTCAAACTGTGACGAGTAAATGTTGTTAGGGAGCCATAAATAATAAAATTATAATTCGCAATACCATATCACTGTCCTATTCTTTACATTATTTAAGTGCTTCTGTGCTGTTGTTCACGGATAATATAAAAGTGGAAATTCTTGTGTTGGCGTTCTTTGTTCATACAAATACGTTGGCGTGTGTTGGCGTGTAGGCCATCACTGTCAACTCCTATAGCGAAGTGTAGCATGAGCTTGTCTTATGACTCAGCTGCGTCACTTGGCAGCCTTGTGGCATATACAAACCAACGTCATTTCAAAATCTGTGGCTTGATGTGGAACGACGTTATAGACATTGATGGATCAGCTTATGTCCGGTGCTGTCGCTTAAGAGTTATAGGACCCAGTTATAAAGTTTTGAGGCTTTAATGTCAAATCAAAAGTTAAGTGAATAGATTGTAAGGCGCTTGAACTTGTTAAGTAGATCATAATAGTAGCTGCAAACTGTCAGTCATCAGATCTAAGAATGTAGTTCAGTGAAATCTTATTGTTTGCATGGATTTACTTCAACAGCTTATTTACAGCCCAGTAGATAATAAGTTGGGTTTCAAGTGGTATAAGAAACAGACAGAGGAAGTGCAAATAATTTGCTATAAATATCCAAGGACAGAACACACATTCGTTGACAAATAACCGTGATACTCCAGTAAATTCATTTGTCAATTCGAAATTTTCGTATTAAATCTTTGTCAGTCTGTAGGTATTTCTTTACAAACGTATCTAACTTTATCCATATTATTCGTTTCAAGTATGAAGGGTGTTAAAATGAAAAGGTACGAAACGAAATTAGGTGTAATTGAAAGGAGGTGCTTAACCGAATTGGGGGGAAAAGGAGCCGGCCGCGGTGGCCGAGGAGACTGAGGCGCTCCAGTCACGGTCTGCACGGCCACTACGGTCAGGGGTTCGAATCCCCCCTCGGGCATGGATATTTGTGCCGTCCTAGTTCGTAAGTAGTTCATAAGTAGTTTGTAAGTTTAGGTACTGATAACCCCGTAGTTCAGTCCCATAGACTACACAAACATTTGAACATTTGGAGAAAAGGAGTTTCTGGCATACCCCGACTAAGAGAAGGTATAGATTAATTGGGCATATTCTGAGACATCAAGGAATTGTCAACATAGCATTAGAAGGAAGCCTGTGGGGTAAAAATAGTAGAGGGAGACCGAGGGACGAATATAGTGAGCAGATTCAAAAGGATGTAGGTTGCCGAACGTATTCTCAGATGAAGAGACTTGCACAGGACAGGGTAGCGAGGAGAGCTGCATCAAACCAGTCTGCGGACTGAAGACCACAACAACAACAATACTCAAAAGTAATCACCAGATGCCTGAGCATATCTGCCCCACCTGTTGCCAGAATTCCTGTGGCTGTGACAAGAGCCTGTCCTTTACTGTGTCCTTCATTCGTGTTGAAAAGCTTCCGTTTGAGAAGTTCTTTCAGCGGACCAAACAGATGGAAGTCACAGGGCAAATTGTCTGAGCTGTAGTTCGGAAGCTCAAGCTGCTCCCACGTGAACTCAGCCAGTATACCTTGCGTGACCCTGGAGACGTATGGACGCGCGTTATTATGGAGCTGAATCACTCCCTCCGTGAGCAGCGAAGGCCATTTGTTCTTGATGGACTTGAGTAGGAGTGTCTCACAGTAGACGCAACTGTTATCCATCTAGGTTATTGGTTTTACCCTCGATTAATCTGGTGTTGAATGTTTCGTTAAAAGTATATGCACCGTTGCTGTAATACAGTTGTTTAAACAAAACTGACATTCAAGTGAATCTTCCGATAGGAACTGACAGTGCCTCATCATAATTCCGGTCATGCTTTACAGTGCTGATCACAAAATTCTTTCTCAACTACAGCTATTGTTGAGGAATGATGGTGTACATATTGAGCATTTCCTGAAAAGAACATTATATTTGCTTCTTCTTAATTTGTTATGCTAATTATTGCTCTTCTGTTCAGATGAATCGCCATCTGTCGGACATGTTTTGAACTTGTTTTTGTTCCATTAAAACCCCATGTCATTCCAAGCATATGTGTCAATTTTTACCTCTCTATCTACATTATTCCGTGATTTAATAAGTTTTCCAATTTGTACCGACTTTTTGATCACTCAGTACGTGAGAATAGCAGGCCGGCCATTTGGGGTCCAATGGATCGTAGATGCTCTTATACAATTTACCGTTTATAAGTTGAAAGTATTTGGTCGGTTATCCTTTTTCCAATGCCTCAATGGTTTGCAATAATGCTGGATATTCCCTTTTTCAGTTGTAATGTCACATAACTCAGAGAGGGCTGTAATTTTATCCATGCAATTGTGTTCGGCTAATGTATTTCTCTAACGGCAGTCGGCGTCCTTGTGTTTGGGCCCGTTTTTGAATACCACTGTGACATCATATTCTTGAATGTTTGTCTATCACGACGGGAATGTTTTACGGAATAAACACGGCCGGAACTTGTTAACAGATAATGGCGAGGCATTTCTTCACGGTTGTAGAATAGTTTATCTCGGACTTTGAGAGAACTCTTGATGCACTGGCTATCACCTTTTCATTTTGAGACCAAATCCGCTTCGAATGCAATTAACTTTATTGAAATAAATTTAATTGCACTCTAAGCGGATTAGGTTCCAAAATGAAAACATTTGGCTGCGAAATTAAAGATAACATGTCACATTTCCAGCAACCTCCTGAATTTGTACAAGCACTGCATCAATCTCATAACCGCTAGCGTCTGTGTCAAGTTCGATCTAAGAGTTCTCCACGTGTAATGCTAGAACTGGTGCTCTTACTTTCATCTCACCCCAGTAAAACTTGGCGTCTCCCTGCAGAGGTTCTTGCAATCGACTTCAAGTTCTTTTTACAAAAGCCTTTTATGAAGTGACTGTAGTAAGAGCACAACCCGAGAAAACTTCTCACATCACGGATGTTCTGAGGAGTTGGAAATTCTGTAACTGCCCTTACTTTATCTGGATCAGAACGGACACCATCGGCGTTCACTAGGATTTTTATTTCGGCGACGAAGAGGCATTTCTTTGGGTTGAGGCAGAGTTCTGCTTTCTGAACACGCTTCAACATAGTTGACAGGCAGTTTAGATGTTCCGCAAATGTCCTTGGAAAAACGACAATGTTATCTAGATAACAAAGACGTATCGTCTACTTAAGGTGCCAAAGTAAGTTGTCCATCATGCGTTCGAATGTGGCCGGAGCCTTACATAGCCCAAACGGCATGACTCTGCATTCATAGTGCCCGTCAGGTTGATAAAAGCAGTTTTCTGTCAGCTACGTAAACCTCGATTTGCCAGTAACCTGTCTGCATGTCCACGGTTGAGAAGTATGTGCCGGCCGCGGTGGCCGAGGGAACTGAGGCGCTTCAGTCACGGTCTACACGGCCACTACGGTCGGGGGTTCGAATCTCCCCTCGGGTATGGATATTTGTGCTGTCATTAGGATTAGCTAGTTCATAAGTAGTTTGTAAGTTTAGGGACTGATGACCCCGTAGTTAAGTCCCATAAGCTATACAAACATTCGACTGAACCACCGGCTGAATAATGTCATCGTGCAACATCTTCTCAGGGGGGTCGTTTCATCTTGCTCTTCTCCTACCTGGCCTGGAATAAACCTGAGAATTCGTGTAGTATGTTTAACACCTGTGTTGCTCCTGCGTGAGACAGAGCCCTAAATGAAATGCCATAGTGCTTTCTTCTAGTGCGTTATCGGCAGTAACAGCAGAGAATGAAACTCCGTCGATAACAATGCGCTCACGTTCCTGGACTGGTTCAGCTGTTCCAGCACACATTCCTTTAGGAATGTGTTGCAACTCGACCACCTGTATTGCTTATGATAGCCGCTGGTATGTACATTTCCTTTGCTATAGTGGTTAGCTTTTTGCTATCTACAAGCACTTCACCGTCCAAATGGTCATCTCGGCTGCTGACTGGAACTCTTCTAATTGTTAACGGCGGGATCTCAACATTTTCTATAGAAAACAGAGAAGTACGTGTTGCGTGTACTCGTCTGAACTACGTCCTCAATTTGTAGCTCAGATCTTCCACAGACAATGATAGCCTGGGATGTCTGAATGAAGTCCCATCCGAGAATGGCGTTATGGCTCCATTCTTTAAAACGACAAATTCAAAAGGATGCGTCCTTTTGTTGATAGTTATCCTTGCGACACATGTTCCTGCCGACCGGATATATTTTCCATATGCAACCTTCAGCACAGTTGCTCATGTATCACAGAACATTACTTTCTTTAGTTTGCGGCAGTAGTCATTCGACAATACAGAGAAGGAAGCGCCTGAATCAGTGCGCAGACAAGTTGGCCATCGATAATGACGTCAGTGAGATTTCCTGTCATCTTAGCGACTGTCGTGCATGGAGGATTTTCATCTGCGGTGGCCTCACCTCCGTAGATGGTCACGTCTCCTAGTTTTCCTAAAGACTAGGCGAGGGGCTGGTATTTCTGTAAGGCGACGGTGAGCGGCGGTGGCGTGGTGGCGAGCGACGACGTCTTCGATAACGCGACTAGCTTCGTCCCATAGGACGACAGTAATCATCTGCAGTTGACTGGCGTTGAAAGGACTTTTCTGATGGTTGGCGTCTTGCGGCATAAGAATTATCAAATACTCGTTTTCTCTCCTTACAGTATCGTAAGACATGTCCGGAAAGGCCACAGTGAAAACACAATGGCGTGTTGTCTTCTGTCCTCCAGATATCTGTCCTCCTGCTCGGCTTCACAGTTGCCGGAAGAGTTGGTGGTCGTCACGTTGTTCGGTTGCTAAGCTGCCTTTTGGCGGCTATGGCGTTAGTAGGGCGAAACCATTCTTCTCGTCGCGTACGACTGGCGGGGCTGACAGACGCTAATGTTTCAAACATCTCTTACTCAGCAGCGTCGGCTCCCTCTGGAGATAAAGAACGGACATCCATGGCCATAATTTGGTGCTAGCTCGGTCCAACAGTCTCGGCTGCCATAAACTGTTGTAATTTTTTCTCTCACAATTTGTCGTATGAGTAAAGCATAGTCATGGCAGTCTTCCACAACGACCATAGGGACTACATTCGCGAGTATGTCGTATTTCTTTCGTCCAACCGTCCTCTGTTTCTTTTCTTCAATTTTCTCGCGCCAGTGGAAAAAACTCTTGTGTCGTCGAAACGTCTTTTAACAGAAGAGCTTGAAACATGTCTTCCGCTATGCCCTTCATCAGGTGTGAAACTTTATTAGCCTCCGTTATATCCGGGTTAAGTACGTGACAGGGCCAAAACACTCTGTATATATGACTGTGTTGACTCACCATGCCGTTGGGCTCAGATCTTCAATTGCTCTTCTGGTAAGCGGATTTGCCGCTGGTGCTCTCCCAACGTCTTCTTATGTTCTGTCAGGAATTCTTTCAAGCTATCGAGCATGACTTCGCTTTTTTAAACCACTGCTGGGCCGTCCCGACTAGGTAGAAATATGTTTGACAAGCACACCTATTATACTTGGCGACTTGGTCGAACCCTTTCAGCCACTTGTCTAGGTCCTGTCTAGGGTCTCCCGGGAAGACTGATGGGCGCCGGATGGGCAGCTGGCTTACAGCTGTTTTGGCATCCGTGACACGGATCGTCGGACGGAGGTAGTCATTATACCTTTTGCATTCCGGTTCTTGTTCATGTATTCGACGGCTCTTACGGTGCCAATACGGAGCCACGATGATACAAATGTATTTCAGGGTACCCGGCGCCTCCACCAGAAAGTGTCACGTTGTAAACTACAGGAGATCCGAAATTTGAAGGCTACTCGTTAATAGAGCACAACACTTAAAACACTTTGATTGCTAACACAAGCGCACACTAAGTACAGTCTGACTCTGCCATTTATAAAAAGAAAGAATTTTCTGGAAGTTAGATACAAGAAACATTAGAAACGTGTAGAACATTTTAGAAATAAGAAATAGAAACAATTTTTTTTCTACCCGTGGCGGGATTTGAACCAGGGACTGCAAATACAGGGATCGGCGATGCTAACCACTATCACGCGTTCCATTGGAAGATTCGCGCCAATATGATTACTGTAATATATGTAACAGAATATCTGTAGAACGCATAGTGTCTTGTCCTACATAGGAAAGAGGGAAGAGGTAGCAAGGTCAGTCTGCATATCCCGAGCGGAAAGGAATGATTGCAGAGAGACAGTACAGGCATCTACTAGAGATGCGGATTTCGGTACTCGAGAGGATACTTGTTTAGGAAACTTTATGGAACTGCTAGGTACCTTGCATTGAATTTATTGCATCCCATACTAAGTCTACTACTCTGGGGTTAGTTATTGTAAAAAACAAGAAGTATAAATCGTTTGCCACAACAGAAGCCAGTAATTACGTTCCGTGGCAGCATCCCCTAGACAGCGCACTCCCAGAGAGAAACAAACTGTCATGGAGCACCCCGAGGCCGACGGCGATAATCACGGGCTGGCGCCCGACTTGTCTGACTGAGAACTCCCTTCTTGATCCAAAAACCGGGGGTTTTAACGGCCGGTGTGGGCGCACCTCTTTTCCCCACTTTCCGACAGTTAACGATTTCCTATTGGCCGCTGCGTGGTTCAACCAATCTAAATTGTGGCTTGCCCTCTCTCTGAGTCCTCTAGCGAACCACGTTTCAGACTTGTTCTTTCTGCCATTCCGCGGGTGGGGAGGTGGCTTGTTTGTGCACTAACAAAATCCATACTTGGGAGCAACATTGTTCAGCTGAAAGTAAAATGTCACGAAGCTACCTAATATGGGCAACAACAACAATGTTTTACGTCAGTTGGCCACACCTTAGGCTGCGCATTACGCCACGCCTCAGAGGAGCTGCTAACTTGCAGTTTTTCTACTTTACCCTCTCACTCTAGCCTTGTGGAGTCACTTACGTTGCTGTTCCCAAGTGACCGGTATCAACTTTGCTACGTACATTAAAACGTGCCTGTTGGCCACCAAGTACTAATGTAACGTCTTACAACAGCGTCTAGACGCTATATGAAGTTACGCCCATCTTCTCCGAAAGGTAGCCTCCACCCTAGGACGGTGGCCGAGGGCATCAGCAGTTCGCTAGGAGTTTTCTTTAGTGCCTACATCTCGTAATATATACGTTTCTGTTTTAGCCTGTTATCTGCAATGGTCTCTATTTCTCAGCCTGGAGTGCGTCTCTGTGGCTCACACAGCCTCTCAACAATTCCAACAGTAAAATCAATATATGACAATAGTTCCGGGTAAAATAGAGTGGAATGCATTAATCCTGGCAGGTTAATCAAACGAATAAATAAATAAATAAAAAATTAACATTGGAATATTGTGGTCTGTGGACAAACACCATTTTACACGCGAGACATGGCTTGCACTCTAGGGTGTGGCGGAGAATTCTGTTGCTGTCTACTTAGAGGAAGATAAGTGAATTTTTCCAGGCCTCAGATGTGACGGTTTCCTTTCAGCTTCTTATGCTAAGAAACGCCGCTGCCACTACATGGTCTGGAGAGCAGGCACGCGCGCCTGTCTGGGTATGCAGACCCGCGGTGCATTATTCAGGCGTGGCCGCATGAGGGCGACGCGATGCCGCCGCAGCAGCAGCCGCCAGCGCCGCCGCCAACACCCCTAGCCGCACTCGCCAGTCTCATAAAGTGGTGTTAGGCGGCTCTGCGGCCCAGCGGCGACAGCACATGAAAAAGGACCAACAGCCACCCGCCGCTCCGACTTACTTACACACCAGTTCAAGCCGCAATCTAGTTCCAAACTCGTGAAATTCCCACACTTCGTGAGAGAGGTCATGAGGGGTTTACTAGAAGCTGCGCCGCACGGGAATACATTCGTAGCGCAGCGGCAGAAGAGCCAAATACAAGAGTGTACGGGGATGCACAAATCGAAACATGTGTAGCATCTGTGAAGCGACACTATATTCGAACGCGACGCGCATGTTTCACATGTGCCGTGCAGGTACGTGAATAGTGGGAGGTGTGAGCCGAGATGAGTGCATCATTCAGCAGCCCAAGCATTATGTGTTAAATTTGGAATAATTATTACTTGAAAATAAAGGGAGAAATGTAGGAACACGCGAAGCTAACACTCACATTACAATTTATCTTAGAGTAAATAAAGGGAAACCTACATTTTTTTTCCAGATCCTGAAGGTGGCGTAAAATTACTTTTATGTTAAAACTTCCTGGCAGATTAAAAAAGAACTGAATAAATAAAAATAAAAATGAATGAAAGAAAAGAGCGACTAACCGTTGTCGGGCTGCTGTAGTGCTCGCCGGTCAATTGCTAGCCGCTCCTTTTTTTTGTAAAATTTGACTTACTAGCCTTTGGCTAGCATGTGTTCCAATGTCATTTGTCTTTTGGACTTGAGCACATCGATCATCAGTTTACGTCTCATGTGAGTAATAATTTTAATCTGCTGATGAAGGTACCCTTAGTTGGGGCCGAAATGTAATTAAGTATCTAAAAAGTACAACTTACTTTTATGTTGTTGCACCTGTACGCATTAATGTTACACTCCGCGAGTAAAAGAGTAAGGATTTTTTGTTAAAATTTGTATCATAGAAAAACCAGATAAGAATCTGGTTAAATACATTTGAAAAGGGTGGTTGAAATTAATACACGAAATGAGTGAATAGATGAAACGGCGGAATAACAGAGAAAACTTACGGAAAGTACCCATTGTAGCTTCTTTCTGGAAATGTTGATCACGGCAGCTGAAACTGTTAAGCTGTTGAATGGTTTATATAATTTTTATGATACTTTTCGCAGTAAAATAATTTTCAGACTGTCCGCCTCGTAAGTCATTGTTGACGGACCATGTGCAAAAGTTCTATTACGCAAATAACAGAAAAAAGCATCTATAAGACTTCTCGAAACTGTTTATACGAATCCATGTTCTAAAAGAAATAAAGGTAATGATTTAAAGTAACTTACAGGGATTCAATCAAGGCAATACACTAAGCGAAAGTGATGGTGTCTGAACATCATGTTACGACGGAATATGGAGGAGCTGAAAATCTCAAAGTAAATGAATAATTAAAGAAGAATGGGACATTATTAAATTAAAACAGGGTGGAGATATGGCTCTTGACAAAAGACGACATATTTTATAGTAAAATTTAACAGCCTTCACACTTACATCACAAAGCATTCTGCGTACATGTCCACACTTAATAAGCTCAACAAGAGACTGAATGATCACGGTTCCGTCCTCTCTACACGCCGGAAGAAACGAAAGACGAGCGAAAAAAAAACTTTCCACAGATAAAATATTTCGAGGAGGAGGGACACACGGGGACAAGCGTCGCTGATTGATAAAAAAATTAATTTAATTATATTTCGTTAAAGTAGCAGAGGTAAAATATAGGGAGCGAAGAGTTATGTTCAACTCGGAGAAAAACCATACAAAAGTTATTAGAGTCGAAGGTCATGAAAGGTCGCAGTGTTTACAATCTTACAGTAATTGTAGAAACAGCCCAACAAGTTGCACTTTTTAGATACTTAATCTAAATTTCGGAACCAACTAAGGATTCCCTCATATGAGCGATATGCTCAAGTCCAAAAGATAAATAACATTCGAACACATGCTAGTCAGAGGCAAGTAAGACAAATTTCACACACACACACACACACACACACACACACACACACACACACACACACACACACACACACAAAATAACTGAATAAATAAAAATGAATGAAAGAAAAGAGCGACTAACCGTTGTCGGGCTGCTGTAGTGCTCGCCAGCCAAATGCTAGCCGTTCTTTTTTTGTAAAATTTTGACTTACTAGCCTCTGGCTAGCATGTGTTCCAATGTTATTTGTCTTTTGGACTTGAGCATATCGGTCATCGGTTTACGTTTCATGTGAGTAATAATTTTAATCTTCTGATGAAGGTACCCTTAGTTGGTGCCGAAATGTAATTAAGTATCTAAAAAAAGTGCAACTTGTTGGTCTGTTTCTACAATTATTGTAAATTTAGTTCGGTTGCTGCAATTTTTTGACAAGACATGTTTAAAATCTCGTTTTAAACTATACATTGAGCAAGATGTGAAGGAATACAAGGAGAATTTTAGGAAGAGAATTAAAGTCGAGGGAGAGGGAATAAAGACCTTTCGGTTAGCTGACGACATAGTAATTCTGTCAGGGGCAGCAAAAGAACTGGAAGAAATATTAAACGGAATGGACAGTGTCTTGAAAAGAAGGTAGTAGAACATTAACAAGAGTAAAACGAGAGTAATGGAGAGTATTGTCAGAAAATCACGCAATGCTGAAGGAATTAGATTATGCAATGAAAACATAAAAGTAGTAGATGCGTTTTATTATTTAGGTAGGAAGGTAACTACTGATGGCCGAAGTAAAGAAGATATAAAATGCAGAATGGCTATGGGAAGAAAAGCGTTCTGATGAAGCAAAATTTGTTGGCATCCAATATTGGTTTAAATGTTAGGAAGTTCTATCTGAAAGCATTTGTTTGGAGAGTTGTATTGTAAGTGAGTAAAACGTGGACAATAAGGAGTTCAGACTAAAAGATGATAAAGATGATAGAAGCTTTCTATATCTGGTGCTACAGACGAATGATGAATATTAGATCGGTAGATCACGTAACTAATGAGGTGTTCAACAGAATTTGGGAGGAGTGTCTGTCATAGATTAAGAGAAGGGATATGTTGGTGGGACACATTCTGAGGCATCAAGGAATCGTCAGTTTAGCATTAGAAGGAGGTGTGAAGGGTATAAATCGTAGAGGGAGACCGAGGGAAGAATACAGTAAGCTGATTCAAGAGGATATAGGTTGTCGTACGTATTTTCCGATGAAGAGGCTCTTCATGAGAATTGTATTTCCACACTTTTTAATAATCTTTTGGATTCTTTTAATTTTAGGGACACAAAAATGTCATCAAGGAAGCTATGTTTTCCTTGACCGTACTTTTTTCTTATTATTTTTTAAGAAGCTATCTCAGATTATGTGTTGCGAAAATAATCATTAAATAAGTCAATGGCTGGTATTTTCTTCACAAATTTATATAAGAGTTTTCTTACAAGGATCCTGAAAGAAGAGCGAGTGCTAGTTAATACATTTCCGAGGTTATCAGTGAATACACATTATTTCTGAAAGAAATAGCGGGATATGTAATTTTTTTATTTTTTTTTATTTTTATTTATTTTTTTTTATTTATTTATTTATTTATTTTTCTTTTTTTTTTGGTATTAGGAACAGAGTAATAAACTGAAGCCTTCTAGGTAATTAGGTATTAGTGCGCCATCTGGAGCGGGCGGCAGATATGGGGCAACTGCCGGGCATTCATTCGGCAAACTGACTCTTAAACTCCTACACTTGCAAAATCTTTGGTATTTCAACTTCTCGCCATGTGACAATTTCCAACTGTATTTATTCAGGCTAATTTGACGAGATACATCACTATTAGTCATATTTTTCCAAAACATTTTCAGTATAGATTTCTATTATTACCTCTGTTTTTTCAACTAATGCCTTAAATGTTTTGTTATTATTAATGATACTGGTCCTATTGTCAATTTCAGAAACACTTACTCCATCACTTACTCCAAACTCTATGCCGCCTCCACACAACTTACGACCTAATATTTAGTATACCTTGGCTAGCTTCACCTTATTACTCAGAGATAACACTAAAACAATAAACAAATTCTAGTCTTTTCCTTCAAAATAAAAGTATTCAGTGTCCATTCAACCTGCAAATAGTCTTCAGTACTTTGCCGCCGAATGACATTGTGCAAATCCCACAATATTTCTTGGTGACAGTTGTCCGATAACCTCGCTGGTAGCCACGTATGACTGACGATATCCGCACATCGACGCCCCTATCTGTAGAACACGCACGCAAAGAACAAGCAGGCGCACAAACCACGCATGCGCAATAATTTCCCAAACTGAGGCGCCCTCTGCAGAGCGGCTTATCTGGGCGTGCGCTGTGTTTACTAACAGTACAACTGTGACTAAACCAAATTTATGATGGGTCTGTTATCGAAAAAACATGACTTTCGCATCGTGATTTAATAGCAGACAATGCAGATTTCCAGGCTGTACTCAATTGAAATTTCGCATTACTGTTGATGAGATTGTCAACTGTACGGATAGTATTGCTTCGTTAATGGTACTATCCCGAAAAATTAAGCTGAGAATAAAATTGAGATGCGTTTCTTGTAGTGGCCATTTGAGCAGCAGCTGAATATTATGTATTTCACTCTCCTGTTTTTAAAAGAAAACGCCTTTTGCTATTGCAAATGAAGGGTTTTTAATTTTGTAATTCACCCATACGCGTTTCGCCTTTGTCACATGGCATCATCAGTGGCGGTGAGCACTTGTTACTCCATAGCAGTCTCTTTCCGGCAACCAGGTCGAAGGATTCCACTGTTTTCTGAAAAATTTCGCATTTTTGTGGTTCCACTGTAACTACAGTGGACACAGTATGGCAGCAGATGACAGTGGACCCAGAAATTTTTCAGAAAACAGTGGAACCTTTCTACCTGGTTGCCGGAAGGAGACTGATATGGAGTCGCAAGTGCTGACACCCACTGGTGATGCCTTGTGACAAAGGCGAAACGCGTATGGGTGAATTATAAAATTAAAATCCCTTCATTTGCAGTAACAAAAGGCGTCTTCCTTAAAAACCAGTACAGTGAAATACACAAAATTACGATGTCCTATATTCAGAAAGGTTTCTGCAATTGCGGACTTATCCGACTGACACATGCGTGTGTGACGCTGATGACTGTCACAGTGTTCTTGCAGTGACCGACATGTCTGGCATATATACATACCTCCCCACATTAACAAGGCATCTTATAAACACAACGTTTGTTCCGGAATAGACCTTCACCGAACCTACGAAGTTTCTCGATTCCGCAGCAGGTCTAAGCACACGATGTGTGTAACGGCATTTATTGGCGCCACTGTCATCGCATGAGCAAGGCAGCCAAGTTAAACAATTGCGCTCGATGTCTTGCCACAGTGGCAATGTTTCTACCTCGAGTTTTACTTCCGCAGACCCTGGCAGCACGCAGCCTTCGTCCTCTACAACCGCCAAGGCGGACTCCGGGATGCGGGGTCATCTATACCAGGCTGTTCCAACAGGCTGCTTCGCGGAACGCATGCGAGCGCTCACTACCCCACCTCGGAGCTGTGGTGGTGGTGGAACCTGACGTCACGCACGCTAGTACTCGGCAGCCAAAAGTAAGCAGATGCGTTCGCTTAGGTCTCCTCAATGTGCAGTTGCGGCCACTACAAAAACAAAAACGTCTAGTCGCGAAAGCCGAGTGTCTGCTTCTCTAGAAGAAATATCTCTCTTCACCGACAGAGACGAACGTCCACAATACCTAGCGTGTCAGAAAACTCTTGTTTGCGCAAAAAAAAGTCCCATCAACAGCCTCAATACAATCGTCTCCATGCGGCAGATTATGATCGAGTAGAAGTGCATCTCGATGCAGCAAACAAGATAACACCTGATATCTGGTGACTTGTGTCGCAAATAATTTTTAAAAGACAAAAAAGTCAATAAATCTTTTGTTACTTGTACTCGTCCAAACGTCACTCGTCAGTATGTTCTCATTGACACAACCGCACAGACGCGTTTAATTAGTGATTTTACTTATTACGCCGCGGTGGAGTAGCCGAGCGGTCTAAAGCGTCTCGCTGCGGAGTGCACGGTTGCTCGCCGTGGATGTTCGAGTCCTCTCTGGGGCATGGGTGTGTGTGTTGTCCTTAGGTCCGTTTACCTAGGTTTAAGTAGTTTGTAACCTACGGACTGATGACCACGCAGTTTGGTCCTATAGATTTACAAAGATTTGAACTTTTTTTTTTAATTTACTTATTACACACAGTTTTTTTAAGGTACAGCCTCTTTCTTTGCCTGCGTGTCTGCCTGTGTGAAGAAACAAATTGGTTCCGTTTCTTCCGGAACCGTCTTCCTAAATTGAAAACATTAATATTTGCGTCATTTCTTGTGATAAAGGCTGGATCGGTCGTTATGTCTCACATGACGAACAACTTTGACTGGAGAGAACACATAGAAAATATTGTGGGGAAGGCGAATCAAAGGTTACGTTTCATTGGCAAAACGCTTCGAAGATGCACCAGCTCCACCAAAGAGACTGTCTACATCACACTTGTGCGTCCTCTCCTGGAGTACTGTTGCCCCTTGTGGGACCCTCACCAGGTGGGACTGACGGAAGACATTGAGAAGATTCAGAGAAGGGCAGCAAGTTTTGTTTTATCACACTACGGTGGGAGGGAGGGGGAAGCGTCACGGAAATGTTGCACGAATTGGGGTGGAAATCATTAAAAGAAAGACGTTATTCATTGCGGCGTGATCTGTTTGCGAAGTTTCAATCACCGACTTTTACTTCTGAATGTGAAAATATTTTGCGAGCACCCGCCTACTTAGGGAGACATGACCATCCAAATAAAATAAGAAAAGCTAGATCGAAAACGGAACGATTTAGGTGTTCTTTCTTCCTGCGCGCTATTAGAGAATGGAACGGTAGAGAAAAGTTATGAAAGTGGTTAATGAACCCTCTGCCAGGCACTTAAATTTGCTTTGCAGAGTATATATGTAGATATAGATGTAGATTTTGGAGCCACTGTTTGGGGAGTTACTGTATGTGAACATTTAAGACAAGCGACGCTTGGCAATTATTGGCAATTAAGATGGTGTGTTAATAAAATGGTCAAATGTTTGTGAACGTTCAGGGACTTAACTGCGGGGTCGTCAGTCCCTAAACTTACGAACTTCTTATGAAGTACCTTATACTAAAGACGACTCAAACAGCCATGCCCGAAGGGGGGGGGGATTCGGACCCCCGACGGGGAACGGTCTCGCGCATCGTAGCATAGCGCCTCAATGCTCTCGGCCGTTTCGCCGCAACAGACTTGAGTTAATAATTTGCCTGAAAGCTATTATACCGAATTGCAAAAGTACCATTTCTTTCAATTTAAATGGAAAACATACTTTTGCTAGAGACAGGCATTAATTATGAAGTACATTGTAAAAGTCTTATTACAATATTAACGATTAACATGGTGTGAACATGCATAGAATTCAGCGCGATAAATCAATCAGAATCTGTCTTCTTCTTATACTCTAGCAACAAGCTGTAAAATCACTGTAATCTTCATTAACAAATTGCGGGAAAATTAGTTATTCAATTCATAAGAAATATCCTTACATATGTTCCATGATACAGACATTTAATAGAGTAAAATCCTTTTCAGTAGCAGGAACGAGGCTCTGGAACAATCTACCTCAGTATATCAGAGAACTGAATAACACTGCCAGCTTCAAACGACAGTTAATGGATTATCTACTAAAGCAATAATTACGCCAGTCGTTAATACCCTACGGTCCAGGTACGTCACATCCATTCCACTTCCCAGATATTCTTTTACTGCCATTGCTCTCGCCAGGTACAGCTTTCTTAACTTCCTTTTGTCAGAATTCGCCTTGCCTTAACCAGTCTCGATTCAAAAGTACATCCTGTATCTGCTAACATCAATGTTGTTATTTCTATTATTACACCAACAGCAGCAGAAGGTGTCTCAGTGGTACTACTAGTATTAATCGTATTAGAATTAAGTCAATACCTTTTATTTACATCCTTTTACATGTAGTTAACTTGTATAAATTATGTTATTAATTGTTTATCTGTAAAAATCATTGGTATGCTATAGGTAACTCAAATGTAAAGAAATAATGTATGTGTAAAACCCTGGTCCGATGTAAGAGAGGGCCTGATGGCCCTAATCTGATCAGGCTAAATAAACTAATAAATAAATAAATAAATAAAGTAACGCCGCCAGAAACATGCTGTATTACTTTCGTCATGAAATAAAAACTTTCATATTCGGGATCACACTGATTTTCAATTAATTATAATAACGAAGGACACGATATGATAGCATTTCCATAGAGAAAAATGGCAGCCTCAGTTTTAGGCTACTAATTTCAGCAACAGTTGCGCCTGTGGCTGGAAATGCAGTACGGCTGCAGTGACGTAACAGCCCAGCCGGCTGCCACACCTGCACACACGCTCGGCGCAGCCTCAGCCGTGTGGAGTGCCGCAATCGACAGCAGCTCACGGCTGCAGAAGCGGCGCCCCTCGAGCAGGTGAGCGCTCCCTAGATCGCGGTGGAGCGCGCGTGCTGGTGGAACAGCTTGAGCTACACAGATAGTGGCGCCATCCTCTGACTTGCCCCCCTGGCGGCGACCAGCCGTCGGCGCCACCCGCTGTCGTGCATCCTGCCACAGACAAATATATACAGACGGGAAACCTCCGTAAAGGCCCGGTCACACGCTCAGGGGTGGGGGGCGGGGGTTTTCAGCAGTTCCGTAAGATATCCCATGATGGCGCTGCGGTCAGAAGCAGCCCTTTAAAACTGACCAGAGCAGGCGGCAGGTAGCGGCTGCCCCCACCACCACCTCCCCTCAAACGTCGGCACACCGGACACAGCCATGGAAGGCGGCAAAGCTCTCCCCTCAGCCTCCCCTCCACGCTACCCTCTGACGTACGAGAGGCACCCTAAGCCAGGGAAACGCCTGACACCTGCTAGCATCTTACGGAACTGCGAGGGGAGCGTAGGACAGTGGTTTAGGGGGGGCTTCTCCTCTGTATATGTTACTCTGTGATCCTGCCTTCGACCAGACGCAGATGGAGATGGGCGCCACTCCCGTGGTAGTTGACAACCTGACATCCACATCTTCGCCATCTGCACATGTCGGCGCCACTTAAGCTATCGGGCGGCAGCCAAAGACCTGCCACTATTTAACATCACGCGTTTTCTGCTGGACTCGCAAAGTGAATACCTGGGTACAAGACTGGTCGGCGCCGCCCGCATCTCTCGCAACCAGCCCCACAGCATCTTCCGGTGGTAGTTTCGTCTCCTCCCCGTCGTCAAGGAAGTTCCTCACGACGACAGTGTGGCATTTCAGGGAGGAGGGATGTTATATCGGCTTTTATTGGCGCTACTGTCGTCGCACGATCGATGCAGCCACGATGCGATCTATTGACATCTACGACTTCCCGCAGCGGCCGCAAGACGTCACAGGGCGCCAATAACGTGCCTGCCTGCACGGCCGCAGTATATACCGCGAGCCTGCAACAGCCAGGCCACCCACTGTGTATTACCGACAGACTGAGGAGCTGCACATGGTAGTTGGACACAATTGGAGTTGAACCGCACTTTCAATTGCTCCAAAGTATGAGAAAAGGTCACGTTGTTACGTGATTTCCTATCTTTATTCTGCTCCATTGATTGAACACGCCTGAGCCTGAATACGTTACGTATTTGTCTCTCAGCCATTTTTTCGGGACACGTCTTCAGATGTTGTATCTCACTCGACAGGCTTTCAGTATCGTATACATGCCCAATTAACTCGCAGTACCGCAATGTAAAGGATGGCATTCGATAAACGCTGTGTCCCAAGGTTCTGTCTTCCTCCGCACCAAAACATCAAAGAAAGGTCAAGTGCCATCCTTTTCCATTTCCATTGCAAAGTTTATGTTTATATGGAGCGAATTGAAATGCCTAAGAACGGTGGGTCAGTAGTAGATTTTTTGTGGCCACATCACAGGTATATCTTCCACATACCGCAGAGAACAAGAAGATTTGAGAGTTGCTGACTGTAGCGCTTTGTTTTCAAAATCCTCCTTAAAATAATTGGCCAACACAAGAGAACGTCCACTTCTTCGAAGAATTCATCCTGAAATATGGTAAGCACTTCCTTAAACAATGCCAATAAGTCAACCTCAATCCTGTTGCTGATGAGCTCCAAAGCTTCCCGCAAGGGCACTTTTGTAAATGCAGACAGCACATCAAAACTTACTAAGAGATCCTATAATTGCATTCTAAGATTGTGTGGGCGGCTTATAATTATGAAGATGATGTTCACGTTTCCATACATGGGGCCCCACTAGTGAAGTTAGATATTTAACAACAAATTCAGTAGGTGCACCAATGTTACAATGGGATGGAGAGGAAAACCATTCTTATAGGTTTTGGGTAAGCCACATAGTCTAGAGCCTGTTGTCACAAAACACCTATTAACTTGGGGTGAAATCTAACTCTCCCTGATTAGTTCCAAAGCCTTTCTGTGCATCCTAGCCGTCCATTACATTTTAATTCACTGCAGGCAGGATTATCAAGCAGCCGATATATTTTGCAATTACAGTTTGCAGGAGGGAGAAGCGCAGTAGCATTTCCTATGTCAGTGGTAAAGTAACGACATCTTGGTCTCTTCTCAATATTATTGTCGTAGAGTATTTCTTTCAGATGATGTTAAGTTAAAGATGGAGCTGAAAGTTTACTTTCTTCGAGCTCTTTTTTTTTTAATTATCAATCATGCCTGATTCAGGAAACTATTTTTTCCGCTCCAGACGGATATAAGGAACTACTATTTATAGTTTAATTTGAAAAAAAAACTTCGTTTTACATCCATAACCATTATGTTCATAACACAGAAATTGAGACAGCCAGTTAAAAATAGTCCCAGCTTCAGTGTAACTCCATTTTTGATACTTAGAGTTAACAAAATATTAAAAAATACTGGTTACTAACAGGGAAAAACAACTCTGTACGAAGAAAAAAAGACTAAAACCGTTTCTGTAGGTCGATCCCCAGAGAAGATCTAAAAAGTTTTCTGAAATGCATTTTTTAAATTGACGTATCCCGATAATACTTAAGACTAAACTTTTTAAACTCTTTCTTTTGACTTACCGCGGGATATACTTGCAGCAAATATAAAGATTAGGAAAGTTAAGGTTACTGAGTTGTAGATAGCCCGGTTTTTACGGGTTTACAAGAGTTCTTTCTATATAATTCGTAACCTAACGAAACAGATGGTACTTCTGAAGAGAGAAAAATAAGTGGATGGAGCGAATTAACACTACAACTTTTTAATGTAACAGTTTTCTTTAGTAATACAAGCAGGTTTTCTTTAACTTGAAATCGTTTTTGACAACGTTTGCAATCTTGGATTTAGTTTCTTTAAATAGAAATGGCATTTGAATGTTAATTTCCTTTATGCTCGCCGGAGTGTTCCACAAACAAGCAGCACGTAACGACACAGGCAGAGGAGAATGACAACGACAACAACAATGTGTAATTACCAATCCATAGGGAGCAAACGGAGAACCAAATCGGAAACGGGTAGGAACCGTAGATTCATTTATGTAGCAAACGAGCGATATCAGAATGCAATCAAGACACGACTGACTAGTGTGATGTTTTTTTGTTTTCTCTCTCTCTCTCTCTCTCTCTGACAGGGCTGGCTGGCAGCACATGCATGCTGCTTCAGCCTACAGAGCTACAATTTGACTTGCGAGATTTTACGACAAGTAATGGTGATAAAATTGGGAGACAATAGTAAAATAGACATTGAAACACGTCCACTGAATTTTGGTCATGTTCCACTTAGAGTTATTCATGAATCTTAAGTGTTTCTGCACCATTAATATTACCTATTTGTATATCAATTATTTTATTCTTTTTATTAATTATCAATGCCCTATGTTTATATATGTTTCCACCTGTGTGATTGCAACATGTGCTTTGTAATGCTCGTTACTTTGGCCTTCAGCCATGCTCTCGCCGATACTAGCTTTCTTCTATATGAATTATCACGTGTGCTTTATTTGCTTATTCTAAATTTATTTTCTTTTGTAAATTCTATGTAATTCGCCATGGTCAGACACCACATGGTACATAAGAATAGTATGTCGCCGCCTCCCTCGAACATGAGTTCGTTTGGTGCATAGTGTGTTTGTTATAATGCTTTAACACTTCTGCCATCTCATAAAAACCCCACCGACGCTTCGTTTGTCGCTGCTATGAAGTGTTCCTGCATGAGTAATGTGCCACAAGCATTATGCGCGTGTCAGTGATTGAATGAATGTGCTTTCTTCTACCCATTGTGTATTTGCAAACTTCCACATTACTTCCATTTCAGAAAGGGCAGAAACAATTTTATTATGAGCAGTAACTTTATGATTTATGATTCACTTTTGTAGAAGGTGTGTGCTAAATTTAGTTTCCCCACGTTTATTTGCTTGTTCATTTTACTAGAATAGATAACGATTTATAGTGTCAAAACTCTGTTTTATAATTTCATGTTCCCCGTCTCATGTTTAATTATCTATTTCTTTTTATATGTGTTATTTGTGTTTGTTAAAACGTTGGCTGCTCCATTAACGAGTGGGCAGTTAGATAACTGCTGGCTATGTGAAAAGTAATTTAGAGCAGCAGTGAGCGATTTAACTTGCATTTGCAGATATCAACTGCCCAAGAAAAGTTAACAGGCAACTTCCAACACTGTTGCTTTGGATGGAAGACAAAACAACTTCAAAAACGGAATGCACCTCGGAGTCTGTAAAAGACATGGAAATGGTGATGACAACGAAAGCAGCTGGAAACACAGAGGCCCAGAAGAAACACGGACGATTTGATCACCCAGGACGTCGACTGCGGGTTGGCGGATCACCATATTTACAAGAAAGAAGCTCCGATATAGCACAGTATTGGAGACACATGATGGTGACAGGGAATGGAGGAGCTAGGGGAGGAAGTCAGAGAGGGTGGTAGGAGAAAGTGAGGGGGTGGGAGAGAAAAAGAGGGGGTAGGAGCAGGGTCTAAAGAGCTGGGAGAAGGAAATTGAGGCATGATGACCCAGGAAGCCTGGAAGTGAGAGGTGTGCAGTAGTGACGGGCAGAGTGAAGAGACAGTAGTTGGGGAGAAAGGGAGGAATAGTGCCCTCCGCAAGAGATAGGAAGCGAGAGGGACGGGGAGGATCACAGCTAGCAGAATGGATAAATTTCAGGTCTGAGGGCAGGGGATGGAATTTTGTCATAGAATATGGAGCATGGAGACGTAGAGGGCTGGAAGAGTACAGAATAAGTAAGGCGCAGCAATGAACCAGAATGGGAACGGACTGCAGGATTGGGTGATTTTAGTTTGCGACAGAGGTAGCGGAGTTGCAGGTGTTCAATGAAGAGGACTAGGCTGTGGAGTAGGATGAGGTCATAGAGGATCTGCATGGAGGATTGGGGAATACAGAAAGTGAGGTAGAGAGCATGGTGTTCCAGGACCTTTAGAGGAAAATGGGGATGGGCTACACATAGTTTATATGTGTAAATGATATGTAGCTGTAATGCACTGTGGAAGGGTGTAGACTGCAGGTCTGGCCAACAAGGAGTTTCGGGAGCCGGACACAGAAGCAGGTTTTATCTTGGATGGTGCTGAGGTGGAGAGTGCAGGAGAGGGTTAGACTATGACCATTCCTAGGTATTTATGGGTGGGGGGGTCAGGCGGATTAGGCAAAAACTTAGGGTGAGGCATTACTCATGTGTACAGAAGGAGGGGTGGTTCGACCTACAATGCTCATCTGGTTTTTGGCAGCATATAGAGAAAAGAGCCACTGTTACACCAAGTGGAAAAGTGATAATTCTGTTGTTGGAGAAGACTTTGGAAATGGACGAGGGTTGGAGCCAGGGAATGGAAGGCATATTCAAAGAGGTAGAGGTGCATATTGGAGTTTTAGAGGAGATATAGGAAGGAAGAGAGAACGGATTGGTGAGGCTTGCCAGTGGAGGGGTAGAAAATATGTGAGTAGTGACATAGGTAGGGTGATTGGACAGAAATGAGGTAATGACCCAGACAAGGTCGAAGGAAAGTGCACTGGTCCGAAGAGCAAGCTGGTATGCCCAACCCATTCATGCTCTGTTTCAAGGTTCAAGGAGACAAAGATGGCGGCTCAACAGGATTAGTTGAGTGAGGTGGAGGAGTTGGTCGTCAGAGAAGAAAAATGGTCTCGAACCCACACTGGGTGTTGTGGAGAAGATGGTGGAGATGGTGGTGGATGCATCAGGAAAGGGTTGTTTTAAGGTACTTGCTGAACACTAGGATGAGGCAGATCAGCTGTTAGGAGTACAAGGGATGTTTTCTGCAGGCTTGGGTAGTAGCCAGTGTATAGGATGGTGATATGGAGGGCGGCTAGGGTGGCAAGGTAGGGAAGGGGGCATTACTTCAGGCGGCACTGATTGTGGCTGGGAACTATATGCTTTTAGTGCATAGTGTTACCTATATATGGAGCATTAAGGTGAAAAGGGGGGGTCAATGAGGTCAAGATACTGGAAGCTGTGTGCTAGGGGTGTGATGGAGATGTCCATTTCCTCATAGACATCCTGGTGTAGGCAGTAATCAACATTATAAAGAGTGGAGAAGACATCAAAGAAAGCAAAATTGTTAGCCATATTGGCAGGGACTGGTTGAGGTGGAAGAGAAGGTTGGTGTGCATGTGTTTCAAACGAGTTGGGGAGGTGGGCATGATCTTAGTAACTGTCTGACGCCAATCCCATTGTTTTTTGGTAGTCAGTATGCTGCTGAAGTTACCATTGGTGGAGGAGTGTACCTGGTCATGACTGCAGAGGAAGGAGTGGTAGAGGCAGTGTGATTCCCGAAGAGTAGGACAGACAAATTACAGCGATAACAGCACTAGTGAATCATGCTTGCGCCTAACGACCACCATCAAATTCCATTTGTTCCATTGGGGTCTCGAACTAATGTGGCAGGGCTACCAGATTCCTCCCCCCTGAAATGGGAGAGATACTTCGGGAGGTGGAATGATTGTACGACTGGTGTCCTGGCTACGGAGGTCACCAACTCAAGGAACCTTCAGAAATATACTGGGTTGTTGGTAGATGGTGAGGGGAACTCCATGCTCATGTCCCCTGGAATCGCCAACACTGACCCGCAGAGCAGATGGAGCCCCTGTGGTTGAAATGTTGCCGATGGTGGGCACTCTTGCGAGTGTAGCTACGTATGTGTTTTTACCACCAACAAGTTCATATCAACTGGAGCCGCCAGGACTCCCTGTGAGTGCAGTTTGTACTCATGACTCTTTGACAGTGTTGACTGCTCCAAGTCTTGGCTAGCTATTGGTAAGAGTGAAGCTGGTAAATAGGGAACGAGTTGGTTGATGTGTTTGTGCTCCAGTACACTCAGAATGTCTACCAAGAAGAGGCATCACCTATGAGGGGCGACCTCAGTAGCCAGCAACCCTGAGTTCTTTGTTCCATATGAATTGGTTCATTGAGCAGAACCTGGGGAATAGTGGCCTTGTACTGGTCGTTGGACTGCTGAGGCCCAGAAGATGGAGAAGTGTGTGCCGCTAACGTTCATGGAGGTGTTCAGCTGACATAGGATTACGAATGAGGGTGCTTAATCAATGTGAGAGTTTCTGTGGGTGTAGATGTGTCCACGGCTTTCAACATTTGTTGCCAATACGTTCACACCATCTACTCAGTAGAGCCAATGAAGGATAGGTGGAATATAGGACTAAACAGGTTTTTCATGCCATTCGATTCACGTAACTGGCCTAACCATGTTGCTGCAAATTGGGGACCATTGTTTAATACAGTGGTTTGGGGTAGGCCTTTGACAGCGAGAATTTGTGGAAGGTTGTTGGGTGTGGTGGTTATGGTGATACATGCCATGTTTACCACATAGGGGTGATATCCCAGAAAGGGTCTCACATAGTCAAGATGAATGTGGTTCCAGGTGTGACACGGAGTTGGCCAGTGGATAAATGATTGCGGTCAACTAGCCTGGATCTTAGCACTAGTTGAACAAGGGAAAATGACCATGTATTTCTTCAGTCCCAGCCAGTAGACAAGCCTCTTGGACCTCCCAATGCTTGTCAGCCGATATTAACAAATATAATCAGTGATTTTTTTTATTTTTCTGTGTCTTTTAGTGTGATAACTGAGTGATAAATTAGTTAATCTCTTTCCTCTATTCTTCACCATCATTATGCACCAGGTTGTTAAGTAAATCAAAACACGAAATTTTAAACATTGTGAAAAGGTATAATTGCTTTGCGGAGGCTTAGCATACAGAGGATTTTACTTCGTAGGCTGTCGTGAGTGAAAAGTAGACGAAATATCTAAACTCATCATATAATGAACTCTTTCACTAGCGGATGGCATAATTGTTAAAGATTCTGACAGGGTGTATGACCGTGATATTTGAAACATTTATGTTCCTAATGTGTCGTCCAGAGCTGCGCTGAACATCTTCAGCTGAGCTGCAGACGACTGCCGACTGCCGAGCCAGAAGTCGGAAAATGTTCAGATGTTCGTTAAGTTTATGGGACTTAACTGTGGGGTCATCAAAAAAAAAAAAAAAAGTTCAAATGTTAGTTAAGCTTATGGGACTTAACTACTGGGTCATCAGTCCCTAAACTTACAAACTACTTATCAACTACCTTATACTAAGGACGTTGCAAATATCCATGCCCGAGGGGGGATTCGAACCCCCGACCGTAGTACCGTGCAGACCGTGACTGAAGCGCATCAGTCCCCTCGGCGACCGCGGCCAGCTGAGCTCATCAGTCCATAAACTTATAAACTACTTATAAACCAATATATACTAAACACAGCACAAACATCAATGCCCGAAGGAGGATTGAAACCCCCGACGGGGAATAGCCTGGCACAAGGAGCATAGCACCTCAATGCGCTCGGTCACCCCGCCGCGGCCGAATGTCGGTTAGCAGCATAAAGGATGTCTAGAATTGGTGTGGTCTGGTTTTCACGTGATCAGAACTCAATGTTTGGAAAGATACAGGATCACTATCTATTGCAACTAGTCACGGATAGAAATACATCTAGCTACTCCGAGGAGCCACAGTCTATATATCATAAAGCTTCACATCTTCTTCCTCCCTGTTAAAATTGTCACCATGGTTATGTGTTTCAGATGCTACTCTATACATCCGTGGATGACAGGTTGTCGATGTACATGAAATTTGAAACAAAATGTTATTACAAAGTTTTTATATAGTCAATAGTTTTGGCAATCATTCGACTGTTAGATTCTGCTCGGACATAATTTCAATCTATATTATTTCAGCACTAACCAGTTGTATTAAAGAGAGTGTCATATGAAACGTAAAATGGAACTTTCACATTGTTGTTATAACCTTTTGTTAAAATACGGTTGTTTAACATTGAAAAAAGAAATGTTTACTAAAATATAAGTTACTTGTAGCTAATTTTTACCAACCTACATGTTACAGTCATTACTGCATCAATCAGTTAATGCGCATATATTTAGGTCGTTCCATGACTGTTTGTGAATTTTTTTCCAATCTCATCAAATGGTTTATTCGTTTTTAATCTCAAGATTTAATTTTAGTTAGAACTTGGAGATTCAACGTTGATTGATCGTTTGTCAGGGTCACAAGCTATATTTTTTTTCTCCAAAGCAATGTACCTGGTTTTTACATGCAATACGACTGGAGCAACTTCCACACTGTCGAAAATACCGTCAACTTCACAATAAAAAATCTTCTTCATCTACCATGCGAGACTGAAAAAGTTCTGCTTTTTTTCCTAACATCTCGATAACAGAAGATTCGTAATTGTTCCACAGACCATGAATCCTGCTATATCTCGCCTCCGGAGATAATAACTGAAAGACACTGTCTTATAAGGAAATTGTGTTGATTGACAAGACAAACTAATCACCTTCTGGAAACAAAACAAACTAACTGACTTCTGAAACTAAGGCAAAAACAACAAACGTCAACTAAAAGTTTTATTATTCACCAATTAGGTATAAGCCAGGGAGATAACGACAGTCTGGAGCGAACGGCCAGGGAGAGGGATCCGGACGACGTATTCCGTTGCGGGAAGTCCTGGAGGAGCGGCGTCGCTGGCAGGGACTCTTCCCCGGAGGCGTCGGTCGGGATCTCTGAGCTATGGTTCTCGTAGGCGGTCGGCGGAGAACTGCCGTCGTGTTGCACTGCACCCCCCCCCCCTCCTTCCTAAATAGTCGGCGCGCAGAGCGCAGAGATATGTTGCAGTCTCAAGCTGGTCGCACATGACTGTGTGGAGGAAAATAGTTCCAGTTTAGTACACTCTCTGGTGGTGCTCGTTGCGTCTTCTGGTGACTCGAGAACCGCCGCTGTGAAACTCCTCATTGGTATGTATCCATGCGCTTTTACCCTGCATTGCGGATTGTGGCTCGTCAGGCGAACCACTGGTACATGACAAATCCGACATTTGGTAATTATGTGGAATAAATGTTCAAATATTTGTAATCTCAGGGGACCAAACTGCCAAGATCATCGGTCATAAAACTTAAACTGCTTAAACTAACAAATGAAAAGTACAAAACCCACAAAGACACATGAGGGTGGACTCGAATCTCTGACAGGGAAAACCACGCATTTATTAGCATTACACTTTGGACCATACCGCCACTTGTCCGTGACCCAGTAATGATCTGGAACGTTTCACTCTAATAAAATGTAACATTACATGCTATCAGAAAATGCACAGATGTTGAAAATTTTAATTTTTGCTTTGTTTTTTTCTTTTTTCTTTCTTTTTTTGTTTTAAATCCTAGTTTATTTCTCAACATTCAAGATGAAGTTCTTTTTCAATGGCTGTTACACATGGCGTGCTTACTCATTAACAACAAAACAAAAGTTATAGTATTTTCATAATTATATTCACCACAATCATATACTACTACACACGAATTAGGTTTTAAGCAATCATTATATCACATAACCAAAACTAATGATCAATAAAAATCAAAACAAGTAAATAAAGAACAATATTACCTACTATATACAGGTCTAATCTGCACAACAAATCTTAAATTATTTTACTGAGACATTAAAGTAAACTAATAGCCTTCAAAATTATTAAAAGTTCCCTTTTATATCTTAGTAAAATTATGTTCTACATCTCTAGAATTGAATCATAATTGAATATATGACCACTTAAATCACCGTAAGACGGAAATAATTCTCGTAAATAGATTTACAATCTAGCACCTATTATTTCAGCCGTCTTACAGCAAAAATGGCTATTCTCAACAAATCATAAGGACATCAGTACATCATACTTTATATTTGGGAATAGCGGAGACATCAATAAGAATAATTAATCGAGCAGAACTAGGACAACCAGGAATAAATCTTGGAGATGATCAGATTTACAATGCAATTATTACAGCTCATGCATTTATTATAATATTCTTCATAGTTATAACAATTTTAATTGGATGATTTGGAAATTGGTGCATCAGATACAGCTTTACCAAGAATAAATAAGGTAAGATTTTGATTAATACAACAATCATTAAGATTTCTCCTTCTACCTTCTTTAGTGGATAATGGAGGTGATAGAGGATGGACAGTTTACCTTCCACTACAAGAGTTATTGCATACAGAGGAGCCCCTGTAGACCTAGGAATCTTTTCATTACATCTAGCAGGTATTTCAACAATACTAGGAGCAATTAATTTCATCACAACACCAATTAATATACGATCAAGTAATATAACTATAGAACAAACACCATTATTTGTTGGATCAGTAGCAATTACAGCATTATTATTATCACTATCAGTTCTGTCAGGAGCAATTACTGCATTACTAACTGACCGAAACTTAAACACATCATTCTTTGATCCAGCAGGAGGAAATAAGATTGGTTTCTTGAAGAAGTGCACGGACGTTTTAGTCACTGCCTTGAATTGTTATGTCAGTCGTTATATGCTATACTCGAGAAAACTGACTCATCGTAATTTTTAGTACAAGTGCAAATTCTGCTGCTTGTTAGAAGCGGTCTGCCGCCAACGCTGATTCACTCCTCTTGAGAAGGTGCAGCAGCTAGTGACGGCTTGCTGTTATACAGCAAGATTCAACACGACTCGTGCCAGACGCGCCCCCAGGCCCTGCTCAGCAGGCGTTACGTGCGCTATCTGGCGGTTTCTGCGCGCTGCACAGACTTACCTGCGCGGTGGATCCCGGCACAGGCAGGTGCCCCTATGAATATGCAACACGCGACGCGCCACCGCTGGAACTAGCGCGCCAGCCCACTCTCACTGTCCGAACAGGAAGTCATTTACATCGGCAAACATCTAATACAGGGCTGCCGTCGCATATAGCGCACCGCACTTAACTGAACAGAAAACGAAAATTACAGAAGATTAAGGTTTGTTGAACGCAAAGATTTGTCAGTTTTACATAATCGTTGAAGCGATTCAATGACATTATCTTATCTATCCGATGGCTTTTCCAGCTGAAACTTTTATTTATGCCGATGGTCAGATTTTCGACTCGCAGGAATCGTCAAATTTTTGAGATGTAACTTTTTCTATAGTGCTCCATTTAATGTTTAATGGGATTTTCATATATATATTTGATCAGAAGGAAGAAGGAATGAAGCTTCGGGTTTAACGTCACGTCGGCAGCTTGGTCATTAGAGACAGAGCTAACGCCCGGAGTTTTGGGTAAGGATGGAGATGGAAATCGGCCGTGCCCTTTGAAATGAATCATCCCGGCATTAGCCTGGAGCGATTAGGAAAATCGCGGTAAATCTGGATGGCAGAAGGTGGATTTGAACCACCGTCCTCCAGAATGCGAGTCCAGTGCGTTACCACTGCGCCACCTCGCTCAGTTTTGATCAGATTGAACCAAATTGTACACATGCATATTTTGCGTTGCTTCTTTCAAATGTGTTAGTTATTAAACAACAACAGGAATGTTAAAGTGTAGACACACATACTGAAGTCTAAAAGTAAGAAGGTTAATATTTTAGAAATGACATCTAAATATTTGTCACCCTCTTCATTTTGTTGCAATAATTGTAGCACACAAAGAAATTAACGACTCTGTTTGTCAGTGACCATTGAAACCAATCAATACGGAAATCAAAAATTTGTTCCCAGACGGAACTCGAACCTGGGACCTGTGGCTTGCCAGACGGTCACGCTGATCGTTGCAACAATAGGAACACAGTGATCCGAGCCGCTGGCAGACAACTTCTGAATTCATCCACACACTAAGAACGTAAATTCCGTACAGAAACCTAAAATGTGACAGTTTTTACATTACCATTCTGAAGACACTTATAAAGAAAGGGTTACACATATTTTAATAACAATCAAAGTGCATGCAAGTTACAGGTTTGCTTACATGTGGTACATTGGGGAAACGTTCGTGAAATTTTTGACATTGGCGATTGATTTAAGATGTATCGTCTTCTTGTTTCATTTTGTTACTGTTTGATGAATGCTACGTCGTTCATAGTTTTTTTCTACGACATTTTCAAGCGCCACAGTAAAATGATACGTCCCCATAACAATATTCAGTTTAGTAATTCAGAATCTTAATTTTGTACTTCAAACCTTCGCATAAATAAAGAAGTAAATGGTGAACTGACCTCTGACTCAGTTACTTCTGGAAGAATATGTTTAACGAACGGAGATTTATGTTTGTGGTATCACTATTGTCACCAGTGTGAATTCTCCATTTCTACTGGAAAGTTGCACAAGTTACGCCAATATAAAAAAAGTGTAATAGGAACGATCCACAAAATTACAGGGCTATGTCATTGACGTCGGTTTGCAGCAGAATTTTAGAACATATACTTCTCTCAAATATTATGAACTATCTGGAAGAGAAAGACAATTGACCCATGGTCAACACGGATTCAGAAAGTATCGTTCTTGTGCAACACAGCTAGCTGCTTACTCACATGATGTGATGAGTGCTGTAGACAAGGGATGTCAAATAGATTCCTTATTTATAGATTTCCGGAAGGCTTTCTACACTAATGATATTTTCGTGGACGTTAAAAAATTGTTTAATGCCAACTCATTGACATTAAGTTGAAAAGATTTGAAGCGGATTAGAACATCTAAGAGGTTTTCATCCATTATATGCATACAGTACAATTTGATAATAAACTCAGTTGGGAAGAGTAGACCACAGTACTCAAACGCCTTAATAAAGTTGTATTTGCAGTTTGTGATAGCAGACATACACGACATAAAAGTAAAAATGTTTCCATACTTTACATACTTCTATTGCATAATATTTTGGGATAACTCTTCAAGTAAAGCAAAAGTTTTCATAGTGAACTCACGGACATCCTGAAGAAGCCTCTACAAAGAACTGGATATACTAACCACTGCCTCAAATTATATTTATTCGTTAACGAAGTTCATCATAAAAAAGGTATCCCTTTTTCCAGAGAACAGCTCAGTTCATACGCACAAAGCAAGGAACGAAAACTATCTACACAAGGACTGAAAACCACTTGCTTGAAAAAGGGCCGGCCTCGGTGGCCGAGGGGACTGAGGCGCTGCAGTCACGGTCTGCACGGCCACTACGGTCGGGGGTTCGAATCTCCCCTCGGGCATGGATATTTGTGCCGTCCTTCGGATTAGCTAGTCATAAGTAGTTTGTAAGTTTAGGGACTGATGACCCCGTAGTTAAGTCCCATAAGCTATACCAGCATTTGAACATTAATTTGAAGCTTGAAAAAGGACTCTAAAATTCAATAACATATAGTTTTCAGTAATTTGCCAGCAACCATAAAAAAATTGCCAGTGATAATGATCATTTTAAGAGGCGCCTGAAGGTCTTACTAGTGGGCAACTCCTTCTACTACAGTGACTATATATATATATATATATATATATATATATATATATATATATATATATGTGTGTGTGTGTGTGTGTGTGTGTGTGTGTGTGTGTGTGTGTTTGTCTGTATGCCCTCTATGTGTTCATAAACTATCCATTCGATTGCAATGAAACTTTACTGAATTGTTCACCGTATGCCCACGAAGGTTCCTGTTCCACAACAAAAGAGTAGGACACATAGTTCAGGAGATATGACGTCATAAATAATGAGAAGCCACAACGTGCGATTACCCAGATTTATGCGTCAATTATTGGAAAATGGGAGTAGTTAGAGACCTGCAACAAAGTTTAAATGTACTTTCGGACGTTTATGAAGCGTTTTGGTTCTGACTCCCCTCCTTCCCCCACCCCCCCCCCCCTACACACACACACACACACACACACACACACACACACACACACACACACACAAAATCATGAAACGAAAATAGTCCACCGCTCACAACAGTTTCGCTGTAGATGCCGTAAAACTGTCGCATCAGTTATGATCTTGTATCAAATAAAGTTAGCATTACAGATTTGCATGTTACAGTTTATTTTTGTCTGCAAGTCACCCTTAATTTTCTTGCATCCAAAATTAAACAACCTGTTCTCTTAATGACACTCTCTCACTGACTAAACACGAAATCTCGAAAAGTACTTCGCCTATGAAGCTGAAATTTGGCAAGAATGTAATTTATAGGTAGAATACTTCAGTTTTAAAATGTATTTTGTAACTGGTGCGTGGCGGAGCATACTTATCCTACAGACTCAAGAAATCTATAGTTCCATTTAGATCTTCACGTAATATCGCACGTTTGAGTTTCAAAACAAGAGGAAGGCCACCGTCTACCTTAAGATTCATACGCTGCATGGGGAAGGTACTTTGCAACTTAAAAATGGATCCCTAAATACCTATGTCGCGACATAACTTGATAACGGCTCGACCGATTTTACACATCTTTTATTTATTTATTTATTTATTTTTTATCTATTTATTTATTTATTTTTTTATTATTTTTTTCGTTATTCTCAGAACAAGGGTTGTGTGAAATAAAACTGGAATATTTGAGAACAACGAAGTGCGTTTTTCAATGTGACCCTGCGTTTCTATTGCAGAGAACTTTATAGTTTTGTTCCTACATTGATGATATTTGCACACTGTACCTTAAAAACAAGAGGAATTGTCACTGTATAAAATTTCTTTCGGTGCATGGTGGAGGGTACTAAACTTACGGAATTTTAAAACAAAAAGTTCAAATGTTCGTTAAGCTTAAGGGACTTAACTATGGGGTCATCAGTCCCTAAACTTACAAACTACTTATGAACTACCTACAACTAAGGACGGCACAAATATCCATGCCCGAGGGGGGATTGGAACCCCCGACCGTAGTGGCCGTGCAGACCGTGACTGAAGCGCCTCAGTCCCCTCGGCCAGCGCAGGAGCAGAGAGAGCACGCTTTCGAACGCTTGGGAAGAGACCCGTAACTTGGGCGTGGTGGTGAAAGGTTGTTACGGTGGGCGGTCTGAAGCCGCGTTACGAACTTGTGATTTGAAGAGATAGGTATGTGTGGACTTGTAAAATTTACGGGACTGTGACTTCAGAACTTAGTCTCTGGTGATAAGTGATAAGCTGTGTGCGGTAGTAGGGCTGTGGAACTGTGATAAATCAGCATTCGTGTACTCGTGTGATCACAAACTGTGTTTAATAAAAAATACTTCAATCGTGGATTAATTTGGCACTGCAATGGACTACACTAATTTACGAGTGATAATTTGGAACTTTTACACCCGAATGCGTGTGATACTTATTGTGCCATAAATTTTTTTCTTTAGCCACCTTTCTGAAATAACTTTAATTGTGGTGGTTTGTTTAGTAATGCCTGTGTGTAATTTCGTGTAAGCTGCTGTGTATATTGGCCACTTTATTAGAGTAATTTGAACCAAATCAGTTCTTACAAGGGAATAAGGTTTTTGCACTGCTGGCACTTGCATGTGATTTGCAGAGTATCTGTGTAGAAATAGTAGTTTCGAGCACCTTCCCCCCTTTTTATTTCATATTGTTTTTCACCAGTGCTGAGAACAAGTTCAGATGCAATTTTTTTTATGTTGAAGTTCCGTTGCGCCTTAAATGTTTTTCTTTAGCCACCTTTCTGAAATAACTTTAATTGTGGTGGTTTGTTTAGTAAAGCCTGTGTGTAATTTCGTGTAAGCTGCTGTGTATATTGGCCACTTTATTACAGTAATTTGAACCAAATCAGTTCTTACAAGGGAATAAGGTTTTTTGCACTGCAGGCACTTGAATGTGATTTGCAGAGTATCTATGTAGATGTAGATAAGACGCAGGTTGTAGGTTGTGTTTTTCCCTGGACAGCCATCCACAGATGAGACGTGCCGGAGCTGGTGCGCGCCTGTGGACTCCCCAGGGCTAGCAGAGCGCCCGGGGGCGTGGAGGCGGCGTCTGGCCGCCCCCGCCGGTCCCGGCCTCATCTGAATGCAGTGTGGCTGCCGGCGCGACGACGACCCTGGGACCGTTCTCTGGGGGCGTCGCATTCCCCGTGTGCAGGGCAATTTCCTCCGGCACGCGGAAGCGAGACCAACTTTTCCGCGGTGACGCGGCGGAGACGTGCGAGAGTCCGATCGGGAAAATTCTTTTGTTTGCTTCGAGTGTGGTTCTGGAATTCAAATCCTGCTCATAGGACTCTGCGGATCAGAGGCGAGAGGCGAGTCACATCGCTCCAAGTTGTAAAAAAAAAAAAAAAAATGCGATGTGGGATTCTATGTTCCTCAGAACTTTCGACCATTTATCTTGCGGCTGGAATAAATGAAGGGAGGAAAGAAGACTGCCGACACGGCTACTGTGTCATCATCAGTAACTGAGTGTGCCACAACCACTGACACTAATGGTCGGTGAATAGTCCTGTAGGGTAAGGTGGTACCATTGTGACCATTTCCGTCAAAATGTTAATGTAATTGGAAATACACTGAGAAATGAAATAATTTTAACCACGGAACTTGTTCTTGGATGTTTAATGAATACATAACACAAATATTAGACAATTACAATTGATGGTATAAACACAAAAAAAGGTAATAGAATTGAGAAAAATCGATCGAAAATGTACCACCCTAGGTACAATTGTGAACACTTCCTGGAAAACATTTGATCACTGGCATCTTCCCTATAAAAAGTATTTTCTCAAATCAAATGTTCAAATGTTTGTATAGCTTATGGGACTTAACTACGGGGTCATCAGTCCTTAAACATACAAACTACTTATGAACTAGCTAATCCTAAGGACGGCACAAATATCCATGCCCAAGGGGGGATTCGAGCCCCCGAGCGTAGTGGCCGCGAAGACCGTGACTGGAGCGCCTCAGTCCCCTCGGCCACCAGTATTTTCTCCCCCGGTCACTAATTTTCCTGTCAGAGACAAAAAAGTTTGTAGCAGTCAATGGTAAAGCATCGATTAAAACAGAAGTGATGTCAGGCGTTCCACACGGTAGTGTCATTGGTCCTCTGCTGTTCCTTATTTACATAAACGATTTGGGAGAAAATCTAAGTAGCTCTATTAGGTTGTTTGATGATGACGTCGTCATTCTAGTAAAATCATCTGAAGATCAAAACTAACTGCAGAATGATCTAAATATCACTATGGTGCAAAAATTGGCAATTGACTCTAAATAATGCCAAGTGTGAAGTACGCATGAGTACGAAAATAATCCGTTAAACTTTGTTTACAAGATAAATCAGTCAAACGTAAAGGCCGTAATCTCCACAAAATATCTAGGAATTTCTATTACTTCAGACTTAAACTGGAAAGATCACGTAGATAATATCGTGGGAAAGGCGAACCAGAGACTGCGATTTATGGCAGAGCCTTTAAAAGATGCAACAGAACTACAAAAGAGACGGCATACACTACGCTTGTCTGTCCTTTTTTGCAGTATTGCTGCCCAGTGGGCGATACTTATTAGGTGGGTTTGACGTAGGACATCGAAAGAGTTCAAAGAAGAGCAGCTAGTTTTGTATTGTCACGATACAGAGGAGACAACGTCGTGGGAATGATAAAGGACCTGGGATGGGAATCATTACAACAACAGTGCTTATCGCGGCGTGGTCTTCTTACGAAACTCCAATCACCAACATTCTCCTCCGAATGCGAAAATATATTGTTGACTCCCACTTACATAGGTAGAAATGATCATCAGAATAAAATACGAGAAATCAGAGCTCGAACGGAGAGATTCAGATGTTCTTTTTCCCTCGCGCTATTCGAGAGTGGAACGGGAGATGAATAGTATAAAGGTGGTTCGATGAACCCTCTGCCAGGCACTTAAATGTGATTTGCAGAGTACCTCATGTAGCTGTAGATGTAAAACTTCCTGGTACTAAACATTGAAATTATGGCAGCGAACCCACTCATCTTTGATTAGAAACTTTATAAGGGCGCGTTAGACTAAGTAGCTACACTTACCTCTTAACAGGAAAAACTTATATCTCCGTAACACATAGTGGTGTATTATTGTAAAGGTCGGAGGAGCTGTGGAAAACTGCTACACTACAACGCCACACCAAGGCTAGTGCTACGAACACTACGAGACTTACAAATTATGTTGATCTGAATTGTAACTATGTCGAATTTGTACCACCTTACCCTAACAATGATGAAGGTGAACCATGAACTACAGTTATCTAACTGTCCTTCATAATTCTTACCTTCCACAGCTGAACTCACTGATACATGTCCTCTAAACTTTGCACGATGTCTAATTTGGCATGTTCTTCAAAAGCCTCTCCACGTTTCGTTGGATATCTGGAATATATCATCAAATCTCTTTCCTTTCAAAGGGAGTTTGAGTCGAGGGAATAGTACGAATTTTTGAGGACTTGCGAGTATGATGGATGTTAAAGTTCAAAGTACTATCTGGAAAAAATAAAGTTCTCGGTGTACGCCAACATTAATGCCGTAGTACTGTCAAAATATCCAGAGCATAATTCGAATGTTTATTGTTCGTTATCGCTGAAACACCCTGTGATTCTATAGTCTTTTCAATTTCTCTTTTTCCTTATGGTACCTTTTTGTTCCGAGCTCGTCAACAGAATTCGGAGATTTTCCACTTCTTGCGGCTACTGCCTACAACAAGTACTTTCCTTTCTTCTTCTCTCAAACTTACTTTAGACATAAAGAGAGAGAGTTCCATTTAGTGATGCAATGAAGAATGCCACAAGACCCATTAATCGCATACTAAGGACGCCTCCATAGTGGAGTCTTCTTGTAAAGGAACACAGGTGTCTGATGTCACGAAAAAGCAAGTGAACAAACAGGAAAACATCGAGTTTCAAGAAATCAGTCACAAATGGAAAACGTAAGGCTATCCGCTCTGTCCCGTAGTGATTAGTATCAGAATATTAAAAATAATACTCTTAATGTCGGATGATCACAATGCGCAGATTAGCCATTCTTCGTAATTTGAGAAGCCGGTAATTTGGCATAAAGATTATATCCCTACTTGATTATCTTTTTCAAAATTTCTGGAGGGTTTGTACACCTAAACCCCCCTCTGATTACACCCTAGAGGTTTCTTCAGTGTAGCTTTGCTGACACTGGTGAAGGAAAGGTTTAGAATAAAGGCCCTAAGTAGCCAGCTTTCAGAAATTCTAAAACATTCCTCTTCGTCAGTCGAAGTTGCAAGTTTTCAATACAAGGAATGATCAGATCAACACCGTTTACATTGTCCATAATATTAAAGTTTTATCTATTACAGATAAATTGGTTGGCTGCGATATTTATGATACGTACAGTTGGCCACCAGCATATACAATGCTAGTTGGAGGTTCTCGCGAATAAATCCGTTAAGTTATTCAATCTAAATGTGAGAAAAATATAAACGATATCGGCATGTCGCAGAATGGTGTCGAAAGTCTGTCTCAACACGCTTCTGCAATTTAGCTGGAACATCATCAACCGCTGTCCATTCAGTCCGGACCTCAGTCCAAGCCACTTTTTTGGTTTTTTTTTTTTTTTTTTTTTTTTTTTTTTTTTTTTTTTTTTTTTTTTTGCGTTTTTGAATGGGTACCTTAGTAGTCAATGGATAGTTTCAGACGAGAAGATGAAGCACCTTTCCTTAACTTGGAAGAACACGCAAACTTAGTTGTTGACCACTGTCTTACATTACATTTTTGGACCTCTCTGGTTGATAGTAGGAAACAGATTTATCAATTATCATCAGAAATCCGCCGTGTTTGCGTCACAACCTCATACCAAGGTACTATTAAATATGAGGTTCTGGTGCATACGCGACAAATTCTTATACTACTACATAGATCTGAAAAATACCCAGAAACATTGAAGTTTATGTACGAGAATGATCAGAAATTGAAGTTACCAAACCTGCGGTGAAACGTGTACATTTCATATAACACACACCAATAAAGTTAATTCGTAGTTGAACTACGAGAGAGAAGTAAGTGAACATAGTATTAAATATCGCAGCTACTGTCCTCTCTCTGCAATGTCTGTTGTATGTCTAAGGTCGTATACCAGATTTGACGTGCACGTAAATGCAGAGGCGGTGTCTCTCTCTTAGGGCCAGTAACTTCGTTACCGCAGTAACAGCACTGGATGAAGAGCCGTCAACTGAAATGAGAATGATGGAGTCGAGGAGCCGCTATGTCTCATCCCTCTCGTACGTATATAATGTCAACATTTAAGTTAGTTAACAACTAGCTCTCTCTGGGAGATAACGGTTATATGAGGCTGTGTGGAGAAATGAGCTGCAGCTCGGACACATAACGATACTATGGCACTGGGTATCTGCCATCTTTCCGACATCGCCATTAATCGTCATACAGTTTCATCGCTCAGGCATTAGATCCGAGCTCTATGACGGTCATTAAACTCAGGGATGCGCGAAGTTTCAACGAAGAGTCACTGATTCGCTGGCCATGTTACTCACTGGAATGGTGAAACTAAATCACTGGCGCTTTTTTCCTATCAGACCTCAAGCAATATTTTGTCGACACGCTGTGAAAATAAATGAATGAATAAATCCTTGTCAGCTTTCACTCAAGGAGTTTGGAGACTCCGTCTGCTGCACGCAGGACCATCGCAGGTCTCTGAATTCTCAGTCGGATATTACTTAAATATTCGTAAGCGTAGTCATTTATATATTACTGCGTACATACGTGCAAAGAATGCGTATACAAAACTCCGCCCAGAGGAAAACGAAGTTTCTTTTTCCTCATCAGTTATAGATGTTTCACAATTGTAAGCGTGTTTATGTGTATTTTAATGTTAAACAATTAATAAATATGTAACATAACTATGAAATTAGCAGCAGTTATTTCAGCTTGCATAGTGTGAGATTCCTCCCTTTGCCGTCCCTGTAATAGGTCCTTATAAACTTTGTTACTGGATGAAAGGCTGTTTTAATAGTAGGACAGACGGGAGTGGTGGGTACACCAATTAGGAACATATATATTTACTTATCTTGATTATTGGCCATTGCGTTGTAACCGACGATCAAGGTTCTATGGCAGACGAGTGCACCTGCTGCAGCGAACCCGGGGTGTTAATCCCGTACTGAGTCTTGCCTGTACGGATTGGTGTTTTTCGGTTAGACATCAGCACCAAACTGTAGAGCCGTCAGTTCTGCATGTTCGCATCGCAATGATGATATGGGATTTCACATGGGATCATGGAATGATTAGTAACTCTGTTAACAACGCAAGGGAAACACACATTCGATATTCTCGTCAACTGCCGGCCACGGTGGCCGAGGAGACTGAGGCGCTCCAGTCACGGTCTGCACGACCACTACGGTCGAGGGTGCGAATTCCCCCTCGGGCATGGATATTTGTGCCGTTCTAGTTCGTAAGTAGTTCATAAGTAGTTTGTAAGTTTAGGGCCTGATGAACCCGTAGTGAAGTCCCATAGACTATACCAACATTTGAATTTTTTAACTCGTCAAATGTCATATGCGAAATTATATACACTATTGAGAACCTAAAGAATAGGAACAATGGCGTCCAAACGTAGCAAAACTTGCGAATATGTTTGTTGAAAAAATTTGTAGTTGACAACACACTGAATACCAGTAAAACGCAGATAAAAGTCTCGATTTATTTTACTTTTATACCTTTTTGTCTTCTCATTTTCAAATACGTTGTAAATTTGTTTTGATTAGAACACATATATTTTCGATCGTCTTTATATATTGTTTCTACTTTTCCCTGTGAAACGAAAGTATCTTCCTGCCTGTAGATATTTCGTCTCTTTTGTTGACCAGTCTGGCGCAACCTGTTCGGTGAGATAAGAACACAAAACAAACAACAGAATAAGATGCGAAAGCATTTCTACAATATGTATGACCTCGACCGTAATAGGTAAACTTCCTTAACAGTAAATGTAAACAAACAGCCCCACAAGTTGCTTTGCACTAAATGACCTTTAGCCCGGAGATTTATTATCATCTAACTGTGTCTTCATCATAACTATAAAATTTGCTCACATGAAACATAATAGACCATATAGTGCTTGAATCGTGTAAAATAACGTTTCGTTTGTTCATTATAAAAACTACATGCCAGTTGAAAACTAGCAGGATTCATAAAAGTTATACAATTGTTGATAATTTTTGTCTCAGTAACTGTCTGTCATGATGTGTAACTTCCGTTTCTCCTTTCTTCATTTGATGAAGCTACGAGTTAGCTGACGAAACCTTCGGCAAGAGAAAGAGTCCAACACGTTTACGGTCCTTGGCAGCAGAACAGCAGGTGTGGGTAACTTCCATTCTGAGCGGAAAGACAATAGGCACATCTCAATTCATCAACCATGCATTTAATACAGAATAACACTTCCTGGTGCTAACACTGAAATCTTTTCACCCACTAGAAAATGACAAAAGGTGGACATTAAAAATACTATAACTCTTAATAAAACTGGTGTCGATATCGGACTTGAAGTCTGTCAATGGAATAGAAATTTACTTTCTTTTTCTCAGGGGTAGGAGTTCCATTGCTCTGTGAGTCTGTAGTGAGGCGTATCTAAAGAATTCTCGGTGCAGAGTAAAGGCGCTAATAGGATTACTCCTAAAATGTTGGCGCGGTTTTTGGTTCATTTGTGGTGACAAAGGTACATTCGCCGGCTACACTCCTGGTCCGTGAGAAAACCAGTGGTAAACCGATAAAAACATACTAGCCAACTGACGGTTGTATGGAACCGTATCGGTGAGCAGTTGGCTGATGATACCATCTCTTCTGCGGAGGTTTTGTCTTAAGTGGTGGAGCTTAGTGCCGTACCGGAGCTTCCTTGCCGGCATGTTCGCTAATTGTGTCTCAGATGGAATCGATAGTTGTTCTCGCCAGAGGACACGGTGGTGTGTGTTGGCCGTTCGAGGCGGCGTTTTGGTCAGTGACCGTGGTGGACGGTTCTGGCTTGGCGGTGAATGGTGCTGGGACGACTGGCACTGTAGCTGTCGGCTGGCCGTCTTCTGTGTTTTTGCTAGGCGGAATGTGTGTGCCAGGGGTATCCGTGGCTTGACGGCTTTGGACAGTGAGTAGCAAACCTGGCCTAGACCGCGTATTCTGTACTAAAATTCTGCCTGAAGAGTTGTGGCACTCGAAATCTGTAATGTCACGGAGGTTTATGTGTTCATGGCTCTTGCTAGCTGGTGTCTTGCACTATATCAGTTGATTTGTGATCTAAGTTCTGCCAAAGTTATCGTGAGAATGATGCTGCCTACTATACTGTTCATGCTATTTGGCAACATTTGAAATTTGAATACCTTGCCCACATTACTGTCAAGCTCCCACTGTAAAATTATCCTGTGAAATTTTATTATGACTATTTTCTGTCAGGTGTCTATATTTATTCATAGCAGCAACTGTTCAGATTATTAATATATAAAATGCAGCAACCAGTTGCTTGTGATAATTTTAGTTTTGTCGACCGGTTTAGGGCGCTTAAATGGCCTTCTAGTCTCTACACAGGCAAACAAGTACCTTGGTATTACAGTAAAGCATATGAAACATACAAACGTCGGTTACAGAAATTTGAAATTGTGAATATAAAAGTATCCGACATGAGTGTGAAAGTATATAAAGCTAATACAATAAGTGATGCAGTTTTGAAATAAATAGATTGTAATAAAAGATATGTTCCTATAAAGGGATAAAATCTACACTTACAATTAAGTATTGTCGCTTAATATATATATACATGCAAGAAAATTTTGTTATGGCAGATAATGGATGTGAACGGTTATCTTCAGTAAATGAAATAGATTTTTTTTTCATCAGAGGGTGGTTTTCCTTACAAATGTACACGTTTTTTACACATCCACCTGCTGTGGTGTGACAACAGCAGGTGCGCCTGCCGAAATTACAGGGCTATTCAAAATAAAGGAACAGATTTCAAAAATTTATTGCTTTGAAACTATGAAAGATGGAAACACAATTCCAACGTTCGTGGAAAGAGAAAAACGTCAAATTTTTGGACATTCAATATGAGCACCATGTTTAACATGACAAATATTAGAACAGTGGTTCACTTCTTGCCACAAATGAAGCAGCTGTTTTCTCGTTATCAAATTCACAGCCTCAGCAATTTTATGTAGTAGACTTTCAAACGTATCAGGCAACAGTGGGATTAGAAACACTGTCTTTCACGTAAAGTGTGAGGTCTGGAAACGTGGGATGCTATGATTGCTGAAGTTTAACTTCTGCTGCTCCTCATCCAATCCAACACCCTGCAATGTTGCATTCAGATAATGTTGGAAGTTGGTATAGAAATGAGGCGGTAAACCATCTTGTATGAAGATGAAGCCAACTGAAACAAGTTGAGGAAATAACCAATTTCGATCAATTTTTTGATAGGTTAGTGCTGTCACAGTTTCTTCCATAGACTTCGTTAAGAGGTATGGCACAGCAGACATTAGCCTCCAGGAAATATGTTTTAATCCAACACTCTTCAATGTTGTCATTCAGATAATGTTGGAAGTTGGTATAGAAATGAGGCGGTGAACCATCTTGTATGAAGATGAAGCCAACTGAAACAAGCTGAGGAAATAACCAATTTTGATCAATTTTTCGATAGGTTAGTCCTGCCACAGTTTCTTCCATAGACTTCTTTAAGAGGTATGGTACAGCAGACATTAGCCTTCAGGAAATATGTTTTAATCCAACACCCTGCAATGTTGTCATTCAGATAATGTTGGAAGTTGGTATAGAAATGAGGCGGTGAACCATCTTGCATGAAGATGAAGCCAACTGAAACAAGCTGAGGAAATAACCAATTTTGATCCATTTTTTGATAAGTTAGTCTTGTCAAAGTTTCTTCCATAGATTTTGTTAAGAGGTATGGCACAGCAGACATTAGCCTTCAGGAAATATGTTTTAATCTAACACCCTGGAATGTTGTCATTCAGATAATGTTGGAAGTTGGTATAGAAATGAGGCGGTAAACCATCTTGCATGAAGATGAAGCCAACTGATATAAGCTGAGAAAATAACCGATTTTTATCAATTTTGTAATAGGTTAGTGCTGTCACAGTTTCTTCCATAGACTTCGTTAAGAGGTATGGCACAGCAGACATTAGCCTTCAGGAAATATCTTTTAATCTAACACCCTGCATTGTTGTCATTCAGATAAAGGTTGGAAGTTGGTAAAGAAAGGAGGCGGTGAAACATCTTGCATGAAGATGAAGCCAACTGAAACAAGCTGAGGAAGTAACCAATGTTGATCAATTTTTTGATAGGTTAGTCAGAAAAAAATTCAAATGTTTGTTAAGCTTATGGGACTTAACTACGGGGTCATCAGTCCCTAAACTTACAAACTACTTATCAACTACCTTATACTAAGGACGGCACAAATATCCATGCCCGAGGGGGGATTCGAACCCCCGACCGTAGTGGCCGTGCAGACCGTGAATAATGGAGCGCCTCAGTCTCCTCGGCCACCGCGGCCGGCATAGGTTAGTCCTGTCACAGTTTCTGCCATAGACTTCGTTAAGAGGTATGGCACAGCAGGCATTAGCCTTCAAGAAATATGTTTTATGTTCAAACTTGACACTGTTGTCTGTCGAGGAACATTGGAATTGTGATTTTATCTTTTGTAGTTTGGATTATATGAATCTTTGAAATCTGTTCCTTCTTTTCTGCCTAGAGCTAAATGATTTACAGATGGAAAGCTAATCAAAACAGAAATTTGTCGCTGTTCGCCAGAAGAAGCAGATTCCGCCGGGAGGCCAAATATTGTGCACAAAGCAGGCGCGGGGACAATGGACCGCCTCTTCAGACGGCGCGCGCCACGTGATTACGGCGAGTCGCAGCCTTGAGACGTCGCCGGCCTCTTTGGCGACCTGGCGGTTCCCCCGGGGCAGGCGCCGCCTTTGTGTACAGGCTTACTGCCACGTGGACGGCGGCTCGGACGTCAGCCATTGTGCGCAGATAAAGTCAGCTTCCCTCTGCCTCCCTCTGCTGCGGCATCAAGGGGCTGTAAGGCGCTTCTGCGGCTGGGGTCGTGTACAGGACATCCTGCAGACGTCCTTTGCAAGTGGAGTTCCACCTCAGTCAGGAAAATTTTCAACTGCGGGAGCAGCTGTAGAAGAATTCCAAGAACTATTACTTTCCCCAGTGGCGGTGCGTGCTGTGTGTTCACTGGTTCAGTAAACCCCGAAAAAACTCGTGGAAAAAGGAAATACTAGCTGAACACCCGCTGCTTCGCATGCGTAGGCTGGTTGGTCTGCACCAGTTGTTTCTTTTTAATCATGATGAAGAATCCATATCTTAAGTTTCGTAGTTATAGCTTAAAATTTGAGTTAGCACCATATTTTCGAAAATCCATTTTTGCATCCCGTATTTCACCCCCTTATTAGTCTAATTTCCAAAAATACCGAAACACATGTCTTTTTAATTCTGACCACGAAAACATATACCAATTTTTGTGATCGTAGCTTCAAAGATGCCTTATTAGCAAAAGATTTTCGAAAAACACCCCTCTCCCCCGTTGATGGTTGAATTTCCAAAAATACCGAAAAACGTATTTTTAAAATCATAACGAACAATACAAATACCAATTTTTGTAGCTATAGCTTCAAAATTGTCAAGACAACAATGTGTTTTCGAAAAGAATTTTTGATCCCCTCTTTTACCCCCTTAGTTGTTGAATTTCCAAAAATACCGAAACACGTGTCTTTTTAATCCTGATCAAGAGTCCATATCCTAACTTTCGTAGTGATAGCTTCAAATTTGAGTTAACAGCAACAAATTTTTGAAAATTATTTTTTCCCTCCTCTATTTTACACCCTCATTGGTTGAATTTCAACAAATGCCGAAACATGTGTCTTTTAAATTCAACCTCGAATCCAAATTCGAAAATTTGTAGTTCTAACTTCAAAATTGCTTAAATAGCAACATATTTTCGAAAAATATCCTCTCTCCAATTTAACCCCGTTGATGGTTGAATTTCCAAAAATACCGAAACACGTATTTTTTAACGTCTATCCAACTATACAAATATCAATTTTTGCATCTCTAGCTTCAAAATTGTATCAATAGCAACGTGTTTTCAAAAAGAATTTTTGATCCTCCATTTAACCCTCTTACTTGTTGAATTTCCAAAAATACTAAAAATCATGGATTTTTAATCCTGACCAAGACTCCATAAACGAAGTTCCGTAGTTGTAGCTTAAAATTTGAGTCAACAGCAACATATTTTTGAAAATCCAATTTTTACGTCACTTATACCCCCTTATTTGTCGATTGAAAAAAAATGCCGAAAAGCGTGTCTTTTAAATTCGAACCCTTAATTAAAATCCGAAATTTTGTAGTTCCAGCTTCAAAATTGCCTAAATTGCTACGTATTTTCAAAAAAAAGTTCATTCCCTATTTCATCCCCTTACGGACGGTATATCGAAAAATATCTTCTTAAATGACGCCTACAAAGTAAGATCAACGCCCTCCACAAATTTCAAGTTTCTATCTTCAGTGGTTTGGGCTGGGCGATGATTAATCAGTCAGTCAGTCAATCAGTCAGTCAATCAGGACACTTCCTTATATATAAATGAATTGCTGTTCGTTAGTCTCGCTAAAACTCGAGAACGGCTGAGCCGACTTGGCTAATTTAATCTTAAAACATTCATGTGAGACAAGGGAAGGTTTAAACGGTGATAAAATATGGAAAATTTGCCTGGAAAAGAGGAAAATCGGGAAAACTGAAACAGTTATTTCAAGTGAGCTATCAATACCGTTCATCCAATTGCGATAATTTTTTGTGCATTTCATGTTGACAGCAAGAGGAAGGTTTGCATCATACAAAAATTTGGTAAAGCACCCCGGAACGTAGAAAAATTTAGGAAAAACCGAAAGCGATTTTTTTTATATATGACTAAAAGTCAATTACCACGTGGTTGCAATAGCGTAACTTGAGTACGGCTTCACAGGACAAGGATTTTATGTAATAACTTTTTTCGAAAATCTACCGGAAAATTATAAGATTTGAGGAAAATTAAAGTGCGTTTTTCAATGATTTTTTATTTTTATTTATTTTTTTAATTTGAATTCAGCACTATAACTGACTATTCGCATGACGGAGAGGGATAAACCTTTTTTGTTTTGTTCATTACGGTCTTGGAAACGTTTCAATAAAATAAAAAAGGGACAGTTAAAAACAAAAGTAGAAATTTCGAACCAAGTTCCTTTTTCAATGTGTTTGTAATTGTACTTAACACTATCAGTTGAGAACCGTTGATCCGATTGTGATAAATTTTTGATCATTTGACATTCGACGAATGATTAACGTTCTTATGAACTAAAATTTGGGAAAGTTACCCGGAAAAAATTTGAAAATTTGCGAGAAACTGAAAGAGCTTTCTTCAATGGGATATCAATATCATTCGTCTGAATACGATAAAATTTTGCATATTTGACGTTCAAAGCAAGAGTAACGTTCTTATGAAATAAAAAATTTGGAAAAGCTTTCCGGAAAACTGGAAAAGTCAGAAAAATTAGAAAGATATTTTTCAATAAAATATCAATACCATTCATCTGTTTGCGATAAAATTTTGCATAGTCGACATTCAAAGCGAGAGGAATGTTGGTTTAGTTGGCTAGAAAATAGGAAAATTTGGGGAAAACTGAAAGAGCTCTTTTCTGTGGGATATCAATATCATTCGTACGACTGCGATAAAATTTTCCACATTTGACGTTCAGAACAAGAGTACATACATATTAGCAATTGCGAAGCATTGCTGGGTCGACTAGATGACCAGGTGAACTTCGTAATACTTACCTCTATATACAAACAATATTAATTTAAATCATATGTACTTTAGACCCAGTAGCTTTGTAAAGGCATCATCAGATAGTCTAAGTATCGGCTCGATTGTGGGCGGAAAGAGTGGACAAATCACGCACACATATCCAGGATAATGTTCATGTCACATTCGTGGAAGTTCATGGAAGATTTAAACGGTGATAAAATATGGTAAAATAGCGACGAACAGTCAAATTTATAACACGTAAAATAATGACTTCGTTGTTGTGTTGAGTGCATCCAGAAATATACTTTGAAAGAGTAAATTTCGCTTTACACGATCTGAACCCGTATATGAACTGTCAAAGCTAAAACTCGAGAACGGCTGAACCGATTTGGCTATATATCATTACATAAACCACTGAATCTATTGTGATGAAATCTGGTGTGGAGATAGTTTGAGCTCTGAAGTACCGGATAAGATACTTTAGGAAGTGTGTAATTGAAGATATATTTTTATTTGAAGTACATAAAACGAAATATTGAAAACTTCACTTTTGTCTTTGACAGTTCATATACAGATTCAGATCGTGTAAAAAGCGAACTTCACTCTTTGAAAGTATATTTCTAAGCGGACCTAACACAACAATTAAATTAAATTTTCCTCGCAATTTTTCCATATTTTATCTCCATTTAAACCTTCCCTTAACTTCCACGAATGTGACATGAACATTATCCTGGACATGTGTGCGTGATTTGCCCACTCTTTCCCCCGACTATCGAGCCGATACTTAGACTATCTGACGATGCCTTTATAATATTTATGCCTTTTATAAAATTCATATGATATAAATTAATATGGTTTATATTAAGAGGTAAGTTATAAGAAGTTCACCGGGTCATCTAGTGAATAAATAGAAAAAAGTGTTTGTAAACTATCATTCTTTGTTCTTCTATCAAATCGTTTTAAGCGCATATCGATTTTTGATCGCATAAGAAACGTTTTACGTCGCGGAGACAGCACTTACACGAATCGTAGCGCGTCCGCTTATTATAAAAGCTAGTTGCCGTAACGTTGCAGTACGCATGCGCGGCTGAGGTTCAAATTCTCTTCTGAACCTCCTGGAGGCATCATATGGGCGCTCCCGTGGCAGGGAGTAGCGAGGGGAAACGCCGCTTTTAACATTGGCGTTGGAGCTGGTAGAGACGTCAGCACCTGGCTATTCGATCTCTAGGGGTTACGCACGAATGGTCCCGAATCAAGACAATGGAGCTACCGAACACGTCGCCTTGCGAATGAGCAAATCCCACTTAAACAGGGTGTTACAAAAAGGCACATGAAAATTAAGCGTTTCCGGACACATGTCCACATAACATATTTTCTTTCTTCGTGTGTGAGGAATGTTTCCTGAAAATTTGGCCGAACCTTTTGGTAACACCCTGTATATATTCTACAAGTTAGTAATATAATAATATTGATACAGGTACATACATTTTTACAAGCTGATAATATATGCCGGCCGCGGTGGCCGGGGGACTGAGACGCTCCAGTCACGGTTTGCACGGCCGCTGCGGTCGGGGGTTCGAATCCCCCCTCGGGCATGGATATTTGTGCCGTCATTAGTCTTAGCTAGTTCATAAGTAGTTTGTAAGCTTAGGGACTGATGACCCCGTAGTTAAGTCCCATAAGTTCTACAAAAATTTGAATATTTTTTGATAATATAATAATAATAATAATAATAATAATAATAATAATAATATGAATACAGATATACGCTTCATTTGGTTCTATTTAAGAATTCGTCAGTGGACTAGAAGGAATTGGCCAGTACAAAGTCTTTTAGGATCTGCTTAAACTGATCTTTTAGCTATAGTTTTATGGTTGTTGGTAAATTATTGAAAATATGTCTTCCTGAGGAGTGGACCCCTTTCGGCACTAAAGTATGTGTTTTTAAGTCCTTGTGTAGATCATTTCTGTTCCTAGTATTGTAGGTATGAACTGAGCTGGCTGTTGGGAAAAGGATATATTATCTATTACAAATTTCATTAACCCGCGAGAACTCGCGCTTGAGCATTTCGATCACAGTAATTTTAAAACAATTGGTATTTTACTAATTTTAAATTGTCAAATATGTTTGTTTTCTTATAAACGCAAATAGAAATAGTTATTTAGACATATTAAGTACATTACAGACTGTTGTTTGACTGTCGGAAAAAAGCTATACACGCGATCGAACGCGAGTTCTCGCGGGTTAAGAGATAAATATACTGAGAGGCAGCAGTTAATGTACCCAGTTCTTTGAAGAGGCTTCTGCAGGATGTCCATTAATTTACACCACAAATAATACGTATTACACGCTTTTGTACTCGGAAAATTTTTGCTTGACTTGAAGAGTGACCCGAAGGTAGCTTGTGTCTTCATCGTAACAGATTCATTTTGTAACAATCACTTAACAGTGTAATCAGTTACTTACTGTGTTTTTGTGTCCATGAGAACATTAACATGTTCTTGGTGTTTATTGCGTTGAGTGACTTTTAGGAACAAATTATTCAACTTTAAGCTTGGAACAAAAGTGCGAAATAAATAAGCTTGGTAGGCCGACGTTTCAGCTCGAGTAGAAGCAAACGCAAATAAACCGAAGTAAGACATTCTGCAGATTTTCTAACGAAAATATATGTCTCTTTCGACATCGAGCGTGGGGGAAGGGGGCATCGACCGCCACTGACATACTCCCGTGACAGGATGCTTTCGCTGTTGCCGCAAGTGTAGTTCAATTTAAGTCCATCTCCAGTTGCATTAATTGGAACTTTATTTAAGTACACACGACGCGTTTCCGAATGTATGTTACGCCATTTTCGAGTGTAACAGAAAGTACATCAAACTTGTAGCAATAGATTTATGAGGTACAGTACATGGTACAAGACAGACTATTACATATGTTTAAGTACAGTGCAGAAGCAGAAGAGAACTTACGTTATGCAACAGGGCGAACAACGCCAAGTGATAAAAGCAATAGAATGCTGCGAGAATTTAAAACTTTTGGAACCCAATGGCAACTTTAGAGAAATGGGTGTTTAATACTTAAAATTCATATACAATAACGCATTTCTTATCGGAATGTTCCAATGTATTCTGATATAAGGATAACAACATTCCAAAGATAAAACGCTAAAAATTGATTAATATAAAGGTATATGATCAAACATCTTGAATGTTAGATTAAATAAAAATTTTACATTTGGCGTTCAATGAGGCTACGTGAAAAGTGGGCGTGTCTTCAATTTAAAATTTGATAAAGGTCCTACAATAATTTTGCATAAAGGCCGTTACATTGAATTCTGTCTTCTATTAAAGTTGCTTGTATAAAAAACGAAACAATAATTCTTAGGGCATATAAATGTAAGGTGTTTGCAATGAACGATGCGTTTATGCCAGTAATTAAGGAGCCATTAGAAGCAAAAAGTTATAAATTCTCTCAGAATTCTGTTGATTTTATCACTTGGCGTTCGCCGGCCGCGGTGGCCGAGGAGACTGAGGCGCTCCAGTGACGGTCTGCACGACCACTACGGTCGGGGGTTCGAATCCCCCCTCGGGCATGGATATTTGTGCTGACCTAGTCCGTAAGTAGTTCATAAGTAGTTTGTAAGTTTAGGGACTGATGACCCCGTAGTTAAGTCCCATAGACTATACAAACATTTGAACTTGGCGTTTTTCCTCTATGATATAATTTAAATTTTCTTCTGAACAGCACTTATACATATGTAGCATTGTCTTGCACCACGTAAATTTTCTTGTAAACATATTGCTACACATTATATGCAGTTTCTGTTACACTCGAAAATGGCGTAACATAGTTTCCGAAACCGGTCGTGTGGACTTAAATAAAGTTCCAGTTAATGCAACTGGAGCTGAACTATCATTAAATTCCAGAAACCGTTGCAAAGTAAATGCGATTGTAGTACAGAACTTCAGGACCAAAGTCACTTTCCCACGATGTGTTACTGCCAGTGGCAGCTGGCGCCTAAAATGACTGGGTGTTCTCTACTTTGACTGCAATAGGCAATTCACATTTACAGATATTTGAATAATGAGTTCGAAACTAGCACCTCGCCTTACGCATGCACAAAGTCTGCACTCCCTCGTCTCATCTGGAAAAGAAAAATATTTGTGAAAATCAAAAGGTTTCAAATGTTATGGGACTAAACTGGGTTCATTAGTCCCTAAACTTATAAACTACTTATGAACTAACTTAAACCAAAGACAGCAGAAACATCCATGCCCCAATTGAGATTCGAACCCCCGACGGGAAACGGCCTCGCATATCTTAACATAGCGCCTCAGTGCGCTCGTCCACTCCACCGCAGCTGTGAAAAATCAAGAAAATAAACGTCGTTGCAACTAATTCGGGAAAATCGGCCAAACATTTGTCTGTCTGTAATGACCACGCATTCGACAGCCTCTGCCAGGCACTTGAATGTGATTTTCAGAGTATCAGTGTAGACAGGACATTAAACCCTATCTTTCTTTCATCTCCACATAACATTTGTGGGATATACCAAAACAAATGTCATTGCTCTTTCATTGATGTGATGACTATTCTTTCGGACGCGGTCTCTTGCTTAGGCCCAGCTGCCTTCACTCGTCTCTAATTCGTCTCAAATTCTTTTCATGTATTGCAATATCTGTATGGTGTTCTGAATAAATTATTTTGTATGTAAAATACTTCCGCTATTTTGTAAAGAAATGTTATTTACTATGCTCGTTGTTATACTTATGTATTTGCTAAAACCTGTTGTTAAATTTGTGTAGTATATGCTGGTTCATGAACAGGTAAATTTTAATGTGTACATATAACAGGTGTAATGCGACGCTACAGAACGGAATAGCATTAGTTACAAGTTAAAAGGTGGTGTTTTGGCGGGGGAATGTTCGAGAAGCAGTGTGTGCTAGACAGACAGAGAATCAGCGGCAGTGCAGTAGCCTGTGAGACGTTAAAGTTCTTTCTTTTCTCAACCTCCGGCAATAACATTCGGTGAATGGTCCTGTAACATTAACGTAAATGAACTACGAATTACCTTACTGTCCTTTGAAATGGTCCCCTCCCGTAACTATGCACCGCTGAGCTCTGATAAATGTACTGGAAAATTATCACCAGGTCTATCTTTGGTATGGTGCTGAAAAACCTCGTTACATTTCGTTGTATGTCAGGAATATCGTCAAATATCGTTCTTTTTAAAGTGCGTTTGAGCCGTGGGTATAGCAGGATGTATGGAGGGTTGAGATCCGGTGAGTATTGTGGATGTTTGAGTTCCACCATCCCCATTTTGTCTGGAACTGTTTGACGATATAACCTGTGTGTTTTCAAGCGTTGTCGTGCAACGTGAACGTCACTGTAGTGGATCTCAATCCTCTAGGCTTCTTACATTCGCTCGACTGAAACTCAGTTTGAAAGGAAGGATATTCACGATATCCCTGACACCCTGCCGCGGCGGAGTGGCCGAGCGCATTGAGGGGCTATGCTCCGATGCGCGAGGCCGTTCCCCGTCGGGGGTTCGAATCTTCCCTCGGGCACGGATGTTTGTGCTGTCTTTAGTATAAGTTAGTCCATAAGTAGTTTGTACGTTTAGGGACTGATGACCCCGCAGTTACGTCCCTTAAGCTTCACAAACAACAACCTGACACCCAACGAAACGTGGCGAGGATTTTGAACACCATCCCAAAGGAAGCGTTGTGAACAGTTTCGAGGACATATATCGCAGAGCACAGTTACTTAAATAGATTATTTCGAAATACAGTATTGACCAAACTGCTATGGCTATCAGTCCGTGAACCTACAAGCTAATTTACACGAATGACAACAGAGACACATTCATGCATGAAGAATCAAACTTAGTACATCGTGAAACTTTGTAAAATGAATCTACTTCTGCTGTTATCAACCTGTTCTGACGACGTTATGCATATACAGGGTGAATCACCTAACATTTCCACCGCAAATATTACGGAAACGGAATGTGAGATTGATGTGTGGTTTTGACTGAATGGATTGGTAGTCAGGAGCTCCAATTTTTATCCAACAAACAGATTGTAATATTACTTAGAAAGTGTATTTTTTATGCAAACATAAAGTTTTTTAAATGGAACAGTGGTTGTTTCTATCATGCACTGAAATTATGATTACAGCTGTGTACAAAGAGTTTTGAATGACATTTTTATCACGTTTAGTTTGGCAGCTACAACCGTTCAAAGTTTCGGGGGCGGAGGCTGCGATGTAATTGACTGGTCGAGTGGCTATTCCCTGGGGCACGGCCCATGGTCTCATGACCACCAGCCAGTTAGCTACGCTGTCGTAGCTGTCGCCCCCAAAATTTTGAATGGTTGTAGCTGCCAAACTAAACGTGATAAAAATGCCATTCTTTGCACACAACTGGTGTCAAAAATTCCAGTGCGTGATGCAACAATCTTTGTTCCATTTTGAAAAACTGTATGTTTGCATTAAAAATATATTCCGCACATCAATCGCACTTTTCGTTTCCGCAATATTTGCGTTGCAAGTGTTAGGTGATTCACACTGTGTATACTTACGTGTTGTCAAGGTAAAGCAATGAAATATCACGTACATGCATTAAAAGTACTGTATAGATATGTCAAATACACGTGAAATATTTTATGCACAAATAAACGAGCCAGCTCATTAAACGGAATCGTCACAGTTCATTATTAACTGACAAGATATGACTTAATAATGACACTTTTACTATTCCTCTGTATCTGATAATACTACTCAATCTAAATATTATGAGAATAAACAACACTGCAAAGCACTCTGGTGCAACTGAATTAAATTAAGCAAATTTACCCTGTTCTAATATCTTTCAGAAATTTTCTTTCCTATGCAACGAACCGCCATATTAACTTTCAAAATAAGGTCACTACTTTGACGATTATTTTTCTGGAACTTTTTCATAAATGACATCACACTTCAAAAGTCATTACTCCTATAGCATAAGTATTCGTACTAACTACGAGGGTGTAGATGGTGTAAGTATTAAATATTGAAAGATGGACCATAGACTTCTAATAAAAACTTCATTTAAGAAAGATCAAACAAAAATGAAACTACATGTCGTGGTTGTAGAATCAACTTTGCAACAAACTACATACATATAAATACAATATCAGTACGTTGTGGAGACGTCTTTACACTCTTCACATAATATACCTCTGTATAATCACTATCTGCCGTCACTGCGGACTGATGTATAAAATGGACCTGCGTCCTTACACTTCCACAGACAACACAGAAGTACTGCCCCACTTCGCAGCCACAGCCGAGTGCAGGAACATTAGATAATATAAGAGGGTACGTTTACTGCCAACCTCAGAGGGCGTACTAACATAACATTCAGTTTGTGGCATTTAGGACCACCGTCTAGTGCCACCCTTTTATAGAACACGGCAGTGGCGTAACTAGGACTTGGCTTTGGGGGGTGGGGGGGATAGATCTGCTTGACGAGCAAAATTTTAGTCAGTTTCCAGACAGACTACCATCTACCACTCCCGTTGAAGAAACTAATTCACTGCCATCCAATAAAAGATTATGGTAAAACACCCCAAGTTTTCAATCTTTACCTTTACCAGATTGCTGATATACGATTTCTTTTCTTTTTTACATCTCTCTTTTTTTTTCCTTTTTTTCGGGTTCTGGGGGGGGGGGGGAGGGGTTCTATCCCCCTCATCCCCCAGCCACTGAAACACGGTGCACTAAAATATCTAGAGCCGCCGTCCTTATTTCTTGTACCTCCGTACAAAACTATTTCAAGGAGAACTCGAACCTGCGGCTGAGACGGCCACCCGGTACGTAGCAGCACGCCTTAGACCACGCTGCCTGTCTACGCGACAGTTCATAGTTCATCTACTTTAATGTTACAGGTCTATTCATCAAACTGTATTGTCAGAGGGTTTATGTAAATGTCAGGGGCGTACATAGAAGAAGGGACGAGGGGGTTCAAACACCCCCCCCCACCAAGAAATTTTTTTTTCACTCGTGCTAAAATAAAAAAAATTACAATAATTTGTGTAATGAATCTGTGAGTTAGACTGAAAACTTTGCCAACAAAGAGAGTTACCTGGGTGACAATAAGTTGTAATCGATGCTTAGTTGAGCTTTAGCCTCTTACATGTTGTCAGGACACTTTGTCTCGAATGTCTTATGGGTGACCTTCGTGAGGCCTAGGCAAGCGTCGCGCACCCTTTTGACCACAATAAATTTTGCCAAATACTAAAAACAACATTGCTAGTTAACAACCACGTAGCCACCAGTAACAATGAACAACTATATTGTTGAATTCCAGCCAAAAACGCTCCATAGACTATTTAAAGTACCGCGCGAGGTTCGCCTAGCGTGTCACGAAGGCCACCGTGTCTTACGTTTGCTACTGCTACCAACTTCAGTGATCTACTAACTTTATTGCTACAGTAGGGCGGCGAACTTGTACGTGACAAATGTACTTTTTAACGAGTCATGTTCCCATCCTCGGCTTACAAGAAGCAACCTTACCTTCGTTCCACTACTGTAAATGCACACTGATATCACGTTCTAATCTCTGAAGTGTCATTTCACCAAAGTATTATTACAAAGAAGCGACCGATGTCTATCATACGATGCGACAGTGGACTTTGTTAATAACTGTCACCTGTCAGCTTGCACATATTCGTCATCACTGCAACTTCACAACGGTAATTTGGGTTTCCAAAGGTCGATGTGCAGGTGCTGAAACGTAGGGCAGACCAGGGTAACGGCTCCATCCTGGCTAATCGCATAACCCCAGTTTTATGACGAAAGGTAGGCAGTACGATTACGCTTGCCAGTGTTTATCTCAGTTACCAACCGCGGAACTAGTTCCTAAAAATACATTTTATCATTTAGGCTTGATTAAGACACCACAAAAGCCATATTATCCGTATCTCAGGGTAATGGCGCCACTGCGTATACTTTCACAATATATTTTAACAATAAATCTTCACATGATACGTGGTTAAAAAATAATAATAAAGTAGTATTAGCTGGCGAAGCTGTAGTATTATTCTGTACGAGAAAGGCACACTTTTAATAAGGCAAAATAATTGGTTTAGGTTTACGTTAAGGCGCAATTTTTCTGGTCTCCCCAATATGTCATTTGTCTGAAGGCTTTCAGTGTCTTACGATTGCTGACAACTGATGACTTGAGCCAGATGTGGCAGAGCGGAAGGTATTTCTAATTTCCTATCCCTACAGCGATTACTTTTGCTCTGAAAATTGGGCTAATTCTGCATGTAATGTGTCATGTTCAAAGAATTTACAGGAATATAGTTGGGCAACGTCTTCGACAACGGCCTGTATTTCGACAGGTGAACTAGACTTGCGAATAATAGTTCGCGATCTGGAGCGCTCACTTTAGTTCGTCCGCTTCCAGTAACGGCTGAGCGGCGTGGTTATCGCATGCAGGTGGAGGGAGAAGTTTCCCCACCTCGCTGCTTCAAGCGCTTGCTGCGTGAGCCGCTAACGATATCACGCAAACCAAAAGAAACAGTTTGTGGATAATTTCTCGCGTTTAACTTTAGGCTTATCTCTATATCTTGACATTATGGAATATATTAGTCGGATATAGCAGAGTGCAGAATACTTCAAAACAGAAATTTTGTAGCACTGAACTATGTGATCTAGCAGGCAGACGCTCACCTCCAAATGGCTCTCATCAGAAGAAGGCAAACACGTGATTTTTAATTCTGCTGCGCGGCCTCTCGCTACTGCCCGTCGGTCTTCGGAAAAGAATCCAACGAACTAAGAAGCGATATACGTTTGGAATAATAGTTCGCGACCGGTAACGCCTGGTTTAGTTCGCGACCGATTGCACAAATTTTAGTTGGCGACCGATCGTGCATATTTCAGTTCGCTACAGATCGCGCATATTTTAGTTCGCGACCGGTAGCTCTCCTTTTAGTTCGCAGCTCGGCCGTGAAGTAGGTCTCTCTTTGTAGTTCGTCCACTCTTTTTGGCTTTTGCTTCGGCTACTAAAAGAGCTCTTTCTTTCGTTATGTCGCTGCTGAATACCTTAGAAAAGAAAATTTGTGGCAGTGAACTATGAAACTACAGCTGAGCTGCATCTCATCTCGAAATGACGGTAACTGGCAGAAGGGAATAACGCTATTCTGCACGCTCTCGCGTCCTCTCGCTGCTCCCCGCCATTCTTCGGAAAAGGAGCGGATGAAGTAAGAGGCGAGGGATCTGCGAACTAGTTCACGTAGTTCGCCTGTGGGAGCGCTCTTCCGAACTAGTTTGCGAACTACACGAGATTTTCAAGATATACCACTATACTAGAAAGACTGCTCTTCGTGTCTACAATCTTCTTCAATGACGCTTAATTCTTTTAACAACTATTCACAAAATGTTTCAAATTCAAAAAAGAGATCGCAAGTTTGTTTTATGGAGGAGGAGGGGGGAGGCGTCACTGCTTTGGGACCTGTCAACTGTGCGACGGCACCTCAATGTAGCTCTGGCTCTGAACCTACCCCCCGCCCCCCTCCAAGCAGAAAAATTTATCTAAGCCCCTGGTAAACGTAGTACTTTACATTTGTTTATGGTGCTGCTGAGTTACCATTTCTTGCACCCTGAGTTGATACGCTGCTGATCGCCTTTGCATTTCCCTACCCTTTCTCACAAAGGAAGTACATGGGCTCGAACAAACGTAGCTGTATGAATGTGTGCTTACATGATCTCTACGTACACCTCAGCGTGCTGCTGGGTGTCGTTTTTCTGAAAAACTCTGCAATCATGCACTGTAGATGTAATTGTAGACGCCATACGTAATGCAGATGTCTTAACTATAACTTATGTAATAGTATTCGTACATGGTCTCTAGCGTATTGTCAGCAAAAGCCGTGATGATAGTTGCAACTTTAATCTTCTTCTCGGAAGACTGTTGGTATTCACTGCCGCTTCTTCCATCGCCTCTTCCTGCACTTACCGTATCACTACCGCTTGCAATGAGTTGTTCGTCATTATCATCCCTATTATCATCATTATGTGTTAGTGTTACAACAGTATCTAACTTATGCTCATATTTCTGTACCACAACAGATACGAGAAAGCATGCGAATGATTCATCTTCTACACTTCTTCACGAACTTCGTCTCAACCAATCGCAATACATTAGCAGGATTGAATACGAATCGCCGCCCCATCTGACGCTTCACCACACAAATAACGTCACAGAACGCAACTTCGGAGGCACATTGCACCGACCCTACTGGCGAATGACAGGTCAAAGTGCAATGTGGCAAGGCACACGCAGAAGCCTCTAACGGACGACTGCAGAGTTTTGCAGATGCAGGAGTAACACTAATACAGTAAGGAATGTTTACAATATCTCTCATACGATTTTGGTGTATGAGTATGTTCCAGCCCAAGTATTTTCCTTGCCGGTTTTGTGGCAGCGTAATCCCCAAATAGACTCACAGAATTTTGACGTTATCCTGGTTGGTTTCCACACTTTATGTGTGGTGTAGGATGGTCTTCTTACGGCTGATAAAGTCGCACAGTCTATACCCGGGCCGCTGAAACTTTGCACTTGACGTTTACAAACAACAAGTGTCGAGCAAGAACGCGAGGCACTAGTCGCTAGGAACGATCCAATCACAGCGCGATAAACGCTTCCAGCGATCACGTGGCGTGACGTCAACGTTCCCGCGTTGCCGGCTCTGTTTAGTTCTACCGTAAACAAAGTTGTGTATCGTGTTTATGTTGTGTGTGCTTTTTTCGCTGCGATTTGTTTTTCTGTGAGTGGTTTAACTTGACTTTCCGAGTTCAAGTAATTGGATAATGTCACCGAAAAGACGTTTGTCTAATGACGTTTTCTGAGTAAGTTCTCAGTTTCGTATAAATAAAAACTTCGAAGCTTAATATCTGAGCAGGAAGTTCATTCTCGCTTCAAACGATCATGAAAGAAGTTATGGTGCAGTGGTTACAAGAAAGAAATATTGCTGCAGATATGTCAATGTCAAAACTTCTTTTATATTGGCATATGCAGTAGACGAAATCGCAAAGTAGCAGCGTCACAATGAAATAAATCTGCCCCCATTTCACTGCTGTTTGAACCCTATAAAATTGGAATGGAGTGGCGTGAAGAATTACTTAAGGAACCATAAGTCTTTTATAATAACAGAGATGGAAAAGCTGTTGCATGAAGCTGTTGCCAATGTGGATGCTGCATCTTGGGAAAAAAAAAGGGTCGAGCACGTTGAAAAACTGATTCGGGCAGCGCAAACAATGGAAGGGATCATGAACAGTCAATGATTTGTCTTGGTGATGATTTTGGCAGTGACGACAACAGTGAAGATGGGGAGCTGGATGTAGTTGTACCATTGTCGCCGTAAATTGGTGAGTGAAAATCATTGATTATAAAATGTAGAGAGAAAAGTTACTATCTTGATTGTTTACTTCGTATCTGCCGTGATTCAGTGCTTATTTTCTATATTGCTTTGCTCGGTTACTGAAAGCGTGTGCATTTTTGTGGTCTGGTCTTCATTAATATGCCGTTAATTAATAGCTGCTCAAGAACGAATTATTATATGCACTTTTATTGCTCAATGGCTTACATTTACGAGATGCAACTGAAAACCGTTTCGTCTGCTGTGTGTATAAAGGCTAGTGTTGCAACGTCGCTAAAGCAGTGTAGCCAACTTGTTGTTATGGTCTTCAGTCCAGAGACTGGTTTGATGCAGCTCTCCACCCTACTCTATCCTGAGCAAGCCTTTTCATCTCCTCATAAGAACGGCAACCCACATCCATTTCAATCTGCTTACTATACGCGTCTCTTGGTCTCCCTCTGCGATTTTTACCCCACACACTTCCCTCCAATGCTAAATTTACGATTCCTCTATGTCTAAGAATGTGTCCTACCAAGCGATCCCTTCTTTTAGTCAGGGTATGCCAAAAATTTCTTTTCTCACCAATTCTGTTCAGTACCTCTTCATTAGCTATGTGATCTACCCACCTAATTTCAGCATTCTTCAGTAGCACCACATTTCAAAAGCCTCTATTCTCTTCCTGTCCGCACTGCTTATCGTCCATGTTTCACTCCCGTACAAGGCAACACTCCACACAAATGCCTTCAGAAAAGACTTCCTTACACTTAAATTAATATTCGATGTTAGCAAATTTCTCTTTTTCAAAAATGCTTTTCTTCCTATTGCCATTCTGCATTTTATACCCTCTGTACTGCGATAATCGCATGTTATTTTACTACCCAAGTAACCACCTTCATTGTTTCGTTACCTAATCTAATTCCTTCAGCATCGCCTCATTTTCTGAGACCGCATTCCATTATTTTTGTTTTGCTCTTGTTAATGTTCATTTTATACGCTCTCTTCAACACACTGTCCACTCCATTTAACTGCTCTTCCAGGTCCTGTGCTGTCTCTGACAGAATTACAATGTCATCAGCAAAACGCAATGTTTTTATTTATTCCCCCTGAACTTTAATCCCTATTCCAAATTTTTCCTTGCTGTCCTTCACCGCCTGCTCGATGTACAAATTGAATAACATCGGAGAAAGACTACAACCATGTCTTACTTCCTTCCCAACTGATGCTTCCCTTTCATGCCCTTCGAGCCTAATAACTGCAGTCTGGCTTTTGTACAAGTTGTAAATAACTCTCCTTTCCCTATATTTTACTCCTGCTGACTTCAGAATTTGAAAGAGTGTATTCCAGTCAACATTGTCAAATGCTTTCTCCAAATCTACAAAAGCTAAAAATGTAGGTTTGCCTTTCCTTAATCTATCTTCTCAGATAAGACGTGAAGTGATTATTGCCTCCCGGGTTCCTATGTTCCTCCTGAATCCAAACTGATCTTCCCCGAGGTCAGTTTCTACCAGCTTTTCCATTCTCCTGTAGATAATTCTTGTTAAAATTTTGCAACCATGACTTATCAAACTGATGGTTCTGTAATTCTCACACGTGTCTGCACCTGATTTGTTTGGAATGGGGATTATTACTTTTTTCTTAAAGTCTGATGGTATTTCGCCTGTCTCATACATCCTACACACCAGTTCAAATAGTCTCGTCATGGCTGGCTCTCCCAGAGACTTTAGTAGCTCTGAGGGTATGTCATCTACTCCTGGGACCTTGTTTCGACTTAGGTCTTTCAGGGCTCTGTCAAATTCATCTCTCAGTATAGTACCTCCTATTTCATCTTGATCTACTTCCTCTTCCCTTCCCACAACATCGTCTCTAAGTTCATTTCCTTTGTAGAGCTGCTCTATGTACTCTTTCCACCTTTCAGCTTTCCCTTCTTGCCGGCCGCGGTGGCCGAGGAGACTAAGGTGCTCCAGTCAAGGTCTCCACGGCCACTACGGTCGGGGGTTCGAATCCCCCCTCGGGCATGGATATTTGTGCCGTCCTAGTTCGTAAGTAGTTCATAAGTAGTTTGTAAGTTTAGGGACTGATGACCCCGTAGTTAAGTCCCATAGACTATACAAACATTTGAACATTTTTTTCCCTTCTTTGCCGACTTAAGTCGCCGTAACGCGAAACGTCAAGTGCAATGTTTCAGCGGCCCGGGTATAGTTAATCCTACTTTTCACTCAGAAGTAAATGGTATAAATGTGATTACCTACAGGAAGAGCTTGGCAGTAGCTTTGTACCTGTGCGCGTGTTTAAAGACGTCGTTAGCTGTCGTGACGCCGCCGTGGCGACTGTTTGCCCTCACCGCCTCGCTGCCGCTTCCCCCGGCTTTTCGCGCCGTCGACTGCTGCGCCACTTGCTGGCAGCGACAGCGCTTAATGGCGGTGCCTCTGCTCCAGGCCGCGCTGCTCACTCTGCTCTATACGACGCCTCATCGCGCCGCTCTGTCCCCCTGCTGGCGCTATTTGGAGCCGCTGCAGCGTAATTGCTGCGCGTTCCACGCCAGTAACCGAGCTCTTCTCGACCGCGTTCTCCTCTTGTTTCCCCCGTGGCATATCATAATTCACTCCTTCTGGCTGCCCACTGTTTCACCTAAGGCAATCATCGCCACAGTCGGCTGTAATTTTGTCCAGAGGCTGTAGACGATGTGTGGTAATCTGTCGTCACGTAAAGGACAAATTGGGGGACCAGGTTTACCAGTATAGTTCAGCAGCGCCATTACGTTGTACAATTATGCAAACTTTACACCATGTTTTAGATTCTGACGATGACGAGGTCGAAACGCATAAATCTACATAGATACCCTGCAAATCACATTTAAGTGCCTGTCAGAAGGTTCATTAACCACTATCATAACTTTTCTCTACCGTTCCATTCTCTAATAGCGCGCGGGAAGAAAGAACACCTAAATCGTTCCGTTTTTGATCTGATTTATTTTATTGGGATGGTCATGTCTCCCTAAGTATGTGGGTGCTAGCAAAATATTTTCACATACAGAAGTAAAAGCCGCTGATTGAAACGTCGCAAACAGATCACGCCGCAATGAATAACGTCTTTCTTTTAATGATTTCCACCCAATTCGTACAACATTTCCGTAACGCTTTCCACCCCGTAACAAGATAAAACAAAACGAGCTGCCCTTTTCTGAACCTTCTCATACCTTCTGTCAGTCCCACACTGGGCAACAGTACTCCAGTACTCCAAAAATGTTCAATTGTTTGTAATTCTATCGGACCAAACTGCGTGGTCATCAGTCCGTAGCTTACAAACTACTTAAACCTAAGGACAAACACACACACCCATGCCCCTGGGAAGACTCCAACCTCTACGGCGAGCAACCGAACGCTCCGCAGCGAGACGCGTTAGACCGCTCGGCTACTCCACCGCGGCCAGGACGCACAAGTGTGATGTAGGCAGTCTCTTTGGTGGAGCTGGTGCATCTTCGAAGCGTTCTGCCAATGAAACGTAACCATTGGTTCGTCTTCTCCAAAATATTTTCTGTGTTCTCTCCAGTCTAAGTTGTTCGTAATTGTAACTCCTAGGTATTTCGTAGAATTTACGACCTTAAGGTTTTACTGATTTATCGTGAAATTAAAGTTCAGCGAATTTGTTTTAGTGCTCATGTGTATTATTTCATACTTTTCTTTATTTAGTGTCAATTTCCAGTTTTCGCACCATGTAGAAATTTTGTCTAAATCGCTTTGCTGTTGCTTTTGATCCTCTGTTGACTTCACTAACCGATAAACGACAGCATCATCCGCGAACAGTCAGCTATTCAGATTGTCTCCTAAATCGTTTATAAACACAAGGAAGAGTAGGGGACCAATAACGATTCCCTGGGGAACGTTAGATATCACTTCTGTTTTACTCGATGACTTACCGTCAATTACAACGTACTGTGTCCTTTCTGATAGGATATAGTGAATTCAATCGCATAATTGGCGAAATATTCCATAAGCACTCAATTTCATTAGAAGCCGCTTGTGGGGTACTGTGTCAAAAGCCTTCCGGAAATCGAGAAATATGGAATCGATTTGACATCCCTTGTCGATGGCTCTAATCACTTCATGTGAATAAAGAGCAAGCTGTCTTTCGCACGAGCGATACTTTCTGAATCCGTGTTGACTATTGGTTAATGGGTCGTTCTCTTCGAGGTAGTTCATAAATGAATAACAGCCGCATCACCACCTATGGCCTTTGTATTTTTTTAAACGTCCCTTCTAGCATTATTTAATAACGAAGTCTGGAAATTGGCGGATAAGTCAATGGAGACTTCTTGTCAAATTTGGGTTACCAGTAATGATTCAATTACTGATTAAGTAACTCCACATTCAAACTTAAAATCGTCGAATTTTGGATGTTACTTTATAAATCAATATCGTAATGAATTTTACTTCAAAATACGAGGCATTTCCAGAACGTAAGTTTCCGTATATTTCATTTTTTTAACAAAGGCAAAGTAGGAAAATGAAAAGCTAATTGCGAAATAGGTACAGACTACGTAAGAACGTAGGCTTTCGCGGTCATTATTGCTAAAATTGAAATTCTTCTTAGCTATTTGCCATGTCATGATGATGTATTTCCGACGTTTTGGATCCGTTACAGGAGCCATCCTCAGTCTAAAACTTTGGAAATATATCAAGACGCGGCAAATACCTCAGAAGAATTTCTGTACTCGGTACAGACTAGTCCTAGTTATTTATAGCAATGTAATTTACCGCATAGATAGAAGATACATGTAGTAATGTCAAATTGTCACCCAAAAAATAATGCAAGCAGTTAAATGTTATTTTTTGTTTACAGTAACCCTATATTAGATGATTACGTTGAAGAGAAAGCATTCATATTATATAAGAGTGAGCTTAAGATAAATCCTTGACCAAATAACTTAAATATCAATCTTTGCGACTTAGATAAATCGATCAGTTAAAAAGATTCCTCCAGAAGGACATTGCTCTTTATATATAAAGCAGAGTGTCGGTATGTTTGTATGTATATATTGCATATAAATCTACATTTTCTTCCAGTGTTTATGAAATTTTCTACACGGAAGCATCATTACATGACGATGGTCGCCGTAAATGTTAGAATCAGGTACATCACGTTGTTGACGAGATGTGACGTAATAAACAATGACATGCGCGAAAAACTGCTGCATCAAACGACAGTGTCGCACACTTCATCCTACTACGATTTCAACCAAATTTGGTGCACAGATTCCTTACCGAGAGGTAACAATGCTGTCGGGGTAAGAACCACACACCACTCATTGTTCAGGAGATACAAAGTCGTAAAAAATAATAGTTCAAGTAACTGCCACAGAATGCGACGAGATTTTATTCATACACTGTACGATAATGACAATATTGAGCGACTTGCAACCAAGTTTAAATTTCTCGCTGACAACCATGGCAAAATTATAAAAGGAAAAGAAGTTTCTCGCTTACTACTTTTCCGCTGTTAATGGACTAATACTACGGCATTCAATATGAGGTTACAATTTATAATTTCTACATTTTAAATTGTAGCCGCAGAAAATTTTATAGAAAGTATACACCTTCGAAATTGTATCTCTGTACGACACGTCATTCAGGAGATACAAGCACAGAAACAGTAGCCTTCATCGAAGATAGCCCTATCACGTACCAAATTTTAATCTATTACTTCTTTACTACTAACTGTATTTGCAACAGACTTTACAGACATACAGCACTTATACAAAAGAATATATACCGGAAAATCATACAGATGTACAACATATAACTCGTTAAATATGAGATCGGGCGAATTTTATATGCCATTACTATTTTTATTGCTATCTTTCTTTGTTTGGATACTGCACGTACAATTTTGTACATTATGATGCAAGACAGCCATATTTTTTATATAACCTTTACAAAATATATCATTTTTGTAGAGAAAAGATGGACAGAGAGAGAAGGGATTGGAAAAGTAATAATTCAAGGCAGAAATAAATAAATACCCGGAAAACGCCGGTTTTTAGCTAGTACCATAAAAAGATATTCTTCTCTTTTAACTGTGCCTTAAAAACAAAATCTCATGTTCTCCAGATTAAACATTTTAGTATCATCCTTTTCGCCTACTTATTAATTGACTACTGGACTACGTTTCCTATCAACCAACTATCTATGTAGTCACGAAGTGATGAGTGCTATCGACAACGGATTTCATATTTGTCGATTTCCGGAAAGCTTTTAGCACTGTACCTCACAATCATCTTCTAATCAAATTATGTACTTGTTGAATGTCGCCACAGTTGTGGGATTGGATTAAAGATATCCTGTCAGAAAGGACACAGGACGTAGTAATTGATGGTAAGTCATGGAGTAAAACAAAAGTAATATTTGTAGTCCTCCAGGGTTGTGGTATAACGTCCCCAGTATTACTAACCTTTGTAAACGATTTAGGAGACAATATGAGAAGCTCTGTTGGACTTTTCGCGTATGATGCTGTCGTTTATCAATTATTAAAGTCACCAAAAGATAAAAAAATGTTCAAATGTTTGTAAATCTACCGAACCAAACTGCGTGGTCATCAGTCCGTATCTTAAAAGATCAAAAAAAATTTCAAATGTCTGTAAAGCTATAGGACCAAACTGCGTGGTCATCAGTCCGTATCTTACAAACTACTTAAACCTAGGTAAACTAACCTAAGTACAAACACACACACCCATGCCCCAAGGAGGACTCCAACCTCCACGGCGAGCAACCGCGCGCTCCGCAGCGAGACGCTTTAGACCGCTCGGCTACTCCACCGCGGCACCAGAAGATCAAAAGCAACTGCAAAATAATTGAAATTAAAACAGGCGAGAACGCCAAATTGTTATTTTTCTTTCATGGCCGGAGGCTGGATTACACTTTTGTGCGGCTCGCCATGTACACAGCCACCCCCTTACATTTATGTTTCCTGAAAGTGGTCATGAAATAAAAATAACATTTCTGCGATAAGGACTGTTTTAATTTTAAGTTTCACCATTGCTTTAAGATCTCTGTTCTCCATTGTGCTTTCTAAAACCACAACTGCAAATTGATTTATATAAGGTATCTGCATGGAGCGAAAATTGGCATTTGAACCCTACCAATGAAGTGTGTGAAATGATCTATATGAGCACTAAAAGAATTCCGCTAAAGACGATAGAACAGTCAATTCTAAAGGCCGTAAATTCAACTAAATACCTAGGAATCACAATTACGAAATTAAATTGGAGTGATCACATAGGAAATCTCCTAGGGAAGGCGAACCAAAGACCACGTTTCATTGGCAGAACACTTAGAAGAGACAAAAGTTGTAATGAGGAAACAGGCTACAATACGAATAAAACGTTTCCGGGTTTCCGTCCGCGTCAGGTGTTTAAAACTCTACGAGCTTTCTGCCAAGCGCTCCTTGACCATTGTCAAGTGGTATTGACTGCCTAGTGGTTGCAAGTACGGGCTTATATACACTAGCTGCAGGAAGTGACGTCACTGGAGCTCAGCGCGGCAATGCTCAGCGATCGCGCAGTTACAACGCGCGCATCGAACACCGACTCAAAGCATGCCCATATATGGCGATGTCGCGGAGCACCATTGACGTCACAGCTGGCAGCTAGTGTATATAAGCCCGTACTTGCAGCCACTAGGCAGTCATTACCACTTGACAATGGCCAAAGAGTGCTTGACCGAATGATCGTGGAGTTTTAACCACCTGACGCGGACAGAAACCCGAGAACTTTTTATTCAAAGTTATCGCCGCGAGACAATGCATTCCTCCAGCCTACATACAGTTGTGCGTCCAATTGCTGCGCATTGTGGGATTGCCACCAAGTGGGACTGACGGACGACTTGGAGAAATTTCAGAGAAAGGAAGCTCGTTTTGCATTATCGCGATCCAGGGTAGAGATTTTCGCAGAAATGATGCACGAGTTCGTGAGGAAATCATTGAAAGAAGGCGTTATTCTTTGCGGCGATATTGTGAAATTTCTCTTACCTTCAGTTTTGAATGTAAACATATTTCTCTAGCACCCACATAAACATGGAGATATAATCATATCAATAAAAGAAATTAGTTCGAAAACGGAAAGACAGACATGTCATTTTTCCCGCGCGCTATTGGAGAACGGAACGGTAGAAAAATATCATAAAAACAGTTCGATGAACTCTCCGCAATGCGCTAGACTTGATTAGACGGGTATTTGTGTAGTTGTGGATGTATACTGTCTTCTGTAAATATATGTAGTTCCTTTTCTCCTTTTAAGATAATCTAATGTGCAAAACATACATACAACTCCGTGTCTTTCATAGCAGATTTAAACTCTCGGTGATATACCCACTGATGTATTGGAAGTACCTCTGTTGACTGCAACAGTGTATACTTTGTTACTGGCGTAATGTTCTCTTCCTAATAAGAGGTAATCATTAATCAAATGCTCAAATGTTTGTAGAACTTATGGGACTTAACTACGGGGTCATCAGTCCTTAAGCTTACAAACTACTTATGAACTAGCTAAGACTAAGGACAGCACAAATATCCATGCCCGAGAGGGGATTAGAGCCCCCGACCGCAGTGGCCGTGCAGATCGTGACTGGAGCGCCTGCCCCCTCAGCCACCGCGGCCGGCGTAATCATTAACGAAATCGTCTTGGGTTACAAGCCGCGTCATGTGGTTTACTCTCCACGAGCTTTCGACTGCCATTTCGCGGCCGCTGCCGTGCTTATGTAGCCGCGCCGCCGCCAGTTACATTATTAGTGTCCAGTTCCTTGACCATATACGGCAATGTTTTGGTCGCGCGCACCCACTTCAACTCCTCAATTACGGGATACCAAGCCGAACTGAGCTGCAAGCCGCCGCATGCCACCAGCTACTTCACCCAGCACAGAGACAGTCTGTTCTGAAGACCTTGGTAGATAGAACCGAAACCGTATCAGATGCTGAAAACCTGTCAAAAGAGCTTAGCCGCTTACGTAAAGTTTTCAAGGATAACGGCTACAGCAAGAGACAAAGATCTCAAGCAGTTTCACCCACGGAACTTAATCGGAAGACATCTGAAGAAGACGTCTAGAAGACCGCATTTTTGCCGTTTTGTGGCTCCACAACAGGGATAATTAGCTGGCTCCTGACGAGACATAAAATTGACACAATCTTCAGACCTACAGCAAATATCCGAAAACCAATGAAGCTTTTGAAAGATGATGTACGTCTCGGAACACGAAGCATTTATAAAATTCCTTGTGAGTGTGGACAGTTTTATGCCGGCCAGACTGTTCGCACTATTGATCAGTGACCCATAGACACGAGCGTATTTGCGATTACGTTATCCCGAAAAGTCAGCTGTGGTGGAACATGCTTTGGAGAAAGGACACTGAATTGCTTTCGACGAGACATCTATTATTAAACGGACCAGCCGGCCGCGGTGGCTGAGGGGACTGCGGCGCTTCAGTCACGGTCTGCACGGCCGCTACGGTCGGGGGTTCGCATCCCCTCTCGGGCATGGATATTTGTTCCGTTCTTAGTATTAGTTATTTTATAAGTAGTATGTAAGTTTAAGGACTGATGACCCCGTAGTTAAGTCACATAGACTATACAAATATTACATTACAAACGGACCAACAGCTTCTGGGACAGTGTAATAAATGAGGCAGTAGAGATCAAAATTTTCGAAAACTCCCTCAATAAAGACGGAGGCTTGCAGCTCAGTACGGCTTGGGATCCCTTAATCGCGTAGTTGAAGCGGACGCGCCGTACGCGCAAACAAAACAGTGCCGTATATGGTAAAAGAACTGACCAGTGACGTCACTGGCGGAACTCTTCAGCTCCATCAATCTCAACTTAATAACCAAAAGAACTCTATACAAAACCACCGTCCTAACATCAATGACGTACGGCTGCACCTCATGGGGCACAGCGAGCAAGAAAAGCAAAAACAATTTACAAATTGTTCAAAACAAAGTCCTCAGATGGAGCTTACACGAAAATCCATGGACCAGAGTGACAGATATGCACCAGGCCATGTAGATGGACACCATAGAAGCAACGATTCAAAAAAATTTTCAAAAAAGTCTACCAGGAATTAGATTTAATACGATACCAATGTAGACAATTAGCCAACGTACGAAATGTCAAGCCTAAACGGTGGCATATACAAAAAGTTCCAAGTAGCCTAACAAAGGAACCCGAGGATTAGGGAAATATCGTAACTATATCGAAAAGCAAAAGGCCCTCAGCCATAAAATAAATGTAACAAACATATCAGGGAACCATAAATTTAGAATGTATTCATTTAACAAGCCTTCAGCCAAAAGGAGCAAACTTACTACAACAAAAAGTCACAAAAACCAAAATCAATCAGTACAACAACCCAGTGACAATTAGCTGAATCTTAACAACAACGAAAAGAAGTAAAATGTAAAAATATCAACAAAAGGAGGAGGATTGACGGACTAAATTTCGATCAAATTAGCGATCTCTACTCCCCAAAGTGAAATAAAAAGTGCCCCAACACCACAACAAACCCAAATACAGACAACAAACAACGGAATATCGGCAAAGCCGATGAGGCCTTTGTAACTCTTTGACATAACACACGCACGCACACACACACATACACATAGGCGCGCGCGCGCACTCGCGAAAGTGAAATAACAGTCATCCACTTGACAATGGCAGAGGAGTTCTCTGTCGAACGCTCGTGGGCAGTAAACCACATGACGCGGCTTGTAACCCGATAAGATTTCATTAATGGACATCGCCGCGAAAAGATGCACTCATATGTAAGTAACCATTCTTCGTTATCCACGAAGGATAGGAAATTAAACTACAATTCGAAACAAATAGTAGTTATCAATGTCATAAATATGCTGAAGACAATGCAAACATCTGCACTGAAGACACATGCTGTGTATGCCTGTGAATAGTTTGGCATGGCGATCTCTCCATTGATAAAATAATCCGTATTACACTATGTCAAACTGAATATCAAACGGCTTAAATGAAGTTCAAATTTCAGGCTGACATTGCTGACAGCGCAAGTGAACTAAAATTATAAAACCGCTTAAATCGACCTATCAGTATACTGAACGCAAAGTATGTACAGGCAGTGAACCCAAGAAAAGTTAAAATCCGGTCCAGAGATAAAGAGTAGTAAATTTAGCACTTAGAATTGCACTTGAGAGAAGTTTTGATGGCGAGTTTTCAGTGTTACACCTCCGACTCTTGTTCAGTAGTAAAACGCTAGTGGTTGTTTCAGAACCTTTTAGCCACGGTTGAGTGGCCGAGCGTTCTAAGGCGCGTCGTTGCGGAGCACAGGCTTGCTCGCTGTCGGAGGTTCGAGTGCTCCCTGTGGCATGAGTTACTTTAATGACATAGTGTGAGAATGCGATTTTTCGGTTTTAAATAAAATTTTCCACGATGGAATGCGTGCCATACATCGTCAAAAACTAATGCCGGGACGAGCTAATGGTTGTTTCTGAATCTTTTAGCCGCAGTGGAGTGGCGGAACGTTCTAAGGCTTCTCGCTGCGGAGCGCGCGGATGATGTATAGTTTAAGGAAGTCTAATGTGGCTTATTTTCTCAATGAAGAAGTCGCCATGACAGTTTTCCATTTACAGGTTGCAACGTTTGTGGTTATGCAGAATGTGTCTTCAGTACAGTTGTTTGAATTGCCTTCAGCGCATTTATTAAATTGGTAACTATTATTTCTTCCGTATTATAGTTTTATTTCCCATCCCGGGTGGATAAAAATCAATAATTACTCCTTCTGACAAAGAGAAAGTTATGCTAGTAACAAATTCATAGGTTGAATACAGACAGGTCATATCCGTACAGTTATAAGCGCTATTTAATGCACCGTTTTCTGTGTGTCGAAAATCCCGGTATGCTTTCTAGGCGGTTTAGTACTACCACTAGGTGAACCCAAGCCCCACCTCAGTTAAATGATTCACAAACATTTATAAAAACTTATATGCTGTCACATGTACGGCATTACACGGATGACAATTTTGATACAATTGTTTCCTTGTCTGAGTTGCGTAATCGACAAGCCGTGTTTTAATGGCACAGCATCTTACTAAGATGCATGGAAAGAATATGTGTCAAAAATATTCAAATGTTTGTCAAGCTTAAGGGACATAACTGCGGGGTCATCAGTCTGTAACTTACAAACTACTTGTGCATAATCTTATACTAAAGGCGACACTAACATCCATGCCCGAGGGGAATTCGAAACCCCGACGGGGAACGGCCTCGCGCATCGGAACATAGCGCCTCAATACGCTCGGCCACTCCACCGCGGCAGAATATGTGTCGTGTTTATGGAAAATTGTCATTGTAATCTCCCAGTTGTGTGATACAGTGATTATACGCTGATAGTGGTAAACAAGCTGCACGCTCTGATTAATTAATAGGTTGGAGCTAGGCCCAGTTAACTTGAGAAAGATACCAAAATGTTACCATTCTAAATGATTGAGGATTAATGTTTTATGGAAAACACGTTATTAGGCGCCATGTCAGGGACTGCGAGTTTGCTTCCGCCGGAGGTTCGAGTCTTCCATCGGACAGGTATTTAGGTTATTTAAGTAGTTTGTATCCCTAGATATGATAACCACAGCAGTTTGTCCCATAGATTTACAAACATTTGAACATTTGACTGTGGTTTTGATTACTTCTTTGCACGATACCGCCAAGCCTAATTATCTTCCAAAATGATCGTTTAGAAAGAGGAGTCAAGAAACCGCAATGGGCGACGGCACGAGAGAGACGATGCATGTCACCAGGAAGTTTACTGCTGGATCTCCGCAGAGTGCATACCTTCTGAGAAATTTCGTGGAACGGTCGTGATGAAAGAGGGCAGATATTAAACTCTTGTAGAGCTTTACCGACAGTCATTCTTCGTACTCGCCTTTCTTGAAAACCTTAAATTAAAGGGGAGATACTGGAGCTCGACGAACCCTCCATTTCACGACGTATGACGTTGGCGTAGTTTCTCCACGTTGCTGCACTATTTCCCCTACTGCTGGAGGCAGAATACTCAATATCGAGACTCAAATGAGTAGGATGTATTGAAGTGAGAAACATGTGTCATCATAGTCTTCTTGCATGATTAAATACTTATGCGTTGACTACATCAACTGCAAATGACCTCTTTTTCGTTGTTGACACGATTTATTCACAAGTACGACCGACATACGACGAAGTAAATTGGTGAATGGTATTCCGTCCCACCTTGGTGAAAACGTATTCATTGCACAAAAGCGTGTAATCAGAATAATTTCCGGAGCCCACCCGAGATCATCCTGCAATTTATTTAAGTATCTAGGGATCTTCTCTGTAGTTTCAATATATATATATTCACTCATGAAATTTGTTATTAACAATCAGACCCAATTCAAAAGTAATAGCAGTGTGCATAGCTACAACACAAGGAGAAAAGGTGATATGAATTATTGAAAGTTAAATTTTAATCAAATTGCGTGATTATGGTATATCGTCCCAATTTTCGACTGGATAGGGGATTTCCAGTTAGAGAGGACACAAATCGTAGTAATCGTTGGTAAGGCATCGACTAAAACAGAGGTGATATAGGGCGTTCTACAGGGTAGTGTTATTGGTCCTCTGCTGTTCCTTATTTATATAAACGATTTTGGAGAAAATCTAAGCAGCTCTCTTAGGTTGTTTGCAGATGACGCCGTCATTTAACGTCTAGTAAAATCATCTGAGGATCAAAACGAACTGTAGAACGATCTAAATAAGATAACACTACGGTGGGAAAATTGGCAATTGACTCTTAATAATGAGAAGTGTGAAGTCATTCACATGAGTACGAAGCGAAATCCGTTAAACTTTGTTTACAAGTAAATCTATCAAAAGTGAAGGCCGTAAACTCTACAAAATTACTATTACATCAGACTTAAGTTGAAAAGAACACGTAGATGATGTCGTGGGAAAGGCGAGCCAAAGACTGCGTTTTATTGGCAATATTGCTGCCTAGTTTGGTATCCTTATCAGGTGGGTTTGACGGAGGACATCGAAAGAGCTGCGGCGTGGGCTACTTCCGAAACTCCAATTGCGAATATTCTCCTCCGAATGCGAAAATATATTGTTAACTCCCACTTACATTGGTAGAACTGATCATCAGAATAAAACACGAGAAATCAGAGCTCGAACGGAGAGATTCAGTTCTTCCCGCGCGCTATTCGAGAATGGAATGGTAGATAAATAGTATAAAGGCGGTTCGGTGAACCCTCTGCCAGGCACTTAAATGTGATTCGCAGAATATCCCATGTAGATATAGAACTTTGGCACAGTAGGGGGTTAACTACGCTGCCACAAAAGTCTTGTCACTTACCAAGTAGCGTACAAAATCTGACAGGTAGACAACTGGTATTTAATAGTAAATTAAAAGAATCTCTGAATGACTAGTCCTTCTACACTTTCGATAATTTTTTAGATAAAACATAAAAAATTATAAAAATAAATAAATAAAAAATGAAAATTGAAAAATCCTTAAAATATTGTCATGTATAGACGCCATTTATTAAACTGACACGTTCCACATCAATACGAAATGTTTTATATATGATCTACGGAACAAGTATTAATCTAATCTAATACGCATCACAGGTTTTACATTCGTAAGTGAGGTAAAACTGCACGATGATAAAAAACAAAGAACAGGTTCCGTAGGAAAGAGAACAAGGAGAATACCTAATCGTATACAGCATTCAACCCCTTGAAGACGACGCATGATTACTAGAAGAAGAAGAATTGTTTCAGCGAAAGCTGCACTACGAAGACGATGGTGGAATACGTTCGCCCCAGAGATCTCAAGGCTGAGGTCCATTGCCTGGAGAAATGGACGCCGTCGCCCCGTGACCCCATCTGTCACCGCTGACCCCCTGTCCCATTGTCTGCGCCGACTCAAAGGCGACGCCAGTCTGCCCTCCATAATTCACGCCGTTTGTTCTTCGCTAACCATCAATTATTTCTCCAGATGCTTTAGAACAGCTATTTTACAGTGCCAGAGGTCCGTTGTTTGAACTTCAGCTGAGCGAACAATGTCGCTACGTCAGTGATTGTGGTCTGTGTTGACTGCTGAAAGTTTTCGCATCGCCTCGTCTTTCTCTCCCACTAATACGTGCACTAACTTAAGCAATGTCCGATAAATTCCACCGAATAAATCATGTTTTTCAATCAATATAAAATTGGTGGTTTAATCTGGTTAAAAATGCAACCCACTGCTTTTAAGGCTGGTAAAACTCTTCTCGTTATTGGACCGCGTCGTCAATATATCAAAAATTCCACCGACGTTTCGGCCACTATTACAAACGGCCATCACCCAGAAAATGGCCGCTTGCAATAGTGGCCGAAACGTCGGTGAAATTTTTTATATATTGACGATGCGGTCCAATACCCAGAAAAGTTTTATCAACAATGACAACGGCCGCGGAAACCTTCGTTTACATGTTATTAAGGCTGTTTTTATTCCATAACAAGTATTCAAGCCACTGTAGGAACATCATCAGTGGATACGTTATAGGAACATTTATTATCTTTCACCAATTGTATGTTTACGCTGACATGGACAGATAACATCGGAATTTCTCTCTAAAGAGACCATAAGTTACAACATAAAACTGTCAATAACAACTAGCCCACTAATAAATTACACCAAAATTCAGGCATATATAAACTCATATGCTCTTACTCTTTCTTCTAAGCTGCGTGGGAGTAGCCGAGCGGTCTGGAGCGCCACGTTACGGATCGCGCGACCTCCCGCGTCAGAGGTTCGAATCCTATCTCGAGCATGGATGTGTGTGTTGTCCATAGGTTAGTTTAACTTAGTTTAAGTAGTTTGTAAGACCAGGGACTGATGACCAACGTAGTTTGGTCCCATAGGATTACAAACATTTGAACATTTGAACTTTCTTCTATGTTGCACATACAGGAAGACGTTTTCAACCGACCAAAAGAAACATATGGTAACATCAATTACCATCTATCGATACAACATATTCCTGATCAAGGTCTACATATGGATCTCCTTGAAGAATTGGATATTTACATCTATAAACTAAAATCACCCAACGAAATCCTTAATTAACAGAGTCAGCACATAACTTTTTCTTTTCAAACTCCCGAAACATTCTAGCACCTAGACAGTCAATTTCGTCCATCTGTTCCCATTGATAGATCATGCTCTATTAGTATTGTCTATCAACAGAAATTGTAAACGTCCTGTTGTTGAATCTGTTTTTATTGGTATAGCCACATTATTCGTGATTTAACAACTATGTAAATATTTCATCCTTTCATCTTTTTTTTTTTTTTTATATTTGTTAATGTATCCCACTTGTTTCAACATTTATGTTACTGTATACTAGCAAAGATGTGTAAAATATAATATAGTTCCTTACATAATTTTTATGCATACGCAATGTTTCAAATCAAAGAACATCAAATCGTGAAGTGTGGCATCTACCGTAGCCATCCTCTTTGCACCACGTCCAACGTTTATATATTGTGCGATGTGTAGCGGCAAATGTACCAAAAATGTTGTCATGTTGAAAAGCGTCAGTGCCCAGAACACAACAAGGTTACGCTTATACCTACAATAAAAACACAGTAAGTACAAAAGTATACTAACCTAACGGTTAATTCCGATCCCGACTACTAAAGTTCAGATATGCTACCAGAACCACAATGACAGTGTAAACCTACACTTGGTGGAAGATGATAAATGTTCCTGTAACATATTAACTGTTAATGAGCATGCAGTGACTTGAAAATTATTAATGGGGTAAAAGCATCCTTAAAATTTGCTGATTGCATTTTTTAACCAAACTAAACAGCCTGTTTATGCTACTGCTGCTGTTCGCATCCAACATGCATATTTAGAAATGAAATATAAAAGTAAGTAAAACTTTTTGTCTCGAACACTTTGATTTAAAAATTAACTATACTACTTGTGACATCTGTCAAAAAACATGACACTACTGAAATGTACATTAAGAGAGTGTCAATGAGTAATGCCAACTCGGGTGCCGTTGCCAGCTGCAGTAGCTTTCTCAGTTGAGACTGATGGAGCTGATTCCACAGACTATCAATTGGGTTTTGGTTGTCAAGGGGAACCAACTCATCTTGTAGCTCTAGGACCAGGCACGTAAAATAAAAACTTTTGAGACAGGTTGCGTTTTCCTCCTTGTAGGTGTTAACTCATTACTTCTTCCGGTAGATCTATTCAGAGGCTTCAACTAAACATCTTCTACATTTTTTTATCCTGGACATTGTCCTTCACCATGTCTCTTAGCATTCTTCTTACTCCTTTCCATCTAATTTGCCTCTATTATCCTCTGCAGTTGACAGTTTCTTAGTAATAGGTGTCACAATCAGGATTTTTACCTTCTCTGTAGATTACTGATGAAATTCCTTTTTCTCTAACCCTGCTCACCCTTCTAATTTTTCATACTGTCGATCCATTTCACTTTCTCCAAAGCACATTTAAAAACTTTTAAATACTTTCGTTCTTTCTGTCTAAGTGTACACGTTTCATAATCGTAAAACACCATGCTACGCACATAAGATAAAGCGAAACTCTCCTGAGAGGAATTTAGATTATCCTGGCTATCAGCGAATCTTTCCCTATCCCGAAGGCTTTCTTTCAAAATTCGATTCTTCGTTTCACATCTTCTGTACAACGTCCACTGAAAGTTAGCAATCTTCCTAAACACGGGAATGATTGAACCTGTTCTAATACTCTCCCATTTAAGGTCATGCTAAGGAAACTAAAAGTATATTCAGGGTGGACATGATCAAAAAAATAGACATATACTTATGTTGAACTATCACACCTCTAACATGACGAGATCACCCACGGCTCGTCAAGAAAGCATTTACCATCAGACAACTATTCCAAAACATTAGCAATGAGAAGTTCCAAGCCGTCGTACACGTGAACGACCAGCTGTTCGATGGCGCATAAAACGTATTTCATCTGTAAAGTCGACTTTTAATCAGCAGACGGTGTATCTGCCATACAAATTTCAGTCTTCGTTCTCAATTAACATTGATCAGTTGTTTCACGTGCATACCATACACAGAAACTTCCACTGGACGGTATCCGTCTGGTAGTGAGTACTCCAGTAGAGATCTCTGCACTTATTGGACCGCTGTCATCAACGGCTTGCGGTGCAGCACCGCTGCCGCAGCACCTGTTTTTGGTAGTGATGTCTTGTCAAACAGGCACTAGTACAGTTTATACTATTATCCATTTTGAAAATGCTTCCACCGTTAGTACGAAGCCAATGATCATGCCATTTTGGACGTCAGATAAATCGCTCCGTCTCCACTGTAAGGCAGCGGCTTCATATACTGCAAGTGCGGCCACCTCCTATTTGTAACTTGCTACTACCCGTTGTTGTTGGATATAAAAGCTGGTCTCGAAACTGTGTCTGGAAAGTGTGGTTTATATTTGTGTAACAATAGAGCAACATAGACTCAATTTGTCCGGCGACAATAAACAGTGCGTAGTTCTAAATACGGCGTCCTTTTTTCTTTCTACGTCTATATTTCCAGGATCCTACATTCAGTCTCATATGCCTCCGATAAAACCTTTGATAGGAGATGAAAAATATGGATACTAAAAAGGATGAACAAGGAAGGAAGCTTCGGGTTTAACGTCCCTTCGACAGCGTGGTTATTAGTGACGGAGCTAACGCTCTGATTTTTGGCTGAGGAGAGGGAAAGAAATCTGCCGTGCCCTTTCAAAGTAACGATCTTGGCATTTGCCTTGAGTGATTTAAGGAAATCACGGAAACCTAAATGTGGTTTGTTGGTGATGGATTTGAACCACCTTCCTTCAGAATAATAGTGCGTTACCACTGCGCCACCTCGATCGGTATGGTTTTGCAAGGACTAAGGCATTCTATGCCTGGAATTAAAGACATCTTAAAAGAAAACAAATATATGGATTACATTTAATGTGGAGGATATGTATAGTTGAATTCCGTGAGACATGAAAGAGTTTTGGAAAAAATAGATTTGTTGATTTTGATTACTATAGACGAAAATTTCATGTAGCTACTATAAAATTCCAAAGTATGAATCCATTCATACAGAGTCAGCGTACAGAAAATCCACAGTCATGAAAAAAAAATTTAAAATATGCGCTCACAAGTTTGTTCCAGTATTATTAATTCTCTTTTATTTTGATAAGTTACCAAATAAAAGTAGTTGTAATTGTTTTTCTCTGAGTTCCTACACATATCAGTGAAAATAATCTTGCCGATCGAAAACGGCCGCTCTACGTCACAAAATGTTGAAGGCTCAACTTTGAAGCGACATATCTGGAACAGCGTCACGTAAAGTTATTCATTCATGCATTCGGCACAAAGTATCTTCTTCACTGATAAAACAATCCGTAATGTGGGTTCCTGTTGATGACCAGGGACAATTTGAATTTTTGTGCATACTACTACCTTCACTATTAATGTCTGTTTTGCGAATGGTTTCACTTTTACAATAAACTAAATTGCTAAGCGAGCCTATTCAACTTCCACAAGCCCGCTCTGCAAATTAGTCACTTACATCACTGTGATACCTGACTTAAAAGACGAAACTTTTGTTGTGAAATAAAAGACTTGCTGGTAGTTGTCGTAAGCAATCAATATTTCTTCAGTACCAGTTCTAAAGACGGCTGTCTGTTTAACTTTGAGAAAGTCTCCGTATGGTGAGAAACTAAATTTAAGCTATAATTCCCCCACCCCCTCTTTTATTTCTTCAAAAATGAATCCTGCAGTAAAAATAACAATCATAAAATTTAAAAGAATTGTAGGTGTCTATTCAAAACCATTGAAATAAACCTGGAAAAAGTACACCACACTCATATTTAAATTAAAACTGCACTGTAAATGCATTATGCAGATTGCTGACGCATAAATGGTCAAATTATGCAAGAAAAATTGAAATTAGAGCATAATAAAATGAGTAAATACTAAGTTTGAGCTGTGCCCAATGATCGTATAAACACATCCGTTTGCAGGGAAACTTAGATTGTGGACAGAAAAGATGAATTATATAACCAAGTGTTACGAGTGTCCTAACAGTCTAGATGGACTCTGTGACCTTCGCTGAAAGTTTATACTACCCTGTGGGATGGCGTCTTTCTTTCGAAAACAGGCATATAAATGGAAGACCGTTATCCGGGACAGACCAACTGGAGCAGTTAAATTGTCTTCGCTCCTATAGCGTGAAGCCAAATTTCACCAATGAAGTTTTGGTCTAAATTCAGGAATATTTTCTGTTTCAATTATATGGACCCTACGTCCCCGTCCCATGATTCATTAAAAATATTTGATATGCTACTTATCCCCTTTCATATTTGTCGGTATAGTTCAGAAAAGACAAGTGTAACACAGCAGATGTCAATGATATGTGTTGTACGTTGTAAATGGAAAGAAATATGTTCCATTATCAACACGGTAGTTGCTATTGACAACAATACTTCCCGCTTCACCCATAGAGTTCTACACTATATTCATAATAGTTCGTATTATGGTCATTATCTTACGCACTGGCGTTAGCAGTTTTCTCACCCATTTTTGATGATTTTTCGAAATATTCATAGACTGAGTTTGCGGCCCTCCTATCGGTACTCACCAATAAGAATTGGGCAATACATAACTCAGGGTAGTAAAAGGTTTATGGCTCGTTGTATCTGTTCATAGAGGTGAGTTATGTATGTTAGCTTCTATACCCTAAACAGCTACCCAAACTGTTTAAATAAGATCAATAATTAATCTGTAGTTTAGACAGTCTATCAATCTGCAGATGATAATGCGAAATATATATTTAGACAAACATAAATTAAAGCTCTGAATAACCAACAAAATGGATTTTAAGATAATGTTCAAAAGATATTCACTCACGAAGTAATTTTTTATAAATTGAGTTTATTACTCTTTTTAGACGTGATAATGCGGAGGTGGTCCTACTTTCTTCATCGGTAAATAACCGAATATATTCCCAACTATTGTTCATGAGAGCCACAATAAGTATCACACGCACTAGAGAGTAAAAGTTCCAAATCATCACTCGTAAATTAATGAAATTCATCGAACACTGCAATTCCAAATTAATCCGCGATTAACTACAGTATTTGTTATAAAACACAGCTTTACATCACACGAGTACACGATAGCTGAATTCCACAGCCCTACTACGGTCCATAGTTTACAACTTTTTAACCAGAGACTAAGTTCTACAGTCACAGTCCGGTCAATTTTCCATGTCCACACATGCCTATCTCTTCAAATCACAAGTTCGTAACGCTGCTTCAGACAGCCCAGAGTCACAACCTTTCATCACCGAGTCCAAGTTATAAAGTCCCATCCCAAGCGTTCGAAAGCGTGCTCTACCTGCTGCCAAAATTGTATCCTTCCACACCTTCTAACGCCTCACTTTAAAATAAAATTTCGCTTCCAAAATATTGATTAATTTGAAAATCACAAAATGCTTTGACCACCTACCTGCAAATGATGTTTACATTTAACAAACAAATACATATTTAACAATACTAAAATCGGTTGAGACTAAAGCTCTTTGCTCATGTTGTTATTAAGCGTGGCATCTCACTGTTCAAATATACTGCTGACGTCGAAATATAGTAACACAATTACGATTGATTAAGGATTTTTATGCAAATGTATTCAGATCTTGTCCGCAAATATATATAATTGATTATGTATAAATTATCTTGTGCATATCTAGTATTTTTAGTCCCCAATGAAATATTTATGTTGCAGTCTACAACATAAAGAACGTTACTATGAATAATATTAAATACAATAAAATACATATATAAATGTAATGCGCCTAGGTTCATGTTTTGCGTTTATGTGGTGGAATCTATGTTCTGACAGAAGAATATTATTACCTCAACGAAAAGCAGAATAAGAGAGTGAAACGACGTTTATTTAAAGAATACGGAAATAACATGATGCTTATTTTAAGATAGGTAGCGTGGAGCAATGCTGCCCGTTTGTTTCTTAATCTGTTACTGACAAACAGTACGTGTCAATAATTGTAAATATTTATCTTATTATAGTACTGAAATTTATCGGCTTTTTATCTGAAAGTGATATTGAAATTGTAATTACAGCAATTGATTCTCCCATGTCTCTGTATTCATTTTTGTATAACTGTATTTGCCGTATGATCATTCCCTGATTTTATTTGTATTTTTGAGCAATTTGTGTGGCTATATTGTATTTCAATTGCAATCTGCGATAGCCGCCCTCGCTCATCCAAGACCGCCGCTTCCTGTTTCCGAGGATATTATGGTTTTCCTAACGACCTGTATTCCATTCACTAATCCCAAACTGTTAGCCGACCATCTGTGGAACCCAACAGCTTGCCAAAACTTGCTTTTCACATGGAAACAACCAGCTTTTCCCTTTATCTGTAATGCCACGAGTTTTCCACGTAATGTTGCTGTGGGAAAGACTATGAAGCCGCCAACAGTCTGTCAGCCATCACGCCTATAGTACCAAGGTGACGTCACATCATGTATTCCACACTTTATAAACCAACATAAAAAAACAGATGCGACACATATAGGGCGTTCTCAGCTTGGAGGATAGGAAAAAAGCGGATTGTGATATGATTCTCCAAAATAAACGTATTTTTGGAGGTATAGATGTTTCCCATGTGTTTAGGATCATGTGAGAATGTCGCCAGAGAGCTTTAATTCAACCCAACTGCATATTAACTATGTAGGAAGCACACCGAGTCAAATGTGGAAAAAAATTCAAGTACCCTTAGTTTTAAGTCCTATGTGACGATGCATTATACATATTCATAGGGATATGTGCATGTATTAATTTGTTTACTTTTCATGGCCGCCAGCTCAATCCTTGCGGTTTCAGTACATACATATACATTTATTTTGCTGTCTGGGGTGATATTATTTACAAGCAGCACCCAGAGAAGGATCTCCAAACGTAAAACTGGAGTATAAAGCCATAGGAGAAACACACACAGGAACGTTGCGGGTGATACATTTTGTGGGACGGACTGCATTTTGCTCTAAGTGATGACAACCACTGGCGAGTTGACGATGGATCTCCCGTCCTTGACACCAGAAGAAAAGGCTGCGATCGTCGTCGGGCAGAGGCGAGTGGCTGTGATGATAGAACGCCGACACTCAGCCAGTCTCCGCACTGTCTCAGAACCGTGTGAACACCGAACATGTTTCGTCACGCTACATTTTCGGATTATGAATTCGCTCCCTACGTTTCTAGCTAATGTGATGTCTGGTTAGTGGAATATGGTGGAATTGATAAAGTGTTTTTTATAACATCATTGCAAGACATTGAGACATTATGTCACGTGCCAGGGAACACGAAAGACACATCGTGTTCTTTTACATTCATCTACATGAAAGATTTTTTAAATTTAAATTTAAGTGTGTTGGAAGTTGCTGCCAGGTAATTCGAAAATCTGCTTTTGATTTTCTACATATTTGTTTCTGTCCATATGATATTTAACTTTGTTATGCAGCAATGATTAATTTTTATTCAGTTTTTTTATTTATTCTTTTATCCAATCACTGTCTCATACTTCTAAATAATGAAGGTGCCTGTTGTGATGCTCTCAGTGTTATCTATTACGTTTAATTATTGTGTCCAGTTAAAGAAAACTGATCAATATGGTACACGAGTAAAATTCGATTTATCATGATAACGTAACGAAAAAAGTCCTTTTAAAAAATACTGTTTCTAATTATTTGGATAATACTTTACTTCCGCTTCGAGAAAAATCTCTTTCTCTACTCCACACTCATGGTGAAGTAGCGTTACTGGACTATCAGATGTCAAAATGTGTTACTAGAGGCAGGTACCATACGAAATTCTGAGAAGAAATTATATAAACCAAATGATTGTAAACCTAAGGGATCAAACTGATAAGGTCATCGATCTTTAGAATTATTGACTACTGAAACAAACCTACGCTAACGTTAATACAAACACACACACACAAGCCCAAGGGAGGACTCGAGCCAATAGCGGGAGCGAACACGGTATCCATAGACAACGCGGCCAGATTATTCAGCGTGACTAATATAACTGACAGAAGCAGGAAGAGCAGGTATTAGCAAGTGTGCGGTTCTGTAGATTTTTTAACTTTATATCTACAGGTTATGGATTCAAGGTACAGTGTTTTCTTAAGATTTCTTCACTAATCGCTAACTTGCACGATGGAGACTTTTTTCTAGAATATATGACATACTTACTTGCCTGCAGTGAGATTAGAGGACAAAAGTAAAACAGACTGTCGCGAGAAGGGCTAATATATGCTGCTAAGTTATTATACAATTGAAATTCGTGGCCTTGCCGATTGTACCAGTGATTATAAAAACTGATAATTACCAACATATGTGGTGAAATAAACCACAATAAATGTTGAATCGAACTTCCAGATCTCAAAAATATTAATTCCTGAAGTGAGATTCATTCAAAATATTTAATGGAAATCGAAATAAAATATCGTGTGAATTTACCAGATTATTCCTAAACCTCATTACCGGGCACATTTTGCCAAACTTCAGTGTTGTCATTTCTTCAGTGGGCTAGCGATAGGCCTTATATGAAACTTCCTGACAGATTAAAACTTTGTGGCAAGCAGGTATTCGAACGCGGGAAGCGTTCAACTAACATAGCTATCCTGTCACGCTTCACGATTCGTGCTCACTGCTTTACTTTCAGTAGTACTTCGGCTCATGTAAGCACACTATCCGCACACGATCGAACATACGTTGATGTCAGCTGCCTCCATGTTGAGTGGGGGAATATGTACATTGAAGACACCAATGAATATTACTCTCATTTCTGTAAGTAGGATTTGAGTAGAAATGATGAATCGAGTAATATGTAATTGCACTGATGCATTTTGGTTTATCTGCCTTAAGTGAAATGTAAACAACAATAACAACAAACACTGGCTTACCAACAGTAATTTATATTTAGCAGCATAGTTTTTCCTTCAGTATGTATTTACGAGCATTAGGTCGAACATAATAATTATAATTGAAAAACAACATGAGAGTGATTATAAAATGCGAACATCTAAAAACAAATTTCAGAAACTGTAAATAACGCATAGTTTCAAATCAGAAAATCAATGTGTACTAAGAAATCTTCGACTATTATCTAAATTAGGTCACAAGAGCTGTAAATAAAATAAGACAACAGAGTAATTCTAGTCCAAGTTTGATTCCTGCTTCCAGTTAATGGGAAAGAATGAAGAAAACCTGCCGGTAGTATTGTGTTGAATATTTAATTCTTTACTAAGCATCTAATACACTGCGTACGGAACCAAGTTGAGTCAAATGCACTTCCGGCCTTCAAGATTTAGGTTTTCCGTGATTTCCCTAAATGACTCCAAGTGGGCGCCGGGTTCTTTCCATGGTCAGAACTCAAAGTATTATCAAGAAAACGTGTTTTTCAGAATTAGGTAGAAATTAATTTTGCTTAGTTCCTTTTAATAAATTAACAAATAAAAATGTAAAAAAATATATACTAAATACATAATTATCAAAATAATTTTAAAAGTCAATCAATCATCTTAATATAAATATTAAAATTATTATATAATCAAAATAAAGGAATGAACTGAAACGCAATTAAGTGCAGGGTCCATAGACGCCACACACTAAAAAAAAAAAAAAAAAAAAATGGAGTATCTGCTCCGTCCACAATGTTCATGGCTCATTAAAACCTAATCATTCTTTTTTCTTCCTCTGTACACAGAAAAAGCGTAGAAAGCTTTCGTCTTCTCGCAACTAATAAAGATCCTGGTGGTACTCTATCAGTCATAGCAAAGAAGTACCCGATAAAGTAGCTTCGCCATTTTTAGACTATTTAAGACTGATAAGAACGTAAGGAACAATTGAAAAGGCACCTGTGGAGCAAGGGGGAGTGTTTCTCTACAATACGTCGCAGTTCGGTCATTTTGCTAAAAGATTCTTTCCCGGATATTCACACTAAACTGCGCTCTAGGCAATCACAGCGTTAAATGGAAACAAATAGCCTAAGTGATTTCAAATTAAAGTGTTCAAATGTTTGTAAACCTATGGAACGTAACTGCTCTGGTTATCAGTCCATAGCCGGTCGCGGTGGCCGAGTGGACTGAGGCGCTTCAGTCACGGTCTGCACGGCCACTACGCTCGGGGGTTCGAATCCCCCCTCGGGCATGGATATTTGTGCCGTCCTAGTTCGTAAGTAGTTTTAAAGTAGTTTGTAAGTTTAGGGACTGATGACCCCGTAGTTGAGTCCCATAAGCTTTACAAACATATGAAACATTATCAGTCCATAGGCTTACAAACTACTGAAACTAACTTAAATTAACTTAAGGACGAACACACACATCCATGACCGAAGGAGTACTCGAATGTCCGACGGTGAGCAAGCTCGCGCTCCGCAGCAATGCGCCTTAGAACTCTCGTCCACTGCGCCGCTGCCCTTAATAAAATTTATTGATCAATTACGCGTTTCAGGCTCACCATTTACCTTCAGATTGGGTCTGTAACCGATAAAAAATTGCTGTTCCAAAGTAATACTTAATGTGGTCACGTACTAGCTAGCTCTGTTTATAATGTAAATACATTTGGATCACGTAAGTCAGTGAAACGACGAAAGTGTTAAGAAGTGTAATGTAGATCAGCAAATAAGAGTGATAAAATTACTTTAGAACAAAGTTTCCCAATAGACTTACCACATAATGATGGTGCACGGTGCGAGGTTGAAGGCGTTTACTATGTGCAACTAACAATTATTGGTCTGACAGTAGACAAGTAAGCACAGACTCAAAATGGAGCCATGTTATGACACTACAATTAAAATTATTAGATGAAAATTACTTCAAATAAAAACTATAAATTACATTTAAATAGAAATTAGAATATTTGAGGTAGTAAAAGCATGGCTGTAATAAATACAAAAAAATTCGACTGCTAAAATATACAAAACCAGTGTTACGGTCGTAACGTGGAAGTGGGAATGTGTGAGAGTGTATTTGTCTTTGAGGAGGGGGAGGAAGGGGCAATAAACGTGTAGGAGAAAGTGGTGGAAGGATGGCTAGTGCATCCGGAAGAAAACTAAATTGATGAATTGTGAAATCATCAGAGATAAGGCCGTGGTGATAGCAAACTAATATTCGCAAGGCTGTCATCATGGTATCATAAAATATTACAGGTAAATCCTTTGATCGATTTGAAAATTTAGTTTTTGAAAATCTTCCAACAAGGTCATTTTTTTTTTTTTCGTCTTTGGTGCTACATGAAGGATCTGGAGGCATTTAAGAGTGAGTTTAATGTGTCCGCTAGCGCTGAGATGTTCAGAGCAAGATGATTTATTTTTATCCGCACCCTTTTAAGTGAGAAGATAGATATGAAAACATGTTTTTGTAGGGGACCTGTTTGTCCTACATAAGAGCGGAGTCAATGATCACACATGAGTTTATAAACACCTGGGTTTAAAAAAAATTTATAGCAGGAGATTCTTTGTGTGTGAGTTCGTACTGAATGTGCCTCCGAAGATAGAAAACAAAAATTCCTGTTCGATCCGTAAATACATTCAGTATCAACTCATTCACAATGACTCTCCCGCTACAAACTATTGCCCTTCCATTCATTTAGGACAAACAGTTCGCGCTACAAAAACTTATTTTCATGAACATCTCCTCACTAAAAGGGTCACGAAAATAATGAACCATCATCCGCTGAACTATGCATTCAGCCCACTCATGAGTCCCTCCATATGCTACATGTTGAACCTAAGGGGAAAGATTTACGTTCTTGGAATAATACGAAACAACTTCATGTACAAACCGATCAAAATATTTGAGCCTAGAAGATAGATCGGTTGATTATATATATATATATATATATATATATATATATATATATATATATATATATATATATATATAAATGCAACCTTTATGTTCCACTACAACGGCCCTGTGCCTAAGAATTTCACATTTCATCGATTTAGTTTTCTTTCAGATTTACTAATCACTCCACCATACTTCGTTTTCTTTTAAGTGTTTATTTTCCCTTCCTTCCCCTCTCCCGCCGGCCTTTTCCAACAGAAGCACATTTGCAAACACGAAACCACTCCCACCCTACTAACGTAACATTGGTTTTAAAACTTCAAGCTTTGGAACCTTTTGTTCATTTATTAGATCCAAGCACATTCAAATTTTCGTCTTCAATGTGATGTGCTGTTTTATCACTTTTATTCGTATACCTACAATTCACTTATTAATTTTCCGGTTTCATTTATCAATCACGCCGTTTCAATTACTTCCGCGATGATCGCTATGTACGCTACCATGTTAAGGATTATTTTGTAACGGAAATTGTATATCGTTTACAGATCAAATCTGCAAATGCGGCATGAGCATGAAACGCGTTAGTGATCTATAAATTATATTAACAGAGACGCTTCTTTTTGGTTTCCTTCAACTAAAAATACAGATATTGTACTAGGCCATGGAGTGGAGGAATGAGTATCAGAGCATTATATCTAAGGTTGATTGTTAAACCAGACAGTTATATTAAATACTATGTTAGTTTTGTCCGAATCTAATCGAATTTTCCTTCCGTGCAGGAGAATGTGTTATATAAAGTCAGACTCTTCCAAAGAAGATAACAGCAACCAAACACTATTAATATTTCTATTTATTTAAAACAATAGCCGTCTTACAGGTTTCTAACCTAAATGTTGACTATCAGACGTCTGTTCACGTCCAAATACTGTTTCTTTTTTTAATTTTACGTCTAGATTCGATACTTAAGTCTATTGTGGTGATATATTCTTGAGTCTAGTTATGTCCTAGAGTTCATTAAATACGATTAAAATGATCTATCTGAATGTAACTATCACTTGTAACAGTGTAAAACACTTTAAACAAATTTTAACAATTGCGATACTGTTGTTTTTATTTTATACTTCCTGTGCTAGCTTTTTGCAGTGTCGTTTCGTACCTAACACAAGATACAACATGGATAGAAAACAATAATTCAGTTGTGAGGGGTTGTTTACATTATGTTAGTTTCGTTCACATAGATAATTTGTATCAACTTTTTGTGAACTGTTAGGTACCACAGACCCAAAAATATTTTTTCACAAGGGACTGATAAGAAGAGAAACCGGAAAATGTACTTGGACGTGAACAGTCTCATGATGAACATTTAGTTTCGAAAACAGCAAAGGCAATATTTCAAATAAATAGCGATATTAATAGTGAGTGATTGCTATTTTCCTCTTTGCAAGAGCAAATAGCAATGTGTGATATGCTTGATCATTCTCTTAAGAAAGATCTTGTGTGCATGATTTTCTTTCCCAACACTTGTCATCGCCTCTTACCCTAGAATCACTTACACGAGAAATAACCAGGACAAATAAGCTTACAGACTGAAATATTACACGATATCTTTGCAGTTTTCCAAAGACGTTTTCTTTACGTTCACTTAGAGCTCTCGTTTCGTTACGATCTCTGACTATAGATTCTGCAGATGTTCAAGCGTTTGTAAAGCTTATGAATGCAGAATATGCAGCCGCGCGGGAGTAGTCGAGCGGTTTGGAGCGCCACACTGCGGATCGCGCGGCCCCCCGCGTCGGAGGTTCGAATCCTCCCTCGGGCATGGATGTTTGTCTCGTCTTTAGTATAAGTTAGTTTATAAGTAGTTTGTAAGTTTAGGGACTGATGACGCCGTAGTTAAGTCCCACAGACTATACAAACATTTTAACATTTTTATTATTATTATTATTTTTTTTTTTTTTTTTTTTTTTTTTTTTTTTGTCTGGCACACATCTTTACAGTATTTTAATACCCAGTCCAAATCTTTCATTACGGCGAGATATACTGATATTATTTTATTACAGCTACCGGCATGCAGATTCACTGAGACTAAGAGTTACACCTTCGAAGTAGGAACCTATTCGTGGGCAGTTAACGGTCCCGGCTGCAAACCTCTCACTTTTAATTTTCACATAAAGTCTTTTGCTCATTTTCTCACATTTAAAGACTATTCAAAACACAGTGACGATTAATTTTCCGTTTATTTTGCTTTTCTCTGTCATATCAGTTTTATTTGTCATTCCGTTTTCTGTCAATTCGTGATTCTCACTCCACAGGCATGAGACGCGTAACACCTTAAAGTAATTTAAATAAGCTAGTGAATCGTACGATAACATGGTAGTAGCAGCAACAGCGTAGCTTATAAGCGCAATTATCATCGGCGGTAGCCAGCAGACGATACGCAGAGGCTGAGCCAACATATTCCGCTGAGCTGCATAGCTGTGATCAGGGTTATTACCGGGTAGCTGTCAGCGCCGGTTTGGCGTACGAGGGCCTAGACGCGTAGCGGCCTGGCACTCGAAAATGGCAACGATGACCATCCATAGCTTCCTAATTAGAATTTTAGAGGATCGCTTGTAATGTGGCTGTGTTTCGATTTTGGCGCAATTCTTGATTTTTCATTCCACATTGATTTATTAGTTCCGTCTATTAGACTCCAAATATAAAATTGTATTTTATGATACTATTTGTACTACTATTGACTGGAAGTGCTGCTTATGTTGAATATCGAAACTCGGTTTTCACTGTAACAAACACATTCTGATAATATCCGGACACCACCAAAAACATACGTCTTTCATTGTGCTACCATCTACTCCATATAAGTGACGTCAGTAATCATTAGACATTGTGAGAGAGCAGGATGGGGCACTCTGCGGAACTCAGGGACTTCGAACGTTGTCAGGTGTCAGTGTCACTTGTGTCAGAAGTCTGTACGAAGATTTCTACACTCCCAAACATCCCTGCGGCGGCTGTTCTTTTCGGACCTGTCCGAAAGAAGAGACTTTATTTGTTGACATTAGCGGCTGTAATTGTACTAATTCGATATATTTAAACATTTCGACCTTTCCAGAGCATTGAAATAAATCCAATGGCAAAGATAAAAATTTGTGCTGCACCGGGTTATGAACCCGTATTTTGGGTCAGCGGTCACCTTCAACAATTAGGCTATCCGGGCACGCTTCCTTTCCAACCCAAATTCTGATCTTGTAGCACACTACGATTGCAGTGGCTCCTGCCCATTTGATGTCACTTTCTCGCAGCCTACACTTAATTCCCGCAAGGGATCGATCATATTAATGAGTCCGAATTTAAACTGCCAATTGGCTGTTGGGCAGATATACAATTATTTATATGGTGGCAGTTATTTCCGGATATGTCCGAAAGAACTAACACCATTTGTTAAAAATATCAGCCGTAATTTTACGAATTCGAAACACCTCTCCTTATATCACCTTAAAGTAATTTAAATATTTAGAATTCGTAAAATTACGGCTGTTAATGTCAGTTCTAAGGCGCCGTCGCGGTTGCATGACTGTCAGTTAAACGATGACAAGGAGACAACGTATTTCTATTTCTGAATCCAAGATTCGCGATTCGAGAAAAAAGTAAGTAAGCCACCATTTACGTTGCAAATTCACGTCTGAGGCATCACTGGGTCAACAACGGTGTTGCATACGCTACACTCTAGAGACCTAAGACATCAGATATGTCCAAATATCATTTTGAATCTTTTTCCCTCCACGTGCTGTGCAGCAGCTCAACCTATAATGCCCGCAACAACTTGTTGCAATTTCCTTGTACGATTACTGAGATAGGGCCTGCATAGTATTACGTGTCGTTGGCACAGAATATTGTGCACAAACTAACCTATCGACTATCTTCCGTTAAATGTTGTATGGGATTCATTTTAGGCCATCTGCAGGTCCAGATGATTTGCTAGAATTGTATAGAACGTTCCCTAGTACAATCGCGATCGTTTGCGGCCCAACGAAATGGTGGATTCTCATTAACAAAAATTTCATCGTTGTTTGCAAGTCAATGGCTACACATTGTTTCTATGCAGCTTAACCTAACCATTGTCACTCAGTGATCCGTTTAGCTGGACCAGAGAAACCAGTCTGTTCCAATAAAAACAGGTCGCATCATTACGCTGCAACCCCTGGCTTTTACAATGCGTTGTTGACAATATGGATCCTTTATGTCAATGGTTTCGTGGACTCTGAGCCATTGCTCTTACCTACTGAAATTTGGACTCATCTTACCAAGCCATCGTTTTTCAGTAGTCTAAGAATCATCTGCTATGAAACTTCATGGTAGATTAAAATTGTGTTCCGGAACCGGGACTCGAACCTGGGACCTTCGCATTTCGCGGGAAAGCGCACTAGGCTGTGGCTAAGCCATGTCTCCACCATATCCTTTCTTCCAGGAGTGCTAGTCTGTCATGGTTCGCAGGAGAGCTTCTGTGGAGTTTGGAAAGTAGGAGACGAGGTACTGACGGAAGTAAAGTTGTGAAGCGGCATCGTGAGTCGTGTCGGGATAGCACAGTCGGTAGTGCGCTTGCCCGCCAAAGGAAAAGGTCCCAGGTTCGAGTCCCTGTTCCGGCACACAATTTTAATCTGCCAGGAAGTTTCATATCAGCGCACACTCCGCTGCAGAGTGAAAGTTTCATTCTGCCATCATCTGCTATGGTCGCTAATCCAGAGAGGAGGATTGGGGGGGGGGGGGGGGCAGCTAACCACTACATCAATTCATGCTGCAACTTCACACAGCGTTCCTTGTCTATTAGAACTGCAAACCGTATGTCCGCGCTGCAGTTCTCGTTGACTGAGTGTGGGCGTCGGCACCTCCATAGAATGTGGTTCGACATAATGCCTGAAGTTCGGTAAACTTTGTACGCTCCTTCCACTATGGATCGCGTAGTATTGGATTCATTACTGATTTCGGAAATTGAATGTCCCACGCATCTAACTCTGATTGCACGTTGAAAGCCTTTTGATCACCGTTAAGCAGTCTTTATCACGTCGAAAACCTTTCATCGCTAATTATCGGAGTTCAAGCCACTCTACGCGATAGTACCACCGTCGTCTGCAATCGTGGGTTTCGTTATATTATGACTTCTGGTAAAATAATGTAGCTGTTTAGTAGTATAGTTGTAAACTGTTGTCACTTTTTGCAGAAGTCTCGTTTTAGTTTTGGTTTATAATTTCGTAGGAAATTGTATAACTGTTCTCTGAATGATCTATTACTTAGTGGATAGACTACGCTTAAAGAAATCTTAAGATAACTTTTCCCCCTGTAAATCTTGTAGTTACCTTAATTCTGCTCATATGAAGACCAGAGGGTGGAAAACCTGCAGAAATGCACGGACTCACTCCCCCATCCCACCCCGCGAATGTTAACATTAAAACATTTATTAGTCGGACTTCGCAATATATCTACCCCTACAAACACATTTGCATACTTGCGTGGTAGTCTTGTGACGCTTCTTCAGTAAGACCCTGGACTCTACAGAGAAAAAGACAATTTCGAAGTCGAAATTATTATCCTGTGAATTCGGAGCAATGTTGTACATTTTCGTTTACTTGAAAACCTTTCCGTACAAATCATCATCATAACTCATGACGTGCATAGAAGCACATAATATATTCACAAACGTAAATGATAACTGAATAAATAGCGATATAGATTTCTGCATGATATAGTTGCCTAACATTGCTTTAAAAGGTTTTCGAATAAATACTTGCAGATCCCACGTTGGCAGCTCTTCGTATCCTTCCTTGTTTTGTTGTACACCGAGTAACGATAAGCGTCTGGTTATAGACTCTACAGGGCACATCTGAGACGTCTTAGAGGCATCTGAATGTACGTATTTATGGTATATGATGGGGTTATTTCCATATTGCATTACTGATATGTGTTTATATCGAGTAAAACGATACGAAATAACATTAAAAACAATAAAACAATTTTACATTTTCGTGTAGTAGATGAAAACCAGTAGTCATCTAGCTAACAACTTCATGAACAACTTGGAAAACAAAATTTTCTGGCACATAATACCACAAAGTCATGCACTGGTACTGTTATTTCGATGACACATACACGCACACATGAAACGGTTTAACAATAAATTTATATCCAAAAATCCATTTCACATTGTCAACAGAAACACACAACACACTGAATTTTCTGGATATCACTGTTAAAAGTGTAAACAACACTCATGAATTCATAATATAAGAAAATCACTCGGTGACGCACAAACAGGGAAGCTTAAGATTAATACATAACAGACTAAATAGAACACCCATAAGGAACTTAATAAAATAGCGTCGGATAATGGTTCTGAGACTTACGTAACAGTCAATAAACCAACAAATATGCCTAAGGGAAAGCAATGAAAATGCCACATATACACTAGACCACACACAATACAAAACAACACAATACACTGACGAGAACTACATACAAATCACAACAGCACAACACAGAAAACGAAACAACTCGCACTTACCTATGTAAACAGCAAAATAGTTCACAGAATATGCAACATATTCACGAAACAGTGTCTCCAAATAGTATACAGGACAGACAACAAAGTACTGAAAAATACAGAACACAGATAACACCAATAGACAAATTGAACAGATTAGTCAAATATGAACGCACATGCAACGCATATCTATCAGCGTAAATTGGACAAACTTGTAGGTATTTCAAAAACAGATATTTACAACACATCATTGCGCTAAAAAGTCACAATTCCCACGACACATTTGCTGACCACGTAATTGCCCACTACCATCACCTAACCAAAACAGAAACAAAAATATTAAAATCAAGCCACAACCTATACAGCAAATTCCCAATATTAAAAACTACTAGATACAAAAAGCCATAGCAGAAGGAATATCGCTCATGAATGAATATACGACACTACGCAAAAATACGTTATTTAACACATTACAAGAGCTATACAAAAAGGATGACACAGACAGAGAAAACGTACACAGACACAAACAGCCAGGCACATACTAAAACGCACACACGCACACACACACACACACACACACACACATACACACACACACACAGTCAGGAAAGAGTGAGATAGAGAGAGAATGAGCAAATTTCAAATCAACCACCATTCCACTGGAGAAAAAATGACGCATTCTAAGCAAGCGTACACTAGCGAATTTGCTAAAGTGGGAAGTGAATGTGCAGAAAAACGCAAAACATTGCTTGTGTGCTGGACACTAAAACGCGGAAGCCAAAGTGTACGCCGAAAGAAACCGTATGTAATACTCAATAAGCCTACAATCAAGATATCCCCGCTATGAATAACGTTTTAATTCTATGAAGGTTCAGACATATTATTTGGTTGCAGTTGACAACGCTACCATTGCATAATTATGCAGAAAGGGTCCTAACGACCGCAGAATGTAAAAACAAGATAATAAACAAAACTAAGGTATACGACTTCTTACGCCAAATTTGCACATACCATAGTACTAAAATCAATTTGTTTTGACATTTTGATAGCAATAAATAAATGAAAATACTCCCTGATGAAGGCACAGAAGTGCTGAAACATGTTTGGGTATAAAATAAAAGAAGGGTTTTGCGTATCAAACGGAGCTCAAACCAAGAATTTTTTTACTGTAAACACTGAAATCATAAGAGCTGCGAATCGAAATATGGTGAAACAGTTATCGGTATGAAGGAAGTTACTGATCGAATTTGTTTGGGAAAAATGAATTGAAAGGTTGCCTACTTACAAACCAGCGATACACGTATTGAAAGAGCACTGATTTTAATACAGTGTTTAAACCAGTGTGTAATATGTTCCTCATATAGCTTTAGCAACCTTCTGTTATTTAGTATAATAAAAGGCATATACAAAATATTTAGAACTACTAATTCCCTCCAATATGACTTCACTGAGAAATTTACCTGCGTTTCACGCTTTCAGTACTGTTTCCCCCACTACTTAAGACCTACACTAACTTTTGTCAATAAAATAAACACAAAAATTGTAAACCTATTGGACCAAAATGCTATGGTCATTACTCTCTAAACTTAGAAACTGCTTAAACTAAATGAAGACAACATTAGGATCACTGTGCACCACGACCATAAAATGATAAATACCCAAAGAAAATTCAGCAGTGGCCGTAAATTTGTGTATTTATTATTATAGATTGATTTTGGCTATTGAATAGCCATCTTCAGTGCAACTTGCACAGTCGACTAGAAATTATACTGATTTAACTGATCCAGCCACAAGGCATACAAGTAATGTTATCCAGAGTGCACTCTGTAATAATAAATAAACAAATTTACCACCAATGCTTAATTTTATTTGGATACTTAAACTAAGTTACACTAATGACGACACACGCACATCCATTACCGAGGGAGGATTCGAACATCCGGCGGAAGAACCGCCCAGTCCGTAGTATGATGCGCTAGACCGCGCGGCTGCTCCCGCACGGCCAGTAGTCATTTCAGAGAAAGTTGTAGTACTCCTTACTGTACCTCCGTTTTTGTATTCAAGTTGAAATTGACGTAGAATGTTATACTTTTCTATATTTGACGTATGGACGAAGGAAGAGAGAGGGAGAGAGAAATAGAAAGTGTGTGTTGTAGCATCCGTTCTCCTGCGTGGTACCGTGAACTACCGGCGATTGGAATGTTGCCGTTTTCAGTGCCAGACGACGCTCTTGATAGTTGCGCACTAAATTAAAGTAGGAATGTCTCTGTCTTCGTAAATACAGCTTCATTAATAGTATGTCTAACGTTGATTGTTTTAAATTCAATTTAGTTTTACGCCCGGTTCGCTTTCCAAAATGCAATGCTGATGACCTGATTCCCAACTCTAAGCGGATAAAGCCGTACACGAGAAATTGTTTGTTTTAGTTAACGTCTAACCGATTTCACTGCCATGGAGTAGTACATTATCTCTGTTCGTGCAACGGTTAATTGTCTGATACACACGTAATATTTGACGGTGTACTTGTAGCTAGAACACAACCTATGGTCAAGATTACCTGACTTAGTAGGGTCTGGGGGCGATCTAATCATTTTATAGTTTTCAAAATGACAAGACAAGATCGCACACTAACAATTTATTAAATGACTAGACCAGATGTTGGTAACACAGTGCACCGAAACCGGTCGTTATCTAATAAATTCTTAGTGTGCGATCTTGGCTTGTCATTTTGAAAACTATAAAACAACCCATCGTCTCTGTTAGTGAAAGTACCTTACTACTTATCACTTTAAAAATACGTCTTTGGTATTCGGATTTCGTATTAACGTCACAGTTTATAATGGTTTTAGATTCTATCATCAAACCAAACAGTTTATAAATCAAAATAGCTTTCGATGAATCAGTTTAGGAGCATAAATGCTAATAAAACAAGTCACTTCAAATGAAATCACATATATTGACACGATTAGTAATGATTATGCTAAGTTAGCCCTATCATTGATAAAATCTAGTCCCTTCTATATATTCACACGCATTTAATTTCGTCACAGTCAATTCCCTATGTTTTTCACACTGCTAACGGTCACTGAATTATGGTATGAAGTTATTTAGAATTCACTGATTAATAGTCTCTGTCCTAATAGCTTGCTTAATATTCCAGCACTAAACTCCGTTTTGAGTAAAAGTCCAAATCATTTAAATACGTTTTAAATGGTACGAAATTAATTTATTTGCGGTCGTAACTATCAAACATATTCTTTATGTAATTACAGATCGCTTAACTTGTAGTTGTAACCACGATTTATAACAAAAGTAGTTTCGCGAAAGACTATTAGTAAATTACGAACTATTACAATACGTATTATCTCGAACGGTGACTAGAACAAAGAGACGTAGACAATCTATTTAGTCGTAAACGAAGGCTTCCGCGGCCGTTGTCATTGTATATAAAACTCTTCTGGGTGTTGGACCGCATCGTTAAAATATCAAACACTTCACCGACGTTTCGGCCACTATTGCAAGTGGCCATCTTCTGGGTGTTACATTTACAGTACAGTAAATGTAACACCCAGAAGATGGCCACTTGCAATAGTGGCCGAAACGTCGGTGAAGTGTTTGATATTTTAACGATGCGGTCCAACACCCAGAAGAGTTTTATATACAATCTATTTAGTCCCTTATGTAGCCTATTTTAAGCAAAGCTTTACAGATGTAATCTCTATGACTAAAGTTCCACGTTACTTTGCATGTAGCACTACTCATTTATTTAATTACGAAAAATTTTGATAAATTAATCTCCCTTTCTGAAATATCCACTTTTCCCCTAATAAAAATAGAAATGAATTACCTCTTACAAATTTAATCGATTAAAAGTCCAGTTTTAACCGAGGGAGTTGTAGTGTGTGTGTGACAGAAAGAGAGAGAGAAAAGGAGGGAGATACAGAGAGAAGGAGAGAGATAGAGTGGTGGTGGACGAGGGCGAAGGGTGGTGGGGCGACTACTGCACTTAACCACGGAACGTGCCGGCCTCTTTCATGGGTCTCAAGACTCTTAGGTTAATGGGGACCTGATGTCATCGGCCTTGAGAACGCTCTTTGTGGTCACCTCTAGAGAGTTCCCTGCACGTGAGTTCCCTGCACGTGAGCTCACGACCGGATCCAAGTATTGCACAATTCTAGTTTAAAGCACAAGCCACACGAAATAATATGGTGAAAATTTAGAGAGTCATACTAATCTCCTGTGGAATATCAAGGATATAACGTACATAATCAATATCACCGAACACCTCTCTCTACTCACATATTTTGGCAATATGATGAGCCTTAAAACTGCATCTTGATTCCAGTTTCTTCGCATAATCCTATCTAATCTTGTAATACATAAAGCAGAGTGTCCGTATGTTTGTGTGCACGTGTTTCAAACAAATCTACCGTTTTCTTCCGATATTTATGAAATTTTGTACACGTAAGCTTCGATCCATGAGGACGGTCGCCGTAAGTGTAAGAATCACGTACGATACATAGTTCACGAGATATGCCGTCATAAACAATGAAATGCATGAAACACCGCTCAATTAAGGGACAATGCTGCTCATTTTCTCCTAAACCACTGGAATGCTTTCAACCAAATTTGGAACACACATTCCTTACCGTGAGGTAACAATTGCTGCAGGGTTGAAGACCACATACAACACATGGTTCAGAAGATATGACATTATAAACAATAGGAATCGCAAAAGCGGCCACATAATACGGCGAGACTTTAAAAATGCGCTTTATGGGAATGGGAGTATTTATCGACTAGCAACAAACTTTAAACATAATTTAAAACCTTTATTAAACTTTTTCACGCTGACAACTATAGCAAAATGATGAAAGAAAAAGGTTTCTCGATTACTATTTTTCTGCTGTTTATGGAGTAAAACTACGCCATTCGGTGTCACGTTACAATTTATAATTTGTACACTACAAATTGTAGCCGCAGGAAATTTTACAGATAGTATACACATATATAGTTGAATTTACCTTCTAAATTGTATCACAGTACGACACGTAGTTCATGAGATGTGAGCACAAACAGTAACGTTCTGCTGTTCATGAACTAAAACTACGGATTTCGGAATGAGGTTACAATTTATAATTTCTACACTACAAATTGTAGCCGCAGTAAGTTCTACAGACAGTATACACGCATACGGTTGAGTGTACCTATTAAATTGTATCACAGTAAGACACGTAGTTCCTGAGATATGACCACATAAACAGTATCGTTCATGGAAAACCGCCCATTCCCGCACCGAGTTTTAATTTATTACTTCTTTACTACTAATTGTATTACCAAGACATTTTACAGACATACAGCCCTTATACAAATGAATATATACCTGAAAATGGCAGGGATAAATAAATAAATATCCGGTAAACGCCGGGTTTTTCAGCTAGTACATATTATAAATGTGAAAGTTTGTATGTATGTTTCCGCATCACGCGAAACCGCAGCACGTATTTGGGTGAAATTATGGAGAGAGTTTCGTCCTGGCTTAACACACAGGTTACTTTTAAAAGAGTATATTACAAGTTATTTATTTATATATACAAAGATAAATACTTTCGTCTTAATAACCTTAAACGTCAGCGGAGGAATCAGCTTTGGAATGTTTCACTTGTGGCTGAACACTTCCTGTGTCTTTAAATAATGTATCTATCCCACGAAAGGTCCAGACACTTGGATGATATCTTTCAGGATAACGATCAACATACATAGCACAGGCCATGTTTTGCATTTTGATCACAATAGCCATACATAAATCCCGTATTGACCTTTTCTGCAATTGGCAAACGGTCCATTTTAACACGATTAATGTATCACGAAGCAAATACCGCCCGCACTAGCGAAATGTTACCATGTACTCGTACTTATCCTTTTGTGACTATTACAGCGCCATCTATCACAAAGTGAAAAATGTTTTCCAAATAAAAGATTCATATTTATTTACGTACTAGACGATAAGTAATGAAAAATGGGGATACATATTTTAAAAAATGCAATTGATATCCGTTTGATCTATGGCAGCGCCATCTAGCGGGCCAACCATAGCTCCATCCGTCTCCCCCCCCCCCTCAAGATAGAAAAGTTTCATTCTGTGTAGTGTTTTCGTTTGATGCTTATTTCGTGAGATATTTGGCCCGGTTACTATCAATGGACCACCCTGTATATCAGGTACGATTCCTCAAAGTGCATATGCGGGATTCCGATGAGTTGTTTAAAACAAAGGAAGGAGGAAGCTGGGAGTTTTACGTCCCGTCGACAGTGTGGTCATTAGAGACGGAGCTTACGCTCGGATTTTTGGTAAGGATGTGGAAGGAAATCGGCCGTGCCCTTTCAGAGGAACCATCCCGGCAGTTGCTTGGAGTGACTTTGGGAAATCACGGAAAACCTAAATCTCGATGGCCGGAGGTGGATTTGAACCACCAACCTTCCGAACGCGAGTCCAGTTTTTAAAACAAAGTGGAAGAGGTTATCGATATTTAGTCACCAAGCTTGTGCACCAAAGTATAAGCCTATGTTGCAATAATTACATTTCGTGAAAGGCAGGTTATGACGTTAAAGTACCGATATTGAAAAGGATGTAATTGCGTTTAATAACTGAACACTGCTGTTTAATGAAAACTGAAATCTCAGGTACGTGGGAATATTTAACAAGTGATGTATAGAAGACTATAATCATTATAGTTTCCTTTACTCCCTTATCACTGACTTCACTTACTTCTAGAATGGCGTACATAATGTTCATTTGTGTATGAAACAAGTATACACAACTAAACAATTTGGTTCATGTTGGTATGTGATGGTATATGTATGCTGAATAATGTTACTGTCCTGATTCCAACATGAGAAATATCTCACACACGCAATTAAACGTAAATTCGTCGGAGTAGCAGTACTGAAAATTGAATAAGTATTGAAATAAATGTTGCATTTAAAGTGCCATTAGCTTTATGCATATAATTAATTGTATATCGTTCTGTTTTATATAATAAAGATTAATGATCAAACAGATATGGAATGTGTTTTGTCCACTAAAGAGCGAGATCTGGCTCCAGTAAGTAATCAAGAAACTACGTTATTACCTAATGTTACTGAAATGATTAAGCCTATCCAGGATATAACAATTTTCGTATTTTGTTTGAAAGTAACAAACCAGTGCGAACGCGATGAATCATAGCGAAACAATTAACGAAAGATACGTAATAGGGATCTTAAGAAGAGGTATGGTAAGAATCAAACTACGCATTGTTAAACATCTCCAAAATACAACGCTTCTTCGATATATGAGTGCATCTGCACTGTTCTATAAACTATAAGAGCTCTCTCTACTGCTGTACCAAATGGCCGTGTGGTCTTAGGCGTAAGGTACCGGCTGGGTACCCCTCCCGCTGGAAGTTCGATAGCTCTATCGGACTTGTGTGTGTGTGTGTGTGTGTGTGTGTGTGTGTGTGTGTGTGTGTGTGTGTGTGTGTGTGTGTGTGTGTGTTGTCATTAGTTAGTTACGTGGTTTGTAAGTCTATGGACAGATGACCATAACAGTTCTGTCCAATAACATCTCTTTTTGTCCAATAACCATAGAGAGAAAAATATACAGGGTGTCCAGAAAAGGGCTCCCTGACTTCAAAATTAAATATCTCGAAAACAAAGAGCAATAGAGGAATGCAGTAAACGGTATGTATATTGTGAAAGCTGTAAGAAGTTTATACAGCAGTTTGGAATAATAGTTACAAAAGCTGCTAACAGATGGCGCTGTACGCTGTACAGCTCATATCAGCATATATAAGTGAAATAATCGTATGAAAACACTCTTTGCAAACAATCACATCACAATGTTTTCAAAATGTTCACCATTGGCACTGCAGAGGTGGCGCAAACGAAGAATGAAATTCGCCATCACATTTCGTAGTGTCTCAACCGAAATGGATTCACATGCCACGGTGTCACAGAGATCGCCGATTCAAGCTCGTGGCGGGATGCTTCGTGTAGACCATGTCTTTCACTGTGCCCCCCCCCCCAAAAAAAAGTCACAGGGTGTCACATCAGGCGAATATGGAGGCCAATCCATGTCTGCACCAGTAAATTTGGGATATTCCAAAGCAATGACTCGATTCCCAAAGTATCCCTCAAGAAAGCGAAACACTTGTTCGGTCCGATGTGGTCGGGCTCCATCTTGCATAAACCATTCAGTACCTGGTCGATTCTCTAACGCTTGCTGTGTGGCGACAAATTGTTCCAAAATTGCAACGTAACGTGCACAAGTGACTGTTTCTCGAATGAAAATAGGGCCAATAATACCTCTGCTGCACACTGCAGCCCACACTGTAACTGTAGGAGAATACAGGGGTTTCACTTCACACCAATATGGCTTTTCGGAACCCCAAAATCGCCAGTTCAGTTTATTCACGTATCCATTCAGGTGGAAATGTGTTTCACCTGTAAACCAGATGCAGCCAACATCAAATCCTTCACTATCAATCATTGTGAGCATCTGATTAGCAAAGGCAACTCTTTGTTGCACAGCTCGTAGGGTATGGCGCGGTGCGTTTGAATTTTGAATGGAAACATGTGCAGGCTCTTTCTCAGTATTTTCGGCATGCTTGAAAGCTTCAAACCAGTCTCAGATGCAATTCTACGGATGGATGACATTGGATTTCGCTGAATAATTCCAGAAAATGTGGCGTTATTTTCAGGCGTAACTGCGGTTTGCTTGCGGTCAACATGCCCCACTAGATCATCAGTTACGCTGCCTGTTCGTTGAAGTTTTGCGAAGAACGTACGAATGGTTTTCGTATCGGGTCCTTTTGGAATATTAAATCGTGCTTGAAAACTTCGCCTTGTTGCCGTAGGACTCTCTTCTAACCTGTGGTACTCTAGGAGTACATGGTTTTAATCTCTTCCTTCGGTACGCTAACCTCCTTTCACGTTTCAATAGCCGGCCGCGGTGGCTGAGGGGACTGAGGCGCCTCAGTCCCCTCAGCCACGGTCTGCACGGCCACTACGATCGGGGGTTCGAATCCCCCCTCGGGCGTGGATATTTGTGCCGTCCTTAGTTGTACGTAGTTCATAAGTAGTTTGTAAGTTTAGGGACTGATGACCCCGTAGTTAAGTCCCTTAAGCTTAACAAACATTTGAACATTTTGAACGTTTCAGTAGTGGAACTGATTGCTCCAGGCTTCGGATCACTATTTATACTAGGCATTACGAATGGCGATTACAGCACCATATGTTAGCAGCATTTGTAACTATTATTTCAAACTGCTGTATAAACGTCTTACAGCTTTCACAATAAACATACCATTTACTGCATTCCTCTATCGATCTTTGTTTTCGAGATAATTTTGAAATCAGAGAGTCCTTTTCTGGACACCCTGTATTTTTAAAAATGAAGAAAAAATCACAAACTTCTTGTAAATATGGTTGTCGCCCCTTACGTCTGTTGTTATTGTGATAGTGTCGGCGGTGTAAATTCGCATTCCCACGCATATTCTTAACGGGGACACTGACTATCAACTTATCACAGAATGGAATCCAGCAGTGAGCATTTTAAAATTGCGACAACCGCCGAAGATAACGACTGGTTGTGCAATTGAAGAGAATTTCGTAGCGACATAGTTTTATTGATTGATTGACAATGGCAAGCTTGGACGCAAGACACACACAGTATATCGGCATGCGGCTCCAGAAAGATGTATGTATGTATGTATGAATGTGTGTGCGTGTGTGCGTGTGTGTGTGTAATGAGTAACATTATCAAGGCCTGATTGCAAGCTTTAATCATCTTTAATTGGTTGTGGATATACGTATCCTTTCCAAAAGCCTCGTACCAAGCAACACTTAAACACATCTTGTCCTCAAACACGCCCACAATATATGCAAGCTATCCAACGACACTTCGCTTAGCAGTAACTCACTACCAAGTAAGCAGAACCACCTCAGCGAAACATTTACATAGATATAAGCAAGCTGTTGTCATCAAAGGTACATTGGCGGGCATCCAAATAAGTCATGACATCTCACAATATAAATGAGCGGTTATAGTCTGGTTTTTGCGTTGCTCTCTTCCAATTTGTTTTAATCACTTCATCAAAATCCCGCATTTGCACTTTCAGACAGATGTTTGAGTGGTCAGGTGTGATTTGCACTGTTGTAAATACTTCAAACAAAGACTGTTCTGCATTGTTGATTGAAAATGTAACGATAGGCTGTCGCCACTGAAATACCCATATTGCCATTCTATGGTTTTGTCATCTTGCCATTTTGTTTATATAATAAGATGTTATTCTTGGTGTATTGAGAAACGTCCAATCATGTTATCATAGTAATGAATGCGTGCATTGCCCTCTGATAGAGCTAGGTCATGTACGTGGACAGGTCTGAAAGCAACTGCTATTTACCTGTTAGCAGTGTGAGGGATCAGAATGAAATTACGATCGCGCATCGGAACTGCAGTTATAACAGTCGACTCAGCCGTTTGCATCATGAATCAGAAACACGTGTATGGCTTTGTGTGTGTCGAGACATCAGCATATGATAATACACAGGTAAGGTATGACCTACGATCTGCATATTGACTTTCGTTGTTTCTCCGATCACATCAAACAGTTCCACTCATTTATGGAATGTCGGAACATGTAACGATTTATTTACATTTTTCATTTCATAGCATTTCCCTGGTTTCCTTGCATCCATTTCGATTGGACTTATGTGTATGTTTTATTTATTTAATTCAGAACAGGCTCATGTTGATATATCCCGGACTTTCCTTGCTTAATTTGACAATCAATGTAGCCTTCATTCATCGAACAAATGGTTTCACAAGTTACCCAAGGTGTCTTTCCCGTTTCTTTGCCCCTTGATACAACTGTTTAACTGCTATGATTGTCATATTAAAATATTCCCATTTATTTGTAGAAAACTAAATACTAACAGCCGTAAATTCAAGAACGTATTTATTTACATGACTAATAGAACAAACTTTTGATCTTATTACCTCTGGAGTTCAAATGCATTTGTGAGTTTAAGAAAGTTTTGAATTCCTTGATTCTTTTTTCCCATAAGCTCATTTTGGTACCGTTGAACTTCGCTCTGATAGTGGCTAATGCATGGTACTGCTGATTTATTTTCCTTCGCAATTTCTTTCATTCGTGTTTATAGTTTTCATATGATAGTATTTGTTTAGGGTTTTTCGTTTTAACTCACAGACATCTCTTAATCAATGACGTTTTCATGCAGTATATCTTTCGTTGTAATCATTATTAGCATACTGAAAGTTGGGAAATTAAACTGAATGTCTTGTGTTAAGTGAGTTATGCATTTAAAACACAGTCAGACAAGATCGCTGGTATATATATCTTTTTTACCGGTTTCGATGAACTATGTCATCATCTTCAGATACAATTTTTAATAACAATTTACTCCTATTTTCAATAAAATAAAGAGTTACTTGTAATAATGAAATATAATAAAAAGGACATTGTCAAACGATTAATATTTTCATCACCAAAGTGTATCGTCATCTGTACTGCACATTTAAAAATTGTGTGTGTTCTTGCCGTAAGTAACAAGGAGTTTCCTTGTTACTTGTAGCAAGAACACACACCACAAGGAGTCTCATTGTTACTTGTGGCAAGAACACACACAATTTTTAAATGTGCAATACAGATGACGATCCACTTTGGTGATGAAAATATTTATCGTTTGACAATGTTATGATTTCATATTCCAGTCCAGTTCGTGACACTATATCTTGTAAAACTGTAAATTTGTTGAACACTAATCCAGCTGATAGTTTTATTCAGCACAATCCACTCCATTTGCCGAATAGGTTCCAGAAATAGCTCACACCATTCACGAATATATATCCTAACATTTATCATAAAAAGCTGTAATATTATTGAACTCATCAGCTGTCACTTTTGTATAGTTTCTTCCATTGATTCTTGGTAGACAAATTACATTTTTAGGGTTAAAAGAGTTAAACTATTTTTGTTCTACTAATTTTTATTATCTTCGAAATAGTTTTTGGCATATTAGTCCATCATCAGGAACAATTGACCAGCGTTGAGAAGAGACGCAAATTATTTGATTTTCAAACTTGTACATAAACACAAGGTCTTAAGTTACGGCATTCGTTGAGAAGTTTTTACTTTCTTCTCACGCTACAGATAGTGTATTTGCTTATGCTACTCATAAAATTTTATATTATTTTTAGAAACAATGGTTCATATTTTGTGGGGTCGTTTCCTGTGTTTTGGATTGTCAAAAAGAATTTTTTTGTTGTGAACAGACGTTAGGGTATACATATTGTGTTGCATTTGAATATGGTATACTTAATTAGACGATATCATAGGTTTTGCAATTATTATATTGTTTTTATATTAGGTTGCTTGGAGGTGAACAAAGAAGGAAAGTAACATACGATATACTGACTTAAACGACATTATAGTTTTACTATTTTAATAGTTTTTAAAAGTACGTTTTCTGGAGTCGAACAATATAGGTAATATAGCTGGTGTATCAATTTTTCAACTGTATGGTATACAGTATTAATGAATTGAAAATGCGATGGTGAAAACTTTGATTGCCATGTGCCCAACGGAGTGCATTTTGAAATATCACTGTCGGCCCACGTGACCACCGGTAGGCATTTTCGTTGCTTTGCCTTCGTGTACACCCGTGGTAATGTTCTTTGTGTCATAAGCACACAGATGATTTTTTTTGTTCCAGTATACAACGAAATTATACTTCGAACAAATAGAATGTCTATAATAATACGAAATATTGAGGATCAAAAATTTTAATAGGGTTCTAGGATTTCACTTAACTCCATTTACATTATGTCACGAATGGTACATAGAATGTTACAGAAATGCTTTTCAAACACAAATAAAATTTGTTAACTAGATCTAATACTAATAACATATTGTTTATAAACAAAACTGAAATACGTGTGCATACGAAATATGGTGAAATTCGTATACAAAACAAAGTGTCACACGGAAATTCATCGATGGTTTGGAAACATGCAAGGTACATTGGTATGATGCATGTTTTTCAAAAGTGTTAATTTCTTTTTGCATAAGCAGCATTCTCTCGGGTCATAAGTTTGTAGCATGGACTGCACCGTATCCTTGTGACCCTCTTCTCTATCTCAAATTCTTCAGTAAATGTTTTCGTTTGCAGCAGGAATATCGACAGGTTGGCATCCATCACAAGATAGACGAGTGCTTGCAAAACAGATTCTTTGAAATCACATATGCCTTTTTTCTTACCGTTCATTTTATGTTACAGATGCAGAGCATTTACAACACATGTACAAGTTACGAACTGGAGGAGAAGTGTCTTGTGCCATTTCACATATAATGCCTTCTGGACGGAGAGGTCGATAAATATATTTGCTTCATTGTAGTCAACAACCGTAGCAGGTTTACATATTTCTCTTCAATTTGTGTAGCCTCGCCCATGGGGCATCATGTTCAGTGCTGAGCAAGAGCAGGTCTACTTTATTCTTCCATTTAAAAAGGACGGTATTATTTTTATTCTGCTGCTTTTTTCAGCTTCTTCTTGACCACATGAGGATTATTATACTTTAGATTGATGTGTAACGTGCCTAAGAGCGATTTTCGTTGGATTAGTCTTTTAGGTAGGGAAACACTGGTGTACCAGTTATCTGTATACAGTGTTATACCTATATTTAAGGGTCCCTCCATCAGTTCTATTACAACTCTCTCGCAAACAGGCATATCGTCAGCTCTTCCTTTTCTGGTGTACACTTTGAACGACCGTGTGTAACACCAAACACTTTTATTCCACACTTATGCCTTTTGTTACGGAAGTATTTCAAAAGCTCATTACGTCCACGAAATGGCACCTTGCTCTAGTCTGCACAAACTGTTTCTTCTGGTGTGTATAATTTCTCAAATTTCGTACTCATAATAACAATTCGTCATTGTTTGAGAGGTGTAACCTTGAAAGTAACAATTGAAATTTGTTACGATTTATTCTGGGAATCCTTTTTTCATAAATTCTTTCTACGGAGCCGTAATATCTCAGATTTTGAAATGACATAACACATCCAGAGACTTATCCCCAAAAACATGTGTATTTGAACAACGTTGGTGTCAATCCACTTTTTAGCCTTTGATTTGAAGGTTCGAGTAGTGCAATGTTTGGCGCAGCAAACAGATTGGGCTCTTCACCTAATAGCAATACAATGTCATAATTTATATAGTATTCAAAATGTGCGATTGGAGCTAGTTCTTGCACCTGTTGAACAATGTTCCGGAAAGCCTGCTATAGTTTCCCATTCGTTCCTGTCTGAAATATTACCAAAAGGGATAACATCAATGAGCTCAAAATCGGTTGATACTGCATTATTTGCTTCATAGTCATCATTAGCATCCTCAGAACGCAAGTTACTTCTGCCACCAGATGAAACATTCGGGTTTCCAACGGAGTCGTTAGAAAGGCCTAGTTCATCATCACATCATTATCAGAAAAACTACTTAGCATTTCATCGATTTCTGCATAGGCGACACTTCTGCTACACATTCTGTAATGAAATAAATGTGTTAATGTTCTCACCACAGAGATGAAACCACCACTGATTTATGTACCGCAACATTCAGAAGATATAGTGAAGTCTTTTATAACTGACCACACTCGATAGTTAGTTGCGCCGGATTTAATTTGCACAACATTAGTTTCATAGTAACGAGCTCTTAGACCCACACAGTTCTGAGTCAGGAAATACAAATTTTATGTAAGTCCAATTAGGCGTTGCCATTCACTATCACTGATACCGAGAAGTTCTTCTACAAGTCCGAAGGTAAGTCCATAGTGGCAGGAGCTTAAGTCCAGGGGCAGGCGAGGTCAGTAGTCCAGCGGCCAGCAGCACGAATCCTAGTATGGTCCAAGAAGTACCGTGGGCAGCAGAAGTCGTCGTGAAGTCCGGTCCTGACGTCTTCTATATTGTACGCATCGATGGCGAGAGCCAACTGTCTGTTTGGGCCGCTGCGTTGGCTTATAAGGCGTGTCCGCCCAGGGGCCGGGACGCAACGGCGTATGGATACTAGACGTACAGCGACATTTGCAATATAAGGTTCCCGGTTACTATCGATAGGCGCTGTACCTCTCTGGTTACATGTAACGTCTTTGGACTCTGTTTTGGTTTTGCAGTTTGCCGAAGCTCGAGTTGTGCGCGTTAATGGGCGGCAACCTTGTCGGCCGCGTTGTTGTTGTCGTTGCGGATACAAAAAAATGTTTGTTAAGTGTTATGGGACTTAAGTGCGGGGACATAAGACCCTAAACTTACAAACTACTTACGAACTAGCTTATACTAAAAAGGACACAGACATCCATGCCCGAGGGGGGTTCGAACCCCCGACGGGGAACGGCCTCGCGCATCGTAGCAAAGCGCCTCAATGCGCTCGGCCGCTCCGCCGCGGCAGGTTGCGGATACAGCAAGCGCTGGAGTCGCGTCGGAACTGTTGGGTTGCTGCCGCAACAGAGTTGGATGTGCCAGGTTCAAGTGCACTACACAATAACAAGCCCAGAAATACTTCATTTAGCACATCTAGAGGTAAAGCATGGTTAGTCTCCAGGCTACCGAGTGTCTAATATAGAATGTGCGTTACAAGAGGTCCCAAGTGTTCCAGTAGTGTCCGCAGTAGCCAATGGTGGGCAGTGTCCAGTGAGCGATGCGAGAAGAACCGCCGTCTGGAGGACCGCGTCCGGCTTATATTGCTGTCATATCGTTCCCAGAGTTATCACAGACAGCGACGTTAAATTGGAAACGCCCTACGAAGCATAGATGGATCACTATTTAGCAACGAGATACGATGCCGATTGGTAAGAAGAATCCCTGGGGTTTATATGCCTCTGGAATGATAGTTGCCGCGGTGGAGTAGCCGAGCGGTCTAAAGCGTCTCGCTGCGGAGCGCGCGGTTGCTCGCCCTGGAGGTTCGAGTCCTTCCTGGGGCATGGGTGTGTGTGTTGTCCTTAGGTTAGTTTACCTAGGTTTAAGTAGTTTGTAAGCTACGAACTGATGACCACGCAGTTTGGTCCGATAGATTTACAAACATTTTGAATATTTCTGAATGATAGTTGTGTGGCCACCTCGCCATTTATGCAAGCCGGAAAACTGACCTGCACTTTGGCTGACAATGTGGCAGGTTGTATGCGATACACAATTGCTTTCTGAGACGCCATGTGGGCACTTAAAACATACATAAAAAATATTAAAAAAAGATGACAATGAAAAGTTATAACGCCCATTACCAAGATATCAGTTTTAGTGAAAAAAGTGTGCGGTCCCATTTACCAAATAATTCATTGTAACACAGCCCTCAAATTTTTAATTAATTCAACAGTCTACGATAGCAATACTTTTATTTGAAATGAGCAGTTTCGGGAAAAAATTTTCGCCATCTTCAGATACAGTCCACAGTCAATAATTACCGGTCACGTATAATTGAAAGAAAAAAAAAACGTATCATTGCCCATTCTACTGTTGCTGGTCTTGAGGAGCACTGTGTTGTCACAGTTGATTAATTTTTGCTAATGAGTAGCTCCTATGGCTTAATTAACGTAAAAGTGCGAACTTTAGATGGCAGAGGCAGCACATCAGACTGTATTGGCGAAAGCGCGGTGTCTTTAGCAACAGGCTCGTATAAATAATTTCGGTACCGTATATTGATATGTGATTATAAAATCGTAATGTAAATGTTGCGTCAGTGGCATAAGAATCATAACACAGAATTTATTAAAAAAAATACTTTCAGAATTTAATAGGATAATACTTGTTGAAGAGATGTGATGAACAATTTTTGTTATACATCATCATATGTTGTCTATAAAAACTTTTACATAATTGACCACAAAAAAGAAAAGGAGTAATCAGTTTTATGATAATATATTCGCAGATAAAGTAACCATCCTTTGAACACCTTCGAAAAAAAAGGTAAAGTCATAGCGTAGAAAACAATAATATAACAGAAATTTTATAAATGTGTTAAGTAAACGATGGATCATCCACATATGCCGGAGGGCCCCTAAGTTTGAAATACCATGGAATACACTTGATATTTAAAAACAACGTCCTCAGTGTAGGTGTCACGAAGTTTCATCACCTGTCTCATAGTAACCACGGTTTACAGTACTTTTAAGTTACCCTGCATTCCACCCTGGCTTCCTCCAGGCCTCCTGTTCAGTATCACATTTGGTGAATCAGCTTTCATTGTTTATCTTGTGGTTTATTAATACGCCATTGTATCAATATCAATCATTAGGTCCAATACTCAATTCTCTTCGTGCCTCCATAGATTAATTTTGCTGAACACTTCACATCATCTATAGTAAAACGATCCAGTCTACTGGAATGTGTACTATGTACCGTTCGAATTTTTCACTGGGGTTCTCTTCAATTAAACACACAACAAGGCTATTACAGTGCTTGCCAAAGCCACGCTCATTATTATCGTCATTTTCTGTTGCTATTCTTGTAAAATTTACAAAAACTGCTCCACGGTAATCTTGTCTGGTTGTCAAGCTATGAGGTTATCGAGGAAAGAATAAGTTCCTGTTACAAGGTGTTATTCACCAATAGTACATCCAAAGCTAAGTTTCAACAATTTCGTTAAGTTTGCGTTACATTCTATGTATTTTTCCTTGTTACAACTGCCCGGAAACGTGAGATTTCTCCTACTAAATCGCATAATGAATGAGTGATCAATAACCCACTCTGTCCATTTCACTTCCCTAAGCCTCACTTAGTCATAGCGGGTACGACCACCAACTCTGCTGCCAAATCCAGTAATTTAATATCTTCTGGTTATTTAGACAACTCCTAGATCACTCCCTTCTTCCTGTCTTCCTTTGAATTGTTGTACCTCGTATCTACCATTCAACACGTGCATTGTTGTCGTACAATAAACGTGACTCTCAGCTTCTTGTAGCGATTTTACTCGTCTTCCCTCAGACGTTACGATTTCCATTATCTGTTACTAGCAGTACGTTAAACGTCTTGAACTGCATATAAAGAAGTTCAAATGTTACTGAACCTATTGGTCCAAACTGATATAGTCATCAGTCCCTTGGCTTAAAAAACTACTGATAGTAACACAAGCACGACACATACACCCATGCCGCAAGGAGGACTCGAATTTCCGAGGACGAATCACTGCTTGCTCCGCAGCAAGGCGCCTTAATACGCTCTGCCAATCAAACCCGGCTAAACTGTATATGGCATCTCAATGCATTACATATGAATCCAGCGTAAAAGAATCTGAACCACTTTTCTTCTCCTACCACTTGGAACACCAGTGACATGAATGCTTGTGCTTGATCCGAACTTCAAGCTATGTGGTAGTAGTGCGGCACACTCCGTTCCTAAGCTTCTGTAATACTCCGACCTCTACCGGTAATTCAAATCAAATGTTCAAATGTTTGTACAGTCTATGGGACTTAACTACGGGGTCATCAGTCCCTAAACTTACAAACTACTTATGAACTACTTACGAACTAGGACGGCACAAATATCCATGCCCTAGGTGGGATTCGAACCCCCGACCGTAGTGGCCGTGCTGACCGTGACTGAAGCGCCTCAGTCACCTCGGCCACCGCGGCCGGCACCGGTAATTCCTTTTTACTCTTCTTACCATTCGTCTTCTTTTCACCAACGCCCATGAAACAATGGGTTTGAGGTAATAATACAATCCGATTGTGATTATTAAACTTTTCACTGTGACTTGCAAGTGCTCAGTAATTTTTTAAGCTTTCCGGTATACAGGTGCTGCATCTACGATTGGAATTACAGACTATAACCCTATTGGAATAAAAGAAGAATCCAAGTTCCTATACTAACGTCTTGTTTGCCATCATTGTCTTTCAGATTAACTCCCTACATAATGCCGTTTTAGGTAATTAATACTTCTTAACGATTTTCTTGCATTCCGCATAACTCATATTTGAAAATATCTATATTAGTTTCAACTCCAAAATCAGAACAAGTAGTATTCTTTCAGTATTTACCTGATTTAGACGTACAGTTCTCCGCTTCACAAAATAGTACACCTACTCTAACTCATCATTTTGCTCCAAAAGATTCACTAGATGAACTAATTTACGACTAAGTTCCACCGAAGGTCAGTTTTGTCAATGTCTATGTAGAAAATCTAACCCCAGAATAATTCAAATGTTCAAATGTTTGTAAAGCTTATGGGACTTAACTACGGGGTCATCAGTCCCTAAACTTACAAACTACTTATGAACTACTTACGAACTAGGACGGCACAAATATCCATGCCCGAGGGGGGATTCGAACCCCCGACCGTAGTGGCCGTGCAGACCGTGACTGAAGCGCCTCAGTCCCCTCGGCCACCGCGGCCGGCCCCAGAATAATTCAGTGGCCTCCTGTTAGCTGTGGAACTACTTCCGCCCATTGCTTAACCTGCATTCGTCCCACAGACAAACACGGTTCCATTGTTCCCAACGGCGCAATATCGTTCTCCCTTACTGCACTTAACTCGCACCATGGCGGCAATAGTCTCCGGGCGCCCGAGAGAGCCATACCCGAGGCAGATACCAACGAGGCAACACACTGTCTAGCAGGGCGTGAACTGACTGGCCCGTATCGCACTCTCTTTGAGGTAGTTTACAATTTATTCGTTCCCCTGAAGATGGAAATTATCAACTGAAAGTGGCTCTAATAAAAATCTGTATTCAACTGAAGCTAATATTTTCCACTATAGCCACGCCTGTTGTAGATTCCCTGTTACCAATATGTAATGATTTGTGTAGAACACAGCAATCTACAGAGTGATTATAACTAAACTTACAAAACGCTGTAAAAATATCGCGACTTGTCAGAATGACGTCTAATCACAACGGGAATTTTTCGGGTAAGGAGAAAATGTATGGCAGGAGAAAAATGAATAGTGCGAAAATTGATCAATAGACAAGGTTGTATGTGTCATAGTGTGTAAATGAAAACACCTGTCATGCGCACGACCCATCGAAATTTGTATAAACGTGCCGAGTACACGGCGTTTCCTCATTTCGTCTGAGACATTCGCCATGACTGTCTCCAATGCAGGAATGCGCTGTGTTTGTAAAGGTGACTGTGCACAAATAACTCAAGTTCCGGACACTGAAGTGTTTCGAAAAGAATGGCCCTGGTCCGATTACTGCCGTGGTTCTGAAGATAATTACTTGGAAATTCGGAAAGACGGGTTCCTGTAGTGTGCAAGTTGGTAGAGTGAGGAAACGAATCGATTCGATGTCAGTGGAAGAAGTGACCAAAGCAATGCAGGAGTCGACCGGTGTTGTGCAAAGACTAGTTCACGGAGAATTACCCGAACATTGAAGAAATCTCTGAGCACGGTGCGTAAAATCATACGAAACATCTTTCTTCGCAATCCATTCAAAATTCCCCTGATGCACGAGTTGTTTCTGTTGACCTTTAAATTTTTTTGCTCTCATTGGAGTGAACGAGGAATGGCCGTGCAAAATTTTGTTTGACAGAAGAATTCAATCCGGCAGGATATGTCGAAAATGGGCAACAGAAAAGCTACGCGCAATTCGACCAGTACCGCTTCATCCTGGAAACGTCAATGAATGGTGCGCGTTTACGGCGTCATTAATCATAGGGTCATATTTATTTCATTGACACAAGTGTTTACTTTACGTGTACCGTCACTGATAAGCACGTTTAATATCTTTTGCGCAACCACTTCATTCCAGCTCTCCAAAAGCGCGGATATGAGAATGGAATCATTTATATGCAAGATGTCGCACCTCCGTACATTACAAATCCAATTAAGCAGCTGATGAAGCGCCATTTCTGAAATGTTAGCATTATCAAACGCCATTTCCCTACAGCCTGATCTTCATCCACGTGATTTCTCGCTGTGGTAACTATGTGAAAGATGTTTTCAGTGTTCCGATTGCTAAGTTAGCTGCATTGAAAGCACGCATTTCGCAACACATTCTGAACATAACACCTGAAACATTTTGAGTAGTTGTGGAACTTGATGTTTCTCGAATTCAAGTTATTGCAGAAAACGGTAAACAACCTACTGAACAACTTTGCGTCATTCACACGGAAAGTAAAGGCCCGATTCAATTTTCATTGATGCTTTTTATGTGGTCTTTAGCATCAAGATGCATTATAATGCATTATAGGCGTTTTTTTGGTCTCATAAGAATTAAAAATCGCTTATTTTTATTCGTTGTGAAATTATCTTTGGGTGGAAAATAGTCTTACGTAGCTAACAATATCGCTGCTGTATACCCATGCACACTGTGTAACACAGTTTGTTTAACGTTTAACTTATGCTTTGGGCGCAGTTGAATGATTCATTTGTCATTCATTTGTGCTTCGTCAAGATTGAAAACCCAATCTTGACGAAGCACAGTATGCTGAGGAGCTTCCTGCGGAGACACGGTTACAAGGGAAGTAATCACGTTTTCTTTTATTACCTTTTAGATTTTTATTGTCTCGGGTTTTAAAGATTGTTGTATATTTTATCTGATGATGAGAGATTTAATCTTGAAACGCGTCATGTTTTAGTGTTTTCTACACGATCTATGTGGTTGAGCCTATTTGACAAAATAATTAAGCATACAACCGCGACCTCACATCCATTATGGATATAATTAAGTCGACTTGTTTTTACACGTTTCACATGAAATAGTAAATTTCTACGCCGGCCGCGGTGGCCGAGGAGACTGAGGCGCTCAAGTCACGGTCTACACGGCCACTACAGTGGAGGGTTCCAATCCCCCCTCGGGCATGGATATTTGTGCCGTCTTTAGTATAAGGTAGTTGATAAGTTGTTTGTAAGTTTAGGGACTGATAACCCCGTAGTTAAGTCCCATAAGCTTAACAAACATTTGAACATTTTTTAGTAAATTTCTACAGTCATAAGAACAACACTGTAGTATTGATACTGAACCACCATGCGAAGTTTTTGGGCAATTTATTTACTAACCAAAAACTACATTTTGAAAAAAAAAATCATATAAATCTCTTCACATGACACTACATATTTAATTTAATAACACAACACTTTTTCATCGCATGATTTCTGTGTGGGCCAAATAAAGGGTTATTTTTTCCCGGCAGCATATGTAACATGTGTTCTCTTTTACAGTAATTTCTACAACTGGGTGTCTTGTCGGCCGTGCTCCACTGTGCAGCTGAATAATTTGCCTTGTTCATACCTGTAGCTCCAGCATAAATTTGAGCTCATGCAATTTGCTCCTCTCCCTCGCGCGTGTTAGGTCAATTGGTCGTCTGCCCCGTACAGCAGAGTTCCCAGCAGGTGTTGCAGAGTGGGGACGCCTCACTTAGGGCGCCAGACCCGGACCCCGCGGCCTGTTCTCCGCTGCTGGTGCAAATTAATGGGGCGCGACGCGCGGCTTAATCCACTGCGAGGCTACCCCTGAGTTAGCGGCAGCTCGTCTGTAGCCGGGGGCGTCACACCAACCCGCCCGCCAGCCAGCTACCTCGCCCTCCGTTTCGAAATTCAACCGCTACTGAGCGGGGTGAGCCCGGAGCTACTGCAGCGCAAGGTCTAAGGAAGATAGGTGCGGACACCAATGTTCCTTACAGAGATGCAGTGGCGGCTGGTGATAATGTGCTAATGTGCTGCATCACACTGTAAATCTATATCTATGTATAAAAGGCTTGTGTGTGTACGTGCTGACAGACTTTTCTCCATGACCACATACTGCCACCCACTCGTGGTTGTGGTGGTAGATAGCCCTTGCTCTCATGATGTTAGTAAGGGAGTTTGGTCGCGGTGCGTGGCTGTGGGTGAGTGTGACGAGCAAAAATTCGCAAAATATGCAATAAATACTCTTATGAAAAGCTATATACTCTGTGACTTACGAACTTTACGGCACGAGTCAGAATCTGTTTATTCTTTCAATCTTCAGAAAATGCGGTCCTTTCAGACTTTAATAACGACGAGGAACATCAAATACGCATTTTTTAAAAAATAGATCACATGTTTCCGTCAACCACACATTACCGACTATGAACAGAGACACAAAACATAGATAAAAATCCAGATATACTCAACGATAAAAATACTTGTGGAACTATGATCACTGTCGTGGAAGCGTGGTGGAAACACAGACATGCATTAACGAATGTCTCTTAGGCCATAGATATTTATGTGCTTGTGCCAGTAAGCTCACTGGTCTGTGCTAATCAGTGATCTCTGTTACATATAGCCGCGACACTCTCTGCTGTGAAAGGTGTTATCGATTGACAGCTGGGTCTTTTATGCGACGTAGTCCTACTCATATCCCGGCGGCCACCTGTGGTAATGTTGGCAACAGATGTTGAATAACGAGAATCATGTGACATCGTCATAAGCCAATCGCGTGACACGCAAATATTTTGTCGTGAAATCAAGCATACAGCAGGAACAGCGGTATTTATCTACACTCTATGTGGTTCGGTCATCTTTGCAACGATTTTATATCGTGTTAATGATGTTGCCAACATAAAAACACGAGGCCGCCAGGATAGAAAGTCAAATTTTACCGAATCAGATACATCCGTTATTGTCACATCTCATTATGACCAGCACTTTCACACGAAACTCTTTTGTATAGATTCTCATGGTTCACACAGTCTTACAATTCATTCCAAAATCCTATTCAAGAAGGTATTTGTGAAAACTGTTACAAATCAATATTCGCACTTATGCAATATCGTTTTCAGAAATGTAATTTGCCAGCCGCTTTCGGCGCTGCTGTTGCAATATGTAACTTTATGAACACAACGTAACATTGAATTTACATTGTTCCGAAGCACGCACTTAAATTAATTTCACTCTTAGTATGAAAAAATTTATGAATATTCATCGTATTCGGCAATGACTTCTACTTAAATTTGACATCTTGGCTAGGAGAACTGAGTTTATTGACAGAGAGATCCAACAAGGATTGTGTTTTTGCTGACCTACGTCCAGAACCCAAAGAACCATGATATACACAGGACCTTCTTTAACAACCGTTGCGAAGCAAGGGCATATAAGCTAGTATATTACTAAAATTATGCCATTTCTCTTCGAATGCAAGCGAGAAATCGGTATAAAATTACATCCTTTATCTAGCAATACGAGCCAGATATCACAATAAAATTATGCCAATTCCTTTCCAATGCGTATTAGAATGCTAGTAATAAGGATGAAAACGCATTTTGGAGCGTTCTCGCCGCGATAGCTGGAAACCAGCTCCGTGTGCTGAAGTGGGATTCAGGCGCGCTGGTACGTGCGCAGACAGGCGGCGCAGTCGTCTGTTCGCTAGTGCGCATGCGCAGACGTGACGTCAGGCCTGGCGACTCATGTGTGCTGAGACCGACTGCAGCACCGGATCAATATTTCTCTTCGCGTTGCGTGGCACGGTTGCGGAAGAATAGTATACGACGAATATTGCGGCATACAGAGTCAAATAGCGCGCTGGCTCAGGCGTCTTGCGCGTTGTCTCCCAAACCTACTTGTGTGAGGCTTGTATGCAAATGACTCTGAGTATAAATTTTTAATGCCTATAAATAAAATAATTATTTTTAAACGTTATATTTACTACCTGCAGTGAATACATGCAGTTGGCAGCGCTGTTATAGATTCCCCTCAAGGTAGTATTGTCAATACAGTATTAATTGAAGGCAATCATACAAAGGTTGACTTGTTATTTTAGTATATTTTGTTTCCCGTTTATTTGTGTAATATTGTAGCACACTGGTCAAATTTTGTACGAGCCGCAACTGCAGAGATGCCATTTTGGCTCTAGTTTTCGCAAATATTAGTCGGCTGGACCAAACTACCCGGCCGATTTCCTCCACTTTTGTTTTAAACGAAGGGTAGTCATCCACAGATTTGTCATCAAGTATCAGAATTTACATAAATTTCGCCTTCTTTTTTCTATGTTCAAACGCGATTTCCATCTGTTTATTTCTTACGTAGATGTCCTTGCTGTAAATTTACGGTCGGCCGCGGTGGTCAAGCGGGCTGCGGCGCGCCAGTCACGGTCTGCACGGCCACTCCGGTGGGGGGTTCGAATCCCCCCCTCGGGCATGGATATTTGTGCCGTAGTTAGTATTAGCTAGTTCATAAGTAGTTTGTAACTGTAAGGATTATGACCTCGTAGTTAATTCCCATAAGCTCTACAAACATTTGAACTTTTTGTATTTTATTATTTATTTATTTATTTATTAATTTATTTATTTATTTTTTTTTAAACTTACGTCAGTTGGTCACGCCGTTATATCCGACAGATTTCCTTCATTTTCGCTTTATACGAAAGGTATTCATTCACAGATTTTTCATTAAATCTGAGAATTGACTTAAGTCCTCCCCGTCCATTACTTTTATTCAAACGTGAAATCCTTCTTTCCTTGCATTGAATTTATTAGTTAGTTAGTTTAACGATGTCTTCGGCTCTAATAAAGGTGCACAGTTGTTTTTCACCTATCAACACTCAGAGGATCAAGCTCTTTAATTTTCGTTTTTAAACACTTGCATAGATTGATTCTGAAGAAAGCTATGCGTGAACATTCAACTTCAATTTTCCCCCAACCTTCTTCTCTTTCCACTAACAGTTCGAAGTACTCTAGTTATTATTCTGCAGTCAGTTTGCATACCGTTTGAATCAGAAGTTACATTGTTACGTTTAATAGGCAAAATACTGATATTTCGACAGGTCTGTAATGCTCAGTCTTACCAGGAGACGTCACGATTCTTACAGATTTGGATCAAACTGTATGAGAAGAACCTGCTTGATGAACCATTTTATGTTTCTAAAATATCTGGCCTGTTGGAGCCATAGGCAAAGAGATAAGCTTTCCAATTACAGCACGATTGAAGGAAGGAACGAAGCTTAAGGTTTAACGTGCCGTCGACAGCTTCGTCATTAGAAACGGAGCTTAGACTCGGTTCTTAGGGGAAGGATGGGAGAGGAAATGGACCGTGCCCTTTGAAAGGAATCACCCCGGTGTTTGCCTGGAGTGATTTAGGGAAATCACGGGAAACCTAAATCTGGATGACCAGAGGTGAAATGCGAGTCCAGTGTCTTACCATTGCGCCACTTCGCTCGGTGCACGTTTGGTTGACCAATGAAGTGCGTTTTGCACTGAACTACCTTTCGGAAAAAATCACTTGCCTAAAAATTCTTTCATAACATGTAAATTGTGTTAATACCATATTTAGTAACGACGATCACCCAAAATAAATGCCATGTAACTTTCGCAAATAATTGCTGCAATTATTGTAAATACTGTTTTCAGTGCACACTTCACCAAATAATGAAAATGGTTTATCTACATTAATTACCGTAATCAAAGTAATTATAACTGAAATAGTACATTGATTTCACATAAATACATTTCAGTTTGGTAATTTTTCACTTCGAGGATTGACTTGTTCCATTGTCTCTCCTACCTTTTCCAACTTAATTTCAGTTAAAACAACGTGATCTGCCCTACGTTTTTCTGAGACAGATGCAATATCTTGAAATTTCTTCCCTTTACGCAATGTCCAATCATTGGGAACGCACACTTCAACACAAGAATCTTTCGTTGATCCTACGTCTGTACTATACCGAATGGAAACTGAACAAGACAAAAAATGGAGCATATCAGGAGAAAACACGTACAGCCTTACGTTACACAGATACTATTGGAGGAAAGTAGAATTTCGTTAGTGAAAATGCTACTTTTTTTCTAACAGTGGCGGTTGTATCATTAGTCATATCACATAGACATTGCAATGAGAATGAATATAGAAACATTCTCTGTGATCTGCATAGTCCGTCGCAATTTTTCATTCACTACTTTATGCTACTAATACTTTCCAGTGACAAATATTATCCGAATACAGACTGCTACAGCCGCGTTTTAGAACCAAAATGGCCGCCATCGCAAAGCATCATGGTAGCGTGACCTGACCTCTACTATATAGACCTTGCTGCGGCGCCGCCGAACGCTAACCTCGCACTCATCCTTCCTCGTTGGGAAAACGAGGGATCTAATTAACAGCACGCAATATTTTTAACAGACGCAAACTTTTAAGTATAAGGAAAATTGCACCAAACTTCTCTGAGGGAAGTTATAAGGGTATGACCAGAAGAAGTAAAACATCTTTGTTAACTTTTAATTGACTTGTAGAGTAACATGGTTCACTACATTCTTGAAACTACACTCAAGTTAATCAAATAGTTTATTTTTTGTTGACATTAAGCAACCTGAGACCAGAAATTGACCAGGGAACTGTCGGTGCAGTTTCTGGGCGAATGTACAGTTGTTGAGAATGTAGAGAAATCATAGAGAAGTCCTGGTCCAAAAACAGAATAAGAAGTACCAACAAAAATATTCTGTGTTTCGGAAGTTCTGTCCTTTGGACATTGTTATTTTTTATTATTATTAAGTTACTTCACTTCTTACAGTCAAGACCAGACAGACTTGTACTAATGAATGTATTAGTTCATAAGGAAAGGTGTAACAAATGTCTGGAAATGGAAAATTTCCATAAATGAAGTTTATTCAGTGAAAATTGCTGAATTGAATCTAAATATCCACTAAATTGCAAATTCCTCAGAGTTCTGAAGTCCGAACTTAAATTTCAAGAGTTTACCTTTAATTGGACACGGAATTGCCGATACCAAACAGGATGGGAAAACAATGTTATAACTATATCTGAAGAATTAATAAAGATATTAATTCGCAGTTTGAGAGAATCTACAACTTTATCTGCTCTTCTTTAGTTGGTCTATTATTTTGTAACATACGAAAATTTGTACCGGACTGGAACTCGAACTCGTGTCTCCCTCTTTACGTGACTGGTCGCCTTAACCACTTTTTATTTTTTCATTCTTCAGGTATATCGTTGTTTTGCAGTCGTTTGTTCACGTCCGTTCTTGGTTGTTAGTCATTTGGCTCAGGTTTTTCATTACAGAGGGCGTTCAGCGATCTTACCGGGCGCATTGAGCCAAGGCGCCCGGCGTACCACTCGGCCACCCGAACATGCTCCCGGACAAGACCCAAACTTCTATATGTCAGACTTATCTACTGCCCCTTGTGTTGGCACGCATTTAGCGTGATTCTCGCTGCTGCGAGAGACATACTTACATCATCTTTAACTTGTCTTGGCTGTCGTATTTATCATGTTACACCCGTTCTATAGGAACAGACATTGCGGATGTTCCTCACCTATAAATGTGAAATATACAAATATTAATTCGCAGGTTAAAAGACTTTCCGACTTTAGATGCTCTTTATAAGTTGGTCTAACATTTTGCAGCATACGAATAAGTTTTTCGGTCTGGGACTCGAATCCGTCTCCCCCGCTTTTCGAGTCCCGGTCCGGCATGAATTGCGTGTGTTGAAAAATGATAGACCAATTCAGTAAGAGCAGCTAAAATTGGAAATTCTCACAAACTGCGAATAAGTTAACATTTATTGCTGTCGACTGTTGGCAATGTCTGTTCCTTTAGAAAAGAAGTATAACTGTAAGATTTCCAGAATGAAACTTTCACTCTGCAGCGGAGAGATAGTTTGCATGGTTCGCAGGAGAGCTTCTGTGAAGTTTGGATAGTAGGAGGCGAGGTACAGGCGGAAATTAAGCTGGGAGGAAGCATCGTGAATCGTGTCGGGATAGCACAGTCGGTAGTGCGCTTGCCCGCGAAAGGCAAAGGTCCAGGTTCGTGTCCCGGTTCCGGCACACAATTTTAATCTTCCAGGCAGTTACATAATGTTAAGATTATTTATTATTTAAATGAAGTGTGGTGTCTCAATGGAAATGCTATGTCGGACCTTAGTTTAAGTAGCTTGTAAGCTACGGACTGATGACCACGTACTTTGGTCCGATAGATTGGTAGCGATACATTAATATCTTTTTTTATAGAAAATTATATCTGCGACGCTTATCGCAAGCAGCTTGTCGCAAGCATCCGTTCTCCCTGCCAATAAATCTCTGATTATCCTTGTTTCAAGTAATACATTCAACTACTTCAAACGATCTGGAGAGAAAACGGAATCGCTTGTCGTCTTTCATTTTTCTACCTTTTTACTGAGCTGACGTATTTTACTCGACCTACCGATTTATGTAAATTTGAGCCCTGGTTAGCATCCTTTAAGGTAATAAATTTGAAATTTTATTTGATATTTCTATTTTATTGAAATAATGACTCTTTCTCCCCATCTTTCATTTAATTTATAACTTGATTTTCAGCAATATTAGTAAATTGATGCTTGGTCATTGTTTCATGACGACAAAAGAACATTATCGATGCAAAATTTATTTACTCTTGTTTTATATTAAAAATTAAATTCAATGCCCGCAGAAAATCTTCATTCTGTTAAAAGCGAAGTCCGATAATTTCTTTAACTTTCGAGAGCCGTAGTGATCAAAATTGCATACGGTCTTAAAACTTTAATAATTAATAGTCATGAAACCAAGCATCAGTTTACAAGAACGAAGATATTAATCAATTCATACAGGTTCAACTGCAGTGACACGGCTTCCACCAATGAATGCATACCAGGTAACTGATTCCGCTATTTTCTTATGTAATGGTGCTTTCTGGTGTTGTCGTAATTTTTAACTTACATTGCTACTGAGAACTGACGGCGGAATCTTATGTGGTCTTTTCAGTGTATTAACCATTTCAAAACTTAATATTCATTGCTGACCTTACGGTTAGTTAAATTTCAATTCCTGTTTTTAACTTTGATCTTGTGACACGATTGATAAAATCCAGAAAAATGTATCATTATAGATTTACAAACATTTGACATTTGAGAACTCGAATCTCCGACCTCTAGCAACCACCCGCTCCGCAGCAAGGCGCCGTAGAGCGCTCGGCAACTCCACCACGCCGTAGAGCTCGTCCGCGGAAATCAGCATCGAGGTGCACGTTTACGTGGTTTGAAGAAAGTGCCTTTTGTTGTACTTTAACGGATGTAACCTTCGTTTTTCTAGAATAAATGCGGTGGTGTGGAAAGGGGGGGAGGGGGAGTGGCGGCTATTTGTTATTTTTGTGCCCAACACCGTCGTGCCAATATATCTTTCACTGGCACAATGCGGCAGTGGAAATATTTGGTTTCGATAGCCGAGTGCCAGTATACAATAGTATAAGTGGTCAATAAATGTGACTGAGAATTAACAGTGCCGCAGTCCCATACATTTTATTTTTGTGTACCGGATGAACGATGAGTAACGCGCGATGCGCTACTTTCACAACTTTTAGTTCTTACGGCACATATATTTTCCCACTGAATGCGTGTTCAGATGATCTTGTGCGGAAATCCACCACTAATATTTTCATATTGCATCATGTGCGAGAAAATTTTGATTAAATTATCTCTTCTATAGGAGTTGTTGTTTTAACCACTTTTCATTACGGAACAGTTATTTGTCAAGTTTTGGTGTTCATCCAAGGACTAATTGCATGCAGCTCTCCTTGCAAGACGTATCATGTGTAAACATCTTCATCTGCAGGTAAGAATGGAAACCCATATTAATTTGCAATTGTTACCCCTACAGTACGAGCTAGTACTAAACAGACTATTCCGTGCTATCTCAAACAGTATCCTACAAACTCATGTATTGCTTTGGCCAAGAGATGCCACAATCTATTTCTCTTCCCATTTCTGTCAATACGTCCTCATCAGTTACGCGAGCTACACATCGCCGGCCGCGATGGCCGAGAATGGCGGGCGCCGTGGCTGAGCGAGCCCGGTCAGGGGGCTAAACGCCCTCTGTAATAAAAAAAGCTGAGCCAACGATTCAACGAACAATCCAGAACGAACCGAAACAACGACCGCAAAGCATAGATCTACCTGAGAAAAAAAAGGGGGCTAAGGCGCTCCAGTCACGGTCTGCACGGCCACTATGGCCGGGGGTTCGAATCCCCCCTCGGGCATGGATATTTGTGCCGTCCTAGTTCTTAAGTAGTTCATAAGTAGTTAGTAAGTTTAGGGACTGATGACACCGTAGTTAAGTCCCATAGATTATACAAACATTTGATTTGAACATTTTGAGCTACACATCTAATATTCTACATTCTTCTGTAGCACTATTCCAAAAGCATCAATCATCTCCTTGTCTGACACCTTTAATAATCCATGTTCCACTCCAATATGAGGCTAAGTTCGAACACTTAAATAAATTTCGACATTAAGAATTTTTGTGTATCAGAAATGCTTCCACCTCCATCACCAATCTGCATTTCATTTATTTATTTTTAAATCTATTTTTTCATTTTTTTTATTTTATTATTATTATTCCTTTGTTAGACTATAGTAATACTAATGCATCTAACAACATTATACTGGATTATTCTTAATCTAATTCCATCACCATCGACTTTTTTGTTCAACCACTTTCCATTACGCTTGGTTTGCTCAAGTTAATGTTCATTTATTTTAATCTCCTTGCAAGACTCTGCCAGTTTTTTTCCTCACATAAGTGAAAGTTTTGTAATCCTAAGGGCCCGAAGTGTCACGGTCTTCATCTTTGGACTTATTAACTACTTAAAAGTCATAACATTTCTTACGCTAATGATAAAACACCCAAGCCGGAGGGGTGACTCCAACTTCCGGCGAGTGGCAGCTCCCCAAACCGTGAAATGGCGCTTTCTTAAAGCACGCGGCCACAGTAGAGCTACCGGAAATCGTGATCGTTCGCAGCAGGAAACACCATCTGCTGGGTGCTAATTGCTGACTGGCTGTTGCCTTCGAATCAGATATAATATTAGGCCTACCAGTCATGTACTTGGGTATCAGACGCAAGAGCATACTGATAAGGTACTGCCAACCAATCAGGATCTTCGATTTATAACGTCTGTATTAGATAACCGAAAATTTCACAGCGCATAAAGGTATACATTCAGCAGCATCCAAAAGTTAACCGCCTTGACGAGCACTACTGCACGCTGGTAGAAAAGTCGGCGATTCCTTTGCTGAATGTTTAAAAATGTCGCGGCCGAATACCCAAAGTTGTGTTATTCAAATCTTCACACTCGTTCTTAAATTTAGTTGTACTATTGGTCATTAGCTGTCGTAGTCGACAGGGGTTCTGAATTAGGCCTTTATATTTTCTTCAAGAAATCTTGCACCCCCATGGACCACAGACATTGCCGAGGTCGGGTGGCTTGCGTGACTCAACGATACAAATAGCCGTACCGTAGGATCAACCTCAGATAAAGGGTATCTGTGGAGAGGCCAGACAAACATGTGGTTCCTGAAGAGGGGCAGCAGCCTTTTCAGTAGTTACAGGGGCAACAGTCTGGATGATTGACTGAGCTGGCTTTGTAACATCTACCGTGGCTTTGCCACACCTTTACAGTGAACGGCTGAAAGCAGGGAGAAATTACAGCCGCCAATTTTACCGAGGATATGAAGCTATGCTGTGTGAGTATATGATGATATCATCCTATCGAGTAAAATATTCCGGAAGTAAAATAGTTCCCCACTCTGATCTCTGGGTGGGGACTACAAAGGAGGATGTGGTCATCAAAAGACTACGCTGGCATTCTACGGGTCGGAGAGTGGAATGTTAGATCCCTTAATCGGGTAGGAAAGTTAGAAAATGTAAAAAGGGAAATAGATAGGCTGAAGTTAGATATAGTGGGGATTAGTGATTTTAGGTGGAAAGAGGAACTTGATTATAAATACAAAATCAGTTTTGGGTATTACAGGAGTAGGTGTGATACTGAATAAGAAAATAGGAATGCGGGTAATCTACTATGAGCAGCGAAGTGATCGCATATCATAGTCAAGAAAGATAAAAATCCAACACTGATCGAAGAAATATATGAGGAGGCAAAAGAAATTATTCGGACACTTAAGGGAAAGGAAAACTTAATTGTAATGGGAGACTGGAATTCGCTAATAGGAGAAGGAAGGAAAGGAAAAATAGTAGGTGAATACGGACTTGGCAAATGGAATGAAAGAGGAAGCCGCCTGATAGAATTTTGCACGGAACATAATTTAATCATAACAAACACCTGGTTTAAGAATCACAAAAGAAAGTGGAAGAAACCAGGAGACACAGGAAGATACCAGGTAGTTTTTATATTGGTAGGACATAGATTTCGGAACCAGGTTTTAAACTGTAAGACATGCCTAGAGGAAGATGTAGTCTCTGACTATATCTTGTTGGTCATGAACTGTAGGCTGAAATTGAAAACTGCAAAAAGATAGGAAAGTAATGAAGTGGGACCTCAAGCTCTTGAGAATTTCAGAAGTAGCTTTAGGCAATAATTGACAGAAAAAGAATGGGTGGCGTTGAGAGTTGAAACAGTAAAGACAGCAGAGGATAAAATAGGTAGAAAGACAAGGCCTACAAAAATTCCTTGGATGTTAAAGGAAATACGAAATTTAATCTATGAAACTAGAAAATATAAAAATGCAGTAAATGACAAGCAAAATGGAATAAAGATGACTAAGAAGTGAGATTGATAGTAAGTGCAAAATATCTTAGCAGGAGTGGCTAGAAGGCAAATGCAAGTCTGTAGGAGAATATATAAATAGGGGAAAAATAGATACCACTTACAGGAAAATAAAAGAAACATTTGGAGCCAAGAAAAGCAAGGGTATGAATATAAAGAACCCAAACTGAAAACCAGTTTTCAGCAAAGAAGGAAAATCTGAAATGTGGAAATAGCATATAGAGGAGCTATATAAAGGAATGAACTGAGAGAAAATATTGTAGAAAGGAGGGGAGGAAGTAGATGAAGATGAAATAGGAGATACGATACTGAGATAACAATTGGACACAGTGTTGAAAGTCCCCTGGAGTGGACGACATTCCCTCAGAACTAGTGAAGTCTCTTGGAGAGCCAGCCATGACAAAAGTATTTCAACTGGTGTGTAAAATGTGTGAGACAGGGTTAAGTAGCCTCAGACTTTAAGAAAAATGTAATAATCCTCATTCCACAGAAAGCAGGCGCAGACAGGGATGAAATTTACACAACCATCAGTTTAAGAAATCATGGTTGCAAAATTTTAACACGTATTATTTACAGAAGGATGGAAACGTTGGTAGAAGCCGACGGTGGGGAAGAGCAGTTTGAATTAAGGACAAATGTAGTAACACGGGAGGCAATACTCACCTTTAGGCTTATCTTAGAAACGAAAGGCACACCTACATTTCTAGCTTTTGTTGATTTGGAGAAAGCTTTTGACAATGTTGATTAGAATACACTCTTTCAAATTCTGGAATCAGAAGGAGTAAAATAAAGGAGATTTGGGGAAAGCTTTTGACAATATTAATGGCAAAACACTCTTTCAAATTCTGAATTCAGCAGGAATAAAATATAGGGAACGGAAGGTTATTTACAACTTCTACATAAACCAGACAGCAGTTATCAGAGTTGAAAGGCATGAAAGGGATGTAAAGGTTGGGATGGGAGTAAGACAGGGTTTTAGCCTGTCACCAATGTTGTTCATTTTCAATGAGCAAGCTGTAAAGTAAAACAAGGAGAAATTTGGCGAAGGAATTGCGTTTTGCAATTGAACGGAATGGACAGTGTGTTGAAAGGAGCATATAAGATGAACATCAACAAGAGCTAAAGAAGGGTAATGGAATGCAGTCTAAGAAAATCAGGTGATGCTGAAGGAATCAGATTAGGTAAAAAATGCATAAATGTGGTAGATACGTTTTGTTAGTTGGGCAGTAAAATAACATGCGATTTTCTCAGTACAGAGGATTTAAAATGCAAAATGACAATGGGAAGAAAAGCGTTTTTGAAAAAGAGAAATTTGTTAATGGATATAGTAGTCCGATATAGGGGGCCTGAAGATGGCATAATGGAATTGCGAAACTGGTAGTTAAGGAATTAAAGTTTCTGTTAAATATAGGGCTGTCGCTATCCTACTTCCTACGTAAGCTTGACCAGCCACAGTCCCGGTTGCACCAGTAATGATGGATTCAATAAGACATTAAGTTTCTATTCTAATTAATATTTCAGTCACTTCGCGAATGTAAATTACCTTGTGACTCCAGAACTAGTTAATGTGCACCCGGCCTGTAACTGTGCTCTGCCATACGACCTAGAACGAAATATGTCCCTTTCATGTCCTCTTTTTTATCTTTTATATGCCGTATCTCATGCGGTGTGTAAGGGAACGGGAAGAAAATCCATCGGTCCGATATGCCCGGGCAGAGTCCGCCGTGTCAGCTGCTTCTCCGCGCCTCGGCCGGGCAAACACTCGAGGGAGTGCCCATCCTCTCGCTGCAGTGGGCCGCTGACGGCTTCCCTTGACCCTAATCGGATCACGCACGACGTCTGGGGCCGCTATCTCCCTCCCCTCCAGGAGCCGGTAGACCGTCGTCCGCAGAGTGCTACGCGACGCAGTTCCTTACTCTCCGTCGGAAATAGAGATCAGACAGGAGAGGACGGCAGGCTCGATCGCTGACACAGATACCGTTCGGCAGCTCCAACTTTTCCTCTTCAACGAAGCTCGCTAACCGAACCGAGCTTCAGGCGAGGACCGTTGTTCAAAGCCCACCATCCAGTCACTCGTTGATCATTCCGGGGCAGTAATAGAAGAAAGCAAAAGGAAAGCTGCAGTTCTAAATTCAACCGTTAGGAAATCTTTCACGCAGGAGGACCACACAAATGTATCATCATTTGATCAATGTACTAACTCCGAAATGGAGGACATACTAGTAGGTATTTCCGGTGTAGAGAAGCAGTTGAGAGAGCTAAATACGAAAAAGTCTCCTGGACCGGACGGAATACCAGTTCGGCTTTACAAAGAGTATTCTGCGGCATTGGCCCCTTACTTAGCTTGCATTTTTCGGGAATCATTAATGCAGTGCAAAGTTCCTAGTGATTGGAAAAAGCGCAGGTGCCTCCGGTTTATAAGAATGGCAAGAGAAGTTATCCATAAAATTACAGGCAAGTACAGGCAGTTAAAGCTGAATGTAGACAAGTATAATGTGCTGAGAATACACAGAAAGAAAGATCCTTTATCCTTTAGCTACACTATAAGAGGTCAGCAACTCGCAGTTAATTCCATAATTTATCTGGGAGTAGTCATTAGGAGGAATTTAAAATGGAACGACCATATAAAATCAATCGTAGGTAAAGCAGATGCCAGACTTAGATTCATTGGGAGAATTCTAAGGAAATGCAGTCCGAAAACAAAGGAAGTAGGTTACAGTACACTTGTTCGCCCACAGCTTGAATACTGCTCACCGGTGTGGGATCCGTACCAGGTGGCATTGATAGAGAAAGTGGAGAAGATCCAACGGAGAGCAGCACGCTTCGTTACAGGATCATTTGGTAATCGTGATAGCTTTACAGAGATGATCGCTAAACTCCAATGGAACACTCTGCAGGAGAGACGCTCTGTCTCTCGGTACGGGCTTTTGTCGAAGTTTCGAGAACTTACCTTTACTGAGGTGTCTAGCAGTATATTGCTCCCTCCTACGTATATCTCGCGAAGAGATCGTGAGTATAAGATCAGAGAGATTGGAGCCGACACAGACACATACCGACAATCCTTCTTTTCGCGAACAATATGTGACTGGAATAGGAGGGAAAATCGATAGTGGTACTCAAGGTACCCTCCGCGACACACCGTCGGGTGGCTTGCGGAGTGTGGTTGTAGATGTAGATATCGGTGTCTTCAGTTTCCTGCAGAATTTTGGAGCATATTCTCAGTTCGAATATAGTATATTTCCTTGAAACGGAAAAGCTTCTATCTATGATCAGCACGGGTTTAGTTAACATCTTTCATGTGAAACTCAGCTTCATCTTTTCTCACATGAGATTTTGCGAGCCACGGATGAAGAGCAACAGGCGGATTGTGTTTTTCTCGACTTCAAAAGACGTTTGACGCGGTGCCACATTGCAGACTGCTAACGAAGATACGAACTTACGGAGCAGGTTCACAGATTTGTGACTGGCTGGAAGACTTCATACGTAATATAACGCAGTACGGTGTTCTCGATGGCGAGTGTTCATCAGAGACGAGTGTATCGTCAGGCGTTCCCCAGGAGAGTGTGATAGGACCGCTATTATTTTCTAGCTATATAAATGATCTGATGGACAGAGTAACTTTTAATTAGCGTCTGGCTGCTGATGATGTTGTGGTGTATAAGTCAGTGTCGTCTCTAATTGACTGTAATAGCATACAGGATGACAGACAAAATTTCTAGATGGTGCGAAGAATGGCAGCTAACTCTTAATGTGGAAACATGTAAGGTCATGCACATGAGTAGGAAAAACAATCCGATATTGTTGTTAGTAGTAAGCTTCTTCATGCTGTCGCGTCGTTCAAATATCTAGGCGTAACATTACAGAGCGATATGAAATGGAACGAACATGTAAGGACAATCGTAAGGCGGACAGCCGACTTCGTTTATTGGGAGAATTTTGGGAAGATGTACTTCGTCTTTAAAGGAAACTGCGTATTATAAAACGCTTGTACGACCACTTCATCAGTATTGGGTTCGGGACCCGCAGCAGATCAGTTTAAAGGAAGACATAGAAGCAGTTCAGAGGCGAGCAGCTAGGTTTCTTAATGGTAGGTTCGACCAATGCGCCAGTGTCACGGAAATTCCCCGGGAACTCAATTGGGGATCGCTGGAGGAAAGACGACGTCCATTTCGTGAATTTCCGTTGAGGAAATTTAGAGGGCCGGAATCTGAAGCTGTGTGTAGTACGATCTTCCTGCCGCCTACTTACATTTCGCGTAGTGAGCACAAAGACGAGAGAAATTAGGACTCGTACGGAGGCATATAGGCATTTTTTCTCGTTATATTTGGAATAGGAAAGGAAATGCCTAGTAGTGGTACAGTCTACTCTCCGCCACGCACCTTACCGTGGATTGCGGAGTATGTATGTAGATGACACATGATCTTTTAGGCACAGTGTTCGTATTCTACATTGCATAACGATCGCGTCTTATTATGTGGCGATAAATGACAGCTTTATACAGGGATCGTAACATATTTTCCAGTAGCTGTTACCCATGGCTGTGGGATCTTCCGTCGTCCAAGAAAGTCATTTTTGAAGGCCACTGTGATGACTTCCGCGCCGATGACGACTAACAAACTAATCCAGAAACAATTGAGGGAAACATTATCTTAAGAAAGTGCAGAGCAGAAATGTGAAAACGGTAAGCCACTAGCGTGAAGACTCGCGGCACAGTCGATGATAGTTTAATAAATACACCTTGGGAAGTAGGCAAGTACCCGCCACATGACGAAATAAGTTCGGACAGCCATCGAAAAACCGTTTCGCCCGAGACGCAATACGCTCTCGTAATAAAGTAAGTAATGTGCAAGGATACGCTTCTCTCTGTTACAAAAAGCCTCTAAATGGCGCATATAATCACTACAGCAGTCAGTCTTTGAATAACCATCCAGTGGATACATCCGCAGTACATCTACTCCTCATAGATACTCCGCAGTTCGCCATAATGTGCCTGGGGGAGGGTACACTGTAGCATTACTAGACATTCCTTTTCCTATTCCACTCCAAAGGAAAAAAGAATGTCTATATGCCTCTGTACGAGCCCTAATTTCTTTTAGGTTTTATTTTCATCTTTACGCGAAATGTTAGTAGGCGGCAGCTAGATTTTTCTGCAATCAGCTTCGAATTCTGCCCCTCTAGATTTCCTCAACAGAATTTCTCGACAAGAACATCGTCTTTCCTCCAGCGATCCGCAATTGAGTTGCCGGAGCATTTCCGTGACACTCGCGCACTGGTCGAACCTACTAATAACGAATCTAGCTGCTCGCCTCTGAACTGTTTATATGTCTTCCTTTAAACTGATCTCCTGTGCGTCCCAAACACTTAAGCAACACTCAAGACGTGGTCATCCAAGCGTTTTATACGCGTTCTCCTTTACAGATGAAGTACATCTTCCCAAAATTCTCCCAATAAACAGAAGTTGACTATCCGACTTACTCACAAGTTCGTTCATTTCATATCGCTCTGCAATGTCACGCTTAGATAATTGAACGACGCGACTGCATCAAGAAGCTCACTATTAATGCTGTATTCGAACATATGGGATTGTTTTTCCTACTCAGTTGCATCACCTTACATTATTCTACGTTTAGAGTCAGCTGTCATTCTTCAAACCAACTAGAACTTTTGTCGAAGTCATTCTGTACGCTGTTACTGTCAATTAAAGACTACACCCTCCCATTCATCACAGCATCATCAGTGACGACGCCAGCATGATCAGTCTTCAGACTTCAGATGTCTCAGATCTGACGTCACGAGCGATGCATCAGAGATGTGGCTACCAGAAGGACATATGTTTTAAGGGAACACATTGGATGGGTGGGCGACTGAGCCAGGCGATTAGGAACATGGAGTTCAAAAATGTTCAAATGTCTGTAAATCTATCGGAACAAACGGCGTGGTCATCAGTCCGTAGCTTACAAACTACTTAAACTAAGGTAAAATAACCTAAGGACAACACACACACCTATGCTCCAGGGAGGACTCGAACCTCCGACGGCGAGCAACCGCGCGCTCCGCAGCGAGGCACCTTAGACCGCTCGGCTACTCCACTGCGGCCCATCGTGTGGGGTCTAGAGAGGTATCAAATTCAAATGTTTGTATAGCTTATGGGACTTAACTACGGGGTCATCAGTCCCTAAACTTACAAACGACTTATCAACTAACTAATACTGAGGACGGCACAAATATCCTTCCCCAAGGGGGGATTCGAAACCCGACCGTAGTGGCCGTGCAGACCGTGAATGGAGCGCCTCAGTCCCCTCGGCCACTGCGGCCGGCGAGAGTTCTCAGCTATGTATCCAATGTTCATTTAAGTGTCTGAGTTTTCTGTTAGTCACAGGGACAGTTGAAGCTTCTTTCTGTCTCCAAGTACTCATTGACAATATTCTGTCTGATAAGCAATAATATCCACTATCGTGTCGCAGGTCTCCTGTTAGTCAACTAGTACGTTTTCTGTATGTCAGAGGTTAGTAGATAGGATAGTACATTTTTGCGATAACTAATTGATGAGGTAGACGATGTGAGACTTCTGCCCCAATAGGTCTAAAAGTATAATAAAGTATTTTTCTTTAAGGCCTACTGTAATGTGATTCACAATTTTATCAGACACAACCAACAATCTTCTTTCTGTTCAATTCGCCATTATAAGTTGAGTGAGAAGCCATTATGCCCCATTCAATTAAAAGGTTATTTAGTAGGCCCTACCGGTTTCTTTCGCTTACCCGTAAGTGAGGAGCGATATGATTGCTTCTCATCGTATATATCTACTAGTCCACCTGTGTGGTGCTGTATATCTACAAGCGAAGGTGCATATGTTGAAGAGATGTGTGTTGTGCTCCACCACGTCAAGTATTCATGTATTAAGAGGATTTTGTGCCGTAGTAGACGCAAATATTGACTAAGTATCACAAATGATAATAACGAGTTTTGTGCATAAGGTGCAAATTCTGAAATGTTGTGTTGTGCTCCAGCAGATCAAGTATTTCTTTATTAAAAGGTTATTGTGCTGCTGAAGACTCAAATATTGATTAAGTATCACAAAAGTAACGAATTTTTTTCTGTTGAAATTCATTTGTATTCAAGTACAATTGTAAGTTACATGGTGTAGACCAGGGGTGGCCAACGGACGATCGCGATCGACCGGTCGATCGCAGCTATTAGTCTTGTCGATCTTGATAAGTCAAAACTCAAGAAAGTTTATTATGGCTCATAATAATAGTTGTATGTAGGAAACACTGCGCATCGTAATTAGCAACAGCTGCGAGCCTAATCGTATATCGTTTCACAAACGCCATTCGATCAGATTATTTATCCTCTCTTCCTCACAGTAGCTATGGTCGTGCGGTGATAGGAAAAACCAATATAGAGGGGGCGTAAGAGAAGCTTTCAAGACTTTTGGTATCGTCTTTGATAGTGTCACGTGAAATGAACAGTGTTGTAAGTGACTTTATGTGTATGCCAAAGCTCATTTCATCAGCTGACAGAGAGAAGGTGGACCAGATCTTCATTATTCAGCGAGACTATTCATAATTTTTCTGGCTCCACTCTGTAATGTTTTATCACTTGCCGTTGGAGGAGTGTGTGGGGCTGCAAGCATTTCATCATTAATGACTAACGCTATTGAATTGCGACGAAACCCTGCACGGATAATACAATCTCTGCGTAATGCCTACATACTGTACGCAGCGTATTGGGTCGCTGTCAGCAGCGGGTCAAAAATAAAGCACTCGTGGCGTGAAGTCAAACGGATTCTGCCGACAGCTGCCGATCCAGTTTATCCCTCTTATTAAACTAATAATACTACACAACTGCAAGCTGAACTGTACTGTTTTATTTAAATGTTCAAGAAATGTGTAATCGGTTTTCTATTTAATGTTTGTCCTATTAACAAAACTGTGTAACTTTAAACTGTACTACATTGTTTCATTTAAAATTAAAAAAAAAACTGCGTTACTGTAGAAAGAATAATAATCAATGTAATCGAGAATAATGGGTTTGACTGTCTGACTAGTGAGTTGAAACAGGACATAAGGACCTTTTTGATGTCTTGCTCTCTTAAAAACTGATTCCACGCTATTCAAGTGTAGTTGGTAATAGTTATCAAGCAGAAGTGATTCTGGTTTAACTATCGTTGGAATATATTGTGCAACAAGTCTCCTAATGATTTTAGGATATTCATTAACATGTTTTGATAAAGTGTCATACAATGCTACAATGTATCTTACACCTCAGTATGCCGTGGGTAAAGGACCTGTAATATTTCCTGAATGACCAAACAATTGACAATATCACTAATTCTGTAGCATAATATGATCGCTCGTACTCTGATAATGTTCTGAGAGCAAAGCTGTTAGCTCTAAAATAATGTCACCAATCTCTTCAAGAATTTGAATTAAACAACTACCAAGACCAAAACACCAAAAGTCCATAACGAGGAAATATCTGGATGATGCAAAATCCGTGAGATGAAAAGTGCGTTTTTAAGAGCCTTGTAATCATCAGCACATTCACTCGTCCTAGCCCAAGCTGTGTTCTTGTTTAAAAAGTGAAGTAAAGTTAGATTGTTGAAGACTTTACTTGGGACGATACTCCTAAAGAATGAACATAACCCATAAAAGGTGCGAAGATTTTTCTTGTAATATGGAAAAGGAGAATTCTGAATGGCACGTACCTTGTCACAATCAGGTTTATTCCAGAAAGTGAATTTCAAGATGTCTGTTACACCTTTGTTTGCAAGTCTGTGTAATTTTTTCCCCTCAAGTATCTCAGTGTGTTTCTCCCATGCAGTAGTACCAATTAAAATATCAGCAGCATACAGTGTTATCTGTTCCACTAATTAAGGGCCTACACTGTATCCAGTGGCATTATGAATACTCCTCAGTTAACGTTCAAACCAAATCGTATTAAACAAAGTTTATAGCTTTTAACAGCAACTATGAACGTAGGGTACTTCTATGACCCCTCACTTGACGTTACCTACAATGAGGAACCTATGAGATCAACCACAGACAGACACTTTCCACCGTAAAATTATTAAAAAAAATTGGGAACAGGACAACGGGTATTATACACAGTAATCCAACAATGCAATTAAAATGCACAAAACTGCTAGTTAATTAAATACGAATAAAGATAAAATTGTGAGAACGGGTTTTGTTCCTGTTGTGTTGCACATTCACTGGTCCTGATCATCATAGTCACTTCCTCCAACATTTTCACATTTTTATTAGCGTATTATTCGCGAGACTAGTAGCACAAGGCAGGCCTCTCCCTAATTTATTATAAACTTCTCTGTTTCGAAATCCGTATCAATGAAAAATCTGTCTTATTAACCTCAGCGATACACGAATTATGAAATGTGAAAGATGCACGTTCGCAGCTGGAACCGTATCGTCGGCTGGCCGCTCACCGGCAGTATATCGTGAGCACGGCTGCATTCAGCCACGTGTAAACTTCGCCGCAGGGGCCCGTGGCCGCAGGCTTTCCGCATGCCATGTGCTGGCCAGCCATGCGGTTGGCCGCAGTCGACTGCAGTACGCGCTGCGCGCCGCACCTCCGTGCTAAAACTGGCCGCATGCGATCAGCCGCAAGTTTTTTGTTAAGCTTAACTACGGGGTCATCCAAATCCGCCTAGAAGACAAGGCCTGACAACTGGCCCGTGGCCGGCGACAAACACAGGTCTGAGCGCGCACTTCATGCCACGTAAGCAAGGTAGTTCCGAGCTGGCGCGATCGCTAGCCGATTGGCCGGCCGCTGGGGCACAGCCCACTGCGTCATAGCGGGCAGCCACTGAGATAGCGATCGCGCCGGCTCGGAACTACCTTGCTTACGTCGAATGATGTGCGCGCTCAGGCCTACGTCACACCGACAAGCGGCGGACGCATGCTGACTAGCCAGCCGCTACGAGGCGGTGGGCGTGCCCCAGCGGGCAGCCAGTCTACTGGCAGCCGCCGCCTCTTGGTGTGATGTAGGCAATTTATTTACAATTACAATAACAATTTAGGTCTGTTACCTGGATAACTAAAACAGACCTTTACAATCAATTATTATACATCACAAATTACACCACTGCAACTCATATTAATTTATCAGATTGTTAAATTTACAAAACAAAATACAGTAAAGTAAAGTAAAGTAACAAAATAAATTACACTACTACTACTACTAGTGGTGCACTGATTTACACTATCCATCTCATTTACACCACTGGATTTCTAGTCTAGATTGGATTTGGAAGGTAGCGAGGCAGCCAACACCAGAGAATATATTCCAGTGACTTCTCTCTTATACCTTGCTCACGCAAGGCGGGAAAGTCGTCCAGCTCTTCACTCCTTGCCTCAACTAACCTTCCGGTCATATTCGGTTCCATCCGTGGTGCCAAATCGATGTTAGCCGGCCAGACGCCAAGGATGGTGATGTCAATCCGGTTTTAGGTACGCAGTATATTGCTGCCACATAGAGGCATGCACGGCTTTTCTCTCCTGTTGTTTCGCAGCAGACTATCCTCGATAGATCTGCTGCGCGTGGATTGATACTTTCTCAGTTAGTATAATTAGGATCTCTACTAACTCATCATTCCTTATTATTTCATAGATGTCCCTGGTGGGTATGGCTTGCCTCTCTACAGAGGCAACTCGTGCGTGTACTGGGCACTCGAAGATTACGTGTTCCGGGCTGCCTATCTCAGCACCACATTCACAAACTGCATCAGGCCGTTTCCCTATTCGGTGCAAGTGCACCGGGTAGGGTCCGTGACCTGTCAAAAAGTGCACTAATCCTTTAGATGGAAGAAATTTTAACTTCATCCTTTCTCTCACTGATGGTAGGAAGGAGTGTACGCGCCTGGCTGTTTCAGATGAATCCCAGTCCCGTTGCCAAATATCGTTAATGGCTTCGTTAATTTCTCTTTTATTTTCACAGACCCTCCCAATTATCCTTTCTACTTGAATGAAGTCGTGTCTTTTCAACCAATAGACCGCCGCCCTTTTCCTGATTATTAAATCAATAGGGTAAAGCCCCATAATCACCGTGAGCCCATCCGTAGGTGTGGTCCCAAAAGCCCCAACCGATCTAATTATGATATTCCTTTGCACTCTTTTGACAGCCAACGAGGGCCTGACCAGTCTGAGCCTATGAGCCCAGGAGCTCGCACCGTACCCCATAATCGAGGCGAGTAAACTGTTATGATAAAATTTGGTTACACTTGGAGGCAGATGGAACCTCCTCTGTCCTATTGAAATTATTTTATTATATAATGCTAAGGTTTTATTTGCAACTCGCTCGATATGAGCATCAAAGTGGAGTCTCTGGTCGAGATAGACACCCAGGTATCTGGCAACTGTTTGCCGGCCAATTCTTTCGCCTGCAAATCTTATGATTGGGTCTCTTTGCAAATTTCCTTTGAAGAGCATGTAATTGGACTTTCCTGATGCAACTGATAGTTTTACCTTGTTGCACCAGCTCTGAATTATTTCCGTGGCCACTGACGCTCTGTCCTCCATCTGACGTCTTGAGTTCGATTGAACCAGAACGAGAAGATCGTCAGCATAGGCTACTGCCCCCAGTATCCCCGCCTCTTGCTGCAAGTTGTTCAGCAGCGGCTCCATATTTATATCCCAGAAAACTGGGCCAAGAACGGAGCCCTGAGGGCAACCCTTGGTTACCCTCTTTGAGACGGTTCCACCTGGGGACACCAGCTCTACAAGTCTCTCCTCGCAGTAGGCTCTCAGACAACCATATAGTGAGCCGGGACACTCCATTTCCCTTAAGCGGGAAAAGAGCGCCGGCCACCAAAGGTTGTCGAAAGCCCCCGCTATATCAATCATGATCCCGGTAACATATGTACATTCCGATGAGTGGACAAGCCTGGCCACCTGATTTATGGCGTCCTCCGTGGACTTGCCCCTCCGGAAGCCATACTGCCACTCATTCAGACCACATAGGACTCGATGACTCGCCAATCTGTCAGAGAGTAATTTCTCAAGAAGCTTCCCCAGTATATCGAGAAGGCAAATTGGTCTGTACGATTTGGGATTTAAAGGGTCTCTGTCCTCTCCTTTGCTCAAGATAACAACATGAGCTCGTTTCCAACACCTAGGATATTCCCTCTGTATTAAACATTGATTATACAGTTCAGTTAAAACTGGAACCAACTTTGGAGCTAAATGTTGTAGCACTTCTACAGGAATCTTATCCGGTCCTGGTGCTTTCCCCCTTTTTAGGGATTGAATTTTCTCATTGATTTCTCTATACGAAAATGTGTATACCTGAATCTCATTAATATACGGCTGTCGAAGTTCCTCTCTTAACTGGGTTTGTTCTTGCGAGTCTTCCTCTATGACATCATCTGGCAACAACACTTCTAGTAACCTTTCAGCTGTGGTTCGCCAATCTGTTGTAGCTTCTTGACCACAACGCAGAGATGACAACACAGTGGGGGCTCTAACTTTCCCTCTTACTATCTTATAGGGTATTCCCCAGGCGTCCAAGCACATGTTTTCCCTTACAAATTTTTCCCAGCTTCTGTGCCTAACTTCCTGGATTTTGGCTTTGTACTCTATTTTCTTACGTCTGTAAATTTCTAATAGGTATCTTCTCTGATCTGGGAAAAGACTTCTTTGATAACGTTTCCGCGATCGTCTCACAGATCGACGAAGGTCATCGAGCTCCGTGGACCATGACAAAGAACTCGGTGCTGTCGACCTTCTCGTGTCCGGGACAACTTCCTCAATCACCCTCTGAATTGAAAGATAAAGTTCTTGCGCGTACGCGTGAACATCCAGGGGCTCTCCCAACTCTGGAGGATCAAAACGTTGGAGAAGCAAGTCCCAATTCGTTTTCCCAAAGTTCTTGACTAACTGCCACTGAGCCGGTTCAGAACCAATTTCTCCAATACTGAACTCTATAACATTGTGGTCACTATTGACCACTTTATCTAAAACTTTCCAATCATGGATTTTTGTCATAATACCTCCTGTGGCTAGTGTAACATCGATGTTGGATTCAATACCCGCCCTGTTACAAAACGTGGAGGGGTTACCCCCCTCGTTAAGAACATGCAGGTCCAGCTCCATGATTAGATCTTCAAGTAATTGTAATTGTAAATAATTGTAAATAAAAAATTGTCTGTGATGTAGGCATCACCAGTAAGGCTCCTATAAGTACGATCTCACGCATCCGCCATTTTCATTCCGGTAGCTCGTAAGTTAAACATACTGCGTTGCTTTGGGATTTTCGTCACGGCACTTCAGCACGACATATGGGTGATTTTGTTGCCATAAACTGCTCAACACATACCAGAGGTGGCTACTGAGTGTTTAGTTTCCCGAGAGATTCGGAGAGAAGAAAAAATGGATCATTAACTGTCGGCCTAAAAACTGGGGACCCGGACCGAGCCCACAGTTACGTATTCTAAATAAATATTTATTATTATGACTTCAAGCAATATTTAGTGGTAACGTAAGTTTTTGTTTAGCTCTTTTGAAAGAACTACCTCTTAACAGGGAAACTGTCTGTAAGGGAAACAGCAAAACATCCCAGAACATACTGTTTTAGAGCACAATATGTGTGTCTTTAAATGCCAAAATTGACGCTTATCTATAAGACACTATAACTGACAAAGAATACAGGGTAAATTTTACTTACGACTGCGGCGGCGTAGTGTGCTAATGTTGGGACGAAATATTTGCTTTTTAAGGATTATTAAGCCTTTCGCTACGGTGAACTTCTGCAGAAGTAGGGAACGAATGTGCTCCACAGCCGGTGGACCTGCAGCAGTCGAATGCTGCCTGTGCCGCCCAGCCGGTGGACTGCTGTAGCAGTTCCGCCTCGCATCACACATCGTAATCTAATTCTACTGAAATGTAACGTAAAGCAATTGTAAATAAATATTATTTAACAAGCGAAATATGTGTTTATAATAATAACGTCCACATCCCATCAGAGCTGAATCCAAAACTTCGATCTTTTAGAATTTACGAAATAATTACGCGAATTATCTGAAAGAAGGAAGAAAACTGTTTCTATTCCAAATGAATTTTCCCTAATAAATATATAGTATAAACTCCAATAATTGCGATAACAATGAGAGTGTGAAAGCAAGTCAGAGTAGCGCCGTGGGGAGTGCGGAAAATGCGCCGTACAGCGGGCACGGCCGGGCGCGACTGGCGCTCGTCCACAGCGCACGGCGCAACAGTCTCGGCGCCGGAGTGAAAGGGTTAAATTACTGACAAGACAAGGGTACCGTTAAATACAAAAGCTTGTCAAACTAGAGAAGGAACAGAATTATTTATTTATTTTATTGTCAACACAAAGGATTGTTCCCCCTAATTCTATATGATTCGGTTGTCCAATAAGATTCAATGGTTGGTAAACTTTACATCGTGTGCACTAATATTCTTTTTCGTTTTAGTGTTTGTAATACGTTCTGAAACTTTTTCAATAACGTAATAGAATATAAGTACATTCAGTAATGTACGACAATCACATGTGGTGTATTTGTCACAGCGGACAACAAACACTTACTGCAGGACGGCAAACAAACCTCGCATATTGACGGTCATTATTCAAATACAAGCCGAGATTGCTTAAACTTTTATCTAGATTTTCGGTTTCGGCACAATTTAAACGTAGTAATCGATTTTTATCAAAGAAATATATCCGTTTCTTGCGCTTTTGTAGTTATTTGGAAAGAAAAGAAAAACAGCAATAGGTAAAGAAAACGCGAAATTTTTGTGTCTAATCCACATATCGATGTAAACAATAGCGGAATGCATGCTCAAAGTAGCAAGATCTAAGGCTCTATGCCGGCACTTCCAAAATATTTCACTAAACTTGAACAAAGCAACACTGTTTGCACAAGCTGCGTGTTGTGTTGAGCATACGCACGGAATGAAAATGGCGGATGCGCCAGCCTGTATTTTTTGGAGCTCTAATGGCCAGTTGTCTTCTAGGCGGAGTGGGGTTATCAGTCCCTAAACATACACTTATGGACAACCGTATACAAAAGACGACTCAAACATCCAAGCCCGAATGATGGGGGGAATCCCAACCCCCGACGGGGAATGGCGTCGCTCATCGTAGCATAGTACTTCAATGCGCTCAGCCGCTCCACCGCGGCCAGCAGCAAGTCTGGCCGTGGCCGCACTAGTGTGCCATCGCTTTGATAGTGACTCCTGATTCAGCAGCGGTTATCGTACCTTTGAAATCATGTCTTAAAGTACACAAGTCTGTGTCCATATCATACTTTGAAGTTGACATACCCGTGTCTATATCATCCTTTACTTGACGTCGTGCAGCGGTGGAGTAGCCGAGCGGTCTAAAGCGTCTCGCTGCGGAGCGCGCGGTTGCTCGCCGTGGAGGTTCGAGTCCTCCCTGGGGCATGGGTGTGTGTGTGTTTGTCCTTAGGTTAGTTTACCTTAGTTTGAGTAGTTTGTAAGCTACGGACTGAAACCACGCAGATTGGTCCGATAGAATTACAAACAACTTGACATCGTATACCGACAATTCTTTGTCCTGAGGTGCTCATATGTGCAATTCGATGTGATGTCAGCTGCTTACACATACTGTAGAATGAATTATTAGTATTGAGTTCATTGTTATCCGTCTCGTTGCAAATGGCTGTGATGTGTTCTTAATATTTTCGGTTAACTTTTTTTCCACGAAAATATTATGACACCGGATGGTTCCCACTTCTGATTAAACTTCCGCGTCTCTATTGTTGGTACGAAGTACTGAATACGCCATGACTGAAACTTTTCTAACATTTACAACTACTTGTAAAAGCCGTCTGGTGATTATCTGAAATAGATAACCTGCTGAATTAATTGTTAAAGTAAGCAAAATGATGTCTCAACGCAATCCTAGTGAAACACATTAAAACTCCCCTTTATAAGATCGCTACATGTGTCTGTTACCAAGGCCAAGGGAACTGGGGCGCTTCAGTCACGGTCTGCACGGTCGGGGGTTCGAATCCCCCCTCGGGCATGGATATTTGTTCCGTCCTTAGTCTTAGTTAGTTCACAAGTAGTTTGTAAGTTTAGAGACTGATGATCCCGTAGTTAAGTCCCTTAAGCTTAACAAACATTTGAACATTTTTTCTGTTACCAACACTGTCACCGATCCTTGTCATTAAAAAATTCCATAAACATAATTTCTCATGGCCCTGTTCATTATATATGTTAATTCTGTTTATATATCACCGCAAAGACGTGTCGACAAGCGGCGACAGGCACATACAACACACACTCATACGACACTTTCAGCTTTCGGACATGGCCTTCTGTAGAATACTGAACATTCACGCTATCACACAGGCACACACCACAGTCATACAACCGTCACATCCGGCTGCCGCACCTCGAATCACGCTATGTGGCGTGTAAATCGGGTAAAGGGGGACGGGGAGGAGGGGATGGGAGAGGAGATATAGGGTTGCGTCTCGGTAGTGGGGATAGGTACAGCACGGCCTAGATGGGAATAACGACATGCAGCTTAGGAATGGGATGAGGGGAGAAACATAAAATAAAAATAATAAAATAAAATAAATAAATATAGATTTAAATAAAATAATAAATAAAAATATAATGCGCGCACGCTGCACGTACACACGACCACGTACACACACACACACACACACACAAACACATACGCAGGCGTACACACACACGCATGCACGAACTCAGGCTCACGCACCACTCAAGATAGGAGAGGTTTAGGGTAGAGGTAGGAACTGTAAGGTATGGGAAAAAAGAAGTTATCGTAGGTTGAGGCCTGGATGATTTCGTGATTGAGAATATACTGTAGGGATAACTCCCATCTGCGCAGTTCAGAAAAGCTGGTGGTGGATAGGAGGATCCACATGTCCCGGGTTGTGAAGCAGCCATTGAAATCAAGCATGTGCTCCACTGCATGCTGTGCCACATGGTGGTCCTCCTTGTTTCTGGCCACAGTTTGGCGGTGGCCATTCATCGTAATGAATAGCTGGTTAGTGGTCAAGCCAATATAGAAAGCTGTATACTGATTGCAGCACAGTTGGTAAATTACATGGTTACTATCACAGGTGGCCCGGCCTCTGACAGGGAAGCATAAACCTGTGACGGGACTGGAATAGGAAGTGTTGTGTGGGCGGATTCGACAGGTCTTGCAGTGGGTTCTTCCACAAGGATATGATCCCTGTGGCAGTGGCTTGGGTTTCAGGGCGGCATAGGGATCACCTTTAATATTGTGGAGGTTGGGAGGCCGACAGAACACCACTTTAGAATAGATGGGAAGGGATATTGGGCAGGATGTCTCTCATTTCTGGGCATGAGGACAGAAAATTAAGACCTTGGTGAAGGATACAGTTTAGGTGTTTCTATCATCATGCCCAGAAATGAGACATTCTGCCCAACTTCCTTCCCACCCCTCAAAGTGGTGTTCCATTGCCCTCCCAACCTCCACAACATCGTAGTTCGTCACAATGCCACCCAGAAACCCAAGCCACTGCCACTGCTGCAAGACTTGTCCAAACCACCCACCCAGCACTTCCAGTCCTGTCATAGGCTTATGCTACTCTATCAGAGGCTGGGCCACCTGTGAAAGCAGCCATGTAATTTACCAACTGTGCTGCAATCACTGTGCAGCTTTCTATATTGGCATGACCACTAACCAGCTTTCGCCAAAGACAAGGTGGACAACCATGTGGCACAGCATGCAGCGGAGCACATGCTTGATTTCAATGGCTGCTTCACAATCCAGAACATCTGGATCCTCCGATCCACCACCAGCTTTTCTGTACTGCACAAATGAGAGTTGTACATACGGTACATTCTCCGATCCCGATAATCATCCAGGCCTCAACCTACGGTAACTTACCTTTTTTCCGTAACTTACAGTTCCTCCTCTATCCTAAATCTCTGCTATCTTGAGTGGTGCGTGAGCCTGTGTTTGTGCGTGCATGTGTGTGTTTGCGCCATCATCAGGTGAACTGACTGACTGAGCGCATGGAAACGCGCTGGCCCGGTAGCGGGCGATTTAAATACCCCAGGTCAGCGGAGCGACTCCTCCATGGTGTGCGCCCCGCGAAGCGGTCGCACAGTGGAACCGATTGCGACGGCGTCTGACATGACATCGATGTGAGGCTCTGTCCGCCGTGGTCGTCACTACGTTACGCTTGCTAGATTTACTCTTAATTAACCCAATCGCTGGTTCCGAAGCTATGCTAAGATTATAGTCACAGTCACTGTTTATGAGGTCGTCACTTGTGCGAATTTCAATGGCCTCTCTAAAAACGCAGTCCCAGTATCACGACGTCTGTACCTGAATCCTAGTGCGTTCATACTCCATCGCGTGATTCTCCGACAAACAATGTCCAGCGACCGCCGACTTGCTGAGATCCATCAATCGTGTGTGCCTCTGGTGTTCAACGTATCGATCCTCGACGGTACGCATCGTCTGTCCAATATATGATTTTCCACACTGACACGGAATCTGATACACGCCGGCCTTCCTCAAACCGAGATCATTTTTGGCACTCCCCACCAGTGAACGAACTTTATTTGGCAGACAAAAGACAGTTTCAACCTGGCGTTTCTTCAAAATGCGGGCGATGGGGTGCCTTTACGTCCCATTGTCAGTAACAGAAGAGCACCTATGTATTTGTTGGCCAAATACCTGACGGGAATATTAAGTCCTTATGTGGGTAAATTCCCTCATCACATCCGTAATTCCGTGGATTTTGTTAAACGCCTGAACAGCTTCAGGCTGGATGAGTCAGATATCATGGTGAGTTTTGACTTCATTTCGTTGTTTACGAGGGTGCGCCTTCGAGAGTCGCTAGATTTGATTGGTCAGAAGTTTGACGAGAAGACTACCGAACTTTTTAGGCACGTCTTGACCTCCACATATTTTCTTTTCAGTGGCGAATACCGCGAACGAACGGAGGGAGTCGCCATGGGTAGCCCACTCTCCCCGGTGGTCCTAAATTTGTACATGGAGAATTTCGAGGAGTAAGCCCTGGCATCATCTGAATGGAAACATAATTCCTTTTTCCGTTACGTGGACGACACTTTCGTCATATGGCCACGTGGTATGGATAAACTTCTTGACTTCCTTACACATCTGAACTCCATACACCCCAACATCAAATTCACTATGGAGACTGAAACGGAGGGTAAATTGCCGTTCCTTGACTTCTTGGTCAAGAGAAGAGTTGATGGCACCCTGGGTCATGGTGTGTATCGGAAGACAACGCACACTGATCTGTATTTACACGCAGACAGCTATCACCACCCTTCACAGAGGAATGGGGTACTTAAATCTGTAGTACATAGGGCGCGCACTATTTTTATTTTTATTTATTTATATGGTTATTTAACCTGACCAGATTAGGGCCATAGGGCCCTCTCTTACATCTGATCAGGAACAACATAAACAAACACTGCATTAATAATATTAAATAATAACAATATATGACAGTACTAATAATAATAATGATAATAATAACACAAAAATGAAAGTAATACTAATAATAACAAGAGATATTCACATTTGAATTAAGTTTAAAATAAACAGAAGAGAGAAAATGGTTAGTGAAAAAGGAGAAGATTGAAAAATGACAGTGCTAATGGATGTGAGGAAGTGGAGACATATATGAATGGAGATCTCTGCTGGCGAAAGGAAAGGGAAACATTTATGGGGGGAGGAGGAATTGACAACAGTAGGCTACAGACTGGTAAGTGGAGAAAAAGATGGCTATTGTGACAGAAGGTGAACCCTTAGTTGTCTTTTAAAGTTTTGAATTGATTTTATTTCTCTTAACTTTTGAGGAAGATTGTTCCACAGACGTGTTCCCGAAACAGAAAATGATTTGGAGAAGATTGCAGTGTTATGTGAAGGTAGAGAGAGAGTTTTATTTTGGTAAGAGCGTGTGTTTCTGCTGTGCTGTTCAGATAGTAATATAGTCGTTGAGGATAAGTATGAAGGTTTGCAATGATTGAGAAAGCGATGCAGCAAACATAGTGTACGATAGCTTCGACGCTTATCTCCACGTAGCCAAGATAACTGCTGGTATGCGGGACTGACATGGTCGTAGAAACGTAAGTTGCAAATGTACCGGATACAAGAATTCATCGCCAGCTCCAGCCTACGTGAGTTTTCGTGTGATAGTCCTTGCAGAATAGCATCACCATAATCTAGATTGGGAAGTATTAATGTCTCAACGAGCTTCTTTTTCAGCTGTAAAGGAAATGCTTTTTTATATTTCTGCAGTGAATGAAGTGAGGCATATACCTTCTTACAGACTCTCGTTGTGTGCTCTGTCCAGTCTAAGTGCTGATCAAATATTACTCCTAAGTTCTTCGCTGAATGAGTGAAGCGTATTTGTGTGTCGTTCAGTATTAAAGGTGGAAGAGTTTCTCTGAACTGTGGAGTGATGAGTCTTTTATGGGCCACTAAGATTGCCTGTGTTTTTGATGGATTCAGTATCAATCCCATGCTATGTGCCCATCTTGATAGTGAAAGTAAGTCTGCGTTTACTTGCTGGATGGCTGTGCTTAGGTTTTTAGGACTTTCACTGAGATATAATTGTAAGTCATCAGCGTATAGATGGTATTTACAGTGGGACAGAACAGTGGACACATCATTAACATATAGTGAGAAGAGTAACGGCCCCAGTACAGATCCTTGTGGAACCCCTGATACAACATCCCTCCATTTTGACCTATTTTTTGCTGTTATCACACACTGTTTACGGGTGGTGAGGTATGAGTGGAACCACTCAATAGCACTTGTAGAGAAATTTAGATTAGATAGTTTAGCGAGTAAAATGTCAAAATCGACGTTGTCGAAAGCTTTGCTAAAATCTAAAAAACACATAATTGTCGCCTGTTGTTATCCATAGCATGCTTGAGATCGTCTGTAACTTTTATAAGAGCAGTCGTCGTGCTGCGATTTTGGCGGAAACCCGATTGATATTCGTCTAGTAGGTCGTGTGATGCTAAATAGCTAGTTATCTGTTCATGGACTATATATTCCAAGGCCTTGGATAGTGATGGTAGGATGCAAATAGGTCTGTAGTCGGAAAGTTTTGTGGCAGATTCCTTTTTTGGTGATGTTTTAATAAGACCAAGCTTCCATAATGTTGGGAAGATACTGGAAGTCAGAGAATTGTTAAAGATGTCAGTTATAATTTGTAGTAGCGGGTCGATGACACTACTAATCATGTGTACATTAATATTATCATGCCCTGCAGCTGCTGAATGAATTCGCAAAATCGATTTCCTGACTGTGTTTGCTCTATCTCCGTCGCAGAGAGTCTACCCCAGGAATTGGAACACCTGAAAACTGTATTCCGAAAAAATGGGTACTCAGAGGGGCAGATTCAGCGGGCTCTCCGCCCAACCACTACAGTTCAACCAGTGGAAACGGATAAAAAAACAGGAGTGAGGATGTAGGCACTTCGTTCATTCAATATACCGGCGCACTCTCGGGGAAGGTCCCTCGCATTTTGAAGAAACACCAGGTTGGAACTGTCTTTCGTCCGCCAAATAAAATTCGTGCACTGGTGTGGAGCGCCAAAGATGATCTCGGTTTTGGAAAGCCGGCGTATATCAGATTTCGTGTCAGTGTGGCAAGTCATATATTGGACAGACGATGCGTACCCTCGAGGATCGATCCGTTGAACACCAGAGACTCACACGATTGATGTATCCCAGCAAGTTGGCGGTTGCTGAACATTGTTTGTCGGATAATCACGCGATGAAGTATGAATGCACTAGGATTCTGGTACAGACGTCGTGATACTGGGACTGCGTCGTTAGAGATGCCATTGAAATTCGAACTAGTGACGACCTCATAAACCGTGACTCTGGCTATAATCTTAGCATAGTTTGGGAACCAGCGGGGCGCGGACCACTGACCAAGAGAATTTAAACCGCCCGCTACCGGGCTAGAACCCAGTTTCCTTCGAGCCGCCGTAGCGTGCGGATCTCCGTGCCGGCGCGTTTTCAGTAGCTGTCGGCCAGTTTACCTGATGATGGCGACATGTACGATCGCCGAAATATTGTGCCCGTTGGACACTAAAGACCGGCAGTACACCTGTGGATATTTTGATTATCAAATACGCCAGGAGAAACTGAAGAATCAAGTCTATATTTATTTTGTTTACTTTATTTTATCACTAATATTTAATTTTTCTCCCCTCACTCACCTTCCCACTCCATTCCTAAGCTGCATGCCGCTATTTCCATCTAGGTCCTGCAGTACCCATCCCCACCACCGTGACGCAATCTTCCTATCTGCTGTCCCCTCCCCACCATAATTTCTACGCTGTACTGTGTGATCCGAAGTGCGGCAGTCGGAAGTCACAGTTGCATGATTGTGCTGTGTGCCTGCGTGAATGTTCTATTTTCTGAAGAACGCAATAAAATCTTATCTTTAAACAGGTTCTGTACATAGCTCGCATGTGACTTACTATGTGAGATAACAGGAACTGTAACGTACAATTCTGCTTTTTTCAAAATATGTAATTTTATATCACCTGCGAGAATCTATGCTGCTGCATTAAAATGTAATGGCATGCAGTTTCATCTAATTATGACTTTCATCTAGGGAAGTATCGAAATTTTCAGGCAACAATCACTACTATACATTTATCATCGTGTGCTGCATAAAGAAAATGATTTTAAAAACTGATCAGCATGATTTATCCTGTGTACAATATTTCTTTGAACTCCTATCCTCATTTGAAAGAAACGGTTAGGTAACTATTTCGATGAAACAATGCTGCAAATAAAATTGGGAATTATTATTACGCAAGAGTAGCCGTGTACATTACCTTAGTTTTCATAACATTTTAGAAAATAGTAGATACGAGAAGTGGTCTGGTCTGTCCTACCAACGAACAAGAACTCTGAATGTAATATTATCTCAACAAAAGGAGCCTCAGTCTCAATGTCCAATTGCTCCACTCAACTCCTCACAGTCCCTTCAAACAGCAGCTCCCGTTACTCAACTCCTCCAAAAACGCCGTTCACCTCCCTCCACTACATAGCAACCTACAGTCTAAATTATTTGACAAAGACAAACCACATCCTGAGAAGTTTGCTCTATAACAGATCACAAAGCTCAACAAAAGTACAAAAATTTCAGTAATACGTGTTTCAAGTGACACTTCAGTTCAGCTTCTGGCTAACTTACACGTTAATAAAGAAATTTATAAGTATTAATGCATAAATGTTTATACGTACTGTCTACTAATGCAAAGTGACGACTAGGTACTTAGGATGTGTTTTGTGGTGGAGTCTTTTTCCTTCGAAATTAACATGTAGGGTTCTGTCGGTAAGTCTACTGCAGAGGTGGAAACAGGACACTTCTGTTTTATTTGGGTTGGGCCGTAATCTCCATTGGCGAAAATATTTGCCTAGTCTGTTCAAGTCTGAACTTAACACTTCTTCTGTTCTTTCAAACATACATTGCTACTTAGCACAGTATGTATGAAAGAACTGAAGAAGTCCTCGGTTGAGAGTTGAACAGACTAGGCAAATATTTTCGCCAATGGAGATTACAGGCCGGCCACAGTGGCTGAGGGGACTGCGGCGCGCCGGTCACGGTTCGCAAGGTCACTACGGTCGGGGGTTCGAATCCCCCTCGGGGCCGGCCGCGTTGGCCGCGGGGACTGAGGCGCTCCAGTCACGGTCTGCACGGCCACTGCGGTCGGGGGTTCGAATACCCCCTCGGGCATGGATATTTGTGCCGTCCTAGTTCGTAAGTAGTTCGTAAGTAGTTTGTAAGTTTAGGGAGTGATGACCCCCTAGTTAAGTCCCATAAACAATACAAACATTTTTACATTTTGAATCCCCCTCGGGCATGGATATTTGTGCCGTCCTGAGTATTAGCTAGTTAATAAGCAGTTTGTAACTTTAGGGACTGATGACCCCGTAGTAAAATTCCATAAGCTCTACAAACATTTGAATTTGGAGATTACGGCCCAACCCAAATAAAAGAGAAGTGTCCTGTTTCCACCTCTGTAAAAGACTTGCCGACAGAACCCTAAATGCTAATTTCGAGGGAAAAAGACTCCGGCACAAATCCTAAGTATCTAGGTGTCACACTGTCCTATAAGGAACACCTCACTAAGTTAGCTGAGGAGCAGGAACAACATATTGCACAAATTATGTGCTACTAGTTGGGGATCTTCTGCGGACATGCTGCGAACTTCAGCTCTTGGACTTGTCTACTCGGTTGCAGAGTTTTCTGCACCTGTGTGGCTGAACAACACCCACACGCAGAAAGTCGACACACAGCTGCACCAGACCATGCGCATTATCAGTGGGACAATCCGATCTACTCCCACTTACTGGCTGCCGGTACTGAGTCACATCCCACCGCCAGATGCCACAAGGAAGTGCGCTCTCATGCGTGAATATCAAAAGATCCTGGGTAATCCTCAGCTACCACTGCTAAATGATGTAGCCTACGCCGAACGGAGAAGGCTAAGATCAAGACATCATCCCATTGTTACAACCAAATACCTATCGGAAAGCAAGTTCGACGTCCTCCAGTCACGAACTGAACAATGGCGACAAAACTGCCCTGCTCAGTGCCGAAGCCTGCCCTGCATCGAGGAGAAGCTACCAGGGTTCCATCAGCCTTGCGCCGTGTGGACAACCCTCTAGCGAATCCGCACCGGATATGCAAGATGTGCAGACGCGTTCCACAAATGGGGAAAAGTCCCCTCCCCAGAATGTGACTGTGGCGCGGAGAGACAAACTGTGCAGCATATTGTGAAGGAGTGCAGAAAACGGGCATATTGTGGAACATTCAGTGACTTTTTATTTGTGACTAGTAATTCTATAAAACATATAAAAAATCTGGACATTTGCTTATAAATCAATAATGTCGAAAATTGTTACATAATCTAAGGGTAAATAATTGTAATTTGTAACCTATAACACATGTGACATTATTATGTTTCAAACTGCCATACGCTAAATCAATAAATAAATAACTAATACAATTTATCTCAACGTTACTGTGAATGATTTCAAACAAAATTACTGCCACTGCGCCATATTGCGGACACAAAAATATTTACCATTAAGTTAATCAATTTTGTCACACCCAGTAATTCTACCAAAAAAGAGATGAAAAATTTGATTCTAACACGGACTGAGCGCTGATTACTGAATTTCGCATTTTACTATGACGCTCTATGACGGGGTACTATGTTGAAATAGACTCTGCTGACCTTATCTTTTGCAGTTTCCCCGGAAGTCAACCATCGGATTTTCCTTACGGAGAAAATTTTCATCCAGATATTGTATATAGGTTGCTCTCGAAATGATCTCAAAAATAGTGACGAACGGGAACAAACCGTTATTAGTACACATAAATGGTATGCCGTAAAACTAGGTACTGGTCAGTGGGTAGTAAAACATTGGCACCCCAAATTTACGAGTCCTGATGCCGAATCGACAAATTGATATATACATATTTATTATTTTATGGAAAATTGTTCATAAGGAAAATAGAAACGATCTAAAGATTTTGAATAATGTATTAATTTAAGTAGTCAAGATCACATTTATTATGGACCAGCTTCATACCCAGAACATTATCTGATGATGATCTATGCAGATTGAAACCAATGATTATAAAATAAATTAAAATATGATATGCAATCTAGGCTGCTTCATTTATTGTATTATTCATAATAGTATCAACATGGAGCGAATGGCTTACCAGCTCGGCTACACTGCAAGTGTTGGCTGCAGACATGGAGTTGATGCATTGTTCGATTCATTACAGATTCTTAGAGGCCAAACAGACATCGATCTGAAGAAGATCGCAGGAATTAACGTAAATCTCGGAGAAATGAAATATGAAAGTGTGCGCTTGGTGGAGCAAATTTACAAATAATATAACAAAACATTCGCACTACTGTAGGGCTTTAGAGAGAAAAGAAAGAAAAGGAAGAAATAAACAACATACATGATTGAAAACAGAAGTCGACTAAGATGAATATTTCATTGAATTACTAGCTATATTTAAGCACATAACATATGTTTACATCATATGTGCAGCCGCAAATAAGTCTGCACCGATTCAAGTAGAAGCTAAAGCAGATGTTTCATTGAATGTTTCGCCCGCTGACACTTGTTCATGCCCCACCCCTGAAATTCACAGCAGTTTACAGGAGCTATGAACTTCAGTCACGTTGAACGATTCTATTCAGTCGTCGTTGGTCTCGTACCTACAAGATCACTTTCCAGAAGCAGTGAATTCGGAATTATATTTTACCGATTTCCGATATTCACGATCGACCTGTGAAATGGTCGTAGGGGGAAACCCCCACCTCATTGCTATCTGTGCGTTGCTGGTCCCGTCGCTGGTGCTCCTACTGAAACACCACGACCAAACTCAATTACATCGTGATAACTTGCCATTGATGCAACAGTAACCCACCTTAAAAAAATGTTAAAATGTTTGTATAGATTATGGGACTTAACTACGGAGTTACCAGGCCCTAAACGTACAAACTACTTATGAACTAGCTAATACTAAGGACGGCACAAATATCCATGCCCGAGGGGGGAATCGAAGCCCCGACCATAGTGGCCGTGCAGACCGTGACTGACGCGCCGCAGTCAGCTAGGCCACCGCGGACGGCTAACTGATCTAACACATGCGCCAGATATCTGTTACTTTATTTATGCACTGTCGGCTGCAGCACCGTCCCCTGAGTCTTTACATATCTCAGTGTTGGCATAACTATAGTATAACTATACAAGTTTCATTGGGTCCTCGGTGTAGTATGTTCTTCAGTTGCTAGTCTGTGATCGAGTGTCTGTACGGTGTCCTCCTGTGACAACGATGGTTTAAACGCGAAACTATAATTTCACCTTGATTTGATTTGATTTGATTCTTTCAGGGAAGCCAAAACAGTCTTGGTCTAACCAGCCACTGCCCGCACCGAAACTAAGTTTATTGTGCGGTATCGCTCCCTGTATGTCTAGTAAAGCCAACCAATGCCCTTGAACAGTGCAAGGAGTCCCTCTACCAGTTCCTTATTAGACACAATTTCTTCGGGTCTGGTTGTTCCAAATGTTCTGTGCCTTTTACTCTCCAATGCAATGCATTCGAAGATCAGATGTGATGCAGTTTCATCACCGTCATCACAGAGCCTACATTTAGGGTCGTCTTCTGTTATTCCCATTGTATGTAGGTGGTTTTTGAAATTCCCATGGCCTGTCAGCAATCCAACCATGAGTCTAATCTCTCTCCTGTTCAGACCCAGGATTGCAGAGCTTCTTTTAAAACTTTGGCATCATTACCTTGCCATGTTTTTGTTGATGGACTTTGGTCCAATATTCTACGTGCTGTCTTCTGAGCGTTACGTAGCTCGAATTTGATCACTGCCTTGGTGATTGTCAGGACAGGTTCCGGTTCAATAAATGGAGCCTCTGCCCCCATCCTGGCTAATCTGTCGGCATGTTCGTTGCCACTGATCCTCGAGTGGCCAGGGACCCACAATAGGTTTACTCTATTGCTTTCCCCTATCTCCATCAGAACCCTGTGACATTCTGCAACAATTTTAGACCTTGTTATAGGAGCTGCCAGTGATCTCAGGGCTGCCTGACTGTCTGAATAGATATAGATGCTACGATCTTTGTAGCACCTACGCAAATTCTCCTGCACACATGCCCTGATGGCAGTGATTTCGGCCTGGAAAACTGAGGCCAGTTTCCCTAGAGAGATGACGCCCTCCAGTCTTGGCTGCACCCCGTATACCCCGGCCCCAACGCCTTGGTGTGATTTCGACCCGTCAGTGAACCAGACAATATCCCCTGTACGGTGTCGAACTATTTTCTCCCACTGCTCCCTACTTCCAATTGTTATACTGAAAGGCTTGTTGAAGCAGTATGGGGTTATAATATAGCCGGTTGGCATTTCCCCAACCTTTCCTATATTTACCTCACTCACTATTTTAGTGTGTGATTATGGATATCCCAAAGAGTTCCAGCTGTTGACAGATTTGAGTCTGTAGGCACCAGCTGCCGACTCCATCTTGACCCAAAGGTGTAATGGGAGCATATCCAGCATGGTTTCCATCCCAGCAGTTGGTGTGCTGCTAATTCCGCCTGTTATGGCTAAGCAGGCTAGTCTCTGCACCTTACCAAGCTCCTTAGCAGCAACCAGCTGTTCTACCTTCTTCCACCACACGAACGCCCCATAGGTGATCCTGGGTCTAATCACTGTGATGTATATCCAGTGCATACCCTTGGGGCTCAGGCCCCAATTTTTGCCACAAGCTCTCCTGGTACTTACTAAAGTACCTTTTGCCTGGGAGAAAATATTCCTAATTTGAGGGGTCATGTCAGTTTCTCATCTAGGGTAACCCCCAGATATTTCACTGTCCCCTTCACAGGTAGCGCTTCATTGAAAAGCTTTAGATTCCAACTTGAGTGTTGGATATGTTTCCTTGTGATTGGTACAACAACAGTCTTCTTAGGACTAACCCCCAGATCCTGTTTTCTGCACCAGTCTTGCACAATGTCCAAAGCACCTTGTGCCATATTCTTCACTGTGTCAGCATATTTGCCAGGTATTACTATGACAAGATCATCTGCGTATCCTTGGCAAAAGTACTGCCTAGAGTTTAATTCTCCAATGAGATCATTCACCACTAGATTCCACAATAAAGGGGAAAGAACTCCTCCTTGCGGGCAACCCCTAGTGGTGTTGATTACCATTTTTTCATTCATCATGGAAGCCTCTACCTTTCTTCCACTGAGCATGGCCCTAGTCCACCTACATATAGTGGTCCCTAGGTCATGCACCTCTGCTGCCCTAACCATGGAATCGAAGGTCGTGTTGCTAAAAGCCCCCTCAATGCCCAGGAAGACACAGAGGGCTATTTCTTGAAAGTGTAGTGCTTTCTGCACCTTCCCAACAAGTTGGTGGAAAGCTGTCTCACATGATTTACCTGGTTGATATTCACGACGGTTTGAATGTAAAGGAACCGTACTTAACCTCCTTTCTCCAACATGCACATTAACCAGCTTTTCCAATGTCTTAAGAATGAAGGACAGGCTGATTGGTCTCATATCCTTGGCCTTGGTATGATAAATTCTCCCTGGCTTTGGAATGAAGACAACCTTCACTGCCCTCCAGGCATTGGGAATGATTCCTGCTGCTAGGCTAACCCTGAATAACCTGCATAGGAATCTAATAAGATTTTCTCCCGCTTCTTGCAGGAGAGCTGGAAAGATTGCATCCGGGCCAGGTGACTTGAACGGTGGAAATGTTACCACCGCTCATTGGACCTTACTGAAATCGACACACTCCTAGGCCAGATCCCAGTCCTCTTTGCGAATTCCTGAGAAATGTTGTCTCTCAGGAATCACATTCTGGTCTGAGCAGTCTTGAGCAGCATTTCCAGCGTTTCATGTGCTGTCTTTGTATACTCCCCATCCTCCTTCCTCAATGTTCGTCCTGGATTAGTTGGTACTCTAGTGAGGATTTTATGAAGTCTCGCTTGAGCAGCCGTGCCCTCCACTTCCTCACAGAATGCTTTCCAGGATGCCTCCTTTGCCCGTCTGATGGCAAGGTTGTAATTGACAAGGGCCTCCGATACTTTGCCCATTGTCCTTGCGCCTCGCAAGGTGAATCAGTCTTCATACATTTTTCCTTTGCATTTCCATGTTATTATTCCACAAGGCACACTCCTATTTGTGCACTTCTTAGTGATTGAGCAGTTGTCCTGGTATGAGGTCACTATAGCAGAGGTTACGACCTCTGCTACTTCCTCATACTCTGCTGGATTCCTTATCGAAGTTTTAATTTCCGATAGGCTGAAGTCAAGGTCTCTCCTATATCTCTCCCAGTCCGTTTTCCTGGGATTCCTATAGGCCATAATCTGTCTTGTTCCCATTTCAACCTTGAATTTAATATACATGTGAGCTGATGAGGTTGGCTCCAGGACCACATGCCACTGTTTGACGTAACTTCCCATCATCATGGAACCAAAAGTTATGTCAATTACTTCTTCCCTTCTACTATTCCTGAATGTAGGTTCATCACCCCTATTCAGGATCTCCAAGTTGTTAGATAGGAGAAATTCAAGAAGGTGCTCACCTCTACTGTTGGTGTCCTTGCTGCCCCACGATAGATTGTGGGCATTGGCATCACATCCCACCAACAGTTCGTCACCTTCCAAAGGAAGAGAGCTGTCTTCACAAGGAAGGTATGCTGAGGCCAAAACAATTTCCCTCTTGATGCCTTCCTCACGTTGCTGCATCCTGATGGTCACCAAGTTCCTGGAACAAAAATCCATCATTGGTATGAAAGGTATTCCATTTCTAACATAAATGCATGTTCTGGAGTTTTTTTTAGATTTCTAGCATAAATCAGCTTACCTCCAGTACCACCGAGGCCCGATACACCCCCTTTATATAAATAGGGTTCTTGTATCAGGGCCACGTCCACCTCCTGTCTCCCCATGCGACGGCTCAGGGCAGCAGTGTCCCTTTACTGTGCTGCAGGTTTATCTGCAGCACTTCCAGTCCCCATCTTGCTCCATTATTGCCTTTAAGGTCTTTGATTACCCTGACGGAGAACCCTAAAAACAGTTTCAGGCCTTTCTCTCGCATTGCCTTCAGGGACTTCTCTCCGACCTCCACCACCAGGGTTCGTCCTTCTGGAAGGACCTTTTGGTTAATTACCCTCCAATCCTCTGTCGAGACTTTTGGGTTCTGGGCCATTATTTACTCGAACAGAGTCTTTGGAGGGACTTCCTTAAGGATCTTTGGTACTCATATTGATACCTTTGCGGTCTTCAGGAGTTCGGTTGCTGTCTTGACCAGCAGCTTCGCGTCCTCCCATGGGGAAATCATGGGCACCTTTTCCTTAAGCCATTCTGCTGAGTGCTCCCCCTTGCAGACAAAAATGAGGGCACCGCGATCTAGATAGGCCCTCCTGAATTTGGGTCCTGGACCAGCGTCTCCCCCAACCTCTTCAAAGAGGGCCAGCTGCACGAGCTGCTCCTGCTGCGAGGTGATGCTCACCAGTGGGTATCCTTATGGACAACCGTCATTCTGAAGACCGAGACTGCAGTACTATAGGTCTGTTTCTCTATTTCCTGCCTCAGCCCTTCAGGATCATGTTTGTCCAGAGAGGAGGGAGTCATAGATTCCTCCCTAACCCTCTTGCCACCTGTCTTTGACGTCGAGGAGGTCTGTGTACCCCTTCTACCTGAGGCAGTTTCTTTTTGGAGGTCTTGGGCTCAGGCCCTTTTGATTCCCTCCACTTATGCTTAGGAAGCCATTCTTTTCCTTCCTTTTGCTTCTGTTCCTTGACAAGTTTCCTCCTCTGAGCCCCAGACAAGGCCTTAATCCTAATCTGGTCCAACTTCTCTGTTACAGTTCCCACTTCTTGCTCAGGTCTATACCCTGATTAAGAAGTAGGAGTGCACTCCATCGGTCCTGATCCCGATGTCTGAGTATCTGAGTTCTCAGATTACCCCTCAGATTCTTTTAAAATATTTTCTTTCTCCGTGTTCATCTTAGTCCCACGAGATTTGGGGATTTATATGGTCCACACCACGATAACCCCGCGCGGTGCATGGCTACTTACTCAGGGAGGTCGCCCGGTATCCCTGAGGCTCCGTTCGAGACACATCCACCCATGTGCCACGCACCCCTCGGCACGGATCGCATCACACCTCGGGTTGGGAAAGGAATTGGGAAAGGACTGGGAGAGGATAAGGAAGACGGGACGTTGTGGGACACTCTTAGTCTGATCCATCAGCTGAGGCCTTTCAGGCAGTAGGTTCTCTACCTTCGGTATAGCCCTCTGCTTCACGCGGATACGCAAGCCTCTCCACCCGCACGGACAGTGCTTCGTCAAGGTAGTGTCCCCCGGAGAGGATAATTTCACCTTACCTTGGCGTTCTCTTTTACAGGGTGTTTCACGAGGGAACGTAAATGTTTTAGTAGGTGGTAGTACAGATGAATGGCGATAAAGAGTCCCTTGTGTCCAATTTCAATTGAGTTCAGAAATAGAGCTGTTTGTACGTAACGCAATCAAATTTAAATGAAAGACAAACGATGGAGTCAAAAGTTTATGCACTTTTGACTTCATTTGTAGAACCACATGCAGCTCTTCTCTAAGGTCATATTCGCGAACTTTTATTCATAATCTGAAAGATCAGCTATTTCTTTGTAGTCTTCATCTTTCAACGATACCCGCAGCCAAAAATTCAAAAGTAGCGAAGAAACGTGCTCATGGCTACCGATGCATCTTCCGGGAAGAATGTGGTAGTCAGAGGAATCTCTTACAATAAGCAATTACAATTTAAACAACAAAATAAAGTAAAGCACTACTCCACAACCAGAACATCAACACGTAATGTGGACATTCGATAAACATAACAATAGCTACCCGTACAAACTACAACATAGGAAACGAATATGCATTGGAATCAGCTGTATTACACAAAAACGTTCGACACATCTTACATGGCATTTCTTATTGAAATTCCTACACCAACTCCTAAATATTTTCCTTCTGAACCATCTTAAGTAGCCGCAGCATTGTGGTGAAGCAGAGACTGGACAAGAAGTCTTCGGTAGTATTACACGATTTTCATGTCTTCAACGTCCGTAAGTGAGCTGAGAATCGTTCCGTAAGACGTCGCATTAATGTTTATTGGTGATAGTTAGGGATAAATGTCACAGAGATATCGCTGTACGCGTGTTTACCGAGGGATCGAAGGGAAGCCGGATCAAGCAGAACGCCACAATACCAATGAACACCATGGGCAAATGACGCCGCGTACATCTGCTTTCGGACGTGGTCCACGTAAATAGCTAGCGCTTCCGATTGGGATCTCATCCAGTACGACCAGCGGTAGAGTTGATGACAACACGTGCAATCCGGTCCGGCTGATTTAACGGTTCTGCTCGGAGTGCGGCTCTCTATTGTACAGGTATGTCTAGTGACACGGATAGTGTTATTCTGATAGGTACTAAGCGCACCGTGTCGCTAGATTGTCATCATGTCCTGAAACAGCAGAACGCAAAATCCTGTCCTTTTGTCGCCGCGTCGCTGGGGCGTGTAGCTGTTGTGTAGTCACAAAGCGGTGAGAGGTATCAGGGCTCTTTCGACCCATTGAGTGATTGGGAAGCAGATGCCTCATTACCTGGCATTGCAGTGCACCGTTCATGCTCACAGCACTCCGTTTCGCGTTTACAGGGCTATTCGAACGTATGCATATATAAACATGAGTAATGAGAGTTCAAATATATCAGTGATCAGTCTAATAAAATTCATAATCTATTTCTTCTCTGAGAAGAATCCACTTGAGACTGCATAAATTTCAAAAGTCTTATTGAAAATATTCTGAGCATTACTTACAGAACGTAGAAATCTGGACAAAAATATATGAAATGATTTCCAATCCATGGTGTACAACAGCAATCAGTTAGAATAAATATTCCTTAAAACCGTCTTGATTGAAAATATATTTATTAGTTAATGACGCGTTTCGCCATTTAGCAGGGCATCTTCAGATTTTCTGCGTGACAGAATTTACACAAAATTACAAGGCGGAATTACAAACGGTTATAATGGTACATGGGCTTATTTTGTGTTAAGAAGACAGTATAAATGGTAAACAAAGCTTACCATGCGCTCTCCGTGGTGTGACACCGTAAGTTGTTATTGCGGTGTTTCTACTTTCTTGGGATGTTTTTTGGTTTTCCTTGTGGCCCTACAAATGTACGGGTAACAACGAATTACAATTGGAACATACTTGGTAAAGATGTGAGAAACATAAAACCGATTTTTAAGATTACCTTAAACGAAGCGGTGGTCTCTGATGATAAGCCCATGTACCATTATAACCGTTTGTAATTCCGCCTTGTAATTCTGTGTAAATTCTGTCACGCAGATAATCTGAAGATGCCCTGCTAAAGGGCGAAACGCGTCATTAACTAATAAATATATTTTCAATCAAGACGGTTTTAAGGAATAAAAATATATGATGTCTCCTTACTCCACAACATAATAATATTCATAACTAGCTGAAATCCGGCGTGGCAGGGTTATTTACTATTTCCCCTCTAGAGTTCTTATCTTCCCATCTATCTTTGCCCAGCTCCTCCTCTTCCTTTGTTCATTTCCTGTACTTCCTTTCGCAGCCAATTTCTTCTAATCTCGCTTTATCCCTCCCAAGCCGTGCACGCACATTTGTGCGTTGCTGGTTTTGCTCGCTTTATTTCTTTGTGATTCACGCTAGGAAGTTTGCATCACGCAATCATGGATCGTCTATGGTAACGTGCGCAACGTGTTTTACTTCCATTTTTCTACAATATGTGACACCAGCAGTCGGAAAACATCCAGTAGACTTACAACGGCGGCAAGAGATACTAGTTGACACAGTGTTCATATCCCTGTTTTGAGATGGGAAGCTATCATATCCGACAGCCAGTTAATTTTACACGATCCTGTGATGTTATTATGTCATTTCTTTTACAGGTATGTTACTGTGAGATGGTGCAGATCCTAAAAATTTGTAGTGCAGGCCGAAACAAACAGTTGTGCGGGTACAAGATTTCAGACGGAAAAGTAGTACAAAGCAGACAGGGGAACAATGAAAGGAATATATAGAGGGCATGTTCAAAGGAAATAAAGTCAGTATTCTAGAAATGGAGGACGAAGTGGAGGAAGATGAGATTGGAAATATGATACAGCTAGAACAATTTGACAGAGAGCTAAAAGTTTTGAGTCGAAACAAGGCCCCTGGAGTCGGTGATATTCAGTCTGAACTGCTGATATCGTTAGGAAAGCCAGTCATGAAGAAATTGTTCCACCTGGTATGCAAGATGTTTGGCACATGGGAAGTACCCTCCCACTTCAATAAGAATTTTGTAATTTCAATTCCAAAGAAAGCAATTACAGACAAATGTGAAAATTACTGAACTATCAGTTTAATAAGTCATGGTTGCAAAATACTAACACGAATTACTTACAGACGAATCGAAAAACTCGTGGAATCCGACCTCGGGGATGATCAGTTTGGATTTAGAGGAGATATAGGAACACGGGAGGCAATTCTCCCATTACGACTTATCTTTGAAGATAGGCTAAGGAAAGACAAACATAAATTTCTATCTTTTGTAGATTTGGAAAAAGCTTTTGACAATGTCGACTGAAATACACTCTTTCAAATTCTGAAGGTGGCAGGGGTAAAATATAGGGAGCGAAGAGTTATATTCAATTTTTACAAAAACCAGACAGCAGTTATTAGAGTCGAGGGGCAAGTAAGGGACGCAGAGTTGGAAAGGGAGTAAGACAGGGCTGTAGGCTTTCCCCAATGTTGTTCGATCTGTACATTGAGCAAGCAGTGAAGTAATACAAGGAGAAATTTATAGCAGGAGTTAGAGTTCAGAGAGAAGAAATAAAAACTTTGCGGTTTGCCGATGACATATTAATTTTGTCAGAGACTGCAGAGGATCTGGAAGACCAGTTGAATGGAATTGACAGTGTCTTGAAAGGAAAATATAAGATGAACATTGTTGTTGTTGTGGTCTTCAGTCCGGAGACTGGTTTGATGCAGCTCTCCACAGTACCCTATCCTGAGCAAGCCTCTTCATCTTCACATAAGAACGACAACCTACATCTGCCTGAATCTGCTTACTGTATCCATCTCTTGGTCTTCCCCTGGGATTTTTTCCCCATACACTTCCCTCCAACGCTAAATTCACAATTCCTTGATGTCTAAGAATGTGTCCTACCAATCTATCCCTTCTTTTAGTCAAGGTATGCCAGAAATTCCTTTTCTCCCCAATTCTGTTCAGTACCTCCTCATTAGTTACGCGATCCACCCACCTAATCTTCAGCATTCTTCTCTAGCACCATATTTCAAAAGCCTCAATCCTCTTCCTGTCCGCACTGTTTATCGTCCATGTCTCACTCCCATACAAGGCAACACTCCATACAAATGCCCTCAGAAAGGACTTCCTTAGGCTTAAATCAATATTCGAGGTTAACAAATTTCTCTTTTTCAAGAACGCTTTTCTACCCATTGCCATTCTGCATTTTATATCCTCCGTACTGCGACCATCATTTGTTATTTTACTGCCCAAGTAACAAAACTCATCTACCTCTTTTATTGCTTCGTTTCCCAATCTAATTCCTTGAACATTAACAAGAGTAAAACAAGGGTAATGGAATGGGATGTCAGAAAATCAGGCAATGATGAAATTAGATTAGGTAATGAGACAATAAAAGTAGTAGATACATTTTGTTATTTGGGTAGCAAAATAACTTCTGATGGCCGAAGTAAAGAAGATATAAAATCCAGATTGGCTATGGGAAAAAAGCGTTTCTAAAGAAGCGAAATTTGTTAGTATCCAATATTAATTTAAATGCTAGGAAGTCCTTTCTGAAAGCATTTGTCTGGAGTGTAGCTTTGTATGGGAGTGAAACATGGACGATAAGGAGTTTAGACAAAGAGATGATAGAAGATTTTGAGATGTGGTGCTAGAGAAGAATGATGATAATTAGAGGGCTAGATCACGTAAATTATGAGGCGGTGCTTAACCGAAACGGGAAGGAGTGTCTGGCAAACCCTGACAAAGAGAATGGATAGGCTGGCGGGACACATTCTGAGACGCCAAGGAATCGCGAGCTTAGCATTAGAAGGGAGGGGTAAAAACCGTGAAGGGGACCGAGGGACGAATACAGTAAGCAGATTCAAAAGGATGTTGAGCCGTTCCGGCTCTTCATCGTACCATTTCTCCCTTACCCTTCTTCTTTAATTACTTGTTACGTACCACCTCTAATTTTGATTATCTTATTTACTTCGATCGATTGATATCGATTGTCATTTCGCTGCGATGAATTTGTGCTGTTCCTCACTACGACCCTGGTGCGGTCCTCAAAGGGACATGTGCACCACGGTGAGGATAGTGGTGGAATTCGGGTCAACGGAGGTATCTCGAGGAGGCTGTCGTGGTCGGTGTACGGAACTGCCACTTGAGGTCATGAGCGCCGCGGGGCAGTAGTGTGGCACTTTCCGAGGCCCGCGCATCTCCCCACCTTCTGCGTTGTTGCGGTACCAGGACTGCGACTCAGCTTTCTTCCGAGCGGACATGACGGGTTTGTAAGAACGGATAGTAACTGCTCCCCAAGTCTATCATCGCCTATTCGTCACCGTTCGTACTGGTTTCTTGTGGAAAGCTGAGTGACTCCGTTTCGCCATTGTGCACCATTACCTAGTATTTACGACGTGTTGCCCGGTAGTTCCTCCGCTCAAACGTGTAGTTGTCAGTCTGGCTCTTCTACCTATCTAGTTGCTGTTGGAGCCGCGGTGGAGTAGCCGAGCGGTCTAAGACGCTTCGCTGCAAAGCGCGCGGTTGCTCGCCGTTGGAGGTTCGAGTCCTCCTTGGGGAATGGGTGTGTGTGTTGTCCTTAGGTTAGTTTACCTAGGTTTAAGTAGATTAAAATTGTGTGTCGGAACCGGGACTCGAACCTGGGACCTTTGCCTTTCGCGGGCAAGCGCTCTACCACTGAGCTACCCCGATACGACTCACGATGCCCCCTCACAACTTTACTTCCGCCAGTACCTCGCCTCCTACTTTCCAAACTTCACAGAAGCTCTCCTGCAAACACGCAAGACTAGCACTCCTGGAAGAAAGGATATGGTGGAGACATGGCTTAGCCACAGCCTAAGGGATGTTTCCAGAATGAAACTTTCACTCTGCAGCGGAGTGTGCGCTGATATGAAACTTCCTGGCAGATTAAAATTGTGTGCCGGAACCGGGACTCGAATCCCTTAGGCTGTGGCTAAGCCATGTCTCCACCATATCCTTTCTTCCAGGAGTGCTAGTCTTGCGTGTTTGCAGGAGAGCTTCTGTGAAGTTTGGAAAGTAGGAGGCGAGGTACTGGCGGAAGTAAAGATGTGAGGCGGCATCGTGAGTCGTGTCGGGGTAGCTCAGTGGTAGAGCGCTTGCCCGCGAAAGGCAAAGGTCCCAGGTTCGAGTCCCGGTTCCGGCACACAATTTTAATCTGCCAGGAAGTTTCATATCAGCGCACACTCCGCTGCAGAGTGAAAGTTTCATTCTGGAAACATCCCTTAGGCTGTGGCTAAGCCATGTCTCCACCATATCCTTTCTTCCAGGAGTGCTAGTCTTGCGTGTTTGCAGGAGAGCTTCTGTGAAGTTTGGAAAGTAGGAGGCGAGGTACTGGCGGAAGTAAAGTTGTGAGGGGGCATCGTGAGTCGTGTCGGGGTAGCTCAGTGGTAGAGCGCTTGCCCGCGAAAGGCAAAGGTCCCAGGTTTCGAGTCCCGGTTCCGGCACACAATTTTAATCTGCCAGGAAGTTTCATATCAGCGCACACTCCGCTGCAGAGTGAAAGTTTCATTCTGGAAACATCCCTTAGGCTGTGGCTAAGCCATGTCTCCACCATATCCTTTCTTCCAGGAGTGCTAGTCTTGCGTGTTTGCAGGAGAGCTTCTGTGAAGTTTGGAAAGTAGGAGGCGAGGTACTGGCGGAAGTAAAGTTGTGAGGCGGCATCGTGAGTCGTGTCGGGGTAGCTCAGTGGTAGAGCGCTTGCCCGCGAAAGGCAAAGGTCCCAGGTTCGAGTCCCAGTTCCGGCACACAATTTTAATCTGCCAGGAAGTTTCATATCAGCGCACACTCCGCTGCAGAGTGAAAGTTTCATTCTAGGTTTAAGTAGTTTGTAAGCTACGGACTGATGACCACGCAGTTTGGTCCGATAGATTTACAAACATTTGAACGTTTTTTTGCTGTTGGTGTACTTCCCGACACCCTTCCTCCGTTCCTTTCGGCTGCGTACCGTTAGTTAATTGTCAGGTGATTACATGCCTAGTTGTGCCACTCTGTGGTTTACCACGTGTGTTTGTGTTACTGTGTGTTTGTCGATTTTTCGGAATTGAATCCGGTCCCCAGAGGTTGCCTCCCATGTCTTACGTTTGTCCGTGTGTTGTATGTTTTGTGTCACCTCACCGGTGCAATTGTTGTTATTTACTTAATTTCTTACCCTCGTGTTGTAGGGTGCATTATCAATCAATTTACTGAATGTGAATCATTCCACAAATTGCTAAGTGTTACTGGGGGAATCTTTACTGTTTATTTTCTCACAGTCTTTTCCTTTCGTCATCGAGTGCCCCGTTGGGCAAGCAACGACCCTTCTGTAATATCCTCTTCGAACCACGGACATACATGTAGCGCGTAAATGATTTCCTTTTTCTTTATTTTATTTATTTATTTTTTTATTTTTTAGCTACGGGACGAATCTTCAGTGGTCACCAGTCCCAAGTTTGCAAGCTACTGAAACTAACTTATGCTAAGTACAACACACATACCAAAACTTCCGAACCTCCGACGGGGAGCAGCCGTGCACACCGTAGCAAGGCGCCTTAGAGCGCACGGCCATCTCCGCGCGGCAACAATGTTTTCTTACATGGCCTGTTAACTAGCCTGCAGTACTGCTGGAAGTTGAGCACTTGTCAGTGTGATGTAAGCATTCACCATGTAACTCAGATAATAATCAAACAGAGATTATGTGCATCGTTATTAGCAAGGCAGTACATCGTGAGATGTGGAAACAGTGGTGGCGGAGCCCTGTCTGCAGGTGCTTGAAGTTGGATCTGTGTACATGGAAAAGTTGCAGGTTCGTCTCAGTAATGTGTCTTATTGATTATGGCTTGTTCGAATCTCCCCAATCTGATAACCACTATTATAATGTAGGATTAACCGAACTCTTAATAATACTATCCAGCTCAGCGTCTGAAATGTGGACAATTAACATACCCCACGTAGCAATATAGCATAAGAAAGACCTAAATCCATAATTATACATTTGAATATATTGATACTAGCGAGGAAGAGCAAGCACTGTAGGTCAGTGTATATTCGGCCAAGCTTGTTATAGGTACGACAAAACCTGTTCTATACCTCCACGATATGCAAAACCTTCGAAAATTGAAGCTTATTCTCTCGATGAAGACCGAAAAGCTTTGACCACCCAGATCGTAACTTAGAAAACTTTCTGAACTCCGAAGCATGTGTAATACATAACAAGAAAGGTCGGTTTTATTGCACTTGTACCTTATACCAGGCCGAATGATTCCGCTATCAACGGAACTCCACGGCGTTTGATCATCGTCGACGGGGTAATACGTCCTGCAACAACTCATCCATTTGGTATCACAGCAGGTCCTGAGTGACAGCATGAACGAAAATACATTACACGGACACTAAACAATATCGAAAAATACGGTGAGAATTCTTTTCATAAAATAGTGAATATTCTGAGAGCACACGGTAAGATAAGTAAATCTCCCAGCTTCTATGGTCTAAACGATGTCGTGGTTATAATAGGGCACACGACATAGGCCTCCATGTGCATAGGCCACATTGTCAAAGGCGATTACGGACTGTTTGTGTTGATATTGCATGTTCTGTTGCTGTCTGGAGAGTGCATAGCGGCTTTTTTGTATTCAGCATACCATCTCGACAGGCCCTTAAACTCTTGCCGTGTTAACCATGGACGATCTTGGCCTTGCTTTCTTATAACGGTTCCTGTTGTCTGAACTCGCGTCCAGGTCCTAGAAAATACACTTTGGCAAACTCTAATAGCTGCAGCCACCTCCCTCTGCTTCCAACCTTCCTATGGCTCGCCATGCTACAGTTTCAGATAATTATCATTGTTGTTGAATAGCACTACCTGCTCATTACACAGTCTGAACCTTACTGCTTGCACAATTTATTTTGGTAAACACCTGTGACAGGAACCCCACTTTCCATTATCACCACAATATCAGTTGCCATAATGTTTTTATCTCCACTCCGTAGAAATGACAGAAAGATGTCAAAACGTCATTCTGCAGTTCATTCTGCAGAGGACGATACTTCACGACCTACGTATCGCAACTCACCGAGGTGGCGCAGTAGCAACACACTGGACTCGCATTCGGGAGGACGGTGGTTCATATCCAAATCTGTCCATCACTATTAAGGTTTTCTGTGATTTCTCTAAATCAATCAAGTAAAATGCTGGGATGGTTCATTTGAAAGGGCATGGCCGATTTCCTTCTTTATCCTAAACCAAAAATGCGACCGTGAGCTCTGTCCCCAATGACGACACTGTCGACCGGACATTAAACCTTAAGCTTCCTTCCTTCCTTCCTTCCTTCCTTACTATTTCAATTCATCCTCTGTCTTGACCAATGCGGACGGACTCATGAATTTCTGCCTTCTATGTAATTTTCATACACATAATCGTATTCCACACGTTTTTTGGTTAATTTGGTAACTTACTAACTTACTAACGGTTGTAGATGAGATATGTATACCTGTAGTCAATGCATATATGAAGATTACTCAGAACCAGTCCCAAAAAATCAACAAACTAAAAAATGAGCAGCTACACCATCAAAACAAAAGTAATATCACGACACCAACACACAAATTTTATAACAGAGTAATCAACCAGACTGATATCATATTTACTGAGCCTACTAAACAAAGGTCTAAAATATAATATACAACCTGACCTAAGCCCCAAAATCATTAAAGATATTATAATTGCAACAAAAAATGCCACAGATATAGCAAAGTTAGGGAACAATGAAAAGACACTTATAGCCCAGAAAGCAATGAAAGCCATAAACACTGAACTACATAAACAACGTACAAGCTATAACACCCAGCAAAATGACAGGAAAACACTCAGAGATATAAATAAGAATCTACAGAACCATGAAACCATAATCACCAAAGCAGATAATGGCAGCATCTTATATATAATGAAAGAGGAAGAATACATTAATAAAACATTAGAGTTCTTCACTGAAAATGGCATTAGTGAAATTCAAAAGGACCCCACAAAAGCATTCCATGCAAAGCTTAAACTACAATTAAAAAACACACACTTCCTCCTAACTGAATGGGAAAAGAAATATTGTACAGCCATGAATCCACAAGCACCAAAACTAAGATCACAACCAAAGATACACAAAATAAATTGCCCGATACGCCCTATAGTAGATTAACGAAACAGCCCAGGGTACAAAATTACTAGTAAACTAAATTACATTTTAACTGAGATGTACACATACCCAACAAATTACTCAATAAAAAATAGCAAACAGCTAATAGAAGAAATTAAGAACATTAAAATTCCTCATTCTGCTCAACTACTATCATTTGACATCACAAACCTATACACAAATATACCTATCCCAGAAACACTAAAAATCATCAGGTCAAACCTCATAAAATATAAAAAACTATCAATGGCTGAAATCATTGAATTCATAGATCTTCTACAACTAGTGCTTAACCACAACTACTTCACTTTCAACAATAAAATGTACAAGCAACATAGAGGTCTTGCAATGGGCTCAAGTATAGCTGGTACCATTGCCAACATATATATCAACCACCTAGAGCAAAAAACTCTTGCCATGAAATACAATTCCATGGATAAAATCATTTATTACAAACGATATGTGGACGATACCTTGCTCTTGATAGATGGTGACCATAATGATATCAATAATATTTTCAATGCACTAAACAACCAGGACCAAAATATAAAATTCACAGTGGAACATGACAACAATGGCAGTATCAACTTTCTAGATCTAACTATTAGTGAAGTAAACAATGCACACACCTTCAAAGTCTACAGAAAACCAACAACAGCAGATTCCACCATACATAACTCATCCTGCCATCCAACAACACACAAACATGCTGCATATAGAGCATTTCTTAACAGAGCCAACAACACACCAATGGAGAACAATACAAAACTTGAAGAATTCAATATAATCAAACAAATAGCCACAGCAAATGGTTATGAGGACACACTGGTTGACAATCTTACACAAAAAAGCAAAACCAAAAAGAAACCAATCCCCACACAGAAATCAAAAACTAAAGCCACAGCATGTATCCCTTTCATTGGCAAACTATCCTACGAAATAGCAAACATTTTCAAACCACACAACATCAACATAGCCTTCAAAACAAACAATAAATTACAACACTCACTGAGACACAATGTAAACATACTTACAGATAAACACACACACTCAGGCATCTACAAAATAGTATGCAACACCTGTAATGCCCTGTATGTAGGCCAAACAGGAAGAGAATTCAAAACAAGATACAATGAACACATAAATGCCTACCACACCAATAACTTTAATAAATCAGCAGTAGCTACCCGTATAATGAACACAGGACATCCATTCCAGAATATCAAGAGTGATCTTCATATACTGCATAAAATGGACAAGGGACACATAATGGACCTCTAAGAAGAACTAGAAATCTTCATCTATGAGAAAATACATGGTGACCTTCTACTAAATGATAAACTGGAAAGCAACAATACTAATTTCTTCAAAAATTTCTCCAGTATTGCGTGCATTTTTCATTAAAATATAAAATTAATAAAAGTAAAATTAATAATGTAACACTGATTGATTAATTCTTTAAAATGTAGCAACTTCTGTTTCAACTCAAGCAGCTACATATGCACTTTTTATGGCATATTCACTATAAATACTGATGTAAGTAGTTTATCTTAGCTTTTAAGGATCTTTGTACAGTAACCTTCAAATACAAAATGTCCACATGTGCTGTAAGTGTATATGTAACTATGTTCTTGTGTTGTGTGTTCCAGACAACAAGATTATCAAGACTATCAAAACTGTAAGTAAATACAACACTACAATAATCCAAAAACTATAATGATGAAACATAATACTATAAATAGCTATATCTTCCTGAACAGTTTAAAACTGTACAAACATAACCTCACTGGCATCCACAACACAATACACAATACGTCATGAATGTAACCAGTAACTGTAAAAATGCACCCGGTGATGGCAGCGTGCTGCCGAAACGCGTCGTGCCAATAAAAATATTTATAAATAGTGACTGCTGCACATTAATGGATCACTTACCTGGTTTGAACTAGTGTCATGATTTCTGATCTCTGGCGTGCTTGTCACGGTAGATTTGTTCTACATGCATTTTCAACCGTTTTATGGTAAAAAATACTGCAATCATTCTTTGCGCGGATTACAAGGTGGAACATATCGTCTCTTCGGTTGTACAGATAACCTGTGGCATGTAACGCGATAAACAGTTTGGAAGTGTACTGAAGGACCCTTTCCTCAGTGACGCAAATTATAAGTAACTTTACTGGAAAATAATTATTACGATTAAATAAACCCAAAACAACCTGCACTGAACAATTTAGCTTCTTCGCACTGATTAGACAACTTTGATTTGTAAGAATGTGAGACACTAATTGAAATCCCGGCGACGACTGGGTATTAATTTATTCCACTTGTGCGTTATGACATCTGTCATGTCTTTTTCTGAACACCTTCTATCTGTGTTCAGCTCCTCTTCAGATTTCTCTCTCTCTCTCTCTCTCTCTCTCTCCGTTCATCTCCTACCCCTCTAACTGCCCGTTTCCACCTTTGCTTTTATTCAGCGAATTATCGTCCCTCGTCCCCGTGTCAAATTCCTCCTCCACTCCTCAGTTGATTGAGTTCTCCATCTGTGAAAAACTATTGACTCTTTAGGTAATAAATGAAGTGATGTCTACGTTTCTCGCAAGGTTCGCTCCACCGTGGAAAGTAGGAACACTTCGATTGGCAGTAATTGCCGCGTAGAGTAGCCGAGCGACTAGGGCTCCGAGGGCTGAACGTCCTCTAAAATAAGAAAGCTGAGCCAAGACCACCGAGAACAAGAACAATCAAACACGATCAGTGTCCGCAACGAACAGAACTACCCATAGAGTAAAAAGAAGAAGAAGATGAAAAAGCGGTCTAAACCGCCATGCTGACGATCATGCAGTTGTTCGCCGTCGGGGGTTCGAGTCCTCCCTCGGGCATGGGTGTCTGTGTAAGTAGTTTGTGAGCTTAGGGACTGATATCCGCACACGTAAAGTCCCTTACGATTTACAAATGTTTGGACATTTGAGGCAATGATATTCCCCTTGTTTTGTACGTTGTGTAAAATTTTATCATGTTCAGAATAAAACCGTACAGTTCATAGATAGAGCAATCTCTTCCAAACATCAAACAAAATTTTATGAAACAGTTATTTTTGAAACTTCCTGGCAGATTAAAGTTGTGTACCGGAACCGGGGCACGAACCCGGTACCTTTGCCTTCGCAGGCAAGGGCTCTACCACTTTTTTTTTTTTTTTTTTTTTTTATTTTTTTATTTTTTTATTTTTTTTTTTCATCTGGTAGATTTGTGGTTCGCGGTCGTTTGTTCGTAATTTTTCGTTGAATATTTGTCTCAGCTTTTTTTATTACGAGGTCGTTGAACCACCTGACCGGGCGCACTGAGCCACGGCACCCGGCGCCACTGAGCTATCCCGACACGACTCACGGTGCGGCCACACAACTTCAATTTTGCCAATACCTCGCTCCATTCTGGAACAGTAATTTTTCTGTTCTTTTGATGTTCTAGTGTGCAAAGAGTTATCGCATTCAGAGTAACGGAACGGCAGTGCTTAAATACGAACGGCCGGCCGCGGTGGCCGAGGGGACTGAGGCGCTCCAGTCACGGTATGCACGGCCACTACGGTCGGGGGTTCGGATCCCACCTCGGGCATGGATATTTGTGCCGTCCTTAGAATTAGCTAGTTCATAAGAAGTTTGTAAGTTTAGGGACTGATTACCCCGTAGTTAAGTCCCATAAGCTATACAAACATTTGAACCTTTTTGAAATACGAACAAACATGACACGTCTCGGTGTTCACGATGTTTTAAACCCTAAAGTCGTACAGTGTCATAATTTTGTACATACATTCATTGGGATAAATGGTTATTGTTTGTATAATATCTTCCATATATAAGCATCTTTCATAATGCGGGAGTTTGTCAAACATGTTAGTGTTCACGATGTCATATCTTCTGAACGAGTCATTCAGTGATACAATTATACTTATAATCTTCGAGAAAGTATATCCACTATACACTTCATCGATGGTTATAACTGCACACACACACACACACACACACACACACACACACATCTATTATTTTATAAGTTACAGAGGCAAACACACTTAGTGAAACACAAATCAAATCAAATGTGTGGTGTCGCACAAGTCCAAAGTGCGCGCCACCTACTTTCGCCGCGCGCCGCCATGCACGCACGGCGCGGCGTTCTTACGACGACAGCCACGAGCGCCCTCTACTGCAACTCCGCTCGTGGCCACGACTGAACGACATCGTTCACTTGGGACTGAGAGAGGAACCAGTTAACACTTCGGAATCGTATAGGCACTAGGAAGCAGTACTAGGCAGGCCTCTCACTCAACAATGTATCAGCCTTCTGCAGTACTATGTAAAAGTTAAGTATTGTATAAATTCTGTGCAATATATATCTCGTTCTAATTTACTCTAGTGTTTCTAGTTTCTGGCTGCTCCCCTCCGTACTTGCACCAGCGTGCTATCTTTATTCCTGTGTCGGTCTCATTCCACTCGGCCACCGACACCGACGACGGAAACGAGACTCAAAAGCGGCGACGAGGCTGGGACACAAAAGTGGCGACGACGATAAGATACAAAAGTGGCGACGAGGAGTGATAGACGAACCGTGGACCAGCCCGCTAGCAGCAGCCACACAGCAGCAGTCGGAGCACGCAGAAATTGCTCCCGCCCACCCACCCTTATTATAAGAATTTTATGGGAAGATATTTTGTTACGTGTTTTGTGGACTTTTTTGTTGCATAGCGTCCGCTTTCATATTGCATTTGTGTTTTGTTATAAGTTACTTGTATGCGCGGCGCCTAATCGGTCAGCATGGCCACTACCCCGAACCCAAACTTAATGGAAAATATTCAGTTACAGACGGCGCAAATCACACAACTCCTGCAAGCGGTGGCCCAGCTCACAGCGCAAGCAGCTAACCAACAACAGCAGCCGCCGCTTCAGCGGCCCACACCTGCCGCCGCAACGCTTCCTACGTTTCGCCAGTTCAACGAACGTGAGGAAGAATGGAGCGACTATTTCACACAGTTTCAAGAACTCGTCGCGGCTCATCAAATAACAGGTCAGACAGTTAAACATTTCTTTCTCGCCGTAGTGGGCACCAAGACTTTCGTGTTACTGCAGAAGCTTTTCCCGCAAGCATCTCCTCATGATGTAGACTTTGAACAAATAGTAGAGGCACTAAATGCTCATTATGAGAGAAAAGTTCTTGTAGCCGCTGCACGGTACCGATTTTTCAGACTTAAAAATTACCTGAGCAGTCACACCAGGAATGGATTACGGAGTTGAAGGGCTTAACCCGCAAATGTAAATTTACTTGCTCTTGTGCACTTTCTTATAGTGACGTGATGTTGAGAGATGCAAATACGCAGAACATTCAGGACCCCAGAATTAGGGCAGCAATTCTAAAAAAGTCTGACCCCTCGTTAGACAGTGTACTGCAGCTTATAGAAGTGCATGATACCTTTGACTTAGCAGATGTAGAAATGCAAAGCCACAGTGTTAATTCAGTGCGCCGCAACGGACGCTTTCCAAGCCATAGTTCTCAGTATAGCACTAGTGATTCTTATAATTCTGCCGGCCTTGCTGAACAGACAGTGAACAGTAGCCAGTGTAAAAGTGCGACACAAAGGTCGCCCCGTCGTGTTACAAACAGTAATTTGAATAACTGGCGCCAACGCTCATTTCAAAAAAATGTTCGTAAGTCTTGCCCTCAGTGTGTATCTCGCCATAAGCGTGTGCAATGCCCTAGCCGCAACGCAACCTGTTATCAATTTGGCAAATTGGGACATTTTCAGTCAGTGTGTATGCAGAGTGTAAATTCAAAGAACAGTAACGTCAAAAACAGTGCTTTACCGAGTGCACGAACAGTTCATGCTGTCAATGTCATAGTCGCTGTGGAATTGAACAGTGATTTACTTGATTCTAACGCGCAAGAAAATTCTTCTGCACCTATTGCAAAACTATGTAGTGAGCCACGCCGCAAGCGCCGACGAGCGGTTGAATCTGTGCAACGGAAACGGGTTTGGGACAAGCAAAGTGACTATGTACAGTGTAGTCCTGTAGTGAACCTAGTGCCTTCTTCAACTTTTCCTTGTAAAAGTGCCCAGTACTGTGTAGATAGTAATAGTAGTCTTGCTGCAGCAACTCAGAAGTTAAGTGCAGTAGTTAGTGAATCTGTAGTAGCCTCGCAATGCGCGGACGCCGATCTGGCGGTAGTGCCATCTAGTGACAGTGTTGTTAATCTGCTGTTGCCGATTCTGCGCCGCTTCCTACCGCACGCAGCCCGCGCATGCGCATACGCAGCAAACAAACCATAGCAGACGTTGCCCACATTCGCGCACCTGTCGAGCGCCACAAGCAAAAACTTTTTGTGACTCTTTCGATAGAAAGTAAGACTGTACAATTTCAGCTTGATACTGGTTCCGCTGTTACATTACTGAATAAAGATATTTATGAACTTCTGGGTTCGCCAAAATTGTCGCCGTCTCAACAAGTGCTAACAGCTTATACAGGTCAAAATATTCCCGTGCTAGGAACGTGTAGCCTGCCCGCCTCTTTTTAAGGTGTAACAAAAACAGTTTCTTTTGTAGTTCTTCAGGCCAAATCTACTCAGAACATTTTTGGACTAGATGCTTTTGACTTGTTTGGCTATCAATTCAAAGAGATGTGCTTCAAATTTCGTCAGTAGTGCCTCAGGACAAAATCAATGCATTGTGTGAAAAATATAGTGACTTATTTTCACCGGAACTAGATTGTGCAAAAGACTTTGTGGCACATGTAACTTTAAAAGAATCAGCAATTCCAAAATTTCGTAAAGCTAGACCAGTGCCTATCGCAATACGTGAAACAGTTGCGGAAGAACTTAAACGTTGGCAAGATAGTGGTGTGATTTCTCCTGTTTCTGCGAGTCAGTGGGCCTCGCCTATAGTAATTATACCCAAGCCGTCAGGAAAACTTCGTCTCTGTTCGGACTTCAAATCAACAGTGAACAGTCAAACAACTGTAGACACTTATCCCCTGCCCAGACCAGAGGAACTGATGGACAAATTAGGACAGTCTCGCTTCTTTTCTAAGATTGATTTAGCAGAGGCATACTTACAAATTCCGCTTGATGACGAGTCAAAAAAATTTTTCGTCATTAATACTCACATGAGCCTTTTTCAATTTCAACGTCTACCCTTCGGAGTTCTTCCGCCCCCGCTATTTTTCAGCGTTTTTTGGAACAGCTGACAGTTTCTGTACCGTGTTGCTCGAACTATTTAGATGATATTGTGGTATCCGGACGTACAGTTGAAGAACATTTATCAAACCTGGAGTGCCTTTTCAAAGTTTTGACTGCAGCAGGTCTACGTTGCAATAAAGCAAAGTGTTCGTTTTTCCAAACTGAAATAGAGTACCTAGGCCATGTGATTAATGCCCAAGGAATCCATCCCCTCCAGTCACATCTTAGAGCAATCAAAGACTTGCCTCCTCCTAAGAAGGTGCACGAATTGCAAGCAGTAATGGGAAAGCTTAACTGTTATTTCAGATTTATTCCCAATGCCTCTCAGATTGCAGCTCCTCTGCATCACTTACGTAGGAAGAATGTTCCTTTTGTATGGTCTAAGGATTGTCAGGTTGCCTTTGACAAATTAAAGTCTGCACTACTCAGTGATGCATGTTTGATTCCCTTTGACCCACAGAAGCCTGTAGTGCTAGCAGTCGATGCCTCATCGTACGGTCTGGGTGCAGTATTGTTGCATCGTATTGGATGTCACGATCGTCCTATTGCCTTTGCATTCAAGCTACTGACGCCGACGCAACAGGTCAGATAGAAAAGGAGGCCTTAGCAATCATTTACGGCGTCACAAAGCTTCATCATTATCTCTATGGCAGAAAATTTTATTTGTTGACAGACCACAAGCCGCTCACGTCGTTGTTCTCACCCACAAAGCCAATTCCGCCACGTACGGCACAAAAGCTTCAGAGATGGTCCTTAATACTGTCTAATTATCAGTATGAGATTTTGTACCGACCTACCACTAAACACGCCAACGCGGACACACTTTCCCGACTTCCGGTTGGCCAGGATGTGTCATTTGATTCTTCAGAAATGACATGTTGTCAGATAGACTCCAGAGATGCTTCCGCTGTCGCAGACTTCCCTTTGAACTCTCGTCGCGTTGCACAGGAAACAGCTGCGGATGCAGACCTAAGTGTGGTAGCACGTTTTGTTCGCTTTGGTTGGCCTGCCAGAGCCAAAGACATTGATCGGCCTATGGTTCGACGTTATTTTGCACAACGTCATGCATCGTCTTTGAGTCAGGGTGTTCTGTTGTTACATACCGACAACGACCAAACAAGAGTGATTGTTCCTCGTTCCCTGCAACGAGAAGTGTTACGTCTCCTGCATCAAGGACATTGGGGTATTGTTAGGACAAAGCAGTTGGCCAGACGTCATTGTACCTGGGTTGGTATGGACACTCAGATAGAGAGCATGACGTCACAGTGTACAGTTTGTGCGGAGCATCAGGCGGCTCCTCCGCAACGTTTCTCAGACTGGCCACGCCCCAAGGGACCATGGCAACTTTTACATATTGACTTTGCCGGACCTTTCTGGAACACGCGCTGGTTAATTGTTGTAGACGCTTTCAGCAAGTTTCCTTTCGTGATTGCCATGAACTCAACGACAGCGTCTAGTACAATCAGTGCCTTAACATCAGTATTTTGCATCGAAGGCTTGCCTGAAACTATCGTCAGTGACAATGGACCTCAGTTCGTTAGTGCGGAATTTCAACAGTTTTGTCGTGTGAATGGCATTCAGCATATCACCACCGAACCTTTTCACCCTCAGTCCAATGGTGAAGCAGAACGTTTCGTTCGAACATTCAAATCTCACATGGAGAAGATGAAAGGTCAGCACTCCAGGCAGCAAGCTCTTCAAATTTTCCTGTCTACGTATCGGTGCATGCCACGTGACGGCCCGTCTCCTGCCGAGCTGCTACACGGCCGCCGTCACCGCACTCTCCTTCACCTGCTGCAGCCTCCCACGCACCGAGTCGGTTCGTATGGCGCTACGCGTTTTCAGGTTTCCACGCCGGTGCTGTATAGGGTGTTTGCTGGCAACAAGAAGACATGGTTGCCAGGCATCATTCAGCGTGTGCTCGGTCGCAATATGTATGTTGTACGTTCTTCCACAGGGTCGGAGCTGCGGCGCCACGCAAACCAATTGCGACTGCAGAGGCCGCGCGATCCTGTCTCCGGTTTCTTGATTCCAGACCCAGTTCACCGCCCAGGCCCTCCTCCCAGGCCCTCAGCCCTACGCCACGACGGCGCGGCGGTTTGGGGGGGGGGGGAGGGGTGTGGTGTCGCACAAGTCCAAAGTGCGCGCCACCTACTTTCGCCGCGCGCCGCCATGCACGCTCGGCGCGGCGTTCTTACGACGTCAGCCACGAGCGCCCTCTACTGCAACTCCGCTCGTGGCCCCGACTGAACGACATCGTTCACTTGGGACTGAGAGAGGAACCAGTTAACACTTCGGAATCGTATAGGCACTAGGAAGCAGTGCTAGGCAGGCCTCTAGCTCAACTATGTATTAGCATTCTGCAGTACTGAGCTATGTAAAAGTTAAGTATTGTATAAATTCTGTGCAATATATATCTCGTTCTAATTTACTCTAGTGTTTCTAGTTTCTGGCTGCTCCCCTCCGTACTTGCACCAGCGTGCTATCTTTATTCCTGTGTCGATCTCATTCCACTCGGCCACCGACACCGACGACGGAAACGAGACACAAAAGCGGCGACGAGGCTGGGACACAAAAAATGTTTGTATAGTCTATGGGACTTAACTACGGGGTCATCAGTCGCTAAACTTACAAACTACTTATGAACTACTTACGAACTAGGACGGCACAAATATCCATGCCCGAGGTAGTGGCCGTGCAGACCGTGACTGGAGCGCCTTAGTCCCCTCGGCCACCGCGGCCGGCTAGTGAAACACTAAGTGTGTTTGTCTCTGTAACATAAAATAATAGGTGGCGGGAAATTTTAATGCGGTAGGTCAACACAAGAAATGTTACAGTTTCTGCGGAGCTATGAACATAGTTTATTGTATCATTTTCCAAAGAGTTACACCACAAAGATATAATTTTTTAAATGGAACAATAGTTTTTCTATCGTGCATTGGATTCGTTGAAACCAGCTACGTCCAAATCAATTTATACTACATTCCTAACACTGTTAGTTTTGGAGCTACAACCCTTCAAAGTTCCGCGGGCGGAGGCTGCGATAGCGTAGCTGACTGGCCGAGTGTCTATCCCCTGGGGCACGGCCCACTGTCTCATGACCACCAGCCAGTGGTGTAGTGGTCAGCGCAACTGCCTAGAAATCAGGAGACCCGGGTTAGAGTTTCGGCTGGGTACCGCAGTTAATGTCAAACATTCCGTGAATATGTGATTCCAATAAGTTGAAAAATTTTCATCGCAGTTGGATGAACGGTACGCTAACACATAAGGATACACACACAAACAAACATCTATTCTATTCATAGAGTATATGACTTCAACTGTGATTGGGCAAAGCTGAATATGTGTACCCAGCCGGCATTCGAACCCGGGTCTCCTGCTTTCTAGGCAGTTGCGTTGACTCCTAGACCATTGGGCACACAGTGATCGGCGCACCAGCAAGGACTACCTAAGCACGCCTCCCGTCATATACAAATTCCCAGCTTCACCCTGCTCACAGTACTCAAACTCGTAGTTATGAAACTAATTCCCGTAAGAGTAAGGTATTCAAACTTCCCCACCCCTCCCCACTATCGATAGGATCATTGCCCGTCACCGGCATATCATATAAATATGTGGCGTCTGTTCCGAAAGAATATAACATCTATTCATTATTATGAATTACATAGTTGGTCATAACCTTGTGTTATCATTCTTTCAAAGAAATAAAACAAAAGGTAGGCCAAGTAAGTAACACTGAAAAATAAACAAGAGTAACATCGCGTGAAGTTGTTGCCTAGTGGTATCAACTGCAACTCTAAACATGGTACGATGGTAACACGCACTTTGTTTCGACAAATATATGTTTCCACGTATTCATACTTTCATGCAATCATTTAAATACCATCCAACCTCCGCGAAGAAAGCACTGAATTGTATGATTCGATTATTACTCGTTATTTCCCTTCCACTTTCTGTTGTATTTGTTCTTCGTCAATTGTATAATTTTGCTGCCGTCATGTTCCATTTCCCTCTTCAGCTTTCTGTTTGTGCATTTTGCTTTTTTTACACTACGACTCCTAATGCAGCTAGCGCTATTATCATTATGAAATGCTCTCTCCCTATTAATCAACGAAATTCAGTACGGGTCTTGCCTGTACGTGGGGAGATGTGCTTACGCGCACGAGGGTCCGCAGCGCGCCCTGGACAGGGGCTGTTGTGAATTTCCGGCCCACACAGGACGGAGGCCTGGGCAATCACATTAGCGCGGCAGAAGGGCCGGCCCTTGTGGGACTGGACTGATTCTGCTCGTTCGCTGGTACAAGACGTTCATTCAATTATCGCTTAATTTCACTAATCGCATTCTGCTAACGGCATTGACATAAAACGAAGCACCTCCTTAAAGCGTCCACAGCCTCTGCAGCACATTCTGTGACAGTGTCCTGTAACTACAGAGTGGCTCGGCCTCACATACGCCTGCCCAGTATTTTAAATAAGAGCTCTATCCCTTTGTGAAAATACCGATAGGCATTTATCAAGTACGTTATTATATAATATTACCAAAAACACATATAAAGGCAATTTCTCTGATGAATTATAAAATACAAAGAACAATTATTTACTATATAAGCAGTTAGTAACTCATGATCTAAAAATTCAATTTCGTTACAGTTTTCGGTACATTATCATACTATGTGCCACAATCCCCTTCAATCTGTCAGCATTGTGCATCGAAATTAAAGGGTTATTAATTCGATACATCGCAATTGTTCCGAGTTGCGAGGCATAAGTTTTAAGATTGGCGCACTCGTGAACATTGTGGCGTCCTGCTACGTCCCCTTAGGCATGGCAACATTTCGAACAGTGAGGTATCAATGCTTGCAAAATAAAGTAATAAAAATAAATAAATAAATAAATATCTGAAATTTTGCGGGACTGGTTAGCCGTTATCGCCGGAGTTTCGAGCCCTCCCTTGACCAAGGGTGTGTCTATGTTGTCCAAGTTTAAGCTGTTTGTAAGTATAGTGACCGATGACTATAACAGTGGTCCAATAGGTTTTCAAACATTTTGAAAATGTTGGGGCTCAAGATTTTACTTGGTGTCCTAATCTACATCTACATATTGATTCGGCAAATCAGATTCAAGTGCCTGGCAGAGGGTTTAGTGACATTAATAGCGACTGCTTGTCGCTGCTGAATACAAACAGCATCAGCAGATTGGTGGACTATATCTGTGATTTTTGCCGAAACCGGTCATTTTAAACAAAATATTGCAATCTTATACTGTATAATTAATTAATTACAGTGATGCCAATGCGTTTATTTTGGTCTTGGAGGGTAATACCCTTCTGGAGATGGTAAAGATTTACCGGTGGATTCCGAAACCATAAATCCCATTTCCCATGAGATGTTTCCGATATACACTGTTTGGGCACATACCTCTTCACTATATAGCAGTTCCTCTACACAGTAATGTGGATGCCCACTTCATCAATAAAGCCACTAACACCTCTAGCGTCAATAGTCACCAACACCATTCTTCACCCAAAACCAACTGTCTGGTATACAGGGAAGAGAAGAAGATACAAAACACCCTGAGGTCCGTCCATCCTGTGCACAAAGCGCCCAGGTTTGTCTCTGTTACATCCTGACTACCCTCCATTTCTTCCCACTCCAACCCCCCTTTTGCCTATCCTGCAGCACCTTTGTCCTTACCTCTGCGCCCCCCCCACCCCTTCCTCCGTCCCAGGCGGAGAAGTGCTCCCGTTTTCCGGTATTTGCTGGTAAAGGTGCGATCTGTCATGACCCCTACTCCCAGCATTCTCCAAATCGGAGATCCTCTACCTCATATCGGACGTTGGACGCAGTCTGTGAGAACCAAAGCCGCTTAGTTTTCGTCAGACAAGGAGTTTCTCTCTCTTGGCCCTGCCCTCCACATCCTTCAAAAGAGAAGAAAGAGGAGAAGAACGAACGAAAGTCACAAGAACCCGCCGATCCGCCCCTCCCCCAGCGCCCCATTAGGTGCCGACATTCTTCTCAAACCCACTCATTCAACTAATCAGCCGTTTTATTTTAGTTTAGTTTGTATGCCAGAGGACAGAGGACTGATGACCAACTTAGTTAAGGCATTTAGATTTATAATCATGTGAACATATTTTTTATCAGTACTGGTGAGTAAAATTTCAAAAATCATTACCGTTAAATTTGACTACAGAAGTTTTTGCTGTACTGAATATTAGATTCTACAGTCACGTAGGGTGTAACTCAATATATTGAGTGCGTTCTTTCTAAATCGTTATAAAACGTATAATTCTGGATACTAGCTAAAGTTCTCAAAATGAAATTTCGATGTAGTTTGTCACACATCTAGCGGGGATTGTTATGCGGAAAACCATCTGTACGAAAGTATTTGCGTTTCAAATGTGATACCGCTACATTATTTTGTTTTCAATACCATTACGGAAGGAAAACAAAGAAGGGTTCAGCACCAACAGACACTATGCTGAAAGCGGCTGGAAAGGTGAAATAGGAAAACAAATCCATACGCAGTGCTGCCAAGGATAACAATATAAATTACCGCACAATGGCTCTTTACTGTAAAAGAGTTTTCTGACGATACTCAAAGCAGTGGTGTGACTTGACCTTCTCCGCACTATTCTCACAGTTGCTTTTGAAAATGAATTGGCACAATACATCAATTTAGCGTCTGCTATATATATTACGATATCAGTCCAAAAGAAGTGTGAAAATTGTGTTGAGAGCTATTTGTAATGGGCTAGAAGAATCTACGAGATGGACTAAAGACGCGGCGAAACGGCAGAGCGCATTGAGGAGCTAAGCTACAATGCGTGACGCCGTTCTCCGTCGGGGTCTCGAATCCCCCCTCGGGCATGGATGTTTGTGCCGTTTTTAGTATACGCTAGTTCATAAGTAGTTTGTAAGTTTGGGGACTTATGACCCCGTAGTTAAGTCCCATAAGCTATACAAACATTTGAACGTTTGATGGACCAAAACACGACATGCTGCGGCTGCTTGTTTTTTTGCGGTCATTAAGAGACATAAATAATTGTCAACTAGCACTCTTGAAGCTACCAGCTTCGCCCAAGTATATAGCTTTAATACAATGAACCTTGGCGCCGTTTTCGATCCTCTGTCTAATGTAATGAAACGCCACAACTTTGAAGAAAAAAATATGTGGATCATGCACGAAACTGGAATTAAAGCAGTAGAAAATTCGATTCATGTCACGACAAAGTTTGAAGCAAGTGAGGGCTATCACATCTGGGGAACGCCATAGCTTAGTAACTTAAGCTATTACTGTTTCTGCCACTGGGAACTCCATTCCACCATTCTTCATTTTTCCGCCGGTTCACTTCAAACGGCATTTCATTCGTGATGGGTCAGTGGGCTGTCCTGGAGCGAGTACCCTTCTCGCGTGTTGTAATGTATATGAATAGTACAAAGATTTTGTTTCTTTGAACACCTGTATTTTTCACCTAATGTTAAATCGTAATAACTAACCCAATCGCTGTGACAACCAGTAACGTGTTCAATAGTAACAAAAATTGCATAATAAAAAAGGCAATGGTAGATTTATCGCAATAATTACGAAGCCAGAATTTATTTATATGAACTTCAAATGGTAGTCTTAGAGAAAAAGTTTATGTAACGAGGTTTTGGCGACAACTATAAGTGTATAAAATATCTTACACTCCATCAGGCCGTCTGGTATACAAACAATAAAACATAACTTCTGAGAAAACGCAGTCTTGGTTGCAATGATTTATTTTCTTTAACGCATTTCAGAAAGTGGCAAATAAGTTTGGGGAACTTTACAGACCTAGTCTTATCATGAAGAGTAATAATAGGAAATAGATTACTACTGACCTTATAATTATGCGTTACATAGGTCAGCTATGAAAAGATTTCGCGCCAAAGCCTGGAAGTGTCAGCATTTAAAGGCAGCACAGAGTGTAGGTCACCCGTCAAAAACTTTGTAAATAGCACAATACAACTGAACTTAAAATGTGGTCCTGTCCGGTGCTATGGAGACACTAAGAACTTAGCGAAAATCTTAAGGAATTGCAAGTTTTTAACTCTCTCTGCACATCGTTGTATAATTAGTTCATTGACGAGACCAGATACGCGTCATGAAACCTAATAAGAAATGAGAACCGGAGCATGAAATTGTGAACCTGAACTTACAAAATGGATAAATTTACCAGAAATAATGTTGCACAACAGCTACGATAGCACAGATAGAGGCGCATTTTTATAAATTTGTACACGTCGGGAAATGTAGGAATACACTGTTGCCACCGTTGCATATCTATATCTCAAACCGGCTGCTGGTAAATGATATTATTAGCCTCTTACATAGGTAATACAGCAAGAGCCTGTGTAGGGAGAGAGCAGGCAAGCGGCCGGTGTGCGCCATGTTTTTTACCAGACTGCGAGCGGGACGTGCTTTTAGATAGCGACACAGGTAGAAATGCAGCCACAACTATTTAAATACGACATCAGTTTGACCAATGAGACCAAAGCACATCTTCTAGCTGACTAATCAGTACATGGTTAAAACAAATTCATCTTTGTTTATATAGGTATAATTAATTCGTAAGCAAATAAGTCTCGGGAAGTCTATTTTACGATGATCTGGTAACTTTGAGAGTTAACTGTTGATTATTAAGAAATGTATGTATCTCAAAGAAAGTGATGCTATTTCAGTTTTTTTTTTTTTTTTTTTTTTTCATTTTGCATGTCTGCCACTGGAACTAGTATACTATTATCGCTTTCCCCCCCCCTGATAATGAATTTTAAGTGTGTTCCTGTCGATCTTATGAAATTCTCAAACACTGAGAAATACCAATTACGTCATTCTATACGTACTTTTAGCAACAAAGTACCACAGAAAATCGGAAAAATACCGGTACTATCTATACTGAAACAGCGGAAACATACTCAAAATGGGTAATTGAATATCTACCAGTCAATACTTCCGCTATCCCCACTGTTTTATGTTACATCCCGTAACCATTTATAGGATTGTGAATAGCCAATAATACACGGCCAAAGGGGGGAGCTGTAGCCATCTTATAGCAAGACATGTCAGAAACCAAAACCATTAACTAACAAAAAGCTGGAATGCAGAGTTAAAAATACTTACCGTATTCAAAGTCACGACCTTCGTATTACGAAAATAGTACACAACCACTACACCACACGGGAACTGCACAGGTAGTTTTTCTGTTATAGATTGTCACCAATGCCTTTTTATTGCATTGCGCGGGATGGAGAGGAGGGAGAGAGAAGGAGAAAATATTTACTTCACGCAGACAGGGGTAATTCTTTGGTTTGCCGCGGCGGAGTGGCAGAGCGCATTGAGGCGCTGTGCTACGATGCGCGAGGCCGTTCCCCGTCGGGGGTTCGAATACCCTCTCGGGCATAGACGTTTGTGTCGTCTTTAGTATAAGCTACTTCAATAAGTATTTTCTATATTTGGGGACTGATGACGCCGCAGTTAAGTCCCATAAGCTTTACAAATAATAATTTACGTAAATAGAAAAACAGAAGGCATGAAAATGTGCAGCAGCAGCAGTCCTGTAAAGAACTGTACAGTTAAATCGCTGTCAGAAGTATGTAAGACACTCTGCATGACAGAAACCCATACAATAGCTATTCACACACATACAGAGCCCACAAAGTTTTGTAAAAACATGGCGTCCTGGGCTCTCAGCTAATTATCAGCGCAATCAATCATGGCCACTCTCTAACTACACAGGGTCTCTAGAAAGCATAGTTTAGTGCCTTCATAAAAAAATTAAGCTCTTAATTAATTTTAGGATTTTTGTATACGGGATATATGAGTCTTATTGGTAATATTAAGATATTTATCAATTCAAATGTTTATATTGGGAATGTTCAAATGTTTGTTAAGCTTAAGGGACTTAACTGCTGGGTCATCAGTCCCTAAACTTACAAACTACTAATGAACCACCTTGTACTATAGAAGGCATAAACATCCATGCTCGAGGGGAGATTCAAACCCCCGACCGTAGCGGCCGTGCAGACTGTGACTGGCGCGCTGCAGACCCCTCGGCTACTGCGGCAGGCTATATTTGGAAAATTAGTAGTGTGTCTACGTAGTTATTACAGCGGGAAATTTGTTTTTTCGGTCATCAAGGTTACTTAAATTCAGAGTAATGCAAAGTAAAAACAGGAGTAACAGCATGGAGGATATAATAGTTTGTTATATTTTCTCCATGTTGGGGTATATAGCAAAATTCTGGGATTATTACAAAAATGTTCTATTATTTCCAGTTTAGTGCGAACGTGCGTATCTGTTAATGCTAAATGTAAGTTTTATTCAAGTTAGTTGTCGGATCATGAATGAGGGAAATAATTAAAATCCGATCGCGTTTAAGTTCGATTCGGAATATTGTGATCTATATAGGGAAGATTATTAAACGCACGGGCAGATTTAAATTAAATAATTTCTAATATGGTGCGATTCTGATAGTGACGGGAACTTCAGTTTAGAATATCAAAGACGATTAGGAATCATTTCATAAACAGTCATGACATCAAAAGAAAGATTTGTTAAAATATATTATGGTGAAATTTTACTTCAGGGTCCGAACATTATTTAGCAAGTGTATCTTTGGAGCAAACCATACACATACATTTTAGTGTGGGAATCTTATTACGATAACGTTTTAATGTTCAGCGCTGATAAATTTCAATAAAAAAACTAGTAAAGGACAGTGTAATTCATCTGATAATTAAATTGCGAACGGGTTGGAGCGAAAAATGTGTTGATAAGATACGCGAATTTTACTTAGCGAATTTAACGCCAGGCAACTTTAGTTAAATAATAGAATTTAAATACTGACTAAAATTTCATGAATAAGTGTATAATATTTACAAAACGGTGGTCTCTTAAGATATTTAATTCAGCAAGAAATCGTGTTGCTTCGTTCATTGTGTGTTATGATCCAAATTCAGAGACCAAAACTTTAACGGCCGGGCATAAGTGCAACAGAAAGAAGGGGGGTTATAAAATAAACAAATAAAAATTCTTAAAAAATGAGAAGAAAAAGTTAGTTAGTTTGAAATGCGAATATTTATTTTGTTACCGCGTAAAAGGTGGGACAAGATAGTTGTACTACATTTTCCTTTGTCAGCCCTGTTTTGAAGTTATAAATAAAAAATGAAAGGAAACGAACTTTTTATTTAAAATGCATACCAATTTGATGTTTATGTAAATATTGTTATTTTTATAATATGATACTTAAAATGTTTTGTTTCTGTATGTTTCATGTATGATCGACGCGCCGCAATCAACAAGGGCAGCGTCGTCGCCGCCGCAGCCAACATTACAGCAGACGGCCAGTATTAAATTTTAACCGACAACTAAGGGGTTACGAATGCTGCTGCGCCTTATTTATTTCCGCGCTTCAATCGTTTAAAAGAAGAAAAGAAATGAATATGAAATTATAGTTAGTCTTGTTTGAGATTCAGTCCAAGCTAGTTGTCCATGTTCACGTTTCTTGCTAAACTGACGCTGTATTAACATGAACAAGAATAAATATTTGTTAATGATTAAAGATATCTTGCATTTACGACGATTTATGTATGATTAAGCTATTTTATAGCAAGAAAAATTTTATTCTTGTGAAGAATCTCGACTTAATTAAGAAAACTAATTGTGATTGAATCACTACTGATTAGCTTAGAATGTGACATTATATTTGTATTTAGTGTGAATGTAGGAAACCAGTATTTAGAAGGCAGAAGGTGATTAATATATTTTCAGTACGAGTTAAGAACAGCAAATAGAAATGCCTGTCTTTAACTTTGATGAATTTGTAGTAACGGGTACATACCCCGCTCTTACAAGAACCTTATTTATTTTTGATGAACTATTTAAAGGAGTTATTCCTACAAATTTTAATTTATTTTGTGGCGCGGGACACTTCGGACGAAGTCTAGAGAATTTACACGGTTAGCTTATGACAGTTGGTGTTGCTAGGTAACTGTAAATAACTAATAAACAACGTCCTACAAACTGATAAAACTTTTTCTAGTGTCAGAATAATTTCATGATTAGAGACTAAAGAAGAAAATGAATAACAATATTAAACAGAGCAGATATCCTGTCGCCGTTCCACTACACCGATTTCCCCTAAAAGCAAAGCGATCGAGGTGTATGGTATGGTCGGAAAGAAATACTTGCCGATGTTTCGACATACGTATAAAGGGGTGTGCGTGATTACAACTAAACTACTGCGAAGGATAATTGGGGGGGGGGGGGCGGCAACTGACCTACCAGCAGCGGCATGCGAGAACTCGGTGGGTATTGGATGTGCCGCCGGCCTCCCCAGAGAGCCCTGGGCCGTCGCCGCCGCTAAGAGCTGGCAAGGCCGTCGCTCCCCCTCGGGCTGCCGCAACCCGCACAACAAACACGACTCGCTCGCAGCCGACAGCGCTTCTCGCCTCTGCAAACAGATCCTTGCATCACACTGTCCAAAATACGCACTGCGGATCTACGGAAAAACTTCACCGAGAACACAGAGAGACACATAGCCGGAAGAAACAGAAATCTAATACATTACGAAAGACGTTAATTTTGATCCATTTACGGTACTGTAAAAGTCATTAGAGTGGTATAGTGGTTTAAACTAGGGATGGCCAATTAATTGTAATTAATCGAGTAACCGTGATTATTTCGGTAAACGTTAATAGAATAATCGATATTTCTTTTACGTCGATTAATTTTACGAAATCGTTTAACCTTTCGATTAATTACTTCAGTACCTTTGAAATCGCGACGGATACAACTGCCGCGACGCGACGCTCTTGTACACACCGATCAACAATGATTTGATTTGATTTGATTTGATTTTTTCAGGGAAGCCAAAACAGTCTTGGTCCAACCCGCCACTGCCCGCACCGAAACTAAGTTTATTGTGCGGTATCGCTCCCTGTATATCTATTAAAGCCAACCAATACCCTTGAACAGTGCAAGGAGTCCCTTTACCAGTTCTTCATTAGACACAATTTCTTCGGCTCTGGTTGTCCCAAATTTTCTGTGCTTTTTACTCTCCAATGCAATGCATTCGAATATTAGATGTGATGCAGTTTCATCACCGTCATCACAGATCCTACATTTAGGGTCCTCTTCTGTTATTCCCATTGTATGTAGGTGAACAATGATTTAGTGTGACGTCACTTCCTTTGGGTCATTCAGCTGGAAACAATTTATTCCTACGCCTATGTGGCTAAAGAGTCTTATTGTTGAGTCCATTTTCCGATCTATCTTGTGGAGACAGAGGCTAAGTTAAAATCATGGCACCACAGAAACCAAGTGTAGTGTGGACGTAATTTTAGAAAGGTGACTAAACTGTTGGTATTGTGCACAATTCTTGAGCCTCGTTTAAAACACAGCAATTCTGCTCTCCATAAAACTGAGCATGGGTGTATGTCTTATCCTTAGAATAGTTTACCTTAGCTTAAGTTTTTTTTGTAAGTTACGGTCTAATGACCAAACAGTTAAGTCTCAAAGATTTATAAACATTTGGTCTGCTAAAGTCGATTCGAGCCACCGTGCCCTCAAATTGTGGGAGTTTCTTTTACGACATGTTTCGACGTCAACATTGACAGACGCTATATCGCTGTAATTGTCTTCTGAAAGGCTATCGAATGGAGTTAACGAAAACTACGCTGATCCATGAAGTACTTGCTTCAGTATTTCAGTTCACGCTGAGACATACCCATACACACACGCATTTATATATATTCTGTTATTTTTTCAATGTGTATACATCTTTCCAAGTCCTCCAGCGGCCATGGGTGTGCGTGTTATTGTTCGTAGGATAAGTCAGTTAAAGTAGTTTCTAAGTTAGACCCTATAACTTTGCAAGAAAATTTGATACATTAAATAAAAACTAGTATAAAATAAAGAACCTTGATAAAATTAAAAACCTCAATTATGACCTATGTACATTCGTAAAAAAAATGTGTAATGTGAAATCAATTTTAGCATGAAGGAAACGTCCTAAATCGAATACAATATGAATTCGTGAGTCTCTGTGAGCTGGTGCAAGACATTCGATTGGACACCTCTTCGGCACCTAACATTTCCGTAAGATACCCTAATTATCCAGTAGGAAAAAAGGGGACGTACAGTATAACAAGAAATTCGTACCACGTGGGGTTTCTGGCAACTCCCCGTATCCTTAATACGTAATGCTAGTTAAAACAAAAAGTTAAAAATTACGTGATCGGAACTAGTTCAGAACGCGTGACCCTTATCTTTCCAACCGAGAACTTGGCGCTTGCCCAGACTAAATTAAATGACAGGTCGAATTTTTTTATACTTAGTCGATGTAGATATTAGCATTTAGTTTGAAATAAAATGTTACTGAGATTATGGATCGAGATAATAGCTGTCCTATCTTTCATGTTCGACCAGTTCACACCCACTGTACAATTCTTTTCAGACCAGTTGAATAGACGCGGTGGAGTATTTCCAGCTCTCTAAGACGGTCGGAGGTTCGAGTCCTCCCTCGGAATGTATGTGTGTGTGCGTGCGTGTGTGCGTGCGTGTGTGTGTGTGTGTGTGTGTGTGTGTGTGTGTGTGTGAGTGTGTGTAATTCCCTTAACATAAATGTTTCAAATGTTTGTATAGTCTATAGGACTTAACTACGGGGTCATCACACTCTAAACTTACAAACTACTTATGAGCTACTTACGAACTAGGACGGCGCAAATATCCATGCCCGAAGGGGAATTCGAGCCCCCGACCGTAGTGGCCGTGCAGACGTGACTGGAGCGCCTTCGTCCCCTCGGCCACCGCGGCCAGCCCCTTAACATAAGTTAAACTTAGTTTAAATAGTTCAGAAAGATAGTTACCGAAGACCGCAGCAGTTTGGTATGCTGTGCTGTCGCACAAGTATGAAGTGCGCGCCACCTACTTACGCCGCGCGCCGCCATGCACGCACGGCGCGGCGTTCGTACGACGTCAGCCACAAGCGCCCTCTGCTGCAACTCCGCTTGTGGCCACCACTGAACAGCATCGGCCACTTGGGACTGAGATAGGAACCAGTTAACACTTCGGAATTCAGATACGCACCAGTAAAGACTTGGCTATCGGATAGGCACTAGGAATTATCAGTAGTCAGACCTACTAAGTCTCTATGAAATTTACTAATTTACTCTAGTGTTTCTAGTTTCCGCTGTCCCACTGGCTGGTCACCTCCATACCGCACAAGCGAGCATCCTTCATTCCGATGTCGGTCGCTTTCTACTCGGCCACAGACACCTACGATAATCGGCGGATACGAGACACAAAAGTGGCGACGAGGCTGGGACGCAAAACATTTCAACATTTGATCTTGTTAATGAAAATAGTGTTGCGCAATTTAACATTCATGTCATTACGCATGGATTTTCGTGGAGGTCATTGATCTCGCGCCCGGAATATAACCGTGCCGTGTTGCGAGGCAGCGCGTATTTCGACCTATAGCGTGACCTACTTAAATGGGCGGCATGCAATTAATGACGACGCGCCGAAGCAGATTACGCGCGGGGCGCGGCTGTCATCACAGCGGAGTAATTGACCCGCGGCGCCGGTAAACAAGCCAGGTGCGGCCGCGCTGTTTGCCGGCTGTTTGCACTTTATCTGCAGCAGTCCTGCTTTCCAATAGCTGCCAGCCGGATGAGCAGGCTCCTGTCTGGTGCCCCTATATACGCATGCCTACCGTGTCATTTGACACATCGCCAATATTTTCTGTCGCGTTGCTCATGTCAACGGTCACAGAAATTCCGAAGGCAAGAGGACAAAACGTGATCGCTGTAATAATTCTGACAACAGGTATTCAAATACAATAGAACATAATAAAATACTGTTGAGAAAAAATGACGACGCTTATATAACTTTTAGAATTGTTTCCAAATGTTTGTAAAACCACTGGAGCAATGTGCTATGGTCATCAGTACCTAGAATTACAAACTACATAAACTAACGTACACTTTCACGCAGCCGGCCGCAGTGACCGAGTGGTCTGAGGCGCGCCAGTCACAGTCTGCACGGCCGCTACGGTCGGGGGTTCGAATACTTCCTCGGGCATGGATATTTGTGTCGTCGTTAGTATAAGTTAGTTCATAAGTAGTTTGTAAGAGTAGGAACTGATGACCACGCAGTTAAGTCGCTTAAGCTTATCAAACATTTGAACACTTTCACGCATGGTTGAGGGAAGAATGTCCACTCTGTCCGTAAAATGACTTCTTAGACAACGTGCCCATACTTATCACAAGGTATATAGTATTAAAAACTGTCCTCATTAAGTAATCTGCGACTCAATTTTCTCCTCACAGAAATGCTTGTGAAACGTAATTCCTCTTGCTATTTCTCAGGTCCTGTGTGAAATACAATAGTAAATTATATGTCACAATGTACGACAAGCTTCCCACGAGTCTTTTGTTACTTATCTGTCTTCAAACTTGTTACACAACTTACGTTACTCTATTACTCTTTTGCACTATCTACATTCTGTCGCACACACACACACACACACACACACACACACACACACACACACACACACTTTTTAACCTGCCAAACGTTCAGAAAGGACAGTACTCTCAAGAATGGAGCAGCAATATGTTACGGTTGAGAGAATTACACTAAATGGAGCGGATGTGATCGCCGCGTATTTTTCAACAAGTTACTTAACAATCAGGTAACTACTGCATTTAGGCTACATTTTATTAAGGAGCTTCTCGACGTAATCCATTGAGAACTAAATAGAAGTGAAAGTACCAAAGCGTGTATCGTAGATAGTGGCAACCGTTACCGCTGATTAGTTTAATCAAATTACGGTACATGTCATGCAACACTTGAAAGCACAGTCATGCTGGAGCTACTCGCAATCTCCTCGCACACAGAGAGGAGTATCTGTTATCAGGCAAAGTTAATTTACACTCGTGACGCAGAGTCATCTGATGTCCTCTCGCAAAGGAACGTGAGCGAATTGGATTTACATCTGAGAGGTTTCCCCACTCCAGTACGAGATTTGTAGTTAACTTCACAGACAGATGTTACACTCACGTCCCTCTTCGACCCATTTCTAATTTCCAAAGGCTGAAGTATACATTTGGCTGTACCACTATTCAAAAAATATTCAAATTCTCCACATCGTTGGGATGACAGTACGGTCGTTTCTATTACCAGGCAACGGCTCACGCCTGAAACACTGTAACAAACACTCTTCTTTGTCCCTCTAAGTTAATGGCTACAAGTTATTCCGAATTGAAACTCTTCCAGCTGCAGCTACGAGAAGAGGTAATGGAAAATCCTAGTTACCATTTTTTACATACTTCCACTCTTTTCTTGAATTTGAAACTGTATATTTTCGTTTTTTGTATAGGGTGAATCACCTAACATTTGCACGGCAATTATTGCGGAAACGGAAAGTGCGAATAATGTGCGGTTTTGACAGAATGGATTGATAGTGGAGGGGCTCGTATTTTTAGCCAACAAACAGATTGTAATATTACTTAGAAAGTATTTGTTATGCAAACATACAGGTTTTTTTAATGGAACAATGTTTGTTTCTATTATGACTGGTATTTTTGACACCAGCTCTGTGCAAATAAATTATGAATGACAATTTTATCACATGTAGTTAGGCTGCTACAACCGTTCATAGTTTCAGGGGCGGAGGTTGCGAGTGGCCAGCCCCTGGGGCACGGCCCACTGTCTCATGACCACCAGCCAGTAAGCTACGCTGTCGTAGCCTTCGCCCCCAAAACTTTGAATAGTTTTATCTGCCAAACTAAACGTAATAAAAATGTCATTCAGAAATCTTTGTACACAACTGGTGCTAAAAATCCCATTGCGTGATAGAAACAACCATTCTTACATTTAAAAATGTATGTTTGCATAAAAATTTACTTTTTAAGTAATACTACAATCTGCTGGCTAAAGCTACGAGCTCCTGTCAAACAAACCATTCTGTGAAAACTGCACTTCTGTCGCACTTTCCGCAATATTTGCGGTGCAAGTGTTAGGTGATTCACCCTGTGTATCCATTAGCTTTATTCACTTAAGATATCCCAACATATTCACATAATTCTAAAATCATTCGTGATGGATCATATGGGGTGCCATTGTTACCTCCTCAGTAGTATTTCTCAAAGAATTCTTAGATAATACACATTTATTGCCTTGTTATTCCATGCACATGCAATAAAATTTATAATATAATCAGTTTCGATTCAGATTTGATCTCCATAGATAGAATATAAAATCAAAAACATGTACTGAATTAAAACACGGGTATGACCAGATGCTAAAAGTAGGTATGTATGTTATCATCAAGTATATAAAGGCATGAAAGACAAGCAAGGAGAAGTAAATCAAAAGAATGATTTGTTTTGGATATGGTTCGACCATATTTCCCGTCTCGAATAGAATCACTACATGTAAATTATTTCTAACACGCCGCTGACCTAAGTATTGACGGTTCAAAGTATTATAACTCTTAGATCAAACTAAAGAGAAATACCATTTGAGTTTTTCCTGACAGAACAAAAGATTAAAACTGCTCAGTACTTCCATTCACAGAAAGGAGTGTGATTTTAGCATTCAAAGCAACACCAATATTCATTCTATTGAAGACGGTGGTGAAGTTGTTGTTGTGGTCTTCAGTCCGGAGACAGAATTGATGCAGCTCTCCACAATACCCTATCCTGAGCAAGCCTCTTCACATAAGAACAGCAACCTACATCTATCTGAATGAACTTACTGTATCCATCTCTTGATCTTCCTCTGCGGAGTTTTACCCCACACACTTCCCATCAACGCTAAATTCGCAATTCCTTGATGTCTAAGAATATGTCCTACCAATCGATCCCTTCTTTTAGTCAAGGTATGCCAGAAATTCCTTTTCTCCCGAATTCTGTTCAGTACCTCCTCATTAGTTACGCGACCCACCCACCTAATCTTCAGCATTCTTCTGCAGCACGACATTCCAAAGCCGCTATCCTCTTCCTGTCCGCACTGTTTATCGTCCATGTTTCACTCCCATACAAGGCAACAATACACACAAATGTCTTCAGGAAGGACTTCCTTAGGCTTAATATTCGATGTTAACATATTTCTCTTTTTCAAGAACGCTTTTCTACGCACTGATTTTCTGAATTTCACACCCTCTGTACTGCGACCATCATTTGCTTTTTTTTACTGCCAAAGTAACAAATCTCATCTACCTCCTGTATTGTTTCGTTACCTAATCTAATTCCTTCATCATCACCTGATTTTCTTAGACTGCACTCCATTACCCTAGTTTTTTTCTTGTTAATGTTCATCTTATATGCACGTTTCAGCACACTGTCCATTCCATTCAACTGCTCTTCCAGGTCCTTTGCTGTCTCTGACAGAATCACTATGTCGTCGGCTAAACGCAATGTTCTTAATTATTTCCCCTGAACTTTAATTCCTTCTCCAAATTTCTCCTTGCTTTCCTTTATAGCTTTCTCAATGTCTAAATTGAATAACATTGGAGAAATGTTACAATCCTATCTTACTCCCTTCCTAACCACTGCATCCCTTCCATGCCCTTCAACTGTGACAACCGCTGTCTGGTTTTTGTACAAGTTGTAAATAACCTTACGCTCCCTTTATTTTACTCCTGCTTGCTTCATAACTTGAAACAGTTTATTGCAATGAACATTGTCAAAAGCCTTCTCCAAATCTGAAAATGCTAGATACGTATGTTTGCCTTCTCTTAATATACCTTCTAGGTTAAGACGTAAAGTGAGTGTTGCCTCCCGTGTTCTTACATTTCTCCTGAACCTTTTGTGTCCCAGCCTCGTCGCCGCTTTTGTGTCTCGTTCAGTCGTAGGTGTCGGTGGCCGAGTGGAATGAGACCGACACAGGAATAAAGATAGCACGCTGGTGCAGGTACGGAGGGGAGCAGCAGAACTAGAAACACTAGAGTAAATTAGAATGAGATATATATTGCACAGAATTTATACAATACTTAACTTTTACATAGTACTGCAGAATGTTGATACATAGTTGAGCTACAGTCCTGCCTAGTGCCTAACTGATAGCCAAGTCTTCACTGGTGCCTATCTGATTCTGAAGTGTTCGCTGGTTCCTATCTCAGTCCCAAGTGAACGATGTCGTTCAGTGGTGGCCACGAGCGGAGTTGCAGCAGAGGGCGCTCGTGGCTGTCGTCGTAAGAACGGCGCGCCGTGCGTGCATGGCGGCGCGCGGCGAAAGTAGGTGGCGCGCAATTTGTACTTGTGCGACACCACACCCCTCCCCCCCAAACCGCCGCGCCGTCGTGGCGTAGGGCTGAGGGCCACGGCGACGGCACTGGGAGGAGGGCCTGGGCGGGGGCGTTACTGGTGGGACGGGCGTCGTAGCTGAGGCTGGGATCGAGACACCGTCCGTGCCCCGGTATACACCTTGCGATCCGCCGGAAAAACTGAGAAAACCAGCGGAAGGGCGCCCGCCCCCGCCCAGAGGGAGCAGGTCATCTTCTTCTGAGGTGCGTGGCCCAAGCTGGAGGGGCCCGCACGTTCCCGGAGTCCCTCTCGGTGATGCTGTCATCTGCGGCGGCGACAGCGGCGGCGCCGACAGCGTCGGAGGTGTGTCGACATCCATAGGGATCTCGTAGTCCGGGGACGAATGATGTGGTTGTGCTCCCTGGCGGTGAACTGGGTCTGGAATCAAGAAACCGGAGACAGGATCGCGCGGCCTATGCAGGCGCAATTGGTTTGCGTGGCTCCGCAGCTCCGACCCTGTGGAAGAACGTACAACATACATATTGCGCCCGAGCACGCGCTGAAAGGTGCCCGGCAACCATGTCTTCTTCATACCAGCAAACACCCTGTACAGGGCGTAGAAACCTGAAAACGCGTAGCGCCATACGAACCGACTCGGTGCGAGGGAGGCTGTAGCAGGTGTAGGAGAGTGCGGTGACGGAGGCCGTGTAGCAGCTCGGCAGGAGACGGGCCGTCACGTGGCATGCATCGATATGTAGACAGGAAAATTTGAAGAGCTTGCTGCCCGGAGTGCTGACCTTTCCTCTTCTCCATGTGAGACTTGAATGTTCGAACGAAATTTTCTGCTTCACCATTGGACTGAGGGTGAAAAGGTGCAGTGGTAATATGCTGAATGCCATTCACACGACAAAACGGTTGAAATTCCGCACTAACAAACTGAGGTCCATTGTCACTGACGATAGTTTCAGGCAAGCCTTCGATGCAAAACACTGATGTTAAGGCACTGATTGTACTAGAAGCTGTCGTTGAGTTCATGGCAATCACAAAAGGAAACTTGCTGAAAGCGTCTACAACGATTAACCAGCGCGTATTCCAGAAAAGTCCGGCAAAGTCAATGTGTAAACGTTGCCATGGTCCCTTGGGGCGTGGCCAGTCTGAGAAACGTTGCGGAGGAGCCTGATGCTCCGCACAAATAGTACACTGTGACGTCATGTTCTCTATCTGAGCGTCCATACCAACCCAGGTACAATGACGTCTGGCCAATTGCTTTGTCCTAACAATACCCCAATGTCCTTGATGCAGGAGGCGTAACAATTCACGTTGCAGGGAACGAGGAACAATCACTCTTGTTTGGTCGTTGTCCGTATGTAACAACAGAACACCCTGACTTAAAGATAATGCATGACGTTGTGCAAAATAACGTCGAACCAGAGGCCGATAAATGTCTTTGGCTCTGGCAGGCCACCCTGAGCGAACAAAACGTACTACCACACTTAAGTCTGCATCCGCAGCTGTTTCCTGTGCAACCCGACGAGAGTTCAAAGGGAAATCTGCGACAGCGGAAGCATCTCTGGAGTATATCTGACAACATGCCATTTCAGAAGAATCAAACGACACATCCTGGCCAACCGGAAGTCGGGAAAGTGTGCCCGCGTTGGCGTGTTTAGTGGTAGGTCGGTACAAAATCTCATACTGATAATTAGACAGTATTAAGGACCATCTCTGAAGCTTTTGTGCAGTACGTGGCGGAATCGGCTTTGTGGGTGAGAACAACGACGTGAGAGGCTTGTGGTCTGTCAACAAATAGAATTTTCTACCATAGAGATAATGATGAAACTTTGTGACGCCGTAAATGATTGCTAAGGCCTCCTTTTCTATCTGACTGTCATTGTGTTGCGTCGGCGTCAGTAGCTTGGATGCAAAGGCAATAGGACGATCGTGACATCCAATACGATGCGACAGAACTGCACGCACCCCGTACGACGAGGCATCAACTGCTAGCACTACAGGCTTCTGTGGGTCAAAGGGAATCAAACATGCATCACTGATTAGTGCAGACTTTAAGTTGTCAAAGTCAACCTGGCAATCTTTGGACCATACAAAAGGAACATTCTTCCTACGTAAGTGATGCAGTGGAGCTGCAATCTGAGAGGCATTGGGAATAAACCTGAAATAATAGTTCAGCTTTCCCATTACTGCTTGCAATTCGTGCACATTCTTAGGAGGAGGCAAGTCTTTGATTGCTCGAAGATGTGACTGTAAGGGATGTATTCCATGGGCATTAATCACATGGTCTAGGTACTCTATTTCAGTTTGAAAAAACGAACACTTTGCTTTATTGCAACGTAGACCTGCTGCAGTCAAAACTTTGAAAAGGCACTCCAGGTTTGCTAAATGTTCTTCAACTGTACGTCCGGATACCACAATGTCATCTAAATAGTTCGAGCAACACGGTACAGAAACTTTCAGCTGTTCCAAAAAGCGCTGAAAAATAGCGGGGTCGGAAGAACTGCCAAAGGGTAGGCGTTGAAATTGAAAACGGCCCATGTGAGTATTAATGACGAAAAACATTTTTGACTCGTCATCAAGTGGAATCTGTAAGTATGCCTCTGCTAAATCAATCTTAGAAAAGAAACGAGACTGTCCTAATTTGTCCATTAGTTCGTCAGGTCTGGGCAGGGGATAAGTGTGTACAATTGTTTGACTGTTCACTGTTGATTTGAAGTCCGCACAGAGACGAAGTTTTCCTGACGGCTTGGGTATAATTACTATAGACGAGGCCCACTGACTCGCAGAAATAGGAGAAATCACCCCACTATCTTGCCAACGTTTAAGTTCTTCGGCAACTGTATCACGCAAGGCGATAGGCACTGGTCTAGCTTTACGAAATTTTGGAACTGCAGATTCTTTTAAAGTTACATGTGCCACGAAGTCTTTTGCACAACCTAGTTCCGGCGAAAACAAGTCACTATATTTGTCACACAATGCATTGATTTTATCCTGAGGCACTATTGACGAAATTTGAAGCACATCTCTTTGAATTGATAAACCAAACAAGTCAAAAGCATCTAGTCCAAAAATGTTCTGTGTCGATTTGGCCTGAAGAACTACAAAAGAAACTGTTGTTTTTTACACCTTGAAAAGAGGCGGGCAGGCTACACGTTCCTAGCACGGGAATATTTTGACCTGTATACGCTGTTAGCACTTGTTGACACGGCGACAATTTTGGCGAACCCAGCAGTTCATAAGTGTCTTTATTTATTAATGTGACAGCGGAACCAGTATCAAGCTGAAATTGCACCGTCTTATTTTCTATGAAGAGAGTCACAAACAGTTTTTGCTTGCGGCGCTCGACAGGTGCGCGAATGTGGGGCAACGTCTGCTACGGTTTGTTTACTGCGCTTGCGCGGGCTGCGTAGTGAAGTAAGCGGCGCAGACTCGGCACGCAGCGGATTAACAACACTGTCACTAGATGGCACTACCGCCGGATCGACGTCCGCGCAAGCATGCGAAGCTACTCCAGATGTACTAACTACTGCACTACACTTTTGAGTAGCTACTTGATGTCTACTGTCACTAGATACACAGTACTGGGCACTATTACAAGGAGCAGTTGCAGAAGGCACTATTTTCACTACAGGAATGCACTGTTCATAGTCATTTTGCTTGTCCCGAACCCATTTCCGTTGCACTGTTTTACGCGCTCATCGGCGCTTGTTACGTGGTGGACTATATAGTTTTGCTATAGGCGCAGAACTACTTTCTTGCAATTGAGATCCAAGGAAAGCACTGTGCAATACCACAGCCCGTATAACATTTACAGAATGAACTGTTCTCGCACTCTGCGAAGCACTGTTTCTAACGGTACCGTTCTTTGAGTTTTTAATTTGCATACACACAGACTGTACATGTCCTGATTTGCCACATTGATAACAGGTTGCGTTGCGACTAGGGCAATGAGCACGCTTGTGGCGAGACACACACTGGGGGCAAGATTTACGTACATTTTTCTGAAATGAGCTTTGGCGCCCGTTATTCAAATCACTGTTTCTAACACGACGGGGCGACCTTTGTGTCGCACTTTTACACTGGCTACTGTTCACTGTCTGTTCAGCACGGCCTGTACTATTGGAAGAATCACTAGTGCTACACTGAGAACTACGGCTAGGAAAGCGACCGTTGCGGCGCACTGAATTAACACTGTGGCTTTGCATTTCTACATCTGCTAAATGAAAAGTATCATGCGCTTCTATAAGCTGCAGTACACTGTCTAATGAGGGGTCAGACTGTTTCAGAATTGCTGCTCTAATTCTGGGGTCCTGAATATTCTGCGTAATCGCATCCCTCAACATCACGTCACTATACGAAAGTCCACAAGAGCAAGTAAATTTACATTGGCGGGTTAAGCCCTTCAATTCCGTAATCCACTCTTGGTGTGACTGCTGCGGTAATTTTTTAAGTCTGAAAAATCGGTACCGTGCCGCAGCTACGAGAACTTTTCTCTCATAATGAGCATTTAGTGCCTCTACTATTTGTTCAAAGTCTACATCACGAGGAGATACGTCGGGAAAAAGTTTTTTCAGTAACACGAAGGTGTTGGTGCCCACCACAGATAATAGCAGATGCTTCACTTTCTGACCTGTAATTTGATGAGCCGCGACAAGTTCTTGAAACTGTGCGAAATAGTCGCTCCATTCTTCCTCACGTTCGTTGTACTGGCGAAACGTAGGAAGTGTTGCGGCAGCAGGTGTGGGCTGCAGAAGCGGCGGCTGTTGTTGTTGGTTAGCTGCTTGCGCTGTGAGCTGGGCCACAGCCTGGAGAAGTTGTGTTATTTGCGCCGTCTGTAACTGAATAATTTCCATTAAGTTTGGGTTCGGGGTAGTGGCCATGCTGGCCGATTAGGCGCCGCGCATACAAGTAACTTATAACAAAACACAAATGCAATATGAAAGCGGACGCTCTGCAACAAAAAAGTCCACAAAACACGTAACTGAAAAAGTTCCCCCAAAAATCTTATAATAAGGGTGGGTGGGCGGGAGCAATTTCTGCGTGCTCCGACTGCTGCTGTCTGGCTGCTGCAAGAGGGCTGGTCCACGGATCGTCTATCACTCCTCGTCGCCACTTTTGTGTCCCAGCCTCGTCGCCGCTTTTGTGTCTCGTTCAGTCGTAGGTGTCGGTGGCCGAGTGGAATGAGACCGACACAGGAATAAAGATAGCACGCTGGTGCAGGTACGGAGGGGAGCAGCCAGAACTAGAAACACTAGAGTAAATTAGAATGAGATATATATTGCACAGAATTTATACAATACTTAACTTTTACATAGTACTGCAGAATGTTGATACATAGTTGAGCTACAGTCCTGCCTAGTGCCTAACTGATAGCCAAGTCTTCACTGGTGCCTATCTGATTCTGAAGTGTTCGCTGGTTCCTATCTCAGTCCCAAGTGAACGATGTCGTTCAGTGGTGGCCACGAGCGGAGTTGCAGCAGAGGGCGCTCGTGGCTGTCGTCGTAAGAACGGCGCGCCGTGCGTGCATGGCGGCGCGCGGCGAAAGTAGGTGGCGCGCACTTTGTACTTGTGCGACACCACAGAACCCAAAATGATCTGCGCTAGTTACAGCTGTTTGTTATACGGGCCGTATTTACTGAGCTGCGCGACTTGTTTCTTTTCACTAATAGTGTGTTTTTTATTATATTCCACATATATAGCGGTTAAGCCACGTCACAAAAATTGAACTTTAATTTACAAAACGTAACTAGTTGCAATGAACTCTGTCATCAATATTAACTTGCTTACGTTTCGTAATGATTACATAGTTCATTGCAACTAGTTTTGTAAATAGAAATTCAATTTGTGTGACGTGGCGTAACCACTCTATATATGGAATATAATAAATAATTAATTAGTCACACACTTCTTACTACAATGTCATATATTATATAGTGTGTTTTTTGTTCGTGTCAAAGACGTTGTATGTTATTCATATCTATCGATACGCAGAGCGCAGAGTCAGAAAGGACAAAGGTACGACTGGAGTGAGGTTTCAATTTCATTAACGGTGGAAGTTAATAAAGCTCCAGATAAAACTTGTCTCAAATTAGCAGAATAAAAAACATAAAAAAATGTGCTATGCAGTCGGTACCTGTGGGTTAGACAAATGACTCGAAGTCCCTACATCTACATCTATAGATACTCTGCAAATCACATTTAAGTGCCTGGCAGAGGGTTCCGTTCTCTAATAACTCGTGGGAAGAAAAAACACCTAAATCGTTCCGTTTTCGATCTGATTTCTCTTATTTTATTGGGATGCTCTTGTCTCCCTATGTAGATAGGTAGTAGCAAAATTTTTCACATTCAGAAGTAAAAGTCGATGATTGAAATTTCGCATATAGAACTCGCCGCAACGAAACATGTCTTTCTTTTAATGATTTCCACCTCAAATTGTGCAACATTGCCTTGACGCTTTCCCCCATGAAACTTAATAAAACGAGCTGACCTTCTCTGCTTTTCAATGTCGTCTGTCCCACCTGGTGAGGGTCCCACAATGGGCAACAGTATTCCAGGAGAGGACGTACAAGTGTGATGTAGGCAGTCTGACGCCACGTTACTCAGTTACAGGACTAGCAAATGAAAATGTTAATTCAAATGATGACATAGAACCTGTCTCGCTAAGCATCAACAGAAACTGCGCCACGAACTACACAAAATGAAGCCCAGCCTCATGTTACAAATCCTTGGTGCCACCATTTCGACAGTTTGACAGTGCCGTGGAGGAACGGTCTGAGTATCGCGCCCAACTCTATGGGCATTTTGTAGGTCATCAAATGCAAAGTAGGTCAAAGCTTTCTTCTGACCATTGTCCATATTTCTACGTATCGCCTTGCTACGAAACTGTTCCACACCTTGCGCCCTGAAAGTGTTGCTTAAGACGATTTCGATTTCGGACAGCCAACTTGGTCGCCTGGCTGACGTGGAATTCTCCTGATTGTGATTCGCATTATACATGGGACAAAATACAAAAAAATTTAATGTTCGTAAGTCTATCGAACTTCTAGAATTTTAGTCCGTTGCTTACAAACTACTTAAACTAAGGTAAACTAACCTAAGGACTACAAAAACACCCATGCCCGTGGGGGGACTCAAACCCCCGGCTGCGAACGGTCGCGCGCACCGCAGCACGGCACTCCACTGCTCACGGCTAATCCGCCGCGGCTTTCATAAGATACACTAGTGTACGTTGATCTATTGAAAACTAAGTGTGAACTGTGTCGGTTTGCTTTCACAGTACAATAAAGTTAAGTATTCTGTCATCATGTTAATGTGTTGGTCGCCTCAACTGTCTGAAAGCTTTAGTTCCACCTCCCTCAGGTACCCAGACTACTGAGACGATATAACGTAAAAAGAAAATTCAGAAAGTAAATCACAACTGCTCAACACCTCCAAAATGTGTACAGCTGTGCGAAAAAGTGTGTTAATTACAAAATGTGCACCATGTGACCTTGACCAGATGGAGGAAACAGCTGAAGACAGTTGAAAAGTCAACGAAAATGTAAGAACAAACGCCTTCCCTTGTGTAAAAAATACGTGAACTGTTTAAAATCTCGAAACAATGCATCTCACAAAACAATTGTACTTGTAGATACCACTGAAGATGCCTTGAAAATAAAAGGCTAAATGCGTCTGGGATCGATAAAATCAATTGCAGCAAACAAACGGCGATTTTTCACCTCCAAAACCGAAGAATAACTTTATTTCCATATTAATACGTATTATTCCAGCGTATCATTGGTGACTATTGATGAGAAGGAATCAACACATAATGGAAAGGAAATACCGCGATAAATACATTATTGAATGTCTATTGAGTTGAAAGGCAATCTTGCATGTTGCGCAGGTGTACTTCACCGCGAATAGCAACTGTGGAAGGTACTCAATAAATCACATGTGTCACACATGTTGAAAACAGCGCTCTGTCTGTCTGTGAGTGCATGTCGGAGTTAAGTGAATTCCAGCGGCGGCAAATTGGTAGTGCTGGCACGGTGAAAGCTTCCATTGCGGAGCCGACCGAAGCGTTTCGTGTTTCAACCGGTACAATGGGTTTATCGCGCACACCGAAAAAGTGTGTTCAGTGATAATAATAGACGGGCATTAAAGAGAAATAAATGAATCTCAGTCCATTAAAGAGGACTACGACGAAGACTGAATCAGCTGTAAATATCACGGCAAAACGCAATGGTTTTAGCAGTAAAACAACGTTAAGGCAGCTTCATTAGTAAAGTACATAATTATATAGAATGGAATTGAAGGACGATATGGATTATGGAAGCAGAAATTTTGCCTGATGAAATTTGCTTCTGGTAACTTGTATCTTCCAACCAAATTGATGAACAATGAGCGAAACAAATGTCCCTTCTTAAATAAGCTAGGGTAATAGCTTCACGCATGCCTTTGTTCGGAAGAGCAAGTGTTCCTAACTCTAGCAGTCTGTGTAGTTTCAACATGGCGTTTACTTAAACAAATCAAATGTAATAGGATTCAGTATATTTCTAGATTAATTGCTATTTAACTTACGGTATCGACAATTAACGCCTGTTGGATTCTAACGCACTTCGTTTACGTTCATAAAACTTCAGCTTTTAGATTCAGCCACCTTTCTTTTCTTACTTTTTTTATTCGGTTGAATTCGCCCCTTGCGGATATTGCCAAATCACAGGTAATCTGAATTTCTATTTTGATAGGCCTCTTCATATTATTACAGTGCACTTATGAAGTATCATTATTTTATTAATTGACAGTAATATTAAATAGTACCTTTTTTAAATCAAGGTACATAATTTCTATAGTAAAAAGTAGTTATTTCGGAATGGAATCATGTGTTTTGTAGGTGAGTAGACAAGGAGGATGGCGTTGCCTATACCGATCACAGGCGCCAAATAAAGTCTGTACGCCATCTTGGAGATTCGTAGAATGTTTTTTTTTTCTCCATTGAAAGTATGCGTTATACCGCAATTGAAAAGGCAATCAGTGCAGAATACGTATGTATTATCAAACAATATAGCTTTGTGAATAAGTACTCATGAAATATTTGAAAACTTAATTATTAATGGTAAATATGACTCGTTGAACATGTTGTACAACACGGTTTAACCGCCGGACGTTTTCAAATGTTCAAAAGTTTGTATAGTCTGTGGGACTTGACTACGGGATCATCAGTCCCTAAACTTACAAACTACTTATGAACTAGCTAAGAATAAGGACGGCACAAATATCCATGCCCGAGGGGGGATTCGAACCCCCGACCGCAGTGGCCGTGCAGACCGTGACAGGAGCGCCTTAGTCCCCTCGGCCACAGCGGCCTGCCGGACGTTTTCTTGACATTTTAAGTGATCAGCATTGCAATATCAGCATTGCAATATGTATACTTGGACAATATGCCGTAAAATACGGGGAATCTCGGAGAAACTGAATTTAAATAGCGGGATGTGGTTCTGAATCATCGACACCATGTGGGAATGCCGACCGATCTAAAGCGGCAGTTCATGGATGTGCGGCCTCTCCTGTCAGAGTTTCGAGCTCTCACTCCGACCTCGATGTGTGTGTTGTTCGTAGCATAAGTTTAATTATGTTGTTTCTTATACCAGCGCCCGATGACCTCAGGGTTTCACCTCTTAGATTTACAAACATTTAAATTACCGTCCTTTCGAAAGAGACCCCTCAGGGGGCTCAGCCGGCCGCGGTGGCCGAGGTGACTGAGGTGCTTCAATCACGGTCAGCACGACCACGACCATACCATAATTATCACGACCATAATTAAACTTATGCTACGAACAACACACACATCGAGGTCGGGGGTTCGAATCCCCCCTCGGGCATGGATATTTGTGCCGTCTTTAGTCTTAGCTAGTTCATAAGTAGTTTGTAAGCTTAGGGACTGATGACCCCGTAGTTAAGTCCCATAAGTTGTACAAACATTTGAACATTTGAACAGGGGGCTCGACATTCAGTTGTTGAGTACGGGCTTGGAGAACGCGGGGTCCCCGAGCTGGGGACTGATATGCGCCAACAGTCCTCTGTCACCGTAACCTTCGGGTAGGCTTCAACGACCACCACGTGGCGCAGTGGTGGAATGTCGGTTCTCCGCAGACCGGGGATCTTGGCCTTACCGCCTGGGTCGCGAGGATGGTAAAACCGCTCAAAAGACCCCGTAAATCCTAAGGTGAGCTTCGCGCCGAGGGGATACATGGCTGTTGAGGCGGAACAGTCGAAAGCGGGTGACCTCCGAGGAATCTGCAGCACGTATAAGGCTTGCCCAGGTATGAGGGTCTCTGCCTGGGTCGACAGTGTTTTCCATAGCTACTCGTGAGACGCCTATGTAGTCATTTCAAAATTTTTCTGATGCCCCCGGAGGATCGGATGGGCCACCAGTGAGCATTCATTCCCATCCAAACAAGCGGAGTCGTGAGGGCAGCTCTCCTGAGCGTGCTCCTCAAAAACTTTGGTTTAGTCAGAGGAACAGGGCACAAACGTGTCAAAATGTTTTTTGTTGTAATAAGACGAGTGGAGGGTTCCTTTGCGAAGGTGTCCCCATTCTACATTCAGAAGGCAATTGATGGGATTACGTGTGGTTTGAAGTCCATAAAGAGGATTCGTAATGGTACGCTGCTGATAGAAACTGCGACCTCTGGTCAAGTACAGAAACTTCTTCAAGCGAAATCTCTGGGTGAATATCCAGTTATTGCAGAGCTGCATAAAACCTTAAATTCTTGTCGCGGGGTTGTACCGTGTGAAGATCTCAGGAATGAAGATGTCAGTGTTCTCGAACAGGAATGGGCTAGTGAAGGTGTCACGGGAGTGCAAACTGTTATGAAGAGAGTGAATGGAAATCTTGAGAAGACCTCCACCTTCACCTTAACGTTTAATTCACAGGCTCTGCCCAGTCATATTAAGGCTGGATTCTTACGTCTAAAAGTTCGTCCCTTTCATCCAAACCCCTTGCGGTGCTTCAAGTGCCAACGGTTTGGTCATACTACGGTTCCGTGCAACGGTCGTGCTACGTATGGGAACTGTGGTCAGTCAGCTCATGAGACAGATATGGACTGCACCTCTCCACCGGTATATGTTAATTGCTCCAACTCACATCCGGCTTGGAGTAGAGATTGCCCCACCTACAAGGACGAGAAAAACAATCAGGAAATAAAAGTAATACGTCGTGTGTCTTATGCCGAGGCAAAGAAGCAGTTTAAAGCCATTTATCCTCCATCATTCGTTACGGCATTTGCTTCAGTGGTGAAACAGCAAGCGGCCAATGTTAGTGTGTCAACTCAAACGGAAGTAGCAACCACTGCTACCAACACCTTGACATGTTTGAGACGAAAAACAGTGTCATGGTATGTTTATTTCAATTACAATGATATTTTACTTAAATATGTTATGTGTAGGTAACTGAAATGACAGCGTGTGTAGTGTAGTGTCGTGTTCGTGTTAGAGACGATGGGAAAAGGGAGAGAGTGAAACCCAGTCCGGCAAATAGCCTACTCCGTTCGGAAAGCACTAAGGTAGGTGCCAAGTTTAATGTGTCTATCCGACGAAGGAATCACCATCAACAGTGTCCCATGCCATCACTTCATGAAACACTGCTGAGAGGTTTAATTTAATCCAGGACATTGATGCCCCTCTGCCGTAAGGTATAGAGGAAATTGTCGACAGCTCATGACGTACCCGAACGGTTTCTCATCCAAGTACTGGCCACGCCTGACGTTGCTTAACTCCATCTCCATGTGTATCTAGGTCACCTGTATATAGACGGGCATACGCATCCGCCATTTTTGTTCCTTTTGTTCGAAGCGTTATTGCAGAATATGGCAGTAGGTACGCTTTCAGCTTGGTGGGCTGTGCAGCTCCAAATTGTTCTAACCCTTCAGAAAATGGTTTCCGTGTTTTTTGTTTGCCATGGATTCTGAAAGGCGTGAAGTATGGTTAATAATCTGTCGTCGTGACAAGGTCTTAAAACTATGCGAGATGGGTTAATTCATTTGTAGTTATGTACAATTTCTACATGTTGTAAACGACAGGTTTCGATACGTGTCCTTTTCAGCGAATGTTCCGAAGCTACGAACTACTGTTACGGACTTCCATTTATATATACATTGAGATAACAAACAGAATCAACATTTAGATAGTAACAAATACTAATTACTTTTAAATGATGTCCACTGTTTTTTACTAGTTATAATGGCTCATATGGCTCGTAACGATGTTTAAAGCTACTGCGATGTTAATTTTAGTTACAGATACTGCGATTTTAGTTACTGTATCGGCGGTGTAGGTTCTTAATGTTTGCAACGAAATGTTCGCTTTTCGAGGATTCAAATGTTCAAATGTCTGTAAATCTATCGGACCAAACTGCGTGGTCCTCAGTCCGTAGCTTACAATCCACTTAAACCTAGGTAAACTAACCTAAGGACATCACACACACCCATGCCCCAGGGAGGACTCGAACCTCCACGGTGAGCAACCGCGCGCTCCGCAGCGAGACGCTTTAGACCTCTCGGCTACTCCACCGCGGCTTTACGAGGATAATTAATTTACGGACCGGACAAGGGCTCATACAAGAAGTTGGTAAACATGGAAAACTATCTTCTCTCATTCTAACTGTTCGAGTCTTAAAAGAACATTCAAAGGTCGTTACCAACAGCAGCACTCTACGTCGCCGATGCCGTACGTAAAATTGACCAATTTTATCAGAGACAGAATTTTATTCCGAATCAAAATGTTTGTATAGCTTATGGGACTTAACTACGGGGTCATCAGTCCCTAAACTTACAAACTACTTATGAACTAACTGAGACTAAGGACGGCACAAATATCCATTCCCGAGGGGGGATTCAAACCCCCGACCGTAGTGGCCGTGCAGACCGTGACTGGAGCGCCTCAGTCCCCTCGGCCACCGCGGCCGGCCAGAATTTTATTAAAGCCCTGATAGCTGTCAAAAATTAGCTGTGTTTTGAAACTGTAACTTGTGAAAATGCTTAGCTTCGTCTTGGTTGACAATCGATACATTTGCTTGATTTTTGCTCACAGAATGTATTAAACTAAACTAAAGCGCAGATTTGGTAGTGCAACTGGTATTCTGTAAAATCGAGCTGTCTAATGGGTAAAAGTTTCTCACAATACACACCCAGGCGGCCAAATATCAGAATACATATTTAACGATTTGTCAAACCATATTACAATAATTTATAACAAAGAGATAAATTTTTAATCCCAATCTATATCTATAAATGTGAATGTCTGTTCGGTGTACGTTTATCACGTCTGAATCAAAAGACATAAAGAGCTAAAAATTTGTACACTTACTAATGTCTACCCGGGGAAGGCTTTAGGCACCGTTTTATGGCGATCGGATAGCTATTTATCTATATATATATATATATTAATTTGTATGTCTGTTCGGTGTACGCTTATCACGTCCGAACGACAAGACGCAAAAACTTAAATATTTGTACAGTTACTAATTTATAACTGAGGAAGGTTTTAGGCACGGTTTTATAGCGATCTGATAGAAATGTAGTAATTTGAAGAATATAACGCGAAATGCGTAACAATAATTACTCTTCGAAAATTATATTTTCTATTTGAAAATCCTTTTATTTATTTATTTATTTATTTTAATTTATCGGACCAAACTGCGTGGTCATCAGTCCGTAGCTTAGAAACTACTTAAACCTAGGTAAATTAACCTAAAGACAACACACACCCATGCCCCAGGGAGTACTCGAACCTCCATGGCGAGCAACGGCGCGCTCCGCAGCGAGAGGCATTAGACCGCTCGGCTACTCCACCGCGGCATGGTTTTATTGGTGGCATTGTTGCTTGAGGGTTGATAATGATAAAAGGGTGGAGTATGTTGGGATGGAAAGTTATCGATATACATAAAATTCTACGTCTGTGTGTGTTAATATTTCGCTCTGCAGCGGTAACTACAGAACGTAAACGAATGGTCTGTGTGTAATTGTTGTCCGAAGTCTCCCGTTATACTCCATAGCAGTTTCATGCCGATAGCTATAAGGAGGTGGAAGATATGGTGGTTGAAAGTCGTACCATTATAAAAAAATTCGGACTGAAGGCCAGCGATGATGTTTGCGACTCTATAGCAAGGACGTTATGTACAGCAAAACGTGATGCCACAGACCATATCTTTGGTCTATGCGTGCTACAATGTCTTCAGCTCTTTCTCTGTAAGGATAAGCATACGAATATTTTTTTTTTTTTTTACTTGAATGTTGATTAAAAGTGTTTGTTTCTAAAGAAGGTATTGTATTTCACTTCATCCTTCAAAACCAGTCTCATAGCATACTACTGAAAGATAGCTTATGTATCATAATCAACCAACTCGCGAGTGGAGCCGCGGATTTAACACGTTCGCTGCCGTTCACGCTCTGGCGCGTGTAAACGTTACTGGAGTCAGGTGCAGCTCACGCTGTAGCACGTGCTGCGACCTAGTATCCTATTATGGGTTGTTGTAAACTGGCATCGTCTAACAAAGCTGTATACTCTGGTAGGCACTCAGGCAAGAGTATAAGTGATATGCACACGTACGTGGTTCCAGATTTCCGCGTTTGCATTACCGGCTACGAGTCACACACGCTTCTCATGATGTCATGATAGATTTATTGGATTCTTATGTAAAAAAGCAAGCAAGTTTTTTGATTATTTTAATTCTTTTTCGATTAGTTACCAGTTAAAAAAAATACTTTTTAGTTTTGATATTATTTATACTTATATTGCTGATTATATGCGAATAAGCATATTTTTTCCGAAATACCTTGTATGTACTGTTTATATTGTTCATTTGTTGTATTCACAAAAATTCAAATGCAAATAAAAAAACCATATGAAAAAACCTGAAAACTAAACCCAAAACATTCAGTGGCTCAAAACTATGAAAATATACTGTCAAAATACGATCACGCGCCATAGCGCGATGTGGCACCTAGCAACATCGCGCCAGAACGTGTTAAGCTAGTATACAATAAATGAAGCAAACGACATTTCAAAGTAATAACAGCGGAACAACTCGGATTTTCAAGTGCTCACGCTATCACCGCTCGGAACAAAAGTGGCAGCGGGAGCTGCCGCTACAGCAGAAATTGATGCGCATCCCCATCTATATACAGGTGCCCTATGTGTATGCACCTCGTCACGGCCGTTGACATAAGCAGTTAGCGTCTACTCGGAGGACTCGGTGTGCGCGCCGGCTGCCCGGCGGTCGTATGCCGCTGGAAAAGTCTCGACCGGCGGCATGGCCTAATGTACTTACGTGACGTAGTGCGCAGGTGTTGGAAACAGTCGCTGTGGATACTGGGATGAATGGCGGCACACAATCCTTACAAGATGTGAAAATGAATGTGTTAATATCGCGTTTCTCTGATTTTATTTTCGAATCACAGCATTGGAATGTTGAACGTTGCACACTATAATACTACGCTTCTCCACATGCAATGTCTTTCTGTTCAATTTACGTATCAACTTTCTCTAAAATGCTTTTTTAAATGCCATAATTTGGTAGAACGAAAGCAACAATTTAATTTCTACTCCTCGATTCCTGCCTAACCACATCCGATACAATCACGACATGTTCGTACAAATCATAACATTCGCTCACATCAATTGAAGCTGCACTCTTAGGTTCCTGCCTAACCACATCCATTAATATCATGACCTATTCGTAAAAATCATAACACTCGCAACAATTTAAATTGTACTCTAAGGTTCCTGCCTAACCACAACCTTGAAAATCGTGACATATTCGTAAAAATAATAATATTCATCGATGTACCCTTGTCCATTCGTTCGTTCACTCGCATCAATTTAAGCTGTACTCTTAGGTTCCTGCCTAACCACAACCTTGAAAATCACGACATTTTCGTAAAAATAATATTTTTCGATGTACTCTTGTCCAGTCAAAGTAATTGGCCTCGTAAAACGAAGGTTAAAATGCACTTCATTACTGTTTTGTACAGATCATATATTGCCAACCTAACGCTGCTACGGACGCACCGAGACGCTTCTCATGCCGCTGAGCCAGACTTTAGCGCTTGGCGCTCTGCTGGAGTGTTTTGGACGGCAGCTGCCGCTTCCACTGCCGCTGCTGGCGGCGACGCTAACGATCGGTGGGCGTGGCGTGCAGAAGCGGCAGGCTCCGGGCGGCCCAAGCGGCCGGGTTCGAGGCCGGAGGAGGGCCATTAAATTCCCATTAGTCGCCACGCGGAGGAATAATTGTTCTCCGCGTCTCACCTCTCACCACTTACAAGTCCGCATCGGAAGATCAATAGCGCGGGGATATCATTTACTCGTAGCTCTTATTCTCCAGTTTTTCCTTTTCGATCGTAAATGGAGAGGTTTTAGTTCTGAGCGCCATAACTTTTCTACAAAGTTTTTACCAGGTAATGTCCGTAAATAAACTTGAAAAAAAATCTTTGGAACTACAAATAAATCTACCTCTAAAATATTATGTTGACGGCACCATAATTCTCGTGTGCTGAGACATTGAACGAAACAGAAACATAAACAAGTTGTATGTTGTACCACAAAAATGTCACAAAATTCGTAATTGTAGTTGTTTTATCGAAACAATATTGTTTTCAAAGATGCACTGTTGCGTAGCAACACCAACATTCTTTGTATAACTTGAATTACTGAGATGTGAACATATAGCCAACAAAATGACACACACACACACACACACACACACACACACACACACACACAAAATTAAAATAAAAAAAATAAAACACAATATTCTTAATCTGCCTTGACATTTATTCACAATATTACACTGACGTATAAATGCAGTCCAAAATCTAAACAGCACTTTGTAAATAATGTGTGTGTGTGTGTGTATGTGTGTGTGTGTTTGTGTGTAAAATTAAAACAGTACGCGGAAACATGAACTTCCTTCTTAGGTTGTGGAAAGCGTTTAACATAGTGGCAACAAATTAAGCGACACGCAATAGATTGGCTAAAAGAAGTGCTGATGCTGTACACGTCATATCAAAAGGACTGATAGTAAATGTATTGAAATTAATAAGTGTAATTTTACTCAGCAGAAATTACCTCCTGATAATTCTTAACGAGCCAATTATGGTTTAACTTAAACAACGTACCAAAAAATTACAGGAGGTTTTTAATGGATAACCATACCGAACACGTAATTCGTTTCCCATTATACAGGCGAAAATAAACTGCAGTAAAATATTACTTCTATAACATCTCTGGAACAACTGTCATTAATCCCCCCCCCCCCACACACACACAGACACATACACAGCCGGCCGCGTTGGCCGAGGGAACTGCGGCGCGCCAGTCACGGTCTGCACGGCCACTACGGTCGAATCCCGTCTCGGGGATGGATAATTGTGCCGTCCTTAGTCTTAGTTAATAAGTTGTTTGTAAGTTTAGGGACTGATGAGCCCGTAGTTAAGTCCCATAAGATCTACGAACTTTTGAACATTGAACGAACAGAAAACATACACAAGACACTCAACACTATAAATTTGAACCCACAATGCACATCGCCGTGGGGGGTTCGAGTCCGCCCTCAGGCATGGGTGTTTATTATGTCCTTAGCATAAGTTACTTTAGTGTAAGTAGTTTGTAAGCTTACAGTAAAGGCAGAAGGAAATAAATCAATAAATTCCATCTTTTTGACTACCAGCAATTTTAAGACCACAAATTAATTAAAAATATACCGGAAACCAAAATGTGATTATCACATTATAAAAATGTTCAAATGTTTGTAGAGCTTATGGGACTTAACTGCGGGGTCATTAGTCCATAAACTACTTATGAACTAGCTTATCCTAAAGACGGGACTAATATCCATGCCCGAGGGGGGATTCGAAACCCCGACGGGGAACGGCCACGCTCATCGTATCATAGCGCCTCAATTCACCCGGCCGCACCGCCGCGGCTATGGCATTATAACCCGCATTTATATCAATTGAGATAACACAAAAATGTTACGTTTCTGAACATGACTAAATCTTCTATTTTTCGTAAGCCTGTTAGAATGGCAGAAGACGGAATGGTGGCGGGTGCGTCGTACGTCTCCTCCCCTGCTCCCAAAGCCACAAAACATTTCTCTTCATTAGTGGGCCCGCAGCAAAATATGTATCGTAATACGACGTTATAAAAGAGTTTATCCTTTTCATATTGCTAATATTTTATTACTATAGCGACAGCTATTTCGGCCATTTTCCAGCAATGTGTCATACAACTCATTTATGTTTCTTCTACGCTAATTGTAGATGTGTATTTATTGCTTGCCGCTATTATGAACTTTTAATAAAGCTTTATGGTGTTCTTATTTATTTTTATATGACAGTTTCGTTGAAATGCTGCGTGTTTAAAAGTTCATAATAGCTGCACGCAATAAGTACATATGTACAATTAGCTTAGCAGAAACATAAACAAGTTGTATGACAGATTGCTTGAAAATGGCCTAAGGCCGAAACATCTGTCGCTAAAGTAATAAACTATTAGCAGCATCAAAAGGATAAACTCTTTTATAATATCATAAAAAGCCACTCCCATGAACCACAGACATTGCCGAGGTGGGGGTGCTTGCGTGCCTCAATGATACAGATAGCCGTACCGTAGGTGCAACCACAGCGGAGGGGTATCTGTGGAGAGGCCAGACAAACGTATGGTTCCTGAAGAGGGGCAGTAGCCTTTTCAGTAGTTACAGGGGCAACAGTCTGGATGATTGACTTAGCTGGCCTTGTAACATCAGCTAATGTGGCTTTGCCACACAGTTACTGCGAACGGCTGAAAGCAAGGGGAAACTACAGCAGTTATTTTTCCCGAGGATATGCAGCTCTAGTGTATGAACATATGATGATGGCATCCTCTCGGGTAAAATATTCCGGTGGTAAAATAGTCCCCCATTCGGATCTCCGGGCGGGGACTACTCAGGAGGATGTGATCACCAGGAAAGACAATACTGACATTCTACGGGTCGGAGCGTGGAATGTTAGATCCCTTATCGAGTAGGAAAATTAGAAAATTTAAAAAGGGAAATGGATAGGTTGAAGTCAGATATAGTGGGGATTAGTGAAGTTCTGTGGCAGGATGAACAGGATTTCTGGTGAGGCAAGTACAGGATTAGAAATACAAAATCAATTGGGGGTATCACAGGAGTAGGATTGATAATGAATAAGAAAATAGGAATGCGGGTAAACTACCATGACCAGCACAATGATCGCATTATCATTGTCAAGATAGATACGAAGCCAACACCGACAACAGTAGTACAGGTTTATATGCCAACTAGTTCTGCCGATGATGAGGAAATCGAAGAAATATATGAGGAGCTAAAGGAAATTATTCAGACAATTAAGGGAGAGGAAAACTTAATTGTTATGGGAGACTGGAATTCGGTAGTAGGACAAGGAAGGGAAGGGAAGATAGTAGGTGAATATGGTCCGGGCAAAAGGAGTGAAAGAGGAAGCCGCCTGGTAGAATTTTGCACAGAACATAATTTAGTTATAACAAACACCTGGTTCAAGAATCACAAAAGAAGATTGTATACGTGGAATACACCAGGAGACACCGGGAGATACCAGATAGACTTTATAATGTTAAGACATAGATTTCGGAACCAGGTTTTACAGTGTAAGACATACCCAGGGGCATATATAGACTCTGAGCATAACTTGTTGGTTATGAACTGTAGGCTGAAACTGAAGGAACTACAAAAAAGGTAGGAAAATAAGGAGATGGGACCTGGATAAATTTCAGAGGGAGCTTTAGGCAACAATTGACAGAAACAGGGGAAAATAAAACAGTAGAGGAGGAATGGGTAAAATTGAGAGATGAAATAGTGACGGTAGCAGAGGACAAAATAGGTAGGAAGGCAAGACCTACAAAAAATCCTTGGATATCATGGAGATACTAAATTTAATCGATGAAAGGAGACAATATAAAAATGCAGTAAATGAAACAGGCAAAATGGAGTACAGACGACCAAGAAATGAGATTGGCAGGAAGTGCAAAATTGTTAAGCAGGAGTGGCTAGAAGGCAAATGTAAGGATGTAGAAGAATGTATACATAAGGGAAAAATAGATACAGCCTACAGGAAAATAAATGAAACATTTGGAGATAAGAAAAACAGCTTTATGATTATCAAGGACACGGATGGAAAACCAGTCCTCAGCAAAGAAGGGAAAGCTGGAAGGTGGAAAGTGTATATAGAGGGGTTCTACAGAGGAAATGAACTTCGAGACAATATTGTAGGTAGGGAAGAGGATATAGATGAAGATGAAATAGGAGATACTGTACTGAGAGAAGAATTTGACAGATCCCTGAAAGACCTAAGTCGAAGCAAGGCCCCTGTAGTAGATGATATCCCCTTAGAGCTACTGAAGTCTCTGGTAGAACCAGCCATGACAAACCTGTTTCACCTGGTGTCTAAGATGTATGACACAGGCAAAGTACCCTCAGACTTTAAGAAAAATGTTATAATCCCAATTCCAAAGAAAGCAGGTGCAGACAGGTGTGACAACTACAGAACCATCAGTTTGATAAGTCATGGTTGCAAGATATTAACACGAATTATATACAGAAGGATGGAAAAGCTGGTAGAAGCCGACCTCGGGGAAGATCAGTTTGGTTTCAGGAGAAATGTAGGAACACGGGAGGCAATACTCACTTTACGGCTTATCCTAGAAGAAAGATTAAGAAAAGGCAAACCTACATTTCTAGCTTTTGTAGATTTGGAGAAGGCTTTTGACAATGTTGATTGGAATAAACTCTTTCAAGTTCTGAAGCAAGAAGGGGTAAAATATAGGGAACGTAAGGTTATTTACAACTTGTACAAAAACCAGACAGCGGTTGTCAGAGTTGAAGGGCATGAAAGGGATGCAGTGGTTGGAAAGTGAGTAAGACAGGGTTGTAGTCTTTCTCCATTGTTATTCAATTTGTACATTGAGCAAGCTATAAAGGAAAGCAAGGAGAAATTTGGAGAAGGAATTAAAGTTCAGGGGAAGAATTAAAATCATTGCGATTTGCCGACGACATAGTAATTCTGTCAGAGACAGCAAAGGATCTGGAAGAGCAATTGAACGGAATGGACAGTGTGCTGAAAGGTGAATATAAGATGAACATTAACCAGAGCAAAACTAGGGTAATGGAGTGCAGTGTAAGAAAATCAGGTGATGCTGAACAATTAGATTGGGAAACGAAGCAATAAAGGAGGTAGATGAGTTTTGTTACTTGGGCAGTAAACTAACAAATGATGGTCGCAGTACAGAGGATATAACATGCAGAAAGGCAATGGGTAGAAGAGCGTTCTTGAGAAAAAGAAATTTGTTAACATCAAATATTGATTTAAGCATAAGGAAGTCCTTTCTGAAGGCATTTGTATGGAGTGTTGCGTTGTATGGGAGTGAGACATGAACGATAAACAGTGCGGACAGGAAGAGGATTGAAGCTTTTGAAATATGGTGCTACAGAAGAATGCTGAAGATTAGGTGGGTGGGACGCGTAACTAATGAGGAGGTACTGAACAGAATTGGGGAGGAAAGAAATTTCTGGCATACGTTGACTAAAAGAAGGCATAGATTGGTAGGACACATTCTTAGACATCAAGGAACTGTGAATTTAGCGTTGGATGGAAGTGTGTGGGGTAAAAATCGCAGAGGAAGACCAAGAGATGGATACAATAAGCAGATTCAGACAGATGTATGTTGCCGCTCTTATAAGGAGATGAAGATGCTTGCTCAGGATAGGGTATTGTGGAGAGCTGCATCAAACCAGTCTCCGGACTGAAGACCACAACAACAACAACAACCTAAAAAGTCACAAAATTCCTAATTGTAGTTGTTTAATCAGAACGATATCGTTTTTAAAGATGCACTGTTGCATAGCAACCCCAACACTCTTTCTATAACTTGAATTACTAAGACGTGAGCATATAACATAAAAAATTGTAAACACAATATTCTTAAACTGCCTTGACATTTATTCACAATATTACATAATCTAAACAGTACTTTGTAAATAATGTGTATGTGTTTGTGTGTGATAAATTAAAACAGGACGCGGAAACATAAACTTCCTTCTTAGGTTGTGGAAAGCGTATGACATAGTGGCAACAAATTAAGCTGTACTCGTCACATCAAAAGGACTGATAGTAAACGTATTGAAATTAATAAATGTAATTTTACTCAGCAGAAATTATCTCCTGATCATTCTTAACGAGCCAATTATACTTTAACTTAAAGAATGTACCAAAACAATACTGGTGTTATTAATGGGTAACCATAGCAAACGTGTAATTTATTTCCAGTATACAGGCGAAATTAAACTGGAGTAATATATCACTCCAATAACATCTCTGGAACAACTATCATTAAGTACCCCCCCTTCCACACACACACAGACACACACACACACACACACACACACACACACACACACACAAACACACACAAACATCATCTCAAATACCACTGGAACAACAATAGATATTCAATAAAGGTTTTACCAGCACGAACGGACGGCATGGGCTTAGGAACTAAATACTATGCGAAATTTTAAAACGTAAATAAATAAGATTTTCAACATAAACTTAAAATTGTAAACCCAATATTATTTCGTATCAAATCAATAGCATGAAAAATAAGGCGTTGTTACCATCGCAATACGTTAGTTACATCCCGAGAAATTTTAAAGTAAAGTTGACGCTTTAAATAAATGAATTGCAAAGCTAGCATACGTCATCAGACTCTGCTGTGAACCTCACGCTTCCTACTCCTTCGACACACACAATAGGGAAGTGAGTACAATCCATAAAAGTAAACAAGTAACACTTTCAATGCAAAGTTACGTTTTTAAATTATAATGTGTGTTTATTCTAGCACTTTGTTTCACTTTTCTAAACTAATTTACAAGTGCCCTGTGGCCAACAGGAACTTTATTGTTGTGCATTACATTATGCATAGAAAATACACCCACATCTTGACCAATGAAACTGCGTCATGACAACATAATATTATAAGTACCCTCCATCTGCATCAGTACATGTTTGAAGGCGGGTAACGAGAGAGTGTTGCACAGATTGTACAGTTTCTACAGATATTGCCTCATACGTCGCGGTAAAACGATGCTACATATCCTCTGGTGTAGTTTCGTGTTCTTGATACTGCCTCTCACTGCGCCCCAGAGAAATGTGACTAATGGCGCAAGTCGGGGGACAGAGCGGCCACCAAACACAATCTTCCCGCCCTATCCACCTCTTTGGAAATGTCGCATATAGAACTGTCTGGCAAATTTTGTGTATGTGCAGCACATCCATCATGTTGGAACCACATTCATAGACAAGATTCCAATCCTTGTAACAATTCATTTAGGTTAGTTTTCAACCAAAGCACTAGTCTCCCTTGAAAGTTGTATATCTACCAAATTAAGATCTTTGAAACTTGTATTGTTTACTTGATGATGGTATAACAGCGCTAGTCTGTGCTGAAGAAATGATGAATATCGCTGTCCATTTAATGTTCCACAGAAAAGGACCTACAATACCGCACCGAACATTGACACTCTCCACTGTCGCTGAGGATCAACTTGGCGAATCCAGTGGGGATTTTAAACGGACGAGTAGTGCCTGCCCGCAGATTCACGTTACCATGATTTGTAAACGAAATCTCGTCCGTAAATAACGTAGTGCTTAGGAAAACTGTATTACCTTGCAATTGATGAAGTGCAAAACGACAGAATGCAATACGGGATTCAAAGTCATTCCCACACAGTGCTTAGTAGAGTGAGATATAAAACGGATAAAACTAATGCCATTCGAGATTCTGCACATACTACTGTCGCTTACACCTTCACCACGTGCACTTTGTCGTACACCCACCCGGGGATTGTGCGCTACAGCAGCCAGTACAGCAATTTTGGTATCCATTGCCAGTCCCTGGCGCTGAACGTCGACGTTTTCGGGAAGCTCAGCTTCCTGTTTGCGGGAATATCTTCCAGATGTTGCCAATGATTCGACGTGACGGAAACAGCCGATCTGGGTAGCGTACTGCGTACAGTATCAGCTGTAGTAGCATTTTTGTGACATTACCCATAAATTAAAATAATATCTAATTATATTCACTGACTGTTCCCTCGGTTCTTGACAAAACACACAACATATCTGTGAGATATTCGGCAAATTTATTGGTTTTTGCAAACCGGGTTTTGGCTGTTATGCCATCATCAAGTAAACAATAAAAGTTTAAGTTTCAAAGATCTTAAGTTGGTAGATATATAACTTTCAAGGGAGACTTTGGTTGAAAACTAACCTGAGGGAAATGTTACAATTCAAGTTATGGTGTAAATTGCTCAATTGTTATATGTGAAAATGCAAAAACGTACGATATTTTCCTATGAAATATAAATTGAAACAATTGAAATTAGCTGATAGTACTGACAGGTCCAATGTCTGGAATATGGAAACAGAAGAAGAGACATTAGGTAAGTGGGTAGGAAATGATATTGAACATTGTCTGCACAACGTTATGATTATATAGTGCAGACAGGAGGTAATTTTTGTAAGATTTAACTTAAACAGTTAAAATTTTAACATTTATTCACAGTTGTTTCATTCAACTTAGTCACACGCTTCCACGTTCCAGACAGTGGGCCTGTTTAAGAAAAGATAATTTTGACACTTTTTTTCAGCCAATTACTATTGTTTCATTTTATATTTCTTCGGATATTGTCGTACTTCACTATATTGCCACATATTTTATCAATATCAGGAATTTATACCCTATCTTGAATTGTAAAATTTCCCTCTGGTTAGTTTTAAACCAAAGCAACTGTCTCCCCTGAAACGTTTATATCTACCAACTTAAGATCTTTGAAACTTAAAGTTGTATTGTTTACCTGATCATGACGTAACAGCCGATAACCAGTTTGTGCAAAGCAATAAATTTGCAGAATATGTCACAGTTATCTTGTGTGTTTAATTCATAAAATATAGTGTCCCCTTCATTACTGAAAGCCAACATATCGACTAGATGGCGGCTGATGTAACAAGCCACACGAAAACAGGTTCAATGCGGCAACATACGTGAATTACGTTACAGTATGTGAGTAGTTCATCAGACCAAATTAGGATATATCAGTACACTGCAGTCAGAGCGTGCCGTAGTGCTGTTTGTTTTATTTACAGCAGGGTAGAGGCGCCATTGCAGGCAACCCCTAGTCTGAGCACAATGCTACATGCCATGCATTACGCCAGAAACTGTGACACCGTTGCTGGCCGAGGTGACTGAGGCGCTCCAGTCACGGTCAGCACGGCCACTACGGTCGGGGGTTCGAATCCCCCCTCGGGCATGGATATTTGTGCCGTCCTTAGTCTTAGATAGTTCACAAGTAGTTTGTAAGCTTAGGGACTGATGACCACGTAGTTAAGTCCCATAAGTTGTACAAACATTTGAACATTTGACACCGTTGCTATGCTTCACAAGCCACATATTTCAGAACTAACAGGTTTACAAACCTGAAATTACGTGTGTTGACACTAATTACAACTCTATACGTCATTTAGCAACAATAAAAATTATGCTTAGGACATCCGTCATTATGATACCGCATTATTTGATACAATGTAAGAGTTGAATCAGTTTAAGTAAGGTACAGCTCAAGAACGTCCTAAACTATTCCACTTTAAGGGTGCCATCAATAAAATCTGGGCCAATGATGTGTTCTCATAAAATACTACACTTTAAAATAACACCAAGCTGACATATTACGTCAATCATATCACGATTACCGGCTGCGTGAGGTTCTCGCTGTGGTCTCATGACTTGCGCTTCATTTATTTTAAGCGTCCCGGGATGTAATTGACAGAATGTGCTGCAACAAATGCCACTATTTTTATGATTTGCTATGTCATTGACTGCATACGCAATAATAGGGGTACGCATTTAAAAATACACAAGTGTAGTGTTGAAAATCGTATTAGTTTACGTTTAAAAATTTCGTCTAATTTTTTAGTTTGCTAAGCTCCTGCCACCCATTCATACTGGTGAAAAACATTTTTTTTAATATCTATTCTTGTTCCATATATATTTGAGGTGCCAAAGTTAGGCGATATACAGTCGAATTAATAAAATAGTTGGGAAGGAAGAAAACACTATATTAATTCTAAAAGAAAAATAAACAAATTTAAGTTGTATGTTCAGTCTTTTTAAGTAATATGGCATTAAATTATTATACAACTGACTTATACTTCATTCATTCACAGGAAAATAAACGTCTGTATAGTCGACATAAGTTTATTGTTGGAAACAGAAACCATTCTTCATTGAAGTTCATTTAAGGAACTGTTCTCAAAGGATTAGAAATAACGGTATCAGAAATGAATTGAATGTTTTTAACGTAGACGTAAAGATCCAACACTATCGGCCCAGTTGACTGGACGAGTGGTCTTTAGTGCTTTTCTATTGAGCTCGCTGTTTCTCGGCAATGGAAGTTCGAGTCCTCCTTGTTGCATGGGTGTGTGTGTGTGTGTGTGTTGTCCTTAGGTTAATTTATCTTAGTTTAAGTGGTAGTTTGTAAGCCAAGTGACTAATAACAAAAAGAAGTTAAGCCTCACTGATTTACAAACATCTGAATTTCGAACACTATCGTAAAAATAGGAGATACCTTCAGGGAATACCACAGCACAGAATACCCCAGAAGATCCTGACGTACAAATCGAATGGGAAAAGAGATACCAAGACCACGGAAGAGACGCACGTGCATTTGTTTGCGAGTTCGGACAAAGCGACAGGAAGGAAAATGATCATGACTCAATTCAGTCGGTTATCAATTTTCGTGAAAGTTTTTAAACTGAAATACTGGTCTATATATACATAATCACACTCCCGTTCACACTTAAATGTTTGGAAGACGGTTTATGGTACAAGTTCCAAGTTATTATCTACAACTCTGTAATAGCTCAGGGGAGAAACGAATGTTTCAGCCTTTCATTGCCAGCTCCGATTTCTGTAATTTTATTAGTGACCATTTCTCTCTATGAAGGTGGCTGGCAACCAAATATTGTAGATCGTAATTTCTTAAAAATTTTATTCCTCTAAATAAAATTGCTTTTATTGTAATGAGTGCCATGACATTCTCCAATATTTTTACTGTGCTTTTGAGAATAGAGTCTGGCCTTTTGCAGCTTTCCCACCTACTCTATCCTGAGCAATATTCGTCATTTTATCCTATAAACGGCACCAATATCTGCTCGAACCTGCCTACTGTACGTATTTGCCTCTTTCCCTGAGTCCGCCATTATTATCCCAGACACATCCCTCCACTGCTAAACTGACGAATAAAAATGTCGAACACTGATCATTTCTTTTCTTTAGTCAATGTATAGAAGAAATTCCCTTTCTACCCAATTTTGTTGTGTAGCTCATAATGAGATACGCGATCTACCCACCTGATTATCAGCAGGTTCAACATTTCAAAAACTTTTGTCATCTTACTGTACAAACTGCTTATCTTTCTTATTTCACTACTGTGCAAGGCAACGCTCCACTCAAATGCCTTCAGAAATGACTTTCTAACACCTCAATTAATATTCGACGTTACCTAATTTCCCTTCTTTCACAAACGCTTTCTTCACTCAGCCATTCTGCATTTCATGTACTGCGACCATCAAACGTTATTTTACTGCCCAAGTAACAATACTCATCTACTTCCTTGATTGCGTAATGCAATTCACTCAGCCTGTTTATGTTACACTAATTTACATCACGTTTGTTTTGCGTTTGTTCAGTTTATCCGCTCCTTACAAGACACTGTCCATTCCGTTCAATTGCCGTACAATGTCCTTTGTTGTCTGTGATACAATTCCAATGTCGACGCTTTATGCTGCCTCGTTGCGGAGTCCCCGTCGGTGGTTACAGTTCTCCCTCATGTATTAAGGTAGTTCAAATAGTTTTTAAGTCTAACGACTGATGGCCACTGCAGATTGGTCACATAGGTGCACAAAAATTTGAACATATGAATTACAACATCACAGGGAAACCGCGTGTTTTTATTTCTTCAAGCTGAAATTTTCAATTCGTTCTCCAAATTTCTCTTTGCTATTCTTCGGAGCTTGCTTAGTGTCCACATTGAATGACATTGGGAAAAGTCTTCTCAACCAATGATTCCCTGTCATTCCCTTCGAATCTTATATCTGTATTTAGTAAAAGTTGTATACAACCTCGAGTTTCCTATACTTTACCGCTCTTGACTTCAGAATTTGAAAGTGTGTATTCCAATAAACACTGTCAAAAGCTTTTTCCAAATGTACAAATGCTAGAAATGTATTTTGCCTCTCCTTAATATAAGTGCTAAGAAGAGTATTTCCTCATGTGTTCCTACAGTCCTCGTACATCAAAACGTATCTTTCCAAGGTCGATATCTACCACCTACTGCGTTTTTTCGTAAATAATCACTGCAACCATGAATTACTGAAGTGATGTTTTTTTGTGATTTTATCAACGGTCAGCACCGGTCTTCTTTAGCATTGGGATTATTGTATTTTTCTTGTAGCCTGAGGGTATTTCAACTGTCATATTCGTCCTGGACAAATGTTCAAATGTTTGTAGAGCTTATGGGACTTAACTACGGGGTCGTCAGTCCCTAAACTTACAAACTACTTATGAACTAGCTAATACTAAGGACGCAACAAATATCCATGCCCGAGGGGGGATTCGAACCCCCGACCGTAGTGGCCGTGCAGACCGTGACTGGCGCGCCTCAGTCCCCTCGGCCACGGCGGCCGACCGTCCTGGAAACCAGGTGAAATAGTTTAGTTGTGGCTGGCTACTCGTGTAGATATGAGTGAATTTCGTCTCCTACAGGGAACTTACTTTCTCATCAGTTCTTACAATATTGTCCTCCTTTCGAGGATATATAATAGTCGTCACTCCTGTTCGATGAGGAAATTCAAGATACGAATTCGATATTCCGTTTATGAATCAGCATCAGCTGCGTTATTTAATGGTGCTCACAACAATCTGTGCCGGACTGGTACATTTCGCGAGCGTTTTCGTTAACTGTTACATTATTGTTGCGCGGCACCCAGACCGACACGCCGGCCGCGGTGTTCGAGCCGTCTGCGGCGCGCCAGTCACAGTCTACTAGGCCACTAAGGTCGGGGGTTCGAATCCCTCCTCGGGCATGAATATTTGTGCCCTTATAAGTATTACCTAGTTCATAAGTAGTTTGTAAGTTTAGGGACTGATGACCCAGTCGTTAAGTCCCATAAGCTCTACGAACATTTTGAACCAGACCGACACAAAGCTCCATATGTTACACATTGCCTACGGGCTAGGAGTGCTCGTAAATTCCACTCTGTAATTCTCGCACAAGGGAGACGTGTATTACAACAGTTGCAAGTCTTACTGTAGTACTGCGTGTTTTTCGGCAACCTAAGATTACTACTCCAAATCGATAAGGTCGCGGAAATGCGATCAGTAGGCAACAGGAGTTTATATAATCCCGCAATAGGGCACACAAGACGAACTCGTGTGAAATCTGTTTGGCCTGCAGACGGAATATGCAGGCTCGTAGGGTGTCTGGAGTTTATTTTTTATTTTTTGTTTTATTTATTTATGTTTGTTTTTTGTTTCTTTAGCGTATTTGCAAAATTTTATCGAAAAATTAAAGTGTATAAGGAGTTGCCACTCTGAAATTCTTTTAATTTATTTTTAAATACTAGATGGATATCTGCCAGACTTTTGATGCTACTTGGAAAGTGACCTAAGACTTTTGTTGCAAAATAATTCACCTCTTTCTGTGACAAAGTTAGATTTAACTTTGAATATTGAATATCGCTTTTTTTCCTGGTGTTATAGCTATGCACTCGGTTATTAGATTCGAACTGGGACGGATTGTTAATAAAAATTTCGTAACTGAATACATATTTTGTGAAGCTACTGTGACGATCTCTGCATCATTAAATAATTGTCTGCTGGTGATCATGGGTGGGCTCCAGCAATTATTCTGATTACACGCTTTTGCGGAATGAAAACAATTTTACACTATGTTAACTTGTCCCAGAGTATGATCCCATGCGAAAGCAGTGAATTAAAATAGGCATAGTAAGATGTATATACATGTTGCGTGTGTTCCGAAAGAACAGACGTCACTTCTGATTCTGCAGTTGTTACTCTTTCATATTCACAGAATATATTATGACATCAACTGCGTGTGGGCAAAGCTGATAATGTGTATCCAGTTGGGACTCAAACCCGGATCTCCTACTTTCTCGGCCGTTGCGCTGACCACTACACCACTGGGGACAGAGTGATCTCCGTACCTGCAATAACTACCTAAGTACGCCTCCTGTCAGACACAAATTCCCAGTACAGCAGGATAAAGCTGAGAAATTGTGTCTGCCTGGATGCGTGCTTAGGTAGTCCTTGCAGCTTTTCCCACACGCAGTTGATGTTATATAATCTGTGAATTTGAAATAGTAAGATGTATATTACCAAATTTTGCAATCATCCAGATTGTATAAGTAACTGAACTCAAACTTTTCTACATATCTTCGATGTGTTTCTTCACATTCAATACCTCATTCTACCTTAGCTACAAATGGTGTTATGAAGTTTACAGTGTAACGGTACTGAGAGTACACTGGCATTTAGCAAAGTTTAATGTGAGTCCATTTGTAGAGGAACACTTAATAATTTTCTGAATGACATCATTTACAATTTCATCAGTTACTTCCAGTTGGCCTGGAGTGATAGCTATACTTGTATCGTTAGAAAATAAATAAATAAAACTAGCTAAGCATCTTTGTGAATTTAGAATGATAATTCTATAGCATATATAAAAAACAGCAAAGGACCCAAGACCGAACCTTGTGGATCCCCATTTTACATAGCTGCTCAGAGCAATCAGCTTTATCTTGCATATTATGTGAACTGCTTATTACAACTTTCTGCACTCTACCAGTTAAGAATGTTTTAAACCATTTGTGCACTGTTCTACTCACAACACAATAGTTATCTGACCTAGAAGAATTCCACCATTCACACAATCAGAAGCCTTTGAGAAATCACAAAAAAATTCCAATGGCTGATGTCCGGTTATTCAGTGCCTCAAGTCATGCTCACAGATTCACACAAATTTCATAGGACAGCAAAAGGGAACTTGGAAGTTTAACTCACGAAGCCTGGGCATCATAGGTCATCACTGTACATATACAACACCAAGTTCAGTACTCATTTAATTATACTAAATTTCTTATGAATTGCTAAAGTTGCGGGATCCTTCTGTAAAATGTACTATGTACGCCTACTGTACAGTACCCCAAAACACTTTCTGTGCCTCATTTAAATACAACATGTAGTGTCGCTGTTTTATCCATGGAACGAATGTATGGGTGCATGTCTGAAGAAGATTTGCATTCGCTTTGTCAATGTGCAAGGAAACTGCACATCATATTATCCTGACGAGTATCTGCGGAGTATTACTGTCAGGCGAATGTATATTTAATCTCTTCCCTGCGTTTCTTGATTGAAAGTGTCAGTAAAACTCATAAAAGTCCGATATCGCTACATTTAAAGATTTTTGTAATTGTACACTTTATGCTCTGATTGATTAGTTGTAGTAACAACCTGTTCTCCGTGATTTACGTAACAATCCAATTCGTATTAGTTGTCATGTAGATGGCTTCATACTTGTCATTATTTAAAAGGTTAGGTTGCACTTTCAGAATCAAAAATATATCGTGTCTAAACCATTACGCAATAGGTTTGATGTTCTAACGATCGCAACTGGCGATAAAGCGTAGCTTTATTTGCAACCAACCAGGGATGGCTGACGAGTTTCTCCTAAATCTCTCATTAGATAACGTAGGGGGCGGATTTGGGGGGCTCAATACTTCCATGGGATTCAAGAGATGCAACTTTTGTCTTACTCGATGAATTTTGTCATCTGCTACTGATTATGATCTTTTTGACCGGTCATAAAATTTACTCGAAAACTTGCGACGATACACCATGCGCAGACAATCCGATGGCCGCTAGTGAGCAATTTTGGCTTCAAGTTTCAGGGAATCCAGAAAAGTGATCCCATGTCGATAGCAGTGATTACTTCATGAAAATGAAGAGCTAGTTGTGTTTCCCGCCTCGGGAAGGAGTACAGTGAAATATGCTTCCGATCTGCTTATTCATTATTTGATCCAAGTGCATTTCAAACAATGTATTTCATTTCATTTCATTTCCCTGTTCTTTAGGAAAGAGTGATAGTAGCATTGTAGGTGTGAGATAAATGGATATGCAGTATATGACTTTCTATTTTCAGAAACGGAATTTTTAAAAACGTCTAAGTTTCGTGGAGCAAGATTAATGCTGGAAAGGTAAATCATTAATGGGTGAAAATAGGTCAAATTTTGAGTGTGATGAGAAGCGAATGCTGTAACATATTTTAGGAAATGAATATTACTAACCATATGCTGTTTATTATTGTTATACCTTCCATGGCTTTCGGTTCTAAACCATCATTACATAAGTAATCAAGAGAAACTGATTAAGTGGATGTATTATCTGCTGCGTTGTGCATGCCAACATGCAAGTCAATCAGTAAAAATCCGTAAGATGTCACTTTACATTGAGTCTTCATAAAATCATAAAAGCAGTGTCAGGCTATGCTATAGTGAACCAGGGTCTATGATGTCACGATTACGCAGCCTGACACTGCTTTTATGTTTTCATCAAGACTTGACATCAAGTGACAACTTACAAGTATTCATTGTTCCATGTGAACACGGATGTGATAGAGGATAATGTATCCATTTACCAGAATGCAACTTTCACTCTGTAGCGGAGTGTGCGCTGATATGGAACTTCCTGGCAGAAATTGTTTTGGAAAGTAGGAGGCGAGGTACTAACGGAAGTAACGTTGTGTGCCGAGAGAGCTCAGTCGGTAGAGTACTTTCCTGCGAAAGGCAAAGTTTCCAGGTTCGAATCCCCGATCCGGCACACAATTTTAATCTACCAAGAAGTTATAGAATAAAAGTGCTTGGCATAGGAGGACCAACATTAGTGAACTACGTGGAAGTGCCACTATAAGCCATTTTCACCCGTGAGGTTTTTCTTACTATTCTTAGTTTTTCTTGTTTGTTGAACTTGTTGAAGTGTTTTGAAATGTCACTAACATATTATCCGTTCCTTTCTAATGTGCTTACATTTTTCTGTAGAACATGGTCCCAGGTTCGAATCCCGATTTCAGCACACAATTTTAATCAGCCAGGAAGTTCCATATCAGCGAAAACTCGACTGCAGAGTGCAAATATCATTCCGTAAACATACCTTAAGCCAAGTGTCCACCACATCCTTCCTTCCTGGAGGGCGATTCCTGCAAGGTTCGTAGGAGAACTGCTGTGAAGTTTGGAAAGTAGGAGTCCACGTACTGGCAGAAGTAAAAATTGTGAGGACGGAGTGTGAAACGCGCCGAGATAGCTCAGTAGGTAGAGCGCTTGCCCGTGAAAGGCAAAGGTTTAAGGTTCGAATCTCGATTACGGCAAAAAATTTTAATCTGCCTGGAAGGTTCAATGTCTCCACTCAGTCTGTTTAGCTTATGTCAACAAAGATGGTTTAGAACAGGAATCAGTCGAATTTATAACTAACTTGTAGCATACTCAAACACAATGGAATGAAAACAAATTTGTTTGCCAGCTCCCTTGATTATCTACTAACAGAAGAAAAAAAATTCTTTACCGCACAGATTTCACGAAGAAACACATTTAGAAAACCTGGTCTGAATTGTACGATTTATTCTTGGCATTCTATTGACATTCCAAAGAATACCTCTAGCTTGCGTGCTATGTGATTGACAAAAGTAACAGTGTCATCAACTTCTGACGCCTCAATTAAAAATAGTTTAAACCGGAGGTGGGCAATGAGCGAGCCGCGCTCTCCGAGCCGCCTGCCTGAGCGGGAGCAGAGCCGCGAGCAGCTGGCGTCCATCACACAGTTCCTGCTGAAAGGACTAGATTGCGTTATGTGCAGCCAACGCGCTAACGTAGCCGCAGAAATGCACCTGGCTGAGTGCGTTATAAAATAACTTATAAAGATAATAGTGCAAACTCTTTAGTATCCAAATCGATTGAACAGATTCCACTGCTAGGGGTATCTCCTGGAAACTTCTCTAAGACGTCCAGCGCGTGCAATTGAGCCGGCAAATATAAAGATAAGAGCGATTTTTTGTTTGTTTCAGAAGACACCACAAACAGTGCCATCTGTTAGTTCGAATTTTGTACTTCAGGGTTTTCGTTATCTATAAATATAAATGTGAATGTTTGTTCGGTGTACGTTTATCACGTCTGAACCACAAGACATAAAGAGCTAAAAATTTGTACAGTTACTAATGTCTACCCGGGGAAGGCTTTCGGCACGGTTTTAAGGCGATCGGATAGCTATATATATATATATATATATATATATATATATATATATATATATATATATATATATATATATATGTTTGTGCTGTCTTTAGTATAAGGTAGCTCATAAGTAGTTTGTAAGCTTAGGTACTTATAACCCCGCAGTTAAATCCCATAAGCTTCACAAACATTTGAACATTTGGATAATTGGCCCCTATTTTTATCGATGACAATCTAAATGGTGCAATGTATGCTGATTTCTTACATAATGTTCTACTGATTTTACTACAAGATGTTTCAGTGCATGAAAGAATGACGATGTACTTGCATTATGATGGGATGTTCGGCACATGGCTCGCTTGCAGTTGAAGCGATCTTTACTCGAGTATTTAATGACAGATGGATTGGTCGTAGAAGCACCATACCATGGTGTCACGTTCACCGGATCTTACATCCCCGGATTTCTTGGTGTGGGGAATATTGAAGAATATTTGTTATCGTGATTCGACGACAAACCCTGAAAACATGTGTGACCGCGTTGTCAATGCATGTGAGAATATTATTGAAGGCGAACTACTCGCTGGTGAGACAAATTTCGTTACGCGTATTGCCAAATGCATTGAAGTTGAAAGACATCATTTTGAGCATTTATTGAAGTCTTGAGGTAATTACAGGTAATCACGCAGTAAGAGCATGCGATCTCATAATGTATGATAATTTCACAAAAGTACATACATCACATCGAACAATCGAAATAAAGATCAAAGGGACCTACGTTCTGTGTTTTAATTTAAGAAACCTATCTGTTACCCACTGTTTGACTAAAATTATGAGAAATATGTTTGTGAATATTACAGCGCAATCTATCACAAAGCGATAAAAATGTTCCAAATAAAACATTCATATTTATTTACGTACTAGACGAATATCTAATAAAAAATGCGGGTACCTATTTTAAAAAATGAGGTTGATGTCCGTTTGACCTATGGCAGCGCCATCTACCGGCCAACCATAGCGCCATCTATTTTACCCATTCAAGATAGGAATGTTTTGCTCTTTGTAGTTGTTTGATGCTTATTTCATAAGGTATTTGGCCCGGTGACTATAAATGGACCACCTTGTATAGTGCTCTTTTTGATTCATGTAGCCAGTTATATTTTATTAATTTATTGCATGGGAAATTTAAAGTGCTGAAGAAGAAATGGAAGGAAAGACAGTTACGTGAAACATGTTTCTATTCTGGGTATGACGGACGGGCCTCCTAACAAAATTAAAGATCATGATGATCAAAACGGACTGCAAGTTAATTGCTATTATTTTTGTTTATAGCTTCCATTCAGTGAGTACTTTAATGAAAAAATTATTGTCCAAACGGACGCCTTTAATGTCGGAATTGCGGTCATCATCTTACAGGAAGGTAAGGAGGGAAGGCGTCCACTTGCCAGTATTTCTCGAAGACTGGCAGGTCCAGAACGTAGATTTACTGTGTATGAGTGCGAGGCTCTCGTCATGCTCTTCGCCCTGGAAACATATCGCTTTCATCTGCAAACCGATAATCAGGCTTTGAGTTGGGTGTTCACCCGTCCCCGTAAGACAGGTCGTGTAGCCAGGTGGGCTGTGCGCATTTCGGCTTTTAGATTTATTTGTCGTCTCTCTACACACGGACACGATACCTTAAGAACTAAAGAGTTTTTCCGAATTAATGTTATCATTGTGAAGCTAGATTGCTTGCCACTCTTCTTTACCTAGGGAATCCCTAAGAGAATATGTTCAAAAATGTTCAAATGTTTGTATAGTTTATGGGACTTAACTACGGGGTCATCAGTCCCTAAACTTACAAACTACTTACGACCTAGGACGGCACAAATATCCATGCCCGAGGTGGGATTCGAACCCCCGACCGTAGAGGCCGTGCAGACCGTGACTGGAGCGCCTCAGTCTCCTCGGCCACCGCGGCCGGCTAAGAGAATATGACTCTGGTTACCACTGTCTTCAAAAACTCCAGTTTTTATCTGACACATCTGTGAAATATTTCAGTCACATTGACTACATTTAGGATTTCGTAATGATGAAGAACTTTCTCACAGCCCAAGAGGCGTTATTGGAAACAAGGCAAAACTAAAACCATAACTTTACAAAACATTTTAATTATGTAATCTCTGTGTTCATCAAACCTAAAGGTGGCATTAGAATGCATTTGCACCTTGTATTCTATAATGCCTAAAAAAACTGAAATATGATCCAATGTTGTAGCTAAGTATCAAAGTTTCTGTAGCTAAAACTTCGTGCATTGCGGTTCTACTGCAACATGAACTCATTAATCACTTCTGTGACACTTTCTCTACAATATATAACGAGCTGCCGTACTCTGATTTTTATCTATATCATCTGTCAGTACCATTTGGTTATGAGCCCACGACGGGTAGCAATACACCAAAATAGGACGCACATTTGTACTGTAGGCAGGTTCAGTGTAAGAACTGCTGCATCTTCTAAGGGTTCTGCCAACACTGTAACCGCGTACGTGCAAGTGAGAAGGAATATGTTCCCTGATCACTATTTGTACTGACCTACAGAACTGTAATCGGTGGCGTACAGATCAATTTCCTTGTCGTATATAAGGTATAACCTCACCAGACAGCAGGATACCTCTCATAACACTATCATCTTCAACAGGCGGAGGATTAAAGACACTAACACTTGTATGTACCACCTCCGCATTTGCCACAAGAACCCTGTTGATACGTGAAAGGAACCTGAGAACGGTAATAGTAACCTGTCAACCTGAAACCCGTAAATAAAGTTGACAAGAAACACTTAATTCTGGAATCGAAGTATGATGCATCCACTTATTGCGTGTTAATTTTAATCTTGTCCATTAAACAGTCATTTACCCATAAGGAACCTGGTTGTACGAGACTTGTGGATTTGTCAAAGCTGAAGGTGACAGTAAGAGCATGTGGAATGCTTATGGGAATCATACTGGCCATCATGGCGCAGGAAAACGCCACGGCAACAAGGGCTGCACAAATGCACAAACAGCGACACTGGACGACAAATAGCGATGCGACGTGGGCTGTGACTAACACAACACTGACGGAAGCAGGCAAATATGTGCGCTGGCGCTACGGTACAGCCGGAACTACTCAATCAACTTGTCCGGCGCGCGAAGCGATAGTGATGCACTCAGCCACTGCAACCGGTATGAAACGCTCGTTGTTGCAGTAATTCTGTAGACATGGGGTTCATATATTTCAATCGTTCCTATGTACTTGAATAATGATTTTCAGTAGCAATCATGCGATGAATGCAATTACAATGAATCCCCAGGTAATCTCTATCCTATTATATGCATTTCATTTGTTGATGTAAACACCTAGTTCACAGAGCGCTAAATTCGTAACACCGGAGCTTCTGAGATAGAACTTCGTACATTGCGGTTCTACTGCAACATAAACTCACGAATCACTTCTCTGAAACTTTTTCACATGGAAAGTATTCTGTTCTTGGAACATGAATTATTCGAGTCGTCAATCTTTTGCATCACAGTCCCGCAACCTAACAAGTTTCTACGTTTTATTGCGATTCGTACCTTTTCTTCATTTTCTCAGTGTTATATTCGTATAACATGGTGTATTAAATCAGTTGCTATACCATCACGAATCCTCTATGAAGCCCGACTCCTAATATGCCTTTACGAACGATCTCCTTCCAGTAAATCTGTTGTGCGAATTCCAAATAGTGTAACTGAGTTAATGGAGAGCACTCTCACTGTAGGAATAACCAGCTGACGTCGTGAATACAGTCGACATGAATAATATAGGCGTCCGCATCAGGGTTATATCCGTAGCTCTGGTTATCTGATGAAGCACTTAGGCCACGAAGATAGAAGACATGTTTCTCCGATTTAATATACTAAATAATTAGCGTGGCGCTGATTGGTTCGTCGTTTATAAAATGATCGACGTTAGTGGACTTTTAATGTGTTTTCCTATCCATAGATTTTTGCTTTTTTTTGTGTAATGGTGCTGTCTTCCGTTCTGTGGTGGCGATGATAAACCAACGCTAAGATAATGGTCATGTGAGATTAAGAGCTAATGTTACGTTTTAGTGAGTGTGTGAATGCAGGTGTCTCTTTTTTATGCTTGCCATGGCCGAGAATTTAATTGTATGAATGTCATTGTCTATTTTACGTGTCTGTCTGTGGCTCAGCTATTGTTTGTATTGAGAGTTGTTAACTATTCTCTATTATTAATATGGATAAAGTTAAGAAGAATGGTCCAGTAAACATGTTGAATAAAATACATACCTTTAGGGAATGGAGCACTAATGGTAGAAGTGTCACAGTGTCAAAGAATGGCTTACAGCTCTTAAGATATGCATTTTAGATACAATTTTAATGGACTTCTTTACTGCTTTCGCAGTATCTCCTCTCAAAATATAGAAAGCATCGAGGTTGAAATAAAACAGTATCGAAAGTAGAACAGTGCTCATACCTTTATCGGATGAGATTTACAGTCATGGGTTCATACGTGAAACATCCCATTGACTTAATTTATTTATTTATTTATTTATAAGAAGGAAACCTTGATTTTAGAACCATCAGACTGTCCCCCGTACGTAGAAATTTTATTACCGGATACACATAATGATCAATGGTAATTTAATAAAAATACAATTACTGGTAATGAAGACATGTTCCATTAGTATTACACAAAGAAATGAATGTTTAATTTTAGAAATATATTAATAATCAAATTAAAGTAGCTATACAATACTCAGATCATGTTACAATTCGTATAGTTATATGTCAGTTCGTAAAGTTATATGTCTTACTGCTCATACGTTCATCTAGGAACTCTACACGTTTAGTTACTATAAGGATATAAGCCTCTATGGTTACCTTTCTATATGATCTATATGTATCCTCTGTATCTCGTTCTCTCCCGCACCAAGTTTGCCGTCTGCATATCGAACGGTTCAGTATATTCATTTCAAGTATACTTGATCACTATGTACCACTGAGACTATCGTGTTATCCTCTCATGTTAACCTCTTCCACAGCGGTTTACATTTTTGTGTTGTGTATGGGTTACCCTGGGGCCTGGATATCTATGTGTATATTAGAAGCATTATTGATTGTTGCTGTCACATCATCATCATCATGTGGCTTAGGGAGGTGTTACGACAAACACAGATGAGATTGATTTGTGTTGTGAGGAATTTCTTTTCCTTTAAGTTCTTGGACCAGCTTCACATGTTGCGTCAGCCTATTAAATTATTCTAGTGAGAGACGCCATTCTGGTGTCAATATCAACACATCTCTAAATTTTTATTGGCTCAGAGTGTTTGCGTTCCTTTAAACATCTTTAATCTCAGGCTGTCGGTACAGGTTGTGTAAAGATTTCTTTATTCTCTTGGGAGACATTGGTTCAACCCGAAAAGAGGAGGTACCATATCAGTAATTGTGTATGTGCCCCCAACAGGCAATTGACATTTTCAAAACGAACGCGTGAATATATCGCTCCCTTGCTATAATCTTGTATAGGATGAGAGTAAGAGGAAGTAATGGGCAGGGGGCGCTACCATCGTAGTGTGCTTTATGTCGAGAATTTGAGTTGGAAGAGAAGCGTGTCTGGATAGCCATATTGGTTAAGGCGATCGCTGGTCGCACGGCGGAAATGTGGGTTCGAATTTCGGTGCAGCACAAAATTTCAACTATGCTGTCGCATTTATTTTAAATCTTTAAAGAATTCGAATTCGTAAAACGACTACGCCTAAGAAACATGTGATTTTTCAATTGCATCAGCCTTTCGACTACAATTACTTGGGGAGTGTAATATGCACTACCACATTTGAATTTGAGAAATATTCATTCACACACACACACACACACACACACACACACACACAAGGGCAGACAGACACAGATGTATACATTACTAACTGAAAACCTGATGTCTCCATACTCTAGTCAGCAAAAAAAAGAGTACATTTCGGTCAATCAGTGTACTTCAATTGTAACAATGCACAACTTATCTGTCACACAAGTTTTTCATTATAGGCTGACGATATGTTTATGTTCGTGTGACGTGGTAGGGAGGCAGCAGTAACCTCTTGTTTCATGCTAGGTGATAGGCTTATGATGGAGCATAATTAGTCAGTCCGCTGAATATATTGGTATAATTCATAACAAAGAAATAAGACGAACTGAGATGCAATGTCTGTTTGCCACAATGGAATCAGTTACATGTAGGTAAGAAATGAGATTTTGGGGGTTAATGAATATTGGAGCAGGCTGATTGGGTACAAGTGATAAAGTGATGAAAGGCAATTGTACATGGAAACCTACAGTAGGGATTTAGGATACTTAAGATTGAAAAAACCAAGTGAGTACGCAAAGTTCTTCGACAATGTAGTCCTGGTAGTAGTTCCATTGGTTAATTAATTTAGAGAAAGTTAACACAGTAGGAAGCAATAACAAAGGAATGGATGGAAACGAATATGTGTATGCGAACATTGTCAGGGAGTGCAACAAAAATTGAAGAAGTGAGTAAGGAAGATATTACTGAAACAAAGAATTACAGTTTCTTTGATTTGAAATAGCCTTACAAAAAGAATTTGAGATCAGTAAGCAAAGTTCTCGTTGTGCCAGGAGACCACGTATTCTCAGAGAGAAAGAGATTAAAAACCACGGAGAAATTACTGGTCAAAGTAGGGTTCCAGTAATACGGAGAGCGTGAGGAAGAGCAACGGTTTGATTGGAGTGAGGTTTCCATTTCATTAACGGAAGAAGTTAATAAAGACCATATGAAAGTTGTCTCAAACTAGCAGAATTAGTAAAAAGGCATACTGTTAATATCAGAGAGTGGCATAATAAGATGGCTGTGCTATGCTGTCGGTACCTGTGGGTGAGACGAAGGATTCGAAGTCCCTACATCTACATATATATTCCGAAACCACTCACTGCTAGTTACGTGCTTTCCTTTCGCACTCCAAAATAAAACAAGGGGAATTGTAATGCATGTGTGCATTTGTACGAGCCCTAAATCCTCTTATCTTTGTAAGTTTAGGGACTGATGACCCCGCAGTTAAGTCCCATCAGGTTAACAAACAACAAAATAAGGCGAACATCTACGCAAACGAGGTCTGTAATATTGACTGAGGGCAGGATATGGTCAAATGTTACATAATAACATGATGGAAACTGCAATCTTGCCTACAGTATACTTGCCATTATTATTTTTTTGTCTTAATGAGGCGTTTTACAGTTATTTAGGTATTTTAGAATTCACGGATATTTAGTAGTGATGGGTACAGAGGGTTCAGTGCATAACACTTCCCAGCAAGTATATGAAACAAGTGACTTTTTCTAACTGGGATATTTCATTTGTGGTATGTCACCACTCTCAAATACATGGAGATCAAATCGTCAGTATAAATTTAAAAACTTAATAAATCACGGGGTAATGTAGATAGAGAGGTACAAATTGACACACATGCTTGGAATGACATGGGGTTTTATTAGAACAAAATAAAGTTAAAAAAATGTCCGACAGATGGCGCGTAATTGAGGTTTTGTAACTGCATAACACTTCCCAGCAAGTATATGAAACAAGTGACTTTTTCTAACTGGGATATTTCATTTGTGGTATGTCACCACTCTCAAATACATGGAGATCAAATCGTCAGTATAAATTTAAAAACTTAATAAATCACGGGGTAATGTGGATAGAGAGGTACAAATTGACACACATGCTTGGAATGACATGGGGTTTTATTAGAACAAAATAAAGTTAAAAAAATGTCCGACAGATGGCGCGTAATTGAGGTTTTGTAACTGCTACGGTGACGGGTGAGAGGTACACCGATATGTTACAGAATCGCATCATCCCCAGCCTGGCTGATAAACACCTACTAGAACGTACGATTTTTTTGCAGGATGGCGCTCCACCCCTATTGCTAGACGCCTAAAAGACCTCTTGTGCGCGTCGTTTGGTGATGATCGTGTGATCAGCCGCCAATTTCTTCATGCTTGGCCTCCCAGGTCCCTAGACCTCAACCCGTGCGATTATTGGCTTTTGGGTTACCTGACGTCGCAAGTGTATCGTGATCGACCGGCATCTATAGGGATGTTGAAAGACAACATCCGACGCCAATGCCTCACTATAACTCCGCACATGCTTTACAGTGTTGTTCACAATATTATTCCTCGACTAAGCTACTGTTGAGGAATGATGGTGAACATATTGAGCATTTCCTATAAAGTACATCATCTTTGCTTCGTCTTAATTTGTTATGCTAATTATTGCTTTTCTGAACATATGAAGCGTCGTCTGTCGGACATTTTTTTTCTTTGTTCTAAAAAAACCCCAAGTCATTTCAAGAATGTCTGTCAAGTTTTACCTCTCTATCTAAATTATTCCGTGATTTATTAATTTTTGAAATTTGTACTAACTTTTTGATCACCCGGCATTAGCCATTCCGGATATAAGTGAAATGCACCATTGGGAAATAAACAAAAAAATAAAAATAAAAAAATACTGTGACCAGGACTAACTCCTTCGTATCGCACCTACTGTATCAAACCGGTAATGACGTGGTAGAAGACTCCTGTAACGGATCCGAAACGTTAGAAATATTTTATCATCAGCAAGCGGCAAACAGCTCAGAAGAATTTTAATTTTTACAATAATGACCGCGAAAACCTCTGTTCTTTTGTTTAAGCATCTTCAGCGCCATGAAGTTTCTTTCGAGCGCATTCCTGAAGCTGAAATATAGGCGTTAAATAGTTGCTATACATTCAATGAGCAATCATATTCACTAGGATCCAGAAATTTAGATCGATTACAATATATGTTTGGAGATTGCCCCCTAACTATACATACTATCTCACTATCTCTCTCTCTCTCTCTCTCTCTCTCTCTCTCTCTCTCTCTCTCTCTCTCTCTCTCTCTCTTTCTCTCTCTCGCACACACACACACACACACACACACACACACACACACACACACGCACACGCACTTTCTATATCTGAGAGCTGTAGTAAATTGGAACTGAAAGATCATCAAAACCTTCATCTCCAAATTAATAGATATGTATGATCCTACACCTTGCTAGACGTGGTTCGTAGGAATATGGTGCACCAAATCTAGAAGTACTTCGTTTGTAGTACTTATTTCCCAAAGAGACAGCCATTCGTCTAAGTTGAAGAATAGTACACCTGTAATTTCATTTACATGCAATATTCACTACGCTGTAGTGAACCCGATATCCACTGAATATAACCTTAGATTCACCAGTTAATCCTTGATAGGTTTAGTGCCAACTTTACCGCTGAGTTTCAGGGAAAGTCTCTAGTATTTGCCGCGATTCTTTTCGGTATCTATTCTGTTGTAGGTGTTACACTAACTCGCTGGCAGAGAAATCCACAATAAGTTTGAAGATAGCATCATTATGCGAGGCGCAAAAGGAAATCTACTTTATATGTCTGAGTGCCAGTAAGACTAATCTTATAAATAATTTTATACTATCTCTGAATATTAGATTTTGGAAGTTACGGAAACTTCCTTTTCTTGCTTTTAAATAATGCAGCATTTCATATGAATTCCGACAAGTACCAGGGAAGAATTTCTGATGAAAGAAAAATATTCGCTTGAGGGAAACTTCTGACGATAGAAAGTGTTCCCTTCTTGGGAATTTCTGGCTAATGGAAAATATTCTCTTCGAGGAAATCCCGAGCAGAACGTGAGCGTTAATGTTTAAACCAGAGGTGGGCACAAATCGGCTCAATGAGCAGCGACCCGGCTCAGGCCGGAAAAAGAGCAGCGTTCGCGCTCGGCCGGTAGTTATCCTAGTTGCCGCTAGAGGTCTGAATGCTTGCTGGCGCACCTGACAAACGTTCGATACGGCGAGTTATAGTACGCCGCGATAGACTCAAACTTGCGAAACAACGTGATAACTTCTATATTTCCATACTGGTTGAAGTGATGTGTTCTATAGTGGCGTTCTAAATCGCACTTTTTTATTCCTAGTATTTTACCACATTTTGCGCCTCTTTCGCTTTCAGTGAACAAGTAATCACACTCCCAACTAGAGTTGAACTGGAAAATAGAACGCCGCTTTAGCGCGCTAATTTGACTAGCCATTTCAACTCCACAGTGTACTGTTCCATAACGTAATATTATAGATTACTAGCTTAAACCCGCGACTCCACTAGCGTGTTGGTTGGTTATGATAGATCAGCTATCTTTCAGCAGTGTGCTATGAGACTGGTTTTGAAGGATGAAATTAAATACAATACCTTTTTTTAAAGAGATGTATTAAAAGAAATTTCTTTTTTACTACTTTATTTATTTATTTGTATATTTCTTTATTCGTATGCTTATCCTTACAGAAAAAAGCTGAAGATATTGTAGCACACATAGACGAAAGATATGGTCTGTGGCATCACATTTCGCAAACGTCATCGCTGGCCTTCCTCCCATATTGTCGCACCTTAAATTAACCCGCCAAGGTCGCTGATGTTCCGCTTGTCGCAGCCATCGTGGATTTTCCGTTACCCAATAATGCAATATTATGCCGAATTAAGGTACCTCTATTTGTGAAGGACGCTTCGTTACGCGTGAAAAAAAAATCTGTTATCGTCCCATAATTTGCTTGGTGCACAGTGGCAAAACTGTACACGACGTTCATAGTCTTCGCTATGCAAATCCCGGTACATAGAAATATGGTAAGGGTGAAATTTATGTCGATGTAGAATTCTCAATACCGACGTTTTTTAGATTCTCGATTCTTCCTCGTCTGCTATTGATGTGCGGATTAGCCGCAACTGCAGCTAAAACACTTACTTGGACATCGTCTTTTGTTGCAGGTCGTGGCTGACGTTTCACGTTTGGCTGAACACTTCTTGTCACTTTAAATAACGTAATTATCCGACGAAAGGTCCGGACACTTGGATGATGTCTTCCAGAATAACGATCAACATACATAGCACAGGCCCGTTGGGCATTTTGATCACAAAAGCTATACATAAATACCATATCGACCTTTTATGCAATTGGTCAACAGTCAATTTTAGCGCGAGTATTTTTTTTTTCTTATGGGACTCAACTACGGGGTCATCAGTCCCTAAACTTACAAACTACTTATGAACCAGCTAATACCAAGGACGGCACAAATACCCATGCCCGAGGGGGATTCGAACCCCTGACCGTAGTGGACGTGCAGACCGTGAATGACGCCCCGCAGACGGCTCGGCCGGCGCGGCTGGCGCGACTGTTGTATCACGAAGCAAATACCGTCCGCACTGGCGAAATGTTATGCGATAAAACGTACTTGAACGTTTGTGACTATTACAGCTCCATCTATCACAATGAGAAAAAAGTGTTCCAAATAAAATATTCATATTTATTGACGTACTAGACGAATATGTAAAAAAAAGGGGGTACCTATTTAAAAAATTGCAGTTGATATCCGTTTGACCTATGGCAGCACCATCTATCGGACCAACCACAGCGCCATCTGTTTTCCCCTATAAACCTACAAATGTTTGGTTCGTTCTAGCTTTTTCATTTGATGCTTATTTCTTGAGATATTTGGCCCGGTCACTATCAGTGGACCACCCAGTATAACGTAATAATACAGCCCGTATACCGAGGTACACATAAAGTAACGTAATAAACTCGGCGGAAGAGTGTTACGAAAGTGAAAGTTCTTTGTAGTGTTAGTGTTACTATAAGCGTTATAATCTGACATTATTACAATTCATTGTCACAATGTATTGTAATTAAATGTGTAAATGAACTACTAATCCATCTCAGGCGTTTGGATAACCATAGCTGACTTGAAATATCTACACCGCCATGGGATCAAAATTAAATTTCTCTTAGTTTCACCTTTACTGTGCCTTCAATCAGCTTAAAATTGAAAATGGAAACGTAACAGACGCGATTGTGTGTGTAAATGGCAAATACTTCCTCTTAAATGCCAATGAATTGTTCACGTGGATGTGCCGTTACAGAAACTTTCGAATATCGTTGGAGCCGTGGTCTTAAATCTCGATCAAAACTTGCAACGTGTAGCGGCATACATTTTCTTTAATGGTAGCGATATTGCTGGAAGTTCGGAAAGCTTTCGGGGCTAACAGGAGGCGCCCTGGTGCCTTAGTCATACGCGTAAACTCGCCCTCCCGGAAGATGGTAAATATTAATTTTCTGTATTAAAAGTTTGTCACTGTTTTGAAAGCTCTCACTCTCGCTGAAGGAGACGCCTGTCACAGGACCTTCGCAAGAGTTCGACGCGTGTTGTCTATTGTTTACAGGTCCAGTGTGGAATCAGTGTCGGTTTGTAGTACATATTTATACTTCCACGAATTCCAAACATATTCTCGTGACCATGAATATGTACAGCGTGATCAGGAGGAATCGTAAATGTGTTAGGCGGTGGTGGTATAGACGAATTGCTATTCAATATGCCATATGTCATTTCCGCATTTAGGTTTCGAGTGTTTCTAGACCGGTTGTTGTGGACGTCTTTAATGAATGTTAGCGGTAAGTGTTGATATTCAAGTTATGAAGTCATGCTTCAGTTTCCACTGAACTTTTAATTGTGCTCTTTTGTCAGATATACTGTACTGTAGCGCGTTAACAGGCCGAGTATACTGATAACGTATTTGTGTACTGGTTCTTTAACATGCTGCCTCTTGCGGAGAATACGACATTTGATTTCTTAACCTCACATTGATTACTAGTCAGCTCAAACCACTACGTGGCACTGTTAAGCCTATGAGGCACAGTGGCTTAAGTTGCGTCCACCTTAGCTTCTACTGTTTTCCAGCCGACTGACACACTGGTTTCAACTGGAGCCGCCTTCTGTCCGTCCTGCTTAGGGCAGATATAGATACTGATAGTTTCTTATTGGTTATGAACTATAGACAGAAACTTAAGAAACTGGAGAAAGGAAAATAAAAAAAAAATGGGCCTCGATAAATTAAAGGAGGTCTTGAGAATTTCAGATGACGCTTTAGACAACAATTTACAAAACCAACGCATCAGAAGACGAATGAATAGCATTGAGAGATGAAGTAGTGAAGGCAGCGGAGCAACATATAGGTAGAAGAGAAATACCTACAAAAATCCTTGAATATTACAAGAAATACTGAATATAATTGATGGAAGGAGAAGGAATAAAATCGCAGTAAATGAAGCAGGTAAAATTGGGTCCACAGAACTTAGAAATGAGTCTGTCAGGAAGTCACAAATCGCTAAACAGGAGTGGATATATGCTAAATGTAAGACTGTTGTTGTTGTTGTTGTTATGGTCTTCAGTCCGGAGACTGGTTTGATGCAGCTCTCCACCCTACTCTATCCTGAGCAAGCCTTTTCATCTCCTCATAAGAACGGCAACCCACATCCACTTGAATCTGCTTAGTCTCTTGATCTCCCTCTAGGATTTTTACCCCACACACTTCCCTCCAATGCTAAATTTACTATTCCTCGATGTCTACGAATGTGACCTACCAAGCGAGTAGTATAGCTGTGGGCATTGAAGCACACTGATATTCGCGCGTCTTTTGTTTTTTGGCGGGAAATTTGAATTACCCCCCATCCTTCCTCCCTCGGCCAATTGCCGGACCGCAGATCAAAGGATACCGCCACAGGATGATTGATAGGTCTTTTCGGAAGAACGAAAGATGATTGACAGTTTATATTTAGGTCCTTTTGATTCGTTACTTGTCCGACCGCTAATCAAATGACGCCACCATAACGCACTTAAGGATTGACAGGTTGCAACATCTCCCTCGGCCACACACGACGCCCCCCTCCACCCCCCGGCGCCGCCGCCAGACAGGCAGCACCTCCGACAGGTGCAGACATGTAGACCCCTCGACATGTCTGTACTCGCACCCGCGACCCCTACTCGCTCGGCCGATTGCCGGACCACCGCCTCCGCCTCCGCCGCCGCCACCGACAGATGCTACCCCTCCTCCTCCACGCTCGCAACCGCTTCGCAAAGGACGCCGCCATCCGCCCTACCCGCGAGAACAAACAGTACCGCGACGATTGTCTTGACCGCATCGACACAGCCCCCGCCAGCCGACCCCTGCGCCCAGGACAGCGGCGTACTGCTCTCTTTTTACGGCGACCGCGCCCCGCCAGGTCAGCAACCAATTAAATTGCATATTTATTATATAGCGCGCCGCAACGATCCGTACGCCAGATCTCGATTTATGTAACAACAATTTCCGCAGTTTACTATTATTAACAAGAATTTCGGTGTGATGCTAAAAACAATTTAGAACAGAAATGCTTAGTTGGTCTCGTATACTACATCTTGTAGTAAAATATTAAAACTCGTATGCAAATACGTTGCTTGCAGTGACCATTTTGAGCAGCAGCTGAATTGTATTTAACTGTAAGGTTTAAAAAGTAAACGCCTTTTGCTACCGCGAATGAAGGGTTTTATTTTTATATTTTTAAATCACCCATACGCGTTTCGCCTTTCTCTCAAATCATCATCAGTGGGTGTCCTGAAATATTTACATCTTTTTGTTTACACATATAGGTTAGTTCTCTTACATATCTACAAAACATTTCATTTCTGATTTAAAACAGTTCGTTTTTTGGTATAAAATGGTGTACTTACAGCACTTGCTAATCCACTTCAGTCTTATTCTGGCAAACAGGTCGCAGTAGCATTCGCAGTAGCAAAAGGCGTTTACTTTTAAAACCTTACAGTGAAATACTCGTATGAAAAATTTGCAAGTAAGAATTTACACTCCCATCTCTCTCCATGCTCTTCGCATATACTACAGCCGACAGATGTGTTTAATAATAATAGCGCAGGTTACGGTAACGAAAGCCACAAACTTACATATCCATCTTAACATATACTCTTTCGATATACAAAAACAATTCTAACCAGAGCCAACTAACCAAAAGAAAAGAAATGGTCCGCAAGTTTAGATCTATAAATGTATCTCTTCGTTTAGACGATGCAAGCAGCAGCCATCGAACGGAATGTAACTAGTATGCCAATCACTCTTTCGACAACATAACAGCAGTAGCAGCAGCAGCAGCAGCAGAAGACAGCATATTGTTTATACAAAAATTCCAAATAACGAAAATCGGCAATGACATCTAGCACAACGTCTCTAAATATACTTCTGCAAGCACCGTTAAACTCGTATGCAAAATTTGCAAGTAAGAATTTATCGATGCGCAAACGCTCCCATCTCTCTCCATGCTCTTCCCTTAGACTACAAATACAACAGCCGACATTTGCGTTTAATAATAATAGCGTAGGTTGGATAATAAACGACACAAACTTACGTATCCATCTCAACATATACTGTTTCGATATACAAAAACAATTCTAACCAGAGCCAACTAACAGAAAGAAAAGAAGCGGCCCCTTTCGGAACTCGACCGCAACGTTAGATCTACAAATGTATCTCTTCGTTTAGACGATGCAAGCAACAGCCATCGAACAGAATGTAACTTGTATGCCAACCACTCGTTCGAAAAAGCAGCAACAACAGCAGCAGCAGCAGAAGACGACATATTGTTTATACAAAAATTCCAAATAACGAAAATCGGCAATGACATCTAACACAATGTCTCTAAATATACGTCTGCAAGCACCGTTAACAATCGTCCAGAATGCAGAGCGCTCTCTCGGCATGCTACACAAAAGAAACATATGATAAGTGTTTAAAAGCACCTAAGTTTCATCCCCAAATGATCAAAACCTTCTACGCAGACGCACCACTCTGACAAGGATAGCTCGCAATGCATTTAGTTAATGGAGCAGAGCCATGCCGAAAGTTCAGAAATTTAACACACTCTCTCTCTTTAGCGATCTTGCCCTGTTACGTTTCCTTCTTAGATCGGGATATAGGTGCGCCTTCCGAGAATTCGGGTACTTTAATTTTACCTCTTATTTCCTTACTACAGCAGTACACATCCCATCTAAGGAATCTCTATGTCCTGTTACGATGCAAACTACATTTATCTGACACCGATATTCCAGCGCCCCAGAAGACATTTAAACCCTATTGTGCAACGGAGAGTCGAAATAATAGAAAATACCTGAAATAATTACCGATTTCCGACCGTCTACACTAAAATTTTTCGATAGTATTGGCCTAACAACACACTTATTGGACAATACAACAACCACAGAACCGAGGTTACCTGTGCAATGCAACACAGATTTCCTGCTCGACCCGCCCTTTACCCACAAAATTCCTACTCCAAGTTCCTTTCTTGTGCAATCCACTAAACCGAACTAAGATTTATTATTTTAATTACAAGTAGATGTCTACCGCAAACGAAGATGCTAACCTACACAGCGCAACACATGATCCTATTTAGGACATGGAGTGTTTACACTTTTTTTTTGTTACAGTACAACTGAGTACATGCAACCTAATGTTCGCAAACACTTATATCGCAACCAACTCCCGCACACATCGATCATAACCTGCTCTCTAAGGAATGGATGGGAGTCACACACAGTACAAACACGTTTGTCGTGTGTTTCGCTAATTTCGGTCAATACAACGATGCGAGACCAATCCCCCCGGCTGTTTACTGTAAAAGCAAATATTTTTCCCCACACTATCTATTTAAACCGGGCTTGCACATATGCAAAAGCCTCCTTTTTAAAGCCTGTCTCTTCGCCATATAACCCAGTTTTCGTTTACCCTTCTTCTTGGGACTTGTGGAGTAACGTAGACGATATCTACGTCTGTGGATAATAATGTCCTGGAATGCTAAAATATATAGCTCCTTGCTCGACTCTACAAATAATTTACAGTTGAAACTAAAAAACATAATGTCCGAGAGAGTGGTCAATTTTCGGGCACTCTTAATACCCAAGTAATAAAATCTAAAAGCGTTTGCACAGTACAACGGCGCACTTTGTAAATACCGTATCTTCTCTTTTAGAACACTTCAACAATCTTCTTGCACAATTCTCCATCCTGGTAATACCATCTTATCGACGCAGCGAAAAAATAAAAGTCCTAACAATCAACTGCCTGGACTCTTTATAAAATCGATATCTTTGCTTACACCAGGGCTCGTGATTTTCCGACAAATATATTTTGGTTCTACAATTAGACCCCAACCACATTAAGCAGTCGTTTCCTCGCCCGCAACCACTTTGATATTGCTCCTTCCATACAAAAGTCATGCTGGAATACGAACGCAACTCGGTTAAAGTGTTGTCCAAAAATCCAGGAGATAGAAGCCATCTACACGAAGCTGCTGCTGTAGTATAAATGGGAGCGCCTCCATTAAAAAACATCGATTAGTTGCAGTTTATAAGATATATATCCACAGGACGTACATATTTCCCCCATGTATTCCAGAAATAGTAACTTCGTCTTATCTCCAGCGTTTGCAGTATCGAACTTGTTGAATTTACTACACACACACGTACTCCATTGACTACAACTAGCGTACTTTAAGTTACGAAACTATAGGAGTTTTATAAAACACGTTGATTTTCGACGAAAGAATTATGATTTACCGCAGCAGACACATCCGCTACGTAACGTAATGCACACCAGCCGTAAAGTAGACAACACTAGCATACGATTAAACAGGCGATGCCTCGACGAAAGATCACTGCACAACCAAAGTCGGTTTTCTTTAGAGCTGTACCGTGACGTATATTTAGGGTATATCGACACTTTTTACTTACATTCCATCCCATCTAACCTACAACACTCTCTGTAAGCGCCAAACATTTCCAACACATTAACAGAAGTACACCTTGCAGTCAACACGAACCTACAACAACAAACGAATCTAACCATTCCAACTCGTTTTTTGTCCCAACTAGCATTCTGTAAGCTCTGTATACGTCAAAACGCAAACCCAGACAGAGCTATCCTTACAGCCGTCACTAGCCCAGTGCCAACTCTAAACAAGTTACCACAGATGGTGTTACAACCGCGATCAGTAACAGACAAGATCTCCCAGACACACAGCGTTTTAATAATGTTTCGATCTCTCTCTCTCTCCACCCAATAACTACGTTGGTTGCTTGACCCGTCCCTAACATCCACCTACAACTTTGTTTCCAATGCATAGCCCGCCAGACAATATTTCTGGAAAGCTTTCTATCATCCATTAGACTATATACCTCGAGCATTCGCGCACAAACCACCATCGTATTCCACTCCTTCTAACAAATTATTACTCTCGATAAACATCTGTAACACAGTGTAAAGAAAAATGATCGACGTACACGCACAGAACAGCTAACAAGAAAAGATCTAGATCAAAGCCAAGTTCTTATAATCCTTACAAGCAGCAACGCAAAAATAGTCTACACCATTTCGAACTAACGCAACACCAGATTTTTTAACGATCTCCAAGAGCACTCCTTTAGAGACTAAACATACGATTAAATGCACCTCCAACGTAGGTAACTAATCCTCTAACGCGATGCTTATCGACCAAAGAACATTAATTTACCACTGCAATCATCTCCGATATGCTACCGAGAGACGTCCATTCGTAAACACAGCTAATAGAAGATATAAATGGCCCACATCCATGCTACTAAGTATCTATATGTATTTCCACAATTGTGGATCACATCTGCGTTGCATCGTTTCGAACGACTAAACAGTTCGAAATAGGTACTTCGCGCAAGCTAGCATGCTTACTCACATTCCATGTATTTCTTGCTGCAGGCGAGTGCGAACCTATTGACTCATCTTAGACTCCGGTTTGGAGCGTGGGTACGTCCTATACATGTAAACATACCTGTCCACGCTCGCACCTGACCTGGAAAAGTTTTCGGTTTAATTTTTCTTGGCCGCACCAGATTCCGAATACAAGAGAGCAATTTTCGTGAAGATACAACAGACATAAGAATAAAAAACGATCGAAATGCTGCAGCTATACCATATCTCTTAATACACAATCATCCCATAAAGAGACAACCGCACACATACGTATTACCGACAAATACTGCAACATTTCCTCGCAGGTGACACAAGCGATATTTTTACCGTACGAGCTGTCGTTATAACTTTTATACGCAGATACATATACAGACAGTAGGATGAGTGCAAATTTGCGATGTAGCTCTTACAGAAACGAAACATAATTTTTATTTTTTATTTTTTTTTTTAATTTTTTTTTTAGAAATTTGATAAGAAGAAGAACGAAACTTATACAAGATGAACCAATGTGCAGTGAGTCAAACCCCACTCCATGCAGCAATGTACCGAGCAACAACGATTTAAACGAACGCTTTGTTTAGCTGTAGATTAGAACAACACAGAATTACACCTCCCTAACAGATACTTTACCGAGGGAGTTACTGCTCTCTAGTAACAAGCAACCTGTCTTTTGGTATCTTCTCCTAAACCCTGTAAGACCGAAACTTTCTACTCGAGAAGCTAGACACAGAACACAAATCGTTCTTTATTATTCTTTTTATGTGTAACTTTAATTTTCTCCGCTGTAATTTTTTTAACTCGTAGTTTTAGATCCACATCGGCGTCTCCTATTTCCGTTCCAGCCAGAAGTTCGAAAGGTAGAGGGAAGGTATGTTCTCGCACTCCATTACGTATCTTCGTTTCCTCCTGCATTCCAACTGCTTTATAGCTCTGCACTCTTCGGGCAATGCTTCTAGACGAGAACAATCGGGTATTTTAACTTCTCCCAGTATTTCCTGTATAGCAATATGCGTCCCTATGTTGTACGTTACCAACTCCTGTGGAGCACTAGGTTTACGACTATTGAAAACGATTGCATGTTATTCCATCCGTTTTTAACTCTGCAAATGACTATCCCCAGTCCTCCACATTTGAATGCAATGTAGTCCCTTCTCCAAACGATAATGCAATACGTTTTTCGTGTGTTCCGCTATTTTCGGTCAGTACACCGACGCGTGACTGTTTACTGTAAAAATCAAATATTTTATAAGTCCCAGTCGTAACCAGATTTCTCCACACCCTCTCTTTAAGCCTGTCTTACACATATGCCATAGCTTCGTCTTTCTCCAGCATTAGGTTGTACTCGTCCTTTAGGGCAATTGCTATAGCCATATATTCTAGCTTCCTTCTCTTGGTCTCGATATCCGCCATTTCCAGTTTTCTTTTCGCGCACATAAGACATTAACTGCACGTAGCGATGTAATTTCTTTAATGGGGGATGGCTTAAGCCTGCGTGATACATTTACTCTTTTCGCTGGACTTGCAGAACGACATTGTTTGTAGGTACCAGCATTTGCCCTAAAGAACGAGTACAAACTGATGCTGGAGAAAGACGAAGCTATGGCATATGTGTAAGCCCGGCTTAAACAAAGGGTGTGGAGAAATCTGGTTACGACAAGGACTTATAAAATATTTGATTTTTACAGTAAACAGTCAGGGAGATTGGTCACGCGTCGGTGTACTGACCGAAAATAGCGGAACACACGAAAAACGTATTGCATTATTGTTTGGAGAAGGGACTACATTGCATTCTTCTGTAACACCACATTTCAAAAGCCTCTATTCTCTTCCTGTCCGCACTGCTTATCGTCCATGTTTCACTCCCGTACAAGGAACCACTCCACACAAATGCCTTCTGAAAAGACTTCCTTACACTTAATTTAATATTCGATGTTAGGAAATTTCTCTTTTTCAAAAATGCTTTTCTTCCCATTGCCATTCTGCATTTTATGTCCTCTGTACTGCGACCATCACATATTATTTTACTACCCAAGTAACAAATCTCATCTACCACCTTCATTATTTCGTTATTTAATCTAATTCCTTCAGCATCGCCTGATTTTCTAAGACCGCATTCCATTATTTTTCTTTTTCTCTTGTTAATGTTCATTTTATATGCTCTTTTCAACACACCGTCCATTTCATTCAACTGCTCTTCCAGGTCCTTTGCTGTCTCTGACAGAATTACAATGTCATCAGCAAAACGCAATGTTTTTATTTCTTCCCCCTGTACTTTAATCCCTATTCCAAATTTTTCCTTGCTTTCCTTCTCCGCCTGCTCGATGTACAAATTGAATAACATCGGAGAAACGCTACAACCCTCTCTTACTCCTTTCCCAACTGATGCTTCCCTTTCATACCCTTCGAGTCTAATAACTGCGGTCTGGCTTTTGTACAAGTTGTAAATAACTCTCCTTTTCCTGTATTTTACACCTGCTGACTTCAGAATTTGAAAGAGTGTATTCCAGTCAACATTGTCAAACGCTTTCTCCAAATCTACAAAAGCTAAAAATGTAGGTATGCCTTTCCTTAATCTATCTTCTAAGATAAGATGTGTGAATATAGCCTCCCGGGTTTCTACGTTCCTTCTGAATTCAAACGGATCTTCCCCGAGGTCTTTTCCATTCTCCTCTAGATAATTCGTGTTAAAATTTTGCAGTCATGACTTATCAAACTGATGGTTCTGTAATTTTGACATCTACCTGCGCCTGATTTCTTTGGAATGGGGATTATTACGTTTTTCTTAAAGTCTATGGGTATTTCGCCTGTCACATAAATCCTACACACCAGTTCAAATAGTCGTGTCATGGCTGGCTCTCCCAGAGACTTTAGTAGCTCTGAGGGTATGTCATCTACTCCTGGGGCCTTGTTCCGACCTAGGTCTTTGAAGGCTCTATCAAATTCATCTCTCAGTATAGCATCTCCTATTTCATCTTGATCTACTTCCTCTTCCCCTCCTACAACATCGTCTCTAAGTTCATTTCCTTTGTAGAGCTGCTCTATGTACTCTTTCCACCTTTCAGCTTTCCCTTCTTTGCTGAGAACCGGCTTCCCATCTGAGTTCTTGATATTCGTAGAGTTGCTTTTCTTGTCCCCAAATGTCTCTTTTATTTTCCTGTAGGCGGTATCCACTTTTCCCCTTCTTATACATTGTTCTACAGATTTGCCTTTGGTTTCTAGCCAGTCCTGCTTAGCCATTTTGCACTTCCTGTGAATCTCATTTCGTAGTCGTCTGTACTCCATTTTGCCTGTTTCATTTACTGCATTTTTATAATTTCGTCTTTCGTCAATTTAATTTAGTATTTCTTGTGATATCCAAGGCGTTTTGTAGGTCTTGCCTTTCTACCTATTTTGTCCTCTGCTGCCTTCTCTATTTCATCTCTCAATGCTACCCATTCCTCTTCTACTGTTTTATTTCCCCCTGTTTCTGTCAATTGTTGCCTAAATCTCCCTCTGAAATTCTCCAGAACTTCACGTTCCTTCAATTTATCTAATTCCCATCTCATTATTTTCCTACCTTTCTGCAGTTTTTTTTTCAGTTTCAGCCTACAGTTCATGACTAACAAATTATGGTCAGAGTCCATATCTGCCCCTGGGGTATGTCTTACAGCTTATAACTTTGTTCCGGAATCTATGTTTTACGATTATAAAATCTATCTGATACCTTCCGGTGTCTCCTGGTCTCGTCCACGTATACAACCTTCTTTTGTGATTCTTAAATCACGTGTTTGTTAGATTATATCATGTTCCGTGCAAAATTCTACCAGGCGACTTCCTCTTTCTTTCCTTCTGCCCAGTCCTTATTCACCTACTATTTTTCTTTCTCTTCCTTTTCCTACTACGAATTCCAGTCTCCCATCACAATTAAGTTTCCTCTCCCTTAACTGTCTGAATAATTTCCTTTAATTCCTCATACACATCTTCAATCTCCTCATCATAAGCAGAGCTAGTTGGCATATAAACCTGTACTACTGTTGTCGGTGTTGGCTTCGTATCTATTTTGACAATGATAACGCGGTCACTGTGCTCATAGTAGTTTACCCGCATTCCTATTTTCTTATTCATTATCAGTCCTACTCCTGTGGTACCCCAACTGATTTTGTATTTATAATCCTGTACTCACCTGACCAGAAATCCTGTTCATCCTGCCACCGAACTTCACTAATCCCCACTATACCTAACTTCAACCTATCCATTTCCCTTTTTAAATTTTCTAATTTTCCTACCCGATTAAGGGCTCTAACATTCCACGCTCCGATCCGTAGAATGCCAGTATTGTCTTTCATTGTAAGACTGTAGAGGAATATATAACTAGGGGAAAAATATACACCACCTTCGGAAAAAAAGATACATTTGGAGGCAAGAAAAGCAGCTGTATGAACACAATGTTCTGAGGAAATAAGTGAAAGCTGAAATGTGGAGAGAATGTATAGAGGGGCTCTACAAAGAAAATAAACATAGGAAGCGAAGAAGATTTAGATGAAGATGAAAGAGAGATAAATTTGCTAGACTACTGAAAGACCTAAGGCCATGATGTAGATGAAATTCTCTCAGAGCTGCTGAAGACTCTGGGAGAGCCAGCCTTGAAAAAATTATTTTACCAAGTGTGTAAGATCTATGAGACTGCCGAAATGCCGTCAGATACGAAAAAAGCATTCCAGTCAGGTGCAAACAAGTTTGAGAATTACAGAACCATAAGTTTAATATCCCATGGTTGCAAAATTCTAACAAAAATTATTTACAGAAGAATGGAAAGCCTGGTAGAAGCTGACCTTGGGAAAGATCAGTTTGGAAGTAGGAGAAATGTAGGAACACAGGAGGCAGTGATCATATTACGACTTGTCTCAGAAAAGGAAACGCAAACTTGTAGATTTAGAGAAAGCATTTAACAATGTCTATCGGAATACACTCTTTGAAATTCTGGTTCTATCGGACAAAACTGCGTGGTCATGTCCGTAGCTTACAAACAACTTAAACTAAGGTAAACTAAGGACAACACGCATACCCATATACCAGGGAGGACTCGTACCTCCGACGGCGAGCAATCGAGCGCTCGGCAGCGAGGCGCCTTAGACCCCTCGGATACTCCACCGCGGCTTTGAAATTCTGATGTCAACGGGTATCAGTTATAGGGAATGGAATATTATTTATAAATTGTACAAAAACCAGACAGCAATTATTAGAGTGCAACGTCGTCAAAAGGGAAGCATATGTTGCGAAAGGAGTAAGACAGGTCTGCAGCCTTTCTCCAATATTATTCAATTCGGACATGGAGCTAGGTGTGAAGAAAAGCAAGGAGAAATTAAAGTTCATACTGGAGAAGTAAAAACATTGAGTTTTGCAGATGACATTAGAATTCTGTCACAGACAGTAAAGGATCTGGAAGAGGAAATGAACGGAATTGACAAGGTGTTGAAACCAGGCTGAAAGATGAACATTAACAACAGCAAAACAAGGGTAATGGAATGCATTCTAAGTAAACAAGAAAACTGGAGTAGGCAAAAAATAATAAAGGTGGTATATGAGTTGCCTTACTTGGGCAAAAATAAAATATTATGGTCGCAGTACGAAGGATATATAATGCGTAATGGCAATGGGAAGAAAAGCGTTTTTGAAAAAGAGAATTTGTTTAGCGCCGAATATTTTTTGAAGTGTAAGGAAGTCTTTTCTGGAGACATTTGTCTGGACTATTGCCTTTTACGGAAGTGATACATGGAAGCAAATAGTTCAGACAAGAAGAGAATAGATTTTTTTCAAATGTGGTGTTACAGAAGAATTATAAAGATTAGGTGGGTAAATCACATAACTAATGAGGCACTCAACAGAATGGGAGACAGAAAGAATACCTTGCCAAAAAGAAGGAATTGATTGGTAGGACAGATTCATAGACATCAAGGAATTGTAAACTTAGTATTGAATTGTGTGGCTTAAAAATCGCTGAGAGACACCAAGAAATGAAGGCAGTAAACTATTCGACTTGATGCGAGTTCCCGTTCTAATGTAATCATGAGGTTTGCTTAAAATAGAATAAGGTGGATGGCCACCTAAAAACTGTATCCGGACTGAAGACCACATCAACAAACCTTACTTCACATGTAGATCGCCTGTATTTGAAACTACGCCACATTGCAGAATTCTCCATTGAGCTGCTGGAGGATGAGTTCGGAATCAACAAGAGGCCACGAAACATAAGCCGATTGCATCCCAGCGCCGCACATCGCCAACATCGTAGATCCTGAAGCAAGATGAGCAGTCTCTGCACTGGTATTCCATATAGCAATGACACCTAGCTCACCATGGTATTTTCTCTATTGCTCCTGCAAATGTCAATTGTTTAGGGCCATAACCGATGAGATATGAATTGGTTATAAATGCGATTTGTAAGCAGCTTTCATGTTCAGATGAAAATGTTAATAACAGTTTTACATACACAGGAAAATGTTATGAAGGCAAATGAATATTTGTGGTGAGAGGAAGCCACATGCAGGGTCGGTACTGAGTTAAACGCGGATTTGCATGTGTTAATATTTACAGGGTGGCCGGATGCCCTTCCTGCCGCCACCCCATGCACCCCAGAAGGAAATGTATACCCCAAATGTCTACGTATAGTGTTATAAGTGTGGGAAAGTGTAAAGTGTTATGAAATGTTTGCGAACCATGTAACTGAGGTGGGGCTTGGCGAACAGCTCGGTATTCACCTAAGGAGATGTGGAAAACCGCCTAAAACCCACATCCAGGCTGGCTGGCACTCCGACCCCTTTCGTTAATCCGCCGGGCGGATTCGAACCGGGGACGGTACGCCTACCCATCTCGGAAAGTGGTGCGTAAAAACACTGGCTAATCGCGCTGGTAAGCAAAGGCAAAATATAGTTACAATAATTAGTGAAGAAAGGAAATATACTCATTCACAACGTGATAAATTATCTATATAATATATCAGCAGATAAAATGATAGCGTCCTCGGTCACGTATACTGCTTATGTTTTGAATAAAACAAATCAGTATGGTGACAGATGACATCCGGAATGACTGGTGCTTCCTTCTTCCTGAGACCTCGTAAAGCTGAAGTGGAGTCTTGCCCTGGAAGTGGAAAATTGCCAGACGATGCAGAATAATTAGCAATAATCTACGATATGAGGATGAAGAAAGGTAAGGGAACTTCATTTGAATTTGAACAGTTAAAAAGATAATTTTTTTCTGTTTGTCATTGTATTGCATCTGTGTATGTACAGGAAAAGTGTCTTTACAATTTCTGTATTGGCATTTCGAAACAGCACTGCATTCGGATTTCCCCAGCAACTTCCAAGTGTGAGGGTGGCAGGGGGGGGGAGAAATGTAAGAAAAAAGTTACTCAGGAATTCATATTTAAGTTCATCGAACCACTTTCATACCTTTTTTATACCGTTCCATTCTCCAGCAGCTAAGTCTTCCCAATTTACATCTTAATCTCCTCTTTTCTCTGATGATTGATGGTCCTTATATTTGACTGATTTATGGTCAATGGATTTCTATTAGTTTGATTTAATGATTTAAAGCATTACTTTTAGGAGAAGGATGTAGTATTACCTACCATTCAAAACTACTGATATTTATTTTGACATTTTTGGCGAACAATATGGATTTCTTTCAGAATGCCTCATTTGCATTAATTGAAATAATATAAATGTTTTCTATCCACAGTTCTTTTTCAATTTAATGTGGTGGTATGATGTTCGATTTCTCATTAGTATTTCGTTCACCGTAGTGTTCAGAGAAAGCTACAATGTTAGTATTTCATTACGCCAAGCGCTATTCTTCTGAATGCATAAAATAATTGTCTGACGATCATTTAAGAATATATAACGTCAAACTATAATGGTTTTAATAAAATGTGCAGAGGTTACGATAAAGAACTCTAAAGAAGTTGGCTACAGAAACACGTACACACGACATTGTAACTACAATACTGACAGGTAACGCTTTTGTTTATTTCACTATATTGACTTTAAATATATTTGCTGGTCCATTAGAAGGAATAGTCAGTCAATTAACTTTATTAAAATTCAACAATATGTGCTGCCTTAATTAACATGTTCACGAATACGTCGGGCAAAATAATTACTTTCAACCCACATGCTTTGAAATGACAGTTACAACAGCACAATTACAACTTTTTATTAGAGGAGAAAGGAACGGTTTCACTTAGCTACTACTTCCAGTTGCAAAGTTTTAAGCTAACTAATCTCATTTAACGCGTTTCCTAACAAACCTCATTTAACAGGATTCAAGACTAATCTCATATAATAGGTTTCATAGCTACTTTATCATTTAACGGGTTTTACTCGTACTTAGCGAAAGTATCTGCTGTATCGTGCTACTTTAATGAAAATAGAATGCATGAATTAGGTTCGTATTCGCTATTCATTTGTCTGTTCTCAGTTCTTATTTGTAATTTACTTCTTTACATTGCATTTCAGTTTTCATTCATGCCTCTGGTGGGCATTCATTCAAATTTTTTCAAACAGATCTGCAGGGGGGCGGGGGGGGGGGGCGCAGAGCAACATGAACACCATGCAATATACTGAATTTTGTTGCAAGTTGCCACCTTTGACCATGAACGCTCGGAATCACACGAAAACATACTTAGAGAAACACGGTCATAAACAAAACAGTAGTGTGCCTCATTTACATGCAAACCGCTGCATTTGTCCCCTCAGGGGCTCAGCATTAATTTGCTGAGAACGGGCTTGGCGAACCTGGGGTAGAGAGCAGAAGACTTTGTCGTGCCAACAGTCCGCTATACTGTAAGCTCTGTGCGTGCTTCAGTGACGATCGTTCGGCGCAGCGATGGAACGTTGTACGTTTCAGAACCCGGGGATCTTGGCTTAATCGCCCGGGTCGCCACGGAAAACACCTCTATTAAAAAACCTCAATCACAAGTTGTTCTACGTGCCGAGAAGATGCATGTTTGTTGACGTTGAACAGTGGCTCCGACGAACCTGCCGCATCTCAGTTGTATCAGGCTTACCCAAGCTAGTGGGGCGCTACCTGGGTGGACATGTATTCCCTAGTTGCTTGTGGGGCCACGATGAAACAAACTAAAAATTGCGTTGGTGAACGCCAAACCGCCGTCTCTAAGAGAGATAGGACAGTGTTCAACGCAGCAACATATGATTCTCAATCGTTTCCTTCCCTGGCGACACCACGGGAAGGACGTAGGACGCCTCATCTAGGTGTACAGTCGAACAGATGGCGAATCGTTAATGATAGCGAAACCTGGTTTTTTTAAGAATCGTGAAGATAAGTTTTGGGAGGTACAAAGTATGTAGAACGTGAGATCTGGGTTTGATCTGATAACGATGTCGTCCCCAGCCGTCACGGGCACAGCTTGCGAGTGACAAACTTGGTGACATTACCGTTACCATCAATCCCCACAAAGCTTCAACATGGTCGACGGTATAGGGATCTTTAATTACAGTCCGAAGAAGAACTCCGGAAGAACTTAGAGAGGCGAGAAATGCAAGTATTTTCAGGGGTCCGAAGACAATGGGGTCACCACTGGTGGCTTCATCTTGGCTTTTGAGGGTGATACACTGCCCTAGAAAGTTAAGGTGATGATATACTGGTGTGACGTCAAGCCCTAGGTTCATTCCCCTATGCGCTGCTTTAAGTGCTGGAGGTTTGGCCATATGTCTTCCCACTCTGATGACAATCCCACGTGTCGAGAGTGCAGACGTGCGTCTCATCCAGACGTCCCATCTACTCCGCCTCCAGTGTGTGTTAACTGCGGCCAAAACCACTCTCCCTGCTCCACAAACTGCACAACTCTTCAAAATGAACGCAAAATAATGGAGAACAAGACCCTGGAAAGGCTGTCATATTCCGAGACCAAGAAAAAATACGATAACATTCAACCTGTCAGCATGAAATCAAACTATGCTACAGTTGTATTATCGTCACCATCCACAGTAAAATCTCCTATCTACCATCCTGGGCCCTTGGGCCCGACCGTTAACACCTGCCATCTTGATGTCAGGGGGCACCTCCTCATCTGTTGTCCCTTAATTCCCTATTTTGGGAGCAATAACTCCAAATCCCCTGAACCAGAGAACCACTTCTGGTTCCTCCCGTAAGGAAGAGCTCCCACGACATCCTTCTTCTAACGGTACAGAAAAACAAGTCACCAACTACTGGTCACAGGGCCTCAAGGGCGTACTCAATCCTTGAGATTGTGACAGCAAAGCCCGTCAAGCAGGAGAGACCAAATGATCATTGGAAGAAACCAAAATAAATAATCCCTGGTGGCTTACGAGTCGCTACAACAAGCCTCTACTTCGGAAGACGAGGTGGAGATTCTCGCTTTCCCTGAGGACTTGGCAATTGCCGAGACCTCAGAAGCTATGGAGGTCGAGGCCCCGCCTCCTCAGTTAGGGACAGCAGATGATCCTGCAGACCCAATGCACCTTCATTATCAGTATGTCTCAACGACCAGTAGCCACTATGATTATGCGGTGGAACTGTGGCTGTTTTTTCCGCCATTTGTCCGAGTTACAGCATTCTGTGTAGCTCTGCACATATGACCTTAGCCCTTTCGGGATATCGAGGCCATGACAAAAAATCGTTCTATCTGTTAAGGTATCTGGCGAAGTTTGTGTCTTGTGAACGTTCTCGCAACCGTCCCCAATGCTGCTGTTCCTTTCAGCACGACCCTGGAGGCAGTTGCCTTCCCTTTACCTTCTTCCGAATGTTGTTGTTTCTCCTTCTGACCTCACTGTATTGGTCGCCCAATTACCCCACCCGTTTCTCCTATTGTGTGACTTCAATGCCCAGCACTCTTTGTGGGGTGGAACTGAGACCACAGGCCATGTTGGAGACGTTAAGAACGTTTTAGCACAACTAGACAGTTGCATTCTGAACAGTGTGACCCCCACACAGTTTAGCGTGGTGCATGGCTCTTTCTCCGCCATCGATCTGTCCATTTGCAACCTAAGTCTACTTCCGCATTTATCTTGGAGGGTACATGACGAAATTTTGTTGCTCTCACAATTTCATCCCGCAGACCACCTGTCACGGTGGTCCCTCCATAGAGCTGACCTCTTCATCTGTAGCTACTTCTCTGTTACTGGGTAACACTGATATAGCGGTTTAACAGCTAACTGAGGACATTGTTTCCGCCGCTGAAGCAACTGTCCCGACTTCCAAATGCTCACTTCGGCGTAATTCGTTGCCTTGATGGACACGGGAGATTGCTGAAGCTATGAGGGAGCGTCGACAGTCGCTTCACCACCACCAGCGCCACCCCACAATGGAACATCTGATTGCTTTTAAGCGTCTCTGGCCTTGAGCCTGGCAGCTGATCCAGCATAGTAAGTAGGAGTGTTGGTACCACCCACCAAGACGAATCCTGTCACTCCAAAATCAAGGTGCTCTCTGTACTGATCCAACAGTTATTGCTAAACACATGGCTGAGCATTATTGACGCTGCTACAGTGCCTACAGTGCGGAATTCCGCGCCCGCAAGGAGGGGTTGAGCAGAGGCAATTGTCATTCTGCACGTCAGTGGGAACGTACAACGCCCCATTTAGTGAGTGGGAGTTCAAGACTGCTTTTACTCATCCCCTGATACGTCTCCAGGAGCTGACCGTATTTACAGTCACCGTATTCCATCACCTCTTAACGGACATCCTCTCAACGCAAGACACTCACCCTTTACAATCGACTCTGGACAGAAGGTCTTTTACCCCCACGATGGCGGGAAAGTACTATCATCCCAGTAAAGAAACCAGGCGCCGATCCGCTGGATGCTGAGAGCTAACGCCCCATCAGCCTCACCAACGTATAGTGAGTCGCCACCCTATGTGGATACTGGAGGAGTGGCATCTCTGGGCCCCACAACAGGGAGGCTATCGTCAGGCCCGTTCGACAATCTAGTATCCCTGGAATCAGCTATACATTCAGCTTTTACTCGTCAACAACATCTTGTGACAGTCTTTTTTGACATCTGGAAGGCATATGATACAACCTGGCGTCATCATATTCTCTCAACACTCTACAAATGGAGCTTACATGGTCCCGACATTGATACAGAACTTCCTTTTGCTCCGCTCTTTTCGGGTTCGGGTTGGCAGTTGTCTTAACTCCCCTAATGTTTTAGAGAACGGCGTCCCACAGGGCTCCGTTCGAAGTGTACTATTATTTTTAATTGCTACTAACGGTCTAGCTGCGGCAGTGGGGACATCTATCTCTTACTCCTTGTTTCATGACGAATTTTCCCTGTACTTTAGCTCAGGTAGCAATGGTGTCACAAAACATCAGCTGCAAGGAGCTATCCGAAAGGCCCAGTCTTGAGCCTATGCGCATGGTTTTTAATTTTCGACGCATAAAAAAGGTGTCGCACTTTTATCATCGTCGAGTAGCTCACCCAGACACAGAGCTATACCTGAATGACGGACCACTTTGTGTCGAGGAGACACATCGCTTCTTAAGTATGCTCTTAGATGGCCAGTTGGATACCACACGTTCGTTATCTGAGGCAAAAATGCTGGCACACCTAAATATTCCCGCTGTCTCAGTCACAATGTTTGGGGAGCTTCTCGCTCAAACCAGCTGTGGCTTTACAAGGACCTTATTAAGTCATGCCTGTAATACGGCAGCATTGTATATGATTCTTCGGCTCCATTTTCAATGCTGGTCTTGCATCCAGTTCATCACAGTGGCAACCATTTAGTGACAGAGGCCTTACGCGCGAGTCCTATGACAAGCCTTCTTCCTGAAGCCGGGGTTCCTCCCCTGCGATTCCGACGTACACAGCTGATGGCTTATTTTGCCCGTATTTACGCTTTACCTCACCACCTCTTCTTCCCTGGTGTTGCACTACCCTCCCCACGACAACGGCAGAGGTCGGGACTCCCTATTGCGGTCCGTCCTTTTCCATCTCTCTCACTTTTCACTACGCTCCTCTCAAGCGTCCTTGGACCATTCCTCGCCTACAGCTACGTTTGGATTTGTCCTGTGACTCAATAGTTTCTGTTGCATTATCGACTCTCCGTAGCCTATTTCAGGCAGTATTCGATTCGTTCCGGGGCGCGTAATTTGTATACACAGATGGTTCTCTTGTCGATGGCCACGCTGGTTATGTCTATGCCCGTGATCAGCATATTAAACAACATTAATTGTTCTTTGTGAGTAGTGTGTTTACTGCAGAACTTGTCGCTATTTATCAGGCAGAACAGCTCAGAGCCTACCTCAGCCTGTTATCTGTCCTGACTCCCTGACTGTCTTTCAAGCCCTTGATCAGTGTTTTCCGAAACATCCTTTGGTGCAGGCAATTCAGGACACTGTATTCAGTCTAGACAAGTGTGGTCGCTCTGTGGTCTTCGTTTGGACCCCCGATCAGATTGGCATCTCAGGATATGAATGTGTTGACCACCTGGTCAAGCAGGCTACCACCTCACCCGTCGTCGAAATCGTTCCGAACGGTGTTAAATCCGAAGGAATGCTGAGTGGGCTGAATCAAACACTCCAAATTTGCTTCGTGCAGTTAAACCCTCTACGGTGATGTGAAGGTCCTCTTTGCAGGCCTCTGCAATGAGTTCGCTGTACTTTGCTGTGCATTGACCATACTTAGTTAACTCAGCAACCTCTTGCGTCGAGAGAACTCACCAGATTGCCATTGTGGCACACTGTTGACAGTCGCCTACATCTTGTTGGACTGTCCACTGTTAGCAACTTTGCGGCAGTCTTGTAATCTACCAGATGCACTACCTTTACTCTTAGGTGACAATGCCTCTATGGCTAATACTGTTTTACATTTTATTTGCGTAGCTGGTTTTTACTACTCCATTTAATGGAAGGTGCTTAGCCTGATTCTCAGGTCCACATTCCACCAGTACTTTTAGGTCGTTGATACCTATCATTTTCGATTCTGGAGCATTTTAGTGTTTATAGCATGGCACTATTTAGTGCCTATTGTTCTGGGCAGGTCATACAGATCGTACCCTTCTAGAAGGATGTTTTCCAAACAAAGATGATACACTTTAAAAATTAATTCTTTCGGGAATATAAACATTATATCAGAAGGAGTGCTGATTTTTTATGTTGGACTGCGTGAATGCGAAAGAGATTTGGAATGTGAGAACATGGCTTTAGTACGGTATAAGCATTGTTCTCTTCCACGTTGTTCTAACTTTTTCATAGAAATCCCGCATCTGCACTTTGAGGACTATTATAAGCACTTTCATATGTATGATACTGTTGTGTATTGTGACATACCGCCCAACGAGTAGCACTCAGTCATTATTTTCGGAGAGATCTATCATGATAAAATTCTCCGCACCACAAACACTGACCTTGCCAATACAAAAAATTGTTACACTCTTTTATTTTATTAATTTCTGTAGCATTATATCTATTTAGACAGATGATGTTGATATGGATACCTTATCTGTATTGGAAAAATCAGGTTAAACAGCCGTGAAACACGGGCTCATAGTGGGCTGGACAGCGCAAGTAAGTGTGCGTAGGGCGGAAACGGCCGGTCAGAAAGTGAGCTTAGCGCTCACCAGGGAAGACCGTGCCGTCAGAGGAAATCCACCACGCGAGTGAGGCGACAGTGTATTGGGTATGAAAAAGTTAAATTTAAAAAATAAAACACAATTAAGACAGAGAAGTGTGACAGAGTTTCCGAAATGGTTTCATATAACATGTCTAGTAAAGCACAGACTTCCCTCCTATCAAGTACATTTAAAAAGTTTTAATAGAATGAATATACGGCAATTAAGTGTTTAGTTAAAAATTCATAACATGTAAACCATTTAAGATACAGACGTGAGGGAGGGCTCACATAAAAGGTCTCCACAAGGTGCATCACCTGATATGCTTGCAGTCTACATAAGATAATATTGATCACAGAAAACCTAATTTACAAATACCATTGTATAAATCTATTAATAACATAAAGTACATGCCAGATAAACAACCAGCGTGGCAGTGTTTGTTCACAGGTGCCGTATTATAAAATAACTATGCCATAAAATCAAATTGATCATATCTACTTACGCATGTTTTATTTCTTTAAATAATTAATTTACATTTAATCACTCCATAGGAGAAATAAGATGTAATGAAATGAAATATTAATTACGATATCAATTCCATGTTTATTGTAAGTGTTAAAAATGTATTTGGTATTTCTATTAAATGTACAATATACTTGGCAAAAGCGTTGTACGTTGGCGAAGGGTGGAAATCGGGAAGTTCGTGACGTATAGGTTTCACCGGTGGACTGGTATAAAGGCTGGTCGGTGGGCCCACGTGGTTAGTCTGTGTTTGGCTAGCGTTCGCGACGGCGAAGCTATACCGGTCTGTGCCGCGACCTTCGGAGCAGTGAGACTTTAAAAGTTTTCAGAGTGTAACTTAGAAAGATTTATCGAGTGCTGTTAAACTTGCAAGATTTCTTCTCGAGTTGCTGTGTGTTACGTAAAATTTGAGGAGTGCAGCGTGTGAAATTTAGGCACTGTGAGTTCAATACATTTCCGTTGTAAACCAATTGCAAAAGTGCACCTTATCAGGAAGTGTTAACTCAAATCATAAACATTCATTCATTCGATTTTTGGACATTGTTTTTGTCTAATAAACTGTGTATATAAAGACAACGTATTCGTGGTCAGGCACAGACTAATAGAACGTTTTATTCATTTTTTTTACGCAGTGAACAGTAGCCTGGTAGGATATGTAGAATATTTTCAGCAAAGAAAATTTTGTCTGGGTGCTCTCGAGCTATATTAGGTACGCCAACATACAGTGCTTTTACCACTGACTGTTTTTGATCTGATAAATAAACAGACTACTTAATAATTTTAAACAAAGTGTTATTTATAAGGAACGCACCATTCTTCTCAATTATAGTTGTGCAGGTGGGGACTGTGGATGACAGAGCTGAACTTAGTAAAGTGAATGTTAGTGTAAATATAAGATTCTCCCCAGACAACCAGCACAAATAACCTTGCAGTATGTATGTTTTGCGCTATTATAATTACTTTAAGTAGAGGGTTTTTGCGATTTTGACTAAATACGTAATGTATACTGACGCCATTAAATTACGTCTAATCTCCTTCCTATGGTATTCATATCTTGTTACTTTGTTCTTCTCTGTTAAAAAGTTACTTGAGTTACAATGCAACGTTATGCATGGAAATGACGCACTCACCTGCCCTGTTTATTATTGCATGTTACTCCAAGCATGGTTTCGTGCTGTTCCGAGCGTTCGAGGTCAGAGGTGTCCCTTGTGAGACGCGGCTGCAGCCCGAAATACACGTACGGGGTAAATGCTGCTTGGTGATAGCTGACATATGTGTATAGAGTATTACCTACAAATGTTCCACAGACACACTCGCTGCATTTTGCACGTACAACTTTGCACTTATTCTTTTCTTTAAGTTCTCCAACATGACAACTACTGCGATTCTTCTTATATTACGGTACTAGCCAATATTCCAGTCTTTGTCGTTTACTCTCAGCAGTTGCCTCAACAGATGTACTATCATCCTGTCAATTCTTCGCGTCAGTGTATTCACATGGTACTTTCTTTGCTGATTCTACAAGGAACCTCTTATTCAGTAATTATCGGGCCACATTTGGACCCTCGAATTGCTGTAGCCACCTCAATCGGGGTCTGACCTGCTTCCAACCTTCAATGAATGTTGTTCATAAATCGTCCTGCAATCTCTTCACTGACTTAAACTGGATGACACCGTTTCGTGTTTTGTATATATTTTAAATTGTATTTATTCAGAAGGAAAACAAAATTTCGAAAAGATTTTATTTCAGTCACTAAGACGACACTAGTTACCGACAGAAAATCAATAATCGTAGAAACTGTAAATTATGTAGGTTAAAGCTTATTTATTTATCACCACTGCGATTCTTACATTATAGCGGGAAAAAAATAAAGGAAACCCTACTCGAAAACAGTGTTTCAGAGTTATAACCCAAAATGATTTGTATTATCAAAACAGTTAAGTTCGCTAACATTTGTTCTTACGACTTTCAAAACTAATGAATTGTTCTTGATGTATCATAATAAAGTACAGTTTAAAGATGTACTCATTTGTAAGTAGGATCTGGAATCTGAAAATATCTTTTGTCAGACTCATAGCGATGGCAACACATTTAGATAATCTGTATTAGCAATAGGGGTCGACTTAAGAGCAAATATATTTAAATATAAATTCAAATTTCTTATTTGTTTGCAAATACGGTCCAAAAACTAAATTCCCGGTTTGCCCAGATACACATTTCGGAAAAAGTGTTACACCACCAAGATTCGAGGGACACATAAACCTTTTCAGACCATAGACTGGTTTGATGCAGATCTTCACGCTACCCTGTCCTGTGCAAGCCCTTCATCTCCGAATAAGAACGGCAACCTTCATATTTTTCAAACTACTGTATTCGTCTCTCAGTCTCCCTCAACCAGTTATATCACACGCACTTTCATCTATTGCTAAGCTGAGGATTCCTTGATCCCTTCTCTTAGCATGTGCCAGAAACCTCTTCGCCGCGCGGAAGTAACTACGTTGTCTAAGGCATCATTCTACGATTGCATGGTCACTCCCGCCAGAGGCTCGAGTACCTCCTTGGGTTGTGTGTGTATGTGTGTGTGTGTGTGTGTGCGTGTGTTGTCCTTAGTGTGAATTAGGTTTAGTAGCCTGCAAGATTAGAGAATGATGACAATTTGGTCCAAAGGGTTTACAAGTATTTTAATAGTTTTTTTAAGTCCAGTGTTGACCAGAACATTATCAGTGACACTAAGCATGGTATGATAGAATTAAACGGTAAGAAATATGATCCCGATGGCGACACGATAGGAATAACATGGGACCCAAAATCATGGTGAGGCCTCTTGCCCCTCGATACTTGGTCTGAACTAGAACAGGTGGGACAACGTCACTGTGAACAATGACTCCTTTTTACTACTTAGAGGACAAGCTATGAGAGGTGGCGGCAATGTCCAAAATACGATCTGGGTCAGTTCCAATAATTACGTCATCCCCTGCCCAGTCACTAGGATTGCTTGTCTGTGACAAGCCGTATGATGTTTCAGTTTCAATAAAACTTCATAAAAGGCTAAATATGATCCGCGAATTATTTTCAAAAAATATTTGTAAAGCTTATGGGACTTAACTGCGGTGTCATCAGTCCATAAACTTAAAAACCACTTATGCACTACTTTATATTAAAGGCAGCACAAATATCCGTGCCCAACGGGTGATTCGAACCCCCGACGGCGAACGGCCTAGCGCATCGCAGCATAGTGCCTCAATGCGCTCGGTCGCTGCGCCGTCGCGTATTATTTTCCAAAAGGAATCTAGTGCCGTAGTATTATAGAAAAACGCATGCTAACCTACATGGTTGTTTCATCACGGCAGCTATAGGTGTCAGAAGGACATCAGGGTTCCTATTGGTGTCTTCGTCTTAGCCTTTGATGTGGATTCATGGCCTCAGAACATCAAGGTGCGCCGTTAAACCCTACCTGCCTGCACCTATGCGGTGTTATAAATTTTGCACCTTGGACACACCTGTCAGGATTGTGGATGTTACTGCAGAATGAAAGAGAAGATGGGGATAATGTCTTCGAGAAAGTTATTATTTGAAATTGAGTATGTAACTTTTTAATTTTTCCCCTCCTTTCTCCCCTCAGTCCTGTTACCAACACACTTCGTGTCAATGTTTCTATTTGTGATAGAAAAAGAGCACTGCATGTGAGGGGGTGGGGGCACATTGCTTCGTATCTCGTTAGTGTATGAAAGTGGGAGGTTTTTTTCATGAACCTGGCATCTCCTTTCGCTGCTGCTGTTTCCTGTGCAGAAGCAGCACTCAGGCCGTAGACCCGATGTTTCTTGATGTCAGGTTGAAATAAAAGCGTAATGTGATAAAACTTTATGATTCTACAATGGTTTTGTCCCAAGAAATTTGTAAATTAACTGTTTCTATACAGAAAGTCACAATCGTATAATAGAAATTCAAAGACGTTTATCAATATTATGATACATCTTATACGGTTCACGCACTTAATTGCATTAGGTGTTATTCGTCTGAAGCCCTTAGCTCTACTGACTGCGGAACAGCTAACAGTCCACACTAGGGGCTACATTTTGATATCAGATTATTCTGGAATGATATGCCTCTCATCTTTCAGTTAAACTAACCTTTAAATAACTTTTTAAATAACAGAAACAGAATAACTAACGACAATTACATAATTTAAACAAACTAATTAAAACAATTGCAGTATATTAAGCCTCCGTCAGTGAAGTGTTTTTGAGTAGCAACTTTAATGAGGTCGCTCTCTCAGACCATTACAATAAAACAACTGAATTCATGAAGTACTTATTAATATTTCTTTTATAAATAAAGATACAAATGTTACTCAGCCGTTTTCTTTTTCTTTGTGACTGTTTAAAAATGTTTTGCAGTAAATAAACTATATACAATTAGTTTGCAATTGTTTCTCAGATAATTAAACTGTACCACTTCGCAAAGTTGTAAATTACATTGATTAAATATCCTCAGTTTAACTGCAGAATATATATCAAATCTGAAACTTTTTAAACAAAATAGGATAGAATAGCAATACGGTTACTAATATGATAACACATCACACTCATTTACAAGATTTGTACAAAGCTTCAGTATGTTGAAAACACATTTTTTTCGCTCCCTGTTTTCTCCCGTTTCCTCTTCTTCACAAAATTCTCGTTTATCTTCGGATTCTTCCAGAACGTCTTCAAGTAACCCTCTGATACGTTTATAATCTCTCTCACAAGGGAAAATACGTTTTTTGTGGAAAGCTAGCAGCCCATTAAGATTCACCGACGTCCTATGCAAGCTGCAAGAACTACAATGAGTCAGCGGTTGTACTGGTTCCTCGAGTCTCAGAGTTTACTTATCCATTTCACGGCTTATTCCGCTAATGTCACTCCACAACTGGTATACATCTAGTCTACCATCCGGAGGGTCTTCCTGTGACACCAACACCTTGATTTGACAACGACTAAACACGACCTGGCGACACCACATTCTAGCTGCAGGCCTCGCTCCCAATAATTATACAGAAGTACTCAGAACCCCCTTATGTTCCATATTCAAGTCGATGCCTGCCATAAATCCTCGTACAACGAGGATAAAGAGGTCCCCTATACCGTGTATCGAGTGTTCCCGTATTTTAGTGGCTATTAAAAGACGTAGAAGCTAGAATATTGTCTTCAGAATTGAACTCATCGTACGTTGACAGTGCTTATACTTTAGTTATTTTAATATGTATGTTGCTGAACGCCGGTTGCAGAGAGGCATATGCAAGGTGCAGTCATGGGCGCCTTCTCATTGGTTTCGGTTCCCTACTGCTTAAACCTGCGTGATGCACTCCTGTCGGCGTGGGACTGTCCATCCACACCCAGAACTTTATATTGAGGGTCTTAGTGGAGTGGGCTTACCACTTTTTGAATTTTGTCCTTGATGCCTGGCTGACATGGCTCTCACATATTCATCAGGTAAACCAGAGATGCTGAAAGCACTTTAACGCCCTATGGTGCATCACCGCTTTGGGAGCAGATCGTTATATATTGCTGCAAATATAAAAATCCCTCGTTCAAGCTCGCACTGATAATGGTAGCCTGTCATATAATTTTACTGCGCCCTTTGAATTGCTGCTCTCGGTCCGTTTCATGGCCGGATTTAGGCTCGCAACATATTTTGAACGATTCCTGAGAACAGTCTACTCGTGGAGGCTGGGGTTTCTTTACTACGGGTCATGCGTCAACTACTGCTAGCTAACTACACTGCCAATGTTTGTGGTGTGCCGAAACACCCTAACCACCGTTATCATTTTCCAACCTTGGCAATCCTTCCCCCTTAACAAAGGCCAAGATCCGGGATTGCATTGAAGTCCATGTCAAACTGACCTCCGATGGGTACTGTTCTATTTTCCCCTGTCACCTCATTCCGGAGTACACAGTTTTAATGTTTCAGTTCATCCTCAGACCGTTCACCGTCCTTTCCTATCTATTATTTATGCATAACAGCGTTCTGAAGTGATCTCCACGAAGGGCTTCTCAGATGATCGTCATGTTGGCTACTCCGATGTCCATGCAGGGCATGCGAGTTACTCTCCTTGGTAATAGGCTGTCTTCACTATAGAGGTTGTAGCCATCTTTTGCACACTTGATCACATGATGCACCAGAGCTCATGTGCAACGATCCCTTGAATGGCCTCCAAGATCTTGTTTAATGCTACTAATGCCTCGGAAGTGGTCATCCACGAGTCCTTGAACAAAATGCACGGTCCATAATCTTCTTTATGACACAAGAATACCTCGGAATATGGCGAAATGAACCCGCCGACAGGCTAGCCGAAGAGGCCAGAAACAGACCTACTATGGGTACTACGCAGCAATGATTACCGCGGTTGGGACAGAAAATGCGCTAAGTTCGCCAAATCATCTTCGAGTTACAGCCTGCCTAGCTGACACATTGCCTCCTTCACGTCATCCCTCCCCAATGTCAGTGTTGGTCGAGAGTGACAGCCGTCAATATCTTAATGGAATGCCCCAATTTAATCGCCCTGAGTTTGATTTTCAATCTTCATACTGTTTTTTTAGCTCACACTGCCTCAACAACTGATTCAGTTTTAAGATTAATCCGTAATGGTGTTTTCATTTCTACCTATAATTTTGGGTGCTATGATTTGTCAGGCCCTCACACTTCGTACATTTTATACTTCACAAACACCTGTTTTAATACATTGTAGGAATCACATAGTTTTGTGTTGTGGTTTGACTCTAGCCTAATCTTTTAGGTTGAGGAGTAGCAGGTTCATATAAATTTATCTTTGCCATCAGCCAAACACAAAACTCTGCTATAGTTGTTTAATGGCTTATCTCCGGAGCTACTGTATTTTTGCGTCTCTCTCTCTCTCCTCTCCTGCGTTGCTTTCATACCCTGTAGCTTTTTTTGGGGGGGATGGTTTTGTTTAGATGCAATTACGCGACAAGGGAGCGACGAACCTTGATGTTCGGCCCCTTTCTTTCTGAATCAATCAATCAACCAGCCAACCACCAGTTTGTTGCATTCGCTGGACGATGTATGTGGGGCGTTCAGTCTGACCAGGCTGACATCAACCAATCGTCAGAGACTTTGTTTAAGGCAGATATCTCATCTGTGAATAGCTCTTGATGTCAACTATTACAAGTACAATCAACATGCTGTTTGTTTCATCTTATCGCGCTGCAAGGTGTCTGACTGCCAAAACAGGATCTCGTTGTGGACGTCGGGAGTAAGGTTGCGAGTCATGCAGTCTGTTCCACGGAGGTTGAGTCCAAACAAGTCATAATGGCTGCCAGAAAATCATTATTCAGCATGGTGCCGATCTTCTCGGCATTACTCGGAGCTGAAATGTGTAAGTTTCGGTCGTCAGCTGCTGCGGTGGAATTTTGGCTTCCAGAGAGAGAGGGCAGCAATCTCTGTATTTCCTACACGCTCTGTGACGCCAGAAAACTTCCCTTGATAAGAGCCCTTTTTGATGCAAACTTACAATGTGGATAATATTATAATTCGCAATTGAACCGTAAGGCATGGCTGAACCAAACACTATATCTCCTTCTGGTATTACGGCTGTATTCTGGCGTCGCCATTCACCACAATGCAGTCCGCGCAAGTCGCTGCACCAGTCCATGAAGAGGCGACAACTCGCTGGACAGTACTTTAACCGCTGGAGGTGTCCCAAGTTTCGTATCTCTCTGCCTTGCTCCGCGCGTCGGCCAATCATAAGATAGTCAGGCGCACCGACAGCCACGAGGAGAGTAGCAGAGGACGACAGACCAGTCTACCTAGTGCAGCCGTCAGTAGTAGAGAAGTCTATCAGAAATGAATCCGTCTACAGCATGCCAGATCATTGCAGAACTGAATTGTATCACAAGCACATCACATAATATTTGAGTATCTATATCATTTATAATAAACGTATACATGATCTACTCACTTTTTTCAGTCGCAGACCTTCTTCACAATCCTAGGCACGGCCCACCTCCCGAAGCTACCGTTCAAAATGACTGTATCCCGAAGGACACAAAAGGCTAGACGTTCAAAATGACTGCATCGCGAAGAATACAAAAGGCTAGAAATGATAGGCCATCGCCGTCGTATTGGGATTGTTCATATGTGGAAATTTAGATCCTTGTGTGGGTTGAGTGACATCTACGAACAACTATCGAATTGTTCTTGATACAATACACACATTCAACGTCAGTGTTCAGGAGACTTTGGAACCAAGTTGCTGTAACCCTCTTTTGGTGCGTGTATTTAATATTTCCTTCACCCGCTTCCTTCTTCTACTCATCTCTTCCTTCCCAGCTCTGTGTTCATCTCATTAACTCGCTCTATCCTTCTCCTTCTTGTCCTTCTACTCCTCCTTCACTCGTGATTCCATGTATTCAAGAGCCCTTTCTGTAGGCCTTTCTCGGTTAGTGTCCTCCTCTGTATAAAGTGTGAAAAGAAATTCACAAACGCGCACTTCGCAGCGCAATTGCTCACATGCCAGCAACAAATAGAAGTGGCTCTCGCTAAATTTCGTCCTGTGCTCATATACCGTAGTAAATAAACGTCGAAGTCTTAGATGTGTATGTGTTCCATACGTTAGTGTCTTTTATAATCAAAAGATTACACAAAAACCTTCGAGGGGATGTAGAATACGTCTTGAGGAAGAAACTGAGCTATGAAACCCGTGCCCGCAAATGTTGTCCAACGACGTTACTGAGCATCGAAGTTGCTGTCTAGCAGCAGGAGTCGGTGCTAAACTTGGTCTCTGCAAAGCGTCGTTGAATAGCGATCCCGGGCATCATAATTGGACGAATAAAGCTGCTACTCCTCGGAGTGGAGAAGGAAAGGAATAAAAGATAAGCTAGAACGGCTCATTGTGTGGATGGCCGGACTTTATTCAGCCGAAATATTAGAAGAAGAATCAGACGAATTTACCGGTTGCATACTCGAAATATAATGAAGGATTCTTTCTACATCGAAAACTCGGAGTGTCCCAGTTTGTGTGGAATTCAGAAGGTAGGAGGCGAGGTAAACTTGTGAGGACGGGCCATGGGCGTGCAAGGTTTCTCAGTGGTTAGAGCGCTTTCCCGCCAACGGAAAGGATCAAAGGTTATAGCTCCGGTCCGTCATTCTTTTTTAATGCGCCGGGAAGATTCAGTCAGTCTTTTGTTTGCCGTAGTGTGCCGAATGTAAGGTCGTCACATGTTTCGGCGCATTTGAATCCCCACGCTGCTCTGGTGTGTGGCACGACCAAGGTCCCACAATTCTGTAAGCGGCCATCTGCGAACAGCGGGCAAATTTAAGGGCGCCTCGCGGCCATTATGGTGGTAAACGTCCGCGCCAACTTTAAATGTGCAGAAGATCTTTTGATTAGAGTGTGTATTTATTCGATTTAAGTTGCGAAAACTATGTCTCATTGAAATATGTTACTACAAACAGCTTCAGACTCTTGGGATACACAGCAACTATCGGTAGAAATCGGCTAACAGTGTTTGTTCTTCATAACTAAACCGAATTATGACATTTAGTTCTTTAGCGTTATAAGTGCAGCATATAAACGGAATTTATCGTCAGACACGATTTTTTTGGCACTTTATCAGCATAATCTACGATGGTGAAACTTTTGTGCAAACAATTTCGGAAGAGGTTCACAACACTTTCCGTCTTTGTTCAAGTGCATACTGTTTTATCCATTATTTAGATATTTTATAGCATCAAGTAACAAAACAGGGTTGCCTGAAACAGCAAATTTTAAAAATCCACTATGAAAATGATATACCCCATCAGACACATAACTGTAAAATAACGCCTTACCTTGTGATTACAACCAGCCACTACCAAATTCTTTTAAGAACACGAATTATATCATAAATTTTCTTAACCGAGTGCATCTTACGTTAGCATTAGAGTATCTAGTTCGAATATTAGCATCCTTAATGCTGTAACCAAGAAAGCTTACAGTAGTGTGAACTGCTCAAAAGTCAGCAAGTATCGTCATAGGATTAAACTTCACAATGAGCATCCAGTGTGCCTATGTGTCATTCACATATGGAACTATACACAGTTCTCCACGCCGTATCTAGTTGTTATACCTGTATGTAAAGCAGATGACCTTTAAAGTCTGTGTTACAAGTTGCTAATATTAATTTCGTAAGCAAAATTGCGAACTGCAGTGAAGCAAGTGATCTCATGACCCGAATAATTATTTTATACAATCATAAACCTTTGAACTTCCTGTCCACCAGTACTGCCTAAAGTAGCTCGTTTATAAGAGCTACCAGTATTGTTAATGCCTGTCATTTATTTAATTCAAGATCCTTGATTGGATTAAGAGTCAGTTTAGGAAGAGTAACTATTTCTGAGCACAAGTAGTAGGGCTACTTGTATTCCTGGGAAATATAAATGTGAAGACAGTATTCGTTCTTTTTATTCCTTTCATAATTCGGTTTATGCAGTTAAACGCTGAGCAGCTCTTCACCATCGTGTTTCATTTATACTGCAATAGTCAAACAACACTGACGTGACTACCAAATTAGTATATATACTGCAGTAGCTATATAGTACACGATTTATCTCCTAACAACACTCTTATTTATCTGACGCTTACCACTATCATGGCGGCCGGCAGAAGGTTCAAATTACCCCGCGACAGCAGCGCCGTTATTGAGTCTAGTTATTTTTTACAAGGTCTTTGGGCGCGACGAGCAGAACTCAGCTCCCGCCCTCTGTGAACTGCCGACGTCAAGAGAGGGAGCGTGCCGCGAGACTGGCGGTATAGGGAGGACTGATGCTCATGGAAGACGGGGGTCCGTGGATTGCGTCGTGGTGCTGGGAGGTGTAGTCGGGGTGGCGAGCGAACTTGCTCTCAGTGGCAGTGTGGATAGTTACTGATCATTTCCGCTATTTTGAGTTCCAGCGGGATGTTAAGTTTGGGAAGGCTTGAGGGCAGGTGCCTGAATGAACGGTAAGTTTTATGTTGGTCCGTCGAAGTGCAGACTAGTCCGAGAAAGTTCCGGAAATTGTACACTGGTGTGACCTTATTGGTGATATACTGACTTCTTCAGAAGATTTGTTTCGTGTCCCTTTAAAGCTGCATTTATTATCATTAAGTGTTTGCATTTTTGTAATGTCAGTGGAATGATATGCACTAAAGCTCGAACACAAAAGAGTGTAGTAGCTAAGGTGATCATGTTGCTAGCGAATGATGCTAACCACGCGGGTTGCTATCAGCTCTTGTGTAAGGATTCCATGAGTTGTAGCTAGTTCCATAGCGAGTCGGAAATGTGCACTGAGGATACGAACGGAACTCGACGTTCTGACGGGTCATTACATTAACTTTAGAGCATTTACCTTCTATCTTCCATTAACTTTCGGTCGCCTTTGAATTTTCTTGATGAGCAGTCCCGCAAAGCGTGGTTGCCAATCCGTGCAAAATCGGTCTTCTTCACCTGATTGCTTCTGGGAAACACTATAAGAAACTTTTATCTTTACAACTATTTTAAGAAATAAATTAAATGTTCCCTTTAATTGAATAGGTGTATTTTTAACATACGTTACACAAGAACCAAACAATATCATGTCTCATAAGCATTCTATAATACGGCTCGTAACTAAGTACATCATAATTCATTTATTTCTCCTTCTGCCATCTCGCTGCTGCGGGCCGTCTTCTCCACGATGACCAAGAAAGGCACTCCTTGATCTCGGCCGTCACTGTGCGCACCCGCGAATAGCGTCTGCGCGCGGCCCCTCTTGTTTCACGGTTTGGGCGCCCCATATCTAAATGGGACCCCTTTAAAACCTTAACCTAGCCCTTAATAAAAATTGTTGTTGCGCGCATCGTCCGTTCGTTGGAAGACCCGAGATTTGGATGAAAATATCACGTTACATTTCAGTGTGTCTAATCCAGTTCTAACCCGTCGCTTTTCTTAGAAGTAAACGGTTTCTTTCGCAACCAGTAGTTATTTTTAATAATGTCGTAGCATTGTTCTGAAAAGTTTTATGTGTGATTTATGAAATTTGAGCAGTTACGTAATTTAAAATGCTATCCTGAGCAAGCCTCTTCATCTCCACATAAGAACGGCAACCTACATCTGTCTGAATCTGCTTGCTGTATCCATCTCTTGGTATTCCGCTGCGGTTTTTACCCCACACACTTCCCTCCAACGCTAAATTCACAATTCCTTCATGTCTAAGAATGTGTCCTAACAATCTATCCCTTCTTTTAGTCAAGGTATACCAGAAATTTCTTTTCTCCCCATTTCTGATCAGTACCTCCTCATTAGTTACGCGATCCACCCACCTAATATTCAGAATTCTTCTGTAGCCATATTTCAAAAGCCTCAATCATCTTCCTGTCCGCACTGTTTATCGTCCATGTCTCACTTCCATGCAAGGCAACACTCCATACAAAATCCTTCAGAAAGGACTTCCTTAGGCTTAAATCAATATTCGATGTTAACATGTTAACAAATTTCTCTTTTTCAAGAACGCTTTTCTACCCATTGCCATTCTGCATTTTATATCCTCTGTACTGCGACCCATCATTTGTTATTTTACTGCCCAAGTAACAAAACTCATCTACCTCCTTTATTGCTACGTTACCCAATCTAATTCCTTCAGCATCACCTGATTTTCTAACATTGCACTCCATATACCCTAGTTTTGCTCTTGTTAATCTTCATCTTATATGCACGTTTCAGCACACTGTCCATTCCGTTTAACTGCTCGTCCAGGTCCTTTGCTGTCTGTGACAGAATTACTATGTCATCGCCAAAACGCAAAGTTTTTAATTCTTCACCCTGAACTTTAATTCCTTCTCCAAATTTCTCCTTGCTTTCCTTTATAGCTTGCTCAGTGTACAAATTGAATAGCATCGGAGAAAGGCTACAACCTTGCCTTTCTCCCTTCCCAACCACTGCACCCCTTTCATGCCCTTCAACTCTTGACAACCGCCGTCTGGTTTTTGTACAAGTTGTAAATAACCTTACGCTCCCTATATTTTACTCCTGCTTGCTTCAGAACCTGAAAGAGTTTATTCCAATCAACATTGACAAAAGCCTTCTCCAAATCTACAAAAGCTAGAAATGTAGGTTTGCCTTTTCTTAATCTATCTTCTAGGATAGGCCGTAAAGTGAGTATTGCCTCCTGTGTTCCTACATTTCTCCTGAACCCAAACTGATCTTCCCCGAGGTCGGCTTCTACCAGCTTTTTCATCCTTCTGTATATAATTCGTGTTAATATTTTATGGAGTATATAGAAGCTGTAATAAAGATTGTTTAGAAGGGCTGAATTACTACCAATTCCTCCTCCCAGCCCTTCCACTTAAAGTTCTGTTAGACATAGAACGTAACGTGGACACAATATGAGCGAACACCGCGCGTGCCACTGACGCGGTGTTGCTGGCAGCGGCCCGGTTGGGGCGTTCGCGGGTCCGCATCTTGCGGCTGCGGACAGCGCGGACTGCGCATGCGCGGGCCTGGGGCGCCGCGTGCTCTGCCTTCCGGCCGGGCGTGATGCGCCACCGGCAGCGGCGGCGCCAGGGGCAGCGCCTCCGCAGTGCCAGGGCCCGGCACGACCCGCGCCTACTGCGCACGCTGCCCGCGACGCAAACGAGTGAGGTAGCTACCACACGCGAATGGCAACTGCTGCCGCCAGCGTTCGTTATGCAAGCTTGAGTAATGAAGTTCTGCTTCGGGATCCACAGTTTCGCTTTCTATGGAGCACGAAATATGCTTCTTTATCAGCACTTCACAGCTCATTTCTTTCCTAGTAGAGCTGCCTCCACCTCTCCAAGCTACGTAACAGGTAGGACGGAAAAAGTTCGCCCCGTCTGTTGGACCGCTGCCAAAACCGATAACGCACAGATGCGTGTTTATAGGCGGTTTCCAAGTCAGGGTTTTATCCGATTCTCCCGACGCGTCAGCACTCTCTAGAAACAAGAAAAGTGGTGATTTTTCACGTTATTTATGCCCATCCAGACGTGGCGTCTATGAGCAAAAGTACCAATAAACCAGAACACATACTTCAGCGCATACACTCAAGTATACTTAAAAAGAGATGTTCGTTTTCTGAAGAAAACTATGCTCTATGGCAATTTTACGAATATTGTAAACAGTGAAATTAATTTTTGGGAAGTATTTTTACATAAATTGTCAATAAGTACAACCATAAAATGTAGACAAAACTCTATTCTTGCCAGGGAGTAGTGAAAATCGGTTACCCACGATCATCAAAGGTGAAACTGTACACTTTGAACAGGTAAATAAAATGTTAAAAGATAACTAGAAAGGCATGATAATGAACACAGATTCCTCTGCAATAAACTGTTTGCATGAGGATGAATCAAAATTCCTTCTTTCATCAATAGTTTATATATGGTTAATGCCTATGAGCTATTCATGACATGATATAAATGAAATATTATTGGTCACATTTTTAGTAATTATTAAGTAGACACAATATGAAATATTTAAAATCGTGTTGCCTATAAAACAGTAGTACGCATACTCAAGCACATTTCCTGTAATACACTTTCACATAATGATGGGAACAATCGAATGAAAACAATGACATGATATAAATGAAATATTATTGGTCACATTTTTAGTAATTATTAAGTAGACACAATATGAAATATTTAAAATCGTGTTGCTTATAAAACAGTAGTACGCATACTCAAGCACATTTCCTGTAATACACTTTCACATAATGATGGGAACAATCGAATGAAAACAATCTATTGATTCGGTTGTTAGAAAAAAAATCGATCATTCGGTTGTACTTTCTCGTATCGGTTGAATTATTCATTCATTCTTCTGAGTGAAACCAGTAGGTGGGACCAACCGAATGAAACAACCGATTCAGTCGGTTGGACTATTCATTCGTTCTTTCGAGTGAAACCAGTCGGTAGGATCAACCGAATGAAAAAACCGACGCAGTCGGTTGGACTACTCATTCCTTTTGCTTTGAGTCAAATCAGTCGATGGGACCAACCCAATGAAAAAATTGACACAGTACGTTGGACTCTTCATTAGTTCTTTTGAGTGAAACCAGTCAGTGGGAGCAACCGAATGAAACAGTCAGTCGGTCGTAGTTTCACTATGTTGGATTAATATTCGTTTATGTTTTTCGAATGAAAGTAGTCTGTGGCAACAATCGAATGGAAACATGCGACATTTTTGCAGTTTTGTACGTTGACTGAATTACTCATTTTTTCTTTTCAAGTGAAAACAGGCAGCAAATTTTTCTGTCGGTTGCACCATGTAATCATTATCCCAACTGAAACGACTCATTAGTGTTTTAGCTTACATGGCTATCCATTAATCTGTATGAATGAAACTGGCATGCACATCAGATAACTACAGCAGTGCTACATTATACCGCCATGGAAAAGGAGTATACCAAAGTTAAAATGCGTATTACTATGTTCATTTAATTACGTACTAAATGAAGTAACTTTTCGTTTTATAATATACAGTACACGAGAGGGGGTGCTGCCTCGCTTTCGCTTTCACTGCTGACAGCGCCAGCAGGCGCGCGCCAAACTCCACACAACAGAGTCTGGCGGGCGGGCCGTGCCATCGCAGATTGTTGTCGGTTTCTTACTGTCTCAATAAAGAAGCGCGGAAACTACAGGGTGTTCCAAAATGATCTCTACAAGTTTAATCTCGCATACTGTGTCTCCGAAGTGGGAACATATAGAAACGTGAGTTTGGGGCCTACTGTTCATACATATCTATGATTCTAGTAGGACACAGTTCAGTATGTTAACTTTGAGCATATGTGCTAGATCCAAATTCGAAGATCACTAAAACATTAGGTATTCTAAAAAAACATTCATTAAAGTATTTTGTATAAAAATATTTCTTACAAAAATATTTTTGTTAATTCCACCTAATTTGAAGGATTACGAGAAGACATACAACATTTATCAATGCTGTAAATTTTCTTCAGCCCGCCTGTATTCGTCAACAGTGTATGAAAACATTCATCTCAACTTTCGTAATTATTCACTCTTGTCACAGATATTTCTGTGGTTATCGGTGAAACGGTGTGGACGTTTATTACACCCCTCCGCCATGTAGCATACAAAATCTTAGATGAACAGTGAACTGCCACTTGTTTTGAAAGTCAAGTGTGAAAAATTTCAAAATTCAAAATTTCAAATGTTTGTTAAGCTTTTGGGACATAACTACGGGGTCATCAGTCCATAAACTTACAAACTACTTATGTACTACCTTATTCTAAAGACGGCACAAATATCCATGCCCTAGGAGGGATTCGAACCCCCGACCGTAGGGACCGTGCAGACCGTGACTGAACCGCCTCAGTCTCCTCGGCCACCGCGGCCGGCTGCAAAATTTCATCAAGACCGGATTGAAACTTTATATTGGCGTCAAAGTCTGGAATACCTTCTCTCATGCATCAAACTAAAGTAGATGTAGACGGTGACCATTCTCTTTCTTTGAAGGTGAAGAGTGAAATATATCATTAAAGTTCGAATACAAACGGAATTTGTCGAAGTTACTAGGTAAAGTACCCTCCGCCATGCACCTACGAAATTTAATGTTCACAGTCACCTTCGCCTTGTTTTAAAGGTCAAGTGTGCAAAATTTCATCAAGATCGCAGCCGAAATGTGGTTTTTGTCGGAGTCAGTATGTAAAGTACCCTCCGCTATGCACCGAATAAAATTTGATGTAGACAGTGACTTTCCTCTTGCTTTGAAGGTCAAGTGTGCAAAATTTCATCAAGATTGGAAGAAAACTGTAGATTTTCATGCAATAGAAACACACACACTGCTATACTTATAAAATTTGTCTCTAAGAAAACTTTTTCATGCTGAATCACGGTTCACTTATACCCGAAAAGGCTGAAGGAGTATGCAAATAAAGTCACACAAAGTCAGTGAATTAATAAAAACAGTCATATAACTGCAGAAACCGACAAAGACTTTCTCCAGCCGGTTGTATCGCATCAAGTGAAACCACTCAATGCCGAGAACATGCATATAAAGGACAGACACTTGTTTCATTCGGTGGTCGCGCATCGACTGGAACCACTCAAACCCACTGAATGAGTGAAAACATTCATATAACGGCTGCAACCGACAGAGACTGGTTTCATTCGATTGTTTCGCGTCGACTGAAACCACTCAAACCCCGCCAGTGAGTGAAAACATTCATACAGCCACAGAGACCATTTTCATTCGGTTGTTTCATTAGACTGAAAAAACCGACTGAACGAAAAAATAACCGATTTACCAATCGGTTGTTGAAAACAGTCGGTTGTCCCATCACTATTTTCACATTCTTGGCCATACTATTGAAAGAACGTATTATTTCGATTCTGGGCATTATCTAAAATAGTAGTTAAACATAAATTTTCTTCTCTTGTGTGTGACTCGCAAACCTGACTGAGAGGGGCGACACTGGCAACTTTTCCGGATGAGGTAGGACGCAATTCCTGATGGAAATACATTTATTTGACGGTTCTTTGGTTTTGTACTCTGATACGTTGTTGACCACCACAGCAAATACTATGACCCAACCTGCCTCTTTAATAAGCATGTAGTAACCATTTTCCGTGCACATACATCTATTAGTTTAAAAACTGCGTCAGTCTTTTACTTTTGTTGTCCCGCTATTTTTCAATTACAGTATATTCAATACATACGGATGCAAGTTGAAAAATTTTAATTTAGGTGAAGAGCAAGTTACATCAGGAGAAACTCCATTCCATGCAGATACTAATCGCGTTACTATTTAGCCCCCAAAGACATGGTTCCTGCGTAGTTCTGTCCGTATGATGCGCTGAAACCAGCTGTACTGAAACACATTTCGGATTCTGATGTTGGTACGTCCTAAGCAGACTTCTTTACGGAAAGTTTAATGTCTATACATCGTTTCTCAAACGAAAATTTTTACACATATGCCGATTCACGGTTCTTAATTTGGTATGACAATGAGCGAGATGGTGCAGTGATTACAAAAGTAGAGACACATTGGGTTGAGGGAGGCTCGAAACCGCTGCAGCCTATCTAGATTTGGAATCTCAGAGATTTCCCTGACGCTCCAGGCAATTTCCGGAATGACTGATTTGAAAGAACGCAGTCGATTTCCTTTCTCGTCTATATAAAAACAATCGCAGATGATGCTTCGTCTCTACACAATTTTGACGCACCGTTAAGTCCTAATCTTACTTCTTCCTTTACCTCATTTTATCAGCAAAGCTGCACATATGCTGTATCCATTACTATTTCTGTTGGAAGCTTATCGGACTTTACGCTGCAATTTGAAGTCGAGATATTCACTAGCGATGTTGATGACTATTAATAGCTACTGACACTGTGTTAAATATATACCCATACCCACTTAAGATCAACGTAAAATTGGCAGAGTGCAAATTCTTAGATAACTTGACGGTTGGGCGGCAGGACTTATCCTTGTGAAGCATGCTCTAGCAATGCTTTCGTGGTTCCCCAAGCTAATGCTACCAGGGTTAACTCGACAAATTCGACTGATCACCCCCTCAGTTGGCTCAGCATTAATTTGCTGGGTACATACTTGATGAACCCGGGGTCTCTGAGCGGGGAACTGCGTCGCGCCAACAGTCCTCTATACCGTAATCCTTGTGCGTGTCTCAGCGCTCACCATACTGCGCAATGGTGGAACGTTGGACGTTACAGAACCCGGGCTCATTGGCTTAATCGCTCGGGTCGCGAGGACGGTAAAAACCACTTTAAAAAATAATGAAAAAAAAAAAAAAAAAAAAAAAAAAGCTCAAGGTGTGCTACATTCCGAGGAGATGCATGGCTGTTCAGGTGGAACAGTCGCTAGTGGGTAAGCTTTGGAACTGCCGCAATTCTGTTGTATTACGTTTATCCAAACAAACGGGGCTCTGCCTGGGAAGATGTATATTTCCATATCTGCTCTTGGGAACATTATGAATAGAGCGATAAACGTTGGCTGACGTACAACCGCCCACTATAAGCGCGGCAAGAGGGAGTTTGATGCGACACCTTACGACACTAAATCGTTCCCTTCCCTAGCTACGCAATGGCTGGGCCCTTAACCTGTCTGAGCCGTACTGGCCCCAGTAACTAGTATGTATATGGGCTGATGGGAAATCTTTCTTGTATATCAAGCCACAATTCTTTGTCGAGAGCATAAAAATGTTCAAATATTTGTTAAGCTTATGGGACTTAACCGCATGGTCTTCAGTCCGTAAACTAACGAACTACTTATTAACTACCTTATACTAAAGACAACATAAATATCCATGCCCAAGGGAGGATTCGAACCACCGACGGGGAACAATCCAGCGTAACAGAGCATAGCGCCTCAATGCGCTCGGCCACTCCGCCGCGGCTCGAGACAATCGGAGACATGTTTGTCCCAATTGTGTCTTTTTCAACAATTAAAAGCGGGTCTGTCTTGATACCAACCGCATTCCCTGCCCAGCGAAAGGCATTATGTCTATATCACAACACACAAGACGTTCAGTACGGTCCATCATCTATCACCGTGATCTCCTGTCACAAACTGATGAAGAGTTTCGCGACACAGCGACATTGTGTTCATCCAGCGCAACTGCAGGGGACCGAAAGATCGCAGGGTTGCCACCGGGGGTTTCACCAAGCCGTCGAAGGCAATGTATTACCCGAGGTGGTCAAGGTAATAATATACCGGTGTGATGTCAAACCTTACACCCTTCCCCCTCCCTGCAATGTTTTCCATGCTGGAAATACGGCCAATGTCCTCACAATGCACTTCCGGCCCCACACGCATGAAATGCGGGCGTCCGTCACATCTAGATGCTCTGTGTACACCCCGTCCTATGTGCGTGAATTGTGGTCAGCACCACCCACCTTGCTCGCCGGCCTCTAGTATACTCCACAAGGAAAGAAAGATCATGGAGTTCAAAACCAAGAACAGCCTAACGTATTCAGAGGCAAGAAAGAAATATGAGCGGATTCATTCCGTCCGAATGCCATCGTCATTTTGCTGCCATTGCGTTGTCTGTCCTCTTCACGAGCTGATTGTGTGGGCCATCAATATGAAAATGCCCCCTTCTAGGTTTAAGGTCCTTATTCTGTGGCTCACACACTACCTCCTATGGGGGCAACTTCACACAACCGCTGGGGACTCTAAACTGCAGCCGCCGAAGCGACAGCCTACTCCAGCATACCTCACTAGGAAGGGATCCATTGGCACCCTTCCTTTCGTGCTTTCTTCCACTGACAATGTGGGTACCAGTAAATAGCCGACACAGCGCTTTGAGGTCCTCCTCAGTCCCAGAGACTGAATCACCGAAGCCCTCCCACCAAGGAAAACCAAAGGCTCAGTGAGGGATGAGGAAGAAAAGGTTTTTTAAGATAAAAGATTCCATGGTGGTTACCAATCCACCAGCCCATACATCAGAGGACATGGTCTAGATCCATTCAGCCCCTGAGGACTTGGTAATTTACGAGACTTCCGTAGCCATGGATGATGGGGCTCAGCCTCCGTAATCAGCAACAACAAACCATTCTGTGGAGTTTATTGCATCTCTGACATCACCATCTCTCAGCAATCAAGAAGCAATGTCATTCTGCAGTGGAAGTGTGGCGGAGTTTCCACCACCTGTCCGAATTGCAGTAATTGTTGTACCACTGCCCTGCTGTCTATGTAGCCCTACAGGAAACGTGGTTCCCCGTGCAGCAGACCTGAGCCCTTTGTGGATGTACTGTAAGTGTCTTTATCTATGTCCTCACCCATGTCCCCAGTGCACCAGTGCCACTTCATGCAGCACTCGAGGCAGTGGCTGTAAGAATCCTGGCAGGATGGGATGTTACAATCTGTTCAATGTACAGTCCTCCAGACAAGACAGTGTCTTCCACAGACCTTGTGAGGTTGATATCTCAACTTCCTCTGCCATTCCTTCCTTCTTTTGGGGGATTTTAATGCTCACAACTCATTGTGGGGTGGCACTCAGATCTCTGGCCACGGTAGGGATGTCGAGGCTTTAATAGCACAACTGGACATCTGCCTACTGAGTACAGGTCCTCCTCGAATTTTAGCGTGCCAACGGATTTCAGCGTGGCACATGGCACATATTCGTCTATTGATCTATCACTCTACATTGCGAGCCTTCTCTTGCAACTCATTTGTGGGGTCCATGATGACCTTTGTGGTAGAGACCACTTCTCCATCCATCCTCCTGACTGACAGACCCGCTGGTCTCGCCGTAGGGCTGACTGGCCGACTTACACCTTGCCTGATAAGGTATGAACTCTACTCCCCGATTATGTTGACCAGGCTGCTCATTTTATCATTAGGGACATTGTTTCCAGTGCTGAAGCAACTCTTTCGACCACCAGTGGCTCAGTCCGTGCACGTCAGTGCCATGGTGGATACCGGGATCGCTCATGCAATCAGCGAAAGTCGTTAGGCGTGCCAGCATCACCCTAGTATAGGGAATTTTATTGCCTTTAAGCAGCTCCGGCCAGAGCTCGGAGACTGAGACAACAGAGTAAGCAGGACCGTTGAAAAAGGTATGTAGCCATTATTGGATCTCACGCCTATCCATCTTTGGTGTGGTCCCAAGTTCGGAGCTTTTTCGGGCCCCGTCCACCGGCAGGAATCCCCACATTCAGGATGATATATGTACAGTGGCCTGTTCAATCGTCTCTAGACGCTCGACAACAGGGGGCTTCCGCGAAGGCTTTTCTGCTGTAGAAAACTGTCGCTATCCGCACGGCTTTCACTAGGCGTGAGCGCCTGGTCGAGGTCTTTTCCGATCTTCGAATGGCGTATGACACCACATGGCGCCATCATATTCTGCCCACGATGCACGCCCGGGGCTTAAGAGGCGCATCTGCTGTTCTTCCAGAACAGCTTCGCTGTTTTCGGGTTAGCTTCCCTCACTTCCAGGACTATGTTATTGGAGTTCCGCTATTTGTAATTGTCATCAACTGTCTTCTTGCGGCAGTGGAGTCATCTTCTTTACTGTAGGCCAATGGCTTTTGTATGTACTTCAGTTCCGGTACCATTGGCGTCGCTAAAAGGCGACAGAGGGGTCTTAGCCCATGGATTCCAGTTCTCTGCCTAAAAAACTCGGGTTTTGCACTTCTGTCGCTGTCGGGCAGTACACTAGCATCCCAAACTGTATTTGGCTAGCTAACTACTAATTGTTTCTTCTTGGGCATGCACTTCGATGCCCGGCTCAGTGGGTGCCACTCCCTCGTCGGCTGTGACAAAAGTGCTGGCGCTATTTCGAAATTCTTCGTTGTCCCAGCAACACTGTTTTGGCAGCCAATCGTCCATCTCTTTTGCTGCGCTACAAGGCCCTCATAAAATCACGCCTGGACTACGGCAGCATAGTGTACGGTTCGAATTGTCGTCGCCAGAAATGCTTCCAGAGGGGGGGGGGGGGGTTGTTGCGTCTCGACCTGCAATACCATAGGTCTCACTAGGTGTTGATTTCTTAGAAATGGGGTGAGGGACGACCATATCAATACAGAGCACTTTTAGCAATCTATGAGGAGACGTATTTTTGTTTCGTACGAAAAGTAGTGTTTGGTAGTGCGAATGAGGGTTAGTTTAGTAATAGTTTGGATCTCTGGTGACAAGCTAGTTGTTGCGCGTAATGTTGGAGAAACTTAGTCATAGCCCAACAGTGAATCTAAAAAAAATTAAAAGATGGTTGAAGAAAAATACACAGTATAGATTGTAAAAATTAGAGTCTTGTAGTAGTCATTCTTATATTCTGAAAACTGAAGAAAACCCACCTAATGTGAAAGCTATCACGAGAGATAAAGCATTATATTTTCTTATCGAGTATATAACATTATAACTATTTAAGACTCGTATTTTGGCACCCGAGAAGAATTACAAGGTAGAAAAATCTGTCATCTTGCTTAGTGCTGTAGGAGCCAAATCGGGAATCCCCATTATGATAAAGAAAGTATGAAAGAAAAATCACAAATTGGACATATATCAATGAGCGTATTATTACTGTTGAAATGACTTTATTTTCCAGGAAAGTTGTGATTATTAGAGTATATGCACCGACGAATTATACAAAAGATAAAGAGAAAGGTACATTCTGGGACACTCTCAGAGAGACTATTGAAAAAATCCCAAGGAGAAAAGAACTGATTATCGTGGGAAACATGAACGGAAGAGTAGGAATTACAGAATCGTTGAAAATAGAAAACACGGAGAGTCAGAATATAATGACAATGGAGAATGACTGATTGATAATTGTGAAGTGTGGAGTTCTTGAACTACTGTTTACGTTCTTACTACTCGATGATACCTCTCCCTCGAAGCTCGGAAACTATTGATACAACTTCGTTTGAATGAGCTGTATTACCAGCAAAAGTTTACGATGTCAGCAAGTGTAAGCGGTCTACTAGATCATTTGGGTGATCATAATATATATTGAGGAACTCCCTAGTTTACTCTTTTATGCTGAATGTCAATACCATTACCGCGGTTAATCCCACTGGCTAATAAAGTTTCTATAAATTTAATGTATTTGATGGCCGGCCGCGGTGGCCGAGTGGTCTGCGGCGTGCCAGTCACGGTCTGCACGGCCGCTGCGGTCGGGGGTTCGAATCCCCCTCGGGTATGGATGTTTGTGCCGTCTTTAGTATAAGCTAGTTCATAAGTAGTTTGTAAGTTTAGGGACTGATTGCCCAGTAGTCAAGTCCCATTAGGTCTACAAACATTTGAACATATTTTGTATTTGATGCTGGTCGTGCTGTTTGACTCCCCCGTTGCCTTCTTATGTAAAATTGTCAGCTGTAATAATTCATGATATGTATCCAGATCCTTTTGTGAATACTTCGACGTTCTTGTAGATTATTAGTAAAATAAGGCATTGTAGACCAGGTGTTCTTTGAAATTCCTTGTTACCGATCTGTACTCTATTGGCAGTTAAACTTGTAGGCTATGTGCCTAGCATGTGTAGTTTTACCTTGCTTACAACGATGGTCCTGTCTATTCTAGAAGCACTGCGACGGTTAATGAAATTACTTATGCGTGATCATCACCATCTCCATCGTATGTTTTCACTTTGAGATAGTTGAGACAGTCGGTAACTGGTTTAAAGGTCTCTTTCATCCTTCACTCATGATCCAAATGTCCTTGCTTTAGCAGTCGAAGCTACTCTCGAACCGCCTTCCGCGCACCGATGACTTTCTGCTTCGTCGACACCTTGTTACGTGCTAAGTAAAGTCATGTAGAGTCATGTTTGTACGTACACCTATTTCTCGTTTTCAATAACTGATGTCCCCCCATATAAACTGTTTACACTCCTCTCAAATCGGCTCATTACTCCTTTCATTCGCACAGTACTCGCCCGAATTTCATCCACACCGTTGCTCAGCCTCTCAATCTCAAATTGATAATTACGTGTACTTTCAATATCTCGCTTGCATTTTTCAAGTGTGTTCTCAGCTTGCTGGATGCAAATGCTGCTGCCATCACGATGAGTGCTCGACATGCGAGCCAATTAGTCCATGGAACTGTTGGAAGTTTCGTCTGTACCTACCGTCGTTCAGTTTTCTTATTTTAACAGTCGCGAAAAAGCCATACCGTGAATGTTTCCACCAATCCCCACAAATCTTTGCGAAATCATTGAAACTCACAAAAGCTCCTACCTGGGCCTGGTAAATGTGTTTTACATTTTAATTGTCTTGTCTGAAGGCTATAATGATATTAGCATTATTTCTTAACAGTTGTTTGGGGATCTTAGGATATGTCAAGGAAAAAATACAAGACCCTTATTACGACCAAATCAGAAATATTTTCGCATTGCGTACTGCTTTTTTTCAACTGCTACATCGTCAAATTTGAAGACAGTGTTGGGTTTTATTCGTTCAGGCTGTGGATGTCACTGCTTTCACTATACGTTGTGTATGTTATTCCTTTTACACAATTCAGTATTTTCTGTAATTGTACATACATGGGCTGATAGAGAGTTTTTGAAAATACACATACATGTTCAAAACGAACTCCGTCTATATGTGTTAACAGTGTCATTAGAATGTTTGTCTTGCCACGTTGGATGGTCCTACAATTATTACACGTATATTATCAGAAAGGAGGTCTCCGTTCTTCGTCTGATCCTCTTCTTCTTCCACGCAAGACAAGTGACCTATGGAGAATTTCTTAAACTGTGGATGTTCCACCCACCCCGCCATGATACGGACTGTGTCAGGTAATGGTATGCAATGGGTTTAACCCTGCTGTTATCTTCGGGTCATTATGACCCGAAAAGAAATTTGTTCTTTCATAGCTTTTTAATATTTATATATTATTTTTTCAAACTTGAAGACTTTGTTTTTCGAGACATTATATATACATCAAATATCAAATTAAAATCAATACTTTTTCCCCCTTTCCTAAAACTTAATTTGTTACAGTTGTGTTCTTCGGGTCAATATGACCCGGGCAATTAAACATTCAAGGAACGTACAGATATCATAGTCAAGTTTTATTTTGTCATGTGTGAAGTGTACACACGGGTTTCATGACAAAGTAAACGTCTGATTCTTTATTGTTGAAATGTGTGAAGGCTACTCAACAATCGAAGTCACTGATTGAATTCAAATTATTGTACCACATTATCACTCATAGTTAAATTTTCCCATCTGTTGTGTGCACCTCATATATCTATCGCAGTAACGTTTGTGGAGCTATTATGACGAAAAGAGTTCTTTCCAATGAGCAATTGGAAGCTATAGTAAATGCATCTGACAGTGAGGATACAATGTCTGAAGATGAAAATCACACCAGTGATGACAACATTCATCCTTCATCTGAATCAGAAGACATTTCAGATGCCGACATATCAAATGACAATGAATGTTCAATTCATTCAGTCTAAAGACAAAAAGATCACATGGAGCTTACAACCTTTTCCGCAAACGGGAAGAGCATCTAGTGCAAACATTATAAACGTGACTCCTGGTCTGACAAGATTCGCTATCGCCAGAGTAAATCATCTTTTCTTGATATGATGAATGATAATATTCAGAGTACTGTGGTTGAAATGACTAATACTGAGTGTCAAAGAGTTTGTGGAGAGGGCTGGGAAGCATTAGATAAAATTACACTTCAGGCCTGTGTGGCCTGTTATTACTGGCTGGTGTGTACAATTCATATGGTTAATCAACAAAGAGTCTGTGGGATCCAGAAACGGAAAGAGTAATTTTTCCTGCCGTAAAGTCTCTGAAACGGTTCTGTTGCGTTTCACGTGTCGTACGTTTCGTTGACAAGTCTGATCGAAGAGCACGAAGAGTAAATGACAAGTTGGCACCTATAAGAGTTCTGTGGGATAAGTGGGTGGAAATGCTTTTAGCACTATATAATCCTAGCACAAATGTAACTGTGGATGAGCAACTTGTGGCTTTCCGAGGACGTTGTCGATTCAAACAATATACACCGAGCAAACCATCAAAATATGGGGTAAAGATATGAACATTGTGTGATAGTGCCACTTCTTACGTTTTGAAGACACAAATCTATACAGGAAAATTACCTGGACAATCACCTGAGAAAAATCAAGGTATGAGGGTTGTCATGGATCTGACTTATGAGCTAAAAGGACAAAATGTCACCTGTGACAACTTCTTCGCGTCATATGCATTAGGCCAAGGACTCCTCAAAAGTTATCTGACAATGTTGGGCACAGTGAGAAAAAATAAGCCTGAACTCCCTAATAATAATTTTAACGGTTTATTTTTATTATACCCTTCAAATACCACACCGGGTCATTATGACCCGAAAGACCATATGTGTATACCTTTTTTGAGGAACACAGCAGGGTTAAATAAAGTAACACAGCGGCAGAGCAGGCAACTTATGCTTGGGGCCAATATATAGTATTTTTGTCGCATGAGAAACGTTTTACGTCGCGGAGACAGCACATATACGAGTCGTAGCGCGGCTGCTTAATAAAGGCGACAGTGGTCGCAGCGTTGTGATGCGCATCGCGGCTGAGGTTCACATTATCTTCTGAACACCCCCTCCCCCCGTATGGAGGCAGCATATTGGCGCGACCGCTCGTGGAACCAAGTAAGTACTTCACGCTGCTCAGGATGCCCTGTGGCTACGTTTATCGCAACACGTAATTAGATAGTCGAAGCCATAATGGCTGCGTCGTAAGCTTCTGGTCTATGGAAATGTGTGTTTTGATTGTACAGCGGGCAAATGTACTCTGGTCGGTGGTAATGTTTGGCCGAAGTGTGACTGTTGTGGAAACGTATTAACGTATTAGGAGTTGAGTGGCGTCCTGATGGCAGTGCTGCTTGATTGCCAAGGTACGTACTGGTCATCGAACAGAATGTAGTCCATTGTCATTGCCTTCACGTGATGTATCCTCTTTACTTGTAATTTCTGTAACAGAATTATTCTAAACTCTACTAAGTTTTTATGCCTTCTTATTTTTGAAGTTAAATGGTTTGTTACACGTATTCCGTAGCTGTTGCCCAAATCTTTAGACTTATTTCTAGTTCTATTTGTCTATTGATGAACAACTCAATATGCTGACTTTTATGTGACTAGTTTATTCAGCAAATACTCAACATAGCCTACATGTAAAGCACGTGTTACTTGTTCCTGTCTATAAACTTGACAGTCCGTTGAACACTAACTTTACATATCGTACATAACGCAAACGAAACTATGGTGTATATCCAGAGGATGACCACTTTAACGTTGGCCGAAACGTTGGTTATCTAACGGCCATCTTACATTTTGACGCAGTACAACATCAAAACTTGTAAGACAAACCTACAGCACAATTCTAGAAAAACTCTCCTCTGTGCTGGAATCACATAATGGGATGTACGAACATTCGCAGGTAGTAAACGATGTATGCACGGCTTCCGCGACCGTTTTCATTGTGAATAAAATTCTTGTGGACATTGGACCGCATTGTCAATCATCGGATTTCACCGATGATTCGACCACTATTGCAAGCTTGACACCTAGAAGAAGACCTCTTACTATTGTGATTCTCTCCGAAATTTATTTGTTGCGACAAAAACTGATAAATTTTTATATGGAAGAATGTACCGACAACTGTAAAACCATTATTTATTTAATTGCGCAGTCGATTTCGGTGTTACACTACTCCATCTTCAGGCACCCGTCGTTGGGTTGTCATCATGTTAACATGAAGGGATCGTTCGGTTTTGACATGCAGGGGTTAAGAAATTTACGGCTACCGGTATTAACGGCCACATTTTTCAAATGTACTAATACTGACAGTTGCACAACGGATGCCTGAAGAGGGTGTAATTGTAACACCGAAAGCGGTTGCGCTATTAAATAAATAATTGTTACACACCTATTGGTACATTCTTCCAAATAAAAGCTTCAATTGTGGTCGAATCATCGGTGAAATTTGATGTTGACGTTGCGGTCCAAGTCCCATAAGAATTTTATTAACAATGTATGTATGTGGAGGTTTGGCCGGTCAGAATTTCGCATGTGGGTAGCGTAATTTTTAACATAGCCACGTGCATTATTCGGGAAATTCAGGTTCGAATCCCAATATATCCCAGATATTCTTGTACTACTAGTACGTATTCATAAACCCAACTGTGAATACCTATCTTGTTATATTCTTGACAGCTGTAGTCGGTACGGTGTTAGTTCCTTGACAAATTAATAAGTATATGAACAACATACAAGAATGTCTGAAAGATTCTGGCATTGTTTACATCGTCTTTGGTTAGTCGAAATCTAAACATAGTATTACATTTCACATTCTTGTGTTCTAAAAGTTATTTCTTTCCCTCTGCTTTACAGTAAAAGTTTGAATGACAGGCGTTGCGTTAGGAATACTATAGAAATACTTCGTGTAAGTTTGAAACAACTTTTGCATAAGTTAGCAGAACTGTTTTCCTGATACGTAAATTGTTTTCAATTCGTTCTACTCTTGCGTAACATTTTGTGGTTCAACTGATGAAAACTATCAAACGCAATAAATGTTGCTCGGGTCATCAGATTATTTTTAAATTACTATTCTTGCATGTAACGAAAGCATTTTTCCTCCTGAGCAGTGATTTCTCGACAGTGAAATGAAGAAGCCCATATAGTGTGGCAGGTACGCTATGTGATAAAAAATTACGGAGAATAGCTGCGTCCGCTTCGTAATACGGTTTGACGATTTATTCAGAAATTTCGAAAGATAGGGTGAGAATTACGAGCTAACGAACCAGAAACAGACGAATAGGAGTTGATGGTTATTTCTGACTTTATGTAGTAGAGCCCAGAAACATCACTGCGCAAATCGGCACAATAAAAAGATATCGGACGTGCAGCGGCGTAAAAAACGGTACTGCGCATATTCATATTGTTCCCGGATGCACTGATAGCAGAATATTGCATTGGAAGGTGGTATCCATAACTGTAAATCGTTTACATTTTTCTTTATTTATTTTTGGTTTTATGACAGAACTATCGATATTCTTGATGTCACTTGCAATATTAATGAGGTCTCTTTACCCATGTGTAACAACACAAAACATTCGATTGTCATGAACGGAGAATCCTCGTTATTTGCTGGAAACACTGCTGAATGCTAACAAAATTAAATAGCGGGTTGCTGTATATAAATTGTGCACTGGACCTTCATTTTTTGAAGAAATCGTGCACTGGTAACTTCACAGCTTAACGATACACGATTACATTAGCCAGCGAAAGGAAGACGTATCATCGAATCGTTCATTCAATAAAATGCTACTTCTGCACTAGCAGTTAACAACATGTGTCTTTTGACACAGGTTATATGTTCCCCTGATTGGCCGGATTTTACACTATCAGTGGCGCAGTCACTGTATGGAGATAAGAAGCCCCTTCCCGATGCTTTACCACTGTAATCCACCACAAATTGTAAGAGAAAACCAAGTTTCCTAAGCTATCGCAAACGCGTATAGACAATTTAAGACTGGAAACTGAAGTAACTACATGTGTGAGAAGTTTATCGCAGTCAGGTGGTCTTTATATCCTTGGGATGCTATCTACACTATGACAGGTATATGAAGGACCAACTGTAGCACGACAACTCAGTCTAGTGAGATGCTACAGACTAGATTAGATTAGATTAGTACTTGCTGCATAGATCATGAATACGACACTTCGTAATGATGTGGAACATATCAGGTTAATGAAAGGTGTCTTTACAAATTCTTACTTCGTACTAAATATTACATGACACATTTTTTAATTTTCAATTTTTTATTTATTATTTCTTTTAAATCTACTAATTTATATCTAAAAATTCATCTATAATGTAGGAGTTTCCATGCAGAAATTCGTTTAATTGATTTTTAAATTCTTGTTGGCAATCTGTCAGGCTTTTGATGCTGTTTGGTAGGCGACCAAAGACTTTTGTGGCAGCACAATTCACCCCATTCTGTGCCAAAGTTAGATTTAACCTTGAATAGTGAAGATCGTTCTTTCTCCTAGTGTTGTAGTTATGTACACTGCTATTGCTTTTGAATTCAGTGGGATAGGTAATAACAAATTTTATAGGTGAATATATATACTGAGAAGCTACTGTGAAGATCGCTAGCACTTTAAATAAGTGTCTGCAGGCTGATCTTGGATGGGCTCCGGCAATTATTCTAATCATAAACTATTGTGCAATGAATAACTTTTTTACTCAATGATGAATTACCCCAGAAAATGATGCCTTATGAAAGCAGAGAATGAAAATAGGCATAGTAAGCTAATTTACTGAGATGTATATCACCAAAATTTGCAATTACCCTAATAGCATAAGTTGCTGAACTCAAACGTTTCAATAGATCTTCAATGTGTTTTTTTTTTCAGTTCAACCCCTTATCTATGCTTACACCTAAAATTTCTGAATACTCTACCTTTGCTATAGATTTCTGATCAAAGTCTATATCTGTTTATGGTGTCATTTCATTTACTGTATGTACTGTGTTTTATTGAAATTTAATGACTGTCCATTTGCTGAGAACCACTTCATGATTTTCTGAAAGACATCGCTTAGAATTTCTTCAGATAGTTCTTGTTTGTCAGGTGTGATAACTATACTTGTATCATCAGCAAAAAGAACCAGCTTTGCATCTTCATGAATATAGAATGGCAAGTCATTGATGTATATTAACAACATCAAAGGGCCGAAGACCGAACCATGTGGCTCCCCATGTTTGACTCCTCCCCAGTTTGAGGTCTCAGCTGTTTCTTTTTTTTTTTTTTTTTTTTTTTTTTTTGCATATTATGGAACTACTAATGTCAACTTTCTGCACTATTGTTGTTAGGTATGATTTAAGCCATTTGTACAGTATCCCATTCATACCACAATAATTTAGTTTACCTAGAAGAATTCCTCCTTGGAGAGATCACAAAAAATCCCAACGGGTGATGTCCGGTTATTCAGAGCATTTAATATTTTATTGGTGAGAGTAAATATAGCATTCTCTGTTGAAAACCTTTCTGAAAACCAAACTGACATTTTGTTAGAAGTTTATTTTTACCTATGTGTGAAACTTCTATAGAATACATTACTTTCTCAAGAATTTTGGATAAGGCTATCAGAAGTGAGACTGGGCGGTAGTTGTTGACATCAAAGTAAAGGGGCAGGACAAATCTCCTTTGCTGTGGCAAACTAAGAACAGGAACTCATACCAGTATCTAACTGAAGTTTAACTGCGTATGTAGGCTGAATCGACGATAGCTCCTAAGAAGTAAACAACTTTTCACTTTCTATTAAAAAGGGTTTTAACTGTTGATTTAAAAAATGCCGTAGACCTGTTTGGCGTAAGATCCGTTTTATGTAAACACGCCTTTGAATTAAAAACACTAATCATATTGAAAATCAATTTGAATACCCATCGCTGTAGTCTCCCGTATTTATACAACAAATCAAAATTATTATTCGGTAAATTGAATTTATCTCTAAGTATCGATTATGTTTAACGACAATCAGTTAAACCATGTCAGATATACCTGTACAAGACCAAGAGAGAATAGTGTTTACGAAATTTCAAATAAACTTAATCCAAAGCTGTTGAAATCTTTTCTAAAATGCATTTCATGTGTGTCCCTTAGAGATGCTTTATCAGTGCATACATTGGTTTTATGGTTTATTAGTTACATAATAATCGTTTGGATTCTGTAATTTGTACATGAATTTTTAGCGATCTATGTGTCTGATGCTAAGGTAAGCTACTATCCAAGATTTGATTCCCATTTAAATTTTTACCTGTGGTGTAATTAAATCTATATTAGCCGTATCTAAACCACTTGAATATTAAACTTCATTTGTCTGTTCCATAGACATACTTTAACTACACTGATACAGCGCATGAAGTATCACTGTGTGATTGAAGCGAGCATGTTCCACTCGTCCCATGTTACTACTTTAAATAGGGTGTAGGCAACGACTTGTAAGTGGATAAAACACTTACAAGAAACAGGAGTAGACTGTAATAACCAAGCCACATTATGGGTATTAATCTATATATGCATCTCGTTTGCCTGTAACATTTCGTACGATAGACAAACTTCTTGAGGTTTGTGTACTGTATGTAACATGGCGCCGACAGGTCTCATTATTATCAGTGCAGTACGCTTTCTACTCCATTTATATCTGTGGTTTGATCGTGTTAACCGAAGGTAACTTTTGATGGTACTTGGAAATTAGCTTTATACTTGCAAACAGCATATTTGAGGCGATCAATTAAAATATTTAACATGTGCATGAGAAGAGAAACGAAGAAAAGTGAAAAAGAAACACTATTAGGTCACTTTAAATAGAAATTAAAAATCTATATAAAAATTAAATGCAGAAAATTATTTAAAACAAGTATGTGATAGTTCCTATGACATTCATTGCAAATTTTAATAAATAGTTGAGATGGGTTTTTGATGCCCATTTGAAATATTGTGGACTATTAATGGAGCACCCATTTCAGATGGAATTTTATTATTAAAATTATTTAGAATTCGAAATATAATCTGAAACTAATAAGCACTTCCATCTTTAACAAAATTATAAAACTGTCTAAATGTATGGTTGCCATGAGATATACTTTGCAATATTGACATAGCATCTGCTGTGAACAAACATGTTCTGTGCCTGAAAATAACATAAAGGAAACGAATTATAAAACAATGCTTCAGTGAAGAACAGCATTAAATATCACCTTTGTGAGACTGTGGTACATCTTCTTTTTTTCCTCTTTTTGTATTAAGTTAGACATGCAAGACTGGTACATCTTTCTAAAACTTCAGCTCTGGGTTAGTGTTCCACTCGGTACCAAAGTGCTTATTTAGACGGCTCAATACGTCTTTGACTTTCGAATATTTAGGTATAATACCCAATTGTAGGGTTCCAAAAAACGTTTAATGCTCTTGCCTTTTCTGCAAACAGCCCTTGGCACTCCAAGATCTGTAAGACAGCTTGTTTTACACTGGAAGTTTATTACTTTGTTTCTGCATATAATGAATCGTTTTGTGAGAACAAACTTGAAATGCCAGTTTGCTGGAGGTTTCATTACATCGATCACTGACATTTTTCAAGTCCTAATTTAGTGGGAGTAATAATACGTTCACAAAATCTGATACTAGCCTCTTCGCCATCCATTTCGTTCTGCATCCTTACGGGCACTGTGCTCAACAATACTGCATGATGACCATTGGGCGAAACCCAGTGCAAACGTTCATTGTTATTTAATAATTTCAATTGTTTATACAGACTGTTTTCAGGTACCTGCTTATGATTGTTATGTTAGAACCATCATCAATATAGATCTGTTCCTCCAGCAGCATACTGTTTAATTAACACAGTTTCTTCATAATTTTCTCGGCCTTAAATATAATGACGTCATTTAACACTCTAATACGACCGCTTGTGTGTACTTTGTTGAAATTTTCAGTGCTTAACATGGGAAGTTAAGGAAGAAACTCTTTTACCCCATTACAAAGAATGTTACAAAGATTTTGGAACAAGCAATATTTAGATTTTCGATTTCTTGTGCATGTTGAGTTGTGGAACTAACTGCCTGAATTAGACCATGTCTGTGCGAAATCTGATGTAACTTTTGAAGAACCACGGAAACAAGTAGAGGCAATCATATGCAAACACAGAGATATTTCACAACTCAGTGGACATCGCTGCATTACGCTGGCTGTATCTACTATCAGAAATGCTAATTTCAGGCATAGTACACGTACTGCTGGACTTATTAATAACCATTTTTAATGCAGTACAGTAACTTTGAAAAATCTGACAGTTTCTTGCTCATTATACTTTCTTCTTTGTAGCTCCTAACATTACAAGAAAATTATCACATATATAAAACAAAAGTTGAGAAAAAGATGCTACTAAATTACCAAATAAACCTGACCAATCAATCACTGTTCTCACTGATTGACCATATGGTAGACACAAATCCCAACACATAGTCACAACCCCCCCCCCCCCACCACACACACACACACACACACACACACTCAAACAGAGAGGAAAAAAAAAAAAAAACACCACCCACCCACCCACATACACACCCACACCCACACACACTCATGCGCACACCCACACACAAAGATACCTTCAACACATTTTCAATGAAACAGTTCAATTTCAATAAGCTAAGGTTGGCAACACTACAAAACAAACAGCAGTAGACACAGTATGGCAGCAGGTGACAGCAAAACCAGAGAACTGCAATGTGTTTCGAAAAACAGTGTAACCTTTCGACCTGGTTGCCAGAATAAGACTGAAGTGGAGTAACAAGTGCTGTAAGTACACCATTTTATACCAAAAAAAACGAACTTTTTTAAATCTGAAATGAAAGGTTTTGTAGATATGTAAGAAACCTAACCTATATGTGCAAACAAAAAGATGTAAATATTTCAGGACACCCACTGATGATGCCTTGAGAGAAAGGCGAAACGCGCATGGGTGATTTAAAAATATAAAAATAAAACCCTTCATTCGCAGTAGCAAAAGGCGTTTATTTTTAAAACCTTACAGTGAAATAAAATTCAGCTGCTGCTCAAAATGGCCACTGCAAGCAACATATTATGAATTATCTCGAACAGAATGATCTGTTGACCCCAGGACAACACGAATTTAAACAATATCGTTCATACGAAACACAACTAGCTCTTTACTTAAACGAAATGGTGAGTGCTATCGACAATTGATTCAGTGTTTCTTGTTTCCAGAAGGTTTCTGAAACAGTACTCACAATCGGCTTTTAATCAAATTTCGTAGTTGTGGTATATCGTCCCCAATTTGCGACTGGGTTAGGAATTTCCTGTCAGAGGGGACACAGTTTGTAGTAATCGATGGTAAGGCATCGGCTAAAACAGAGGTGATATCGGGCGTTCCACAGGGTAGTGTTATTGGTCCTCTGCTGTTCCTTATTTACATAAAAGATTTGGGAGAAAAGCTAAGTAGCTCTCTTAGGTTGTTTGCAGATGACGCCCTCATTTACCGTCTAGTAAAATCATCTGAAGATCAAAACCAACTGCAGAACGATTTGAATAAGATATCAGTATGGTGTAAAAATTGGCAGTTGACTCTAAATAATGAGAAGTGTGAAGTCGTCCACATGAGTACGAAAAGAAATCCGTTAAACATTGTTTACAAGATAAATAAATCAAAAGTGAAGGCCGTAAACTCCACAAAATACCTAGGAATTACTATTACGTCAGACTTAAATTGGAAAGAACACGTAGATAATGTCGTGGGAAAGGCGAACCACAGACTCCGTTTTATTGGCAGAACTCTTAAAAGATGCAACAGTACTACTAAAGAGACTGCATACTCTACACTTGTCCGTCCTTTTTTGGAGTATTGCTTCCCAGTGTGGGATCCTTCTCAGGTGGGTTTGACGGAGGACATCGAAAGAGTCCAAAGAAGGGCAGCTCGTTTTGTATTGTCACGTTACAGGGAAGACAGCGTTACGGAAATGATACAGGATCTGGGATGGGAATCATTACAACAACGACGCTTATCGCTGCGGCTTGGGCTACTTACGAAACTCCAATCGCGAATGTTCTCCTCCGAATGAGAAAATATATTCTTGACTCCCACTTACATAGGTAGAAAAGATATTCAGAATAACATTTGAGAAATCAGAGCTCAAATTCGGGTGTTCTTCCTTCCCGCGCGCTGTTTGCGAATGGAATGGGAGATAAATTGTATGAAGGTGGTTCGATGAACCCTCTGCCAGGCTCTTAAATGTGATTTGCAGAGTGTTCCATGTAGATGTAGATGACTTGGCGGGAGAGAGAGGCGTCCAATCTTGATACGGCTGTGAGTTGGTTCGCCACGGTCGTGGGCTCGGGTACGGTGGAGTGCTGCGTGGCGTGCAAGGACAGCCAGTGCGTCAAGGGAAGGAGAAGACGTTTTAGCTTTGTGCCTTGACAGAACTGTTGCCTTGCAGTCGTTAGTGTCGGATATTTGAATGCTTTAAGTGTCGCAACACTTTTATTTATTGCAACGAGCCAACCTAGGGTGTACCGAGTCTGCTGTACTATTGGTTTGCGTACTGTATCATTACTCGCTGTTGTCATTAGGTTTAATCGTCGAAATTCTTTGTGTTTGTTGTGTCGCTTGTCTACCGATACAACTATTACAAAAGTTGCTGGGATCGCTGATACTCATGGATAAATATGGCAGTTACCTACTCCAGCAGTTGTGGTGGTTTCTTCTTGCCTTCGTTGGGTCATTGTGCGTTTACCATTGGGCGTGCCCCGTGAGTCTGAGTATCACCCTTGATATCGGTGGGTATCCATGGCCTCGGTCAGCCTATTTAAAACCTGTAATGTTTTATGTTAAACATCAGCTCTGTCACAAATGTCAGGTTTTATGAGGTGGCTCTGGAAGTGTGCTTCACCGAGTCTAATAATTGTGGAGCCTTGTAAATGCGCTCTATGAATTTGTTTTGTGTATTAATTGTTGTTCTGATTTATGGTGAGCCTTAACTGGTGATTTAATAATTAATTACCGGCCGTTGTGGCCAAGCGGTCTGCGGCGAGCCAGTCACGGTCTGCACTGCCACTAGGCTCGGGGGTTCGAATACCCCTCAGACATGGATATTTGTGCCGTCCTTACTATTAGCTAGTTCATAAGTAGTTTGTAAGTTTAGGGACTGATGTCCTCGTTGTTAAGTCCCATAAGCTCTACAAACATTTGAACAAACATTTGATAATTAATTTTGAATTTTATGTTTTTAATGTTTATCTGAGCTGGCAATAAAATTAGTCTGATGTTACATTTATCGAATTCTGCCCACTGAGAGTCGCTTTTGTGATAAACTGTGGGCCCAGAGGTGTTAAATTCTGGAAGTGTTCGGTTTCAGAATTGTGTCGCTTCATTGAAATGTCATTTTGGTGTCTTGATCTCTATTTCAACCTCATAATTTTTCCTCGTGCCTGTATTGTTCCTTATGAGTGCTCAGGATTGTTATTTCAGTAGTGGAGCCTTTGTATTATGTTCCGAATTTTGTGGGGCCTCGATTTCTATTGCAGACACAAATTTATTTTTGTTGTCGTGGAATTCATTGTCTTGGTTCATATGATATAGAAATGTAACTTCCGAGATTAAAGTGTAATTTTCTCCTACTGGTGTGTTTCATTTTTAATAGACCAATCTGTTAATTGTTGAGTTGTCTACTACTTTAAATAAATTTTCGATCAATAAATGGTTAGTTCACGTCCTATCCTACTCCGTGTGGTCCCTGCGCTTAACATACCACCAGTTGAGGGGGTGTATGTTGTCTTGGCCGTCAAGCTGTCTTATATGTAACTGGTCCTCCGCGACCTTGCCTCCCTAATGGATTACAGTGACAAGGAGCTCTTTCCCTTGAAGACGCCGGATAAGTACCCCTGCATCTGCATAATGAAGGAAGTATCAGATTTTATCAGAGTCTGCAATGCTCGTCTACTGCGCCAACATCCAGTGCCGAACGTCCAGTTGTGTAAAAATTGGCACAACCAATGGTCACTGTCTGTGGGGGTCCTTAGTTGCGAGTGTTCGTTGAGGTGTGTGTTCAGCCACACTTGTATCCTGCCCATTATTAGTTTGATGTTAGTTCCTCACACTTTGTCACCTGTCCTGTTTTGCCAGTACGCCCAGCTTACGACTCTGTCCTCTAAATAGAAGTCGATGCTCAACCCTTCGATGATTCTAGATGGATTCACCTTGTTTTAGCCACCCGTTGAAGCCAGTCGCAACATCACACCAAAGAAGTAGTGAAATACTCCTGCCGATCCTCCAGACCATCAAAGTCGGCCTTCGGTCATGCATCTTGCGTCCTTTCACCATTCAATAAACTGACAGCACGCTCACTGATACAAAATGCCCAGTACGTGTGTTTGACTACCACTCTTTCCCTGTCAGGGGACGCCACATGGTTAGATGTATATGGATAGTAGGCACGTAGTCCTATTCTGACTGATCACTGTACTGTCTTTCAATCTGATACAGCGTTAAAAACTATGCAAGAATTGGAGTAAACACAAGTAAATCTTATTACGATCGTATTATGAAACTAACAAATGAGGACGGTTTCTTTCAAATGGTTATTTAGCTCCCTTCCATCGCCAAAAGTCTGAGCGTGAGCTCCGTCCCTATTGACCACGTTGTCGATGGGACATTAAATTCAAAATGTTCAACTGTTTGTTAAGCCTAAGGGACTTAACTACGGGGTCATCAGTCCCTAAACTTACAAACTACTTATGAACTACCTACAACTATGGACGGCACAAATATCCATACCCGAGGGGGGATTCGAACCCCCGACCGTAGTGGCCGTGCAGACCGTGACTGAAGCGCCTCAGCCTCCTCGGCCACAGCGGCCGGCGGACATTAAATCCTATGATTCTTTCCGCCGCGGCGCAGTGGCCAAGAGCATTGAGGCGCTAGGCTACGATGCGCGAGGCCGCTTCCCGTCGGGGATTTCGAATCCCCCCTCGGGCATGGATGTTTCTTTCGTCTTTAGTATAAGGTAAATCGTAAGTAGATTGTAAGTTTAGGGACTAATGACCCCGCAGTTATACCCCTTAAGCTTAACAAACATTTGAAAATTCTTTCCTTTTATATCTGCCGCAAAAGGTTTTCAAAAAAATATTCAAATGTTTGTAGAACTTATGAGACTTAACTACGGGGTCTTCAGTCCCTGGGCTTACAAACTACTTATGAACTACCTTACACTAAGGACGGCACAAACATCCATGCCCGAGGGGGGATTCGAAACCCAGACCGTAGTGGCCGTGCAGACCGTGACTGGAGCGCCTCAGTCCCCTCGGCCACCGCGGTCGGCCAAAAGGTTTTACTCAAAAGATAAATGCGAATTAGATCCAAAGGATAGTAATAGATATCGAACCTAAAAAGACCCGTTGGAATGCTGTACAAAGACAAGGAACTGTCTCTTCAATACAGACGTGAAAATTAAGTCGTTGCGTTCGTGATTTGATTAGAGGTATTTCTTCTTCATCTGTTTCCATCTGCTGTTACGTAATGTGATATTTTCACACGGCTGTCACCACTGTCATTAACAGTAACGTCGCTACGCGGTAGGGGGTAGAGAGTGCAGTGGGGTGTTAAGAGGCGTGTGGTGCCCTGATTAGGTACACAAAAATCACTTCGAATTGAAGAGTCGCTGTCTCGCCCAGAAAGTAGTTCCATTCTTAGCGGAACAAATCTGCCATTATTTAACCCAGACAATATGGCGTTGTTATTGACAACTGAATTTTTGATTTATACGCTGAAACTGACTGTATCAGGCCCGACGCAAGGCACGTGCGAAACGTGCGACCGCACAGGGCGGCACTTTCCGAGGGGCGGCAAATCTGCCGCCCCCTTTATTTTATTTTTTTAGGACAAACTCAGCATTCATGCCCAAGAGGGGATTCGAAACCAAACCTCGGAGGGAGCGTCTTCGGGAACTGTCGCATGGCGCCTCGACTACCTCCCGGCCGCCCCTGCTGAACAAGGCGAGAGAGGAGGGCTGATTTCTTGCTCGCCACTGTGGCAGCGCTGTCGTGTTTACGCCGGAAGGGAAGCAGTCTGGCGCACACGCCTCTATTTATGAGTGGAGCAGTACCAGCTTGTTACGCGCCGTGCGTTTACTCACAACTAATTTTGCAGAAGACCAAATCTAATTTGGAAATTCGAATGCAATATTCGATATTGCGGTTACGTGTTAAGCCTGAAGCAATTTTGCTAAGCTCTTCAATGACGGTTTCCGAGTGTTTTATGGAAAAAATCGTTGAACATTACTACAGTCAAAAATGTCCAACACCTACAATGGCTAGAAGTATTCCGAATGGGTAAATACGCTGCGAGAATTACAAGAGATAGAGACATTGGTAGTAAGCCTGGCATAAGTTGGGTTTCGACGTATTTTTCAAAATTTTTGCTACCCGTTCCTGAGTGATAGTTGGACGTTTGGATTTTGAGCCATGAAACATCTCTCTCCACCTGCATGAACAACAATTATACTCTGACCGGCACTTTTGTTTGACAATACTGCTCGCGCACTATCACTTTGCCAACATTTATTTACTGTATACTGTTTTCCGTTGAATACATTATCTGTTCACAACCGTTGAAAAATGTTTATTTACGTTAACTGTAGGTTCTCGCCGCGCGGGATTACCCGAGCGTTGTAAGGCGCTGCCGTCGTGGACTGAGCGGTTGGTCCCGGCGGAGGTTCGAGTCCTCCGTCGGTCATATATGTGTGTGTGTGTGTGTGTGTGTGTGTGAGTAAGGTTAGGGAGTAATGACCTTAGCAGTTAAGTCCCATAAGATTTCATCCACATTTGAACATTTTTGCAAATTCACAAGGAAGGAAGCTTAGGGTTTAACGTCCCGTCGACAGCACGGTCATTAGACACGGAGCTAACGCTCGAAATTTTCGGTGAGGGTGGGGAAGCAAATCGGCCGTGCCCTTTGAAAGGAACGAGCCCGGTAATTGCCTGGGGTGATTTAGGGAAATCACGAAAAACTTAAATCTGGATGGTCGGAGGTGGATTTGAACCACCGTCCTCCCGAATAACAGTCCAGTGCGTTACCACTTCTAAAGCCACCTCGGTCGGTACAGCCTGCAGCGGTGGCCGAGGAGACTGAGGCTCTTCAGTCACGGTCTGCACGGACACTACGGTCGGGGGTTCGAATCCCCCCTCGGGCATGGATATTTGTGCCGTCTTTAGTTTAAGGTAGTTCATAAGTAGCTTGTAAGTTTAGGGACTGATGAGCCCGTAGTTAAGTCCCATAAGCTTAAGAAACATTTGAGCATTTTTTTCACTTGGTAAAAATTCACAAGGCTTATTATAATTAGCTACATTTCTTCAATCAGGTTTGACTCCATTTTTGAGCTTGTGCCCAGCGACTGTTTTGTACAAATCTGTAGAGAATGTCACCAATCAGTCGCAATTTTTGTTTTTATTTTCCATATATAAATAGATTCCGGGCACAATGTGGCTATTCTCAATGCTTTGTCTAATGTTAAGTTTATATCTATTCCGTCATGTTAAACGTAACTGGCTACATGACGGTTTAGATCTAAGCACAGATTAAAAGCTTTCGGCCACTGTGTGGCCGAAAGCTAGGTAGATTTGAAAAGTAAAAACAAAAATTGCGATTGATTGCTGACATTTCCTACAGATTTGTCTACATAAAATTGCCAAACGTTCTGTAAAGGAAAAAAATATATTATAATAATAATTAAAAATGGGGGGGAGGGGGCGGCAATTTAGCAGCTCGCGCGGGGCGGCACTTGGGCATACGCCGGCCCTGGACTGTATCTATTTTTCTTGTTGCCCTATGTGCCCTAATGGAATTTATTACTCTTTTGGTGATCTTTAATAATGTTATCCCGTTACTCGAAGCACGGTAACGATCGTAAAAGGAACCACCTCAGAGGGAAACACTTACTACTTGATTAATGGTTTCAAACAGTGTCGAACCATCATAACAGGCTGAACATTGTTGGTTCTACCCACCTTGATGGGACTGATGACCTAGCTGTTTAGTCCCCTAAAAACCACCAAAAACCACCACCACCAACAACAACACCAACAACAACAATCTACCCACCTTGGATTATTACCCTATAAATAAATTTTCTTGTGGATTAATTCTGGTCGAGAGATCTGAAGGAGAAAAATAATTTAATAAACATTGAACAATATATTTTCCAATAATAACTTTCTGCCTCTTGACTCTAGGAACGACCTTAGAAATTTAATTCTTAAATAAAATAGTACATTTGCAGCCTCAAGTGAACTTGCACTTAGGAACAAGATGGAAAATCGTTTGAAAGTATGTTGCTCATTGTTAGTTATTAAATTTTAATTTGAATTTCAAATTAAGTTATTACGTAAAATAGAAGTAAACATTAATTTATTTAAATATGATCGCTCTTCAAACAAATTCGAAAATAGCAAAGAAATTAAGCAATGCGACCATTCAAGTTTTTGTAGTTTGTTCTTAAAATATGGTTGCTATGTGGCTACGGCATTTTGGGTGTCACTTTGGCGTGAGGAATATTTGAATTTAAGTTAAACATTCTACACAGAATTAGTTTACACCCATTTACAAGTTACATAAGTGATGTAAGTGTGTTAGAGCAATGTGTTACTGAATAGTAATATAGTAGTCGAAACTTAAGACAAAATGCTATCTCTATTCACAATAGAACAATGAATAAATCGGCTGTGAGCTCCTGTACATAACGAAATAAAACAGTTCTGGCCCTGAGTGCTGTGCTTCGTGGGTTGTAGTTGCAGTATTGTGGAAACTTTGTCTCAAGGCTATTGGAATTAATGGGCCATGGTGTCGCGCTACTGCTATTACACATCCTTGTGATGAATAGAGTAATTACACATCAACTTTATCTCAGGAATTATTGCAGACTGTGCGTGTAATATTTACGAGACGACTGTCAGTGATAAAGAGCGACGCCACACTACTCCACAAATTAAATTTAGCGTCACTGTTATTTAACGCAGTAATAATGCAAAACTGTAAGAAGACGCAATTTGACGCACGTCTTCAGTCACGGTTGTCCAATTTTGCAGTGCACTTCATGGGCTGCCACCACTACAGTCAAAGTGGACCATCCACATCTGTGCAAGATACGTGTTTGGGCATCCTATTCTCATACAATTACTTCGTATTTAAACATATGTTAATCATTGATGTCTTACAGTCAGCATCTCTTTACAAATTATGCATACATAAACTGTCAGACTATTAATAATTACAGTTTTCTGCGTAACTGCAATTCCAACGTAATAAAAAGGTACAAATATTAAGCAACGATCTTCTCTACATCTGAATCGTGGCAAAATGTATGACAATACAGTTTCAAATAAATTTGTTTCAAATTTTTGTAGTAACTCCAAGTTGTTACGATACAACATAGCGACCTTTTGATAGCTCCCATGTTCTCTCGTAGCCATCGGCTGTCTGATTTTAGTGGACGGTTGTACCTTACTACATTATTGACGCTGCTTTTTCTACTACATTTTTTGTACGAACAGGCACAGTATCAGAATACAGCTTCAAATATGTTTGTTTTAAATTTCCGTAGCAATTTGAAGATTTTACGACAGCTGAGAGCTGCCATGTTCTCGTCTGGCCGTTGGCTGTCTGCTGTTAGAAGGCGATTGTACCGGTCTGATTTATTTACGCTGCTTTTTCTGCAACATTTTTAATCCGAACAAATGTAGAATTCTCTCCTTTATGATCCATAGTAAATTTCTACACTACCGACATGTTAATGAAAAATCCACTGATTAGAATTATGGTTTGGGTAATAAAATAAATTTTCAGTGTTTTACAGAGATGAGACGTAACAGAAATGCATATTGTGATACTTCAGCTGTTTATTATAGTCATCACGTGACCAGTTTTGGTTGTAAACCATCTTCAGAAAAGTCCGTTAAATAAAAATGACAAAAAAGAATTATACACAAGAAAAAATACATAATACTGTTGGTGCATCACACGTGAAGGAGAAGTGACACACAAGAGGAAGGATATCAAGTGTTCATTTACGGGCAAACGAAAACGGAAGTAATACCTCTACCTGGTAAGTGCCCACCATAATATTTGCTTTTTATAATTCATATTCCTTTCTTCCAATTCTTTTTTAACCACTTTACTGTTCCATTTCGTTTCCTTTGTCCCGTAATTGCTTTCCAATTTCCAATTTGATTGGGCGCAGAGTTAGACAATGGTGAATATGATGATTATAGTGCTGGTGCAAAAACCTGACGTGCTACAGAGCAACAGGCTGCAGATTTGTGATCAGCAGGGTCAATTTCGTCACCATAAATTCATACTTTCATGCAAACCCCAGACAAAAAGTCAAAATTTGTCGACCTGTGTAATGCAATCCTAGTAGTTTCATCGAGAAAGTACTTACACACTAAAGAGACTTATTAATTTGATACAGTACCTGCAAACTTATCCCTGTCAATCAAAAAAAAATTCGTGATATGTCACTCGACATGAAGTCTTGATTAAAAATAACGAACGAGGCCATTCTGTGCGAATATAGCGCACCAAAATTTGTAAATCGGGTCTCTTTCTGTAGCCCGACCAATTTTCCTATAGACCAACGAAAAGGATTGCAAGAAACTATCTTCCTGTGCATCGTTCCGACAACTAGACGGTTCAGAAGCATCAAAGTCTTTGTCATGGCCAACCGGAAAACGGGAAAGTGCATTGGCATTTCAGTGGCGAGTTGTTGGTTTGTACGCAATCTCCTACTGATACTGCGACAAGAACAAAGAAAATCATCGTAATTTGTGCGCCGTGCGCGTAGGAATCGGCATGGCTGCATGAAACAATGACAGCAAACGCTTGTGGTCAGTGACTAAATAAAATTTTCTCCCATACAAGTAGTGATGGAATGACACCATACACTATTGCTAAAGCTTCCACCTCAATCTGAGAATAACGGCACAGTGTGTCTGTCAAACGTTTTGAGGCAAATGCTATCGGACGGTCAGCTTCCCCATGTCTATGTGACAGTACTGCTCCTCGACCTAACGGCGACACGTCCACTTGCAAAAGGACTGGTTTTTCTGTCTCGAAGTACACCAAACATCGGTCACTGAGCAAAGCATCTTTTAACTGCTGAAATGCGCGATTTGTTATGCGTTTGGAATAAACCTAATGTAGTACGTTAACTTTCCCAGGGCTGACTACAATTCTTTCTCATCTTTTGGTGCTGGCAGTTCGCGAATGGCAAGCAAATGTGATTGCATTGGGTGCTCACCTAGACTGTTTATTACGTGTACTAGTTAGTGCAGTTCCGGTTTGAAAAAGTCACACTTATCTAAGCGACACTTGAGACCTTCATTTGACCAAACTTGAAACAATTTCCTCAAATATGCAATACGTTCTTCCGTGGTACGTCCTAACAGAACTATGTCGTCCAAGTAGTTTGAACAACAAGGGACCCGAGCTGTAAGGTGTTTCAAATATCATTGAAAAATGGCGGGCGCGGAACCACTACCAAATGAGAGACGCAAATATTTAAACAAACCAAGATGTGTATCGACAACACAAATTTTCTGTGATTCTTCGTCGAGTGGAAGCCTAAGGTACGCATTGCTCAAATCTATTTTCGCGAAAATATTTTCCTACATCTTATCGGTCCATTAAATCATCTGGCATCGGCAAAGGATAACTGTCAACACATGTTTGTGGATTCACTGCAGCCTTGAAATCAACACAAATGGGAATGCTAACTGATGGCTTTGGCAAAATAACAAGCATACTCACCCATTGGCTAGCTTGTATTGGTTTAATTGCACCATTTTCTTGCAATGTGCGAAGTTCTTGTGCTACTTTGTCGCATAAAGCGAGCGGTACATCACGAGCTTTGCAAAATTTTGGTTTCGCATTTTCTTTCAGAGTAACGTGAGCAGCAAAATCTTTAGCTTGTCCAAGTCCCGCAGAAAATAAATCTGGAAAGGCTTTCAGGAACTTGTCCACACGGCCTTTACCAACAAAACTGTTCACAACTAAAATATTGTCTTGCACAGTAAAACCAAAAAGATCAAAAGAATTTAAACCACAAATATTCTCTCCTTCGTAACACTGAAGCACCTGAAATGTCACTGTGCGCATTTATGAGCGGTGTACTGCAGATAATGAACACTGTCCTAGTACAGGTATTTCATTGCCATTGTACGCTGTCAACTTTGTTTTAGTGCGAGAAAGGCGCGGCGATCCTAACTGTTCATACGTTTTGCGATTGAGCAATGTGACTGATGCACCTGTGTCTACTTGAAACTTTACATGAATGTCATTCACACGCGAATTGACACATATTTTTCTGGCCTGGCGTACAACTTGTGTAGGCCAAGGTATAGCCGCTTGTAGAGGGCGCGCATCTTCGGTTATTCCCTCCAGGATGCGCGGCGCCTGCTTGCGATTTGCTTTCGGTTGATCGCTGCCTTCTCCACGATCGTTCTCTTACGTCTGGTGTGTGGCGCTGACTTTACGCCACAACAGAAATAATATACCTTTCACAGCCATCACAGCATATATCCTTGATAAGGCTTAATGCTGACTAATCCATAGAGTGGTATGTAAACATTATGTAAATAACAGTTTTGACCGTTAAAACAATAAATAAATATGTAGTGTAAAAACAATAATTATCGATCAAAGAGTAAAAGCAGCTAAACGTTATCCTATGACAGAATGGTACAATTTTAGTCAACTTATGTAGAGGTAGACAAACTGATAATATTAAACACAGTAATATAACAGAGCGTTCAGAGTATTGTAATACATATGGATATAACTTTAAATGATCTAAAATTAACACACTACAATCCAGTCTAATATAATAGACATGTAGAAATTGGACTACCTAACACAACTGGTGAGGCATAAAAGCGAAAGAGTATTTAAACTTATGTAGTAAAGAGTATATGAAGTTATATTAAATGTGAATACAACATCAGTCACAGCAATAACATAATACAGTTATGTCAAGAATATAAGCAAATGATTTAGGCATGTACAACTTGTGAACTTCATACATTTATTTAATTGTATATGATAATTATGTATTGGTATATGTCTAACTGAATCTAATTATTCACAGGAAAATGATTAGCATGATATGTAATCAGCCATTGAGTCCCATAGCAATGAGTAAGGATCACAATACCAGAATAGATATGCATGCTGGACCAAACATTAGACATATGGTCGTGTAAGTATTAGGTTAATTATGTAGGTTAAGCATAGTGTAAAAGATATTTAAATAAAATATGCATATAATTATTGGTAATCAGTAATTATTCTGCTGTCAATAATGCATGAGATTTATCTAAGAATAACAGATAGTAATACATATGATAAAACATTGTCACATAACAGAATATCTCCTCCTAGGTATGTGTATTAGATAAGATGCATTGATGAACTGGAAACATAAATTAGAATGGATCCATGAATGACATTGTATTGGATTCCATGCATGGGTGTACATTATGTATTACAAAATATTATATAAATTAGATAAAATAACACAAGGAACATTGAAATGTTTGTGTGTGTGGGGGGGGGGGGGGGAATAGGCAGTAGATACAGATGTGGGGTATGAAACCTATCAGTGAAGCGCATGGTATGCGATTACACAAACATCTAGTAGACAGTAAATTTTAATACAAGAGAGACACATGAAAATCATATGCCAGATTAGCAATAGGGTACCAAACATTGATATGTAAATGGGATATAACCAATCAGAAGGATAAATGGTAACCTGTTATTGTATTTAAATAGTTAATACAATAATAATGTGATAATATGTTTGACCAATTCCACTACCATTATCATTCTTAGGTAGTCTCATACTTTAATGTCAGTAATCTAGCTTCTTAGCCCTTATCAATCATATGTATATAATGCGTAAATACATTTGTAGTACGCTTTAGCTGCATCAGTCTTGTATATTTAAAATAAGGTATAATTGCATATTGTTGTATGGCCTGATGTCTGTACACATGTTCTCACCCTTCGATCTAGAATACTCCATCGTGATTTCGGATAAATATATATTACATCGTTGGAATTCCATCCCCATTTAGGTATCCAATACTTTCAAGGGTATCCCATACTAGTCATACACTACGCTACTTTAATTTCCTGGAAATTTTCTTACGAGTGCCTTAGTATCTATAAATTTTACCTAATCATATACACATACTTAGATTTTATTTAGACATCAATGAATAACTTATTGTCATACCACTATTTTCTTACATTACTCTTATGGTGTTGTCTATGTCATCCATTTAATAGTCTTTAATATGAAAACTATGTAATATGTTAACTGTATACCATTTAAACATATTTGTTTCATAAATTTGTGAATATTACTTTCACCATAAGGTAAGCAAATGATTTCTTGAAGGGTATCATTGTTTTGACTATTTACCTGATATAAATGTACATAGAGGTTCCGAATCGAGAAACGACTCGTGGCAGTGTAAATGATGACGCACGAACGCTAACGTTGCTTCGATTGGCGCGAGTATCGGAAGTAAAAGAAAATAAATAAATAAATAAAATGAATACAATAAAATCCGGATACCATTAGCTCTCCAGCGGGTGAGCTGGTTTTAAAAATACCACAGGAATGGTATTCATTCATTTTCTGTGTTTTAACCTCGTGACATTACCCCACTTGTGGGATGTATCCTGTTACTGATGCCACTTCGTTTATACTGAATCGGCTCCAATGTCTTTCTTTGGCTTTCTTCAGAGATTTTATCATTTGTAAATAACGAGTTATTGAACCTTTTAAAGAGTAAAATGCGTGCCTGCTGAGGTAATAATTGCAAATTTTTATATAACACGAAATATGCAAAGGTAGCTGTAATGGAAAATGAATTCTGATTGTTTATTGCATTTTTTACTGTTTTAGTTGCATATTAAATGTGATTGTCGTCATATTGACGCATATATTTCAAATAGTTTCAAAGGGTTTGTCAGTCAACGTACTTCACTGGAATATTCGGATATGTAGACCCATCCGGTGAAGAGTCAGGCATATCTAAGTGAAGAGAACATTGAATATTAGAACCATAAAAGAGATTCTGAAGACGAAGGTGAGAACGGTGATGACCTCAGAAAAATAGTGCGCGAAAGTTCTTTACTGAAAGGAGGTAGGTCACGGGTTTATATATACGTGAGTATTCGAAAACACGAAACAGCAAGATAAGACACGATGCAACAATTATACCGTGTCCAAACAAAAATGTGATACATATAACTAATGAATCTTGTACTTAAATATATCTGTACATTGTTCATACAATTATAAACTTTACATTTATGTATATAACAGACTGTATCTCGCACCAATATTCTAGCACGAAAGATATAGAAAAATGACACCAAGTCACGAAAAAACAAGTATCATACGGAAAATAACGCAACGGTGGACGTAATAGAGTGAAAACATGTCTCAGGCCTTTCACAGTATACCCTTTACTAAAGTAAGTCTTTCTGTACACAGTGGCACTATTGAGCATAGTCTGCATCACAGGCTACACATTCAGCCACCGCTGCATGATTACGCTGTAATTATTTTTGGAAAAATGCAAATTTTCTCTGTCGAACTTTACTACGACTTTCACGTCTGTGTACGGATCGCCTCTAATAACCAACCTGTCTACGGGACGTTAATCCCAAAATTACCTTCATTCTTCTCTGTGTCATAAAAGTATTCGGTATTTTCTCTCTTATTGCTTCTCGAAGTTTCCTGAGTGTTTTAAAATAGCTGTTGCTATTTACGGTGTAACAATGTTCCATGAAATCGTCGAGAAAAACTCCCTTGTTTTTCAAAACGACTGTTAGAAATAAATATCATCACTGATCGCTGGCTTTTGAACTTTTTAGGTCTTAGAAAATAAGCACGTCGTCATTTCTTCAACTAATCTCATTGTGTTGGAGGGGGAGGACGATTTACATATGTGTCGAGTGGAAGTAGTTCTGTGAGGAAAACGTGTGTTACCTTTTGGCGCAAGTGGAAAGTGGTGTGAGCAGGCACGCGACAGGTGTAGCAGCCTTCGCTGTGAGCTTGCAGCAAAGTCAATACAGAAACATTGCCTGGGTGGCGAAGGAGTATGTGACCAATGACGGAGATGTCGGGGCACCTTAGGCAACACGGAATGACACAGGAGTTCGGAAACTAACAGGGAAACGTCCGACAGGGTCATCCTCAGAAGCATAGTCGCAGACAGAGTCGTTGGGACATCGTCGGCATTGTGCATGACAGAGCAAGCAGCGGGGATGATGCGAAGACTCCGTGAGGGAACCACACAGTAGCAGATCGGGCACCGGTTGGAGTTGCTGCTGAAGCTGGTAGCGTGCACCCCCGTCAGCCAGTACTAGCCAACATCAGGTCGTGCCTTATGGGGTCCTGCCGGCTCTAGATGTCCGCGAGGCAGCGCCTGGTAAATAAACGAGATACCCTATCGGAAGGCGCGGCATGTACTACAGGAGGCGAAGTACCATAGACGCCACCTGTGACTGCAGACAGCGCGACATCAGCCGACTCTGGGTGGTGAGCACGAAACGCGTGGGATCGAGTTACGGTCCGCGCATTGTGGACCTCTCCGCTACCAGGACATTCCTGGATGCATGTGGCCGACGCACCGTTTGGCTGGCCGTATCGCACAAACGACAACACTGGAGGGAGGGGTGGTGGAGGGAGGAGGGCGGCCGGTGGGATTGACAGCGCGCAGTCAACCAACACCACCTAGAGACAAGGCCTCACAACAGCTAGTGCTACGTCACACTGACCAGGCCGCGGCCGCCAGCTGAATGGCTGGCCGCTACAAGGCGGTGGGCGTGCCATTCAGCCATTCAGCTGCCTGCCGCGGCCTGGGCAGTGTGACGTAGCACGAGCTGTTGTGAGGCCTTGTCTTTAGGTGCTGTTGAGTAAGCAAGCACCGCGCAGTGCTGTACAGTATTCGTGGTATCCATTTGTGCCTGCTAAAACCTGAGTATTATCAAATTGAATAAGGTGGTTGCCTGGTTGAAAAACATGTTCAGCATCCGCTGATCTGTCAATCCTTCTCCTTCTACAGTTCTCCTTGTGCTTTTCTAGTCGTTTTAGACTGTTATTTTTGTGGTACCCACGTATACGTTTCCACAGATACATGTAATCTTACAAATTACTGCTTTTTCCAGCGGTTTGCGAGCATCCTTCGCCGATTACAGGTGATCCTGTATCTTGCGAGTAGGTTTGCAAATAACGGCAACATTCCGTTTCGTCAAAAGTTTACGGATACGGTCGGTGACGTCCTTAATAAAAGGCAGGATGACTTTGGATTTCACAGAAACCTTTGCATCGTTTTCAATTTCACGTGTCGGTCTCAACGCTCACCTTATCTCTGTGGATGAACGCCATTCTTAATTAAAGAATTATTCAGGTGTTTTAATTCCGCGTCGAGTAATTCCGGTTCGCAGATGTTCCTTGCTCTCTCCACTCAACTTCTTTATAATGCCCCGCTTTTGCTGTGGGTGGTGGTTTGATTCCCGGTGTAGATAACGGTCTGTATGTATGGGCTTCCTATAAACTATGGCCCAGTCTGCAATTCCCATTTTTGAAAACTGACACGTCAAGAAAATTCAAATTTCCGTCTGTCTCCTTCTCCATGATAAATTGAATTCTAGAATTAATCCCGTTGAGGTATTTAAGAAAACGATATAGTTTCTACCATGCCTCCACACAACAAAAGTGTTGTCTAGATAGCAGGTTTTTTGTTTGTTGTTTTCAATGACTGTTCCTAGAATTTTTCCCTATAGAAATTTGCTATAACCGAGGTTAAAGGGCTCCCCATAGCTACACCATCTGTTTGTTCATAGAAATAATAGTTCCATCTGAAATAAGTAGTCGTGAAGCAATATTTAAACAGATCTGCAATGTTGGGTGGAAAGAGGAGATTCAGTCGCTGCAGCACCTCATTCACTGGAACCATAGTAAACAGGGCTACCACGTCAAAACTAACTAATAAATCCTCTGGACGGAAAGTTTTAGTAATTTAAAGAAGTTGTTATGGAGCGCAGTGTAAAGGTGGCTTCCATATCGCAAGGGGTTTCGATGGAAAAAGCTATTCTGTGTCTGGTAAAGCAAGAGGCTCTGCTGAAGAATAATAAGAGTGGTATCTAGCAACAAACCGGTAGCATTCGGCAAACAGGCACTGTTCCTTCTAACCTTGATTCCTCCGCAGCTGCCCTAGAAATCTTTTTTACTGGCAAATAAGTGGAAGATATTTTAGCTTTCTTTGATGATTTGTGGCAGCGGCCAACTTGGTTTTATAGTCAGACGAGCAAATGTAGTAAATGTAGGCGCTTTTTAGGGGAGGCTATCGCACATGTTTTGTATCACGAAGAGTTACGGAACGCTATGACATTTGATAATTTAAGAAATGGTTTGATGAGACGATTTCAAAAGCAGAACAGTTATAGGTTTTACAGAGAGAAACTGAATGCCATTATGCAGCGACAGAATGAGCCACTCCCGAGTATTGTTGCACTGGATGTGGTTGCAACTGTGGTGGACGTGAGAGAAGCCTCTTCTGTTACTGGAACAGAGGGTTCTGCAGTAGTGGTATGCCTAGGTTTTGCAGAGTTTTTCCCGGGGGGGGGGGGCTGTCGGCGTTAAAGGGCGTTAAAGCTTTTGCTGCATTGCATGTGCACTGGCAAGGCCAAGTGTTGGTATCCACACTAACAACATCCGTCTGGGTTGAAGCATCAAATTTAGCAACAGTTTTTTGCAGTTTAGAAGCGAAGGAAGTGAGAATCACAGGCGATTGCATGGCCTGAAAGATCTTTTTGGACTCTGCAACCGGGATCCGTCTTATGGTCTTAATCTCCTGCATTTTCTTATCGTCAAGGTACACACTGCATAAGGGACTTCAAACTGTATGGTCCCCTGAACATTTCACACATTTTGCAGGCGGAGTGCAATCAGTTCTTTCATGGGACGCCTTCCCACCTTTGCCGCAAGTATCCTTACCCTTACAACTGAGAGTGGTGTTTCCAAACCGCTGGCGTTTAAAATGCCGCATTGTGTTTGGAACATAGGGTCTTACATTCAGTCGGAGTAAGCCTGCTTTAACCTTGTCTGGGAGTTTGGGATTATTAAAGGTGAGGGTAAAGGAGTTGGATTTTACCAATAACCCATGCACCCTTTTTTATGTTTTGTACATCCACGATCTCTCCTGAAACCCACTCAATCTTTAGTTCGTCAGTTGGAATGGGCAGTAAATCCTTACAAGTAACAACACCTTTACTGTAATTGAGGGTGATATGCAGTTCGTTCTCTGTGGCATTTAGCCTTCTGAAGATTCACTGCTCTTTGAGAAGTGGACGTTTCAACCAACAATGTGTCATTACGAAAGCGTTGACCTGATTTGAGATCACCAGCAATTCCCTCCAGAGCTTTCTGTATGTAAAAAGGGGACAACTTTTCGACAGTGCCCTTATTCCTCTTCACGACAATAAACACATTCCGTGGAGCAGCATGTGTTCTGTTACTGTATACTACGCTTTTATATTTTGTGCATATTGCGTAGGACTGGCAAGCCTAGTCCTCTTGGGAGGTTGGGTAATGTATGCACTCCCCCTCCCTCACCCCCAGTGATACACCCATCCATCCAGGAGGTTTAAAATTTCTCAAAGGATCCATCTCGGTCCCACGGACAGCTAGGGAACTAATTGTCCGCCTAGACAGAGCTCCGCATGCCTAGGTAAGCCTTATACAACTGAGGTGCTGCATTATCCCCAAATGTTGCTCTCTAGCTACTGTTCCACATCAACAGCCATGCATCCCGTCAGCACGTAGCACACATTGCGACTCAAGGTTGTTTTTTGTTTTGTTTTTATATAGGTTTGTACCATCCTCGCAACCCAGGCGGTCAAGCCAAGATCCCCATTCCCTGGTACACATAACTTTCCACCGTCGCTCTACACGGTGGTCGCTGAAGCGTGCCCAGAGGTTACGGTGTCTAGAGGTCTGATGGCGCTTACCAGTCCCCAGCTCAGGACTCTGGGTTTGCAAAGACCGTCCTCAGCAAGTTAATGCTGTGCCCTGAGGGGGAGTCGTCATAATAAAGAAGACTGTGTTGATATGCCTAGGAAAGTAGCAACAAGCACAGAAGATTTAACAGGTGTTACTAGTGAAATTCTGGACAGCGACTACGACTAAAATGTGACCCTATGTTATTTAAAAAGTTCAACAGTGTAATAGATACTCCATAATAAAACTATCAATGTGCTCACGTGCATCTGTACTACTTTTCCGCTAAACCTTTTCCATATCACCCAGAATGGTGGTATAAAAATGTGTCATCTTTTGTCTGCAGATCACCTAAATTCTATAGCGTATCTCAGTAAAGTTATAATGTTGTGCCATCGAAACTGAGTTTCTTATAACCAGGTGAACTTCACAACCATGTATCTCAAAACTACTTGAAGTGCACTTATATCACTTTGCTTTTGACTCCCTCAATTATCCTCTGAACATGATCAGAAAAACTGATATAAAATAGCATACAGTGTCTTTTTAAAATTACTTATCTTTACATTCTACCCTTAGGAACAACAGGTATTGCTGAGGTGGAATGCTTGCGAGTCTTAGCGATACAGACAGCCCTACTATAAATGCAACCATAGTGGAGGGAGCAGTCAAACATGTGGTTCCTGAAGATGGAAAGCAGCCTTTTCAGTTGTTGTCAGAGTGACAGTCTGATTGACTGACTGAGATGGCCTTGTAGCATCAGCTAATTGGCTCCGCCATACAATTACTGCGAACGGCTGAAACCAAGGGGAAACTACAGCTGTTATTTTTCACAAGGACATGCGGCTCTACCTTATGAATGTATGATGATGGCATTCTCTAGGATAAAATATTCCGGAGGTAAAATGGTCCCCCATTCGAATCTCCGTGCTGAGGCTACTCAGGAGGATGTCGTCATCAAGAAAAACAAAAGTGGCATTATACGGATCGAAGCGTGGAATGTTAGAACCCGTAATACAGTAGGGAAGTTAGAAAAGATAAAAAGGGCAATAGATGGGTTTAAGTTATATGTAATGGGGATTAGTGAAGTTCGGTGGAAAGATGAACAGGATTTCTTGTCAGATGAGTACATAATTACAAATAGATAATCAGTTTCGTGTATTACAGCAGACAGTATAATAATAAATTAGAAAATAGGGACGCTGGTAAACTACTATGAGCAGTGTAGTGATTGCATTAACGTGGTCATGGCTCATACGATGCTAACAACGACCACATCAATACAAGGTTGCATGCCAATTGACTTTGCCAATGATGAAGAGATCGAAAAAATTTCGGAGGAGGTAAAGGAAATTATTCAGAGAGTTAAGGAAGAAGACAACTTAATTGTGTTGTTAGACTGTAATTCGGTAATAGGAATAGGAAGAAAAGAGAAAAGTACGTGAATATGGACTGGGGAAAATGAATGAAAGAGGAAGCCGCCTAATAGAATTTCCACGGAACGTAATTTAATCGTAACAAATACTTGGTTTGAGAATCATGAAAGGAGGCTGTTTACGTGGAAAAGAGCAGGACACACCGTAAGGTACCAGTTAGATTTTATGATGGTAAGACATCGATTTGGGAAACACGTTTTAAATTGTAAGACATGTCATGGACCAGATATAGACTCTGAACATAACGTAGAGGTCATCAACTGTAGAGTGAGACGGTAAAAAACTGCAGAGAGGTAGGAAAATAAGGAGATGGCACCTGGATAAATTGAAGGAACCATAAGTTCTTGAGAATTTCAGAGGGATATGTAGAAAATAATTGACAGAAACGGGGGGAAATAAAACACTAGAAGACAAATGGGCATATATAAGAGTTGAAATAGTGAAGGCAGCTGAAGACCAAATAGGTAAGAAGGCAAGACATACAAAAGTATTTTTGAGTATCACAGGAGATACATACTGTAATTAATGAAATGAGACGATATAAAAATGCAGTAAATGGAGCAGGTAAACTGGAGTAAAGACTACTAAGAATGGAGTGCAAATGGCTATTAGGAGTGGCTGGAAGGCAAATGCAAGTCTGTGAAGAATTTATAACTAGGGGAAAAGTAGATACCGCCTACAGGAAACTAATAGACGCATTCGTAGAAAAGAGAAACAGCCGTATGACAGGTGTGAAAATTTCAGAGCCATCAGTTTAATAAGTCATGGTTGCAAAATTTTAACACGAATTATTTACAGAAGGATGAAAAAGCTGGTAGAAGCCGAACTCGGGGACGATCGGTTTGGTTGCAGGAGAAATGTAGGGAAGGTAGAGGCAATACTCACTTCACGACATATTTTAGAAGTTGGATGATGGAAAGACCAACATAACTCTCTCGCTTTTGGAGAAAACTTTTTACAATATTGATTGAAATACGCTTTGTCAAACTGTGAAGTTAGCAGGGGTAAAATGTAGGGAAGGGAAGGTTAATTACAACTTGTACATTAACCAAACATCTGTTATTATAGTTTAAGGGCATAAAACGACGCAATGGTTGGGATGGAGTAAGACAGGGTTTTAGTCTTTCTCTGGTGTTATTCAGTTTCTTCATTGTGCAAGTTGGGAAGAAGAACAAGAAGAAATTTAGAAAAGGAAATAAAGATCATGGTGCAACAATAAAAACATTGCGTTTTGCCGATGACATTGTAATTCTGTCAGAGACAGCAAAGGACCTGGAAGAGCTGTTGAACGGAATGAACAGACTGTTGAAAGGAGCGTATAAGATCAACATTAACAAGGGCAATGGAACTCTGTCTAAGAAAAGCAGTCGATGCCGAAGGAATTAGATTATGTAGATGAGTTCTGTTACTTGGGTTGTAAAATAACATTAGATGGTCACAGTACAGAGGATATAAAATTCAGAATTGCAATGAGACGAAAAGAGTTTTTGACAAAGAATTTTGTTACCATTGATTATTAAATTAACCATAAGGAAGTCTTTCCTGATGACATTTCTGTGGAGTGTTGCCTTGTAGGGGAGTAAAACTTTGATAAACAATAGTTTACACAGAAAGAGGAAAATACTTTTGAAATGTTATGCTCCATAAAATGATGAAGATTAGATGTGTAGATCGTCTAACTGATCAGGAGATACTAAACAGAATAGGGGACAAATGGAATTTTTGGTAAACCTTGAGTAAATCAAAGGATGGACTAGTATGAAATTTTAGAGGTCAACGAATCGTAAATTTAGCATTGCAGGGTGGTTTGTGGGGAAAATCACAGAGGGAGTTCAAAGGCCGAATACAGTAAGCAGATAAAAAGCATGTTGGTTTCAGTTCTTGTGAGGTGAGGAAGAGGCTTGCCCAGGATGAAGTAGGATGGAGAGGTGCATCAAACCAGTCTCCGGACTGAAGACCACATCAACAACACCTTTAAGTTACTCTTGTCGCCCTCCCCCGAAAGTATGTGATACATATTCGCCACCACTTTACGCGATGATGCGCCTATAATGATACGAAGACGATTGCGATTCCTAATGAATAATCTTTTAACATTTTTGACAACATCATGTATTAATAATGTTCTTAATTATTGACTCATGTAGAAGTCAGTGTAGACCATAAATTCTTTTATTTATTTTATTGGAAAGCGGTTTCGGTCACTTACATTACCATCTTCAGATCACAACCATAATGTTCGCCACTCGTTGTTTTCATCTGGAGCTGCGTAAAAGGTTGAATGTTGACTACTCATTCAACCTTTTATGTAGCTCGGGCTGAAAACATCCAGTGTCCTACATTATGGTTGGGGGCTGAATTTGGTAATGTAAGTGACCGAAACCGGTTACCAAATAAACAAATAAAAGAATTTGCGATCTACACTGACTTTTACGTGAATCTAGAACCCTTAAAGGGAAGTATGAGCCAGAGAGACACGAATCCATTGTTATTTTGTTAAATTGACAATACTGCTAGTACTACATGCTGGCGTTCCTCTGTAGCTTCTTACAATTTCATTGTTAGGGCTGTGATATGATCGATTTTTTGACGGTGACTATTATAGTTAAGTTAATTGTTGTTTTCTCGGGTGTCTCAGTGCCTGTGAGATTCATATTTACAGTAACTGCAGTTTTCTTACGTGTCTGTTAGATACGTATTTCCTAATTCATTATGTACATTATTGGTGAGTACAACTACATGCAGCTCATTCCTTCTCTTATTAAGTTACAAGGCCTAGCATTTCTGTAATATATTACACGGGTTGCAAAAATTGAGCAGATCCCATCTACATCATGCAAAAGGACCGATGTATTGAAAGTGGTTGATCCAAATTATGATGAGAAACTTGCGCATATGTGGTAAGAAGTAGATGAAAAATGTGCGTTCAGTTCTGAATCGATTAATTAGCAGAAGTACTTGTGTATTTGAACATTATCCCTGAACTTCCCTCACAACATTTACGTATTTTTATAGAATGCCTTGGTATAGGCATTCATGAAGTAATAAATATTGGAATTATTACTTAATATTGGTGTTCAGTGAGTTATTGTTCATTTTTTTTTAAATTCTACTAACAGATATATGTACTATTTTGCAAAAAGCAACATTTTTATTTTTATTTTGTTGCACTCATGATCTACAGCCATGAAATACTTGTTAAATGATTTAACCGCCATTTGACTGTATTATTTTATTATGTTACGTCACATTCCTAATTTCGGCTGTAGAGCCGTTTTCAAGTGTTCACTGTAGAATTTAGAACAAATTAATACATTGTAAGTAAAGGTACAGGAAAGTGTGAATTAGTTACAATATTATTAACTTACATTTTGTCTATTGATTCGTACATCTTGGAAGCCAAATCGTAATTATTAGGTAACAGTTTACATATGCACAACAATGTGGGTCGTCAATCAATAAAGCAATCATGTTCCAATGCATCTTGTCGGATACCATTTGCAGAGAATTCATATACCACTCCAGCACACACTGAACACCAACTATGTTCCTGCTCCTTCTCTAGTAGCATGTGATAATAAACACATAACAGATCATCCTTGTTAAAACGTCACAAAATATGAGGTTCCAACATGTTACAATATTAACTGTACGTTCTATCAACATTGTAACATCTTTGAACCTCCCATTATGTAACGTTTTAACAAGAAAGATCTTTGCTGTGTTTATTATCACATGCCACTAGCAAACGATCAGGAACTTAGTTGGTGTTCAGTGTATGCTGGAGTGGTATTTAAATTCTCTGTAAATGGTATTTGACATTAATATGTTCAAGATGCATTGAAAGATATTTCTTTTATTTACTGAATACGCACATGGCTGTTGTCCATATTTTAACTCTTACTCAAGAATGTCGATTTGGTTTCCAATATGTACGAATCAATAGACATAATGTAAGTAAAAAATATAGTACCTAATTTCACACTTTTCTGTACCATTACTTGTAATAATTTGTTCTAAATTCTAGATTGTACACATTAAATGGCTACACAGCCGAAATACTGACTGTAACGAATCATAATATAATAATACAGTGAAATGGCGGTTAAATCATTTAACAAATATTTCTTTTTCATAACTGTGTCCACCTCACACATATTTCGTACTAAGTAATAAAAAATAATTCTTCCTCATAAGAGTTAAACAGCTAATGCTACAATTTCATTAAATTAAGAAAAGAACTGCGTAAATTAAATTAAAACATTAACTTAATGTTAGGGACTATTTTTGGAAATTTGTTTACCGTAATTTACTACGTTGATACGAAATAATAATAATAATTTCTTGTGGCTCATTGGCCTGGTGCAAGAATACGAAATACTATGTTGAGTACGTTGCTTATAGTGGCCATCTGAGCAGCAGATGAGTACTACGTATTTTCACTGTAGTGTTTTTTTTATTTATTTATTTTTTTTTTTTTAAAGAAAACACCTTTTGCTACTGCCAATGACGGGTTTTTATTTTTACAATTCACCCACACGCGTTTCGTCTTTTTCACAAGGAGTCATCAGTGGGTGTCCTGAAATATTTAGTTGTTTCTGTTTGCACATATATGTTAGGATTTTACATATGTGCAAAACATTTCTTTTCTGATTCAAAACAGTTGGTTTTTTGCTGAAAAACGGGTGTACTTACAGCACTAGGTACTCCATATCTCCATCTTTCTGGCAACCAGGTCGAGGCGTCCCAGTATTTTCCGAAACATTTCTCAAGTTCTTAGTGCCACTGCCATCTTCTGCCATTACTGTGTCCCCTGTAGTTTGTTTTGTTAGTGTTGCCAACTTTGTTAGCTTATTTGTAATTCAACTATTTCATTGAATGTGTGTTGAAGGTATCTTTGTGTGTACGTGTGTGTGTGTTTTGCCGGGAAAGTTGGCAACACTAACAAAATGAACTACAGTGGACACGACTATGGCAGTAGAACTATAAAAACAGACGTTTTTCGGAAAATAGTTGAACTTCTCGACCTGGTTGACAGAAAGAGGGAGATCTGGAGTAGCAAGTGCTGTAAGTACAACATTTTATAGCAAAATACTAACTGTTTTGAATGTGAAACGAAATGTTTTGAACATGTGGAAAATCATAACGTATATGTGTAAACAGAAACATGTAAATATTTCAGGACACCCACTCATGATGCCTTGTGAAAAAGACGAAACGGTTATGGGTCAATTGTAAGAATAAAAACCATTGATTTGCAGTAGAAAAAAAGCGTTTCCTATAAAAATTCTATAGTGAAAACAGTATTTTATTGAAGGATAAAGATTCAGATTATGCTTGTACAGAGTGTTACGGGTAAACTTTCAGGAAACATTCCTCACACACAAAGAAAGACAATATGTTATGTGGACATGTTTCTGGAAACGCTTAATTTCCGTTTTAGAACTGATTTTAGTATTTCTCTTTAAAAGTAAATGTAAATTGAAATAATTCGTGCAGACAATTGTTAAAATACCCAATCGTTTTGTTAGTATGTGCTGTACTTCCTCGATTCACCGCATTTGTAAACATTGCAAAACCATGTTCTTCATGAACATTAACCAGTTAATGCTACGTACTGATATGCTTTGATGCTAGTACTGTCGAGCAATGTCAACACAAGCACTGAATTCAACATTACCTTCCTTCAATTGGGCCAACTGGTGGTGACTCGAGGAAGTACAGTACATACTAACGTAAAAAAATGGGTATTTTGACAGTTGCCTGTACGAATTATTTCAATTTACATTTAAAGAGAAATACTAAAATGAGCTATAACAAGGAAATTAAGCGTTTCTGGACACATGCCCACGGAACATATTTTCTTTCTTTGTGTGTAAGGAATGTTTCCTGAAAGTTTGGTCCTACCTTTTTGTAACACTCTGTATATGGCACAAAAAAGCTTGTTCCAATAGTTACGGAAGAACGTGTTTGTCTCGAATACTCTTTTTCTCTGGGAGTGGGATTGCAACAGAGTCCACGTTGCCGTCAGGATACGCCACTGGGCCGGTAACAATAAGAAAAAGGGGTCGGAGTGTCGCGCTGTGGTATTTCGGGTAGGCGGCGCAAATTAACAGCTGAAGGTGCGGGCGGCGCGGCGCGGGCAGGCCTGATTGGCGCGCAGCTGCGGCGGCCGGGAAGGCAGGCGTGACGTCACGCGGCGTGCCGGCGGCGGCGGCGGCGGCGGCGGCGTCGGGACGCGGGCGGCAGTGTGCCGGCGCACGTGGACCAGCGCGGCGGCTCGCAGTCAGCGCTGCGCTCCTGCCCGCCCTCCGCCAGCGCCTCCGCCGCCGCTGCCATGCTCGCCGCGTCGCGACGTCTCTGCTGCTGCTGCCGCTGCCGCTACCGGCTGACGGGGCGTACTGCTGCGGCTCTACACCTGCTGCGTTGACACCGCTCCGGACAGGCGCTCGGTTGTCCACCTCTTTGTTTACCATGTGCTACCGCGGAACTATTCCGAAGACAAACAGACCTCGACAGCTGTGACGATTGCTCGTGTTGTACGAATAAAAAGTGCGGGAATTCAACGGCATCTCATGGCTATACAGTGCTGTATACTTCGTCATTGAGCACGATAAGGAATAGCTAAACTATGTGTGATAACGAAGTGAATGTATCTATCTTTTAGGCCATTATTTTACGCTAAATCTGGCAGAACTTTGTCAGACATTCTGTTGTTCACTGCTCGCGATGTGAGGGCGTCGACCTTTTTGTCCGACATCGTATCCCGTCTCACGTGAGTTTCAGTGAATCTCGACGAGACTTTTGCATTACATATCTTACTCATAACAGTGACCGTTGTGAATAGTACAAAATAGTGAATAGTGAATAGGAGAAAATTCATACCAGATTTTGCGAACGGTAACACTATTGCCTGATCATAAACAAAAGTCGTCTCTGGCACCAGAGAGTTAGCACTGTCTTGCCATCCATCCAGTTTTTTATTTCTGGGACACTGGGTGTTTTGACAACGATATTCTATTTCGTAAAACTGCCCCATATTTTTACCCCAAACGTGTTAGTTAGTGAGCAATATAGGAGCAGTATATTCCGTCATGCTTTACGCGAAAGGTAGGAATTAAGTCGGTGTGTATAGATGAAGTTTATTGTGCTTGATACAGTAGGTCGACGCAGTTCGTGACGGTAAGCTGACGAGACAGTGCGTTTGTTTTAGCCATATCTGTTCGCGTCGTGCACAGCTGGCGTGAGGGAAAGTGATTGTTTTGTGGAGTTTAGTGTGCATGATACAGTACGGCAGTGTGCTGCTGACGTAGATGAAACACTACGGTTCCGTTGCCCAGACAGAAGGACGTCTACAACAATCTTTGTGCTTGACGCGTTGCGGATTTGCGTCACGACTATTTACGTGCTGAGTGATAAAGGAGCGTTATAGTCCGTCGTGCTTAATGAGGGTCGTATCATTCCTCTTGTGATGGACCTTAGTGCTTATGTAGAGACACGCGGTTCATGAAAGTACGTCGTTGACGTAGATCGGACAGTCCGATACTTGTGCGTGACAGAAGGTTGCTACGTTTAGTCACTCCTCTGTTTGTGAGATACCAATCGGACAGTAGCGTCGGGCCGTTAGCTTAGCGTCACGAGGCCAGGATGCGGCCGCAAGTGTTGGCCACGGCGCTGCTGACGTCGGCGGTGCTGGTGTGCGTCGCGTCGCCGCTGTCCCTCCGCGGCAACTCCTCGACGGCGTCCCGCGGGGGCGACGGGGGCGGCATCTCGCGGTCCCGCGAGGGCGGCGGCGGCATCCGCATCGGCCAGGGGTCGGGACGCACCCGCCTCCAGCTCGGGGGCGGCTCGAGGGGGGCGGCGGCGGCGGGCACCACGACGCCGACGCCCGCCCCCGCCTCGACGCGCCGCGTGGTCACCGAAGCCGCCGCCGCCGCCGGCGACCCCGACGCGACCGCCTCGCCGCACTCCAAGATCGTGGTCGGCGTAGTCGTGCCGCAGATGGCCTTCGGCATCCGCGAGTACACGCGCGCCATCTCCGCCACGCTCAACCAGCTGACCAGGAGCAAGCGCGGCCGCTTCCTCGAGTTCTTCAAGCGCTACGAGGTGTACCCGCAGCTGACCACCATGGCGCTCACGCCGACGCCGACAAGTGAGTGAACCCAGCCTCTTCTTCACCTGTTTCTTAAACCCTTTCATCCCCAGTGTTGTTCCTGGACAACAGCGTGTAAAAAGTCGATTTACATCGCATTCTGTTCATTAGTCCTTAAAGTTGCATTTTTGTTTATGAACAACATGCTTCTAGTACTACATTTTGTCGCTTGGTACGGCATGTAGCCACTTCTGAGGCAATAATCTGTCCATCTTGATGGTTGCTGTGCGTTGCCACCTGTACGTGGCTGAAAGTTTGGCGTGAGTGTAGTTCCTTTTGTTACTGCATTGAATTGTCTTGTCATTGCTGCTGTGACGAAGATTATGTTACCATTATTGTCAGTGGTAACTATAAAACTATAAAAAAAAATAACGTACAGGTAATAAAATACCTGTGTTTCGCATGAAATACACGACATAAAAATCAATAGTTCCACCAAAAATTTTGAAACACATATTTTGTCGCTTGGTACTGCATGTAGCCACTTCCGAGGCATTAATCTGTCCATCTTGAAAGTTGCGTTGCCATCTGTACATGGCTAAGAGTGTGAGCGTGAGTGTGGTTCCTATTATTCCAGCAAAGAGTTGTCCTGTCATTGCTACTATGACGAAGACTTCGCTAACATTATAGCTCTGGCAGTGGTAACTATCAACAAAGTAACGTCCAAGTAATAAAATACCTGTCTGTGTTTCGCATGAAATACACGACATAAAAACAATAGTTCAACCAAAAATTTTGAAACACATATTTCGATGTTTACTGTACTGTATTAGTACAGAAATCACTGAATTTTAGTTTGTCCAAAGCTGATTTCATAATGTGGGACTGAAAGGTTTAGCGGGAGACGTGTTGGAAATGCATACGCTTGTGTTATCGAATGGTGTGCCTAAGACATTGAAGGTTAAGAAGTAAAATTTTGTGTGGTGATTAGTAACAATATAACCTACTTTAAATTCAGTTTTCCGAATTTGTACACGAAATCGACAGTTATTAAAAAGCTATATATTATAATACATCCACAGTTATGTATGTTTCTTATCCTCGTAACCTATTTAAAACCAAGCACTGCCAAAATTTAACTGTGCTAAGTTTACATCCTTACAAACAATTATACGTAAGAAATTTTGAGTATCTTTGATAAAAATTTATTTATAACATCATCATACTTTTTCAGGAAATTGGTGTAATATTTTAAATAAATAATCTGTATATCTCAACTTCACGACACATTTAAATAATTTGCTCTGTGTGTCTGTTTGTTGCACTATGAGAAATGTACGGTCGAAATACAAAGGCATTATGCAACAGATGTACTGAAGAAAAGGTACATAAGTGTCAGAATATGTAGTTTCCTGGAAAATTAATTTAAAAGTCAAAATCACAAATTTTTTTAAATTATACCTTCTCTGAATGTTCCAGAACTGTTCTCAGGAATTTCCCTATACTAAAGACTTGTAACTACGTCACTGTTGCCTTGTATTTTTTTCCAATCTCCTGCTTACACATTTCACCATTTGCCACGCGATGATAGTAAATTCCTATAAAAATGAGTAGAGTGAATGCACCATCCCTGAAGGGCGTATGCAGTAACACTTTCACTCTCCCTATGTTTCTACCATTAAAAACAATCACAGCATCATACGTAACGAATTGGACAACTTTAGATGATGAAAATGTTGTCTTGGACCAACACTTCCTGATAATCTAATTCAGAAACGCATTACGATTTTGTAGTTTACCATGAGCGGACTTCCTTAGTAGGTCAGGAGTTGCCACGAACTTGAACTTTGGCTCGATAGCGTACATGATACTTTCAAGAATGCATTTCTTGTATGCGGAGGAATTGTTATCCCTCTCTACCTGCGTTATTCATCTCCGTGAATCTGTGACATGATGGCATATTGAGTTTCACACAAAGCAAATTTATTCCTTTCCTTCCCACACCAACACACCTTAGACCATATGACAGTCGCAAATTTATATGTTTAGAAGACAAATAAAGAGTACTGCTATCTATAATAAGATTTTCAGTGGTCGAAAGCAAGACCAAAGTTATACATCACAGACTTCTTGTTGTTTCGTTCAAAATTATGCTTGCCTAACATAATTAAAGTTACGAAGATCCAACAAAGGCAACCAAAAATGTTGTGACACGGGGGTACAAGGAAGACATCAAGAAACATAAATATTTATTCCGCTTCTTCCCATAGATCACGAAAGTGAAACTTTTGGAAACAGTTGTCAATAGTTTGCACTACTAAATACATAAAAAATGGAATTTTTGGTCACTTCTGCGCACATCACCCTTTAATAAAGAAGTCATATTGACAACTGTAATGTCCTTTCGTTGGAGCGACATATGATCTGAAATTTCGGTAGAAGAACGAACACTTCGCAGCCAAGATCGCTATAGTGGTGATTTATTCCAGATTTTCAATCTCAGGTCTTCATATTCACAAGGCTGTTTTCCTTGTCTTCAAATGTCTCTTATTTTCCTGTAGGCGGTAACTACTTTTACCCTTATTATACATTCTTCACACACATTTGTCTTGCAGACACTCCTGCTGGTCCAGTTTTCATTTCCCGTGAATCTCATTTCTTAGATTTATGTTCAACATATTACGTGCTTTATTTACTGCATTTTTATATCTTCTCCTTTCATCAGTTAAATTTTGTTTTTTCTGTGATACCGAAGGATTTTTCTTATGTCTTTCCTTCATACCTATTTGGTCCTCTGCTGCCTTCACAATTTCATTTCTCAAAGATGCCCATTCTTCCTTTATTGTTTCATTTTCCCCTGTCTCTGTCAACATTGATCTAAAGCTCCCTCTTAAATTCTCATGAACATCATGTTCCTTCAATTTATTCAGGTGCCCTCTCCTTAATTTTCCTTCCTATGTGTAGTTTTTTTTTTTCAGATTCAGTCTACAGTTCATGACCAATTTGATAGGGTCAGAGTCTATATCTGTGGCAGCACAATTTAAAACCTGGTTCCGGAATCTATGTCTTACCATGAAAAATCTATCTGGTACCTTCCGGTGTCTCCTGGTAAGCAATGTTCCCAACATCTGATATCTTCGTTACAGTACCATATAACGTGTGCATAGCCTAGGCGTGTCAATCTTAAACGGTTTTCTCATACGTCAGTTTGTTAAAAGTGACAGTCTAGGCCATTAACTCTTTCTGTGGATAAAACTTTTACAGCCCCAGGTCTGTTTTTAACGAATCAAAAAGAGCGATTAGATTATGTAAACATTGTTTTACATAACTGGTAATCTCAAATAGTTGCGACGTTCTGGAGGCCATGTGACGGACTGCGCGGCATCTCCAGCCGGAAGTTAGAGTCCCCCGTCGTGTGCGAGTGCGTGCGTGCGTGCGTGTGTGTGTGTGTGTGTGTGTGGTGTTGTGTGTGTGTGTGTGTGTGTGTGTGTGTTTGTGTGTGGTGTTGTCCTTAGGATAGTTTAAGTACTCTGACAGCTTAGGAACTTATACTTTTATTATTACAATTATTAATCTCGAATAAATTACCTGTAGACTATAGCGATCTTTGCTAGCAAGCGATTTTTCTACAACGTTCACAGTTTCTATAATTGTGCATGTAAGCTTTCCCGGCGTATGGACTTGAAGCAGCATGGTCGGGCTTCCAGCGCAGTGGCAATGTTTCCAGTCCGCGATATTTCGACGAGTGAAATTGTCATCATCTTCTAGGCGAAGACTGGATGATGACGAGCATGTCACGCGTCGAAACATCGTGGTTTGGAAACACCGACATTGGTTTAGAACCCCGAGAAATCTTCATCTCCTCTGTATTGATCATCACTGATATAATATTTATTTATATTTTATATGCAACACAATTTCCTGTATGACCTGGAATTTTATTTTTGATTCTTTTAGAGGTTTTAAGAATACAAGGCCAACTTCAGACATTAGATGTCTTTGTCAAATAGGTAAAATGACTGTGTCACAGACTTTGATACGATTCATTTACGCTATAATCCATGCACGAACTAAAATATGGCCCTACTGTGGCAGTACAGTTAAATATGTACGGAACTGAAGACTAACAAAGAAATATACAGGGGCTGGGGGACCGATGCCGTAATACACGTTACCTTTACAGTGGAAAGTATACTTCACATTTAAGAAAATTATCCATTCCGATAAAATAAATTACTCCGCAAGACTACTAAATAATATTTGCAATAGCTGTTATATGTTGTAACTGTAATTCCAGATTTCTTGAGGTACTTAGGAGACAACAGTAACATAAAAATTAATTACACGTGGAATGTAATAAACTTACCAGAGTCAAAGATAGAAAAGACTAGTCATGGAAACATATTATACTGAGAAACATAGACGGTGAGACAGGATGATGAAGTGTGCGGTAGTAATAAATTGAGGAATAAATTTTAACTGGGAACTTAAGAACTATACTTAAAAAGCATTGTAAATAAAGTAACATTTTCAGTAAACGTTTTACTTAAAAATACTACTTTAAATCCAAAATGATAATGATATACCAAATTCCGACTAAACAATGACTCAAAGTGAGATTATTTGCCATCTCATTTTTCTTCTGGATTTTCTAGCGTAAATTACAGTTTTTACCCACTGACGAAACAATTCAGCGAAAAACAGACACTTAACAGCATTATGTTACACCAGTAAATGTCATATTGCTTAAGCAATTACTTGAAAAAACATTAACCGTGATCCAGCGTTAGAACTTGGCGATGCTAAGATATTATTTATTCCATTCTTACAGACTATGTCTTACTTGCTCCTCTCACCAACGCCATTTGTTACCCTGTCCATTTCACCTGTAACTGCAGGTATTTACAGCGAGCAACTTCCTTTTCAGAAAGGTAATCCAGAGCGCCCAAGGAATAACTACCTATCACAAAATCAAACATCTAGCATCATATGTCTTTAATATTAACACTTAAAATAACTGTCTGCGAAATCTGTTACGGATGGAGTCCGTAGTAAAGTCGTAGTAAATTAAAAAGTCATGCCTCATGGGGCGATATTTCAAACATCTCAAAGTTTAAGCATCATATGAGGTATGAGCCGTAATGGTTTTTCATGACGATTGATGCCTCGTTGTAAAGATACACATTTACAAACTTTGGTTTAAATCGGTCTAGTAGGTTTAGAGGAAATGTGAAACATTGTCACATGATGTGTCTGTTTGACAAGCAAATCCTTCTTTATGGCGTATTTCATGAACTGTGTTACCTAGAGGGCTCTAAGTCACAGACCGAGAGTTGCCTGACGTTGGGGAATAAACATACGAACATTGGTTGAAATCAGTCAATTGACTTAGGAGATGTTAAACAAACGGATGAAATTATTATTGTAGTATGTATTGATTTTTGGATCACTTTTTTTACATTCTAAGATGTTTTGGGTAACAAATGAAGTATACAGCAATTTAAATATTTTGTATATTAGAAGAAAAATTTCAGAATTTCATTTTTGGGACTCTTTCGCCAATTTCTTCTTCATCTCTTATTTCATTTAAATAATCACTAGTTCCCCATAAGTCTCATTCTCACTCACAACATCGACCGTTATTTTCGTTACAATTTCTTCAACTGTGATTCACTTCAGCAAGCAATTATCCCTTGGAAACTTAAAATGTGAATGAGGGAGAAATAGCATACAATATAGTGATGTCAGATACGAAGACTGTACATTTTGTTTACATTATTCGTGTAACAGTAAGGCAGTTAACTAAAGCTAGAGTAATATTTACTTGTCCCTTTATTTGGATACTTAAAATAAATTAATATTGAACATGAAATTTCCTACAGTTCAATAGAGAGTTACAAAATATAGCTACGTATGGAGACAGTAATTAGAAAACTTAATTACTTTTCTAAACTTATAAAATGCATTATAGCACTCACTTCGCTCTTCGGGTACATCAATTACAGCAAAAATATTTTTTGCTTACATAGAAATGAAATATTTCCATTCCAGAAGAGAGACAATGGTCTATAGGAGGTAAGCAGCGAACTCTAGTGTACAAAAATCGCTTAAAGCTCCTGCTTTTGGAACTAATTACTTAGTATTTTGAAAATTTGACGATAAGCAACTATGTGTAAATATATTTAGAGTTCGATTATGTGTAATGTTTATTGAAGATCACAAATTATTTTCGTTTTGACACAGTGTATTCGTATGGCGTCCGCTTACAGTTGAAGCCAATTTATCATTCATCTCAACGTTTATGATGACATGACAACGGAAGTACGTACCAAACAGTGACCTGTACACAAAATTTGTTGTGAATGAGTCAGTAGTAAATGCGCAATAAAACTTTAATCGTTATACATCCTATCCCCGATGCATGAACAGTGAGAGTGCACTAAGCTGTAAAGATTTCTTCTATGCCTTAATTTTTGGAGGCTTTCAGGAAGAAAAAGTTAAAATAGCATTTACGGCTTATTGGAAGCGTCTAATATCGCTCATTTTCAAATGATGGGACAATACAGTCCGAATATTTGCAGTCAGTTATCTGACCTCTCCTAAGAGATGTATAGTTTGTAGCTGTAACGCTTTTCTTGTTGTGTTAACCCTTGAAACAACAACGGGTTTTCAACAACGCGTAATACCAAAGGGAGGTTACATTTTCTTTAAATCATACAATATTTGTTACTGGTTCACTTAGAAATACACTGGTTAAAGATACTCTGATACATAAGAAGCGGAAAATTTTTCTGTAACGGTAGTAGCAATATAACTACATACGTGGCACCAACAGTATGGTGAAATAAACGTTTCCAAAAATTTTCAACTCATTTGTACTTTGGCCAACTACAGCGCCATCAATCATAAAACGAGAAACACTTTGACGCAAAGATGGATATTTCTCATGGAGAAACAAAATCTGCAATAAAAATCTGGTCCCTATATTTGATTTCAAAGCCATCTCTCTTCCGGCCCACGAGGGTGGTGCACAGGAGTTGAGCTTCGCGTTAATGCCTATCCCTTTGTACATGAAAAACTTTTATTGCAACTTTTTCTAATCCGATTTGCAATTTTCCAAATATACCGAAAACAATTTCAAGTGCTCACCCTGTGTATAAACAGCTCATGTGCATTGGTACACTGACTCTGTGCTGCGAAGACCACACAAGGTGCACAAAAATGGCGTGTCAAATGAGTACTTTGATGTTGATGTCATATAATGAGGCATCAGATGTAGCGCACTATGAAAATAAGAGAATATTATGAAACTTTTATTTTCCATGTTCATTTTATATTTTTGTATTATTTGTATAGTCAGTGGATTGCGTCCCCGATAATTAGCTCCAGTATGTTCACCGTTGTTCTACACCTGCTAGGGGCGACTTCTTCAGAGAAAAAATTTTAATTACTATACGGACTGAACGTCAAATAGAATGAATCGCTGTCGTCATGTAAAATTATCTGACAATGAATCGTCAAAAATAAAACATAATGAAATTAGTTACACCCAATCTCTTTGATAAATATACGTAGACTAGCTGAAAACCCAGCGTTGCCCGGGTGTTTATTTATTTATTCCTGCCTTGAGTTACTACTTCTTCTACATGTTATATTTATCGTAGAATATATAAGAAATAAGGATGTCTTGTATATTGTAAAATGTTATAAGTGCAGTATCCGAACAAAGAAAGATAACAATAAAAATCCAAATGACATATATACTTCGTACGATCTCATATTGATTGAGTTATAAGTTGTACAAATTTATAATTTTTGAGGTTTATATTCATTTGTATAATAGCCGTACGTCTGTAAAATCCTTTGCAAATAGAATTAATAGTAAAGAAATAATACATTGAAAGTAAGTGTGTGATGGGGCGGTTTTCCATGAACATTACTGTTTATGTTCTCATATCTCATGAACTATGTGTTGCAATGGGATATAATTTGGAAAGTACACTCAGCTGTATGTTTTTATACTGTCTGTAAAATTTCATGTAGCCGCAATTTGTAGGTTAGAAATTATAAATTCTAACGAGATACCGAATGTTATGATCAGCGGAAAAGTAGTGAGCGAGAAACTTTTATAACTTTGTTATGGTTGTCAGCGATAAAAAGTTGAACAAAGGTTAGAAATTATGTTTGAAGTTTGTTGCAAGTCGGTAAGTAATCTCGTTATCATATACTGTATTCATAATTATTCATTACACTGTTTGACAGTTTCTTACAACTCCCATTGTTTATGACGTAATATCTCCTGAAACATGTATGTAGTTCTTACCATTACATAATTGGTACGTCACGGTAAGGAATATGTGTACCAAATTTGTCTGCAATCGGTCTAGTGGTTTAGAAGTAAATGTGCTATATTGGCACTTAATGCAGCAGTTTTTCATAAACCTAATTGTTTATGATTCCCAATCTCATGAAATGTATGTCGGACTATGATAAAATTTCGAACGTATTTTCACTGTCATGTGTGTATACTGTCTGTAAAATTTCTTGCGAATACTATTAATAGTGCAAAAGTAATAAATTTTAACGTCATACCAAATACTATAATTTTACTGCATGAACACCAAAAAAGTAGTAAGCGACAAAAGTTTTTTCCTTTCATCATTTTGCTAAGGTTGTCAGCAGGAAAAAGTGTCCTACAGGTTTCAAATTACGTATAAAGTTTGTTGCAAGTCGCTAAGTGCTCTCCTTCTCGTATAGTGGACTGATAAAGTCACGCTATCACGTGCCGCAAGTCGGTGAAATTTTTATTATTTATGACGTCATATCTCATGAACTATCGGTCCTATAGCAAAATCCTTTCTTCGCTGGCGTCTTACGCCGACAAACTACATTCCTACCAAATTTCAGCTTCATTGGTGAAGTAGTTTTCGAGATTTCATGTTTAGTCAGTGAGTGAATGAGTGTCCTTTCGCTTTTATATACGTAGAGATTATCGGAACGCCACTACTGGTCGCGCGAGTAAACCGTGCTTGAGGTGGTAGACGGATTACAGTCACTGTGACTTTATATGGCCCCACCCTCGAGCATGTGTGTGTGTGTGTGTGTGTGTGTTTTTGTGTGTGTGCGTGTGTGTTCTCCTTGGCGTGAGTTAATTTACTTTGCTTTACGTCGCTTGTAGCTCTATGAAACGATGCCTTAAACAGTTTGGTCCATTATGTTTACAAACATTAGTTTAACCACATACCAGTCTCTGCACTTTCCAATTTATGTAGTACTTTGACAGATAGTTAAGAAGGTATGAGGTCATTAACAATAAGATTCTTGAGACGTCACGAATCAAGTTTCAGTTTATTAGGTATTCATTATTACATTCGCAACTCTTCCGCAGACAGTATCATAATATTCCTCTATATACGCCAGGAAATTTATACGATTGTAAGACACGTTATTCGAGTGATATGACGTCAGAGTCGTTGAGTTAGTTGGAAACTAAATAACCGGCAGTAATTCAGTACGTACACAGGAAAAATGTTCACAGAGTACGGTTGAAGGCGATGGGCGTAGAGAGAAGAAGGTTACGGAGCAACATTATCGTAAATACATAAACAGGGCACGCTGAGTGCTAAAACTAGTAAGAAATCCATTTTAAACACGTTTATTAATTGTACTGTCACGCAGCAGTAGTTAGAAACATCAATTTCAATAGTGAATTCCGAAAGAGCGGTGAGGACATTATTTCCAATAAGTATCCCATCTGTTTCATTGGAGTCTTTCTTGCCGAGGCAGATATTGCGTACCAAAATGAAACTGTATCGTCACTATGCTTTGCGACTAGCAGAGAAACCAGAAACCATTGCGGAACGAATTAAACCATTGACCGCTCTAACATCTATCGAATAACTCAATTAGAAAATCGAAACGAACTAGCTAGTTTTCCGAGAAACCTTCGGCACGTTTCCTATTCTAATGATTTTCGAACGTAAAATTACTATGGTAGCAAATATTTGACCTTCCCATCATTGGCGTCGTAGCACTGTCCAGACGAACGGAAAAACAAAATTTGACTATTTGGTGGCTGCTCACAGTTCTTCTATGCTGTCTCGTGCAACACTGTTTCGTCCATAAATCTCATGCTTCGAGCCACAAATAAGCAGAAAACTGTTGTAATTGAACTTCGAGGATTGTATTCAACAACAAATACTGATTGTATTGTTAGACACAGCGTATGTGTCGTTAGATAGAGTGTACGCTGCCTGTGATATGGCAGTGTTGTCTAGGGTGATCTGCTCTGTAAGCTGGCCATGCAACTGTAATTTTCATATCCAACATCTGAGAAGCGTGACGTCAGTACACGTACTCTACAGAGATGTGTACAGGTGCTAAGTCCAGTGAGTGTCTTCCCTGAACTTAACGGCGCATGTTTCCATACTGTGTTGTACCTGACATTTCTTAGTTGTCATTGCTCAGGATACCTTCAAATGATATATATATAACTGAACCAATTTTTTTTTTTTTTTTTTTTTTTTTTTTTTTTTTTTTTTTGTTGTATTTCGACGTTCTTCTGCAACCCTCAAACAGACCTGTTGTACCTCAGTATAGCTTCAAATCATACACAGACGAAATTAGTCAGTTCATACTAAAGATACATTCTGTACACCAGTGCCGAATTTAAAACGTAAGTACATTTTTAGCACTAACTAAATCATTTGACAATTTCAGCTTTGTACTATGCTATTTCTCGTTCATTTAAATGCATGCAAATGTCGTTGTAATCATATCTGAAACAACCTGCATTACTTTCCGTGCAGTATGATCAACGACGAGATTTGGTGATGATTTTTATATTTTCCAGTCCACTACAAAGCTGTCACATGTATTTGGTCTCCCATACCAATAAATTTTAGCAAATGCGAACTGAACGTTAAGACACATCCTTCAGACAACCGTCCATGTTATGTTTGAATAATATCGGCAATTTCCTTAAGAAACAATTGCATTCAACTGACAATATAACAAAACATGTATTGGTTGTTTTCAGGTTATTTATTACCATGTGCTCCTGTAGTACAGAAGTGGGTGGATGGGTTTCAGGACTGCTAAGGGCATTTAAGGCTTCTCATTGTTTATTGCTTTATTTAAAGAATACAAGTCGATTTTCTATAGACTCTGCAGGGACTGCTGCAGGTCGAGATTCTTTTGTTCTCAGGAGATCTAAGAGTTTGCACTTCGTGGCGACCAATTGCGTATTGCATCAATAAAATCTCTCATGAAAGTTGCACAACCGCGGTGGATTGAGTATTGCCATCAAGTTGAACCGATATGTTCTCACCACTTTACTAGTTGTCAGGTATCTACAAACAAAAAATCGTACTGACGTGTTTTGCGGCCCACTTTAGATTTTTGCAAACATTTTCGAACAAAATAATAATCTAAATAATTAATTAATTAATAAGAGTGTCAGAAACCCTTTAGGTACTGGCGGGTTTCGAACCACTGACTTTTCGCGTCACATCCCAGCACCTTGCCCTCTACGCTACGGCTACTACTCGTAACAGGAGTCCTTTAATTTCGTACTATTGACGGCCGTTGTTAACTGATGTTAATATGGCATTTGTAGACATTAGATTATCATTTATCGTATGAAGAACGATGTGCTTTTGTTAATTCCTCAATGTGTCGTTGCTTTGAAATGACAACGTGTAAGCTACAATAAGAAAATCATCAAATATGCGAGGAATGTCACGTGACATCTCCTAACGGCTGGTTTTCCTTAATTCAATGGAGGGTGTCAAATCTGCGTTATTTTTCCAAATATGTCTCAAACGATACGAGATATGAAAAAAGAACATAAGGGAGCTAAGTTGTAGAGAATTTTCTCCTCTACCAATTAGGTTATTCAATTTTCGTGTCAGATGAACGGCTCGTTTGCAATTACAATTATATTACAAACGGCTTTGTTCGGTATTACTACCATATTTTTTGTCCGAAAAATTTGAAAAAGGAAGGTTCTGGTCTCTGGCAGCCTACAATCATGTCTGTAAAATTGGGTGCTGATCGGTTGAACGGTTCGTCTTAAAAACCGGGAACACGTTACGGACAGACAGACATCCGAAAATCGCCGTTATTTTTGCAAATATCTTTGAAACGCTGCGAGATATGAAAAAAAAAAAAAAAAAAAAAAAAAAAAAAACATAAGAGAGCAAAGTTTTAGAGAATTTTCTCCTCTACAAATTCGGTTATTCAATTTTCGTGTCAGATGAATTGTTAAGCCGTTATTTTCATTTAAATTTCGAGCTGTCAAAAGACGATCGCAGAGGCCCACTTTTGGTGTTACTACAGTAACCTAAAGTGGGCCAGAAAGGGGGGGGGGAGGACAGAATTGATTCTACACTACTGAATACGCTTGTGTGTTTTAGAGACGAAGAAAATCATTAGGGCTGGATATCAAAATATCACCTCTCGATAAATGAAGGTAAAACGATTTTTAGTAACTGGACCACAATGGAATGCTATAAAACGAATTGGACAACTACATGAAGCACAATTATGACGTTCCAGTATTTTGTGAAGAAGTAATCACGTAACATATTGAGAGAAAGATTGATGATTTGAAGTACGTTGTTTCATCTCGCTATTGCCCACTATATCCTGATGACATATGTTTCTCTGGAAGATATGATCTATTATCGAATTAAACATGCATGATACTAATAACCATTCTGCTTGTTGGCACATATGTTTGTAAAACTAGTAATCCGGAAGGGTTTATATCGTTGTCAAGACGAAAAACAATAAAATGTTTCCTGGTATAAGTGAAAACAAACTGAATACACGCAGCTGCAGCTTTTATACAGGCTAAAGGCTGCTACGTTAACAAACTGAAATATTAGCAACCAAGTCGATGTTTAATTGCAAGCCTGTCTGCATGTAATTACTGTGCCTGCCAGCATGACAGTGTAGAGGGTATTTTTATGGAACGTTAATTGTTCCAAACTCCGTCACTGGCTCCGTTTGCGTTGTAGAAGACAAAATTTGCTCGCATGGATGCACCCTATGTAAGGAAGCAAAACCATGGTATCGGCTCCTTTACCCTTGACCTTATTGGCGCTTCAAATAGCACGTTATCAATAACGAGAAAATTCGTAGAGCCAGAAATGTGGGGAGTAAGCCTGTTTAATGTTGTCAGATTTTCTCCGTATTTCAGTATAAACAGATCAACGGCGCCGTAAACATACTACACCTATGCTTACCTGTGTTTCATACCCTCTTATGGCGCTTTAGTTAACCTCAGCGTTGAAATAACGTTTTTTTCTTGTGGACGGACCAAACAAATAATTCAGATACACTGCCGCATATCATTTGATCAGATGGTGGCTGAAATGTTTTCATGAGCCCCCACAAGAAAAGACTGTGATTTTAACGCTAAGGAACGCGGTTATGCGCTGCAACTCAGTGACTTTAAAAGGAGAGGTAAAATATATTTTCTTGTGATACATCCACAACAACACTGCGTAGAACTGTGGTGAAATTAGGAACAAGTTTGATACAAATGCACCGCAAACCTCGGACATACTTCTTAGCCGTTTTCCTTAGGCCGCATATTAAGCGCCTTGAAGTGTTTCGTCACGAAGCTGCCCGGTAACTTCACAGAGCCTACGCTTACCATTACGGATCTTCTTTAAGTTAAATTTCAGACATAGTAGACTGTTGTATGGTTTCGACAAATACATTTCCGTTGTGATGTTTTCGTACTTAAGGCCAGAGAGTATTTCACTGTCCCTGTCACTGTTGCGCAGAGAACAAGTGAAACCATGTGCGCACTGGTGGAGGTGATCTACGCCATAATTATTTCCGAAGGTCCCGTTTCTGAAAATAAAATCTATTTTCTCCGATGACTGGTTAACGATAATCAAGCTTTTTCGACACCAAATAGAATCAATTAAACGTTCTACTTGAAAGCATTTCTATGGTTCTTCCGATGTGATTTTCTTTTACAATCCAGCTGAGTGTTGATCCAAGCTAATAATTTACTAGTGCCTTAATCTGTCGCCTCTGTAAGTCGTTGGTAACTGCAGATTAGAATAGGTGAACTGAAGTTTGTCATGTTAGGAGACGGGTAATGTGTCTTGCATGTGGAGTGGAAATTCAACTGTGACCTCATTAAAAACTTAATTTCTCGACTAATTAGTTCAATTTTCCATGACAGTCTTACGTAACAATTATTTCTAGCTTTGACTTTCTTCATTATGCGCAACGTATCGTGTAGTCGGAACGGAAATAAAGGCAAAATGTACGGTAGCTGCTTGTGTGACGACCACGTGCAATTAGAAAGCGAAACTTGGTTAAACATCTTACTCATCGTATTATAGCCGTAACGCATAATCTGTCTGGTCGCAACCTTTTCCATTGCAACCCGACGTTAGAGTTGCTCTTCGTACTTTGCAGAGTTTCACCACTCTGTATTGTGCTACATCTATCACCCTGTTACGGTTACGTGGCTAACCCGGATTAAAAGGTAAGATTACATGAAGACTATGAAGTGAAAACTTGCGATATTACTATAAATCGAACAGATATATGGTACAACAAGCCGAACATACCCATTTAAAGCATCGTACTGAACATGTCTTACTGATGTATATTTTTCATTAAAATTATTAATCCCTTATTTTTAAAGGCTTCATGTTCTAGTTGACGTAAACACGTCTGTTGTAAGCTTACTGTATGCATTGTGTAATTTTTTAGACACTAAGTACTATGACATTTATCAATATTTATTCGCAATGCCGAATTTATCGCAGATTCACTGTATAAGGTATAGCTGTGCTACCAAATGGTGACATACGAAAATTTTTGCCGGGCCGGGACTCAAACTCGAGTTTTCCGCTTTCCGCGAGCGGTCGTCTTACCACTAGGCTACCCGAACACAACTCCGGCACCCACCCAAACTTCCGAATGCCACACTGACTGTATATATGAGACAACTACATCCATCCCTTGGCACTCGCAGCTTATACTGTATTTCCGTAGCAGGGAGAATGAAATAAACTGTGCTGGACTTTAAACCTACTAACTAATTACTCTAACAGAGACTACTTTAAGCTAAGGACATGACACACGCACACGCAAACGCACAGCCTCGAAGGAGAACTCGAACCTACGGTGGAAACGGCCGTACAGTCTGATTGACAAACTATACTGCAAACATTTTGTAGTATTAATGAAACTGTCTCCATAGAAACGAAAACAAGTTACATTGTTTTCAGATAAAGTCAAAGAAAATCATGTTGTCCTCAGTCAACTTGTAAAGTGCTGTTTAATTTGTGTTCCATGGTAATGTTCCATCCTATGTAGCGAAAGAGAGAACCCTTTGTGGTCCTTTAATTCGTGATTACTAAGAAAATCTCAAGAATGCCACAGTGTGTTTTAACACAAAGGAACGTAGGATAAAAGAACCCGTGAAACGTTCTAGAAATAAAAATCAGTGCATGAATGTAAGGCTGTGATTACTGATAGATGTAAATACACCAGTTAGGAAATTTATAATTGAGGCACTGAGCGTTTCCTGTTTAAATGACACCACAGTGAATAGGGGCATGTGTTAAACTGTTAGTGAAGTTTCCTTGCAAGGTCTGCTTCCAGCACAGCTGTGATTTTCGGGAATTCCAAGCAGACTTTCTTTTCTCTCGGCTACGCAGAAGCGGCTGTGCCAAGTCTTTGCCGGGCTGCCGCAGTGGGTGGCAAAATTCCAGACAAACAAGTCGCCTCCACGCCTCCGTAACGCAGTTTCGCAGTCGATTCTGTTACGCAAACAGCGAATCGCTAGCATTACTCGGATCACTGAGGAACTTCACATATACAAAGAGAACCGCAATTCACTTCCTTTAAGACTAAGATCGTAGCATGAAAAGTCTCTAACATGGTGCCTCCATATAATAGAAAGAACCCGTCGAAATCTCAGATTAAAAGTCTGATGGATTAAATTTTTGTAGGACTTTAAGAGATAAATGACCGAGTGTCAATGAAATTGTCGTTGTTGTGAGTGGGGAACAGTTAGGTATTATAATGTTCAAATGTTTATGAAGCTTATTTATTTATTTATTTAGCCTGATCAGATTAGGGCCATCAGGCCCTCTCTTACATCGGACCAGGGTTTTACACATACAGTATTTCTTTACATTTGAGTTACCTATAACATAACAATGATTTTTAGAGATAAACAATTAATAACATAATTTATACAAGTTGATTACATGTAAAAGGATGTAAATAAAAGGTATTGACTTAATTCTAATAGGATTAATACTAGTAGTACCACTGAGACACCTTCTGCTGCTGTTGGTGTAATAATAGATGCAACAACATTGATATGAGCAGATACAGGATGTACTTTTGAATATATCCAGACTGGTTAAGGCATGGCGAATTCTGACCGTAGGGTATTAAAGACTGGCGTAATTATTGCTTTAGTAGATAATCCATTAACTGTCGTTTGAAGCTAGCAGTGTTATTCAGTTCTCTGATATACTGAGGTAGATTGTTCCAAAGCCTGGTTCCTGCTACTGAAAATGATTTTGAGAAACCGGCTGAGTGATGGATAGGGACAGAAAGGGTTTTGCTCTGACAGGAACGAGTAGTTCTGTTATGTTGATCAGATAAGAGTGTTAAGGTCGAGGAAAGATATGACGAACAGGGATTTAACTACGGGGTCATCAGTCCCTAAACTTAAAAGCTGTGCGTGCGTTGTGGATGTTGAACCTATCGTTAAATCAGACAACAAATTGTTCATTAAAACAGCTATTTGGTTTAATTATGGCCCTGATATTGATGTATATACTATTAAGTAAGAAACAGTGCATTAAACTGATTATGTGCGCAACGGATATTTTAAAGAAAGCAAGAACAGCTGTGACAAGTCACCATTTGAAACAGACACTGACTATACTCAAAAATTTTGACTGCGAGAAAAATATTAAAAAATCACAAATCACTTTCTTAATGCTTGACTGTGAGAATTTTATGCAGATCAGTTTCTGATTATTGAAATTTAGTATCATAGGCAATTAACTATCATTTACTGTGGCACCAACAACGAAATCTGTTCAACAATATTATTAGAATCAATACTGCACTTTAAATCCACTAATATCTAATTATCAACTGAAGGAAGTAGGTTAATTTTCTAACTACGTAAATGAAACAGGAAAGAAAGGTCAAGTTACTTATTATTAATAATCAGCATTACATTACCTACATAATACAACTTCAGACTTGCTGGCAAAGCAGCCTCTGCTCTACATCGGAACCATACACACAACTCAACCGCTCTCTAAGCGAGCTGAACCACAAGTGCTACTCTCTCTCAGTGCGAGCTACAATGCTATGCAATACATGATCTTTGCCAAAGATGAAACTTCACAAAGGACACATATCGATACATACAGTAGAAGCGATATTATACATTTTCTTGCAAGCAAGTCACTCGATACAAAACAGGAGGCACAATATTAGACATTTTCTTACAAAAATATTTTTTTTTATGGACACGTTTCAAACTTACAAACTACTTATGAACTACCAGATACTAAATACGGTACAAACATCCATGCGTGAGGGGGGATTCGAACCCCGGCTGGGGAACGGCTTCACGCATCGCAGCATAGCGCCTCAATGCGTTCGGCCGCTCCGCCGCGGCATTTAGGTATTATAGTGTATAGAGCTGTAACTTTGTTTCACTAAACGAAGAGTGATGTCTGCATTAAACTGCAGTGCAGTCTATGGTGTAGAGGGACAACAAATGAATTTAGACGAAATCAAACAAATTTATCGTACTTGTATTTCAGACGAAAACTCGGTAGAGATCAACGCCACTGTTACGTTTCTGTGATGAAAAGAGAGCTATCTGTGTATAACCCGCGGTTAAGGGCTAACATCTCATCAATCCTTCGTGTAACATAAATACTGCTGTCAGTTATTTTTAAGAATAAGTCACCATTATAGACTGGAATTCATCATCATGTCACCTTTTCTTGTACTGTTGTCATGGACTCCGAAATGCTTCGAAAATTTTCTATGCCGCAATTACTGCTATGATTGCCTTATAGTAGTAAACAAGCTCCTCCCACTTCTGTCACTCTCCCTACATCATATTTGTATAAAAGAGGTTAACACCGGAATTCAGTACCCACCCTGATACGGAATTAAAAAAAAATCTTTCTCATGGTCCAGCAAGCCATGGATTGCGTGGATACTGTCTGCTGATGGTTCGATGGTTGGAGTCCTCCCTCGTATATATATATATATATATATATATATATATATATATATATATAACGGCGCATCGAGGACGCATGTCGCTCAGTCACACCGGCGATGTTACATCTCGTCCGCAGATTCTTTCGACGGGGCATTGCATTATGCATTGAGGAACATGGACACACATTTGAACATCTCATGTAAATCAACTTCCCACCGCCATGAGTTGCCCTGCGGAGTATAAAAACCTTATCCATGTACGTGGGTCAGTCAGTAAATAAGTCGCGAACTGAGGTAGACACGCAAGTACCGCGCGCTGGGTAACGGTATTTCTCTACCACTACCACACATCCGTCTTGCGGGTTGCAGCAGTTTAAGGAACAGAATCAAGTTACAGCTCAAGTGTGTCACTTACAGGATTCAAGCATTGCCACAAAAATTCCAAGCTCCACGCTTTTGATGTCTTCTCGAACGGTGGGACGAGTGTTTAAATTTACAGGTGGAGTCGGATGAAAAATAAAGCCATTATCACGCCATTATTCCTGGCGTGTCTACCTCAGTTTGCGACCCGCGTCGGAGGTTCGAATCAGCCGTCGGGCATGGATAATTGTGTTGTCTTTAGTGTAAGTTAGTTCATAAGTATTTTGTAAGTTTAGGGACTGATGATCCAGCAGTTACGTCCCATAAGCTTTACAAACAACAAATATCAGTTTGTGACTCATTTACTGACTCACCCTCGTATATACGCTAATGAATACAGGTCAATGAATAGATATAAAAGTTTTGTCGATGCCTGGAGTCAAACCCAGTTTGTACCAATGACTGTAGTCAATCCCATGATTCCGACTTACTAGACAGACGCGCAATTCATTACACCAGAAATAGGTCCTACTACTCTATTTCGCCTCCCACTCCCAACCCACAATACAAATTCTCAGCTAAGCCTATGTCAATGTTCTCCGTTCCTCTGTTATCATTATAAGGGGAAAACTGTTAGCAAGTATGAAGTCAAGATGGGTTGGAATTAGAACTCTTTTGCTGAGGCAGTGCGACAGTGATATATTTAAAAGCCGCGGTGGAATAGCCTTGCGCGCCAAGTCACCTTGTTACTGTAAGCGCGATCGTTCTCCATCGAAAGTTCGATCTTCCTTCGGGAGTGCGTGCGTGTGTGGTGTTCTTAGCATAAGTTAGTTTAAGTAGTTTGTCAATTTAGCGAGCGATGACCACTGCAGTAAGTTCCCAAAATTTTACAATAATATAAACATTTTATACATTGCAGATTGCGTCTAATAAACAGGGCGTGGTTTAAATTATCATGCTACGCTTCACCATATACTCATTATTTGAAATGAAGTTACAACAAAAACTAGCAATAAAGTAATTGATTTGAATACATCCAGGGGCCAGCTTCCCTTGGTGATCCTTCAAATGGTGCTAGTGTCTTCTGCAAGCCAAACTCCGCCATACACCTTACAGAGGCGTACCTAAGGAAGTTTATGTGTAGTATAATCATAGCTGACATATTACTAATTACTGGATTATAATGTCCAACAATAGCGAAAGTAGCATAAATAGCGTCAGTCCGCTGCATACTCGTTTACTCTCTACATTTTCTGCACGCCGGTGCCGTGGGGATGGCGAGGTCATTTGGTCGGAGGTAAGGTAGGTATGTCAACAACGTCTGTCATCAGCTGGAATAGATTCCATTGCATATTGTCTCCATAGCAGTGTTGCCTCTATTTAACTTTCAATTCTTGTATCATTGTCTTCAAATTCCCCTTAATTTCCACGTAATATCAAAGGTTGTTTTACATAACTGCTAAACACCTAACAACCAATAAAACACAAATTCATAATGAGGAATATACGGTGTTACCTGCCCGTGGAAGATGAAATAAATCAATGATTAGAGTTGCATATTTATAACTAGGTGAGATATGAACCCGGGTGCTCACGCTCATGGCAATCGCACTGGCTGACATTCACGCCTCGTTGTCTTCAAAATGTTCAAACATTTGTAAATCTATCGGACCAAGCTGCGTGGTCATCAGTCCGTAGCTTACAAACTGCTTAAACCTAGGTAAACTAACCTAAGGACAACACACACACCCATGCCCTAGGGAGGACTCGAACGTCCAGGCGAGCAACCGCGCGCTCCGCAGCGAGACGCTTTAGACCGCTCGGCTACTCCACCGCGGCTCGTTGTCTTTCCTTGCATGGTTGCCGTCAGACACAAATTCTCAACTCAGCTGTCTACTACAAACGTATTGATCTTGCCCATTATTGCTCCCGCAATTTCACCGAATCCTGTAAAAATTCCGGCCTATTGGTCATTCGCAATGAAAAAATGATATATCGATATGTTCTCCTTAAATTATGTACAGGGTGCTCCACTTGAACTTCCCAAACCAAATATATCCGGAACAAGAATACATATTAAAAACTACTTACCTCGGCCATAATAATCCTTATGAAAATTATATGATAGAAAATCATCAAAAGAATGGAGTTGATTGTATCGAAAAATGTCAACTACAACAAATGAAATTGCGAAACGTAGTTGACGCTCGAAATAAACGGAATCGCGAGATAGCGTAGTTCCTAGACACAAGCGTGAACACCTCACTTTGTCGTGAAAATGCACTGGCTGCACGGTTCATACATTTCAAGTACTAGGTTTGCATTTCCTCTAGATGTAACTGATGTATTGCAATGTAATAAACGCTATTCTTTTCGTGATTTATCATGCTACTGACTTCATAAGAAATATTACTGGGTTTCCATTACGAAAACGAGGATATTTCGTGATATTCACATTAGTAACCCTCTACGGTACGTTCATGGCTGCGAAATATGTATTACAATATTTAGTTTTATTCCGAAGATATTTGGTGTGAAAGGTTTATGTGGGACATCCACCATAGATAAGAGAAGACATCTTTTTCTATTTTGGACTTGTTACTCATAGAAAGACATAACACGGTGAAGATAGTGAATACGTTTATGCTGCGTAAATTTTCATGGCAGGACATATCGTAAGTACGTAGAAGTAAATATTGTAAACTATTTTGTTATTGACACATTAATAAAACGCACTGAACGCCATTTTTTGTAATAATCTTTATGTAACATCCCGTGCATACACTTTTTATCAGTAATCCCTCTTATATTGCTGATAAAGTTTGGAGAATGAACTTAGAATTATCGATCAGGCATTACAGGCGAATCACAGCGTGGCGGCCCGAGTTGACAGCCTGCCCTCCACCCCCCCCCCCCCCCATACTTCAGTTTAGCATCGTGTGTGGTCCGTCCGTGTTAGACCTGTCGGACGAAATGCTTGTTTAGTGCGTCGGTTGTCAACTGACAACAGGATAATGAACGAGCAAAGGACCAATATAATATATTCTTTTTAGCTTAACCAGACGCCTAAGAAAACACATGCGATGCTGGTATGTGTTTTTTAGGGTTCACGTACTATCCATGAAGTGTATGTATTAGTGGCCCGCCTGTTTTCATTTGTTTGTAAAGCTTATGGGACTCAAGTGCAGGGTCATCAGTCCCTAAACTTACAAACTACTTATAAACTACCTTATACTAAAGACAGCACAAACATCTATGCCCCAGAGGGGATTCGAACCATCGACGGGGAACGGCCTCGCGCATCGCAGCACACCGCCTCAATGCACTCCGCTGCCCCGCCGTGGCCCGCCTGTTTTCGAAGATGCTGAGAAAAGTTTCTGACAATCACCGAAGTGGAAGAAATCCGACTACCGTCTGTGCCGAAAATAATGGGAAAGTCAGCACATTAATCACGAACGATCGACTATTAACTGTGCGCATGATAGCGGAAGAACGGGTGATTAAGGTGCGATGAATACTTACCCAAAAGTTAGGGAAGTGGGAAACGTGTTGTCGTCTTGTATCACATCACTTGACTGATGATCAGACGGAGGGACGTTTAGAAGCTCCACGGGATTTTGCGGCACCCAAGTTTTTTGAACGGTATTGTGGTTGAGGAAGAAATTTGGTGTCTCCGGTATGTCCTTTCAAACGCAACGGCAAAACATGGTACGGCGTTCACCGACATCAAGTCGTCGAAATAACTTCAGAGCAGAAAAATCATGTATCAAAACGATTCTCATCAGCCTTTGTGATAGTCAAGGCATCATCCACAAGGAAACTGTACCTGAGGGAACGAAGTTTAACGCTGTAAGGTACGTTCAAATTTTGTACCGCGTCAAGCAATGTCTACGCAAGGTACGACCCTAGTAGGCACAATAAGGATCCTGGGTCTTTGTTGACGACAACGTTTGCCCACAAACAGCCAATATCGTCAAACAGTTCCTGACAAAAGAAAAAAAAATGATGTGCTGCAACTTTAACATCCACTATTCTCGCCGAAACTAAATCCTGCAGACTTTTCCTGTTCTCTCGATTGAAAGGTAAGGGTTTTGACGATTTTACTGACATACAACGAAACGTGGCGAGGCTTTTAACCACCATCCCAAAGAAAGGCTTCGTGAAGGGTTTCCAGGACATTTATCGCAGAGATATGTGGTGCGTTGTTCGCGGTAGGTGACTATTTCTATGGACATTAGGGTAAATGTGGTTGATAATTCACCTTACGTTAATTAATAGGACTATTGACCGACCGATATTCTCGGAGACTGGCAGCGCATAACATATGAACAAACGAAGAAATATAGATATGTGATGTTTTCCTTCTTCAATTAGTCCATCTTCTCCTTTCCCTTCTCTATGTTCACCTACGTCTTTCCCCACCCTCCCCAACTCCTCCTATCCCATTCTCTGTCCATTTCCTCCCCCTCCCTCTTTTCATCTCCTTTCACCTGTGCTTCACCATCTCCCCTCACTCATTCTCCTCCTTTCCTCTCTCTGTCCGTCACCTCCTCTACCCTCTCTCTGTCCGTTTCTCCACTACCACCTCCTATACCTGCTATATATGAAAACATACATATATGCGCCGAGGTTCATGGTGACTGGTCAAACGGTGTCAAAGTCGCAAGGTATCCTCCACCATGCTAAATTCACCGGCTTGCAGATTATAAAAATCTCCTTAATGAAAACATGTAATTGTGTGTTGACTTTCAAAGTGAACGGACAAAAAATGTGGATAGTTTCTGTAACGTACCCTCCGAATGCACCTACGGAGGCTTACGAAAGGTAGCCCCTGTATCAAATCGGGGTATAAGCTACATTCAATATACATTTCACTCAATTCCGTCCAGCCGTTTATCACTGAGGAGTTACAAACGTGTTAACTCACTGTAACGTACCCTCAGTCAAACACCGTACGGTGGCTTCCTAAACGTAGCTCATGCATTAATTCACGGTATAAGCAACCTTCATTCCAAATTTCATTCATATCCGTCCAGCTATTCCAGCGTTACGGCGTAAGAAAAAAATTAAATATTTGTAAAGCACCCTCCGTCATGCACCGTGCGAGTTAGTTTTAGTATGCCTATAATCTTCGCTCGAGCGCCAGCAATGAGTTGATAAATTTTAATCGCAATATAGCCGTGCATAAAATCGAACAAAAAGATAAGCAATCATTAATTTTTATATATTAGAGACGTGAAACCTTATAGGTCTAGAATAATTTCCTGTGCAGCAAAATTGTGGGATTTTTTTTCCAACAACATTTTTAATAATTGGTCCTTCCGATACTTACGTTTTCATTTCTCCTGTAAAATGTTTGGAACCCGACATCGATATGCACGTACTCGACAAAAGATTAGCTGAGGAGATTTCGGTTAAAATGGCGGCCATGGAGAGTAGGAAGCCGACAGAATCACAATGAGACGGAGAGTTCTGACATGGTGTCTTACGATTCACTAGCGAGTCTGTAGTGGGAATAGGGAGCTCACTTCTGATCATTAACTGCCAGTCATAAAACGCTGTAGAACGGCAAGTCTCGGGTTTATTGAATGACGCAGCGGCATCGAGTCACACATCACCGCGTCCTATCACGACCTCTGCAGCCAACCACAACACTGGAAGCCGTTTGATAGCCGTCTTCCCTGTTCACGTTTCATCAGGCTTCCGGACGTCGAGTGTCCTCCGTATTTTCCTTTATTTATTTATGTATTTATTTATTAATTTTTACTGCCCTGACTGCTTCGTGGCTACGGGCACCCTTTTTCTCCATATGTAAGCTGCATCGCAGAAATGTGCGGCGTTGTGTTTTTACTACCCCGTTCGCGGACCACTACGAAATCGTTGTACCTGTGGCCTCTGCGAGAAACCCGTTTGTTACCTTCTCCGCAGAGTATCTTGCCTGTTCGATCAATGGTGCCCAGCCCGTATTTCTTATCTGCCTTCTTACTGAACTTAGTTGTTGTTCTTATTCTTTCGTTGTCGTAGCCGTTGGTCCGGAAATTATTCTGCAACTTTTTCAATGCAAGTGCAGCAAAAAGGTAGAGGGCAGGAAACTTTTCCAAATTCCCGCAATAACCATTGACACCAATCGGCGATGGCGGCGATCGCTTCCAGCCTCAGGTAAGGTATGCACTCGGAGGGATATTGTTTGAAGCCCTCGTTCGTAACGATACGTTGTCTCATGCTACAGTGGTGGGAGAAGACTTACTTGACACGTAGCTTATCTTACTAGAGGCCTGACGATGTCGTTAGCGAGTCGTTAAGGGGGCCTGGACATGAACTGGTAGCAGTTTCATAACTTGCTTTCGGTGCACAATACTCTTAATATACAATGCGGAGGACGTTGTGATTTTGTACCAGCGCTGAATGACATTAACTCAAGCTGTAATAGGATTTTATTTAAATTTCTATTATAGTTTAAGAGTTAAAAAATTTCCGAATGGATGTTTTTATAGTACGCATTCCCATATTGAAACCATTTTCTGGCTCATCGTCAGTCTAATAGCATTTGGACTGTTCAGGCTCCTGCAAAAATGTGTAAGAACACATTATGCCTCTTTTTTCGTAGTTTGGAGTATATCTGAGGAAATAGAAGAATACTTATTACACTTCATTACTATTTTGTCTAAAAATTACCGTCAAATTAAATGCTGAATGACAAAAATTGATTATTTGTGCAATGTATTAGGCATAAAACAATGATACTGTCCCATTCATCAAACGGGAGAAATTTGGTGAACATAGATAGCTAAAACAATTATGAAAATATATGTACCTAATGTACTGAAACTGTAGTTTCGAGAAAATGGTAAAAGAATGTTCAGTGTTTTTGACTCACAGTATGCCTCTTTAAGAACATTCCAGTCGCATAATCTTGCTGTCCAGCTGCTTCTTTATCCTCTGCAGACTTTTTCAGGTGTCTTTCCCTTACTCTGTACTCTTTGGTGGTGGCTTGCACAGCCCTTTCAGGTTCAAATAGACGCTGCCGGTCTATTGCAGTCTGAGCAGCCATCATATTGTTTCTTGGTTGAAAGCCTAATTTGCTCATTAATTTTGTCCTGCTAATTACACCATCAATGAAACAGATAACAGCATCCATCACACCTATTTTGGGAACTGTCACTCCCACAATCACTTTTTTCGGTACTCTAAGTATTTTTTTTTTATCTGCAAGGTACCTGTATATTGACTTTATTGTTGCCATGACTGTGGCAGGCACGGAATTTTTATGGTGATATAACTTGCCTGAAGCATCAGCATGTCCAGTGTGCAGATGTTTGCTGAATGAGCGCTTAAGACTATAATAACTACTTAAATGTTTATAAACCATACATTTTTAGAAACGGGAGAAATATGTCTGTCGATGTTTCAGTCATTTTCACGTCAAGGTCCCCTTATGCACACGTGAAGCTGAAGGATCGTTGAGGCACATTTATTCATAACGATTTGAAATGCTACAAGACAGGCTAATAAATACCCCGGATGTTCAGCACTAAAGTATTCGGCCTTTGCCACCAAGAGTGATCATCACGATAGTTCTCGATGCAATTATAATTACTTAACTCTGTTACTGTTTGATTAGTGTTACAGTAAATCTCGAACAAATACTGTACTATGAACTATGCACTAGTTGTCATGAGATAAAAAAATCACGGGTAGCTGACTTGGAGGACAACCAGTTTCACTTCACTGACTGCTGTTTATTGTATAACAGAATCACTCAATACGGTCCCGGTTGAGCCTCGCAGGCATCACTCTGAGAAACGGCCTACCCTCCTGCTAGGGCGGGGGTCATCGTAGGAGTCATCGTAGCTTACAAACATTGTGCATGCAAAACAAGAGTCGTGAAACTCAAATGTTCAAATGTTTGTAGAACTTATGGGACTTAACTACGGTGTCATCAGTCCCTAAACTTACAAACTACTTCTGAACTAACTAAGACTAAGGACGGCACAAATATCCATTCCCGATGGGGGATTCAAACCCCCGACCGTAGTGGCCGTGCAAACCGTGACTGCCGCGCCGCAGTCCCCTCGGCCACCGCGGCCGACTGTCGTGAAACTCCCAGCGATTTTCTGCAACTTCGCAAATGCGGTGCTGCCAAGCGGTTGGGTCGTATAAAAGGGTTGTACAGTTGATATGTATTTGGTGTGCAGCAGCACATTCAAAACAGCATCGTATTTAGAAACTCTTGTGGCGCAAAAAATATAGCAGCCATCAAATAATATAATATGGAATTCTTTCATTTGCAAATTTGCAAGGGATGCTGAGAAGCAAGGGAATAATGTTCCGAATAACAAATGTTCATTTACGGTGGTTAGTAAACATTTAGGAATGGAAGAAATTCTTTATCTATTTACTCCAGTAGAATCTTCTGCTCTTAATGCGAATCGCAGAGCTGAACAACAACTTCTAATATCACTGCATTTTAAAATAAATGTGTGATCGCTTCCGATTGCAGTGAATCAACTGTTTCAGTAGAGCCTTCTTCGTCTCGTACTTCAGTTCCACATAAATTCTACTTGTTGTCGTCCAGGCGAATATAATCATAATCAGTTCATTTTGAATTACAGCACATCATATTGGCTCTTAAAACGGTTTTGATCGGTGCGATTACGGCACAGATTAGGTTAGATTAGTACTTAGCCATAGATCATGAATACGACACTTCGTAAAGATATTACATTGCAGAATTCATTTTAATTTTTTTTTAATTTTTTTTTTTTTTTTTTTTTTTTTTTTTTTTTTTTTTTAGATTTACTACTTTATATCTAAAAAAATCGCCTACAGTGTAGAAGGAGTTGCATTTCAGAAATTCTTTTAATTTATTTTTAAATGCTAGTTGGCTATCTGTCAGGCTTTTGATGCTGTTGGTAGGTGATTAAAGATTCTTGTGCCCGCATAATTCACCCCCTTCTTTGCCAAAGCTAGATTTAACGTTTGCTAGTGAAGATCCCACCCCCATGAACCACAGACATTGCCGAGGTGGGGTGGCTTGCGTGCCTCAACGATGCAGATAGCCGTACCGTAGGTGCAACCACAGCGGAGGGGTATCTGTGGAGAGGCCAGACAAACGTGTGGTTCCTGAAGAGGGGCAGCAGCCTTTTCAGTAGTTATAGGGGCAACAGTCTGGATGATTGACTGAGCTGGCCTTGCAACATCAGCTAATGTGGCTTTGCCACAAGGTTACTGCGAACGGCTGAAAGCAAGGGGAAACTACAGCCGTTACTTTTCCCGAGGACATGCAGCTCTACTGTATGAAAACATGATGATGGCATCCTCTCGGGTAAAATATTCCGGAGGTAAAATAGTCCCCCATTCGGATCTCCGGGCGGGGACTACTCAGGAGGATGTTATCATCAGGAAAGACAATACTGGCATTCTACGGATCGGAGCGTGGAATGTTAGATCCCTTAATCGGGTAGGAAAATTAGAAAATTTAAAAAGGGAAATGGATAGGTTGAAGTTAGATATAGTGGGGATTAGTGAAGTTCGGTGGCAGGATGAACAGGATTTCTGGTCAGGTGAGTACAGGATTATAAATACAAAAGCAGTTGGGGGTATCACAGGAGTAGGACTGATAATGAATAAGAAAATAGGAATGCGGGTAAACTACTATAAGCAGCACAGTGATCGCATTATCATTGTCAAGATAGATACGAAACCAACACCGACAACAGTAGTACAGGTTTATATGCCAACTAGCTCTGCCGATGATGAGGAGATCGAAGAAATATATGAGGAGCTAAAGGAAATTATTCAGACAGTTAAGGGAGAGGAAAACTTAATTGTAATGGGAGACTGGAATTCGGTAGTAGGAAAAGGAAGAGAAGGAAAAATAGTAGGTGAATATGGACTGGGCAGAAGGAATGAAAGAGGAAGTCGCCTGGTAGAATTTTGCACGGAACATGATTTAATTGCAACAAACACGTGGTTTAAGAATCACAAAAGAAGGTTGTATACTTGGAAGAGACCAGGAGACACCGGAAGGTATCAGATAGATTTTATAATGGTAAAACATAGATTCCGGAACCAGGTTATAAACTGCAAGACATACCCAGGGGCAGATATAGACTCTGACCATAACTTGTTAGTCATGAACTGTAGGCTGAAACTGAAAAAACTGCAGAAAGGTAGGAAAATAAGGAGATGGGACCTAGATAAATTGAAGGAACGTGAAGTTCTTGTGAATTTCAGAGGGAGCTTTAGGCAACAATTGACAGAAACAGGGGGAAATAAAACAGTAGAAGAGGAATGGGTAGCATTGAGAGATGAAATAGTGAAGGCAGCGGAGGACAAAATAGGTAGAAAGGCAAGACCAACAAAAAATCCTTGGATAACACAGGAAATACTAAATTTAATTGATGAAAGGAGAAAATATAAAAATGCAGTAAATGAAACAAGCAAAATGGAGTACAGACGACTAAAAAATGAGATTGACAGGAAATGCAAAATGGCTAAGCAGGAGTGGCTAGAAGCGAAATGCAAATCTGTAGAAGAATGTATAAGAAGGGGGAAAATAGATACCGCCTACAGAAAAATAAAAGACACATTTGGGGACAAGAAAAGTAATTCTACGAATATCAAGAACTCAGATGGGAAACCAGTTCTCAGCAAAGAAGGGAAAGCTGAAAGGTGGAAAGAGTACATAGAGCAGCTCTACAAAGGAAATGAACTTAGAGACGATGTTGTAGGAAGGGAAGAGGAAGTAGATCAAGATGAAATAGGAGATACTATACTGAGAGATGAATTTGACAGAGCCCTGAAAGACCTAGGTCGGAACAAGGCCCCAGGAGTAGATGACATACCCTCAGAGCTACTAAAGTCTCTGGGAGAGCCAGCCATGACAAAACTATTTGAACTGGTGTGTAGGATGTATGAGACAGGCGAAATACCCTCAGACTTTAAGAAAAATGTAATAATCCCCATTCCAAAGAAATCAGGCGCAGACAGGTGTGAAAATTACAGAACCATCAGTTTGATAAGTCATGGTTGCAAAATTTTAACACGAATTATCTACAGGAGAATGGAAAAGCTGGTAGAAGCTGACCTCGGGGAAGATCAGTTTGGATTCAGGAGGAACGTAGGAACCCGGGAGGCAATACTTACCTTACGTCTTATCTTAGAAGATAGATTAAGGAAAGGCAAACCTACATTTTTAGCTTTTGTAGATTTGGAGAAAGCATTTGACAATGTTGACTGGACTACACTCTTTCAAATTCTGAAGTCAGCAGGGGTAAAATACAGGGAAAGGAGAGTTATTTACAATTTGTACAAAAGCCAGACCGCAGTTATTAAAACTTGAAGGGCATGAAAGGGAAGCATCAGTTGGGAAGGGAGTAAGACAGGGTTGTGGCCTTTCTCCGATGTTATTCAATTTGTACATTGAGCAGGCGGTGAAGGAAAGCAAGGAAAATTTTGGAATAGGCATTAAAGTTCAGGGGGAAGAAATAAAAACATTGCGTTTTGCTGATGACATTGTAATTCTGTCAGAGACAGCGAACGACCTGGAAGAGCAGTTGAATGGAATGGACAGTGTGTTGAAGAGAGCGTATAAAATGAACATAAACAAGAGCAAAACAAAAATAATGGAATGTAGTCTTAGAAAATCAGGCGATGCCGAAGGAATTAGATTAGGTAATGAGACAGTGAAGGTGGTAGATGAGTTTTGTTACTTGGGTAGGAAAATAACATGCGATGGTCGCAGTACAGAGGATATAAAATGCAGAATGGCAATGGGAAGAAAAGCATTTTTGAAAAAGAGAAATTTGCTAACATCGAATATTAATTTAAGTGTAAGGAAGTCTTTTCTGAAGGCATTTGTGTGGAGTGTTGCCTTGTACGGGAGTGAAACATGGACGATAAGCAGTGCGGACAGGAAGAGAATAGAGGCTTTTGAAATGTGGTGTTACAGAAGAATGCTGAAGATTAAGTCGGTAGATCACATAACTAATGAAGAGGTACTGAACAAAATTGGCGAGAAAAGGAATTTTTGGCATACCCTGACTAAAAGAAGGGATCGCTTGGTAGGACACATTCTTAGACATCGAGGATTCGTAAATTTAGCATTGGAGGGAAGTGTGTGGGGTAAAAATCGCAGAGGGAGACCAAGAGACGCGTATAGTAAGCAGATTCAAGTGGATGTGGGTTGCCGTTCTTATGAGGAGATGAAAAGGTTTGCTCAGGATAGAGTAGGGTGGAGAGCTGCATCAAACCAGTCTCCGGACTGAAGACTATAACAACAACAACAACAGTGAAGATCATTCTTTCTCCGAGTATTGTAGTCATGAACACTACTATTGCTTTTGAATTCCGTGGGATTGGTATTAACGAATTTCATTACTGAATGAAAGGGATGCAGTGGTTGGGAAGGGAGTGAGACAGGGTTGTAGCCTTTCTCCAATGTTATTCAATTTGTACATTGAACAAGCTATAAAGGAAAGCAAGGAGAAATTTGGTGAAGGAATAAAAGTTCAGGGGGAAGAATTAAAAACATTGCGTTTTGCCGATGACATAGTAATTCTGTCAGATACAGCAAAGGACCTGGAAGAGCAATTGAATGGAATGGACAGTGTGCTGAAAGGTGCATATAAGATGAACATTAACAAGAGCAAAACTAGGGTAATGGAGTGCAGTGTAAGAAAATCAGGTGATTCTGAAGGAATTAGATTGGGAAACGAAGCAATAAAGGAGGTAGATCAGTTTTGTTACTTGGGCAGTAAAATAACAAATGATGGGCGCAGTACAGAGGATATAAAATGCAGAATGGCAATGGGTAGAAAAGCGTTTTTGAAAAAGAGAAATTTGTTAACATCGAATATTGATTTAGGCCTAAGGAAGTCCTTTCTGAGGGCATTTGTATGGAGTGTTGCCTTGTATGGGAGTGAGACATGGACGATAAACAGTGCGGACAGGAAGAGGATTGAGGCTTTTGAAATATGGTGCTACAGAAGAATGCTGAAGATTAGGTGGGTGGATCGCGTAACTAATGAGGAGGTACTGAACAGAATTGGGGAGAAAAGGAATTTCTGGCATACCTTGACTGAAAGAAGGGATAGATTGGTAGGACACATTCTTAGACATCAAGGAATTGTTAATTTAGCGTTGGAGGGAAGTGTGTGGGGAAAAAATCGCAGGGGAAGACCAAGAGATGGATACAGTAAGCAGATTCAGACAGATGTAGGTTGTCGTTCTTATGTGGAGATGAAGAGGCTTGCTCAGGATAGGGTATTGTGGAGAGCTGCAGCAAACCAGTCTCCGGACTGAAGACCACAACAACAACAACAACATGAAGCTACTGTGAAAATCCCTCGCTCTTCAAATAAGTGTCTGCAGGGTGATCTTGGATGGGCTCCAGCAATTATTCTGATTACACACTTTTTTGCAATGAATACATTTTTACTCAATGGTGAAATACTCCAGAAAATGATGCCATACGAAAGCAGAGAATGAAAATAGGCATAGTAAGCTAATTTACTGAGATGTGTATCACCAAAATATGCAATTACCCTGATAGCATAAGTAGCTGAACTCAAACGTTTCAGCAAATCTTCAACATTGAGTGAAATGGTATTCATTGCACAAATGCGTGTGATCACAATAATTGCTGGAGCCCAACCAAGATCATCCTCAGACATTTATTTAATGATCTAGGGATTTTCATTGTAGCCTCACAACATATATATTCACTCATTAAATTTTTTATTAACATTCCGACCCAATTCCAAAGTAATATCAGTGTTCATAGCTACACCACGAAGAGAAAGGGTGATATTCACTTCCCAAGGTGAAATCTATCTTTGGCACAGATAGGGAGAAATTATACTACCACAAATATCTTCGATCACTTATCAAGTAGCATCAATATTCTGACATATAGCCAACTAGTATTTAAAATGAAATCAAAAGAATTTATGAATGGCAACGCCTTCCACACTTTAAATGAATTTTTAGATAAAACATAGTAATTTCGCTGAAAAAATTACGTAAAACTTTAAAATAAGGTATCCTTAAAATATTTAATGTCATGTATGGACACTATTTTTAAATTAATACGTTTCACATCATTATCGACAAGGGTTCGCAAATAGATTCCGTGTTTCTTGATTTACTGAAGGCTTTTGACACCGTTCCTCACAACGGCTTTTAATCAAATTGCGTGGTTATGGTATATCGCCCCAAATTTGCGATTGGATAGGGGTTTCCTGTCACAGAGGACACAGTTCGCAGTAATCGATGGTAAGACCGACTAAATCAGAGGTGATATTGGGCGTTCCACAGGGTAGTGTTATTAGTCCTCTGCTGTTCCTTATTTACATAAACGATTTAGGAGAATATCTAAGTAGATCTCTTAGATTGTTTGCAGATGACGCCATCATGTACCGTCTAGTAAAGTCATCTGAAGATCAATACCAACTGCAGAGCGATCTGAAGAAGATATCAGTATGGTTTAAAAATTGGCAATTGACAAAATAATGAGAAGTGTGAAGTCGTCCACACTAGTACGAAAAGAAATCCGTTAAACATTGTTTACAAGAGAAATCAATCAAAAGTGAAGGCCGTAAACTTCACAAAATACCTACGAATTACTATTACTTCACACTTAAACTGGAAAGAACACTTAGATAATGTCGTGGGAAAGGCGAACCAAAGGCTGTGTTTTATTGGCAGAATCCTTAAAAGATGCAACGGAACTACAAAAGAAACTACATACACAACAGTTGTCCGTCCATTTTTTGAGTGTTGCTGCCCAGTGTGGGATCCTTATCATGTGGGTTTGACGGAGGACATCGAAAGAGTCCAAAGAAGGGCAGCTCGTTTCGTATTGTCACGATACAGGGGAGACAGCGTTACGGAAATGATGCAGGATCTGGAATGGGAATCATTACAACAACGGCGTTTATCGCTATGGCGCGGGCTACTTACGAAACTCCAATCGCCAACATTCTCCTCCGAATGCGAAAATATATTGTTGACTCCCACTTACATAGGTAGAAATGATCATCAGAATAGAGTACGAGAAATCAGAGCTCGAAAGGATAGAGTCATGTGTTCTTTCTTCTCGCGCGCTATTCGAGAATGGAATGGGAGATAAATAGTGTAACGGTGGTTCGATGAACCCTCTGCCAGGCACTTAAATGTGATTTGCAGAGTATCCCATGTAGATGTAGATTGCGAAATGTCGTATTTATAATCTCTGGAACAAGTATTAATCTAATCTAAAAAAATATGCATCCTTCTTTCATGAGTCATAAATAAGTGTTTGTCATGTTTTAAATTCTGATGCGTGGAAAATTCTACTACGGGACGTCGTCTTGCTTTCGTTTTCCTTTGCCCATAAACTCCTTCTCTTTCTTTTCCTATTCCTCAATTCCAGTCCTCCCGTTATATTCAAGTTTTCCTCTCCATCAACCGTCAGAATTTACATACGCTGATAACGGCAAGGGAACTTGATACGCGGAGCAGAGCTGATCCACGGGTGTAATGTAATGATGACTTAGGTCACAAATGGTAGATCCACTGACGTAACCGACTTTGATAACGGGCCGTATGTGTTAGCTCGCCGCCTGGTAAGGAACCTCTCGCCGGTTAGCTGTCACAGTTGCGTCATCAAAATGTTTGAAGGACGATGTATTATGTAAAATACCCTGAACTTCGGACTTAGAGTGCTGGTTGGAATTTTAAAAACACGTGTTTCGCTATTTTTGGAAATTCAAATATTACGGGTGAAATAAGGGAAAATCTTTTAAGGGTGCTACTAAAACTATTTTGATGCTAGAAATGCTAAAATTTGGATTTAGAACCCTGATTAAAATTTAAATAATGTTTTCGGGATGTTTTCATCCTGTCGTCAATGGTGCAATGAGGGATTAAAAAAGCATTTTTAAAGCTAAATCTATGAAAATTTATATTTAGAAGTAGAAACAACGAATGTAGACCTTGTAGTCTACGCGTCAGAATCAGCGGAAATCAAGTTATTAAAATACAAAAGGGCTTCTGGTTGTCAGAAGTCAGTTGTGCGAGTGGAGCTAACATAATCTGAAGTTGTTGGAATTACACCCTCGAGACACTAAATGTCAGGAACCGTTAAGGAATTGCATATTCAAAGCTCTATAATTTTAATGTCGTGCCGAAAATACAAAATATCAGACATTATTCCAACACTACAGACGACGGCGTGATTGACGATTTATACGCTATTACCGAGGTCAGTGGCGTTTTCATAGAGTTGTTAGTGCTAGGAAACAAGCAATATTCCATAAAATAGCTTCATTAATCAATGCGGAACGTTCCACGAACGCATCAGTCAGGGCAGCGCGGTGCAATTTGGCATCAATGTGCCATGTAGCAGACGACTGCCTCGACTGAATTAGCTTGCAGCGTGATATCAGCTGCAGTGACTCGCCAGGGTTCGTGGTTGCATCGTTTGGACTTCAGACGACTAGAACTCCGTAGCATGGTCGGTGTAATCCCGATTTTATTTGATAATGGCTGATTGTACAGTTTGAATGGGACGTAGAACTCAGAGATACGTGGTTAACCACGGTGGATTGGCCGTACCCTCTAAAACGTCTTTCTGTGGGACACGCGGTGGTTCCCCATCGGAGGTTTGGATCCTCCGTTGGGCATGGGAGTGTGTTTTCATTAGGTTAGGTTAAGTTATTTTAGGTATTTTGTAAGCCTAGGCACTGATAAACTTGGTAATTAATTCCCACAGATTTACAACACATTTGAACATTCTTGAGACATGGCTCGAAGTGGTCAACCCCTGAGAGGTGTTATAATATGACAGAGTCATTCCTGACCCATTTTAATGTTTGACTTGTAACCTTCAACTTTCTACACAAGTGCGGTCCATATGACGAAGGGCGCCCCGCGGGAATAGCCGAGCGGTATGGAGCGCCACATTGCGGATAGCGCGGCCAACCGCGTCGGAGGTTCGAGTCCTTCCATGGGCATGGACGTGTAGTCTTTAGTATAAGTTAGTTCATAAGTAGATTGTAAGTTTAGGAAATGATGACCCCGCAGTTAAGCCCCATAAACTTTACAAAATTTTGAACTTTTTTGAAGAAGGGCCCCCTATGTGGTGCATCACCATTCTATCATGTACTTATTTTGCACGAGTTGTTGTTTTTATGTTCTTCTGTCTGATTTCATACAGCTCTCCACTCTACCCTGTCCTGTGCTAGCCTCTTCATCTGAGAATAAGTTCTGCAAACTACATCCTCTTGAATCTGCTTACTGTATTCGTCCCTAGGTCTCCCTATACGATTTTTACCCCCCAAACTTCCTTCTAATGCTAAGTTGACGATTGCTTGAAGTCTACGAATGTGTCTCACCAATCTGTCCCTTCTCTTAGTCAGGATATGCCAGAAACTCTTTTCTCCACAATTATGACGAGAGATCTACCCATCTAATCTTCCTCATTTGTCTGTAGAAGCACTTTTCGAAACCTTCTATCGCCTTTTTGTCTGAAGTTCTTATCGTCCACATTTCACTCCCATACAATGCTACACTCCAGACAAACGCCTTCAGAAAGCACTTCTTAACATTTAACCTAATTTTTGATGTCAACAAATTTCGCTTCTTCAGAAACGCTTTTCTTCCCATAGAAATTCTGCTTTTTTTTATATCTTATTTACTTCGGCCATCATAAGTTATCTTGCTTCCCAAATAATAATACTCATCTACTTCTTTTATTGTCTCATTATAATATAATTCCTTCAGCATCGCCTGATTTTCTGACGCTACATTCCAGTACCCTCGTTTTATCCTTGTTAATGTCCATTCATACCTTTCAAGACACTGTCCATCTCGGTTAATTGCTCTTCGAGGTACTTTGCTGTCTCTGACAGAATTACATTGTCATGACCAAACCGCAAAGATTTTATTTCCTCTTCCTCTCCAAATTTATCCTTGTATTCTTTCACAGCTTCTCAATGTACAGATTCAAAAACACTGGGGAAAGGCTAAAACCCCGCCTTACTCCCTTCCCAACTACTGCGACCCTTTCATGCCCTTCGACTCGAATAACCGCTGCCTGGTTTTTGTACAAGTTGAATATAACTCTTCGCTTCCTATATATTACTCCATCTACCTTCAAAATCTGAAAATGTGTATTCCAGTCAGCATTGTCAACAGCTTTCACCAAATCCACAAATGCCAAAAACGTAGTTTTTCCTTTTCTTTATCTTCTAATATAAGTCGTACTGTATTAACTCCCGTGTTACAAAATTTCTTCTAAATCCAAACTGATCTTCCCCAAAGTCGGATTCCACCAGTATTTCCATTCGTCTGTAAATAATTCGTGTTAGTATTTTGCAGCTATGACTTATTAAACTGATAGTTCTGTAATTTTCACATTTGTCTGCACTTGCTCTCCTAGGAATTGGAATCACTATATTCTTCTTGAAGTCTGAGGATATTTCCCCTGTCTCATATAGCTTGCATACCAGGTGGCACAATTTCTTCATAACTAACGATAATAGCAGTTCAGACTTAACATCATCTACTCAAGGGGTCTTGTTTCTACTCAAAGTTTTTAGTGCTCTGTCAAATTCTTGTTGCAGTATAGTACCTCCTATCTCATATTCCTCTACTTCGTCTTCCGTTTGCAGAATACTGCACCAGTTGTGTTATTGGAACTATTTGCGCACAAAATCCCGTCATTTGTACATGGAACCTTTACGAGGTTCACAGATTTCAGTCGTTATGCACTGTCACCCCCAGCAGCCACTTTATGTTGTTGTGGTCTTCAGTCCAGAGACTGGTTTGATGCAGCTCTCCACCCTACTCTATCCTGAGCAAGCCTTTTCATCTCCTCATAAGAACGACAACCCACATCCACTTGAATCTGCTTACTATACGCGTCTCTTGGTCTCCCTCTGCGATTTTTACCCCACACACTTCCCTCCAACGCTAAATTCACAATTCCTTGATGTCTAAGAATGTGTCCTACCAATCTATCCCTTCTTTTAGTCAAGGTATGCCAGAAATTTCTTTTCTCCCCAATTCGGTTCAGTATCTCCTCATTAGTTACGCGATCCACCCACCTAATCTTCAGCATTCTTCTGTAGCACCACATTTCAAAAGCCTCTATCCTCTTTCTGTCCACACTGCTTATCGTCCATGTTTCACTCCCATACAAGGCAACACTCCATACAAATGCCTTCAGAAAGGACTTCCTTAGGCTTAAATCAATATTAGATGTTAACAAATTTCTCTTTTTCAAAAACGCCTTTCTACCTATTGTCATTCTGTATTTTATATCATCTGTACTGCGACCATCATTGTTATTTTACTGCCCAAGTAACAAAACTCCTCTACCTCCTTTATTGTTTCGTTACCTAATCTAATTCCTTCAGCATCACCTGATTTTCTTACACTGCACTCCATTACCCTAGTTTTGCTCTTGTTAATATTCATCTTATATGCACCTTTCAGCACACTGTCCATTCCGTTCAATTGCTCTTCCAGGTCCTTTGCTGTATCTGACAGAATTACTATGTCGTCGGCAAAACGCAATGTTTTCAATTCTTCACCCTGAACTTTAATTCCTTCTCCAAATTTCTCCTTGCTTTCCTTTATAGCTTGCTCAATGTACAAATTGATTTATATGACGTCATAATAAGTAGCACCCGACATCCGGCAAGGTAGCCACTGTTAGTGGTACCATGTGCTGTCTTGTAGCCTCTTTAAAGAAAAGACATGCTTGGGCTGCATACTCCCCATGCATGCCAATGAGTGGATGCCAGTTTACCTGCGATTTCAGGACTCCCGGCAATGGCCATACCAACTGGTCGCCTTTGCTATGCTTTGGTGGCACGCATTGGGATAACCTCTAGTCGGAGTGAGATGCATGAGAGAGACTCACTCACAAATATGTGGACAAAGTTATATAACGATGGTGAGTGAACTGCTCTACGACGCGGTGGAATGGCAGAGCGTTTTAAGGCGCCATACTGCGAAGCGCCATGTTGCTTCTCGTAAGTGGTTCGAGTCCTCCACAGGCTTCGGTGTGTTTGTTGTCGTTAGCATAACATAGTTTAAGTAGTTCGTAAGCGTAGATAACCGCAGCAGTTACGTCCCATGAATTTACAGACATTGATTTGAACAGCTGTAGCGGTCTCAATTTGAGGATAATCCCAATTAAATCTTGAGAATAATTACCCCAAATCCATCCCTCCCCTACATAAAACATGCCAGGAACATAGGGCTAAAGATAAAGAAGAGCCATACAACCCCAAAACGGAATTTTGCACAAGAATTGAAAATGATTTCCTGTTGATAAAAAAAGTTTTGTGTACAGAATTTAGACAAAAAGGTTTTGGATATGGCAACAGTGTGTAAAATGGGAAGTGGGCCATCCTGATAGAAGCATTCTGCCCAGGAGCGGGCACTTTTAGTGAATGTTATCAGCCGGTCGCAGTGGCCGAGCGGTCTGCGGCGCGACAGTCACGGTCTGCACGGCCGCTGCGGTCAGGGGTTCGAATCCCCACTCGGGCATGTATGTTTGTGCCGTCTTTAGTATAAGCTAGTTGATAAGTACTTTGTAAGTTTAGGGAATGATGACCACATAGTAAGTCCCATAAGATCTACAATCATTTGAACAGTTTCCTCTATCAATCCCCATATGCCTTTAGATATGATCCAGGTGATTATATTACATAGAGCTGTTTTACCATCTGATAACGGTAACATGTAGGCCTTTACGGCTGGCGTCTTCATTAATTAAAACTTCCGGCTAAGATGCTTTGGACCAACTATACAACTTCTGTCTCCCGCTACTTCATTGCCTACTGCAGGAAACGAAACGTCGGTAGAAAGAAAATTCACAGATGGCCTACGGCATCTTAGCCCGGAAAATTCATCTGATAATAAGTTGCGCGCCAACCTATAGCGACGAGGTGTCCACAGCGACCATCGTGTTTACACGGAACTAGGGCAACAGAATTGCCACCATAGGCTTCATCTACGACTGTGAGGGTGATTTGCTGTCAAAGAGAATAAGGTCATTTTAAATTAATGTGACGTCTTATATATTAAAATAATCTACGAAAACCAATGTCAGTCATCCAGACCAAAGTATCCGACCGATAACCTTCATTTTTATTTTAAACGAAATGTATTCATGTACAGATTTGTCATCAAGTATCAGAATTTACATAACTCTCGCATTCCTTTTACTATACTCAATCGCGGAGCGATGTCCTTGCTGTAAACTGAAGTCTGTCGGGCCGTTCTATCCGAACGATTTATTTCATTTTTGCTCTAAACGAAAGATATTCTTTCGCAGATTGCCATCAAATATTAGAATTAACTTAAGTCTCTCCAGCCTTTACTTTTATTCAAACGCGGTATCCTTTTGTCTTGAATATTTTCACCGGTTTTTTTATGATATCTTCGGTTCTTTTTGACCTAACAACACTCAGCGGATCAAGATCTTTCATTTGCACTTTTAAACATTTTAATTTATTGATTCTGAAGACAGCTATGCATGAACATTTGACTTTAATTCCATTTTTCCCAACTTTTCTGCTATTCCACTAAAGGTGTGAAGTATTCTCACGGCTTCTCTAGTGAAATGTTACATTATTCTCGATATGTGACACTCGAGATTCTGGAAATGGAGCCACTTCTTTTCTTGCTGCAATTCCAGCCCCACATATAGAGTGTCCGCACGTACGACACACGGACGCTTCTTGTCAACGTGCCAGCACCATCCGTCCCCCTTTATTCGCCGGACTGTACCATTTTCCGGAATGATAGACTGACCTACAGAGAGGCTATGAAATGTAATATCAGTGTATTAATCCCATGTGCATGGTGACAATGTTTATTACAGACACACCTTCGCCCCCTATATTCTTCTACTGCTGACCCTCAGGGTCACCAGACTACACCTGCTCCCTTCTCCAGTTACTTCACGCCATCTGCCTTTGGAACACTCCCCGTTCCAAAGCCATCAGGTATGCCATTCACCATCCATCAGCCAGAGAACTAACAGTAACTCTGGCTCGTCACTTGCGACACTACCTTCCAAGAGTTACACTAGTAGAAATTAGGGTTCCAGCTGAATGAACCACAAACGGCTTGTCGAAGAGCTACGAAAATTTCTTTGAACATTTATGTCAATTCAGGTAAGCCTTCTAAGCCATCGAAACTGAAAGAAAGTCATAGGAGACAAAGAAAAGGACACAGAAGAAATTAACGGTTCCGTTGCCTTCCACACCATCATTTACTGCATCTTTCAATTAGAAGGATGGCGTTGGGATTCCAGCGTCCTTGGACGACACAGAACTCACTGACGCCCCAGAAACGATGGCTGAAATTACCACTAGCCTTTGATCGGTAGCAACATGTCATCCTCAGACATAAACAACCTCTTTGAACTGTTCGTGGATTTCCAAAACACTGACAGTCGCATTCAAACGGAACTGAAACGGAATTCAGTCGTTATTCCAACCATCCGGCTAAGTTACGACGTTTTTTGGGAATAGCAGAAAGTATGAAAGGGTGAATCCTTTCCGTGCATATTTCCTTATGTCTGTTATGTATCTGTGCCTCTTCATACAACTCTAGAGGCAGCGTCTGTCGGGATAAAGACAACACAGAACATTACTACCTGCAATATCTATCTTCCTCTCTATGTAGATGTGCCCCAAAGTGTGTCAGCTATACAGATTTCCCAACATCCCCCAATTCTCCTAATATTGGATGACGTCAACGTCCTCAACCGTTTGCGAGGCGGGGGGAGGGAGGAACGTCGTCACTGGCTGATGTAAAGTCATTAACGAAGCACGACCTATGGCAAAATGTTTCATTCTAGAGCATGGATTGTACTCAGCCATCTACTCTTTCGTGTGCAGAGAGTGCATGATGAGATGTGTGTTAATAGCCTGGACTCTTGTTGAGATGGTCTCCTATCACTACTAACCAGAACGCATTCACCTCTACTACAACTGCTGGATCTCCACCAAAAGATAATATTGATTTGGTGATCCAGCCGTGTCAACTATACACTGTTCTTCAGGATCCTGTCAACGAAATACTGTGTCCTGGTGGATGATAGGCTGGGCAGTCATAGAATGTAGGCAGGCTTTCCAGGAGCATAAGAAAGTCCCCTCATTGGTCTTAAACGACTCTATCACTAGATTCCCGAAATATTCAATTAGGAATGATGGGGAATGCAAATTTCTCCCCTTTGATCACGTATCTTTGCTCCCCAGGTGTTAACGAAAATCAGACGTCTTTACATAAACTAGACCCGGTTTGTGTACCTGGAATTTCCAAGAGTGGAGCAATATCTAACAACCCGGCAGCAATTGCAGAAGACTTTGCTGAGGATTATGCCGGAATTGTGCATCAGAGTATCCTTTCCACCATAAAAGCGCAAGTGGAACGAAACCGCTTATCATTTACGATACGGCACCTGGGATTCTACAGAGCTCCATTCAGTGAGTGGAAATTCCTAAGTGGTCTTTCCCATTTGACCGAGATAGATCCAGGGCCAGACCACAATCATCATGAATTAAAAATTATGCTTAAGCAGTGTACAACAAGCGAAATATCGCTGCAGTTCTTTACCGCATTTGGAGCGAGGGCCAGTTCCAATCGCACTCTTGGGATTGCTTTTGCCTCATCAGTTTCAGCAACATTATGTGCAAGTTAATCAAACGCATGGTGAACCGGCTATATTGCCTCGTTGAGTGTAAGAGTCTTCAGTCTTCATCAAAGGATGATTTCCGCCAATGACGCACCACCGCCGATAATCTAGTATACTTGAAATTGGGTTTCTCCTTACGTTACTTCCTCAGTGTCCTCTTCTTTTATGTACGGAAGGCTTATGACAATGCTCCAATGTGGTCCCCAAAGCCGATTTCTAATATGAATGGAAAATGCATCAAGAGCAGCCATCCAAATGAGAGTTGAGCCTTCTTACTGATCCTGTTCCGGTGAGTCCTTCCACATCTGTAGTGACTTCGAGCAGTTGGCACACCACTGACCAGTGGCACCTTCGCAATCCTTTGATAAGGACTATGCACGCGTCTGTCTATGCCTTTAGATGATCTGGACATCGTGACCCCGTGACATGCCGCAAAGCTGGGAAGTGACTTGTTGTACGGCTGTCAAAACAAGCTACCTGTTAACAAATTCTGGAGGTCGACATAGTAGTGACTGATTGATGATACATCAGGGATTTGGAATTCCGAATGACCTATACTCCCTGATTGTGCCAAACAAATGAACTGTGATGGAGATAACGAACATATGGAGGCACTCCATGCTGGTCTGTCGTAGGGTCCTTTGGTTCATCTGCATCGGCCATAACAGGCTGACTCAAGGTTACCTCCTCTGTTGCTAGGACCCTCCTCAATACCATTATGGTTGGCGTTTGATACTGGTTTACATCTTGTTGGACTGTCCTGATGCAACCCTGAGGCGGGATTGTAATTTCCTTACAAACTTTTGATGCTTGGCAACAATGCTTCAACAGCTCACAAAGTTATCCGTTTTATCCATGAAGGGACAAAGGTAAGTATCTTAACGTGCTTTTTCATGATGTTGCCCTTCCTGAAAATTTCACTCTTTTCCTACCTCTCAACCCCCTTTCGTGTTGTCTGTAATGCTATGTTTTGTTTGCATTTGGAATACAGCCCAAGCTTTTAGGCTTTGAGACTTTTACGTTTTACGTCATGGTTCAGTCAACCTCTCCCATCAGCTCCATTATTTTAACTCCTTCTCCTACTTTATTCTCTCCAGTGTTATCGTTTGTACCCCTCGCTGCCATTCAGTAGTCACTTGGATTTCCCATCCCTCTGCTTCCCTTATTGTACATGGTTTTTTGAAGTACAGCGTCTTTGAAACAATCGACCGATGACTAGAACAGACCACAAACCAACCAACCAACCCAAGATGTCAATAAACCTCTATGCAAACTGGTGTTGGCTAGTAAAAAAATTGGCGTGTTTTGACACTCAGTGGAGTCGATCCTCTGATCATTGATTAGATTATTGGCAGGAAATGGTTATGTTGGTCTACATGGAGCCAATTTGCTACAAAGAATATTGAAGTAGAATATTACTGAAAAGCTGTGATTTTTGCTGATTGTCAAGTAGATATTAGAGTTTGACAATATACTATATTTAAATAGGATAACTTTAAAGAAAGTAAGCCTCTCTAACAATACCGAATATAAACGAGAGTAAATCATGGTAATTACTAGTGCTTCTTGTCGCCACAATGATGTATTGAGCAGCATGTAGCTCTTATTTCGTGCTTTCTTTGATATTCTTGGTTAGACTAAATGTTCCTGCGGTGTTAGTGCTTTAAATATTATAGATGCACTTAAAAGATAGAGTTACCAACGGAGTTTCACCACTGTAATTATTTCTAGGTTGAATACTAGTGTTCTTTATCAATTTTTTATCCAACTACAAATAAAGATTTCACCCATGACATTTGATGCTAATAAGTTTGTCAATTCAAGTCCGTTTGACGCATTGATAACAGCTGCCACTATCAGTATGGTGAATACTTGAGATGGTTCACATCGCATCACCCAGAACAAGTCTCGAGAAAATCGACACTTCATCCGAAAGGCATTGCAAGACAATTCAGCTTCTCCTCAGCTCTGACGCAAAGTGCTTCACCTCGTAAATTATGGAGGTGGTAGTTCGCCACCTATCCCCCTACCTATATAAATTAGACAATACAGGTGGGAGACACCTTACCGTATATACAGCTATTATAAAAGTGAAAATAAAAGAGTCCCTGCTGTTGTGCCGGAGACTAACTACAGTGGAATATTTCCAATTCCCGCTAGACGCGAAATATTTCCAACACTTAGCTAGAGGCAATAGCGCTGTCACCATTCATATCTGCTACAAACTTTTTCCTAAACTTTCGCGTCTGAAACTTGTCTCAACGATATCCCTGTGACTCAGAGTCCAAGTTATGAATACTAGGTCACCACGACCAGAAAAAAAGAAACTTTCTTCCTCCAAAAGCGAGGCAAACGACTCCACCTAATTAATTCAAGCGATCTCGAATTTACACGTACAACTCCCTACAGAATGGTTTAGTAAAATATCCGTTTAATCAATTAGCGCTAACATTGTTACATTAGAAACATACATTACAGTTTAACGACATATTGTTACCCATAAACAAATGTTTAAAGATACAACTTTATGATAGCAAGGCCGGGAATTTTTATTCTTCTTTCCTTTGCTGCTTATGGACAATAAATTATCAGAAAAATTATGAGAATTACATATAACGCGAAACAAATATAAGGTAAAAGTAAATAAACTCCGAAATAATGTAATTTTTAAAGTCAGAAAGATGCACTATGCATAATACTCGGTCATTAAGTTTGCTACATCACGAAGATGACGTGCCACAGACGCGAAATTTAACCGACAGGAAGAAGATGCTGTGATATGCAAATGATTAGCTATACAGAGCATTACACAAGGTTGGCGCCGGCGGTGACACCTACAACGTGCTGACATGAGGAAAGTTCGCAACCGATTTTCATACACAAACAGCCGTTGACCGGCGTTACCTGGTGAAACATTGTTGTGATGCCTCGTGTAGGGAGCAGAAATGCGTACCATCAGGTTTCTGACTTTGATAAACGTAGGATTGTAGCTTATCGCAATTGTGGTTTATCGTATCGCGACATTGCTGCTCGCGTTGGTCGCGATCCAATGACTATTAGCAGAATAGGTGTGTTCAGGAGGGTAATATGGAACGCCGTGATGGATCCCAACGGCCTCGTATCACTAGCAGTCGAGATGACATCCATCTGATCCGCATGGACAGCACATTCTCCAGATCTCTCACCAGTTGAAAACGTGTGGTCAATGATAGCCGAGCAACTGGCTAGTGACAATACGCTAGTCCCTACTCTTGATGAACTGTGGTATCGTTTTGAAGCTGCATGGGCATCTGTACATGTACATGCCATCCAATCTCTATTTGACTCAATGCCCAGGCGTATCAAAGCCGTTATTACGGCCAAAGGTTGTTGTTCTGGGTACTGATTTCTCAGGACCTATGCACCCAAATTGCGTAAGAATGTCAGTTCTAGTAACGGATCGTGCCACCACGTCTCGATCCCTGAGTCAACAGATGGGGACGTTTGCAAGACAGCAACCATCTGCACTAACAGTTCGACGACATTTGTAGCAGCATGGACTATCAGCTCGGAGATCACTTCTGCGGTTATCCTTGACGGTGTATCAGAGACAGAAGCGCCTGCGATGGTGTACGCAACGATGAACCTGGGTGCACGAATGGCAAAACCTCATTTTTTCGGTTGAATCCAGATTCTATTTACAGCATCATGATGGTCGCATCCGTGTTTGGCGCCATCGCGGTGAACGCACATTGGAAGCGTGTATTCGTCGTCGCCATACTGGCGTATCACTCGGCGTGATGGTATGGGGTGCCATTGGTTACACGTCACGATCTCCTATTGTTCGCACCGACGGCGAACTCGTGGCTCAACCCTCCATTGGATCCCTGCGAAACACTATATTTCAGCAGGATAATGCACGATCGCATATTGCAGGTCTTGTACGCGCCTTTGGATACGGAACATGTTCGACTGCTGCCCTGGACAGCACATTCTCCAGATCTCTCACCAGTTGAAAACGTGTGGTCAATGGTGGCCGAGCAACTGGCTAGTGACAATACGCTAGTCCCTACTCTTGATGAACTGTGGTATCGTTTTGAAGCTGCATGGGCATCTGTACCTGTACACGCCATCCAATCTCTATTTGACTCAATGCCCAGGCGTATCAAAGTCGTTATTACGGCCAGAGGTTGTTGTTCTGGGTACTGATTTCTCAGGACCTATGCACCCAAACTGCTTAAGAATGTCAGTTCTAGTATTATATATTTGTCCAATGAATACCAGTTTATCATCTGCATTACTTCTTAGTCTAGCAATTTTAATGGCCAGTAGTGTGTATTATACAGGGTGGTCCATTGATAGTGACCGGTCCACATATCTCACGAAAAAAGCATCAAACGAAGAAACTACAAAGAACAAAACATTTCTAGTTTGAAGAAGGAAAACAGATGGCGCTGTTTGGCCTGCTAGATGGCGCTACAAACGGATATCAGCTGCGTAAAAAGTGTTCCAAATAAAACATTCATATTTACTTACCTACTAGACGAATATGTAATAATAACGGGGGTACCTAGTGAAAAAAAAATGCAGTTGATATCCGTTTGACTTATGGCAGTGCCATCTAGCGGACCAACCATAGCGCCATCTGGTTACCCCCTTTATGCTAGAAAACTTTTGTTCTTTGTAGTTTTTTCGTTTAATGCTTGTTTCATGAGATACGTGGCCCGGTCACTGTCAATGGACCGCCCTGTATATAAACGTGTTTTAATGAAAATCATTTCAGCATCAAAGAAGACAATTATTAGATGAAAAGTTTATTATCACCTTTATCTGGCCGTCAGCAAGAAAATAACATACGAATCCTAAAATGTGATAAATTCTGCATGTTCTATATTGTCTTATGAGTTGGTAAGTACAAGTTTCCTTCAGCTTAATATTAATAGCGTATGAAGTGTTTGGACGACATTTCCTATTTTTAAGTTATCAATAGCTTACAGAATGTAACACATTACGTTTGACAACAACATTTAAGTATTCACTACCCTTTAGTCTTTAATATATTAAATCATTATTTTCTGCTGTTACGAAAAAAACTGCCTTCATAATCTCACTTCAGAATTCAGATGCAAAACTACAAAGACAGCTGTACAGATTTTGGTGCTAACATCTATACGAAAACGACCATCCGAGACAGACGAGAGTTAGTAGAGGAATAAGGTGCCAGAGGCGCTGTAGTAGACTCTCTCGATTACTCAACTGGGACAAGAAAATCTATCGTGTAACAGGGGTTATTTCTGCACTATAGTCGGAGGTAGGAAGAGAGGTGACGAACTGCCACCGCGATAATTTACGATGTGAAACACTTTGCGCCAGAGCAGAGGAAAACGCAGATCTGTCTTGCAATGCCTTTAGGGTGAGGTTTATATCTGCTCGAGACTTGTTCTGGGTGATGCGATGTGAACCATCTCAAGTTCATGGCTTTCAATGAACCACTCTGAAGATACCCGTCGCACCGTCAAAACACTGTGTTACCTTCTTATTGAACGTCCATGTAATATCTACAATAATTGGGCATTTATTCTCCTCTTCATGATAGTCAACTCGTTTCTGGTTATATGGTTACATACTTACATACTACAAAACCAGGGTATCTGTGAATGCCTATTGAACCGACCCAATATTTCATATTCAATAGTATTCTTTTACCCTATAGTGACTAAATCTGTAATTGATGAAAAGAGAGAAATATTATTTGGCAGGTCACAGTTTTGTTTCTCCTCGAAAAGCAACGTGCAATATTAATTTTTATGGTTTAATGAAGGGTCGACCAGAAATTCTGTACCCATGCAATGCTGCTGCATACCTGCCCCTTCCGGGTCATGGAGTGCACTACCCAGACTTATACGCTCAGGGAATGCGTGTTTCCACCAACAGGGAAAAGAAGACTGGGTGTGTTGCGCTCCTGCTTGTACCGAACAAACTAGGGTGTGGAGCACATTGCACCTCTGCACAGTGCGCAGAGTTTGGACAGCCCCGGTTTAACCTATAGAGGCTACATTCCAGAAACTACCATCTGACCGTTGCAATCTACTTCAGACATCCATGCATGCGTGAACAAAATGGAGCCATGCATGAGTAGGATGGATGGATGGGTTGTTGGAGCTATGCATGCGCCAGATGGATGGATTGCTTGTTGTGGAAAGGAAGGAATGAAGGTAGAAACGGAGGGGAAGGAAATTCATTCCAGGGAAAAAAGAAGGGTGAAAGAATGCATTAGCTCGGGGCCCCGTGATCGCCATGCTCGTGTTCCAGAATGTGTGCAGTAGTACTCTAATAATTACATCCACCACTCGCGGAAAGCAGCAATCTTAGTTCTGAGACCTAGGTCAGGCACTAATTTTACAATTGTTGCTTAATTTCTAATGATCAATAATGAGATTGATACGACATGTTCTGCAGCCTGAAGCATCAAACTGTGTTTGGTTCTATTTATTACATCTAATTATCCTTATTTTATTTTTATTCTTCACATATTTAAAGCAAAGTTTCAACTCTCATTTCATCATTGACCTTGACTTATAAACTTAAAACTGCCTCTCGGAAGGAAAAAGCTGCGTTACGGAGATATGTGAACAGAATCTCCCCCTGGAACCCGCTGCAGACCTCCTCATGCAACAAATGTATTGCACCTTGTAACATCCTCAGACTGACAAACATTCATTTCTTTTCATGGTCATAGTATATTGCTGTTGTTAGGGTCTTGAGTCTGGAGACTGGTTTGATGCAGCTCTCCATCCTAGTCTATCCTGAGCGAGCCTTTTCATCTCCTCATAACTACGGCAACCCACATCCATTTGAATCTGCTTACTATATGCGTCTCTTAGTCTCCCTCTGCGATTTTTACCCCACACACTTTCCTCCGATGTTAAATTTACGATTCCTCGATGTCTAAGAATGTGTCCTACCAAGCGATCCCTTATTTTAGTCAAGGCATGCCAAAAATTTCCTTTTCTCCCTAATTCTGTTGAGTTCCTCTTCATTAGTTACGCGTTCTACCCACCTAATCTTTAGCATTCTTCTGTAGCACCACATTTCAAAAGCCTCTTTCCTCTTCCTGTCCGCACTGTTTATTGTCCATGTTTCACTCCCGTACAAGGCAACAATCCACAGAAATGCCTTCAGAAAAGACGTCCTTGCCCAAAAATTAATATTCGATGTTTGCAAATTTCTGTTTGTCAAAAACGCTTTTATTCCCATTGCCATTCTACATTTTATATCCTTTGTATTGCGACCGTCGTATTTTAATACCCAAGTAACAAGACTCATCTACCACCTTAATTGTTACGTTACGTAATATAATTCTTTCAGCCTCATCAGATTTTGTAAGACTGCATTCCATTATCTTTGTTCTGCTCTTGTTAATGTTCATTTTATACGCTCTCTTAAACACACTGTTCATTCCATTCAGCTGCTCTTCCAGGTCCTTTGGTGTCTCTGACAGAATTACAATGTCATCAGCAAAACGCAATGTTATTATTTCGTCACTCTGGACATTAATCCTTATTCCAAATTTTTCCTTGCTTTCCTTCACCGCTTGTTTGATGTACAAATTGAATAACATCGGAGAAAGGCTACAACGCTGTCTTACTCCCTTCCCTTTCATGCTCTTCGAGTCTAATAACTGCGGTCTGGCATTTGTACAATTTGTAAATACATAGTATATTACTCAGTGAATTTTCCCTTTTTCTGCTTTACTATAACGTGAAATCTGATGATGCATGGTGTAACATTGTCGATGTGTGGTAAATAGCGACAAAATTAAACATACGTATTCGAAGAGTTCGTCTACACAAGGAACAGCAGCCTTTCCCTTAACATAACAATCCCAGAGACACAAGTGCTTGATATCTGCAACAGTCCGATGTCTCCGTTTCACTTTAAAATTTCATCCTTCAAGCAGTCCCTTCTAAGTTCCATCCAAATTTTATTTCTTTGCAAAAGTTAAACACATTTGAGGACATAAGTTGTGATAAAGAGTAAAGCAAAGCTGCGCTTCTGGCTCTGGAAACAGAGACATTTTGGAGCACTGGTATCAACAAATTGGTCACTAGCTGCGACGAAATCGTCAGTCGCCAGGTGAACTACGTTCAGAAATATCCGTAATGGATGGTCATATAGAAGAAGGACTTACAATGTACGTAAATTTTATTTTACATGAAAGGATAGAAGAAATAAGAAATATTTATTCTTAATTTATATAAATGATCTTAAAGCACGCCCTTGTATATGCAATACATTATTAAGTTAGGAAATGAAGGAAGAAAAGATTATGCTTTAATGCCTCATCAATAGAGTGGTCATAATAGACAGAGCGAAAGCTATGTTATTTTAATAAATGTGGAGAGAGAAACTGACGGCCCTTTTGTAATGAACCATTTCGACATTTGCCTGCAGCGATTAAAGGAAATCATGGAAATCCTAAATCTCGATTGTCGGAGACATATTCGTACTGCCGTCCTCTCGAAAGGGTCTCTATTGTACTATGCATAATTTAATAACGAATACATTCATTCGGTCACTGTTTGGAATATGCATTACAAGAGTAATAAGCATCGCATATACAATCTACCAATGCGACGCCACACAACCTCAAACACAGACGATATCTTCGCCTCTGATTTATCTACTGCTTACCCACCAGTAGCAGGGAAGTTAAGAATGTTTTCCCGGTTCGTTGTAACAATAAAGTAAAAACTACAGAATGGAGTATTCGTCTCTCTAAGATAATTCGGCAATCTTTCTGGATTCACACTTATGGCTTTGTATTATTTATCAGAAAGTAGAAGTGAAACACCAAGTCTTGTATGCAGGTCAATATAATGACATAGCCTATGAAATTGTGTACATTTGCCTGTATCAAAAATAATTTTCTTTAATAATTGAGTACAGTTCTAAGTCAGTGTGTGTATATTTCATAATCAATATAACACAGCAGCACATTGAACTGTGTTTTAGCTTCTGATCCTACTTGAACACTCCTCGTTTCTCAGGGATCCTCACCAGGCTGCACTAAAGGAAGACATCGGTGACATTCTGAAACGGGGAGCTAGATTCGATAGCGTTAGATTCAGCCAGCATAGGAGGATTGCAGTGGCGCTACGTGAACAAACACATGTGGTTATCGAAAGAACCATATGCTCTTTTTCTGGAACATTCTTGATGAAGTTTAGAGAGCATGCATGTGTCACAAAACGTTTCTACTACCGTCATCGTGCTAAGGGACTAAGATTAGAGAAATTATGCCTGGTTCGTAGCAACCGTTTTTCTCTCGCTGGCTGTGAGACGAAGAGCAAAGGCCATAACTTCGAATAGTAGAACGTACTCTCCAACATATATCATAATATAGCTTGCAGAATAATATTCCAGTTGTACAAAATGTTATCAGAAATTTACTAAAGGAGTAAACATATTGAGGCGAAGATTGCCAGTGATCTTTCCTTTGATGAGAATCCACAACACATCCGCACTCTTACGGAAACTGATAATTTACAGGGAGTAATGAGTGTAATTGGCAGGGGTGCTACGTCAGTACTTCCTACATAAATAGAACATTTGCGTCTAACGGGCGCGTGATCTAGTAGTTCATCTGGTTGTGGTGATGATTGTGTACATGTGCCACAGCGGGCAGCACGACTGCTAGTAAGCAGCAGACATAGTTCGAATCGCAGCTGGCCTAAAATTTCAATTCTATCCCATTCATTTCCTCAGTACCCATTCGCATATAATGTCGTAAATTCATGTATTTGATAAATTGTCTTGTAGTAATTCAAATAACGGAGCAAGCAGTTTCAGTGTCACAAATTTTATAGTCGAACATTTTCCGGCATTTTTTGTTCAATTTAAACATACGAGACATATATACTTGAAGAATGGCATTAACAGCCCGAAAGCGTTCGAAGATCAAATCTGTTACCCTGCGACTGGTGACTGTCTACATTGAATTGATATAAAATACAGTTGCGGATATCGATAAAACACTGAAATTAGTGCGTTTTAAATCTGATATATGCATCTACAAACTACGTAGAGTTTCAACTGCCCCCCACCAAAGCTACGTACAATCCTACTTGTAACTGAGCAAAAATGACGATTCCCTTAAGAGACATATCTCAGGAAGTAATCCATTCACTTATACGGTTTCTGCGAGAGAAACTTATAACGCAGCTGAAATTCACAGGCAGCTGGTAGACGTTTATGGAGACACTATAAATTCTCGTTAGCTTGTCGCAGAATGGCGTACCAAGTTTGCGACCGGTACGGAAAAAACTTCATCGACTAGAATTGCAGTGACAGGCCCGGGGGGTCTGTAGATATGAACACACCCCGCTTGCGGGAGCTGATTCAGAATAACAGGACCATCGCGTTACGCAATGTCTCGGTAGAATTGGAAATGTCATTCTGAAGCTTGTTTCAATACGCAAGGACTGGTATTTTCCAGATATATTGAAACTCATCCCACGAAGCTCAATTTTTCTAAAGCAATGGGAGAGGTGGAGCGCAATATCGAAAAGTAATATATGTTTTTTGTTTCAGAGTAGTACATGTTCTTCAATTATTTCTTGGCTTTAATCCAATCTTTGACTTCCTCAATAGTTTTTAACCCCAATAGTCCTCTATTTCCATGAAGATTATTTCATACATGTACACTACGATCCTTTCATTTATTATTCTTAGTGTTTTTGATATATCCCTTCCTTCCCCAATTGTGCATTTAAAATCTTCAGTCGTTGCAGGTATAAATTAAAATGGCATTTTCTGTGGTGAATCTTGATGTGTTGATAAAACAAACCTCTATTATGTTATTCACTGTAGTCCTCTGTTTTCAATATCACAGGAAACTCGTACCAACATTTTTATACGATTTACCCCAAATCTGCGTTTTGTAGTGATTTCATTATTGGCCCATTCGTCAGGTCATATAACTACCTTTCATTCACACTGAAGATTGGAATGTGGTAAACAAATCTCGTAATTGACATCCTTTCACCGTACATTTTACGAGGGGGAGTCAGTAAATATGTCGAAAACAGATAGACACGCCAGTACTGCACGCTGTGTAGGGGTATTTCTTTACCACTACGACCAATTCGTCTTGTGGATTGCAGAATTTTAAGGAACCAAATAAAGTTAAAGCTCACGAGCGTCAATTATATTATACAAACGCAGACACAAAAATTTCAAGCTCCAGACTTTTAAGGCCTTCTCGAGCGATGGGACGAGTGGGAGGTGAAGTTAGCTGAAAAGAAAGCAATTTTCAGGCTTATGCATGCAGTACTTGCGAGTTATTTACTAAATCACCCTCGTGTATTAACTGATGATTCATTACCTCAAAATTTTGAAACATCTAGCACCGTTCTTCTGCATTGACAAATCCAATGGACGTGCCTTGATTGTCTTTGTTATCTGCCTTCTTTTATCAAGCGCAATGTTAACCCTATAACGGTCGGCCGATAAACAGTGTCAGGAACGGTCGGGCTGGGTCTGTGGCACCCAACAATTAAAATGCCTATGACAAGTGTCAGACAGTGTGTTTACATCAAATGACGAGTTTTTATATTACGTCCTACTAAATGTTGTAGGGACATTATTTCAACGTTCTGAATTTCACAATTACTGTAAAATGAAAAACGTAGAAAATATACTTCTTTGTAGTAATACATTTAAGCACACTGGAAGTACAAGTAAATTGGATTGAAATACAAATATATATGAGAATAATTTACAGAACCGAGAAACAGAATTATTGAACATTTGTTGTATAAATCGAATTGTGAATATAATGAATAGTTTGTGTGATACCGTCCTCTAAAATCGTCACTTTTCGGAACAGCCGACACAAACCATTTCTGCGTGCACCAAGCACAACAATATTGTGCAAATTTTGCAGAAGTATTTAGTTTTGCTGTTCTTGCACTTTATCATCTTACCCTTCATTCCCACTTATTTCACTATTGCTATCAAGATCACTGTTTATTTCGAAGTCTTGGTCCGCGTCAGAATGGTCAATTTCATTATCATCATCGTAAACATTGTAGCAAATTTCAGAGTATGAAGCACTTTCTCTTGAAATTTTACATTTTACAGTATTGAAAATGATAAGGTAGTGTTAGGACATCAGAAATAGTGCACAAAGGAATTTGAAACTGGATGAAACACCATATAAAACTCGAATCGCACTGATAGAAATCAATAACGTAAACAGTCGGGCTGGGTCTGACAGACACTCCCACTTTTTGGAGAACTGCCGAACATTGTCTAAACAATTTAAAACCTTATTCATGGTGTTAACGCTTTCTCTTGCATGTTTCATGAAGCTAGCAGAGCGCTCGAGTCAGATCAGCGACTATAAACATATAAATTCATTGAAATAGTAACTAGTGGGTCTCACAGACCCAGCCCGACCGTTCTAGGGTTAAGACCACTTCTCTGATCTTTTTATCTTCCCTAAAGCGCAGTCGATAGTCATCTAACAGATACTAACTTTACTATGCCACTCTCCTATACACTTATTCTCGGTAGTAACTGAGATGTAGGAACTGTTAGATTGACTGTGCAGCATTTTTCACACTCATCTGTTACTGATTATTTCACTATTATTTGTTTGGCATTTTTCCGAAACCCATATGATCTGTCGCTAGTCACGAAGCGTCTACCTACAAAATCCAATAGTCGTTTGCTTTCCACTGACACCCCCCCCCCCCCAAAAAAAAGAAAGGTTTCTAGAAATTCTGTTGAAATTTTATCTACGAGAGCTGTTTTCAGTTCTGAATCCAGTGCTACATCCCCTTTGAGCTCTGTATATCAACCAATCAGTATTCATCTATGACGAAATCATACAATTATTTTGTCAAGTAGGCTCAACCACATAGATCGTGTATAAAACAATAAAATATGGCGCATATCAAGGGTCAAGCCTTCATCATCAGATAAAATATACAAGAATATTTAAAACCCGAGACAATAAAAATCTAAAAGGTAATAAAAGAAAACGTGGTTACTTTCCTTGTAACCGTATATCCGCAGAAACCTCCTTAGCATACTGTGCTTCGTCAAGATTGAAATATAATGGATATAATTAAGAAATCATAAAACTCTTCAGTGTACTAGTTCAACCTACTATACCGAGCGAGGTGGCGCAATGGTAACATACTGGACTTGCATTTAGGAGGGCGATGGTTCAAATCCACCTCCGGCCATCCGTAATTTCCCTAAATCACTCCAGGCAAATTCCGGGATGTTTCCTTTCAAAGGGCACGACCTATTTCCTTCCTCATCCTTATCCCAAAATCCGAGCGTTAGCTCCGTCTCTAATGACCACACTGTCGACGGGACGTTAAACTCCAAGCTCCCCTCCACCTACTTGCTCTCCCTTCCGCGTTCAACAGTAAAATTCCGTCGCATTCTTAATGTTATCAACTTTGTGCATTTAATTTCACTTACGTTTCTTCAGAATGTCTGCCATCTTAGTGGGTCTTTACTGTTATCGTTTCCCTTTCTAGTTATTCAACATTCTCCAGAAGACATTTCGTCTTGGCTTACTTGCACATCCTATTTACTCCAAGTCCAAGTCTCGTGTATAATTGTATACCTGAATTTTCTTGAACATTTTTCACTCTCTTGTTTCTTCGATCAGTGGAAGTCCATGAACCGAAGACTCTAGCCTAGAGCAAGTTCGCAACCTTCAAAAAAGGTGTCCATGCCATTCGTGGAATAGATAAAGAAGAGAAGTAATGTGATCAGCAGAAATTTATTTAATGAATTCGGAAAACATTGTGTCCTTTCTAAATTCAGCGAACTGGTATAATGTGATGTGAAAATATAACTTTAGTTTGAAAGAAATATATACTCTTCCTATGACTTTAGGTGACATACATCCCACATTACTTTTCACTGTAGAGCATGAAACTGAAAAGAGAAAAAATTTGCTTGACCTCACAATCTCTATTAATAATGGCAACCATTACTTCACTATATATCGGCAACCAACTGCAACAGACGCCACTCCTTGAGATCCATATAAATATAAAGAAGTCTCCTTTTGTTTTATGATGCAAAGAATATTTAAACTCCCTTTATCTGATGATGAAATTTTAAAAGGATCTGGTCTATTGAAACAGCTAGCTAAAGCTAACAAGTCCAATCCAAAGGGACATCGATGTTTTATTCAGTAAAATAAAGCAGAAATCTTCACATTCTTCAACTGAATCTGATACGAAATTTATCAAAATAACTTACATGGCCACACTCATTAATCACAGACATTGCCGTGGTGGGGTGGCTTGCGTACCTCAACGATAGACAGCCGTACCGTAGGTGCAACCACAGCGCAGGGGTATTTGTCGAGAGGCCAGACAAACGTGTGGTTTCTGAAGAGGGGCAGCACCGTTTTCGGTAGTTACAGGGGCAACAGTCTGGATGATTGACTGAGCTGGTCTTGTAACATCAGCTAAGGTGGCTTTGCCACACAGTTACTGCGAATGGCTGAAAGCAAGGGGAATCTACAACCGTTACTTTTCCTGAGGACATGCAGCTCTACTGTATGAAAATATGATGATGGCATCCTCTCGGGTAAAATATTCCGGAGGTAAAATAGTCCCCCATTCGGATCTCCGCGCGGGGACCACTCAGGAGGATGTAATCATCAGGAAAAACAACACTGGCATTCGACGGATCGGAGCGTGGAATGTTTCTTCCCTTAATCGGATAGCAAAATTAGAAAATTTTAAAAGGGAAATGGATAGTTTTAAGACAGATATAGTGGGTATTAGTGAAGTTCGGTGGAAAGAGGAACAGGATTTCTGGTCGGTTGAGTACAGGATTATAGTAAGCAGATTCAAATGGATGTGGGTTGCCGTTCTTATGAGATGAGAAGGCTTGCTCAGGATAGAGTAGGGTGGAGAACTTCATCAAATGTTCAAATGTTTGTACAGCTTATCGGACTTAACTACGGGGTCATCAGTCCCTAAAATTACAAACTACTTATGAACTACTTACGAACTAGGACGGCACAAATATCCATACCCGAGGGGGGGGGGCATTCGAACCCCCGACCGTAGTGGCCGTGCAGACCGTGACTGGAGCGCCTCAGTCCCCTCGGCCACCGCGGCCGGCGGAGCTTCATCAAACCAGTCTCCGGACTGAAGACCATAACAACAACAACAACTTACACGGGTACCTTATCTGACAAAATTAACAGGTTATTAAAAATTACAGATGTAACTTTGGCATTTACCACAATAAATTTCCTTCAGAATGACCTTAAAGACTCTGTTGGTAATAATGTTGGCAAATTTCTGAATTCTGGTATCTATTAAGGTTCAATGCAATTACTAATAACCGTTACATCGGTCAAACAGGTCGAAATTTCCTTATCTGCTTTAAAGAGCACACAACTGGTTTTCAGCTAGTAAATATGTGTTGTTGTAACACCTACTACAAAACAAACGTTCTTGAGGCCCCATTCAAATGAATCTAATGTCTTACACAGTGTGGGGCCCTTATTAAATGCCTCTGAAAAAGTTGAAATAATTTCTTAACATACAATACAGCTATTGACACTGTTAATTAGGAATTGGGCATTAGAGAGGATGTTTTCACGATCTCTTTGAAGGCTTTATGTCGTGAAGAGCTCGTCGTTTGCTACCTTTCCTTTTATTCTTTGTTATGCGATATTTCATGATTGACTTTTCGTTTGTGACAACTTAAAATACCGGAATGTTACACAGCACACTAAAACACATATCTTGTTGTCTTTTTTTAATAATTAACGTATTTTCAATATTATTCTTGCCTACTACATACGGCATCGGTGAGTTTTCGGCATCTTACCCTTGTGCGTGCAAGCACCAGTCATCACTCCAATCGTAACCCGTCTCCATGGTGACCGACGGCGTCCCCTGGCCATCATCTCTGTCGCATCGTCTACTCCGCCACTAACGCGACGTATCTACTGTCTTCACACCGTCGTATTCACTGCAACCACTGGCGTCGCTACATTTTATCTTTGATTCAGACTCTGACGTCGATTCAGAGTTTATCATTATCAGCTGCAGATAGATGGCAGGTAATTTAGACAACCAATTTGTTTTTACTCTTAAATACCTCTAATTTCTCTTTGCTATTGACATGGCAATTAGGTTTATAGTTAAAAAATTCCGTTTTATCTGTAACGTGTTATTCACGATTTTACCTTTTACGTTCGTAACTACCGCATGACATGACTTATTGGTTCCCAAGGCTCTGGCGCTGCAGGCGATGATTTATAACTCGCAGCGTTCACTAGCTGCTCTAGCTGTTTTGTAGTCGCCAAACGCTCATCTCACCACCAACCTCAGGTATACTCTTTTATTTGATCTTGTTGTTCATTTATGTGAAATTTTGAGGCTAGTATTTGATGTACGTGTTTCCCTTCAAAGCAAACTGTCTTTTATTTTACAGTTAAAACGGAATGAGTATGAATTTAGTATAAGACCGGTACATGTCACCTTATTATAAAATAAAGTGTATTATTTTCGCGAACTAGACTGGTTATTTACTGACTATGCAAAAGTAGACACGAAATCAGGAAGAAGGGGTCCTTAGCTCATTTCAGTTCAAAAACATATGGTGCGAAACTTCATACCAATTTAATGCTAAATTCCCATAGCGGAAAACAGAGACGATGATCGGTTCTATGTACATTATCCATAAAGACTAACTTTCCATCAACCATGGAGAGCACTTTCTGTAAGCTTGTTACAGATACTGGTGATAAGAACTGTGTTTCTCAAACAAATATTTCATTCTGCGCTATAGCCTGTTCACGCACGGATTTCGTGGATAAATAACCAAAATAGTTACGAACCAACTGTTCTTCACAATGACTGATCATCGGCCAGAGGCACAAAGGTACAGTCAATGTAACAAAGTAACTAATACGTAAGAAATCGCTACGAATTTATACTGTGATAAAATTGTAGAACGGTCTTGCTTGTCGCTAATCTGTTTGAACTCACAAATCCAAAACGATCCACGAATTTCCATGACAGTAACACAGGTAACTTGAGTACTAGTTGTGGGAAAACACAGGCATTATTTCATCAAATTGAGATCGCAGAAAAGGAAAATACCACGGTTTAAAATATTGCCTGTAATCGTTGGCTCTCTGTTTATCTGTTTCAACACGCTTACCTCTGAAAGTACAGGTCGCATTTGTAAAGAATTTTCATAGGTAACATCAGCAATTCGTTTAATCAACATCTGTGCACAGGATATAAATTTGTTGTAATTTATAATTACTTTTTACAAACCCGTCATGTCTGTCAGTATGCGAACCTCGAGGTTATAGAGAGTATAGAAATAAGAGACTACCGTGCATTTTTAAATATCGTATAAGATTCTCCAGTTCTAAAGGACAACAAATACACCCATGCCCAAAGGAGGACTTTAAGCTCGGACTGCAAGCAGCGGTGTGGCCCGCAGCTGGTGCCTTGGGACACTCAGGCATTTCACCGCGGTTTTCCAGTTCTAATGGTAAATGGCTTCTGATAACAGATGAGGTTGATGAAGAGCATAGGCTGTTTAAAATTTGCAATTTTGTATACACGGGAAATATGGAAACATTTGTGACATTCCAGATGTCATAAGAGTTCAAATATGAGGACAAATGATGACAGATCGTGATACGTATGACATGAAATTAATAGTTTTTATATTGTTTGGAATTGTTCGGATCTTTTAGATTGGCTCATTATTTCCTTGCTTTTTTTCTTTTTTTTCTATCAACTTGGTCGACGGGTTACGCCATTGTCCGGACCACATCTGAAATGAAGATATAATCGGACAGGAAAACTATGGTTGTATTTATCACACCTTAAGTAATTGCAAACAGTAAGAGACGAATCAAGATTATAAAACATAACACTTTTCAGACACAGTACTTCATTAGTTAGAGGTAAATTATGTTTACACTTCAACCGGTTTAACACGAACCTGCTGGTTGTAAGTCATTGTTTCCATATTATCGTACGGTTACAGTCATCAAAATCATTATGATAGTGAAAAGATCAATTAACGGCTACTGAATTTATTGCGATACTCGCCAGTCCATTTTATTGTCGGCCATTTGCCACTTTCACATCTTTCGCACTTGGTCGTTACGTATATGTAACATAAAATATACAGATAAGTAGGCTGTGTTGCATGAAATAAAATGTGACCATTTCACTGCTGACATTTTAAGTTTAGTATCTGATCGCGGCTAACAGTTATTAATCGTCACAATTTTACTGCTTCAATAACATCGTAATAACCGTGATTGATTTATTAGACATCTCTCCTCACATATGGCTTACCCTTTGATGTTTTTTCAACGATCTACATCGGTCAGGCTGTCAGTAGTGTAACTTGTTCAAAAAATGTTTAAATGTTTGTAAATCTATCGGACCAAACTGCGTGGTCATCAGTCAGTAGCTTGCAGACTATTTAAACCTAGGTAAACTAACTTAAGGACAACACACACACACCCACGCCCTAGGGAGGACTCGAACCTCCACGGCGAGCAACCACGCGCTCCGCAGCAAGACGCTTTAGACCACTCGCCTACTCCACCGCGGCTGCAACTTGTTGTTCATTAGCCATGTGTATGTATTCAATTTGCCAAAACAGAAATATAAATAAAAAGTAATGTAGGGTACGTCGCGAATGTAAACACGATGAAAGGTGAATTTCATTGGATTAACTGTAAAACACAGTAAATAAGCAGAAAAACTCTATTGAAGTTAAATACGAGCCACAGCGTAAAAGCACATACATATTGGAGCGGACAAAGTGAACACGACGACACATTGGTGAAACACGGTGATAAATGAACGCAGGTGCCCAGATTGTACCGCCATAATCGGCGGGCGCAACTAGTTAAAACAACGTAAAAAAGACACTGCCTAAGCATTACGTCACAAAACACCGCACTGTTAAAAGGTACCAATCGCTCTCACCACGCGGATCTGTCAGGGGAAGTGGAGAGGGGAGGGGGGTGAGCAGATCATATGGCTGACTCATGGGGGAGGAGCGGGAGGTTTGGAGAGGGAGGGCACGTAAACCGTGGGAGGAGGAGGAAAGAGAGAGGGAGACGAGAGGAGTGGAGGAATGGGGACACACTGGTGTTAGAAGGAAGGATAGATTTCAGGACGGAGGCATCATCCGGGAGAGAGAGAGGGAGGTTGCCTCTGAATTGGACATAGAGAGTGTGAGGATCCAGGACAGGAGAGATACAGTGGGGATACGTGGCAGAGACCCAGGATAGGTTCTGTATTTTTTCTGTTGATGTATCAGATAGGGGTGTGTTCAAGGAATTGGAGCTGGTGGGGAAACAGGATGAGGTCACAGAGGATCCGCCTGGCGGACGGGAGGCGGATGCTGTATGCGAGGCGGAGTGTGTGGCGAGGTTTATGGAAGGGTGGCGGAGATCCAGTAGGGGCTGAAGCTGCAGATGACGCGGTGCATAAAAGAATGGTAAGGGATGTGCGACCAGCAAGGACTTTAAGAAGGCGGAGTCACTTATGGGCTTTTTCTTGAATCGTCTTTACTTAGGGAGCGATCCAGGGTGAGACCGAGGTATTTGAGTGTGGCGGTTAGGCTGATAGGGTGGCCATTTAAGATGAAAGTCGAGGGGTGGTGCGACTTATGAGGATAGCCTCGTATTTACTGCGGTTGACGGTGAGGAACCACTGGTTACACCAGGAGGGTGCTGCTGGAGGAAATGTTTGGAACGTTGGAGTTAGGTGGCGAGGGAAAGGAAGGCGATGTCCTCATCGTACTGAATAAGACACTGGAGGCACGCGTTGGGACATGTATGCAGTATACAGAAGGTAGAGGATTTGTAATAGGACGGAGCCTTGTGGAGCCCCTGTGTGGGCGCGGGGTGGTGTAGAACAAATGGGAGTCAGAGTTGTAGACAGTGGCATAAAATCGGCGGTGACGTATTTCCTACAAAGGACTGCATTTATTTGTCGTTCTCAGCGGTCCGCAATGCTTTCACTGCAGTCATCGCTCTTTTTGTAATCATGTCGTTATAGGGATGGATTGCCGTAGAAACCTACGAGGCTTATTCGAAACTAAGGTGCGTCTGAACAATATTTAGCAAATGGTTACATTGACTGAAGTTTAATTCAAGGCTGTTCACCGGCTCTATAACGGATTAATGCAGTCTTTGGTTGCTTCAGTATCTGTTTAAGGTTCTCTTAAATATATAAAAATGTGTGAATTTTTCTACGTTTTAATAGCTGATTTCAGCGAGACTGCAAATCGGTGTTGTATGTATCGTAGCCGTGGTGGAATGGCCGAGCGCTCTAAAGCACCTTGATTCGGAGGCGCGATTGCTCCCCGTCGGAGGTTCGAGTCCTCCATCGGGTATTGGTGTATGTGTTGTCCCTACGTCAGTTTAAGTTCATATAAGTTGTTTGTTAGCCCAGGGACTGATAAGCCATAGATATACAGACATATCCCCTTTTTGTTTTCTCTATCGTATCTCTGACGTGTGCCTGTAGCATCGAACTCTGTTTGATTCTTTATTAAGATCTGAATCTTTTCATCAACTTTTGTTACACACTGTAATGAAAGGACAGTTCTATAAAACTAATATCTGACTTCTTTTTTGTTTTCAATAGAAAAATACCTGTTATTGTGAAACAAAATTTTAGTCTTTGAATAAGCCAAATGTAACGCACGTTAATTCGTTCGTACTGTGGTAAACAAATTCGTATTTTTCCGAAGTTCATATTGATATAACTTTTGGGTAACTTACTGCAATTGATTTCTCATTTGTGACAATTATTGCACTATTGTCAATGCTGCAAATGATACAAATATTTATTAGTACGGCAGTCACGTGTGGTAACGCGAATCTACTGATAAACAAAATAATTACTACGTCCAGCTTGCTTCGTCAAGAGAATTACCTTGAAATTGCTTGTGAAACAAAGGATCAGTTGTAATTTGAGTAAAAAATGAACCACAAGATCATTTCATTAAGTGATCACTTAACTTGAAGATCTATAGGAAATCAAAGCAAGCCCAAGTTCCCTATGCGGTCACAGACACTCACTAGTAAGGAAAAGTCCACTCAGAAAGCAAAGTACAGGTGTTTCGGCATTTGGAAATCGGTTATAACAGATGGCAATGGCGGATGCAATGTAAGATCCTACGAGTTGTGAAATGTGCGGTATGTTTACAGTTTTGCTGACAAAAGGTTCTTTAGAATTAAAAAAAAAAAAAAAAAAAAAAAAAAAAAAAAAAAAAAAAAAAAAAAATGCACAACAGTTTCCGATGAACAGCGGAGTGGAAGGCCCAGTATAGTCACAGACGACATCAATCATAAATTGACCAAAAACTTCGAAGCGAGTTGGACTGAAGCCCAGTTGTCTAAGGATTTTCTGAATTATAATGTTCAAACCAAAATTTAGAGGTTTACATGATTCCGATTAACACTTAAAAAACACAGCTCACCGATTGGAAAGCCAGTAATTGCTTACCTGAAGATGCTTTCGGTTAGAAGTAAGGACGCCTTTATCGGGAGTAAAATTTGGTTTACCTATAAATAAAAGAAAAATTATATAAAAGAAAATATATAAACATCATATCCTAAGATATGATCGAAGAAAATAACTTACATGTAATTAATACTCAGAAAATGATTCTTGAGAAAGAGAGCTCACGCTAAAGTTACAAATGTAGTTTGAATAACAAAATCTGAAAACAGAACTAATGTTAAAACGTGGCGCATTTAGCCACGGATGAGCTGTGGTTTTTAAATGTTAATCTTATCTCACAAGCGATTGCTGTCTTAACAGCCATGTTTAGAATTGTTTACATGATTCTTATTCAACAGCTTGGAATACGTACATTTTTGAAGTGGGTACTAAAAAATGTTTGTAAATCTATGGGACCAAACTGCATGGTTATCAGTTTAGGTAAACTAATCAAAGGACAACACCCACACACCCATGCCCCAGGGAGGACTTAACTTCCACGGCGAGCAACCGCGCGCTCGGCAGCGAGACGCTTTAGGGTTCTAAAACGTTTCATTCATAAGGACATATAATAAAGAATATCTAATACAAAACATTTTTCTGGGCGATGTAGGAAGAACTGATTTCCGCCCATTGTAAGGGCGTCCAGACGTGGATACCGTAAACCAACGTAGAATCTAAGCAACAGTCAATGCAGTGGTACCATAGTATCATCTAAACCAAAAAGATTAGTAACTGCCGTTTATGGCGCGAAATGGGCGTCCTTTTGACTTATCAAATGGATCGTATGTAACAATTAACAGTACTGATTTGAACCACACGGAGACCAAGGGATTAGAAATGTGTGGAGCTCCCGCTGTCTTCAAGTAGGTGAATTACAATTTTGTGAAAGTACAGCAAGAAAGTGAAATAATGCACTTACTGCGGTTATGTGACATCAAACACGCGGTGCACTAAATAATAGTTCACCTACACTCCTGGCTATTAAAATTGCTACACCACGAAGATGACGTGCTAAAGACGCGAAATTTAACCGAAGATGCTGTGATATGCAAATGATTTGATATTCAGAGTATTCCATAAGGTTGACACTGGTGGCGACACCTCAAACGTGCTGACATGACGGAAGTTTCCAACCGAATTCTCATACACAAACAGCAGTTGACCGGCGTTGCCTGGTGAAACGTTGTAAGGAGGAGAAATGCGTACCATCACGTTTTCGACTTTGATAAAGGTCGCATTGTAGCCCATCGCGATTGCGGTTTATCGTATCGCTCGCTCGCTCGTGTTGGTCGCGATTCAATGACTGTTAGCAGAATATGGAATCGGCGGCTTTAGGGGGCAATACGGAACGCCGTGCTGGATCCCAACGGCGTCGTATCACTAGCAGTTGAGAGACTGGAATCTTATCCGAATGCCTGTAACGGATAGTGCAGTCACGTCTTGATCCCTGTGTCAGTAGATGGGGAAGTCTGCAAGACAACAACCATCTGCATGAACAGTTCGACGACGTTTGCAGCAGCACGGGCTATCAGCTTCGAGACCACGGCTGCAGTTACCCTGTTAGCCTCGACGCTGCCTCATAGACAGGAGCGCCTGCAATGGTAAACGCAACGACGAACCTGGGTGCACGAATGGCAAAACGTCATGTTGTAGGGTTAATCCAGGTTCTATATACAGCATCATGAGGGTCGCATCCGTGTTTGGCGGCATCGTGATGAACGCAGTTTGGAAGCGTGTATTCGTCATTGCCATAGTGGCGTATCACCTTGGGTGATGGTATGGGGTGCAATTGGTAACACGTCTCGGTCACCTCTTGTTCGCATCTACGACACTTTGAACAGTGGCCGTTACATTTCAGATGTGATAAGACCCGTGGCTCTACCCTTCATTCGATCTTTGTGAAACCCTACAATTCAGCAGGATAATGCACGACCGCATGTTGCAGGTCCTGTGGGGCCCTTTTGGATACGGAAAATGTTCGACTGCTGCACTGGCCAGCACATGCTCCAGATATCTCAGCAACTGAAAATGTCTGGTCAATGGTGGCCGAGCAACTGACTCGTCACTATACGCCAGTCACTACTCTTGATGAACTGTGGAATCGTGTTGAAGCTGCATGGGTATCTCTAACTGTAGACGCCATCCAAGCTCTGTTTGACTCAATGACCAGGCGTATCAAAGCCGCTATTACGGCCAGAGGTGATTGTTCTGGGTACTGATTTCTCAGGATCTATGAACCCAAATGGCGTGAAAATGTAATCACATGTCAAAGTTTAGTATAACATATTTTTGCAAAGAATACCCGTTTATCATCTGCATTTCTTCTTGGTGTAGCATTATTAATGTCCAGTAGTGCAGAAGTTTCAAAATACATTTAAGACGCGTCATCGGGACGCCCAGGTCTAGAGTCTCCCTAAGTCCAAACTAAGTCCACACTAAACCCCACTCCAATATCAATGCAACACTTCCAAATTTAGCTGTTGAATGCTGTGAAATGGTAACCAAACTGAGATAAAAAACTGTGCCTTTTGGAACTGTCGTCTGGTGTAACCATCCTTGGTGACAACGCACTCCATCATACCAGAGACCCATCAAACTACGTTATTTACATGTCTGACGGTCCTGTTGTCAGACGGATCATCTTCAAATCTGTTCCGTGATGAAGATGGAACTGTAGTGATGCAGGCCCGTCTGTAGTGCATGGAGGAACAAGTTTGTGTGAGAGCAGTTTCCATACGCGTTACAGTTGAGCCCGCGCCACGAAATTTCAACCATCATGAAGGGACTATTCCGACGATGATGGTGTCTGTGAGGGCTAAAATGATCATATTATAACTAAAATCAATCTTACGCGACAATGTTTCCATCGAATTTATTTACATTAAAATACATGTTCTAAAATTTTTCATTACAAACGATAACACCCGTATTGCTCTTATTGGTCACCTAGGAAAAACCTCTTGTTTTGTGTCTGTAGAACAGAGGTTCTTACGCTTTTTGAGCTTCTGGTGTATTAAAATTAGCCACTAATGATTGTGAGCGCACTATATACACATTTCTCAGAAGTATTTACAACAGTCAAATAGGAAATACACAACCTGATAAAATAACAAGTCATTTTATTTTATATTATTACCTCAGTGTGGTTGTTGTTGTGGTCTTCAGTCCGCAGACTGGTTTGATTCTGCTTTCTACGCTACCCTGTCCTGTGCAAGCTTCTTCATCTAAGAATGCGTACGGCAACGTACATTCTTCTGAATCTGTTTACCGTATTCGTCTTTCAGTCTCCATCTACGATACTTACTTCAAAAAAAAAAAAAAAAAAAAAAAAAAAAAAAAAAAAAAAAAAAAAAAAAAAAAAAGAATCCTCCTAATGCCAAGTTGACGAATCGTTCAGAATGTGTGCCACCAATGTATCCCTTCTCGCAGTCAGTATATACCAGAAACTCATTTTTTTCCAATTTGATAAAGCACCTCCTCATCAATTGCGTGATGTGCCCATCATATTATTATCATTCATCTGTAACACCACATTTCAAAAGCTGCTATCATATTTTTATCTGAACTCCTTATTGTCCACGTTTCACACGCTTACAAAGCTACACTCCAGACAAATGCTTTCAGAAAGGGCTCCCCAACATTTAAATTAATATTGGGTGTCAATAAGTTTCGCTTCTTCAGAAACGCCTATCTTCGCACAACCATTCTGCATTTTATATCTTCTTTACTGCAGCCAACATTAGTTATTTTGCTACCCATTACCACAACATTATCAGTTAATTTTATGTAAAAATGTGAGGGATTCATGAAGCATGATTATCTCCCAAATGAGACGGCAGAGGGCCGTCCTGCTTCCTACGCTGCGAAGACGAAGGGCAGGAGAAACTGTTAAGCGAATCGGATTAATGTGAAACTATGGGATCCGTGCGAATACTTCGCATCGATAGTGGAGTGACAAAAAAGTAAAGTTGGATGTTCACGCTGATCAGAATCAGTCAATGCAAGTCTTTCAAAGCGCAAACGAAAGAGCTTGACCCGCTTAGGTAAAAAAAGCGTACCCTAATTACAACCGAAGATATCGTAAAATAAATCGATTAAAACACTCAATGTAAGGACAGAAGAATACCGCGTTTGAATAAAAATAAAGGATGGAGAGATTTAATGTAATTCTGATACTTGACGACAAATCAGCGAATGAATACCTTTCATTTATAGCAGAAGTTAAGGAAATATTGTCGGATAGAACGGTCTGACCAGCTGACTTTAGTTTACACCAAAGGATATCCCCCTCAGAAAGATACAGAAGGAAATCGCGTTTGAGTATAGAAAAAGGATGGCGATAGTTATGCAAATTCTGATACTTGATGACAAATCTGTGGATCAATACCTTTCGTTTAAAACAAAAGTGAAGGAAAGCGGTCGGGTAATTTGGTCTGGTCGACTGACTTTAGTTTCCGTAGGTTCTTTTAATATACCAGGTGATCAAAAAGTCAGTATAAATTTGAAAACTTAATAAATCATGGAATAATGTAGATAGAGAGGTAAAAATTGATACATATGCTTGGAATGACATAGGGTTTTATTAGCACAAAAAAAGTAATGCTAGACACGTGAAAGATCTCTAGCGCGCATAATTTGGTGATAATCGTGTGCTCAGCCGCCACTTTCGTCATGCTTTGCCTACCAGGTCTCCATATCTCAGTCCGTGGGATTATTGGCTTTTGGGTTACCTGACGTCACAAGCGTATCGTGATCGACCGACATCTCTAGGGATGCTGAAAGACAACATCCGACGCCAATGTTTGTTCAAATGTTTGTAAATCTATCGGACCAAACTGCGTGGTCATCAGTCCGTAGCCTACAAACTACTTAAATCTAGGCGAGACGCTTTAGACCGCTCGGCTACTCCACCGCGCGACGCCAATGCTTCACCATAACTCCGTATATGCTTTACAGTGCCGTTCACAACATTATTCCTCGACTACAGCTATTATTGAGGAATGATCTTGAACATATTGAGCATTTCCTGTGAAGAACATCATATTTTATTTGTCTTAATTTGTTAAGATAATTATTGCTTTTCTGATCAGATGAGGCGCCATATGTCCGACATTTTTGAACACTTTTTTTCGGTTTTAATAAAACCCCATGTCATTCCAAGCATATGTGTCAATTTTTAGCTCTCTATCTACATTATTCCATGATTTTTTATGTTTTCAAATTTATACTGACTTTTTGATTACCCGGTATAGAAGATGACTAAAACTATTGATTCAAATTATAGCAGTACAATTAAAATGAAATGTGCCCTACGTCTACTCTGTCAAGTGTTTATGAGAAATATGAGACGCATACTAGAGATTAAAAAAAAAATCCAATTTTCGTAAATCTGAGGAACTTAACTACATTGGTTATCAGTATCTACCTACACCAACTTAAATTAACTAATGCTAAGGACAACACAAACACCGAAGCCCGAGGAAGGACTTGAACTTCCGACGGCGAACGGCCGCGCTCACCAGCATCTGAACGCCTTAATGCTTACGGCTATTCTGCTGTGGCGCTCCAGATTTCTTCAATGTTTGTAGACGTATTTAGAAAAAACCTCATTTCCTTGTTAATACATTGGACAGTACCTATATTTTAACGTTTGATAGTGAGGGCAGAAGATACTATTTCATATAAATTTGACGCCGAAAATTCAACTGAAATAATCATAGCCTTTTTAGAGATCGATTCATATTCTTATTTTATAAAAGTCCAAAATATTCAAGAAATGTATGTTTTCCTAAAGGATATTACAGGGCAGAGCCGTGAGTGTTCTAGAGCGCACCATTGTGCCCTGGCGCATACGCAGTGGCGGCTCGTACAAAATTTTACCAGTGTGCTACAATATTACAAAAATGAACAGGAAACAAAATATACTAAAATAACAACTCAACCTTTGTATGATTACCTTTAATTAAATATCAATTAATACTCTATTGACAGTAAGACCTTCAGGGGAATCTATGACAGCGCTGCCAACTGCATGTATTTACTGCAGGTAGTAACTGTAACGTTTAAAAATATTAATTTTATTTACGGAAATTAAACATTTAGACTCAGAAGTATTTGAATACGAGCCTCACACAGGTAGGTTTGAGAGACAACGCGCAAGACGCCTGAGCCAGCGCGCTATTCGACTCTGTATGCCGCAATATTCGTCATATACTCATATACTTTTCTTCCGCAGCCGTTACAAGCAGCGCAAAGAGAAATATTGACCTGGTGCTGCAGTCGGTCTCAGCACAAATGAGTCGTCAGCCCTGACGTCACGTCTGCGCATGCGCACTAGCGAACAGACGACTGCGCCACCTTTCTGCGCACGTACCATTGCTGCTGATCCCACTTCAGCACATGGAGCTGGTTTGCAGCTATCGCGGCGAGAACGCTCCAAAATGCGTTTTCATCTTTATTACTAGCATTCTAATACACATTGGAAAGGAATTGGCATAATTTTATTGTGATATCTGGCTCGTATTCCAAGAGAAGAGATGTAATTTTATAGCGATTTCTCGCTTGCATTCGAAGAGAAATGACATAATTTTAGTAATATATTTACAGTGTGCTGCAGCACATTAGCAAATTATCACCAGTCGCCACTGCGCATACGCTAGACCCATAGAGTGATACAACGGCTGCATTCTGCGGCTATATGACTGCGCGTCAGAGGTGGCGCGCCAGCAGCCGATAACATCTGGGTCGGCTCTCAGTCGCCGCCTTGGAGGTGGGAACGGGGTGGGGGCTGCCAGGAAGGCTTCATAAATCGCCTCGCCTGCTGACCTCATAAACGAGGCCACAGGTGCGATAATAACTCGACGCTGAAGGAAACGGAGCGGTTGGCGCGGACCCGCCGGAGTCACATGCATCACACCCGGCGCGCAGTGGAGCCAAATTAAAATGCCTAGTTTCCGGTTTGATAAAGAGCTTGCACCACCTGTCGCCGAATGTACTCTACTCGCCAACCAAAGAGATGGAATACGCTTAGAGGGGCTGTGACACGATCTTTAGCGTTCCCTGCGACGGAACGCTGTGTTGTCAGTCGCTGTATTTTCGAAAGTCTGGCAGTGGCTTTCTGAAGTTGAGATAGTACGTGTGCAACCTGTGATATAAGTAGTACTTTCAGAAATAATAACTAAGTTTTGTGAAGTGTATGACTGTAATTTTTTTAATTCGTGTCAGAGATATCCTAAAATACCTACATAATAATTAAAAAAGAAAAATTATGCAGATGTAAAAAAAAAAGTTTCTACATTTTTTAAGCGCAGAAGAGGGCTACGTCAATAGCGTTTGGTTGTGCCGACATTAACTCCTCAAAGGTACAGTGTGAGGGACTGAGCGGGCAGTTATACATATGGGTAGTTGTTTCAATGCCTCCACAATCACAGAGGGTGGAATCATTTTGATAGCCCCCTCTGCTTAGGTTTACTTTAGACCTTGCTATGCCACTGCGTAATCGGTTCAAAGACTTCCACGTAGTCTAGCTTTCGTTGTGTCCAGCAGCTAAGGCTTCGGAAGGTTCCATCCACGGGTGTCTTCCGAATCCTTCCAGCATTCTACCGTTGTTCTGTAGTCACTCTCCTTCACAGTTGATGTGAGAAAACTGTTTCTAGATTTAAGCCTCTGTGCTGCTGGCTCTATCCCATGGAGTGGATGCCACTTGGAGACTATAGATTTTTGTCTCTCTTTATATGCTGCTTGTTCTCTTCGAAATGCTGGAGGTGCAATACCGGTAAAATGATAGATTTTATTTACAGGGGTTGGCTGCAAACATCCTGTAACTATTCTGGCAGATTCATTGAGGGCGACGTCGACTTGTTTGGCGTGTGCTGTCCTGTACCAAACTGTACTAACAGAAGCAATAAAACTTCGAATATTTCTTATTTCATGTGATTACTGTTTAAAATATATGTTAGCTGTTTTCCACACTTGAGTTACATGTTTAATATTATGGGTAGTTGTAATGAGAAGAGAGAATTAGTTTCCTACACAACCACTCATATTTGTATTTGATGCTGAGTACAGTAATCTAATTCATGAGAAATACTCGCAAAATGTTTTGTCCTCGTCGGCCTATCTTTCGGGAAATGATCTGCTCAGGACGCGTGGGTTGCGTGGACAGCTAAAACAGCTATACAGATTAGTAACAAAGGTTTCTTTTACTATGGTATAAAAAATACTCAGCTTTGGTTTAGGAGAGAGTATGTCTGATCTCGCGTTGGCGCCTTGTTGCACGATGCTAGCTGCGCTGAATCATAGTAACCGCGTAGTTTGGAGTCTAGTTAGGAGTGCCCTTCCAGACGCATTTCGGCCTAGATAAAGCTGCTTGTAGAGGGCGCGCTTCTCCGTTGCTCCCTCCAGGAGGCGCTGTGCCGGCGTGTGATTGGCTGCCGGTCATCCGCTGCCTTCTTCAAGATCGTTTTCGTGCGTCTGGCGTGTGGCGCTGACTTTATGCTACAACATAATAATGTCGATTACTCCTTCAATTAACTTACGAAAACCACAAACTTCTTTGCATATTCTACTGACTGGGTTGCTTATGTGCTAAGTTCCAGTGTGGTACAGTATTTCCTTGGCCTATCTATGGCAGAAACTAACGTAAACATACTGTAGAAAGTCAGTCTTTGAAACATCTAGTATTCTTCGAAAATTTTCTACTGAAAAGAGCGTATTACGAGAAAATTAAAATTGGTCTTAAATTAAACTTTCCAGATCGTGTCGGTTATTCATAGATGGTGCTGATCGTCTGAGGTACTGTATTTAAATTAAACCAACTTATACTTTCGAGAAAAGATATTTATGAACTGTGTATGCACTATACTCACAGGTAATTCTGTTTCTGGATAAAGCTGAAAGGCACAAACGGTGCCTACTATCCCATACCACGGCCATTTCTGGACTTCCGACATGGCGGACGTTTGTTCCATTTGCTTTACTGCTGCGGTTCTATAGTAGTCTAACTTTTTGACGTCGACAGACAACGCGCTAATGTTTTTCGGAAAACCCCCTATTTTTTTGTTATTTCCATTATGAGGTCGATCAGACAGTAAGAGCCTTGGAGCAGGTATATTTTATTTACTAACGAATCAGATGGGGCCCAATAATGCAAATCAAATGTGCGTAAGTTTCAAAGAATTTGTGGAAACTGCAGTGGTTTCGCAGGCAGTGTATCATTATACCTTGAGCCATGCTGCTTACATTTCAAAGGCGAAAAGAAATGGAGGTCATTGATACTTCACCGTGATAATCAGCGGTATTCAAGGAGCAAAGGAAACTTCTTCATTAACTTTACCTAAGCCGAAAAATAGGATGGTATATCTTGGCCAGTAGACGTCAGAATTCTTAAAGTTGAAACAGCTGCTATCGTATACCTCATGGCCTTTTCTTACAAGTCGAAAACAGATTGGCTCTGTATTAATGATGAAACAAAAAAGGCTTTGCAGGGATGAAGAGAGGTCTCAGTAGAACAAGTTTTACAAAGGAGCCCACGTCCGGCAACATCATCCACAGATGCTAAGATCGTCCCTTCGGCATACTGTGAAACAAATCGTCTCTGCTACCTGCTCTTTGATTTCCATATTATGGACGTGGTACCACAAACTAGGTACTATAAGTGTATCCTAAAATGCCCAACGCAGGACACAGCATTTCATCAGTAGACGACATGTATTCCACCGTAATGAAGGTAAAGAACTGTTCGCAGCTGTTAACTTCTGTATTTATTCCAGCATTTATTTATTTATTTATTTGTCATTAGTACCAAAATGTACAGATAGATGTTCCTGAAAATATTGGGGCAAAGTGCTATGTTTACCAGTCCTTAGACTTACAAACTACATAAATTAACGTACCCTAAGGAACACACACACACACATACACACACACACACACACACTAAAGCCGTAAGAAGGAATCGAAACTTTGGAAGAATCGGCCGCCCAAACAGTTGATATTACCTCAAGTGATTTATAATCTGTTAATGCTGAAATCGTTTAACTATTCACGCTTCAAACAGCATCTACACCCCTGTAATGCTTTTATGTCATAAATGGAGATGTACAATCATGGAGATTGTATTTGATTCGTTCCTGGTTACGACTGTGGTTATATCTCTCCAAAAAAATTAGCAAAAACCTTTTTTCCCTACTACCAAAGTTACTGAAAACATGCGAAGAAACCGTAAGGACTGAGCACTTGAGATCAATAATTGTAGACATATAGCAGTATGGGCAATCTCTTTATACGCCAATAAATAAATAAAAGAAGACAATAAATAAATCATGTAATTTTATTACGGAGGTCCGGCATACAATATGTGTGGAAAAATAACATTAAGTGAAATTGACAGAGAAAGAGAGAGGGAGGGGGGAGGGAGGGATGGAGGGAGGGAGGGAGTATCTGGTGGGGCAGTGCCGAGAAATTCTAAAGTGAATTACTGAACTACTTAAAGAAGTTAAAAACTTCCAGAACTGAATTCTCCAAAGGTCTTATTTACATATTGCATCTTTTGAGCAACTTCTTTAAGGTATTGATCAACACTCCGTTATTTACAACTACAGCACTGCACGTCATTAAGTGTGGACAGCTTTCCATTTTGACGGTAGTATCAGTATCAAGTTTAATTCATATTAGTGGACAAAAATTTGAAAGCAAAGTCCATTCTATTAATTTGTACATTACGTTAAATACGAATATTGTTAAATGATGTGTGACAGCAGAATTCGTATACCATTTGTGAGCTGCAAGCGGCAAGCATTTCTGTTAAGAACATACAAAGTCCGGACTCGTATCTACTAAAAACTTAATGATTTAAACAAATTGTACAACAGAGAGACTTCCATTGATTTATTAACCGAGACTCGAGCCATTGACATGTGATCACAATTTTTTGGACTTTGCTCAGTAATTTAAAAATTACTCATTTATATTTCAGTTATTCTTTGATACATTATTTTTGAACATATAATAAGTCTGTTGTGTTTCTAAAATACAGAATGATCTTGAATGTTATTTTTTATTTAGATTTTGATTCGAACTAAGAAACATTTTTAGTTACATTGATTATTCCAAATCTTCAGAGATTGCATCGAGTGAACAATCATTATTTGTAGTTCTGGAATATTACCTACTTACGATCACTTAATAACTTTTGCCATGATATCAGGGGTGATTTCTCTGGGAAAGCTGCGAATATCAACGAGGAAGCCTTCAGCCTCGTACAGCTGTCGTAGGTAAATTACGTTTAAAATATTTTCAATTTGTTTTACAAGTCATTTCCACAATGGTTTTCTTGCTGTTTTTCATGAAAAATTTCTCAGCGTATTATGTGTCATTAAGTTTCTTGTTCAGTTAATTACAATAATGTTTAATTACTGCATTTAATTATTTTCATTGACATATCAACAAAAATTACGAATACACAGAAATTTTGTCACACCAATGCACAGATCAGATTTCATACAGTTAGATTTTTGTAGTTCATTGTGACACATTATACAACTTGGTAAATACGGGGGTGTACCAAATTTTCGCGTCATTTAGAATAGTCACAAGAAAAGCATTTAGAGAAAAAGAAGAAAACGGTTTAGCACATTCACCGGATGTAACTCTTTATTAACTGAGGTTATATACGGGAGAATGATAAATTTACGACATTAAGGTAAGTATTACACAATAAATACATGTGCATTGTTTTATTTACTAGTCTTTGTGTATTTCGGTTTCCACTGCATGACTAGGAACAGTAGGACATCAGAAAACGATCATAAATCACATTTTAGTGGAGTCAGCAGACGGAACTGAACTTTTGCGAAAGAAACTCTTAGATCCCCCCTGTAGTCCACACAACTTGCGGTCCTGCGAAACGTGCTCCTGTTCTCCGTCGGAACTAGTGAAAACGTAACGAGAATTTAACGGCGCTCCGCTCTCTCTCTCTCTCTCTCTCTCTCTCTCTCTCTCTCTCTCTCTCTCTCTCTACGTGTGTGTGTCGCCAAGTTCGCGCACTGCGGCAGATTCTTCTGGCGACGAACGTGCGTCTCCTGATGGCCACTCCACAGTAATATCTCGGGCAGCTTGTATTTCACACGCGCTGAAAGAGATACAACAGAAACGCTACCGTCTGGGACGAAATGTGAAATTCTAGTAATACGCAAGCAAACATATAGTTTTTCAAGGTCGCTCCTACAATCCACAGATGTAAAGTGTCTGTAATATCCATAACTGTGATTTCCTCACGCATTGGGTACTTATCGGAAAAGGCAAATTGTTCAGATCTGGCTAGCATATAACGGTATACCATACTTCTATAGTACAATCTCTTTTTCTTAAAGGCAATAACCTGTGAAATGTCTCCTGTATCTTGAGCAGATAAAGTGGTATTACAACGATGTTTACAGCTTATTTACGAGTATTTTGAGAAATTTTTCAAATGTTTGTATAGCTAAAGGATTTAACTACGGTGGTCATTTGTCCCTGTTTACAACTGTTACAAACATCTTACAATTCCAATTCCAATGTTTGTAGATCTATCGGACCAAACTGCGTGGTCATCAGTCCGTAGCTTACAAACTACGTAAACCTAGGTAAACTAACCTAAGGACAAACACACACACCCATGCCCCAGGGAGGACTCGAACCTCCACGGAGAGCAACCGCGCGCTCCGCAGCGAGACGCTTTAGACCGCTCGGCTACTCCACCGCGGCAAACAACTTACACTAACTGAAACTAACTTAAGCTAAGGGAAACACAAACTGCCATACTCGAGATATCAATCCAAACCCCGACGGCGAACGGCCGCGCTCACCGCCGCTGGGCGCCATAGTGCCCACGGCTATTCTGCCGCGGCTCGTATGTTTTATCGACTGTTCTTAATAGAATACATTTTGACACTTATACTCCGCAAATTGAGAAATTTTTCGACAGCTGCTGCTCTTCTAAAGATGGACACTCGCTTTTCGCGAGATGTCGCCTCGACTCGCACTCGACCACCCGTGCACGCTCACCGTTTGTTTCTTCTCTATTTTACAATTGTCCTTCTCCCTCAGACGCTCATGCACATCATACTGTACTTTCCGCGAGATGGAGAGACAAAATACTACGAAGAGTAGTTGTAAAAAAAGTTTTCCCTGCCGACTGTGGGCAGAGTTGTGTATGAAAGGAAAAAGTTATAATAAAATAAAATGAGACATTAAAGATAAGATATGTCTTTATTTTTATACATTCGTCAAATCGCTGTGTAAGCTTCCAAAAGCTGTCCAGAAAATAACCAATGCCTTGTATACAGAAGTTGCTTACAAACTGCTTAAACTAAGGTAAACCAACGTAAGCTACGGACTGATAACCAAGCAGTTGAGTCCCATTGTTTGACAAACATTTGAACATCTTTGGTAAAAAGTAAACAACATGTTTCAGTGGTGTTGGAGTCATTCCCGTGTCAGTTTGTTTGACGATAAGCTGACTTAAAGAGTTGATGTATAAAAAGTAATTTAATTTAAAAGCTCAGTCAACAAAGTTCATTTATACAATACATTCAAATGTGTAAACTGCATTGGCAGCAATAAATAAATTCCATACGTTAATATAAATGCATACGACACTACAGAATCACCTGCAAAATAGGTAGTATAAAACATTTATTCCCTCAAAACCTCTGTGTGAACATTACTCTCATTACGAGACTTTAAGCTGTCACATACAGATATTCATTCGTCTAAAGGTTCTTTTAATACAAATTAAAATTGACAGCAACCAGTCTGACCGTTTTCGTGCAATTGTTGACCTTTATCAGGTGTGTACCGGTTCTACTATATGTTCGATGAGAGCATGATGGTGTGACACTCTACCACGTTCAGATAGAACATACGGTAGAGAATTATACACCTGAAGAAGGGCAATCATAGCCTGAAACTGGTCGGTAATATAATTTACGACGTTGTAACTGCTGTATGCCTTATTTAAAATAATATCAACCACAGTTGCTGAGATGCGCAAAATAATATTTTTATTATACAATTATACTGAAGTGTTGTCGTAGGGATACAAACTAGCTTCAGTTAAGACCTTCAGGCTTGCTGTCAGTAGTTCCCTCATCGGAATAAAGCCAAAGATTTCGTCGACGCCGCGGTGGAGTAGCCGAGCGGTCTAAAGCGTCTCGCTGCGGAGCACGCGGTTGCTCGCTGTGGAGGTTCGAGTCTTCCCTGGGGCATGGGTGTGTGTTGTCCTTAGGTTAGTTTACCTAGGTTTAAGTAGTTTGTAAGCTACGGACTGATGACCACGTAGTTTGGTCCGATGGATATACAAACATTTGAACATTTTGAATTTTGTCGACGTTGCTGTGTGAACTACCAACCGCCATGCAACATACAAAATTTTCGGAGAAAGCGAAATGAGAAGAGAGCAAAATTTGATCATAGTCGGAACATTCAAATAATGAAACGCAGGGACACTCCATAAATACAGAGGAATATAGGAGACGTAATGGTATAAGTACTACTTTGAAATAATGACCATGTTTATTCTGAGGGTGCGTTTATGCTGCCACATTGCTGCTCGCTGCTCGCTGCTCGCCGAACCAATTAAGGTGCACCAGCGCAGCTCACACAGCTCAATGCTCGCTGCTCGCTACGATTCTCGTCAGGCGATGGTATGAAACTGGTTTGTGTTTTGCGCTACGACCATCGCCTCCCGGCCTGTAACTTGCGGCGTTTGACTGTTGCGCGCATGGAACTCTCATGCCCATCACACACAATATTGTTTATTAGAGGTAGTTAAAGGACAGACAACAATGAGTGCCCATCTGAAGCAGATGATTACTTCAGCCGTTTTTGAAAGGATTTCGAGCTGGGAACAGAGTCATGCAAAGCATCACAACCTTTCCATACTGGATAATTTTTTTTAATTATTTATCGTTCCATGAGATTTACAAAGTATAGTACATATTGTTGCCTCATTCGTAAATGTCTAAAGAAAGCGATCTGGATAGTTTTTGAGCTGTTAGAAGTACTTGTGAAAGTACCTGTAGTGAGGACGTTCAGCATTCAAAGGCTGCATTCCATACCTCCTCTTCCTTCTCCTTTCCGATAAGAAAACAGTGATTTGTTTCTGGACTTTGTCGATATGCATAGCTCTATACAACAGGGTGCCTAATAAGGCCCACCCGGGCCTTGTTTGGAGCGCCACGAATGGGCCTTATTGGGAACAACCAATTTAAAACGCGTGTGTGTTTATTGTCTAAAAAGAAACGTTTTATTAGGATGATTATGCCACTATATTAATGTAGCACAATTTTCTGTACACATATACATATTTACCAATACAAATGCTTCTTGACCGAAACAATTGCATTAGATTAAAGGTGTCGTGAAAATAATTAGCTGCCTTCCTTCGTTGAACCAACACCACCTAGAAGACAAGGCCTTACAACAGGCCGTGGCTACGTCACACTTAGAGGCCCCGGCCGCCATCTGACTGGCCGACCGCTGCGCGGCGGTGGACGTGCCACAGCGGCCAGCCAGTGAAGTGGCGGCCGGGGCCTCTAAGTGTGACGTAGGCACGGCCTGTTGTAAGGCCTTGTCTTCTAGGTGGTGTTGGTTGAACGCCGTAGCACAACTGAAAGTAAAATGGCCGGCACGAGAACAGGTGCGATAGTTCTTGTTGCCTTGTCCACTAAATGTCACAAGCTATCATTACCAACGACATTTAGGACTGTTTTCAAACACTCTATGCTAGAAAATGAAAGTGGGCCTTATTAGGAACTGGGCCTTATTTGGTACATGTACCTTATTCACATCAAGCGCCATTTTGTGTAATTTCATTTTACAGCATTTGATTTACATAAACATATATAAAAGGTGCCTTTATGCATGCGTAGTTTGCTACTGACTATATAAATTTTGATCTTTATCGTCTTACACTCCACTTTCAGGTTTATATAGGCAAGAGACTTACCCCGATGTTCAGTAGACATATAATTTATCAAGAAGAACTTACTTATTAGGAATATGAGAAATTTAGACACGGGCACCATTGCTGCGCTCCGGTCCCGCTCGCTGTGCGCAGCGGCGTGTGGGGCAGAGTGGCGAGCAGGAATGTATTGTGAAACATCCTGGTGGATTAAAATTGTGTGCCGGAACCTGGACTCGATGCCGCCTCACAACCTTACTTCATCAGACGATGAGGAGCACATATTTGACGCTTCACGCCATTGGAGTCGTGCAATGAGCTGTAATGTAACAGCTGCAAGAGAACACACACGGCGAGCAGCCAGTAGCGATGTGCTTGCAGCGTGAATGCGACGAGGCTGCCGGCGAGATAGAGCTGCAGGTGGCAGCAGCGAGGTGGCAGCATAAACGCACCGTAAGCCAGGCATGGCCAACATTTCCGCCCGGCGGGCGCGCCCTCGGTCGGACTATACTATTGTTGACTGCTCCGCCCGTGACCGTGTCGCTAGTGCTCCACACGCCGCTGCGCACAGTGCGCGGGGCAGGGGCGCGGCAAAGGCCTCCCGCGGGCGGTGTTTGGCCATGCCAGTTCTAAACAGTGAATTAGAAAATAGCTTTCTACTAAACATAACTCATTCTTTGCCCATAATAATTTAAGATCGGTAACGAAAGGGGATCTTAAATTGATCTAGTATTTCTAGACATGCAGAAAGATTTTGACACTATTATCGAGAAGCAACTTCCCTAAAAGCGTTCTAATATTTTGCCGTGTCACTTGTGCGATGGGATTTCTCATTTCCTGGCTACGGTTATTAGTTTTCATTAAGATATGGGGATATTGAAGTGATGACTGGCGTTTCACGAAGAACTGGGAGGTTATAATAATAATTACAAACGGTTGAAGAGACAGTAGACTGTTTGAAAATAATGCTCTAGTTTACCTTCTAGTAAAGTCATCAGAACGAATTGAAAGACATCTATATGGTGCGAAAATTGACGATGAATCCTAAATAGTATTAATTCCAAAAATGTTCAAATGTTTGTAGAGCTTATGGGACTTAACTACGGGGTCATCAGTCCCTAAACTTACCAACTACTTATGAACTACTAACGAACTAGGACGGCACAAATATCCATGCCCGAGGGGGGGATTCGAATCCCCGACCGTAGTGGCCGTGCAGACCATGACTGGAGCGCCTCAGTCTCCTCGGCCACCGCGGCCGGCCGGTATTAATTTTGAAGTCATCCACGTGATTGCTTAAAATGTTTTGTTGAGTTTCGTTATCGCCTTATTTTATAGATATTCCGTTGTTATTCGTTACCAGTCTCAGCAGCACACATTTTAGTTTCGATGCCGGCCGCGGAGGCCGAGGAGACTGAGGCGCTCCAGTCACGGTCAGCACGGCCACTACGGTCAGGGGTTCGAATACCCCCTCGGGCATGGATATTTGTGCCGTCCTAGTTCGTAAGTAGTTCATAAGTAGTTTGTAAGTTTAGGGACTGATGACCCCGTAGTTAAGTCCCATAAGCTTAACAGACATTTGAACATTATTTTTTTAGTTTCGATAACATGTATCGGGCACTAGCGTCAGCTTCAAATCTAGTTAGGTAATTTCTGTGATATTGTTGAACTCACTCGCGATGGGTTGCGGAGGCAAGTACTTACAGATGAAGTCACCCAAGTACTCGAAATATGTTACCGAATCAAACGTGTAAAACTCAGACTACGAATAAATGAGAACTGTTTTAAAACGGCTGTTTGTGATAGTCTTCCCAGGTTTACTGACAGATTAAGACGACATATTGACACAATAGATCTTTGTTCCGTCCGCCCGCGATCCTCTATTGAGTATGCTTCTTCACCAACTAGTCGGAAATGAGTTCAACTCGAGTCCATATGTAAACTCGGGAGGGCAATACCGTGTGCACAAGAAAGGACGGTTACGATCTCAACCAGACAGTGCATCGTGGGTGGTAGCTGGCGAAAACGACAAATCGCTCTTCAGTACTGTAATTACAGCTTGAATGAGATGTCTTTTTTTCCTAATAACACAGCATTCCACATTTTTCGTAAAAACCCATGTCTCTCTTTATTGACAGAAAGACGAATTTCAACGGATTCTTCAAAATCACAACACCTAACAGCGAGACACTAAGGCAACATAAGGTGTCTCATCATGAAAATATTTTGTGTGTCTCGGTAGGACAGTGCTCTGCCTCCGAAACATTTCTCCGCCCAACATGAAAAGAAACTATAACTACCCCCGCCTACTACTCTTAAAGGCAACGACCACTCAAAAACATCAAACACCTCTCAGAAGCCGCCCATACCCTACCCCACACCACACCACATCCCATACGAACCTGCATTTACATACCTGAAAAATATGTCAGAAATCATGCTCTTTAAATTTAAAAATTACACACAATGATGTAAATAAAAATGAAAATACACTAGCAACTCTAAGAGACCAAAGGAAAAACAGTTGGACAGACAAACACAACGTAGTGGCACTGTGATGAAGTTATAAACAAAGCAAAATGCATTCCACTAAAATCTAGAAATGTGCAGACTTTAAGGAGCTTAAAATAACTGAGGTGGTAGTAAATGGTATACAAATATCGACTAAATAGGCGAACATTTCCGTATACAACCAAATAGACACGTAAAAAACTGACCAACTACAAACAACAACGTGGCAAAATAGCATTAGGATGTAAGGAAGAGACGATAACACCATGAGTAGACCGAACATCAATTTAAGAACACCTGGGTCTAACGTGCACAAAAGTGAAAACACTGTTTTGAATCTAAATAAACGAAACAAATTGTACAAACTTACGTATCATTTATAGAACCACACTACATTCTTTTAAAACAAAAATGTAAAGACGTCTGGAGTCAAGTAACGGTATTAATTGCAGTCAGCACAAGAAAGAAAACCTCTTATAGTTAATTACTTATACTAACTTACACTAAGGAAACACACAAACCCACGCAAGAGGGAGGAATCGAAACTACGGAGGGTTCGGCCAAGCAGTACGTAGCTTGACGCCTTAGACCACGCGGGCATTGCGAGTGGCTTTCTTTCCTTATTTACTGCATATATAACTGTACAGTATACATGTTTCTTAGTTTCACTGTTTCATAATGGCTATACTGTTTTCATTAATACGTGGAGAGTGAATGTTCTCCGAATTTGAGTTTTCGTTTCTAAAACAAGCGTGGAAAAATACCTACCCGGAAATTGCCAGTTTTACAGCTAGTTGAAAATAAATTGCAGTCTAAGTCATTTAGATTAGATTTAGAAATACAGAAATTGATACACTCACCGAGTTTGCACCCTTTCATATTCATCACGACAGAATAGATTCTTGGTCATCATGCTTCGGTGCAACACCTTGATCTGCTTCTTTTATTAATCCACTAACCAATTCGCAACACTGATTTGTAGTCTTCGAAAAAATCTACTTCACATTAGTAGTTCATCTGCTTCTTATAGTGTTGACATAGGTGAATGACGATTAGTGAAATAACTTTAGGCAGTCATGGAACCGTGGCAGCAATGCCGGGCAGTGACCTGCAGCGAGAAAATACTCTGCTGTTCCAGCTGTGGAGGGGGAAATAGCGTGCGTTAGCCATAAAAATGTTTCATAAAAACAGGGATAGCATGGAAGTACGCAGAGGAAGTTCCAACAGTTTTACAACTTCGGGCGTCACAGTGCCGTTTCGTCAAAACACATGATAAGAAGTTGGGGTAAGAACTGAAGAGCCTTGATATGCCCAAGAGGACGACCAAGAAGCGCAGAACACTGCTGATGTGCGGGAGTCCGTCATACGCAGTCCATGGCATTAAATACTAAGCAAGGACCTCAGGATCAATTGTCCCATAAGAGTGTTCTGAGATGGAATACGATTACCACTTGCGATTAAACTTCGGCGAACAAATGATAACAAACTTTAACAATGCCAAAGAATTTGTGAGCAAATTGTGACAGATTACGTGAATAAGCAGAACTACCTTCAATGGGGAGGCACAAATCGTAATACAGTTCATGAGCTCCCTTTACACAGTGAAGCAATAGTATTTTCATTTGTTTCATCGCATGGGATCATCGGACCTTATTTGTTTTACATGAACGGCACAGATCGTTACGTGAAGTTGTTAGTGGCTTTCTTTACAACTGTACTGAACAGTTATCTACACGTTCAGGACTCATAGTTTTAGCAGGACTCACCGATATCACACATTTCACAGTAATCGATGGAACCTGTGCGACAATTGTTCGGTAGCCGTCTGATTTATAGATTGGGTAACGTTCCTTGGCTCCATAGATTGCCAGATTTGACCGCCTGTGAATTTTTTCGTGTGCAGCTATCTGAAAAGTGAACGTAAAGTTAAAAAAAATTATGAATAAGTTAAAACAGAGAATTCAGGATGAAATACATATTATCTAGCTAAGATGCTGCAGAGAAAAATGGAGAAATCTCAAATTCTGATTTCAGGAAGTCATTTGTACAGTAGAACGTTATTTATTGGATTTTTAATGAGATATACTATTAATGGTTCTCAAATGGCAAAGTGGTAAGGTATCTCCTACTAAGAATAAAAATTATTCTATCATCAATTTTAGTCTCATTGGAATGCTCCCTTATTTTTGTCTCTCTATGTACATAAAAAAAGGAATGCCCGTTTTTTGTTAGTAACTCATACAGATCTGTCAAATCTACTCCAGTCTTGATGAAAAATCATTGTCCACATAAAAGGGAGATTTCGACACTAATCAACCATATGATATTTTGAACACTTGACTTTCGGCCGCGAGGAATGGCCGCGTGGTCTAAGGCGAAATGCTACTGACTGGTCGGCAGTTGCCGTCGGAGGTTCCAGTCATCCCTGGGACATGGGTGCGTGTGTTGTTCTTAGTTTAAGTTAATTTATGCAATTTTTAAGTCAATGGACTGGTAACCATAGCAATATACTTCAATAGGTTTAGAAACATTTAAAATATTCAAAAGAAGAAGAAAATCAATCTACCCACATTTTCAAATGATGTATGATGGAGGGTAATTTTACAATGAACGTCGACATCGTTTGAACAGTCATCATTAAAAATAGTAGATAGATGCCATTTTTAATTTAAACTTCGTGGCAGATTAAAATTGCCTGCCGGATCCGGGACTCGAACCTAGAACCTTTGCCTTTCGCGAGCAAGCGCTCTACCACTGAGCTACCCTGACACGACTCACTGTGCCGCTCCACAACTTTTGGAAAGTAGGAGGCGAGACATTGGCAGAATTGAAGTTGTGGAGTGGCACCGTGAGTTGTGTCGGGGTAGCTCAGTGGTGGAGCACTTGCCCGCGAAAGGCAAAGGTCCCAGGTTCGAGTCCCGGTTCCGTCACACAATTTTAATCTGCCAAGAAGTTTCACATCAGTACACACTCCGCTGCAGAGTAAAAGTTTCATTCTGAATTTTTAATTGTGTTGGAGCGGAAGAGGTATAGAACATGGGGCATAAAATGTAAAATGGTTGGGGGTGTGGAGGAGATGAATAGATTATTTGAGAGGGGGAGATGTATAAAGAGAGGGTGGGAGAGGGACTAACAGGAGAGTGGAAGAAATATAATCTCAGGCAGCGCCAGGTTATCCGCTGGTAGCTCACTTATTGTTAAGATAATACAAATGACTATTTTAACGGTATATGTGAGACGCTTATTCGTCGCTTGTGTGAAAGGGTCCAACTGCATAACGTTATTATAGTGTTGACTATAAGACGTGTATCTTACCTCGTCGTCGTTGTGTAATGGCCGCGGATGTTTCCCGTCGGTTGGTCGAGTCCTCCCTCGGGCATTTGTGTGTGTGCGTTGTGGACGTCGGATGATGTGTGTGTGTGTGTGTGTGTGTGTGTGTGTGTGTGTGTGTGTGTTTGTATGTGTGTGTGTTGTCCTTAGGTTAGTTAATTCTGTTAGTTGGTAAGCCTAAAGACTAAAGCGCGGCAGTTATGTCCCATAGATTTACAGACGTTTCAGCATTTTGTCACCTCGTCAGTATCTTTGTGAGTATACTGTCTTTAGTGTGATTTTAATGACTGATGAAATGTGAAATCGGAGAGGCAGATCCGAGCGGGAGTGGCCGTGCGTTCTGGGGCGCCAGCGCAGCCGCTAGCGTTGGACGTTCGGGTCCTCCCACGTTCATGTGGGTATATGTTGTACTTAGTATCAGTTGGTTTCTTTTTAAATGCAGGGACATGCGCTCAGTAGTTTGTTTAAGAAAGGCAGACATTTCATTCGGTATCAAAAGGTCATCAAGGAAGAACAGCAGTCGAGACAAGTGAAGTAAGGTAATCTGTTGTTGTGGCAGCTTGGCATAGTCGAACAGTTTACACGTAGCGCTGAGCACTCTGATTGGAGAAAAAGTCTTCAAATCTTCAAGTGCTAGTTATCAAGTTTTTCGTATTAGTTCTTCTTTTGCTAGTGTTATGCCTACTATGTAAATAGATATTATCGTTAAATGTTGACGATAAAGGGCTCAGATGTACGTTTCTGGTGAGAACGGCTCAGCCGTCAGATTATTTTGGATCATATTCTCGCGTTCCCCAAGGTACTTCCGATTGTTTTCATCATCCTGCTCACAAATACCGCAAGGAAAGATTTTGGCTGCAGTTCTGTTTAATATATACGCGAACGACCAAGCTATAGCCCAAAACACCAGGAGTTTCTTATATGGTGACGACCTCGCTCGAGCCACCAAGAACACAAATCCGATATCCCTTAAAATTCTGTCTTTATACTACAACACAAAACAGTTGAAACCAAACCCTTCAAAGACCCAAGGGTATGCTTTTCATTTAAGAAACAAGGAGTCTACTCGCAAGTTAAAGATAGTATGGTCGGGACCTCAACTGGAACACTGCTAGACGCAACAGTATCTAGGAGACAGCTCTCGGTAATATCTAGGAGAGAACTCCCAGCAATATCTAGGAGAGAACTCTCACTTTCAACAAGCACTTAAAGTTTTTAAATTTTCCACCGGGTACACTCTTCTATGAGAACTGGCCGGATCACAGTGTGGAACTCGACCTGAAACAGTAGGAACATCTGCAACGCCGCTTTGCTGATATGCTGTAGAGTATGCCTGCCCTGTTCGGTATAATTCATCTCCTGCCAAACAGATGGATATAGCTATCAACGAATCCTGCTAAACTATAACTGGTTGCACGAAATTCACTCCAGTCGAGTAGCTTTACCAGCTCGCCGGAATAGCACCACCACCTGGCCAAAGAGAAACAACCACGAACAAGGAAAGAAAGGCCGGGGGTAGCAAATAACCCACCCTCTGTATGGGCATGAGCCGCAACGACTGACGTCAAAGAAGAATATTCTTAGGACATCAAAGGAACTCAGAAGCTCTGCTGTAAAGGCTAGGTTGAAGCTTTACTTCCTGGCCATGAAAAGGAATGGATAACTTGGGAGGCACTTGGTAGACAGAGGAGTTGGAAGATCAAAAGTTAAAATGGCAAGATGCGGATACACTGACAGAAATGATATTTTGCGTGACTCTGGAAAAGACCAGGTTGTTCGGCACATGTTTCTGTGTCGACTGTGCCCAGCCTCAGTTCAAGAAGATTCTGTGGATGTGGCCACGTTTTGGTCAAAATTACCATATCTGTCTAAAATATATGTACGTGTACCTGTATGTTTTTAACACGAGAATAATAATAGCGCCGTAGCGGAGTGGTCGAGCGGATTAAGGCGATATGCTCCGATGCTCGAGGCCGTTCCCCGTCAGGGGTTCAAATCTCCTTGGGCATGGATATTTGTGCTGTGTTTAGTATAAGTTAGTTCATAAGTAATTTGTAAGTTTACGTACAGTCTTCACGAAATTGTTCGTAATGTGTTATCAAGACCCCCGTTTTCTTCCTTACGGACATCCACGACCGTCCATCTTCATTTTTAATAATGGCATCAACCGCTAATAAATTAAAGACATTATTCGTTAGACGTATGCACTAACCTGTGTCTCATTATGGGACGCATCTGAAAATTGCATTACAATCAAAGAAAACGGAGACGTCAGCCGTGTACTAAATCGCCTCCCCTTTATCTTTGAAAAGAAAGATTAAGAACAAAGGGAGTATAGGCAGTAGGTGAGTGCATAAAACTGTTACATGTAACCAGAAATTAAAACAGTGGGTCCCTGTTACTTGTAATAAGCCGGAAGACACTGTTCATTACTTGGATGCGACATTCCCACGGTAAGGTGTGCTTGTAAACCAGTAAATCCCATAATAAAAAGTGCGAAACGTATTAAAGACACAAAAATTAACACTGTAAAGAACAGAAAATTGGTTGAGTATTGCTCGCACAAAACTATAATGAAACATAAAAGTAGATTTGAGTTTCATTCAATGTTTCGATGTTGTCATTAGCCAGTATTTCTATTTCCCCCATAAAGCGGCAACTGAGGAGTTTCAGCACTGTATGGCTTTGCACAGATATGTTGGCGATGACCAAAGTTCCCTTCCATTCCGTTCATACCAGTGTGGGCGTACCTGATGTGTATGCTGTTCCCGCTGCAATGTGGTATTGCGGGTTGCCTGACAATCAGGTTAAAAAGACTCAATCCGGCATAGTTTTAAAGGTTTTAAAAAATACTTTCTCTATTAAACTGTATTAAACAGTTTTTTTTAAATCCGTATTCTTAATTGAGGCTTCTTGAATAAACCACAAGAATTCGACTTTTGTCAAAACATTCTTGTGGTCACCTATGAGGTGAAATTTGATTTACTGACGATTGAGTCCAATGCCCAGAGGAATTTTATTGTCAATAACAACGGCATGGAATACTTCGTTTACTAGTCGTTATGACTGGTGTATCGTCATCAGATGCTAAAACGGTTTTTTTATATTACATTTGCTGTAAGTTTTCTGTGATTTCCCTAAATCGTTCCTGGAAAATATCAGGATCGTTTCTTTCAACAGGGACAGCCCATTTTCTTCTCCATTTCTCAAAACAATGAGAGCTTGTGTTGCTTCTCTAATGATCACACTGTAGACGAGACGTTAAACACTAACCGTCTTTCCTTTTTGCTTTCCTTCCTCGCTAGGAAAGTTCATTGTTTCTATGTTGCTTTTTTTTAGTTGCACTCTCCTCTTTCAAGTTTTGAGCTTTATCTATGTCCAGGTTTCACAGGCTATCGATTGTCCCATCTTAGAGATAAATGTGAAGCGGTGCGATGGATTGTTTCCCATGATAGATATTTGTCCAGCATACATCAATTTCGTCAATTTTGGCATGTTATCATACAACGGGACACGCTCTCCGTACATTGTTACCTATATATAATAATAGTTTAAAAAATTTATCAGTCATAAGGATATTACATGAAATTTATATTTACTACTGAAATAACACTCGATAATTTCAAGGATGAGTGGTTATAGACAACTAAAAAAATTAAAAATAATAAAATAAAACCAGTAGTACAATAGAATTCTAAAAATAAATACGTACGTTATTACATAATTGTAGTTGTTCCGCTGTTGTGTTCTTTTGTGTAATCCCAGCGCTGTTAGCGGAGATCACCTGCTAGAGAGCAGCACTGCCGCACCATTTGTCGGCGCGACCATTTGTCGGCGTGTTTTGAAGTCAGCTCATTCATTAATCTCGAGGGAAAAATTAGTGTAGACAGCCCATTATTCGTTCACCAATGGGTTTAACCAGTGGAACCCACTGCAGCCTCTTCATGACAGCTAATTTCGACCATCATTCTTTTCGGATTAACTGCCGTATTATGTGAAAAATGCTGTTGCCTCCTTGAAACAGACGGCTTTCAAAAAGCAGTCTGCTTACTAGGACGTATGCACCTACCTATTCACAGAGACTACAGAATCTACATGGAATTTACGGCGCAAAAGCAGTTTGATTAAATGCAGGTCATACACAACTAGTAAACTTTTATAACAAATTATTATTTGGAATGTGAGAATAAATTGTTCTTCAACGTCCATCCTTCCACCTCAACAGACGAGATGCCGCTGACTTCCTGTAATCAATACGAATTTTCAAATGTTCAAATGTTTGTTAAGCTTATGGGACTTAACTACGGGGTCATCAGTCCCTAAACTTACCAACAACTTATCAACTACCTCATACTAAAGACGGCACAAATGTCCATGCCCGAGGGGGGGATTCGAATCCCCGACCGTAGTGGCCGTGCAGACCGTGACTGGAGCGCTTCAGTCTCCTCGGCCACCGCGGCCGGCAATACGAATTTTAAAGCTAACCGAAATACCATTGTAGCTCAACAGGTCTATAAAACTAGCGGAAGACATCTCACAGGTAACCTTTACCTAAGGAATTAATTACATTATTATAAAGGACAATCAGCTTTCTAAATAACGTCGGCATCTACCACAGCGAAAATTCAAAGTGTCACACACCTTTCAGTCTGTCTCTCCCTCCCCCCCCCTCTCTCCCTCTCTCTCTCTCTCTCTCTCTCTCTGTGTGTGTGTATGTGTGTGTGTGTGTGTGTGTGTGTGTGTGCACGGTTTGCAGAGCACTTTGGTGTTTATATTATTCTCATCTGACCATCAGACCACCACAATTTGAACCTGATCAAATTTGTTGGACGATTGCTAACTAATAAACCCTAAAAAAACGTTTCTAAACCTGACGGACCTCACTGTTGAGGACATCTGTCCCTATACTAATAAGCTACTTAAGATAACGTTTGCTAGATACAAGTCATGCAACAATGACCGAAGGAGGACACTGTACTCCAACGCGAGCGGCCGCGCATGCGTGACACGACGCCTTAGATGACGCAGCCCGTCGGCGAGCCGCCAAATAAACCCCGCGCAACTTCCCACAGTTCTGTATTCGGTAAAGTTAACATCCAAATGGGTATCTTCCGGGATCTTAACGAAGCTCTAACTGAACATCTTCCAGCGATACGCGCTGCTCAATGACGTTATTTAGCCTTTTGGCGGGTTTTCTCGTGTGATATGCCTCTCTTACCACCTAAGTCAACCTACACCATTTACTTGATTTTATTTTATTTGATTTTCTCAGGGAAGCCAAAACAGTCTTGGTCCAACCCGCCACTGCCCGCTCCGAAACTAAGTTTCTTGTGCCGTGTCGCTCCCTGTATATCTAATAAAGCCAATCAATGCTCTTGAACATTGCAATGTGTCCCTTTACCAGTTCTTTATTAGACACAATTTCTTCGGGTCTGGTTGTCCCAAATATTCTGTGCCCTTTACTCTCCAATGCAATGCATTTGAAGATTAGATAAGATGCAGTTTCATCACCGTCATCACAAATCCTACATTTAGGGTCCTCTTCTGTTATTCCCATTGTATGTAGGTGTTTTTTGAAATTCCCATGGCTTGTCAACAATCCAACCATGAGTCTAATCTCTCTCCTGTAGAGATGACACCCTCCAGTCTTAGCTGCACCCCGTATACCCTGGCCCCAACGCCTTGGTCTGATTTCGACCCGTCAGTGTACCAGACAATATCCCCCGTACAGTGTCGAACTATTTTCTCCCACTGCTCCCTACTTCCAATTGTTATACTGAAAGGTTTGTTGAAGCAGTATGGGGTTATAATATAGTCGGCTGGCATTTCCCCAACCTTTCCTATATTTACCTCACTCAATGTTTAAGTTTGTGATTCTGGATATCCCAAACAGTCCCAGTTTTTGCCAGTCTGTATGCACCAGCCGCTGCCTCCATCTTGACCCAAAGGTGTAATGGGGGCATATCCAATATGGTTTCCATCCCAGCAGTTGGTGTACTGCTAATTCCGCCTGTTATGGCTAAGAAGGCTAATCTCTGCACCTTACCAAGCTCCTTAGCAGCAACCTGCTGTTCTACCTTCTCCCACCACACGACCGCTCTGTAGGTGATCCTGGGTCTAATACCGTGGTGCATACCCTTGGGGCTCAGGCCCCAATTTTTGCCACAAGCTCTCCTGGTACTTACCAGAGTGCCTTTTGCCTTGGAACAAATATTCCTAATGTGAGGGCTCCATGTCAGTTTCTCATCTAAGGTAACCCCTAGATATTTCACTGTCCCCTTCACAGGTAGCGCTTCATTGAAAAGCTTTAAATTCCAACTTGAATGTTACGGTGTCGAATGTCGCGGTAAAATGCACTGAGTACTTGTTACAGAAGATTTTTCCCCTCAGTCTCTTATCAAACATGCAATGACATATGACTCTGACAGGACGAGAAAAATCATAGCCTTTCAAATTAGGCAAATTTCCTGGTTGCTACTTAGAAATATTGCTATAGTACACGCCGTTCGGTTAAATTAACTTCCGTACATTCTTCATTCAGGCTCGTTCTGGCCTTAAACTTCCTTTCTCTGTTGATAAATCTCTATGGTCTCCGTTGGTTGTCCATCTATATATCCAGAAGTTCCTCTGTCACGAAATATAAGCTCAGGAAAAGACATACTTCTTCGTTCAATAAATTCTTTGTCACTGTGTATTTGCATTAGTTAGAAGCCGCTGTGTTTAATCCCTAGTGAACGGCCACAGGAACGTCCGTACTGACAGCGTGCCACTACTGCTGCATCGACGGAAGCCCCCAAATAACCCACAAGAAAGTAAATGGAGTCACCCAAAAGTTACCCAACTTATTCAGATGGAATCGTTTTCAGCCAGTAGTAGTAGGAGGCTATTCCTCTGTCAAAGGGCATATAATCATATAAGTCTACCACATACTATAGCTCAAGACGGAGCGAAACAACTACACAACAACTTGTGCGCCATAAACCTATCGCTAGAAGCAACTAAACATACAGAAAATCACACAAGGTATCACAGGTTTATGTTTAGTTACCTATATCTGTAAATCATAAAGTTCATTCTTGAACAACAAATCGAAAGCCAGACAGGTAATTGTCAGGTTAATCATGACGTACAACACCGCGATTCTGAGGACGTGTCACATTCCAGCAAGAACTGAGGTAAAAATATTCGTGTGGGATTTACGGCCGTTAGACCTCGAAGGGGGTCATGATCAGCCTGCTTTTAGCTTACGCTTCTTCATCGGCTTGCGTGTCTGTGATGACGAAGAGGACGGAAAAATACCAACTACGCGAGCGAGGGAATATTTGCGGTCTGACTGTGACTCAAATCCGAGCCCCCTGCGTGGCAACCTAACACATTGTGCACTAGACAAGGAGGCGGATAGAAATTCAGATATCGAAGGAGAACACATCCGTGACGCCCTGCGGTATTTCAACCTCTTCTTCACCTTTAAAATAATTTATTTCCTCTATGTAAAATACATCGTTCCTCTCTACAGAAGTAGGTAACACCACTCGTCTGCGGCCACTTCGTGACACAGGTACATATGGTACATATTTGACGAACGACCGAAATTATCTTGCGATTTTCTCAATAACGCTTGAGAAGTACGCGCTACTGCTTACACATTTTGTTGTCCTCATGGAGTACTACGAGTGTACGAAGTTTGCAGTAAATCCGCATTTCAAACGTCGTGGCGTCCCCTTGTTAGATTCAACGTCCAGAGAGATCGGCAAGGTGGTGGTTTCCTCATGTTTGGGGCTGGCCTTCTGTGGGGACACATTGGAGGTCGTATATGGCAATCAAATGGATGTACGGTACAGGGATAACGTCCTTCGACGTATAGAGCAACCACATAGACAATTTTCTCACGGATCGTGCACCTGTTCATGATAACGACATCGCTAGCTTCTAATGACCAGCATGTTTCCCAGACATGAAAACTGTCGAGTGTGCATTACACATCTAAAAGTACAGTTTTTGGATAAAACGATCTACCATATAGTCTGGGAGATCTGCACTGAATCGCTTTTGAAGAGTGGGACTATGTGTAACAACAACCTCTTGATGATCTCCTGGACAGTATGCCACGACGAAACAAGTATGTATCAGTGCGGCAGGACGTTTCATCGTGTATTAAGTATTCTGGTGCATGGTGTAAACTGGAAAAGCAAATTCTGATTGACACGGTTCGGTTACTGTATTAATTTTGGCAATTTTTGTTCTCATGAGAAACAAAAAGAGCGGAAATTTTGTTTTTGTATATCTCTGTTCCATTTTATTGTGAAGGTGTCTTGAACGGAATCGTGGTGATGCAACGCCTAGTTGAAAGTATGTATTTACCATACAGGTGTAGTGTCTGTTCTTTCGGACATGTCCGAAAGAGGAGACACCACACCTGCTTCGCAGCCATACTGCATTGCAAATTATTTATGATGGAGCGGAAGGAAGAATTACTAGGAAAGAATGGATTGACAGTGGCTCCATTAGGGCACAGAAATTAAACAATGGCGACAAGTGAAAATGTTGAAACTCCCATTCTTATTTTGGGTACGGCCATCTTTTTATCTGCAAGGTCCATGTGTATTCGCTTAATTGTTTTCATGAGTGTGACAGGCATTGAATGTTTATGGTGATACTCATTGTCTGAAGCATCAGCGTCGCCAGTGTACAGACATTTGTTCAAAGAGCGTTTAAGGCTATATAACTATTTAAAATTAAATAAACCATACATATTTGGAAACGGGAGAAATTTCTCTTTCATATGGAAGCATTTTTGATTTTGCAGTAATAACACGTCCGGATCCTCTTAAGGCGACTGTGGCCCGAAGTGGAAGACCCGGGTTCGATTAACGTCCAAGCACACATTTTCACATGTCGCCAGTGTTTAATTTCAGTGTCTTAATGCAGCCACTGTCAATCCTTTCCTTCCTAATCATCTTCCTTCCTCTCCTTCATCAATAATTTGCAAATGTGTATTAGCACAGAATTTTCGAAATGTGAAGTAGGTTACAGGCAAGGTACTACTGGAAATAAAGCTGTGGCGACAATACGGCAAGCGTCCTCAGGTAGGTAAATCGGTAGAGCGCTTGATCCAATGTTGAAATTTAAAAATATTTATAAACCTATTGGACCAAACTTCTATGGTCATCGCTTCCAAGACTTACAACCTACATTAACTTATACTGAGGCAACACACGCATCCATGTCAGAGGGAAGACTTGAATCTCCGACGAGAGCGGCCGCACAATCTGTAGCTTGATACCCTTGGTCACGCGGCCACTCCCGTGCGACAGCGCAGGGTCGCGAAAGGCAAAGTTCCTAGGTTCGAGTCCACTCCCGATATAGTATTTAATCTGCCAGGAAGTTGTTTGAATTTTGTTCGTTACTTGAAATAACTCCAAACGTTGTGGTACGTGGACCTATGTCGTAATGCAGATTCTCCACATTCTGTTGTTGATAATCGAATACTGAATTAACCCGAATGAAATCTTACCTGATGAGCAATAGGAAGATTTTCTCATTGACAGGATTGGGGGAAATACGTGTTGCCGAATATGATGCGTTATCTTTTTCGACTGAGTAGTATACTGTTGAGTTCTATGAAACTGACGAAGATCTGATAGTATAGACAGGACTGGGAATTATTTTGATGAATTATATGGCCTGATCTAAGAGCTTATTGTGTAAAATAGTTTTAAAACTTTACGGTATCTTAACTATCTTCATCTCTATTCTTTCTCCTAGGATATTATTTAATATGTAAGAGAGAGTAAATACATTTGATGTCTTGTATAACCAGAATTCATCATATAGAAAAAGGAGAAGGAATTTTGCTTGGAGTATCTTCCTGTGGTTGGAAAGAACATTCCCAAGAAGTAAATTTATATTCGGTTGAATAACGAGATCTGGTACCTGTTAACACTACAATGAAAGAAATGTTGCATTAAAGTTTGACACATATTATAATTAGAGACCTGTGCTGAGATAAAGTAAGTGACGTTTTTGTTCTGATTGAAGTTCCAGAAATTCTCAAATGTATGGCAGTTGATACAGGTAAGTGAAGAAAGACGTTCGTATCGTGAGTAGCATCAGGCAGAAATTTTGGAAAATATGCATAACAAAGAGCTTTCGTGATTAACGACGAAGGAGAGACCTAAGGTCAACTTGTGTTGATCTACGTTTAAGCCTTAGGAAATCATAAAATATTATTCTTTTGAGTTTTTTCTTAGTATATCCGTTCTTGAAAAAAATTGTAGAATATTTTCTGTATTTTTTTTCATTTTCTTACATACTCCGTGCATAAGAGCTAACGGCTGAAGATAATATCATTTCATAGTGCAAGTCATAATCTATTCGTGAAGTACTCAGGGTGTGTCATAAATCTTCATTTATTTATGCAGATGTCAAGCAGCCCCCTTGGCTGTGGATTGTGGATGCTAAATTAGTGTTAACAATGTTCCAATTACATTAAATTACATGTAACGATCAGTTATAAATTTGTATTAATAATACACTATGCAACCAGTTTCGGCGAAACAGTGAAGCATCTTCAGTACACTGAAAGAAAGAAGCTTACATATCCTTTTAGACATACTTAAGAGCCAATCTAATTGACGCGGTTCTCTCAAAGATCAACCAAGAACGTTTAGCATCTTCAGAGTGTCTGTTGAAACCGGCTATGTAAAAATAAAAGTAGTTATGGAATACAATGTCATCCCGACAGACCAATACGAAGCCTGCAAATACGACCGAGCCCTACAAGTGGTATTACTTGTGTTATGCTAACCAAGAATTGCGTCGACCTGAATGGGTGGATAGTTTCGAATAGTAAACGAAAAGAGTATTATCCTGAACAGTGTCCATTTTTACTATAAAAAGGGTCAAGAAGAAATTTCAGGCAATCGATGGCGAATTGGAACACTGTTGATCAAACTATCTACTTCCCAACAAACAGCGAAACGACAGAAAGCCAAATGCCCTGGAGAATATGCCATCGAGACAGAAATGGAAGATGCAGGTTTGTGATGGATATTCAGATCGGAAACCTTCAACATTTTCCCTCAGGTAGGTTTTGTTGATAGCGGCTATCATAGGATTAAACCATCGTCAATTTAATTAGCCGTAATCCCCATGACCATGACAAGGCGGGCTTCCTTCGCTAAAAAGGACAGCCCTATGTCCCGAACCCAATGCGTAGCTTTAACTGAAAGCGTTATTGTACACCGTCCTAGGTTACAAGAGAGAAGCCACTTGAGGTAACGCTGCCCATGAAGGGGTCGTATGTTCACCATCAGCAAAATGTGCAAATAGCTGTACGGCAGTATTCTTCAACATTTTAGAATACGCCACCCCCTTCGAAGTAAAAATATCCTGGCGTCCTTCCTCACGAACCGAAACAAAACCATTTTATATCAAAGGAAATGTGTACAGTTTATATAAGTTAAGTGACCGTCTTTTGCAGCTATTAATTAGTCTAATTCAGACCAGCCACAATTGGCTTTCCTTCAAAGCACCTACAGTGGTCAACTGTACCGGAAATATTCTTTTATTTCACATTTAGGGGTGGGTTTTACTAAATTCGATCGTGATCAATTCTCACGCTATGGGTATATTTTATTATGAATAAAATGAACTATTAAATTACTCAAGTTTTCATATTGTCCTCTTCATGTGGTTTTCTTAGGCCTCACAATGACACTTGCTGTCACTATTTTCAGTTATACTTTTTTAGAAGCGTTGGAGGAAACTCGCCATTTCTGTAGCCTGGCGAACTGTGTTAGTCTTTTGTTTTGCTTTTCTGAATGTGTGTTATGTGATTATAAGAGCTTTGGCTCGAATTTTGAGATATGTTCTAGTTTTTTCTTCCCTGTCAATAAAGGCCTCTGCTAGCAATTTGAGTTTCTGTGTGTTGTTCTGAATGTATTGTGTGTGTGTTTATAAATAGAATTTTAGTTCAACTAGCGAAGGGGTGTGTGAATGTATGCGTGTGTGTGTGTGTGTGTGTGTGTGTGTGTGTGTGTGTAAGGAAGTGATATTACCTCATTTTCTGCAGGTGTGTGTGTAGGTGGGGGGGAGGGGGTTGTTGTTTTAGTTCAGCAAGCGACCCGAAGATTTTTTCTGACAGAAAAATATGTTATGCTTAAGGAGTGTTTCACTTTTTAGATAAGATTCAGAAGCGAATTAGGCTTATTCAAAATGTTCAAATGTTTGCATAGCTTATGGGACTTAACAACGGGGTCATCAGTCCCTAAACTTACAAACAAGCTAATACTAAGGACAGCGCAAATATCCATGCCCGAAGGTGGATTCGAACCCTCGACCGTGCAGACCGTGCAGACCGTGACTGGAGCGCCTCAGTCCCCTCGGCCACCACGGCCGACTTAGGCTTATTAAGGAAGGTCCTACTATATAGACAATTTGTAAGGAAGTAAACCTTTTTTCTGAAATACTTATTGTATTTAGTTCATTTTGCAATTTCATAATTTTAATATTAAATATATCTCACTTTGGCATACTTTTTTGTATTACTGAACCAATAGTTATTTTATGGTGCAAGTACATTGTGCTGTGACCGCGAGACCCCCGCCAAGACCTTGCGACTCTACATGGGAGTTGCGACCAACAGGTTGAAAAGCATTGCTCTAGGGGACACCCGATTTCGAGTAGGTACTGTAACGTGTAATTGGAGGGAACGAATATTCAGGAAATTAAAAGAACAAATATCATCTCTTGTGCTGAAGACAAAATGATATTTAAGTCCATGTAAGTTCATACATTTGTCACCTCTTTCTTTCCTACTGTTCAAAAGAACACAGACGGGGGTTATAATGGTAATTCCCATTGGGAATAGATTGATACAGATACAAATTTCAGAATTTCTGTCGGGAGTACAACACAAGTGGAAATGAAACCAGAAGTGCTGACGAATTCACCTATACATTTTCTATCATTTCCTGCATTATTATCACTAGCAACAGGCTGAAATCCAAACATTCTTGATGATTTCATTTGAAGGTGGATGTATACGCCCATTTTCAGTTTTCCTATATAATATTGCACGCTTATCTCGTTTAAGTACTACACATATGTCTTTTCTGCTTATTGTATGCCTTAGGAAAGAAAATATGTATCGTGTGAAAATATTCATTCTGTATAGTAATCAACATCCTATTTTTATGTACTGCATGTCGAAGAGTATTCTCTTAAAGCATGTGAGTGACTAGAGACTTTCTCGTACATTCTGTTAGTACAGTCTCAACCTCACTCAGCTTTTGGAGAGAGGTCTTGCAAAGTGCCTATTTGCGAGTCAAAGAGATCCCGCTTGTTTCTCTCCGAACTATTGCCAAAGAGTTCCGCCCAAAACGCTCTTAAAAACAGTTCTTTCCAGCAGCCGATCTTGGCTGGCTTATTTTGAATGGTTGGCAAGTTCTTTCTTTGCGAATAAGAGCTTTTTCCCTCTTTTCGCTTTCTCCAAACCTCTCATTATTCACTTTCACGCTTTAAAATATACCGGGCATCGTAGCAAAGCCCACTGGTCCATTTTCTGGAACGACTCGCTATGTCCAGATTGTCGGAATAGGAAACAGTTTCTCTTTCGGTTAATGAGGTCAGGCAGCCATCGTTTGTTAATAAAATAGTTTTAATAAATGCAAGTGGTTTTCCTTATTTCGAAACGTGAAGTTTTCTGTTAGTAATCACAAGAAGTCGAATTTGGAAATGGAACTCCTACATCGGCTAAGTCATGCAAGCTTAATTTCACTACCAGATTCGACACTATATCTTCAGGCGTGTCTGTCTTGAAACTTGATAGTATAGTCGATGTCAGTAGCAAAAATTCGTAGAGATGAACGTACAGATCGATACTGTGTCAAAATACATTTGATTTAACACAATCTCTCTTAGTTTGAGAACCTCTCCCCATTTATTTAGAACCACTGCTTTTCTCAATTTGTGAGCATAAAAATGCGTACTTAAACTGATTTACTGGTATTAACAAAAGGTGATTTAATAATCAGATTTGTGTGTAAATACGTTAAAATTTTATGTCAAATTGATGCCTTTAGCAACGTGTTTGAATGAAAATTCCGCTTAGGGTTGACATAACTGTCAGAGCTATAACTGGTGTTTTTATGTACTTTAAATCTCAGCTCGTCACCTTTATGTATTTTGCGAACATTTTTTCTCTATTTCTGGCACAGAGATCTTAATACTCACGACGTAAAAGGATTGTGTGCATGGTCTTCCTATGTGTAGGCTAGATCTTTCCACTCAAAATGTAATTCTTTGATAATTCCAGCTTTTCCCATTTTTATTTCGTCCACTACCATCCCCAATCCTTTAAACAAAAGAGTCCTTACACAATCAGTCTGCCTTGTTGGGGCGACGCAATAGGTTCGCTCGCTCACGTTGATTTCTAGAAACATATACATAGACACTCTGCAAGTCACATTGAATTACATAGCAGAGGGTTCATCGAACCACTTTTATAATATTTCTCTATCGTTCCATTCTCTAATAAGTCGGGGGAAAAAGGAACACGTAAATCTTTCTGTTGTCGATCTGATTCATTATTATTATCATTATTATTATGATCATGTCTCCATAAGTAAGTGGGTGCTGACAATATGTGTTCGGTTTCTGAAAAAAAAAGTTGCTGAAAGAAATTTCGCAAATACATCTCGCCACAACAAATAACACATTTCTTTTTATAATTTCCGCTTCAACTAGTGCATCATTTCCATGACACTCTCTCCTCTTTAGAGCAATAATACCAAATGAACTGCCCTTCTCGTAATTTCCTCTAAATCGTCCATGAGTTCCACCTCGTGTGGATCCAAAAACATGGAGCAATATTCCATAATAGGACGCACAAGTGTAGTGTAAACAGTTTCTTTAGTAGAACGGTTGCATCTTGTAAGTGTTCTGCCGATGGAACGTAGTCTCTGTTTCGCCTTCCCTGGAATATTTTCCATTTAGTCATTCCAGTTTAAGTATTTCGTATTTGTTACTTCTATGTATTTAGTAGAATTGACGGCCTATGGGTCTGACTGATTTTTCTTGTAACTGTTGTTTAACGGATTTCTTTTAGTGGTCATGACCTCATACTTCACGTATACATCAACACATACTCTGTCATGCTTATCATCCTGTTCCTATATATGTCTCTATCTTCGATAACTATTTTTGCCAGGACTACCGTCTCTGTTAGTCTACCTATCATTTTGCTTCCAAGGGAAAAAGATTTCAACTTACATTGTGACCGGTAATTCTCATGCTACGTGTGCAGAATTTTTTGTTTAATACTGCTTCTGTTTTCCTTTTTCCGAATTATTTTGAATTCATTTCCAATAATTATTAGAAAATTGTTTCTATTCAGCAGACCCTGTAAGTCTTCAGATGCACTGAGGACAGCAATTTCGTCAGCGAATCGAAACACAGATATTTTTCAACCACGAATTTTTACGTGATTCAGAATGTTTCCTTTATTTCGAACATTGCGATTTTTATGTAAAACTATACAGTAGAGGCGAAAGACTTCATGTCTCACGTCTTTTGTAATCTAAGCACTGTGCTCTCGGATTTCCAGTCTGAGTTTTGCCTCTTTGTTTTCGTTTTTTATGTGTCAATATCGGTAGCTTACTGATATTGTCTTGAAAATTTCAAACATTTTACCTTGTTATGTTTTTACTAAGCCAGAACTTTTTATCATTGTATTCATCTATTCAGAAAATCTTACAACACTGTAACATTCTCCCACACTCTCCTGTCATCCTGAATAATCTTTAGGTTGCCGCTTCGCCAAATGGATTAAGGATACCAATAAGATGTTACCTATCTTTTTTTCTCAAACCTAATAATTATCAGTCGTCTCCCATCTACAATAGAGTCAGTGTTTGACAGAATTATTAACAATCTTAGGCTGAATTTCGGTATAGAGAAAATTGAGCACTCTATGAATCCAGCTAATCATGAGTAGTATATCTGCAGTATCATTGTTGAATGTTCGCATGTTATTTCTTTGCGATAGAATTTCCCTAGCATCAGAAAATACGGATAGTAAATATTTGTCACGTAGAATACTCGTTACTACTTTCTTTATAAAGTATTAATTTTGCATAAGACCTACGTTTCTAAAACTCACTAGCTCCATTTGTGAAACAGAAGATATATGTATCTTACAGACTCTAAAACCGAACACATCGCGAAGGAGGTACGCAGTTGGTGAAAGGAATCGGGCCGGCCGCGGTGGCCGAGGGGACTGAGGCGCTTCAGTCACGGTCTGCACGGCCACTACGGTCGGGGGTTCGAATCCCCCCTCGGGCATGGATATTTGTGCCGTCCTAGTTCGTAAGCAGTTCATAAGTAGTTTGTAAGTTTAGGGACTGATGACCCCGTAGTTAAGTCCCATAAGATTTACATACATTTGAACATTTGAAAGGAATCGGTGGACAATAGCCGAAAACAAGGTCATTAATGACGCTTTCGAACGATGGAGATTACTAAAACTGTCAGCTTAGAAGAAGGTTTCGTCTTTATCTCCTATCTGGAGTGCAGCTGGTGTTTCATTGAGTACAAACGGGGGGAATGCAGAGGTGAGCTCATGGTGCCGCTTTTGCTGATTACCATTGGCTCCTGTACATCAAGACGTTTTCAATGGTGCCCAACACGTTAATTCCGTAATCTCTGAAGTGTAATACTTTGCAATGATGAACACCTTTAAATTGGCTGCCGGATCTATCCCCAGCTGTGAAGATTTAGAGCAATACTGGCAAGGTCCTCCTACCATCTCGGGTTACCTTCCCACTGAAAGCAGCCAACTAATCTCCCATTAAATTCTTATCCCAAAACTGTATCGGCAGCTAATTTGTAAAGTTTTCTGTCTATTTAATAAATGTTTCAAATTTTCTGAAACTATATGCATTTCTTTCTGCGTACATGATCATCTCCACTTTTAATCACATTTGGGCTTGTGCTTTATGATTCATCTCCCTGTTTTTCTTCTTTTCCTAAAATTGCATTAGAATTAAACAGAAAAGATTGCAGTAGCTGAAATATCTGCTTATAGCAAAGTCATAACAATGTTTTATCTGATGGCTTGTTAGGCAAATAATGAATCTGAGCATATAATCACCTGGGTTAGGGGCTGTATACATATTTCAAGAGGAAAGGCTTTATCAGATACAAAACGGTACTTGAGTGTCTATGTATGGTAATGTATAGTTTGTTGTAACTTATATTTCTTCCGTTAATTGTGGATACTACTAGTTTTACGACAGTGGTCGATAACACTTTATTGTTCCAAAACATTCATATGTAGTGGCTTCAGTTCCTAACAATGTTTCATTTACGGCGACAATAAGGAATAGTGTGAGAAAGACGAGTGAACTGACAAGAATGGGGGACAGTGAGACTGGCAGGGGAGCAAGAAGATGAATTGAAGGGAAACGGACGTGAAGAGGCGATTGGCAGAGATTAGGAGATTAGTAAGAAGCAGAGGAGGAGGAGATGGACCGAGAGAAGACGGAGAAGAAGAATAAGTCACGCATCGAAAGTTCAAATGTTTGTAAACATAAGGAACCCAACTCTAAGATCATTACTCTCAATACTTACAAAATAACTACACCAACTTAAGAATAACACCCGCCCCTCCATGCCTGAGTTAGGTCTCGAAATCCGACGGAAGCAGGGTATCCCTTTCATCATTATCACTGCAAACATCTGTGGAACGATAATACACATTGCAAAACGAATTAACGGGTATGTACGTTCGTAAGAGGCCTGCGCTTCTCAGTGTGTCTCGAAACATAATTGATGTATTGCGATGCAGACAACCCAGTTGTAGTTGTGAATTTTCGTATTATTGATTGCATCCGAAATCAGTGGGGTGTCCATTTAAAAAACGTACGTTTGTCGTAGTTGTTGTTGCGGTCTTTAGTACGGAGACTTCTTTGAAGGAATCTCTCTACCCCTCTCTCTCCTGAACAAGCCTCTTCATCTCCTCATAAGAAAGACAATCTACAATTTTTTAAACTTGCCTACCGTAATCGATTCTTGTTCTCCTTCTGCGATTTGTATCCCATAACCTTCCCTCCAATGCTTATTGAACTATTCCTTGGGATTCTTGAGTTTCTCACGGCGTATTTGATAATCAAAATATCCACGGGTGTACTGCCGGTCTATAATGTCAAACAGGCACAATATTTCGGCGATCATACATGTCACCTTCATCAGGTGAACTGACGGACTGAGCTGCTGGAAACGCGGTGGCACGGAGATCCGCACGCTACTGCGGCTCGAAGGGAACTGGGTTCTAGCCCGGTAGCGGGCCATTTAAATAACCTCGGCCCGAGGAGGGTAAATTGCCGTTCCTTGACTTCTTGGTCAAGAGAAGAGCTTATGGGACCCTCGGTCATGGTGTGTATCGGAAGACAACGCACGCTGATCTGTATTTACACACAGGCAGATGTTACCACCATCCACAGAGGAATGGGGTACTTAAAACTCTAGTACATATGGCCTGCACTGTCTCCGACACAGAGAGTCTACCCCAGGAATTGGAACACGTGAGAACTGTATTCCGAAAAAATGGGTATTCAGAGTGGCAGATTTAGCGGGCTCTCCGCCCAACCACTACAACCCAAACTGTGGAAACTGATGAAAACACGAGGGAGGATGTAGGCACTGCATTTATTCCATATACCGGCGCACTCCCAGGGAAGGTCGCCCACATTTTGAAGAAATTCCAGGTTGGAACTGTCTTTTGTCCACCGAATAAAATTCCTGCACTGGAGGGGAGCGCCAAAGATGATCTCGGTTTGAGGAAGGCCGGCATGTACCAGATTCCGTGTCAGAGTTGCAAGTCATATATTGGACAGACGATGCGACCATCGAGGATCGATGCGTTGAACACCAGAGACACACACGATTGATGTATCCGATCAAGTCGGCTTTCGCTGAACATTGTTTGTCGGAGAATCGCGCGATGGAGCATGAACGCACTTTGATTCTGGTACAGACGTCGAGATACTGGGACTGCGTCGTTAGAGAGGCCACTGAAATTCGCACAAGTGACGACCTCATAAACCGTGACTGTGGGTATAATCTTCGCAAAGTTTGGGAACCAGCGATTGGGTTAATTAAGAGTAAATCTAGCAAACGTAATGTAGCGACGACCACGGTGGACAGAGCCCTCACATCGACTTCATCTCAGACGCCGTTGCAATCGCCGTGCGGGGCGCGGACCACGAAGTGGGCGCTCCGCTGGCCGAGGGGATTTAAATGGCCCGCTACCGGGCTAGAACCCAGTTCCCTTCGAGCAGCCGTAGCGTGCGGATCTCCGTGCCGGCGCGTTTCCAGGAGCTCAGTCCGTCAGTTCACCTGATAATCGCGACATGTATGATCGCCGAAATATTGTGCCCGTTGGACATTATAGACCGGCAGTACACCCATGGATATTTTGATTAACCATTCCTTGATGTCTAACAATATGTCCCACCAATCTATCGATCCCTTATTTCAATCGATTATGCAGTGAATTCCTTTCCATCCCGATTCTATTCATTACCTTTTTATTAGTTACGTATTCTGCCCAACTAATTTTCAGCATTCATCTGTAACACTAAATTTCAAAGACTTCTATCAATTTCCTGCCTGAACCACTTATCGTCCACGTTTCACTATCATACAAGACAACTCTCCTGATATATCCTTCTGAGAAGACTTCGGAGCACTTGAATTATTATTGTATGATATGAAAGTTCTCTTTTTCAGAAACGTTTTTCTTCTCATTGTCATTCTGCATTTTATATCGTCTGTGCTGCGGACATTATATGTTACTTTACTGGCCAAGAAACCAGACTCATCTTATTGTTTCGTTATCTAATATGATTTCTTCAGAATCACTTGAATTTCTTAGACTGTATTCTCTTTCCCTTGTTTTATCCCTTTTAATGTGCATCTTATATGTCCGTTTCAAGACAGTGTCCAATCCATTGTGTTGTCCCTCCAAGTATTTTGCTGTCTGTCATATAATTATAACGCCATCGATAAACCATGAAGTTTCCATTTCTTCCACCTTAACTGTAATTCCTTCTAAAAATTTCTCCAAGTTTCCTTAACGGGTTGCTGAATGTACAAACTGAATAACATTAGGGAAAGGCTGAAACCATGTCTTACTTTCTTCGCGACCACTGATCCGCAATCATATTTTTCGACTCTTACAACTGATATCTGATTTCTGTACAAGTTGTAAATAACATTTCGTTGTCTATATTTTAGCCTTACTGACTTCAGAATTTGAAAGAGTGTATTCCAGTCAACATTATCGAAACTTTGTCTGAATCCGCATCGGCGTGGTCTATAGCTAGGCGCCTTGGAACCCTTGGCTACTCGGCACAAGGATAGTTCTGTAATTTGTCTGTACATGTTTTATTTTGTATTGGAATCAATATATTTTCATTAAAATCTGAGGTTTTTTTCCCTCACTCATACTTTTTGCATACAAGCTGAAACATTTCTTCATTTCAAGCTCTAGCAACGATAGCAGCAGTTCAGAGAGAGTACCATGAATACAAGGGAGCCTAGATATTTCAGTGCTCTATCAGATTATCTTTTCTTCTGTGTCATTTTCGTCTAGCTCTCCCCTCCCCCCCCCTTCATACAATATTGTCCTGAATTTCATTTCCTTTGCAGAGTGGCTCTATATATTCTTCCCCGACCTTTGTGGTTTCGCGACTTTGCTTAGAAATAATTTTCCACACGAAATTAAAGAAGCTACTGTTCTCTTCTCCAAACGTCTCTTTTTTCCTTAGTTTCACAATAATGTAGATTAGATGGGTAGTTAACGTAGCTGATCAGGAGGTCCTCAAGTGAATTGGGGAGAAAATGAGTTTCTGGCATACCCTGTCTAAGAGAAGTGTTAGGTTTGTGGGGCACATTCTGAGACATCAAAGAATCTTCAGCTTATCATTAAAAGGAAGTGTATGCGGTAAAAAGGATATAGGATGACCGAGGGATGAATATAGTAAGCATATTCAACAGGGTATAGTACAGCGTGCCTTTTCTCAGATGAAGAGGCTTGCACAGGATAGAGTAGCATGAAGAGCTGCATCAAACCTGTCTGCAGACAGAAGACCACAGCAACAACCCTTCGGTGAGTGTCCTTTCAACCGAATTGACCCACTTGACGTTGCGATAGTAACACTAAAACCGGGTCTTCCAGATCGCCTTTTGACAGCTCGAAATTAAAATGAAAATAACGAATTTAGCGTTCATCTTACACAGAGATGGAATATCCGATTTTGTAGAAGAGACTATAACTTTGCTCCCATGTATTATTTCCATAGCTCTCACGATTTCAGACATATCTAAAAAAAAAAAAATTCACGGCGTTTTGACACATGTCAAAATGAAAATAACGGATTTAGCGTTCATCTTACACAAAGATGGAATATACGATTTTGTAGAAGAGACTATAACTTTGCTCCCATGTATTATTTCCATAGCTCTCACGATTTCAGACATATCTAAAAAAAAAAATTCACGGCGTTTTGACAGTCACCTGATGTTGCGTAAAACAGAACAGGAAAAAAAAACTTAAAAATAGGACAAACTACCACGACAAGGCCAGAGCTAATATTTCTACGGAACAGGTTAATGGAAAAATGGAAGAGATACTAAAATAATTGTTTAAAGCGGTAAAACTTAAAAAATGTATGTGATTCTTAAGTTTCTCCTGTCGTATTTGATAATGAAAATATCCACGCCTATACTGCCGGTCTACAGTGTCCAACGGGCACATTATTTCGGCGATCATACATGTCGCCATTATCAGGTGAACGGACGGACTGAGCTCCTGGAAACGCACCGGCACGGAGATCCGCACGCTACTGCGGCTCGAAGGGAACTGGGGTCTAGCACATCATAAACCGTGACTGTTGCTATAATCTTAGCAAAGCATGAGAACCAGCGATTGGGTTAATTAAGAGTAAATCTAGCAAACGTAACGTAGTGACGACCACGGCGGACAGAGCCCTCCCATCGACGTCATCTCAGACGCCGTCGCAATCTGTTCCACTGCGCGACCGCGGCGCGGGGCGCGGACCACGGATGGGGCACTACGCGTGCGGAGAGTATTCAAAGCGCCCGATACCGGGCTAGAATCCAGTTCCCTTTGAGCAGCCGTAGCGTGCGGATCTTCGTGCCGGCGCGTTTCCAGGAGCTCAGTCCGTCAGTTCACCTGATGATGGCGACGTGTATGGTCGGCGAAATAATGTGCCCGTTGGACACTGTAGACCGGCAGTACACCCGTGGATATTTCGATTATGAAATGCGCTGAGAGAAACTGAAGAATCACATCATACACCTTTACGGGAAGGAGATGTATTGCAGCATGAAAAAATTTGAAAAGTTGCGCCACTGTAGATATCGCTTGCTAAGTACACTTACCTTTCTAAAGAGATGTCGTTTCGAGAATATTGTCCTAAATTTTGTTAATGTCACGCATCACATCGATTCTGCAGCAGCCAAGAGAATTAAGAAAGTGGCCAGCCTCGCATTGCTTCGTGAGAGAGTGCATTTCACCCGTCGTAGCCTTGAGTTCATCTCACTGGAACTATTCAAACTGCATTTGCAACTGCCTAGTTATTTCTTCCTGAGATTGGCTTGATGGTGTTACCTGGGTTGTAGCCGATTTCGCCCATAAGAAGGGAACGGGACGTTAAACAGCTAAGTTCTCACACCTCCTTGACAAACCCTCTCTGCAGGTTTTGTGCAAGACTGTCATCAATCTGAGTGGCATGGAGTTGAGTGATGATGCGGTCTCGGTTTTGGAGAAAAGACTCAGTTTTGCCCCTACCCCCAAGTTTACACCGGCGAAAAATTATTAGTTCTGTTGAACAGGTTACAGCTCGACTTCCGCCTGAATCAGCTGAGGAATTACGTCGTGAAACTTGTCGTGCGTTGACTAAATCCAAGCCCATGAAGTGGAACATCAGTAGTAAAGAGAGGGCGGCCATTCGTTACCTGAGGGAGCGCCCTGAAATTGTTGTCTTAACGGATCTCAATGGAAATGCTACGGTTGTTGTCTCCCATAAGGACTACACTGAAATGATGCAGAGCCTGCTAAATGACGATTCCTACCGGAAGATCAGCGTTGACCCCACGAAGAAGGCGGAGAACAAGACGAGGGCGTTCTTCAAGGACGCGGAATTACCGGAGGCTGTCGCCAAGAAATTGCTACCTAAAGGTCTGGTACCGAAAAGACCTTATGGACTCCCTAAGATTCACAAAGATGGGGTGCCGTTACGCCCAATTGTCGGTAACATCAGAGCATCTACACATTTTTTGGCCAAATACTTGACGGGAATTTTAAGTTCTTATGTGGGTAAATGCCCTCATTAAATCCATAATTCCATGGGTTTTGTTAAACGCATTGACAGCTTCAGGCTGGAAGAGTCCGATATCATGGTGAGTTTTGACGTCGTTTCGTTGTTTACGAGGGTACCCCTTCGAGAGTCACCAGATTTGATTGGTCAGAAGTTTGACAAGAAGACCACCGAACTTTTTACGCATGTCTTGACCTCTAAGTATTTTCTTTTCACTGACGAATACTACGAACAAACGGAGGGAGTCGAAATGGTTAGCCAACTCTTCCCTGTGGTCGCAAATTTGTACATGGAGAATTTTGAGGAGGAAGCCCTGGCGTCATCTGAATGGAAAACTACTTGCTTCTTCCGTTACGTGGAAGACACTTTCGTCATCTGGCCACATGGTATGGATAAACTCCTTGACTTCCTTAAACATCTGAACTCCATACACCCCAACATCAAATTCACTATGGAGACTGAAACGAAGGGTATATTGCCATTCCTTGACGTCTTGGTCAAGAGAAGAGCTTCTGGCACCCTGGGTCATAGTGTCTATCGGAAGACAAGGCACACTGATCTGTATTTACACGCAGACAGCTGTCCCCACCCCTCACAGAGGAATGGGGAATTTAAAACTCTAGTACATAGGGCGCACACTATCTCCGACGCAGAGAGTCTCCACCAGGAATTCGAACACCTGAGAACTGTATTCCGAAACAATGTGTACTCAGAATGGCACATTCAGCGGGCTCTCCGCCCAACCACTGCAGCACAACCTGTGGAGACGGATGAAAACATGTAGGCAGGTAGGCACTGCGTTTACTCCATATACCGGCGCACTCTCGAGGAAGGTCGCCCGCATTTTGAAGAAACACCAAGTTGGAACTGTCTTTTCTCCTTCGAATAAAATTCGTGCACTGGTGGGGAGCGCCAAAGGTGATCTCGGTTTGAGGAAGGCCGGCGTGTACCAGATTCCGTGTCAGTGTGGCAACTCATATACTGGACAGACGATGCGTACCGTCGAGGATCGATTCCTTGAACACCAGTGGCACAAACCACTGACCGCAAACCACTGACGACAGAGCTAGTTGGTGCATAAAGTTGTACTAATTTGTTCGTTGTTAGTTTCGTATCACTAATCTCCAATATCTCTTGAACGATAGCTTTGAAATTTTAAAATAACGTTGCATTCTTGTAAACTAGAGTTTTTATATACCCCTTTCTTTAAAACACAATAAATAACGCATGGAACAAAGTTTCTCCATTTCAGTTTACTATACAGGTGTCCAAAAATAATGTATACACTCTTTGAAACTTACCACATCTAAATTGAAAAGGGCTAGAGTGGCAATGTCAGTGGTGTTAGATGCCTCATGGTCCGACTTACGATGGTAAATGTTCAAACTCGTGTCCCTCCACCGCAATACACCATCGACGACAACTTACGACTGAGCGACATACCTAGTTTATTATTTCCAACGTAATAGCATCACAGGCTTGTTCGCTTTGCTCGCTAAGATCATCCAGTGTGTGTGGCCCTGCAGCGCAAACTATGTTCTTCGGAGTATCCCACAGAAAGAAGTCTAGCGGTGTTAAATCTGTAGATCGAGTCGATTACTCCCACTTCCTCCTATTCATCTGACAGGGAATGTACGGCTGAGAATGGCCTCCACATCCCTAAATAGAAGTAAGCGTCGTTATGTTTTTCATCGTCTTCTAAATTATTACCCAACAGTATTTTATTTCTGCCTCTTGTAATTAAAGAGACATTCTGTGTCGACGAGTGTATAGATTATTTTGGGACATCTCGGTGCTAGAGTAATGGTAGGAAAGGTAATACAAAGGGAAGGGGCGGCGCGGCGATGGGAATGCGACAGGACGACAGGAGAGAGTGTATGATGTATATTCACAGTTCCCATTCACATACCGTGGTAAAATTACACATTTTAGAAAAGTCTCTTTGTTAAACATTTAATTTTTAATAGGCCAAACAAACAAGTACTTATGTAAAGTTTATTTACGCAACGGCAACATTTTTAAACTATAATGTGAAGGATTTCTGTTAAACACAACTATGAGGACAAAATGCTGTACTATGAAAATGTTTTTCAGCGCAGTGTTTCATCTATGGTAGCAGGGCATTTCAAATTCTACACAAATATTTCCATAACCAGCATATGATTTTACACACAATTAGTGTATGTATCGATTAATCCCCCCCCCCCAAACCATACAATTGGTTTTAAGAGAAAAGGAGGTTTCCAGACTGTACAAGCTAGCAATTGATATTACGTGAGATAAATTGAAGGTGCTAAATTCAAGGGGAGAAGCACGAAGAAGGCGAACCCACGCAAATACTAACGCCAACTTGTTTACCCATTCATTCTCAGTGGTTTCAGTTCCCTATCGAGGTTTATTTCGCAACGAAACTAGTAAGGGTGAGAGTTAGGGTGAGAAAGGGGTGGAAAAAAAGATGTGAGTGGGAAAAGGTAACAGGTAAAGATGGGGAGAAAAGGGAGATAGATAGGGCAGGAGGATGTGACACAAACAAAACGGAAGAGGTTCAAAATTCAAATGTTTGTAGAGCTTATGGGACTTAACTACGGGGTTATCAGTCCCTAAACTTACAAACTACTTATGAACTAGCTTATACTAATGACGGCACAAACATCCATGTCCGAGGGGAATTCGAACCCTCGACAGGGAACGGCGTCGCGCATCGTAATATAGCGCCTTAATGCGCTCGATTCCTCCGCCGCTCCGCCGCGGCGACGGAAGAGAATATTAAGAGATACATCCGAATCAAATAGGCATTCATCAATTGCGAAGCACAGTGTTGTTAGCTGGTCGGTGGTAAAAAAGGAAAAGGCTCTGTCACGTCACGGGATTGTATTTTTGTTAGTTGTCTGCACTGGCGTCTATCCTCGCTCGGACTGTCCAAGGGGTGTTATTGTAGTCATTTGGCGCGCTACGAGGAACTGCATTCGATTTCCTGCTAGCTCGTTCCTGAACGCCCTGGTCGAAATGCCTTACTGTATATTCTGAGAAATGGGTGAAGCTACTACTCCGCCTTTTAAAAAGGCTTTGGGCTAAATAAAACAACGTCAATATCCTAACTTTTTAACACAACTTTTCAGTCCCTCAAAAAAAAAAAAAAAAAAAAAAAAGTTTTAATTTATCGTGTATTAGCTCAAAAAGTTACTCGGTACCTTTTGTAGATAAAAAACTAAACTATTTGATTCTTTTCACACATGTTTGTCATGAGTGGCAGTAGGCCATCGCTCACAACAAGAATCACATAGATCTACAAGGGCTAATACCTCATGCTTTATGGACTGCAGTACCTTTCCCGACATAGCGATGTGCCAATTGTTCAACGTGCATACGTCTAATCCTGGCGCTACATGGGGACGCTATCCCCACCAACCGCAGACAGCGGCCGATGAAGTTCCGACGGGGCCGGCGACCGGTACACAACGCTCGCGCCCCCCACCCCTCTACACCGTGTCTCTCGCTGACAACGCTCCATTGGATCGTCTCCGTTGCGTAGCTACCACCATGCATCGGGTCGCTCCTTTGAGCAGCCGCCCATACCCCCGACTTCCCGACTTCACCGTAGGTTTCCGAGGGACGACGCTCTCCCGATAACCCCTGAAACAGCCGCCGCCGCCGCTACCGCCACCTTCACCAACTTCGTCCATCCAGGACCGGCTAACATTGAGCATTTCTATTTCTTCCGATGCTTCTTCCGCAATTTCTTCGTCTTCTACTTTATCACCCTTCGCTGGTTTTCTCTTTTAGTATGCACCTCTGTCTTTCATCATGGACAATATCCCAATCACCACCACCTGAAACATTTACACTTTTCTTTTCCATGCCTCCATCACCACATCGTCGAGTTCTTCATACTTCCAGACCTTCCCTTTCCTCCACTTCTCTCGCATCCTCTCCACAATCACCTCTTCTTAAATCGTCCCCCTCCTTCTCCTTGTCAACCACTTCTCCAACTCTCTAAACCGTAGACATTCCACAATCACTATTACCACTGTTGCTGCAACCGGGTTCCAGACCTGCCATATCCTCATAATACCAAACATACAGGCTCCCTCTTCCTCTACAGCCACCAAAAAATCCTCCACCATGAAAAGAAGCACAGATCCTGTCCCTGTCATCCATAAAAGAACTCCCCACTCCTCCGTTCGTCCGCCACCGCACAAGTCTGAAGTGCGCGCCACGTACTTTCGCTAAGCGCCGGCCTGCAAACACGGTGCAGCGATCTTAAGACGTCATCCACGAGCGCCCTCTGTTGCCACCCTGAACTGTATCGGCCACTTGGCAATAGGACAGGCACTAGATAACTCATCAGGAAGCAGGCTTATTCTTAGTCCTCAAGATAAGCTATGTGTCTGTATGGAACAATTCGACTAGTCTGCAGCTATGAAACTTAAGTATTGTAGCGTTTGTACGAAATATATATATCTTGTACGAATCTAGCTTAGTGTTTCTAGTTTCTGATGTCCCACTGGCTGGTCACCTCAGACTCCATACCCTCTCACGCGTGCATCCTACTTTGCTTTGTCGGGCTCTATCTCCACTCCGCCACTGACAGCCAGGACAATTGACGGCGACGAAACACAAAACCCACCACCACCACCGCCAACCCATCCACTTCACGTCATGATCACACTGGCACTACACACATGCCATCTCTCTCACCCCTAATCTCCACACCTGCATCCTTTTCCAGCTCTATTACTGGTATCAACAGAATCACACATTATTCATCCAACTCCGAAAATATTTCCTCGCCATTCCCATAACCCAACTCATCCCTCCCAAGAAACCTATCTAAATCCCTCAGCCACACTTTCCGTACTGACATGCTCCAGTATCAGTCCTGCACCTACCTCTGTCCCCACACCACCCTCACGCCACACTATATAGTCTTTCTCTCAGCCAGCCCCAACCTCCCCACCGCCCTCCCACCACTCACCAAACAGCCTCACCTCAGTGTTGTGCAAGGTCGGGGAAACAATCCTGTCCCACCTTATTAACTGGCATCTCCATCAACACCAACTCCTCGCCCTCTCCAAATGTGGCTTCCAACCTTTCTTCTCACTTGTTACCAGCTTCTTCGCCTCTCCCACCTCCTCTTTATCCAGCTTCCATCACTCCACTATTTTCATCTCCCTCAAAATAGAAAAAAACTTGTTAACATGTGTGGCATTATGATCTCCCTTTCAAACTACAAAACCTACACCCTTCCCATTAATTATGTCCGACTCATTCCTTCCTTTCTCTCTCAGTCCGTGTCCTATATCACTGTCTACAACTCCGTTTGTTTAACCCCTCTGCTGGAGACACCAGGGTTGTGGCTTCAGGCCCCTCCTATGGCACATTTACTCTGATGAATTGTCTCAACTCCAGACTCTTGTCCATCGGCTTCAATATGCTGAATACTCCGCCGCCATCGCCCTTCCCCCGTCCCTTGCAGGTTTACAGCACCTTCTCCAGTCCAACCACTCCCAAATAAACACAAGATGCAATCCAGACCAATGCTAATCATCACAGGTCGTACCAACCACTCCTTTCCCTTCCATGAGTTTTACCTCACATACCAAGACTGTCACATCCGTCACACCACTATCCCAAACACCTTGGCCTTACCTTCTATTGCTTGCCCCCACCCCTTTCAAACTATCTGCCCGAAAGCCCTTTCCCGTTTGAAACTCCTCTCCAGCTGGACGTAGGGCTTTCACCCACCATCCTCCACAACTACCACTTCATCATGCTTCCTGTCCTGTGTGGTTTCCTCTTCACCTGGGTTTCCGCCTCACCCCCGTACCTACTACAGAGCCATCAAAATCCTTGAATGCCATGCCTTCTGCCACACATAGAGCATCCACCTACCCTTCCCCACACAGATCCTATATGATGTCATCCCCTTCCATCAACAGTTGCAATTCCTGGACACCTCCAAATCCTGTACTATTTCTGGAAGATTCGTTACACTGCAATAGATTCTCTCCCCATTGATACTGGGTCTCTCCTCTCCTGGTTCACTGCATCCCTCCCTCCCGTACTCATATTCCCCACAACTTTTCCCACGGTAATTTCTATTTCCTCACCCTCCTAGATGACGCCCTATAAATCTATCCACCTGCCCTAATAACCTCCGCACCCCTTTTCCCCATAGATGGAGTGCCCTTCTTTCCGCCAGCCCACCACATCCTTTCCCTGCTTGTCCCCATCTACCTCTCCTCCTCCCTTCCTCCCCCCTCTGGACCCAGCATCCTGTCTCCCCACCCCCACTTGCCCTCCTTTAGCAGGTCTCACTCATCCTCCTTTCCCCTCCCTGTCGGGTATCCAGAACTCCGTTGTTAATTGCAGCGCAACAAGTGCCTCTGTGATAAGTGTATCGTCCAATGGAATTTTGATTGTTGCAACCTCTGCCTCCGACAAAGCAAGGTGTTACCGGTGTGTTTTGACTAGTGTGTCCGTCTCGTCTCATTATGTTCAGTGTGTTTATCTATATGTGTTTTACAGTCACCATGGCCTTTTTAACATCTGCATAATGTTTTATTAATCTAACTTGTGGATTTTAAAATTCTTAATGGTCTCCTTGTTCATTTTAAATTCTTGTAAATATACCTCCGTGTATCATAATTCATCTTTGGTCAATTGTTCGCCGAAGAGTGGCGTAACATGACTGCATGCCTTCCCCTCTAGGGGCTTTAAAAGTACAATAAAAAGAAAAATAGCCACGTGTTAGTGTGAAATGTTTGTATCCAAATAAACCCAGATGAAGGCCACTGTAACGTTGGCCGAAACGTTGGTTATTTAAGTAATAGCCTTACATCATGACGCGGTACCATACCCAGAAATCTTTTATGTCATATAAATTTTAATAATTCGTAATAGTCTTCCGTAAATACTGTAGTCAACCTTGCACGTTACTTTTATTGTAAAATCTTGCACTGAAAATATGTGACAGCTTGTAGCTACGGTTTCGCTTAAATGTCGGCGACTATCGATTGCAATGGGTAAGTATCTCCTTACGATAGGACATACCTATTTCTTATCAATTTCTAAAGGAATTTGCTAAAAGAGAACCATCAAATCGCTTGCAATTTTTGTGACTTTTCTTATGGACGAATTTCATGCTACAAAATGACATGATAAATATTTTATAGAACCTCGATGACCAAATAGTTTTGTGACTAGTCTAATCGCCCTATATCATATTTGTTTCATTGCATTTCTTCTATCTACCTGAAGGTTACGTTGCATGAATGCAGGCCTGCAAAAGTTTGTAGTTGTTTGAAATAGGGGAGACGAGGTATGCTAGTTGCACGGCTTGGTTGACAGAAAGATTATAAGTCGGCCATTAGACATCTGACAGAACTCGAATGACTTCTTTAAGAGTGGGAAACTATTTCCATGTTGTGTGTGATGTTTTAGTTGTTCCGGTCGAGTGAGTGAAGAGCTAGCCATATTTATCTGTTAGCAGTGCTGATGAGTAAAATGTAAAACAGTATTACCACTCGATCTAATTACATAAATTTTTGCTGTAATGATAATCGGAATCTAAAGTAACGTACTGTATGAATATATTATGTGCGCTGTTTCTAAAATGTTATGAGACAATCCTGGATACTAGATAAAGTTCTCAAAACTGTACTTCGGAATTTATTCCGCGGAACCACTATCCCCACGAAAGTATCTGTGTTTCAAATCACCCGAGTGCAACGATGACATTATATGACATTCCCGGAATAGTCATTATTTTCATATGCTCTTGGGTTTACAACATCAAATATCGAAGAAGGACTTATGGCTTATGGTATTTGTCTTTGAAGGGAGACATGAATTTTTCCCCTGGTTTCATAACAGATCGACCAAATCCTGAAATGCAACTGCTCTAATACCGAGGAGACTAAGGAATTCAAATACTGGACGTCTCCACAAACCAAATTAATGAGATAACGTCAGATCCCCAACCTTCTTGCAGTAGCAAGACGAAAGATACAAGGATATGAAGAAGCCTCTTGTTCCAGCTGGAAAGAGTAATATTTAAAATAAAAAGCCAAAAAACGAAATTCAGTGACAGTGAAGACGGTATCACCTTTTTTATTTCATGTTATTTGCTAATAGCAGATCAAGGGAAATGTGGGCACAACGTACAGACTGCAAAAATGTTCACATCATAAATTTTCATCAGGATCTGCCTGTTTTGTATGTCAAAATTTCGAGACAGATTTTTCAGACCAATAGTATTCTGTAATGAGAATATTAGTGATTTTATTAATTGTTCCATCAAACTGTTGTGGTCACCGGCCCCTAGACTTACAAACTACTTAAACTTACATTAAGGACGAAACACGCACCCATGCCTGAAGGAGGACTCGAACCTCTGGCGCGAGCAGCCGCACCATCCTCAACATGACGCTCCAGATCACATGGCTACTCCCACCAGGCAATGGACAGTTTTCACTGTAGGCTACTGTTAAAGGCCTACGATATTAGCTTTTAAGTCTCAGTCCTTCTTTATGTTGAATTACTGAACTTGCTGTGTAGAATCATCAGATTAGTTTTGTTGAAATGTTCAAATGTTTATAAATTTATGGGACTTAACTATTGTGGTTATCAGTCCCTAGGCCTTCAAACTATTTAAACTAACCTAAGGACAAACACACGAACAAACACAAACAAACAAACACACACACACACACACACATACACACAAAAACTTCCAGAGGGAGGACTCGAATCACTGACGACAAGCTACCACATACGCACCTCAGCCATCCACTCCAACGCGGCGATTAATTTTGCTTGTTTTGGTGTTCTTCGTGTGAAATAGAGGTGTCGTAATTTAATCTCGAATGCTCCTTTCTCTTGTAATAGTTTAAAGTAATACAGCATGGATGTGGTTTCTTCGAACACCTGTATTTTTCACGCAATATTAAAACGGACAACCTACAATGATTCCTGTGAAGACCATCCCAGTCCCGAGGTCAGTAGTCACAAACATCGGTTAAAAGGCAATGCTAATGTTTATAAATTTAAGGAGAAGCAATGAATCAAAATTTGTACTGTGGCCGTGATTCGAGCCCAGATCCTTCTCCTTATTCCGATTACATAGCGCTACGGACAAAGCGATTGCATGGACTGTCTTTAATGCCTCTACTTATATTGCTTTTGGTATAATGAAATAATATATGTCCCGAGGAACTGAATTATTGTTGATATGTTTATAAACATTGTTCAAAGTAGGACTACAAGTAAGAAAAGCGCGAATATTTATACTGGTTACTGCAAAAGAACTGAAGAAAAAATGCGAATACCATGAATGGCCTCCCCTACTGACGTCGAGGTTTTACATAATAGCTGACTTGATCTCTGAAACTTTCAAAAGTTGGGACTTTTTTCCTTGTTTTTTTGTACAACATGAAACTAACAGCCATGTCTCATGGATACAGCGTTTATCACTAGATCACAGAAGAACTGTGGGCTTGACTAACACTCGAATGGTTCACCGTTCGGGTCTGCCGAGCGCTGTTGGCAAGCGGAGTGCGCTGAGCCCATGTGAGGCTGACTGAGGAGTTACTTGATCGAGAAGCAGCGGCTCTGTTCACGGAAACCGACACAACTGTCGTGACTGCGGTGCGCTGACCACGTCCGCTCCATGCGGCATCCATAGAAGCCTTTGGGCGGAGGATGACGCGGCGACCCGTCGGTACACGATGGGCCTTTGAGGCATGTTGGACGAACTTTGTAATTGTAATTTTAGTTTGCAGCGTTAGAAACTACTATGCATGAGTAGTCCTTTGTGCCATATCGAAATTGCTGCGAGACCACAGGGGCCATACGTACACAGAGCGCCGGCTCGCCGCGGCCCGTGCTAGGTGACTGGTAAACAGTGGCACGCCGAAATGGCCGCCCTCTTGCCCATTCCAACCAATGGTAAACAGTAATGCAAACCCCAGTCATAGATGTCTATTCCCGCCAATCAGATATAAGAATGCAAACACCAATTAGAAGGGAAGTATATCATAGAAACATCAATCAAGAAATCCTATGTCCACCAATAGCGTCAATTAATGAAAAAAAAAAAGAAAAAAACAATAAAGAATGCCCAACATTCCCATTCCTCTTGTTCAACAGATATTTCACGATATTATATAAGGCGCAAGCTCTCCCACAATTAGCAGACGAATACCCTTAAGAGGGCGACGATATGCTCAAGTTACGTCTGAAAACCCCATGAAAATTAGCCAAGCAGTTTTAGAGATAATCGTGTTCAAAGAGACAGACAGATATGACGGTCGTAGATAAAAAAATTTCAAGATAAGATATTCGTTTTTTCCGTGATCCGATTGTTTTTTAAACTATGTCTATATCGTGCCCAACGTGGCCGAAACGTCGGTTGGTTTTACACGATGACGATGCGATCTTATACCCTAAAGAAATTTATCGAAACTCGGTTCCAACAACTGGTGGGAGTACAGCGTGTCAGACGTAGTAGAAGCCTGAAGTCACAACAGCAGAGCAGCGAGCGCGCCAACCGAACGCTCTCTACGCCATACCCACACAATTTGATTCAATCGAAATTCCACCCACCTCTCCTTCAGAAATTAGGAAAATAATAAACTCTCTCAAGAGTTAACGGTCATATGGAATTGATGGCATTTCCAGCAGGGTATTAAAAACTTGTTCCCAGGAGATAAGTAAGATTCTTAGTCATATTTGTATACCACCCCATCTCACTTCTGACAGCCTTATTAAAAATATTTGAAAAAGCTATGTATTTTCGAGTTGATTCACATATTAGTAAAAATATAGTTATAACAAAATTTCACTTTGGCTTTCAAAAAAGCATTTCTACTGAAAGTGCTATATATACCTTCACTGATGAAGTATTAAATGCTTTGAATAACCGGACATCACCAGTTGGGATTTTTTGTGATCTCTTAAAGGCTTTTGATTGTGTAAATCATGGGATTCTTCTACATAAGCTTAAGTATTGTGGTACGAGTTGGACAGTGCACAAATGGTTTAAATCATACTTAACCGGAAGAGTGCAAAAAGTTGAAATAAGCCATTCACATGATACAGATGAAATAATCAATTTCTCTAACTGGGGAGTTATCAAAAATGGGGTCCCACTAGGTTCGGTCTTGGGTCCCTTGCTGTTCTTAGTATATATTAATGACTCGCCAATCTACATTCACGAAGACGCTAAGCTAGTACTTTTGGCTGGTGATACAAGTATAGCTACCACACCTAAGTAACAGGAATTAACTGATGAAATTGTAAATGATATCTTCCAGAAAGTTATTAAGTGGTTCTCTACAAATGGACTCTCATTAAACTTTGATAAAACCCAATATATAAAGTTTCATGCAGTAAATGGCATGACACCATTAATAAATTTAGACTTTGAACATAAGTCTGTAGCTAAGGTGGAATGTTCGAAATTTTTAGGTATTTGCATCGACGAGGGACTGAATTGGAAAAAAAAACATATTGAAGACCTCCGAAAACGTTTGAGAGGAGCTACTTATGCTATCAGAGTCATTGCAAAATTTGGTTATATACATCTCAGTAAATTACCATAGTACGCCTATATTCATTCATTGCTTTCATATGGGATCATATTCTGGAGCAATTCAACATTGAGTAAAAAAGTATTCATTGCACAAAAGCGTGTAATCAGAATAATTGCTGGAGCCCACCCAAGAGCATCCTGCAGACTTTTATTTGGTGATCTAGCGATCCTCACTGTACTTTCACAATGCATATATTCATTCATGAAACTTGTTTTTAACAATCCGACCCAATTCAAAAGTAACAGCAATGTGCATAGATACAACACTAGGAGAAAGGTTCAAATCAAATGTTCAAATGATTGTATAGTCTATGGGACTTAACAACGGGGTGATCAGTCCCTAAACTTGCAAACTACTTATGAACTACTTACGAACTAGGACGGCACAAATATCCATGCCCGATGAGGGATTCGAATCCCCGACCGTAGTGGCCGTGCAGACCGTGACTGGAGCACCTTAGTCCCCTCGGCCACCGCGGCCGGCTAGGAAAAAGGATGATATTCACTATTAAAGGTTAAATCTAACTTTGGCTCAGAAAGGGCTGAATTATGCTGCCACAAAAGTCTTTGGTCACTTACCAAGTAGCATCAAAAGTTTGACAGACTAGTATTTAAAAAGAAATTAAAGGAATTTCTGAATGCCAACTCATTCTACAATGTAGATGAATTTTTAGATAAAACTTTAAAGAAATTAAAAAATATAAAAACAACAAATTTTGTGATAAAATATCCTTAAAATATTGATTGTCAAGTGTAGACATCATTTGCTAGACTGACACGTTCCACATCATTACGAAATGTCGTATATATAATCTATGGAATAAGTATTAACGTAATCTAATCTAATCCACGCTGTGCGCTTCTATAGAGCATAGCCTACTGGCTCCGAGCATTCGCACTGGAAGAACGAGCTCGCCGCACTCGACCTAGTACAGGGGTGGGCACGAGAGCAGCTCGTGCGGCTGCCCGCGAGCAGCGAGAGCCGCGAGTGCAGCGCTGAGCGGCCTTGAGAGCCAGCAGTGCGGCTAGCAGAGCTGTGCGGTGTGGCTGGCCGCTTGCTGACGCACAGAGCACATACATCAGTGCTTTCATCCAATGCTAAAGAAAAGAAAACTAAATATTTGATCCTGTCTCTCAACTGAGCTTCCACGTCGTTTGCCATTTCTTCAATGCGCCTGCTAACCGTTCTCCGTGAAGGAGGAACGGTTTCAAAAAGAGGAAGATTTGCTGGGTACAAAATTGTTGCAACAAAACATTCTTTCACAAATTCTGCGTCACTGAAGGCCCGCACAGTTTTAGCTATTTTAAGAGCTACATGATAGCTTACTCTCATCGCTGCAGCGTCATGGATAGAAGGTTTTCTACCTGTAAATAGGTACAGGAGAAGGAAAAATTGACGGAAAATGCACACAACATATTAATAACAGCAGTAAATTGAATTAATAACATAATTATCTACAAGTATACTTACGTATTTCTCCTTTTTCTGCTTCATTTCTATAAGTTTGACTTTTCGTTCTTCTTTACTCTAACTACATCTTTTTCGTGAAGCAGTTGAAAATGACGCTTCACGTTGTACTTCTTCCATGAAGACAATGTTGAATTGCAAAACAAACACTGAGGTCCGCTTTGCGTTCCAACAAAAAAAGTACTCTTCTTCCCACTGTGGGTGTTCAGAAGACTTTTTTTTTTTTTTTTTTTTTTTTTTTTTTTTCAAAGATTTTACGTCCTCCTCAGCCATTTTTCAGACAATAGTTCTGCTTTATCACGAACACCGGACGCAATTTCCACAAGTAGTGGTGTAGTGACGTGCGCGGCTAGTCGAGTATGAGTGGGGGGCACTGCTGGCTGGCGGAGTGGGGGGGGGGGGGGAGCCGCGAGCAGGCCGTGTGAGCTGCCGAAAGCGCTCGCGCTCGCGAAACGGCATTTGCCCAGCCCTGCTCTACTGATTTTCCTACCTGAGGACACCTGCCGTATCGTCGCCACAGCTTTACATCCAGTAGTACCTCGCCTGTAACCTACCTCACATTTCGAAAATTCTGTCCTAATACACACTTGCAAATTATTTATGAAGGAGAGGAAGGAAGATGATTAGGAAGGAAAGGATTGACAGTGGCTGCATTAAGACACTGAAATTAAACACTGGCGACATGTGAAAATGTGTGCTTGGACGTTAATCGAACCCGGGTCTTCCACTTCGGGCCACAGTCGCCTTAAGAGGATCCGGACGTGTTATTACTGCAAAATCAAAAATGCTTCCATAAGAAAGAGAAATTTCTCCCGTTTCCAAATATGTATGGTTTATTTAATTTTAAATAGTTATATAGCCTTAAACGCTCTTTGAACAAATGTCTGTACACTGGCCACGCTGATGCTTCAGACAAGGAGTATCACCATAAACATTCAATGCCTGCCACACTCATGAAAACAATTAAGCGAATACACATGGACCTTGAAGATAAAAAACTCCTTAGCAAATACCTACATGGCCGTACCCAAAATATGAATGCGAGTTTCAACATTGTCACTTGTCGTCACTGTTTAATTTATGTGCCCTAATGCAGCCACTGTCAATCCTTTCCTTCCTAATAATTCTTCCTTCCACTCGATCATAAATAACTTGCAATGCAGTATGGCTGCGAAGCAGGTGTGGTGTCTCCTCTTTCGGACATGTCCGAAAGAGCAGACACGACACCAATATGAATGACCTAGTAGGATCGAGTATAAACTCCGATATGCACACCTCTAGTGCGTGTGTGTGTGTGTGTGTGTGTGTGTGGCGTGTTCTTTGCTGACCTGGTGGATGACAGTGACAGTCGTGATTACGCGTCATGCCCGTTAATGGGTTGCGGAGCGCGGCGGCGCGCCTGCGGTGGGTGTCGAGTGTAAGGAGCGGGCGGCGGGGGCGGCTGTTGTGGCCGCGGTGATGGGCTGCATCCCGCACCCCGCATGCCGCGGCTCGCGCCCAATCGATAGCCGCTGCATAGCGGCCGCGGCTCCTGCCCGCCTCGCCTCGACGCGCCGCGCCGCGCCGCGCCGCTCCGCTCCACAGTGTCCCGTAGGTGTCGGCGTGGGCCAGGGTCACCGCCCACGTCACCCGCCGCCGGGCCCTCCATAATGGACGATCCGACCCCGCGGCCGCGGCCGCCTCGCGCCCCATTTACTCGCAAAAGCTCTAACAAGGCTACGCCTCATTTGACACGTCGATAGCGACCATCCCGGAACCCGACACCAGTTCCTGATTACGTACCTAAAAGCATCCATTAGCAACAAAATGTATTTGACATTCCCCGCGGTTATTGAACCAATTATCCAGTGCGAGCTGATGTCGTTGTCTCATCGCCCAGAGAGCTAGTTCAATTAAAGTGAAATTTCATTGCCGGTTAATTTCATAATTTTCGTTAGTGCTTTTTTTAAGAGGTTTCTTCTCACCTACATGACAGATTTCGTTTGAGTTTCGTTTCGAGAGGGCATTAAAGTGCAGGGACAAAAAATAAAAACATTGAGGCTCGCCGATGAATAGTAATTCTGTCAGAGACCGCAAAAGATCTGGAAGAGCAATTGAATGGAATGGACAGTGTCTGAAAAGAAGACGTAAGATGAATAACAACAAGAGTAAAACGAAGGTAATGGAATGCAATGTCAGAAACTCGGGCGATGCTGAAGGAATTAGATTAGGTAATGAGACAATAGAAGTAGTAGATGAATTTTGTTATATGGCCAAAGTAAAGAAGATATAAAATGGAAAGTAGCTTTGGGAAGAAAAGGGTTTCTAAAAAAGCGAAACTTGTTAACATCCAATATTAATTTAAATGTTAGGAAGTCCTTTCTGAAAGCATTTATCTGGGGTGTAGCACTGTATGGTGGGAGTGAAACTTGGACGATAAGGAGTTCAAATAAAAAGATGATAAAAACTTTTGAAATCTGGTGCTACAGACGACTGATGAAAATTAGATAAGTAGATCACGTAACTAATGAGGAGGTGCTTAACCGAATGGGAGAGAAAAGGAGATTCTGGCATATCGTGACTAAGAGAAGGGATAGATTGGTTGGACACATTCTGATACATCAAGGAATTGTCAACTTAGCATTAGAGGGAAGTGTTTGGGGTAAAAATCGTAAAGGGAGTCCGAGGGACGAATACAGTAAGCAAAGTCAAAAGTATGTACGTTGCCGAACGTATTGTCAGATGAAGAGACTTCCACAGGACAGGGTAGCGTGGAGAGATGGATCAATTCAGTCTGCAGACTGAAGAGACAACAACAATAACTGTTTTAAGAGTTTATTCTCGCGTACTTTGACAACTACCGTCTGCTGCAAGTTACGTGATTTAAGTGTCATATGGTCACTTTCGTGTTCAGCTTTAAGAAAGCTTATACCCCCGCGCGTTTGATAACAATGTATTCCTTAGACTTTCTTCTTTATTTTGAAAACAGCCGTAGTCAGTTTCGTTGTTTTGACAGTGTAGTTACCACTGACCACATTTCAGTTGCCAGCCGTCTTTATTAAAGTACTAGACTAGCTAAACGTTGATTATTTAGTTTTTTTTTTACTTTTTACAGTTAATTGTATCGATAGGATAGATAGGACCTGTGCCTTCTGTGTGCGGACGCAGGAGGAGCTGGCCGCAGTTCGCGAACAGCTGAGCGTGCTGTTGGCTACCTGTCAGCCGTGTTCAGGCTGCTGTCTCGGGGTGCAGCAGCGGTGGGGAGTCTGGTGCGTCGAGTGGGACATCTCATGTGTTTCATTCTTCACTCTCTGTACCTGCTACCGAGGCACCTTCAGGTGTACCGGACGGTGTCGAGCCGCTCTCTGCGCAAGGGGAGTGGCGGGTTGAACGCGTCGCCAGAGACGGAAGGCCAATAAGGAGGCTGACATTCCGTCCACGTCCGTTAGTCCTGTGAGTGGATGTGTGGCCGCTCCTTCAGTAGGGCCCGAGCAGGTACAACGTTAGCCGCATGATGGTACCCCCTTAGGTAGATAGCGTCGACATCTGGAAAGAAGTCTAACGTGCACTCGGTGTGACTTCCGGGAGGCCTCATTCGAGATGTGGAGGTGGCTTTACTGGCGGCTATCGAGCGCGCGGGATGCGGTCGACTACAAGTCGTGGCACACGTCGGCACCAATGACGCTTGTCGCTTGGGTTCTGAGAACATCCTCTGTTCCTACAGGCGGCTGAAGGTGAAGCCTGCTGCCCTCGCACGCGACGTGCAAGAACAGCTGCCAATTCGAAGCATTGGTCCCAGAGTTTATCGGGGACGTTTGGTGTGGAGCCGAGTGGAGTGTTTGAACTAGTGGCTTCGCCGACTCTGGGACAGTCATGACTGCAGATTTCTGGAACTGCGTAATCGGGTGGGGAATTTTAGGACGACCCTAGACAGATCAGTGGTGCACTAAGGAAGCGGTTATTTGGTTAGCAGAGTACTTGTGAAGTGCATCTTATGAGCACTCGCCTGTCAACAAAATGTTCAAATGTTTTTTAAGCAGTAGGGACTTAACTGCTGGGTTATCAGTCCCTAAACTTACAAACTACTTATAAACTATACTAAAGACGACACAAACATCCATGCCCGAGGGGGAATTCCATCCCCCGACCGTAGCGGCAGTGCAGACTATGACTGGCGTGCCGCAGACCGCTCAGCCACTGTGGTACTTCCCAGTAAACCCTTTGGCGTGTAAATTTGTTTGTGTTTGAAATCACTAGCCGTATTTTAGTTTCTATGTGATATTTTTGACGTCACTGAACCAAAATATGTATTTTAACTTTAATGATTGCTATTCTGGAAGTCTACAGGTTTTACAATATCTTGTAATTCATAAAGGTTACAACACCAATGAAATTGTGATGGACTTGCACCAACTGCAACCCATGAAGGCAGAGATTGCAACAAACAATACGTCAAAAGAATCCAGAGCCAAGAGAAGGAGGGCAGCACTGGATGAGGAAGGTGAAGGAGGAGACGAAGACTACCGTCCAGGAGAATTCTTATTTTTATGTATCGGTTGGCTGTATATTAAAATTCTTTTTTGACGGAATTTTCTCAAAATGACATTTTTCTGTATATATTTCCATTTTTATCAGAAACTTCCGAATCTACATAAACGAATTAGATAGTACAATGACGTTGTACCTCTCTTTAGTAGTATTCACTATAGTAGTTAAAAATTTAAGAAATCAAAAATGAGAAAATTTATACCGGAATTTATATGTTAGGGGAAACTTTCCTTCCCGCTGTCATTTTAAAGGGATTGTAGAGGAATGCAGTCACAACGCATGCGAGAACCTGTGATAAAAACACCACATTTATACACTGATCAGTTTGTGAGAAGAAGAGGCATTTATATAGCCAATTCAACAATGTCGATTTCGGGCGGTAGGACTCCTCTTCAAGTCAAAGAAAATCTTTTAGAGTCAAAAAGCGTCCAATTAGTCGTAGATTAAATTCAGCCGCGGCGGAGGTGCCGAACGCATTGAGGCTGTATACTCCAATGCGCGAGGCCGTTCCCTGGCGGGGGTTCGAATCTTCCCTCGGGCATGGATGTTTGTGTTGTCTTCAGTATAAGTTAGTTTTAAGTAGTTCGGAAGTTTAGGGACTGATGACCCACAGTTAAGGCCCATGAGCTTAACAAATATTTCAAAATTTTGTTATTAAATCGTTGGACATCCTGTGGAAGCCTCTCCAGTATACTTATTATGAAACTTGTCGTAAATCATGCAACATTTCTTACAATAAATAACTCGCTTTATACATACAATACTAGGACAAGAGATCTACTTATTATCACTTACTTTAATTCTAAAATGGGCCCACCACCACTCAGGAACACGCATTTTGAACAATTTGACAGCAACCAAACAAAAATTAGCTACAAATAAAGATTTGTTTAAGAGTAGCCTGAAAGACTGACTAATGGCCAACTCCTTCCGCTCCATAGACGAAATTTTTAAATTTTCAATAGGACCAAATGATGTGTAGCACGTATTCACACTATTAGTATTATTATTTAACTTACAAAGAAATTACAGTGACATGTTCCACAACAAGGCTCTCCTTCTCAATACGGATGAATGGAACTCAGAGGTAACCTAATCTATCCTCATCCCAATCCCTCTTTTTCCATGAGCCCCTCCTCAACCTTCCTTCCCATTTCATATCTACTCTCTCTCTCTCTCTCTCTCTCTCTCTCTCTCTCTCTCTCTCTCATGAGTCCAAGTCTTATATTGAGAAATTCGTATATACGAATTTCACATGTATGGACTCATAAATGTACATGATTCGAAACATTCTTAAGTGAAAGCAAATGTGCTTTTTTTACAGAAACTTAAGTTTTTTTTAAATTTATTTTTTAAAATGGACACCCTACATTATTTCTTCAGCAATCTATAGCATGACCAATCACATAAACAATGGCATTGATTGCATCGCACTACACCAAATACACCCCTAGATATTGGAAATCGAAGTTGATACTTGAAATACGCGAAAAGCGTGGCTGGAGCACGACCTCAGACTCAGGCGAGAACCCCATGCTGCTCGGGACGTGCGCTAGCCGCGAATTTCGCTTCGCATTATCCTCGGATGTAATTGGCGTACTGCTATGCCATCAACGCCATTGTTTATGTGATATGTCATGCTATAGATTGCTGAAGAAATAATATAGGTGTCCATATATGTTTGTGTTAACAGACATATTGCGCTTTCGTTTCAGAATATTTCAAAATAAATACATTCATGAGCCCCAACCTTGCATTGGTACCGGTGATAGTCATTTTAAAATTTCTGTTGATATTTTGGGCGAGCAAGATAGCTGGGACACCCTGTGTATATATATAGGGTGAAAAGTATTTTTCCCTAATGTCTTTTTTTCTTACCAGTAGTATTTAAACCGGTGGAAGCTGTATTAAATGGCAGGCACTATTACAGCATTCTAGCCAGAGCATTGCCAGAATTGCTGGAAGTCCCTGGGGCATGGATGTGTGTGTTTGTCCTTAGGTTAGTTTACCTAGGTTTAAGTAGTTTGTAAGCTACGGACTGATGACCACGCAGTTTGGTCCGATAAATTACAAACATTTGAACATTTGAATTGCTGGAAGACGACCCGCTCCCTACAAGACAACGCATGTGTTTCCAACATGATGTGCCGGTACATTTCATTCGTCGTGTGCGTCGATTCCTGCACCGACAGTTCCCAGAAACATGGATTGGCAGAGGTGGTCTTGTACCGTAGCCAGCTCGATCCCCACATATGTCCCCTCCTAACTTTTTGTGTGGGGAGATATGCAGAACCATGTTTACGCAACTCCTGTTGCATCAGCAGAGGCTCTGTTTACCAGGATAGTAGCAGCAGCAGCAGGAACAACTCAGGGTACTAATGGGGATTTTGCCAGTGTCAGACAGAACATGATCCGACGGTGTAACCTTTGTTTACGTGTCACTGAAGGCACTTTTGAAAATCTAGCCGCGCGGGAGTAGCCGAGCGGTCTGGAGCGCCACGTTTCGGATCGCGCGGCTTCCCGCGTCGGGGGTTTGAATTCCCCCCTCCCCCTAGGGCATGGATGTTTGTGTCGTCCTTACATTAGTTTAAGTTAGTTTAAGTATTTTGTAAGTCTAGGGTTTGATGACCTACGTAGTTTGGCCCAATAAGAATTACAAACATTTGACCATTTTGAAAATCGACTGAATTGAAATTAGGTTGTGTTAATGTATTGTCTCCTGATAATAAAGAAAATGGTAACGTGTTTGTTGGTTTAATTACTTTGCCGCAAGAGAAATCTGCCTCTACCGGTTTACATACTCCTCATAGGAAACTATAACATTAGGGAAAAATATTTGTTATGATGTCCCCTACTACCTTCCAGAGTCTGTCGGTTTAAATACTTTTCACATATATATCGGGTGTTTCACTAAGTATGTTGTATCATTTTCCAAAGAGTTATAGCCCAAATATATAATTTTTAATCGGAACAATAATTTTTACTATCGTGCATTGGATTCGTAGAAACCAGCTGCGTCCAATCAATTTAAACTAAATTCCTATCACTGTTAGTTTGGGAGCTACAACCCTTCAAAGTTTCAGCGTCAGATACCACAAACGCAGTGCATAATGCAATGCGCCTTCTAAATGTGGTGCGGCCAAGTTGTAACGTCGCCGGTGTCACGGAGCGAGAAGCTTCCTCGATGCGCCGTTAGTCTGCCGACTGTCGCCGCACACGGCCGCATACCCGACAGTTGGAGCCACACAAACAACCGGGGCTCAATATACCACAGTTACTGACATCGGATGACGATGGCATACACGAACAACGAGTACGTTGACATGTCCATTTAAAAAATTATATCTTTGTGTTGTAACTCTTTGGAAAATGATATAATAAACTATGTTCATAGGTCCGCAGTAAGTGTAACATTTCTTGTGTTGACCAACCACATTAAAATTTCCCGTCACCAATTATTTTATAAGTTACAGAGGCAAACACACTTAGTGAAACACCCTATATATATATATATATATATATATATATATATATATATATGTGTGTGTGTGTGTGTGTGTGTGTGTGTGTGTGTGTCACGTGCTCTCCTAGTCTACGTCAATTTTATCTCCTTCACCATGGTCTGCTCATAAAGACGTATATTCGCCGTAGTTGGTCAGCGTGTAGACGACCACGACTATATTGGAGGCGCTGCTAAGTATTTTTCCTTGGTGGTAGCACTGTAACCGTGTGCAATCACCACCGACAGGCAATCTCATGACCGAAACCCGACGACGACTGGGAGAGCGGTGTGCCGGCTTCATGTCCCCCGTCCCCATCCCACATCCAATAACGTCATTGTATGGGACGACAAGATGGACTGTCGAGTCCTATTGGCTTACCTAGGGCCACAACGTGGAACTCAGTTTCCTTTGCATTAAGAGGTATAACTGTGTTATCAAAATTTTAAACCATAAGTACAGCTGTGTGTTTTCAGGCAGCGCAATTTTCGATGTGCATGCACTCGGAATTTGTTTGGTTAGTATTTGGGAATTATCTATAGAATATGCCTCTGCTGCGACGCAACCCTACTGGAATCTATATAAATGAATCCGTTATAGGATCACTTATAAAATCCATACTCCATTTAACGAATAAGTCAAATATAATCGAAAGGTATCTACATAAGAAAAGCATTTTCGTTAAGGATTGGAAGCAAAAACCGAAACTAGTTCTGCCATAAGCGGTATTCAAGTAAACTCATCGTTGTTTTGTTATCCTAAATATGACATTTTGGTTAATTATTCCATCGGCTGATTTGAATTTCGAAATAAACCGCAACACCTGTTGGTTATTTTTTGTACTACGCCATTCTACTACCAAGAGCAGGTCATACAATTGTAACTATGATTCTTTTTCTCCGTTCACGTTATAATACAATAAAACTTTCATGTAGCTTAAAGCTATGCTCTCTTTACCTATGAAATCACCATGTACATTCCTCTAGTAGTTTCTTAGATTAGCCCGTTCAGACAGACTCAACGATTACACAAACATTTTTATTTCTGATGAATAATTTTTGTTCTTTTAGAGTTTTATTCAATAATGCTCATTTGTTGCCTCGAAATATACTCAGGTTTGCGTATGTGTCTTCAAACAGATAACCGACAGTCATGACACATTTACAATTATTGTATGGTATTTAACAGTACGTAGAGATTTTAGACAAATTTTACACTTCATTTTCACATTTATTACCCTGAGAGCCGCTCAAAGAACATGAAGAAATATTCAGATGTTTATACACCTATTGCACGAAACTGCTATGGTCGTCATTGCTTGGACTTCGAACTGGTTACACTTAAATACACTAAGAAAACGTCACAGACCCATGTTCGAGGAAGGACTTGAACCTCCGGTGGGAACGGTCGACCAGTCCATACCATGGCCCTTTAAATCACGCAGCCATTCCGCGTTACCAACCGATGAACATAAAAATGTTACCAGCTGAAAATGATTTTTTCACAACTCACGTTGCTCTCCTGTATGGCACGTGAATAAAACGGCAAACGGTCGCTCTTAGGTATTACAGCCGCCCCCCCCCTCATAAACACATACACTTTTCCCACACATTCGGTGCGACCCGTATACCTTACCAAACTAACTATAAGCGATTTCGACACCCCAGTCATTGCATGTATGTCAACTGTTAGTGTATTGTGGTGTAGTGTTCTAGAGGGGAAACATCTTTTAGAACGCTCATAGTATACAACATACAAAGCCTGAACAGAGGCCTTTTTCATAGACCCTGGGCTGCGGTGTGTCTCAAGTATTTTCCCCGGCCAAATATAAAATAAATGTGTGGTTTTGACTCTGAGTGGTTCTCACCTGCATCGCTGGGTATGAAAAGCAGGTTGAAATGCAGATGGGATGACATGATCATGGTACTGCAGTGAAATTTGCTACCAATCTGAGGTCTTTCCTGCATCCCCCAAGTGTATCCCGTTCGAAGCTTCGCCAAGGGCTATAAGTGACTATGACTTTTTACTATTACGAAGAAAGGTTGCAGACACCTTAGAGCAACATTTCTAGCTCTCATTATGGAGTTTAAATTAAGGGCAGTAAATAGCTTAATTAACAAAACGGAAACTTATTAATACCAGAATGAAAAGTGATCCTATCACAGCGGGACTTCTTGTCTTATCTAACACATGCAAAAACAGATTAGCGCGTATGTGAAGCAAAAGATATCCTTTAACATGGCACGTGGCATGACGTCGTCTAACACATAAATTGGGAATTCATCATGCCATGCAATATGACACTACATATCACAGGAATTTATGCTTCAGGCATCAGCACTTCCTGTTGCAAAATGAACCCACCCGCAGAGCTCAATACGTTGGGCAATACTGTTTTACTCGTGTGGTAGCGGGAATCTGTCAAGATATTTGGATTTAGGTGATTTGAAACCGCCATACAATTCGCGAAGCTGGTTACCTTGATCTTAATTTTTGAGATTGGCGACGACATATAAGCCTTGGGTGCATTTCTGATTCTGGTTCTCGTTCTGCCGTAGCCGATTACCTCCCAGATCAACAAAACTTATGAATCAGGTATCCATAACTTCTTCGAAAACATCAAGCAAACGTCGTCTTAATGAGTCTTTTTTGCAGTACATATGTAAAAACTCTGCAACCAACAAAAATTAACTGACGAAAGTCTACTAGATTTTAAATACACCATTCCCAAAACGTCCAACGAGTTTCAGAACGTACTAAATTTAGCTGCACCCTTTTACAGTTTTAGTACATAGTATACAGAACAGGTAAATCTCGACTGATACTGTCCATGAAGTAGAAAATGACTTGATATTTGTACATAACTCATGGATTGTTCAGTCTTTAGATAATAAGACGGCTTGGCTTCTAATTATAATTTGATGCTGCCGTGGCGTAAATTCAGCGCCAGACGCCAGACGAACGAGAACGATCGTGGAGAAGGCAGCGGATGACCGGCTCCGTGCCTCTTGGAGGGAGGAACCGAGAAGCTCGCCCTCTACAAGAGGCTATATCTAGGCCGACATGCGTCTGGAAGAGCCCATCTGAACTCGGCTCTGAACTAGGCAGTCGCTAGGACCCAGCGCAGCTAGCATCGAGAAAGAAGACACAGCCGCGGGAAAAGAAGAACCGATAGAACTTCAGTATTGTAGAAAGTTAAGTAAATAAAACTTGTATTACTAATCAGTATAGCTCTTTAGATGTCAACGTATCGCAAGAACCTTTCCTGAATGACAAGCCGGGAAGGACGAAACAGTGGCTGACCAGGACGAAAATCCAAAAGGCTCACTAGGACGACAAAACAGATGCTATTCAAAACAATCTTCTATTCAAGTAGGGTTGCCTCGCGTTCTGTGCATGGATGAGTTCTTAACGTCTTGTACTTGGTCTAGAGGACGCCCTATCATATACAGCTACATAAATGAGTTCTCCCTTTCCAATTGCTAACCGAGACTTTGTGTTTCGCTAACATTTCTTTACAATGCAGCCAAAGCGGAATATAATAATCCATCATGATTCAACACGTTTTTGTCACTGCCTTCCGCAGTGTTGGAATAGTTCACTAGAATTTGGTTGTCTTTCACCCCATTTGATTCAACTTGTTATTGTTGTAAGATTTAATGTTACATTCTCCTCAGATACCTGTTTGATGTGGTCCAGTCATGCAGCTACCGCAGACCCTAATATTCCTCTTCATTCAGCATTTGTTAGTCTAGAACTTCTAGTGATACTTCTCGGCTGCGATTGTACGAATATCTCTCTGTATCCAGAATGAAGTTTGGAAAGTAGGAGGCGAGGTACTGGCATATGTACCCAAAGAACATGCCGTGAGGCTGACCAGGATGGTTCACAAGGAGAAGACGCCTACTCGTCAACTCCGAATTCGTCCAAATTTATGGTACATTAGGGCGTGGTGAGATAATTATGAAAGTGCACCAAGTGGGAACTCCAGATGGGAAAGCGTTTAGGAAATAAAAGGAATTTTTATACGAATCTATCACCATAGCAGCGACGGATAAGCCGCGCGTAATGGAGCGCCGTGTTTCGGTGTGAGCGGCCGTTCGCCGTCCAGGGTTCGAGCCCCCTAGGGCATGGGTGTTTGTGTTGTCCTTAGGTTAGTTTACCTAGGTTTAAGTACTTTGTAAGCTGCGGACTGATGACCTAGAAGTTAAATCCGATAGATTTACAAACATTTGAACAATTTTCTATTACCATATGCATCTTATCAACTGCCCCTGAGAGAGTCTGTTTAGAAAAAGGTGTTTGGCTTAGGGGACAAGAAAATGTTTTCTTTTAGGTACTTTGAATATTATAATACCGTAAGGGTACCATCAGTTTGACTGTTTTGTGTTTCCTTATTTATTATTTTATATTCTCGAAATAACTGCCATGAAACAGTTCATTTGGTTTTACTATTATATATATCGGAGGGGTACTTTCAGTTGGACTATATTGTGTTTCCTAATTATTGCTTTATATTCCCTAAATAATTGCCAAGAAAAAAAATTTAAAATAAAATAAACATTCTAAGGAAAATGAAAAGAGTTGTATAAAAATGGTTAAGGCGTAAAACAAGCTGTAAGAGATCGGATTTTTTTTGAAAGGTTCGCGGGTTCGATTCTGCCCGAGGGAAAATATATATATATATATATATATATATATATATATATATATATATATATATATATATATATATATATATATATATTTTTTTTTTTTTTTTTTTTTTTTTTTTGTTGCTGTTTGACAATGCGTACACTACTGACTTCACAGTCATATATGTTTTTTGTATTTATAAGTGCACAACATCAGCATGGGATACCATTATTTAAAACAAGGAAATTATCTTGCTAACTTGGGGTTGTGAACGGTCCATAAGGTGCAAACACGAATAATTGTGAGTTTCATTTGACCTTGGTAGCGCTGTCGGCCCAAAAAACACCTGCCCCATATAGAAAGAAGAAGAAATCACTTCCCGAGTAGCTTTCATCAAAATACGTTCTATTATACATCACCAACTGCCCTCGCAAGTATTCAGCGACATGCTGCGCTACGCGTGTTTCGCTGCTGGTTTGTGCGATGAAGAAAACTGTATTCAGAACGTCAATCAAGTTTGTTTTTCTATGGAGACATTAAATGAACCATATAACTGCAAAGAGGAGGACTTCATAACGTGCGCAAGATGCGGTAAAGTTATTGTTTCCCCTGTTTCTTCTATGAATATCACCCTGGTACATGTAACTGATCAGTTGCAAAAGAATGGAAGTTTCGATTTACGTACACGACGTCCCCAAGTACGAGTTAACAACAGTCCCTTTTTCAATGTTTGTAGTCCCGAATTTCATCCAATGCCTTTTAATATTTTTCTCATATAAATTAATAAAATAACCTATATGATGATGCGGTTAATTGTGACATCAGTCTACATCTACATCAATATTCTGCAAACCACCGTGAAGTGCATGGTTGAGGGTGCGTCACACTGTACCAGTTATTAGGGACTTTTCGCATTCCATTCACATATTGATCGTGGGAAGAATGATTGTTTAAATGCCTCCGTGCGTTCTGTAATTAATCTTGTCATCACGATCCCTACGGGAACGATATGTATGTGTACGAATTGCTGCCGCGTGGAGTTGAAGCCGCGACTTTCACAGTACGAATCCAATCTTCTACCGCTGAGCCAAACACCGCTTCCTAAACACGCCGTCAAAGGGAGAGTTGATATGAAGCATATTGTGATAGATCCGCATCAAACTTCCTTTTATTTCCTAAACGCTTGGCCGTCTGGAGTTCCCACCTGGGGCACTTTCGTGTCTCACCACATCCTACATGTACCATAAATTTGGGCGAACTCGGCGATGACGAGTAGGCGTCCTGTCCTTGTCAGACGGTAGAGCTCTTGCCCGCGAAAGGCAAAGGTCCTAGGATCGAATCCGCGGTTCAGGCACACAGTTTTAATCCACTAGGAAGTTTCATCTCTCTGTATCGTTGCAAGTGTTCAACCCACGACTTGCAAATGGGTGATTGCATCGTTTTGTTTGTTTTTGTAAACATGTATTTTGTTTGAATTTTTATGTATTCTAATTATGATTTGATTAATATCTTAAACTTATTATTACTCTCATTTTGGACCTCGGGTAGATTTTGTGTACATTGAGAATCTATACTCCTTCAGTGTAGTTTCCTGTTTTTAGCAGTCATGACGAACTTATATTTCAGACCAGATTAGCAACTGTGTATCACAACCTAAAAACTAACATTCACCACTTGCTCTGACTGCGTTATACTACATGGTGTCGTCAACATGCAAATCGATTGTTTGTTAACTCAAAAAAAAAAAAAAAAAAAAAAAAAAAATTCTGGTGTACTTATTTCACGTCATCATGAAGACACACAGTACAATTTTTGTACAAACATAGCCGGTTCGGTAGCAATGCAGACGAACTACGTGATGTCATGTACCAGAGAAGTTCCAGAATATGTATGCGAAAAAAGAATTGAATTTTAATTTCTGTTAAAACGTGGAAGTGCGCGGTGATACAGTTCGATGTCATAGTACAATCTGCCACTAATACTAAAGTGAAAAAAAAACTGTAACGTGGCAAACCAAAATTATATATTATTTACTTGTATATATGTGTGCATACATTATTGTAAAAAGAATTAGTTGATAAGAATTAGATAACGAAAGAATTTGTAATTACTGAGTCATTCATAGGTGCCAATTTATAGCTTGCTGATTCAAGTGGAGAAGCCGACAAAATCCTCGTTGAAAAAGTCACGGATGTGATGTCGGTCGTCGCTTGATGAAGCCTATGCAGTGAATTTATATCCGCACAGTCCCTGTATAAAAGGGTTCCTGCCTCGCATTCAAATCACTGGAGAGCTGATTCACAGTAGATCGATAGCTCCGGCGTCTCTGCAGTGTCCATTTCCAAAACGTTTGTGGTCTTCCTGAACTGAGGAAGCCTTTGAAAAAGTGACAGACTACTAAATACGCAACCTAAGCAATACTGACATTTGTAACAGGAACTCTTACGTAGCGTCTGTTGTTACAAGGACGGGTGATTAGACAGGAATGACGCGATTAGGTGAATATATTATTTGGAAGAGCATACGTTTTAATGGAATACAAAATGCCATACAACGGATATAATGGTGTTGAAATTTTGGTACAGGTGATGGGTGAGGTTTAGGAACTAGTATTAAAAAAAGTTGCTACTAAAACAACACTGGCTATTATGAAATAGGTCGTTTCTTTCAGGTGTCGATGGTTTCGCTGGGATAGAATTGTCTCTAAATCCTTGTTCAACAAGAGTTGAGGAAGTTGGTGTGGTATTAAGAAGTGTCAGTTGTAGGAAGTATCAGTAGGGCGTTCGCGCAGTCTTAGAGAATTGAGGGACTCTGGAAGTTTCCCATATAGAATAGTAATGGTGGGTGTCGTTAACGGTGAGTTTAACCCTGCAGCAGGCGCGGCTAAGATTGTTACGTCAGCGGGCGCGGGCGGACTCAGTGCCGCCTACGTTTAAATGCATAGAAAAGCTATTTTAATTTTATTTTTTGGTGGAATTAATTATTTATTGTGTATAACAACATTCTTAACAGCAACTTTTAATATGATCTGCATACATATATAGAGGGTGCATGGGAAAATTAAAATTGTTACAGTATATCTCACATAAGTTTCCAGGATATTTCATAAGCGCTACCTTAATAAGAAATTCTAAATAAATTATAACTACAGATTCGATTGATCACAATTGTTAAAGCAAGTTTTACAAAAAAAGTGTAATATGTGTAAAATCTTTGTAGTAATAATAAAGAATAAGGCATTCAATAAATACGTATCAAGAATCACACACTTTCTTCCTCCGGAGAAGCTCTGCAATCATTACATGTGACAACATTGTGGCAATGTTGTTTGCAAATGAATCTTTTGCAGCTATTGCAAGTGACAGTAGTTTTTTTTTTTTTTTTTTTTTTTTTACCACCACAAAGATAGCACCTCCCACACCTTCTTACAGTCTCATCGTGATTGTCGGGAATTGATGGATGAGGTGACAGAAATTCTTGAATATCTCTTGGTAGAGAGCTGAGCCCTTTCTTTTAAATGGCGGTCCATCAGATCCAGGGCCAGGTTTGTTACATAGGTTCTTCTTCTGAATTTTTCTCTGGATTGTTTGCAAAGAACAAGACTTGGGAAATTATCCCAGAAATATCCAGATAACGAAAAAACAATGCAAAGGGCCATCTTCTTGAATTCCTTTGTGTAGAATAGGATGTACACATATAATTTACAGTATTGACTCCACCTTTTGTTGCATTGTAGTCCAAATTTAACAGACTTGCCTGTAGCGGAGTCTATTTCAGCAATTTCATGCATTGATGACAGGAAAAGCACAGCCTTGTTCCTTTTTGTTTGGCACGAAACAAGACAGAAGTCATCTTGAAATCCGAAAAGACAATTTCCAATTTCTCTTCAACAAAAATTACGGAGAAATTTGCTTCTTATCCTTTTTCAATGTTCCAATGAACGTTAGCCCATTTTCTAAAAGATGCTGGGGTACTTTGATTATATTCTTACGTTTTGTTTCCCCTGGTAGTGCCAACGGATTATTTATCCACAAAGTTTCTTGGTCCTTACCAATATAAAAATGGCAGTCATCATGTGGCATTCCTATCACTTCATTCTCGTCAACGCATGACTGCTCAGATTCGCTAGAATGATCTGCAGGTTCAACTACTTCTGCTTCCTCATCGGTGTCTGAGAAATCAGCGTAATCTTCGTCAGAAGATTGCAGAAGAAGACGCTCAATTTCTTCTGGTCTCTGTCCTTTCCTTTGTGCGGACCTGGGAGACAATAAAATAATTGTAGTACCAAAGCAATGTTAATAACTAAATCATCATACACCCGCAGAGTTGTAAAACAAAGCTTCTAATCGTCAAAACATCCGACAGTGGTACGGCTACATGTACTTACATTACCGGGCGCGTGCGGTACGCAATGTCGTCTCGGTGCGGTCGTCCACTCCACAGGTCTGTCACAGCTGTTACGGTGAGAATATTGGTGGCGCAGTAATGTAGTTTGGCGCGTGACTAAACAATTGAAGCATATCTAGCACCATTGTTGCGTGCTCTGCAAGTTGGCGTAATTATTGAAAGAAAACCAAATTGGCGGCACTGTATGCCGCCACGCGCTCGCCTCAGGGTTAAATCCATTTGTAGTATGTTATGTAAGTAATGTAAGTTAGGAATCAATAGCGGCGCCTTTGTTAGAGCGCTCCTAGATTTCGGTCAACAGTGAGTAATAAAGGATCTTCAAAGAAGGATAAAGTGTTAGCATATGAAGTACTCTGCTTTGCCAGGTTGACAGGTAAAGGATGGTTATTTTGGAGGAGCGGGTAGTAACGATGAGTCAGGTATGTTTTTAGGTTACAGAAATTACTGCAACCAGTCGCCTTTTGTTTCTTCTTAATGAAGATTTATTTAGACCATTACCGGTTTCAAGCTGCCTAGCAGCTCATCTTCAGATGGTATACAATTATTACAAGTTACATTTGAATCTGTGGTAGGTCAGAAAACGAGAAAATGGTAAACACTAATTTTGGTAGGCTATACTTAATAGTTACAATTTAAGTTTGTCTTTAAGACATTACTTACAGTTATGCACTTTACATGTTGTTTGTCCATATTTGGTCCGCTTATTGGTCGGATTTCACAACACTTCTTTTCCATCAACACGCCACAACAAATCCCACGACTTTTAAGTGGTAAAATTAACAAATATTTCACACACATTACGACTTTATAGCCACTAGCACAACTTTCAGCTTGTAAACAAACCAAAGAGTATGTTTATACCACAAGATAAGAACTATGTAAAACCAAAGACTAACAAAAGCTTATCTTATTATAGAATATACATATGATGCCAATTTAGATTACATAAGATCAAAAATTGTATTCAAAGTTAACATATGTATATAATATGACTTCAGAATGATAGTCACGTTAATATTAGGAGTATTGATTTTGTGATTACTATAACATCTGTTTACATGCGTCACATGTGTTGTTTTAGGTGGCATATAAGACATTTGAATTTGTGTGTTATTCATTGATTCGAAAATTTCAAAATAGTTTTGGGCTTTGGTAGGGAGTAGTGTGGGTGGTGGTGTAAGGGGTGGGGTGGAGTGGGATGAAGTAGAAGAAGACGAAAGAAAGAGTGTAAGTGCAAGGAGATTTTTTGGTGTAGTGTGTGTGTGTGTGTGTGTGTGTGTGTAATGGGGGGGGTATTTGTGAATGATTGTCTAATTCTTCAATTTTAAAGAGTCTTCAAAATACTGGAAGAATGAGGTATTTACTAATTCTGTCTGCTCATTTAGAATTGTGTGTGGTGATTTATGTTTGTGGATGAAAATCTCTAATTGTTCAAGGAGATCCATTTTTAGTCCCTTGTCTACAGAGTGTGGTATATTGAGGTTGGTATTTATGCCTGTAATGGAATGTTTGTTTTCTGCAAGGTGGGCAGCAAATGAGGATTTTTGTAAGTTGTTTAAACGGAGTGCGTCTGTATGTTCTTTGTATCGGATATTAAAACTTCTCCCTGTTTGCCCTATGTAGTAGCAGGAGCAGCTGTCACATGTTAATTTATATATACCGGATTTGTGAAAGGATGTGGTGGTTCTTTTAGTGTTATGAACTATTTTGTCTTTTATTTGGTTTTTAGTGTGAAAGCTTACTTTGACCTTGTGTGGTTTAAACAGCTTAGCCAGTTTGTATGAGATGTTGCCGAGAAATGGCATACAGATAAATTTGGTTTCTTCTGCTTCTGAGGATTCGTTTGTTGTTGCTATTTGATTGGATTTAATATTATCATCCAATTTATCTACAATGGTTGGGTCATAAGTATTGTTCAATGCTATGGTTTTTAGAATATTTATTTCTTTAGTTTTAGCAATGGTATCGGGTTGAATTTTATGTAATCGGTTAAGTGCTGATTTGAAGAAGGCTAGTATATGCTGATTTGGGTGGCATGATGTATTATTTATTATGGCATCTGATGTGGTAGGTTTCCTGTATATTTGAAATTTATGTTTGTTGTCTTGATGTGTTATGTAAAGGTCAAGAAAATTGATCCCAGATTGTGTTTCATGCTCCACTGTAAATTGTATTTTGGGATGAACTTTGTTCAGTTTATCAGCTAACTCATCAATATCATTGGTTGTTCCATTATATAACAACAAGGTGTCATCAACATACCTTTTATAATAAATGATTTTATCTTTTTCAATTGGGTTTGCTTTATAGAATGTGTTTTCAAAATCATTAATGTAGATATCAACAAGAAGACCAGCTAGGCTGCTCCCCATTGCCAGACCATCATGTTAATATACATTTTGTTGTTGAAGCAAAAGTAATTGTGTGATAGTACTAACTCAAGCAGGTCCATTAATTCATATATTTCAATGTTACTTAGTTTTTTGTGGTGCATTAGGTTGTCTTTTATTATTCGAAGTGTGTCTATTATAGGAATGTTGGTGTATAAGTTCACTATATCAAGGGATGTAAACCTTGCCGAACTGGGTATGGTGATGTTTCTGATGCTATCAATCAATTCATAACTGTTTTTTATGGTTTAGTTGGTTGGGAATGTGTAGTATTTCTTGATTAATTCATGAAGTTTTTTGGTTACTCTGTAGCTCGGACTATTTATCGAGTTCACTATAGGGCGTATTGGGTGCCCACTTTTCTGAATCTTGGGTTGTGATATGAGCTTTGGGGCTGTGGGATTCATTATTAAACAGTGTTTAGTTTCAGTGGATGTTAAAAGGAAGTTGCAGTTCTTTAGCATGTTTTTTTATTTTAGCTTGGTATTTGAGGGTAGGATCAGATTCTATTTCTGTTATGTTGTTGTTTTTAAGAAATTCTAAAGTTTTTTTAATGTACTCTGATTGATACATTATTACAGCTGTGTTACCTTTGTCAGCTTTGACAACAAGGGCATCATTAGTTGTTAATTTTTTATTAATTTGGTTCACTGTTGCAGCTTCTATGTAAGTGTTACTGTGTAGTTTTCCTCTTTCTAAGCTTTTCATTATTATTTTGTTTGCTTCATGGACTACAGAATTTTGATTCTTTTGGTTTAGCTTTGCTGACATGCAGGCTATTTTGGTGTTAGTGATTAGGTCTTTGATATTAATAGCATTTAGTTTTGTGGCAATATTATGTTTAAGACCTTTATTTAGCAGGTTTAGTTCTGTGTTGTTGAAGTTAATGCTCGTAGTGTTGATTACTTTCTCAAAGAATTTATGTTGTTCAGAAGGTGTATCAGAGTGAGGAGTGGGGGATTTTTTGGCAATGAGAAATGAAAGTTTCTTCTTTTGTTTGCATGAGATGTTTAGCATCTCTTTGTCCACAGATAGTCGGACTGTATCTAGGAAATTTGTAAGTTGGGTTAGTGTAAGATAATTGCTTAACTCTAGGTGCAGCATGTAGATATCCCTGTTTAACAAGTCTTTTCGTTTGTAATGTGATCTAATTTCATTTTTGATCCATACATTTTCACATTTCCTTTTGGCTGCTACTGCAGATGCACTTTGGTCTTTGACAACAACTCTAACAAAATTGGGTGTAACATTCTCATAAATACATTGCTTATTAAATTTTATAGCAAGAATGGTTTTCATTAATTTTATTTTGCACTTCCTGTATTTGTTCATTGTTCCTTTTACCTGGCTAGGTAATAAAATGAAACTTTTATCCATTGTGTAGGAACCTGCGACTGTTTATTGAAATAGGTTTCAGAAATTACTGCAACCAGTCGCCTTTTGTTTCTTCTTAATGAAGATTTATTTAGACCATTACCGGTTTCAAGCTGCCTAGCAGCTCATCTTCAGATGGTATACAATTATTACAAGTTACATTTGAATCTGTGGTAGGGTAGAAAACGAGAAAATGGTAAACGCTAATTTTGGTAGGCTATACTTAATAGTTACAATTTAAGTTTGTCTTCAAGACATTACTTACAATTATGCACTTTACATTTAGTTTGTCCATATTTGGTCCGCTTATTGGTCGGATTTCACTTAAAAGTCGTGGGATTTGTTGTGGCGTTTTGATGGAAAGGAAGTGTTGTGAAATCCGACCAATAAGCGGACCAAATATGGACAAACTAAATGTAAAGTGCATAACTGTAAGTAATGTCTTGAAGACAAACTTAAATTGTAACTATTAAGTATAGCCTACCAAAATTAGTGTTTACCATTTTCTCGTTTTCTGCCCTACCACAGTTTCAAATGTAACTTGTAATAATTGTATACCATCTGAAGATGAGCTGCTAGGCAGCTTGAAACCGGTAATGGTCTAAATAAATCTTCATTAAGAAAAAACAAAAGGCGACTGGTTGCAGTAATTTCTGAAACCTATTTCAATAAACAGTCGCAGGTTCCTACACAATGGACAAAAGGTGTGTTTTTGTTGCGAGTCCTGAAAATTGTTGCATTTAATATATTCTTAAGGTGTCCATTTGTAGGTGTCATGGGAATGAATCTCGGTCTTGAGGATACAGGAAGGAGTGGTACAAGTAACTTTAACTGCCTGATACGGCAGTGTGGGGTGTTATCGTACGAATATAGATCTGTTGTAAGAATATTGAAATATAGGATACCATCGGGTTGCTGGGAGGTGGTGGTTTTCAATCTGGTTTTCTGTTGAGTCACTGTAGACGTTCCAGTTGAGTAATCTTGGGTTATTTATAAACTGTGATCGAAAATTGGCATAGGGGAATCAGGTACTGTTAGGCCATGGTGAGAAAAATGTGTAGGTGGTAGCTTCCTGTGGGGTCGAGGAAGCCAAGGAGTTTTGGCGATACTAGGATGACGTTTGTGGTTGGTGTCGATTTCAAGTCGTGTAACTAAGGACGGGAATACCTGGGGTTCTAGTAAGGTTGTTGAGATAGGAGGATATAATACAGATGCGAAAGTGCAGTTGAAATGAGTAAATAATTGGGAATGGGATTTGTATCATACGTAGACTATAGCAAAATGTTTTGCAAGAGACAAAGGGTAAGATGTTCGGTGGCAGTATTGAATAAAGTTTGCTGCTAAATTGGGATGTTCATTTTGTGGCCGATTTCAACTTCATCTTCGACCAGGGGAAGCGGTGTCTCTGTATGACATAGGGTTATGTGTGCTTCATTTGGTAGGATGGGAGGAACGTTTATTTAAACATGAAGCTGCTGGCGTTATGCTGAAAATGGTTGTGCATAAGAGGTACTTGTTGTTGAACAGGAAGCACATGGCGCGAAATGGGATATTGTAATACATTCGCCCATTATAAGAAAGTAATTTTTTGGGCGATGGTCTGTAGACACGGGTGTCTGGATTCGAGAAGGTGTATTACAACTGATGAAAGGATTAAGTAATTTTGGTATTGAGGTGGAAAGTGTAGCAGGAGAGCAGGAGAGATTGCTTGTAATGTGTGTGGATGGATGTTGTGGATTGTATTAGTGTTCGGTGGATGGAGGAAGTTTGAATTAATGGACATCATACGTGGGATGGATTTGGAGAGTAAGTACAGGTCTGATAGTTTGTGGCTTGGCTTTGCATTTGGTGAAGTAGGTGGGATAGGAAGTATAACAGGCAAGTAGGGGGGGACGCAAGATTGGAACATCGTTTATCAGATAGAGAGGTTTGTGGTGTCAACGAGTACATGGGTTCCTACGGTCTGCAATTAGTAGGTCAGTTTGAGACACAGTGGCAGGTTGTGCATGGAATTATGAGTGTTCAACATTGTGGCGGTGGTGGTCTATGAGGTTGGTTTGAGTAGGTTCCTTGTTGTGGAAGCTGATTTGGAAAAAATTGTTTTGATGTGAGTGGGTCCGCGGTGTCCATGGGAGTGTTTGTAGACGAGAATTTAGGACAAAAGGTAATGAAAGAAATTTTGAATAACGATTTTTTTTCTCGGTGATAAACAAGAGATCCTCAACATCAGAAAATTTGAAGACAATGTCGATGTGAAAACAGAGATTCAAGGATAGGTATTATCTGGAATCCATTCAAATACTATCAGCGCTAGTGAGTTAATTTTTTTCTATAACTGGTCTGAGGGTATGAAGAATCAAGCTACAGGGTGGAGAGCACGAAGAGAAGATAGTAGGGGAATAGGGTGTAGACTGAAAGATGAAACCGTGCCCATATATTATGCTGGGTCGGAATTCGTTTGTTTGGTTTATTTATTTGTTGACTGTTCTTGCATTCCGTTTCGCTTTTGTGAGTTTCTGCGCACTTTTACTATATTTTTCTGGGACTGAGGTTTTGGAAATGGAGAAGATGGGGTGTGAGGTGGTGCAGCTCCTGCCATTTGGCACTATCATATTCGTATGGTTGGGGGTCTGGTGTAATAGCTGGGGTCACTATTGTAACAGGGCAGGATACGATTTTTTTTTCTGGTGTTGCAGAGTCAGTGGTTCTTGCGGGCTGTGTTGGTGATTTGGTACAGGCATAGGAGGATGTTGGAGGTGAATTGAAGATAAGGTTCCCACCTTCTCTGGATGTAACTGCAGACGAAGAGGTTGTGGGAAGGGGAAGGTATATATAGGGCGGTATAATGGAGGAGGTACTCAGTTCTCCACATTGTGATAAAGGGAACAAGCGAATACACACACACACAGGCGCGCGCGCGCAAACGCACACAAAAATAGTAACAAAGAAAATTTTCATGGAGACCAATGAAGAAACATCACGTCTCTAACGGTCACATGGATTCAACTTTAAAGCGTTGTAGCGTATCTCCTCCCAGTCTACATATCGAGTACACAAGGAAACGTACAAACAATTGAATTATTACATGGAAATAGGCCGTACCGATGAAACCGATTGTGCGGGAAACGATCAAGGAGGAGATATAATAATGGAACGCTGGAGGCATAAATAGCTATTAGGTAGGAAATGATACCGTGACCAACGGACACCATCGTTCATACAATGAAGTAGTTGCAGGAGATGAACAAATAGGAGATGCAAAAACAGAATCAAGTTAATTTCTGGACAACATCGGGTTTCTGTAAATGTAACATTTCAAAATTAGTTTTACCTAAATGCAAGAGTTTTATCCTGAAAGAAGTTTTCGATCGCGTCTAGTGAGTTGTCGAATTGGAATGCGCAAATCAGGAGCAGAGAGGAGGTATGTGAGAATAAAGCGGTATAGTTACAGACCAGTTCCAGCCATAGTAGTAGGATAAAGTCATTGTAGTAGGATAAAGTGGCTGATTTGCGGGTGTCTTTCTAGTAAAGTACGTGGAGGTATCTCACTTTAGCACATTAGAAGCAATCTCCAGGGAAGGTCCATCGCTAACTGTGCCATGTGTATGGGCATCTAATATATAAAGCAGAGTGTCGGTATATTTGTATGTGTTGCATACAAATCTACAGTTTTGTTCCAGCCTTTATGAAATTTTGTACATGTGAGCTTCAATCCATGAGGACGGTCGCCTTATGTGTAAGAATCACATACGATATATAGTTCACGAGATATGACGTTACAAACAATGAAATGTGTCCAAACCTTCTCCATTTAGCGACAATGCTGCTCAATTTCTCCTAAACCACTGGACCGATTTCAGCCAAATTTGGTACACATACTCGTTACGAGAGATAACAATTGCTGTACGAACCACATACGACACATGGTTCAGGAGATACAACGTCGTAAACAATAGGAATCGCAGAAAACTGCCACATAATACGGCGAGACTATAAATACACTATATGAGAATAAGAGTACTTAACGACTTGCAACAAACTTTAAACATAATTTCAAACCTTTATTAACCTTTTTTTCGCGCTCACCCATAGTAAAATTATGAAAGGAAAAAAGATTCTCGCTTACTACTTTTCCGCTGTTTATGGAGTAAACTACGGCATTCAGTATGACGTTACAATTTATAATTTGTACACTAAAAATTGTAGCCGCAGGAAATTTTACATACAGTATACACACAGGTAATTGAATGTACGATCTAAATATCTCACTAAACATTTCACTACCAGAAGGTACTGAAGAAAAAAGTATTTGTGTTGTTCTTATGGAATGTATGAAATGGACAGTGTCTTAAAAAGAGGGCATAAGATGAACATCAACAAGTGTGCATCAAGGATAATGGAATGTAGCGTCAGAAATTCAGGCAATGCTAAAGGAATTAGATTAGGTAATGACACAATAAAGATAGTAGGTGAGTTTTGTTATTTGAATAGCAAAATAATTTCTGATGGCTGATGTAAAGATGATATAAAATGCAGAATGACTATGGGAAGATAATCATTTCTGAAGAAGAGAAATTTGGCGACATCCAATATTACTTTAAATGTTAGGAAGTTTCTTTCTGAAAGCATTTGTCTGTAGTGTAGCATTGTATGGGAGTGAAACGTGAACGATAAAGAGTTCAGGCAAAAGATGATGGAAGCTTTTGAATTGTGGTGCTCCAGACGACTGATGAAAATTACATGGGTAAATCACGTAACTAATGAGGAGGTCCAAAAAATGTTCAAATGTTTGTATAGCCTATGGGACTTAACTACGGGGTCATCAGTCCCTAAACTTACAAACTACTTATGAACTACTTACGAACTAGGACGGCACAAATATCCATGCCCGAGGGGGGATTCGAACCCCCGACCGTAGTGGCCGTGCAGACCGTGACTGGAGCCCCTCAGTCTCCTCGGCCACCGCGGCCGGCTGAAGAGGTCCATAACCGAATTGGGAAGAAAAGGAGTTTCTTGCATATCCTGACTAAGAGAAGGGATAGATTGGTGGGACGCATTCTGAGACATCAAGGAGTCGTCAGTGTGGTATTATAAGGAAGTTTGTGGGGTAAAAATCATAAAGGGAGACCGAGGGACGAATACAGTAAGCAGATTCAGAAGATGTATGTTGCCGTTTGTATTCTCGTATGAAGAGACATGCACAGGACAGGGTAGCGTAAAGAGATGCATCAAACCAGTCTGTGGACTGAAGACCACAACAACAACATCTTATTTTATCTTTACACCCGCGTCTTTTTCCTCAGACGTAATTCTTAAGACGTTATCAGTTCGATAAGGATCGCGGTACGTCCTGTTGTAAATTATCTTTGACTGTTATCTAAAACGAAATGAAGGCACTAGCTCCCAATATCTCCAAGAAATTTTCATTCCTTAGACAAGTGTACATCTACGTTGAGTTGGAGTGTTTTACTAATTGCCAATACGTTTCTCCTGTCTCTGCGGCATGATGTATGTTCCTGTGAATCATTGCCAACGTCACCTGGATTCAAGGTAGAATCTGTAAATTACAGGACGGTCTCTGTAAATACACTCGTCATTTTCCGCGAGAGCCTTTGTTCTCTAGAAGTGTGACAATTACATTTACAACAGATACATGGGCATCTTCCTATATCATATGCCATGTAGTAAAGGTGAACTGAATATATTAATTTTACGTTACCATGAAGGTCGACCGGCTACGCAGAATAGTTTCATTCGTCACGTGTGAAAGTCGTGCGGACAACGGCCGTAAAGAACGAGAAAAGTGCTACCTTGTCCGCAGCGTGATTAAAGAAGTTGAAGTTCGTGGTGCAAGCATTTTTTTTTTTCTTTCACTTCTAGCAACGCCTTTTATTTCGAATATTCTTCCGTACGCGCATTTACGCATTCCTTTCTTTATCTCCCGGTTCATAATTGTTCTTTTATGGGGATGTTACAGAAGAGGAGTCGCAATTTTCCTCGTTGTGTTAATGAGTTTTCCCTTGCAAAGCGTAAACCTCACTTTACTGAGATTTTCCTTGCGCCTGCTTCCTGCTTCACTATTCCATTAACGTCGGCTTTCAGCGCGCAAATCCCTGTGTAGTGAAGAGGCGGGAGGGACAAGAACAATTACCTATGTGACGAATCACTTCATTTCGTGTTTTACTGGAGGAATTTCACATTCTCGGTAAGTCAGGACAGAGGTACTGAAGTACATGTTTTAAATGTAATTAAGTTTCAAGAGTTAATCTAATTTTAGGGCCTGTAAAGGATATTCTCGGTTTGTTAAGTGTCACACGTGTATACAGCTGCTGTGTAATTATTCTTCTGCCTTGGAAACGTTTATAGTATGGAATGTAAAACACAGTATTTCGAAGGCAAGGTAAGCCATTTGAACAATGTTATTAGAAAAGCAGTTGAGAATAAATATGTAAGTCGCCTCATAAATATATGCGGAGGGTCTTCGCTGAATCCTGGTTGAAATTCTTATATCTCCTTGTCCAAACAACTGAGACGTACACTTATTGACAATTTATCAATCGATTATAATTAATTAACAAGGTCGAAAGTTTTTAACAGTTGTCATTATCATGTGATGGTGCTAGATGTTTATGCTGAGTGTGTTCCCTCTGTGCACATGACATATTATCCCTCTCAGCTCCACCAACTAAGGCTATAAATGTTCTTTCTCGGCATTCTGTCCTTCAATTCTGCGCCGGCCGCGGTGGCCGAGCGGTCTGCGGCGTGCCAGTCGTGGTCTGCACGGCCACTACTGTCGGGAGTCGAATCCCCACTGGGGCACGGATTTTTGTTCCGTCCTTAGTATTAGCTAATTCATAAGTAGTTTGTAAGTTTACCACGTAGTTAAGTCCCATAAACTTTACAACCATTGAACATTCAATTCCGCTTTGAAGATCATTATGTGTGTACCTATCGACACAATGGCTATTGTCGCACTCGGCTGCATTCGCGTGAGTCGTATGGAGACTTGAAACGTCCAGTGAAAATGAAATTTCAATGTTAGTGTATTTTTACTGACAATTGTTTATGTTAGTAATCAGGTTTCAGTACCTCGGTTTGATAGGAAGTCTGTGTGTGTTTGGTTTCGGAGGAGAAAGTGTAGGCCACCAACATCCTTGTTTATCTTATTCAGCTTCAACGTACTGTTTTCTTACTAGATTTTTCATTTTTGTCTGTTTCCTCACAGGAACCGAAAATACATGTTACTGTGACCTGCAATTTTTATTGTTATTTCCATTAGACGTTTCTTGATCATCAGGCGGAAACGTTCTTATTGCTAATACGTCAGATTACGTGCGTCTAAATACCTAGGAGTGACAATTACGAACGACTTAAATTGGAAAGAACATACAAAAAAATATTATAGGGAAGGCGAACCAAAGACAGCGTTTCATTGGCAGAACACTTAGAAGATGCAACAGTTCTACTAAAGAAACTGCCTACACTACAGTTGTGCGTCCTATTTTGGAGTATTGCTGCGTATTGTTGGATCCACACCAGGTGGTACTGACACCTCTTCTGGGTATTGGACCGCATCGTCAATATATCAAATGTTTCGCTGACGTTTCGGCCACTACTGAAAGCGCCATTCTTCTTGGTGACACCGGCCCACCGCGGTGGAGTGGTCTAGCGGATTGAGGCAACATGCTCCCATGTGCGAGGCTGCTCCCCGTCGGGGGTGGCAACACTGCTCTGAAGAATCGATGCAATAGAATCTACTATTGTCGCTTGTGGCACACGTCATTGACACACCTACCTTACCTCCGAGCAAATGGACTAGCCCGTTCAACGTCATTGGCGTGCGCACAATCGAGGGAAATACGGTTACTTGTGAGCGGGCTTTCGAAACAGGAGCAACGGAGTTGGACCAAGATGAGGCGTACAGAAAGTCTCCATCATTTTGCCCAACAATTAGTGGCTGTATACAGCACAATTTGTGGCTGCTCTGTTCTGTCGTTTGGACTGGGAAGTACTGTACGATCCCCCATAATCTCCTACTAAAGTCTTTGTGACTTTGATTTGATTCAGAAGATAAAGGAACCACATGGTGGCATTCGCTTCAGAACTACGCCAGAGATTCGACAGGCAGTAGACCGCTTCATTCGCACCATCAACAGAACAGGCTCTGTTAACGGTATACTACGCCTTCCACATCGCTGGCAACGAATTCTACACAATGCTGTTGACTACTTTGAAGGACAGTAACAGGACAAACATGTAATGCTTTTGTGGTTGTGAATAAATAGCTGCCACTATTTAAGTTCCAACCCTCCTAATAATATGGAAAAGATGTCATAAAATAGGTGTCACTCCATGCAAACGCCTCGTCCTCGCCTCAATAACGTAATCAATGAAACCAAAATTGCCCTTGGATAAAATGACTTTTTGTCAAAATAATGACAACTGTCGATTTTAAACATGTCTTGTCAAAAATTGCAGCAACCATACTAAATTTGCAATAATTGTAGAAACAGTCCAAAAAGTTGCAATTTTTAGATAGTTCATCTGGATTTCGGCACCAACTGAGGGTGCCTCTATCAGAAGATTAAAATTATTACATGAGACGTATACCTATGAGCAATATGCTCAAGTCCAAATGATAAAAAACATTGGAAAACATACTAGCCAGAGGCTAGTAAGTCAAATATTACGTAATAGAGCGGCTGGCCGTTTTCGGGCTGCCGTAATGCTCGCCAGTCAACGGGCATATTTCTCATAAGTTTACGTCTCATGTAATAAATTTAATCTTCTGACGAAGGCTCCCTTAGTTGGTGCCGAAATTTAGATCAAGTATCTGAAAAGTGTAACGTGTTGGCCTGTTTCTACAATCATTGTAAATGAGAACTGTAGCGGTGTATGAAAATTTCGTATGATTGTAAGATCTGTAATAGGTGGATGATGAACAGTAATCAGACATAAATATTTATTTAATGTTCCAAATATATATTTCAGGCACTGTGTAATCATTATAAACGCTTAAAACGTACTTAAAACACACATTAAATTTCAATCTATATTTTTACGTAATCTGTTCATGATGACCATAACAGTCTGAGCACGTGGATTAAACAGGGAATCAAACTTGATACCTGTAATTAGTTTCTGAAAGCCCCAGTGTTTCTGTGTTGCTATCCACTAATGGCTCTCTACAGTGATTCTCATTTCTGAAGTTTGTGGGTTTCATTGTAAGAGCAACTGCAACCTTCCCTCAGTCCCTGAGCAGAATACCCTTTGAAAGGTATCCCCCGTGATCTCGACCGGACAAAGGCCAGGCCACGCACAGGGCCGTGCAAGGATCCTCTTGTTCGTCGAGAGTTCCTCAAAGAGTCTGAACAAAATCCGGGATCGATTCTGTGCACCACCGACATTTTATTAAATGCACGCGCTGCCTGTGATGCGCTGTAGGGGGGAGAAAAGGAGTGGCGCCACGGAACAATAGGTATCCGCTTCGCCATCATGTGAGAAACGGCAACTGTGTTATTAAATTCCGTGTTTACTTTTGTACACGTGTAAATGAAACTGATTTCTGGCTTGCCTTTCTGTTGGCTTTGCTGTGCGAGAGATACTTTGCAATTAATAACAGACTAACTTCCTAGTCAGCTACATACTAAAAAGTTTCAACGCAGCTCACCAAAGTATAGCAATTTACTTTTAACTCGCTTTCATTTTGCTCTTTTAGGTATGTGTCAGGATGAGGCAAAGGACATTGGTAAGACTGACAACCACAGTCGTCCAGTAGTATCGACGTGCTGTGGACGTCCTTGATCATATGTCTATATATTGCTCTTCAGTAGAAACTTTTATGTGCCTAACGTAAGATTCATGTAATTACATTTAAATTCAAGTGTTCATATGTTTGTAATTCTAAGGGACCAAACTACTCTGAACATCGGTATCTAGACTTTCGAAGTACTCAAACTTATAGTAATGAGAAGACACATACAAACACACACACACACACACTCACACACAACCATGTACGTGGAAGGACTCTAACTCCGTCGCAGGCGGTCATTCGTTCCGTAAACTTACGCCCTCCGGGGCCTCGCAATTAGAGCTACATTGTTTTAGATCTATAGTTGTTTAATACTATATTTTACTGAACTAGAGAAAAGGAATTTGTATTTGCAATCATAGCAAATATAACATAGCCTCCTTTAACAATGTTCCATATTAGTGACATTTCTTTCTCCTTATCGAGATTCATGTCGTTGATACATTATACCATTCGCCAAGTTAATATTTCTGAATTTTAATTCTTACATCAAACGAACTGAGGTAAAATATGCAATTAAATGAAGCACTTTACAACTACATTGACTTGTTCTCGTCATCATTATATTTGTTGTTACTTCATTTGCCTACAACTTTATAGAGCTTCTATGGACTGCAACATAATGTTTTCACTCCTACAACATAATAGCGTAAAATACTTCCAAGACTCTTGCATCGTAGTGCGCGTCATCCCAACACTATATTTTAACAAATAACACCACATGAAGACTCGGAGATACAACATCGAAATATAGAAAAATCCATACCACCGGCTCAGATTCCCCGAAAAGATACTTCCATTTGTCCGCATAATTTTTCGATGTTAAATAATGTACTGCAAAAAAATAATAAAATAGGAAACGCTCTCTTTTAGATTTTCAAAATCAATTTATCAATGACGAGGTCTCGCACATGCATTGCACCTTCAGATTACCACTTCTTAAGCTACGGATGTTGCATGCGATAATACGAATATACGCTAAAAGCGATAAACGCGTAACTGGGAAATAAATTAAAAATATTGTAACATAGACGACTGTTATTCCTTGAATTGCAGAAAATTCTTTATGAATGAGGCCGAGGTTTGAGAAACGTACATGAGAAATACAGTTTTAAGAAATCGTTGTGTATCATTTTGCAATGGCCCACAAATTAAAAACTTGTATTCTTCTTCTAAATACATACAATTTATACACTACTAGCGAAACCTATAATGCGAGAATGGTACTTTCAGTTAAATTACTGAGCAACGTCAATGCAGAACTTAGTTATTATAATTATCCATCCCATCACGAAAAATACCAACAGTCTGGAGAACGTGTACTGATCATGTGGGGCGCTATACTCGCATCCACTAACGGCTATCAGCTATGACCCACGGATCGACCAGTACCGTTGGCTTCTCATCGCAATTTCAGACGGAATTAATGACTATCAATCAATATAAGAATAATTATGAAAAGTAAAAATGGGCACTTCACATGGCATCAAAATTCAGACGTTGTCGTTGTAGAACAATCAAGTATTTTCATATGAGCAGAGTGTTCGTAGTTAACGCTTTAATGCATGACTTTTTATTTGATGCTATAAAAATAACGCGATTAACGTATAGTGCGTATATACTGAGAAAAATATTGAAAAAATAATCCTTAAAATTATTATGCACTACTAGGAACACAAATTTAGTACCTGATCAGTTATATAGTGCTTCCATGATGCACCAGATGTAGCAAATGTCAATATTTTGGCTCAAATCTTTCCAGAATGTAACTCGTAATGCAATAGTAGTATGTGATTGACTACTTTTACATGGCGAAGCAGGAATACTAATGTAAACATGTTAGAAGTAAATCACTGGAGCTAACTGTCGAAATGAATCAGTATAATTTCTAGGACGAGCTAATAGAATATGTAATGCTATGTATCTTCAAATGAATTTGCAGTAAAACTTTTATCGGTCTGAGGAATAATGAGAAAAATATGGTATGTAGCTAATCAGTTGCTCTATGCATTATAGAGTTATATATATATATATATATATATATATATATATATATATATATATATATATAGGGTGTTTCACTAAGTGTGTTTGCCTCTGTAACTTATAAAATAATAGGTGGCAGGAAAATTTAATGCCGTAGGTCAACACAAGAAATGTTACACTTTCTGCGGAGCTATGAACATAGTTTATTATATCATTTTCCAAAGAGTTACACCACAAAGATATAATTTTTTAAATGGAACTATAGTTTCTTCTATCGTGTATTGGATTCGTTTAAACCAGCTGCGTCCAGATCAATTTAAACTACATTCCTATCACTGCTAGTTTGGGAGCTACAACCCTTCAAAGTTCCGGGGGCGGAGGCTGCGATAGCGTAGCCGATTAGCCGATTGGCTAGCCCCTGGGGCACGGCCCACTATCTCATGACCACCAGCCAGTCAGCTACGCTGACGTAGCCTCCGTCCCCTAAACTTTGAAGAGTTGTAGCTCCCAAACTAACAGTGATAGGAATGTAGCTTAAATTGCTTTGGACGCAGCTGGTTTCAACGAATCCAATGCACGATAGAAAAAACTATTGTTCCATTTAAAAATTATATCTTTGTGATGTAACTCTTTGGAAAATGATACAATAAACTATGTTCGTAGCTCTGCAGAAAGTGTAACATTTCTTGTGTTGACCTACCACATTAAAATTTCCCGTTACCTATTATTTTATAAGTTACAGAGGCAAACACACTTAGTGAAACACCCTATATATGACAGCATTAAAGAGCATGCGGAACGGAAAGTCATCAGTCTTTGATGAACTCCGCTCAGACATGATAAAGGCAGAAAAAAAACTAGGTTAAATTGGCTGCACATACTGATATCAGTGATTTGGGAAGTAAGCAAAATCCCATAAGATTGGCCTAAAGGAGTCATCATACCTCTGCTTAAAAAGGGCAATCGGCGAAAATGAGGAAACTACAAAGGCATCACGCTGCTGTCCAACACATTGAAGCTGTTCTAAAAGATCGTAGAAGTCAGACTTGGATCTTACTATTGCAAGAGAAAGCAAACAGAAAAGTACTGGGAATGTGGAATAATCTTTTTATTATAATTGTAGACATCGGAAAAGCATATGACAGTGATCCTCTAACAAAGATATGGGAATGTTTGGAAAACCTAAAGGTACCAAAGTATCTGATTGCTAAAGTCAAAATTCTATACCAAAAGTGTTATAGCTGTGTCCAGATAAGCATCGGACGAACAGAATGGTTCGGAAGAAAGAGAGGTTTCCAGCAAGGAAGTGCCCTCTCACCACTCCCATTTGTAATAGTAATGGACAAAATTATAAAATCTATCAAGAAAATAGCGAACCTAATGCACTTGTTTTTGCCCATGATTTGATGGTATTGGGAGAGACAGAAGCTGAAGCGCAGAGGAAACTGAATGATTGAAACAACACATTCTAAATTTTCGGACTAAAGATAAGTAAAACAAAGACAGTGGAAATCAACAGGCAAGGAACAACATCAAATATATTTCTAGATGGGGCCAAAGTAGAACCTGTTTCTTATTTCAAATACTTAGGAAGAATGATCTCTAAGGACAACACCGTTAAGCAGGAAATACTCAGCAGAACACAGAAAGCGTCCAGTTTTTACAGCCAAATAAGGAATCTTCTCAGGGATGATAAAATGCCACAAAAGCAAAAGCAACAATATACCATACCTATTTCGTTTCAGTCCTCACATAAGGCTTGTAAACATGTACCCTACTAAATAGAGTCCTCTAGCATTCAGGCAATAGAAATGAGATTAATTAGCATTATGAATCAAACAACCAGACAGGATAAAATTGGGAATAATGTGAATAGAAAAGTAGCTGGTATCGAGGTTTCTGTCACCAGCATCATAAGGAAACGTAGACTTCAGTGGTATGGGCACTTAATGAGAATGAATAGTGAAAGACCTGCTGAAAAAGTATTTCAACCTCAACCTCATAGGAAGAAGACCACGGGGAAGACCAAAGAAACATGGGATAGAGACTGTAAGATCACATGTGAAGGAGAAAGGACACAAATGGGGAGACATTCTGGAACAGAAGATGTATGAAGACAGAACGAGATGGCGAGAGCTTTTACACAACCAACGGGAAATTTGAGTTGGAAAATGATGATGATGATATATGGCATCAAAGCAGTCGACATAGAGAGCATAGAAAAATTCGTCTAACAGTGTCATACAGCTCGTTTATTGAATTGAATGAAATGAGAAGTCTTAACCCAGATGATCCTGACGTCCTTCGTTTCGTTTTTTTAGACAGTTAAGGTAAATTGTTTCCTTTTGGCACAAAACACTTTTTCCAATATCTGACTGTCATTTGAATGTCGATCATTGGCATGCATATACAACCAATGATTGTGTTAGCACGTTATTATATGTTAGTCCCCTTTGAAAAGAGGGATTCCGAAGAAACGTATCAGTTAAGTCATGATTTTGGGTGTGTAAGTATTTACGCTTCAATTTCATTTCTATTATTCAGGAATATATGGATGGACGTACAATTAAAACGTCAAATCTAACGTTTAATATTAGTGTTTTAATTTTTACTGCGTTCCCAAAGGACGGTCTATTATGCCGAGATTAAGGATGCAATTCGAGTATAATCAATGATGCAACGTTTGAATGATCTATTAGAGATGTAATAAACTATTTTTTTAAACCAAAAGTAACCTACAAAATAATTCAGGAACATCTGGGTTAAATATGTTTATCTGTGCATTCTCACAAAGAAGCTTTCAACATATGAAGCATACGCACTTTCCGTTCGTGTGCATTAGCGTTCAGATTAAAATCTAGCACCTCCTTCATTGTTTTGCGATAGACTTATCTACTGATTGCACTTCGATAAATGACTATTCCTTGTCTCCTAGAATAATGCTAATCTGTAATGTGAAAGAAAGAAGAATACTTGTTCACCGTTTTCCATTTGCCGTACTATGCTGTAGTAGACACTAAAGATGTAAAACGCTTCATCCCTCACGAAATTTTATCAGCTCTTTGCTCTGTAACGCAAAGACGAAACTAAGTAAGAAAAAGACGTTTATTCCGCCCCAGTGATTCTTTGACAAGTAAATGCGAGAGACCGCTAAGAATACCTCGTCTTTCGTAGCGGCGCTGCCCCGGGTCGCAGACGGCACTAGGGCTTCGCTGATGGCGCGGCGGAATTGGAGGCCCCGTGTTGCCTCAGCTGGGAACGCGGGCACGTCCGCCTTCTTTTTTATTCATTTGTTCCCCTTTGAACGAGTCGTCGGAAGGGCTGGGCGTGCGACATTGGCTCACGGCCGGCTGGGACCTCGACCGCACGTTATTGGATCTCCGGGGGACCGGCCGTGTCGTCTCCTGGGCAACAGAAACTGCGCGGCCACTTTGCCGCCGGTAAACTGCGAGCAGCGCGGCGCGTCTACGCCTCAGCACTTCCGCCAGAGTAGTGCAAATGCCACGCTGAGCCCATCTAAGTTTTCCTCTCCTCCTGTTGTTAGCGTAAGTTGCGGTGACCTACTTCGCTATGCAGTCTTTTCTCCTAGAACTTAGTGGTCAACCGGTGAACGTAAAGCCTTCGTATTCGTCACGACTAAAAGTCACACCCCCTTCGGGCTGCATTTATTTATTCTGAATGAACAGAGACCGTCTTCACTCCTATTCGTTTTTAAAAGATTTCGATCTGGGAAACTGAATAAACAGACTTACAGGGGATAAAATTCTCTACGACTAACGACTAATCGAATATTCGGATTCGCCCATGGCCAGTTTCGACCAAATACTGGTTTCGGCCGCAGTTTCGGTTTCGCCCAGAAATCATCCGAATCTTAGTGGTCAACCGGTGAACGTAAAGCCTTTGTATTCGTCACGACTAAATGCCACACTGTGAGGATACAGGGTTTTAGCTTAGTAACCTCTTTGGTACGTTTTGGTCGAACGATAGTTATCGGTGGTGTGCAGCGAGAGCTGCTGGCAACAATGCTTAGGTTGGAATGTTATTTGTTTGTTGGCCGGTGTGCGGCAGTCTCCCGTAGAGCAAGGCGGTAGCATGTCGGCAGTGAGATCGTAACCTGCGTTTAGTGGTGGCTAAAGTTTTTGCCATTCCGTCGTATCGCATACGGGTTGCAGTTGCATATTGAAATGTTTCAGTGTGGATCAACCTAGTAATTGTCCGCATCCCATACCGTCAAATCATTTAATAATTTTTCCAATGATTTGACAGTATGGGATGCGTACAATTACTAGGTTGATCCATAACAGTAAACTTTGTTAACTTCCTTTATTATGGAACGACAAATGTTGAAAACTCTTCCCTTTAAATACACTGATTAAATAACTGCGTGCCACTACTATGAATGTCTACAAGTCTACACTGAAACATTTCAATATGCAACTGCAACCCGTATGCGATACGACGGAATCGCAAAAACTTTAGCCACCACTAAACGCAGGTTACAACTCACTGCCGACATGCTACCGCCTCGCTCTGCGGTCGGCGGGAGACTGCCGCACACCGGCCGACAAACAAAGAACATTCCAACCTAAGCATTGTTGCCAGCAGCTCTCGCTGCACACCACCGATAACTATCGTTGGACCAAAACGTACCAAAGAGGTTACTAATCTAAAACCCTGTATCCTCACAACACCCCCTTCAGGCTGTATTTATTCATTCTGAATGAACAGAGACCGACTTCACTCCTATTCATTTTTTAAAAGGTTTTGATCTTTTGAATAAACAGACTTACAGGGGATAAAATTCTCTAGGACTAACGACTAACCGAATATTCGGATTCGCCTACGGCCAGTTTTGACCAAAGTACTGGTTTCGGCTTCGCCCAGATATCATCCGAATCTTCGGCATGGCCGAAATTAGCTTTCTTGAATTTTCTGAGGAAGTCTGGTCACGTTCTGGAAGATTCATTCAACAATAACGCTTTATAACAATGAAATACAAATATAAAATCCCTGAGAGGGATTTTCGTCTCGAATATGTCAAAGACATTAATGTCAAATCAGAAGCATTGAATTAAAATTTGCGATGCGACTGGGAATCGAACCCAGACCTCCATTCTTACTAGGCAGACGTCTTACCGCTAGACGACCGCATCACTAGCGACTGAGGCGCCTCGGAATTAAGCACAATTTCCTTCACGTCTCAAACTTTAATTCAGCTTCTGTGTTCAATAGAACATTGCCACTACTGCCAAGGCTCTACATGCAGCGGAATAGATCTCGGCAAGGGACATATTGGAACATTCCTGTTTAAGGCGATGTAAATTCCAATTAAATACAAATATACAGTGCCTGAGACGCATTTTCGTCTCGAATGTGTCAAAGACATTAATGATAAATCTGAAGCATCGAATTAAAAATTTTTTGATGCGACCATGCTTATTAGGCAGACGTCTTACCCTAGACCACCGCATCACTAGACTATTCCGAGGCGCCTTACTCGCTAGTGATGCGGTAGTCTAGCGGTAAGACGTCTGCCTAGTACGCATGGAGGTCCAGGTTCGTTTCCCAGTTGCATCACAACTTTTAAGTCAATGCTTCAAATTTATAATTAATAAGGAACGCTTTACCTCAGTTGACGGCGCGCCGATTAACTGTTAGGAGTCTCTCCTCCGGCGTAAAAATTGTGGGTACGTTAAGCTAATCGCAATACTACGCAATAGTATCTAGAAGTAATATTCTTATACTATGTAAGTAAAAATTTAACTTAGTATTGCACGTAATGAAAGAGGTTATCATATTTTTATGGTGTGAAGTTCTATTAATGAGTTTTGTTGAAAGCGAGGAGATTTTTTTTTTTTTTTTTTTTTTTCTTTTCTTTTAATAGGTAATATGGGTTTAGGAATCACTGATCATGTGGTACACACATTTTCCTGTCCAGTTTGCGTATATTTATACTGACAGCAATCATACTGCTAGTCGGAATTGTGTCTTTATATTGCGGAATACTTTCTGCAGCACTGATTGAAGTTGCTATGTTTTCAGGAATGCGAAAATGGAGATATATAAAGTTGTTTGTTGATTGCAAGAGAAAGACGTGAAGATGGCACCATAAAGCTAAGGCCCTCCAAAATCGTAAAGGCTACTTATGGATGCAAACAAATGCTTACTTTCTGTGTATTTTGTATTGTGTTGACGCTCTGACATTTCGTAGTATCTATTTGGCATGTTTATTGTGTACCTAAAGACTGAAGACTATCTTCCTACAAGCAGGACTGTTGTATTTGTAGTAGCTATACGGTAGAATGTCGTTAGTTCGAGGTGAACGGGACCGGGATCACATCGAACTATCGAAAAAAATCGACGTTAGAAAGAATACACGTGTAAAAAAATATGACCTTTTCTTACACAGTTTTTAAATATCATTTACATTGGTAGCCTAAAGACTTCAAAGTCTTTCCACTATTTACTTCGCATTATAATGGTGGACTCCTATGTAAAATCGATAAGCGGGCCAAAGCCCACTATCCAGTCACTCGTTGATCATTCCGAGACAGTAATAGAAGAAAGCAAACAGAAAACTGAAGTTCTAAATTTAATCTTTAAGAAATATTAACCGCAGGAGGATCGCACAAACGTATCATCATTTGATCAACGTACTAATTCCGAAATGGAGGACATAGTAATAGGTATTTCCGGTGTAGTGAAGCAGCTGACAGATCTAAATACGGAAAAGTCTGCTAGTCCGGATCTATATGGGATACTCTGCAAATCACATTTAAGTGCCTGGCAGAGGAGATGGAATACCAGTGAGGTCTTACAAAGAGTTGCGGCATTGGCCCCCTACTTAGCTTGCATTTATCGCAAATCTGTAATTCAGCGCAAAGTTCCTAGTGATTGGAAAAAAGCGCGAATGACTCCCGTTTATAAGAAAGAAAAGAGTACTGACCCACATATTTACAGGCCAATATGACATATATGAAAAATTATGACATATATTTAATTTTATATTTTTATTATTTTTTGTCCAAAGTATTTGCAACAATTAGAAGACTACAGGGACACGTTTAAAGGAACAGGCCATTGCGAGTGTTGTTGTGTTTGTAATTGTCAGGACAAGGTTAGATTGAAAGAAAATAGAAAACGTTTCCCGTTAAATTGCAAAATATGGGAAATGTGGATGCAGTTCCTTCTCTAGAATATTTTGTATTATCTGAAGTGCATAATCGTCAGTTCAAAAGATTGTTATACAAAACTGTTTCTTTCTTCAATATTAAAGTAAAATTTGACCATTGAAAATGAAATTTGGACAACCTATATCATGAAGAATTATAGTAATGATTATAACAATAATAATTAAACTCATTATATGAGGGATCACCATGGTATTTGCACTTATTTGAGGTCTTTCACTCCATGGAACACCGTATGATGCATTGCAGAGGATACGTAGAAACAGACTACGATGCCGTTAGATCGTCCACTGTGATGAAGATGACTGGGTTGCACGTTTGCGTGGAAGGGATGGTAGGAGATAAAGAAAGAGGTGGTCAGAAAGAAACGGAGTGTTGTGCAAGAGGAAACAGAACAGATGTGGCAGGGAGGAGTTGTTTGGTGGGAAAGGAAGAGACGGACTAATGAAACATTGCAATGAATATAATATGTAGAAAAATTTATTATAAATTACACCATCTTTGTCTGTCTGGCGAGAGGAGGGGGAAATGCAAAGACACAGGAAGGATATGGTGACGGAATAACTTTCAAAGTAGTAAATTACAGGACGACGACGGATTTATAGTTAACTATTTCTCTTGTTACAAGTAATGCGAAGTTTATTTCTTGTTCTCATTTTCACCTTTGCGTAACGATTACGTGCGTACATGTAATATTAAGATCTGTCACTGTATTCAACTAATTAAAAATAAATTATGTACTAAATCTCAAATAATGCTCTCTGAGTTACGTAGGGCATAAGAATTTCTTTGATCTGCAATTAGTGTTCACAGAAACATACACGTATGTTACCTGAGCAGCACCGAAATACAACCAGTGGTTTTCTGCGTTTAGAAGGGATTATTAACGGATCTAACTGAAATAAATGTATAAAATGCCTTTCGTAATGTAAATAATACCTTCTGTTCTGCCGCTGCAATGTAACAGTAAGTTTCGTTGTCAGATGCCACAGCTCGTATATGTGATATTTCTATCCTACTTTAAAAATCATAACGACTGAAACTGCGAACCTTTCTCTGGGGGCAGCTACAGTTACTAATAATTAATAAAAAAAAGATTAACTCGGACGTTACTTCTTTATTCATTATACTTCTAACAACTGAAGTCTCGGTTTATCATACATTGCATCAGAATCGGAAACATTTCTTAGGTTTGCAGTAGTTTTCCCAAAGTAATTAAATAATGTCTTAGAAACTGGACTTCGATTGATTAACTGTTGACCCATAACTGACGTATTTTCCCGTCTCTTCTTACGTGGACTGGTCACCAAGTCTCAAAACACCGAACATTTCTTACATTACCAGTATCTATAATTGCTAAACATTTCGTGAAAAACGGGTTGACAGAATTAGCATACGATCGTTAGAACGCTAACTTGTTTGTTAGACTGTCAAGATGAACATGATTCATATTTATAAGGTAATACTGAAAAAATAATATCCATCCCTTCTTACATAACTATTTTTTTTCGGTCATTACTCTTCCGCCATTTGAGGTTCTACTTCATAGAGCACCGTGGTTACCTTTCTATACTGAAGAGCAAACTCCGAATATCAGATACAATTCTCAATAAAGTATAACGAATTCTTTGATGCGTTCGTAGAATTTTAGTTTTTTATGAGTAAATATTTTCCTCAAAATATGAAGAGCACCGAACCTCTATTGCTCTTTATGTGTTTGTCAACTAACAAGCTGCATAAGATGTGTCTTCAGTGAAAGTGTTCTACAAACAGTTGTCAGTGATTCTGAACTTGATTCAAATTTTCTGCAAAAAGTGATGTAAGGTTGTCCCACATCGGATATCATACTAATTGCAATGATCTTCTCTATACTCATCTCGTGAATGTCGCAGCTTTTCTTATTTCTGTGTTTGCAAAGATGAGTTGGAAAGAAATTCTGCAAGACGCATTATTATTATTTTCATTTATTCACGCGAACCTATTTCAGCACTTATCTTTAGTGGGTTTTTCTGCCTTTAATTCCTTACATGAAGTTAATGGCAGATTGCTTTCAGAATGTGCTTTACAGTCTGTACTTTAATGGGCTGTGTTTGTGTCGCTTATCACGTTTTGTTCTGTAGCTGTTATCGTTATTTCTTGGAAAACTCCACCTTCTGCTGCAGAGCGCATTGTTTGTAACATCACATCATAAAAATGGAAATATTTAAAGAACGTTCTTGCATATTGAAAGCAATAAATGTAGTCTGACATTTTCAAGAAACTAAAGGAAAAAACCACTGAAGACAGGACGTAAGTGCTAAAACATATTAAAATGAATAAATGAAGAATGGTGTCTTGCTTTAAGAGGAATTTCTTACCAGTTTTCTCCTCTACACTTGGGCCATACCTATGTTATGATCATGCGGGTTGAGGAGAAACGTTAAGTGATGTCTCTGTGTCCACAGAAAATTATGTTGCATTGCACCTCAATTTTTCGGGAAAATTAATTCACAATGAACTGCAATCATTTCGAAACTAAAAGTGTTGGTGTACCATCTAATATACAAAAATTAATGTTTGTTTTTTGTTTGTCTTTTTGTTCGTATTTCATGCGTGGCCATAGTGTACATCCGATTGCGATAAAACTTTAACAACTCTTTGCTTGCACAATCGCAAAGGTTAATTAGCTTCGTATGGTACATGGTGGAGGGTGCTTTACAATTAGTTAATTAATTTCTCACGTCTTCACGCTCAAATGGCTGGACGGATATAAATTAAATTTGGAATGGATCTAGGTTATACAGTAATTAATACATGGGCTACCTTTCGCGCCACCGTACGGTGCCTGGAGAAGGGTACTTTGTACTGTTTCTACTTCTCTACACGCTGAAACAACTGGTCTTATTTGAATGACATTTGAAACGCAGGTGGCTGACACCCAGAATTAATGCATGAGCTAACTTTAGGAAGCTACTGTACGGTGCATGGCGGAGGGTAGCTTACAGTGGGTTAACACTTTTGTTACTCTTCACTCTGAAACGGCTGGATGGAAATGAATGAAACGTATAATGAAGATATACCCCGAATTAATACGTGGGCTACCTTTGCTAAGCCTCCGTAGGTGCATGGGTGAGGGTACGTTACAACAAACTTCCAAATTGTTTGACTGGTCACCATGAATGGTAGCATATAAATATACGTTTTAGTGAACGAGATTTTTATAGTCTGTGAGCCAGTGAATTTAGCATGGCAGAGGGCACTTTGCGAGTTACACAACATTTGACCAGTCACCATGAAACTTGGCGGATATATGTATGTTTATATATATATTATGGAGAGGAGTAGGTGGAGAAGGAGACGGATAGAAACGGAAGTAAGGAGACGGACCTAGAGATGGTAGAGGAGGAGAATGAGGGAGGGGAGATTGTGACAGAGAAGTGAAAGGAGATGAACAGAGGGAGGTGGAGGAGGATATGGAACGAGAATGTCAAAGGAGGAGACATGGTGATGACCAGGTGAACAGAGAGAAGAGAGAGGAGGAGATTAACTAATGGAAGCTTAGGAACATCACATATATTTGTACGTTTTTTCGTATTTTATGCGCTGCCATAACGTTCATCTGCTTGCGATAAAACTCCAACTTACTTCTTGCTCTGACGTGAAGGTTATGGTCATAGTATAGTTATAGTACGTGGCGCGCCTGTCGTACCGGCAAATGTATTTGAAAGGTCGCTGCAGCGATAAGTTGTTTGAATGTGACAGAAACAAACAGATCAGCATTTCATTGTTACTTAATTCGGTGCGATAAATGTGTGTTACGTCCAATCGAAATTTCCAATGCAAACATTAATTCAAATTTCAAACGTCATTTGCACAACTATTTCTTGCGAAGCATCTACGGGCTGGGTTACAGCTAGTTCACTAAAAATAGTAAATTAATTATTACAATATAATTATCTGAAGGTGAGAGGAACTACTGCTTTACAAAAAGATAACATTTGTGTAATGTTAATATTTCAAAACAACTACGTGTATGCTGTTAATCAAATTTTGCCGACGGCAAGGTGACAAAAGCGTATTATTCGATTGTACCCGGAATACATTTGGTGTTTGTGGATTAACGTGCCGCTTTGACAAGGTATTTCATTGTTCAGCTGTTCCCTCTGTGGAAGTGACAGCCGCTTTTACAGCGGTAAGACTGCTGGCTGGCCGTTGGCCTGCAAGGTGTTTGAGCGGGCGGTCCAGGCCATCGGCAGTAGCCACCCCTTTGTGGCTTAACGTGAGGGGGCGTATTCGCTGGCGTGGCGTCAACAGGCAGGGCTGTCTTCTCTGGCTCCAGAGCGGGTCTGTCGGCGCACCTACCACCGTTTCTCTTAATCTCTGTAACATTCGTACCATTACTCAGCAAGTTTTCTTTCATAATTCGAAGTCACATCAGCGTTTGAAAATCCGAAAGTATTTCTTCGCCCGTATTAAAGTTAGACGCTTAAGGAAGTTGTGTGTACTATTGAGTTAAAGGAAAGGAACACCTTCTACATCTACATGGGATACCCTGCAAATCACATATAAGTGGAACTTCCTGGCAGATTAAAATTGTGTGCCGGAACCGGGACTCGAACCTGGGACCTTTGCCTTTCGCGGGCAAGCGCTCTACCGACTGACCTACCCCGACACGACTCACGATGCCGCCTCACAACTTTACTTCCGCCAGTACCTCGCCTCCTACTTTCATTCTGGCACATATAAGTGCCTAGCAGAGAGTTCATCTAACCACCGTTATACTATTTTATCTCCCATTCCATTCTCGAATAGCGCGCGGGAAGAAAGAACACCTGAATCTCTCCGTTCGAGCTCTGATTTCTCGTATTTTACTGTGATGATCATTTCTATGTAAGTAGGAGTCCACAATATATTTTCGCATTCGGAGGAAAATGTTGGCGATTTGTGTTCCGTAAGTAGCCCACGTCGCAGCGATAAGCGCCGTTTGTAATGATTCCCACCCCAGATCCTGTTTCATTACCTTAACCCTGTCTCCCCTGTATCATGAGAATACGAAAGCAGCTGGCCTTCTTTGGGCTGCTTCGATGTCCTCCGTCAAACCCACCTGTTGAGGATCCCACACTGGGCAGCAATACTAAAGAAAGAAAAAAAAAGAAAAAGAAAGAAAAAACGGACAAGCGTAGTGTATGCAGTTTCTTTAGTAGTTCTGTTGCATCTTTTAAGGGTTCTGCCGATAAAACGCATAGTTCGCTTTTCCCACGACATTATCTACGTGTTCCTTCCAGTTTAAGTCTGATGTAATAGTAATTCCTAGGTATTTAGTAGAGTTCACGGCGTTCACATTCGATTGGTTTATCTTGTAAACAAAGCTTAGCAGATTTCTTTTCGTACTTATGTGGACAATTTCGTACGTCTCATTATTTAGAGTCAAATGCCAATTTTTACACCATAGTGATATCTTATTCAGATCGTTCTGCAGTTGGTTTTGATCTTAAGATGATTTTACTAGGCGGTAAATAACGGCGTCATCTGCAAGCAACCCAAGAGAGCTACTCAGATTTTCCCCTAAATCGTTTACGTACAGCAGAGGACCATTGACACTACCCTGTTGAACGCCCGATATCACCTCCGTTTTAGTTGATGCCTTACCATCGAGTTCAACGAACTGTGTACTCTCTGACCCGAAATCTACAATCCAGTCGCAAATTTGGGGCGATATACCATAATCACACAATTTGATTAAAAGCCGTTTGTGAGGTACGGTGTCAAAAGCCTTCTGGAAATCAAGAAATACGGAATCAATTTGCGAACCCTTGTCGATAGGACTCATTATTTCTTGTTATTAAGGATCTAGTTGCGGGTTGACCTTGGCGGTGAATAGATCATTCTATTCGATATAATTCATAATATTTGAATACAGGATATGTTCCAAAACCCTGCTGAAAATCGACGTCAATGAAATAGGTCTGTAGTTTAATGTGTTACTCCTGCTGCCTTTCTTGTATATAGGTATGAACTGTCCAACTTTTCAATCTTTTGGTACAGATCATTGTTTGAGAGAGCGGTTTTGTATGGCTGTTAAGTAAGGAGCTATCGCTTCAGCATAATCAGATACAAATCTAATGGGTAAAGAGACCGGATCAGAAGACTTGTTCTTGTTAAGTATTTTAGTTGCTGCATTACTACTATTACGCTTTCAGACGTTAAACTACGAAATAGTCTTTCTACCAGCTTCAACAATTCATTGCGTCACCTTCAGGCCTCCTGACCAATGTAAAAATGGACTTTCTGCATCATATAGTCAGAATGGTGGCCAGAAGGAATCTATTATTAACCGTAGATAACACAGCTATGCTGAGTCTGAAGTATAGCGTCAATGGACAGTTTCATGTCATTTAGCTGCAATCTATCGATACTACTAGATTACTACTGGACGCCACTCAGACTACTTAAGATAATAAACCAATTCTCATAATTGTCAGTGGTCTTATAGGTGACAAAATAAAGTGTCGAAACTGATAAAAGGATACGGAACATTGTGTCTGTTCACACTTGAATGAGAAATTTTGCTAAATCTATCCGCGGCGGATTAGCCGCGCGTGCTGGAGCGCCGTGTTGCGGTGCGCGCGGCCGTCCGCCGTCGGGGGATCGAATCCCCCCTCGGGAATGGATGTTTGTGTCGTCTTTAGTGTAAGGTAGTCGTTTGTAAGTTTAGGGACTGATGACCCCGCAGTTAAGTCCCATAAGCTTTACAAACATTTAAACGTTTTTTAAAATCTGAAGTGACCAATAAACGTTTTTCATGTACGATCGCTCTATTTAGAAGCCAAGTCTTACTATCGTAATAAAGTTATCCACACGTCAAAATCTAGTAAATAATAAAAGCAAAATCTGAATCTTGTGTCGTTTAAATTGTTCATATTTAACATCTAACCAATCAAAATAATTTTCAAACGTCGCACCTTCACTTTCTCATTAATTAAAAAAAACTTTAGTTTTCTAGAATAACCACAAGACTATCACAATTCATCCATCTCCACAACTAATCTTTCTCTATCTCGTCCAGTTGTCCTTTTTTCAGAAAATTACAATCAGTTATTATCATTGATATTGTGAGTTTAGGTTCTCTTTGACTGCCAGTAGCTTTATTTAAAAAAACACAAACTGTTTTGCGTCTTATAGACGCATAATCAGTTGCTTCAATGTTTTTATAACACATATGCCGCTTAGCCACTTCCCAGCGTTCACGTCGGATGTTTAAATTTTTTTTGAAAGGTACCTAAGGTTCACGTTCTGGTTAAACCGAAAGCTCGTGAACCTTAGGTAGCGTTCAAAAAGCTTCAAACATCGGACGTGAACGCTGGAGAGTGGCTAAGCGCCGCGGTGGAGTAGCCGAGCGGTCTAAAGCACCTAGCTGTGGAGCGCGCGGTTGCTTGCCGCGGAGGTTCGAGTCCTCCCTGGGGCATGAGTGTGTGTGTTTGTCCGTAGGTTAGTTTACCTACGTTTAAGTAGTTTGTAAGCTACGGACTGATGGCCACGCAGTTTTGTCCGATAGATTTACAGACATTTGAACATTTGAGTGGCTAAACTGCAAACATGTTATAAGAAATTTTAAGCACCTGATGATGCGTCTATAGGATGCGAACCCGGTCGTGTTTTTTTTTTTTTTTTAAATAAAAGCTGCTTCCAGTCAAAGCGGACCTTACCTTACAATGCCGACATTTGGTTGCGGATGCCCGCATTAAAAAAATCATTGATAACCTCACCATAATTTCCTTTCACTTTCTCATTACGTCACTGATTCAGCATAAAGACCTATATTACGTGACACCGGCACTGATATTACTCATAAATTTCAATAATAACATTGGACATATGTTTAGAAATCGTTCTTCACAGTATTAGAAGATATTGCGGGCTTGCAGTCGGTCATCGTACTTCACGATATTTCAACTGCTGCCACCTATCTTCAGGTGAGCCGCAAAGACTGAGGAAGACTGTCTCCGTTCTTTCCTAATTAGCGAGCTAAGAGTAATTCGCACATGCGCGGTATCTGCAATGACATGTGTTACACACCGCACTGAAACAAACACCGATTGACGCACAGAACTTGACGACGTATTCGGCGCTTTCGCTCGCCGCGGCTATCGCATCAAACAAAGACAGTAGAAATGACCAACAGGCAGGGAACAACATCAAATATATTTCTAGATGGGGCCAAAGTAGAATCTGTTTTCAGATACCTAGGAAGCATGATCTCTAAAGACAACACCGTTAAGCAGGAAATACTCAGACGAACTCAGAAATCATCCAGTTTTTACAGTCAAATAAGTAATCTTCTCTGGGATGATAAAATGCCACAAGAAGTAAAAGCAAACATGTACTATACCTATTTCGTTCCAATCCCTACATATGGCTTAGAAACATGTACCGTACTAAACAAAGACCTCAGTAGAATTCAGGAAATGGAAATGAGATTCATTGGAACAATCAGATAGGATAACATTAGGAACGAGATAAATAGAAAATTATTTGGTATTGAGGTTGCTGTCACCAGCATCATAAGGAACCGTAGACTTCAGAGGTATGGGCACTTAATGAGTATGAATAGTGAAAGACCTGCTAAAAAGTATTTCAACCTCAACCTCATAGGAAGAAGAGCACGGGGAAGACGCAGGAAACACTGTATACAGACCGTAAAATCAGATGTGGAGGAGAAAGGACACAATTGGGAAGACATTCTGGAACGGAAGATGAATGAAGACAAGACGAGATGGCCAGCGCTTGTACATCACACCTGGGAAACTGGAGTTGGAAAATGATGATGATGATGAGGGTGATTGAACGTAGTAGCGTTTCTAGGTCGACATAAACACGCCAAAAAGGCACTAATTGAACAAAACGGAGCTCAATCGAAGAAAGCGCTCCCCACGACGGGACAAACAGAATACGTGGAAAGTTAACTGTCCTGGAAACATCACTTGGTGGTTCGATGGAAAACCACCAAAGTACGAGTCTAATTTATAGCGCTCACCCAGTCTTTAACAAGTCCAGAGGCAGCAATACTCTGTCTTCCGGTAAAACCAGTAGCCCTAGTGAGATCTGGAGAGCCGATGTCGTCACGGGCGCCACGTACGTCGTGGCTCGTTGCCCCTGCAGGGTCCATCTCGACGCTCCCCCAATGTTCACCTTTTTCTCGGCCACGGAGATCGGAAACGTCTTCGGGTACGGAGCCGCCTTGCAACGCAATCGAGCCACCAGCACCCTTTATCGTCGACCGTCCAATTACTTCCCTCGCGCCTCTTCCAGCCAGAGTCAAAACAGCCTCGGTGGAGTAGATGAGTGGTCTAAAGCGTCTCGCTGCGGAGCGCGCGGTTGCTCGCCGTGGAGGTTCGAGTCCTCCCCGGGGCATGGGTGTGTGTGTTGTCCTTAGGTTAGTTTACCTAGGTTTAAGTAGTTTGTAAGCTACGGTCTGATGACCACGCAGTTTGGTCCGATAGATTACAAACATTTTTTTGAGAGATCAGGATCCCAATCGGAATTTAAGCAGAAGCCTCCATCCCTATTCATAAGGTTGTCACCTAGTTTTATTTCTATCGCTTCCTTGATAACACAGTCCCAGTAGTTGGAAGGTCATGCCAGAATTTCCGTTTTGTCATATTCCATAGGGTGACCTAAAGCGTCTCGCTGCGGAGCGCGCGGTTGCTCTCCGTGGAGGTTCGAGTCCTCCCTGGGGCATGGGTGTGTGTGTTGTCCTTAGGTTGGTTTACCTACGTTTAAGTAGTTTGTAAGCTACGGACTGATGACCACGCAGTTTGGTCCGATAGATTTACAATCATTTGAACATTTAGAGAGTCAAAACAAACCATAGAGGACCTCTGTCGTAGCACCAGAGATACTTGAAAGTTAGTCACGAGGTATCGACCTTGCAATACGCTTCAATTCTGCTATGCGTATTTTCACTGAATCTTTAGTGAATGAGTGGCTATAGATTTGCTGCGTTGCAAATGGCGGGTGTGAAGCTTAAGATCCGTGCGATGATCCGTGTTATGATGCACGATGTTTATACTATTCCAAGCCCGCCGCAGTGGCCGAGTGGTCTGCTGCGAGCCAGACAAGGTCTGCACGGCCGCTGCGGTCGGGGGTTCGAATGCACCCTCGGGCATGGATGTTTGTGCCGTGTTTAGTATAAGCTAGTTCATAAGTCGTTTGTAGGTTGACTGATAACCCTGTAGTTCAGTCCCATAAGCTCTACAAACAGTTGAACAGAAAGCCAAGGCATTTTCTAAATTTTCCCCTTCAGCAGTTACAAATTATCCTCCACCGATTCCAGCAGGTCTAAAGTTTTAGCTGGTATGTAGGAAATCAGTATTAACTTGAAATTTTGATGGATTCTTGTAATTATAAACGAAAGGTTTCCAACGAAGGGAAGATAATCTAATACACAAAGAACACCCTGGATTCGTCAACCTAAAAAAAGGGAAATTTTATTGACAAATTCTTGAGGCTGTATTAATACACCATCACACAGACAGAGCCATACGCACGTGAGTACAATCACCAGAGCGTGCGAGTGTGCGCAATGACAACGTTAGGACTGTATATAGCCTCCTTTTGCAGCTATGCAAGTTGCAATTCACCCACTGAGACCATCGTAGAGGAGCCAAATCTAGTCTTCCAGAATATCGTACCATTCAGTTTCGACACTGTGCCACGGTAGCACCTTATTTAATACCGGCCGTGCCGATAGCGCAAGATGACTTTTCGTCTGGTACGAAACATGCTCAAAGGGGGTCACATCTTGGGATCGTGCTGGCCAGGGTAGTTGATGTACGCCTTGCAGGATACGTTGGGTGGCATAGGATACGTGAAACGGTCTGTTAGTAAAGCATATCGTCTTGATGGTGCATTAACGGCAGCAAGACGGGTTGAATAACGGTTTCAGTGTACCGTACACTGTTCAATGTACCCTTCACGATCACCAGACGAGGACGGCCAGTGTGGCTACAAACGCCATGAAGCCGGGTATATCGGTCCCGTCTGTCGTATACACTTCAGATGTATACACACACATGTACGACAATCAATGGCACCAAGGCTGAAGCGATTCAAATTAGTAATCATGTCTCCATTCGTCGTACCGTAAGCGCCTGTCGCGATACCTCTGGAGATGGGATGAACGATGATGGGGCATGAGCGGAAGACGCCCTAACGGCACGTCTGTACACCGAAACCATTCATTCAACTCGTCTTGCTGCCGTTCATGCACCCACAAAGCGATATACTTTTCCAAGAGGAGAACGCACGTCCACACGTATCGCGTACCACCCAACGTGCTCTTCGAGGTGTACGCCAATTACCCTGGCCAGCACGATCGCCATATCTAACCCCCATTCAGCACGTTTGGGACCGGATCAAACATCGTCTTGAGCAAGCTGAAATCTAGCGTAACTGAGACACCAGGTGGAAACTGCATGGCAGGCCATTCCGCAAGACTAGATTCAGCACTCCAACGATCATCTCAGTGTGAGAATTGCAGCTTACAATGCTGTAACAGGAGGGTATACGCGGTACTAACATCAACATTGAGCACGCTGTGGTGACTGTATTATTGTACGTATGGCTCTCTTTGTAATCGTGTATTGTATTAAACCTCAAGAACAAGCCAATAAAATTTCATTCAGTTGGCTCAACGAATTCGTCTTCTTTTTTTTTTTCATTTTCCATGAGTGTAACTTAGCCGGCGTGTTCTCCTTTGAGATTTCAGGGAAAATGCTCTGTTAAATTGCCGATCAGAGTAACAAAATGTTCAAATTTTTGAAAATCTGTCGGACTCAACTGCTGGGTTATTAGTCCGTAGCTTACAAACTAAGGTAAACTAATCTAAGGACAACACAAACACCATGCCCAAGGGGGGTGGCGGGACTCGAACTCCCGACGGAGAACGGCAGCGTGGACCGCAGCACGACGCCCCAGTGCTCACGGCTAATCCGCCGCGGTTGATCAGAGTAACAATTCTCTCTCAATAGAACCATTAGGTTGTGAAGGTCCTAGGACAATGTGTCTGTTTGCCACAATGTATAGGCTCTATGAAAAATGGTGTTTAAGATACCAATGATATTTGTAATGGATGATGACAACTTACAGCATGCAAATACAAATCTGTAAACGTGTGTTTGTTATGAACTGTATGCCCCAGAGAGCCGTCACAATTCCCCTGCTGCAGGTCAGTGTATTCCCTCTGTAACTGTAATTATTGCATATCTGCAGATTATTCTCGGCGCGCTGTATACGACATTTAATGTAACAAGGAGACCCTTGAAGTTGTACGTATGGAAAATGTTACGCTCGGATTTAGTGTTAGTTGGCTTCTGTCACTCTTCATAACATTTTCCTTAAGAAAACTGTCAGATCCCTCATATGGCAATCACTGTATTGAAGTGCATCATGAAGAGTTGTAACCTGTGCGAGAGCTATCGGAAAGAGAAAGCTCTTCATGGGAACAGAGTATAAAGATTGTGACATTGAAATACGTACTTCTAACCATCTGTAGTTTTAAGCAGTCTTAAGCGAGTTTGACGTTTGAAATACTCGAGTCAACCGAGAGTCTCGCATGAGTCTCGGACACGCTCTAGCAGCGCGTCTCATGTATTTCAAACGTCACCTTCCCTTCACAGTTTCTCCGGATGTAACTGACGAATCGCGATGCAACCAACTTTTGTGGTTTTTCATGCCATTATGGGGTACCCATTAAAAACACATAAGTTTGCAGTGAAAATAATACTTCTTTGCGTTTTAGACTATCTCACAGTACCTAATTTCCTAAGCTTCTACGGTATGTTCATGACCGTGAAAGTTCTTTTACAAAATCTCTTGTAGTTCCAGAGATATCTGGGGTGAAGGACTTGAGTGGGACACCATATATATGTGTGTGTGTATGTTTGCCGCGACGGAGCGCATTGAGGCGCTATGCTACGATGCGCGAGGCCGTTCCCCTTCGGGTGTTCGAATAAACCCTCGGGATGGATGTTTGTGTCGTGTTCAGCATAAGGTAGTTCATAAGTAGTTGTAAGTTTAGGGACTGATGACCCCGCAGTTAAGACCCTTAAGCTTAACAAACGTTTATGTGTGTGTGTGTGTGTGTGTGTGTGTGTGTGTGTGTGTGTGTGTGTGACCGTTTACATGTATGTGTACTTGTTTACATGTACGTGTACAATGTACTTCGGCCACATAACTGTACAAACTGAATACACCCACCAAGGTATATGATTATAATTACAAATATGCGACCAAAGATATGGTATATCCGCGAAATCAGTTGATCGTGTGAAATAAAACCACTAAGGTTGGTAGAAAAGGAGTCATCGAAATTTACTGTATGAGGATAAAGCCTACGCACATTTTGTCAAGGCTGGGAAGCCGTTACACATGCTCCATACAGTCCCCATTTCTTCCAAGCTACTCACATATTTTTTGGACTAGAGAGACATTCACGGCCATCGATATGTTTCGACAAAGAGGAGCACACCTATATAAAATCATGGTCCTGTAAATAACGGAAATTATTTTTGCATGGAGGAATTTACCATCTTTCCTCACAGAGGGTTTAACGAATTAAGTTTTATGGTGATTACTACGGAAATAATGATCACTTTACATAGCTTTTTATCCAGGTGCCTTCTTTTAATTTGTCTGCTTATAGGTTAGTGTGACTTCCCAGTTTTTCAGTAAACAGGAACAATTACTTGCTTAAGGTATCCACTGTAAATTGTGGTAAAGATGCGGAACAAACCCGGCGGAGACTCTGTATAAAAACTATTGGGATTTGGAGATTCATTGTGTTGTAGAGATTTGAGCTGATTTCAACACCTCTATTAAGAATTACAATGTTATTCGCCAATATATCTTGATGATCCTATGTTCGACGAATCAACGCTCCCGTCTACTCAAAGTGTAGGTGTAGATGAGACAATTATAACTGAAGTAATGATAATCTGATTTTTTTTTTATTCGTCGATAACAGTCACAGAAGAAATCTCTACGAAATACATTTAGTATCTAGTTGAGATATATCTTTGTATACATTTCATATTTCACATTACCAATAGTTGTTTTAACATGACCAAGTAATTATCTAAAATTCCAGGCATCAACAACAAGGAATGCATTACATATCAATTAGGAAGTAATGTGAAATTTTTGGCAGTCACAAAAAATGTACAGCACCCTCTTAATTGTCTCACCACGATTTTAAAACGTTCAAAATTCTATATTTCGTATTAGAGACCGGAAGCTATTATAAAGTTAGAACGAAAAGTTGACAGAGTTGTTCTCTTCAAATATAAAACGTACCACATTCATCACTGCCTCGCTGTCTCAAATTACACAGGGACAGATATTTCAGAAGGCCAGAATATACCCCCTCATCTCCACTGCAGCGCGCACAGACACACACACACACACACACACACACACACACACACACACACACACACATTCACACACACATTAACTTGTACAACCGTTCTCTGGTGGTCACTAGATTAAAGGCGAACAAAGAGAAAATCCGAAATGAGCTTTCCATCGCAGGCAGAAGTCAAAGTGGCTGCAAAAACGTGCTACTACAGCAGAAAAGACAGACTTATTTTAATACAAACGAAGCCCATAATATTTCTTCCTTCTCAAAAATGACACTATAAGCATATTCGTCGTAGTCTTCCACTTTCTTACCATTAAGCAATTGAATTTATTAATAAACCTACACGAACACATTTTCTAAAATACTATTTAATCCCCGAGTCTTGAGAAAGTCTAATTTCCGTAAATAAAACACTTTGAAACATCTGAGCACTTTTGGCGACTGGATGAGTATATTCAGGGTGTTATACGTCCCGAACAATGAGTTGTAAAATGTAAATAATTTTGGAACTCCATTAAATTGTATATGTAGACATATTACAAAGTGTGGTACGATTAGATTCGATAGTAAAGAAGTAAAATGTTTAAACGTCAAAGTTTACAGAACCTCATAATAAGGAAATTCTAGAATTTCTACAGATCTGAAAGTTTATAAAGTCGTATGCCCTGCACTACATATATAGTACTTCCTGTACATTCAGTCGTATAATTATACACCACCGGCCAACTGTTGCACGTAACAGTAGAAGTAGTGACAAATCAAAACGCCATGCCGAATGCTAAGGTTTTACTGCATGAATAGCGTAAATTTAGCAGGATGTAAGTTTATTTCGTCATTTAGTCTAGTTGCGAAATTGTGTATTAAGTTCACAGGAAGTCAGTAAGTACTCTGAACTCACATACAAGATAAATGTATTACGGCTGGCCGCGGTGGCCGAGGGGACTGAGGCGCTTCAGTCACGGTCTGCACGGCCACTATGGTCGGGGGTTCGAATCCCCCCTCGGGCATGGATATTTGTGCCGTCCTCAGTTGTAGCTAGTTCATAAGTAATTTGTATGATTAGGGACTCATGACCCCGTAGTTGAGTCCCTTAAGCTCTACAAACATTTGAATTTTTTAAATGTATTACGCATATTTGTCTGCCCGGAACTGTGTCACCTCAAAAGACCACATGTTTGTTTACCATACTACTTTATGTTAATCTTCCAAAGTAAAATTTTGCTGACTAGAATATGACACCATCTCTCAATTCACATTCAACAGCAATCACGCAAATTACAGAAGATAATACTTATATATGTGGCATTGAGCAAGGGGGTACTGTGTTTCGGGTACCTTTCTCGAGAAAGTCGTTTAGTGATCAACTGCTGTGTTGCCAAAATAGTTTGATAAAATTCACAGAATATATGATATCAACTGCGAGTGGGCAACGCTGAAAAATGTATACCCGGCCGGGATTCGAACCCGGGTCTCCTGCTTTCTAGTCATTTGCGCTGAACACTACGCCGCTTTCTTTTTCTTTGTGCAGCGTATAAAATAAAACAAAGTAAAAAAAAATTGCATCTCCAAGCGTATAGTCAGTCTCCCACCAGGATTAGAACTGCTGAGTCGCTGGGGACACAGTGATCACCGCACCTGCAAGGACTACCTATACGAGCCTCCCGTCAGACACAAATTCCCAGCTTCGCCCTGCCCACAGTATTCAAACTCGTAGTTTCTGAAACTAATTCCCATAAGGGTAAGGGCCCCATACTTGCCCACCCCTTCCCTCTCCATCTCTAATAAAAAGTTGGTCCCATGAACACTAACTAAAATAACCGACTAGGTTTCCCACGAGATCTCACGACTTATTATGATGAAAGGAATTCGTCGCGAGACTTGCATTTTTACACATTTTATATTTTTGATGGGATATATATATATATATATATATATATATATATATATATATATATATATATATATATATAGCTGTAGGTGTGTGTGTGTGGCGTCTGTTCCTAAAGAACAGGGTAAGCTTGTAATTTGTGTTTGATGGGTGACGTGCTTAGGTAGACCTTGCAGCTGCGGTGATCACCGTGGTGTAGTGGTCAGCGCAACTGCCTAGAAAGCAGGAGACCTGGGTTTGAATCCCGGCTGGGTACACATCTTCAGCGTTGCCCATTAGCAGCTGATGTCATACATTCTGTGAATATGATAGAATAACAACTGCAGGATCAGAAGTGGCGTCTGTTCTTTCGGGACACATGAATATATAAAATATTTCGACGTTTTTCTGTTGGTTCTACGAAGTAAATAATCTAATTCTTTCATCATCGCCTGATTTTCGAAGACTGCGTTCCATTACCCTCGTTTTGTTCTTGTTAATATTCATCTTATACCTTCCTTTCAAGACTCTATCCAATCCGTTCAATTGCTCTTCCAGGTGCTTTGCTGTCTCTGACAGAATTAAAATGCATCAGCAAAACGCAGTGTTTTTATTTCTTCACCCAGGACTCTTATTCCTTCTCCAAATTTCTCTTTGCCCTCCCGCATAGCTTGCTCAATTTAAATGTTGAATAACATTGCAGAAAGGCTACAACCCTGTCTTACTCCGTTCCCAACTAATGCTTTCCTTTAATGCCCTTCGACTCTGAAAACTGCTGTCTGGCTTTTCTACAAGTTGTAAATTACCCACCACTAACTCCAGAATTTGCAATAGTGTATTCCAATCAACGTTGTAAAAAGCTTACTCCAAATATTAAAAAAATAGATATGTAGGTTTTCCTTTTTTAAATATATCTTCTTACATAATTCGTGATTATTGCCTCCCTTTATCCTGAATCCGAATTTATCAGTCTTTCCATCCTTCTGTAAATAATTCGTGTTAAAATACGTTACAATATTTATATTGTGTTTCATATCTCACCTGATACCCTAATCGTTTTGGGTAGCATATTTCAGAGATGATTCACACTGCTTTCAGTTTATATAGTATTGATCTTATGACTATAAATTTTGAGAGGTAATCTGAAACATCTCTCTAAGTAATTTTTTTCGTGCGTTTTTGGCTACTAAGTAATTGGCTTGGAAATATCGTCTCATCTGCTAAACATCATTTTTGTTTTCTCCCTTCGCTCCTTGCACTGATCTCAACAATTAACCCATGTTCCCAATTTGTAACGTGTAATACTCATTGCTCAGAGTTAAACTTAAGATTGATAAATTGCAACCTCACGACTCAGTTGACATGAAAGTAATAGAGACCTTCGTTATACTGCTTTTACACCTTAACTAGTAGCGAACGCGCGAAGAAAATAAACAGTTAAATGTTTAGAGATGTAATTTCTGGAGAATAATTTCCTCTGCGTACGTCCCATTTAACTTAAATGCTATCAAAGTAGTGAACACGTTTTCCAGATATACTTAATTGAGATTTATAGAAATGGCGTTATGCGTATCAAAATATGTTTCGGGGACTTGTTGATGGACTTACCTTGTACAGTGTGCATTTGTAACAGAATGTTGCACTTTATGCATTACATTTGAATATACGGCTTTTGTGTGTTTACATATGGATCGGGAGAAAATACAGTATTTCTTTCCAATCTGAATTTCATCGACGCTAAGATCTGCATTGAATTTCATTTCCTTTCCAATTCCTGTAGTGCGCCTGTGTATTGTTTGTATCAGACGTCTTTCTTTCCCATTTTTTGAAGTTATTAGTCCACCGCTTACAATTATTTACGAGAAATACAATGTAATGTTCTCACGAAGAGACCTTAACAGGTGACCTAACGCAGCATACGATCGAGAAAGTAAAGAGCTCTGCTATGTTGTCGTTCATCAAAATATCAAGAAATTCAGTTCCATTGTTTTTGGAAATAATGAAAAATTACAGTGCGCTAATGTGGATTTGACACACGACCGGCTGAAGTAATACTTTAATATCTTAAACACCAGGTAAAACTATAAGTATTGTACTGCACAATTAACTCTTTATTCTCATGAACTTCCGTGCTGTCGTCAGGGCATCTCAAATTGGTCCCATAATTATAGCTCTCTACAGCGTTCGCTGCAAGCGTCTCTTAAGGAAACAACCTGCCTGCAAAAAGTCAGTAGTAGTAGATAGTAAGCAGATGAAGTTTTCTTTTACCATATAGCAAAGTAACAATTTACTAAAGTCTCCAGTGGTAAGACAATCATAAAAGGTATCAGTCGCGGTGAAATTAACAATTGAATTACGTCATGATAAAAAAAATAATCCGTAAAATTTCTGTGAAACGGTGCATTCTGTAATTAGACATAAGCGTCAACAACGAGTGTGATTGGATTTAACTTGCAAATATTAATGGACATCACAATGGTTCTCAAGCCTCAGTATTTGATAGTAAAATTTTCTGTTTTAATAACTGGTTTTGAAGCATTGAGGTATCATTCTGAACTGTGTTAAAGGTAAAATAAACAGTGAAATATCACGCAGTCGGTTTGTATGAAAAAGCAAACACTTTTTTCTTTTCAATATGGGCTGAGGGTGTGCTGTCAACAGTACAGTTTCCTCCTCTTCAGTTAAGAGTGCCACTATTTGTGGTATTCTGTTTTGATGTCATCCCACAACTGTACTATGTATCTAGCCATTCTTCCACCAGTTGTCAGTAATCTAAAATTGTTAGCACTACATGTTTCGCGTTCTCAAGTCCTACAGGAAACAAGGAAAGAACGGGAAATATGACTTAAACATTAAGATGCGAACACACGATACAATTATCCTCACTTTGAACAGTTCATTATTTTCATGTAATACGTTGTTGCCGTGCAGGAGGAGCGGTCTGGAGCGCCACGTTGAGTATCGTTCGGCCTCCTGCGTCGAAGGTTCGAATCCTCCCTGGGGCTTGGATGTTTGTGTCGTCTTTAGTATAAGTTAGTTCATAAGTAGTTTGTACGTTTAGGGACTGATGACCCCGTAGTTAAGTCCCATAACCTTTACAAACATTTGAATATCTTGACTACGTTGTTCTTCTCTTTCTGTAGGGCGCAGAATATCTCTATCTCTTCTACATTTAAAGGGCATTTTGGGCACATTTTAATAATATTCTCCTGGAGAAATAACAAAAATAGTATGACAATTATAGATTCTCAGGCATGCAGTCTTGCGTCATATCCTTTTTTTGCGCCTTCTTAAATAATTTTATTGGAACACACTTGGCCCCGTCCGTGGGAGTCACACAGTCAGTCATCTTTGACTTGTAGCTGCTCATAGATTATCGCTGAAACAACAGTGCAGTAGCCCGCAGTCCATAGTGGTTTTAGAAACCGACAATGTCAGATTATTGCATGACAGGCCGCGATGGAGGCGCTATGCTCCGATGCGCGAGGGCGTTCCCCGTCTGAGTTCGAATCCCCCCTTGGGCATGAATGTTTGTGTCGTCTCTAGTATAACGTAGTTCATAAGTAGTTTGTAAGTTTAGAGACTGATGACCCCGCAGTTAAGTCCCTTAAGCTTAACAAACGTATAAACATTTTGTTGCATGACAATGCACCGACGCTGCAAATACTTTTTAAGGTCGACGTTGCCTAATGATTGATTCATTTTAATTTTTATGTAAGTTATCATAGTAAGGATAATTGTTTCGTGTGTTCGCATCTTTATTTTTAAGTCGTGTTTTACGTTCATTCCTTGTTTCTTGTAGGACTTGAGAGTGAGATAACATGCGAGAATTGGCTAGATACATAAGGTAAGAGTTTATAGCCGATAAATCCATAGGAAAAATGAAGCGACATAAATACAGGAGACAGAAATATTAACCACTGTCACGTACTAAAATGTTAATTTTTCATTGGTAAAACGTACAAAGGAAGGACGGAAATTATGCACACGGCAAAAGTCACATGGTCAGTAAGATACATTAATAATAAAAATGTTGATTTCCATATTTGTTAGAATATTCACAAAGGCGAGGCAAAGAGTTTTAATTACACCCGCGATGGTGTGTGTGTGTGTGGGGGGGGGGATTTAACTGTTTGTTCAGTCGGTCGTGTGTGAAATTCCACATTAGCTCATTGTAATATTTCATGATTTCCAAAAATGATGCCAACTTAATATGAATATATTTCACACAACGACAACATACGGAAGGGAAAGAGGAGTAATGACGTAGTGTATTGAGATGATTTGTGAGAACTGGTAGTATGCGAGGGGAAGGCTTGGGCACATCAGAAGAGTAAGAGGGATTCGAGAAAGTGAACCAAGCCATAAGAAGTGGTTGGACTGGAATGGAAGGAGAAGTGGAACTCTTGCTACAGGATGATAATTAGGCTCACTTAGAGCTGGCAAGATGGTTCAGTATAGTGAACATCATCAGGTAAGGGAAAGTGATTCCAGTCCCATTGGGAGAGGGCCACAGCAGGAGCAGAGATCAGGGGTATTTTACAGAGGGCCAGGTAGGGGAATTTGAATGAATACAGGAGGCTAGCGCTAGACTGCATGACGCACTAGAACTTGTAGAACATCCTAGAAGGTGGGAGAATACAATGTTTTGTAGTCATAGCAGAGTACGTCGCGGTGATTTACAGACATGAAAGATAGTGGAAGAATATAACCCCATATTTGGCCTTGGCCGGATCAATAGTCGGAGATATTTTAGCGTATTAGTCAATTATATGGCACGGTTACAGACGATGACGTAAAAGTTCTGGGGCGGATCTGAGGGTGGTTCGACCCATTGTTACTGCCTAGGTTTTCTTGCATCTAATTTTAAGGAGGCTCTGGTCACATCAGGAAGTGAACTGATTGAATAGGACATGGAGAAATCGTTAGAACCTCTGGAAGAGGGCATGCTGAGTAAGATGGAAGACATGGCTTTGACGTATTTGTTTGCAATATATACATCAGGAGCGGAGACAACCGAACTTGTGGCACCCTCGTACTGAGAAAGAAGAGACGAGAATTGATGTTGTGGATGAATGATGGAACGAAAGGACACTATAAGATGATATAATCGGTGGGAGAGGAATATGTTTGTATCCTAAAGAGAAGGCCAGAATGCCATATGCGGACTTACGCTTTTTCAGTTTTCAGGGAATCAAATATGATTTTGTGGTTGATGATTTGGTGGGAGAGGAGTTTGGTACGGTACAGGAGTTGTTCGTCTGTAGAGAAATTAGGACGAAAGCCACAGTGGTGAACAGAGAGATGTGTACGTTGAGGTGTTCATGGCTGTGTCGGTAGGAAGTGTAATTAATAATCTTGCTAAAGACGTAGGTGAGACTGACGGGGCGGAAAGAAGAGGTGACATAAAGAAGGTATGTGGATATAGAGGGGAAAGGAGGTTTTGATGGCTCAGTATAGAAACCGGTAAGTAGGATGAATTATAAAGCGATGATTTCCATTAATGGTAGGGGGCACTCCTTTTGGTGTCTGCAAGTTCTGCAGTCCTTACCGGAAGTTGTTTTGCGTTTGTTTTGGGCTCCTGTTGGATTTATTAGGCGGTAAATGAGTGTCGACGGTAGTATGCTGTTGAGGTACTGGAAGCGAATGGCAAAAGTTGGGAGGAAGAGCGCACAGAGACTTTTGTAAAAAAGGATAAGAGAAGTAGGATGCGAAGTGGTTGGCCTTACCAACGTTCTCGAAAGAGTGTGGTCATTGTGTAATATGGTATAGTTGGAAGCTGGATTAGTGCCAGTGATACGGTGAACAGCTTTCCAGCACCTGGGTTAGTTAATAGATAGCGTGGTGTTACCCTCTACTGCTCTGAAGTCTCAGCCAATTTTCGTCAGTATATTTTCCTATAGGAGCATTATTCTCTTTTTGACTGGTGTAATTTCATTGCTACAGTTTAGCAGTTGTATATTTTAGTTGTTCCTACCGACACCACGTGGAGAACTGAATGTACCACTGCATTCACTAGACAATTTCTGTGCTTATGCTAATTTAGTTTAATATTAACAGTAATTTCATTTTCAGTTTTCGATAAACAGAAATATCTACCAATTAATGTAAGTATCATTTTTCATTATTAAATTTACTGCAGTTTATGAATGAAATTTGGTTCGTTCCCCAGAGTTCACGTTGGGCATTAATGGAATCATATCCTCACTTCGTGACAGGGTTACGGATCCCAAAACATTATATGCAAAACTTAACAGAACAGAATGTGAAGAATAACAAATTAAGCCTTTTTGTAAGATGAATCAGAAGCTTCTGTCTTAGCTTCAGATAGTTAAGTTGAAACTGACAGAGTAGAAAATCGGGACCGAAACATAATTATAGGCCAGAGTGAATTATTGTACAGAGGACGCTGTTAATGGTATTCTAGTGAATAATGAAAGTGATAATGAGTATTTTCCACTATTGCAATCAGTGCATGCAGACAGTTTTGATATTTTTCACCCACCGATAGGATTTCATTATATAAAGATTCGATCAAAGAGGTGGTATTTCACTTGCTCTATTTGAATGTAGTCAATACTTGGATACTATACTAAAGGGATTGTACAGTTCGCAAAGTAGGAAAACCACATCTGCACAGTCAATTGGACCTCAAAGTCGCTGAAAGTCTTTGCAAGGAGAATAATGATGGAGAGAGAAAATGATGAAGTAGATTGTCAATTCAAACTGCAATTTACATGAGAAAGACAAATGCATCAACTGCGCAACTGACTGAAAAAGAAATGAGTTGGAGGGGAATGTTTTACTAGCCTTAATTTTCAGAAAGAAGACGTTGAAGAAAAGAGGCTGTAATAGTGAATCAAAATTGTTTTACACAAAATGTGGATCTTTATTTCACACTAAATTATAATTGAGTTTAATACTAAAGAGTTCATTTCAGTAAACTGAAAAAAAGAACACATTAAAATCAATTTGTAACTTCAAACTATTCAAAATTATTGCATTTAAATCTTATTATATCAATCTGCATTTGCTTACGAATTAATTCTATCACACAGCTACACTGATATTTTGGAATGGAAACATTAAAATATTCCTCTGAAACGGAAGAAAAAGTTTGGCTGCCCACTGTGACTTCTTAGTGACAAATCTATTTTGAAGATATAAATATTTCTACTTTGTATAAGTTAGATACATTAGTCTTAAACATTCTGTACATGTAAATAATTTGTTCTGCAGGATATAATAATTTCGGTAGTAGAGGGTTAGGACTGTGCAACGAAGCACTTTGGGATTTATTTCCATCTCCTTGCATTACTGAATCTTCCGATACCAGTGTTGCATAATAATAGGTACGAATGTAATTAACCTATTATTTTCTTTTCCAAAACTTGTGTTACTCTTTTTTCGATCGTGACTAACAGAAGTTATTTTCTATATTTGACGCCGCAGATGTTCGTTTAATTAGCAAATATTAATTAGTTGATGCAAGAGGCGTAATGTTGTAACACATACACTAGGCTATCCCTGATAAAACTAATTAAATACTTTTCTCATAATATTGAAGTAGGTATTATTATCTTTCACAAATAATGTTAGGAAAATTGTGCCCTCATTAGTTTCTGTATAATCACAGTTAATTACGACAATATTGTTGACAACCCCATTAAATTATATTTGAATAGGAAATACTATTAATGTAATGGAGACTTGTATATAATTTATTCAGTATTATTTACGCTATCTGCATGTAATAGGTTACTTTTCAATTGTAATGATTTTAATTTACCTAAATAACAATATGTAATTTCCAGTGACATTGTTTGGATGATATAAATAGGATGCTTTCTCGACATGTAAATGAGCATTGTTTCATTCTTGATGGGAAGCAAAATCCACGCCAGTAAGGAGTATTGTGTAGAGTCTTATTTCGTGATGTATCTGGGCCACAATCCACGCCACTTTGAATTCCGATTGTGAACAATTATTTAAAAGTACTTCGGTGTTAGTGAAAGTGTATCTACAGTCATTAAGAACTAACTCATCATAAGCGTACCACACTAAATGTGCATTTCGAACTTTAGTATTCCACACAAGCACCGTGTAAATTTGTATTATTGACATTTGGAATGAGCGTACTGGGTTGTAGTTTTTGTTATTAATGAGACTCGTACGCTACCCATAAATGGGGACAATTGGGCACTAATAATTCAATAAGTGTCAATGAACTGGAATTCTACGTTTCGCCTAAATTATTTGTAGTGAATCAGCGTGGCCCCGTGACATTTCAACCAGCAGTTACCGTTAGCGCCGAACAACGAGAACTTCAATCGGCAACGGACTACGACCGGTGCAGGTTTCATACCAGTCTCCGCAATTATTGCAGTGTGCAAATTTCGAATGTGACGTTGAAGCTTTCGGTTTCATATGAGTGTGTTCTGGTCATGGGTCGGCAAGGAGGAGTGACGGAAGTGACGAGTTTAACAGTGGAGGTGGCGTGGGTCTGTGCTGATGGATTTCGTTGGAGTGTGATGGGCGATGGCGCCTGACAAGGTCTGTTGAAGGAAGTTGGCCAAATAGTTGAAGTCAATAGGTTTTCTAGGAGGAAGACGAAACGATTCTGATTCAGGAGTAGCCCTGGATGTGCAGTGCTCAAACCAGTTATGGGATAAAGTGAGATATCATAAACACTACACATATAGTAACGTATTTTATTCAATATTCATAGAATATATGACATCTACTGCGATTGGGCAAAGCTGAAAATGTATACCCAGCCGGGATTCGAACCCGAGTCTCTGCTTTCTAGACAGCTGCGCTGACCCCTACACCACTGGGGAGACAGTGATCACAGCACCTGCAAGGACTACCTAAGCACGCCTCCCGTCAGATACAAATTCCCAGCCTCGCCCTGCCCACAGTACTAAAACTCGTAGTTATGAAACTAATTCCCGTAAGAGTAAAGGCTTCAAACTTGCCCACCCCTCCCACTAACGATAGGATCATTGTCTGTCACCGGCATATTATATATATACATGAGGCGTCTGTTCCGAAAGAACAGACGTCACTTCTGATCCTGCAGTTGTTATTATTTACTATTCATAGAATATATGACATCAACTGCGATTGGGCAAAGCTGAAAATGCCTAGAAAGCAGGAGACCCGGGTTCGAATCCCGGCTGGGTACGCATTATAGTTGAATCCAGCTTCCACTTTATTCGATTCCCCTGGAGAGCTGGCTTCGCTGCTATTATCTCTTAATTCTCATTGTCTTCTGGGCAGTGTTTAAAATGCCACGACTACCATTGTGTCTCTCTATAGGAATACGCTCGTGCTATCGAAACATTCTCTTTTGTGAGAGGACAATGTAATTCCCTTGACAGGTGACAACACATAGTCGCAGTGTAAACGCTATGCTGCTCGGGCAAGTCCATGGTAAATAATACTTTGCACCTTTTGTTTTTTCCTACTACACAGCTGATGTACGAGAGATACTTCCTTAGGGCATAACGAAAGACCTTCTTCTTTTGTTTTCAATGTGACCGGCCTCTTCCTCCCCTCTTTCAGAACTAGTCAAACACATTTTCACACTGTACAGAATTATGTGATGCTAGTACTTGACATCATTGATTAACAATGCTCTAAGGTGCCTTGCTGCATAGTCCCTGGTTCTCCATAAATTTGTTTAATTGGTTTTTAAGTATAGGGGCTGATGACTGATGTTTAGTACCATAGCTTTACAAATATTTGAATAATGTTTTAAGTAAGTGCATTTGTTAAAACGAACTATGGCGTGTAACATTTCATTGGAACCAGTTTAGCGAGATGGTTACGCTCGTTAGGCTGAAATATAACTTTTATCCTTACAATATATTTGCAATTTTACCCAGAATCTACATCTACATACACTGCTAAGAATAGCTAGCGGGTCAGGTGAGATATCACACACAATATACCTGTGTTTTATTCAGGTATTGATTACAATTACAAATTGTGTGCGATACGGTACGATAATTTGCTGTCTAAACTACTTTCTTAAGGTTTACATGGCGTTTACTAAGAGCGAGGCACGAAAGGATTACCGTAATAGTGAAATGTCTTACTTGTTTTTCTCTAAAATGGCTTGCGATCACCTTGGACAAACAGTACAGTTGCACACCTGCGTGGCATGAACAGTATGAGGTTATCAATCAGTTCTTGAGGGATATTTGTCCATTGTTACATGATTTAAATATCCTGCTCTGCAACTGTTGGAGCAGTACTGATCTTCCTGCAATGCGACTGCCAACTGTACCTCAGACATCAGTTTTAAGTCCTCTGAATAAGTTAGCTACTCTATTCGTTCAATTCGCTCAGCTTAAAGCATGTTGTCCACAAGTGTATCTTTGTGGGGAGCACGTTATCGTCCTCCAGAACATCCCTTATGGAACCAGCTTAGGGCACAAAAAAGGTCGAAGGATCTTATCTCCATACCTCTGAACAATCAAAACGCCATTCTGTGAGACAGAGAAATCTCTCCATTGTATCGTGACAATAGGAAATGTGATTCTGTTCTTGAACTACTATCTTGTCGTCCAACAGTTTCACCTGATAAGGTCCCCACACTGCACAATAATAATGCAAAATATGCAGATAAGTAGAGTGTAGACAGTTTCTTCTGTAGAAATGTCAAATTCTAAGTATTCAGCAATGAAATGTAGTCTTTGGCTAGCATTCCTGGAGGTATTTTCCATGTGTGCCTTGAAACTTGCAAAAATTGTAGTCCCTATCAACTTTATCGATTTTATAGCCATTACAATTTATTGATTTATCATGTAAATGAACGGATTTCTTTTAGTACTCACGTAATTAAAGACAACGAAATGCAGAGGCCTTCCCTGGGGACCGCCAGATGTCACTTCTGTTTTAGTGTACGACTTTAATAAATCGGTTAACACAAGCTTTGTCGTTTCAGACAGGGAATAAGGAATCCAATCGCATAATCCAGATGATATTCCCACCCAGAACTGTACTAAATAATAGATCAATATTCACTGTGTTGTGGAAACAATGCAAACACTGTTTCATGCGGTTTTATTATAAATAAAATACGGACTTTTCCTTAATCTGCACCGTGAAACCTTGACTGCGGGATTCCTATATCATCGGAAAGTAAGCCTTGGATTTTCAACAGTGACTTTCCTAGTGTTAGAAAACTGACTTATGGTTCGAGTGCCTTAACGTATAGCTATAATGTCGTACACCGCTGAAGGACCGTAAACTGGATTTAAACAACATGTTTCTAACCAATGCTGAAAAAGTCTAAACAGTCTGAAAGATATATAGAAAGCAAAGTAATCCTATAAAGATTCCTTTGGTTGAGAATGAGGTATTTAAAAACAAACCAATTCCTTCGTCAGGTTGGGGATAAATAATGCCCGATACACAAGTTTTTATATTATGAAGAGCGTTCATTGAAAAGAATTGTAACTAACAGGATTTACAGTGACTGATACAACAAATATTACGGCATGTTTTTTATTTAGGTTAGTTTTAGGACCTTCGTAGAGAGACAGTGACAAAATTGCACATAGTATTCACTACATTCTACGAATATTTGTTATATTTCTACAATAATTCCGTGATTTTTAGTTAAAACCCAACTGTGAAGTACAGATTTCTGTTTTTTTAATATTTCAACTACTTTAAAACTCTCAGTTGTCCGTGTATTTATATATTCTATTTCCTCTTGGTTTCTTCCTTACCAGATTTCTCTTCACTTATATATCTGACGGTCTCGTCCTTCAAATTATCGCTGTCCACTTTCCTACTACACCTGTTCCTAAACCCGTTTCCGGATTTGTAGAAATCTCTATCCGTCTCCTCATTTTTCTTCCGTTTTTGGGGACTCTTCGCAGTGCATCTTATGGCTAGGTTCGAGGTGTAATATAGCGTGCGACTGTATATAGACTACGCAGTAGGAATAATTATTACAGCATTTACTAACAATCTGCAGTATGTCGGTCACAAACTTTTCGAGTTTTTTGGTAACATCGTTAAAAATCTACTTGTCATTGTATGGGGGTGTTGAAGTACAGATTAAGGCATTTTCTAAACCGAAAGTAGATATTAATTAAATGTGCTACTGACACAAATCTATATTGAATTGGTTATCACATACCGCGGTGCAGTGGCCGAACGCTTTAAGACGCGTCACTGCAGAGTGCGCCCCTTTTGTGCATTGCAAAAGCCATGGGATTCATTCAGCAGACAAACATTTCTGTGACTACGTGACGCTCAGCATCTAACGTTTCCAAAAACAGTTTTACAGCAACGTAACGCAGTATTCCACTTCGCGGATGGTTTAATAGTTGTAAAGATATGGTTTTGCAGTAAAGCGTCATGTAGTCAGTGGCGGCTGGTGATAATGTGCTGCAGCACACTGTAAATATATTACTAAAATTATGCCATTTCTCTTCGAAAGCAAGCGAGAAATCGCTGTAAAATTATATCCTTTCTCTTAGAATGCGATCCAGATATCACAATAAAATTATGCCAAGTCCCTTCCAATACGTATTACAATGCTAGTAATAAGGATGAAAATGCATTTTGGAGCGCTCTCGCCGCGATAGCTGGAAACCAGCTCCGTGTGCTGAAGTGGGATTCAGCCGAGCTGGTACGTGCGCAGAGAGGCGGCGCAGTCGTCTGTTCGCTAGTGCGCAAGCGCACACGTGACGTCAGGCCTGGCGACTCAGGTGTGCTGAGACCAAAGAGGTATATAAACAACATAGAGAGGCTACAGGAAGTTACAGCGCTCTGGGTGGCAGCACTAAGCAACACTGGCCGCCATATTTCAGAACGTCAGTTTGAAGTAGCAGCGTGAGCAGACGCGTATGTTTGTAATCTAAACTGACTTGTAAGCGCTATTATTAGTGGTAAATCAAGCCCAGTGTATGCTCGGCGTACAACTGCAGCAACCACAGTGATAAAACTGTTGGAATATCATACATAAAGAAAGAGATATGTAATTATATAGGTCGTTGTGTATCAGCGTGTTCATTATACTTAACTTTCACATTTACCAAGTTTCAAAATTATGTTTACTTCACGTAAATCAAAAATCTAGGCAGAGGACGGATGTATTTGGTGTGTTTTAATGTAATGTAATGTAATGCTTATATAGTGTACAAAAGCGTATTAACTATTTGGTAAGTAGGCTAGGTATATGAACTGTAATTAAACTATTCATTATACAGATTTCCTTTGAAAAACAAGGAGTTGCTAACCCAATGGGTAAGCAGTATGAGGCGTGATAAGTGGCAGCCAACAAAGTATAGGTACATATGCTCTTGTCATTTTGAAGAAAAGTAATGAATGCTACCACCGATGGAAAGCTGCTATTTGCAAATGCCATTCCAACACTATTTTCGTTTCCTGAGCACGTACAGAAACTAAAAGCTGTAAGGAGAGTGCCAAGGAAACGTCAAATTGTGGAGAGTTTGATAAATACGTAATGTACTTCAAAGCATGAAACATCATTTGAACCACATGCAGAGTAAAGAGAATAAAGGTAATTAAAGACTTTAAAGAAATTTGCCTGTATTCATAGGGAAGATATGTCGGCAAATACAAACGATTATTGACATTATAGTAACATCAAATAATGCAGCAGTTCGACGATTGTAAACACTACACTTACGATGCAGTATAAACGAGAAATGCTATTCGTAGTGGGAATTACTTTCCGAATTGCGTCGCCCAGAAATGAAGGAAAAATCAAGATTGGCAATGGTTAATATAAAACATTTGATTCAGCCTTAGCAGACGCCCAGTAACACCTGGCTGACACTGACGTTCTCAAAGATGGCGGCAACCTTTTCAATTGGCTTCAACTATGGCGGCGCTGTGGCCAGTCTATGTTGTTTATATACGTCTTTGGCTGAGGCCGACCACAGCACCAGATCAATATTTCTCTTCCCGCTGCGTGTAACTGTTGCGGAAGAATAGCATATGTCGCATGTTGCGGCATACAGAGTCAAATAGCGCTCTGACTCAGGCGTCTTGCGCGTTGTCTCTCAAACCTACTTGTGTGAGGCTCGTATTCAAATACCTCTGAGTCTAAATTTTTAATTTCTGTAAATAAAACTTCAATCACAAACAACGTTAGTAATGTACAGCCAGCATGTGAGTGAAACTGCGCTTTCCAGCCAAGCAGTTTCATTGGTCACTTGTGTAGAACGCAGATGACGTGGTCGGGATGTTGCAAAGCTCCGTTATTTCCATTGCCAGTCACGCTTTTTATTTTGGCATATTTTGTTTCCTGTTCATTTTTGTAATATTGTAGCACACTGGTCAAATTTTGTACGAGCTGCCACAGCATGTAGTTACAATGTATTGATGAGACTAAAAAATTAGGAGAGCTTATGTTGGTAACTGAGTTCCACCAGCGGCTGCCTCGGTGTCAGAGGAAGTTGTCGAGTGCAGCGAGACGCGGCGATATCGCAGCGGACAGCGCGGTACACCGCAACACGGGCCGTTGCCATGGCGACCGGAGCCCGGCTGTTGCCGGCTGCGAGCATCAGTTACGCGGTCGGCACCGCCGCCCTGTGAGCCAGTGCCGCAGATTGGAATTAGCAGGCGCTGCCGCTGACGCTGTTAGCACGCATTGGCCGAATTTTGCTGCCAATAACGCTCTCTAATGCATGACTGATTGCTTTTTGCAGCAATATAAGCGGGAATCCTCATTTCTACAAACTAATAATGTCATAATCACGAGCCTTACGTACCATAGACCTCATTATTTATTTGGCGTTACGAACTTTAAATAACCGAAAAAATAGTGTTCAGCTGAGCTTTCCATTTACAAAACGTGATGAACGATTCATAAGCTGAACGGAGCAAGAGAAAAGCATTCATTATCATTCTTTTAATTATAAAAAATTATAATTTTAGATTTCTATACAGGATGTTACAAAAAGGTACAGCCAAACATTCAGGAAACATTCCTCACACACAAAAAAAAAGAAAATATGTTAAGTGAACATGTGTCCGGAAACGCTTAATTTCCATGTTAGAGCTCATTGTATTACTTCTCTTCAGATCAAATTAATCATGGAATGGAAACACACAGTAACTGAACGTACCAGCGTGATTTCAAACGCTTTGTTACAGGAAATGTTCAAAATGCCCTCCGTTAGCGAGGATACATGCATCCACCCTCCGTCGTATGGAATCCCTGATGCGCTGATGCAGCCCTGGAGAATGCCGTATTGTATCACAGATGTCCATAATACGAGCACGAAGAGTTTCTACATTTGGTACCGGGATTGCGTAGACAAGAGCTTCCAAATGCCCCGAGAAATGAAAGTCAAGAGGGTAAGGTCAGGAGAGTATGGAGGGCATGGAATTAGTCCGCCTCTACCAATACATCGGTCACCGAATCAGTTGTTGAGAAGCGTACGAACACGTTACTGAAATGTGCAGGAGCTCCATCGTGTATGAACCACATGTTGTGTTGTAGAGGCGCCTGTTCTAGCAGCACAGGTAGAGTATCCCTTATGAAATCATGATAACGTGCTCCAGTGAGCGTAGGTGGAAGAACATGAGTCCCAATTAAGACATCCCCAACAATTCCTGCCCAAACGTTCATAGACATATTGAACATTTCCTGTAACAAAGTGTTTGAAGTCACTCTGGTACGTTCTGTTGCTGTGTGTTTCCATTCCATGATTAATGTGATTTAAAGAGAAATTCTAAACTGAGCTCTAACATGGAAATTAAGCGTTTCCGGACACATGTCCACATAACATATTTTCTTTCTTTGTGTGTGAGGAATGTTTCCTGAAAGTTTGGCCGTACCTTTTTGTAACACCCTGTATAACACCAGATTGTCTATACACTTCCAGGTTGGCTTTCTATATAACTCCAGATTGGCTGTCTCTTTTATATACAATTTGCGTATAGCTGGTTTTGCTGCCGTACGACTATTGTAGGAGCCTTGAAAATTTTTCTTTACCAACACGTATTAATATTGCATCGTCGTGCATTATGTTGTCATATTTACGTAATTTTTTAAAACAAATAATGAAAAAATTGAATATGTACGTAAATAATAGTAAATGCTGAATAAATAACGATGTTTTTGTGATCTTTAGTCCAAAGACTGGTTTCCGCGCTACATTATCCCGTGCAAGACTCTTCATCTCTGAATAACACCAGCAACCTACATTCTTCTGAACCTGTTTACTGCATTGGTATCCCGCGCTTCTTCTTAGAATCTTACCCTACACAAATCCCTCCAATGTTTAATTGAAGATTCCCTCAATACATTTTTTCCTATTTAAAGCGTTCCCTTCGCCACTCTGTACTGGTAATCCATTTAAGCCCTTTTTTTCTCCGAAAGTCTCCCTTATTTAGTTGAAGGCGGTGTCTACCTTTCTCCTAGTTACACATTCTTCAACGGACTGTCACTTGTCCCCTAGCCACTCCTACCTAGCCAATTTGCACTTGCGGACAAATTCATTTTAGCCGCTAGTACTCCCTCTTGCCTGCTTCACTAAAACAGTATATTTTCTCCTGTGATCAGATGATTTCAGTATCTTCTTTGTTACCCCAGAATATATGTTAGTATGTTAGTCCTTGTCCTCATAGCTATGTGATCCTCTCCGCACTGAATAATTTATTTCTCAATACTATACCATTTAATTCTCTATTACCTTCCCAAAATTTGGTCTAACCTCTTGCTCAGTCTCAAACTCTAGAAAACCTCTGGTTACTTGAATTTACCTATCTTTACCAAGCGAGGTTGCACAATTGTAACATACTGGACTCGCATTTGTCACCTAAATTAAACATTTTCGTCATTTCCATAATTCACTGCAGGTAAATGCTGCGATAGTTCCTTTGAAAGTGCATGTTCGATTGCCTTCCCCGAGCTTGCCTATATCTGAGCGCTAGCTCTGTCTCTGATGACCACAATGCGTACGTAGCAAAGCTGATACATCCTTCACTGCTGTACCTTATAGCACAAGAGAAGACTTGCGGTATTTTCCAACGGCTTTCCTTTCGTGAGGATATTCTTTGCTTTTTGAATCTCCAAGTTAAAAACCTGTCCCCCTGCATAAGGTAAATATTTCTTCATGCACTGTTTCATACGTCCTCTTAGCTTATGAACGGTTAAATGCCATCTAACTGTGTTTTTAAGCACATGAGCCACAATCGATTTAAAGACCCTTCTCTCCGACGAAAATAATTATCTCAATAGACCCGACAGAGATTTGGTAACTTACAGTTATTGAAACTGTTTTTCCACAATCGCGAACACTTTGTATTGGAAGATGAAAGAACAGTCTAAAAAACGTGGAGAGAAATTTAAAACATCCGCACAGAAGAGGACGTTCTATTCAAACTCAAGTGCATATCTTTGCTATCGTAATTTTGTTCTTGTTATGACCTAGAAAACAATCAGAAAACAAATAAACCATTTGATACTGTGGACGTTCGATTCGTACATTGCGTTTTTCACAGTAGACGCTATCTGCTTTGACCTCTTAGCGTAGTCGCTCTCAATCGGCACATACCGGTACGGGTACACATTCATGAAGTTTGGGTAGCAAATTATGAATCTATAGAGGTAAATGTTCCGTGAGAAATAACTTGCTCGATCATGCAATTTTGGAAAAGTCCTGTTCCTTTGGAAATCATTATTTATAGTCAGTACTCTTTCTTCGTCTCCTTCCAACAAATCACTTTTTTGAACGACAATTTGTGAATAATTACACAGATTGGTTTCCTTAGGTGGTCGGCAAGATTTCATACGACGTTAAGAACATAAATAGTGGCAATACTACTGTGAAGACAATATTCAGCGGAATCTACTAATATCGCTGATAGCACACGTTAGTGACATAACCTCCTTACCTCCGATCAAATGGACTCGCTGATCGCACATCACCGTCGTGCGCAAAATTGAGTGAAACAATTGTGCTTGTGGGCGAGCGGTCATTATGTTTTCGAAACTAGAACAACAGATTTGGATCAAGGTTGAAAGTTCCAGAGACCGTACAGCACGACATTGCCATTAAGGTATTTCAGTGGCGTGTGCGAGGAATCTCCGTTCCGTACAGAACAGTGGCACGTTGGGTAAAAGCCTTCAACGAAAGTCAGCTAACTGTGGCAGCCATGAATCGGGCAGGTCATGCTATTGTCTCTGAAGAAGAAGTGCATAATGTTTCCGCATTAGTGGACAGCGTCGCATTAGCTTCAAAACTGTTCCAAAGATTCGACAGGCAATAGACCGCTCATTTCGCACCATCAAAAAACAAGCTCTACTAACTGTTTACTAGGCATTCAACATCGCTGGCAACGGGTTATGTTTTGAAGGAAAGTAACAGGAGCAAACAGGTAACGGTTTTATATCGGTTGTGAATAAATAGTCACTACTATGTAAGTTCCAACCTTCATATTACAATCAAATTTACACATGTGGTTTGATTACATAACACCTATTTCTACTAAGAGTATAATGCAAATATTCACCTTATTAGATACAATAATTAAGAAAGAAAGACCAACGTGACACGCAACTAGCTCCGGGATGTTCAATAAAATCACACAGGGCTGGGTACAGTTTATCGGCCCGTTACAAACATTCACAGTGTTGCCGTCCGAAACGCCTCTGTCATCACCCCTGTCATCGGTTCCCGTTCAAACAATACCAGTGGCTTAAAATAACCATTAACGCTACATAAAACCAATTAGTTGCTCAGAGCAAGGGTTATTATGGAAGGGAGAGCTTACTACTCATTACGTAGCTTGTGTACGTGCAGCCCGAGCAATCCGTGACACCCCTGTCATCGGTTCCCGTTCAAACAATACCAGTGGCTTAACGCTACATAAAACCAATTAGTTGCTCAGAGCAAGGGTTATTATGGAAGGGAGAGCTTACTACTCATTACGTAGCTTGTGTACGTGCAGCCCGAGCAATCCGTGACATCATGCAGCAACGCCGCTAAGAACAAGCGACCAGACTGCATAACACGATAGTTACGACCCACCAAATGAAAGAACTTATCACGATATGGCAATAACAGTATTAATCAAAACTAAGAACAGTACTGCCCCTTGCCGAATTCCCCACGCAAAGTGCACGTGAGGGAAGGAAAAGAGGAAAAACTGGAAACAGACTTGCTTTAGAACACTCCCAAGAACTGGGGTAATTAAGGCAGCGTGAAGGCCACAAGACAAATGAAACCGCTGGTCTACTTAAATTCCCAAGGGTATACCGACAAGTAACAAAACGGCTTCTTAGATGCCGAATACGTGACAGTGAATCGCGGCCTAACCCCCTAAGAGAAACACCACCTAGAGAGAAGCTGCAGCGCTCTCGTGTGACGTCAGGCAGAGTAGGTTGCGCGCGAATAGCTAACTGGCTCGCTGCTTCCGTATGCAGCCATGCGAGCGCAACCTACTCTGCATGACGTCACACGCGCTGCGCTGCATACGGAAGCAGCGAGCCTGTTAGCTATGCGCGCGCAACCTACTCTGCCTGACGTCACACGACAGCGCCGCGGTCTTCTCTCTAGGTGGTGGTGCTAAGAGCCGCTGCGATAGCGGGTTCGAATCCCCCCTCGGGCATGGATATTTGTGCCGTCTTTAGTATAAGCTAGTTAACAAGTAGTTTGTAAGTTTAGGGACTAATGAACCTGTAGGTAAGTCCTATAAGCTCTACAAACATTTTTAACCCACTTGCTACTGGGGAACATTGCGATACCAAAAGGAAGCACCACCACCTGAAAACTTTGCACCTCTCGCGAGACCACAAGGCGCAATACTTAACTCCGGTATTGGTGCCGATCCAGACAGAACCCCGGGCATGTACTCCCAGTTCACGGCAATGACACCGTCGCACCGCTAACAGGCATTAAACCACGATGTCACCGCAGCGCTCCAGTTTGTGACCCAGAACTCCAGTCAACACGCCCGGTGTTCTTTCTCGAACTTCCAGTGCTCGCAGCTCACTCAAGCCTCTACCAGAAGGGGCAGAGTAACCCCTTTCGTGCATACCATCTGCCAACACTACGGCCCAGCACTTTCCGGGCTCTCAGATAGCACAGCCCGTGCCCCGGTACGGCAAAACACGTACTGCATTTCCTCACCAAACCTCGTAAGAGATCACTGCGAGTTGACTATCTATAAAGCACAACACCACCAATGGCGAAAGTGGTAACTAAACACCCAGATTGCAAAATAATGCTTCGGTACCATTTAAATTGCTGACAAGGAAAGATACAAGGGTACAGCATGGTTAATTTCTCGTTACAGAAAAGTTGGTTATTTCGCCGGACGTCTGGAAAATTTGGTAGCTAGCTCCAAAATGATTTTCCATTACTTTGGTGGGAGATTATCACCAAATATGTAAACCCTTTTGACGAATATTTGAAACAGGTCGTGTGTACGATATGTTGTACTGATTAAACTTTATGAAAAAGTGCATTTAGTGATGTTCTTTCAATTGCAGTGACTCGTGTTTTTTCAATACTTATTTTCTAATTTTAAGGTATCTCCTTGTGTTTGCGATCGCGCAGGGACTCCTTAATATGATGTGGGATGCTGTTATTAGGAGGAACAATTACGTCAGCAAATATGATTTAACTGCCGCTCGAACTACGTGTTCTGTTTCCACTGACCTCTTCCACGCTATTTTCATTTACATGCATTGTTAAAGTGTCCTGAAGTCATAAGGAACACCACTAATCACCACGACATTGACTGTAACGTTTCTGTTTCCCAAAGCAAAATAAAATAAAATAAAATAAAATAAAATAAAAAAATAAAAAAAAATAAAAATAAAAAATAAAAAAAAGTTCAAATGTTTGCAGATCTATCGGAATCAACTGCTTCGTTATTAGTCCTTAGATTACAAACTACTGAAAGTAAGGTCAACTAGAACAACACAAACACCCATCCTCCATGGGGTGGGCGGGAATGGAACCCCCAACGGTGAACGGCCGCGTGCACCGCAGCACGGTGCCCCAATCCGCCGCGGTTTCCACAAGCAAGAATTACGTCTCAGATGACCCGATACTAGAGTAAAAAGCAGTGGGGCCAACATTTATATGACACTACCAACTAACTGTGCTATACAGATTAATTTCACATGTTATTTGCCGTACTGACACCTTTGATCTATATCTATAAATGTGAATGTCTGTTCGGTGTACGTTTATCACGTCTGAACCACAAGACATAAAGAGCTAAAAATTTGTACAGTTACTAATGTCTACCCGGGGAAGGCTTTCGGCGCGGTTTTATGGCGATCGCATAGCTATCTATATATATATATATATATATATATATATATATATATATATATATATATGTGTGTGTGTGTGTGTGTGTGTGTGTATGTGTATGAATATCTGTTCGGTGTACGATAAGACGCTGAGATTCAAATATTTGTACAGTTACTAATTTATACCTGAGGATGGTTTTAGGCACGGTTTTATAGCGATCTGATAGATATTTAGTAATTTGAAGAATATAACGCGAAATACGGAACAATGATTACTCTATGTAAATTATATCTACTCTTTGAAAATGGTTTTATTGGATGCATTGTTGCTTGAGGTTTGATAATGATAAAAGGGTTGAGTATATTGGGATGGAAAGTTATCGGTGTATTTAAAATTCTACATGTGTGTGTGTGTTAATATTTCGCTCTGCAGCTAAAACTACAGAATGCAAACGAATGGTCTGTGTGTAACTGTTGTCCGAAGTCTCTCGCTGTAAACCATAGCAGTTGCATGCCGATAGCTATAAGGAGGTGGAAGATATGGTGGTTGAAAGTCGTCAAATTATAAAAAAAATTAATCAGTTTGGAAAACATTGTTTCCTTTCTTGGAATGAACAGCGAACTTATTATTTAATAATAAAAATGACAGTCTAGTTCGCAATGCAATTTATTAACACTGGCGACCGGTTTCGATCTAAGTGCTAGATCATCTTCAGACCTAAAACAGTACACCTCGCTACGGAAGTTCAGGCGGTGAGGGTGCGGCGCACCCTCACCGCCTGAACTTCCGTAGCGAGGTGTACTGTTTTAGGTCTGAAGATGATCTAGCACTTAGATCGAAACCGGTCGCCAGTGTTAATAAATTGCATTGCGAACTAGACTGTTATTTTTATTATTTAAAAAAAAAAGAATTCGAACTGAAGGCCAGCGATGACGTTTTCGACTCTATAGCAAGCACGTTACATACAGCGAAACGTGATGCCATAGACTATATCTTTGGTTTATGCTTGCTACAATGTATTCAGCTCTTTCTCTGTAAGGATAAGAACACGAATAAGGAAATATAAGAATAAATAAATAAATCAGTAAAAAAGAAATATCTTTTAATAAATCTCTTTAAACAAAATCGATTTGACTTTTCGTGCAGTATCTATCATCAACCAAAACGCGAGCGGAGCCGCGGGTTTAAGCTAGTAGCTGATTAACATTATACAGTGTTTTGTAGTTACAGATCTTGTAACAGTTTAACGTAGTAGTGGTATATGCAGAAGTACGTTCTCTGCTTTGAGTGTGTTTTGCTATTTCAACACTTTAGTTTCGCTCTGAAGCAAATACAGAGGGTTTGCAACTTATATTCAGATTCTTGCAGAGGGCTCCGAAACCTTTCCTTTGACGTATCTAACTTGAAGCTTCAATTCTTTTCTTTAGCAGGTTTTACAACTGGACGACACATTTATAAATACACGGATACACTTCGGTAGTGATTTATACAAATTACCAAAAAAATTTCCAAATGTTTGTAGAGTCTATGGGACTTAACTACGGGGTCATCAGTCCCTAAACTTACAAACTACTTATGAACTACTTACGAACTAGGACGGCACAAATATCCATGCCCAAGGGGGGATTCGAACCCCCGACCGTAGTGGCCGCGTAGACCGTGACTGGAGCGCCTCAGTCCCCTCGGCCACCGCGGCCGGCTACAAATTACCCATCGCATATTTTTGACAATGCATACGTGCTCTATAGTAATATAATTTCTGTATATTTTTAACAAATGATACCTTTATTTGAATACACCAAATAAAATAAAAGATATTATAGTTGAGAAGGTAGGCTATATCGCAAAATTAAGTCCTGATCATATTATCCATATGTCTAACCATTGCTACAAAAAAAGCGCAGACGGTAAGTGGCACATTGAATGGTATCCAGCGATCTGACCTGCTGTCATCGATCGAAAAATGATGACAAAGAAAGCGATGCACGATTATCTCATTTTTGTATACATACCTGCCATTCCTGTGTGAGTAAATAATTCTTCTACACCACTCTTTAATTTACACAGAGCCAGACCATTAGTGATGTTGCCTTCTTGTTTAAGATGTATGAGAAAGGGGTAATACCCAAGACTTGAAGAACATTGTAATAATTCCCATTCCAAAAAATCCGGCGCAAACACGTGTCATAATTACAGAACCTATCAGTTTTATAAGTCACGGTAGCAAATCTTTAACACGAATTATTTACAGAAGAATTGAACTTCTGGTAGAAACTGAACTTGTAGGAGGATTGAAGAAATAAAGGAACACAGGAAGAAACGCTCCGCTTACAACTTAGAAGACAGATTTTAAAAAAAGACAAACCTACACTTCTAGTTTTAGTAGATTTGGAGAAACGTTTTGATAATTTTGAATGCAATAGACTCTTTCACTCAGTCAGCAGGGTAAAATATTGGTATCGGAATGTTATTGACAATTGTACAAAAACGGCACAGCAGTTATTAGTGTCGAATGGCATCTAAATCCAGAATTGGTTGGGAAGGGAGTTATACAGGTTGTAGCCTTTCTCTAATGTTATTCAATTTGTACACTGAGCGAACTATGACGGAAAGGAATGACAAATTTATAGAAAACATTGAAATTCAAGGAGAAGAAATAAAAACGTCGCGTTTTGCTCATGACATTGTGATTCTGTCAGAAACAGTAAAGGACCTCGAAATGCAATTTAACGGAATGAATAATGCGTTAAAAGGAGCGTATTTGATGAACATCAACAAGAGAAAACTACGAGTAATAGAATGCACTCTATGACAAACAGGCGATGATGATGAAATTAGGTTAGGTGACGAAACAATAAACATTTGTTTTGTTGCTTTGGCACTATAATAACATATGTTGGTCGCAGGACAGATGATATTGATTGCAAATTGGCAATTGGAAGAAAAGCGTTTATTAGAAAGAGAAATTGTGAACATCTAATTTTAAATTAAGTGTAAAGAAGCTTTTCTGAAGGCATTTGTGTTAAGTGTTAAATTACGAGGCGCTTCCAGAAAGTAAGTTCCGTTTCAATTTATCTCCGCTGCAGCGCTGCGATTGCAGTTCCGCACATGCGCTGTAGACGATGTGTATCAAGGAGAAGAACGTGCGCCATTTGGATATCGCTGTCAGTTACGTATGCTTTGTTGTGCTTGTTTGAAACGTCGGCGTTGATTGAAAATCCCGCCGCCTGTGAAATCAGGTCTGTCATTCGGTTTCTGAATGCGAGGAAAGTGAAACCAAGTGAAATTTATCGGCAAATTTGCGATGTTTACGGACCAAATGCGATGAGTGATTCGATGCTGAGAAGATGGGTCCGACAGTTCAATGGCGGGCGTAGTGATGTGCACCATGAAGAAGGAAGTAGGCGTCCATCTTTGGTTACAGAAGAACTGGTTCACGCGAATGATGACAAGAACCAGGAAAACCGTAGGTTTACTATTAGTGCTCATCACTTCACCAATGACGACGAGCTGAAAGAAACTGTTTCCAACTGGTTGAAGACACAGGTGGCAGATTTCTATGAAGAAGGTATACAAAACCTGGTGCCACGCTATGACAAATGCCTGCAAATTTTCCGCAGTTATGTGGAAAAGTAGTTTAAGAGTTGTAGAATTTTGTGCAATAAAAATTTCTTCTGTATCTGTGTACAATTTCATTTTATTGCCAAACGGAACTTACTTTCTGGAAGCGCCACGTATATGGGAGTGAAACATAGATGATGACTTGCTCCGAGAGGAGGAGGTAGAGGATTTGTGCATTGCAAAACTTTGAATATTAGGAGGGTAGATCGTGTGTTAAAGAGGAGGTACCGAACAGAAATGGGGAGAAAATGAATTACTGGCATACGTTGATTAAAAGAAGGGATCGCTTGACAGTACATATGGTTAGACATGAACGACGAATAGTGCATTTGGCATCGAAGGAAAGTGTGCGGTGTAATAATCGCGAAGGGAGACCACGAGACGAATACATTAAGCAGTTTCAAATGGATGTGGGTTTGCCTTACAAGGAGATAAAGAGGGTTTCTCAGGGTAGAGTATGGTTGAGTGCTGCATCAGAACAGTCTCCGGACTGAAGACCACAACATCACTTCTTGTTGTTACGCAGTAAGCACAAGGTACTGCCATAAACCTAACAGTGAAGCAACTACAGCTACATTTATATAGACACTCTGTAAATCCCATTTAAGTGTCTGACAGAGGGTTCATTAACCAATTTCATAAGCTTTCTCTACCGTTCTGCCGTACGGCAGTAAAATGCACACGTGATTACTCACACACACGTTAAATAGGCAATTCACCGAAAGAATGCATCTCGTACGTGCCAATAGGTCTGATTCCGTGAATCGGAAGGTTGTATCGTGCAAATTCCAGGCATTTAGGTCACTGAGTTACACCGGCCGCATTGGCTGAGCGGTCTGCAGCGTGCCAGCCACGGTCTGCACGGCCGCTGTGGACGAGAGTTCGAATCCTACCTCGGGCATGGGTATTTGTGCGGTCTTTGGTAAAAGCTAGTTCATAAGTAGTTTGTAAGTTTAGGGACTGATGACCCCGTAGTAAAGTCCCATAAACTATACAAACATTTGAAATATTGAGTTACTCCACTGCTCGGATGTTGTAAATCAGGCATGGCCAAACCAGGCCAACGGACGCGGGCGCCCTCGCCGCGCCAGTACCCCCGCACACGGGCGGCGTGTGGGGCAGAGTGGTGAACAGGAAGAGGAACAACGCCACTACAGTCAGCCAGGCCAAAACTGAATCCGTCAGCGAGTAGCGCTCGCGCTCGCTTGGTTAGGAACGGCAGAGCAGCCAATCAGGAGTCGATTTATGCCGGTGACGGTGAACAGAAAAGGTGCATGCTTTTTAAAAACGTTCGTATTACCTCTGTTGTTTTGAGCTTCAGGTTAAAAATGTTCGTATAGCTTATGGGACTTAACTACGGGGTCATCAGTCCCTAAACTTACAAAGTACTTATGAAGTAGCTAATACTAAGGACGGCACAAATATCCATGCCCGAGGGGGAATTAGAACCCCTGACCGTAGTGGCCGTGCAGACCGTCACTGGAGCGCCTCAGTCCCCTCGGCCACCGCGGCCGGCTGAGCTTCAGGTGTCTAAAATCATCCTTCCTCTTTAAGTAATTTAATAAAGGTTTCTAAACATATCAAACAGCTTAATGCATATGGTATTATTTTTTCAAGAAAGATGTGTATTTCTGCTTATAATATTAAAACTGCATAATGTTACTATTTTGACAAAAGAAAAAAGGTAGCAAATATATGTTAGTGCAAAAATCCCGTTTATAAAAGTACTCTACGACATTGCTATAGCGTCACTGTGCAGCAAAACAAACAAAAAAAAACAACAAAAAATCACCCGTCAAAACGGCTCGCGCCCGAAGTGTGCTAGCATCTTTTCTGATTAACTGGGGGAAAATGCACCTAAAAACTTTTATTGTTAGTTTTTTTATTTGTGTTTAAAAACATTTACTTGTGAGAATGAGACTCTACAGCCCTTACATAAAATTATTTTTAAAATAGGATATTTATAATACTAGTTCATTTAAGAAACATCTATGTTTCAGATGAAGCCTAGTGTATATATGACGAGTGTTCATGTGCATTACTAATAGATCAAATTGGGGTCCAAAAATAGTTTCGTGTTTAGATTCGTATTTTGGATATTTTCTAAAGCTTCGCCTAGTGATTCTGCCATACAAACACTAATTGTTCCCTAAACGGTTTGTGTTACCGTTCTTCGATCACATTGCAGAGCTGCGCTTCCTCTGTTACTTCGTTTACGTTGCACCCGACCGCGGGACAGTCCAGAAAAGAGCAGTACTTTGCGGTCTCACCCTTTCCGCAGCTATCTCTCTCGCTCCGTTGCCGACACTAGCGACACACGGTCGCGGCAGGTGCAGTTAACTACAGTTGTCAGTGTACTGTGCCCGCGACCGCGCCTGCCGGGCGGAAACGTTGTCCACGCCTGTTGTAAACTATCAGGGTACATCAGAGCACACAGTCGTCGTGCAGGGACCAGTGGACAAACGTGCACCACCCGCAGGAGTACGCAGTGTGGGCTAGTACGCCTCCCGTCTGTCGGATTAGAGGCCTACCGCTCCATGCGTCCAGAAGGCACGGACAGAATGTCACTGCAGCATGTTAAGTAGGTGAGGACCGCTGCATTTGTGTTCCTGTTTGGCAACACCGAGGGCAAGGGGGATCATCCTGCCAATTTTATGCGGAAACATACCGGCGCACCTGACATTATGGTGTGGGGATTCACGGAATATTTGTTGAGGTAAACTCTAGCTCTTCTTCTGCATACGCTGATAACACAGCGATATGTGACAGACTTTATGCTAGTTAACATCGAGAGTTGACTGCACGCCACCTTTGGACAATGTTCCAACAAAATAATTCACGGCCATTCTGAGAACGTGTGCCCATGATTTTCCTACATTGTGTTGAAGTCTTACCGTGGCCAGCAAGTACCGTGGCCATCTCCATGACGGAGCATGCATGGAATGGATTCACGTCCAATACAAAATCTGGTGATCTGTGTGGCGTCGCACAAGTCTAAAGTGCGCGCCACCTACTTTCGCCGCGCGCCGCCATGCACGCACGGCGCGGCGTTTTTACGACGTCAGCCACGAGCGCCCTCTGCTACAACTCCGCTCGTGGTCACCACTGAACGACAAGGTTAACTTGGGACTGAGATAGGAACCAGTTAACACTTCGGAACTGAGATAGGCCCCAGTGAAGACTTGGCTATCGGATAGACACTAGGCAGGCCTCTAGCTCAACTATGTATCGGCATTCTGCAGTACTGAGCTATGTAAAAGTTAAGTATTACTAAGTCTCTAAGAAATATATATCTCGTTCTAATTTACTCTAGTGTTTCTAGTTTCTGTTGTCCCACTGGCTGGTCACCTCCTACCTGCACAAGGGTGAATCCTTTATTTCTGTGTCGGTCTTTCTACTCGGCCACCGACACCTACGACGGAAACGAGACGCAAAAGCGGCGACGAGACTGGGACACAAAAATCTGGAGGGATAGCTTCAACACCTATGGACAAACGTGCCTCAGAGAAGCACCCAAATGCTGCTAGATAACATTTAGAATCTCGTGAGGCCATTGCTGCCAAATAGTGTGCGACACCGTAATTGGCGCCAGCTTTTCACCTGGAACTTGTTGTTTTTTATGTTGAGGACTAAACTACGAGATCGTCAGTTCTTCACCTGTAACTGTCAAAGGCCTTGTTTCGTTGATCCAATATAGTAATTCAGGAAAATAAAACGAACTTGCCGTCATCACGATGCATTTAGTGTCCCGAGGTGTCATCATCAGGTGACTCTATGTGTCGTTACACATATTTGCGGACCTGCAACTGTCAAGATCAAATATGGGTGGTAACATCAGCTAAGAAGATGTTCCACTTCTAAATCACGAAGATGCTCTTTACACTACATACAGAGGTGTTAAATTTTTATATACATAAAGATGTTCTGTTTTCAGGGCTCGATGATGCATGGTGCACATAAAAAACACTATTTTTGTGAATGAGTTAGCTTTATTTTACAAAAGAGAAACAGTCACGGAAGAATCATTAACATCAATGGAAAAAATTAAAATTAAAGTATAGCAATTATTTCAGGGAAGTCACACGTGGTCTTTCATCATATGTAGTTTCATTATTTTCCAACCACTACTGCGTACATCGTTTATTTGCCAAGTAGGTAAGTGGAGATATCTCTCTATAAGTGAAGACCACAGACGTCAGAGGAAAAGAGAGTAATTCATTTAATATCAGGAACAACACTTCATCGCCGGCCGCAGTGGCAGAGCTGTCTGCGGCGCTCCACTCGCAGTCAGCACGGCCGCTAAGTTCGGGCCTTTGAATCCCCTTTGGGTATGGATGTTTGTGTCGTCTTTAGTATAAGGTAGTTCAGAAGTAGTTTGTAAGTTTAAGGACTGATATCCCCGCAGTTAAGTCCCTTAAGATTAACAAACATTTTAACATTTGAACAACACTTCATTAGTTGAGATGAATTCGAATATTGGAATGTTTGTAAAGCTGTGGAACCTAACTGCAATAGTTATCCGTCCCTAGACTTATAAACTACTTAATCTGCGTTATGCTGATTGCAACTCTCTCTCTCTCTCTCTCTCTCTCTCTCACACACACACACACACACATACACACACACTCAAACACACTCGCGTCCGCGCCCAAAGGAGGACTCTAACCTCCGAGGGCGAGCAAAGGCAGGGAGGCGCCTTAGAGTTCACGGCCATCCCATGCGGCTGTATGCGAATTATTCCGGTAATATTTTTTAAGTAATTATTTTATCAATTCTTACATAAATTTCTATATTCCTTTTTCCATCTGACAAACCTTTTCACTTGAAATGCAGTTAGTAGTTTCGTAGCGAGGTGTTTTACTATTTTTATTTTAATTGTGATTACATTTCCCTTTTGTGGGGCAGGCTGGCAGCACCTGGGGCGCTCTTCAGCCAACAGAATTACATACATTGAAAGGACAAAACAAACAAAAAATACAATGGAGTACAACAGATGAAAAAAACACACATAACATGTCGAAAAACCGAAACGTGAAAATGGGGTGATAAGTGTGCAGTATTATATAAAAAACACAAGGCGACGAAAACGGAGAAACACTACAGTGATGAACTGATTCATACGAATAGTTATAAGACACAGATGTCGGCTGCGGGATGACCATTCGAAGTTGTATTAAAAAACGATCAAGAAAAACACTGATGAGTTTCACTCCCAAGGAACACAGATTCTCTGCGAGCGTGCCAGCAGAAATTTTGTTAGTGATTCTTGAAGATTCTCAGGTGTGAGCATTTTTTTTTTTTCCTTTAGCCAAATCAAATGTTCAAATGTTTGTGCAACTTATGGGACTTAACTACGTGGTCATCAGTCCCTAAGCTTACAAACTACTTATGAACTAGCTAAGACTAAAGACGGCACAAATATCCATGCCCGAGGAGGGATTCGAACCCCCGACCGTAGTGGCCGTGCTGACCGTGACTGAAGCGCCTCAGTCACCTCGGCCACCGCGGTTGGCTTCTTTTGGCCCTTGTTATTACCAGGTTACGAATAGTCTAAATAAATCTAACCTAGAGCAAATATATTTTAGCAATAGGGGCGTTAATATTTTATTGTTATGGTGTCAGTTGTCTTCTTTGGGAAAGAGGGGGTCAAGGGGGAGGCAGATTCCGACGTGTACCATCTTACTATGGTGTGTTGCTTATTGGGGAATGTAATGGCGGCCAGCACAGAAACAAGGAAGCGGATGCTGGAGCAGAGCTACAACATACATTCCCAATAACACTTCATGTGTATTTGGAAGTACAAAAGCAAATACTTCAACAGACTTGAAGAGTGATAAAAGAAGACATATATTACACAAATACGATACGAACATAATAAGCAATGCTAAGTCTTATTTTTGCTGTTCTTGAGTATCAGGGCCGACAAACTGGGTCAGCCGTCTATGTCTGGTCACTTGAATGATTGCTCCAGAGGGCTTGCCCTTCGCGTCGACCGTGAGTGTGACCGTGCGTCTTGTTGCACGTGGCGCGCTTTGCTGCACCGTCTGGCTGTCGCTCTGGTGGAGCTGCGCTGGTCAGTATCACACGACTGCACAAGTTCAGTTCTCAAGGACGACGCTAACGTCTTGTACTGAACCCAAAATCCATATTAACGGCAGTTGAATTGTACAGCCGTCCCAACGTTTAAAATTGGAAGACACGTTAAATTATGGGCGACCACCTTACGGCGGGGCTTCTTTTTTAAAAGTCAGGGAGGGAAAGTCAGTGCATAGTTGACAAAGTTCCTAAAACACCTCCCCTCTTTCATGCCTTCCGTCGGCGATGTTACCATCGCACTTCGTGCCCTGGTTTGTAAACGGGGCAGCACCGCTCGCGAGGTTTCGTGTCGACATGCTACTTCAGTGCATGTCTGAATTCATTCTTTTACTAACCTTGTGTCTTCTGTCGTAGTTGATGTCCCATTGCGCAGGTGAAGCACACAGGTCGCACATCCGTTGTACTTGAAGTGATGCTAAAAGAGGTGTTGAGATGTGGCTAGGAAGTACTGCACTACGAATAACTTTAGCTTATGTAGGATGCCAGTGCTCGTTTTTATTGAAGAAATGCGAGTGTATATCCAAGCACAAATATACAGACTGAGTAATGCTAAAAATATAAACGTTGCATAACGTATAAACTGTCCCTGGCCAGCACAGAACTAACATGAATGTGCTAGGTATCGCGGTCGGCGCTCGACTGACTGCCGCCGCACTTCGCTGCGCGCCACAAGCCACGGTTTTGGCGCCAAGCGAAACTTCTAGACTAACATTGTTCAACTTATTACAAAATATACAAATAATTAAATCTTTGAATAAACTGAAATATAGCTTAGCACAAAAACATTACATAAAGTATACAGATAAATTTTAATAGATATAGGAAAGTTAAATATTAATAAAAGAAGTTTAAAGTTTTGGCGGACAACTAGTATAGGCGGGAGCCAATCAGATCTCAACTTGCAATAGGGGCGAAGCTCTCCCAAGGGATACAAGATCATCTACTGTCTCTCTCTCTCACACACACAACCAAGAAAACATCTTTAACACCCAATACATTGAGATGCGAAATAAATGGCTCCATATCAGCCCCATCACAACCTTCGCTACGAACGTCCCTGAACAGTACCTTTTAATCGACAGTTTTTTTCACGTTGTTACAGGCATTTAGTAGGTGTTAATCTGTGACTGCTTCCGTGGAAGGACCGAGCGGTCTAAGACGTCTTGCTGCGAAGCGCGCTGTTGCCCCGCGTCGGAGGTTAGTGTCCTCACGATTGGATGTGTGTGTGTGTGAGTGTGAGTGTGTGTGTGTTGTCCATAGATTAGTTTAAGTAGCTTGGTCGCCTAGGGACAGATGACGTCAATAGTTAAGACTGACAGATTTACATACATCTGCACATTTTGCGCCGGCCGCGGTGGCCGAGGGGATTGGGGAGCGTCAGTCACGGTCTTCACAGCCACTACCGTCGGGGGTTCGAATCCCCCCTCGGGCATGGATATTTGTGCTGTCATTAGTGTTAGCTAGTTCATAAGTAGTTTGTAAGTTTAGGGTCTGATGACCCCGTAGTTAAGTCCCATAAGCTATACAAACATTTGAACATTTTGCCTTTGACCATTTTGGCTTTACCTGTGGCCTCTGTCCGAGGATACGAAACAACATTCTTCTAATAGTGAGAAGTAAGTGAGGATGTCTACGTTCGTGATCTATGCTTTAGTTAGTAGGTTTGCTGTTCGTTTTACTCTCCGTCCCCCCCCCCCCCCCCCCCTTTCGAAACATGTCACCTGAGCGAAGCTCTTACCAATATTACACCATTTAGTCACCATCTCTCTATCTTTCTCTGTCTATCTATCTGTCTCTGCAAAACACACACACAGACACACACACACACACACACACACAGACACACACACACACGCACACACACACACGCACACACCCGCGCACAAACACAAGCATATACACACACACACATACACACACACACACACATACACACACGCACACACACACACACACACACACACACACACACACACACACCACACACACACACACACCAAGAAAGGAGAAACAATCGATTTGCATCCAACACTTATTTTGGTGGTGACGAAGTGTTATCCCACTGCCATTGGAACTCACTTCAAATATTTGTTCAATAGGTATACTTACAACTTTCATGCCCTCATAATTGTACCAATAGCACAATTCGTTTTTCCACAACACAGTTTATTAGCACAAGATACTGAACACCAATATACTTCAAAGTTAACTGGAAAGTATAAGGCTCATTCCTTGAAGGCACAAAATAATCTACTTTTCTCGCAGGGAATTTGGGTGGCAACACAAGAAAACTTTTGGTTCAAACCGTTACCTCAAAGCATAAATCCTTGGGCAAACCCAAATTAGAAGTCACGAAAGAGCAGACCACTGTCCGGCGTAGGTCAACAGCAACAAACAGTCACTGTCCAAATCTTATATGTTGGCGGCTTGTTGCGCCGCGAAAGACTGGCGTCGTATGCATCGAGGCAAATTTCGTATATCTGACAGCTGCCAATTAGCAATCGGCATAAGAATGTTTGTTCTGTGTGGCCGGTAGACGGCGACATCTGTAACATATAGTCCGCTTCTCTCTGACACTGGAGTCGACTGTCCCTTATCGATCGGTGATTACTACGAAATGCTGTCTCCTCTGGTAATTCTGTATTTGTGACAACGCTGGCTGCATAGCGGCCTGTGTGTGACGGAAGTGTGCCGGGTAGTCTATTCGACAGGGCTTGTCCCTCCCGGCATGCCACTTACGAAGTATTCCTGCCAGCGCTGTTTACATCGCATAAGTTGTACGACAGTTATGATTAAACTTAGCATTACTCATTAATTAACATTTAAATATTTATCGTATCAACAGAAATTAAATTGCAAACATAAAGTAAGATACATTACGTAAATGGATACAGTAGCATACGTAACAAATTATGTTTATTAGCGTTCACTTCCAAAGGATATTTTATAGGAACACGTACAATTACATATACGAATTATCTTCAAAACAAAAACGCCAAGATCGCAGTGTGATTAAATAATTGATTAACTACCGATTTCGATGGACCGTGCAATCATCATCTGGGCGTATGAATTCTACAATGCGGTCATGCTATTATAATAAACAAAAATTTTAACAAGAAAACCGACTTTATGATAACTATTCCAAAACAAATAAATATGTACTAAAAATAAAAAAATAAAATATTGGGTACTGTTCTATAACTGAATAATCAACTTACTTTTTCTACTCATCAACATGTAGGAACGATCTATGTGTTTACCAAGCAAGAAGAAGGGTATGTACCTACCCACTTTAAATTAACATGGCTACGAATGACAAACAATGTTATAAGTATTAAAAACAAAAGAAAAAAATATTCTCCTAAGTAAAATGAAATAATAGACTACTTAAATTTAATCAAGTTTTTACGAGAATATATTGTATTTCCAATTATTGTTATATTTGGAATAGTTGTCAGCCAAAGTAGATTTGTAACCACATACATAGTTATAGATGAGATGTGCTTGTGTCGCGCGCGTTTCGTTGTTTCTCTTACGTGTTGATCGGCTACGTCTAGGATTACGATTCGGTTCTCCCTTATGGACTTGTAATTCCACCGTGTGTCGTGTTCTCTCCCAACACCGTTGTGTCGCTAGGTGGTGTCCGTTACGGCGACACTCCGCCGATGCCCTCGGTCGGTCGGCCGATCTCTTGTGATCCCGATCCGATCCCAATATTCTCGTATTATTTTTGCTAGGTATATTGCAGTGTTTCCTTGACTGGCACCGAGCCGGCCGCGGTGGCCGAGGGGACTAAGGCGCTCCCGTCACGGTCTGCACGGCCGCTACGGTCGGGGGTTCGAATCCCCCCTCGGGCATGGATATTTGTGCCGTCCTAGTTCGTAAGTAGTTCATAAGTAGTTTGTAAGTTTAGGGACTGATGACCCCGTAGTTAAGTCCCACAAACAATACAAACAATACAACTGGCACCGACTCCAAAAATATCAATAATTGCACTTTCTAGTGCATATTACTTTGTTTTGCAATAGGTTTTTTAGTCAGATTTTTATTAAAATGTCAAGTACACTAAATAATTTTTCTGAATATGGGTAGATCTACTAAACGTGCTGCTCATATGAGACAGCGCCGTTTAAATGTAACACATGAAGTCGGTGTGCAACTCCCATCTTAACAGAGGAAATCTTCCCTGAGGACAATTTCAAAAGCACTTGCGAAGAGCGCAAAAAAAAAAAAAAAAAAAAAAAAAAAAAAAAAAAAAAAAATCGAAACACGTAGTCAACGTCTCGGCTTCATTAACGATCGTCTATCGCATGAGACGGAGGAGCAACCGTCTCGGATTGATTCCGGACAGTCTATAAAAATTCGGCCGAGTACCGTTAATTTGCTCCTAATAATTGAAGAGTTCCGGTACTTTGTCATGAATCACATAAGCAGAACACAAACAAACTCTCATCGAACTACTGTTCAAGTACATCCTTTTAATAAAAATTGAATCATCGAAATCGTTTGGAATGATATTGAGTTATTCGTTCCTTTGTCACGCACATACTTAATGCAAATTTTAAAAATAATTATGGTGTTCTTATGGATGTCACAACTGGACCAAATGGCCGGCCGCAGTGGCCGAGCGGTCTGCGGCGAGCCAGTCACGGTCTGCACGGCCACTGCGGTCGGGGGTTCGAATTACCCCTCGGGCATGGATGTTTGTACCGTCTTTAGTATAAGCTAGTTCATAAGTAGTTAGTAGGTTTAGCGACTGATGACCCCGTAGTTAAGACCCATAAGCTCTAAAAACATCTGAATCTGGACCAAATGAAATGGGACCACACAGAAAGCACCGGATGTCAAATAAAAAAATAAAATAAAAAGAATCATCAAACTCGGTTCACACAGTCGAAAGTTCTTATTTAAAACATTAAAAAAAATACAGTGTGATTAACAACCTCCTACTTTTTTGAAGTCAGTTAAAAATGTAGTTTAAACTGAAAGTGTAACATTGCACTCAGTCAAAATATAAAGTACAAATGTTATATGTAATAAACCGCTTTTAAGAGACTAGTAGTGAAACACTTCCAGGCAATGGTTAAAAAAATAAAAAATAATAAAAAAAATTACCAAGCTTAAGGGACTTAACTGCGGGCTCATCAGTCCCTAAACTGACAAACTACTTATGAACTACCTTATACTAAAGACGACACAAACATCTATGCCCGAGGGGGGGAATCGAAACTCCGACCGTAGCGGCCGTACAGAGTGTGACTGGCGTGTCGCAGACCACTCGGCCACTGCGACCGGCCGCATTGGCAAACTGTCAGTGACGATCTTATGTACTCTGCTCTTAGCCATTGTCTGCAAATTTTTCGGTACTACATAAAAATGCAATTCTTTCTACTAAAAAAAAAAAAAAATAAATAAAAAAAAAAAAAAAATAAAAAAAAGCAGTCAACAAAGTTCTCAATTAAACTGAGAACAGCTGCTGGCTGCTGTCCGTTAATTACGAGGGAATGATTCATAACTTAGGCTGGGTAACATGTGATACTCGAAAATGAACGTCGTTCAGGGTGGTACTTCAAAATCACGTTTTGAGCCTTAGCTGCCAATGGAGTTTCGGAGATTCACTTGTAACATCAGGGTGAACATGCCATCAATATGTGTACCTCGACAGTAGGGAAGTGAAGTGTTCATCTTCCCATCATCGAATTTATATTACTAAAATTTTCCGGGCTATTATGCTGTGGTCTTATGGATTTGTTACTCAAACCGAACGTGTCGTCCCCAACTGCGGAGCACACTTTCAAGGTGGATCGTGGAACTTTTGTATTTCCGATGCACACCCAGGCTCGCTACTGACTGCAGCCAAACTCCGTTTACGAAATAGACATTTCTACGAACAAACAGGTGGTGTAGCAAATTTCTGCTTGAAAAAATTCGAGGAACAGGCACTAAAAACAGCAAACAAAAAAACCTGCCATTTGGTTCCACTCTGTAAACTGTATGTTTGTTGTGTGGAGGAATGGTAGAGAGGAACTAGATAGTTTTCTTCAACATCTAAATACAGTTTACCATGGAGAAGGAGGCAGACGGAAAACAGATTTTTTTTACGTGACGTTTTCGAAAATGGGAATGGTGGATTGGGCCATACGGTATATCGGAAGCCAACACACTCAGACCGTTACCTCCACTGGGATTCAAACCACCCACAGCAACAGAACATTATAAAGACGTTGGCCGACAGTGCAAGGAACATCTACGAACAGGAATTACTCGACGCAAAATAGAATCACCTGAGAAATGGTTTACTTAGGAACGGCTATTCGTCCACAGAGATAAGGAGACCGACACATAGAATTGACCACAATGGAAAGGTTCCTATGAAATCTAAAATCTTCCCGCCTTTTATTAAGGACGTCACCGACCGCATCGGTAAAATTTTGGCTAAATGGAATGCTGGCGTTATTTGCAAACCAACTCGAAAGATACAGGATCACCTGAAATCGGCGAAGGATGCTCGCAAACAGCTGGGAGAAACAGGAACGTATAGGATTCCGTGTAGCTGTGGAGATGTATACGTGGTTACCACAAAAAGAGCAGTCATAAAACGACTAAAAGAGCACAAGTGTAACTATAGAAGGGGAGGGATTGATAGATAAGTTGTTGCTGAACTTTTTTTTTTCAAAGACTGTACAGAGAGGTTACAGAAATTATAAAAATCTCAATAATTTCAATAGGATGGAGGAGGGCGTGAAACTAAATGACATCTGGATTCCGGTGTTGAAGAAGAAATGTAACAGTCTTCCACCATGGGACGATATTAACAAAATGACGATGGCAATCGGCAACGACGAATTGCGTGCGCATATCCAAAACATCTGACGTCATACTTCTGGGCGCGAGCCCTCGTAAACGGAGTTTGGCTGCAGTCAGTAGCGACTCAGGGTGTGCATCGAACATGCAAAAGTTCCACTATCCCCCTTGAAAATGTCCTCCACAGTTGGAGACGAAACGTTGGGTTTAAGTAATAAATCCACAAGCCCACAGCATAATAGCCCTGAAAATTATAGTAATATTGACGTTTGCGGTCGTGAAAGTTTACATTTTACAATAGTCATCGAGTCTGTTAGATGGAGCGAACTCCTGGTGTGATTGGGATAAGGAAGAATTTCGGCCGTGTCCTCTGAAAGCAATCATCCTGGCATCTGCCTGTATTAATTTAGGGGAATGACAGGAAACCTGAATTGGGAGGTAGTAAATGAATTCGAACCACTGCGAGGTCAAAATGCAGTTCACTACGCCATAGACCCGACAAAATTCAAATGTTTGTAAAGCTTATGGAACTTAACTGAGGGACCAGCAGTCCCTAAACTTACAAACTACTTACGAACTAACTTCTACAAAAGACAGCACAAACATCCATTTCCGAGAGGGAATTCGAATCCACGATGGGGGACGACCTCGTGCATCGTAGTATGGCGCGTCAATGCGCTCGGCCGCTCCACCGCGGCTAAACTCGACAGGTTTAACTCCAGAGCAGTATGACGAGGTAACAGAAAATTTCTGTATTGGTATTGGTTACCCGTTCACGCTGGCAGTAACGATGTCACGATACGATCAATATCCAATTTCATCGACAAGGGTGGCTCCGGCAGATAAAAACTTCAGCAATAATGCGCTGCACGTGTTCTTCCCACTTTTAGCCCCAGGCGTCGCTTTAGTTTGCCGTTATGCTAAATTGCAACGATAAGGTTGTAAAGTGACTAATCAACATGTCCTGTAGACTTGTATATTAGGTATGTGATAACTTGGAATAAAGGCCTTACGTTACGTCATGTATTTATGTGTATTGCTATCAACGATGAGTTAGAGCATGCGATTGTGACAGACGTAATTCAGAAATTTTTAAGTGTCTCACTTCAGGAGAGTTCAAAGCTACTATCACAGAGAGTACCAGTACAAGAGAAAAATTTATATAGCATGTGAGTGGTGGCTGTGGATGCGTTTTCACTGAAATCTTCACCAAGAACTTGCACAAACAACCAAGCGACAGCTCAAGACTTAGCAAATACTGGTCATAGAATAGCTTAGAGATTTATTAATTGCCTCACAGTAGTATTCTGTATTCTAAAAGGTAGCATTCCGTCCTTCCCATTTTTTACCATCTTGTTCAGCATCGTACGACGCAAGGTCTCATGAAGATTGGGATCAAAGAGGTTTTGTGTATGGCGAATGATGTGCAAGTAAGACCAAATTGACTTAAAGTTTTATTACATGGAGAAAATCACGTCGCGTCTTCCCCGTGTGCAAGACACGTATTAGTCATTGCTTACTGTACAAATCCTGATATATTTGGTATAACACAGATCCTCTCTCAACTTAAGAAAATATGCTTACATTCAAGATGAAAGATATAAAGATGGCGACCATGTTCGGTACATAACTTTAAAGATAAACCACATAACCCACTCCTTATTGCAATATTCAGGTTTCCTGTTCCTGCTGAGTTTCTGAAATAAAACGATGTACTGGGACTTTTGACTAATCCTGTAAAAGCTTATGCAATTAATGAAGGCACATTTGATCCCTCACGAAGATCAAATATCAATACAAGTAACTAAGATACAAATTATAGGTGTCAGCTAATTATTAAATGAAATGTCAATGAACAGAGAGCAAGGTAAGCAGACCAGTGACTTATTAAAATATAGCTTGACGTAGGACCTTTTTTATTGTGTACAATTCTGGTCTCAAGTTACAGAAAACTTATAAATATGATAGTTTCTATTAATCACCACGTGATTGTACGCAATGACAGAAAATATCGCATCAGTCTTTTTCGCAGCCGAAAATTTCACAACTTCCAAACATATAGTGCAGTATGAAACTTTCACTCTGTAGCGGAGTGTGCGCTGATATTAAACTTCCTGGCAGGTTACTATTGTGTGCCCCGAATCGGGACCATAACCTGCGACCTCTGCATTTCGCGGGCAAGCGCTCTACCGACTGAGCTATCCCGACACGACTCACGATCCGTCGTCACAAGTTTAGCTCAGTCGGTAGAGCGCTTGCTCGTCAAAGGCAAAGGTTCCAGTTTCGGGTTCTGGATCAGACATACAATTTTAATCTGCCAGGCAGTTTCATATCAGCGCACACTCCGCTGCAGAGTGAAATTTTTATTCTGGAAACATCCCTTAGGCTGTGGCTAAGTCATGTCTCTAGCATATCCTTTCTTCCAAGAGTGCTAGTCCTGCAAGGTTCGAAGGAGAACTTATGTGTAGTTTGGAAAGTAGAAGGCCAGGTTTCTGGTAGAATTTTACTCTGACAGGAAGTTTTATACAGTGCAGTAATTCCGGCAATTAAAGTACAATCTAAGAACGTAGGCCTTCGCGGTCATTATTCTTAAAATATAAATTCTTCTGAGCTATTTGCCGCGTCTTTCTGATATATTTCTGCAACGTTTAGGATCCGTTATCGGAGCCTTTTTCAGTGAATACTGACTTGTTTCCTCCCGTGTTTGTCTTATACTAGTATACTAAACAGCAAGAGACACACTAGGCCATAGAGTGCACAGGAACTCAACACATACCAGCCGGTAATTGCACGCTCTATCTCATCACCATCCGGCCCAGACGAACTCAGTTCTGCGCATACTAGTCACCAGGGCGCAACGGATTAGTGATGACAATAACTTGGAAGAAGAGCTCCCCAAGTAGCGTTCGATATTCCGTTTCAGTGCATACAGCGAAAGAAGCATTAAGAAAGCCACAAAACCGCGACGAACTAAGGAAAACAACACGGAAGTTGAAAGGTTACCGGTGGCACGTTTGCCATACATTAAGGGGATTAGTGAGAGCATTGGAATAGTTGATATAAACCCTTCTTTTACCAGAAATAACAGCAGATATCAATTTAAATGTAAATTCAGAAACACTGAGACGGTTTTTCGTCTCGAATTTGTCCAAGACAGTAGTGATAATGTTTTAGCAATGAATTAAAATTAAAATTTATGATGATGCCTTGTAAGCATGGAGGTCCGGATTCGATTCCCAGCCGCATCATAAATTTTAATTCATTGCTTCAATATTATCATTAATGTCTTAGAATTAAAGATATTCTCAAATCTACTAAAGATCCCATAGGAAATATGAATACTGCTGGTGTATATAAAATAGACTGTAGATGTGGGACTGTGTCTATAGGAAAAACAGAAAGGCCTATTCATGTACGGATGGCGGATCATGTAAGAAACATACGTTTAAAACCACTCAGCAAATCAGCAGTTTCAGAACACGAAAAGGAGTGTGACCACAATATTAACTTCATGGATGCTCTCTCAACAGCCATTTAAAACCAAGAGGAGAACAAATGAAGCAATTCAGATTAGTAAACACCCCAACAATATGCACAGAGAAGGATAAAAACTCTCACCGTCTTGGCTACCGTCTTGGCGGCGCGGCGACGGTCATAGGAGAGCGGTACTACGGGGGCCCTTTCGCCGCAGATGGCCACTCAGCGTTGCAGCAACGTCAGTCACTACTAAGAACAACTAGGCCCACCAGCAAAACTTCTGTTATCTCCGTTGTTGGCTAATTACATGCAAACACAAGCGTACACCTTCCTATTTTTCACCGATCAGAACTACGGATGCAAACACCAATAAACGCGTCTTCCTTTTGTATTTCCACCAATCAGAAAAACCAATGTAAGCACCAACAAAGTTATTCCTTCCCTATCTGCTGGCTGTATAAGACAAACACAGGAGGGAACTAGTAGGTATTTCCTGAAGAAGGCTCCTGTAACGGATCCGAAACGTTGGAGAAATATATCATCATGTCGCGGCAAATAGCTCAGAAGAATTTTAATTTCAAAGTACAATCGTTTTCGGCCTGGAACAGCTAAGCAGCGTCAAAAACTCACACTACTAAACTCTGGTCAGTTCAGAAGAGCCCAATAGGAACAGTTTCGATGAGAGATCGTACACCGTGTACGTTGAACACTTTTCCTAAAAAATCCCTACAATTATTCGAATGCAGGCATCACTTGTGTAAGTCAGTTCATTTTGTAACCTTCTTAAGCGGAACGGCGGCATGAACACAACGCAGAAAACCTATCAGTATCTTATATCACAACTGATGTACACAGTCTCAGTTTGCTATAATACCATAAAAGTCGGCACTGTAGCTCTACCAGTGATAAAATTGCACTTAACTAGGGAAAGTACGGCTGCCATTTCGAATCTATACTCCGTTCACGGACACGAGAGACGGAGTGTAAACACATTGAGGCACAAGACCAGGGGTGAACAAATCTGTTTCAGGTGTAAGGTCGCTGTGTGTTTCGTTACATAGGAGTGACATTAGAAGCCGAACATATTTAAAGTGATTATTTATAAATAATCTATAAAATGTTGGCTTCTGAAAATTGCCCAGATCTCCATATTCGTTTACGATAAGAAGCACTTCGTGAATTATTGGCTGTTCGTTACGAAAGAAACATTCATAAACTTCTGCGCATCACATTTCTTTCAAAGTCATCATCACTTTCTAGAACTATCGTTATTATTTATTTATTTGTTTGTTGGTAGACTTCAAGGAGTGTGTGTTTTTGTACTGATTTGCCGAAAATACAATGAGAAACGACCAATGCCGATAGATGCAACTGTTTTTCACAACAGTATATGTCATTGTCCGATGTGGATGGCATAGCTCCGTTAAGACCTACAGTTTCTCTAAAAAACTTAATGGTTTCCTCTTTGACCGTTTCTTAAGAGTACTTAAAATCGTTGATGACGTAATGAATTTACTTTTATGTGATATAATAAGAGAGAAAAATAGATACGGAGACTCTGAATACCGAATGTTATTGGAAACTCTAAAACTTGTTTCACTCTTCGGCAACTGTTCCTTCAAGATGAAATTTACACTCAGCTTCAAATATCAGTGCCATACAACACACAAGAAGACATTCCAACTGAAAAACTGTCTGTAAATCTATCGGACCAAACTGCGTGGTCATCAGTCCACAGCTTACAAACTACTTAAACTAAGGACAAACACACACACACACACACACACACACACACACACACACACACACACATGCCCCAGGGAGGACTCGAACCTCCGACGGTGAGCAACCGCGCACTCCGCAGCGAGGCGCCTTAGGCCGCCCGGCTACTCCTCCGCGGCATTTCCACCTGAAGCGGATGAGGCAATAGTAAGTAAACACCCATTTTTGTCCACCCCAGGAACAACCCTCCTTGTGTTTATAGCCCTTTTCTCGTTTCGGCGAACGGAGTACAGGCAACAGGACTGTATGCCGTGCGCTCTAAGGCGTATTGCTGAAGAGTGCGCGCCTGCTCTCCACCTGAGTTTCGAATCCTTCCTCGGGAATAGGTGCCTGTGGCGTCCTTAGCACGAGATAGTTTAGGTAGTTTTCAAATTTGGGGACTGATGGCCGATGCCTTTGAAAATTGGAAGCAGCTATAACTCGCGGCATATTAATAACAAGGGAACCTGCCCATCCCAACACCCCTCTCATATTTATTTATGTTGGCGCATTGAATAGGCCTTGAAAGACTGAACACAGATCAATTGAGAAAACTGGAAAAATTTATGTCGAACTATGTAAAAATAAGCAAAATGTAGAAACTGAGCAGCCCATGCGAAAGATAAGCAACGTACAGCACTTCAGGAGCATAGGACTGCTGTGGTATGATGGTAGTGTGAGAAGCCGTGGAGCAGGACGTCTTTGGTTCAAGCCTTTCCTCAAACAAAAATTTTGATTTTTTTTTTCGCAAAATTATCATCTGTCCGTCCGTTTATTGACATCTCTGTGCGCTGAAATCAGTTTAGCATCTGTGTTTTTCGACCGCACCGCAAAACTGTGGAATTAGCAGATGCGAGGTAGTGCCTCTCCAATGGGAACCTAAAACATTTGATCGCAAGGTGTTAGGCCAACCGATTCCTCCAACACTAAAACTTGCCTGACGTATTCTATACGGCACTGATGACGGTATGTGCATCATATGACAGGAATCTCCTGTCGACCCACCTAACTCGTACACATGGTGAATGGGTGAAGAGATTCTACCTTGCCCGATGTAGGTTTTCTTGTGGATGTGAAAATCACTCCCAAAGAAAGTGATGAAAACATAAGAGTTTATCACATAATCTGCAACAAATGAATGCAACAATTTTGAAGTCGGAAAGTAAAAACATAAACATTTTCGCCAATGGGAAGGCTTTTTTTTTTAATGTGGCTTCCTTCTCCCCTACACCCCTTCCTTTCGCTCTCCATAGTATGCCTTCATCGGCGAGCTTCGACAGCTATCATTTATGGTTCTGTATATATCCCCCGTTGGAAAAGCGTTAGAATATCCTCCAACTATGAGCAAGTCATACCCATCACGTCGACGGTTCATTGTGTCGTAGCTGGAGAAAATAAGAGCAATAAAATCTTCTAAATAAAATGGGAAATGTAAATTGGAGAATGAGAGTCCTCTTCTAGACTTGTACATCGTCGATTCCGAAACGGAAGTCACTTCAATTTCTGCAACATGTCGTTTTGATCGAATATAACAGACGACACTGGTAGGATGACTACTGCACAATCCTACACTGACCCGGCGACATCTATATAAAGAGACTGACGGAATCCCCTTGATTTAAAAAAAAAAAAAAAAAAAAAAAAAAAAAAAATTGAACTATACATCCGAACGTTCAAAGGAATATAAAAACTCCTTTTGAGTGAGAAAATGTTAATAGAAAGGTTCCGTCCGAAAACACTATAACTCAGTGCAGGCGCACTTCTTGGGGACAGAACAGGAAAAAAAGAAGAAGAACCAAATCAATGTTACTAAATAACATAATAAAAGAAATGAGTTTGAAAATTAAGCCTCTAAATTCATCTGTTCCGTGAACAGAAATTAATTATGAGTGTACGATATATTTGAACGTTATATTGTGAACATAACTGGTAACTGTTCAGTCACGTCACATTTATGCTGTCATATGCATGCTGTATAGCAATTTTTAAGAAATTGCCAAACTTCTTCTGGTAAGCCAATCTGCCTCGTTCTTTGCAAAATTCGTCCTATAGATATGTCATGAAGTCAATTTGCCCGGTCGAACCAAGGACCTTTCGATCTCCAGTTCCTCAAGCTAGCTACAGGACCATGGCGCTTCTGCGTTTACCACCTGCTCTACGTTGCTTATCTTTCACATGGGCTGCTCAGTTTATATATTTTGCTTACTTTTTTTTCATAGTTCCATACAATTTCTTCCTGTTTTGTCGATTGATCTTTCTCGCGGACTATTTCATAGCACCAACTTATTACTAAATCTGAGAGGGTTGCGATGGGGAGGTTCCCTTGTAAGCACTCGCTGTCAGCCTTCCGAAGTACCAACGTTATGGTTGCTCACAGGAGGCCGAAGTACTAGCGACCTCGATTCAGACGGAAGCAGCGCCAACGTGACACACTTAGAAGCGTGCCAGTTCCGCGGCTCCCTTGTAGTAGTAAACGCAGCAAACGACTTCACGTCACATGAAGAAGAAGCCGAGTGCGGTACGTGGCACTTCTTCAGCCGGAGGCCTTTGGGCGCGTCTCCGGCAGCGCGTTACAAAGCGAAATGCATTTGGCAAAAATATCATTAGGGTGGCCGCCGAGTGAGCCGGAGTATCGTACCGGCATAAAGGGCTTCCCACGCAGGAAGCGGGCGAGATAAAATTCCTGCGGGAAATCAGGCCACGGCGCGGAGCGGAAGCGGCCGCTCAGACGAGTAGCGGCTGCCGAGAATCGCAGCGAGGGGCCGCAGCACTCTTCTCAGAGGCGGAGCGGAAAGTCAACAGACGCGCCGACTGAGAGAAGACTAGCGCACGCTCAATCACTCCAATTTTACAGCAAATTCCCCTCACTTGCGTCAGCAGGACGCGGCGAACATTGTTGTTACACGCTACACCGTCTTTTTAGTTTCCACGAGTTTTGGAATATTTTGAACGACAGCGAGGTTTATAATTATGCATCTTAGAAATACGACGAATTTGCATCTTTATTTTTTGTTTCATAGGCCTCTTTCTCCGCAGTTGCATTTATCCATTTTGTACAGATTAATTGGTCGTCCTTTGTTAACTGTAAAGATTAGTGTAATTTTAACCAGAGGCGTTTCACTTTAATTTAAAACATCTTCAGTGTATTCTGTAACAACTTTTTCATTTAGGACATTTATCATACTATGGCTCTGTATTATTATAAATTCAATTAGCTTTGGTTAATCTTAGTCAGCCGCGGTGGCCGAGTAGTCTGCGGCGTGCCAGTCACGTTCTGCACGGCCACTACGATCGGGAATTTGAATCCTCCCTCGAGCATGGATATATGTGCCGTTCTTAGTATTAGCTGGTTCATAAGTAGTTTGCAAGTTTAGGGACAGATTACCCCATAGTTAACTCCCACAAGCTCTAGAAACATTTGATTCTGTAATATTTAAAAAGAAATTCAAATTTTTCTACATCCCTGGGAGCAAACTGCAGTGGTCATCAGTCCCTAGATTTACAAACTATTTAAACGAACATATGCTGAGGACAACAGACACATCTATGCCTGAGGTAAGATTCGAAACCTCCACGGGAAGCAGTAAGGAGCCTTAGAGCGTTCGGAAACTCCCGCGCTTCGTAATGTTAAAAGATAATTACATTTAGCTTATTATATCTCGGGCCCACAGTGTTAAAAATATCGTATATTTACATAATGAGAAAGGATAGTCCAAAACACTGTAATTAATATATATATATATATATATATATATATATATTGGTCGTGGGTGCTCGAAGTGATGCGAGAAACTACACATGATTCAGTGTTATTAAATAAATAGGCCTTCCATCGTCTGAACTACTAACTGAAAGTACAAATCGTTCACCATACATGTTTTTCGTAGATGAAATATACCAGGAGCAGTCACATTTAATGTGTCAGTTTCCACAAATGATAATAACAATAATAGTCAATAAGTCTCTGTTACTACCTTATAATGTTTATTTAACGCGGTTCTCGCTTATGATGTGTCATCAGAACACTGTAACAAGAAAATGACATAAGTCAAGACGGTTTTACGCAGCTTTAAAAGCAAAAAGTACAAATTAGAGAGACGGGAACCTACCTAAAAACAGCGGAACGGAATTAGTCAGTTGTAAAGATACACGATGGTGGACATGTTAGTCACAAATAAAAACTACCAGATATTTGATCTAAATCCACTGGTCAAGTGTTAAAGAACATCCCTGAAACGTAACCACGAAGTATGTAAACCCGATCATCAGTAATATAGACAGTGATATATACACCTGGTGAGGAATATGTAACTCAGCACATAAGCAGCTTTGCAGAGGATAGGTCCGTGTTCACAGTCGTAATACAGAATTACATATCCACTGTACCACATAAACTTGTTCTGGTGCGCTGACGGCTCGTAACGAACTGATGTAAGAAACATGTGCGGAAAGTGCAGAACTAGTGTAAGTTATATGAACAACTGAAGTTCAAATGACGATAGCGGTAATGACAATAATAATAAGATGAAGAGAGCAAGTAGATAATTCAGTCAATGCCTTTGTCGCGTTCTGAGATGTTGTTGAATGCACATTCGAAATTTTTTGCCTTCACATTGCGCTAGTGTGAAAAATCTTTAGATGCAAATGTACAACATGAATGTATTGTAAACAAAACAGTGCGTCGTTTACACAGCATTATATATATATATATATATATATATATATATATATATATATATATATATATATATATACAATTTTAAACATCGCTGTTAGAGACAGCAACCGTTCGTCAAAATATAAAATAATCTCTTGAAAATCAGCTCTTCTGTCGCGGAAGTTTTGGTAAAATTTTTACTTTGCATCGTTTCGACTTCATTAGGCGAGCCTTCATAAGAAATGAAACAATTTTTTAGATGTGAATCTATGGTCAGTAGATGGTCTTGACCGATAGGGCTTACGTTAAAAGTTAAAAAAGTTTGCACATTGCAAAACTGCCACCTGCACTGCTGGCTGCACACGCGACTCTTAGTGGCGCGTTGTGATACTTGTTTTTAAAAATTTTGCAATGTGCAAACTTTTTTAATTTTTAACGTGAGCCCTGTCGCTCAAGACCATCCATCTGCTTACTATACATTCATAAATTAAAAATTGTTTTACGTCTGATGAAGGCTCCCCTAGTGAAGCCGAAACATGGTAAAGTAAAAATTTTACCAAAACTTCAAGCAAAGAGCTGTTTTTGAAGTGATTATTTTATATTGCTATAAATGAATTATAAGTCTCTCACACAGCTTGTAAACCAAAAGAAAAGGAATTGTTCTAATTACGAAATGCCCATCCCGACTGATCCCGACAGTTAATTTCACAGTGCCTACGTTCAAGTGCTCCAAGACGTCGAGGAAGCTGCCGTAGTCTATAATAATTATCCATAATATTTCTTCATCTGAGGAAGAAAGTCCTATGTTGTTCTTTTCTATAAATATCAAATCATTAGCAATGCGTCCAACAACATAGATTTCTTGTCCCAACCCCCCTTGCAGAACGCTACTTGACGCCGCTGCTTGTCAGGACACTGCGGCAGTCTGTCATCATTCTGATGACCACGCCCTCCAAGACACTCCCCTGTCCTGTACGGAATGAGGCAGCCGGCAGTATCGGCACTCACACACTACCGGCTTACCCTGCTCTATTTTAAGATTCTCCCAGTCGTCTGTCTGATCACTGATGCAGTGCGCCCCGTGAAGGACTCCTCTCCTGTGCCGGCGCCTTGCATTCAGGGCGACACTTGCACGCACGTCCTCAATTATTTTATGGGAGTAAACCAGCCAGTGACATCCCCTACCAGATTACACCTTCCATAGACACGTCTATTACAATGGAATTTATTACCCAACTTCGTAGTACTTATAACTGAATTTTATCCATTATGGACGTTGAACTCCGTGACTGTTCCTTATAGGTTGTGGAAATAAAATCCGCTACCAGTCACAATTTTTGGCGGTTTATTAAAACACTACCGGTTTCGGGCTTGTGCCCATTCTCAGGTATTTCCATTCAGACAAATATAAGTATCCAGATCGTATTCATACATTTCTCATGGATATTAGTAACAGTAACATGATGCTAATTTGCACTCCCATGTTTCAGGTTTTGCACAGTACACTTTATAACTGTCACTCCAAACATCGCAATATTTACATTTAGGTACATGTTATGGATAAGGAAGCTCCTTGAAACATGGGAGTGCAAATTAGTATTATGTTAGTGTTACTAATATCCATGAGAAATGTATGAATACGAACTGGATACTTATATTTGTCTGAATGTAAACACCTGAGGATGGGCACAAGCCTGAAACCGGTAGTGTTTTAATAAACCGCCAAAAATTGTGACTGGTAGCGGATTTTATTTCCACTACTTATAACTGCTTAGTCTTCCACGGCCAGAGTTAGTAGATGTAAAAGTTTCCTGTCTGTGGTGTCACAATGTAAGATGGTTATTACTTCAATAATCGAAGTTCCGGCTAACGACACAGTCGCCTTCTTGTGGGTATATTGATGTGCGCTATAAGAGGCACTTGTGCCATCACTGTATCCCTCCTTTTCAATATTATCTTCTCCAATTCTGCGGACAAAATGTCCATTCATTATTTTACCAGAACACAAGATTTTCAACATTCTTCTGCACCTCAGTTACTAAACCATGCTGTCCTCCAGAGTAATGTGTGTGTGTGTGTGTGTGTGTGTGAACACCGATCGATCCGAGTTAACTAAACTTCCTACCCATATTCGTATCAGAGAAGAATCTCCCTAGGGTTAAAAACGACTGATGGTTTAGAGAATATTACGTCTATTAAATACGAAAATGATACTTAATTTATGGAACTATGTAAGCAAAACATAGTACAAATGCTCTTTACCTTAACAAACGATCACTCTGGGGGTAAGAATAGTACAGGACATAATATGTCATAAACAATGAAAACTACCCCATCATACTACACATAAATAACGAGACTTTACTCATCAACTGGTTTAGAGTAACAGCACTTTGCGACCTGCAAAAATCTTTACAGATAATTTCAAATCCTTGTCCCAGTGACGATCACAGAAGAATGACGAAAGAAGTATATCGCTTACTAGTTTTGCGCTGTTCGTACTGTAAAACTACGGCATTTAGCATGATGTTACAATTTGTTATTTCTCCACTACTAATTGTATTTGTAAGACATTTTACAGACAGTACAAACACATGTCACTGAATATACGTCCGAATATGCTTCATGACAATTTGCACGGTTTGTGTGGACACTCACGTGGAAAGTTCGAGTACCCTCGGGAATGTGTGTGTGTGTGTGTGTGTGTGTGTGTGTGTGTGTGTGTGTGTTTGTGTGTGTTGGAGGGTGGGTGGGTGGGTGTGGTCCCGGACATGAATTAATTTAAGCAGTTTGAATGTCTATTTACCGAATATTTCAGCATTGTCGTCCATTAACTTCACAAGCATTTAAAAGTTTTTGGTTGATCATCATGAATGAGTTTTCTACTAGGTCTTTTCTACTAAATATATTCGGACTTATTTTTCAGAAATTGTGCACATATACCACTAAATGTACCTTTTATATTATTTCATACTGTGACCCATATTTCAGGAGATATGACGACAGAAACAGTGAAAAGTATAAAAATAAGTGAAACGATTTGCAAACTATTTGAGAAAATATGAAAGGTCTTTAGAATAGAATATATATTTGTAATGACCTGTAGGTTCCTTAATTTGTCTAATAAAATTCGGGACGAAAATTTTCTGATTTGCCACAATGTGTTATTTTGTCTAATCCTATCATATAATTATATTAAAATGGTAGAAAAGTGGAATATTTTACTGCTGAATAATTAACCCCTGTTTATATCAAGGAGAATTGAAATAACAAAGAAAAAATATAAGTCCAGCGATAGTGTCTTTAGTACAAATAAATTTCTCCCCCTGATTTTAGATCCACGAATAGTGTAGTATGAGTGGCAAACAGCTCTGGACGGTGAATGAAAATGCGCTGAGCACGTGCTGTATTGCCGTGAAACTGCCTCGGGCTGGCGCTTAACTTTTGTTTACGGATTTAGCGACTTTTTACCTTCGTCAGCGGAAGCCGAGAGCTCGCCTGACAAGCCTCGTCAAGCTGCCTGTATCCTGGCTGCAGGGCCATCATCCTCCACCATCACATCGTTGACAGTGTGTAAAAACACTCTCTCCTCTGTTTCTCTTGTATATTTAATATAAAGGCAGATGCCAATATCGCAGTTTTTGTCTTTTATTTATTTAAGTCGATCGTTTTCGACACTACGGTGTCATATTCTGGTCTGTGGGAAACAAATACCCGGCCGCGGTGGCCGAGGGGACTGAGGCGCTCCAGTCACGGTCTGCACGGCCACTACGGTCGGGGGTTCGAATCCCCCCTCGGGCATGGATATTTGTGCCGTCCTTAGTCTTAGTTAGTTCATAATTAGTTTGTAAGTTTAGGGACCGATAACCCCGTAGTTAAGTCCCATAAGCTATACAAACATTTGAACAATTTTGGAAACAAATAAAACGTAATCTAAAAAATAAAAATAAAAAAAATTTAAAAAAAATTGCTTATTAAAGTGCTTCACATAATATCTGGAAGGTGTACTTACTCATATATTTAAACATATCGACACCGTAGACATGATACCATTGCGAGAGAAAACATAATCTATATATATATATATATATATATATATATATATATATATATATATATATATAAATTAATTTTTGGCTGTATGTATCTGTGCGTTCATAAACCATTAATTCAATTGAAATGAAACTTTGCTGAACTGTCCACCGGACGCGCAAGAAAGTTCCTGACCCAAAAACAATAGAGCACGACACATAGTTGAGGAGATATGACGTCATAAATAATGAGAGGCCAGCGCGTCAGAATACCGAGATTATGCGTCTATTGTTGGAAAATGGGAGTAGTTTGGGGACTGCAACAAAGTTTGCATGTAATTTCGGACGTTTATGAAGCGTTTTGTAACTGAACCCCCTCCCCCCCCCCCCCCGTTCGCACGAAGTGATGAAACGAAAAAAAAGTCAACCGCTCAAAACAGTTTCGCTGTAGATGCAGTAAAACTGTCGCGTCAGGCATGACCTTGTATCTTGTAGAGAGTTGCATGTTACTATTTATTTTTGCCTGCAAGTCTCCCTTAATTCTCTTGCATCGAAAATAAAACAACCTGTTCTCTTAATCTCTGTCTATATAAAAGCGAAAGGACACTCACTCACTCACTGACTAAACACGAAATCTCGAAAACTTCGTCAAGTATGAAGCTGAAATTTGGCAGGAATGTAGTCAGCTAAGAAAGTATTTTGTGATAGGTGCATGGCGGAGTATACTTCTCCTACAGACTCAGTAAATCTACAGTTTTATTCCGATCTTCACGAAACTTTGCACGCTTGACCTTCAAAACAAGAAGAAGGTAACCGTCTGCCTTACGTTTCATTTGTTGCATGGGTACATTGCAACATAAAAATGGATCCCTAAATACCCTGGTCGCGCCATAACTTGAGAACGGCTTGACCGATTTCACAGTTTTTTTTTTTTTTTTTTTTTTTTTGTTTTTTTTTTTTTCGGAACAAGGGTTGTATGAAATAAAACTGGAATATTTGACAACAACAAAGTGCGATTTTCAGTGTCACCCTGTGTTTCTATTACACTGAATTATATAGTTTTGTTCCGATATTGATGAAATTTTGCACACTCTACCTTAAAAACAAGAGGAATTTCTTGTATAACATTTAGTTCGGTGCATGGTGGAGGGTACTTGACATACGAAATTTTACAATATGCATGGTTTAGCTCCAATCTTTATAAAATTTTGCACACATGACCTCTAAGCCAAGAGGAAGGTGACTGGATACATAAATGTTTGTATGGTACATGACAGAGGGTACCTTGCAGAAAATTTTGCCGAGAAAGGAGACGAATAGAGAGATGGGAGACAAAGAGGTTGGTGCAGAGAGGGGGGGGGGAGGGGATGTGGACTACGATAGGATAAATAAACACCCGGGCAACCCCGGGTTTACAGCTAGTACGTCATAAATGTTAAAGAGATTACCTGTCCTTTTCAAGGAAGACCTACAGAAATGTTCACTCAATGTCCCGCTTTCCTTGGATGAATAGATAACGTTTTATTCTGACATCATATTCTCACACATATAAATCATTTCTGGGAAATCAAGTTTTTGCAAAAATTACAACTATGTAGGTGAACTTCAAAACAAAAGTCTAATGTAATTACAAAATTTCATTTAAATCGTTAGAGCAATTTCCGAGATACCTGTTGTTGTTATGGTCTTCAGTCCGGAGACTGGTTTGATGCAGCTCTCCACCCTACTCTATCCTGAGCAAGCCTTTTCATCTCCTCATAAGAACGGCAACCCACATCCACTTGAATCTGCTTACTATACGCGTCTCTTGGTCTCCCTCTGCGATTTTTAACCCACACACTTCCCTCCAATGCTAAATTTACGATTCCCCGATGTCTAAGAATGTGTCCTACCAAGCGATCCCTTCTTTTTGTCAGGGTATGCCAAAAATTCCTTTTCTCACCAATTCTATTCAGTACTTCTTCATTGGTTATGCGATCTACCCACCTAATCTTCAGCATTCTTCTGTAACACCACATTTCAAAAGCCTCTATTCTCTTCCTGTCCGCAGTGCTTATCATCCATGTTTCACTCCCGTACAACGCAACACTCCAAACAAATGCCTTCAGAAAGGACTTCCTTACACTGAAATTAATATTCGATGTTAGCAAATTTCTCTTTTTCAAAAATGCTTTTCTTCCCATTGCCATTCTGCATTTTATATCCTCTGTACTGCGACCATCACATGTTATTTTACTACCCAAGTAACAAAACTCATCTACCACCTTCATTGTTTCGTTGCCTAATCTAATTCCTTCAGCCTCGTCTGATTTTCTAAGACCGCATTCCATTATTTTTGTTTTGCTCTTGTTAATGTTCATTTTATACGTTCTCTTCAACACACTGTCCATTCCATTCAACTGCTCTTCCAGGTCCTTTCCTGTCTCTGCCAGAATTACAATGTCATCAGCAAAACGCAATGTTTTTATTTCTTCCCCCTGAACTTTAATCCCTATTCCAAATTTTTCCTAATATATATATATATATATTTATGATCGTTTAAAGATATAAGATATTCTTAAGTTAGTCATTTAGTCATTTGTATTCGCTAAACACTAGATGTTACTTGTGAACCTTACTTTACCATTTTTCGACGTACGAAATGGACACGATTATGCAGTATTTAAGCCAGGTAGATGTGAGAACCGATGGGAAATATCTGTCCGAACAGACAATTTCGATTCTGTCACTCACCTCAGATATGTACTATGAATGTTAAAAACAACGTGACCTTCGTTACCCTCAACTGTGCATCGTTTCAAATAATCTCATCGCTAATTGAATATACACCTGCGGTCTACCTTCCAACTTCAATCAGTTCTCCTTAAACGGCCAATAAGGGCAGTTCATAGGTTTTTATTACCTCAGATATTATTTTTGGAGAGTGGAATAGTAAATGATAAACACGACGAGATTCTTCTTCATAATAACGCATTTTTGAAGAAATGTAAACAGGAAACTGAGGTGTGACAGTTTCCAAGTATATTTGGAACTACCTCATTTTCACACTTTTCGGGTCAAAGGAATACGTCGCTGGGAAGTATTTTGCATTCGGTGAGGCTTCGACTCGTACACTGCCGGAGAAAAACAGTAAACCCGGATAGACGACGTAGTTTGATTCGATGACAGCAGATGCCACCTTGGGGAAAGTAATGTTGTGACAATGGTTTCAATGTCATCCGTCAAAGTACAGCGAACTGACGTAACTGTGAGAGCGCCCATCTGTGTGTACCCTTTAATAGTTGCAAATTTACGCTGTATCTTTTAACATCTTTATCACAGATGAAGTTACAGCAAGTATGAGTATACGCTATAAGGACCTTTGTATTTGGCTATGTATGGCGTTAGGGTCGAACCGTGTATGTTTGCTTTCATACCCCAGCAACTACCTTAGTTGCGGATATTACCTTTTACCTATGATACTGTAGTTAAAACGCTGCATCTTGCGAAACAGTTAGGAAATATTACATAAAACAACTTCTTCATTGTTAAAATGTGTTTTGTTCTATCGTTTGCAAATGATGTACACGAAGTCAGAGAAGTAGTTGAATCAGGTTTATTCAATCAAATTGAAAGTGGTCAGATGAATTATTAATTATAAATACAATAAAATGGTTAAAGTGTAGCATTGTTTTCGATAAGAAAATGGTAGTGCTTTTCCCCAACTAAGTAAACAAAACCTACCAAAAAAAAAAAAAAAAAAAAAAAAAAAAAAAAAAAAAAAAAAAAAAAAAGAGAGAGAGAGAGAAACTCTGTATATTTGGCGAGCACTCGACAAGAAATTGTAAACATTGCAAAATACTTTCTGTCCAGAACACGATTTCTACACTCGTAAGTCCTTGTATAAAAACATGCACACATATCAGCTGCACTGGCGTTCGCTTATTCTCGCCAAATTTAGAGTCTCAAGAAGCGACCGTCCGCTGCACAAATCTTAACACACTGCCCGATCGCATCACTTCTATCATCCAAGAGGGTCCTCCTTCTGCCAAGACTAGACATGGAGTTTCCTTTTGCATGCACCCTTCGATCCTCTCCCTCTCAAACACAAACTCCCCACCAGTTCTCTATTTAGGCCGCTTTCCTCATTGGCTGATCGCCATTCCTTCCAAAACCGTACATATCTTAACATATTTCTATAAATAAATTATGACCATACGAAACCAATTCCTTACTAAAATAACACTGTTTAACCCTTTATTTGGCAATATTGCTCTCCAGCAACATCAAAATTGCGCGTTGTTTTCTCAAACATGTTCCAAGTTTCATCCTTGGATGGGCAACAGTACTCTTCAATAACGTGATGTTTCGTGGTCTTTTGAGGAATGTTTAGCAATAAACTGAATCTTTAGCGGACACTCAAAGCATACGTCACCAAGGTACATGTTTGTTTCAATTTTCTGACGATATTTTTCGTGATACATGGAAAACTGCTTAAACAACAGGAGGAGGAAGCCTTGAAATTCAATTATTATGGAAAATTGTTGTCGAGTTGTTATATGGGAGACTAAAAATGGACTTACATCTATTGGGAAGAGGAGGCCTGGTAGACCACTTCAAAATGGGCAATAAGTACAAAAGAAGAATTAAACAGTATCTCCTGTACCAGTCAATTATGTACGGCATGACAGTATGTTGTCACTTGACAGATTACTGGCCAAAAGGAATTTGCAAGTTTTATGTTCAGGGATACTTGACTGAAAAATGTGGAAATCATGGGAACTGTTCTCAACTTTGCACCAAAAAGAATTTTTTTCACACGTTTATCAAGAAGTAGTCCAAAATACAATAATTGCTGCAGTCATAAGAACAGCACTGTAGTATTGATACTGTACCACCATGCGAAGTTTTGGGCAATGTTACTTACAAACCAGAAACTAAACTTTGAAAAAAATCGTATACATCTGTTCACATGGCCCTACACATTTAAGTAATATAATAATTATTCTTCTCGTGATATCTGTGTGTCGCAAATAAAGGGTTTATATGAAAGAGGACTCTCACTTAGTATTACATAAAGTCTGAAATAGATAAATAGACAAACCAGCGGTCATGAGCTTGACCACTCGTGCCACAAAAAATGTGTACACAAATTACTGCAAACTGAACAGTAAAACCACACACTAAATTAAATATACGGTATGTAAATCATGCTGCACATTTTCAGTGTTACTGTGGAGAATGTGATGACCTTTTATATTTGAAATATCAATATATACGTTAAAATCAGTCAGTAAATAAATATATGCAAGTGTGACTCTTTCAAGATGATAGCTAGGGACCATAAGCTATCCTCTAAAGGAGAGTATGATGCAATTAAATGACGCATTCAAAAGTTGGTTAATCTTGAATATTCTCTATTTTGAATTAGTAATCATAAAAATTTATAATTTCTGAGATTTTGAAATCAATTTTATTCTCATGTGATGTGCGTAAATATCACGACATTTCTTAAATGTTGACGGTAAGTAATGTAATAAATTCCTTTTTTTGAATTACTGAAGTGTGGAACTCACAGATGTCCTCCAGAAACGGTTACGTGACCCTCGACTAACAGCTTTCATTAGATTTGAGCACAAAGCATGGGCTTTCCCCTGTTTCCCCTGTTTCAGATCAGAGTGGGAAACAAACAGTCGCCATATCATGGAGATGCACTGGTGCTTCCCACAGATAAGTGAACGAGTCTGAAACAGGTCAAATCTGAAACTGAAATCGGGACTTGCCAGAGTGAAACACGGTTTTACGGTCATCTAGCGTCCGACGTCCTGATCGCGTGCCCGAGACAGACGCTGATAGAGCTGTCTTCCTGCTAGCAGCCGGCCGCAGTGGCAGAGAGGTCTGCGGCGCGCCAGTCACAGTCTGACCGGCCGCTACGGTCGGGGGTTCGAATGCCCCCTCGGGCATGGATGTTTGTGTCGTCTTTAGTATAAGCTAATTCATAAGTAGTTTGTAAGGTTAGGGACTGATGACCCCGCAGTTAAGTCCCTTAAGCTTAACGAACATTTGAACCTGTTTAGCAGCAACTTCCACACGAGTCGGTCGGTTGCTACCACAGCTCATTCTTTCCAGTTTGCGCCTCACTACCCGAACGAATTCGTTCGTCGTAGTTCCATATTGCTTTCTGCGGCTTTATCACGCCTTCTTGGCTCTCTTTTTCCACTAACAACGCTATGGAAATGTCGCTGCCCTCGGGCACTAAAGTCAGGCTTTGGTCTTCTAAGTTTCCCGTAGTGAGATTGTCGAGGTTGAAATGTCGAACTGTCGAATAGACTAATAAATTATGTAACAGTTGAGAAAGGAATACTACAAACGCTTAGTTCCAGCTATCGTTCTGCCATAAAGATCTAGTTTCTATCGTACGGCCGTAGTAACATCGGAAACTTTAGCACGCGAATCACTGGAGCACAAACGACTAGTATGCCAGTGCACTGACAGATTATACCTTGCGAAGGCATCACTGCAGCTGTCTGTTTCTCTCCATACCACTACTTCATGTTTTTCATCGCCTAAGTAGTAGGCCTCAGTTGTAGACCTCAGTTGTGTGTCATGCATAACTAGACCAAACTCTAAAATATCGTGAATAACATACGAGGCACGTTTTTTAAGTATCATAAATGATTGCTTCTGCCTTCCGCTACTGGGAATGTGTTCTTAAAGAATAAATGAAAATCCTTACGGCCGATAATATTATTAATAGGGACAAGGTCTTCTCTTTAAGTTAAACTTGGAATCCAATTTTTCTGACATTAAACCACAACGGTCTTCATTTCGCCCTGCAGTTTCTTTTATGTAGTCTTGCTTCGACCCATTGCTTTTGCCTATTTTCTCCACTGCGCCTAGAAGGCTTCAACCTAGGTTCCGCGCACGTGCGGTGGGCCGTCAGCTGTATATAAAGGTTCTGTTCTGTCTCAGTTTCCACCGAGTAAGTGAATTCTGCGTACTCACCTGAAGATGACAGCCAGTTGGTCAGCCGAAATATTGTGTCTAGTTGACGATTCTATCCGGCGATAGACCCGAGAATAATATTATTATAATGTGACATAAGTTGTACGGAACACTCGATGTAGTTTGCAAGACACACGAGATAAGAGCTATTGTCGAGAGGCCATTTCTCCTGTTTCACACGCATGACAGTGGTGGGGAATATGCCATTCTTCTTTTGTTTGCTGTGATAGTATTCCAACATTCATACTATCACCGAATATGCTAATTAGCATTTCAATATTTCTTCCTCCAATATTAAATGAATCCTGTTGCTCCGACATATTTATTGCATTTTAAATCTTACTGCAGCTTACGTAGAAACCAAGAAATAGAAACCAGGTAATGATAATCCACAGAGTAATATCTATGTATAACCATACTATGTAAAGCATCTCACGGATTCAGAGAGTACTTTGCATACCATTCTTATTTGGTATTCCTATTCCAGTAGCGTACGTTTGGCGGAATAAACGATTGCCACTATGTGGGTTCTGATGTATCTGAAGTAATACCTAGATATATGTAGAAAGAAGCGATATATTGCTTGACTCCTCGAAAAACGTATGCCTTTGTAACTTTGACAGAAGCCCATACCACAGTATAAATATCTCTCTTACAGTGTCTACGACTGTAGTTTCGTTACCTTCTGCAATTTTTTTTTTTTTTTTTTTTTTTTTTTTTTGCTGATCCCATAATTGCTCTCACATGTAAGTGGACATAGTGCTCACCAAATAGACGTTGTCACATCATCATCAGCATGCGGCCTATCGGGATTTTTTTTTGGTGGGGGGGGGGGGGATTTCGCTATCCTAAGAGACAATGATGGTCACGTACTCCACTACCAGTAGTCGTGTAATTTACGTCGGACTTGTTCAGGGCGATCCTTCAACAATTATCCACCCGATAGCAGAGGTATAGAAATTTGCTTCCAAGGTCGCCTAAGATGGTCTGAGCCTCGGATATAAATTTTCCACTCCTATCCAAAGCATAAGCCTGTGATCGATTACAGTAACGAAGCTACAAATCGTCGGTAGCTCCGCGTCTAGCCCGCGATCGAGGCAAGCTGTCTCCACAGAATCCACCTGTAGCAATCGAGGACGACCTCTGAACATAGTCGATAGAATACATTGGTGCCGACATGAGCAACGATTTGCATATCGCTGCCAGCTGAACATCTTCCACATCTCGGGTCAGCCCCCCCAGCAAGCAAACAAAGTGCTCACTGGTCTCTTTCCCGCTTTATGCATAAGGGTTTCCATCACCAATATTGGAGCTCCCGATGTCCCGAAAACCCACCCACTGCGCATGTACGGACATCTCATAACGATCGGCCACCACCCAAACAGGCGAGGTAGCTCGTTTTGAATTAGATATGTTAAAAGAAGCCGCCTTCATTCAAATCTATTGCTGAGGCGTAAGGGTAAAACCTTACATCCAGTCACCAGTTATGCATTCCGCTCCGAGGTTCGCTACCCCACAACTATTCGTCAATCACCGATGGGGCGTGGGATCCTAAAGGCACAGTGGCATCGCAAATATTAAGAGGACGGAAAGGCAGTAGAGCTATCCCAGAATTCACATCAGTGGCCCCAGGTAACACCGCAGCCCAGGCAGGCTGATAGAAATTTAGCGTTTAGCGTTGCCGTCACAGCCTCCAGCCGCTTCAGAATAAGGGAAGTCTGCAACCATCTCTATCAACGTATTGTCACGAACTTGCCGTACGTAACAAATTCGCGAGAATAAAGCTCTTGCAAACTGGAACACAAAGTAAATTTAAGAAATGACTTGTATGAAGAATGTAAAAAAGTTATACTGTGTAACTATGGTGGTTTGTTTGACAAATGTTTGTAAATCTATCGGACCAAACTGCGTGGTCATCATTCCGTAGCTTACAAACTACTTAAACCTAGGTAAACTTATCTAATGACAGACACACACACCCATGCCCCAGGGAGGACCCGAACCTCCACGGCGATCAACCGCGCGCTCCGCAGCGAGACGCTTTAGACCGCTCGGCTACTCCACCACGGCATATGGAGGTGTAACACAGATGGCTGCTAGGGTGAGACTGATACAAAACAAATCTCAGTCCCCCATTGTTGGGGCGTCCATCGACCTCAGCACATACTAAACGTAGCTCCAGTTTGCTCATTCTCAGCAGTGGATGATGATGACTGGATACAAATGATTGGTTTTTGCTTTGTACATTGATCTACCTTCACGGAAACATTGTATAGAGTCGTACAAGTTTAAAATGTAAAAAGGAAATTGTTTCAGTTGCATGCCTAATCACTGTATTTTACATGTAGAAAGACTCTGTTATTAACTAAGCATTGGTAATGCGTCAGTTGACATCATGACATCTAATGCAAAGGGAATCATTTCGTACGATTTTCCTATGACATCTCCGGTCCATTGTTCAAACCTTCCTTATATACCAAAACATAGCTACAGTAAAACAGATGTTCTAATACAAATAGATCTTTTTTATATGAATAATCGCTGGTCCGTCCGAAACAGAAAACCTTTGCGCTACAAGCTCAAATAGAAGTTGACCAGCATGAACGCCTCACCTTCCCCGCCCCCCCCCCCCTAAACAAACAAACACACACACACACACACACACACACACACACACACAAGAAACCATAATTTTCTGCATTATTAAATCAGAGGTTGCAGGCTGGTGCGGTCTCCATTCAGCGAACAGTCTGGTCCGCTCGTAATCCGCCATTTGGATGGCTGCCCACCTCTACTGCATGGCCAGACGCATATTCTGACGGAAATAAATCAAACTGATTTGTGATGTCCATGGAAATCAAATTTTTGTACGGACAAAGGAAGGAAGAACCAACAGGATAAACGCAAATCGTCAGTGAAGATATGTGACATTAGAGTCATTTTACGTACAGGAAAGGACATAGGGGAATATCCGGAATAATTATTCCGACTTCATCCATATTAAATGAGTGCTAGATTCTACTACGTAGATTTTTATTCCACATAATTTGCAATATGAGAGATTATTGCAACAGAAATTATTGTTGATTGTTCCATTCTATTTAAAAGTGTATTAGGAAAACATCACCCGCGTTCTACTTGCACTATTTCGAAACAATTGTATAAAACTAGATACTTTTTTCCAGCTTGTAAAGAGATATTTCATTTAATTTCCATTTCCCTCATTTAGTCGTGATACTTTGTTCCCATGTGCGAGTAAATATATTGATCTATACATAACATAAAACGTATAATCCATACGATAATTTTATATACTGTACTAACACTGTAAATCCTCAGCCTCAGCCTTGATTTCTATTAAACAATCGTAAATTCAAAGCTATTCAATGGGGTTTCCCCATAATATCTTGAGCGATATTCGGTTCACAATTTAATCATAATCGGATCGAAGAAAAGAATTATATCGTGATTTAAATTTTGTATAGATTTCATATAGAAGAACGCCTTGATCGCATATTTTACTTCAATACTTTATTATGTGACTAGTTTCGACAAAATGTAGTCATTTTCAAACGTAAAATTAAAAGTATAAATCTGTGTAAAAACTTTGAAAGGCACATGCATCTGGTGTACACAGTATATAAGATAATCGACATGTGTGCTGGTTACTGGGGTACCACTGACATGCTTGGAACATAACATATTTACTTAAAATTAAAATTAAAAGTAAATATGTTAATGTTCCATCCATGTAAGTGGTACCCCAGTAACCAGTACACATGTGGAGTATCGTATGTACTGTGTACACCAGATGCATGAGCCTTTTAAAGATTTTATACCGATTTATACTTTTAATTTTACGTTGAAAATGACAAATTGTTGTCTGGTAACTAGTCACGTAATAAAGTACTGAAGTAAAATATGCGATCTGGGCGTTCTTCTGTATGAAGTCTATATAACATTTACAGATCGCTCTCAGTACGCAACTATATCGAATGTTGATAATTTAAATTTTGTCAGCATCCGTCGTCCTGTATAAGTTTCTAATAACCAATGTTATAAGGGGTTTGTACAGTAATTTGAGCGTAGCTGGGGGAAACATACAGGCTTTATTTAATCAAAATCTGACAATGGTAAAAAGTCGTCATAGTTACTTTCTTAACACGCAGATCTGCAAAATTGCGAGTTGGATGTTCATTGGGGGTTTTGGGGGTTTCACAGGTTATATGATCAAATCTTTGCTCAACATGCAGACTTCATTTTGTCACAGTCAGCGCACAGAAACAGAATCTCTAACCATATTCTTTGCTTTCTATATTGAACCCGCTTTTCCTTACATGCTAGAAGAATCTGCAAAACGTTTCCATACATACCTTGAAAGAGCCTTGGAGAAAATATAGGCTTTATTACATTACAGCAGATCCCGGAATTAAGAGATATCTTAAATACAATTTTACTACCTTAAACCGTCTCATATGCCTCTCAGTGTGACTATCGCCTAGCATATGAGTGGTATTGACTTGTTGGCCGGGCGCTGACTTGGTCAAAGTTACTTCCAGCTCCTATACCCCTACACTCGTCGACGTCATTTTTCAGTGCAAGGGAGTTGTCTATGGTGGCGCCAGCTTCTACGTTATGTGAAGTACTTAGACTACATCCTTCACAAGATTTGTACCTCTGTTACTAGCAATCATATGGTACCCACAGATAGGGTTGCCAGATCTCCGGGCGCCGCCCGGAGTGCCCGGGTTTGGAATGAATTCTCCGGGTCTACGGGCCAATGACTCTCATCTCCGGGCTTGAATGTAACCTTCATCTTAACTTTCTTTTACGACGCTTTTTAAGTACTATGCTCATATAGCGACGATCTACATCGAACTTAACGTAACTTAAATTAAGGACGAACACAACATCTATGCCCTAGGGGGGGGGATTCGAACCTCTGGCGGGAGCAGTCTCGCGCACCGTGGCAAGACGCCTCAGTGCGCTCGGCTATTCCCGGCCGACTCCTCTCTAGTAATTATGAATAATTTTATATAAATGTCAATTTCTTATTGCAACAAAACGCTACTTTTCTATTCTTCCTCTGAAAACTTTTCGCTGTTGCGTCGGTGGTAATCGGCTAGCGCATTATTAAGCAAACACTGTTGCGGCTACGTGTCAACTGGCGACGTCTATTATTTGTGTTCGTTCGTTCATTGTTTGTTATCAGTATACCGGCAATTTTTGGAATACTCGGATCGTGTGTGAACAGACAAACTTACATTAACTCATATTAGTGAGCAATAACAGTGAAATGAAGAGACGATATCTAAGTTCGTTCCGTGAAGAATGGTTGCAGGAAGAAAATTATAAAGAGTGGCTACAAAAGTTTATTGGGTATTTGGCGCTCTTCTTGGTGACCGGTTTGCGGAGCCTCAAGCGGCAACTCTTGGAAGGCGCAGCTGTTGATGAGAGCAGCTTTGATGCTGCCGCCACTTCTGCTGCCACGCCGACTGAAGTGTGCAGATTGTTGATCCACAGCAACTGGCGGCCTGGCCGGTCAGCTGCGGCATGTGAAGGCCACCCCTAGCAATGTTTTTTTTTTTTTTTTTTTTTTTTTTTTTTTTAGAATTCACTTGTAATCCAGGTTGGGGGGGGGGAGTCATTGGCCAAGGGGGAGGGGGCACGTCTGGTCTCCGGGCCTGCCTCTAGTTCATTCTGGCAACCCTACCCACAGACCTTGACATGATCAAATGCTCAGATACCTACGGTTTTTTAATATAAACTATCTTTAATGTTTGAAAGCATTTTTTTGGAACAGCGATCTTCAAATTTTAATAATTATAATAAGACTGTCTAGATCGCAATTTGTTGCTTTTATTGGTGGCAACCGGTTTCGGTTCTATAGAGCAGTTGACGCCTGCTCCGGCCACCGCCACCGTCCACCAATAAGGTGCCAAAGTTCTGAAGATGGTTCTATAGAACCGAAACCGGTTGCCAGCAATAAACGCAACAAATTGCGATTTAGACTGTCTTATTTTAATTATTAAATTATTTTTATTCCAGAGGCCAATAGTGAAATTGATAGCCAGCGTAGAAACTAAAAACATGGTTGTGTCATTCATGTCGAACCGTAAACTGATGTATTGGAATGAAGCAAACCTCGAATTACGCAAAGGAGGAAATTTGGTATTCTGTATTAAGGTCTTCATTCCCTAAAGAGATCAAGAAACGAAGCTTAAAATCAAAAGGTTAAAGTATAACACTAACGTTATACTGCTTAGTTTACAAATAACAGTACGAAACTATAATTATTTGTTTCGATAAATAGTATAGCCGTAACTTTACCCTCAGTGATTAATTTTTAGAGAATTTGACCGTATGTGAATGACCTAAAAAATATGAAAGGCATCGTTTGTAACTTTCTCTCCCCAGATTTAGTAATCGAATGGAGTAAGCTATAATGCGCATAGGGTTAGATTACTGACTTGTAAGAAAGTTGTATTGTAATCAGTATCGTAAAAAGAATTGTCACCAGCAGATTACAGCTAGAAAAGTGAACCAGTAAAAAGATTCGTTATACATAAAGTCTGATTGAAGTATATTACAATTTGAACTGTACCATTTAAAAGCGAAACAATATTTCGACAGGAACTGCATAGTAACACAGTATACTTAATACTGACTTTCAAATAGTGTGGAAAATACTGAATAAACCTCGATGAACCAGAAATATTCCCTCACACTAATCCGCGCAGTTCCTAATAGTCAACCCAACTGTGAAATATTTTACTCAACACAGGCGAACAGAAATAAACATTCAGTGAATTTAAATGTTTGAGTAGCAGATTGTAATCTTCAAAGTAATAAAATAGATCACAACGGACACAGGTTCATAAATGATCTCTCTTTGTGAATACAAAAATGTATCAGTGTTTCACTTTTATATTAATCACTATAACATTTATATTATATTTTCCGTTGTTATGTTATTAAATTTTAAATCACTACTGACAGATATAAGAGACACCATTACTATCGAATCAAATTAATTGTAATTGAAATAATTTCTTTTGGTAACCACTAATTTTAATGATGGCGTTATGTGGCAGATAAATTTATTTTGATTTTCTCACTCAATGTAAATAAAGTGGGGATCCTGAATTTGACTTCCTTCTTATACTGTATTACGTGAAAGATTCGTGACCAACAGGTGACTGATAGTTATTCATTAACACAAATGGGCATGTACTGGTTTGACTTTAACACCTAAGGGTCATTCACAGAAATTATGAAACATTTATGCCAAACTAAAAATAATATTGTAAATATTAATTTACGTGAAGCAATTCAACTATAGGTTTCTCGGTAAGTTCGTAATACAATGGTTACTGATCCTGCTTGAATGAATGAGATACGACAAAATTAGTGGTGTTTGCATTATAACAAAAAGAACACAAAGAGATGGCCTATGCATATTACACAAATAAGTAGAATATTATTTGAGAGTCTTATTAGAAGTAGTGGAAGCTAGTTGTGGCATATATTTTGGCAGCAAACAAAGTGTTGTATCTAGAACTTTCATAATCCTCTTCTTGGCGACGTAATATTTATAACGTGAGCTCTAATTGCCAAATATCCTCCGGAGGTACTTTAGAAGATTCATGCAGCAATTTTAGTACCTCTAACAACCCAGAATGCTTTATTTATTACACAGATATTTCGCTGTGAACACTGCTCAAGGCAGACTCCACTAATCCACTCGACTAATAAAGTCGCTCGACTACTAATCAAGCCTTTTCTCGAATGTTACTCCGCCGAAACATCACCTTTTAGTTGGAACCATGGCAATTCAGTTTCGTAACATCTCATACCACGTTTTATATGCACATATTAAACTGCCCTTTGCATGAACCAGCACATTCTACTTAATTTTAGAAAGATAAATTTTAACAAACAGATAAGTTTAACATTAAATTTAATACATAACAATTTCTTACAAAATCACACAAATATTACATACACAATAATTATTCATATAAAGCACTTATTTAAATAACATCGTACAGATATTATTATATATATCGAAAGAAACATCAAACCAATCGATATACGTATCATAAGCATAAACATAATAGAATAAAATGGTGTTTTCACCTAGTTTTATAATGTCCGTTCGGTAATCCATAGAATTCCTGGATGTTTTCTTAATTCGACAGTTTGCACATGCCGAACCGTTCGTTTACAGGCAATACCCCAGGACATTAACCCATCCCAGTGTTGGTATATGGCAACGTCATCTTTATCTATTCCTCCAGCCACAACAGTTTGTCCAACGATTGTAAACAACACTCCACGATTGCCAACAATTAATTGTGACTAAGTTGTCCACCATTACCTTGAGGAAACAGAGAGCATTAGGCTACAATGCATTTGCAAAATGTATATCGTTCTTTGATGTCTAAGTTGGAGTTGATGCAGAAAGTGTAACGTCCTGTGATCTGCAGGAGAGACAACATCTCATGAAAATGGTAAACTGTTTATTAAATACAAATCCCTCTGGGCGTACATTAACAAACGCAAAGAACAAACGCAAACGCATTAACAAACAGTCACTTCGGGACAACCAACAAGTACAATAGCGAAAGCATCACACAAACAACTACTATTTACAAGTGGCGCTAGGACAAAAACAAAAATTCAAATGTTTGTAAAGCTTATGGCACTTAACTGCAGGGTCATCAGTCTCTAAAATTACAAACTATTTACGAACTAACTTATACTAAACACGACACAAACATCCATGCCAGAGAGAGGATTCGAACCGCCGGCGCGGGAGGTCCTCTAGGCAAAAACAAATACTACGACACTTAAACTACGCGAGTGCCCATGAAGCTAGATCCGGCGTAGGAGACGCCGGTAGGTTGGTATGCACCGCCTGACCACAATCAATCGGTGCGCTCATGAAGCTGGCATCGGCGGAAGGCTACACCAGGATACTGTGCTGTCATTAGCTGGGCACTGTCCCATGTCTAACCGTAAAGTAGTGTCGCAGAACAGCGTTGATTCTAATGCAGTATGTTATTGTTGATGTTTATTGTTTTCGTGTGAGCGCCTACGAAGGGAAGGTAAGAGCCCGCCTTGACTGCATGTTATGCGGGTACTCTTCACAGTCTTCAAATAATTATATTAAGGTAAAGGAAACAAAGTAATTTAAATATTTCTTTAATAACTAATTGTCCAATGTCTAAATTAGTAGGAAACAGTTTGAAAATTTTATTAGTTAAGATAAAGGAAATATAACCTGCCCAATGATACCATATGTAGTCATCTCAAATGGTCCTCCAAAAACTAAAAATAATCATAAATTCTCTCAAATATACATTATTACATTCATTATGTGTAGAAATATCCGAAGAAATACTTTTGTTCATAAAGTAATAAAATTTGCGGTTAAAAGGTTAACATGTACCGAGCGCATACTGATATCAGAATTCTGCAAATCGTATTAGACGTCGAATGCCCAAGTTCAAAAAACGTCGCCTCAGACAACTCCCTATTGGTGACGTCACGTTGTCAAAGCGTACAAAGGGCATGTTTACACAAACGGTTTACAAAAATTTTAAGAAGGAAGAGCAGTTTTAGAGTTTTTCTAGTTACTATTGTCCACATACCCCTTTTTTTCAATACGCACAAAATCTTTAACACATTACACCACGTATAATTTCCGCACCTATCTGAAGCACCAGAACTTTCACATTGACTCTAATTTTATCACACTCAGTGATTCGTATATTTGTATCAATGTTTTCAGAAATTCTGTGCGTTCAATAGTACGTTCGAAATTTGTAAGCATCTCTTAGTGAAGAATCAATTGCTTGCTCGCGCTTATGCGTTATTGTTATATCCTCAGTCAAGCAAATGTTTATAAAACAATTGGACTAAACTGCTATGATCAACAGTCCCTAGGCTTCCTAACTACTTTAACTTACACCAAGGACAACACACACACACACACACACACACACACAAACACAGACACACACACACACACACACACACTCACACACACGCACACACAAAACCATGCTCGCACGAAAGGTAGAACGAGGGCTCGAACCTCCGTTGGAAGCGGCCACCCATAGCATGATCCCTTAGACCACATGGCTACTCCCATGCGATTCTTGTGATACAGTTCCTTTCCTTTGTCTTCTGAGTATATACCCACAAGCGTGCCAAGTTCATCTTTAAAGTTACTTCTGCTACTTCTACATTTAATTGGTACCTTATTCTGTCCACATTCAACACTTATTTGCCCATTTCACTGTAGTGATGTTGTAATTCTTTTGAGGATGGAAAAAGAAAAGCGAACTAGTTTACGTCAATCTTTTAACATGAATTTAATCGCAATTCTGAAAACTTGTCGTATTTACGAGGGTTGGGACTTAAACAGTGGTAAAACTGCTGTAGATACACTATGCAATGGAATCTACTATTGTCGCTGACAGCACACGTTGTTCACATACCTGCTTTACCTCCGAGCAAATGGACTCGCCCTTCCCACGTCACCGGCGTAACCACAATCGAGGCAAACAGTGACTTCAGAGGAAGCCGCCTAACGTAACGGTGTCACTATGTTTGTCCACGGCATACCGTCAATGCACAGGATTAGTGTTCGTTTTAGCTGAATGTCCTGCGACCTGCCTTGCGAAAGAAGCGGCAAAGCATTTCTACATCTACATCTACATACATACTCCGCAATTCACCGTAAGGTGCGCGTCGGAGGGTACACTGTACCACTACTAGGCGTTTCCTTTCCTATTCCACTCCCAAATGGAACGAGGAAAAAAAGAATGCTTATACGCATCCGTACGAGCCCTAATTTCTCTTGTCTTTGTGATCTTTACGCGAAATGTAAGTAGGCGGCAGCAAGATCGTACTACACTCAGCTTCAAATTCCGGCCCTCTAAATTCACGAAAAGAACGCCGTCTTTCTTCCAGCGATCCCCAATTGAGTTGCCGGAGCATTTCCGTGACACTCGCGCATTGGTCGAACCTACCGGTAACAAATCTAGCTGCTCGCCTCTGAACCGCCTCTACGTCTTCCTTTAATCTGGTCTGCTGCGGGTCCCAAACACTTGAGCAATACTCAAGACGTGATCGTACATGCGTTTTATACGCGGTCTCCTTTACAGGCGAAGTACATCTTCCCAAAATTATCCCAATAAACCGAAGTCGGCTGTCCGCCTTAGTCACAACTGTCCTTACATGTTCGTTCCATTTCATATCGCTCCGCAATGTTACGCCTTCATATTTGAACGACGGGACAGCATCAAAATGTTCAAATGTTCTTAAAGTCTATGGGACTTAACTACGGGGTCATCAGTCCCTAAACTTACAAACTACTTATGAACTACTTACAAACTAGGACGACACAAATATCCATGCCCGAGGGGGGATTCGAACCCCCGACCGTAGTAGCCATGAAGACCGTGACTGAAGCGCCTTAGTCCCCTCGGCCACCGCGGCCGGCGGGACAGCATCAAGAAGCTTACTACTAATGCTGTAATCGAACATTATAGGATTGTTTTTACTACTCATGCGCATCACCTTACATTTTTCTACATTGAGAGCTAGCTCCCATTCTTCGCACCAACTAGAAATTTTGTCTAGGTCATCCTGTATGCTATTACATTCAGTTACAGACGACACCCTCCCACACATCACAGCATCATCAGCAAACAGTCGCAAATTACAACTTACTCTGTCCATCAGATCATTTATATAGATAGAAAGTAATAGCGGTCCTATCACGCTCCCCTGGAGCATGCCTGACGATACACTCGTCTCTGATGAACACTCGCCGTCGAGAACAACGTACTGCGTTCTATTACTTAGGAAGTCTTCCAGCCAGTCACAAATCTGTGAACCTATTCCATAAGCTCGTATCTTCGTTAGCAGTCTGCAGTGTGCACCGCGTCGAACTAACGACTGATTTCTGAAAAATTCTACAAGGCAAATACAGTCGTTGAGCACAAGTTCCATCATGGAATCAAGCCTGATATCTTACGTACTATGAGGTAGCGGGTAGTGAATTTACAAAGATGGAAGATGTTTCTCTGCTTTTTCAAGCGACAGTTGAAGATTGCATATGTACGTGTTTTGCGTTTGAGAAAACTTTATACCCTGCAAATAATGGCTCCTTGCTGAGGTAGAATTCGTTGTTTGTCAGCAATTACAACGTGCCACAAAGAGAATAAAATTCACTGATAAGTCACTATAATCAAGTTTAATTTTGGCAATGTCCACCACAGTCATAGAAGTGCGTTTACGGACAATACTGAACGCACATTGGCTGATGGAGAGTGGGTGACGTAGATGCGTAGACCAACCCTAACTCCACCGCAGTCGTTTCTGGTATTTCGTTAATGAAGTACAAAAACAGTTAAAAAAAACATTATTGTAAAGGTATCTTTCCCACCATAAGGACCGCCAGTGTCGCTCCAACAATGTGAGAGTAAAAAACTTCCCATGATCCATTATCGCGACTGTAATGTGTTACACTGTGGTGACGGTGAAATCCCATTGACGTACTCAGCATGAGATTCAAGAAATACGAGGTTCGTCCACAATGTTAAGTTCCGTTTCTATTTATAACCGCGGCAGCGCTACGATCGCAGTTCCGAGCATGCGCGGCAGTTACTCTGGCTCAAGGAGAAGACATGTACGCCACTTTCAGATCGCTACTCCCAACGTGTGCTTTGTAGAGCTTCTTTATAACGTCAGCCGTAGCTGAAAATGACGCCGCGTGTGAAACCAGGTATGTGATTCGTTTCCTAAATGCTGAGAAACCAAAGGAATTCATCGTCAAATCTGCGAGGTTTATGGACAAAATTGTATGAGTGATTCAATGGTTAGAAGATTGGTCAGAAAGTCCAGTGAAGGACCTAATCAAGTGAACGATGAAGTACGAAGTGGATGCCCGTCTGTAGTTACTCATGAACTGGTTCACACATTTGAAGAGAAGATTAAGAACAACCGTAACTTTACACTTGTTATGGAAGCTGCGCAAATCTCAAGATCCATAATTCATGAAATAGTTACTGAAAAACTGTAATTTCTAAAACTTTGCTCACGTTGGGTATCCTAAATTATTAGTGAAAAAGAGAAAAAATAACGGATGGGCAGTGACACTCTAAAATGTAGAAAGCCATGGTTTTCTTTCTCGGAGAGTCACGGAGGATGAAACTTGGGTATTGTACGACACCCCTGAAACACAACGGCAGTCAATGGATTGAAGGCACACTTCATCCCCAACGAAGTATTTGCCTAAACCAATCTTGGCGTCTCGATAAGTCATGTGCGCCGTTTTTGGGACAGAAAAGGCATTTTGCTATTTGATTTCTTAGCACGAGACCAAACAATCAATGAACATGGTTACTGCGAGACCATTAGGGCCGGCCGCGGTGGCCGCGGTGGCCGCGGGGACTGAGGCCCTCAGTCACGGTCTGCACGGCCACTACGGTCGGGGGTTCGAATCCCCCCTCTGGCATGGATATTTGTGCCGTCCTTACTATAACGTAGGTCGTAAGTAGTTTGTAAGTTTAGGGAATGATGACCCCGTAGTTAAGTCCCATAACCTTAACAAACATTTGAAATTTTTTAGACCGTTAAGGAATTGCGTCGCATAATACGGAACAAGCGCCGAGGACTATTGTTAAAAGGTGTTGCTTTTTCCCACGATAATGCCCGACCTCAAACGGCGAATGTGACAAAACAACTCTTGCGGAAATTTCACTGGGACGTGTTTGATCATCCTCCGTACAGCCAGGACTTCGTTCCTAGCAACTTTTATCTCTTCTTAAACCTGAAATCTGTCCTTGGTGATCAACGCTTCAACGATGATGACAAGCTGAAAGAATATGTTACCACATGGTTGAATACACAGGTGGCAACGTTCTATGAAGAAGGCATACAAAGACTTTTTTATGCCATGCTATGACAGGTGCCTACACAATTCTGAAGCTACGTAGGAAAGTAGTTCAGTTGTAGATTGTTGTACAATGCATATTATTTTCTATATCTGTACACGTTTTTTTTATGGAACCAAACGCAACGTACTTTGTGAACATACCTCGTACATCCGCGCAGTAATGACGTGATATGAAAGTATTCGGGAATTGCATGCATGACCTGCATGCCACAAGCTGTTACGATGGTACTCGTAATATTTCTGATCATCATTTAATGTCTCCCATTTTTTAGCGACGCGTTTTGGATACCTTAAATATAATGTTTCTCTGACGAAAATAATTCACTGAAGGTAAACTTACTTGAAGTACACTGCACTTGTCCTTGCAGTTTGAAGCACATAACTATGAGTTTAACTGCTACATATTGGTAAATTACAAAGCTTCACTACGTTTTGTCGAAAAAGACGAATGAAGAGCAACGATTTAATATTGCCGGAAAAGGAACAATATTTGATCTTCTCTGGACAATAAATGTAACTTTAAACATAGTTGCTTCTGAAGCTGGTGAAATGCATTCGTACGTTTATAAAGACGTAGCGTACTACGAGGTAAATATTTATTGCATATAAAGTACACTTTGTTGTGTTACACTATCTGAACACTATCCGGACACTTGGCTGAAAATGAATAAGAAAGACGTGACGCATTCCATCGGTAACTCTGGAATGACTTTTATTCGGCAATAGCCATACCCATACCCTGCCATCGAATCGCCACTTTTGGAAGGAAGGAATCTTAGGGTTTAACGTCCCGTCGACAGCATGGTCATTAGAGACGGAGCTAACGCTCGGATTTTTGGGTAAGGATGAGGGAAGGAAATCGGCCGTGCCCTTTGGAAGGAACCATCCCGGCATTTGCCTGGAGTGATTTAGGGAAATCACGGAAAACCTAAATCTGGATGGCCGGAGGTGGATTTGAACCACCATCCTTCCGAATACGAGTCCAGTGCGTTACTACTGCGCCACCTCGCTCGGTGCCACTTTTGTGTCCCAGCCTCGTCGCCGCTTTTGTGTCTCGTTTCCGTCGTAGGTGTCGGTGGCCGAGTAGAAATAGACCGTCACAGGAATAAAGGAAGCACGCTTGTGCAGGTACGGAGGTGAGCAGCCAGTGGGACAGCAGAAACTAGAAACACTAGAGTAAATTAGAACGAGATATATATTGCACAGAATTTATACAATACTTAACTTTTACATAGCTCAGTACTAAAGAATGTTGATACATAGTTGAGCTAGAGGCCTGCCTAGTGCCCATCCGATAGCCAAGTCTTCACTGGTGCCTATCTGATACCGAAGTGTTAACAGGTTCCTATCTCGGTCCCAAGTGAACGATGTCGTTCAGTGGTGGCCACGAACGGAGTTGTAACAGAGGGCGCTCGTGGCTGACGTCGTAAGAACGCCGCGCCGTGCGTGCATGGCGGCGCGCGGCGAAAGTAGGTGGCACGCACTTTGGACTTGTGCGACACCACACCCCTCCCCCCCAAAACCGCCGCGCCGTCATGGCGTAGGGCTGAGGGCCACGGCGACGGCACTGGGAGGAGGGCCTGGGCGGGGGCGTTGCTGGTGGGACGGGCGTCGTAGCTGAGGCTGGGATCGAGACGCCGTCCGCGCCCCGGTATACACCTTGCGATCCGCCGGGACACCCGCCAAAACCAGCGGAAGGGCGCCCGCCTCCGCCCAGAGGGAGCAGGTCATCTTCTTCTGAGGTGCGTGGCCCAGGCGGCGAGGGCACGCACGGTCCCGGAGTTCCTCTCGGTGACGCTGTCATCTGCGGCGGCGACAGCGGCGGCGACGACTGCGTCGGAGGTGCGTCGACGTCCATAGGGACCCCGTTGTCCGGGGACGAACGATGTGCTTGTGCTCCCTGGCGGTGAACTGGGTCTGGAATCAAGAAACCCGAGACAGGATCGCGCGGCCTATGCAGGCGCAATTGGTTTGCGTGGCGCCGCAACTCCAACCCTGTGGAAGAACGTAAGACATACATATTGCGACCGAGCACGCGCTGAATGATGCCTGGCAACCACGTCTTCTTGTTGCTAGCAAACACCCTGTACAGCACCGGCGTAGAAACCTGAAAACGCGAAGTGCCATACGAACCGACTCGGTGCGTGGGAGGCTGCAGCAGGTGAAGGAGAGTGCGGTGACGGCGGCCGTGTAGCAGCTCGGCAGGAGACGGGCCGTCACGTGGCATGCACCGATATATAGACAGGAAAATTTGAAGAGCTTGCTGCCTGGAGTGCTGACCTTTCATCTTTTCCATGTGAGACTTGAATGTTCGAATGAAACGTTCTGCTTCACCATTGGACTGAGGGTGTAAAGGTGCGGTGGTGATATGCTGAATGCCATTCACACGACAAAACTGTAGAAATTCCGCACTAACAAACTGAGGTCCATTGTCACTAACGATAGTTTCAGGCAAACCTTCGATGCAAAACACTGATGTTAAGGCACTGATTGTACTAGACGCTGTCGTTGAGTTCAGGGCAATGACGAAAGGAAACATGCTGAAAGCGTCTACAACAATTAACCAGCGCGTATTCCAGAAAGGTCCGGCAAAGTCAACATGTAAACGTTGCCATGGTCCTTTGGGGCGTGGCCAGTCTGAGAAACGTTGCGGACGTGCTGCCTGATGCTCCGCACAAACGGTACACTGTGACGTCATACTCTCTATCTGGGCGTCCATACCAACCCAGGTGCAATGACGTCTGGCCAGTTGCTTTGTCCTAACAATACCCCAATGTCCTTGATGCAGGAGGCGTAACACTTCTCGTTGCAGGGGACGAGGAACAATCACTCTCGTTTGGTCATTGTCCGTATGTAACAACATAACACCCTGACTTAAAGACAATGCATGACGTTGTGCAAAATAACGTCGAACCAGAGGCCGTTGAATGTCTTTGGCTCTGGCAGGCCACCCAGAGCAAACAAAACGTGCTACCACACTTAAGTCTGCATCCTGTGCAACTCGACGAGAGTTCAAAGGGAAGTCTGCGACAGCGGAAGCATCTCTGGAGTCTATCTGGCAACATGCCATTTCTGAAGAATCAAATGACACATCCTGGCCAACCTGAAGTCGGGAAAGTGTGTCCGCGTTGGCATGTTTAGTGGTAGGTCGGTACAAAACCTCATACTGATAATTAGACAATATCAAGGACCATCTTTGAAGCTTTTGTGCCATTCGTGGCGGAATTGGCTTTGTGGGTGAGAACAACGACGTGAGAGGCTTGTGGTCTGTCAACAAATAGAATTTTCTGCCATAGAGATAATGATGAAACTTTGTGACGCCATAAATGATTGCTAAGGCCTCCTTTTCTATCTGACTGTAATTCTGTTGCGTTGGCGTCAGTAGCTTGGATGCAAATGCAATAGGACGATCGTGACATCCAATACGATGCGACAATATTGCACCCAGACCGTACGACGAGGCATTAACTGCTAACACTACAGGCTTCTGGGGGTCAAAGGGACTCAAACAAGCATCACTGAGTAGTGTAGACTTTAATTTGTCAAAGGCAAGTTGGCAAAATTTAGACCATACAAAAGGAACATTCTTCCTACGTAAGCGATGCAGTGGAGCTGCAATCTGAGAGGCATTGGGAATAAATCTGAAATAATAGTTAAGCTTTCCCATTACTGCTTGCAATTCCTGCACATTCTTAGGAGGAGGCAAGTCTTTGATTGCTCGATTCCTTGGGCATTAATCGCATGGCCTAGGTACTCTATTTCAGTTTGAAAAAACGAACACTTTGCTTTATTACAACGTAGACGTGCTGCAGTCAACACTTTGAAAAGGCACTCCAGGTTTGATAAATGTTCTTCAACTGTACGTCCGGATACCATAACATCATCTAAATAGTTCGAGCAACACGGTACAGAAACTGTCAGCTGTTCCAAAAAACGCTGAAAAATAGCGGGAGCGGAAGAACTGCCAAAGGGTAGGCGTTGAAATTGAAAAAGGCCCATGTGAGTATTAATGACGAAAAACTTTTTTGGCTCGTCATCAAGTGGAATCTGTAAGTATGCCTCTGCAAAATCAATCTTTCAAAAGAAGCGAGACTGTCCTAATTTGTCCATTAGTTCGTCAGGTCTGGGCAGAGGGTATGTGTCTACAATTGTTTGACTGTTCATTGTTGATTTGAAGTCCGCACAGAGACGAAGTTTTCCTGACGGCTTGGGTATAATTACTAAAGGCGAGGCCTACTGACTCGCAGTAACAGGAGAAATCACCCCACTATCTTGCCAACGTTTAAGTTCTTCGGCAACTGTATCACGCATTGCGATAGGAACTGGTCTAGCTTTTTGGGACTGCAGATTCTTTTAAAGTTACATGTGCCACGAAGTCTTTTGCACAACCTAGTTCCGGCGAAAACAAGTCCCTATATTTTTCACACAATGCATTGATTTTGTCCTGACGAAATTTGAAGCACATCTCTTTGAATTGATAAACCAAACAAGTCAAATGCATATAGTCCAAAAATGTTCTGTGTAGATTTGGCCTGAAGAACAACAGAAGCAACTGTTTTTGTTACACTTTGAAAATAGGCAGGCAGGCTATACGTTCCTAGCACGGGAATATTTTGACCTGTATAAGCAGTTAGCACTTGTTGACACGGCGACAATTTTGGCGAACCCAGAAGTTCATAAGTTTCTTTATTTATTAATGTGACAGTGGAACCAGTATCAAGCTGAAATTTCACAGTCTTATTTTCTATGGAGAGATTTACAAAAAGTTTGTGCTTCTGGCGCACGACAGGTGCGCGAATGTGGGCAACGTCTCCTACGGTTTGTTTGCTGCGTTTGCGCATGCGCGGGTTGCGTGCGGTAGGAAGCGGCGCAGCATCGGCACATAGATTAATATCACTGTCACTAGATGGCACTACCGCCGGATCGGCGTATGCGCAATGCGAGACTACTGCACTAAATTTTTGAGTAGCTACATCAATTCTACCGTCACTAACTACAAAGTACTGGGCTCTATTACAATGAGCAGTTGTAAAAGGCACCAGATTCACTACAGGTTTGCACTGTACATAGTTATTTTGCTTGTCCCGAACCCTTTTCCGTTGCACAGATTTACGCGCTCGATGACGCTTACCACGTGGCTCACTACAAAGTTTTGCAATAGGTGCAGAAAAACGTTCTTGCATTTGAGAATCAAGAGAAACACTGTCCAAATACACAGCGTGTATAACGTTAACAGTATGAACTGTTCTCGCTCTTTGCGAAGCACTGTTTCGAACGGCACCGTTTTTTGAATTTACCTTCTGCATACACACTGACTATACATGTCCTGATTTGCCACATTGATAACAGGTCGCATTGCAATTAGGGCATTTTGCACGCTGATGGCGAGATACACACTGAGGGCAAGACTTACGAACTTTTTCTGAAATGGGCATTGGCGTCCGTTATTCAAATTACTGTTTCTAACACGACGGGGCGACCTTTGTGTCGCACTTTGACACTGGCTACTGTTCACTGACTGTTCAGCACGGCCGGTAGAATAATAATCACTAGGGCTAGACTGAGAACTACGGCTAGGAAAGCGTCCGTTACGGCGCACTGAATTTACACTGTGGCTTTGCATTTCTACATCTGCTAAGTCAAAAGTATCATACGCTTCTATAAGCTGCAGTACACTGTCTAATGAGGGGTCAGACTGTTTTAAAATAGCTTCCCTAATCCTGGGGTCCTGAATGTTCTGCGTAATCGCATCTCTCAACATAACGTCACTATAAGAAAGTCCACAAGAGCAAGTAAAGTTACATTTGCGGGTTAAGCCCTTCAATTCCGTAATCCACTGCTGGTGGGACTGCTCTAGTAATTTTTTCAGTCTGTAAAATCGGTACCGTGCCGCAGTTACGAGAACTTTTCTCTCATAATGAGCATTTAGTGCCTCTACTATTTGTTCAAAGTCTACATCACGAGGAGATGCGTGGGGGAAAAGTTTCTGCAGTAACACGAAAGTCTTGGTGCCAACTACGGCGAGAAAGAAATGATTGACTGTCAGACCTGATAGTTGATGAGCCGCGACGAGTTCTTGAAACTGCGCGCAATAGTCGATCCATTCTTCCTCACGTTCGTTGTTTTGGCGAAACCTAGGAAGCATTGTGGCGGCAGGTGTAGGCTGCTGAAGCGGCAGCTGTTGTTCTTGGTTTCCTGCTTGCGCTGTTAGCTGGGACATTGCTTGGAGTAGTTGCGTGATTTGCACTGTCTGTAACAATAATTTCCATTAAGTTTGGGTTCGGGGTAGTGGCCATGCTGACCGATTAGGCGCCGCGCATACAAGTAAATTATAACAAAATACTAATGCAAGGTAAATGAGGACGCACTGCAACAAAAAAGTCCACAAAACACGTAACAAAATATCTTCCCCCAAAATTCTTATAATAAGGGTACGTGGGCGGGAGCAATTTCTGCGTGCTCCGGCTGCTGTTGTCTGGCTGCTGCAAGCGGGCTGGTCCAAGGTTCTTCTATCGCTCCTCGTCGCCACTTTTGTGTCCCAGCCTCGTCGCCGCCTTTGTGTCTCGTTTCCATCGTAGGTGTCGGTGGCTGAGTAGAAAGAGACCAACACAGGAATAAAGGAAGCACGCTTGTGTAGGTTCGAAGGTGAGCATCCAGTGGGACAGCAGAAACTAAAAACACTAGAGTAAATTGGAACGAGATATATATTGCACAGAATTTATACAATACTTAACTTTTACATAGTTCAATACTGCAGAGTGCTGATACATAGTTGAGCTAGAGGCCTGCCTAGTGCCTATCCGATAGCCAAGTCTTGACTGGTGCCTATCTGATACCGAAGTGTTAACAGGTTCCTATCTCAGTCCCAAGTGAACGATGTCATTCAGTGGTGGCCACGAGCGGAGTAGTAACAGAGGGCGCACATGGCTGACATAGTAAGAACTCCGCGCCGTGCGTGCATGGCGGCGTGTGGCGAAAGTAGGTGGCGCGCACTTTGGACTTGTGCGACACCACAGCCACATTATCTACCTTGATTTGGCACTCTACACAACGTTGATCCACAATTCAATCGTCCAATTTTTACGCTTTTTACACCAAGCGAAGCGTCGTTTGGCATTGACCTGCATAATGTGTGACTTATGGGCACCCGTTCTCCCATCAAAGTTTTCGCATTTCCCGCTTAATTTTCATAGTAGTTGTGGTGGATACTGATGCATGTAAACGAAGGCTTCCGCGGCTGTTGTCACTGTAAATAAAATTCTTCAGGGTTTGTAGCTGCATTGTGAAATTATATAATCCGTTGTTACGGCCACTGTTGCAAGTGGCCCTTGTCAAGATGTTTGACTGCTGAATGCAAGGAATCGATGGTACTTACATAATAGTGGGATAAGCTGTTATCAAAGTATTAGGCGTTCTTTATTGGTCTTTATATTATGGCCTGTGATTGGAAGGAATAGAGGACCTTCATTGGTGTTTGCAATCACAGGCAATAATATAAAGGCGAGTAAAGAAATTGGGGGAGCACACGAATTGTCTAACGTCGATCACTGTCCACTAACGCGGAAACAGTATGCACTTCTTCTTCAGAGACGCTAGAACGACGTGCCCGTTGCACGTCTGCTACAGTTTGCCGATTTTCGTTGAAGCCTTCTACCCAACGTGCCACTGTTCTGTACGGCAATGCCGATTCCCCGCACGCTTCTTGAAGACCTTGATGACACTCGTGCTGTATGATCTCCGACACATTGAACCTTGATCCAACTCCGTTATTCATGATTCTAAAACACCGTTTCCTTCGAGCGCTCGCTCACAAGTGACTGAGTGTCTCTGAACTATGCGTACACAGGTGACGCGGGGAGGGCGTGTCATTTGCCCGGAGGTAAGGTAGATATCAGCAGCAGTAGTAGATACCATTGCATAATGTCTCCACAGCAGTGTTGCCACTATTTAGGTACCAACCTTAGCAGTATTTCCAGAACAATAACTCGTTTATGATTGTCATATAATGTGACTGTAAGAACTAAACTAATTTGAAGCATTACCTCATTTGCACACCCAAGATACGTAACAAATTCCAGGAGGATTGGCAATGAGGTTTGACGACATGTTCAATCACAACGTAGATGCGTTTGATCAGAACATTAATTGGAACTCGGTACTTTGTTTCCCCAACCACTCCTACACAGTATTGGCCTTGTAACATGGTGCATTATCATAATGAGAAATGCCACTAGGGGAAACATCGTCATGAAGGGGTGTATGTGGTCTGTCACCGGTGTACTATAATTCTTGGCCGGCTGCGGTGGCCGAGGGGACTGAGGCGCTCCAGTCACGGTCTGTACGGATACTACGGTCGGGGGTTCGAATCGCCCCTCGGAAATGGATATTTGTGCCGTCTTTAGTATAAGGTAGTTGATAAGTAGTTTGTAAGTTTAGGGACTGACGAGCCTGTAGTTAAGTCCCATAAGCTTAACAAACATTTGAACATATAATTCTTGGCTGTCGTTGTGCCTGCACCAGCGCCAGTGGAGCCAGCGCGTTTTGTCGCGTTCTGTGTGCCATAGCCAATAGGAAATGGTCACTGACGTGTAGTTGAAATAACGAATGAAATATTATATTGCCGCGAGAGACAACGATCACCGACTGCTGGCGTGGTGCAAGGGATAGCGTCACGGACTGCAGAAGGTCGCCGGTTCAATCCCGCCCACCGGCAAAAAAAATTATTTCTTTGTAATTAACAATTCCAGAAGATTCTACATCGTCCTTATGTTCACTTGTAAATTCTACTTGTTTCTTATGTTATCTGTTCTTCTTATTTCTGGTAAATTCTGTTGTGTTTAAATAGCAGAGCACTCTGCCTGAGAGGCAGTCAGTGCTGCGTATATGTTTAGTTCGTAATAAACGTGCTTTCAGTATAAGTGCTGTGTTCAGTTGCCTTCGAAGTCAAGCCTGCTCCCATTTCAACGCGACAATATGATATTATTTTGGGAATTATTAAAAAAAAAAGGAACTATTAATTGCACTTGAAGGTGATATGTCACCTTTATAAATATAATACCGTTTGTTATTCGTCTGATAGTACACTCTAAGTTAAAAAATTTTGGAGAGAAACATCGCCATACAGTAAAATGAAAAATAGATAATGTAATTCCCAAAACATTTAGTTCATAAATACTAATGTTTTAAGATAAAATAATTATTTTATATATGTATAGTGCAAAATAGCCAAGAAGGCAACTGAAAATCTGTAGAAGAATGTATAAATAGGAAAATAAAAGAGATATTTGGAGACAAGAAAAGCTGCTGTATGAATATAGAAAACTCAGATGGGAAACCAGTTCTCAGCAAAGAAGGGAAAGCTTAATGGTGGAAAGAGAATATAGAGTGGCTCTACAAAAGAATTGAACTGAGAGACAATATTGTACGATGAGAAGAGGATGTAGCTGAAAATAGGAGATACCATAAAGAGAGAAGTATTTCACAGAGCACTGAAAGATCTAAGTCTAAAGAAGGCCCTGGAGTGGACGATGATTCATTGCCACTTTATCAATTCCTACTGCAGAGGTAAAGTTATATCAGGTAAGTAAAGTTACGTGTGAACGTTACGCTACAAACGACTAGCTGCCTGGCCACAGCAAAATAAGCCGCTGGGACGCGTCAAGTGGGCACACACTGCATTCGACGGTATAACAACAGTGGGGGCGGGGACTGTAAACACAGCTAGCAAATGCTGCACAAATGTTATCGGTAATTACTACAGACAGATTAATGATTTTACAATCGCCGTAAAAGTATGCTTCGAAATAACGAATTAAATAAAATAATAGTCGCAAATTACAGAACCATCAGTTTGATAAGTCATGGTTGCAAAATTTTAACACGAATTATCTACAGGAGAATGGAAAAGCTGGTAGAAGCTGACCTCGGGGAAGATCAGTTTGGATTCAGGAGGAACATAGGAACCCGGGAGGCAATACTCACTTTATGTCTTATGTAAGAAGATAGATTAAGGAAAGGCAAACCTAAATTTTTAGGTTTTGTAGATTTGGAGAAAGCATTTGACAATGTTGACTGGAATACACTCTTTCAAATTCTAAAGTCAGCTGGGGTAAAATATAGGGAAAGGAGAGTTATTTACAACTTGTACAAAAGCCAGACCGCAGTTATTAGACTCGAAGGGCATGAAAGGGAAGCATCTGTTGGGAAGGGAGTAAGACAGGGTTGTGGCCTTTCTCCGATGTTATTCAATTTGTACATCGAGCAGGCGGTGAAGGAAAGCAAGGAAAAATTTGGAATAGGGATTAAAGTTCAGGGGGAAGAAATAAAAACATTGCGTTTTGCTGATGACATTGTAATTCTGTCAGAGACAGCAAAGGACCTGGAAGAGCAGTTGAATGGAATGGACAGTGTGTTGAAGAGAGCGTATAAAATGAACATTAACAAGAGCAAAACAAAAATAATGGAATGCGGTCTTCGAAAATAAGGCGATGCTGAAGGAATTAGATTAGGTAACGAAGCAATGAAGGTGGTAGATGATTTTTTTTACTTGGGTAGTGAAATAACATGCGATGGTCGCAGTACAGAGGATATAAAATGCAGAATGGCAATGGGAAGAAAAGCATTTTTTAAAAAGAGAAATTTGCTAACATCGAATATTAATTGAAGTGTAAGGAAGTCTTTTCTGAAGGCATTTGTGTGGAGTGTTGCCTTGTACGGGAGTGAAACATGGACGATAAGCAGTGCGGACAGGAAGAGAATAGAGGCTTTTGAAATGTGGTGCTACAGAAGAATGCTGAAGATTAGGGGGGTAGATCGCATAACTAATGAAGAGGTACTGAACAGAATTGGTGGGAAAAGGATTTTTGGCATACCCTGACTAAAAGAAGGGATCGCTTGGTAGGACACATTCTTAGACATCGGGGAATCGTAAATTTAGCATTGGAGGGAAGTGTGTGGGGTAAAAATGCAGAGGGAGACCAAGAGACGCGTATAGTAAGCAGATTCAAATGGATGTGGGTTGCCGTTCTTATGAGGAGATGAAAAGGCCTGCTCAGGTTAGAGTAGGGTGGAGAGCTGCATCAAACCAGTCTCCGGACTGAAGACCATAACACAATAGTCGCACAATACATAACATATTGAACAATTAACATAAGTTATTATCATGGCCAATTACTCAAGCATTAACATAAGAGTGGCTATGAAAGCATATAAATATGCACAATCACCGTCGGACAAGTGGTAAAAAAAATCCAAGCATTATTAGAACTCGTGGCGTCTGTGTGACGGTCGAGCGCCTTGCAAATTACACCACGCTGACTTATGCTTAGTACATGTATAGCGGTTACGCGCTGGACTTACATCTCGATTTTCGTGGAAACCAAGGCGCACTGGAACAAATCCTTTGAGGTTGATGGTCTGGAGGAGTTCCCGCACGACATACCTGCGACGCATTAAAATTCGTTTGGACCACACTTGGTGTTCCCCTTGTGAGTGCACACATGAATGTGTTATGCTCTGATATTTACAGGGCGACAGGTAGGATGCGAAGTATATTTCTGGTATTCAGCCGTTGCGACCTATTTCGAATGTCACGCTGTTGTTCCATTTCCATGGAGAACAGTGTTTATAACGTCACATTTCCTGAAAAAAATGTAGTAAAATGATGCACTGTTTTATATTGAATTCTGTCTACATGGTTTGCTGCGAATAGAGCTAGTAATTCGAAACGGAATACATGATGCGACAGTTTCTATCACATCTATGTTTTTATGACATAATATCCTCTAAAATATGAGACGTGCAAGAATATTATTTAGCAGGTATACGGTGAATACTGTTGCAAATATATTGCAAATACAGTTATTGGTAAGGAAGTAATATAAAAATATTATGCGTGATGAGGAAGTTTTACTGCATCAACTGCGAAAGTGTAGTTAGAGACAATAAATTTTCTTCCATCGTTTAGTGAGAGGCCATGGAGTGGAGGCTTTCAACAGTCGAAAGCTTTGAAACTTCATGGCAGATTAAAATTGTGTGCCGGAACCGGGACTCGAATTTGGGACCTTTGCCTTTCGCGGGCAAGCGCACTACCGACTATGCTATCCCGACACAACTCACGATGCCGCCTCACAACTTTACTTCCGCCAGTACCTCGCCTCCTACTTTCCAAACTTCACAGAAGCTCTCCTGCGAACCATGCAAGACTAGCACTCCTGGAAGAAAGGATATGGTGGAGACATGGCTTAGCCACAGCCTAAGGGATGTTTCCAGAATGAAACTATCACTCTGCAGGGGAGTGTGCGCTGATATGAAACTTCCTGGAAGATTAAAATTCTGTGCCGGAACCGGGACTCGAAGCTGGGACCTTTGCCTTCCGCGGGCAAGCGCACTACCGACTGTGCTATCCCGACACGACTCACGATGCCGCCCCACAACTTTACTTCCGCCAGTACCTCGCCTCCTACTTTCCAAACTTCACAGAAGCTCTCCTGCGAACCATGCAAGACTAGCACTCCTGGAAGAAAGGATATGGTGGAGACATAGCTTAGCCACAGCCTAAGGGATGTTTCCAGTGCGCTTGCCCGCGAAAGGCAAAGGTCCCAGGTTCGAGTTCCAGTTCCGGCACACAATTTTAATCTGCCAGGAAGTTTCATATCAGCGCACACTCCGCTGCAGAGTGAAAGTTTCATTCAGTCGAAAGCTTTGTTAAATGAGAGAGTAATGTCTGTTCAAACTCAGTTTTGCGCGTCAGAGGCTACATTCCTATTTCATCACTCAACCCCATACTCTGCTTTGCAACCGTATTTTTACTTCCACATCTCTCACAAAGAGACAGTGCTATGTTTCAGAAGAAGGTGCAAAATATAAATTCGCGACAGACGCGCACATGCACATGCACATGCGCTCACACGTGTAGGCGCACACGCACACAAACGTAACATCAATGTGGACACTGAAGTGGTAAAGACTGCCAGCCTTGCTTGCAAGATACAGGCAGAGCCCACCATCTGCGGCATAGTTTACCGACTGTGGACCTCTGGTACAGAGCCGAGTGGAGGGTCTGAATCAGATGCTCAGACGGTTCTGCGACCATTTCTTGACTTTCGCCATCGGGTGGTGGGTTTCCGGGTTCCGCTGAATAGGTCAAGAGTCCACTATACGCAGGAAACGGCTACACGGGTATCGGGGTCTGTGTGGCGTGGACTGGGCGGTTTTTTAGGATAGGGTGCTTCCAGGGAAAACAAAATGGGCAATCTCAAGGGTGCAGGTGGATCACAGGAGAAAAGTAGATCTAGGAACTATCGGTATATCAGTTGTAAATTGTCGTTGCTGTGCCAGGAAAGTACCAGAACTCCAAACGTTAACACAAAGAACCGAAACAAAACTTCATTGTAGGCAGTGAAAGTTGGCTCAAGCCGGAAATAACTTCAGCAGAAGTATTTGCAAAAGATCTGTGTTCAGAAAGGATAGATTAAACAAAATTGGTGGAGGCGTGTTTGCCCCGGTGGAGTAGCCGAGTGATGTAAAGTTTCTCGCTGCGGAGCGCGCGGTTGCTCGCCGTGGAGATTCGAGTCCTCCCTGGGGCATGGGTGTGTGTGTTTTGTCCTTAGGTTAGTTTACCTAGGTTTAAGTAGTTTGTAAGCTACGGACTGATGACCACGTACTTTGGTCCGATAGATTAACAAACATTTGAACAGTTTTGGAGGCGTGTTTGTCGCCGTCAAAAGTAGTCTTTAGTGTAGCGATTTTGAAGTTGATAGTTCCTGTGAGCTATTGTGGGTAGAGGTTGTACCTGAAAAATCGTAAGAATAATTGGTTCCTTTTAGCGGCCTCCCGACTCTAACGATACAATAGCAGAAACATTCAAAGAAAACCTGAGTCAAATTACAAAAACGTACCTGACTCACACGACAATAGCAGGCGGTGATTTTAATTTACCCTCAATCTGTTGGCGAAATTATATTTTCAAATCACGAGGTACGCATAAAACAACGTGTGTAATTGTACTCAACACATTCTCTGAGAATTACTTCGAACAATTAGTTCATGAGCCAACTAGAATTGTGAATGGACGTCAAAACACACTTGATCTCTTAGCAACAAATAATCCCGAGCTCATAACGAGCATCAAAATGCATACAGGTATTAGTGAACGCAGTTACCAAAAATAAACGCAAAGTATATTTGTTCAGGAAAGCAGATGGAAACAAAATACATTGCTTCTTGAAAGACAGCTTCCACTTGTTTCTAACACTAAACGTAGGTGTAGACCAGATGTGGCTCAAATTCAGAGAAGTGGTATCGACATCAATTGACAGTTTTATACCAAATAAATTAATAAAGGAAGGAGGTGATCCCCCTTGGTACACAAAACAGGTCAGGACACTGTTGCAAAAGCAAAGGATAAGGCATACTAAATTTAAACGAACACGAAATCCCCAGGATTTGCGATCGTACTCAGAAGCTCGAAATTTAGCGAGGATTTCAATGCGAGATGCCTACAATATTTATCACAACGAAACTCTTTCTCGTAATTTGACTGAAAACCCAAAGAGATTTTGGTCATATGTTAAATATACTCGGGGCAAATCACAAACAATACCTTCACTACGTGATAGTAATGGCGATCCTGCCGATGACAGCGCTACTAAAGCAGAGTTACTAAACTTAGCTTTTAGAAACTCATTCACCAAAGAAGACGAAACCAATATTCCAGATTTAGAATTACGAAGAGATGCCGTAATGAGTAACGTAGAAGTAGATATCATCGGAGTAGTGAAGCAACTAAAATCAAAAGAACAATTCTTCTGATCTGGACTGTGTACCCATTACATTTATATCTGATTATGATGAAGCGCTAGCTCCATACTCAACAGCCATATACAACCGCTCTCTCAAACAAGGATCTGTACAAAAAGATTGGAAAGTTGCACAGGTCATACCTATATTCGAGAAAGGCAGAAGGAGTAGCCCATTAAACTACAGGCCTATTTCATTGACGTCAATTTGCAGCAGGGATGTGGAATATACCCTGTATTCAAATATTATGAATTATCGCGAACAAAATGGTCTCTTGGCACAAGGTCAACACGAATTTAGAAAATATCGTTCATGCGAAACACAACTAGCTCTTTACTCACACGAAGTGATGGGTGCTATCGACAAGTGTACGCGAATTGATTCCGTATTTATAGATTTACAGAAGGCTTTTGACACCGTACATTACAAACGGCTTTTAATCAAATTGCGTGATTTTGGTATATCGCTCCAAAATTACGACTGGATAGGGGATTTACTGTCAGAGAGAACACAGTTCGTAGTAATCGATGGTAAGGCATCGACTAAAACAGAGGATATATCGGGCGTTCCACAGGGTACTGTTATTGGTCCTCTGCTGTTCCTTATTTACATTTAGGGGAAAATCTAAAATGACGCCGTCATTTACCGTCTAGTAAAATCATATGAAGATCAAAACCAACTGCAGAACGATCTGAATATCACTATTGTGCAAAAATTGGTAGTTGACTGTAAATAATGAGAAGTATGAAGTTGTCCACTTGAGTAAGAAAAGAAATGTGTTAAACTTTGTTTACAAGATAAATCAATCGAATGTGAAGGCCGTAAATACCTAGGCATTACTATTACTTCAGACTTAAATTGGAAAGAACACCTAGATATTATCGTCGGAAAGACACACCATAGACTGCCTTTTATTGCCAGAACCCTTAAAAAGTGCAACAGAACTACTAAAGAAACTGCATATACTATGCTTGTCCGTCCTTTTTTGGAGTATTGCTGCCTAGTGTGGGATCCTTATCAGGTGGGTTTGACGGAGGACATGGAAAGAGTCCAAAGAAGGGCTGCTCGTTTCGTATTGTCAGGATACAGCGCGGACAGCGTTAAGGAAATGATACAGGATCTGCGATGGGAATCATTACAACAACGGTGGATATCAATGCGGCGTGGGCTACTTACGAAACTCCAATCGCCAACAGTCTCCTCCGAATGCTAAAATATATTGTTGACTCCCACTTATATAGGTAGAAATTAACATCAGAGTAATATACGAGAAAACAGAGCTCGAAGTGAGAGATTCAGGTGTTCTTTCTTCCCGCGCGTTATTCGAGAATGGAATGGGAGATAAAATAGTGTAATGGTGGTTCTGCCAGGCACTTAAATGTGATTTGCAGAAAATCCCATGTAGATGTAGAAATCCTTCAAACGATGTCGTCCGTTAGCCGAAAACGTACCGAAGTCAATTTTTTATCTCTGTAAATACAGGTACACGTTATCTCCCTGCACGCTTTCCATCGATTTTTGACATCCTCCACTATGCGACGTCTACCTTTATTCCTTGACATCAGATGTCACCTCGTGGATAGCATTTGTACTGATAATGATTTCAACATGGTCCTTCAACAGATAGCTCACTCACGTAGCTACCAGTCGCCATTGTGTTTCCTCTTTAAAACGGAACTTTTACAGATATGAAACAAACAGATCTGAAACAAACAAGCGCCTTACTGCACACACGTAGTTGTGCTCCTTACAGCCGACACAGCGAGTTAGTAAGGGGTCTAATTGTAGCTTTCCGTGTAAAGGGACGGTCCTTTCAGAGAATTGCACAAACGTTGAAGGTGCAATAATGCTGGTTGCAGACCTTAGGAGACCATTCTCACAACTGTAGTCCTCAAAATAAGTAATCCTTACAATATAGGCAGACTACAGTAATAATAAGGCATTCCAATACTAAAACTTCTAATATTGTCTGAGCTGTAGAGGGGGCTTTACAGTCGTTATGAAAACTGTAACAAAGGAACCATCCTAAGTAACAACCGCTTTCCACAATATTTGCAATGTACTAAAGTAACTTGAATAAACTTTAAAATGAAACACCAACTATTAAATAAAATTGTTGCACATTATTCCAGCTTGGTAAATACAGTAAAAGCAAGGGGAAAGGAGTGATAAAATATTACAAAGAGGCACAAAAATTGCAACATACCATAGACAACAGAAGGATAAACAATTAGATTGCCATTTATCCTTCCACTGTCTGTGGTATGTTGCAATTTTTGTGCATGTTTGTAATATTTAATCACCCCTTTTCCTTGATTTTATTGTTTTTATCTTACTGGGTAAAAAGTGGCTATTTTATTAGGCAGTTTCACATTTTATTCGAGTTACTTTGGTGGATTATACTTCTTGTGGAAAGCAGTTATTTGGTTCTTAAGATGATTCCTCTGCTTTTTTGCTTTTTACAGATTTGATAATGACTGTAAAGTCGAAACTAGTCACCAGTTTGTACGAGAGTATGTTCTTATACGGGGTAAGCGTTATGAAATTTTTTTTATAATTTGTTTTAAATACTTTTAACATCACAATATCTTTCTGGGAAACTTCACCTACATTAAATATCCTATAAGTAAGAATATCACGACCGTTGAAACTTTCAAGACCACCATTTCCATTCATGGGAAACTTCACCTACATTAAATATCCTATAAGTAAGAATATCACGACCGTTGAAACTTTCAAGACCACCATTTCCATTCATGGGAAACTTCACCTACATTAAATATCCTATAAGTAAGAATATCACGACCGTTGAAACTTTCAAGACCACCATTTCCATTCATGGGAAACTTCACCTACATTAAATATCCTATAAGTAAGAATATCACGACCGTTGAAACTTTCAAGACCACCATTTCCATTCAAAGTACCAACACGAACGATTTCTACAGTGAGCCATCCGTGACCTGCCTGAGCAGACTCAGTCTCCTTTATACTATAATGCAGCACAGACGTCAGCCAGGACCATCGTATTTTAAAAACAGCAGTGACAGATCGTACAGCTGCCACAACATAATACAGTTTTGTTGTTAACTGGTTATTGGTAGTGCTACTATGCACTCTCATGTCTCCAGTCGCTCTTGCACTCACAGCCACAACATCGACTTCACGGCTCGAAGCTTGCCGTCAGCGCATCACTTGGAATTGCGGACCATGGTGTTCATTGTTGAAATTAGTTTCTGCCTGCACGCGTACGACGTAGATCCGGTGAGCGCTGTTTCTTAGAGTACCTTCGGCCAACGCACAGCCGCGGCAGAGTAGCCGAGCGCATTGAGGCGCTATGCTCCGATGTGCGAGGTCATTCCCCGTCGGAGGCTCGAACCCTCTTTCGGGCATGAATGTTTGTGTTTACTTTAGTATAAGCTAGTTCATAAGTAGTTTGTAAGTTTAGGAACTGATGATCCCGCAGTTGAGTCCCAGAAGCTTAACAAACATTTGAACATTCGATCCAACGCACAGTGTTGCCACTCCACGCCTAATGGGTACAACTGTCGTTCGGCCTTAGTGTTGGTGGAGGGAACGCTAACTAGTACTGCTTACACGTGGAATACCGTAACGCAAGTTCTATTGCCATTATAAGAGCTAGGTTGTTCCAACAGGATAATACACATGTAAAACGCGACATACTCTGCAAGTCATGCAGCTACTTCCCTCGCCATCACGAACACGTGTGGAATATGGTGGGATGACCAGTGACATTTGCTGTCACTACTATTCTTCCAGAACTATGTTAACATTTTTGGCAGGTGTTTAATAATGTACCCTTAAACACTATTTGCATTCTGCGTGATCGAATGGATGCCGAAATAAATGCATTAACTGCGGCCCCTTGGGGCTACACCATGTACAAATATGGGTGTTTAACTATTGCTTACAAATGTAGTCGTTTCACGTACTGATCCATATACTCTGGTCTAGCAACACCGCGGAGGAATTCTCTCGCAGTCTAAAGTGGTATCTCAAGCATTGAGCGGTCTCTCACGTCGGAATTTCGAGTCCTCCTTCCACACTCTGTGTCAGTATTTTTCGACTTCCCTTTGCAATTGTCCCAGGTTTCTCTCCTGAATTTAAAGAGGTTATATTAATGATCCGACCAGTGAGTTATGGACAAGTTCTTCCAAAAATCCGATAGATATAGAAAATTTGTTTCAGTTTTTCCCAACTTTTCTGGCGATACCAATGGGGAGTATTGAGACAAATACTTACAAGGGAAACTTCCCATCGCACCCCTCTCAGAGTTAGTTATAATTTGGCGCAGTGAATAGGCCGTGAAAAACTGAACACAGATCAATGGAGAAAACAGGAAGAAGTTGTATGGAACTACGAAAAGTAATAAAATAAAATAAAATCAAAATATAAAAACTGAGCACTGCATGCAAAAGATAAGCAACGTTTAGCAGGTTGTGAGCACAGGGGCACCGATGTCCTGTTGCTAGTATGAAGAGCTGCGGAGGGCCTTGGTTCGAGCCTTCCCATAGACTTTTTTTTTCATTTACAGAAAATTATTATCTGTTCGTACGTCCGATGCGGGGTAGCTGCGCCGTAGTATAGGGACATGTTCAGGTTTGCTTGGACAAATGCAGAATTTGACAGTCTACACACGGAAAAATTCGAAAACGATAAATCACAATTATTTTTATTTTATTTTGTTATTTTTCGTAGTTCCATACAACTTCTTCCTGTTCTATCCATTGATCTGTGTTCAGTTTTTCACGGCCTGTTCACTTCGTCAACTTATAACTGTGCGACTGTGAAACTGTAGCATTCATTTGTTGCAGTTTATGTGACAAACTTGTGTTTTCATCTCGTTTTAGAGAGTTATTAACACATTCACAAGGAAACCTAAATGGTGCCATGTAGAATCTCTTTATCCATTCACCAAGTGTACAAGTTAGGTGGGTGGACAAGAGATTCCTGTCATATGATGCACATACTGTCACCAGTGTCACATAGTATACATCAGATATGTTTTCCTGTGGAGGATTGACATATCACCTTCAGATCAAATGTTTTAGGTTCCCATTGTAGAGACAATTCCTTCTGTCGCACTGTTTTGCGGTGTGGTCCCAAAACACAGATACAAGACTGATTACAGCGAACAGAGACTTCAGTGAACGGACGGACAGATCATAATTATACAAAAATAAAAATAAAATAATATAAAATATAATAAAATAAAATGTACTAATTTTCAATTGAGGGAAGGCGTGTATCAAGAACGTCTCGCTTCCCAGCCACTCAAGCTAGCCATAGGACGACGCTGCTCCAATGCCCACATTCTGTTCGACGTGGCCTATCTTTTCATGAACCGTTCAGTTTTTATATTTTGTTTACTTTTTTTTCATAGTTCCACACAATTTCTTCCAGTATTCTCGACTACTCTGCGTTCAGTTTTTCACGGTCTATCCACTGCGCCAACTTATAACTAAATCTGAGGTGGGTGCGGTAGGCAGGTTCCCTTGTTAGAAATCAACATCATAGAACGCAGGCCTATGTCTTAAACTTTCATTTTTCACACCAAATTCATCAGACGCCCAAATGATGGCAAATTAAGTAATTACACTTTGAGAGACATCTCGATTAATAAATTAATCAGTATTAGCACATCCTCTGGACGCACACAGAAACACTATTAGCATGTCAGTATGTGTTGGTAGCGTATACATACCAAGTAGTTGTTCAAATATTCAAATGTTTGTTAAGCTTATGCGACTTAACTACGGGGTCATCAGTCCCTAAACTTACAAACTACTTATCAACTACCTTATACTAAGGACGGCACAAATATCCATGGCCGAGGGGGGATTCGGACCCCCCCCCCCCCAAGTAGATGTTAAGGTGGATTATTGTTATAATAATTTATTTGTCTTCCGCATTTTTTTTAATTTTGCATATTATTTAAATAGCTGCAAATCGAAAGAGGTGTGCAAATGCTATGAAATGAATTCATCATTCATCATTGTACCACAGATCATAATGCTACCGCAAGATATTACAATTATCGTTCTTCGAATCATCCAGATTTTTAAACTATGCATCCCGCAGACTGTTGTCAAGTACATTTCTAACGTAGACTTCTTCATGTAACTACTGACGAACACAGTATTTACATAAAACCATTGTATGGAAGTTGTACTTGTGTAATGGAGGTCATGCTAACTAATTAGGTGACGCCAATCGGTGGGCTTTGAAGTGGAGGGGAACTGAGATTGGGAGAAGGAGAAACTTTCATTGTGGAGATGAACGTTTAATTATCAATATTATATGGTCCTCATTGAGGGCAATTTCATTCGACAAAGTTTAGAAAGAAATTATAGGAGGTAGGTGGCGCGAAGTTGCCGTTGCAGGTCGCTAAGTATTACAGTCACGTCCAGTAAAGTCTTTGAAATATTCCGGGGAAGTCTGCACTTTGAATACATTGTGGCACCGTCGACCATTAGTCTCTGACACAGTATTCGGAGGGGGGAGGGATGTATACTTTCAATTCTGCAATTAACTGTACTAACATAAGTGAGTTTTCCAAGTAAACTGAATGTTCGAATGTTTGGAAACATAGGTCACCTAGAGTTACAGACACATAAACTAAATTAGGCTAAAGTGTGAGGGAGGACTCTAACCTCCCTACCGGAGCGGCCGTGCAATGCATGACATGCGGACTCAGACCGCACGACTAATTCCTTTTGGAAAGTGACTGGTATTCATATTCGGGACTCTATACATAATTGAAGCATCAGTAGGACTCGAGATGACCACACGTCTACTGATTGGTATTCAACGTAAATAACACACAGTTTTATTTGAAGGAGAGGAGGAAACATAGGGTTTATCGGCCCGTCAACAGCTGGGTCATTAGAGACGGATTTTATTTGATAAATCATTTTTGGTTGCGTACATGATTTATAGAAACAATGACATTCAACCTAGCAATGATTAAAATATTGACAAGTCGGTAATATTTAATTTTATTTCTAACTATTAATGTAGCACCAACACGGTAAGATTCAGTCTACTTCCAGACAAAACGAATAGGTACAGAAGTAAACCATTTTTGCATAGATATAAGATGAGCATTGTGAAGCGTGGACTATAGTGCAGTTGAAATAAAAACATACAACAGCAACGGCATCTTAATCTATCTTTATGAGACGCCACAGGATGAAGTAATGTTCTGTTGTTCGGTTAACATTTGCACTTATTTTCATATACTCGGGTAGTAACTACAGTTATATGGAATATTGTCTGCTTTTTATTGGGCTGTAATATTAGAATACAGGGTCAAATTTAATTTGCCAGTCTAGTTCATTTTCGGTAGTGCTGTTTTAAGAGGTTTATTCCCGCGTACTTGCAGATTTCGTTTGTACTACTGTTTTAATAGTTTATTCTATCGTATTTGATAAATACCGTTGTGTTTAGTCTTCGTCTTTGACCGGTGTATTTCAAAACAAGTCAGAGACCGTTACTAAGCTCGTTATCAGTCAGTCCAGTGCCAGCTGTCACCAGTGCCACATCGTTACAGCGCTAAGTATCTGAATTTAATTTGTGTTAAATTTAATTTGCCAGTCTAGTTCATTTTCGGTAGTACTGTTTTAAGAGGTTTATTCCCGCGTACTTGCAGATTTCGTTTGTACTACTGTTTTAATAGTTTATTCTATCGTATTTGATAAATACCGTTGTGTTTAGTCTTCGTCTTTGACCGGTGTATTTCAAAACAAGTCAGAGACCGTTACTAAGCTCGTTATCAGTCAGTCCAGTGCCAGCTGTCACCAGTGCCACATCGTTACAGCGCTAAGTATCTGAATTTAATTTGTGTCAAATTTAATTTGCCAGTCTAGTTCATTTTCGGTAGTACTGTTTTAAGAGGTTTATTCCCGCGTACTTGCAGATTTCGTTTGTACTACTGTTTTAATAGTTTATTCTATCGTATTTGATAAATACCGTTGTGTTTAGTGTTCGTCTTTGACCGGTGTATTTCAAAACAAGTCAGACAACGTTCCTAAGCTCGTTATCAGTCAGTCCAGTGCCAGCTGCCACGAGTGCCGCAGCGTTAACAGCGCTAAGCTTCCGGACTCAGTTTTGTTGATTCGACAGTGTAGTTACCACAGTTAAGTTAGCAGCCAGCCGCCTTCATTAGAATACTAGGCTCCTTTAAAGTTGTTAATTGCTGTTAATTGTATCGATAGGATGGATAGGATGTGTGCCTGCTGTGTGCTGACGCAGGAGGAGTTGGCCGCGGTTCGCGAACAGCTGAGCGTGCTGTTGGCTACGGTCAGCCGTCTTCAGGCTGCTGTCTCGGGGTGCAGCGATGGTGGGGAGTCTGGTGCGTCGAGTGGTACACCTCAGGTGTCTCACTCTTCGCTCTCTGTCCCTGCTACCGAGGCACCTTCAGGTGTACCGGACGTCGTCGAGCCGCCTTCTCCGCAATGGGAGTGGCGGGTTGTACGGCGTTCGCGTCGCTCGAGGCGGAAGGCCAATGTGGAGGCTGGACGTCCGTCCGCGCCCGTTCGTCCTGTGAGTGAAAGTGTGGCCACTCCTTCAGCTGGGTCCGAGCAGGTGCACGGGGGGAGGGGATTATTAGTTATTGGGAGCTCCAATGTCAGGCGCGTGATGGAGCCAGATTTCTGGATCTGCGTTATCGGGTGGGGAATTGTAGGGTGCCCCTAGATAGATCAGGGGTGCACTACACTAAGGAAGCGGCTACTCGGGTAGCAGAGTACTTGTGGAGTGCACATGGGTTTTTTTTAGGCTAGGCGCTAACTCTGATGAGCACTCGCCTGTCAGCATTCAAACAGCGAATTCAGGCCACGTTCGGAACAAAAATTCGAACATAAAAATATTAGCCGCGAACTTACAGAGTAGTAGAAACAAAGTTCCCGAATTTGCAGCGCTGCATGGAAGTTATTGCGCTCAGATAGTTTTAGGCACCGAAAGCTGGCTAAATGATGATGTGGAAAGTTCAGAAATATTTAGCGAAGCGTGGAATGTATATCGGAAAGATAGATCTGATACAACCGGAGGAGGAGTGTTCATCGCTGTGGACAAAGATATTGTTTCTACTGAGATCGAGATTGAAAGTAATTGTGAAGTTATCTGGGCACGCATAACAGGTCTAAAAAAAGTAAATTTAATAGTTGGTTGTTTTTACCGGCCCCCCAGTGCTGCTGTAGCAGTTTTAGAATCATTCAAGGAAAGTCTACACCAGGTAGTGCATAGGTATCCGGGCCATGCAATATTAGTCGGAGGTGACTTCAACCTTAAGAGTATAGATTGGGACCTCACTAGTTACATTTCAGCGGTACAGACAAGCAGTCTTGCGAGCTACTTTTGGACACATTCTCCGAAAACTGTCTTGAGCAGTTAAACCGGCAACCCACGCGCAATGGAAATATTCTAGACCTTATAGCCACAAACAGGCCTGACCTTATTAACGATGTCTGTGTAGAGACAGGAATTAGTGATCATGATATCATCATAGCGTCGATGGTGACCAAAGTTCATAAACCAGTCAAGAAGGCTAGGAGCGTGTTTTTGTTGGGAAAAGCAGACAAGCAAATGTTACGATCGCACTTAGAAAATGAATGGGCATCGTTTAATTCTGGGACTATGGACGTAGAGGACTTGTGGACTAAATTTAAATGCATTGTTAATGAAGGGTTAGAGAAATATGTGCCAGTAAAGACGATTAAGGATGGAAAAGATCCACCGTGGTATAATAATAATGTTAGAAAGCTGCTGAGAAAGCAAAGGCTGTTGCACTCTCGATTCAAAAAAGAACACGCAAATGATGACAGGCAAAAGTTAGTAGAGATTCGTGCGTCTATAAAAAGATCGATGCGTGAAGCATTCAATAATTATCACAGCCATACCTTAGCAAAAGATCTTTCCGAAAACCCGAAAAAATTCTGGTCCTATGTAAAATCGATAAGCGGGTCAAAGCCCACTGTCTACATCTACATCTACATCTACATCGATACTCTGCAAATCACATTTAAGTGCCTGGCAGAGGGTTCATTAACCACCTTCATAACTTTTCTCTACCGTTCCATTCTCTAATAGCGCGCGGGAAGAAAGAACACCTAAATCGTTCCGTTTTCGATCTGATTTCTCTTATTTTATTGGGATGGTCATGTCTCCCTAAGTAGGTGGGTGCTAGCAAAATATTTTCACATTCAGAACTAAAAGTCGGTGATTGAAACTTCGCAAACAGATCACGCCGCAATGAATAACGTCTTTCTTTTAATGATTTCCACCCCAATTCGTGCAACATTTCCGTGACGCTTTCCCCCCCGTAACGTGATAAAACAAAACGAGCTGCCCTTCTCTGAACCTTCTCAATATCTTCCGTCAGTCCCACCTGGTGAGGGTCCCACAAGGGGCAACAGTACTCCAAGAGAGGACGCACAAGTGTGATGTAGGCAGTCTCTTTGGTGGATCTGGTGCATCGTCTAAGCGTTCTGCCAATGAAACGTAACCTTTGGTTCGCCTTCCCCACAATATTTTCTATGTGTTCTCTCCAGTCAAAGTTGTTCGTAATTGTAACTCCTAGGTATTTGGTAGAATTTACGACCTTAAGGTTTGACTGATTTATCGCGTAATTGAAGTTCAGCGGATTTCTTTTAGTGGTCATGTGTATTACTTCACACTTTTCTTTATTTAGTGTCAATTGCCAATTTTCGCACCAAGTAGAAATTTTGTCTAAATCGCTTTGCAGTAGCTTTTGATCCTCTGTCGACTTCACCAACCGATAAACGACAGCATCATCCGCGAACAGTCTAAGGGAGCTATTCAGATTATCTCCTAAATCGTTTATAAACACGAGGAAGAGTAGGGGACCAATAACGCTTCCCTGTGGAACGCCAGATATCACTTCTGTTTTACTCGATGACTTACCGTCAATTACAACGAACTGTGTCCTTTCTGATAGGAAATCGTGAATCCAATCGCACAATTGGGGAGATATTCCATAAGCACGCAATTTCATTAGAAGCCGCTTGTGGGGTACAGTATCAAAAGCCTTCCGGAAATCCAGAAATATGGAATCGATTTGAGATCCCTTGTCGACGGCACTTAACACTTCATGTGAATAAAGGGCAAGCTGTGTTTCGCAAGAGCGATACTTTCTGAATCCGTGCTGACTATTGGTTAATAGGTCGATCTCTTCGAGGTAGTACATAATATTCGAACAAAGTATATGTTCCAAAATCCTACTGCAAATCGACGTCAATGAGATAGGCCTGTAATTTTGGGGATCACTCCTATTGCCTTTCTTGAATATTGGAGTAATTTGGGCAACTTTCCAGTCTTTGGGTACGGATCTTTCACTGAGTGATCGGTTGTAAATTATAGCTAAGTACGGAGCTATTTCATCAGCATACTCTGAGAGGAATCTAGTTGGTATACAATCTGGCCCGGAAGATTTATTTTTGTTTAGTGACTTAAGTTGTTTTACTACTCCAGGAACATCTACTTCTAAGTTTCGCATGCTGGCAGCTGTTCTTGGATTGAATACTGGAGTGTTCACTTCGTCTTCTTTGGTGAACGAATTTCGGAAAGCTGTGTTTAGTAGTTCTGCCGTAGCAGTACTGTCGTCGGTAGTATTACCATTGCTATCGCGTAGTGAAGGTATTGTTTGTGTTTTGCCGCTAGTGTACTTCACATATGACCAGAATTTCTTTGGATTTTCTGCAAGATTACGAGACAGGATTTCGTTGTGGAAACAACTATAAGATTCTCGCATTGAAGTCCGCGCTAGGTTGCGAGTTTCAGTAAAAGATTGCCAGTCTTGCGGATTCTGTGTCTTTTTAAATTTTGCATGCGTTTTTCTTTGTTTCTGCAACAGTGATCTGACCTGTTTTGTGTACCACGGGGGGTCAGCCCCCTCTTTTATTAATTTATTTGGTATAAATCTCTCGATTGCTACTGATATTATGTCTTTGAAAGTAAGCCACAACTGATCTACACTCGCATTTTTAGTTTTGAAGGACTGGAGACTATCACTCAGGAAAGCGTGAAGCGAATTTTTATCTGCTTTATTGAATAGATATATTTTTCGTTTATTTTTGGTGCATTTGGGAATTTCGATATTCAGTCTCGCTACTACAACTCGATGTTCGCTAATCCCTGTATCTGTTTTGATGCTCTTTACTATCTCGGGATTATTTGTTGCTAGGAGATCAAGAGTATTTTCGCAACCACGTACTATTCTAGTGGGTTCATGAACTAACTGTTCGAAGTAGTTCTCAGAAAAAGCATTCAGAACTAGTTCGGACGATGTTTTATATTTGCCTCCGGTTTTGAATACGTAATTATGCCAACATATCGAGGGTAAATTAAAGTCGCCACCGATTATAACAGTATGCTTCGGATACCTATTTGAAATATGATTCAAGCTTTCTTTGAACATTTCTGCAACCGCATCGTCTGAGTCAGGGGGCCGATAAAAAGATCCAATTATTAATTTATTTCGGTGGTCAGGTATAACCTCTACCCAGACCAATTCACAGGAAGTATCTGCCTCAATTTCGTTGCAGGATAAACCATTTGTAACAGCAATAAACACGCCACCCCCTGTTTCATTTATTCTATCCTTTCTGAAGACCATTTGGCCCTTTGAAAAAATTTCGGCCGAATTTATCTCAGGCGACAGCCAGCTTTCAGAACCTATAACGATTTGTGCCTCAGTACTTTCTATCAGCGCTTGGAGCTCTGGAATTTTCCCAACACAGCTACGACAATTTACAACTGTTACACCAATGGTTTTTATGTCTACTTTCTTCCCGTGTCTTACCTGCCCCCTTTGAGACTGAAACCCATTTTGTGTATTCCCGAGGCCATCTAACCTAAAAAACCGCCCAGTCCACGCCACACAGCCCCCGCTACCCGTGTAGCCGCTTCCTGAGTGTAGTGGACTCCTGACCTATTTAGCGGAACCCGAAAACCCACCACCCTTTGGCGCAAGTCGAGGAATCTGCAGCCGACACGGTCGCAGAACCGTCTGAGCCTCTGATTCAGACCCTCCACTCGGCTCTGAACCAAAGGTCCGCAGTCAGTCCTGTCGACAATGCTGCAGATGGTGAGCTCCGCTTTCATCTTGCATGTAAGACTGGCAGTCTTAACCATTTCTGATAGGCGCTCAAAACCAGAGAGGATCTCTTCCGATCCAAAGCGACACACATCATTGGTTCCAACATGAGCCACCACCTGCAGTTGGCTGCACCCTGTGCTCTTCATGGCATCCGGAAGGAGCCGTTCCACATCCGGAATGACTCCCCCCGGTATGCACACGGAGTGCACATTGGAATTCTTCCCCTCCCTAGTAGCCATTTTCCTAAGGGGCTCCATTACCCGCCTAACGTTGGAGCTCCCAACTACCAAGAAACCCACCCTCTGTGAGTGCCCGGATCTTGAAGGCAGAGGGGCGAGTACAGGACAAGCGACACCATCCGCATCAGGAACATCCCCTGCCACAGACAGCGCCTCGAATCTGTTGGCAAGACTAACCGGAGAGGCCTCCACTTCAGTCCCCCGGGAAGTCTTACGCCGCCTGACACGCGCTGAGGGGACCTCCCAATCCACCACGGATTGAGGGGCTACCTCCTCGCGGGCAGTGAGCGGGCTGGCCACAGCCGCAGGCCGATCGGAGGGCACAACAGACGCACAGGGCGTCTGCTGTACCCCCGCGAGCGGCCCACAACAGCGGCGCCCACCCACCGCAGTCTCAAGCGTTGCCAGCGAAGCCAACGCCGCCTGAAGCTGCGAGCGAAGAGTCACCAACTCTGCCTCCATCCGTTCGCAGCAGTCACAGTTCCTAGCCATTCTAAAAACCTTTGATTCTTCCAAGTAAGTACGTCAGAGGACTCAGTAGTTTGATAAACAGTGAGCTTTGTATAGACCTAACGCTGAACTGTTTATTAACGGCGAATCTGAAAAATATATACGCGAGCTAATAAATAAAAAAATTCAGTAACTGAGCTGACAAATAAACGCGATTCTTAATAAACAAACACGCGAGCACACTAAAGTTTAAAGAGCTGCAAGAGAAAGCACACACGAAATGTGTGTCCAGTCACTAGTTGATCATTCCGGGGCAGTAATAGAAGAAAGCAAACGGAAAGCTGAAGTTCTAAATTTAACCTTTAAGAAATCTTTCACGAAGGAGGACCGCACAAATATACCATCATTTGATCAACGTACTAATTCCGAAATGGGGGACATAGCAATAGGTATTTCCGGTGTAGAGAAGCAGCTGAGAGAGCTAAATACGAAAAAGTCTGCTGGTCCGGATGGAATACCAGTTCGGTTTTACAAAGACTATTCTGCGGCATTGGCCCCCTACTTAGCTTGTATTTATAGCGAGTCTTTAATTCAGCGCAAAGTTCCTAGTGATTGGAAAAAAGCGCAGGTGACTCCCGTGTATAAGAAAGGAAAGAGAACTGACCCATACAATTACAGGCCAATATCGTTGACATCGGTTTCATGTAGAATTTTGGAGCATATTCTCAGTTCGAACATAGTAAATTTCCTTGAAACGGAAAAGCTTCTTTCCATGAATCAGCACGGGTTTAGGAAACATCGTTCATGTGAAACTCAGCTTGCCCTTTTCTCACATGACATCTTGCGAGTCATGGACGAAGGGCAACAGGCGGATTGTGTTTTTCTCGACTTCAAAAAGGCGTTCGACACGGTGCCACACTGCAGACTGCTAACGAAGATACGAGCCTATGGAATAGGTTCACAGATTTGTGACTGGCTGGAAGACTTCCTAAGTAATAGAACGCAGTACGTTGTTCTCGACGGCGAGTGTTCATCAGAGACGAGTGTATCGTCAGGCGTGCCCCAGGGGAGTGTGATAGGACCGCTATTATTTTCTATCTATATAAATGATCTGATGGACAGAGTAAGTTGTAATTTGCGGCTGTTTGCTGATGATGCTGTGGTGTATGGGAGGGTGTCGTCTGTAACTGACTGTAATATCATACAGGTTGACTTAGACAAAATTTCTAGTTGGTGCGAAGAATGGCAGCTAGCTCACAATGTAGAAAAATGTAAGGTGATGCGCATGAGTAGAAAAAACAATCCTATAATGTTCGAATACAGCATCAGTAGTGAGCTTCTTGATGCGGTCGCGTCGTTCAAATATCTAGGCGTAACATTGCAGAGCGATATGAAATGGAACGAGCATGTAAGGACAGTTGTGAGTAAGGCGGACAGCAGACTTCGGTTTATTGGGAGAATTTTGGGAAGATGTACTTCACCTGTAAAGGAGACCGCGTATAAAACGCTTGTACGACCACGTCTTGAGTATTGCTCAAGTATTTGGGACCCGCAGCAGATCGGTTTGAAGGAAGACATAGAGGCGGTTCAGAGGCGAGCAGCTAGATTTGTTACCGGTAGGTTCGACCAATGCGCGAGTGTCACGGAAATGCTCCGGCAACTCAATTGGGGATCGCTGGAAGAAAGACGACGTCCTTTTCGTGAATATCTGTTAAGTAAATTTAGAGGGCCGGAATTTGAAGCTGAGTGTAGTACGATCTTGCTGCCGCCTACTTACATTTCGCGTAAAGATCACAAAGACAAGATAAGAGAAATTAGGGCTCGTACGGAGGCATATAGGCATTCTTTCTTTCGTCGTTCAATTTGGGAGTGGAATAGGAAAGGAAATGCCTAGTAGTGGTACAGTGTACCCTCCGCCACGCACCTTACGGTGAATTGCGGAGTATGTATGTAGATGTAGAGGGTCATATACTATGTATATAACAACAAATGTAATTATAGTTAAGAAGAAGGAAGATTAATGCACTGCAAACAGCGTGGTCATTAGAGACGGATCAAATGGAGGGTAATTTTGTTTATACTTGAGAACACAGTGAAATATTAATTTCTTCTGTGTCATTCAAACTACTGTCGTACGCCGCAGCTGTCATCTGTTGGCGATATCTCAGTAGACAGGCGAATTTAGTAGGCAATTATCACAATAATACGGCAAAATTACTTACTTCTTTATACGACGTTTGGCAATTAAGTAGTGGCAACGGTTTAGTCACAACCGATACAAAACCATTACAAGTTTGCAACTGTGACTGTCCATCAAAGTAGTCACCAGCGTTGTGTAGAACGCGATGTCGGCTATGTGGAAGGCGCAGCATACCGTTAGCAGAAACTGTTCTGTTGAAGGTGCGAATGCAGCGGCCTACTGCCTTTCGAATCTCTAGAACAGTTCTGTAGGAATTCCCCCCGAAGTGGTTCCTTCATGTTTGGAATCAAATTAAAGTCACAAGGACTTAAGTCTGGGGAGTATGGTGGAGGGTACAACACATTCCAGTCTCGTCGACCTTGATGACACTGTCGTGCTGTAACGAGCTCTGGCACAATCAAACTTTATCCAACTCGGTTGTTCCTGGTTCGGAGAAACAGTGCCACCGTTACGTTAGACAGCTCGCTCACAAGTAACTGTGTTTCCGTCGATTTTGCGCACGCCGGTGGCATGGCACGGGCGAGTCGATTTTCTGGGCGATAAGGTAGGTATGTCAGCAACGTATTCCATCAGTGACAAAAGTTGATTCCATTGCACAGTGTCTCCAAAGAAGTGTTGCCACTATTTCAGTTCCAGTCCTCCTGTTAAGAGCATGGGTGAATAATTACATGTAATATCATTTGACCGCTTTTTCCATTCAATAGACTAGAAAAACTGAACGAAAAGATGGAATCGGTCCGTTCCCTGTTCATAAGAAATGTCTTGAGGCCGTTATCGGACTTAGTACACCTCCAGTCTCTTTTATAGATGGAATAATAATAGCGAAACATTTAAATGTTACTTTTCCCCCTATAACTGTTTTTTTTTTTTTCAATATACGTCACTTGATCCATCAACCAACTATCCAACATGAAAAATTACTTTAAAAAGACAAAATGCAGTTGAGAAGAGAAATAGTTTGCTTTGCACAGATTAAATTATTACAGTCCGTGCAATTATACATTATAAATGTAAACATGTTAATTTAGGAAGGATTTTTTAAAACTATTTTGTTCGATATGCAAGGAACAGTACAATAAACACCGAACTGTTGTCTTGAGGACGTGGAAAGAAATCGGCCTTGCCTTTTAAAATGAACCATCCAAGCACTCGTCTGGGATGACTGAAAGGCAGTCACGAGGAACATAAATCTGGATTCCGGAGGTGATTTAACGGCCGCCCTCGATGTGAGAGTCCAATGAGCAAATGTCATTTGCAGTCACCTTCCACTACGGTCGGGCGTTCGAATCCCCCCTCGCGCATGGATATTTGTGCTGTCCTTAGTCTTAGCTAGTTCGTAAGTAGTTTGTAAGCTTAGGGATTGATGACCCCGTATTAAAGTCCCATAAGTTCTACAAACATTTGAGTCACCTTCTTCACAGTTATGCTTACAATTTCCCTACGCCCTTGTACGTCACTTAGCTACTCCTAAATCGCTGAACCGATCGTGATGAAATTTTTGGGTGTGTCTGTGTGGCTGGATGGATGGTTTAGCTCGCAATAGGAACCATACGTTGGTCTGAAAAATCAAAATTTATACAATCGAAAATTTTCTATGGGCATCGCCAGGTTCGCATTGGATTAACATTTTATGCGCTGCCGTACCGATCATCTGATTTGCAATATAAGTTTGCATATTTGGCCTTCAAGACACGAAGAGCGTCGCTACCCACATAATGACTCGTAGTGTATATGCGTGAGGGTATTTTACAACAGAATCCGACACCAATGCATAATCTGATATAATATACTGTGGATGAGCTGTGCTGGCTCGATTTTCGCTGTTTATCCTCTTCATTGCTCTGGCGCCAGTTACCAGTCGCTCCTACTCCCTTATCGATATCTCTTCCAATTTTCACCTCGGGTGGCGCGGCTAGCTGTTCGTTCGTCAGTTATCTCGTGGCTATACTTCGTGACTATATCTCGCAGTGCATGCGGGAGATCACAGAGCTCTGTCCCGAACGAGGAAACTGCGAGTACGGCCCCGAACTAGGAAGTAGACGGCGCGGTTGTGAGCCGCACAACTCGCGTGTTGTTGCTGTTGTTGTGATAGCTTGCTGTGGCATGGGCTATGCGGACTTTCAATGGTGACAGCCTGCTGTGGTCTCGTATGTACGCATAGGATGTCAGCTCCAAGTTGGAATTGGTCGTCCCTGGAATACCGTCTTCCGTGCCTCCTGTGTTTTGGGAAAGCCGAGTCATGCGTTATGTTCACCACAACTCACATCATCGCAAAGTGGAATTACTTTAGCCGTCGCCACGTATGAGGGTTCTGTTTGATGACGGCACCTTTCAAGATAAGCCGTGATCTTGAGGTGACTCCGCTGCCCTTGTGATGACATCTGTACGTATCAGGACCTTCTGCTGAACGTTGCTGATAGTCGCTTCTCCTTACCTAGACTTTTCAGTTCCTTTGTGCTATCTGTTATGAAGGGAATTTCCATTGTGTTTGTCTCGCTGAATAGGCTTGTTGGTTGAAACCCAGCAGCTTCTTTCATGTTGGCCTGAATGTTGGTTACCGGTTGCTCGTGGTATGGAGGATTGTACCATTCCACAGTTATTATTTATTTTCTATCAACGCTTAGTGAGGGCGTCTGTGGTATTTATCTGACGTGGCCTTTTTTTCGCTCCTTTACCTGCCCGGGGGCAGATGTTATTGCTGGCAGTGTGTTTTCCCCATGTGCTTTGTTTCCTGACCAGCAGTAGTTGTAATTTTGGCATTTATGTTCTGGTCCTCTTTCCGCCATCGTTACCGAACCGGTAGTGTATATGCTAGTGTTCAAAATCAATTGGCCATTCCTGTTGCAAGTGGTGTGGGGTGTTGGTTAAAAAAAAATAGGATTTTGTTTTTTAATCCTTGTCGAGACACTGACGCTGTTTGTTTAAATATTACTGAAAATGGTTCGTAAACTTGATTCGACTCCAGTTGGTTCTTCATTTCATCTAATTGCTACTTTGTTCGCTCACATCTACTGTTGATTCTTGTGCGTCTTGGTGTGTTTTCTGGTAATGTCAAATGACGTTATATCTGGCTGAGTCCTTGTACGTTTCAAGAGCTCTGTTCGGCCTGATTACTTAAAAGCGTGATTTAATTTAATCATTTAAAGTTATTTAAGACTATTTCTATACTTCATGGGACTGCAGTAGCTGAATTTCTTTAGTTGCAACCTTCATCAGTTACATCTACTATTTGATTCTTATGCTTCCATGTGTCTTTTTGTAATTCTATGTAACTTTAACACTAGAACGGCGGAAGGGGTCAAAATGACCCCAGCCATACATTTTTCCTTCATTGTCATTTCAGTTTCTTTACTTTCCTAATGAAATCATATGACTCTTCCTAATTTTTTCTCCTCTTTACCATGATGTATTAGAATTTAAAAAGTATTTATATTTTCTTTGACATTTCTATCGATATACCTAGAACGGCGGATGGGGTCAATTTGACCCTAATATAATTTCCATCTGAATATATGTAAGTAATTCAACAATGTAGCGGCAACAGTCAGCAGTATTGCATTGTTGTAACTTGGCACGTGTTCGTTCCAGTCTGACACAGTTTATATCGTGTCATTCTGGTTATAGTTTTTGTCCTCGAAAGACGCTTTTCTACATGTATCGTCAGCGTGGACGTCCCGAGGAAGAAGTGTTACAGCTGTTAGATGTTCCCGAAGTTGAATCTGAAACGGAGTTCGCTGATGAAGATGTTGATTATGTACCTGTGACAAGTGAAGATAAAGACATAGTGAACGAGGAGCGATTAGTGGAAGAGGATTCACGTGCTGATCTACATCAGTCATCACATCTTTCATCACAGCAGGCACAGTTGGCAGTGTCTACAAAGATGATTGCTAGGGATGGAACAATGTGGGAGACGAACAATTTTTCATCTTCTGGAAGGAGGTTGGCTGTGAACGTTCTGAAGGAGAAAGGAGGACCAACTGCTTATGTTTGTCAACGAATAGACGACTCTGTCACCAGTGCCTTCCGTCTTAGTTTTGACAAAGCAATGCTACGTCTCATGAAGAAATACACAGAGTCAAATGCACGAAAAGTACTGAAAAACAATAACTGGACTGTTTCGCTTGCGGAACTGCAGAAACTGCTAGCCATCATGTATGCTCGGGGCGTTATTTGTACAAAAGGTATGTCTGTGGATCATATCTGGTCGCACTCTTGGGGCCTACTTTCATCAAGGACATTATGTCGAGGGATTGATTTCAGGAGCTTCTCAGATTCCTCCGTTTCGATGAAAAACCAACCCGAGTTTAACGCCTGGCAGCCAACAAATTCGCTCTTGTATCTGAAATTTGGGGAAACTTCATTGAAAACAGTATTCGTGCTTACCGTCCTGGAGAAAATGTAACCATAGATGAGCAACTATTACAAACAAAAGAAGATGCAGGTTTAACTCAGTTTATGTCCAACAAACCAGACAAATATGGCCTCAAATTCTGGTTGGCTGTCGGTGTGACGACAAAGTACATATGTAATGCTTTTCCATACCTCGGCAAAGAGGACATGCATAGAGAGAAGCAACCACTTGGAGAGTACGTCGTTCTGCGTCTCATGGAGCCATTTGTAAATCAAGGAAGAAGTGTGATGAGAGATAGCTTCTTTACATCTCTTCAACTTGCTACGAAACTCAAAGAGAAGAAAACTTCATTAGTTGGTACAATGAGCAAGATCCGACGTGTAATCCCTGATGCAGTAAGGAAGTCCAATGCTGAAATACACTCCACCAGCATCCTGCACCATGGCGGCAACCCAGAATGCACCATGACTGTATACCAAGGAAAGAAGAATAAAAACATAATTCTTTTGAGTACACTACATTCTGAAGTAGCAATAAGCAAGGAAGGAAAGATGAAACCTGACACATTAATATTCTACATTGCAACAATGCAATGCAACAATGGACTTAGTAGATCAAATGACCCGTAAATATACCACAAAGGTTGCATGTAAGAGATGATCAAAGCATGTCTTTTACAACACCTTGGACATGGCGGCAATAAACGCATAGGTCATTTACAACATAGTAATAAACAAGAAAATGGAAAGTAAGAAGTTCATACTTCAGCTGGCTAATGAACTCAAGGGAAAAAAAGAGCAAGAACATCAGGCAAAGGAAGAGGATACTGGACCGAAATCAACTAGAAAGCGGAGGAAGTGCCAAATCAGCCTCTGTAAAGGCAACAAGACCAGCGAGAACCGTGTAAAGTGCTACAAAGCCGTGTGCAGAAAATGTGCGCGGAAAACAGAAATCATATGTGCTAAGTGTGTGTAGCAGATTCCAGTAACTTTGGAGAAAAGTGATACAAAGGTGAGTGTAGACGACGAACGAGAGTAATATGGATCAAGTATATTAAATCTGTCTACAAGTTTAGACAAGTAGGAAACTTGTTAGCAATAGCAGCAATGAATTTGTAAGATATTTTGCTGTTGAAATAAATAATTATTGATTACTATTAATTAATGAGTTTGATAATTATTGTCTATGCTAGAGAAAAGGTGTGGATTAAAAAAAACACTTATTTAAGTCTAATAAGAAAATATTTTATGTGGGGCTCAAAATGACCCCTTTCCGCCGTTTTAGGAATGTCAGAAACTCCGCCGTTCTAGTGTTAAATCTGGCTCAGTCCTTGTACGTTTTGAGATCTGTGTTTAGCCTAAAGGTTCTGATTGGAGCCTTGATGCGAAGTTTCATTTACTTAATTTAGGTTACTGAAAATTAATTATTGTCTCCTTTTACAAGAATATTTTACTGAATCTTTCATGTTAAGCACTGTCTACGGATAATAAATTTCAAATTCCCAACAAATGATGACTGTCTTTAGTAAACCTGTCCAACCACCCACATTTCATTATCTTTCAAGCACTTAAAATAGCGTTATCGTAAAAGGACCAATCCTTATCCCCGTTCTTGTCCTATCAGTGGGTAAAAGTTTGCACGTCTGAGAGGAGGAGAAAGAGGAACCGGAGGGGGAAGTGAGGTAGAATAATGTGGACTGAGAGAGGAAGGCAGAGAGCACAGAGGATTACTTCGACTGCAAGGACTACCACAATATTGGTACAAAATAAGTAGTCGTTCAACGCCAAATTTTCACTTAGCTAATACAGACACATAAGAGGAATAAGGAGGAGGAACGAAATAAGGGTGGAGATATGGAAGTGATGGGGAAAGTGATTAGAAGAATGAATGTAGAAATCCCGTCCGATTTCGTTACGTTTTTTAGGAATTGCGGTACATTGATATGGTCGCCAGTATATAACAATGATTATATTATTACACATTTTCAATTGTTCAATTAGTTCTCGTAAACGATTTGTGAGAATGAAATCCACGACAACCGAGAGAATGCGCAGAGAAGGAAATATGAATTTTTTTAGGCCTGTTGAACTCTAAAGTTGTAGAGAAGGAGCACCGCCTCAGCCACTCTCCACCCTCTAAGCGTACACGAAAAATCATAAAGAGACTAAATTATATCTTACATGTTACATAACAATAGAAGAGATTCAATGTTGCTGTTACAGTTTCCAATTATCCTGGCGGAGAGAGCCATGAAGTGCCTCGTAAGCGTGCGCATATCCACGACCGTATAATAACTCTGCTGATATGGAAGGGCCTAATAATGGAGGCATCAGGCAGGGGGCGTTTACGGCGCTGTGACCGATAAGCGACCACGCTGTCCAATAGCGCGCGTCGTGAATCACGCTGCTGCCTGGCTGCACAGTGGAGAAGTCGTCAATATCTGCAACTCTAAGGCTGAGTTTCAGGCATCACTACCGTATTGATCCTTACCGTGTAGCTGAAAGTGTTATATTGAGCCATAGTTAAATTCTGACACATTCAAGATTAAATTAGAATTTCAAAATTTTCTGAGTACCTTTCTGATCTCAGTAACTTGTATTGTGCGATTTGTGACATCATGTAACATTGGTTCTATTGAACCATCTGTAGAAACAGTGAAATAGTTTCTGATACGGAATCATCAAAACTTGAGACACCAGTCACTTATCACACAAAAATAACTGTGACGTGTTCGTTGTCATTGCGTGTACAGCTCGCGATATAGTCGTCGTGGCGCATTTCCATTGCATTCGGTCAGCTCGTTCTTTCGTCTAACTTCTGAACATCAACCTACCTATACAAATGTAATTGTTGACGGACAACTAGTACTGCGTGTAAAGGAAACCAGATACCGTAAACTGAGGTTACTTGAGCCAAGGGGAGTAACTTTGACCCAAAGCTAAAAAAAATGTTTTAAATCAGTCCTGGGCGTGCTGTAATGCACGTACACAGCTGACTGACCATTTCGTCGCAGGTAGAAGCTCTAGCTAGCGCCTACTGCCCTCTGCAATGCCTCTGCTTTCCCCGCCTTCTCACAGTTAACGTTACGTTGTTGAGTAGTGAACCCAAGGCTTGTCGCTGCCAGAAAAATTCTACTATCACCGCGCTGCCCACTGGAGTTGCATCAAGGTAAAGTAAAATTTACGTTTTATATATAGTATTTTACAAAATAAATATTGTTACAATTATGTAAATAAAGAACGACCAATAAAATTAATATATTTGGGAAACAGTATGTTTACAACCTAAAACTGTGGTTACCTGGGCCACAGCCCAGATGTGGATTTAAGGTAGTCCAAGCGCTATATTTAAACTACACACATCTAAATTTCCTTGAAAACGTATATCATTACGTTATGTCAATTTATTTGCTTAAAAGATTTGCTAGAAGGTTCCTTACAGGAGTAGGATTTTGTTCTTATGGTTCAGGATAATGTTTTATTTCTAGATCAAGTAATGACCGTATGCGACAACGGTACCATTGTTGAATGCATGACTCCGACAAAATAGCCTAGGCAAAGCCTTCAAAGAAGGACATTTTATTCTAAAAGTGGTATTATATTTAAAAAAAAAAAAAAATAACCCACCCACTTTAAATGGAAGGGGGTTTGTTCTCAGTGGTATTATAAACTAACTTTATTGTGGTCCATAATTTATTATTATGAATATTTAGCACAGTGTAAACGAGTGCTGATATGTTTCTTTCAAACAAACACAGTTTATTATGTATTTTTAGAATACTTTCGAATTAAATGTCAATTTAATTGAATATTCTTCACATCAAAATATATTTATGCGTCTTTATTTCCAGAGCCCAGATCCTATTGCATCCGATGCACCTTTGCTTTTTATAAGGATAGTTCATGTTAGCCAAATTCTAGAGTTATTTGGACCCAACTTTCAATAAGTTTTTACTCACATACAAAAAATAAAACTTGGTCTGAAACAGACGTAAAGTGCTATAAAAACATCACAAATATAAAATAATTTAGAATATCGGCATAATGATAGATTTAGGCTATCATTTGGTACTAAGTACACGAAAGCTTTCACTTCTTGGGTCCAAGTGACCTCAGTTTACGTCACATGACTCAAAACTACTGAATGGAATCTTCTGACGCACAGTAAAGCGATCACTGCATTTATCTATCTCATGTACCATGTAAAATATAGAACTTGTCTGTTCCAAAACGAAACACTCTGCTCGTACCGTTGACACACATTTGTGTGATTATGGCTAAATATCAAATCAAACGCCACTCCTTCACTATCACTACGGGCCAGGTTCTGTCATTTAAAGAGATAAAGAGCCCTTGAACTTCTAGGAGCTCTGCCACACCTGCCGCAGAACGCTGGCCAACACGTGTGGCATGTGATGGGTTGACGACGGACACGTGCGACAGCCAAACCACAGCTCTTGCAGAACTGCGTGGACAGGCGTGGAATAATGTCCGACACAGTATTCAACATATGTACGAACGAATAGAACTCAGAATCAGCATTGCCTGACCCTGGAGGTACACCACGTACAAATATGGGTGATTCAGCAGGGATCGGCACCTGGTAACTCAAAACCGCTAACGTTATTGATGTGCGTATACAATCATTTAATGTATTCTATTCGCATGTTGATTGAATCGTAAAACAAGAAGTGTGTCTATTAACGTTTATTCCCGGCAATGTGAAACTGATAAGAATCTGTCTTCGAACGTGACTTAACAGAGATAAAAAATCTCTGAACATCTCATATGTTCCGCTTCTCTGACAAATCCCTAAAGCTTCTGTATGCTGTAAATAGAAACCAGAGTCCAACCGAAACATGATTTGTGGCCCAAACCGAATACGTAACCGAATATTCGGGTCATCTAAGAAAAGTTAAACGAAGTTAGACAATAAGTATACTGAATATGATACATTGGAGTCTCGATATTTCGAGTCGGAATTACGAGTTTCCCATAAATACGAGCGTCATAAAACAAAACAACTACTGTCAGTACATTCCATCTTCATAGAAAAAGGCATTCCACCATTATAACACGAAGGAAATAGTGAAATGACTTTAAAACCTTTAGGCTGTCGTTTTAAATAACTATTTAAGAACTTTGTTCAAAATGGCCATTTATTTACACGTGTATTCTTTTCAAGTTCGATTTTCTTCTTTTTCACACTTAAACTAGAGGATCCGTGCAAATACTTCGCACCGATGTGCCATTAAAAAAATGTTGGGAAGAAATGGAAGTGAAGTTGAATGTTCACGCATAGCTTTCTTCAGAATCCATCAATGGAAGTGTTTAAAAGCGCAAATGAATGAGCTTGGTCCGCTGAGTGTACATAGTTTCAAAAAAAAAAAAAAAAAAAAAAATATATATATATATATATATATATATATATATATATATATATATATATATATATATATATATATAAATGAATAAATAAAAATAAAAAAGCCATGCGTACCTTACTTAGAACCGAAGATATCATAATACCTACCGATTAAAATATTCAGTGCAAGGACAGAAGGATACCGTGTTTGAATAAAAATAAAGTATGGTGAGACTTAAGTTAATTCTGATTCTTGATGATAATTCTCCGAATGAATAACTTTCGTTTAAAGCAAATTATGACGGAATTCGGTGGGATAGAACGGTCTGAGCGATGGACGTCAGTTTACAGCAAGGACATCCCCATAAGAAATATACAAAAGGAAATCGTGAATGAGTATAGAAAAAGGAAGGCAGAGTCATGTAAATTGTGATTCTTGAAAACAAATTGGTCGAGGAATACCTTTCGTTTAAAACAAATATGAAGGGTATTTTGGTCTGTCCGACTGACTTTAGTTTTCGTAGACTCCTTCTATATATGAGGTGCGTTGTTTAAGTAAGTTCTGTTTTGTTGTAGACACTAGTAGATCGCGCACATACCGCAACGAGCGCGTGCGTCGTGTACCGGCATGCCTCGTAACAACTGTACTCAGTTTCAGCTCTGTAGCTAACCTGCACTGTTCTGTTCTGTGCTTTTAAAATGTTTAAGACTATCAACTCGCCCGCCACGTGTGTGGTTCGCTCAGTGATATGGTTTTTGTCACCAAGGAACCTGTCTGCTGCAGAAATTTATCGATAGATTTGTGAAGTGTACGGTGATATTGTTATGAGTAAAGGCAAAGTGCGAAAGTGGGTACGAGAATTCAAAGATGACTGTAACAACGTCCATGATGAGGACCGCTCCGCTTGCCCATCTTCGATTACAGGCGCTTTGAAGGTTTCAACTGAAGCGAGGATTCTTGAAAACAGGAGCTTCACAATAACAGGTCTCTAAAATGAATTTCCTGTACTTTACATAACGGCAGTGAACTCTTGGTTATCGGAACAGACGGCAAGATTGTATGAAAAGGGTATTTTAAAATTGGTTGAACGGCATTGCAAGTGTTTGAACAAACTTGGCAACGATGTCGAAAAATAGATTAAAGTAGGTACTTTCTGAAAATAAATTTACTTTTTTGAAATAACCTTTCGTTTTGTACTTCTGTTCAAATAGAACTTACTTAAAAAACGTGCCTTGTTTAAGATTTAGATATTCGAGGTGATCCTGTTTCCATTCACCTCGAAATAACGAGACCCCTGTGTAGCTACCATGAATTCCACTGTCCTGCATACCTTCATGCAAGAAGATAGTCTTTAGCCTTTAGGTTAACAGCAAACATGCAAAATACTACGAAAGGCCAGAGCCTCAGCAAGACTACCACAACGCAAAATACGCATAAAGTAATGATTTGTTTGATCCATAAGTAGCCTTCACGATTTTGATCTTGAGCGCGGTAGCTTTGTATTGCCTTCTTCACTTCCATTTTCCGCAGTCGACAAACATCTTTACATATCTCCTTTTTGGCATTCCTAAATACATAGCAGCTTTATTAAGTGCAGCAGAAAGTATTTCTAAAAATAAAGTCACAGTTATGACTAACAGTATGATTGTTGTCAGTATAAATTTATGCAAACTGAACAGGAAAGGGTGTGTACCAGTAGATCAGTGCTTCCTAAACCTATATTAGTTATTGAAAAACTCTCCTCGGTTTCAAGTAATCTTATTAATAAAACTTTACACAATAACAATAGGATAACCCGTTCCATTACGTACAATAGTGATTAAGCTAAATTGTTACTAATACATTATATCACTGAAAGGTAAGATTGCCTTATGTAGTGCTGAACAACAAAATACCCACAATTTTTTGCACGGGAGGAGAGACTCCTGGCAGTTAAACGGCGCACCGTCAATTGAGGTAAAGCGTTATTGTTGACTGAATCCATCCACAACGCGACCGCACTGCATCAGTAAGTTGAAGAAGATTTGGCTGATTTCTGGCCAAAACCTAAATTGTAGCCAAAACCAATATTTCGGCCGGAATTGGCCGTAATCGAAACCGATGCCGAATATTCGGTCGGTCCTTAGTAGCAGCCCATTAGTTACAGGGTTGCGGTATGACTACTTTCTATTGATGAATACGACCAAAATGTGATTTTGAACACGTCGACGTGTGAGGGGAAGGGCCTGCCGCATTTGGCAGCACTGCTGACGGAGGCCCCAGTCACAAGTGTGGGGCACAGTCCATCATACCGCACCTGGTGTCTGTCTCTGCCACCGCGAGGTGCTGCTGGCAGGGCTGCCAAGCTGATAGCGCCGTCAGTCCAACACAAGTCGGCTTATGGCAGCTACAGTGCCCCAGGCGCCAACAACGCCGCCATGCGATACCTGCCAGTACCCGCAGAGAGTAATTTCTCCATGTGACGGGCATGACCCAGGGGCGTCTCGTCCGAGTGTACGGCTCTTGCACCAACACCTGACTTAAACTAGGAAAAATATAATCTTATTCTTAATAGGTTGGAAGTACATTATACCTGTGATATTGCACCAAGCAAGGTGGCGGACTCGCATTCGGGAAGACGGTGGTTCAAATCCACATCCGGTCTTCCACACTTACATTTCCCGTGATATTTCTTAATCAATCCAGGCAAATATCGCGATGGTTCTTTGCAAGGACACGGCCGATGGCGTTCCCCAACTTTTCTCAAAACAAGCTGAGTCTGAGCTTTGTCTCTGACGAGCAAGTTGTCAACGAGACGTTAAACTCTTATCTTTATTCCTTCTTGTGATGTTACTTGGCAGTGCCTCAGAACGCTTTACAAACGAGATCTAGGGTAATAGTTTAAGGATTGCTACTTTGCAGACTATTACTGTACTCATTGGAGAACGTTTAATAATATCGTAGATGGAGAGGAAGACTGTTGCGCCTGAGAGATAGGAGTCAGTAAATAGCTGTGTTTGAACTGCAATAATTGTGGGATGGTTGGAATTGAGCCTGAACATGACTGATGACATATCATATATATTTATTATTTAATTTATCCATGGTAGGACACCGATATCTTTCCTTTGGAGTATTAAAATGCCAAGGCCGCAAATATTGATTTATTTTTCCTGACGACCGGTTTCGATAGTCTTAGGGTATCCTATTTTTTTCCTTTAGTGAAGGCGCATGATATTAAAATGGTACGTCAATTACAAAACATCTATTGTTTTGTTTAGTGAAGGCCCAGGACATTAAAATAGTACGTCAATCATAAATAATTGACGTAACATTTTAATGTCATACGCCTTCACAAAACGAAAACATAGGACACAAGTGACCAGATGATGATATCCTAAGTGTATCGAAACCTGTCGTCAGGAAACATAAATCAATATTTGCGATCTGGCAAAAACGTATGATATCTTTTCTTGTGGAAAACATAATGATATTAATATTTTCTATTGTTCACACGCATTTAAAGCGCAAACATTCGTTAGGTATGTCATTCTTATTGTTAATCTGCATAATTTTTGTATTTCATAAAGTTTGGTCGAGGATTCACAATATTTCGTCGTTCTTCCAGTTTCCCAAAAACATTTACTTACTCATTTCGGATATCTAGTGAAGGAAGAGATGAGATTTAACAGGGCGAAGGTAAAAACTTTCAACATTTCTTAATGCATTGTTTCACAATTAAATTTGCATCTAACATTTCTGTTTGTGAATCTTGGTTTGGGTCTGAGCTGCTTTCTACACGGTATACTTTCTTATTAATGTTCTTTGGCATTAAATCCTTTATTAATTTTCGGTCACAGTTTATTCTAACATACAAATTGGAACGAGGGTTACATCAAATTTTCTAACTGGGTGTGACATATTTCAAGATTCGCACTGTATATATACTATGCAGTATACAAAGGCTATTTAATGAACGACGAATCTAATCTGCAAATAAGGGTTAGTGAAATTTAATTGGATTATTACGATAGGCGTTGCCAGTAAGAGAACAGACTTTTGGTTGTCTGTTCACCATTTTCTCACGTAATTACTTCTCCATTTATTTTTCTCTCACTTTACCAACATCGTAACAAACAAGTTTATTAGGCAGCTTACCAGTAATTCCTACCCATTCTAGAAAGCGCTAGAAATACTAAAATTAATTGCAATACTTGATTACAATACAGTGATTTGTCTGTTAGTGAAATTGAAACTCAGTCTGACGTTGATGCTTGTGGCACAACAATCGCCTGTCATGTCAATCGAGTACACATTAGTGTTTGCTTTCAACACTCAAATTAAACATATATTTGTAATCCATTTAAATGATTATTTCGTGATTATTAACTTAAGCGATTTCACGCTGTGCTTTATCCGTGCAGCTATTGAACATTGTCTGTTGCGAAACTCATTATTACATTTATATTCATTCTCAATCTCCTGTTCTATATTCTGTTTAATTAATGATTTTGATAATTGTCAGATGGACCACATCCACTTAATGCTACAACCGGAATCGCCATCCAGTTAGAAGAGCACACATTAATACAGGCGTTATGGCTAAATCAGCGAACTTCAGGCAGTGCCAGCCTGATTAGCCATAATATTTATTCTGGTAGTAATAAATAAACTGTTATTAATTTTTATATACAGTGAAGTTCCAGTCAAGACACTGTTGCATTCGTACACAATAATAGACTCAAGCGAGCACATGCACAGCAACGCAGCCATATTTTTCGGTTTAAATATTTTATTTTTATTCAATTTATATTTATTGATTTAACTCTTTCATTCCCAGTGTTGTTCCTCGACAACAACGTACTAAAAGTTGATTTATACGGTATATAGTGCAACATTAATTAAAGTTGCATTTTTGTTGATGAACAGCATGCTTGTAGTAAGACATTTTCCTGCTTGGTACGGCGTGTAACCACTTGTGACGCATTATTCTGTCCATCTTGGAGGTTGTGTAGCTCTGCCGTCTGTGAGTGTGGTTCCTTTATTTTATTCCAGTAGTGAATTGTCGTGTCTTTGGTGCTGTGGCGAAGATTATGCTCGCATTATTGATCTGGAAGTGTTAGCTATCGACAAAATAACGTCCAACTAATGAAATACCTCAATAAAAACGTTTATGAAATACATGACATAAAAATCAATAGTTCGACCAAAAATTTTCAAACACACATTTCGATGTTTACTGCACTGAATACGGAAAGCACTAAATTTTAATTTTTCCAAAGCTGATTTCATATTGTGCGACTGAAAGTGTTAAACGTACACGATTCAGGTTCAACCCAACTAACTATTGGCGTGGACCGAGACATTATCGGCTTGGCTGGTGAACAGTGTCCCACTATATGCATCAGCCATGTAAACAGCTCGCAGAGCTCAATGCAAAGGCGCTGTTTTTGTAAATGCGACACATAATCGCGGTAGAGGCAGACGACCATTGAATGTAATAGCATACATGATGACTTCCACAAAATTTCTAGTTCGTGCAAAGAATGGCAGCTAGCTCTCAATGTAGCAAAGTATAAGGTGATGCGCATGTGTAGGAAAAACAATCCCATAATGTTCGAATAAGCACTAATAGTGAACTTCTTGATGCAGACGCGTCGTTCAAATGTCTAGGCGTAACACTGCAGAGCGATATGAAATGGAACGAGCATGTAAGCATAGTTGTGAGTGAAGCGGAGAGCCGACGTGTTATTCGGAGAATATTGGGAAGATATATAAAATGCTTGTAAGGCCACGCCTTGAGTATTGCTCAAGTGTTTCGGACCCGCAGCAGGATTCGTTGCTGGTAAGTTCGACCAATGCGCGAATGTCACGGAAATGTTCGGGGAATTCAATTGAGGATCGCAGGAGGAAAGACGACGTCCTTTTCGTGAATTCCTGTTAAGGAAATTTAGAGGGCCGGAATTTGAAGCTGAATGTAGTCGATCTTGCTGCCGCCTATTTACATTTCGTGTAGTGATCACAAAGACAAGATAAGAGAAATTATGGCTCGTACGGAGGCATATAAGCAGTCTTTTTCCCTCGTTCAATTTGGGAGTGGAATAGGAAAGTTGTACAGTGTACCCTCCGCCAAGCACCTTACGGTGTATTACGGAGTGTGTATGTAGATGTAGATTTAGAATAATTGGTAGTGCTGCGGGTATGCGGAATAGGTCTCAAAACATATTCAATGGAAATTATTTAGGGGATTCCATCATCAGGTTTGTATCTGTTGTTGACTTCAACCACTTTCAGAAGGGGACTGATAACCCAGCAGTTGAGTCCCCTTTAAACACCCAACAACAACAACAACCACTCTCACACAATATAGCTATAAGTAGATAAGCTGTAAGTGACATGTGCAGTCTACCTGTTTCTCGTTTCAGTGGCCCAGCTCTCTCCTTGCTGGCTGACTGATGTCTGCTGTTTTGCTTACTTAATGTGTAGCTCAAATCATATTTGTAAACCTATTGTACCTGACTGCTATGGTCATCAGTCCCTAGATTTACAAACTACTCAAACTAACTTACGCTAAGGACAACACGCACATCCATCCCCGAGAGAGGACTCGAACCTCCGACGGAGAGTGGCCTCGCGCATCGTGGCATACAGCCTCAATGGGATCGGCCGCTCCTCTGCGAAGGCGTATTTCAATATCACAGACTATTACAATGTGTTTTAATTAACCTAATACAATAACTCACGCTGCAGAGTGGTGATTCTTTTTTTCCTGTTATATCCCTTATTGCCTTGAAAATATTTTCAGATAAGCGATTCGGGGAAAATGAAAGGCAAAAAATTTGAAGAAAATGCAAAAATCATAATCTTTTACGAACTCTCTACCATAGCTGACTATGGTACGATGCATGGCGGAGTGAAATGTTCCTAAACTACTGTGGTCATCGGTCCCTAGACTTACAAACTATTTAAACTGCAAGAAATTCGATTTTTGGAATAAATTTCAATAAAGCATAATACAAACCGGAAGATAAGGCGAAAAATAAAAGAATAAAATTGTCAGTCATCGTTTTGACTTGTCTTACGCTGAACGGCCAGTGATTTCTGATTTCTCAGACACTGTCGAGTACCGTCGTTCAAACCGGAAGACGTGTTTATATTTTTTATCCTCTTTTTTTCTGAACGAAGTGTCTTGGAAACCAATGGCACTTGATTAGTTCTCACCTACACTTGTTCCTTTGGAGAGGCTAATATCGTTTTTGCTCTTCAGCCACAGAATGTTCCAACCTATAACGTTAGAGACAGGACACGAGGAAAATGCAAAAGGCGCTGGGTAGCAGCTCGGCACATTTGTCCGCAACTTCGGGTCATTCCGCCCAGGGATGCGACGACAGGTGTGCCGGCTCTCACTGTGGCGATGCGAGAGAACATCAGAGGCGCCAGGACGTTTCCTGCAGTCTGCGACACGTGGCTGAAACTCATATAGAGGCTTCCGGCTCCCTCGCGCATGCAACGCTACAAGTCGGAGTTAGCCTGTAATCTCGGTTTCCTATTGGTACGTTTACAGTATTCCATATTTAGTTTAGTTCGAAACAAAAGATGGATTACGATTTTTCGGGCGGTCTGCCTCGTCGGAGGTTGGAACCATCCGTCGGGCATGGATGTGTGTTATGCTCAGGATAATGTAAAAAGTTTGTAACACTAGGAACTGATGACCAAGGTAGTTTGGTCCCATAGGATTACAAACATTTGAACATTTGATTTCGATTTTATCTGTATATTGTACTCGAAATTCCATCGGAATTTTCTTCTCGTACTCTGCAAATTTTTGTAGCAGTAATTACATTGCATGAATCAAATGTTTACATAATCGTGTGTATTTCATTTGAGATAGAAGATGGTTTCGTAGCATTTTGTTGTATGCCGATTTGTCCCTTCGAATCCTTGTGTAACCGAAAGGCAAGGTAAAGACCTTGTTCGTATTTTACTGAATTTTGGTTTGCGTCCGGTCTTCGTAATTTCTCCGATTTAATGGTGAACACCGTGTTAGCAGTTGTTGACAGGATTGTTATTCAACTTTATTACTTATAACTTACCACGGAATGGGTATTTACGTTTTCAGTGGCGTGTAAAGTGTCATTGTAGTGTAAGGATTTGTATAGTAAGGGTACATTTCTACTGTAATGTATGTAGTACTGTAAGATTACCGCCCAATAGAAATATTGGTAATTAATAGCATTTGATAATTAAACAGTATGAAGTTCACTGCAAACATTGACCATGCCAATGCACTAAATGTTACACAATTTTAATCATATTAATTATGGTAGCAATGTATGTATACAGTTGGGTGACAACATTTATAGTTAGGCCATAGGTAGAAATTCTCCACGTTGAGATTTGCTGTGTGCTTGTAGCTGACGGGAGGCCAACGAGCAGGCCGACGTTGGTGGCTTGTTCCAGCTTAGCATTTTCCAGTTTGTTTCCGGTGAGGGGAGAGAGGGACAATGGCGAGTGCCAGGCACAGTGCAGTGCACAACGTGAAATAAAATATTCTAATACTACTGGCATTTGAAGTAATACGAAGCAGTTAACAACCTTTAAGGCCCTCATCACAAAATAGCCTGTTGATAAATAAACAATAACTTAGCTGATATAGTCACATCTGGCGTAATATGTTTAATTGACAATGAAAGGTAATAAATTACCAACGAAGACAAGCCAGTTACACAACTAGTATGGCAATGTTTGTTTATAAAAATAACATATTAACTATTTCTCATTTTATTTTCAATTAATCTTGTGTATTTTACCTTGAAATATTCAGTTAAATCACTTATCTATGATATAAGAAATTGCACGATTATAATAAATAGTGCAAAGGATGTTTATACTAATATAAAAACGTAAGAAAATATTTGTTTAATGTGTAGTGTAATTATTTTGATTTTAAGTAAATTTTTAGAAATGTATTGGCTGAGCGCTGTATGTTGGCAAATCGGTTAGAACAGCTCACATGAGGTAGTTGATGACGTAGGGGAAAAAACCCCGGCAGTTGAACTTTTGGCGCGCGCGCTCGCGTGAGGGCAGGAAGTGACGAGTCGGGAGCAGTGGGGTAGCTGGCCAGGCGGCGTCGCTCGGCATCAGTCGGCAGGTGGGTCTCCAGGTGGAGGTTATAGATTTGTGTGTGGCAATCGCCATGTGTGGTTGCTCGTCGTAGACTGCACCAAGTTGAATCGAGTGCTACTGTGTGTTTGTGAATATTTAGCCGGTGGAACAAGGTGTGCATCGAATTGAATTAAAGTGACTGTGTTTCATTAATGTAACACGTGTTGTCGCATAGGCATGAACATAAACGGTGTTTGAGACAGGCACATGGTGTGAAAACAATTTGCGACAAATATTCATTTTGTCTGGGTCTCACGAGCTATAACGTTATTTGATAAATGTGTCGACGTACAGACGTATCAGCCACAGGGTTCTAATATTTTGAAATAAACAACATAAAGTGAACTTTCACGTGTTTTCAAAATTAGTAGTTAGTACACCCTTTTCTCTCATGAACTTACTTTATTATGAATTTGTTTTGTTAATTATATGCAGGGAAGGAAAGCTGCGAACGTGTGATATCATCCCCTAGAAAACGAGTCAAACAGTAGTAATCAAAGTTCCAGTGTTTTTGCGTGTTTAGGAATTTGGTTCGCAGTTGGTGGTTGTGAGTTTTAAAAATTAATCTTTCCCAATTTTAAACTCTCACCCCGACCTTCACTCTCGCAGTACCTTGTTGATAAAAATTTGTGTAAATCATGATGCAATTTTTGGATTAGAAACTTAGATTCACTAGTTATTATCACTACGCTGGCCGCGGTGGCCGAGGAGACTGGGGCACTCCAGTCACGGTCTGCACGGCCACTGGGGTTCGAATCCCCACTCGGGCATGGATATTTGTGCCGTCCTTAGTCTTAGCTAGTTCATAAGTAGTTTGTAAGCTTAGGGACTGATGACCCCGTAGTTAAGCCCCATAAGTTTTAAAACTAATACAATACAATTATTACTACTCAGCACTTGCAGGACACGAAGCTACAGCATTCGAAGGATAACTAAAGTCTGTAACCAGGTGTAATAAAGTAGAAAACCAATTTTATTAAATGTTTTTATCATGGAATTCTCCACTAAATGCGAGGAAGTATGAAACTGGTTGCAAACTAAAATAAAATAGAAGAGAAACAATATAGTATAGAGTCATTCCAAATTTTGGGCCCATTTTCAAATATTCGTATGTATTCAATTACAACTCCAAAATAAACGTGCTTTGTACAGTGAAGAGAGGAAATGTCAACGTTGTTGGCGGGTGCCGACGGGCAGTGATCGTTTCAGAAGCGGCCGGTAGACTTCACGCAGCAATAGGGCAGTCATTCTGTTTCACTGTTGGTTGTGACATGGCGACTGTAGAGCACAATGTTTCCTCCTTTCTTGAGTTTCCGGAACGTGACTCGTAATTTATTGTACAGCAGGCATTTCGTACCAAATTCTGTATTGAAGAACCAACCCCCGGATGCATTAGTCGCACTGCATCGGACATTAATATGTTGTGTGAACAGAGATTACGAGTGCAATACATATGGTTTTCTTTGGGCTAGACCGAGCAAGGTGGCGCAGTGGTAACACACTGGACTCGCATTCGGAAGGATGGTGGTTCAAATCCACCTCCGGCCATCAAGATTTAGGTTTCCCGTGATTTTCCTGAATCACTCCAGGCAAATGCCGGGATGGTTCCTATCAAAGGTCACGGCCTATTTCCTTCTACATCCTTACCCAAACACTCCGAGCGTAAGCTCCGTCTCTAATGACCACGCTGTTGACGGGACGTTAAACTCCAAGCTTCCTTCCTTCCTTCTTTGGGCTAGGAGATAGTTCTGATCAACACTCATCTGTCTATATACAAACAGTGAAATCAGGTCGCATTGATGACTCTCTAACTGTCAAAATATTAGCAACAATATTCAAAGTATTAGAAACAAATTTCCAGAATTAACTGCATTGCACGAAAGGTCCCGCGCTGGAGTAATCCTCGGGACTGAGAGTTGGCGTAATCCCGACGGTGACAGCTCTAAATTAATGTTGAAATCGCCACATACAACTACATTTTTGTACTTCCTTTGAAATGAAACCAGAACTAACTGAAGCTTAGGCAGAAAATTTTTAAAATCTGAGTCAAGGGACCTATAAATAAAATTTTTATTTTACTATAACAACTCGTGGACCACATACCTTTTCTGTGCATTGTTTTGAAACGTCGATTGCCTCCGATGGAAGTTTCTTTTTAACATACATGGCCACTCCCCCACACTACAAGTAACTCCTATAGAAGAAGGCAGCTAACTTGTATCCAGGCAAAGGATGTCTCTGAATTATCCCATCATTTAAAAATTGATCTGAAATACCAATAATGTCAGAGTCAATATCAATAAGCAGTTCGTTAACTTTATCTCTTATACCTTTTATATTTTGAAGAAGTATAGTGATACCCTTATTACTTAGATTGTTAAACTCGTCGACAATGGTTCCTCTGTTACAGGTTTATCATGTAAACAGGAATACCTATCAGCTGACGTCAGGAAATCAGCTACTACAGGAAATTTTCCATGGGTGACACCCCCACCGCGTACTACACAGTCACCTCTGATCTTTACCAACCTCACCTTCCCATACCTATTGAGGTGCAGACTGTGCCCAGTGAAATCTGACCTTTGGGTGCAATGTGCTCCCTTGTCATCAGAGTCTCCTCGATCCTCGTGTTAATACGCCTGACACCTGTGTTAAGACGAGGTCTATCATGACACTGATACAGCTACACGAAATGCTCCAGTTTTAGTTGCTATCCTTTCCAGACCACCACCTATAACATATTTCACGTCCCTATCACGACTATTCTTGGCTCCACCCACTATCACTACCCGATTCCCTTTTCAGTAATTCATATAAGTCCTCTATCTTACAAGTAACATGAGCTAACCTTGCTCTGGGCTTCACTAAGCAGGTGACCTGGTATTCTGTCATGACAACTGCCTAACAGAAGAATCTTCTTCCTCCAAATAGACCTCTGCTGATTTAGACTTTCTAACAGCTTCGATCTACTGAATACGTCCTACACCTACAGCTACAGGAGGTTCATCTCCAGTTAACTAAGAGTTCATCATACCTATTTGCAACTTTCAACGTGAAACTATCTGAATATCACCTCCTAGCTACCTTCTTTCCAACTGTCAGTTCCCATTCTCCAGCTCCCCTTCCACTCCTCAGTCTACATCTACATACATACTCCGCAATCCACCGTAAGGTGCGTGGCGGAGGGTACACTGTACCACTACTAGGCATTTTCTTTCCTATTCCACTGCCAAATAGAATGAGGAAAAAAAAGAATGCCTGTATGCCTCCGTACGAGCTATAGTTTCTCTTATATTGTCTATGTGATCACTACGCGAAATGTAAGTAGGCGGCAGCAAGATCGTGCTACACTCGGCTTCAAATTCCGGCCCTCTAAATTTCCTCAACAGAATTCCACGAAAAGAACGCGTCTTTCCTCCATCTATCAACAATTGAGTTGCCGGAGCATTTACGTGACACTCGCGCATTGGTCGAACCTATCAGTAACAAACCTAGCTGCTCGCCTCTGAACTGCTTCTATGTCTTCCTTTAAACTGATCTGCTGCGGGTCCCAAACACTTGAGCAATACTCAAGACGTGGTCGTACAAGCGTTTTATACGCGGTCTCCTTTACATGTGGAGTACATCTTCCCAAAATTCTCCCAATAAACCGAAGTCGGCTGTCCGCCTTTCTCACAACTGTCCTTTCATGTTCGTTCAATTTCATATCGTTCCGCAATGTTACGCCTAGATATTTGAACGACGCGACAGCATCAAGAAGCTCACTACTAATGCTGTATTCGAACATTATGGGATTGTTCTTCCTACTCATGCGCATCACCGTACATTTTTCTATATTGAGAGCTAGCTGCCATTCTTCGCACCAACTAGAAATTTTTCTAAGTCATCTTGTATGCTATTGAAGGCAGTTAAAGACGGTACCCTCCCATACACCACAGAATCATTAGTAAACACCCTCAAATTACAAGTTACTCTGTCCATCAGCTTATTTATACAGATAGAAAATAATAGCGGTCCTATCACACTCCCCTGGGGCACGCCTGACGATACACTCGTCTCTGATGAACACTCGCCGTCGAGAACAACCTAGTTCCTCTTCAGCGTAAATCAACTGCACCTGAAGGGCGCAGATCTTACGTTCCTGCTCCTCTATCAGCTTATTCCTGCTGCATATCCCACAATTACAAGAAAGAACCTCACTACAGTACCCACTGGCTTCCTAACTAGATTCCTAGCAGCGAAAATTCTTTCTGCAAATCCCACAAAGCAGCCCACTACTCACAAACCTACGATTGAGACCACTAAATAAATTGATGTTAAATCACAGTAAAACTCAACTTTTATAAATAATAACGCATAATTTAACACAAACTAATATTTTGATTACACATAATGGACATATAAGTGAGACTGAACAGTTCAAATTTTTAGGTGTTCAGATAGATAAGAAGCTGTCGTGGAAAGCCCTTGTTCAGGATCGTCTTCAAAAACTAAATTCTGCTTTATTTATCATTAGAACCGTATTTGAAATAAATGACTTTTCAACGCGTACAATTACTGTGCTTGCTATCATTCAATTATGAAACGCGGCGTTATGTTTTGGGGATAACTCGACAGACACATAAAGGATATTTTTTGTTCAGAAGATCTTCTCGATTTGGTCTATCCATCTGCTCGCTGCTCTTCCTCTTGGTCTTCTGCCCTCGATCTTTCCTTGTAAGATTATTTTTCTAGGTTTTCTCACAATATGGCCAAAGAACTGGAGAATTGTTTCGTCGACTCGAGAAGAAAGGCGTCTGGAGACGTTCAGTTGTTCAATAATGGACAAATCTGTTCTTCTTTCAGTCCATTTTATGCGTAGCATCCTACGCCAGCACCAAAGCTCAAACGCAGTGGTACAAGTGATCTAGTCCCGCACCACTGCTGCCTTTAGCTGCTAGGATGGCTAAACAGCAGCTGAATGTACAAGCAGGTACATGTCAGTTGCATGAAACTTGGCGAATCTCTGTGAGAACTTGACGCCAGCCAGTGCGGTAGCCATATATATACTTCTTCTCTTTTAATGTCAGTTTCACATGAAGAGCTTACATGAAGTACTAGACCAACTGTTCCAATGGACAAAACGCTTTAACCCTCTATTGAACTGTGTATATACATATTTTCATAACTCTATACTAACTCACGTAACGTAACCGTGCCATTCAAGCATAGTGCGTACTTCGATATACATCTGTGCAGCTCGTGTACCACGACAGATGGCAGCATCTGCTTACAACAGTTGAGTAAAAGTTACAGATCTGTTGGTATGTCTAGAAGGCTGTGAGAGTCCCGGCGTGCATTTGTTTGAATTTCATTATTCATGAGTGAAGTCTCCCACAGCTTTTCTTTCGCTCTGTTTGTCTAGCAAGAATTCGCACAAGTTACAAATGTATTGTTTCGTTCGAAATAATTACTTCTGTGGCTTTCTTACTAACTTTTGTGTGTGTGTGTGTGTGTGTGAATTTGTATATTTGAATGAACAGTGTGCAGTAAAGGTAAAAGTGAACTATACCTGAAGGAAATATGGGTACATAGTGCAATGAATAGAGTGAGAAACAATAAGATGCCTTTCGATGCTGAAATGAAAAAGCAGGACACATCTGGTGAATTGACTGCATCAGCTCCTGGACATGACTTGATTTTTGTGAAATGACAACAGGTGTGTCAACCTTCTCAGCACTTTCTCAGGTACATACCCAGAAAGCTAGGTTGCAACAAGTGACAAACAACAAAGCAACATGTCCAACAACAATGCCTAAACTGTGTGAAGGTATACAACAAGTTTTTGAGTGGTGTTGACAGTATTGACTCCTTATTAGCTCTGTACAGAAGGAAAATCAGATCAAAGAAATATTAAATGAGACTTATTTCCATTTACTGGATATGAGTTGTGTCGTTGCTTCGCTACTTTACAAGAGAGCCTGCAGTGAAAATAGTATTGAAGAGAAAATCAAGATGGTTTAGTTTGATTTCAAGTTTGATAGTGCTGAATCCTTCGGCTGATGAGAAAAACTATGGAAGAGACAATCGTTGGGTAGCTCACCAGGAAATAGCGCAAAAAAGAGAAGGAGGCAGTCAAACACAGCAAATGCTGATATCAGACAGGATCGAGTCGCTCACTACCTTAACTACACTGGAAAATCTGCCAGATGTAAATATAATAAATGTAAAAAACTATGAAAAATAATGTGTACGAAATGTGCCACCTACTTGTGTTTTGTACCAGATATAAATTGCTTTTACAATTTTAAGAAGCACTAATGTAATTGCAAAGCAGTAACTTTTGCCTACTGATGTATACCCAAACTTCCAAACGTTTTTCATTTTGTTACGCATTATACTTTAAAGTTTTCATTTGCTGATGTACAATAAATTTAGTACTTTCTACCAATTTATATGTAAGTACTCACAACATCCTTATTTGCGCAGTGTATATTTGAATATACGAGTGATATTTTCCAAAATATATCTACTAGAAAGTTTATGATCATCTGTTTTAAATTCAGGGCACCATGAAGTATAATTCCAGTGATATTAGTGGACAATTCTTTCTGTAATTACTCTTGTGCAATATAGGGTCAATAATATTAAGAGACAAACAAAATCGGTGTACCACATATTCTGCTTCTTATTGCCAGGTAACATGTAAACTGATGGTGAGGTTGTTACTACGGAACTATCTGATGAAGGAAAACGGGTTTCACAAGAACTATGTAGCGAATTATAAGCAACATCGAAGAACCCGCTACATCTTTCCACACCATACAAAAATTTTTCGGTTATAGCAAAAAAAAAATTCTTCTTTATAGGAGGTTGTAAATTTCGAGTTGAACGACGTAGTTATACACCGAGGCAAGGCATTTCAGCGAAGTTCCTTGTTCGCGTTCCAGAACTCAGGATCAATTGCCAGACGTATTCAGGAGGGAAAAAGAATGCAGAAAATTAAAGCCAGCAAGGGAATGCCTTGTGCTGTAGTGAGGAAGTTTCATTACAGTCTTTCATTAAGGGGTTAACGCTAAAGTCCGCAACTCAGCTTACATGTAATCCAGCTAAATGAGCACGAATTTTTGTCCTTCTTCATGTGCAGTAGTAAAGAAACTAATACCTCCACTCCACGAGGGAAATATCAATCGCCCGAAGAATCGAGGATACAAAAACAGTGAGCCTCGCAGTAACAACAGGCAGCTCAAAATAATGAGTAATTTACACTAGAGCATTCATGTTGGATTAATTTTAAGAGAGCCCTGTTTGTCATAAGATTACAGCTCTGTATTGTGAACAGAAAATAAAACTATAATCTCTCGCTTCACACTTTATGAAGTAAGGTATCATGAACACGTTCCCACAGAGGACAAAAAATTGAAGTAAAAAAGGCGGCCATAAACTGAAGATTGTGGTTGCTTGAAAGTATAGTGTGAAAATCCGCTTCAATGTGGAAAAATGGGCGCTACAAGTAAAATTTCGGGGAAAGGGGTTTTCAGTGATGTCACCAGCTATGAAAAAGACGAATAAACATCTTCAAATGTTTCTTTGGCGTTCATGAATTTTAAAATCCGATATTCATAGGACAAAGATTGATAATTGCTTCAAGTAAGTTACTTTCTTAAACAATATACTTATTACTGCTTAGCGCCATGGCCTTCTAATATGTTATATCTCCTGACCATTATACCACAAATAATTTTTATATTTTCTTGATTATTTGTCAATGTGTGTTTAAATTAAGTCAGTAATTAAGAAAGGTGTTACGTATCTGATAAATTTGTACACAGAAGGACCGAACCCATCTTCTATACTAAATTGCATGAATGTTTGTCTCGAGATGAAAACAATAATAATAATTTTCGAATTTCTATTTACAATACACTATTTCCATAATCCCAGAGCTCTCTATAAATATTTTTCTCTTAAGGCACTACACTAGTTAGCTCTTATATTCAGTTAGATCTTAAAAAAAAAAAATTAAGTTGATGCTGTTTAAGAAGTGTCAAGAACGCGATGGACATGATTCTGGTGTTCATCAAACCAACGAATGAACTACGTACCAAACAATGTAAAAGACTGTCGGAGAAATTGACAGTTCTCAAACTACATTGAAAGTAATGACGGTTTAGGAGAGTTTTGATGAGACAGTGACTGTTAATCGCGAATCTCATCCAGAAATTGAAGTACATGAGCCACTCTTACTCAGGTATATTAGGTAAACTGCCCTTCATGATACAGGAATGAAAGCCCCAAATGTTTTAATTTTTTTCTACGGCGGGGGGCGGGGGTTAGTGAAGTGTGATACATATCCATTAATTACATATTTAAAACGAACTCACCCAGTATGATATCAAATGAATAAGCATATTTTAATGAGAGATTTTGTCGCGGTACCTTAATAAAAACCAATATCAATGTCCAATGTGTGTTCAAGTTTACGTACTTCTGTGATAATATAAATGACTACAGCCCACTTCTAATATAATAACAAGTGACACCTGAAAGACAAAAAAATGTTTCAAAGGAATAACTTGGGCCGTGCATTTGACGTTTCAAAGTAAGCGACAGTACATATATTTATTCTTTTTGACGTTTATGTCTGACTTATCGAGATTGTTCTCTAAAAGGTCACCATTTGTTAAATAATTGTTAATATTCACTTCAGTCGTTAATTAGGTTTATTTATTGAACACCTATTTTAGTTGACACTTTCTTACCATTACTGCCAACCTCGAAGTGAAATTTGGTTAATTCTCCCAACAGTGTTAGATAATTAAATTATTCTCTACTTATCAATTCATAGCCCTCTAAAACAAAGTAACAAGTATTCCAAAAAGAAATTATTATAACTTTATGTCTTATAAATGATACACAAACACTTTATTTTTATTTAATTCCTGTTGGCTTTTTTTCTATTTTATTACTGATATTATATTTCAGTCAATTCCAATTGATATTGACTCTTATCAATACTTTCCCTACACAAACTTTTTAGGTTGATGTAAAAAATTAATACAAATTAACTCCTAAAGCGCCTCCACCGCTCTGTCTAGAATCACGTCGTCTATGACTTAAGGATAAACCTTTTCTTTCAACACCATTCATTCAAGACCTCACATTGAAAATGGCATTTATAGCTTTTACCTTTATGTACAGTAAAATCATAAATCCAACCATACCTAACATGTCTAACTATTGACATCTTTCCAGCATAAATATTACACATAGTCCATAATGATGTAAAGAACATTCAATGTTAATTACGCACTTTATTTTCTGGTGACGCAATTTAATTTTCAGTTCGTTGATTCATAAAACGAACTAATGTCCTGATTAGATCATGAATTTATAATTATAATTTTCATGATGGATACTTGTAAAGGGACCACACCCTGCCTGTCTAACCCATCTTAATTTAGACAAGTATTTCACCCATTTATGAGAAAAATGTTTGATGCAGGATCTTAATATTTCTACTGAATGTTACTTGATGCCAATGGAGTTATCTTTACTAAAACCCACTTTATACCTTTTACAGTTTTAAATAAATACTTTTTAAAATTTATTAACAAAAATTTTAAGTTTATTCTGCAGAAAATAATTTTTGTGAACTTCCTGGTGGGGAAACATTGCTAAATGTACTTCCAAATTTGGCTTTTTATGTTACGCAGAGTCTCTGACAATTTCATTTATCGATTTCTGACATTTTTTGATATAATGGGGCATATGAACTGAAAATTTTACTTTGCGGGAATTTGACTTTAAAGAAAAAACTTTTGAAATTTGTTACTTGCAGTTAATTGAAACTGTCTTTCTGCATAAGGTGACCCTTCTTTGGCCTCTAACATTTCTTCCAGCTTCTTTTTCACCTCCCTGGATGTTTGTGTTGCTTTCTTCAAATGTTCAAATGTTTGTATAGCCTATGGGACTTAGCTAGGGGGTCATCAGTCCCTAAACTTACAAACTACTTACGAACTAGCTAACATTAAAGACGGCACAAATATCCATGCCCGAAGGGGCATTTGAACCCCCGACCGCAGTGGCCGTGCAGACCGTGACTGACGCGCTGTCGTCCCCTCGGTCTCCGCGGCCGGCCTTGCTTTCTTGCCCAACCTAGATGCAGACCTGTATGCATCAGCTATCCGCATGTTGCAGCCCAGTGACCATATTTTCACCAGTATTAATTCCTAGCTTTGTCAGTACCCAACACTTTACAATATTAGAACAACTGAATGTAATAACAGAATCATGAACTCCTAGTTTCATTGTATGTATGCCTTCAAATACAGTTTTAAGACGGTGGTTCCAAATTATGTCGTTGAAACATTATTTTGGGTTTTGTGTGTGCCCATGCAGACAGTCCTTTAGAAGGTCAGGATGAACCAACTCTCTGAAAATAGGTTTAATTGCTGTAATAACCGCAGCAGGAAGAGAATGCTGTTGATAATAAGATTCGCCAGTTGCCTGAGTCCTATTATATTTGCACCACGAATTTTCTCCTGATGGACACTTCTCTGAAGGTGGATAAGTGCTGCTTATTTCACAGTAGCTTAAACACATTCTTGCTCAGTCTGAGTAATATTTCACATGCCTGCTGTTTCTTTCGCCATCTCGCGTGCATCCGTCTCAGTCATCAGTAACTTTTGGAGATTGTGGTCAATTAAAATGTAACAGAAGGAAAGTTTCTCAATCAAAGCTAGACTTGTCGATACACTTGGTTAGAGTGGATACAACGTTGTTGAGTCTATCGCGTGCTTAATTGCTGTACATGATCTCGGATGTTCACTTTCTTCATTAGCACACCCACACTCTTTGCCGTATTTTCTCCGATTTCCGTAAACATGAATCTAGAATTCTCAGCAACGTAAGTGAGATCTGAATACCACTGTAAGGTGTTTTATGTTCAAGGCCATTGCTTGCAGCTGCTCCCATTCTTCTCATTCGATCACATTTTTCATAGATAGATGGTTAACTGGAGAACGTACATTTTGTCTCTGCTGTCAAAATACGTTTTTGGCATTGTGACACATGGTACTCCATTCTCACAGCATTCAATCACTCTGGATTTTACAGTTTCTGTGGCAATTGCATGTCTATGTATGTTCATTGACTTACTACAATGCATCAGGCAATAGCAGTTTTTAAATCCTTCTCAGGATCATACAAAATAAAATATTTCTTACAAGTTGGCATCAGTGTTGGTACTAGTATCATGACCAAGACGGTACCGTCTCTAACAAAGGTGAGGTTCGTCACTAATTTAGTGTAGCAGTATTCATGATAAGTGCTTCTGCAGCTACTGAATAAATACCACTATTAATGCAATCAGTACGGTTTTAACTTAATTCTCTGAGTTGAAGAATGAAGGTACGAAATTGAAATATTTCACGACAGCCTGCGGTATTCTCCATCTCTACGACATTTTTCAGGGCATTAGTAGTCGTAGTATTTTTGTAATTGAATGCATAGGAGGTGAATTGAGTCATCTACCATCTACTTCTACAAATTCCTTATTAATTAAATTCTTTAAATTAACTGGCCTAATAGCCATGTCTGCGTACAAGCGACTCTTCTGTCATTCCAAAGTTCGGTCAAAGAATTTGAATATCGTTCCTCTGCTCCTTACTGACATATATCAAAATGTCCAGTCCTTTATCACTGTTAATTTCTCTTGCTGAGAAACAGGTTTGCCAAAATGAAAGCACGTGCTAGTGTACAGCACTATTCTTCTTTCAGTTAACAGAAAAAAAAATAATGCATGAATATACACTACACATTTATCAGCACTGTCCCAAATGGTTTTACTACATCCATGACATAAATTCATCCAAATTTGACATGTTTAAAGAATAACGGCAGAGACTGTTGCAGGCTAAGAAGGAAACATTGACAAAGGAAACTTGCAGTTTTAGTTGTTAAGCGCTTATTTCATCGGTAAAGATCATAAAAGATATATCATCAAGTTGAAATATGCACAAGAAATATATTTGTAGAAATTTATTTGGACCTTTTTCCTAATTATAGTTATCTTGCAGATATTTAAAACTGTATACAATAAAAGAGAAACTAGTTTATGTTGGGCAGAAAAGGAACGTTTCTCACTACTATAGGCCAGTTACTAAATGTTCCCAAACTTGGTGAATCCTTTACCGCATTGGATTAATTTAAAATACATCATGTGCTCTCCGTTGTATTTTATACCGACACAAGGAATCAGAAACTAATTTACATGTAAATGTGCCTGTATGGTACCACATGAAGAGGTCAATGCAGTAAGAATTGTAATATTTTAAAACAAGTCTAATTTAATCCCCATATTTTAATCATTGTCTTTTGCTTGGATAGCTGGTATAACAATTATTTGGAAGTAATGCAGTCACACATGAACGTTTACTTGTTGAAGTATATGTCCTTTTCACATTGTAAGAAAGGTTCCACATACTTACCACATTTGTATTTTAATGAGGTATTGATAATAATTCATAGAAGCATACTCTGCGCAGTTGTACACTTTATGTATAAGGTCGATGTAAATTACAAATTAAGACACAAAATAGAAGATCAACCATTTCAACAACTGTGTTAACACAATGTAATCATGATGTCATGAGCACGGAAAACATCGAAGATTGGGAAATTAGAAACTTTACACAGTTATATCTTGGATGACATTTTGCATTTCGGGCACAGTAGCGAGGAGTTTGGAGGTCACTCTAACGTGAAAGAAATTTTTCTCGCTTGAAAGAACTGGAACAGTATACGCCGCAGGGAAAAGCCCTCGGCAAGACGGACTTGAACAGAAGCAGGAAGTTTCGTAGTTCTTTAGTTTCCAGTTATTACGGTTCGACTGTGCTCAAAAACGAAAACTTTTGAGAAGAAATTCACTCTGTGTCAGAGTAAAAAAAAAGTAGAGGGTCTAAGTGAAGGATACGCTCACGATATAATAATTACAATAAATTTACGTGTATAACAAGATGCGCTTTTTACGCATATTAACTGCGACAGGTACCATATTTTTCCTTCGTGTAATATCATTCCTTACTATATTTGATTGTGAAACATCAGGATCTTGTCAGAAAATGAAATGCCCGAAGTTATTGAAAGAGATTTCGATGTTGCTTAAGCCATCACAGTTATTACCGCTCAACTAATTCAAGAAAATACAGTTAAGGCTCGATAAAACGAGAGGTTCATAAAATTCAACCAGTAATTGGGCACATTAGAAAGACATTTTGCTATTGTAAAAGAGCAGATTAAATAAATAAACTGCTAATCTCATATTAGAAACTGAAAAAATATTGTCTAAAATGTGATGCTCTAGCGATTGTTATCTTCAGTAGTTGACACCTTAGTTAACACTTTTATAAGTCATTTAATATATGACATAATTGAAAAGATAGCCATTTATGAATTATAATTACCTATTGGCACATACATCTAGATTATATTATTTGTGTTGGTAGCCACGGCAAATTAAAGAACAAATAAATAAATGAACTCGTCTCAGAAAAAAGTACAAGCAGAGGAAAACACAAATTTACAATTGAAACAGAAACCTCATACCGTGTAAATATCATACAAATAATACTAATAAAGGAAAACAGTAGCCACTCATTTAACATTTGCAGCAAACAAATCGCCTCAGGAACAGTATACAGTCTACATCCATATAACTCAATAAGCATAAGCTAACTTCGGTTAGATTGTATTAGATCATACATAGTAAAAGCAACGATGAAAATAAAACGAGTACAAATGTATACCGTCATTACACTACAAATCAGATCTTATTAGAATTACCTATAACCTCCATACACATGGGCCAAATTGTAAAGTCAAAGTAGTTTATAATCAGGTCTTTATGTATTGTCCCTTACCAATGGACGAGATAAAGGATAAATACAGTGTTTGATTAGTGCTGTGTATGAAACATATAGTGGCCGGTATTTCATTACCAGTTATGTTTTTTGTTCTTTGTGTGGTTATCGGGTGGGATGAAATGCGAAATATTAGGTCATATCCAGAATTCTGGGTGGAAACAAGTATCAGAGAAAACGTGGATCAGAAATTTGATTCGGACTAAGTGAAATGTGCGAGTTGGCAACTTCTTCAGGGACGTCATTGTGCCCTCCAATGCTTGAATTATCAACCCTGAAATATTTTTTACAAGAGTGTTAGTGGTATTTGCCAGTAGCTAAAACCGGTAAAACTGAATAGAACACAAGGATATTTTGGAATCCTTGCACCTAGGAGGACGGTGTTTCAAAGCAACCTCCGGCGATCCATATTTAGCTTGCAGAATGAAACTTTCACTCTGCAGCGGAGTGTGCGCTGATATGAAACTTCCTGGCAGATTAAAAATGGGTGCCAGAACCGGGACTCGAACCTTGGACCTTTGCCTTTCGCGGGCAAGCGCTCTACCGACTGAGCTACCCCGACACGACTCACGATGTCGCCTCACAACTTTACTTCCGCCAGTACCTCGCCTCCTACTTTCCAAACTTCACAGAAGCTCTCTTGCAAACACGCAAGACTAGCACTCCTGGAAGAAAGGATATGGTGGAGACATGGCTTAGCCACAGCCTAAGGGATGTTTCCAGAATGAAACTTTCACTCTGCAGCAGAGTGTGCGCTGATATGAAACTTCCTGGCAGATTAAAATTGTGTGCCGGAACCGGGACTCGAAGCTGGGACCTTTGCCTTTCGCGGGCAAGCGCTCTACCGACTGAGCTACCCCGACACGACTCACGATGTCGCCTCACATCTTTACTTCCGCCAGTACCTCGCCTCCTACTTTCCAAACTTCACAGAAGCTCTCTTGCAAACACGCAAGACTAGCACTCCTGGAAGAAAGGATATGGTGGTGACATGGCTTAGCCACAGCCTAAGGGATGTTTCCAGAATGAAACTTTCACTCTGCAGCGGAGTGTGCGCTGATATGAAACTTCCTGGCAGATTAAAATTGTGTGCCGGAACCGGGACTCGAACCTGGGACCTTTGCCTTTCGCGGGCAAGCGCTCTACCGACTGAGCTACCCCGACACGACTCACGATGCCGCCTCACAACTTTACTTCCGCCAGTACCTCGCCTCCTACTTTCCAAACTTCACAGAAGCTCTCTTGCAGACACGCAAGACTAGCACTCCTGGAAGAAAGGATATGGTGGAGACATGGCTTAGCCACAGCCTAAGGGATGTTTCCAGAATGAAACTTTCACTCTGCAGCAGAGTGTGCGCTGATATGAAACTTCCTGGCAGATTAAAATTGTGTGCCGGAACCGGGACTCGAATCTGGGATCTTTGCCTTTCGCGGGCAAGCGCTCTACCGACTGAGCTACCCCGACACGACTCACGATGCCGCCTCACAACTTTACTTCCGCCAGTACCTGGCCTCCTACTTTCCAAACTTCACAGAAGCTCTGTTGCAAACACGCAAGACTAGCACTCCTGGAAGAAAGGATATGGTGGAGACATGGCTCAGCCACAGCCTAAGGGATGTTTCCAGAATGAAACTTTCACTCTGCAGCGGAGTGTGCGCTGATATGAAACTTCCTGGCAGATTAAAATTGTGTGCCGGAACCGGGACTCGAACCTGGGACCTTTGCCTTTCGCGGGCAAGCGCTCTACCGACTGAGCTACCCCGACACGACTCACGATGCCGCCTCACAACTTTACTTCCGCCAGTACCTCGCCTCCTACTTTCCAAACTTCACAGAAGCTCTCTTGCAGACACGCAAGACTAGCACTCCTGGAAGAAAGGATATGGTGGAGACATGGCTTAGCCACAGCCTAAGGGATGTTTCCAGAATGAAACTTTCATTCTGCAGCGGAGTGTGCGCTGATATGAAACTTCCTGGCAGATTAAAATTGTGTGCCGGAACCGGGACTCGAACCTGGGACCTTTGCCTTTCGCGGGCAAGCGCTCTACCGACTGAGCTACCCCGACACGACTCACGATGCCGCCTCACAACTTTACTTCCGCCAGTACCTCGCCTCCTACTTTCCAAACTTCACAGAAGCTCTGTTGCAAACACGCAAGACTAGCACTCCTGGAAGAATGGATATGGTGGAGACATGGCTCAGCCACAGCCTAAGGGATGTTTCCAGAATGAAACTTTCACTCTGCAGCGGAGTGTGCGCTGATATGAAACTTCGTAAGTCGTGTCGGGGTAGCTCAGTCGGTAGAGCGCTTGCCCGCGAAAGGCAAAGGTCCCAGGTTCGAGTCCCGGTTCCGGCACACAATTTTAATCTGCCAGGAAGTTTCATATTTAGCTTTTCCGTAATTTCCCTAAACACTCCAGGCAAATACCTGGATGGCTCCATTCAAAGTGCACGGCCGCTGTCCTTCCCCATACTTGCCCAGAAACCTGACTGTGACCTCCGTCTCTTAAGACCTCGCCATCAATGGGACATTAAATCCTAATCTTTCGCCCTCGGTTATTGATGGAATACAAGTATGTCTACTATAAGTATTCATATATGCAGTAGGTCTACCAGACAGACAAATATAGTAAATAATGGATGAATGCATGACTTAATAAAATACTTTTGACACACACTAACTATAGAGTGCTTTATTTGGAAGTATAAAATAAATAAAAGATAAATTCCGGAGAAAGTGGCAAACAATGCATGGTTTTCTCACGATGTTATAGATTAGATTAGTACTTGTTCCATAGATCATGAATTCGACACTTCGCAATGAAGTAGAACTTGTCAGGTTAATGAAAGGTGACTTTACAAATTATTACTTTGTACTAAATATTACATGACATAGTAATTTTTTAAATTATTTTATTTTATTTTTATTTTTCAGATTTACTAATTTATATCTAAAAATTCATCTATAGTGTAGGAGTTGCCATTCAGAAATTCTTTTAATTCATTTGTAAATGCTCGTTGGCTGTCAGGCTTTTTATGCTGTTTGGTAGGTGATCAAAGACTTTTGTGGCAGCATAATTCACCCCTTTCTGTGCCAAAGCTAGATTTAACCTTCAATAGCGAAGAGCATTCTTTCTCCTAGTGTTGATGTTGAGTACACTGGTATTGCTTTTGAATCCGGTGGGATTGGTAATAACAAATTTCATAAGTGAATATATATACTGAGAAGCTACTGTGAAGATTCCTAGCTCTTTAAATAAGTGTCTACAAGATTATCGACGATGGGCTCCAGGAAGTATTCTGATTACACGCTTTGGTGCAATGAAAACTTTTTTACTCAAGGATGAATTACCCTAGAAAAGGATGCCATACGAAATCAGAGAATGAAAATAGGCATATTAAGCTAATTTACTGAGATGTATATCACCAAAATTTGCAATTACTCTAATAGCATAAATAGCTGAACTCAAACGTTTCATCAGATCTACACTAAAAATTTTGAATATTCTACTTTTGCTACATATCTCTATTCAAAGTCTATATTTATTAATAGTATCATTCCATTTACTGTATGGAACTGTATGTATTGTGTTTTATCAAAATTTAATGTTAGTCCATTTGCTGAGTACCACTTAATGATTTTCTGAAAGACATCATTTACAATTTCTTCCGTTAGTTCTTATCTGCCCGGTGTGATAACTATACTTGCACCATCAGCAAAAAGAACCAGCTATGCATCTTCATGATTATAGAATGGCAAGTCATTAATATATATTAAGAACGGCATAGAGCCCAAGACCGAACCTTTTGGCACTGCATTTTCGATTGTTCCCAAGTTTTAGAAATCAGCTGTTTTTTGCATATTATGTGAATTATGTCAACTTCCTGCACTCTTCTCGTTAAGTATGATGTAAACTATTTGTACACTGTCCATTCATACCCCAATACCTTAGTTTTCCAAGAAGCCTTGGAGATATCACAAAAAATTGCAACGGGTGATGTCCAGTTATTCAGAGTATTTAATATTTCATTGCTGAATGTATATATAGCATTTTCTGTTGAAAAGACTTTCTGAAAACCAAACTGACATTTTGTTAGAACCTTATTTTTACGTATGTGTGAAACTACTCTAGAACACATTACTTTTTTAAGAATTTTGTATAAGGCTGTCAGATGTGAGATTGGGCGGAAGTTGTTGACATTAGACATACGACAGGCTATGGTTTTCAGTGTCGACTCGACAACAAAGCAACAAGTAAGCATTTCAAGACTGTTGGGATCCATTCTTTATGGAAGAAAAACATGATGGAAAGTACTGAACGGATGTTTGAAATTAATTTTAGTGTAAACTCGACATTTAGTAGTAGCGTCTACCACAGAACAAGATTATAGAAGTCAGAGTTATTATTGAAGCCTGCTGCTGGCAAATGCAATAGATGTATTGAACATTCCGTCAAAACTTTGTAGTTGGCGTAGTTACAGCAGTTTATTCGTGTATGTTATGACTGTTTCACTCATTCAGAAGTGTTATGTTACACGCCCTTTAGCATGATAATACTATGCTGAGTGCAAAATTCTATCTTCAGTAACAGTAGTGATAATGAATACACTGTTGTGAATATAGTTATTGTATGTTTGTTTCAAATACTGAATTCAGAAATGGCTGTGACTCGCGGGACGAACACGTTAACACTCTTGTATTACGTTACATCGTTCCACACCACTAATCATTGTAGTCGACATGGTCGATTGGAGAGTGTCCGCAACTGCAACTATGTTATTTTAAATGTGTTTATTTCCGTCAACAGTTGCAATAAAATTGTTTAATGACATGTTTTGATCACTTGGATCATCTTCAGATCTTATAGTTGCGTCCGCAACTCGTCTGGCTGAGTGCTAATTGGTACTATAAGAGATGAAGATGATCCAAGTGATCGAAACATGTTATTAAACAATTATATTGCAACTGTTGACGGAAATAAACACATTTAAAATACCATACCACTAAGTTTGACGAATTATGTCTATTCTATCCTGCTCTGTTAAGTTTGAAAGAACTTCGGCTGTATCGACTATTTTCTTCCAAAAAATGAAATATTATTTAAGTGAAACTCAGTCGATGTACATGCCAGTTTTGGAAAATTCTGCTGAAAATGACTCTTCGTGAAAATTTTGATTATGGCAAAATGTTTTCACACAAAGGCGTCTACACGTACCTTCAATCCAGTATGTCCTGTGGAATACGATCTCCCCTTACTGGCTCAGTTAAAAAATCACTCTGCATGTACTTGTACCCTCGGTGGAGTGACTGAGCGTTCTAAGCGCCTTGCTGCGGAGCGCGCTGTTGCTCGTCGTCGGTGTATCAAGTCCTTCCTCGAGCATGGGTGTTTGTGTTACTCTTAGCATAAGTTACTTTATGTAAGCCTACGGACTGATGAAACAACGTAGTTAATTCCATTAGAATTACAACATTTTAATATTTTGTATTTCTAACCTGGCTTCCAGATATAACAAGATAAATATCCTAAATAAAATTGTGGAAACCGCATCTACTTTAATGCAGTTCATTTTGCATGACGCTTATTCAAACATAGGGAAAGACAAACAAATAAAAATTCCAAAAATATTATTTTATGTTCTAATGCTGTTAATAAAGACTCCTCATAAAAAGCAATCTCCTATATTCTTGCATCGGCATAGTTTTGTTAAATGTGTAGATACAAGCGGTGTTCAAATGGAAGTTGCGAAACGTCTTAATAAAGAAACAATTTTAAATTTATGCCAGTTTGGAATAACGTAGTGTGACATCCAGGAACGCGAAACATGCGTCGTTAGCTCCCACCGAAAAATTAAACGCTGTGGACTCAGCAGACAAGATGATGTTCACCCTCTTTATCGACGTCCGCGGTTCCATACTCAGCGAATTCGTCCAGTAGGGAAAATTCAGTAGCAGTGACGTGTACTATGAGACACTCCGTTGCCTAATGAAGTCCATCAAGAGCGAACGGCCTGGGATCCTCGCGGATGCAATCATTCTGCTCCATGATAACACGTGTCCACACGTCTTCAGGGTCGCATAAAGTGTACTGGCCAATATCAAGTTGGAGCAGCTCTAATGCCCGATCATGTAGCCACTGGAGTTCTAGAAACAGGGAATCCTTCGGTGGTTATAAAGTGGGACAGTTGTCCTAAGGCATCTGGGGATCACTTTTGAATAAAGCTTTCAACTACACCAAAAGTGTTGCTTCGTACCTTTTCTTTTGAACACCTCTGGTAATCAACGAAATTTAATATTATGCTCGCAGTTTCTTGCAGAGGAAACCATTATTAGCGAGTTATAGAAGTATGATGAAGTGTACTGGGACTTAAACTGCTCATGATAAATATTAACAAAATTTTACACAATATCAGATTTAAAATATTCACTTCAGAAACAGCTCTTCGGTTGCAGACATTTTGGTAAATATTTACTTTACCATGGTTTCGGCTTCATTAGGGGAGCCTTCATCAGACGTAAAACAGCTTTTTACATGTAAAGTCAGAAGACGGTCTCGAGCAATAGGGCTCGAGACCTTCTGCTGACTTTACATTCATATGTAAAAAATTGTTTTACTTCTGATGAACCATGGTAAAGTAAATATTTCAGCAAAACGTCTGCAACCAAAGAGCTGTTTCTGAAATGATTATTTTACGAACGGTTGCTGTCTTTAACAGCCATGTTTAAAATTGTAGAATATCAGGTTATTATTATTATTATTATTTTAATAATGATAATATCTATGATCAGTTAGTCCTTGAAGAAAATCGTGCACTGACAAAATTTCATTAGCAAATTGCTTTAGATTTTTAGAGTCTTGTGCACTTCACATAATAACAGCACTTTGTACCAAAAGCATACATTATCAGTTGGAGACAGAAGAGTCTCAGAAAATGTGACATTTATTCCAAGTAAGACAAGTAATGGATATTTACGTAAGTAAAAAATGTGCAACCATGAAAAGTGGTGCCGTTAAGATCGGATTTCACCAAGACTCTGGAAAATGCCAAATGATATCTTGATTCCCATCCATCTTAGGAAAGTAATTTAAGTTCGACACCTGCATTTCTTCAGCCAATATCACGTTTCCAAATATCAATAGAGTTCGGCGTTCTCTTGAAAGCGACAGCGCTGCTCTCTGACGGCGTCACCCGAAGACGTCCAGAAAGGTTATAAATCACAGCGTGAGCGCGACGGGGGACGATTCGCAATCCTCTTACAATGGAGCTCACATGAATTAATTTCCGCTCAGCCTTTTGAACCTCATAATTGCCACTCTCGCTCCAGTCCACGCTGGTGGCGCTGAAGGATGAACGATGTCTGTTCGTCACAGAATTCTTCATCATTATCTTACGTGAGAACAGTAGAAATTTCACAATTCAAGATGAGTCACCCAATTTAAACACAATTCTGATGTTACAATAAGATATAACCTTTCAACTGTCAGATAAGCTGTTCCGTATCCTAATGTATAAACTATATATTTTAAGAAATGTACTTCAAAGATATTCGGCTGAAGTTTCATCAAATTACATTTTTATTAATTGAACGTACTGACATACAATTAAACGAAACGGCAATGCAAGTAATAAAAGGTATTAGTGTTCAGATCGAGAAGGTCATGTAGTTTTTAATAGCCATTTAAAAAGCCTGTGGAGTGCACACACACTCCGACGTACACAGTGATTCTCACTGCAAAGTATCATAACAGCTGCACAAACGTACGGGAACACGATGAAACACACACACACACACACACACACACACACACACACACACACACACACACACACATGGCGCGAGCGCTTCCACTCATGCACACGGTCACACCACGCAACACTGAAGTCGCGAAAAGTTGAAGGACTCAGTATCTCCTTCATGACGAAAAGACAGATGGATTATGGAGGCTTCGTTACCATCTGAGAGACTGCTGGAGCACAAACGCATATACGTACGTTTTTTAAGGACTTGACAATGTGTCGGAGCATCTATCACTTAAAATATTACTAAGAGATGGCATTCGCACTCTTTTAATAAAGATAATTCTAACTTAACCATTGTCACTTTGTAGTCAAGCTTTCACACTCTGCATGTTTCTCTGACTGTCAAATGTTCAAATGTTTGTCAAGTTAAAGGGACTTAACTGCGGTGTCATCAGTCCCTAAACTTACAAACTAGTTACGAACTGCCTTATACTAAAACGACACAAACAGCCATGCCCGAGGGGGGATTCGAACACCCGACGGTGACGGCCTCGCGCATCGTAGCAAAGCGCCTCAATACGCTCGGCCACTGCGCCGGGGCTCACTGTAACAGCATATCCCTGTCTCTGTACCACTCTATTATACTTCTCGATATACACTTTGCAAATCATATTTAATTGGGTTCATCGAACCGTTTTTATGATATGTCTCTACCTTTCCATCCTCTAAGGGCGTGAGAGAAAAACGAATACCTAAATCATTTAGTTTTCGATCTGATTACTCTCATTTTGATGATTATGTCTTCCTATGTATCTGGATGTTATGAAAATATTATCGCGTTTGGTGGAGAATGTTGGTTAAAGAAATTTCGGCAACAGATATGGATGCAGTGAGTAGCGCTTTTCTTGTAAGAACTTCCACACCAGCTCATGCAAGCGTGACACTCTCCCGTGCTTCGCGGATAAACAAAATGAGCTGCCCTTCTCTGAACTTTCTCTGCATTCTCCGTCAGTAACACTTAGTGGTGAGCCCACAATGCGCAGCATTACTCCAAAAGAGGACACACAAATGTAGTGTAGACAATTTCTTTAGTGGAATTGTTGCATATTGCAAGTGTTCTGATATGAACGGTAGACTTCTGTTCGTCTTCCCTACGATATCTTCTGCATCTTCCTTTCTGTTAATGTCTTTCGCAATTCTAATGCTAATATAACAAGGCAGTCTAGATCGCAATTCCTTTATTTATTTTCTTGCCTTGTTTCATGAATTAATGATTAAGATCGCTGTTAATACATAACCTTCTCAAAAACAGTGTCTCCTAAATCGTTTATGAAGATAAGGAACAGTAGGGTGCCTTCTAACACTTCGCTGTGGAACGCCAGATATTTTCTTTCCACTTGACGTTCGGTCAATTACTACGTGCTGTGTGCTTTCCGACAGGATCAAACGAATCCATTCGCACAACAATATTCCATAGGTACGCAATTTTATATGAAGCAGTTTTTGATATTCTGTGTCAAAAGCCTTCCTGAAATCTATACATATTGATCTGAAATGCATTGTTGATATCACTCTTAACTTCATTTAAAAACGATACATTCGGATTCGTGTTATGTCAATAGGTCGTTCTCTTAGAGGTGATCCATAATGTTCGAAAAATGTGTGTTCCAAATACTGCTGCAAAACGATGCCAATGAAATGCACATGTAATTTTGCGGGTCACACCTATTACCCTTCTTGAATACTGGCGGTGAATTGTGCCAATGTCTAGTCTTTTGGTGCAGATATTTCTCTAGAGGAGCGATGGTATATCATAAATAGGTACGGAGCTATTCTATCAGCATATTCTGAAAGGAGCCAAACTGGTATACACTCTGGGCTGGAAGACTTACTTTCATTAAGTAATTTAACATGTCGTAATACTCCAAGGAAATCTGCTTCCAAATTACGCATACTGGCAGCTATTCTTTATTCGAAATCGTGGGTACATGATTCGAATTATCTGATGAACGAATTTCGGAGAATCTATGTTTAGCAATTCAGCTTTAATAGTACAGTCATCATTTGCATTACCATTGCTACCGCGTAGTGTAGGTTACATATTGTGTTTTGCCTTCGGTGTGCTTTATACATGAGCAGAAGTTGTTCTGATTTCCTTCAAAATTACTGGACAGAGTTTCGTTACTGAAACAATTACAAGCATCTCGCGTTGTAGTTTGCATTAAATTTTTAGTTTCTGGAAAACATTGCCAGTTTTGGCGTTTTTCTGTTTAAATTTTGTATGTTGTTTTCTTTTCTTCTGTACGAGTGATCTAATCTTTTTTTGTGTAACGCAGTGTGTATGTCCCGTCTTTTGTTAATTTGTTTAGTATATATCTATCAATAGCTGTCAATACTATTTCTTCGAATTTAATTTACATCTTGTCTACTCTCACACTGTTAGTTCGACACTGCAGACTAATTCATTTTCATCTGATTTTTAAAATAAATATATCAATCGTATTATTTTGTTGGGTTTGGAATTACTATATCCAGTCTCGTTACGAAGATTCTGTGTTCACAGACTGTGTGTCTGTTTTTATCCTCTTTATTAGCTCCAGATTATTTGTAAAAAGGAGTCAAGTATGTTATCGATACCGTTTAATATTGTAGTGGGATCATTAAATAATTACCTGAGATAGTTGGAGCGCCCAGCTACAAGTTAACACACCCTCTGTGAGAGCCCGAACGTTTTTGTGTGATAGGTGACCTCAGAACAAGCGTCACCATCTTACTCAGGAATTTGGTGCAGAGTAGATAGCGCCTAATACCTGTAGATGAACCAGGGAGGCCTCTCGATAGATCCCCTGGGAAGTCTTTCACTGCCTACCCCTCACGCGACCAGGGGTTCGATGTTTACCTTATTACTAGTTTAACAGGGCTTGCATCAGCCACGGGCCGATCGGTGGACGCCCCATACCTGATTGACGTTGGCTCGATCCCCACGGCAGGTTCAAAAACAACGCTGCCTCTCAACTGCATCCTCTAGCTGTGTAACCGAGGTTAATACCACCTGAAGCTGAGCGCGAAGTGTCACCAACTATGTTTGCGTCCTCATACAGCAGTCACAGTCCTTAGGCGTGACTGCAGTAGGTACCCAGAAAACGACCACAAAAACGCGCGATGTAGACTCTACAGCGAGTAACTAAGGTAAAGAAAGACGTCTGTCAGGAGTCATACGGCGGAATAAAATGGAACCAGATACGTAACGCAAATCTGAATCTAATACAATCGCGAGCACACGAAAGAAAAAGCGCACAGAAAAGTCAAAATATGTCGCTTCTAGTGAGAAGCCGGTTTCTAAGTGAAGACATTCTCTGAGTGATTGACTGTGGTCACGACGGCTGTCACCCAATTACTATTTTTCTCTACCACCGACGCTATCATCATCCGTTCCTCTTTATTTTTTTTATCACTGTCTCCGTCTCTGTCACTTTCCTGCCTCTTTTATCATTGCCATTACCTTTGACCCATTATTTTCCTCACTCTTTGCCACTCTCATTTTTCTGTTTCTTTTACACATAACGTACGCTCTTTTTGTCGTTGACCGGCATTCTCTTGCCTCAATCGTCGGAGGATGTTTGTTCATTTCTGACCACTAGACCGGGAAACTTCATGTAGTAATATGGAATGCCAGAAAGTGAGCAAAGTATTTCAAAGTTTGCCTGTCAGGTTTTCCACCCATTCCCTCTCTCCCCCACATAAAAGAAAAAGAAATAGGTATGACTTCCATTTATTTCACTTTCTCGTGCCCCGTATCTTCTCTCTATGCCTCCCGCTATTATTAAGGCGTACAAATTCCTTTGTTGACTATCTCTGTACCCCACTATCAATCTCCCTTTTCTTTATCTCTCCCACTGCAAATGTCTCATCTCGCATTCACCGTCACTTTCTGCCACGCTATTTTAGCACAAAAGGCGCGAATGTGTTCGTATCCCAGGAGATTTGGTGCGGAGGGACAGAATGAGGAATCAAACAGTCTCTGTTGTCGGAAAACATAGTATGTACCTATATGTTGTGATATTGGTGTGTGTGTGTGTGTGCGTGTATGTGTGAAGATACACAATTTTACGTTATCCTTCTGCAGGCACACCAGAAAAGTTCTCGTGGAAAATTCTAAATTAGTGACACAGCAAATATCAGCAAAAAATAAACAAATGAGCACCTCTCATTGGACTTAAGTGCCTTTTAAAATAATGCATTGTGGACTGAAATGATATGAAAAGTCTGATTAGCAGTTGAAACTCGCGCAGTAAGAAAAATTGTACATTCAATAACAAACACAAACACTACTTAAGTTTTTTTTTTTTCCCAAACATACAAATCTTTTCTTCAAGAGAATTCTGGGCGTGTCATTCCGTGAAAACGCGTATGACATGTTCAAACAATGCATTCCAATTGCCAATGTTATGTTTAGATGAGCACATACAGAAGTTTGCAGTCATAAAACAGATAAACATCTATGAACTCAGAGAAAAACTGGGTGTACATTTCATCTAGGTACAGTTTCAATTATTTGTTGTACAAGAACTAAATATTGTACATATATCCTGGTATGTCAATTTGAAGAAACACCCTGAAGGGTTCTCCCCCCCCCCCCTCTCATGTATACCGCCACAGCGTAGTTCGGTAATTTGTCGATAGTCAGCGGTATTCGTAAACATAGCAAGTTCAGGTGCTATACCGGCTAGGGAGGGCCCCTATCGACAGGCAACACTCATGGCACAGTGGTGCTCAAGAGGCTGCAACACGGCCAGGTAGCAATATCCAGTGGCAATGCTCGCAACGAAGAAGAATGGCCCGTACAGTTTTAGACGTTACACATGACAGGGCTAGAAGGACATTTAATTTTGGAAAATCACGCTCAAATTCAGTGCATTAGTTTGGGCGCTATGTACTCCAGATTCTACAAATAAGCCACTTCACTTTCCCATTAGTGTGGAAAATGGCTTCCTAGCAAAAAATTAAGCTATCAACGATGCGATCCCCAGCCTCATTCAGTAATTGCAACAGCGAACAAAGCTCGAGACGCTTGACTTTGTCGTCATCATTGAGCTTGCACTGGATCCCATTTAAATGGTTTCATATATAGCTTCTGTCGCAGGACTTCCATTGCAGCCATTTCGAGGTCTCTGGATGTTCAACTCACCGATTTTTCTGGACTCATTATGTATATCTCTCGTACGCAGCCAGATTCATTTGACTCATAATGAGACGTCCGCTTCTCTTTGCCAGGCACAAGCAACCCGTCGTAATAAATTTTTTATCAGTGGTAAATGTCCTTCGTTGTTGTGGCTTCTTCCCGTACTTCGTTATAGACATCCGTTGAACAGCTGTAGCACACTTACTTTTGTGAAACTACAAAACCCAGAAGGCTCGCTCCGCATCTGAACTCTCTATGTTTGCGACTAGCGCTAACTATTGGCAAATTTCCAAACCACGCTGTGGCGGTATAAAAAAGTAATGTAAAACTACAAAGAAGTAATGTAAAATAAAATAAAATAGAATAAGAAGTAAACATTCTTCAAAATGACTTATGTGTAATATTTGTGCAATGTTTGGTTCTTCTGTAATTCACAATTGAAACTTTACCCGGGCATTACTTACACCTTGTTATATAGCACCTAGAGTTGACACACAGGCTTTGAATAACGTCTGGAGAATTACAAGCAACAAATTGTTTTTTGCGTAAGGCAGAGATCATGGTCTTCATGTGTTATGTAACAAGAAATATACGTTATTTTTTTATTTGCCACACTTAATTGATATCGTAAATCAGTTTATTATTCATTCATCATAATGTTAGAACCAGACTGCCTGTTGGTCAGGGGGCTTTTTACGGTGAAACCGCAAAAAGAAAAAAAAAGTAGAGTACCACTAAATATTTTGAAGGTTGGTCGCCTCTATTGTTTGATAATATTAACTGTCTGGCCGAAACAGTCATGTCCAGAAAGGCTTCCAACAGGCAATTAAAACGTCACCTACAAACATCTGTTGTGGAACGCAGAATTAAGTAATTAACACGAACACCCGCAGAAATCACAGATACGAATGTGTATATGTAATCTTTTTTCGTTCTGTGGCTTTTGCAGAAGTCTACCTTAATTGCTTAATACAGAGAGTGTGAATACATTTTATCAATACGTTTTTTTTTTTTTTTTTTTTTTTTTTTTTTTTTTTTTGAATGCTTATGTCCTACGCAAAAGGAAACTCAATCTAAAAGTTAGAAATACATTACTAGTGTCGCACAACACACATACACCCCCAATTACAGGCGCATTTTGTTACATGTATATGTGTGTCAGAACGTTGTTGCTAAGAGTAACGACACAACTGAATTTTTCAGAGATAATTCACTTAGAGAAGTAACACAGTACAACTTTCCTGGTATCACGATTATTTGTGCAACACAAAAAATGTGATTTCAGGATCACAAATGCTGCAATAGTGTTTCGGTAGTGTGTCTTGTGTTTGCAGTTCAATTGATAGTAATCACAGACACACGATGGACAACACTGTTCATTGCTTCACATATATTCAAAAGTACCTGTCCCACTGCGCATTAAACAAATACGTGGAAATGACACTTCATAATTACATTTCAAATGCCATACTCACCTTATCTTTTATTTTCAGACAAGTCCTCGTACTTCGGATAGTGAGCATAGCTTGGTGCATTCAGTGCAATTTTTGTGATAGTTTAAGAAAGTTTGATCTCTTCATAACTTGTTGTGTTCAGGGATTCAGTTTTATTGATGGGATGGAAATTGTGTAATAACGCCTTCTCTGTACAGGGTGTATGTGGGAACGCTAAGCGATTCGATAAAGAACCGGGCAAAAAGCAAAACATGTCCTGTAAACATGAGCTTTATTTGCTTTGGTTATCGTGTTACAGACGTTTGTAGTGGTGTATATGTCACGGACCACTTCGCTATGTCAGTCATTCGTATAGGACGCAGAGGCCACATGTACGTTGCTTCTCGTTTCTCGTGTGTGTGTGTGTGTGTGTGTGTGTGTGTGTGTGTGCACGCACTCGTTTTGCATTCAAAGCCAATTAAAGTCCGTTGCATAGCAAAGTAAAGTCGTCCACACAGGTCATTAGCTAGAGCGGAGTGATACGTGTAATTAGTTGTTATTGAGTGCACGTACATTACAGTTCCTGCATTACTACAGTGGGGTAATCGAATAAGGAAATGGCAGACATGTACTTCCTGCATGGACTGTCTAGTTGCTACGCAAATTAAGTACGGTATTTATATGTGCAACGCTTTCCTAACATACGTTCATTTAACGACACCACAATCCACAGAAGACACGAGCGTCTGTGAGGACAGGCTCATTTAGCAGACGTGTTGCTCATAATGGCGAGCAAGGAGCACAATTCCTGATGACACAGAAGAACGTCTTCTCAATCATATTTAGAAAAGTAGCACGAGCAGCGAAGAGAAATAGCGGCAAGGGTGGATGTTACAATGGAAGATTCTACAAGAACAGATACTTTATCTATACCGTCTAAATAGGGTCCAAGCTGTTACTGCAACGTTTTGTACCTGCTTACGACATGTGTAGTGAGGAGCAACACTTTATCTCTGCACTTACGTTCAGTGGTGAATCACAGATTAACAGAAATGGAGGACATTAGTTTCATAAGCGCATATGTGAGCGTGTGAGAATCCCAGAGAGGTTGAGAAAAGTGGACGTCAACAACAGTCCAATATTAATGTTATGGCTGCATAAGAGATTACATATAAATTATTGTTCCTTTCGTTTTAACTTGAACGTTAATAGGACCTTCATACTGCACCCTTTTAAGAAAAAAATTTACAGGTGAAACCTTAACTGTTCCCGGTGTATTGAATGTACAAACAACATACGGGTATGCTGCCGGGTGACGTAGTCGACCACCGCCATATTTCGACAGGACCACACGTTGCCACTCTCAAGGTACAACTGCGCGCAAGAAGCAATGTGTAAGGGAAATTTAATACATCGCTTTACAAAGGAATCACAAGAAAGATAAAACACACACACACACACACACACACACACACACACACAGTACAAGTAACCGTGGAGTCAACACAAACCAAGATGCCAACACCAGAAATATCGATACTATTAATAAACAGGTGTGACAGCATTAATTCTGTCCCTCTGTTTCTAGACGAGAGACAGAGCCACCGGATCCCAAGCAGCCTGTAAACAAAAACCACCATCTCTATTTATAAGGTCACTTCTTCGCTTAATTTTAACAAATTCTTTAATAACAGTATTCCAATAGCTACAAGTCGAAGCCAGAATCTCAGTGTTGTTGTGTTCCATTGGATGACCGCTGTAGCAGCGGATGTGCTCGGCTATTGTAAGCTAATGTGACGCTTATATTCAATACACCAGTCATCCACAGTCCTGACTGTCTGACCAATATATGACATGCCACAACTGCAAGGTATACGATAGGCACCAGATTTACGCAAACCAAGATCATCCCATACGGACCGCAACATGGGTGTTCGAAAAACACATTTCACATCATATTTCCGCAAAATATGACCCACTCTGTTGGAAATGCTTCCTCTTTAAGGCAAAAAGGCCATAGATTTAGGTTCCACTTCGTTACTATCACAGTTGCCACTGCTCTATCTCTTTACCCATATTCCCGCACATGCAGGTTCGGCTTTGTTATTTCGGATGCCCTTCCTTATACCCCCCCCCCCCCCCCCGCCGGGAGGAAACCAGTACTACAAATGTCTGCGTATAGAGGTATATGTGTGAAAGGGGAAAGTGTAACGAAATGTTTGAGAATCGTGTAACTGAGGCGGGACTTAGACTTCGTAAATTCGCCGAGCGCATTCGAACCGGGGCCGGCACGCCTCCCCGTCGTTTAATGTGGTGCGTTAGACCGCACTTCAAACCGAACGGCTAAGTTGCTACTGCTGGACCCCTTCGAGGAATTAAAACAAAAATATCCTGGAAAAATGATTGTATCGATATCCTGGGACGCTGGAGAGATATTTATGGAGAAGTAATTTTCAATACATCATTCTGTATCACCCTCCAGTGCCGTTTGTTTCTTTTTATTCTCACTGCTCAAAGGTGCGGAAATTGGCAAGCGTAAATCGTTTACGTCAGGCAACGCACCGGCGCACAATGGCACTGAACTGAAAAATGGTGGCCAAAAATCGAAAAGTGCGACAGCTGGCGAAATGGCTGACTGCCATAGATATTGTGGGATATCTATGATAACTGAGTCGCTACTTCGGTTGAAAGTTACTGTCCTCGGCATAGCGTTAAAGTCGTTCTGCCGCTCCGATAAACCATCTTTACTGACAGTGAATATACCTTTCTACTAGGGTGTCATCTTTCAATTTTGTATCATGGAAGGTACTAAGAAAGATGTGAAGAATGTTGACATACATAATGTCTTCACGAATTTTTGCTTCTTAATGGTGTGGCTCGGCAGCGCAGTGGTAGAGCGCCTTACTATGAATCAAAAAGGTCGCGGGTTCTATCTACGGCATGTCCTAGGATTTTCATCTGTCACTTTCCACTTCTTTCCTCTCTGGCAATGTTGCTAATGTGAAATATATTAAGTAACACCGTGGTCGGAATCCACGTTAAACTGGCTCGGTAAGTCGGTCGGAGGAAGACAAAGGCATACCACCTTAAAGCAGAAACGTGCGTAGTAAAGCACTAGAGTGTTCAAACTTTTACCTATTTATGTTTTAAATCAAGATACAGGATGTTTCACTGTGTTTGCCTCTGAAACTTATAAGATAATAGGTGACCGGAAATTTTAATGCGGTAGGTCAACATAAGAATTTTTACACTTTCTGCGGAGCTATGAACATAGTTTGTTGTATCATTTTCCAAAGAGTTAAACAACAAAGATATATTTTTTTAAATGGAACAATAGTTTTTTTATCGTGTATTGGATTCGCTTAAACCAGCTGCGTCTAACTCAATTTAAACTACATTCCTATCACTGTTAGTTTGGGAGATACAACCCTTCAAAGATCCGGGGGTGGAGGCTGCGATAGCGTAGCTGACTGTCCTAGTGGCTAACCCTGGGGCACGGCCCACTGTCTCATGACCACCAGCCAGTCTGCTACGCTGTCGTATCCTCCGCCCCCTAAACTTTGAAGGGTTGTAGCTCCCAAACTGACAGTGATAGGAATGTAGTTGAAATTGATTTGGACGCAGCTGGTTTCAACGAATCCAATGCACGATAGAAAAAACTATTGTTCCATTTAAAAAATTATATCTTTGTGCTGTAACTCTTTGGAAAAATACAATATACTATGTTCATAGCTCCGCAGAAAGTGTAACATTTCTTGTGTTGACCTACCGCATTATAATTTACCGTCAGCTATTATTTTATAAGTTACAGAGGCAAACACACTTCGTGAACGCACCCTGTATGTGGCTACATATTGGTTATTCTTACAAAACTTTTTTACGGAAAATTAGCAAAACAGTCGTGAATTCAGAGTTACTTAGGAATTTTCGAGATGTTCCATAGAGCTTATGATTGTTTTGCAACAGAATGAGATAAAAATGGTGCCTCCAACTGCCCCGAACTTTTTAAAAATTAACAGCACCGAACACTCTGAACAGCTGTCTAAAAAGTCTGAAGTCGACCACTTGGGTCGTGTATATAAAAGCGAAAGGACACTCACTCACTCACTGACTAAACGCGAAATCACGAAAACTACTTCACCTTTAAAGCTGAAATTTGTCAAGATTGTAGTTTATAGATAGAAGACGTCAGCTAAGAATGTATTTTGCAATAGGACAGAATTAAGGTGCATGGCAGTGGATACTTTTCCTACAGACTGACTATATCTGTAGTTTCATTCCGATCTTTACGAAAATTTACACGCCCGACCTGCAACACAAGAGAAAGGTCACCGTCTACCTAATGTTAAATATGGTGCATGGAGGAGGATATATTGCAACATAAAAATTCATAACAGATCAACATATTTCACATAGACTTTTTTTCCCTCAGAACAAGGGTCATACAGAATGGGGAATTTAAGAACAACAATGTTCGTTGTTTCAGCGTGACCCTGAGTTGCTATTGCATAAAAATCTATCTTTTCCCGATATTCATGAAATTTTGCACACTTGAGCTTAAATACAAGAGGAATGACACTGTCTTTATAAAATTTCGTTCTATGCATCGTGGAGGGTACTTAACTTACGGACTTTGACTACATGCATAGCTATGCTCCGACCTTGATGAATTTTTGCACATATGACCTCTAAAGCAACAGAAATATCACTGGGTACATAAATGTTTGTACTTTACATGACAGAGGGTCCTGTGAAGAAATCTTTGCCTAGAGTGGGAAAGGTGGAAACGAACAGAGAGATGGGAAAGAAAGTGATGGATGCAAAGAGACGAGGGAATGGGAGATGGACTACGACAGTGTAGAAACGATGGGTTTACGGCTAGTTGTAATACAGAATTAAACGTTTATCATTTGTGTAACTAACCGAATTTACGTTACGTTTCAAACGTGAAAGCGTTTGGTAACATGGAAATGTGTAACATTCGATCCATCTAGTGATGCATTCTAGCGGGCAGTGTCTCATGTGACTGGGGGAAAAGTATACGAATTAGGTATACACATAACTTAGATCCGTGCTGTAGACATTGTACAAGCCCTTTTGAATCAAACATTAGAATGAATTTTACATGACATACGATCTCAAAATTATTTCCAGGAACGTTAGTAATTAACTTTGAATTTTGATGATTCTTTAGTGTACAGTGAGGAGAAAACAAAAGTTTCCTGACGCAAGTGATTCGGACGCAAAAGTTTTTATATCTTCGTGCACACAACTGCAGCTAATCTCCACGGTTAATTAATTTTAAAAAAGACGTGGTGATATGGAAAAGTCCTGCACCTTCATCGTCTTGTTTTTGTATAAGTCTACAGAGTTTATCTGAAAATTTAAAGTCTACTTTAAACGAGGAGAAGTAGATTTACGACCAAATTACGAGTCTACTTTCTTTCCAGAAACTTAGGGAGGGAAAATAAGTAATAATAAATTTGCAAATGGTTTTCAGAATGATTGATAGAAAGGACTGTACCGTTATCACTAATACTACATAATTTATGCTCTGCTTCGTGTGTGGACCAATCTCTAAAAGATATTGTAAATGTGTAGTGTTTCATGATTTCGATTTTCATTACGAATTAACAGTCTTCGTTGCTTTGAGTATTTGCTTCACCTTCGATGTAAATCTGAAAGTAAAACAAAAAAAATTGCAGTGGCAATCACCGGAAGACCAAAATAGTCTTTAGATTGGAACGAAAACAATTCAAAAGGAGTTTGAAAAGGAGCCAGCGCTATTGTCAGTGAGAACACAGATTTTTACTGCATTTTACCGTTTAAATATTTTTAATTCTACGTCTCATTACTAATAAATGGTACATCGGTGGTTATAAATATAAAAATTAAAGATGGGCAAAAGGTTTTTTTTCTGAAATTTTGGTATCAAGTTTGTATTGAGTGCCTTCAACAAAATATATCAATTCTCCTCCAAATCTAGAGATTTTCTATTTTTTACCATCTTTTGTGTGATCCAGACATCGGCATGGCGCACAAATTCGAACACACAAAACTCTGCGTGACTGCGGGTTCGAATTGTTAAGTCATATCATATTCTCCAGATTTTGCTCCATTCATTTCTTTCCTTTTCCCAAACCTAAATGGTCGGCGATTCCACCCTGACGAGTCAGTGACTGATGCTGTGAATGCATAGTTGCAACATAAACCGAAAACGTATTTGTGGTAATTATTTCAGCAATCAATCGTAAAAAATATAAATTTTTATTTGTTTGCAGATCCAGATTTCGACCACTGTGTGGTCATTATTAATGCTTAAAACCAATTAAAATACTTAAAATATCTCGACCTCCATGTTGGAGGTTGCGTTTGTACTGACGCAGCTGTTACAGCTTCGAATACATTTTGTTGGTTATTCAGAGCTTTAATTTATGTTTGTTTAAATATATTTTTCCAGTCATCATCTGCATACTGATAGACTGGCTAAATTAAAGATGAATTATGGATCTTATTTAAACTGTTTGGGTAACTGTTTATGGCATAGAAGCTGACACACATAACTCACCTCTATGAACAGAGACAACGAGCCATAAACCTTTTACTACCCTTAGTTCTGTATTGCCCAATTCTTACTGGTGAATACCGAAAGGAAGGTCGCAGACAGTTCCATGACGTTTAGTTTGTTTTAAAGTATCGCAGTAATTTATGGACTACCAGCCATACCATAAATTCGCTTGGTTATAATGAAAAACTACCGCTATGAATCACAGACATTGCCGAGGTGGAATGGTTTGCATGCCTCAATGATACAGTAACCGGACCGTAGGTGCAGCCTCTGCAGAGGGATATCACTGGAGAAAGACAAACGCGTCGTTCCTGAAGGATAACAAGCTAATTGAAGACAGAACTGTTACTCCATAAATCAACTGCGGTACTATAAAAAGAAACTATATATCATGAAACAGTATACAGTACGGGTGTGTTCATATTACCGCGAGAATTCTATGGAAGTACTGTCGGGAGCAGTCGAGGCTGAATTTTAAAATGCCATTTTCTTCCTTTGCTCCCTTCACCTTCGTAAAAACGTGTCTGATTTTTTAGTAAAGTTGTGCAGATTTGTATTTTCCTCGTCCCTGTTCCATTCCTTTGCAGCTGTAATCCAAATTCAATTAATGTGAGGGCCTGCTCGATCGAGTGTCTCTTGTATTGCATTCGACACTTCGTTTTGTGTCAAATGTTCAGACCTTTCATTCTCCACGGTCTTGACATATCTCTTTACAACTTCGAAAGATTCAACTGTATCGTTTCTTGGACGATTCAACACAGTAACTGCTCTTTTATTTGAGAAAATAACAACCTTGTTTTATCTTACTGAGTCACGGTGTTGTTTGCGTAAAGAGCGAGTTCATTTTTATTACCAGTTCATTTTTATTACCAGTTCATTTTTATTACGATATTCCAGAATCATCATAACATAATTGAATGTCGTATAAATAGCAAAGTGAAACTTATTGCTAGGAAGTTTCATATCAGTCCACACTCCGCTGCAGACCTATATATATATATATATATATATATATATATATATATATATATATATATATATATATATATAGGGTGAATCACCTAACACTTACACCGCAAATGTTGCGGAAACGGAAACAGCGATTGTTTTTCACAGGATGAATTGGTAGTCAGGGGCTAGTATTTTACTTAGTTTCGGGGAAGGGGGCTCCGATAGCGTAGCTAACTGGTTGAGTGGCTAGCCCCTGGGGCACGGCCCACTGTTTCATGACCACCAGCCAGTCTGTTACGCTGTCGTATCCTCGGCCCTCAAAACTTTGAACGGTTGTAGTTGCCAAACTAATCGGGATAAAAATGTCATTCAAAATTCTTTGCACACAGCTGGAATCAAAAATTTCAGTGCATGATAGAAACAACCATTGTTCCATTTGAAAAATTGTATTTGCATAAAAATACACTTTCTAGGTATTTTTACAATTTGTTTATTGGATAACAATACGAGTCATTGACTATCAATCAATTCTGTGAAAACCGCACATCAACCGCACTTTCCTTTTCCGCAATATTTGCGATGCTAGTGTTAAGTGATTCACCCTGTATATCTTCGGAATCACTCACCGTTAGCCCATGTGGGAAATTTCATTGTCTCCAACAAAGTTATTCCTTACAGTGAATAGCTCTGTGTTACTGGGTCAACTGTTTTACCTAAATCGGTAACCAATGAATCCTATAGGACCTCATCAAACAACATTTGTACTAGGTCACTTGATGCTTGACTCACCTAGTTTCAATAAATCCTCTCGTTTATCCGTTTTGTTCCCGGTTGGTCACCATGACTGAAACAAGAGTCATGGTGTTTAAATGTTTGTAATTCTAAGGGACCAAACTACTCCTGTCATTAGTCTCTATACTCTCAAATTAGTCTAATTACAATTACTTATACCACGGGCAATAGACAAACCCATGGACGAGGGAGGATTCGAACCTCCCACGAGAGCGACTGCGTGATTGTTACAAAAGTGTAAACTTGTGGACTTCTAGTATTTTTTTACTTGTGTTTTGGGTTACATCAGCGTTACTTCCCACTCGGTTGGAATTACTTTATCGGCCTGATAAAATCACAAAATATAACTCACGAGACACGTAATACGAACTTCTAAACCAGCAAATCGTCGCTGTTACGTACGATTTCACAACCCCAAGAACCAGCCGTACTCCATCAACATCAGCTGCTTTAAGTCGTCCACGAAGCTGAACTGCAGTTAGGACCACCGTAAAGAAGGTACCAGCTGCCGACAACTGCTCCAGAATGTTCCCTTCACCTCTCTTGTATCACCACTTCGTTCTTATGGACTTAATCGTAAAGGTAATCGAGCTTTTATAAGACGCCAATTTCCGTTATTGCCCTCGTAGAACGAAACTCGCAAAGGAAATACTGCAGAAAAACAGATGCTGCTAGTTGCACTCCTTGAGAATCTTACATCTTCGGCAGCCAATCAGCGTATCGTCTTTAAGGCATTCATGGTTGATGTGTATATGCATTGTCAATTTCGAATAATGGCTTGCATACATGTTTTTACTGCGCTATAGAATTCTCACGACCTCAGACACTGCTGCATGGTACAGACTAAAACCTAATCTAAATAGAGAGACTGCTGTTTTCCCTGTTTTTTTTTTTTTTCTGTAATAACGAGGAGTAAGAGCAATCTTGTTGAAATGTTGTGTTGTTGTTATGGTCTTCAGTCCAGAGACTGGTTTGATGCAGCTCTCCACCCTACTCTATCCTGAGCAAGCCTTTTCATCTCCTGATAAGAACGGCAACCCACATCCATTTGAATCTGCTTACTATACGCGTCTCTTGGTCTCCCTCTGCGATTTTTACCCCACACGCTTCCCTCCAATGCTAAATTTACGATACCTCGATGTCTAAGAATGTGTCCTACCAAGCGATCCCTTCTTTTGGTCAGGGTATGCCAAAAATTCCTTTTCTCACCAATTCTGTTCAGTACCTGTTCAGTACCCACTTAATCTTCAGCATTCTTCTGTAGCACCACATTTCAAAGGCCTCTTGATGAAATATCATGCAAAAAAATAGGATATTATCTGTACTTCCCACTAATGCCTAATGCCTAATAATTTCAAGAATTAGATTTTGTGAGTGGTTAAGATACATAATTATTGTTATTCGCACTATACTCATCATGAGCTATTCAAAAATCGTTTAGTTTATCAGCATTTACATTTGCGCAAAAAAAGAAAATAATAATAATAATAATAATAATAATAATAATAAATAAAATAAAAAAATTAAATTATTATTATTTTTTGACGACTTGTTTCGATCAATTGGAACATCTTCTAATTGTGCTGACCGTAGCCCGTACCGTCTTTGTTAGTACTGTAACATAGTTGTAACGCAGACGAGGTAGAACGTGACCAATCTTCTACTAATTGCAGTACAACATCACTGTGGACGACATAAAATAAAAAGCAACGTCTAAATCTAATTTAAAAACAGATTTTAAAAATTTTGGCAAAGAAAGTGTTTATTTATTTATTTATTTTATATTTTATTTTGTTTATTTATTTTTATTTTTTAGTAGGCAGATGCGCAAGTTACTATTACACACTGGACTATTTCGGGGTTATTACCTCTAAAACCTCCAAACTATTTTGGGATTATTACAACACAATAAGTAGTAATTTGGTTCATAGAGAATAGGAAAATATCCATACAAAGTCTCTAAACTAGTATAATGATATACTAAATTGCACGACAATTGAGGGCTTCACTGTACTGCCATAAATTAATTAGCTAGGACACTATGACACACTGTCAAATATTTGATTGTGGAGACCACACAGCAAACGTCGAAAATGTGTGACATGAACCAAATGTAATCATTGATGCACAACGTCAGGCCTGTCAATTTCATTCTTAAACCATCTTAAGATTGTCAGCGAATTCAATTTCGGATGTTACAAGTTTCAGTACGAAAACGATTTATCAATTAACGCAAGGTTGATCCTGTCACAACCTGTGTTCTACATTCATAAGAAAAGTAAGATGAGGTGGGGTTTTGGCGTATGTTGAGCTCTGAGTTGTGGTCGTTATTCTCAACTTGGGAGTCCAGTCGGTGGAGTGATTAGTATCGAAACCGAATGACTCCAGCGACTTTGGCATAAATTCTTTGTTCTCAAATGTATTCGTATTTGTTATTTATAGGAGTGTACTCATACGAAAGTATATGAGAGGAATGTAAAACTATAACCTCTCTCAAGCACCGCTGTATCTGAAAGTGAAGCATATTTTCACTGTAAATAGTTTACCATTTATGAAGTTAATCATCAAGAAAAGTATGCTGGCTATTTAATACAGTCAGTAAGAATTTAGTTATCAATAATGGCTCTTCCGTATTATCCATAGATTTGTCAAGTATTATAAATTGTGTTACATTACAATGAGAAGCAAAGAAAGAAACAGAGAGAGAGAGAGAGAGAGAGAGAGAGAGAGAGAGAGTGCCGGCCGTGGTGGCCTAGGGGACTGAGGCGCTCCAGTCACGGTCTGCACGGCCACTACGGTCGGGGGTTCGAATCCCCCCTCGGGATGGATATTTGTGCCGTCCTTATTATAAGGTAGTTGCCAAGAAGTTTGTAAGTTTAGGGACTGATGGCCCCCTAGTTAAGTCCCATAAGCTTAACAAACATTTGAACATTTAGAGAGATATAATGTGTATGTGTGTGTGGGTGGGTGGGTGACTGCGCAGCAGTAGAAGTGGCAAAATGAAAGAGGATGATCTGTAGCTGTCAGTAACACGTATCCTATCTTGGTACAAAAAGTTAGAATGTTAATAAAAAAATCTACGATAAAAAACACTTGTCCCTTTCTACCTTTGTTATTGCTAATGAAGGCAGTGAATGATACATTCGTCTAATTGTAAGCAAATAATAACTTTTAATATCAGGAAAATGGTACCATAGAAATTTAAAAAAATGGATTATACTCTTTGGCTGTGTTCATTTGAAAGTAAACTTTGTTTTTGCAATTTCCAGCAAAAGATGGGCAGTACCACCATTCTGAATGATAATAGTGTCCTTTATATACTGTAGCTGAGGGCAGCACTAGTGAACACTTCCAGTTAAGTATATACACTTCAATACGAGGGTTGGAACTTAAATAGTGGTAATTATTTATTCACAACCGATACAAAAGCGTTACGCATTTTCACCTGTTACTGTGCTTCAAAGTAGTCACCAGAGTTGTGCAGAACACGTTGCCAGCGGGCGTAGTATACCGTTAGCAGAGTCCATTCTGTTGATGGTGCGAATGGGGCGGTCTACTGTCTGTCGAATCTATAGAACAGTTCTAAAGCGAATGCCGCGAAATGGTTTCTTCATCTTCGGAATAGAATCAGTCACAAGGTCTTAAGCTTTTGGAAAGAAGAGACAACACTTTCTGCACAACCCACCCATCATTTTGCACAACTATGCGCTAGCGGGTTCCAGTGGGACTGGGAATTACTGTACCATTCACCACACTTTCCGTACGTAAGTTCTTGTGACTTTGATCTGATTCCGAAGAGGAAGGAACCACTTCATGCCACTCGCTTCAGAGCTGTTCCAGAGATTCGACAGACCGTAGACGCTCCATTCGTATCATCAACAGGACGTGCTCTGCTAACGGTATCGCTGGCAATGGGTTTGCACAACGCTGGTGACCACTTTGAAGGGCAGTAATACGTACCACCAAGAATAACTCCTGAAGCGCGATAAGACCTGAAACGTCTGTGCGACAAAAGTTGGATGGGACAATGGGGGGCAGAACATGACGAAGGTTTTTTGTTGCTAGGTGGGGTCGCTTCAGAAATATGGAGGACAACTTACATATATTTTGCTTACATTTTTAATGGGAGTCTTTAGTTTGGGACTTGTTTTCTGCCGCGGTTGAGTAGCCGAGCGGTCTAAAGCGTCTCGCTGCGGAGCGCACGGTTGCTCGCAGTGGAGGTTCGAGTCCTCCCTGGGGCATGGGTGTGTGTGTTGTCCTTAGGTTAGTTTACCTAGGTTTAAGTAGTTTGTAAGCTACGGACTGATGACCACGCAGTTTGGTCCGATAGATTTACAAACACAATATTAACTTGTTTTCTGATAGCGGCTATCGAGACGAATCCAATTGTGTGTAACAGTAACGCTTCTGAAGGTCAACGAATATATATATATATATATATATATATATATATATATATATATATATATATATATATATATATATATGAAAGAAAAAAAAACATGGCAGCAATAGGCATTTTGATGCTGCCCACCAGTTTTGTCGCGCTAGAATGGCGACAACCGCTTGGCAAGACGGGTAGCTGTCGGCATTCTTGGGTGTGAATATTTAATTATAACTAAATGACCCGGTGAACTTCGTATCACTTACCTCTTAATATAAATCATATTAAATTAAGTCATATGTATTTTAGACCCAGTTGCTTTATAAAGGCATCATCGATGGTGGGCGGAAAGAGTGGGAAACTCACGCGTACATGTCGAGGTTAAATTTAATGTCACATTCGTGGAAGTTCAGGAAGGTTTAAACGGTAATAAAATATGGAAAAATTGCGACGAAAATGTAGATTTAAAACATGTACTATAATGACTTTGTTGTTGTGTTGGGTGCGTTCAGAAATATACTTTGAAAGAGTAAAGTTCGCCTTACACGATCTGATCCCGGGTAATTATCCCAAACATTTAGTTTATAACAACGTTCATCTTTCGTTGAACTTCAAATGATCAAAAATTTACCGAACTCGTATGAACGGTTCGCAACTTATAATGGTGAGTGAATTTACAAACACATTGAAAATGGAACTTGGTTCGAATTTTCCGACTTTCCTTTTTAACTGTCCATTTTTTTAGTGAAAACTTTTCCAAGAACATAATGAACGAAACAAAAAAAGAATTACCCCTCACCGTCGTGCGAATAGCCAGTTACGGCGCTGAATTTAATCAAAAACACATTAAAAATGCACTTTACTTTTTATCAAGTTTTCTAATTTTCCGGTAGATTTTCCAAAACATTTATTTCATACAAACCTTGTCCTGTCAAGCCGTACTCGAGTGATGCTGATACAACCATGAGTCAATTAATTTTTATTCGTAGAAAAAAATCGCTTTGTGGTTTGTTCCTAAATTTTCCTACTTTCTGGCCGACTATTCCAAATTTTTATTTGATGCGAACCTTCCCCTTGCTTTCAACATGAAATCTACAAAATGTTATCGCATTTGGACGAACTACATTGATAGCACACTGGAAAAAGCTGTTTCAGTTTTTCCCGATTTTCCTCTTTTCTGGACAACTTTTCCATGTTTTATCACCGTTTAAATCTTACCTGGACTTACACGAATATTTTAAGACTAAAATTAGCCAAATCGGCTCAGCCGTTCTCGAGTTTTAGTGAGACGAACGACCAGCAATTCATATATATATATATATATATATATATATATATATATATATATATATATATATATATATATATTGCCAAGGCAATGACTGCAAATGACGAAGTAGTACGGAATACAACTCAATCCACGATAAGAAGATTGCAGTGTTGCATTGATACCAATTGTAATCATTTGGAACTCCTTCTACCTACGTTACCTTTCAAAGACCTTACTGTTATACATCGTTAGATTCGTCTCGATGGCCGCTATTAGAGCCGCGGTGGAGTAGCCGAGCGGAACGGGGCGCCGTGGGTCAGCGCGCCCGGTCAGAGGGCTGAACGCTCTCTGTAATAAAAAAGCTGAGCCAATTAACACGTAGACCGAAAACGTACAAACACGATAGCGTCCGGAAGGAAAAAAAAGCGGTCTAACGCGCGTCGATGCGGAGCGCGCGATTGCCCGCCGTCGGAGGTTTGAGGACTTCTTGGCGCATGGGTGTGTGTGTTGTCCTTAGGTTAGTTTACCTTAGTTTAATTTGTTTCTAAGGTACGGACTGATGACCACGCAGTTAGGTCCATAGATTTACAAGCATTTGAACATTGTTTGCCGTTATCAGAAGGTATGTACCATGCTATAGCAACCCATTTAAGGAAACGAAGTTGACCATATCTCTGAAGTGATGATGATGATCGAGTGTCATTTTTGGCCGTTAGACCCTAGATGCAATCGTGTTCAGCCTGCCTATAGATGACGCCCCTTTGGCGACTTGCGCGTCGGTGATGAGATCATTACCCAGTCCCCGAGTGGAGAAAATCCTCGACCGGACCGGGATTCGAATCCGGGCCTCCTGCGTGGCGATCTAGCACGCTGTCCACTGGACTGCAGAGGCGGACATCTCTGAAGTGACCCCCACCTTGCAACATAAACCAACGTCATATTTTGGCCCCCATTGTCCCACGCTTCTTTTGTCTCACAAACTTTTCAGCTCCTATCATACTTCAAGTATTATTCTTGGTGGCTACAGTTAGTGACCTACCCAGTATATACATTTCATTTTATGCTAAGCAATGAATAAGTATCTCATACATAAAAATTACATTTTTCAGAAGTGTACTTGTAGTAACGCAGTAAGCAAAACATGTAAAATTGCTCGACGTACAAAAATCTTTACAAAGACGTGAATATCAAATACTCTGAGATTGATTCCTGAGTTACAATGTCAGGTTACCATAATAGTAATGCGAAGATTTCCTTGCTTCACGTTGTCGTGAGAAAGGAGCGTTTATATTAAAGTCTTATTGGGAACTTCAGAAACAAATTTTAAATATCAGATCTTACTCAAGAGATTTGTTAGGTTTACACACGTTTTATTGTTACCTGAATGTGGCCCAAACAATCTCCTTATCTCTAAAAAATCTACTACTCATGGCCGAAGCATACTGATCTAAATAAGGTATCGCTATGGTGTAAAAGCTGCGAAGTGTGAAGTCGTCCATATGAGTCCGAAAAGAAATCCGTTAAACTTTGTTTCCAAGATAGATTAATCAAACGTGAAGGCCGTAAACTCTACAAAATACCTAGGAATTATAATTACTTCAGACTTAAACTAGAAAGAACACGTAGATAATGTCGTGCGAAAGGCGAACCAGAGACTGCGTTTCATTGGTAAACCCTTAAAAGATGCAACAGAACTACTGAAGAGACTGCATACACTACGCCTGTCCATCCTGTTTTGGAGTATTACTGCCCAGAGTAGGATCCTTATCAGATGGGTTTGACGGAGATCATCGAAAGAGTCCAAAGAAGGGCAGCTTGTTTTGTACTGTCACGATACAGGGGAGACAGCGTCACGGAAATGAACAGGACCTGGGATGGGAATCATTACGACAACGGCGGTTATCGCTGCGGTGTGGTCTACTTACGAAACTCCAATCACTAACTTTCCCTTTCGAATGCGAAAATATATTGTTGAATCCCACCTACATAGGTAAAAATGATCATCAGAATAAAATACGAGAAATCAGAACTCGAATGGAGAGATTCAGATGTTCTTTCTTCCCGCCTGCTATTCGTGAATACAATGGGAGATGAATAGTATAAAGGTGGTTCTATGAACCCTCTGCCAAACACTTAAATGTGATTTGCAGAGTATCCCATGTAGATGTTGGTACGGCCCTTCCAATTTAAGAGATGTTACATTCTGATACAATGTCTAGTTAATCCACTTCATGGAAAGCTTAAATGATTACGGGCATTTTAACACATGAAACTGCCACTCGGAATGGGCGCGTGGTCTAAAGCGTCATGCTACGGTCTGGTAGACTGTTCCGCTGGATATTCGAGTCCTCCCTCCCGCATGTGTTGTCCTTAGTGTAAGTTAGTTTAAGTAGTTTGTAAGTCTAGGTACTGATGACCATTCCAATTTGGTGCAAAAGATTCACAAATTTTCGAACATTTAAGACTCGAAATTCCACTGGCGAGGAATTTCAATCTTCTTACTTTGTTGAAACGTAAAAAAGAGTGCAGCTGTAGGGGAGGAGCTGTTTCGTGCTCGTTCTCAAAGGAACACAGGTTCTTTCATTTATTTATTTTTCATTTTATGTTTGCGCCGCACAGTCACAAACATGAAAACAGTCGGACAGCTCTCACTGCGGAGTGTCAGCAACAGTGCGATGTCCCACGAGCGGCCGCCGTTTCTTGGAACTCAGGAGGAAGCGGCGGCTAAAACATTTCCTGCGCGACGCGCCGCATGAAATTGTGATGGCGAGACTGCACGCCACTCCCGCTGAAACAAGTCATCAACAGAGGCAGCAGAGCGAGAAAAGGACCCCGTTGAAGCAGCGGTAGTGACAGAGCGCGAAAGAGAAGAAGAAGAGAAAAAAAGAGGCCTAGGTGGCAGTAGACGCAATGCGCAGAGTTCCATGCGCTGCGAGGCACATATGTGCATGCACGCCGGCTCGGCCTCCTGTTTGTTCATGCTGGGCAGAGCGGCGAACGTTCCGCGCAAATACCGCCGCAAAGCCCTTCTATTGCCAAACGCTCGCGGATTACTTCGGTCGATATGGGAGCCGCCAGGTGCGGAAAAAAGGCTCCTCCTGCAATTGGTCAGCCGCTCACTTGGAAGCCTCGTTTGGACGACCGCAGGGGTCCTCCCAGCAAAAGTAGGCGACGGCAGGTTTTCGTATTGAATGAACATTAGTGTAACTGGTAATGCTCATCCCATAGGGTGTACATGTAACAGTGGTGTCCAAACTATTGACCACGTGCTTTTTGACTGCTGCAATTTATTGAAAGAGAGGGACCACCTCAGGAAAAAATAGCTGCCAAAGGAGGAGGATGGCCCGTCAGTATATATGACTTAGTTCATAAATACACTACTGACTTTTACAATTTTTGTAATTCAATAAGATTTCCTAACGTGCACATGTAACAGTGATGTCCAAACTATTGACCACGTGCTTTTTGACTGCTGCAATTTATTGAAAGAGTGGGACCATCTCAGGAAAAAATAGCTGCCAAAGGAGAAGGATGGCCCGTCAGTAAATATGACTTAGTACATAAATACACTACTGACTTTTACAATTTTTGTAATTCAATAAGATTTCCTAATGTATAAAACTTTTACAATTTTTGTAATTCAATAAGATTTCCTAATGTATAAAACTTTTACAATTTTTGTAATTCAATAAGATTTCCTAATGTATAAATTTTTTTGTTTCTTTGTAAACCCTGTCCACTTATATACTGTACTTGTGTTTGTAAAAACATTTGATGTATCCGCCTGAAACAAACCATCAAACATGTAATATTACTATGTAATGGGGCATGTTAAATAATAAATAAATAAAAATAAATCCCATAGGGTGTAGCAGGACTAACATCAAATATTTCAGGAAACAGCGGTATAAAGTAAGTGCATTAAAACTGCAATGTATCATATACCGGTAGCCCATTTTCATTAAGTTCACAGAATAAGCTGAATTTAACGATTTATGTTCTATAGGGCCTGCAGCGTTAAAAAGGGCAGCAAGTGACATATTATTATAATTAAACCAATCGCTGCTATTTAGTATTTTTTATTTTCACCACTACAGATCCGTTTCGGCTAATACTGTCATTGTCAAGTGAACTGCGTTTTAAATGAGAATTTGATTGAAGCAATGGTATGTCGTATTACAATATTACAGTGATGATCTTAACAACTACTTATGTATGTGTCTAGATGTACAGACATACATAAGACATCTAAAGAATATATATATTAACTGTCAAAAAGATTTTGATAATATTACGTGTTTTGACAGTTACAGCTAAGATGTCATATGTTTACAAAAGATGTACAACAGATATTTATTGTTATGCTTTGATATATATATGACGTATTTGACACCTGTGTTAATACATTACAGATGCTATAATATGATCTAATTTTGAAGTACATGTTGTATACTCAAAATTTTATATTTTACCGCAAATTTCTATAATCGATTTTTGACTGCTGCGTATATGTTTATATACGAAAACCGATTACAGAAATAAACGATAAAAGCAGCTTACGAAAATAGATTATAGAAATAAACGATAAAACATATTAACATACACACAGCTTTCGAAAAACATGGAATTACGCAGGGCAAGAGGGTGAGTAGAATATTCATTCTGTATGTTACTGTCGACGACAAAAGTAGTGGATAATGATGAGAATCATGTCGCTGTCATAGTTGAAGCTACTTGTTACAGATACAGTGTCTATTTACTTTCTTAGTCCAAGTGGAGCATTTTCTTTTCAGAACACACGATTTGTGGTTACCTTGCATGCATTGAATCACGGAAAAGATTTGCATACATGGTTTGCAGTAAACCATCTAAGTTACAGTCAACAAACTATACACATTTTCAGCTTTGCCCAATCGCAGTTGATGTCATATATTCTGTGAATATTAAATACTAACAACTGCAGGATCAGAAGTGACGTCTGTTCTTTCGGAACAGACGCCACATGTATACATATAATATGCCGGTGACGGGCAATGATCCTATCGTTAGTGGGGAGGGGTGGTCAAGTTTGAAGCCCTTACACTTACGGGAATTAGTTCATAACTACGAGTTTGAGTACTGTGGGCAGGGGGAAGCTGGGAATTTGTATCTGACGGGAGGCGTGCTTAGGTAGTCCTTGCAGGTGCGGTGATCACTGTGTCCCCAGTGGTGTAGGGGTCAGCGCAACTGCCTAGAAAGCAGGAGACCCGGGTTAGAATCCCGGTTGGGTACACATTTTCAGCTTTGCCCAATCGCAGTTGATGTCATTTATTCTGTGAATATTAAATAATAACAACTGCAGGATCAGAAGTGACGTCTGTTCTTTCGGAACAGACGCCACATGTGTATATATAAACTATAGTTAGGTTTGAATACCACGGTACTGTAACAGACGCGGTTTTGTTAGGGGTGGTCTGAATAAGTCAGCGACTTACAGGGTGGCGTACAGTTAAATGCGGATTCCTAACCAGTCTGTAACTTGGCGTTTTTCACGTTCATAAATATTGCCAGAAATGAAAGACGTTGTAACTAAAAGATAAAATATCCTAGGACCGACCAGGGATAGATCCCATGCGCTTTTCATTTTTAAATCGACATTTAAAACTAATTTTCCTGGGACTATGACGACAGTAATGCAAGAAGAAGGAATGGGAGTAGACTGCTTCAGGCTGATGAATAAATAGCGGGCAGGTGTCGAATCCCGAGGCCTTCATGTTCCCGTACTCCTCCCCCACATGGTTCAGGTAACTTATTTTATAACTGTCTGTTTCATAAGATTTTTTTTGTCACTTTGGTCTTAAGTCTACATCGATTGCCAAATTTAAGCAACACCATGTCTACTGAATTATTTCGTTAGCGTATGTGGTTTTCAAGTACACACATACATATAGATATATATATATATATATATATATATATATATATATATATATATATATATATAATGAGATTTGAAATCAAAATGATAATTTAGCAAGCAACCAAAACAAACTACATAATTATATTCAATCTGTATGTCCAACATTACCGTCCACTCGACGGCCTTAGGGCAGGCTTCATACAGCTCTCCAATAGTTCCTGTGAATGCATTTGGGGTATTCCAGAATGATGTGCTGGATCGTTTGTTCAGGATGTCCACCGTCGCGCTGGGGAGTATTTCGCATGCCCTATCTGAAGAGCGTATCTCCACTTCTGCCATGAACTGTGCAGAGTCTTTTGAGTGTGACTTCCAACTAAATTCAGGCCAGGTGATATTTCCCTATCATTTCTGGCTATACCAGAATTGGACCAATCATTTTTCCAGGTGGTCTTGGCATCGAAAGGGATGGACGTAAGATTTTGAACTGTTCTCCATGGTGTTCTTCTGGATCTCAGGCGACGATTGTTTGGAGTAATGTCTTGGTGGATAGGGAGATTAATATAGCCGGAAATTTTGTTCCATTCATTAATTGACGCAGCTTGCCGCCTGAGATGTGGTGGAGCTATATTGCAGAGAATGGAGAGCCAGGGCAATGGGGTCAATTTTATGGCCTCAGATATGATCCTCATGTTGCTATTTAGCTCGGTATCCAGTTTGTATGGCCGCGCGGGAGTAGGCGAGCGGTCTGGAGCGCCACGTTGCGGATCACGCGGCTTCCTGCGTGGGAGGTTCGAATCCTCCCTCGGGCATGGATGTGTGTGTTCTCCTTAGGTTAATTTATCTTAGTTTAATTAGTATGTAAGTGTTGGGACTGATGATCAACGAAGTTTGGTCCCATAAGAATTGCAAACATTGAACAACAGTTTCCACTTTGGATGTATGGCTGCTGTTGAGCCAGACAGGACTACAGTACTCCGCAACAGAATACACCAGTGATAAAGAGGAGATATTCAGAGTATGTGCATCAGTTCCCCAGCTAGAATTGCCAAGCGTTTGAATGATGCCGTTTCTTGTTCGTGTCTTAGTTTCTGTTAGGTGACATTCGAATGTAATTGATCTGTCCAGTCTGATGCCAAGGTATTTTGGGTTTTAGTTTAACTTTTTTCCAACAAAACTAACATCAAGAGATCGAGTGGCTTGTTCATTGCATAGGGGAGATACTGTAACTTTGATGGGTTGGCCACCCCTGGTTTAGATGGATTACCAAACAGGCTGTGGAAATAGGAAAGAGACAGCGTGGCGAATGGAGATTTGGGTGTGGCGGGAGGCGTGCAGGGAAGAGTCCTCTGCAGTCGGACTGGTCACTGTGTCGTCGGTGGCGGAGTGCGTCTGCCTAGTAAGCAAGAGATCCCGGGTTCGAATCCCGGCCGGGCACAAATTTTCTTTCGCCGCTTTTTGGTATTTCATGTAAACCTAGTACAGTGAAGCCACAACTGATCGCAAATTGCGATTTATTTCAAGACCAGTAAGTGAGTGTCACTGCAATTCATTGCTGAAGGATTTGACCTAAATGACGGCTGGAGCCATGAGTGGTCAACAAAAATATTGGTAATCAGTGCCCACCATCTTGATCCCACAAAGAAGCCAAACGATTTTCACCTGCTGAGGAAATTCTAGTGTCGCATCAACAGGTTGAAGACTGGACATGGTTGCTGCAATTACTTCAGGCACTAGTGGGGCTGGATCAGTTCATCGATGTGTAACCTGGAAGAACAGTCGATCGAACAATTGGTCCAACGGTGTCCCCTTCATTTGTACCGTGGCATTCCTGACGATTTGTTGGCTCTCACACCCAGTTTAAATGAATGGTTGACAAGAACGGACTTCAAAGTTTGATTTTACCTTGTTATGTCTAATTGTATATTGTATAAAATTACCATATTTTTAAATAAATACCCACTCATTTTAACATATATTCATAATCAAACTTCCTGTTTTCAATACTTAGTGAGGTCAAGAAGGGTATTAAGAAGGAAACATAGATGAAATTCTGTATTGGCAACTTGTCCAGAAATGTCTGAGTTATTATTCGACACACACACCAAAGGAATTGAGACACTTGCGAGATCCGCTTTTATATTACTGTGTCGTTGAAGTTCACCACCAATGAATTGATACAGCAGGTGGCGGTCGTCTTCAGCTCTTCGCCATTGTCAAAAATCCGGCCGGTGACGAGGAATTTATTGAGGCACAAGACAAGATTGAAGAACGTGGGAATAAGGTCCGGACTTTGTGCTGGATAATCAGACAGCTCCCAGCCGAATAGCTGCAAAACAGGTGCCAGATGCACACGAAAATGGTCATGGTGCAACGCACCTGTAGTAAGAATTCCACGCCTCTTCTTCTGAATGGCACTTACTCCAGCGATCGTTTTGTCAGAGGCGAAGAGCTACAGACTCTCACACATTGGTTCCACTTAAAAGCGGAAAAGTACAGATGTTGAACCCCAAACGTTTCATACCTGTTGCCAGTTTTTCATGTCACTATGTTGTGTTTGTTATCAAATTATTGTGGAAATTTGCTGTTTCCATACGTCTTGTACTTAATGCAAAACAAGGCACGAGTCGTTTTCAAAACTCCCTCATTATTTCATAGAATTTGAGAGCATTTATAGTAGTAGACGATGTGAGACATACGGAAATTTGGGGAAGTTCAGGATGCGTGCACAAGTGTCATCTTCTTAGAAATTATCATATGCCGCCCCCGAATTGAATGGCGGACCGTGAGTCATACTCGCAATGGTGAATAAACTTCTTGTATTAAAATAAAGTGCTGTATAACAATTCATATATGCAATTGAACTGTTCGCGTCCGTCACAGTGAATGTAAATGTAATGTCACAAACGAAATAGCAGTGAATCTCCATAATAGATACCTGACGGCAACGTCATAATAATAACCACAAATTTTATTTCAGAGATAAATGTTTTATGTAAGAGGGTAAGAACATTTTTCCCCATCTCCCCATTTCGATCTACCTCTCGCCTTGGCCTCTTTATACCTGTTTCGAGCAGGACAAAGTAATATCATATTTTGTTTTTTCAGATGTACTGGTAAAGACCTGAGTATCATCCTTTTTAGTACATTTTTTTGCAGAATTCAATTTACACTTTACATACGAAACAATTTCTCAGATAATTAATTGACTTTTCTGTCAGTGCTTTAAAGAATGTGCTGAAATATTTCAATAGGAAAACACTTCTAAGTACTCTGCAAAAAATAATTCTTTATTTACTTGGTTACTAACCTGTTTTCATCGACTTAGGCCATTCTTCAAGTACCTGATGACTGAATGTCTCAGATATAGATAAAATATGCGACTTATAAATATATACTGAAACACAAGATAAAAATTTATAAAATGTAATGCATTAAATAAAATATATACAGAACAGTTTTTAGGAAATAAAAATAATTTTAAAAAAATATTTTGTTTGTATACAGTCTATATTTATCAGCTCATACATTATAATAACTTGTTATTGTGACAATTTGTCACAGTAATAAATTGATACGTTTACTTATAAATTCATACAACTCAGTTCTGAAAGTAATAAATAACTGTATTTCATCACCTGTGTAATGTAGTTTGAGATAAACTAGTTTCCAGTTTTAGTTATCGAAATTGTTTCTGTAAGAATTTATTGTAGTGTATTTCATTGTTAAAATTTGTATATTCTCTCTCAATATACTTGCAAATCGCATATTGTATCTGTGTGTGCGACATTCATTTATCAGTCACTTTAATTTCGCCTCGGAAGCAGACAACTGTTAGTGGACGAATAAATGTCACTGCAATTTTCGTAATTCCCACCGAGAACACACAAAACACGATGGATGAACAAATGAACATTACATAAACAGTGAAACTTATACAGTGAAACTGCATATTAAGGCACACAGTGCTAAAATCTGATTGAAATATGAATTCACGAAAACTAAAAGAAATAAGTACACTTATCTCTTCAGTCATTACTTCAATCTCCAAAGCAGGTAACAAAAACCTATTCACAACTAATATATTTGAAATATACCTTTAAAAATGAATTGAAAAAGAAATAGGATTAGTCTCAGTGTACTCAGCTTGTAACAAAGCTTTGCAAATCCATTATTAATTGCAGATGACATACTGGATGGCATTTAAAACTGATCTATAAATATCAAGTAGCCACAGACAACACTGAATTTTGTTTCAACGAGTGTTGTATCTCTGGTAACATTTATAAATGCATCAGTAATGTAAGTAGCTTAGCCTCAAAAAGTTGTCACTTGACTTAAACTCTTTATACATCATTTAACAGATGCAATAACAATAAAATTGTGCTTTCTCAAGACAGAAACAATCATGCTGAAATGAATATTACTTGTAGAACGTTTGGTACTATTTTCCTATTTTATAATTTATGGTATGGTACAAAAAATGTTAAATACAGGACGTGCTTTTTAACTACTAAGCATCAAGTGTGGAAATAAGCTGTAAACTAAAGGAAAGAAACAAAATATGAATTACATGAATTAGTTCAGGGGCCATAGTGTAAATATAGAGTTTAACAGTACCTTTCTCTTTCCTATTTTTTGTATTACTTTAAACGAGTGGGTCGCGACCCCTGGGGGATCGCAAAGGCTTTCTCGGGGGTGTGGGGATGGGGGTCTCGGTCACAGGAGGATTCACTAACAGCATGTTCAAGAGCAAATGTATTTTTCGTGACGTTCAGAATCGACAGAATTCACAAAGTGAAGGCCGACATTCGGCATAACTCAACAAATGGACAACCTCCAATGAAGTCCGACGCAGCACCAGACAAATCGTCAAGAAGCAGCAAGTTTCTTAGAACAAAGCCTTTCAACCCAGTAGATTTATTTACGAAATATGGCAGTATTCTCACACGAAATGACAGAGCTTAGTGAATATCCGAGAATTAACATGTCATCAATATTTGGAAAATTGGCGTCGTTGTGACACGTTTCTGGTGGCCCTTAATCAGAAATCAAAAGTGTACCTATGGTTATTACGATTTCTGACGATTTGCCGACCGTAACGAGAAACAATGAAGTCATTTTTTCCACCTCATTAAGACGTGTTAATTAAGCTACTTTATAACAGTACTCTACAGTTGTATACAATGGTCGCAGTCACCTTGCATGATTTGTCTCATGTTTAAACATTCTTATGTCAGAAAAACGAACAATCATTAATATTATTTTTATTCAGTACACAATAATACTTTTTTTTACTTCTGGATCATAGCAATTTGTAGCTGGTAGCGAGTTTTCAATGCGGTATAATTTTAATGAACTAATAATATACATTTTTTATTTGATAAACAGCCACAAGTCGCTACAGTTATTTATTCAGTTAACCGTTTTCGCTCTGTACACAAGACCATTGTCAGAATATTGTAAAAAATAGATATTGACATAACACAATTTTTTATATTAATATTACATCAATTACGAATTATATTTCTATTTTTGAGACTTATATTTGATAATAACTGATAGCTATCGATTTATATAATCATATGTCAGAACTAGGGTAATGGAGTGCAGTGTAAGAAAATCAGGTGATGCTGAAGGAATTAGATTAGGTAACGAAACAATAAAGGAGGTAGATGAGTTTTGTTACTTGGGCAGTAAAATAACAAATGATGGTCGCAGTACAGATGATATAAAATGCAGAATGGCAATGGGTAGAAAGGCGTTTTTGAAAAAGAGAAATTTGTTAACATCGAATATTGATTTAAGCCTAAGGAAGTCCTTTCTGAAGGCATTTGTATGGAGTGTTGCCTTGTATGGGAGTGAAACATGGACGATTAGCAGTGTGGACAGAAAGAGGATTGAGGCTTTTGAAATGTGGTGCTACAGAAGAATGCTGAAGATTAGGTGGGTGGATCGCGTAACTAATGAGGAGGTACTGAACCGAATTGAGGAGAAAAGAAATTTCTGGCATACCTTGACTAAAAGAAGGGATAGATTGGTAGGACACATTCTTAGACATCAAGGAATTGCGAATTTAGCGTTGGAGGGAAGTGTGTGGGGTAAAAATCGCAGAGGGAGACCAAGAGACGCGTATAGTAAGCAGATTCAAGTGGATGTGGGTTGTCGTTCTTATGAGGAGATGAAAAGGCTTGCTCAGGATAGAGTAGGGTGGAGAGCTGCATCAAACCAGTCTCTGGACTGAAGACCACAACACATGTCAGAACAGTAATTTAGTTGTAGTATGACAGCTGGATCATAGGTTTCCAGCACCTGATAGTGACAGAGGCAAAGATCTAATATTATAAATAAAATTGTACCCGTGCCCTTAAAAGCGGCGATCGAAATGTAAATTACGTTATGCGTCCAAAGATAACGTTTACGTATCATACAATGGATGTTACAAATACTAAGCAAAATATCTTTGCCGCTGTCACCATCAGCTCAAACCATTTTAAATTACTGTTCTGGCATATGATTGTATCAATCGATAGCTATCAATTGTCAAAAATGTTCAAATGTTTGTAAAGTCTATGGGACTTAACTACGGGGTCATCAGTCCCTAAACTTACAAACTACTTATGAACTACTTACGAACTAGGACGGCACAAATATCCATGCCCGAGGGGGGATTCGAACCCCCGACCGTAGTGGCCGTGCAGACCGTGACTGGAGCGCTTCAGTCCCCTCGGCCACCGCGGCCGGCCTATCAATTATTATCAAACATAAGTCTCCCAATTAGAAATGTAAATCGTAATTGATGTAATATTAATATTAAAAAATTCTTTTATATCAATATCTACTTTTTTTACATTATTCTGACGATGCCCCTGTGTAGAGAGTGAAACCGGTTAACTGAACAAATAATTGTAGCGACTTATGGCTGTTTATAAAATAACATTTACTTTCAACACTCCCTTTTTCCCTACATGCAATGCCTACTCTTTCTAATAATAATACAATTTTAGCACTGGACCATTGTATTTTGCAGATGGTTAAGGGTTTTCAGTATCCTTTCGAACAAATCTGAAGTTTATGGACTAAAGTAGACCAACCCGAAGATTGGTTTGAACACTACTTTGTAATTCTAGGCATAATCCTGTTTGGAGGTTGTATGCCATTGCCTCCTTCCGACTTCCGAACTGACTTCCCAGCCATATATAGGACGGGACTTCAGTTTAACATAGATTCCGAAATAAGGTGCTACCCAATATTTTTCAAATAACCAACACTGCTAAAGGTGAAGGAAGCGTAAAGTGACAGATAAAAATCCTAGAACTTGGCGGGAATCGAACCCGCGATTTTTTTATTTGTAGCCTGGCACTCTACCACGCTACTACCAAGCCACATTTGCTGGAAATATTAAAAAGCGATGCATTAGCTTTTATTGTTGCATATTCGTACATGACACGACGTCTCCACATATTAGTCATGAGAGCAAAACCATACATCAAATATTTGCAGTCAATGTTTTCGTTTTTGACTAGTTTCCGTTACTGCAACTATCCCCAGACGGATAGGCTGCGCAGATTTTAAACACATCTAAGAAGGAAATATTCTTTGCCTTTGGAATTAACCGACATAGATATATTACAGGACTGGGGGTTGCCGGATATTTTTAATCGGTAAGGGGGTTGCTTATTCAAAAATGTTGAACAACACTGCTCTAAACAATTCAGCGACTCCTAGGAACAGATAATTTTCGCCTTGTGACCTGCAGCCGTTATTGAAACACAGCTGATCCCCTTCGCCTTGTTAGTATGCGGCGCCTGGCCATTAGAGCCGCCTTCCACGCCATTAATTCGCTGCAGCCTCGGCACGCTTTTCCACGGCGCACCCGCAGCCACAGCCACAGCCACAGCGGCGGATAATCGCCCCTCTGGTATCTGCAGGACTTCCAGGTCACGGACTGCGCAGAAAGCTGACAAGCAGATGGACGGCAGTCGGAAGGCACCCACAGAAAGACGGTCACGTCTTTCGAGGCTGAAACGGTCTGTGCGCCAATAGACACATTAAAATCTCCACCTCTCCATGCAGCTAAAGCACCAAATAATTCAATATTAACTCATCAGACCTACGTTTTTGGCATTTGACGATCGGAAGAAAGCTTTCGACAATGTTGACTTCAACACACTTTTTCAGATTCTGAAGGTAGCACGAGTAAAATATAGGGAAACGAAGAGTTTTATTCAACTTTTACATAAACCAGAGAGCAATTAGTAGGTAATCGAAGGGTCGCAGTGGTTGGGAAGGGAGTAAGACTGGGTTGCAGCCTTTTCCCGATATTTTTCAATCTGTACATTGAACAAGCTGTGAAGGAATGCAAGGAGAAGTTTGCAGAGGCAATTAAAGTCCAGGGAGAAGAAATAAAAGCCTTGCGGTTCGCTGACGACATTCTGTAGGAGATGGCAAAAGACGTGGAAGAGCAATAAAACGGAATTGACAGGGTCTTGAAAGGAAGGTATAAGATGAACATTAACAAGAGTAAAACAAAGGTAATGGAATGGGGTGTCAGAAAATCAGGCGATGCTGAAGGGATTAGATTAGGTAATGAGACAATAAAAGTAGTAGATGTGTTTTGTTATTTGGGTAGCAAGATAACTTCCGATGGCTGAAGTAAAGAAGGTGTAAATTGTTCAAATAATGTTCAAATGTTTGTATAGCTTATGGGACGTAACTAAGGGGTCATCAGTCCCTAAACTTACAAACTACTTATGAACTAACTAAGACTAAGAACGGCACAAATATCCATGCCCGTGGGGGGATTCGAACCCCCGACCGTAGGGGCCATGCAGACTGTGACTGGAGCGCCTCAGTCCCCTCGGCGGTGTAAACTCCATAATGACTATGGGAAGAAGCGAAATTTGTTAACATCTAATATTAGTTTAAATGTTAGGAAGTTCTTTCTGAAAGCATTTCTCTGGAGTGTAGCATTGTATGGGAGTAAAACATGGACAATAAGGAGTTCAGACAAAAATATGATATAAGCTTTTGAAATGTGGTGCTACAAATGAATGATGATTATTAGATGGGTAGATCACGTAACAAATGAGGAGGTGCGCAAGAGAATTTGGGAGAAAGGGAGTTTCTGGCATATCCTGACTAAAAGTATAGGTTGGTGGGACACATTCTGAAAAATCAAGAATCGTCAACTTAGCATTAGATGAAAGTTCGTGGGGTAAAAATCGTAGTGGGACACCGAGGGACGAATACAGTAAGCAGATGCGAAAGGGTGTAGGTTGTCGTTCGTATTCTCAGTTGAAGACGTTGCATAGTACTGGTTAGCGTGGAGAGCTGCATCAAACCAGTCTTCGGAATGAAGACCACAACAACAACAACAACAACAACATAACCTTAAATCGTCTATTAGATAATCACTGCTTTCAGTGTGCCGCGTTTCGCAGCTCAGAAAAATTAGGAAGAACTTATTAAAATAATTATACCAGCTCTGATAATGGTACATCGGCTGGCTGAAATATTCGTGATTTGCACAGTTTAATAAGTTCTGTTTTCATGGTACTTTTTGTCATAACACAATAACGCATAGAAAACGGTGTAGAGAAGACAAACCAGAGACTACGTTTCACTGGTAGAACACTTAGAAGATACAGTACACTTCATTACCATTGTGACTCCTATTTTGGAGTACTGCTGCCCATTGGGGGATCCCCACAGAGTGGGACTGACGAAGCATATAGAGAGAATTGAGAGAAGGACAGCTTCTTTTGCAGTATCGCGATATAGAGCAGTATCATGAAAATGATTAAAAGAATGGCATTATTCCTTGCTGCGAAATTTCTGTCACCAATTTGTCTTCGGAATGCGCACTTACTTTTTTAGCACCCACTTACATAGGGAGACATGGTAATCGTAATAAAATAAGAGAAATCATTTAGAAGAAAACAGAAAGATCGAAGTTGTTGTCGTCTTTTTTTTTTTTTTTTTTTTTTTTTTTTTTTTTTTTCCGCGTGCTATTACAGAATGTAACGGTAGAGAATCATCATAAGAACGATTCGTTTAACTCTCCGCCAAGCAGTTAAATAAGATTCGAAGATTATTTATGTAGATATAGATGTAGACACTGAAATCTCCTCTAGCTTTATGTAATCCACATGATCTATGTTAATGTGTCTACAATGGTTCTCAGGAAATCACAGTCCAGGTATTTTTAATTTTTTGTATATATTCTCTATGACGTGGTATACAATCTCTAAGACGTGATTCATTATGTGGCTTTCTGTATCCTTGTCCTAGTTCATGAACCACGGGCAAGTAAGTGGTCCTGATAGTTTGGATACCAGTTACTTTGGAATAGGCTGTGGCATCTCTGACATGTTCTGAGTCGTGGTAACCTTTCTCCTCAGACGGTAAAGACAACCAAATTCACCGGTTAGCCCCTCAACTGTTGAGGGTAAAGCCCAGTGGGTCCCTGGGGAAGTACGTGTAGCAACCTGCTCCCTAGGTACTTCAATATGATGCTGGCAACTATCAGATCAAAATGCCTCGGACCATTGTAGGTGACGCGTCCCACATCTAACTGTTCGACCAGGGACTCCTCAGATACGAGTTGTCAAAAGATCTGGAATAAGATAGGGATCTATTAATATCAATGGAGATTACTCTGGGAAGAAGGTAGAGCTGGCAGAGGCTGCAAGTAGGATGGGGTGAGATGTTTTAGCTGTTAGTGACGTTAGGGTAAGGGCAGAGAAAGACAACGAACTAAAATGGGTCAGGGATCAAAGCAGGAAGAGCACATTGGGGTGTAAGGCATCGGGAAAGCAATTGAACCCAGCATAATTGCAATAAGGTATATAAATCAACGACTGATATGGATAGATTTGGTCACCTCCAGCAAGGAAATTAGGATTGTGTCAGTGTACTCGCCCTGGAAGGGACAGATCAAGATCAGAAATACAACGCACTCAGTGATGTATTTGTTAGAGTCAAAGACAAGGACAGTGTTTTCCTCGTAGGGAGACCATTGCCAGGATAGGAAATAAAATAGAAGGGTATGAAAGGGTTATAGGTAAAAAAGAATATTGAGGCCAACAGATACGTAAAACAGTTCTCGGAGTTCTGTGCCAGTATGGGCTTCGTTATCACAAACTCTTTTTTTAAGCATAAGGACATTCACCACTATATTTGGGAAGGCAGGTGAACCAGATCTGACATTGACTAATAACAGATAAGGAATTCAGGAATGTAGTGAATGACACACTTGTTTTCAGACTGTTATTTGATGATACTGATCATTAGTTAATCATCTGCAGTGAAACTGGCATTGTGAGTGCTAAAGAGCAGAAAGTCAGGTCCAAATGTAGAAGGGTAAAGTGGAGAAGCCTTAGAGCATGGGAATTAGGCAAAAATACATATCAATGATCTGATAAGGGTATCAGTTATTGTATGTAATCATTTGCAGTCATTGGAAGAGGAGTGGACAAGGTACAATGACACACGACTAGAAGTGGCAAGGTAATATTTTGCAACAGTAGTGTGTAAACACAGAAAGAAGCAGACAGCTTGGTGGAATGACAGAGTCAGGTCAGCCTGAAAAAATAAAAAGAATGCATTTCAAAAACGGATCCATACTAGAAATCAGGCAGACAGAGAAAGTCATGTTGAAGAAAGAAACATAGTCAAACGGTAATTACATAATGCAAGCAGAAATCAAGAGAAGCTCGTAAAAATAAGCTTGAAAGTATGGGTCAAGCCGCGGGAAAACCATTCGGGAGCGTAATTAGCATTCTTCGAACGGGAGGGAGAAGGAATTAACAAGTGTTTTGGAATATGGACGTATGTTTGTAATAATATGTCACGCAAAATTGTATCTGTATTTGACTCATTTTAACATTAAATATTTGTCCGTAGATAGCCTGATGATGGCCACAGTGCTGAAACAGGCCTATTGCTATGTTAATAAATGGAATATAACATCTACGAAATAAATCAGCATTTTGGTATTATCTGTATTAACAATTCGTCCTTAAAAGTCATAATGCTGTAGGCCCAAATTAAATGGAAACGTAAGTCTGTAATTTCGTTAGTCCGGTCTTATGCATTTCTTATGTAAGCGAGTTACCTGTGGCTTTTGCCAGTCTCTTGGTACTTTGCGCTGTATGAAAGATACTCGATAAATGCAAGCTTGACCACTATATTTGGGAAGGCAGGTGAACCAGATCTGACATTGACTAATAACAGATAAGGAATTCAGGAATGTAGTGAATGACACACTTGTTTTCAGACTGTTATTTGATGATACTGATCATTAGTTAATCATCTGCAGTGAAACTGGCATTGTGAGTGCTAAAGAGCAGAAAGTCAGGTCCAAATGTAGAAGGGTAAAGTGAAGAAGCCTTAGAGCATGGGAATTAGGCAAAAATACATATCAATGATCTGATAAGGGTATCAGTTATTGTATGTAATCATTTGCAGTCATTGGAAGAGGAGTGGACAAGGTACAATGACACACGACTAGAAGTGGCAAGGTAATATTTTGCAACAGTAGTGTGTAAACACAGAAAGAAGCAGACAGCTTGGTGGAATGACAGAGTCAGGTCAGCCTGAAAAAATAAAAAGAATGCATTTCAAAAACGGATCCATACTAGAAATCAGGCAGACAGAGAAAGTCATGTTGAAGAAAGAAACATAGTCAAACGGTAATTACATAATGCAAGCAGAAATCAAGAGAAGCTCGTAAAAATAAGCTTGAAAGTATGGGTCAAGCCGCGGGAAAACCATTCGGGAGCGTAATTAGCAGTCTTCGAACGGGAGGGAGAAGGAATTAACAAGTGTTTTGGAAATATCGAAAAAGCTGCAAATGAATCCTTTGGGTTCCATGGGAAGCTGGAGGGAAGATGGAATATTTTGAAGAATTGCTGTATGTAGGTGAAACGTTCAGTGATGTTCCCCATTTTGAGGTAGAATGGGATGGAAATAGTATCACATTGGAGAAAGTGGAGAGAATCGTCAATCAATTGTAGTGCAATAAAGCGACGGGGGTGGATGAAATTAAGCAGGAACTCCTCAAATACAGTGGAGCATCAGGTCTCAAATGGTTACACACGATAATTGAGAAGGTGTGGGAGTCGTGAATAGTTCCGTATTACTGGACTGGACACCAATATTCCAACTTGGAAATAAAAAGATTGTAAATGGCGTTGTGGAGAAAATATTCTCAGGTATTGTTGAAAGGGGAGTGCGAATCGTATTTCAGAACAAGTCGGATGAAAATAAGTGTGGGTTTAGGCCTCATAGGCAGATAATGGAGACGTGCTATAACAGGAAATTGTATCAATGTTTTACAGAAAGACATTGCAATAATGTTCCGGATTGCTGCTTATGTTTTATTTAATATTGCTACAGCTGTTTCGGCAGTTTGTCATTCTCAAGCACGTCTACGATGTTTGGACGTTAATTAATGTTGACATCTGGCGTAACTGTTGCATAAATTACATGGAAATATACACGTATTTAGTTGTTGTATACGGTTTGTAGTAGTCAGGTATTATGCATCTTTTTACGTTAAAATTTTAAATTAAAGAAACTTTTATATTTTTTAGTAATTAGCAACAGCTTTGCCAAAGATGTTTACATATATATAGGTGTTATGAAGACTCTGAAGATGGCCGGAAGGTACACTGCCGAAATATCAGCGGAAGAAGTGAATTTTGCGCGGCTGCATTTCCGAAATCTAATGGACTATACATTACGCCGTGCAAAGTTGAAAATGCACATAAGTTAGTTTATTAGTAAGTCTAGGGACTGGTGAATCCCGCAGTTTTGTCCTGTAGTTTTACAAACATTTGAACGCCGGGTTTTCGAAATTTCGAGGGTATGTGAGAACGAAACAATAAAACCAGAGTAGGCAATTTGGTTGACAGCAGAAACAACTGTAAAACACAGTTAACATCCGTCTCGGTAATTGACCGAGGTAGATGGCGCAGTTGTAACACTCCCATGTTCGAGGACGGTAGTTGAATTCCACCTCCGTATATTCAGTTATTACCCTAAATCTCTGCAGGTAAATGCCTGGCGGTTCCCATGAAACGGCACGGCCGATTTCCCTCCCTAATCGTCCCCAAAATCCCGAGAATTAGCTCCGCATCTAGTGACAACGATGTCGACGGAACGTGAAAACCTAAGCTTCCTTAGTTCCTCTCCGTCCTCGCTGTCGATTGGAATTGAAACTTTTATCTTCTGCTCTTGGCTTTAGACTAAAATGAAAGATATTGTTTTATGTACTGTAGAGGACTGCGACCAGTCAGTAGTTGTCAAGAACTGAATTCTACGATGGACACATTTCCCAATACTTGGCGATCATCTCATCTGTCGTTATCAAGGCTGGGCATCGTATCGATATGGCACACTGCCAGTAATTTTATTGGCGATTCGAGGCAAAACATAAATTTTTATGCTTACGGCGTATTCCCAGAGGCGCTTTAACACTAAAACCGGTATTCATTGCTCAATTTCTCGTTCCCTGCCAGCCGCCAGTCAATAATTTTGATTCACTTTATGCGTCAACCGAATGAATCTCTTCAAGGGTCAGATTGCATTAAAGCAACAATCATAAATAAATGTACATTTCAATTTAGAAAATAATTAAACAGTGTCAGCTCAATATTAAAGAGTACTGGCTGAAAAATATAACGCTGGGATAAAAAGTAATAACTATTATTTTTATCCCGGACAGCTTTATTGAAAGAGGTAGTTACAAACCTTCATTTTGTTGCATTGTCATGCAAAATGCCACACCACCCCTGCTGCGGTGTAGGAGCTCTTGCAGTGCTGAGAAACGGGAAGTATTGGAACGTGCGCCGTACTCACCCGACATAGGTTCCCGTGATTAGGATCACCGTAGCGGAAGCATCAGTGAGAGGGGTCCCATAAAACAACAGAGATTATGTTATACTTTGCATAGGGCGGGCAATTTAGACAGTAAAATGAATAGACACCTTACGGACATTTGGATAAAGGTCATTATTGTGCTCGTCAGCAATAAATTTTATTAGTTAAATTCATATGTGAGGTAGCTAAATAGTAATTTACAGCCACCCTATTTCAAATCCTAGTGGTCTTTACGTGAAATGTAGGTTGGCGGCAGTTGAAACGATCTGCAGTCCACCCCAAATTCCGGTCCACAAAATTTCTTCAATAGTGATACTCGAAAAGAACGTCTAGTCCAGACAAATTAGGAATTCAAAGTCATTGTCTTTCCTTCTGGGATACGTTCTGCAACAAATGGAGCAGTTAAAAGTGAAATTCCTCTGAAACATCTATACATTTTCATACTACTTCACAAGTGACATGGAAGTTGGTATCTTGATCGCGGCCTCTTTATCGAACAGAGGAGGGTTTCTACATTAATTCAGCTTAGGAATCCTGATGATAAAACGCCTCTGCAGCTACTAAGCACAATGATGATGCGTTCGGCAACCTCTCTACCGAAATCATCGCGTTTCTCTGCTTTCTCTATCAGCATATGTTTCACAGATAAAGAGCGAACTTCGTAGACTACACGGCATTTGTGGGATGATTTTCTTGCCTACGGCTCTGTGTCACACATTTCAGCACATGCTTTTTGTTCAAATGTTTGTTAAGCTTAAGGGACTTAACTGCGGTGTCACCAGTCACTAATCTTACAAACTGCTTGTGAACTAACTTATAATGAACACGGCACAAACATGCCCCATGGGGGGGGGGGGGAATTCGAACCCACGACGGGGAACGGCTTCGCGCATCGTAGCATAGCGCCTCAATGCACTCGGCCGCTCCGCCTCGGCAGTTTTTTTTATTTTTTTTTTTAATTATTTTTATTATTTTTTATATATTTTTTTTAATTGAATGGAGAAGAGGAAGAGGATCACAAACTTTTATCTTCTGCTTTTGCAACATTTTAATTAACTACTTTCTCTATATTACGCTCCTTAATATATTCACGTCGACATACTTTATACACTTCAATCTCTCCAGCATTCTGTTGAAAATTATGAGCCACATCATTCCGTTCCCTGCTGACGCGCTTCAGAGTTTCCAAGCCCTTCGTCATTATTGATGTCTCTCCTTCTGAAACAATTAAAAATGAAACAGACAGTAGGGTCCAGCATTATTGATTTCTTAGTCCAGACTAAAGATGTGAGAAGAAGCACATCATAACACCGTAAACTGATAGTGTCTCAGAACAGAACTCTCCGGCACTACTTCCGCAGTTCACCACATTAACTCAACTGAGTAGGACTAAACGGCAGCGACAATAGTGGTAGCGGAGACCTGAGTGAATGGGAAGAGGAAGTTGGCGTTTTCAGTTTGGACACGTACTCATGATTTCAACAATACTGATCGCAAAAGAATTATTATCAAGTAGAATATATAGACTACGAAATATTTCCATACACTTAATGAAACTACTCATTTAAATACTTCAGTACGTAATACAAACTGCAAATTATTATGTTAACAGACTTCTTTTCAAATTATTATATCTCAAATACCATTCGTATAAATGAAAAAATGCACAAGGTCTTTTTCGTGTACAGTTTTGCGAGGAAGATATTTAATGAGAGTTCTGTTCGAAAAACGAGCCTTTTTGCGTATTAATTTAAAATATGGTAGAAATTAACTTTCGGAGGGGATAAAAGGGGAACTCTGCTGTTTCTTATAACTACAACCTATATGAATATTTTCCCAAATTTTATAAATTTTTCCCCCAATTTCCTGATTCTTTTCCTAATTTGGCTGGACTTTTCGCCTTTCTTCCAGCGACTCCCAGGTGAGTTCTCGAAGCATCACAGTAACACTCGTACATCAATCATATCTACCAGTTAAAATCCTCGCGGCTCGCCTCAGAACTGCTTCTATGTCCTCCTTTAAACCGATCTGGTGGCGATTCCAATCACTTTAGCAATTCTCAAGACGTGTTTTTACAAGGTTCTTGAATGTGATTTGCAGAGTGTCCCATGCGGATGTAAGTACAAGTGTTTTATATGCGGTCTCTTTACAGACGAATCATACCTTTCCAAAATCCTCTCAATAAAACGAAGTCGACCATTTGCCTTTCCCACCATTTTCATGTGCTTTTTTCCATTTCATATCGCTGTTCAGCGTTACACCTAGGTTTTCAATTGACGCTACTAGTAAAGCAGCACACTACTAGTGCCGTATTCGAACATTATGGGATTGTTTTTACTACTCATATGCATCCCCTTACATGTTTCTACATTGCCATTCTAGTTACCATTCCCCAGACCGCCTAGAAATTTAGCCCAAGTCATCCTGCATCCTACTATAGTTATTCAATGACGACACCCTCCAGTACGCCACAGCATCATCAGCAAACAGCCGCAGATTGCCACTTACTCTGTCTGTCAGATTATTTATACAGATAGAAAATAATAAAGCGGTGGCCGAGCGGTCTGCGGCGCGCCAGTCACACACTGCACGGCCGCTACGGTCGGAGGTTCGAATCCCCCCTGGGGCATCGATGTTTGTGTCATCTTTAGTATAAAGTAGTTCATAAGTAGTTTGTAAGTTTAGGGACTGATGACCCGCAGTTAAGTCCCTTAAGCTTAACAGAAAAAAAAAGAAAAAAGTAACACACACTTACCTGGGGCACCTCTGACGATACTCTTGTCTCTGTTGAACACTTGCCATCGACGACAATGTACTGGGTTCTATTACTTAACTTATCTTCGAGCCACTCACATAGTCGGGTACCTATTCCATAAGCTCGTACCTTCGTTAGCAGTCTTTGGTGTGGTACCGTGTCAAACGCCTTTCTAAAATCTAGAAACATGTAGTCTGACTGTTGCCCGTCTTTCATAGCACGCAAGATCTCATGAGAGAAAAGAGCATGCTGGGTTTCGCAAGATCTATGCTTCCTAAAGCCGTGCTGTTGAATGGACAGGGGCTTTTATGTTTGAAAGATATTTACTATATAAGAGCTGAGAATATGTTCAAGAATTCTACAGGAAACTAATGTTAATCATTTAGGTCTGTTTTGTTAATACAAATAATACCAAAAAGCTGCTTTATTTCGTAGATGTTGCATGATGTTTCTTAATACAGAAGTAGACCTATGTCGGCACTGTGACCATAATCAGGCTAACTGCGGACAAATATTTAAGGTTAAAGTGAGTAAAATACGGATACTTACAATTTTGATACATTTTTCGTGACATGTTATTCCACACTTACGTCCATATTGCATCGTGGAGGTATAATTTACTTTAATTACTGCATATAACTGCAATATAAATGTTCTTTGTGTGTGTGTGTTAGGTATTAATTTATTACTGCTATTCTGACAGTTATGTTTGACATAGCCTCCAGTGATGCTCTATGATTACAGTTTGTTTATTACTGCGTATCGTGGGATCTTTGGTATGGTGGTGTGATCTTTATTATGTAACGGTATTGCGACGTATATCTCTGGTTTAAATCGATACTAAAATTTTAATAAAGTTGTCTAGATAATGTCTTATTTTTAGTTCTGTTTCTTCGTTTAAATTTTCGTCAGGCTTTCCTTCGAATGTGTATAAATTTCGATCTCTTCCAGAAAGTTAGTATGATAACCTTTTGGTGTTATGTGTAATATTTCCATTGCGTTTCTAATGCGATTGATTTAATGATTTTCAGTTTTCAAGTGGTCAAAGAATGCTGAAAGATTTATGTCGGGATGTATTGTATGTTCTTTGTATCGAATTTCGAAATTTCTGCCAGGTTGTGCTATATAAAATTTCTGACCTTCTTTACAATTAATCTTTTTACGTCTTGTAATTGGTATATACGTCGCAATACCATAACATAATAGAGATCACACCATAACAAAGATCGCAGGGTACGCAGTAATCAATGACAGTAATAAACAAACTCTAACCATAGAGCATATGTCAAACATAACTGTCAGAATAGCAGTAATAATACCTGCCAAGTATAAAATAATACATATATACCATCTAAAGAACGTTTATATTCCAATTATATGCAGTAATTATAATAAATTATTCCTACACGATGGAATATGGACGTATGTTTGTAATAATATGTCACGCAAAATTGTATCTGTATTTGACTCATTTTAACATTAAATATTTGTCCGTAGATAGCCTGATGATGGCCACAGTGCTGAAACAGGCCTATTGCTATGTTAATAAATGGAATATAACATCTACGAAATAAATCAGCATTTTGGTATTATCTGTATTAACAATTCGTCCTTAAAAGTCATAATGCTGTAGGCCCAAATTAAATGGAAACGTAAGTCTGTAATTTCGTTAGTCCGGTCTTATGCATTTCTTATGTAAGCGAGTTACCTGTGGCTTTTGCCAGTCTCTTGGTACTTTGCGCTGTATGAAAGATACTCGATAAATGCAAGCTTGACAATTAAATATTAAAATCAAGAGTGATCTAATGGAAAACCTGTACCTTTGTGTTTGGCGTTCTTGTGGTCCTAGGTCGTCCATTGTCGGCAACATGTTTGCTACACGATCCCACTTCTCACAGAACGTTTTGTTGTTCGGTAAACGACTCTTAAAAGATGTTCCGTATTCAAACGTCGCATTTCATTTGCGTTACACTGAACCCATCCATACAGAAGTTACATGTCTGCCATTTCCTGATAGGAGTATCCCATTACAAGAATAAACGACTTTGTTCTGTATGTGTACTCATTACAAATGACAAAATGTATCACTCCTCTCTAGCTTATTGCCTGTATGGATGTGTTTACTTCGCTACACTACGGCATAGTTTCGAACTCATAACAAAACCATACTAACAAAACGTATATGTGGCCTGTGCACCCAACACAAATGATCAACCTGCGTAGTGAAGCGGTCTCTGCTATGCACACCGCAACAAATGCCTGTAACACGATAATAAAAAAGGAACCATATATTTTTAAAACACTTCATGCTTATTTCTCGGTCGTCTATCAAATCTTCGGTTTTTCCCTGATACACCAGGTGTAATACATGCCGTGAAGTGAAAATGTCACTATTCATTCTCTGAAAGTGAACAGTCGTGACGCTCTAGGATAGTGGGTATGAAATTAAGAGGTACTGTGAATCATAATTACGATGTTAAATGAAGCTATTGGGATAATTGTTGGAAACCGCAAGTGGTTGGTAACTTTGAGTATCGGCAGGATTCACTTCTATGTACATTTATACATAAACAAAACTTATACAGGGTGTCCAGAAAAGGACTCCCTAATTTCAAAATTAAGTATCTCGAAAACAAAGATCGATAGAGGAATGCAGTAAACGCTATGTTTATTGTGAAAGCTGTAAGAAGTTTATACAGCAGTTTGAAATAATAGTTACAAAAGCTGGTAAGATGGCGCTGTAATCGCCGTACGTAATGCCTAATATAAATAGTGATCTAAAGCCCAGACGATCAGTTCTACTATTGAAACGTGAAAGGAGGTTAGTGTACCGAAGGAAGAGATTGAAACCATGTACTCCATTGAACAACGCGTTTTTCTGGTACTAGTGTACCACAGGTTAGAAGAGAGTCCTACGGCAACAACGCGAAATTTTCAAGCACGAGTTAATGTTCCAAAAGGTCCCGATGCGAAAACCATTCGTAAGCTCTTCTCAAAATTTCAACAAACAGGCAGCGTAGCTGATGATCTAATGGGGCATGTTGTTCAAATGTTTGTAGAACTTATGGGACTTAACTACGGGGTCATCAGTCCCTAAGCTTACAAACTACTTATGAACTAGCTAAGACTAAGGACGTCAGTAATATCCATGCCTGAGGGGGGATTCGAACCCCCGACCGTAGTGGCCGTTCAGACCGTGACTGGAGCGCCTCAGTCCCCTCGGCCACCGTGGCCGGCGGGGCATGTAATTATTCAGTGAAATCCAATGTCATCCGTTCGTATAATTGCATCTGAGACTGGTTTGAAGCGTTTCGGCACGTAGAAAATCCTGAGAAAGAGCCTACACATGTTTCCATTCAAAATTCAAACGCACCAGGCCATTCCCGTACGATCTGTGAAAGAAAGGGTTGCCTTTGCTAATAAGATGCTCACATTGATTGATAGTTAAGGATTTGATGTTGGCTGCATCTGGTTTACAGATGAGGCACACTTCCACCTGAATGGATGCGTGAATAAGTAGAACTGGCGATTTTGGGGATCCGAAAAGCCATATTGGCGTGAAGTGAAACCCCTGTATTCTCTTAAAGTTAATGTGTGGGCTGCAGTACGCAGCAGAGGCATTATTGGCCCTTTTTTACTTTCGAGAAACGGTCAATGGTGCACGTATCGTTGCAATTTTGGAACAATTTGTCGCCACACAGCAAGCGTTATCGAATCGACCAGGTACTGAATGAAACTTCGTGGCAGATTAAAATTGTGTGCCGGAACCGGGACTCGAACCTGGGACATTTGCCTTTTCCGGGCAAGCGCACTACCGACTGTGCTATGCCGAAACGACTTACGATGCCGCCCCACAACTTTACTTCCGCCAGTACCTCTCCTCCTACTTTCCAAACTTCACAGAAGCTCTCCTGCGAACCATGCAAGACTAGCACTCCTGGAAGAAAGGATATGGTGGAGACAGGGCTTAGCCACAGCCTAAGGGATGTTTCCAGAATGAACTTTCACTCTGCAGCGGAGTGTGCGCTGATATGAAACTTCCTGGCAGATTAAAATTGTGTGCTCGAACCTGGGACCCTTGCACACAATTTTTCTGTGTGCTATGTCAGCTGATCCCCTAAGATTTGTGAGCAGTGTATAAGTGTACGGTAGTGGTTGTAACGAAGCATGTTGGGATTTATTCCCATCGCCTTGCATTACTTTTCCTCCCGATACCAGTGTTGGATAGTAATTGGTATTAATGTATTTAGTCTCTTATCATTTTCTTTTCCATAACTTTTGTTATTCTTTTTTGTAATGTAACTAGCTGAACTCATTTTCTAATAATTTGACGTAGGAGAAGCTTGTTTAACTACCAACTGTTAATTAGTTCATGCCAGTGGCGAATTGTTATATTTCAGATAGTATCCTAATTTCTTATAAAACTAAGTAAATCCTTTTCTCATAATATTAAATTGATTTTCACAATTAATGCTATGAAGGCTTTCTCACCATTAGTTTTCATATAATTACCGTTAATTACGAAAGTATTGTTGACAGACCTATTAGATTAATTTGGATGTGAAATACTATTAATACAACGGGGATTTATATACCAATTTAGTCAGTATTATTTACGCTATCTTTTAGTATAGCCAATTGAATGTAATTATTAACTTTTACATTATAATTTCTTCAATGACGTAATTAACAATACGTAATTTTTAGTGATATTCTTTTGGAAGACATAAATAGGATGCTTTCGCGCCGTGTAAATGAATCTTGTTATATCCTTGATCTGAGGGACAATTCACACCAGTTCCGAGTATTGTTATAAATCTTGTTTCATGATGTATCACATAACCGACTTCACTTTTATCTTTAATTTTGAAATATTATAAGTTCTTCAATTTTAGGAGTGTAGAAACTGTATCTACAGTGATTAATTCTTCATATTTGTGCTTCATTCAAACCTACCCCTCGAGCTTTTGTATTCCACAAACGAACTGTGTACATTTGTATCATTGATATGTAGAATGTTTTCACTGGGTCATAAAAATTGCAATTGAGGCTTGTAAGCTGGCCATAAATGGAGACAATGTGGCACTAATTATGAATTAAAATGTCAATGAACTGCAATCCTATGTATCGCCTTCGTTAATTGTAGCAGATTATTTTTGTCCCAAGACATTGCAGAACACCGTTACCGAGAGCGCCGATATACGAGAACTTCAAGCAGAAACGAAAGTACGAGCAACTTATAAACATTTCAAACCCATGAATATTACAGGCAACGATAGAGAGCACATCAGAGTAAGCGCATGTCATAGGTAAATACACTATTGGCCATTAAAATTGCAGATGATAAACGTCTATTCATTGGACAAATATATTATACTAGCTGAAGACCCAGCGTTGCCCGGGTATTTATTTATTGCCGTTTTTCAAGTCTATATTCATTTGTAGAAGTGCTTAATGTCTGCAAATCTCTTGGGAATACAATTAGTAGTAAAGAACTAATATATTAAAATTTGGTGCGTGATGGGGCGGTTTTCCATGAACGTTACTGTTTATGTGCTCATATCTCATGAACTACGTGTCGTACTGTGACACAATTTAGAATGTACACCCAACAAAATGTGTGTATACGGTCTGTAAATCGTCCTGAGGCTACAGTTTGTAGAGTAGAAATTATAAATTGTAACGTCATACCGAAAGCCGTAGTTTTAGTCCGTGAACAGCGGAACGTTAATGTTTATGTAGCTGATGTCTCATGAACTACGTGTCTTACTGTGGTACAATTTATGCGTGTATACTGTCTGTAAAACTCCCTGCGGCTACAATTTGTATAGTAGAAATTATAAATTGTAACCTCTACAGAGATCCGTAGTTTTACTCCATAAACAGCGAAAAAGTAGTAAGCGAGAAACTTTTTTCCTTTCATTATTTTACTATGATTTCCGGCGAGAAAATTTTTAATAAAGGTTTGAAATTATGTTTAGAGTTTGTTGCAAGTCGCTAAGTACAGTCATTCTCATACTGTGTATTTCGAGATCTAGCCGCATTACATGCCATTTTTGCGATTTCTATTGGTTATGACGTAATATCTTTTTAACCATGTGCCGTATGTGATTATTAACCATGCAGCAATTGTTACCTCACAGTAAGAAATGTGTGTACCAAATTTGGTTAAAATCGGTCCAATGGTTTAGGAGAAAATGAGCAGCATTGTCGAAAAATGCAGCAGTTTTCCGCGCAACTCATTGTTTATGACGTCATATCTCGTGAACTATATATCGTATGTGATTCTTACAATTTCGGCGACGGTCCTCATGGATTGAAGCCCACTTGTAGAATATGATATGTGATTACATTTTGAAGCTGTTTGAGTGCATAGATCCTTAGAAAACAGTACCCAGAACAACCACCTCTGACCGTAATAACTGTCTTGATTCGCCTGTAGATTGAGTCAAAAAGAGATCGGATGGGGTGTACAGGTACAGATGCCCATGCAGCTTCAACACGATAACACAGTTAATCAAGAGTAGTGACTGGCCTATTGTGACGATCCAGTTACTCTGCCACAATTGACCAGACCTTTTCAATTGGTGAGAGATCTGGAGAATGTACTGGCCAAGGCAGCAGTCGAACATTTTCCTTATACAGAGAGGTCCGTAAAGGACCTGCAACATTCGGTCGTGCGTTATCCTGCTGAGATCTACGATTGCAAAACTTTTCAAATGTTTGTAGAGCTTATGGGATTTAACGGAGTCTTCAGTCCCTAAACTTTTGAACTAGCCAATACAAAGGACGGCACAAATATCCACGCCCGAGTGGGCCATTCGAATCCCCGAATGTAGTGGCCGTGCAGAATGTGATTGGCGCGCCGCAGACCTCTCGGTCACCGCGGCCAGCAATGTAGGATTTCGCAGGGATCGACTGAAGGGTTACGTCACGGGTCATAAAACATCTGAAAAGTCACGGCCACTGTTCAAAATGCCGCAATGCGAACAAGAGGTGAATGGGACGTGTAACCAATGGCGCCCCATACCATCACATCGGGTGATAGCCAGTATGGCCATGACGAATACACGATTCTAATGCGCGTTGACCTCGATGTCGCCAAACAGGGATGCAACCATCATGATTCATCCGAAAACATGACGTTCTGCAATTCGTGCACCCAGGTTCATCGTTGCGCACACCATCGCAGCCGCTCCTGTCTGTGATGCAGCATCAAGGGTAACCGTAGCCATCATGGCCTCCGAGCTGACAGTCCATGCTGCTGCAAACGTCATCGAACTGTTCACTGTTCGTGCAGATGGTTGTTGTCTTACAAACGTCCCCATGTGTTGACTCAGGGATCGAGACGTGGCTGCACAATCCGCTACAACAATGCGAATAAGATGCCTGTCATATCAACTGATACGAGGCCGTTAGGTTCCAGCACCAGGTTCCGTATTGCCCTCCTGATCCCACCGATTCCATATTCTGCTAACAGTCATTGGATCGCGACCAACACGAGCAGCAATGTCGCGATACGATAAACCACAATTACAATAGGGTACAATGCAATATATAGCAAAGTCGGAAACGTAATGGTACGCATTTCTCCTCCTTACACGAGGCATCACAAAGTTTCACCAGGCAACGTCGGTAAACTGCTGGTTGTGTATGAGAAATCGGTTGGAAACGTTCCTCATGTCAGCACGTTGTAGGTGTCGCCAACGGCGCCAACCTTGTGTGAATGCTCTGAATAGCTCATCATTTGCATATGGCAGCATCTTCTTCCTGTCGGTAAAGTTCGCGTCTGTAGCACGTCATATTCGTGGTGTATCAAATTTAATGGCCAGGAGTGTATGAAATATTTTATCTGTTGTGTTTAATGACTCCTTACTCAGTGTAGATCCCTGTGGAACCCGCATTTTCATCTCGTAAATAGCGTCTCAGCTGATCAAGAAGGAGAAAAGGAATAGTGTTCAAAGTTAGACAGGTCACGTTCGTGCGTGCAGTACAACGCAGTCTCATACATGGAGCCACGAAAAGGGCTTGTATGCGCAAGCAAGTATTCAGACGCGCGCTAGAGATGACGTGTGCTGCTCCGCGCGAGCATTGTTCTCCTCGCCGTTGTCGCCGCAGCGAGGGAGGCGAGCACTGACATTGCCTGGCAGACGATAACACGTGACGCAGCGGCGACAGGGCGCCGGCCCTGCAGGTAGAGCAAACAAAATCGCGATAGATGTCACACAGCTCTCGACCCGAGAGTATTCGGGGCCGCTTGCCGATGTCAGAGGGTTGAAAAGAAGACCTGTTTGTTGGTTTTCTGCGAAATCGGCCTCTGAATGCCGATTAAACGCCACAACAGATTCACTGCGCAGCCGGAAACTTTGTGTAAAAGTAAGAGTGTGTACTTGCAGAGTGTTTGAAACGAAATCTGTAACTTGTTTCAAATATCATTTATGACGAATTACTATCCACGGTTGCATAGAAAAGCGTTGAAATATACGATGGTTGTAACATATATAGTGGCAACTATTTATTCATAACCGAAAGAAAACAGTTACATGCTTGTACCTGTTACTGTTCTTCAAAGTAGGTTTGAAACGAAATCTGTAACTTGTTTCAAATATCATTTATGACGAATTACTATCCACGGTTGCATAGAAAAGCGTTGAAATATACGATGGTTGTAACATATATAGTGGCAACTATTTATTCATAACCGAAAGAAAACAGTTACATGCTTGTACCTGTTACTGTTCTTCAAAGTAGTCACCAGCGTTGTGTACAACCTGTTGCCGGTGATGTGGAATGGGTAGTATATCGTTAGGAGAGCATGTTTTGTTCATGGTGGAAACAGGTCTCCTGCCTGACGAATCTCAGGAACTGTTCTGAAGCGAATGCAACGAAGTGGTTCCTTCAGCTACATATACTACCTCTACATAGGATGCAAATCACATTTAAGTGCCTGGCAGATGGTTTATCGAACCACCTTTATACTATTTATCTCCCATTCCATTCTCGAATAGCGCGGGAAGAAAGAACACCTGAATCTCTCCGTTCGAGCTCTGATTTCTCGTATTTTATTCTGATGATCATTTCTACCTAGTGGGAGTCAAAAAATATTTTCGCATTCGGAGGAGAATGATGGCTATTGGAGTTTCGTAAGTAGCTCACGCCGCAGCGATAAGCGCAGTTGTTGTACTGATTCCCATCCCAGATCCTGTATCATTTCCTAAACGCTCTCTCCCCTGTATCGTGATATAACAATACGAAACGAGCCGCCCTTCTTTGGACTCTCTCGATGTCCTCCGTGAAACCCACCTGATCAGGATCCCTCACTGAGCAGCAATACTCCAAATAGCGACGGACAAGCGTAGTGTATGCAGTTTCTATTGTAATTCTGTTGAATCTTTTAATGGTTCTGCCAAGTAAACGCAGTCTCTGGTTCGCCTTTCCCACGAAATTATCTACGTGTTCTTTCCAGTTTATGTCTGAAGTAATAGTAATTCCTACGTATTTTGTGGAGTTTACGGCCTTCACTTTTGATTGATTTATATTGTAAACAAAGTTTAACGAATTTATTTTCGTACTCACGTGGACAACTTCACACTTCTCATTATTTAGAGTTAATTCTCAAGTTTTACACCATAGTGATATCTTATTCAGATCGTTCTGCAGTTGGTTTTGACCTTCAGATGATTTTACTACACGGTAAATGACGGCGTCATCTTCAAACAACCTAAGAGAGCTACTTAGATTTTCCCCTAAATCGTTTATGTAAACAAGGTAGCGCAGAGGACCAATAACAATACCCAGTGGAACGACCGATATAACATCTGTTTCAGTCGATGCCTTACCATCGATTACTACGAACTGTGTCCTCTCTGACAGGAAATCCCCTATCCAATCGCAAATTTGGGGCGATATACCATAACAACACCATTTGATTAAAAGCCGTTTGTGAGGTACGGCGTCAAAAGCCTTCTGGAAATCGAAGTCACAAGGACTTAAGTCCCATGAGTTTGGTGAATTGTACAATACTTCCCACTCCCATAGATCGAACAGGACAGCCAGAGCTTGCGCTGTATGAGCCGACGAATTGTCTTGAAAAATTGTGGGTAGTTTGTGTAAATAGTTGCCGGTTCGTTCGCAAAGCTGTTAGCAGATGATTCACAAAAAACTAATAGTAATACTGAGCATTGAAGTTCTGGCGTGGATGAAGGTAATGCGTTAGGATAACACCATCAGAGTCGCAAACCAGAGTCACCATACTATGACTACAGCGCAGTTTGACTTTCGCTGCAACCCATTATCACGCCATTCCTTGAATTGGCATTTGTTTCAGTTCATATGATGTGGGCAGTGTCTCATCAAGTGTTACGATACGGCGTAAGAAAGCCTCCAAGTGCGTTTGAGCAGCGTCGTATCGCATCCATTATTGCATTTATGAATTTACGTGACACCCATCGTGATACAATTTATCGTATCCCCAAGTATGTTCATGCATGTGGAGCACAGTCGACTGCGCAAATCCGCTCAACTATATGCGTGTATACTGTCTATAAAATTTCCCACGGCTACAATTTGTAGTGTACAAATTATTAATTGTAACGTCATACCGAATCCCGTAGTTTTACTCAATAAACAGCGGAAAAGTAGTAAGCGAGAAACTGTTTTCCTTTCATCATTTTGCTATGGTTGTCAGCGAGAGAAAGTTTAATAAATGTTTGAAATTATGTATAAAGCTAATTTCAAGTCGCTAAGTACTCTTATGCTCGTATAGCGTATATATAAAGTCTCGCCGCATTATGTGGCAGTTTCTTGCAAATCCTATTGTTTATGACGTCATATCTTCTAAATTATGTGTCGTATATGATTCTTAACTCTGCAGCAATTGTACCGTACGGTAAGGAATGTTTGTAACAAATTTGTTTTAAATCGGTCCATTGGTTTAGGAGAAAATGTGCAGTAGTCGCTAAATGCAGCAGTTTCCGCGTATCTCATTGTTCATGACGTCATATGTAGTGAACTATGTATCGTACGTGATTCTTACACTTACGGCGACCGTTCTCATGGATTGAAGCTTACGTGTACAAAATTTGAAAAAGATTGGATCAAAACTGCAGATTTGTATGCAACACTTACAAATATACGAACACTCTGCTTTATATATTAGATAGTTCCTGAGAAAAATTAAACATTTCTCAATTCTTAGCAGAAGCTTATGCCATGTAACCATCACTTGTTTTCGCAGTGAGGTTAATTGCTAACAATGTGGTAATGTCGCATGATTTAATTACGTAGCAAATGAGAGCCGCAGAACTACATGCATCGTCAGTGCTTGCAGCTGAAGTTTGTGTTCACTAACATGGCTTCTTCTTTTCCGTTGTTGTCAATGTTCAAATGTTTGTATAGCTTATGGGACTTAACTACGGGGTCATCAATCCCTAAACTTACAAACTACTTATGAACTAGCTAATTCTAAGGACGGCACAAATATCCATGCCCGAAGGGTGGAGGGAGATTCGAACCCCCAACCGTAATGGCCGTGCAGACTGTGACTGTGCGGCGTTAACAGCGCTAAGTATCTGACTTTAATTTGTGTCAAATTTAATTTGCCAGTCTAGTTCATTTTCGGTGGTACTGTTTTAAGAGGTTTATTCCCGCGTACTTGCAGATTTCGTTTGTACTACTGTTTTAATAGTTTATTCTATCGTATTTGATAAATACCGTTGTGTTTAATCTTCGTCTTTGACAGGTGTATTTCAAAACAAGTCAGAGACCGTTACTTAGCTCGTTATCAGTCAGTCCAGCGCCAGCTGTCACCAGTGTCGCGGCGTTAACAGCGCTAAAGCTGCCGGACTCAGTTTTGTTGATTCGACAGTGTAGTTACCACTGACCACAGTTAAGTCAGCAGCCAGCCGCCTTCATTAGAGTACTAGGCTTCTTTAAAGTTGTTAATTGCTGTTAATTGTATCGATAGGATGGATAGGATGTGTGCCTGCTGTGTGCGGACGCAGGAGGAGTTGGCCGCGGTTCGCGAACAGCTGAGCGTGCTGTTGGCTACGGTCAGCCGTCTTCAGGCTGCTGTCTCGGGGTGCAGCGATGGTGGGGAGTCTGGTTCGTCGAGTGGGACACCTCAGGTGTCTCGCGCTACGCTCTCTGTCCCTGCTACCGAGGCACCTTCAGGTGTACCGGACGTCGTCGAGCCGCCTTCTCCGCAAGGGGAGTGGCGGGTTGTACGGCGTTCGCGTCGCTCGAGGCGGAAGGCCAATGTGGAGGCTGGACGTCCGTCCGCGCCCGTTCGTCCTGTGAGTGAAAGTGTGGCCACTCCTTCAGCAGGGTCCGAGCAGGTGCACGGGGGGAGGGGATTATTAGTTATTGGGAGCTCCAATGTCAGGCGCGTGATGGAGCCCTTAGGCAGATAGCGTCCAGATCTGGAAGGAATTCCAACGTGCACTCGGTGTGTTTGCCGGGGGGCCTCATCCGAGATGTGGAGGCGGCCTTGCCGGCGGCTATCGAGGGTGCGGGGTGCAGTCGACTGCAAGTCGTGGCTCACGTCGGCACCAATGACGCTTGTCGCTTGGGTTCTGAGGACATCCTCAGGTCCTACGAGCGGCTGGCGGAATTGGTGAAGGCTGCTGCCTTCGCACGCGGGGTGCAAGCAGAGCTGTCGATTTGCAGCATTGTTCCCAGGGTTGATCGGGGTCCTTTGGTTTGGAGCCGAGTGGAGGGTCTGAACCAGAGGCTTCGCCGACTCTGTGACAGTCATGGCTGCAGATTTCTGGATCTGCGTTATCGGGTGGGGAATTGTAGGGTGCCCCTAGATAGATCAGGGGTGCACTACACTAAGGAAGCGGCTACTCGGGTAGCAGAGTACTTGTGGAGTGCACATGGGGGTTTTTTAGGCTAGGCGCTAACTCTGATGAGCACTCGACTGTCTGCATTCAAACAGCGAATTTAGGCCACGTTCGGAATAAAAATTCGAACATAAAAATATTAGCCGCGAACTTACAAAGTATTAGAAACAAAGTTCCCGAATTTGCAGCGCTGCATGGAAGTTATTGCGCTCAGATAGTTTTAGGCACCGAAAGCTGGCTAACTGATGATGTGGCAAGTTCAGAAATATTTAGCGAAGCGTGGAATGTATATCGGAAAGATAGATCTGATACAACTGGAGGAGGAGTGTTCATCGCTGTGGACAAAGTTATTGTTTCTACTGAGATCGAGGTTGAAAGTAACTGTGAAGTTATCTGGGCACGCATAACAGGTCTAAAAGAAGTAAAGTTAATAGTTGGGTGTTTTTACCGGTCCCCCAGTGCTGCTGTAGCAGTTTTAGAATCATTCAAGGAAAGTCTACACCAGGTAGTGCATAGGTATCCGGGCCATGCAATATTAGTCGGAGGAGACTTCAACCTTAAGAGTATAGATTGGGACCTCGCTAGCTACATTTCAGGCGGTACAGACAAGCAGTCTTGCGAGCTACTTTTGGACACATTCTCCGAAAACTGTCTTGAGCAGTTAAACCGGCAACCCACGCGCAATGGAAATATTGTCGACCTTATAGCCACAAACAGGCCTGACCTTATTAACGATGTCTGTGTAGAGACAGGAATTAGTGATAATGATATCGTCATAGCGTCGATGGTGACCAAAGTTCATAAACCAGTCATGAAGGCTAGGAGCGTGTTTTTGTTGGGAAAAGCCGACAAGCAAATGTTACGATCGCACTTAGAAAATGAATGGGCATCGTTTAATTCTGGGACTATGGATGTCGAGGAATTGTGGACTAAATTTAAATGCATTGTTAATGAAGGGTTAGAGAAATATGTGCCAGTAAAGACGATTAAGGATGGAAAAGATCCACCGTGGTATAATAATAATGTTAGAAAGCTGCTGAGAAAGCAAAGGCTGTTGCACTCTCGATTCAAAAAAGAACACGCAAATGATGACAGGCAAAAGTTAGTAGAGATTTGTGCGTCTATTAAAAGATCGATGCGTGAAGCATACAATAATTATCACAGCCATACCTTAGCAAAAGATCTTTCCGAGAACCCGAAAAAATTCTGGTCCTATGTAAAATCGATAAGCGGGTCTAAGCCCACTGTCCAGTCACTAGTTGATCATTCCGGGGCAGTAATAGAAGAAAGCAAACGGAAAGCTGAAGTTCTAAATTTAACCTTTAAGAAATCTTTCACGCAGGAGGACCGCACAAATATACCATCATTTGATCAACGTACTAATTCCGAAATGGGGGACATAGCAATAGGTATTTCCGGTGTAGAGAAGCAGCTGAGAGAGCTAAATACGAAAAAGTCTGCTGGTCCGGATGGTATACCAGTTCGGTTTTGCAAAGACTGTTCTGCGGCATTGGCCCCCTACTTAGCTTGCATTTATAGCGAATCTTTAATTCAGCGCAAAGTTCCTAGTGATTGGAAAAAAGCGCAGGTGATTCCCGTGTATAAGTAAGGAAAGAGAACTGACCCATACAATTACAGGCCAATATCGTTGACATCGATTTCATGTAGAATTTTGGAGCATATTCTCAGTTCGAATATAGTAAATTTCCTTGAAACGGAAAAGCTTCTTTCCATGAATCAGCACGGGTTTAGGAAACATCGTTCATGTGAAACTCAGCTTGCCCTTTTCTCACATGACATCTTGCGAGCCATGGACGAAGGGCAACAGGCGGATTGTGTTCTTCTCGACTTCAAAAAGGCGTTGGACACGGTGCCACACTGCAGACTGCTAACGAAGATACGAGCTTATGGAATAGGTTCACAGATTTGTGACTGGCTGGAAGACTTCCTAAGTAATAGAACGCAGTACGTTGTTCTCGACGGCGAGTGTTCATCAGAGACGAGTGTATCGTCAGGCGTGCCCCAGGGGAGTGTGATAGGACCGCTGTTATTTTCTATCTATATAAATGATCTGATGGACAGAGTAAGTTGTAATTTGCGGCTGTTTGCTGATGATGCTGTGGTGTATGGGAGGGTGTCGTCTGTAACTGACTGTAATAGCATACAGGTTGACTTAGACAAAATTTCTAGTTGGTGCGAAGAATGGCAGCTAGCTTTCAATGTAGAAAAATGTAAGGTGATACGCATGAGTAGAAAAAACAATCCTATAATGTTCGAATACAGCATCAGTAGTGAGCTTCTTGATGCGGTCGCGTCGTTCAAATATCTAGGCGTAACATTGCAGAGCGATATGAAATGGAACGAGCATGTAAGGACAGTTGCGAGTAAGGCAGACAGCCGACTTCGGTTTATTGGGAGAAATTTGGGAAGATGTACTTCACCTGTAAAGAGACCGCGTATAAAACGCTTGTACGATCACGTCTTGAGTATTGCTCAAGTATTTGGGACCCGCAGCAGATCGGTTTGAAGGAAGACATAGAGGCGGTTCAGAGGCGAGCAGCTAGATTTGTTACCGGTAGGTTCGACCAATGCACGAGTGTCACGGAAATGCTCCGGCAACTCAATTGGGGATCGCTGGAAGAAAGACGACGTTCTTTTCGTGAATTTCTGTTAAGTAAATTTAGAGGGCCGGAATTTGAAGCTGAGTGTAGTACGATCTTGCTGCCGCCTACTTACATTTCGCGTAAAGATCACAAAGACAAGATAAGAGAAATTAGGGCTCGTACGGAGGCATATAGGCATTCTTTTTTTCCTCGTTCAATTTGGGCGTGGAATAGGAAAGGAAATGCCTAGTAGTGGTACAGTGTACCCTCCGCCACGCACTTTATGGTGAATTGCGGAGTATGTATGTAGATGTAGATGTAGACTGGCGCGCCGCAGACGGCTCGGCCACCGCGGCCGGCCCGTTGTCCCCACGCAGAAGTAGCGCACAGGTCGTTGATCCTTGTAGCTCGAAGTGCTGTGGAACTTCTGAAACTGTGGCTATTTATCAAATTAATAACTGTGCCATTTGTTTCACAATATTTATTTATACGTCGTGAAACAACAAGCGACATTTGTAGTACTGTCCATGACCCTAGTACACATCAATTCTAATCACAGTAGTTGGAAAATATGTTGTTGGAACTGCCTGACCGACTATTTTAAGGGCGCGATTGTCATAGTTGTTAACGAGAGAGCCATTTGTGCAGGACTGCCTGCTACTGGCAGTGCTGGTCAAGCGTTCCAACAATTTTGAGCGAAGCAGTTATTGTAGAACTTCTACATTCAATTGGTTTTGTTAACTAGAACATAATTACATAAACGAAACATACCACAATAAACCTCATATAAACACATTAATTGCATAAAAATCTCTTTAATTTCTATACAATAGTTTATCTACTATTTATAATTTAAAAGCCATAGAGAGGGTCTTACACAGTGGTGGAGGCAGCCAATCACAATACGTCTGGGTAGTATTGGAGCCATTTCTCTCGGGGTTGTTATATGTTCCACCATATGTCATTTTTTCCCATCCATTACACCCATGACGTGATTTACAAGCTATGAAATTTCTTAGTAACTCAACACCTATGGCCATGAGCCAACCATCGTACATACTCCAAAGCACCATCGTGTGTTGTTAAAGACAATAGAGCAAAGATGCAATAGGTGGCACCGTTGGTTTTCCGAAGTTTGTATCCTACAGAATCAAGCACCTCGCTCTTAAGTTTTGAATGCAAATCAACATTTAACGTACTTCGCTATAATATACAGTCACTAATTTCAGTTTGTCTATTAAAAATTAATGTCATTTCTCTGAATATTTCGTTAGATTTCACTAAAATTTGACTCCCTAGTTAGAAAAACTAATTTATAGATACAAATTTAAACATGGCTGTTGAGACAGCATCGGTTGCAATGCTGGAGATTGATTACTTAACCACGGTTTCGGCTTCAACTAAGGAAGCCTTTATCAGAAGTAAAAATTTTACATGAAATCGACAATGTTTCTTGAGCAACAGAACTCACTTTTAAGTCGCAAACGTATAATTACATGCGTCAGGATGAATAATCGGAACGTATTTCTTATAACTAAAACGTGCCACTATGGGTCGTGGCTGATCATGTACTTTTACATTTGTAATTTCAACATGAGTTCTGTTGCTCAAGAACCATTGCCAATTTCAAGTAGCTAAAATTTTTTACTTCTGATGAAGGCTTCCTTAGTTGTAGCCGAAACCGTGCTTAACTGATCAACATCTAGCTTTGCAACCGATGAGCTGTATTTTTTAATTTCAATAATTTCTAGATAAATAATACTTACACAGTTTACATTTTTATGGAAAGAGGAACTGAATCCTAAAAAAAGTGTTGCGGACGACCTTTGATATCATCTATGGCAACGCAAATCACTTGATAAATTAGAGTCCGGTTCGACGGATTCGTCTTGTGATGTGATTCAGAATAACAGCAATGACATAGTCAGATCGCGTCCTTCTGTTCATCACTTCATTAGCACGATCTCGCGGTGTAAGGAATGGAGTCTTCTTTCTTATTCGGACAGCGAGCGAGAGGCTAGACCCGCACTGGCTGGCAGCGCGCCTGCCGTGGCAGGCAGCCAGACAATGCCCCGCGCGCAGCTGCTTGCCGAACTGCAAGGCGCGCCTCGGCCCACTCGCAGACAATGCAAGGAAGAAAATTTCCCCAACGGAGCACGACGACTCCATGTAAACGAAAGGTGGATAAATTCGCGAAAAAGACACTCGTGCAGAGCGGGTTTACAGAAGGCCATTTTTCTCCTGCCTGGGAGAGTTGAAAATGTTCCGATCCATGTCCCTTTCACAAATGGCCGCTGCGCAAAGATGGTGCTAAGATATACAGGATGAATCACGTAAAACATACAACACGAATACTGCAGAAATGGAAACTGGTCTTGACATTACCTGACATTGCAGGATGGAGGCGATCTGCTTAGATTAAATATAAATAAATAATTATAAATAAAATAATAAATAATATAAATAATTATAAATAAATATTGCAACCAGCCACAAGATTTCTATAATTCAATTACTTGCACCGTTACTAGTTTCTGGCCGAAGCTCATCATCAGACGTTTAGTAACGGCGCACTAAATTGATCTATAAAAATCTTGTGGCTGGATGCACTATTTATTTACTACAGTATTATTACGAATACAGCTACGGTATTCTATAACCAAAAATAATGGTTAAAATAATAGATTAATTATCTTCAAAAGGAAAATGCCAAGTTCGAAATATGATTAATAAATTGACTGACGACCTGTTTCGATGTATAAATTCTACAAAAAGAAGGTTAAACAGAAAGTGCAACATTGCACTTAGTGAAAATATAAAATACACAAGTTATCAACTGCTTGTAAAACGACCAGATGATGATGGCATAGCCCATCGTAACCGCTCCTTAGTAAGTTAGTGAATCATACTGCGAGCTTGGCGTTATCCATTTGAAGATTATGAAACTGATACTGCTGTTTGGCTTTTACAGAATTCACCTGTAGTTCCATATTGTTGGCTTGTAAAACATAGTAATAATACCGGAATGTGGACGTTGTTTATAACCACTCACTCTTTTGAAATGAAACAATCCTTAGGTTTGGTTGTGGCAATCTTCCGCAGCAGCTGTCAAAATTAACTATATCGGGTTGCTCGTTTTGTACTGAGTGCAATTAGAAAATTATTTTACAACAGGTGCGTTTCACTTATTATTTTATAAACATGTTTGTACAATTCGTTTCTTAAATATTTAAAATTGTTCTTTAACTTTTTGTGTACGTATTGTATTTTAAACTGATGTACAGTTACACTGTTATTCCATCTTCCTTACGCTCCACTGCATTTCTTCCAGCTTGTTGGTTTGAGTTGGTATGTGCATTTTATATCGTTTCTTTTTCCGTTGCATTTGTCACCAGTTCACTTACTTTGAACAATTAACACTAAAGAATGAAAAGTGTGAAGTAATACACATGACCACTAAAAGAAATCCGCTGAACTTCAATTACGCGATAAATCAGTCAAACCTTAAGGTCAAAAATTCTACCAAATACCTAGGATCTACAATTACGAACAACTTGACGAGAGAGAACACAGAAAATATTGTGGGGACGGCGAAGCAAAGGTTACGTTTCATTGGCAGAACGCTACGAAGATATGACAGCTCCACCACAGAGACTGCCTACATCACGCTTGTGCGTCCTCTCATGGAGCACTGTTGCCCAGTGTGGGTCCCTCACCAGGTGGGACTGACGGAGGACATCGAGAAGGTTCGGGGAAGTATAGCTCGGTTTGTTTTATCGCGTTACAGTGGGAAAGTGTCACAGAAATGTTGCACGACTTGAGGTGGAAATCATTGAAAGAGCGACGTTACTCGTTGCGGCGAGATGTATTTGCGAAATTTCAATCACCGGGTTTTACTTCTGAATGTGAAAATATTTTGCTATAACCTACCTACATAGGGAGATATGACCATCACAATAAAATAATAGAAGTCAGATCGAAAACGGAACGATTTACCTGTTCTTTCTGCCCGAGCACTGTTAGAGAATGGAACGGTAGAGAAAGGTTGTTGTTGTTGTTGTGGTCTTCAGTCCTGAGACTGGTTTGATGCAGCTCTCCACAGAGCAAGGTTATGAAAGTGGTTACTGAACCCTCTGCCAGGTATTTAAATATGATTTGCAGAGTTTCTATGGAGATGTAGATGTACGTTAGTTACTATGAAACACAGGAGAAATTAATAGCAGTCAGAAAGTGTCTTGTGCATTCCTGACCTACATAGGTTCCATGCCTATCACATCCCTCTCTATCGAAAGCGGCATAGAAATAATTACGAGAATCACGTGAACACCTATAAGTCGGCATTAACATAGGATTCTCAATAAGTACCGTACTGTTTAATGCAGTCACATTTACTAATAATGGGCAGATAATCCACCAAAATAAGCACATATGGTATGATAAATAGCTGCATGTGCTCGAATTTCAGCGTCAAAGTAGTTTGGGATAGTGAACCTCAAAGGACCGGGCTTCTTAAGTCGGATCACTTACTTGCACAGTTATAGCAGTCTTGTAACAAATCATTTTCCACTGATGTCAGGAGGCTTTTTTTTCTATGGGCTAGGAGGAATCTGTGATACCAAAACGATGGCTGCCCAATGCATAGTGCAATACCACAAATCTTGGATTGCACACAGAGGGCCTGTACGTTGGTTGTCGAAGCTTCACTGTGTAAAATGCTTACCTACAAGGGCATACCAACTATACCCGTCTTATTACTGTAGTCTACTCGGTTATTTCTGCTGAAATGTTGGTAACAGTCTTTCATTACAAGACTGTAAGAGTGTTCTGACGCTGCCAATGGTAATTTTCAACACAACTTATTATAGTCAGTGCTCTCTTTACTGATCAGAATCCACCTAATTACTGTAATTGCAATTACAAAAGGGGGAAATCCATTGGAATGGTAGAGAAGTATTATACAAGCATGACCAAGCTCTAAACAGGACGTTACACCCAAATCCTTCCTTTCTTCTAGTGGGAGAAGGAACCGCGAATTCTCAAAGTACTATTAGCCGAACCTAGACAAAGCATCCCACTGGTTATTGATTTATTTTGGCGCAATTGTACAGAGCATATAATATCTGTGGCATCACTTTAGAATTACAACCTATGAGCAGTAACAGATACATTATCTATAACGCTGTAGACTCCAGAGTACTGAAGCTAAACCTGATAGCAGCAACACCTATTAAGCAGCATTTATACAGTCATGTACGATAATCAGCTTCAGCCAGTTAGATTGCAACGAAGTTAGCCCATTTGATTATACTCACTCAGGGCCACCATGACTAGCTTAACAAGCACCTGCCATGAGTAACTTCATTTTGCATTCTCGACGTTACAATCAAGGCATTCACGTGAATATGTTTATTCAGTAAATTTACTAGGAAGCCGTTATCATTGTTTACCTTATTCATAAGATTTTAGCAGGCCACTTGAAATTCTTGGTTGTCATTCACACCAAATCTGTTATATTTTGTTTACCTCCAGATAATTTTATTCTGCAGTCTTGCAATTGATCATTACACTCAACAGTTGATAATAAACTTAAGTTTCATTTGAGTCATGTCCCTTACTTCAAGGGTAAATCAGTAAATAAGTATCAAGCTGAGGTTGACCCGCCAGTACTGCAGACTGTGTAGTGGTATTACTCTACCACACCACACGTCTGGGTTGTTGGTTGCTGCAGTTTAAGGAACCAAATAAAGTTACAGCTCAAGAGTGTCACTTGTATGATGCAAGGCTTACACAAAATTTCCAAGCTCAGTGCTTTTACAAGCTTATCCAGCGATGGAACGAGTGCTCAAGTTTACAGGGAGAGTCAGCTGAAGAGTAAAGCAATTTTCGGGACTGTAAACGCAATACTGGCGTGTCTACCTCAGTTTGCAACTTATTTACTGTATCGTCCTTCTAAATTAAAAAGAAACAAAAATTACGGCTGTTGTAGTTGTTCTCATAAATACTGACCAGCCGAAGTCCCAACCTCCATACAAATATTGACCCAATGAAATTGAATATGCATGGCGGAGTCGTTTTGTATGCAATCATAAGTTGAAGATGGGATCTTCTAGTATATACACGTACAGTCGTCAACAAATGTTTATATTTAAAGATAGTGCGGATTTACTCTCCATGGAAGATTGAAGGAACTGTTGTGGATGTCCGATAAACATTATTTATACTTAGAAATTGCTTTCTATATTTCGGCAAGCGTAGCTACAAAGTATTGTAGAGTATTTGTTGTTTATATCGTTTGGATTGTCAAGTATTCTACTTCATCAGCATCACCCTTCGCTAGTGCAGAATGGTTATCAACATTCAAGATCACTGCCGTGTTTGGAAAGTCAGCCACGGTTTGCAATACTTCACTGCCGCAAGTCCAAAATCCCGTCTCATCTGTGATGCAGCGCCCGTTACGACGGACGGAATTCCCGGAGCGATGTCTGGGCAAATGTGGCCAAGAGAGTCGTATACCGCGCGAATGGGCTACAAATATTACGTTTTCCATCGCCATTCTCGGTTTATTTGCTGGCTATAAGTCTTATGGCTGATATAACCTGCTCCATCCCGTCACATTCGTAAAAATGTCGTCATTCGTAACAGCTAGAAAATGTCCTCAGCATTACCATATCTCCGCACTTCTAATCGATGTGGCTGAGCTTAATTTGTTCAAACTGTTTATACTATGTCTGAGATGCCTCTGACTGGTGGTACTGCTGTGCTACCCAAAACATGCTGTCGAATATAGATTAAAACGAAGCACTATCCTTTCTGGTGAGACTTATTTAAAATATTCGTACGATGTGAAACTATGAAAAGTGAGTTAGCTTATGCGTCCTATGAATCTACTATGAAGTCATAACGAATGAGAATTAATCTATTCCGGCAAAGAAAATGGTCGCCACGTTAAATGCATGTCATTTTTTTTAAATGGAAAGGAGTCTTGTGATACATCTAATAACATCAACATCCTGACCTACGTTTATTCAACGTAGCTGTCATGGTTGAGTTTTCACAACAGGATACGTACTTTGTGTAAGGTATCTGGTTCACTGTTGTGCAAACCTTTTGTCGCTGGTGAAATCATCTGTCACAGCTATTCATACAGGAGTGCCCACAATCGAAACTTGTAGAACCTTCAAAGGTTATGGAGGGGTATGGAATATGGGGTGGAATATTAAGGTTTCCCATTTCCTGTAGCGTTTTTGGAAAAAAAGTGAACAAATACTGTACGATGACTTTTGAACCAACCTGTACTTGTTGTCCAACTAAAGCTTTAGGTTATCAATTACACGACTAGCCTGGAATAAACGCACGGTGCTTTCTTGATATTTCGGAAGATGTTTACAAATTCGCATTTGCATTGTGCAGCAGAAGTCAGCTCAAACGAACTATTCCCATGTCTATGCCACGCTTATTGCCTTTGGAAGATGTCGGATTTACTTGAAAAACGAAACGATTTAGAATTTAAGGAATTAGATGGATCGAAAATTGATATCGGTATTCATTTAATGCGTGTGCATTAAAAATTATATCAAAGCGCAAAAAACGTAATCACTTCACGCTGACGTGCAGAGGTAGTAATCTGTGCGGACTATAGTGGACAGGATTCCATCGCAGTTTAGTACCCTTATTATTAAATATCGACGAAGCGAACATCTCACTACACACTAATCCTCTATCCAATGACCAACTGAAATCTAAACTGAAAAGTGATATTGTTCGTAACGAAGAAGCAGAGGAAGCCTTTGAATCACCCTCGCTCGTCGCATGATAGAATTAATGAGGAATATGAGTTACCGAAGACTCAGGCTACATACTGTAGGGGATAGGGAGAATATAGACGTAATATGAATAGTTAACGAGTAGTGAGTGAACTTTAACGCAGAAGTTGAACATGGAAGTGGTGTTGTGTTGAAATAAGGTGTGTGACATGAAGTAGAGCGGGACAACCACGTTTATGATTTCAGCAAATAATGTGGAGCGGCTCGGCGAAGCTTCTGGCAATTCAAGTAGGTCGACAAGAGCGCCATACTGCGTAATAGCCTAACAGCTGTATTGCTTAAAGGTGGCTGCGACATACGTGATCGGAAGTAGGAGACCGGTCACGTGTAACAGCTATGCCACATGTGTGAAACACAGGCCAACGGTGTCAACCTGTATAAATACAGGCGGAAAAGACAAGTCAGTCAGAGAGAGTCAGCCACGGCAGAGAGTGAGACAGGCAGCCACGGCTGGGCAGTCACCTGCCGACCGGACTGTGCTTCTCGTCGACAACAACTGTTATTATTGTCATCGCAAAACTGAGTATCGCTGGCTGGAAGCACTTCGACGCAGCGCGGCCAGCAGCCGATCATCACGATCAACACGGCATCCCAGTCGAGAGAAGCAGCCAGCGGAACAGCGGCGGTCCGGCGTGACGCAACTGGCAGCGGGGTCTCGGCCTCCACAGCAGCGCAACCGGGCGTCGAACCTACGCATGGCGCGGTAAGACTGCAGCCAGTTACTCACCTGGGGGCGTGGTGTGGACGAAAGGACGCGGCTACACCTGAAACGCTCCTGGAGGGCGAAGCAGCAGCAGCTGGGGAAGGAGAACCTGGGTTCAACTCCCGGACAACGCCCAGCGCGGTACGGCCTTTGCAGCGGCGACGCGGCGCAGTGAGAGGACGATACCTCGCCTTAGGGAGTGTCCCACAGCAGCCATTGCCCAACACTAACGACCTCAAACGGAGGCTCCCATGACGATAGTTGGCATTCCCTTCAAGGTGTCGCATGTCAGTGACTACTTCTTGAGTCGGAACCACTCGATTCTCCTGACGTATGATAAGTTGAGGAACCGTCCACCAGTAGACAATGTATGTAGTATGTCTGTGGTTTCAGAAAAGGCACACACACGATCAATGCCATTGTGGGTGATCCGTCATTATCTATATTCTTTCTGTAACATTTCTACGAAATTTTCAAACCAACTTTAACATTCATTAGAAGTTGCCATATGGCAGTACTATGCCTGTTCTTTTACCTGTTGCATATTCAACATCTCCTTACACTTTACCGTCATTAAATAATCCAGAGCCGCGGTGGATCAGCCGAGCTGTCTAAGGGTACGGCCATAGTGAACGGCTCCCCACCAGCTGCTCAGCCGCTTAACCCGCGGCGGTCGCCACGCGCGCGCTTCAACGGCGCGATGGCAGCTGGTGGCGGCCACAGTGCGCAGCCAACCGCGCGCCGGCTGATGCCTATACATGACCAAAATTACTTTTCGATATTCTCGCTGAGAAAAAGTACTATATGTGTATGAAACAAAGCTAAATCGCACTCTAGTATCAGTTTTTCGATAAAAATTCTCCTTCTCCTGTAAAAAAATAAAAACCACATTTTCCCGTTTTGTGCGTTTTCCTCGACGTAGGATACTTCTCACTCGATTCTGAGGAAACTAATTGTTGTACATCACCGAGTTTTGCACGTCTTGCAGGCTAACGTAACAGCTTCATAACGGAGTGTCTGTTTTCTCGATATTCGCCAGTTATTACGGTACTTAATTTCCAATTAACCTATCGCATAACATTTGAAGCTTTTGCAGTGAAAAAATTGTCGCTGACTACTTTTCGTTTGGTTAACTTTATGTTATACATTACTACGTACGAAATGTATCCAAAATTGTGAAATTGTTTTTAAATCTGAAAAGAAAGCGATACATCGCTCCAGTATAGCGAACAGGGTGTCGAAATTTGTGCGCGCTAGCGCCGCACGCTCTCCTTGGGCGCGCTATGAGCACAACTACTGAGCCTCTAGCCTGCATCTCAGTCAGTCAACATTGGTAATAAAGCACATGCCCCAGCCAACAGAAAATGACTTTAAAATATTGCAAAGTTGATCTTGGTCAGGTGCCAGTTCCCTAACTCGTTTTAAAATATTGATGGCATACAAGTTCAGATAAAAGGAGGTCAGTAAATCTGGTTCTACGTATTATAATTACAAATATTGCATTGCTAGCTTTCACTGACGGAATATTGCAAGTTCAGAAAGGGGAGCCGGCCGCGGTGGCCGAGGTGACTAAGGCGCTCCAGTCACGGTCAGCACGGCCACTGCGGTCGGGGGTTCGAATCCCCCCTCGGGCAAGTCCTGTGAAGTTGGCACCCCTGTTTTGGAAAATGTACATTTTTTTTCAGAGTTCTAGACAGATATGCAATAGTTCTGGAGTTCTCTGTACAAAATTTAAATAGTTCTGCAAAATTCCGCCGAAAAATTAGGAAAAATTACCGCAAAATTTAGTTTATTCAAAATAATTTTTTGCCTAATTATACAAACATAGTTCTGATCACAGTTCTAAATAGCTCTCAAAGAGTTCTACAGGAAATCCTAATGACATTTTTCTGTGCAGATTATACTTCATGAGATAATTGCAATAATGGGGAATCCATTTACACGCTACTGTGAAGTTGGCACCCCTTTTCTCAAAAATGTGAATCTTTTCAGAGTTCTAGGCAGATATGCAATAGTTCTGGAGTTCTCTGTACAAAATTTAAATAGTTCTGCACTAATTCGCGAAAAAATTACAAAAAATTATAACAAATTTTAGTTTTTTCGAAATAATTATTTGCCTATAAGCGTAAACATAGTTCTGATCACAGATCTGAATAGCTCGCAAAGAGTTTAAAAACTGTACGCGTGTTTTGAAATGTTGAACCTTTCGTTAAATCAGACAATAAATTGTTCATTAACTCAGCTATTTGGTTTAATTATGGCCCTGATCTTAATGTACAAGAAACAGTGCATTAAATTGATTTTGTGCGCAACGGATCTTTTAAGTAAACAACTGTGACATGTAACCTTTTGAAACAGACACTGACTATACTCAAAAATTTTGACTGCGAGAAAGATATAAGAAAAACCACAAATCACTTTCTCAATGCTTGACTGTGAGAATTAATGTCGATCAGTTATTATTGAAATCCAAATCAACTATTATCTTACTATCGCACCAATAATGAAATATGTTCAATAATGTTATTCAAATCAACACTCCACTAAATCAAGTAATTATCAGATGAAGGAAGTGGGTTAATTTTCTAACTACGTAAATGAAATATGAAACAGGGTTAAGTTACTTATTATTGATAAACAGCATTACATTACCTACATAATACAACTTCTGACTTGCTGGCAAAGCAGCCTCTGCTCTACATCGGAGCCATACACACAACCCAACCGCTCTCTAAGCGAGCTGAACCACTAGTGCTACTCTCTCTCTCAGTGCGAGCTACAATGCTATGCAATACATGATCTTTGCCAGAGATGAAACTTTACACATATCGATACATACAGTAGAAGCGATATTATACATTTTCTTGCAAGCAAGTTACTCGATACAAAACAGGAGGCACAATATTAGACATTTTCTTATAAAAATAATTTTTTATGGACACGTTTCATCACCCCCCTCCTACCTATTAAAATTTTGTAGGGTGGGTGATGCCAATGGCATTGCCTAGCCAGCAAAATTACTGAATTTCAAGTCCAAAAATCCATTAATGACATCCAAAATTTAACAAGATCAAAACAACAGATGGAGTACATAGAAAATTTAAAAAAAATGTGACAGTCATAAATACATGCCATTTTACAGAACAGTACCATCAAAAGTCACGCATGGAGAGGTACAGGGTGTGACAGGCATAAGCAAATGTCAAAATTTACAGAACATCAGCAATAAGTGGAATATATGACAATTATACATAATGGTAAACATAAGTATATATATATAGAATTTCAGAAAACATAGTTTGACAAATGATATAGTGGAGAAAATGAGATAGCTAGAAGTAATACACAAATGGAAAAAAAAAATACAATAATAAACATGAACATATACAAAGTTTTACAAAAGATATTTTAACTAATGTCATCATTCGTTAAAGAAAATGTGGTAATTACAAGTAATACACACAGTAGTGTAAGTTCCATGGGTTTACATTTTGTACAAGAGATCAGTATTTTGGGAACATAAAATGAACATTTGTATCTTGTGCACAATGTAGTCTATGTAAATTTTTAGTGCACTTAGTATAAGATAAAGTGTCAGTTTTGTATTCTGTGATGCATTTAAAATGCTATACTTTCATGGATGCTAGAACATACATGTAGAATTTTTGACTACATAGGCTTCTGATCATGTACAAAATAATGTTACTGCTTCAGCACAATAGGATTTCAATATAACGTTTGTCAATCGAATAGGCACAATGACATTTCAGACTAAGTATATGTATCTATCAAGAGCACAATTTTATTTTGGTCACTGACTGTGAAAGAACCATGAAATATACCTAAACACTGGTAATGAACCTGTGGACAACGTTTGCAATGGGAGGCACTGAATAGTATATGCACACGAATAGCACATTAGCTCCTAACATTCATTTTAGGTCTGCACACGAACACAAAACACTGTAAGATTACACCACACTGTAGGCGGGCTGGCTGGTTGCATTGAAGTGGAAGTCATGGGGAAAAGGTTCTGATGTATTCCTCCATGCAATTCGACAACCAAGTGTGCTCCAACCAACAGAGCTATTAGCAGACTGCATCAGCATAGCCAAAATTAGAGCAAACTGGTGGTGGGTGGCCAAGGCTGCAATGGACAGTACTGTGTGGCCAAACATCATCCAACAAACATCTTCATTAAAAGGCCCAAAATCAGTGGTGCATAGTAACTCGTCCATTGTTCTGTGTGCATTCTGGAATCTCGTGTGCGAAATCGCCACTTCCCATGCGTGTCCAAAGTACATGAAATAAAGCATTTTACACACAAATTAGTAACATAGTCATGATATTTCAGTTTAGACTGAAAGAAAAGTCATTGATTAGAACATATCTACAGAAATATTTTCCCACAAATTCAAGTGGCACAAATGGGGTCATGGTATTAAACCATATTTTAACATTACAAGTAGTGTCTTGAAGACGGATACATTTGAATACTAATGAGTAATTTAATTCTTATTTTAGAGTATCTACAACATTAGTGTCATTTCTTATAAGCACAAGGCTTTACATACTATGTACATATTGCTTTACAAACACATAATCGTATGAAATACATTGAGGGTGCTTGTCATCAATTTGGCATGATATAACTTAAATTGACATTCCAATTACCATTAGTTCATATCTCTTTAAATTAATATATATCACTATGATGGTGATTACATTACCACAAATTATAACACTTAAATTACATAAGTTGCCATGGCCAGGCTTTTGTCTCAACTGAGCTACATATTTCATTGCCTTAAGGTATAACACATCAGGGTAGTTTCGTGAGAATATCAAAAGAGGTTCAAGTCAACAGGTCATGTCTGTGTCTGTCTGGGTCAACAGTAGGGTCAAACAAAACAATTAGTGCAAATTTTGGCACAGTACTAGATGTACATCACAGTAAATCATCCAATAACATAAACACAGACGTAATATTCGTTAGGCATAGCTGCAGATTTTCATCAACAAGATCATCAATAAAATTTGGAAGATAGTAGTAAGCAAAAGCAAAATATTTCTGTGCATTATCTTTCTAGACTTAACTAGGCGCAGTTTATGGCATAGCTGCAAGTTTGCAAGATAGATGGCTGTGTGGAACGTATAAGCATAACCATACATTGTCATTGAGCTTCATTATAAAATTAATTAGCATAGTGGTAGGGCTTAGGTATATAATTAGTGAGCATAGCGGTAAGCTTTGATTACAAGAGCAATACGCATAGCTGCAAGCATAATTAGAAATATTCATTACACATAATTACAAATAATTACAGATCATCAGAAGGATATGAATCTCACCAATCACACATGCCATTGAAGGCACAATGCATCAATATACAAAATGGTGCACATAAGCACAAAGAGAAAACACAAAAGGGCAGTGCGAGTAAGCACATAAGAAAAGAACAGAACATAGCATCATTAGCAACATAGCGATTCTCCTCATAATTGCTTCATAATCATTGTATAATCTCGTCATCATTAGCAACATAGCGATTCTCCTCATAATTGCTTCATAATCATTGTATAATCTCGTCCACATAATTACATTTATCAAACATCTTTGACTGTTACCAATACCTTCCTTACCATCATTTATCCATAAACAATAATGCATTTTAAAGACCACCATGACATATTGTGTATTGCCTTACTCATCATCCTCCATAATGTTCTTGGCTTACCAAATGCTCATGTCAACTCAAAAATCTTCTTCACTTGCTCAGAACTTCGTAAGTTATGCAATTAGTAACACAGAAGAAAAATCTGATATTTTCTGAAACATAGGAACTTGATTAGATTACACAATCAAAAATTTCCATTAATTTTATTTGTCTTGCACAGCCACAGAGTTCGTTATATGCAAATTGCAAGATAATCAAAGTTTCGTATGACAATATCCCAGCGTAGCACAGAGCATAAGTATTCAGAGTTAGAGAAAAGTAACAGTGAGAAAAAGAGGTAGATAGAGCGCACTAAGGAAAAGCGGAAGAATAGTGACACTCAGCTCGAGAACGGGGCACCAATCGCCACTTGGTGTGTCCAAAACAGATTAATGGACTCTCTACCCCAACAAAATTACTGAATTTCAATGCTTTGCTCTTGTCTTTCTGGGGTATGCGATCTGCTTTGGGCCCGATTTGTGTTTTCGTATCGTGGAAGGCGATCACGAGAATTATCGCGTGTGCCCTCCCGACTACGCTTCTCAGCGTTATTGTTGTGATTTTCAGTCTCGCGATCACTATCAGTATTGCGTCTATCACGCCAATTAGTATCATTCGAAGTATTGCTGTTATGATAGTAATTATTGTAGCGTCCTACGCGACCAAAACCACCACCTCGGTTGTGGCCACGAAAACTTCCACGGTTAATGTCACGATCATGAAACTCACCGTTCTCATTGTCGCGACTTTGTTTGTAAGATTCATTAGTGAAAGAGTTATTTTTTGGTTTATCGTCGTGCTCTGAATAACGTTTAGTACGCGGCGGGCTTTGTTGCGACCGGCGATCATATCTGTTTGTTTCAAAATATCGACTGCGCGAGGAATTTTCCTCGTCTTCTTCTTCTAAGTCTTGTAAGAGATTTCTAAAGGCTTCAATATCATTCTTGCATCGTGCCGCAATGGCAATTTGACGCAAGTGTAGAGGCAATTTGTTCAAACAAATTCTGATTAATTCCGCAGGGCAGTAAGGTGCCGATAAAAATTGATTTTTGTATACTAAGTTTTGGAAATATTCCACAGGGCTCGAGAAATTTGATCGCTCAAAAGTTTTGAAAGTCGCAATACTGTTTTTAACGCGGTCTTGTGCCGCTTCCGACCAGTATGCGGATAGAAATGAGCGTCGGAAGTGATTCTCGCTATAGCACTCTTGTGCAATAGCTCTCATTCTGGTGGCTGGCTCGCCTTCCAGATAACCACATATAAATTCTAATCTGTGCTCAAGTGGCCAATTCGGGGGAAGACAATAATCGAATTGCTGCAACCACTCTTTAGGGTGCAAGTCATTCGGAGAGTTTTTAAATGTCTTGAATTTACGTACAGTCAGGAAATGCTTGTAGTCAAACGCTTCCTTTCGCCCGTGCGGCGTAAGTGAGTGTAAACTACGCACTGCGTCTTCATTGTTGTTACTATGAGGTACACTTCGTTCACGTACCAAGCGACCTACTTGGCTCGAATCATCATTGTCATTTTCGTTCAAATTTTCTTCCACATCTTCGTATGGATTTCCACAAGTGTGGTCAAATTTCCTCTCTATTCGCGCCACGCGATCATCTAATTTTCTGACCTCAGCCTTGTATTGCTGATTAATGGTCATTTGATCTTGTTTGAAACGGTCAAGGGCGAGATATTCATTAGTTTCATTAAACGGGGTAGGATGCGTTACATCAGAACTTTTGTCACTGTTATCACTGATTTGGGTAATTTTAACAGTAATATCCTCAAACTGTTTATTTATTTTATTGATCTGTTCCGTCGTGACTGACTGGAAGTTCTGCAACTTTTCAACAACTAGATTACTCTGTTGCTTCAATTGAGCGAGTTCAGTAGTTTCCATATTTTCGACTCGTGACGCAAGGCTTTCCATATTTTCCACTCGTGACGCTAGGCTTTCCACTACCGGGTTAATCTCGTCGCGAATATCTTGTCTTATTTGCTGAGATTCACGTTTGAAAGTATTGAGCAGTTGTTCCCTGAACCGATTGTTGTCCTCGTTTATCTTATTAAAACTACTTTGAATACTCACAAACCTCGAATCGCACGTTTGTTCAATTTTCTCAAGTTTTTCATTTAATTTCTGAGATTGTAATTGACTATTCTCATTTAATTTAGAGAGCTGTGACAATAAAATTTGCATGAAATCATTTGGTGATACGTTTTCCATAGCCGTCGCACAAGTATTTTTTGTAGCAGAGCTAGGCGGAACCGATGCATTATTTTCCGCAACCACATTACAAGAATCGGAATTCTGTATTGTCAAATCCTGTACTTTGTCATTATCCATATTGTCTGTTCCCGAACTAATCTGTTCCGCGTTTTCAGACACGGTATTTACTGTCGTATTTGTATCAGTGCAGTGAGAAGACTCTTGTAAAAATTCAGTTTCTCTCCTTGCTTCATTCAAGGTCTCATTTTCGGAAGCAGTTTTAGTATCAGCGCGGACTCTCCTATTCTTCGACATTGTTAACAGAATTTTGCAGTAAAGTGACCAATAATATTTATTTTCACCTACTGCTAATTTTTTTTGAAAATTACACACAGTAATTATGAGAGAACAATAGGTTGAATCGGGCTAGTGCAACATACAATCACAATCGAGATTACGCAAACCGTTAATTATCACACGAGTTCCGCGGTACTAGAACTTTCATCACAACAAACATCAGGCAATATAAAAGAGAGGCTTGTTCAGTAGTAATGCAATTATTTGTATATTCAATTCATCTACTATAAACAATACTACACAATCTCAAGAATGGTAAGTAACAGACTACAGAAACAATTACTATGCTGCTGTTGCTACAACAGAGGATGGTGCTACAAAAATTAAATTAAGAGCCAAAAGGTAAGTTGGTTAGTGGAAAAGACAAACTAACTGAAATAAGACTACGTATCTAACTACGTCACGATCCTGTTTGTGAACTATCCTGGCAGAAAGGGCGCCAGATAAAAACTGTACGCGTGTTTTGAAATGTTGAACCTTTCGTTAAATCAGACAATAAATTGTTCATTAACTCAGCTATTTGGTTTAATTATGGCCCTGATCTTAATGTACAAGAAACAGTGCATTAAATTGATTTTGTGCGCAACGGATCTTTTAAGTAAACAACTGTGACATGTAACCTTTTGAAACAGACACTGACTATACTCAAAAATTTTGACTGCGAGAAAGATATAAGAAAAACCACAAATCACTTTCTCAATGCTTGACTGTGAGAATTAATGTCGATCAGTTATTATTGAAATCCAAATCAACTATTATCTTACTATCGCACCAATAATGAAATATGTTCAATAATGTTATTCAAATCAACACTCCACTAAATCAAGTAATTATCAGATGAAGGAAGTGGGTTAATTTTCTAACTACGTAAATGAAATATGAAACAGGGTTAAGTTACTTATTATTGATAAACAGCATTACATTACCTACATAATACAACTTCTGACTTGCTGGCAAAGCAGCCTCTGCTCTACATCGGAGCCATACACACAACCCAACCGCTCTCTAAGCGAGCTGAACCACTAGTGCTACTCTCTCTCTCAGTGCGAGCTACAATGCTATGCAATACATGATCTTTGCCAGAGATGAAACTTTACACATATCGATACATACAGTAGAAGCGATATTATACATTTTCTTGCAAGCAAGTTACTCGATACAAAACAGGAGGCACAATATTAGACATTTTCTTATAAAAATAATTTTTTATGGACACGTTTCAAGTTCTGCAGAAAATCCTAATGATATTTTTCTGCCCAGATAATAGTTCATGAGCTAATTGCGTAAATGAGGGATATAAACTACACAAAATTGCGCCAGAGTCGTGTGAAGTTGGCACCCCTTTTTTCAAAAATGTAAATTTTTTTCAGAGTTCTAGACAGATATGCAATAGTTCTGGAGTTCTCTGTACAAAATTTAAATAGTTCTGCAGAATTTCGTGAAATATCGCAATTCTGAATAGTGGAAGAGCTGTGAAGTTGGCAACCCTTTTTTCAAAAATGTAAATTTTTTTCAGAGTTCTAGACAGATATGCAATAGTTCTGGAGTTCTCTGCACAAAATTTCAATAGTTCTGTAGAATTTCGCCGAAAAAATAGTAAAAATTACCACAAACTTGAGTTTTTTTAGTTTTTTTAAAATAATTATTTGCTTATTAGCGCAAACATAGTTCTGATCACAGTTCTAAATAGCTGTCAAAGAGTTCTACAGGAAATCCTAATAGCATTTTTCTGTGCAGATTATACTTTATGAGATAATTACGATAATGGAGTATCCATTCACATGCTGCTGTGGAATTTGCATCAGTTTTTTTCCAAAAATTAGTCTTTTTTCAACAGTTCTAGAGACACGTGCAATAGTTCTTGTTTACGATAAGCAGTAATCACTCAGACGTAAAAACAACAAATTGAATGTGCAGCGGATAGAATATCTGTCAAGACCTAAGAAAAATGTATATATCTCGAATAAAGGGCACAAATAAGACAGCTTATCAGATATTCAAAATTGTGAACATAATTTTTTTTCGGGCAATTACATAGAAATATTTACATGAACTCTAAAACTATAGTATATGTACACAGAACCCCAAAAAACAATGTGTATTTCTCGAAAAAAATGTTGCCAATTTACAGTAACGTGAAAATGAATTCCACATTACTGCATTTATCTGATGAAGTATAATCTGCACAGAAAAATGTTATTAGGATTTCCTGTAGAACTCTTTGAGAGCTATTTAGAACTGTGATCAGAACTATGTTTGTGCTAATAAGCAAATAATTATTTTAAAAAAACTAAAAAAACTCAAGTTTGTGGTAATTTTTACTATTTTTTCGGCGAAATTCTGCAGAACTATTTAAATTTTGTACAGAGAACTCCAGAACTATTGCATATCTGTCTAGAACTCTGAAAAAAATTTACATTTTTGAAAAAAGGGTTGCCAACTTCACACGACTCTGGCGCAATTTTGTGTAGTTTATGTCCCTCATTTACGCAATTAGCTCATGAACTATTATCTGGGCAAAAAAATATCATTCAGATTTTCTGCAGAACTCTTTGAGAGCTATTCAGATCTGTGATCAGAACTATATTTACGCTTATAGGCAAATAATTATTTCGAAAAAACTAAAATTTGTTATAATTTTTTGTAATTTTTTCGCGAATTAGTGCAGAACTATTTAAATTTTGTACAGAGAACTCCAGAACTATTGCATATCTGCCTAGAACTCTGAAAAAAATTCACATTTTTGAGAAAAGGGGTGCCAACTTCACAGTAGCGTGTAAATGGATTCCCCATTATTGCAATTATCTCATGAAGTATAATCTGCACAGAAAAATGTCATTAGGATTTCCTGTAGAACTCTTTGAGAGATATTTAGAACTGTGATCAGAACTATGTTTGTATAATTAGGCAAAAAATTATTTTGAATAAACTAAATTTTGCGGTAATTTTTCCTATTTTTTCGGCGGAATTTTGCAGAACTATTTAAATTTTGTACAGAGAACTCCAGAACTATTGCATATCTGTCTAGAACTCTGAAAAAAATGTACTCCTCGGGCATGGATATTTGTGCCGTCCTAGTTCGTAAGTAGTTTGTAAGTTTAGGGACTGATGACCCCGTAGTTAAGTCCCATAAGCTTAACAAACATTTGAACATTTTGAAAATAAAGGGGGACTGTAGGGTTCAAAGGAAAAGGAAATGCTAGTGTTTTTGTTGAATGTCCCTTCCTACATGCAATAGAAATAGGAAGACTAAAATTACCAGAAGAATTTTTGACAGGATCCAATAGCAAGTGCCTAAATATTATCCAAGGCGCTGCAGCAGTTTTCCTCTGAATCAATATTTAATTGGACTTTCTCCACAAAGAACAACAGCAGGGGACACTATAGATATTTACAACGGCACTGTTAAGTTGGAATATACAGTTCGCATGTGCACTTTAAGTGCATCTTCTTTTTAGAGAGTTTAATCCAAGTAAATCAGTGACGCTGTAATGAAACTGCTGTTATAACTTGGCAGCATCCACGGATGGTGATAACGAAAAAAAAAAAAAAAAAAAAAAAAAAAAAAAAAAAAAAAAAAAAAAAAAAACTGTTTTGATCGCAAATTGCATAAAATGCGAAAACTGGACTTACTAGTTGCTGACATGGGGTAGTAACCGTTAGATCACGACAGGGAAAAAATTGTAACTGCTGTCCTTTAATCTCAATACACATACAATGTAATTATATAAGGCTTTCTATAGTCCATGGTGTGGCTCATACAGCAACCAGTCAAATTTTAATTTCAAGTAAAAATAGTTTTGGTTGCAAAGTGGTTTTATTGATTACCAATGACGCTTTTCGCCCTCGCAGCAGGGTATCATCACATTATCAGCATTACAAACGTTAGGCAAATTACTATAACAGCCTCTGTTTCACTACTTTAAATTTTGTAGTAATTCTTGTGTAACGTTTGTCATGCAGATAAGATGATGGCCTGCTGTGAGGGCGGAACGCGTCATTGGTAATTAGTAACACCACTTTGCAAACAAGACTGTTTTTACTTGAAATTATCCTGTAACTGACAGTGTACCGTCTGTCACAGTGTATTTTGAGATTATAGTAGGATAGCAGTTACAATTATTTCACTATCAAGGTTCCTAATCACATACCGACATTTTATACCGTTCACGAACAAAAAAAATTTTTGGTAAGGTAAATTGACATGGAATGGCAGCAAAGTAATTCTGAAGAAAGTATTCTGAATAAAGTAGCCTCGTGTCATTGGCTCCAAAAAAAAAAAAAAAAAAAATAAATAAAAAAAAATAAATAAAAAATAAATAAATAAATAAATAAATAAATAAATAAATAAATAATAAAAAAAAAGCTCATTTCACGTGCAACCTTTAGCAAAGAAGTAACCATTTCATATTCTGAGCTCAATAACCTATCTACGCGTAAATTATCTTGAATGTGTAGTTGTTTGCTATATTAAAGTACTGGTATTCTTGCACTAATATGAACAATAAAATGCACTTAAAGACATTGCAAAACCGGTTGTGCGAGTCCTTAAAAGTTCAATAAAATTCAGCTACAGTGAATTAACAGCTTTCATTCAACACTTTTGAGATAAACGCGTCTTCATCAGCTCCCATTAAACACGACGCGAAGCGCACAGCGTTGAAACCTTGGAACCCGCGAGCTGATAGCGACGCAAGAAACATAAATTCTTTCTTGCACTTGCGAGTGAAAGCGACGTTTGCGAGCTGAGGCGGCCGTGCGGGTGCACTATGGCCACCCAATGGGATCACCCAATGGGTTTTCCAGCCGCCTCCCAGCCGCCGCGGAGCAGGAAGCGTGGAGCGGCTATGGCCGTACCCTTACGCAACACAGAGGCCTAGCTGCCGGCGGGCAGTTGCTCCAGCAGCATCAGCTAGCTACTACGCGCCTCGTGACGTCATCTGACGCCACCTCAGCGCGTGCAGCACGCACTCTCCACTCGCCCCCGGCCGATTGTAAGCGTTAATGTAAATAAACTGTTTTGTTATACTGCACCACTGTTTCATTGCCACTCAATCTCCCGAGTTGAGTAATGAGCTCACAGCCCACATGGAACATGTAGCTATCCTGACTTAGACGAAGTCTTTGTGTAGAACCCTCGTCATTTGGTGTCAAAACCATGAAATAGTGCCCAGACACTTTACAGTACTGCATCAACTGAATTGTTAGTATCTGCGGAAGAACTGCACCTTACATTCCCTATATGATTCCCATAGTAACTGCTACAAAATTACTAATGGTATGAAATAATGTGAACGAAGGCTACCGCGGCCGTTGTCACTGCCAATAAAATTCTTCGGTGTTTATGGCCGCATTGTCAATCTATAAAATCCACCAGCTATACAGGGAGCGTGTCAGGCTTATAGAAGAGCAGAGGCATACCGCGACAGCGAAGTTAGCTGACGAAAAAGTACGAACTACGCTCCCTATCCTAGGACCTTTTCCATATAATATAGCCAATTTCTTCCTTAACACCAACCTGAAAATTGTGTTTTCTCGTGGAACAAATATTCATCAAATTCTAACAACGAGCAACGTATCAAACAGCCACGGGCAGCTTCTGGTGTAGACTGTCCGTCTGAGTATGTGGGACAGTCAGGAAGGATATTCAAAACACGATTCCTTGAACATCTGTTAACATAGAAGGGGCAAATAAAATGTATTCTCCTTTTGTCGAGAATTTAAAGGCTTCTAGGCATCAAGGTCCCGCCTAGACAAATTAGAAATTTTGCATCATGCCCAAAAAGGACGGAATTTAAGCATCCTGGAAGAATTTGAGATATCTAAGAGGACTTATTTCAGACACCCGATAATTCGAAACGAACAGTTGATCTCAAAAGATCGAACAATTTTCGATACTTCTATGGAAATTTTTATGTAATATCCTTGTTATGCACCTTGGCATATTTTCAAATTTCATTCATGTATTTTACGTAAATGGGGTCCATATTTGAAATTAACACCTGCAGTGTTCTGGAGCACTACGCTTTATTGGTGGTTACTCGCAGTACACATTTGAACGCTGCTCCAGACAGTACCACTACCAATACATGTCGTATTAATGAGCTGACGACCTACTCTATGGTACAGGGACATCTTACAAGGCATATCTCAGAATATAAACTATTTCAATAGTCACTCATTTAAAGATTGTATCAATTTGTTTTTAACGGTCAATGTTACCGCATATCAAGGAATTACATATTGTTGTCTCTGTAAGATACCCTATTGCCGCATTTTAATCTAAACACCCTCTATCACAGAGTAGGTAAAATATTAGTACCGTACATTGTTACAATTCATTATTACCAATATCAGCATTGTTTTGTAGCTAAAAGAATTTTTAAAAAAATTTGAAATATAGTCATGTAAATATTGTAAGTTCCTTTTCACTTTTCTACTGTGTCAGCTATCTGAAGATGTCCTAACCGGGCGATATGCGTCGTTAAATAAATGCTTTTGCAATCAAGACTTTGTTTTATTCAAGAATTTTACCTGATTCGTTTAATTTATACTAAATATATGTGTAATTTAAAGGGGGAATTTGTATCGCATGATCGAGTGGTAGTAGCCAAAAGAGATGACAACAGTTAAGAAGGAATAATGGTACGGTTTTCAGTTAAGGCTGTGTTAAAGTTAGAAGTGTGAAACCACTCCGGAGCTAGAAAGACAGTGGCGGAATCAGTTCTGAAGACCTCCACCAACACGTCTTAGAATTGATCATATCTGTGATAAGTTGGAAGCTGACGCAACGGTGCATTACCTTCGTAAGACTTGGACGAATACGAACGAACCCAGAGTCCATGCAAAAATAAAGGAGCGTGGGTAAATGCGGTGAGCTGTTTGAGTGTGAGACGAATTCTTAAGGAAGTTATAGGGACATTGTACATTAAGCGACTGACTCACGCTCGACCCGCATCGAATGATGGTGTGAGAGAATATTTTTTAAGTTCTTTAGTAAGGAATTATCGATGTGACACAGACATATATTAACTGTAATAAAGGAAGGCACAGGTTTCACTCGCGTTTAATATTCATGAACATTTCACCAATGCACAGAGTTACGAAAAAATAATCTCTACAATTTATTATTATACTAACAACTAACAGATTCCAGAATGAAACTTTCACTCTGCACCGGAGTTTGCGCTGATTTGAAACATCCTGGAAGATTAAAATTGTGTGTCGGAACCGGGACTCGAACCTGGGACTTTTGCCTTTCGCGGGCAAGCGGCTCCGGCACACAATTTTAAACTGCCAGGATGTTTCATATCAGCGCACACTCCGCCGCAGAGGGAAAGTTTCATTCTGGACATACAGTGAAGGCATTCACGACCGGCTGAAATAATTGCTGTTGAATCTTCCGGGTTATGTGGTCGTGGTCGAAGAAACATATCTGCTCCTGACGTTTCGTCCAGAGCTGCGCTGGACATCCTCAGAGGTGCTACTGGTAGCGGTGAGACTCACCGCTACCCGTAGCATCTCTGAGGATGTCCAGCGCAGCTCTGGACGAAACGTCAGGAGCAGATGTTTCTTCGACCACGACCACATAACCCGGAAGATTCAACAGCAATTATTTCATTCTGGAAATATTCATTAGGCTTTGGCTAATTTATGTCTCCGCCATATCATTTCTTCCAGGAGTGCTAGTCTTGCAAGGTTCCCAGAAGAGCTTCTGTGAAATTTGGAAAGTAAGAGGCAAGGTACTGGCGGAAGCAAAGTTGTGAGGCGGGTTAGTAACTCGTGTCGGGATAGCTCAGTCGGTAGAGGGCTTGCCCGCGAAAGGCAAATGTCCCAGTTTCGAGTCTCGTTTTCGGCACACAATATTAATTTGCCCTTAAATTTCAACTGACAGGTTACCTGCGGGGTGACATAATTCTCACGAGTGGTACTCCAAGTCTGTGCTGACATGAATATTTCGGACATGGGAATTGAAGGTGTAAGAGATCGAGTCCCTACGTGGTCGTTCAAATTCATGTCACTCTCAATTTTTACGCCAACATATTCAGTCAACGCAACTGGGCCTAGTAGCACTGCACTCGAATATGATAAGTTTTTGTATTCTACTCATCTGCACGTACTTGCTTCACTGAATTTCACACAAGCGATTCTTTCTAGAGACTTGCTATTGCAAAGACAGAATGTTTTACGTTTAGGACATGGACAAATTTTCCAATTTCATCCTGCCATAATTCAAGCATAGTTTGAAACGATTTTGAGTCGCTGGACCAATGGTAAGATACGTAAAGTATAAACGGCTGTTGCATGGTGGGACACATGTCTAGTAATCTGAGAACTGCGAAAAAACTATTGGACTGTATAACGAACATTCAACTCACTTTAAAAGCGCAAAAACTGTAATATATCCAAGACTTTCACGTGTATATCTGTAATTATGTAGAACCAAAAATAATAGTCTGAAGTGGGGCACAATTATACCTACATCAGGTAGTATTATACATATTTTCTAAGTTGACACCACTGCGTGTTTACACTGAGACGTGACCGCAGTGCTGAAATGAACTACGACGTTTGGGACTTTATCATGCAGTATGTTATACGTTTTGTTCTGCGCCGCTCAACACAAATGATCAGTGAAATACATGACTACTTCCAGAGAGATGAACATGACTACTCCCAAAGAGACCAACATGACTACCTCCAAATAGTCCAGCGCAGTTGTTTGCAGAAAACTGCTACTCTGGTCAGCGTTTCACTGGCTACAGTATCCTCGTTAATGACAGAGTACATTGTTAAGGTGAAACACAGTATGTAGAGGGACAGTGGTTGAAATTCGATCTGACAAGGAAAGTACTTGGCCTCGAAGAATCGCGCATATTTTAGTTCGCGACCTTTCGCGCATCTTTTAGTTCGCACCTATCACGCATATTTTGGTTCGCGACCTATCACGCATATTTTGGTTCGCGACCTATCACGCATATTTTAGTTCGCGACCGGTAGATCTCCTTTTAGTTCGCAGCTCGACCGCGAAGTAGGGCGCTCATTTTGTTCCTCCGCTCGTTTTGGCTTTTGATACCGCTACTAAAACTACAGCTGACCTGGATCTCAGCTCGAAATGACGGCAACTGGCAGAAGGGAATCACACGATTATGCGCGCTCTCGCGTCCTCTCGCTGTTACCCGTCGGTCTTGGGAAAAAGTGCGGCCGAACTAAGAGTAGAGGGATCTGCGAGCTAGTTCGCGTAGTTCACCTGTGGGTGCGCTCTTCCGAACTAATTCGTTCGCGAACTAGACAAGACTAGTGCGTAATGCGTATTGTTCCTCTAGTAATTAATAAATACCGATACACTTCTTTTCGTTACTCTCGCAGCTATAATATGCAATGCAGAAATCTTAACTATTACCAATCCACGGAGTGTGTCGACGCACGCCGGAGCTGGTCAGCCCCTCCCACTTATTCCCAATTGGGATCCCCCTTTGCCCCACTATCAGCTTGTCTGATAATTGGCTGAATAGAACCGCGACTCTTTATGAGCCGGATCTCAAACAGCCCGCTCCACTCCTCGGAGTGGAGAATGAAAATTGCAGTCAGCTGTTCGACATTATCATCCCCATCATTATCATCACTGTGTTTTTCTTACAACAGTATCCTATACTCGTGGACATCAGATTTGCTACACCACGAAAATGACGTGCTACAGACATGAAATATAACCGACAGGAAGAAGATGCTGCGATATGCAAATGATTAGCTTCTCAGAGCAATCACACATGGTTAGCGCCGGAAGCGACACCTGCAACGTGCTGACACGAGGAACGTTTCAAACCCATTTCTCATACACGAACAGCAGTTGACCGGCGTTGCCTGGTGAAATGTTGTTATGATGCCTTGTGTAAGGAGGAGGAATGCTTAACATCACATTTCCGTCATTGATAAAGATCGGATTGTAGACTATAGCAATTGCGAATTATCGTGTCGCAACATTACTGCGCGCATTGGTCGTCATCCAGTGACTGTTAGCAGATTATGGAAACGGTGGGTTCAGGAGGGCAATACGGAACGCTGTGCTGGATACAAAAAGCCTCGTATCAGCAGCAGTCGAGATGACATGCATCTTATCCTCATGGCTGTAACGAATCGTGCAGTCACGTCTCGATCCCTGAGTTAACAGACGGGGACCTTTGCAAGATAACAACCATCTGCACGAAAAATTCGACGACGTTTTTCAGCAGCATGGACTACCAGCTCGGAGATAATGGCTGCGGTTATCCTTGACGCGGCCTCACATACATGAGCGCCTGCGATGGTGTACGCAACGACGAACCTGACTGCACGAATGGCAAAACATTTTTTCGGATGAATCCAGCATCATGATGGTCGCAACCGTGTTTGGCGACATCGCGATGAACCCACATTGGAAGCTTGTATTCGTCATCGCTATACTGGTGTATCACCCGGCGTGATGTTATGGGGTGCCATTGGTTATACGTCTTGGTCACGGCACATTGAACAGTGGCCGTTACATTCAGATGTTTTACGACCCATGGCTCTAACCTTCATTCGATCCCTGCGAAACCCTACATTTCACAGGATAATGCACGACCGCTTGTTGCAGGGGCTGTACGGGACTTTCTGGATACGGAAAATGGCCGACTGTTGCCCTGGCCAGCACATTCTCCATATGTCTCACCAATTGAAAACGTCTGGTCAATGGTGGCCGAGCAACTGGCTCGTCACAATATACCAGGCACTACTGTTGATGAACTGTGGTATGGCGTTGATGCTGCATGGGCATCTGTACCTGTACAAGCCATCCAATCTCTGTTTGACGCAGTGCCCAGGCGTATCAAGGCCGTTACTACGGCCAGAGGTGGTGGTTGTGGGCACTGATTTCTCAGGATCTATGCACCCATATTGCGTGAAAATGTTATTACATGTCAGTTCTAGTATAATATATTTGTCCAATGAATATCCTTATCATCTGCATTTCTTTTTGGTATTGCAATTTTAATGGGCAGTAGTGCATGAGGAGGATTCATCTTCCATACCAATACCATCTTCACAAAGAATGGTTCTTCGTATATACATCTCAACCAATCCTTAACAGGATTTATTACCAATCGGCGATCCACCTGTCGCTTCACTACACAAATAACGTCACAAAACGCAACTTCAGTCACACTGCATCGTCCCTACTCTTCCCGACTGACGTACCGGCAGCTCAACGAGCAGTGCGGCATGGCACACGCAGAGGCCTCTAACGGACGACTGCAGAGGTTTGCAGATTTAGGAGTATCACTAGTGCAATAAGAGACATTTGCATTCTCACACGATTTTGATGTATTTGTGTTACTTTGTGAGAATCACCGATAGGCATTAAGAACAACTAGAAGAACAACTAGAAGTTACCATGGCAAAAACGACTGCAAAACTCAGAACACATTTGAGTAATACAGTTTTGATTGGAAAAAAAGAATGGAAGGGTTGCAGTTGGTAAATAATAACGGAAGCCTCAACAAAGCTGTGAGGCATCACGATTATAAAGACTGTACACTTGATGACGGAGGTTCGAGTCGTCCCTGGGGCGTGTGTGTGTGTGTGTGTGTGTGTGTGTGTGTTGTCCTTACGTTAGTTTACCTTAGTTTAAGTAGTTTGTAAGCTATGGATTGATGACCACGCAGTTTGGTCCGATAGACTTACAAACATTTTGTTTTTATGTGCGATATTGTCCGATGAATCATCTTACACTTTGTTTCCTACAAACAACCGGGTTCATCTGCCGAAAACCCAAAAAAGAAGCTAAAGATAGGGCATTTATGATACCCACCGTAAACATGAGAGAGGTTACGAAATGATTTGTGTACATATATCGCAGTGTTCAACTGCTCCTATCATTACCCTCATTGGTGGGATAACTGTGAACTGTGAAGGAATATCTAACCATACGCGACAACAAATTTCTTACACTGGCTGACTTCTTTCTGGCAATTACTGTTATATTCTAAGATGGTAATGCAAAGACTTTCACAAATAGATAAGATCAGGTGTAGTTTGTGTAGAGTCAGAAATTTATCAAATATCTTTCCTTGACTGCAAAATCGCTGTAGACCAAATTTAAATCCATAACACCTGTAAAGTAATTGTCGGATATTTCGTACAAGAGTGTACAATATTCTGTTGGATATTCGGGAGGATGGTGGTTCGAATCTATCTCCGGACATCCAGATTTAGGTTTCCCGAGATATCTTTAAATCAATACAGGCAAGTGCCTGGATGGTTCCTTTCAAAGCGCATGGTCGATTTTATTCATCATTCTTACCCAAAACTCCGAGCGTTATTTCAGTCTCTAATGACCAGGCTATCAACGGGAAGTTAAACTTTGAGTTTCCTTCCTTACATTCTGTTGGAAGTTATAGCTTTGCGAATAAAGTCCTCGAAGACTTAAAACTTTGAAGTCAATGGTAGGCCAGTTCGTTACTTATAAATAATGTATATACAGAGTGGTTATAATCGACAGCATTACAGATGCTAGATTGCGGCGGCCTGTGTACAATGCAGAACGCCTTAACTTCGTGGATATGTACATAACCGCTGTGTTTATGGAATAAGACGACAACATATTTACATTTATGACACCTTGCAAAAATATGGGTTCTTAAGCTGTTAGTGTGATGTGGGTGCGGAAATAGGGGAGTAACGCTAAAACACAAGATAACGGTGATTCTGGCACATTTATTAGGATATGGCCACCAAATAAATCATTAGTATGGTCTCACGACTCAGCAACAAGTAGCATCCGTATCACGGCTCGATAGACTGTTGCCCAGAGTCTATCCGGTGCAATGTGCACGATACCTCTTCGTATGGTATCGTTCAGATCAGGAGAAGTATGGATACATCCCTGATAGACATGATCAAGTATCTGCATAACCAGAAGTCATGTGGACTGAAATCGGGGGATGTAGGTCATACACCTTGAAAACGTCTAGAGAAGTTGCGGTCATAACTTAAGGTTTCTCTCAAAGCACATCTTTCACCTGGCAAGCTACCTGTTTTGTAGCCAAATTTTCCATGAAAATAGTGGTGTGGACACAATCCAGTTCTTGCAGATCCATAATCACGTGCTGCCAGAGGTGGTCTTTGTCACGTGTAGATGTTACTGTACGTCAAAGAGATCCACGATGTGCCATCTGTTCGAAGAAAACACATAGTCACGTAAGCCGAATGCAGTAGATACAGTTGCACGACTTGTGGGAGAGTAGAACACCACACGGGACAGTTTGGTGCATTCACGCCCCCGTGCTGAATAAAATGAGTCTCGTTCATCCCAGGAGTATTCCCTGCGAACATGTCATCCATCATCCATATATATATATATATATATATATATATATATATATATATATATATATATAGAATCTTGTAGAAATACCAGTGTAGAACTAGCAAAATCGTTTCAGCTGTTGACTAGGGGACAGCCTAAGCTCGAGCACTGGTCGCAGAGTTTAAGACATGTTCTTGACGGCCGGCTGCAGCTACAGCAACTTCATCAACAACCGCCACGGGAATGGGACGCCTCCCTCTCCCTGTTGCAACACGTAATTCACCCGTTTCTTGATCATATCCTTAAGCCCATTTTATTGACAAGGGCTCTTTTCGCGGCAGTTTCTGTTGGCAACATTCCAGCAATGCAGCGCTGCTAGTGCTGCCGTTCCGATAAAGCATCTTTACGAGCAGCGCACGGTTTTTCCTCTCGGTAGCGACTGCAAATCTTACAGAAAACTTCAACATCCTTAACCCTTATACCAATAGTCGCTCCACAAACATCAACAAGCGTTGCCAACCAACCGAACAGCACTATGATGTCAAATAAGGATACGTTTCATATTATAACTGTTTACAGCGGCCACTTGTTATTTGGTGGCAGAAACTTAAAGTATTCTTTTGTTTAGTTATACTCCGCCACTGCACCGATAACTGAATATACACTCTACGTTTCAGCACCCTGTGAGGTATAAAGCTTGGAGTGACACGCTTGAAACATCCTCAGTTTAATTATAACCACCAGAAATGTCAAGTTTTCATATAATTTTCTCCATCCCTTCTACGTATTCGCAACAGTTACTTCATAGGACATAACAAAAATTCTATACTTCATAAAACTAAAGGGAAATTTGTATGACCTAGCTGCTGTAGTCTTCTTAATAATTTCAAAGCTGCAATTGACAATTTTTGCAGTATCCGAAACTGGATTTTCCAATTCACACGAAAAGTCGCGTTAACCGCTTAGGCGCTGATAACGTGCTTTTCGTCCACAGAGTAGACATTGAAGAGCAGGCATGCTGCTCAACTGAGTGAGTTACATCTTAAATTCCAACATCGTACATTATTTGAAAAGTCGTACATTTGTTCTTCTTACGTATATTTCAATATAACACCGTGAAATTAGAATTGGACAAACTGAATGTTAATGTTATTCTTTCACGCTCTAAACCGGACTGGAATACTATATGGTGAAGTGACTTCTTTTTAAAATAACAGAACCTAGGTCTCGGAATACCAGTCTAGTTCATACTGAGCAATGTGTTCGGGGACTAAGATGGATAATATACTTTTTAGACAACTTTCAGTAGCTAATTGTGAACTGCGACTGTTACATATCCGACATGTGTAGTAATCCTTCTAATACAAGTTGCTTTCCGTAAGTGTATTGTGGTGAGCTCTGGGGAGCACACAATCATAGTGATCAGTGGAAAAAAATTTAAAAAAAGGGAAAAAATAAAACCCTAAAATTTATCTCAAAATTGATGCGAAATTAGAAATTTGAAGGAAACATGCAGAAAATGAAGAAACAATGTTGGGATAAAAGATAATGAAGGAACGCATATGTATCGACAACATCTCGTACCATTGAAGGAACATAAATGGACTCAGAAAAAAGAAAAAAAAAAAAAAGAAAAAAAAAGAAAACACTAATCACAGCTGATCATGCATTGTCAATAAAACTGATAAGGGGTCATAGTGTAAGGAGCTTAAAATGAAACGCTATTGAGGTAGAAAAGTAACAACATCTGAGAAATTAATGCAACATGACACTATGAACTATCGCTAATTTCATAAATCGTGTGCTTCAAAACGTACTTCAATTTTCTAAAGTTCATCCTATACATATTATAAATGCGAAAGTCTCTATGTTTGTTACCGCATCACGCTAAAACCACAGCACAGATTTAGATGAAATTTCATATAGAGATTTCTTATGTCTTGGATTAGGACATAGGCTACTTTTCAAAATGTTTATTACAAGTTATTTATTTGAAATATATCCATAGAAATACATAACGGTTGTAAGACGCTTCTAATACAAGAGCAGAAGGGCATTGTAGGGTATGTCATGTTTAGCCACGGGGGTTAACGCGTAATGTAATAGACTTCCGTTACTCTGGGCAATGGTTCGGGTCCTGCTATAGTGAATTATTTTTCTTTGTTATTGTCATCTTTTTTACTTTAGAATATACAAAAGGTTCTTGGATACTGCCAAAACGGCTTAACTGATATATAATTACATACACAAGAAATCTGAATGTTGGCGTTTATGCCGCATTCATTTTCATTTGTTGTAACAAATGAAGGAAGTATGTATATAAATTGAAGACTTTAAATAAAATATGCTCTAAGTACCATGGCAAGAAAAAACATTGACGTTTTGTGTAGAATGGGATCTAGATACCAAGCCCTATTTTGTGTACAAAGCGCGAACTGCCACGTATAAATAGCGTACGTAAACTGCAACGAAAGTAGTAGCAAATGCACTCAACAGATGGCAGGCGGTACGCTGCAGTTAACATATGAAACGTTATACATGTTCGAACATTGTGATGTTATCGTAATTCTTTAAAATTGTATTCTATTTGGATTTCAATGAATAATACTTTCTTTGGTGATTTCGATTATTTATAGCATTCGAACTTTTGCATTTAGTTCTTTTGTTGGTTCGCTTTGCATTTGTAGGATCTCAACAGTTCGTTTCTCCGTTAAATGTGTTTTTATCTCTTTACTTTTCTCCGTTAGGTTTGTTTATTTCGTTACATTTCTCCGTTAGGTTTGCTGTTTATTTTGTTCCTTTACTTGGCATTTGTTTTCGATTACTGTATTGTTGTTATTTTAGTTACTTACTGTCAGGGGTGCCATCCCACCAGTTGGAGCTGAAGGTGGGTGTGCCTGTTTAATTAATGAATAACTTGGATGCACCACGATTATGCAATGGCACCAGGTTACGCATCACGGACCTGAGAAGGCATATCGTGTAGGCCACCATCATCACCGGTGGAGCCAAGAGAAATGAAATGTTTGTTAAGCTTATTGGACTTAACTACGGGGTCATCAGTCCCTAAACTTACAAACTACTTACGAACTACCTTACACTAAATACGGCACAAATATCCATGCCCGATGGGGGATTCGAACCCCCGAACGTAGTGGCCGTGCGGACCGTGACTGGAGCGCCTCAGTCCCCGCGGCCGAGCCAAGAGAGAGACTGTATTAATACCACGAATTCCCATCATCCCACCAAACTTGCCATTCCAGGTTAACCGTTTACAGTTCCCATTGAAAGTGACCTTTTCGATTACTATAAACAAGAGTCAAGGACAAACATTAAAAGTGGCAGGTATTCATGTGGCCACCCCATGTTTCTCGCACGGACAGCTCTACGTAGGCTGCTCCCGTGTATCGAGAGCTAGAAATCTCTACGTATACTCTGAGAACAAGAAGTCTCGAAACGTCTTTTACAGGGACGTATTGCAATAGATTTTTGGCTGTCCATCCGTTCCAAGACAATTATATATTCCGTGCTAACAATGTCGCAAACAGTCATGTAGTTATCTATGCCCTTTCTTGGCACTTTAATGTCTGACTACTGAACCGCGGGTATCACCGCGGGGAGCAGCTAGTAAGTAATAAAGTGCAGTGCTGTGAAAGTCATGCTTAGTGTAATCTCTTTACTAGCTTATTAAAGAAATTTTTCAGAATATAGTGTCCAGAATTTCAGTACATCCGATATTAACTGCTCATCTACCAACTAATTCTTCCAGAAGTGATTGTTGCGCTGAAAATACTCTTCATGGTTCTGTTAAGTCTTTGTCGACGAATATTAGTAGGTAAATAATGTCCAATTTTTATATTTCTGTATTATTTATAAACTGAACAACTTCTTCCGGTATTTCAAGTAAATTCAAACAACTCACTTGGAGCGTTCCAGATATACTAGACAGAAAACATTGACATGATAGCAAATCGGTGAGTTCCTGATACTCTACTGACTGAATTTACAAGTTGTGTTGAAGGATTTCGGATCTTTGAGATTTATTCAGACGGTAATAGGACGTACTGAAGTGTAGGCCCTTTAAATGGAACTCAACAATTACTTAGTGCTGCATACTTTTGCAGTAAAGCTATGGTTGCTTCTATCAGTATGTGCGAGGAAACAACATCGCACCACGGCAGAGTAGCCGTGCGCACTAAGGCGCCCTGCTGCGGTGCGCGCGGCCGTTCCTCTTCGGAGGTTTGAGTACTCCCTCGGGCATGAGTGAGTGTGTTGTTCTTAGAGTAAGTTAATTTAAGTAAGTGTAGGATCCGATGACCATTGCAATTAGGTCTCATAACATTACAAACATTTGAACATTTTATCACCATTAGCTTCATTTCGTACACTAAGAACTGTCACTCTCCATGCACTCTCACTGAATCTCATATTCGCAAGATACAAAATGTTGATTTACAGATTTCTTTTCACAATATTTGATAGTGAAATACTAAGACATACTCTTGGAACCGCTACAGAACTTATGCTTACATTCCACCGTTATCTTCCCTTCCCATTACCGAGGATAAAATTTCTGGTGCCGGCATTGCCTGCCATAATAGTGAAAATTATTAATATTCTGTTACGTTGACACTTTACAAACGAAATCACAGCGCCAGCAATAATTTTCTTTCCCTTACATCAAAATGACATACCTTTCCGATATCTTTCTGTATAAACACAGTGAGTAAATGTAGCTTAAGAAAATATGTTTAAATTTAATCATTACCTCGCCTCAAATTTTTTCACAGTTCTTTAGTCGTCTAGAAGCTTAAAATCAACCTATAGAAAATGGGACCGTTCAACTTTTAAGGATATTATTCAAGTCTGTCTTCGCTATTGACATATTGCCCTTGCGTAAGAAAATTTTTCTATGACACATCGTACGGACTTGGACAGCAGACGTACTGTGGCGCGTTTCCCATAAACAACAGTTGACCTTTCGTGTATCAATTTGAGAGCTGTATGATACATATTGGACAGAGATAAAATTCCATCAAATCAGTGAGATTGAACGTGAGTGTGATTGTATGTCCTACCGTGTCTCTCAGTATTTATAAGCTTCCAGAATGTATATCAAATAAACGACAGCATTTAATCTGGTTATTGTTTTCTATATTTTCCACGTTTCAGCAGTTTTAATTTTATTCCATGTGTACAGAACCCACAACATGACGTCGGTGCCGTAGCTATTCTTAACTGCTGGTTCGTTTTTATCCTTGATTAACATCGTATTCAACAGACTCGTTGTATCACATCTGTCCCTCATGCAGTTACGATTTTATACGAATGTTTTATTTCCAACAAATTTCTCTTTGGGTGACGCTTTATTTATGCAGCGCCCAATTTTAGCGAATATTAGACCACTCAGGAAAATGAGCTGCCGTCCGTTTGATTCTTCCAATTGGAAAGAAAGGTCATTACTTAACTGACTGTTGTCTTACGTAATGAGAGTATCGGAAAAATAATTCTTCACTTTCAACGTTAGCATCCAACCGTATCTAATTAAAGGAACTTAGTTCAACTGTTTTAGTTAGAAGCGATACAGCGCAAAAAATTAAAAAAATAAATTAAAAAAATTGGTGACTGCGTCGGCTTGTACTCTGTCTATAGCAAATTGCCGTACGAAATGTTTTATTTGTATCAAAGAAATCATGAACCAATTTTGTTTTATAATTTTGTGACGCGTTGAAATATCCGGCGTTAATAATGATAATTATGCGACTAATGAAACCGCACTAGGTCCCGTGTAATGACCTGTGCGATCATTGTTAACGTCGTTATCCCAAGGGCAACTTCAAACCGCAAATCAGCGTAACAACTTCTGCAGATATCCAATAACGTGCGTGAATCACTGATATATACGACATATAGTGCGTATTAATAGTCATTCCAGATGAAAATATCTCAAAGCTGTCCGTAAATGTGCTTAATCCCTTATTTGCCAGGTTAATTACCGCACATAGTACCACCTGATACACTTGGTGTGTGAATGAGTACTAGAACCTGAAAATGCTGCTTCATTTAAGATTGGTCACAGATAATTGTTTTTAGATATGATAGTGTAATTTGGTAAACGCAACATTATGAACTTTAGATTATTAGATAACTTCCCTTCGGAACTAACTTTGAACATAATAAAATAAATTGGTATATCTTTATAAGGCAGAGTTTCCGTATGTTTGTGTGTTTGCTTGTGTGTACGTATTGCATACAAATCTACAGTTTTGTTCCAATCTTTATAAAATTTGGTACATGTAAGCTTCAGTCCTTGACATTAGAGGCAACGTCATCACGGGGACTCACGATAGTTGGTACTACCAGTTCAAAGATTCGCGCCAGAGGCCAGTCATTAGGAACAACAGCATTTGAGACAAATCTCATTGGGCGAACCGTGGTTAAGTAATTAGCTTACAAGGTCTGTAAGACTGTAAGCTTCGATAAAGCAGCAGTGTTCATTGAGACAGGACGGTGTTCCATGAAACAGCCCGAACTGACCCTCAAACTGATACAGTGCTTCAAGACTAGTGTACACTGAAACTTAAAAATTAACACGAGCAGACATCGGAAGTTTTATTTATGCCGATGCTGCTATTAAACTTGATCAGCCTGGAGTGATTGTACTTCTTCAACATCCTACGCTAATTATTCATTCTATTGTAATAAATATCACGCATTGCTTAAGTTGTGCAATCCCCTCACCAACAACAGTGTGTACAAATAATCTATAATTAAGTATTGTTAATTCCTATTAATAGATCAATAGCCAAAAGTATGAAAAGTTTACCGGTCTAGAAGAACATTCAGATATTTGTGCTTCTCTTTAGTGAAGTTGTTATACCTAATTGCGGGAGAAAATTCGACTGAATGGGCATTTTCCGTGTGAAACTAAGCTTGTACTTTTTGACATGAAGCCTGAAAGTGATGGATCAACACAGTCAGCTAGATGCGGTATTTGTTGCCATGCTGAATCATTATGTTACGAAATTTGCGACTGGTGGCTTTATTCGTAAGTAAGGTACAGCAATTAATACACAGAAACAGAAGTAATATCGTGTGCATCCCATGGAAATTCGTTGATTTTTTACTATTCTGTTTATATACCAATGGCAGTGCAAAATATTTTATAAGAATCTTTATACTTTCACAGTGGTAATTTCTTCATTATAGCCACAACGTTCGTCTCTTTGTAAATATCATACAACTCCGTATTGTGACGTATCCCCCTTTGTTCACTCTAATTATAGTAAAATGCTCCAAAAATCTTCCGAAAGATTTACACATGTCATCAGTCTGTTCGGATCTTGCTTGGTTGTACTGCAGGTGGCACATCCATATAGTACAAGTGGCTGTAGGAGTGATTTTGTAATGTCTTGAAAATCACCTGATTTTTAGGAGAGCATTAAGTTCGTGGTAACAGCGATTTCCTACCTGTAGTCTTCCTTGTATTTCCGTTTTACTGGATGGTTAATCTCTGAATACTTGACGATAAGATACTTCAGTTTTCTAAAAGGGTGCAAGTAGTTCTTGAGTTTAATTATGTCTATGATGAAGAATCATGTATTTCGTCTTGTCACGATTAATTTGAAGTCCAATTCTCCTCGCTGTGTTTTCAGAATATCCGCCGTTTCTCCTACTTTTTCTTCCGAAGCACACCGAAACCCTGCCATATTATTTAGTAGAGAATCCTGAGAAAATTTGGCCGTATTTGAAGTGTATTAGCTGAAAAACTTAATCAATACCTTTCTTTCTAAGATAGAAATCTTCTGGTGACAGTTATGCTAAAGCGGAATTGCTTAATACAGTTTTACGAAATTCCTTCTTTAGGGAAGACGAAGAAAATACTCCAGGTATCGTATCAAGAATAACTTCCAGCATACGTAATTTAGAAGTAGATACCAGTGGAATATCAAAACAAATCACTTAGCAAAAGTAAGTCTCCCGGTCCTGACTGTATTCCAATTAGGTTCCTTTCAGAATATACTGATGCAATAGCTCCTCACATATCACATACAACCGCTCGCTCACCGAACGTTTCGTACCCAGATATTGCAAAGTTGCACAGGTCACTCCAATATTGAAGAAAGTCAATAGGAGTGATCCGCAAATTCACAGGCCTATATCATTAACGTCGGTTTGGAGCAGGACGAACATATACTTTCATCAAATATTATGAACCGCCTCGAAGAGAAAGTCCTATGGACTCATAGTTAACACGGATTCGTGAAGTATCGTTCCTGTGAAACACAGTTAGCTTTTTACTCACGTGATGTGATGCGTGCTATCGATAACGGATGTCAAATATATTCCGTATTTCTAGATTTCCGGAATGCTTTTGTCTCTGTACTTCACAAGAGTCTTCAAATCTAATTACGTGCTTACAGAATATAGCCATAGCTGTGCGACTTGATTAGTGATTCCTGTAAGAAAGGACGCAGCGTAGGACGGTAAGTCATCGAGTGGAACATCAGTATGGCGTTCCACAGGAAAGTGCCGTAGGACATATACCGTTCCTTATTATTATAAACGATTTAGGACACAATCTAACTCTCTTAGACTGTTCGAAGATGACGCTATCATTTATGGGTTAGTCAGGTCACCAGAAGATCAAAACCAACTGAAAAATGATTTAGATATCTACATGATGGAAAATTGACAGTAGACCGTTAATAATGATAAACGTGAGGTCATCCATATGACCAGTAAAAGAAACCTGTTAAGCTTCAGTTACACGACTAATCACTCAAACCTACAAGCCGTCAATTTTGCTAAATACCTAGGAGTAACAATTACGAACAACTTAAATTAGAATACATAAAGATATAGTGGGTAAGGCGAACCAAAGACTACGTCTCATTGGTAGATCATTTAGAAGGTGCAACATTTCTTCTAGGAAACTGCCTACACTACACTTGTGCGTCTTATTTTGGAGTATTGCTGCGCATTTTGGAATCCCTACCTAGTGGAAGTGACTGCTGATATAGAGACAGTACAGAGAAGGGCAGCTACTTTTGTATTATCGCGATATAGGAGACAGAGTGTCACGGAAATAATGCACGATTTGTGATGGAAATCATTAAAAGAAAGGCGTTATTCGTTGCGACGATATCTATGTGCGAATTTTCTTTCAGCAACATTCACTTCTGAAAGCGAGTATATTTGTTAACACCAATCTGCATAGAGAGACATGATCATCAGAATAAAATAAGAGAAATTAGATCGAAAACTAAAATATTTAAGTGCTTCTTTTTCCCGAGAACTGTTAGAGAATCGAACTGTAGAGAAATATATAAATGCGGTTCGTTGAACCCCTATGATATGTAGTTCAATTTGACTTGCAGGGTATTTATGTAGATGCAGATCAGCCAGGCCGTCTTGAGGCTTACTAATTCTTTGCAAAACCTAACTCTTCTAGAGACCTAAGCATTTCCCGATAAATGCAAACATATGCTTTTCTGAAGTCGACATACAGCATATGTAGTTCTGGAACAACCTACCACCTTTAGTCTACGATCTTACGTGACGAAATCCTCCTTGATATGTTCGAATGATTCTGTCTGCCAACGGTTGGATTCGCGCTGGAAGACAATTTGAGAAAAATCTTATAACAAATTAATACTGATCAGAGCGATACGATGGTAGTTTTCACCACCATACGGCCATTCTTCTTGTAGATGTAACAAATTAGTTTCTCCAGTCTTCTGCAATGTTCTCATTGTTCCAAATCGTCTCTATTAATTTGTGACTCCTTGCGACAGGCAGTTCACCCTCTTCTCCTTGGCTCATGTCTTTTTAAGCTATTTTATCTGCGTCCTGATCTCTTGTTCAGTTGGTGGTAGGTACTCATGGTCTGCTGTCTTTGATAGGGGAAAGTTAAAGATTTTCGTTGGGTCCTTACAAATGAACAAGTCACTGAAATATTCTTCCAGTCTCTTTTATAATAATTTGTAAACATTTCTCCTTTGGAATGCTATATGAAGTTCTCGGTGGGTTATAGGTTCGTTTCCTAAGACAGTTGACCTTTCTGTACATTTTCTGCATCATCCTTCCTTGGAAATTTTCCTTTGCTTCTCCTTCCTTGGAAATTTTTCTCTGCTTCTGTATTACCCCCACTCATTAACTTCCTCTTTCTCTTCGGGCAGTGTCATATTCTGGCTTACAGCTCTGATCAGTTGCTGACTGTAACCACTTGTCACAGGCTACTGTTCTCCTGTTGACAGCCTCTTCACAGATCTCTTTGGACAATTCATCTTCTTCGTCACTCTTCTTCCAATGACTGCTTCTGCAGCCTATGTAAGTACTTAGCCGGCCGCGGTGGCCGAGGGGACTGAGGCGCTTCAGTCACGGTTGCACGACCACTACGGTCGGGGATTCGAATCCCCCCCTCGGGCATGGATATTTGTGCCGTCCTTAATTGTAGCTAGTTCATAAGTAGTTTGTAAGTTTAGGGACTGATGACCCCATAGTTAAGTCCCATAGACTCCAGAAACATTTGATTTGTAACCACATATATGACTTCTTGTCATTGCTGATTACATCTTGGTCCCCTGTTTTCGGCAGTAATGTAAAACGATTCCTAATCTCAACTTGAAATTCATATCTGGTTTCTTCCTGTGCTATTTTTTCTATTTATATAGTTTACTTCTCTGGTTTTGTTTCAGGGTGACTCTGAGTTGACTTTTAACCAAACAATGGTTGGAGCCACACTCAGCCCCAGGGTATTTCCCACATTTAGAATCCAATTCCTCGATTCGTTTTTAATTGGTATGTGGTGTGTTTGGTTTCCATTTGGGTGAACCCATATTCCTTTGTGCACCTGTCTATGTTTGAAGTTAGTGCTACTAATAAACATACCCTTGGAGTATCAAAGCTAATTTGCCTTATTCCGTTGACATTACAATTTTCATGCAGAGTATGAAGGCCAATTGTAAAGCTGGTCTCCATTCCAATTTTGGTATTAAAATCGCCGATGATCTTCACTTTCCTGATGCATGACAGTTCACAAAGGTAAGTTGGCGGATTTTCACTGATAAAATTATAACTGAGATTCTTGGGATCACTGCAGTAAAATTCTTGACCATTGGTACAATGTCGTTAACACTGAAACCCGTCCCAAAACTGTGCTTGACCGCTACCCCACAGAAAATCGTGTACTTTTCTACGTCTATTTTCCCTGTACATTGAACTTCCTGCAGGTCCGACATTTTCTGCTTTTCTAATTCTCTAACTAAAGTTGCTGCCGCCCCAGGTTTGTACAGAGACAGTCATGTTCCGAATCGTAGTCATTTTCTATGATTAGATCGTTGCATTGGGTGTCTGTTGAGTATCCTAGGCTTCTCTCTAACTTTCGTAAGACTACTTGTTTTACGAGGTAGCTGTTAGCTCCACGCCCAGCCCCCAACGTGAAGGATATCTGCATCTAGATGGATACTCTGCAAATCATATTGAAGTGCATGACAGAGGGTAAAGCATCAGGGTAAGCCATTTACTCTAGATCATCACCTTCCACCGGTCCGGATTTGGAGGGCCCAGCGGTAGCTAAGGTACCGCCGTCACAGCTCTCATTTGACCACACCCCTCCCCCAGGAAAAGGAAAGGATACCATTGGTGTGAGCAGTTGTGCATTTACATCATAATATTCAACTGTTTTTATCATTTGCCTCATTAGTAGGATAACTAAAAATGAATATTTCACCAGTCTTGACAACACACTGCACAATGTGACTGACATGTTGCTAACAAACACTGTCATATGTAATGTGACTGACATATTGCTCAGAAACATATTCTAACATGACAGCGATACCACACACACACACTGCCAACAACGTTCAGGTGTGCTTCGTACAACATCTGAAAATTATTAATCTCCTCTGGCATAGCACATTCTCGAAGTGTCAAATATTTGTAACGTTAACGGGAGATGTAGAGTAGTTAGTGAGAATCAGATACTAACTCTATGGACTTAACTACTCTAGTTATCAGTCCCTAGGCTTACAAACCACATAAACTAACTTATGCTAAGGACGACAAATACACACATGCCCGAGGGAGGACACGAACCTCCGACGGCGAGCAGCGGCGCGCTCTGCAGCTAGGCGTCTTGGAATGCTCGGATACTCCCACGTTCATAGAAAACCGCTCTGTCACGAATCAGGTTTCAATCTGTTACTTCTTTACAACTAACAATTTTACTGACTTAGAGCAATTACTTCAATTAATATATAACTGCAAAATTATACATTTGTGTAACATTATTTACGACAGATCTGGCTTCTAACTTCAAGAGACCAGTTTACAATGACAATTGCATTTTTTATTACGATTAATAAACCACAAGTCAATCTATTCAAAAATGTGGAGTGGATTTGACGTGTCCATGATTCTCTCACGTACAATTTTGTCACTTGCTCAAGAATGGCCTCAACAAAAGAATTATTCATATTAGATCCTGGAAAAGCAACACGAAATAATTTTAAAAAAACAGTTGGAAACTTAATGAATGTATGAATGTTACATATACTTTGTGTTTTGATTACTATCTTTGTTTGTTTGGATACTGTCCTTAAAATTTCGTATATTATGAAAGACAGCCTTATTTCTTATATATTCTCTGATAAATATAACATGTTATTAGAATAAAGGAAATCGACTGAGAGAGAGTGAGAAGGGATAACTTATGGCTTGAGTAAATGAATAAATATACAGCGACGCCAGGTTATTAGCTAGTACTCAATAACGGCTGGATGGATATGATAAAGTAGATTTTGCTGATAGAAGAAGGACACGGGATACGGTTCTCCATGATTGATTATACCACTATTGATGGTGGAAGTGGCCCGTTAACAATATCCAGGTAACTGAAATTCAGCAATGATGATGAAGCAACGTATAATGATACGTACCTACAGTTTATGGAAATATAATAAAAAAAAACCTCGGGGAAGATCACTTTCGGTTCAGGAGAAATGTAGGAACACGGGAGGCAATACTCACTTTACGGCTTATCCTAGAAGATAGTTTAAGAAAAGGCAAACCTACATTTCTAACTTTTGTAGATTTGGAGAAGGCTTTTGACAATGTTGATCGGAATAAACTCTTTCAAGTTCTGAAGCAAGCAGGAGTAAAATATAGGGAGCATAAGGTTATTTACAACTTGTACAAAAACCAGACAGCGGTTGTCAGAGTTGAAGGGCATGAAAGGGATGCAGTGGTTGAAAAGGTAGTAAGACAGGGTTGTAGAGTTTCTCCATTGTTATTCAATTTGTACATTGAGCAAGCTATAAAGGAAAGCAAGGAGAAATTTGGAGAAGGAATTAAAGTTCAGGGTGAAGAATTAGAAACATTGCGTTTTGCCGACGACATAGTAATTCTGTCAGATACAGCAACGGACCTGGAAGAGCTATTGAACGGAATGGACAGTGTGGTGAAAGATGCATATAAGATGAACATTAACAAGAGCAAAACTAGGATAATGGAGTGCAGTCTAAGAAAATCAGGTGATGCTGAAGGAATTAGATTAGGCAACGAAGCAATAAAGGAGGTAGATGAGATTTGTTACTTGGGCATTAAAATAACAAATGATGGTCGCAGTACAGAGGATATAAAATGCAGAATGGCAATGGGTAGAAAAGCGTTCTTGAAAAAGAGAAATTTGTTAACATCGAATATTGATTTAAGCCTAAGGAAGTCCTTTCTGAAGGCATTTGTATGGAGTGTTCAATTGTATGGGAGTCAGACATTGACGATAAACAGTGCGGACAGGACGAGGATTGAGGCTTTTGAAATGTGGTGCTACAGAAGAATGCTGAAGATTAGGTGGGTGGATCGCGTAACTAATGAGGAGGTACTGAACAGAATTGGGGAGGAAAGAAATTTTTGGCATACCTTGACTAAAAGAAGGGATCGCTTGGTAGGACACATTCTTAGACATCGGGGAATCGTAAATTTAGCATTGGAGAGAAGTGTGTGGGCTAAAAATCGAAGAGGAAGACCAAGAGATGGATACAGTAAGCAGATTCAGACAGATGTAGGTTGCCGTTCTTATGTGGAGATGAAGAGGCTTGCTCAGGATAGGGTATTGTGGAGAGCTGCATCAAACCAGTCTCCGGAGTGAAGACCACAACAACAACAACAATCAAGCATAGCTCTTCATCCATTTGGTAGACATCTGTCCAACGAGAGTAGTTGCACAATATCATTAAGTGTCTTAAGTTACATCAGTGAAAAAAAAAATAAAAAAAAAACGAATTAGGCAAATCGGTGACAATGTCTGGTGGTACTCTCCTCTATCTATAGCATCAATGCCATGGGAAAAGTTTTATTTGTATCAAAGAAATCATTAACAAACTTTGTGTTGTAATTTTGTGACGCGTTGAAATATCCGGCGTTAAAATGATAATTATGCGACTAATGAAACCGCACTGGGTCCCGTGTAATGACCTGTGCGATCGTTGTTAACGTCGTTAGTCCCAAGGGCAACTTCAAACCGCATATCAGCATAATATCCGATAACGTGCGTGAATCACTGATATCTACGAAATATAGTGCCTATTAATAGTCATTCCCGATGGAAATACCTCAAATCTGACGGTAAATGTCCTTAATCACTTATTTGCCTAGTTAATAACCACGCATAGTACCATCTGATTCACTTGATGTGTAAAAGAGTGTTTGAAACTGCTGCTTAATTTAAGATCGTTTACAGGTAATTTTTTTGAATATGATAGTGTCATTTGGTAACAGAGCCATTATCAACTTTAGATTCCCAGATAACTTCCCTTCGGAATGAACTTTGAACATAATAAAGTAAATTGGTATATTTTTATAAGGCAGAGTTTCCGTATGTTTGTGTGTTTGCTTGTGTGTACGTATTGCATACAAATCTACACTTTTGTTCCAATCTTTATAAACTTTGGTGCATGTCAGCTTCAGTCATTGAGGACGGTTGCTGTAATTGTAAGGATCACGTAGAACACATAGTTAAGCAGATAGGACGTCATAAATCATGAGATGCAAGAAAAACTGCTAATCACATGACAGTGTTGCATATTTCCTCCTAAAGCAATGGACCGATTTCAACCAGATTTGTTACACATATTCCTTACCATGAGGTAACATTTGCTGTACGGTTAAAAATCACATATGACACATGGAGATATGACGTCATAAACAATAGGAACTGCAAGAAACTGACACAAAATGCGACTATAATATATATATATATATATATATATATATATATATATATATATATATATACTACAAAAAATGCAGAATGGCAATGGGTAGAAAAGCGTTCTTGAAAAAGATAAATTTGTTAACATCGTATATTGATTTAAGCCTAAGGAAGTCCTTTCTGAGGGCATTTGTATGGAGTGTTGCCTTGTATGGGAGTGAGACATGGACGATAAGCAGTGCGGACAGGAAGAGGATTGAGGCTTTTGAAATATGGTGCTACTGAAGAATGCTGAAAATTAGGTGGGTGGATCGCGTAACTAATGATGAGGTACTGAACAGAATTGGGGAGAAAAGAAATTTCTGGCATACCTTGACTATAAGAAGAGATAGACAGGTGGGACACATTCTTAGACATCAAGGAATTGTAAATTTAGCATTAGAGGGAAGTGTGTGGGGTAAAAATCGCGGAGGAAGACCAAGAGATGGATACAGTAAGCAGATTCAGACAGATGTAGGTTGCCGTTCTTATGTGGAGATGAAGAGGCTTTCTCAAGATAGGGTATTGTGGAGAGCTGCATCAAACCAGTCTCCGGACTGAAGACCACAACAACAACACTACATGAGAATGAGAGTTCTTAGCGACTTGCAACAGAATTTATAGATAATTTCAAACATTTATTAAATTTTTTCTCCCTGACAACCACAGTAAAATGATGAAACGGAAAAAGTTTCTCGCTTTCAAATTTTCCGCTACTCATGAACTACAACTACGGCATTCGGTATGACGTTATAATTTATAATTCCTACGTTACAAGTTGTAGCCACACGGACAGTATACGAACATATAGCTGAATGTATGTTCGCCACTGTATCACAGTACGACACGTAGTTAATGAGATATAAACAGTTACGTTCGTTATGTTAGTGGAAACCCGCCCCATCACTTACAAAGTTTTAATCTATTACTTCTTTACTGCTAATTATATTAGTAACAGGTTTTAGAGGTATACAGCACTTATACAAATGAATACATACCTGAAATACTATACAACTGTACAACATAAAACTCAATAAGTAATACGTCATATATAATGCGGTGGATAAAACATTTTTACATAATGCACCACGTTGTAATCAATTTCTTATTTACTACAACGATATTCCTGTATTCCGGTCAGCTTAAGGAAATTCCTGTAAGCTGACAGTGCTGTTGAAAACTTTAAACTGTGAAGCACTCACGGCTGCAAGCGAAAGCAGTTGACTTCTATAGAGCTACAAGGAAAGGAAAAGAAAGAAACAGTGTACACTCAACGAATTGGGGCAATTTAAGGTGATAATTAATACAAACTGGACCACGAAAACAAAATACATCGTTATTTAATGTTTTTTTAGCTAAAGCCATGTGCCTCTGTTAAACAAGAAATGCTCTGCATATCTTTTTGACGAGTTTTCATTCGGTTTTCGCGGGCCATGTAACAAACCTATTGGCATCTTTGAGACTTAATTTCATCACAGCTGGATCCTGGAAACGAATATCTTAAATTTCTTTTTACCTTAACTGTCGTGTCCTGTGTGGTGGAATACACCAATCTTCGCAGCTACTAGGTGATACTGTGTACTCTTTTTACAGGTACCTTAACGCAGATTTCGGCAATGTGTCTGACATATTTAATCAAAAGGAAACCCCAGAAACAAATTATTTCTTATTTTAGTTCCTTATTATTTTGAATTAGCGTGACTGAACATGTTAAGGTGCAAAACTACTACAACAATTGCCATGGAGATTTCGGAGATAAATTGCGCAAATTCTACAGCAAAACATAATATCTGTTTCACTAAATCAGATCAAAGAAAAAATTTTGAAATTAAATTTTTGGCAGTCTCCTCTACTTAGTGGTATGACATAGTACCCCAAAGAATGAATGATGCTGTTAATTTATCACTGCATAGACTCAGTAGATCGGGCTGTTACCTTCTTTTATAGCTTACCATCAGTAATACCCCAATGCAGCGACAGAACTAAGTGCCTCTGTCTAATCTTTACGAATAGAAATCAACACTGAACTTATTTGGCCGTAATGTAACGATTTACTGACTACAATTTGTGTATAAACATGTTAGTGAAATATCTTTGCTTCTCTCGACAGGTTTATTTGATTTCTTGCTTAAGAGAAACAAATATTCTAGTTGAGTAATTTGGTAATGGTTCCAGTTTTACCGATTGTGACTCTCGGAAGGCATCAGTATGCGTAGGCACTCGTTTAAAATCGTGGGGAAGCACAGACGCATACCTAGTTTTGAATATGTTTACTCAAATGCTTCTCAGACCGTACAGTACAACTTTCTTTCCTACATTCCTACGAATGCCTCTTGTTTCTCCATTTTTTCTTTGCTTTCTATTTGAATAACTTCCTTGCTAGTAAATCTAACAGTAATTTCAACAGGTTTGATAATATTCATCGGAATTTTTAACGTCTTTTGCATTACCGAGCTTCTTCATTAATATTTCGTTTTCGTCATTGACCCTTATACTCTATGTACACAACAGACAGAAAAGGTTTTCCCCATTCAACCATTTCCACATTTCAGCCGACAATGTGACATGTAGAAGACAGAATTTTCTGCAGTTGTTGAGCTGTTTGTTGTAAGTGAGCAATCAGCCACGCCATGTTCATCGCTAGCCATCCAAAATGCAACAGCAGGAAAAACCGAAGATATAACAGCACTATTGGGTGAACGAGGGAGTTGGCAATTTTGATATCCAATTGATATGCAAATTAATTAAATTACACTCTTCCCCCACCCCCACTATACACTCCCTCCTGTCCCATTAACTGTACCCTCGTCCCTACCACGATTGGAAGTTAGTGAGTTGCTGCCCCCTCAGGACACTTATTCCGGTTTTGCTGGCTTGACAAACTGCATCACGCTTCTAAGGGTCAAAACAAGAATTACAAGACCAAACCGAACATTACGTAATATAACACAATTACATACTTAAAATAACAGGATATTCACATTTATGGCGGAAAATTTTGTTTTCCGGCAAATTCATTTTTGAACTGCAGAGCATATAATAATAATGGAAATAAAAAAATTACATATATATATATATATATATATATATATATATATATATATATATATATATATATATAATTTTTTTAATATTTCGTAGAGACCCACCCCTATGAGGTATCTGTGGAAAGGCCAGACAAACGTGTGGTTCCGGAAGAGGGGCAGCAGCCTTTTCAGTAGTTACAGGGGCAACAGTCTGGCTGATTGACTGAACTGGCCTTGGAACGTCAGCTAACATGGCTTTGCCATGCAGTTACTGCGAACAGCTGAAAGCAAGGGGAAACCACAGTCGTTAATTTTCCCCAGGACATGCAGCTCTCCTGTATGAATACATGATGATTCCGTCTTCTTGGGTAAAATATTCCGGAGGTAAACTAGCCCCCATTCGGATCTCAGGGCGGAAACTACTCAAACAGATGTCGTCATCAAGAAAAACAAAACAGGCATTCTTCGAGTTTGAGTTTGGAATGTTCTAACCCTTAACCGCGTACGTAAGTTATAGAACTTGGGAAGAGAAATGGTTAGGTTAAAGCTAGATATTGTAGGGATTAGTGAAGTCGCTGTCAGGATGAACAGGACTTCTGGTCAGGTGAGTACATGGTTATATATACAAAATCAGTTGGTGGTAACGCAGGAGCAGGGCTGATAATGAAAAAGAAAATAGGAATGCGGGTAAGTTACTACGAAAAGCATAGTGAACGCATTATCATAGCAAAGATTGACACAAAACCAACACGGACCACTTTAGAGCTAGTATATATGCCAACTATACGGCCTATGATGAGGATATCGAAGAAATCCATAAGGAGATAAAAGAAATCATTCCGAAAGTTAATGGAGACGTAAACTTGATTGTGATTGGAGACTGGTACTCGGCAGTAGGAAAGGGAAGAGAAGGAAATGTAGAAGTCGAATATGGACTGGGAAAAAGGAATGAAAGAGGAGATCGCTTGGTAGAATGTTGTGCAGAGCACAATTTGATGATCGCCAACGCCTGGATTAATCATCATGAAAAAACGCTGTATACGTGTAAGAGGCCAGGAGGCACTGGAAGGTACCAGATTGACTTTATAATGGTAAGGAAAAGATTTAGGAACCAGGTTTTAAACTGTAACATATATCCAGGGGCAGATATTGACTCTGGCCATAACTTATTGGTTATGAACTACATATTAAAACTTAAGAGACTGCAGACAAGTAGAAAAGTTAGGAGATGGAACCTGGATTAATTGAAGGAACCAGAAGTGGTTGAGAGTTTCAGAGGGAGCATTAGGCAAGGTTTGGCTGAAATGGGGGAAAGTAACACAGTAGAGGGAGGAATGGGTAGTTCTGAGAGATAGGGTAGTGAAGGCCGCAGAGGATCATATAGCAGAAAGACAAGGCCTAATAGAAACCCCTGGATAACACAGGATATACTAAACTTAATTGATGAGAGGAGAAAATACAAAAATGCATCAATCGAAGCAGGTAAAAGGGAGTACATACGTCTGAAAAATGAAATTGACTGGAAGCGCAGGCTGGCTAAGCAGGAGTGGCTAGAGGACAAATGCAGAGCCGTAGAAGAATATATAACTAGGGGAAAGATAGATACCGAGTACAGGAAAATAAAAGAGATATTTGCAGACAAGACAATCAGCTGTATGAATATCAAGAACTCAGACGCTAAATCAGTACTAAGCAAAGAGGGAAAAGCTAAACTGTGGAAGGAATATACAGAGGAAATAAACTTGAAGGCAGTGTTCTAGAAATGGAAGACGAATTGGAGGAAGATGAGATAGAAGATTAGGTACTGCGAGAAGAATTTGACAGAGCGCAAAAGGATTTGATTCGAAACAAGGCCCCTGGATTAGATGATATTTCGTCTGATCTGCTGATATCGTTACGAGAGCCAATCATGAAAAAATTGTCCCACCGTGTATGCAAGATGTATGAGACAGGGGAAATAACCTCAGACTTCAAGAAGAATATTGTAATTCCAGTTCCAAAGAAAGCAAGTGCGGACAAGTGTGAAAATTACAGAACTATCAATGTAATAATTCATGGGTGCAAAATACTAATGGAAAAACTTGTGAAATCCAACCTTGGGGACGATCAGTTTGGATTTAGGCGAAATGTAGGACACAGGAGAGAATACTATTACGACTTTTCTTAGAAGATAGGCTGAGGAAAGGGAAACCTACGTGTTTAGAATTGTAGATTTGGAGAAGAAAAGCTTTTCTAAAGAAGCGAAACTTGTTAACATCCAATATTAATTTAAATGTTAGGAAGTCCTTTCTGAAAGCATTTGTCTGGTGTGCAGCATTGTTTGGGAGTGAAACGTGGACGATAAGGAGTTAGATAAAAAGATGATAGAAGCTTTTGAAATGTGGTGCTACAGACGAATGATGAAAATTAGATTGGTAGATCACGTAACTGATGAGGAGGTGCTTAACCGAATTGGGGAAAAACGGAGTTTCTGTCATATCCTGACTAAGAGAAGAGATAGATTGGCTGAACATATTCTGAGACATCAAGGAATTGTCAACATAGCATTAGAAGTAAGCGTGTGGGGTAAAAATCGTAGAGGAAGACCGAGGGACGAATATAGTAAGCAGATTCAAAAGGATGTAGTTTGCCGAACGTATTCTCAGATGAAGAGACTTGCACAGGACAGGGTAGCGTGGAGAGCTGCATCAAACCAGTCTGCGGACTGAAGACTAAAACACACATTTGGAGAAAGCTTTTGTCAATGTCGACTGGAATACACTCTTTCAAATTCTGGAAGTAGCAGGGCTAAAATATAGGGGGCGAAGAGTTATATTCAAATTATACAAACCAGACGGTAGTTATTAGAATCGTTGGGCAAGAAAGGGCCGCAGAGGTTGGAAAGAGAGTACGACAGGGTTATAGCTTTTCCCCAGTGTTGTTTTATCTGTATCTCGAGCAAGGAGTGACGGAATTCAAGGAGAAATTTGGAGAGGGACATAGTAATTTTGTCAGAGACTGCAAAGCATTAACATAGTAAAACGAGGGTAATGGAATGGAATGATAGAAAATGCCGAAGGAATTAGATTAGGTAAAGAGAAGATAAAAGTGGTAGATGAATGTAGTTATTTGGGTAGCAAAATAAATTCTCATGGCCGAAGTAGATAAGATATAAAATGCAGAATGGCTATGGGAATAAAAGCGTTTCTAATGAAGCGAAACTTGTTAACATCCAATATTAATTTAAATGTTAGGAAGTCCTTTCTGAAAGCATTTGTCTGAAGTGTAGCATTGTATGGGAGTGAAACGCGGACGATACGATAAGGAGTTCAGATAAGAATATGATATAAGCTTTTGAAATTTGGTGCTACAGACAAATGATGAAAATTAGATGGGTAAATTACGTAAGTAATGAGGAAGTGCTTAACCGAATTGGGGAGAAAAGAAGTTTCTCTGATATTCTAAGAGAAGGGATATATTGGTTGGACACATTCTAAGACATCAAGAAATTGTCAACTTAGCATTATAATGAAGTGTGTGGGGTAAAAATCGTAGAGGAAGGAAGGAAGCTTAGTGTTTAACGTCCCGTCGAGAGCACGGTCATTAGAGACGGAGCCAACGCTCGGAGTTTTGAGTAAGGATGGGGAAGGAAATCTCCTGTGCCCTTTGAAAGGAACCATTTCCCTGTACTGATTTAGGAAAATCACGGAAAACCTAAATCTGGATGGCCGGAGGTGTATTTGAACCACCGTCATCCCGAATGCGAGTCCAGTGCGTTACCACTGCGCCACGTCGAGACGAATATAGTAAGAACATACAAAAGGATGTAGGTTGCCGAACTTATTCTCAGATGAAGAGACTTCCACAGGACAGGGTAGCTTGGAGAGCTGCATTAAACCAGTCTGCGGACTGAAGACCACAACAAAAACAACAACAACAATTGTAGAGATTTATGCTGGGGTTACTGCCCCTGCCCCAGAAGACTACTCTGTTACTGGGGTGTTAAACCTAGACTCGAATTCTAGGGCCATTCCACACCCAGTATCCAAATATTCTTTTGGGAGACGTGTAGCCCCCAATGGTCTGCACACAGAAGAGACCTGTGGAAACACAACAATCAGAATGTACAATGAGAAGCAAACAGATTGCCGGCCCGAATAATTTAGAGTCCATGAACAGAACACTGCGCATGACCAAGTTCAGAAGTACTACTCATCTCCAGCGGTGTTAGGCGGCTTCATCTTCTGCATCTCCACCTACATACGTACTCCGTAATCCACCGAAAGGTGCGTGGCGAAGGGTACACTGTACCTTTTCTAGGCATTTCCTTTCCTATTCTACTCCCAAATAGAACGAGAAAAAAAGAATGCCTATATGCTTCCATACGAGGCCAAATTTCTTTTTATCTTTTCTTCGTGATCATTACGCGAAATGTAAGTAGGCGGCAGGAAGATCGTTCTACACCCAGCTTCAAATTCCGGCCCTCTAAATTTCCTCAACAGCATTTCTCGAAAAGAACGTTGTATTTCCTCCAGTGATTCCCACTTGAGTTCCCGGAGCATTTCCGTGACACTCGCATTGGTCGAACCTAGCAGTGACGAACCTCCTATTTTTTCCTTTAAACTGATTTGTTGCATGGTCTGTCCATCGACAAATAGAAGCAATGTAATATGTAGGAGACAGTATACGTCGAGATTCATTTCAATTTATTTCAGCGTATCATTTCTATTGAGAATTCTTATTCCATCATGTAGAAACGACCAACATATAAGAACACTTCTTCGTTAGTCTTACTACAACGACGAGAGTTCCTTATCTCATTCAGCGGCGGAATAGAAAAGCTGACGGTTTACGAACGTAAGGGACGATCGTTAGAACTTCAATAAGTACTTTTTTCTATTTACACTTGGCAGCTAATATTTTAAACTTTTATACGAGACAAATTGCTCAGTTGTATTCTAGTTTTCATACTCTTTCTAAAGATTCCACTTTACAATGGTATAATCTCTAAACAAATAAACGAATGGTCTTAGTAAAAATATTGAAAACGAGTGTATTTATTTTAATTAATTTGACCATGACTTGGTGCGCCCATTATTTTCAGCTATGAGAAACGTATGTGGATTGACACATGCCATAGGTCTGTTTCAAAATCGTGGATGCGAATGTTCGCGTGTGAGTAACTGATAACTGTGTTTGTGCAACTGAGGCATGGCGTCCTTATGGTGTTGATGCATCAACAAAAGGATATGGATTAGGCGATTTAGAGGTAATGGTGACTTATTTGGACGTTCAGTACCTGTAACAGCACGAGTCTTTACACGGAGACAAGATGAGGAATTGTTTCATAGCAGCCCAGAATGCTCCTTTTTCAAACACCCGGGAAATAAGAAGAGCTTCACGTTTTCTGGGCTCATCGAATTTTGTTAGAAGATTAACGGATAATGGAATAAGATCCAGTCGTGTTCTTGTCAAAAATGGTACGTAACTACAGTAGCTGCCATGAAGTTTTATTTTCAGCAAGCACTAGTTTCCAAAAACTAAGCATAATCGAGAAAATCGGACGTTAAAAAGAGGATTTTGAGCAATCATTATCTGCCTGCTAACCATGTGTGTGCTCGATGTATAGGGAAAAGTATTCCAGGATTTGACTAGCGGCGTAATTATAGGGCGAACATGTCCAGTGCCTCGGACCACTAATTCCTCACATGTGTTTGTCTTGATACGGTGAGCGGAGTGTAGCCTCGTGATGAAAAGGACTACATAATGGCATAATGGACCTTTTTCTTTAGGGTAGAATACGGCATCTTGGATCAGACGCTGACCTAAGCGTTAGTAGCCTTTAATGAGCCACAAAGTGTTATATCCAGGCTTTGGAGACGAATCTCAGACACAGTATTTATTCATTATTGGCCAGTACCAACCATGTGAACGGAGAGTAACCGCCCCACGGAAGGACCGGCATCTGGCCTTAACTGCCCAATGACACCGTAATGCACCTGTACGCCAATTGTCCTGAGGCGTTGCATTTTGCCGCTAAACTGTGTACCAGGGGCTCAGAATGTCAGGCACGTTTGCCCGACGTCCGGCGGTGTGCGACTCACTTACTCCAGTACGGAAATGTGTCCATTTACTGTGCAGTCGCAACATACCAACAGGACCATGAGTGAATGGAGGAATGCGCTTCAGTTTACAGAATAATTCCCGTCGCACAATAATCTGAAGGGAACCTGGTAGCCGATGCGACTAAAGGAACATCGTGGGAAGAGACCAGCCGCTGTGATGGTGGAGGGAGGCTTCAGGGGGAAATGCCGTATTGACCTGCACATCTTTGTTGGTGGTACAGGAGCACTGTTACCTCTCAGCGATACAGCGACAACTTTTCTTGAAAACGCCAAACTCGCAGTGTGATTAATTAATTTTTTGAAGACCGGTTTCGATGAGATCATATACGAAATTCTACAATGTGGTCATGTTTTTCTTCTATTAAAAAAAATGTTCAAATGTTGGTAAATCTATCGGACCAAACTGCGTGGTCATCAGTCCGTAGCTTACAAACTACTTAAACCTAGGTAAACTAACCTAAGGACAAACACACACACCCATGCTCCAGGGAGGACTCGAACCTCCACGGCGAGTAACCGCGCGCTCCGCAGCGAGACGCTTTAAACTGCTCGGCTACTCCACCGCGGCTTTCTTCTTTTATTGGGGGCTGAAGGGAAAGTCCAACATTGCACTCCGTAAAAATATAAAATACACAAGTTACATTATGAACTGAAAGGTTCAATGACACACTCTTTACTTAATTTCTGTAATAATACGTGAAGTCGCCAACTACTTTAATTTTGTAACAGTTACCAGAACCTCTAACACAAACACCTTGTTTCTTTATTTTCCTACGATTCATTGTCCTTACAACAACAGCCATATCATGATCCAACATCCATATTGAACACCAAAAGAAAACATTAAACTATGTATAGAGTTAAGTATAGGTTACCAGAAGAGTTAGTACAGTTTGAATTTTAAGTGTGTCTCCTTGGTAGTCGATTGTGATTTCAGTTGGCAGTGCTCCATACTTTGTGGCATTCTCTCCGTCAATATGACTGACCGCCAACATGGCGACCAAGATGGATGGCCTCTTACTAGCAAGCCCCTACCACGCCGTAGCGGAGAGGCGACGCAACTGTCCCCGAATTGAAGCGGCTGATCGCCGCCATTTGCAGGGAAGAATGCTAGTGCTGGGGTTGTGATTTGAAGCGTATGAGACGCAACAAGAGCAAAATAAAGCACAAAATAAAAATTATTGACTACTGCTGTCTGTTTAAAAAGTATTCTTCAATGAATGAAGTTTCCTAATTTTCGAAATAACGTCTGCATAGAGACACGAAATTTAAGAATGTAAGGCTCTTGTCTGATAAGGTGGAGCGACTTTTCATCGAGATATTTGCGTAAGATGATTCCATGAAACTTGTAAAGTAGCAGAGAGTGCGATTATTTTTTGATTCACGTAATTTTCTGTTAGGTCCTATTTACTTTTCGCCGACTACTCTGTACGTATTGCACGATTATTTTTGTACATCACATTTTTGTCTACCATCCTTTCCATATAACATAGAATTTTTCTTTCGATTTCTTCGAACTTGGGTATGAATAATTGTAATTACTCATAAAATTTTAAATACGCATTTCATTCGCACATTACTTTTTTAACAGAGATAGTACTTCTCAAAGTGGTTGAGTATGTAACATTCGTTCAAGTACAATTACGAAGTACAATTACCACCTGTTAAGAGTCTAAAAACAATTATTCTACCTACTTTTGCATCATACTTATATGTGATAAATACCTTCAGCTCAAATTAGTATTTTTAGAAATTTATATGCAAATAAAATATGTACTTGACATGCACCAAAGTACGTTTCTCAGTTTGAGAATCATTTGCAAGAGGAAATCTAAACAAAAACAAACGCTCATGATTTCTTATTTCACCATGAACATACTATACGGTATACAAGTAATGCCTGATCTGTGAAATGTAACATTATTCTCGTCTTCGCTTCCATTCTCACTGTTACAATTAAAAGGGCACACCATTCTTACGCACGACTGCCCTGCAAATGGCGGCTTCTGTCACGTTCAATGTGGGAACGCGACACTAGCGCCAGTGAGCGGTCTAGTTTTTTTTAGTAAGTCTAAGCTTACTAGATGAAAGCCGACAAGTGTCATTTACGAGTGTATTTTGTATTTTTATTACGTGCAATGTTGCACTTTCTGCTTAACCTACAGTTTTAAAAGAAACACTTCCACATTTTAGAATTTATGTTGATGGCGTACCGCATCGAAACAGGTCGTCAGTGAATTATTTAATCATAACCCGATCTTGACGTTTTCCTTTGGAAGATAATCAATGCAGGCCTCCATCCTGCGATGTCAGGGGAATGTCATACAGGGATAAGGTATTGAGACCATATGTCCGACTCTTGGGAGGTGCGGTTGGTCCAGACTTGCTATTTATGGACGATAACGCCCGTCCATATCGCACACTTCTGGTTGATCAATTTGTTGAAGAGGAAGATATTTATCGCACGATCTGGCAAGCGAGGTTTGCGGATATTAATGTAATGCAACATGACCTCGAACCTATTAGGAAGGCAAGCCCAAACCAAGGACCCTCAACGATCGGCACATTGCCGGTTCAGTGGATCCCGATCGACTGAAAACAGAGCTTTTAGACCATGAAGTAGATAGCGTCACACGTCGCTGCAAAGCATAGGTGGCCGTTAAGGGTAACCACACATGTAAGGTACCCAGAATAAATTACGTTTAATGGTGGTTGACCAATACTGCGTACTACGAGCGTGAAAAACTGACCTTTTAAAAATCGAACCCTAGAGGTAAGTGTAAGTATTAGACAACATTAATATTCGCAACGGACACGCCCGGGAAATAGGGAAAACACAAACCCTAAAATTTTTACCCCTGTCGAAAGTACTCCCAAAGGGTACAACGAAACTGTTGAACTTGAATAATGAACGGGAAAGACAATCTGGCTGCGACAGAGATACAAAAAATATCTCGCATATTCCTATTACAAAACTGGAAACAGTAAGCAGCTTGCAGCATGCAGATTCATAACTTGATTGATTTCAGTATTAAACTATGCAGAAATAATAGGTGGGTTGTAATCAAACAACAATCATAAACGACGAAAATAAAAGGAAGGGGAAACTAACTACAAAAATGAGAACGCAGAAAGCGAAATTGGTATCAGAAATTATATTCTTAAGAAAACATGAAGTGGAAACGTATTACAGAAATTTAAATTAACATTATGCATTATAATAATAGCGTGCTGAAACACATACTAGACGACTGCCTTCTCCAACAGCTGCTGTTTTTTTTGTTTTGTTTGTACAGCTTATGGGACTTGACTATGGGGTCATCAGTCCCTAAACTTACAAACTACTTATCGACTACCTTATCCTAAGGACGGGCCCAAATATCCATGCCCGAAGGGGGATTCGAACCCCGACCGTAGTGGCCGTGCAGACCGTGACTGGAGCGTCTCATTTCCCTCGGCCACCGCGGTCGGCACCAACAGCTGCCTCACCTCTACAGACTTCCTTGCCCTACCTTTCGCAACTGGCAACTAGCTGCTCTCTCGCAGTCATGGCGCTTACTTCTACAATATAACTACCGGAGACATTGGAGCTAGTCTGATAATTGGCTGGACAAATCCGCGACTCTTTATGGGCCGGATCTCAAACAGCCCTCTCCACTCCTCGGAGTAGAGAAAGAAAGGAATAAGTCGAAACAAGGCCCATGGAGTAGATGATATTCCCTCAGAGCTATTGAAGTCTTTGGGAAAACCAGCCGTGGCAAACCTGTTTCACCTGGTGTGTGAGATGTATGAGACAGGCGAAGTACCCTCAGACTTTAAGAATAATGTTATAATCCCCATTCCAAAGAAAGCATGTGCAGTAGAGCTGGGCAAAACGGTTATTCTCCGATATCCGTTATAATAGGTATCGTTATTCTTTTCTATCAGTTAATTTTAACGGTTATAAATAACTGCGTGGTATTTTTCCACTAACTTCCAGATGGCGTTGCTACAGCTTACTCATACTGCTACTAGGTAGCGCTACTGAGCACTTCCAGATGGCGTTGCTACAGCTTACTCATACTGCTACTAGGTAGCGCTACTGAACAGTTATCGGGCAGTTATCGTTATGAGTATTCCGTGAATTCTACTAGGTAGCGATACTCTACAGTTATCGTTATCGTTATTAGTACTGAGTAGTCAGTACTCAGCAGCCACTACTGACTACTGAGAACGGACAGTTATTGATATTACGTAGAAATACCAGTACCCGACAGTTATGGTTATTTCTACTCAGTACTAATAACGATCTATCAGTATATAGTATATCTGGTGTGATTCAAATTGCGATTGCTGTGTAATGGCAAAAGTTATCGTCCGAATCGTGCAATAAACACACATAACTAAATGTCCAGTGTATTAATATGCTATTACATGAAATCTGTGTCCTGGAAATGTATCCGTAATTTTCGAAGCTACTATGAACAGCGCATGAAGTGAAAGTGGATTATTAAATATATGCTTAAACGTGTGTGAAGTGAATATTCCAGTTAAAATTATAAAGTAAGTGTTTTGTGGAGCGTCTTGAAATGCAACATATAAGTAAACGTAATGTGATCGTTTTGTTTATTCCTAATAAAGTTTTGTATTAAATTTGAAAAACTGCTTGATATGCGGAAAATTTTCTTTAGTTCATGACAGCATCCTGGTTTGTAAATATGATTATAACTACGAAGTAAATTTCTCCAATTATGTCGTAACGGGTCAATTGGAGATTGGGATACCACCCGTCGGATTTGACGAAAGTTCATAAAATTTATTTGGGAATACAGCTTGCTACTAGGGTGTAACAGTTTGCTTTAATAATGTGAACAGGTCGAATTTCTGTATGCAGTGAAAGTGAATATATTAGCTCCAGAATGGACCACACTGAACAAGTCAATACTGCCCAGTACATGTAACTGATATCTGAAATTATCGGTATTTTAAAATATTAAATCTACTGTAAACAGGTTATCGGTCGTAATTGAGGGTGTAGACCAAATCCTCAAAGCTGCATTGTAGAGCGTACCAAACATTGCTCCAGTACTATCAAAAGTAAACTGTTACAAATGTGCATTTACAAGTATAGGCCTACTACATGCGAAATCAGAAATTTAATGGTGTTGTAATAAGTGTCTTCAACACAAAACTAGACGTACATATTTCCATATATTGTAAGGGAAATCCCATTTCAGAAAACTAAGCCAAGTTTTATGTGAGCTTTGGAAAATGCTTGATATCTTCGGCTATTGACAGGGTATTCAGTTAAATTTTACTTAGGGTATGGTGTGCTATGTTGGTAACAAAATGTTCTCTTTACAAGTGAAATTACTGACAGGACAAGGTTACATATAAGATCCAATCAACAACAAAGTAGGAACAGTATTATTTATTTAACTCTCAATTTGAAAATTTATTGTTATTCTATAGGCCTACGGTTGAGTTTTAAAAGAGCATTCGAAGGTCATTGCTAACATCAGAATGTTACACTAGTGAGACCGTAAGAAAATCTTTACCATGACAGTTTTTCATTTTTGGGTGTGAGGATGACTGTTTGTTGCATACACTCATCAATGTCTTTAAAGTGCTCTCTCTTATGTTCAAAAGTATTGCAGACAGAATTAGGTTCCACCTGTCAGGTGCTACATGTTTCTTGCTTTCTTTCTTTGTTTTATTCAGTAATGACTTGTGTGAACAAATAAAACCAACACAGCATGGATAGCCACTGTAAATGACAGTGTAATTATCATAAAGAAAATCTAACCTGGCAAATTAGTGCACTTGGCAGAAAATTCCTCTGTGTCACCCTGTATGATGAAAATCCTTTCTGTATCAACACATTTGCTATTAATTCATAAAATACCACTAAGAACTATGTGTGGCCCAGTTCTTATAGCAAAAAATATAGGTAAACGATATGACATCCAATGCATTTTTCGTCCACCTGCCAAGGTTAGAGCACTCCTGGGCTCAGTAAAATATGACTTAGGATTGAGGAAAGCCGGTGTATACAAAATTCCTTGTCACTGTGGAAAAGTTTACATCGGCCAGACAATTTGCACAATTCAAGATCGATGTACTGAACACCATCGACACACAAGATTGCTTCAACCAGAGAAATCTGCAGTAGCTGAGCACTGTCTTACTGAGGGACATAAAATGAAATATGATGAAACACAAATGGTTGCTTCAGCGTCTCGCTATTGGGACTGTATTTTAAAAGAATCGATTGCTATTCGTCTTACTGACAATATTATAAACAGAGATAAGGGTTTTCCTTTGAGTAGAATGTGGAACCCTTTATTATTTGACATCAAAAAACAACGGTCTCTGCAGAATAGCGATCTATCGTTTACGCCGGCTTCCACCACTGGCGGCGCTGAAACGTAGAGGGCAGAACTGTCAATTATTGCGCACGCGCCCTCGGCCTTCCGCGGCGTATATAGGGGCCGCCGCTCGCGGCTTGTACTCAGTCTCGGCGAGTCGGTGTCCCAGCACTGTCACCTGAGGATGGCGGCCAGGTGGAGCGCCGAAATATCGTGTCAAGATGACGTTTTGATCCGGCAGCAAACCCGAGAAGAATATTATGAAGCATTACGCCGGGAAAGCCTACGCAGTCACATCAAGAGCCTGTACTGGGAGGAGATGGTTCAGCTGGTAATGAAGTTTGATAAACTTCGGAAGAAGAAGGGAAAGCTGCTGAGTGCCCTCGCTTTTCTACTGAGATGCCGCAATGAAGGTACCGAATTTTGCAAAAATTTCTCATTTTATTGATACTCAAATGGCCAACAAGATAAAGAAGCATGCTAGTTTTGATTTGGTGAGGGAGCGTATTCGTTTTACTCGCAGACAACTGGATCTCATATCCAAAGATTTGTTTTTTTTTTTGCACTTGGAGGTATCTTCGCAACTGTCGTCTGTTTCATGGGAATGGGTGGATGTTTCTTCTTGGGCTATGTGCGACTGGGCCCACAGGAATGCTGCCACTAGGCAATCTTCCAAGTTTGACCGGCTTTGTTCCAAAGCTACGATATTGGATGACGAAACCCACCGACGGAATGTGATTAACCTCACAGATAAGGAATTGGATGACGCCACACTATCTGTGTTGGAAAAGGGCCTTAATTTTGCTCCCACACCGAGGAATGTTCCCATCACGAAAATCATTTGTGCGGTTGAGCAAGCGGTATCAAAGTTCCCTGAAGACCAGGCAGAAGTAATAAGACATGAGGTCTCACATACGTTGCGTCGGGCGCCGCCTCCACGGAGTAACATCTCCTCACATGAAAGAGCTGCCATCCGGTCCTTAAGAGAAGATCAGGATTTAATAATTTTACCAGCAGACAAAGGTAATTTCACGGTGGTTCTGTCACGTGATGATTACCTGCGGAAAATGGATCTTTTACTTGAGGACACAGCATACCGTAGGTTGCAGAATGACCCAACCGAGCGGATCAAAAGAAAGACGCTTTCACTGTTGAAGAAGAGTTCCTTACCTGAGGACGAGCTCAAAAAACTTCGTCCTGGTGCCGCCGTTCCACCTAGATTGTACGGTCTGCCTAAGGTACACAAGACTTTAATCCCACTGAGACCGATTGTGAGTAATTTGGGCGCTCCCACTTACAACCTGGCCAAGTATCTGACATCGATTCTCAGCCCTCACGTCGGTAAATGTGAACATCCTATTTCCAATTCTACAGTTTTTATTCAGCGGCTGAAGTCTTTGCGTCTGAGTCCCTCTGATTTGCTGGTTAGCTTCGATGTGGTGTCGCTTTTTACCCGGGTTCCTCTGGAAGAATCCTTGCAATTAATTAGTGAAATTCTGGACGAGGAGACAACGGAGCTTTGCCGCCATGTGCAGACGTCGACGTACTTTTTATTCAACGGTCAATATTATGAACAATCTGACGGAGTGGCTATGGGGAGTCCATTATCCCCCATAGTCGCCAATTTATTTATGGAAGATTTTGAGGAGACGGCTCTGAAAACGTCTTTTCTAAAACCTACATGTTTCTGGAGGTACGTTGACGATACTTTCATGGTATGGCCACATGGGAGAGATGCTCTGAACCGTTTTCTGGACCATTTTAACTGCCTCCATCCTAGCATTAAGTTCACTATGGAGGTCGAGATAGATGGGAAGCTTCCATTTTTAGATGTCATGGTGTACAGAAAGGGTGACGGAACATTGGGACATAGTGTTTACAGAAAGCCCACTCACACGGACCGCTACTTGCATGCAACAAGTTGTCATCCACCTTACCAACGCACTGGTGTCCTGCGTACGCTGACAAAAAGAGCTTTTGCCATTTCAGATGCTGAAAGTCTAACTAAAGAGATGGACCATCTGAGAACGGTTTTCAAGGAGAATGGTTACACGGACCAACAGATCTGCCGTGCTTTTCAATTTGGACCGTCGCGGGAACCACAAGAAGAAACTTGCAAGTCGCTGGCTTTCCTATCGTTTTCTGGAAGCATTTCATCTAAAATTGGAAGGATTTTGAAACGATATGACATCCAATGCATTTTTCGTCCACCTGCCAAGGTTAGAGCACTCCTGGGCTCAGTAAAAGATGACTTAGGATTGAGGAAAGCCGGTGTATACAAAATTCCTTGTCACTGTGGAAAAGTTTACATCGGCCAGACAATTTGCACAATTCAAGATCGATGTACTGAACACCATCGACACACAAGATTGCTTCAACCAGAGAAATCTGCAGTAGCTGAGCACTGTCTTACTGAGGGACATAAAATGAAATATGATGAAACACAAATGGTTGCTTCAGCGTCTCGCTATTGGGACTGTATTTTAAAAGAATCGATTGCTATTCGTCTTACTGACAATATTATAAACAGAGATAAGGGTTTTCCTTTGAGTAGAATGTGGAACCCTTTATTATTTGACATCAAAAAACAACGGTCTCTGCAGAATAGCGATCTATCGTTTACGCCGGCTTCCACCACTGGCGGCGCTGAAACGTAGAGGGCAGAACTGTCAATTATTGCGCACGCGCCCTCGGCCTTCCGCGGCGTATATAGGGGCCGCCGCTCGCGGCTTGTACTCAGTCTCGGCGAGTCGGTGTCCCAGCACTGTCACCTGAGGATGGCGGCCAGGTGGACCGCCAAAATATCGTGTCAAGATGACGTTTTGATCCGGCAGCAAACCCGAGAAGAATATTATGAAGCATTACGCCGGGAAAGCCTACGCAGTCACAGCGTAAGGTTATTTACAACTTGTACAAAAACCAGACAGCGGTTGTCAGAGTTGAAGGGCATGAAAGGGATGCAGTGGTTGAAAAGGTAGTAAGACAGGGTTGTAGTCTTTCTCCATTGTTATTCAATTTGTACATTGAGCAAGCTATAAAGGAAAGCAAGGAGAAATTTGGAGAAGGAATTAAAGTTCATGGTGAAGAATTAAAACATTGCGTTTTGCCGACGACATAGTAATTATATCAGGTACAGCAAAGGACCTGGAAGAGCAATTGAACGGAATGGAGAGTGTGCTGAAAGGTGCATATAAGATGAACATTAACAAGAGAAAAACTAGGGTAATGGAGTGCAGTGTAAGAATATCAGGTGATGCTGAAGGAATTAGATTGGGAAACGAAGCAATAAAGGAGGTAGATGAGTTTTGTTACTTGGGCAGTAAAATAACAAATGATGGTTGCAGTACAGAGGATATAAAATGCAGAATGGCAATGGGTAGAAAAGCGTTCTTGAAAAAGGGAAATTTGTTAACATCGAATATTGATTTAAGCCTAAGGAAGTCCTTTCTGAAGGCATTTGTATGGAGTGTTGCCATGTATGGGAGTCAGACATGGACGATAAACAGTGCGGACAGGACGAGGATTGAGGCTTTTGAAATATGGTACTACAAAAGAATGCTGAAGATTAGGTGGGTGGATCGCGTAACTAATGAGGAGGTACTGAACAGTATTGGGGAGGAAAGAAATTTTTGGCATACCTTGACTAAAAGACGGGATCGCTTGGTAGGACACATTCTTAGACATCGGGAATCGTAAATTTAGCATTGGAGAGAAGTGTGTGGGGTAAAAATCGAAGAGGAAGACCAAGAGATGGATACAGTAAGCAGATTCAGACAGATGTAGGTTGCCGTCCTTATGTGGAGATGAAGAGGCTTGCTCAGGATAGGGTATTGTGGAGAGCTGCATCAAACCAGTCTCCGGACTAAAGACCACAACAACAACAACAATTTTCTATTGTTGGGCATGGTTTGACTTTGACTTCACTATATCGTGCTTACGGGTGCGGTTGCTTTAGATGAATGCTTGCCTGCTGTTGGTCGAGCTGATGTCTATGAGCTTACGATGGAAGCTCGGGTGTCCGATCCTAGACTGTCGCGAGTGGAGTTGATCTCCCGATAATCCATTTGTAGTCAGGGGGTAACGTCCCAGATATTAGTTGTATGACAATACGTGTGTGATTGGGGTTCAGTTCGTTCAGCAGTCCTTGTGACATTCTGATAAGAGGTAGGCCTATGCCCTCTTTTAGTGATTACGCTTAACGTTTGAACAATACTGTATATAATGTAATTTTTGTGCATGGCGGTGGTATCGTGGTATTTCTCACAATTTGATTGCAAGCATTTCGAGTTGTTAAGTACTTTAAATAAAGCAAAAGTGTTTGGTATTTCACTAGAAACAATTGGTTTGTGTTGACTATGATAATCTAGTATGATACTGGTCATTTTATTCAATGTGACTCCTTATGTATTCAGCCAGTTATATTTCATTTAATGCTGTTGACTAACCTGTTTTAATACCTTTTTATCAGTAATGATGGTCTTGGACCGAAACTAGTCGATTTTAAGGATTTTAATAAAACAGTTGACGGGTAATGATGCATTTTATAAAATAAACCAGACGTCTCTGCCATGAACTGTGGAACACGTCAGCGCTTCACGATGTTAGGCGAAATCTAAAAAAAAAAAAAAAAAAAAAAAAAAAAATCCGTAAGTAAAAACATAAACATTTTACATATTTACAACTTTGAACAGCAACCGTAATCCAATTTTTTTTAAAGAAATTTTATATCAGCCAATCGGTTGCGTAGTTATTAGGCACTTGGACTAGGTTTCGTTGCCACTAGGGACAACTTCATCAGAAGAATAAAAACTGTTACATGAAACATATGACGTCAGAGTCTACATCTGCCTGCATCTGTTTTACGCGTGCCCTTCACACCATACTGGTTTTATTTCTATGGCAAGAATGCTAATTTTTATTGTATTCGACATGAGCAATCCTGCTCGTAATATTATTGACATCATGTGTTTAATGTAACTGTTTTTATTCTTCTGATGAAGTTTTCCCTAGTGACAACGAAACCTAGGTCAAGTACTTAAAATTATGCAATCGGTTGGCTGATATAAAAAAATGTTGAAACTTTTTTTTTAATTTTTAGTGGAGTACGAAAACAAATCAAAATGTAAATAGCTCTCATTTCAGACCATTGAAGGTGTTTTATACTCAGTGAAACGAAACACGTCTGGTGAAAAATGATCCCACTTATGTAGTTCCGTATGCGGACAAATAATTCTTTACGCAATATCGACAGTTTATTTGGTTAGAATTCTAACTAAAACGAGCCGTGATAGAACAGTCGTATGCACTTACATCTACATACATACTCCACAATCCACCGTAAGTTGCGTGGCGGAGGGTACACTGTACCACTACTACGCATTTCCTTTCCTATTCCACTCCCAAATAGAACGAGGATAAAAAGAATGCCTATATGCCTCCGTACAAGCCCCAATTTCTCTTGTCTTTGTGATCACTACGCGAAATGTAAGTAGGTGGCAGCAAGATCGTACTACACTCAGCTTCAAATTCCTGTCCTCTAAAATTCGTCAACAGAAATTCACGAAATGAACGTCATCTTTCCCAATTGAGTTGCCGGAGCATTTCCGTGACACTCGCGCACTGGTATAACCTACCAGTAACAAACCTAGCTGCTCGACTCTGAACTGCTTCTATGTCTTCCTTTAAACTGATCTGCTCCAGGTCCCAAACACTTGAGCAATACTCAAGATGTTGTCGTGCAAGCGTTTTATTCGCGGTCTCCTTTACAGATGAAGTACATCTTCCCAAAATTCTCCCAATAAACCGAAGTCGGCTGTATGCCTTACTCACAACTGTCCTTACATGCTCGTTCCATTTCAAATCGCTCTGCAATGTTACGCCTACATATTTGAACGACGTGACTGCATCAAGAAGCTCACTGCTAATGCTGTATTCGAATATAATGGGATTGGTTTTCCTACCCATGCGCATCACTTTACATTTTTCTACATTGAGAGCTATCTGCCATTCTTTGCAGTAACTAGAAATTTTATCTAAGTCATCCTGTATTCTATTGCAGTCAGTTAAAAACGACACCTTCGAATACACCTCAGCACCGCCAGCAAACATCGGCAAATTACAAGTTAATACGTCCATCAGATCATTTATATAGATAGAAAATAATAGCGGTCCTATCACACTCCCCTGGGGCACGCCTGACGATACACTCGTCTCTGATGAACACTCGTCGTCGAAAACAACGTACTGCGTTCTATTACATAGGAAGTCATCCAGCCAGTCACAAATCTGTGAACCTATTCCATAAGCTCGTATTTTCGTTAGTAGTCTGCAGTGTGGCATCGCGTCAAACGCCTCTTTGAAGTCGAGTAAAACACTATTCCCCTGTCGCCCTTAATCCATGGCTTGCAAGATGTCACGTGAGAAAAGGGCATGCTGAGTTTAACATAAACGATATTTCCCGGTCCCGTGCTGGTTCGTAGAAAGAAGCTTTTCCGTCTCAAGGAAATTTACTATATTCGAGGTGAAAAAATGGTCCAAAATTGTACAGGAAACTGGTGTCAACGATACTGGCCTGTAATTATGTGGGTCAGTTTTTTTTTTCTTATTATCGGGAGTCCTCTGTGCTCATTTCAAACACTACTAACTTTGCGCAGAATTAAAGATTCCCGATAAATGCAAGCTAAGTGAGGGGCCAATGCCGAAGAATACCCTTTGTAAAACATAACTTGTGTTCCATCCGGACCAGAAGATTTTTCGTATTTAACTCTGTCAGCTGTTTCTCTATACCGGAAAAAAATCTTCAAATGTTCAGAGCTTATGGAACTTCACTACGGGGTCATCAGTCCCTAAATTTAAAAACTACTTTTCAACTAGCTAATACTAAGGACGGCACAAATATCCATGCCCGAAGGAGGATTTGAACCCTCGAAAGTAGTGGCCGTGCGGACCGTGACTGGTGCGCCGCAGAGCGCTCGGCCTCCGCGGCCGGCTACACCGGAAATACCTATTACTATGTCCTCCTTTTCGGAATTAGTACGCTGAGCAAATGATGGTATATTTGCGCGGTCATCCTGCGTGAAAGATTTCTTGAAGGTTAAAATTAGGATTTCACCTTTCCGTTTGCTCTCTATCATTGCCCCTGAATGATCGAGTGACTGGACAGTAGGCTTTGACCCGCTTATCGATTTTAAATAGAACCAGAATTTTTTCGGGTTCTCGGAAAGATATTTTCCTAATGTATGGCTGTGGTAATTATTGTATGCTTCGAGCATCGATCTTTTTATAGACGCGCGAATCTCTACTAATTTTTGCCTGTCATCATTTGCGTGTTCTTTTTGAAACGAGAGTGCAAGTCCTTAATCGACATTACTGGCACATATTTATTTAACTCTGTATGTACAATGCACTTAAATTTACTCCACAATTCCTCTACATCCATATACCGGAAGAAAATGATATCCATTCATTTTCTAAGTGCGATCTTAACAATTGCTTATCGGCTCTTCCCAACAAAAACACGTCCTAGACTTCTTGATTGGTTTCTGAACTTTGGTCACCATCGACGCTATGACGATGTCATGATCACTAGTTCCTGTCTCTACACAGACATCGTTAAGGTCAGGCCTGTTCGTAGCTATAAGATTTAAAATACTTCCATGCGATTCGGTTGCCGGTTTAACTGATCACGACAGTTTTCGGAAAACGTGTCCAAAAGTAACTCGCAAAACTGCTTGTCTGTACCGCCTGAAATGTAACTAGAGAGGTGTCTTAAGGTTGAAGTCTGGCCAGGATACCTACGCACTACCTGGTGTAGACTTTCTTTGAATGACTCTAAAACTGCTACAGCAGCACTGGGGGGCCGGTAAAAATACCTAAATATTTTTACGTCTTTTAGACCTGTTATACGTGCCCATATAACTTCAGTTATTTTCAACTTCGATCTCAGAAGAAATACTATCTTTGTCCACAGTGATGAACACTCCCCCTCCATTTGTGTCCCATCTATCTTTCCGATATACATTCCACGCCTCGCAAAACATTTCTGAACTTGCCACATCATGATATAGCCAGCTTTCGGTGCCTTAAACTATCTGATCACAATAATTTCAAGGCAGTGCGGAAAATTCGGGTACTTTGTTTCAAATTCAAATATTTGTATAGCTTATGGGACTTAACTACAAGGTCATCAGTCCCCAAACTTACAAACTACTTATGAACTAACTAATACTAAGGATGGCATAAATATCCATGCCCGAGGGGGATTCGATCCCCCCGACCTCAGTGACCGTGCAGACCGTGTCTGGAGCGCCTCAATACCCTCGGCTCGGGTACTTTTTTTTAATACTTTGAAAGTACGCGGCTAATATTTTGACAGTCGAATTTTTGTATCGAACGCGACCTGAATTCGCTGTCTGAATGTGGACAGACGAGTGCTCAGCAGAGTTAGCGCCTAGCCTAAAAAAGCCACATTTGCACTCCACAAGTACTCTGCTATCCGAGTAGCCACTTCTTTAGTATATGCACCCCTGATCTATCTAGGGGCATCCTACAAGTCCCCACTTGAAAACGCAGATCCAGAAACCTGCGACTACGATGCCTCTGGTTCAGACCATCTACTCAGCTCCAAATCAAAGGACCCCGATCAACCCTGGAAATGCTACAAATAGACAGCTCTGCTTGCACCCCCGTGCGAAGGCATCAGCCTTTACCAATTCCGCCAGCCGCCCGTAGGAACTGAGGATGTCCTAAGAAACCAAGCGACAAGCGTCATTGATGCCGACGTGAGCCACGACTTGCAGTCGGCCGCACACCGCACCGTCGATAGCCGCCGGCAAGGCCGCCTCCACATCTCGGATGAGGCCCCCCGGATAAAGGTAAAGCAGTCAACAATTCGAAGATTGGTTTGAACACCTTAGTGCTTTACTAGGCATGGTCCTGTTTGGAGGTGGTATGCCGTTGCCTTCCTCCGACCTTCGAACTGACTTACCCAGCCAGTTATAGGGGGACGTACAGTTTAACGTGGGTTCCGAACCACAGAGCTACTCGGTATTTTTCACATGAGCAATACTGACAGAGGTGAAAGAAGTGGAAAGTGCCAGATAAAAATCCTAGGACATGGCGGTGATCGAACCCGCGACCTTTGGAGTTGTAGTCTGGCACTCTACCACTGTGCAACCGAGGCGCACGCCCCCCCCCCCCCCCCCCCCCCCCCCGGATATCGACGCTATCTGCCTAAGGGGCTCCTTTACGCGCCTAACATTAAAGCCCCCCCGTGAAGCTGCTCGGAGTTGCCTCACGTCCACTCACAGGCCGAACGAGCGTGGACGGACGGCCAGCCTCCATATTGGCCTTCCGTCTCGAGCGACGTGAACGCCGTTCAACCCGCCACTCCCCTTGCGGAGAGACGACTCGACCACGTCTAGTACACCTTAAGGTGCCTCGGTAGCAGGGACAGAGGGCGAAGCATGAGACACCTGAGGTGTCCCACTCGACGCACCAGACTCCCCACCACCGCTGCACCCCGAGACAGCAGCCTGAAGACGGCTGACCGTAGCCAACAGGACGCTCAGCATTTCGCGAACTGCAGCCAACTCCTCCTGCGCCCGCAATCAGCAGGCACACATTCTATCCATCCTATCAAAAATGTTCAAATGTTTGCATAGCTTAAGGGACTTAACTACGGGGTCATCAGTCCCTAAACTTACAAACTACTTACGAACTAACTAATACTAAGGACGACACAAATATCCATGCCCGAGGGGGGGATTCGAACCTGCGACCGTAATGGCCGTGCAGACCGTGACTGGAGCGCCTCAGTCCCCTCGGCCACCGCGGCCGGCTATCAATCCTATCGTCACAAATAACTGTAGAAAGTAGAAAACTAAATAATGAACTTTTAACTAGCCTAGAACTTTAATAAAGGCGGCTGGCAGCTGACTGAACTGTGAGTAATGGTTACTACACTGTCAAAACATAGAAACTGAGTGTGGCAGTTTTCAAAATAAACAAGAAAATCTGTGGAATACACTGTTATCAAACGCGCGGAATTATAAGCTTTCTTAAAGAATAACACAAGGAAGTGACAAAAAGACACTTAAATCACGTAGCTTGCAGCAGACGAAAACTATACACACGGTATTTATCAAAATACGTGAGTATAAACTCTTAAAACAATAGCACAAACGAATCTGCCAAGTAGTTGAGAAGAAACCTCTTAAAAACACAAGCACTAACGAAAATTAAGAAATTAACTGGCAACGAATTTTCGCGCAATTAAATTATGATACTTAGCGCTCTGGGTGATGAGGCAGCGACAACAGTTGGCACTGCGGAGTGCGCGACCATTTCTCGTCTGGAGTTCGAGTCCTCCCTCGGGCATGGGTAATGTCGTCCTAACTTTAAGTTAGTGTAAGTAGTCTGTAAGCCTAGGGACTAATGATCAACGTAGTCAACTCCTACACGCGATGAACAAATTTTATTTACCCTTGTCCTCAGAAAATCTTCCTCCGCCAAGTAGTCTGGGCATAATGCATAGCTTTTATTCAAATGCTCTAGGCGTTCCTTTCTCGAAATTTTATCAAAGTCTTCGCTTACGAATAACCCGCTACCTTTATCTGTAAACAACTTATGAAAAAAGATAAAGATACTGTTTAATAAAAGAAAACTATCTTAGTGGCCTAATAGTTGTTGTTGTTATGTTCTTCAGCCAAGATACTGGTTTGATGCAGCCCTCCACCCTGCTCTATCCTGAGCAAGCCTCTTGATCTCTACATACGACCTGCAACATCCATCCATTTGGATCTGTTTACTGTATCTATTTCTTGGTCTCCTTCTGCGATTTTTACCCTACATACTTCCCTCCAACGCTAAATTCAGGATTCCTTGATGTCTAAGAATATGACCTACCAATCGATCCCTTCTTTTAGTCAAGGTATGCCTGTCCGCCTCCGTAGTCCAGTGGACAGCGTGGTTGGTTGCCACGCAGGGGGCCCGGGTTCGATTGCCGGTCGGGTAGGAGATTTTCTCCACTCGGGGACTGGGTGTTGTGTCGTCCTCATCATCATTCCATCATCATTGACATGCAAGTCGCCGAAGTGGCGTCAGATAAAGAGACTTGCACCAGGCAGGCTGAACACGACCCCAGTTGGGGTCTAACGGCCATAAATGCCACACGATCATAATCATCATCAGTCAAGGTATACCAGAAATTCCTTTTCTCCCCAGTTCTGTTCAGTACTTCTTCATTAGTTACGCGATCCACCCAACAAATCTACAGTATTTTTCTGTAGCACCACATTTCAAAAGTCTGTATCCTCCTCCTGTCCACACTATTCATCGTCCATGATTCACTCGCATACAAGGCAACTCTCCACACAAATGCCTTCATAAAGAACTTACTTACACTTAAAATAATATTCGATGTCAACAAATTTCTCTTTTTTAAAAACGCTTTTCTTCACATTGTCATTCTGCATTTTTTATCCTCTGTACTGTGACCATCGCATGTTCTTTTTATTGCCCTAGTAACAAAACTCATCTACCATCTTTATTGTTTCGTTACCCAATGTAATTCCTTTAGCATCGCCCGGTTTTATTAGACTGCACTCAGTTACCCTTGTCTTGCTCTTGTTAATGTTCATCTTGTATGCAACTATCAACACACTGTCCATTCCGTTCAACCGCTCTTCCAGGTCTTTTGCAGTCTCTGACAGAACTACAATGTCATCGGCAAAACGCAATGTTTTATATCATCACCTTGAACTTTAATTCCTTCTCCAAATTCCTCCTTGCTTTCCTTTATAGCTTGCTCAAAGTACAAATTGAATAGCATTGAAGAAAAGCTACAATCCTCTCTTACTCCCTTACAAACGTCCCTTTCACGCCCGTCAACTCTGATAACAAGTTGTAAATAAACTTTATTTCCCTATATTGTATCCCCGTTGACTTCAGAATTTGAAACAGTGTATTACGATAGACATTGTCTAAGGCTTTCTCTAAATCTACAAAAACTAGAAATGAAGGTGTCGCTTTCCTTAATCTATATTCTAAGATAAGCCGTAAAGTATTGACTCCTACGTTCCTATATTTCTCCTGAATCGAAATTGATCTACCCCGAGGTCAGCTTCTACCAGATTTTCCATCCTTCTGTAAATAATTCTTGTCAAAAATTTGCAACCGAGACTCATTAAACTAATGGTTCTGTAGTTTTCACACCCGTCCGCACCTGATTTCTTTGAATTGGGATTTATTACATTTTTCTTAATGTATGAGGGTACTTCGTCTGTCTCGTACACCTTACACACCAGATGAAATAGTTTTGTCATGGCAGTAGTTCTGAGACAATTTCATGTAATCCAGGGCCTTGCTTCGAGTTAGGTCTTTAAGTGCTTACCTAATAGTAGACTCCTTAAATTTTCATATTTAGAAATCTCTATTTGTCAGGGACCTGGGGAAAGATGTTTTGGAGTGCATCGCTGTTAGTAGATAGCTATTACAGCCATATGTAGCACGTACACTCCATCTTCCAACCATTTCCTACTTCTATAAAGTACACCGACGAATAATTTAAGCGTTCTGAGTCTCACAATGTTAATCGTCCGTACACTTCCCGTTTTAGTTTACAACTCACGCCGCAAGGAGGTGCCCGAGAACTCTGCCGCAAGTTTCAGCCAAGAGTTTCCGCTACTATCTTTATAAGCTCTTTGCTAAAAGTCTTGTTACTCCGTTGCACGCATCTTCTCTCACAGTCTCCGTGTAGCATCACTTTGTCTCAAGACACATTACCTTGTATGTTCAATAAGTATAATACACTCCTGGCCATTGGAATTGCTACACCACGAAGATGACGTGATACAGACGCGAAATTTTAAGGACATGAAGTAGATGCTGTGATATGCAAATGTTTAGCTTTTCAGGGCATTCACACAAGTCTGGCGCCGGTGGCGCCACCTACAACTTGCTGATATGAGAAAAATTTCCAACCGATTACTCATACACAAACAGCAGTTGACCGGCGTTGATGGTGAAACGTTGTTGTGATGTCTCGTGTAAGGAGGAGAAACGCTTACTACCACGTTTCCGACTTCGATAAAGATAGGATTGTAGTCTATCGCAAATGCTGTTTATCGTATTGCGACACTGCTGCTCACGTTGGTAGCGATCCAATGCTTGTTGGCAGAATATGGAATCGGTGGGTTAAGGAGGGAAATACGGAACGCCGTGTTGGATCACAACGGCCTCGTATTACTAGCAATCGAGATGACAGGCGTGTTATCTCCATGGCTGTAACGGATCGTGCAGTCACGTCTAGATCCCTGAGTCAACAAATGGATAAGTTTGCAAGACAACAATCATCTGCACGAACGGTTCGACGACGTTTGCAGCAGCATGAACTGTCAGCTCAGAGCCCATGGCTGCAGTTGCCCTTGACGCTCCATCACAGATAGGAGCGGAACGACGAACATGGGTGCATGAATGGCAAAGTCGTTTTTTCGGATGGATCATGATGGTAGCATCCGTGTTTGGCGACATCGCGGTGAACGCACATTGGAAGCGTGTATTAGTCATCACCATACTGGCATATTAGCAAGACATATGGCATGGGGTGCCATTGGTTACACATTTCGGTCACCCCTTGTTTGCATCGACGGCACTTTGAACGTTTGCCGTAACATTTCAAATATGTTACCATCCGTGGCTCTACCGTCCATTCGATCCCTGGGAAATCCTGCATTCCAGCAGGATAATGCACATGCACATGTTGCAGGTCCTGTACAGGCCTTTCTGGAGGCTGAAAATGTTCGACTGCTACCGTGGCCAGCACATCTCCAGATCTCTCACCAATCGAAAACGCCTGTTCAATAGTGGCCGAGCAACTGGCTCTTCACAATCCGCCAGTCACTACTCATGATGAACTGTGGTATCTTGTTGAAGCTGCATGAGCATCTGTACCTGTACACGACATCCAAGCTATGTTTGACTCAATGGCCAGGCATATCAACCAGAGGTGGTTGTTCTGGGTACAGATTTCTCATGATCTATGCACAGAAACTGCGTGAAAATGTAAACATGTGTCATTTCTAGTATAATATATTTGTCCAATCAATTCCCGTTTATCATCTGCATTTCTTCTTAGTGTGCAATGTTAATAGCCAGTAGTGTACTTTAAAAGTGTTAGTGCCCATACAACAGTATCTCTCTCTCGCAGGCTTTTGGTTTTCTTAGTTTAAACTTGAGCTAGAACATACTCATTTAAATACTAGTATCACAATACAAATAAAATACGTAAATGTTAAGGGAGAGAATGTACTGAATAATTAATATACGGCGCATCCACCCATTTTTCTCTACAGTGGCGCTTGTCGACAACTTTATAACGCTATACAGCAAACTTGGTGCCCCTGGGAGAGATGGATAGGGCAAAGGAGACGGACGACGAGGCAGTAAATTGAGGTGTTTAATTAAATACGCTGCCACTGGCAGCTTCAGCAGATGTTTTCATTTCACGACTGCGCTTCCTCTCTTCCTCCATCTGCCTGATTTTTAGGTTAATTATAATTTATACTCCGATTCCCGGCTATTTAAAGGTCATCCCATCCATTCAAAAATCTCTGTAAATAATATATGAAATTTTAAGTCCCTTCTGTTAGATGTACCAAAGTTAAAGTTATATATTTTGCACCTATGAGCATTTCGGTAATTTTAATGCGGTTAATGAAATTATAATAATTAAGATCAAATGCAGAATATAGTGAGTGAGGATTCCGGTAGCTATCCCTCGTCAATCTATAGCACTGCTGACACACGAACGCTTACTACATCTTCACAGTGATTCATAACACAAATACATCTCAAATATTACCGTATTTACTCTCCTGCAGGACCCGCCTTTTTCGAATTATTTCTGAAATTGGGGTGGATACTAATGCGGAAGCTTAGTAAATTCAATAGTGAGGTACTTCAAAGTCTGAGTACAATATTGTACTTAGACTTTGAAGTACCTCATTTCAAAACCGTTAGAAGATGGATATATATTTTTTACTTGTGACTAATAATTTTATGTTTAACGATGCCTCAACCTGGATGTACTCTTTTAGCATATAAAAATGTCGTGAAATTATGTAAATTACGACAGGTCTGAAGATAGCGTCGAGTACGCCGAAACCGGTCACATAATAAATGGAAAATGCGATCTTGGCTGCAAAATCATTATTAAACAATTATAGATCGCCCCCACTTAACTATTATAAGTGATAAATTGTAACGCCGTGCAGAATGCTGTAACGTTATAGTATCAACAGCGGAAATTGGTGTATCGATAAGTTAATTTCCTGTCGTCATTATCTTGGGGCTAACGTCAAAGTTACATTTCTCAAGGGTTTGAAGTTTAAATGTAAGTCTTTTTGAAACTCGCCAAGTACTGTAATTCTAAAACAGAGGATGTTACGTCATTCACGCATAGCAGTAATCATCAGTTTTCTGCAGTTCGCATTGTTTAGGACATCTACAGAACTATGAGTCGTAAGTGCTTTTCCCCATAGATTTTGGTTCCAGACGGAGAAAAACATATCTAGCAAGTTTGGATGAGCTTGGCCCAATAAATTAGGGGACTTGGTAGGATAAGGAGCCAATATTTTGCGACTTTCAATGTTTATTACGTCATATCTCCTAAAGCAACAGTCGTACCTGGTTCTAACACCCACAGCCATTGATATCTGAATGTTAGGAATAGTATGTCTACTGAGTTTGGAAGAAATCGATCTAGTAGTTTGCAGGGTGACAACTATTGAGGTATATTAAACAAAACTTTAATAAATTACAAACAACAGCGTGCATACAATTTATTCAACATGTAATCATCACAACTGATATTCGGATTAGGGCGAAGGATACCGAAATTCGCCATGACCCGTTGAAGTGCAGGAACTTCCATATTGTCGGTGATCTTCTGATGACTGCTCACTGTGCACTGCCATACACCTAGTCCTCAGAATAGCCACGGGAAAAAGAGTTGCATGAATCGAGATCCAAAGACTGTCGCAGCCAATTTAGGCCTATGGCAGCGGCATCTAGTAACCAAGAACCAGAATGCCTCCCCAAAGGGCCCATTCGTGACATCAATTACTCTTCCATTTCGATACGATCGAGCTACGTCTTGTATTCACTACGTCTTGTTGAAACAAGGGTCACCTTGATTAGCAGTGATGAATGATCTTTCAAAACCATCACATACCGTTAGGTAATCACTGTACCATCAAGTACTGATTACCCCATAACTGGACATTGCGCCCGACACAGTTACCCGTTGAGGGTGAAGAGACACTGTGATTGTCAAATGAGGATTCGGGGTCCCGCGAATGTTCCAGTTTTGCTTGTTGACGAATTCATTCAGATCAAAGTGAGCTTCGCCGCTAAACCAAGCCATATTGATAGACACATGTGCATATTAATTCCCACCGTGAGACATGGGCACCGGTGCTTTTTTGGACGTTGACACGCAAAAATGTTCAGAAGTTATGACGGTTTTCATTTAGTTTTTTAATTGTCCTCCTGTAGCATGAAATGTGGAACTGACACACACACACACACACACACGCGCGCGCGCCCGCGCGCGCACACACACACACACACACACACACACACACACACACACACACAAGCGTACGTACATTTTTTAAATAATATGTATTGAATTCAAGCCGGCAAGCTTAAATCTGTAACCTGACGGACAGAGATGTTATATCCATTCTTTCTGGCGAGAAGCCGCATGTGTTTGAAGTTTAATCCAGGACTAGCGCGCAGAAGCCTTGACTGCAGAACTTTCAGAACACCGCCTCTCAGCCTCTTGATTAAGAGCTGGTTTCATATCAGTGAGGAGCAGCCGCACAAGTGAATGGCAGTGGTCTCGGTTCGTGAAGCTGGTTCATCTGCTTATTAAACTCATTGAGCAAGCTATTGTCAAAGACCAAAAGTCAGTGTCCACAGTATTTTTCTCAAGAGAATTCTTTAGAAATAATTAATTGTCCATCTATGTCACTGTAATAATTCTGAATCGGAAAATGAAAATTTACTGCTTTAGTATTTCACACTATAGAACTTGGCATTTCTTAAATACAAGAGGAAAGGTACGTGTTTTGAGATGTGATGCTACCGGTGATTCTGAACGAAAACATGTATTAAAAATGTACCTTTTTCTTAATCGTTTACGTGGAAACCAAAGAAAATCTACCACAAGTAAAGGAGTAGCGTCGTATTTCCTAATTGCGTAAGTACTCATTTCACAAGAACATGGTGCAGTTATTTACTTTGATTGTTAATTATAAAGTACTTGTCGTAGTGCGAGCTACTACTATGCTGTTTCGTGAACAAACAATACAGTTCATCGTAGTGAAAAACCGAGAATATTCACTCATACAGAGTATGGTGTTATGTTTGTTTATGATTTGTGCGATTGGAATTCCAGAGCTGCTGTACAAGAATACGAACAACGATTTACGAATCACAGAGTGCCAGATAGCAGGGTGTTTGGAAGGGTGTTTTAAGGATTGCGTGAGCGTAACACGATTCCCATCGTAAATGTTATCACTGAACTGTCCTTTCAATAATTTGCGTTCTTCAAGTACGTGAACGCACCCTAACTAGTAAGTATAGAACAATTTCTACATGGTATTCCTCAAACACAAGTGTTACGCACAGTATTCGAACGAGTTCTGTATCAATTTCATCTGCAGAGTGCACAAAATCTACATGAAGGAGATGCTGCCGCCCGGCAAGAATTCTATCAATCGATGGAGTAATTCGACGTATTGTGTTTAGTGATGAGTAAACATTTATCCGCAACGGATTTGTAACACGCGTAACTCCCACGTTCGGGAAGCAAGCTACTGTGAAAATGAATTTTAAACGACGCTTCTCAACCATCATGTGGTGCGTTGTTATTAACTAGCTGGTACCCGGCGCATGGCTGCCGCAGATGTAGTAACTGTGCAAACAACGTTTAAAATTTGAAAGTGTTAGCTTGTTTAGTTACAAAGTTTTTATTACAATCAGATAAACGTTATGGTAGCGCATAAAATACGAACATGAGATCAAATATAAATGGAGTTTCCAGTCTTCCATCAGTCCATCTCGTCCTTTCTCTCTGTTCGCCTGCTCCTCCCCCTCCCCCCCGTCTCCTCCTATCACTTTCTCTATCCATTTCCTCATTCCCCACCCTTTGTTCATCCCCTTTCACGTGTCTCTCACTACCTCCTCTCTCTCATTCTCCTCCTCTGCCCTTTCTCACTCCGTCTCCTACTTCCCCTTTCTATCCGTCTCCTCCTCTACCTACTCCTCTCCCTCGTACATATGAAAACATACATATATGCACAAAGTTTTATGGTGACTGGTCAAACGGTGTCAAAGTCTCAAGGTACCCTCTGCCATGCTAAATTCACTCGCTTGCAGATTATAAAAATCTCCTTCACGAAAACATACATTGAAGTGTTGACTGTCATGGTGACCAGTCAAACAATTTTATTGTTTGTTGTAACGTACCCTCCGCCATGCACAGTAGGTGGCCCATGTATTATTCGAGGTATAAGTTACCTCTATTCCACATTTCAATTCAATCCAGCCGTTTAAGTGTGAAGAGTATCAAATATTAACCCACTGTAAGTTACCCTCCGCCATGCTTCCTAAAGGTAGCTCATGTGTTTGATTCACATCAAATTTCATTCAAATCCATCCAGCTGTCCAGCTGTTTCAGTGTGAAGAGAAACAGACGTAATAACTCATTGTAAGATACACACACCATAGCGTGGAAAGCAAAAGGTATCGCATATATTAATCAGGTCATAAGCTACCAAATATCATTTATATCCGTCCAGCCATTTCGGCGTGAAGGCGTAAGAAACGAATTAACTAATTGTAATGCACCCTCCGTCATGCACCACATGAAGTTAATTTTAGTATGCCTTTAACCTTCACGCGAATGCAAAAAATGACAAATTATTACCGGAATCAGGTGTATGGTATGGGCGTGCATGAAAGACAAACAAACATTGATTTTTATATATTACATATGTCCTGAAGTATGTGGCGTACAGTGATATAAATTCGATGGCTCATTTAGTGATACACATCGATACAATATGCAAAATATGTTGCGTAGACAGCGGTAATCAAGTTAAACATAACAAGATCATGCTTGATGCGTCAGTTTTGCGGCATCTACAGTGAAACTGGTGAGAGCGGTAGACTTCTTTTCGCTTCATTTTAATTTGTTTCTTTTTTTGCGACGGGGATGGGGGGGGGGTTAGTTACAAAATTCTTCTTTAATGTCCGAAATTACATGCAAACTTTGTTGCCGGCCCCTAACTACTCCCAATTTCCAACAATTGACGCTTAAATCTGGGTATTCTCACGCGGTGGCCTCTCATTATTTATGACACCATATCTCCTGAGCTGTGTGACGTGCTTTTTTGTTTTTAGATCACGAACCTTCGTGGGTGTACCGTGAACAGTTCACCAAAGTTTCATTGCAATCGAATGAATGGTTTATGAACACATCGAGGACATACAGACATTCCTTTTTATAGATGTATGTATAGATGACCTCATCAGTGCAGTTGTTCTATACAACCTTCTAAATGGATCACGGTATCTCGATTTTCTTCAGGATGAATTACCAGAATATGTGGAGGATATACCTTTGGCAACATGATCTCGTATGTAGTTCCAGCATTACGGAGCTCCTACACTGTGCGGTTGTGGCACCCTATCACGCCGCCGAAGCTCAAGCCCGCCATTCCGTTTCCCATGTGACCCTCTGACAGCACAAGTCGATGTTGTGGCGTGGGTGGGAAACGGAATAGAGGTGTGCTTGCCTTAACATTTCAGGGCTCACAAGTCCTCTTATTTGTGCTGTGGAAGTTGTAGGATCTACCACAGCTGCCCTTGCAATACGACGATCTTAGCAGATGTTCGTGTTGCGTGGATATCAAAAATGTCGTCTACGGGTGTGAGAATGTTCACATAACCAGCATCGTTGTACATCTAAAGCAGTACGTCCAACGTTTGTAGGAACTGCCCGCAAACACCAGACATGAAAATGACAAATCCATAAAGCTCATATGCAACACTACGAAAGTCCGCATGCTCCGATTAATGCTACACTAGCACAAAGATATTAAAAAGGCTGTACACATTTCACGAACAGCACAATCTAAAAAAGGCATACGAATTCGCAAAGAAAGTTAAGGATACTGTGATATCAGCTGATTAACCTCATTCCTGTCCATGAAACATGTTCACGACATAGCGCAGAGAATGAGTGCTAGCCATATTAAGTTTGCAGTAGAACACGAAAATAATACAGCCATTAATTATCTGAACATTACGGTAACAAGAGAGGCGGTCAAACATCGTTTTGGTCTGTACAGGAAACCTACTTGTGCTGATCTGTTTGGCATCCAGAACGGGTCAAGACGGCATACTTCCGTTCTATGGCTAATATATTATTGAAACGGCCATTATGGGAGCAGAAAAGGAACAAAGAAATTTCAGTAACAGTCTCAACAATCACTAAATTATTGCAAAAATTAAGAAAGAACAGCAACGAAAAAACCATGGAAGTAAGCTAACGGGTAAACAGGAAGACAAGTGCCGATGGGCTGTAAGGAAAAAAAAAATATATTGCTAGACAATTTAAAAATACCAATTTGCGTATAAGGTTTAAGACGAATGACATTTATCGCTTCAGGCTGAGGCACCGCGTTAACAAAACAGCCTCGAAATTCACTGCAGCAGGTATATACATACTAAAATCTTCAGACTGCCCAAAAACGTATGTAGGTTAGACAGTTAAAACTTCCAAAATACGTTTCAAGCAGCACGCTTCAGCATTTCGAGAGCATCTTTAACATCGAAGCACGCAGTTGTAACAACTGACACACATTTAGAAGTATGGCATAGAGAACCTAAAGGACGCCTCCTGACAACGACAGAAGAAGTTGAAGTATTTGCACACCGGTTGAAGGATCCAGATGACACAATGAATGAGTGACTTTATGAACAGTACATATCTTAGAAACTCTGAGGGGCCGGCTGCCGTGGCCGAGGGGACTGAGGCGCTTCAGTCACGGTCTGCACGGTCACTACGGTCGGGGGTTCGAATCCCCCCTCGGGCATGGATTTTTGTGCCGTCCTTAGTTGTAGGTAGTTCATAAGTAATTTGTAAGTTTAGGGACTAATGACCCCGTAGTTAAGTCCCTTAAGCTTAACAAACATTTTTTTTTTTTTTTTTTTTTTGAAACTCTGAGGGCTTCTTCCAACCGTCCACATCGACGCAGCGCGCCTCCGAGCGGCGGCCCAACTCACCAAGAAGACAAGTGACAGCAACAGAGCGTCGACCTTCATATTTCCAGCAGACGGTACAAGCTGCACACCACACAACGCCGCTAACCAGAAGCAACAACAATTAATCTTTGTTCCCTACTAACTATTTGTATTTTAATTTTTCGACTGTTAGAAACTACAATTTTACACAATTTTTATGTTTATACTTGTTAGGAATTGATAATATATTATTTTGTAATGTCTATGTAAATAATTATTTTGTAATGTCTTTGTAAATATCTCTGGATTAATAATTGAATCTTTGATGTAGTTTTATCTTTGAAATACAGAACGTAAACAGTGAATCTGTGTTATTATTCACGACGTACGCTACATAAAAATTGGTGCCGAAACCCGGGAAGAGAACGCAAGAAAGGGAAAAATAACAAAGACACAAGATTCAGTGATAATTATGTACGCATACTGCACGCCGTATCAGAGTAATACGGAGCTGTGAATGAGGAATCACGTCACGACTTCGACATCGTCTCAACAGCTGACTGAGATAAGTACAATGACTACTTATTTGTAGCCTTGCTTCACGGCGAGATATTATTGAAGTAGCAAAGAATAGTAGAAGCCTCACAGAAATAAATATTGTTGTAACTTGAATACCATACGTAATAATCTCCGACAGAAGATAGGTATTGCAGTTGATGACGTCACACGCGCTGTCGATTGTTTGTTTGGCATTCACAACAGTATCGTAGTACGAAGTTATTAAAAGTAGCGTACGCAACGTTCGTTAATATTTTACGCAGTTCTTTGAGTGGCGCTATATTCACTGATTACTACGAAGTAAAGTAAATCTGTTCTGCTTCAGTTACGCATTCCATACATTGCGAAGTACCGTATAACATAGCCAAGATGTCTGACGTCGAAACTGCTGACGCAAGCGCACGTTCGCATCATCTGAAAAGACGACGAACTAGAGAAAGAGCCAATATTACGCGGTTTGTCAAAGAGATACAAGAATTTGCCGATTCTTCGTCCGTGGAGAACGTGGAGTACTGTAGGGAACGATTAAAGGAGACATTAGATAAATTGATACGACTTGATGACGAAATTCACAGCCTTCTTGACGATAATGATTACGCCGCTGACATATCCAAATGCGATGAGTACATAGATACTGCCAAGCGTGTCCTCATACTAACTTCTGAAGAAATGGAGAAAAAATTGTCTAGAGCCATGTCGCATGTTTCAGTTAACGACGCCCAACCTGCAGCAACAGTTGCCTCTGCTGCTCCAGTAACCACAGTTAAGCTTCCATCCATAAAGCTTGAGTCATTCTCAGGAGATATAGAATCATGGGCGCGATTTTGGGAACAGTTTGAGCAATCAGTTGATAAGAACGCCTCATTGTCAACCGTTCACAAGCACATATTTTTGCGCGGTTATTTAGAAGGGGAACCAAAAAGTTTGGTGGAAGGTATCGCTGTGACAGCCGAAACATATGAGGAGACAAAGAAGATGCTTAAGGCTCGTTACGCTAACAAAGATAGAATTATACAGGCTCACTTGGATTATCTCGAAAGTATTAAGCCAATACAGTTTGTGACTCCAGATGTGCTTAACTCCACATTTATTGACTGCAATCGCCGTATTCAAGCTCTGCGTGCACTCGGAGAAGATGTAAATGCCTATGGCCGAGTGCTCGCACCGAAAATACTTAGAGCATTTCCAGACGACATGTGTCGGCGTTGGATAATACATGTTAAACGTGAAGGTCTGTCAGAGGGTGATATTCTTAAACTAATTGAATTTATAGGAGAAGAAGTAGAGGCAGCTCTCACCACAGAAAAGATCCGTTGCATGACGCCTACGTCTTCAAGTTACACCTCTACCGCGGCAGCTCTCCATGTTCGCACTAAATCCAAGCAACAGTTAACAAAGGTAACTAAACAACCGGTACCGTTCTGTGTTTTCTGCGAATCTCGTGACCCCTGAGCTCAGGATTGTAAGACAGTAACAAACGTCGCGAAAAGAAAGGAGACACTAAAAAATTCTAACCGTTGTTTCTTATGCCTGAACAGAGGACATAAAGCAGCTAACTGTGGGAAGAAAGGCAAGGCACTTTGCACTAACTGTAAAAAGTCACATCATAGGTCTTTGTGCACGAATCAGGATACCCTTAAGGCAACAGGGGATCAGATAAATGTCGCTTCTGTTAGTCAAATCGATGCTACGACCAGAAATTTCACGTTTCTGCAAACAGCTCAGGTTTGCATCATAGGGCCGACCGGCCTAAGGCGTTTGACTCGGTGTATACTAGACAGCGGAAGCCAAGCTACATTTATATCAAAGTCTCTGATAGAAGAGTTAAAACTACAAATCACTGATCAACGTGAGATGACTGTTTGTACTTTTGAGGCAGAGAAAACTTACTCATGTCACCGTAAACTCGTTCGTTTTAATATTAAAGGAGCCTGTGCAAATTCGACTGTCTCTATTACTGCTTACGAAAGTGATCACTCTTTCTCACCTCAGCCAGTGATCTCACAAGACATTGTAACCAAAGTGAATCTTTGCAGAGTTCAGTTAGCTGATCCTAAAACTGGATCTCAAGAAGACTTACCAATAGAGATCTTAATCGGTAGTGACCATTACTGGAGGATAGTCAAGGCTAGTTCACCTGTCCGTATTTCTCCGTCGATTGTTCTAATTACCACAATATTTGGTTGGGTCCTGAGTGGAAATCGTTCGGGAGTTTGTGCTAATTCAGTTGCTGTAAATCTCATCCATGAAACATACTCACCATCTGATGATGAATTAAGGAAGTTCTGGGATTTAGAAACGATTGGAATAACGGCAAACCCTCCTCGAGCTTTGAGTAAAAGTGATTCCGCAGTTCTTGAGGATTTTCGTTCATCCTATTGTGTGCGAGACAATCGAAGAGTCGTACGTCTCCCAAGAAAACAAGATGTTCCGCTGGCAAGTAACAGACTCAACGCAGAACGTCGATTTAACACATTACATAAAAGACTTTGCAATAACGAAAACCTTAAGGACATGTACTGCAATCTCATGTTGGACTACATTACAAAAGGTCATATAGAATGTGACCCCACGGAAGATCTTGGAAATGACATATTCTATCTTCCACATCAAGCAGTGAAAAGAGAGAAATTTGGTAAGACGAAGTGGAGGATAGTCTTTGATGCATCATCGCATGAAGCCAATACACCTTCTCTCAACGACGCATTAGAAGCGGGACCGAATCTTCTACCAGAAATATTCGCCATATTGTTACGATTCAGGCTACATCAGATAGCAATCGTCAGTGATATTAAACAAGCATTTTTGCAATTAGTCTTACATGAAAGTGACAGGGACTTGACCAGATTCTTATGGTACTGCGTAATCAAAGACAGTGATGGGAATTACCAGACGACAGACGAAGTAATGACTTATTGCTTCACGAGACTGCCATTTGGACTAACATGCAGTCCATTTTTACTCTCCGCAACACTTAGAGAACTAGCTGAACGACATAGAACTAAGTTTCCCCTTGCAGCACCTCTTGTTGAAAGCAGCTTCTTTATGGATGATTTCGTTTCTGGCACGGAGAATGATAATGACGCTATAACTCTGTACTATGAACTCAGTGCAATGATGAAACTACTGAGTTTCGATTTAGCGAAATGGGCCACCAATTCGGATCAACTAAAGACCATATGGAGGGCTGAAGGACAAGACATAAACCCGGAAACACAAGTTCTTGGTGTTTACTGGAATACAGAAACAGACAGCTTCTATATGAATGCAATGGATATTACTAGTAGGATTCCTGTAGGCCCCACTACTAAGAGGACACTGTTGCAAATTACAGCCAAATTTTATGATCCATTAGGATTGTTCTCTCCAGTGTCTCTTATTGGAAAACTGTTATTTCAGGATACATGGTGCAGAGGTATTGATTGGAACGAGTTGCTGCCACCCGATATTGGGTCTCGATGGAACACTTGGTTTTCTACCCTACCTTCACTGTCTCAAATACAAATTCCACTATGGCTAGCAACTTCAACAAAGAACAATACTCAGATCCACGTCTTCTGCGATGCCTCTGAGAGAGCATATGGAGCGGCTTTGTATATTCGCACGACCGTGGAAGACCATATTGTTGTTCATTTGGCATGTAGCAGAACCAGACTCGCCCCCATCAAGAAGTTAACTCTTCCGCGGCTTGAACTTCTAGCAGCGTTAATAGGATCACGATTATTGTACTACTACTGCACAGCAACAGGGCATAAAATAACTGAAGCAGTATTGTGGTCAGACGCTATGGTGACTTTAGGTTGGATACGCAGTGACCCAAACAGGTGGAAGACATTTATATGCAACAGAGTTACAGAGATTCACGCCCATACAAATCCCAGTCAATGGAGGCATTGCCCTGGGAGTGAGAACCCTGCCGACCATCTTACACGAGGACTTTATGGTAACCAAATACAATCTGTGAACCACTGGTGGAAGGGGCCTCCATGGCTTGCACTTGCAGAATCAAGATGGCCATCTAACGCTTCACTCATGACTGATAACCTACCAGAAGAAAAGAAGAACTTACGGCATGTGATGACAGTAGCCACTTCTTCTAACCTTATAGACTGCTCCAAATTCAGCTCCTATTGGAAACTGATTCGCGTAACAGGGTGGATACTAAGATTCATTCACAACATTCGACAAAGTTCGAAACTCGAGGGAGAGCTGAAGGCAGTGGAACTTGCTCAAGCACGTCATTACTGGATACGAGCTGTTCAACAGGAATGTTTCTCACAGGAGCTCCAAGCACTCAATAACAATCAACCTGTCCCGAAAGACTCAAAAATAGCATGTTTCAATCCCTACCTAGAAGATGGTTTTCTCCGACTTGGAGGACGCTTACACTACGCAGCTGTCCCTAACGAGCAACGTCATCCATTACTCCTCGACGGTAGCCATCACTTCACAACTTTACTGGTTCACCAAATGCACATTCGACTACATCATCTTGGCGTGAGAATAGTGTTGGCAGAACTTCGAAGAGAGTTCTGGATCCTGCGTGCCCGTCAAGTTATCAAGAGAGTTTTGCACTCCTGTCTTCCCTGCAAAATTCTACACAATCTACGGGGCCAACAAGTTGAAGCACCCCCACCAGCCGATCGAGTAAGACCATCCAAGCCATTTTCTATAACTGGCATAGATTTTGCAGGCCCTCTCTATGTAAAGGTTGGCACTACCATGGAATAGGCATACATAACACTCTTCACTTGTGCGACGACACGCGCAGTGCACTTGGAATTGTGCTCTAACATGACAACAGACACATTCCTCATGGCTCTTCAAAGATTCGCTGGTAGACGTGGACTACCCCATACAATCTACACAGACAATGCAAAGACGTTCCATGCAGCTAATGCTGAACTGTCTGAAATATGGAGTGCGTTATCTAACCCAAAGACTCAGCGTGTCCTAGCCAGGGATGGCATTTCATGGAAATTTATCGCCCCCCGTGCGGCTTGGTGGGGAGGGTTTTGGGAGAGGATGGTGGGTACCATCAAACGATGCCTACGAAAAGTACTTGGTCAATCAAGGTTAACGGAAGAGCAGCTCAATACCACGCTGATTAATATCGAAGCCGCAGTGAATTCGAGACCAATTTCTCAAGGAGACGACGATGAACCTTTAACACCAGCCCACTTTCTTATTGGTGAAGGACTACTGACAGTGCCAACAGGACCAGAACCGTCGACTAAATCGTTTTGACAAAAGAATTCAGACTGCAACAGAAGTTGACACATGACTTTTGGAAGCGATGGACTAAATAATATCTATTGCAACTTAGAAGCTTCCACGAAGTTCGGGGTACTTCGACAAGAGCCGTGAAGTTCCGCCCCGGTGATGTTGCTCTGGTACAAGAAGATGGACGCCCGCGCCACCTATGGAAGAAAGCAAGAATAGAGAGACTAGTCGAAGGAAGAGATCAGAAAGTACGAACAGTAATTCTATACACACCAGAAGGACATCAGATAGTTCGTCCCGTTCAACTGGTCATCCCCCTGGAGGTTGACCAGGGTGGGGAGGATGTTAGGAATTGATAATATATTATTTTGTAATGTCTATGTAAATAATTATTTTGTAATGTCTTTGTAAATATCTCTGGATTAATAATTGAATCTTTGATGTAGTTTTATCTTTGAAATACAGAACGTAAACAGTGAATCTGTGTTATTATTCACGACGTACGCTACATAAAAATACTTTTATTGTATGGCTTTTATAAATGTATACTTCATTGATTTACATCGACATCTGTTTTTTATAACGCAATGAAAATTTTAATTATGTATCTCATTACATTTCAACATTATGGTTTCTGCACTATAATCGATTAATGAGCTCGCACATTTTATATACTAACAAAAGTGAAAATATTTTTTAAGTAATCGTACTTTTGTGGAAGTTCAGTTTAGACCATATTTGCTAAACTACTCCGACCCCCCCTCTTCCAAACAACAGGTTTCTTTCTTCCAAGCCGTCCGCGGTGGCCGAGGAGACTGAGGCGCTCAAGTCACGGTCACTACGGTCGGGGGTTCGAATCCCCCCTCGGGCATGGATATTTGTGCCGTCCTAGTTCGTAAGTAGTTTGTAAGTTTAGGGACTGATGACCCCGCACTTAAGTCCCATAAGCTTAACAAACATTTAATTTTAATATTTTATTTTCTTTCTTCCAATCACTCGCGCCACCTCTCTATGTCCTCCCTTCCCAGACCTGTACCTCCCCCTACATCCCCTCTACCTCTAACTCAACTCGATATATAAAAGTTGTAAATGTCCTCATAAATCACAGTAACTGACATAGACGAAAGGTGTTCCACAATTTTAGTGTATCATGCAAAAGTTTTAGTAAATCGATGAAGAATGTCCACAACTTTTCTTCGATTTTCTTTCATGTGTATACAAACTCCACTTCATAGCATATTAAAAGTGTGTGTGTGTGTGTGTGTGTGTCGGACCGGAATTGAAACCTAGGACCATTGTTCATAATGTTCAAATGTTTGTAAAGCTTATGGGACTTAACTACGGGGTCATCAGTCCCTAAACTTACAAACTACTTATGAACTACTTACGAACTAGGACGGCACAAATATCCATGCCCGAGGGGGGATTCGAATCCCCCATCGTAGTGGCCGTGACTGGAGCGCCTCAGTCCCCTCGGCCACCGCGGTCGGCGTAGGACCATTGATTTGGCGGGAAAGCGCTCTTTTATTTTGGCACGCTTCATGGCCCGTTCTAACAGCTTCACTTCTACCAGTGCCTCGCCTAATTGGCGAAAAGTTCCACTCATCTTCACTGCCTTCTTTCTGTCCATTTCCTCCTCACCCTCACTTTGTTCATATCCTCAGCGTCATGTCGAAGACGAAATCCAGTTGCGCAGTGGTTAGGACACTGCTGTCTCCTTCAGGTGGACGACTGTTCGAATCCGCTCAAGGCCATTCATGCTCAATGATTTGCATAGATTACTCCAGGCAACTACTGGTGTGCATGGCCCATTTCGTTCCCCATCCTTAATAATAGAATGTGATCCTGTTATCCGTCTTTATTGACCACGTAGTCGACGAAACGTTAAAACCATATCATCCTTCCTTAGTTCCCTTTCCCATACCTATTATATCCTTCCTTCCAGTGCAGCTCCTCCTTTGTACTTCTTTCCTCTTTCTCCCTCTTCCTCCGCCAGGCTCACCCGTCTGTTTAACGCCTACCATGCTTCCTCTCCCCCCTCCCTTACCTCCCCATCAGTCATGTAGATTGTTATCAGATAATGAAGTTGAAACAAAATGAATGATCAAAATGTTTGTCATCATTCTGCTGGTGCCGAGAGGTAGGTTCTCAGCTTTACGTCACGTTGTGGACGCTAGTAAAACAGTATTACATCTCACAAGTTTATTCAACTGAATACAATATTTCGTGGTGTAGGCGCTGGCTCGTCAGGAGCTAGATCAGCAGGTGACGTCTCCTTCGGCCGCGTTAGCACGCCGTCTCTCAGCCTCTTCTATGGTCCGTCTGCTGTACCGTTCGGACTGAGTTCCCTACACCACGCCGCGGTGGAGTAGCCGAGCAGTCTAAAGCGTCTCGCTGCGGAGGGCGCGGTTGCTCGCCGTGGAGGTTCGAGTCCTCCCTGGGGCATGGGTGTGTGTGTTGTCCTTAGGTTAGTTTACCTAGGTTTAAGTAGTTTGTAAGCTACGGACTGATGACCACGCAGTTTGGTCCGATAGATTTACAAACAATTGAACACATTCCCTACACCACGACGCCTGCGTGTTGAAGCAAAGACTGCCAGGAAACGATCCCTTTCCTGGTCTATGGCGCTCCTTGTGGGTCCATGCTCGGAACTACTGGAGACGGACGCCGTGATGACCTCTCGCTACGTCTGGCAGGGTTAGCACAAGAGTGCTAGCTCGTCGGCTGGTAACCAAACAAGTACCTGGCCTTAGGCAGCAACCAGATTCAGCGTTGTGAAGAGTGTAGACAGCGGTTCATCTCCGGATGATGGTCTATTGGAAGCGTAGTAACTGACTCCATCTCCTAGCTGAAACTAGTGGCTACTTGTCGGTACTGCTTGATCTGAGACATAAACAGGATACATAGATTAGATCATTGGACGACTACTACTCTTCTGAACATCTTCGATCCAAAGACCAAGTGACTACACCTTTAAAAGCGGGAGTATATATAGAGAAATCTGCTGAAGGGATGACGTAAGGGACGGTTCGTAATGACCGAAAGTAACCTACTTGTGAGTGCAGCGTTCACTCAGTGAGCCCTTTTAACCGCTGACGTATCTTCGGTCTTATTCACTCTTGTAGCAGAGTTGCGTGTAGATCTGAAATGTTTACAAGCTGACGAATATGCACTCTCGCTCTCCTTGTCGTCCGTCGCAGTCAACAGTCCGCTGATTGCAGGCTTTCAACTCGCCGACGCAACGTCCGCTGTCGTCACGAGAGACTGGGGTCGCATTTACGAGAGAGACGATGACCTGCGTCCGCCTCATGGCTGGGGACTGGTTGAGCAGTCTAAGATTTTCACACGTTTCTCTGTCACATTTTTGCGGTGCAACATTTCTAGATAGGGAATGCAAGCTGCCTCCAGCTGGAAGTGGGTAGAATCTCAAAATTACCCATAAATGCAACTTTTACTTCATACGACAAAATAGTCTACACGTAATGACTCCCCACAATATTGAGCGGTAAGTCGGCACTACTGGGGCTTCCGGGACTGTTCGTGCGGTGTTTTGAAATTAATTAACGGCCTCAAATAGATAGGTAACAGTCTTATCAGGCAGTGTCTCGGTTTGCAGAAAAATTACAAGAAAAAACCTGCAGTGCACTTACAGAGGAACATTGAAAGGTAAAACAGAATCGCACAAAACCGAAATCTCAGCGACTGTATGAAGATTTGAACCTTCGTCGTCTAGAATACTAATCCAAACTCCTGAACCGATCTGCGTCGCAATCGCTGAACGTATCAATTATCGACGCTGTTGTGTACAGGAGTTTGTCGCCATTCAATGAGTGTTGTAGGATGCAGGATTCGGACAAAAATGCTAGGTCATGTGAGGAATGGCAACTAGCGCTAAGTGATGCTGATAAGTAGGAGAAACTATCCCGTAATGTTCAAAAAAATGTTCAAATGTATGTTAAGCTTATGGGACTTAACTACGATGTTATCAGTCCCTAAACTTACAAACTACTTATCAACTACCTTATCCTAAGGACGGCACAAATATCCATGCCCGAGGGGGGATTCGAACCCCTGACCGTAGTGACCGTGCAGACTGTGACTGAAGCGCCTCAGTCCCCTCGGCCATCGCGGTCGGCCCGTAATGTTCGACAATAGCATTAGTAGTGTGCTTCTTGACAGTCTTGCGTTCATTAAATACCAAGGCATAGGTGCACTGTGATATGAACTGGAACGAGCATGTAAGGATAGTCGTGGGGAAGCGAAATGATCGCCTTCGATTAATTGGGATAATTTAGGAAAAGTGTGATTTTTCCGTAAAGGAGGCCGCATATAAAATGCTTGTACGACCCCGTCTTGAATATAGCTCGTTTGGAATCCCCACCAGATAGATTTAAAGAAGGACATAGAGGCAGTTCAGAAAAAAATGTTCAAATGTTTGTAGAACTTATGGGACTACACTACGGGGTTATCAGTCCCTAAGCTTAGAAACTACGGATGAACTAGCTAAGACTAAGGACGGCACAAATATCCATGCCCGAGGGGGATTCGAACCCCCGACCGTAGTGGCCGTGCAGACCGTGACTGAAGCGCCTCAGTCTCCTCGGCCATCGCGGCCGGCGGCAGTTCAGAGGCAGGGGGCGAGGTTTGTAACTGGTAGATTCGATCAAAGCACGAGTGTTACCGAAATGGTTGCGAAACTCAATTGGGAGTCGCTGGAGAGGAGGCGATGTTATTTTCGAGAACCACTTAGAGGGCCAGGATTTGAGATTTGAGAACGATTCTACTGCCGCCAACCTGGATAAGATTAGAAGGATTAGGGATGGTACGGATGCACACAAGTATTCGTTTTTCCTTCGTTTTCCTGCAACATGCGGTTGTGCATTATCCTGCTGAAATGTAGTGTTTCGCAGGGATCGAATGAAGGGTAGAGCCACGGGTCGTAACACTCCTGAAATGTAACGGCCACTGTTCAAAGTGCCGTCGATGCGAACAAGAGGTGACCGAGACGTGTAACCAATGACGCCCCATACCATCAAGTTAGCTGATACGTCAGTACGGCGTTGACGAATCCACGCTTCCAACGCGCGTACAACGCAATGTCGACAAACACGGATGCGACCATCACGATGGAAACAGAACCTGGATTCATCTGAAAATGTGGTACGTTTTGCCATTCGTGCACCCAGGTTAGTCGTTGCATACACCATCGTAGTCGCTCCTTCCTGTGATGCAGCGTCAAGGGTAACCGCAGCCATGGTCTCCGCACTGATAGTCCATGTTGCTGCAAACGTCGTCGAACTGTTCGTGCAGATGGTTGTTGTCTTACAAAGGTTCCCGTCTGTTAACTCAGGGATCAAGGAGTGGCTGCACGATCCGTTACAGCCCTGCGGATAATATGCCTGTCATCTCGACTGCAAGTGATGAGAGGCCGTTGGGAACCAGCACGGCGTTTCGTATTGCCCTCCTGAACCCACCGATTCTATATTCTGGTAACATTCATTGCATCGCGACCAACACGAGCAGCAATGTAGCGATACGATAAACCGCAATTGCGATAAGCTACAATCCGACCTTTATCAATGTCGGAAACGTGAGTGTTGCGCATTTCCCCATTTACACGACAGATCACAACAACGTTTAACCAAGCAACGCCGGTCAACTGCTGTTTGCGTGTGAGAAATCGGTTGGAAACCTTCCCATGTCAGGAAGTTGTAGGTGTCGCCACCAGCGCCAAACTTGTGTGAATTCTCTGAAGAGGTAATCATTTGCATATCACAGCTTCTTTTTCCTGTCCGTAAAATTTCGCATCTGTAGCACGTCATCTTCGTGGTGTAGCAATTTTAATGGCCAGAAGTGAAGTACCCTCCGCACGCACATTTGGGTGGATTGCGATGTATTTAATGTAGACTTAATATTGATTTCATTCAGTAGTCTGGTATGCAATGAAAACTTTGTCTCGTTTATATACTACGACACTTACGTCTCACTTCAATTAAGGCTCAAATGTGAAACAAATATCATTGACAGTATGAAATAGTAACTAGGTTAATCGTGACATGTTTCAGTCCATTAATTATTATTCAAAGAAAAACTTTCCATGGAGATGCTACTAAACATAATCGAGCAACGATGTGTCCCGCTATCCAGTGTACACACAAACGCTGTGTCTATACAGAGAGAGTTGTCGACTAACATGTGTTAAATTTCAGCTCTAAAGGAAAGAGTTGTATTAAACAGTAGCCTTGTGATGCTCTGTACAAATATGTCCCCGGTTCTGGCGGACAAAGGGACTTTGATGCTGTAAACAGCGTGTAACATTGTCGACAATGTAAACATGACCACCAAAGTGCCCAGAAGCACGAGTTGAGCAAAATCGGGACTTTGCGTGGTGGCTGACGCCGCGAAACTCCTGCTATGTACTGACGTTCATTTCGCCAGAAATACTCACTACCATCTCCAAGTGAATACAAGGACACCATAACATGAATCTAACCAATTGTGGACCATTTTGATATCCTGAAGTCAGAAAATAAATAAATCATGTAATTACAGCGGCTTTTATAAAGCACTGGCTTCTGCATGAATTCTGCGCGATTTTATGAACAAGAGAGATTGTTTCTCGTAAAAATTATATATATATATATATATATATATATATATATATATATATATATATATATATATATATATATATAATTTCTGAATAACGTTCATGCGGCCGGCCGCGGTGGCCGAGGAGACTGAGGCGCTTCAGTCACGGTCTGCACGGCCACTACGGTCGGGGGTTCGAATCCCCCCTCGGGCATGGATATTTGTGCCGTCTTTAGTATAAGGTAGTTCATAAGTAGTTTGTAAGTTTAGGGACTGATGACCCCGTAGGTAAGTCCATAAGCTTAACAAATATTTGAACATTTTTTTATTTGAATTCATGCGGGATTGATACACAAAGGTTTAAATTAACTATAATAGGTACGTCGTCTTATGCTGACTACAAGTAGGTAAAAATTTCACGCCAGACCCGTTTCCGTTTTGATTTTTAAAGTATTTTCTGTAGATACACAGGTCTGTACACTTTGTTTAGCAATACGAGACAGTTATTCCAGAAAACATCTATCACGGGACTCACTTTCTACACTTTGTCACCACTGTCACCGCCGTGTAAAAGTTTACGAAATGGAAGTGATTTCATAAAGAGAATTACCGGTTCCGAGATACAGTATCACTGATGAAAGGCAGATCAAGTACCCTACTGCAGTACACCTTATCTTCTGCTAGCTTAAGTGTACCCATTAGAATTTCAATTCCAACCAAAGAAAGAATTTCTTTCATATTTGACTTCTTACTTCTGCTTTGCACATGATATAGATATGTTTTTCCTGCATCAACATTCCAAAAATTCATGTTCTAATATTCAAAAAAGTAATCAGCAGAATCCCTTAACACACCATCCGCCAGATCACCGAAATTATTTTTACCTGGTTCCTAGTTTTCCATTTGTGAGCGAGCCAACCCTAACTTATGATTACGTCCACTCTCATGCTATCTAAAAGACATAGAAGCTCCTACTTTTGAGTGTTCAGTAGTGACTTCAGATTCAGAGACAGCCTCCTCAACCTAAAATATTGTTAACTCTTTTGGTCTGGAACTGAAATGAATGCACTCTGCTCCAGCAACTGAAGAATTTTTCGTCGTTGATTACTGAAGAAGCAACATGCATTAATTATTGATGTTCAAACAGTTAAGCTCCAAAAAAATATATAACATTTTCTCAGAAGAATTTCCTCACACAGTACTATAATAGCTTTTTTTCCCCTTATTGTCATTTCATTTCCTAATACAGAGTGGGCTGGCAGCGCTCGAAGCAGCTCTTTAGCCTACAGAATTGAAAACATGATACGGAAGAACACAAGAAACATAAAAGGTGATAATAACTGAAATATACTTTTACAAATAAAATGCAATTGTCGAAACATCAGAGTCCCGAGAGTAACGAAAAGATACGTATCCGCATGTATCTGTTACTAAAAGAAACAGTACTCATTGCAAACGTATCGTGCATTTACAAATGAAATTTAATTGTAGAACCATTACAGCCGCGAGAGTAACAAAAAGATCCGTATCCGTTATAAAAGAAACAGTACTCGTTACAAACGTGTCGTTACTCGTTACTCTCGTTATCACTGTGAAATTGAAATACGGCCGCTACACTGTCTTTGAAACCGCAAATAAATTGTAACTGCTATTGTTAATATTGCTTTAAAATTTAAATTTGCTTGCTTTTTGAGGCAATTATACTACTGAGGAAAGGATCGATAGTCCATTTCCCTCGTGATTAAAATTCAATTGTAATAAAAATTGCTCAAAATCAGCTGAACCCACCCGCAACCTCCATTTTTAATACTTGGAGGCTTGGAATGTCAGAGTGACGAATGCCAGTGTGACCGATCGTAGCAGTAACACTACATTTGCGAGCAGCGGGACTGTTGTACTATATCATGTAACATTAACAATTAAGATGATACCGTCATGTATGAAAACGTGTAGATGATAACATTTGAGTAGTTTTACAAACGTTTTATAGTAGACAAGATCAAAAACAAATATTTAACCATGAAACTGAAACGTTTACAGGTAAAAAATAGAAATAAAATATATATTTGGATTGAAACCGGACGTCAGATCATCGTCGATTAACCTAAAAGCACGGAACAAAAAGTATAATTCAAAATATTTAAACACAAATATAACCGTCTAAAATCGTAAACCTACGGATATCTATTTAAATGAAAAATAGTACCACAGAATATATTGGCTTTCGTTACAGAGGCTGTATATCGATACGGTAGATGCAGAAAACGATATGTATTCATGAGTATTCATTCAGTATTACGTATCAGCCAAAGTATCCGTTACTCAGTATCGAATACATACGGTTTGCTACAACTCTAAGAAATATAATGTGCTTGAAATGGAGTGAAACGTTGAAGTCTTTAACAAACAATGAAGTGGCGATGATGAAGATTAAAATAACTGCTGGAGATGCGAAAGCACATGAGATAAATACAGACGATTAAAATTACACTGGGCGTCTGCTAGATGTTGGCCGTTCCCTGTTGTTGCATAAAGACCAGAAAACGAAGAGACAACACACATAAAAAAAAAAAAAAAAAAAAAAAAAAAAACATTTAAGGTGTCTGCTACGTGTGGGCCGTTCACTGTTGTTAAATAAAACGATGTACTAAAAATCACTATATTTGACGAAGCACACACACGAAAGTTGATACGTCTGCTATGGGTTGGCCATGCCCTGTACTTTAAAATAAATAATTACAAAACAGCACATTAAAAAGTTTCACATACGGCGGAGTAGTGTAGGTGAGATGTGGGGTGGGGGGATGAGAGGAGAGGAAAACTAAAACTTATATATATATATATATATATATATATATATATATATATATATATATATATATATATATCTTGCTGTTCGTTAGTCTCGCTAAAGCTCGAGAACGGCTGAACCGATTAGGCTAATTTTAGACTTGAAATATTCGTGCGATTTCAGGGAAGGTTTAAACGGTGATAAAATATGGAAAAGTTGTCCAGAAAAGAGGAAAATCGGAAGAAACTGAAACAGCTATTCTCCCGGAATGTAGGAAAATTTCGGAAAAATCGAAAGCTATTTTTTTTTTCTATGAGTAAAAGTCAATTCCTACATGGATGTAAGAGCATCACTTGAGTACGGCTTGACAGGTCCAGGTTTGTATGAAATAAATTTTTTGGAAAATCTACCGGAAATTTGGAGAATTTGAGAAAAAATTGAAAGTGCGTTTTTCAATGTGTTTTTGGTTGAATTCAGCGCTGTAACTAAATTTTCGGACGACGGAGAAAGGTAGTTCTTCTTTTCATTTGTTCATTATGGTCCGAGGAGAGTCGCAAAATTCGAAACAAGTTTCTTTTTCAATGTGTTTCTAAATGTACTTAACATTATAAGTTGAGAACCGTTCATCCGATTGCGATAAAATTGTGAAAGATGAACTTTCTTATGAACTAAAAATTTGGGAAAGTTATCCGGAAATTTTGAAAATCAGTGAGAAACTGAAATAGCTTTTTTCAATTGGATATCAATATCATTCGTACGATTGCGATAAAAATTTTGCACATTTGCCGTTCAAAGCAAGAGTATATACATATTAGCAATTACCAAGCATTGCCGGGACGACTAGTAAGGTAAATAAAAAGACTTTGAAGTTAATTCCATGAAGTACAATGTATGTGTACTTGGACTGTCTATGTCCACTGTTTTCGCTATAAGTTATAATTTTGTAAAAAACGTATATCAGTTACATATGTGACTGTTTTTACATATGCAAAGCATAAGATAAAGTGATTTTTGCAAGTAGAATAAGGAAGGCCTGTTATTTTGAATAACCTCAGAGTGTGCTTCGTGTGTAGCCATTTCGCCGACCAGCAACTTCAAAACATCAAAGTGTGCAATTAGATTGCGGCACAATCTAGCGGCAAGGACTGAAACTACGAAATTTCCAAAAATGTGTACTTGAGGTCATTAGTCGATAGAAACTGTTCATAACATTTACGAAATAAAACTGGAAGGTCTATATTTGTGGCCTCATGGACAGAAAAGTTTATGAAAAGAGTTATGCAGTTTAACTAGTCCCTTTTAGATGAGGAAATTAACAGACGCCTAACAATTTGTAGTTTAAGAAATGTTGATATCGGCGTTTCTGCAATTAGAAAGCGATGTATGTGATTCAGGAAGAACACTTGCTCCACTGACCACGGTGGAAACAAAAAAGCGCGGTTTCTACACGGTTTCGGAAGTGAAGTGTTACACTGAACCAACCTTACGTATATATACATCAACATCCTTAAGTTAAAAGGATCTTTCATATCCATGAATTACTACGAAGCATATCGGAGCATAACACGGTAACAATTTTACATGAATCAAAATAACACGAATACAAGCTGCTCTGAATTATCAGCCATCGCTTGTAGGTTGTATTTATCCCGTATGGAGCTAATCCAATAATAGAATATAAATCGGCAATGAGGATCCTTCCATGGCAGTATGGGGTTACGAGCAGGTGTCCATTATTCCGTCGATGCGGTACAGCGTGGCTTAAGGCAAATCCGCCCGTTAATGGACTGTGTCGGTCAGTACTGGACCCTGCAGACGGAGCAGGGATTAATGTCCTCAACCTTACTTGATTATTAGATACACAAGCTTATGTCTCGTATGCGAATTAGCCATTGTAAATTTTTAATTCCCATATTTGATTTCATGGCGGATTGAAGGAGGTTGTAGGAGACTCAATATTGTAACATCCACATCCTCCAAAATAAATTTGTAAATTTGCAGCATTGTTCCCAGGGTTGATCGGGGTCCTTTGATTTGGAGCCGAGTGGAGGGTCTGAACCAGAGGCTTCGCCGACTCTGTGACAGTCATGGCTGCAGATTTCTGGATCTGCGTTATAGGGTGGGGAATTGTAGGGTGCCCCTAGATAGATCAGGGGTGCACTACACTAAGGAAGCGGCTACTCGGGTAGCAGAGTACTTGTGGAGTGCACATGGTTTTTTTAGGCTAGGCGCTAACTCTGATGAGCACTCGCCTGTCAGCATTCAAACAGCGAATTCAGGCCACGTTCGGAACAAAAATTCGAACATAAAAATATTAGCCGCGAACTTACAGAGTATTAGAAACAAAGTTCCCGAATTTGCAGCGCTGCATGGAAGTTATTGCTCTCAGATTTTTAGGCACCGAAAGCTGACTAAATGATGATGTGGCAAGTTCAGAAATATTTAGCGAAGCGTGGAATGTATATCGGAAAGATAGATCTGATACAACTGGAGGAGGAGTGTTCATCGCTGTGGACAAAGATATTGTTTCTACTGAGATCGAGGTTAAAAGTAACTGTGAAGTTATCTGGGCACGCATAACAGGTCTAAAAGAAGTAAAGTTAATAGTTGGGTGTTTTTACCGGCCCCCCAGTGCTGCTGTAGCAGTTTTAGAATAATTCAAGGAAAGTCTACACCAGGTAGTGCATAGGTATCCGGGCCACGTAATATTAGTCGGAGGTGAGTTCAACCTTAAGAGTATAGAATGGGACCTCGCTAGTTACATTTCAGGCGGTACAGACAAGCAGTCTTGCGAGCTACTTTTGGACACATTCTCCGAAAACTGTCTAGAGCAGTTAAACCGGCAACCCACGCGCAATGGAAATATTGTCGACTTTATAGCCACAAACAGGCCTGACCTTATTAACGATGTCTGTGTAGAGACAGGAATTAGTGATAATGATATCGTCATAGCGTCGATGGTGACCAAAGTTCATAAACCAGTCAAGAAGGCTAGGAGCGTGTTTTTGTTGGGAAGAGCCGACAAGCAAATGTTACGATCGCACTTAGAAAATGAATGGGCATCGTTTAATTCTGGGACTATGGATGTAGAGGAATTGTGGACTAAATTTAAGTGCATTGTTAATAAAGGGTTAGAGAAATATGTGCCAGTAAAGACGATTAAGGATGGAAAAGATCCACCGTGGTATAATAATAATGTTAGAAAGCTGCTGAGAAAGCAAAGGCTGTTGCACTCTCGATTCAAAAAAGAACACGCAAATGATGACAGGCAAAAGTTAGTAGAGATTCGTGCGTCTATAAAAAGATCGATGCGTGAAGCATACAATAATTATCACAGCCATACCTTAGCAAAAGATCTTTCCGAGAACCCGAAAAAATTCTGGTCCTATGTAAAATCGATAAGCGGGTCAAATCCCACTGTCCAGTCACTAGTTGATCATTCCGGGGCAGTAATAGAAGAAAGCAAACGGAAAGCAGAAGTTCTAAATTTAACCTTTAAGAAATCTTTCACGCAGGAGGATCGCACAAATGTACCATCATTTGTTCAACGTACTAATTCCGAAATGGGGGACATAGCAATAGATATTTCCGGTGTAGAGAAGCAGCTGAGAGAGCTAAATACGAAAAAGTCTGCTGGTCCGGATGGTATACCAGTTCGGTTTTACAAAGACTATTCTGCGGCATTGGCCCCCTACTTAGCTTGCATTTATAGCGAATCTTTAATTCAGCGCAAAGTTCCTAGTGATTGGAAAAAAGCGCAGGTGACTCCCGTGTATAAGAAAGGAAAGAGAACTGACCCATACAATTACAGGCCAATATCGTTGACATCGGTTTCATGTAGAATTTTGGAGCATATTCTCAGTTCGAATATAGTAAATTTCCTTGAAACGGAAAAGCTTCTTTCCATGAATCAGCACGGGTTTAGGAAACATCGTTCATGTGAAACTCAGCTTGCCCTTTTCTCACATGACATCTTGCGAGCCATGGACGAAGGGCAACAGGCGGATTGTGTTTTTCTCGACTTCAAAAAGGCGTTGGACACGGTGCCACACTGCTGACTGCTAACGAAGATACGAGCTTATGGAATAGGTTCACAGATTTGTGACTGGCTGGAAGACTTCCTAAGTAATAGAACGCAGTACGTTGTTCTCGACGGCGAGTGTTCATCAGAGACGAGAGTATCGTCAGGCGTGCCCCAGGGGAGTATGATAGGACCGCTATTATTTTCTATCTATATAAATGATCTGATGGACAGAATAAGTTGTAATTTGCGGCTGTTTGCTGATGATGCTGTGGTGTATGGGAGGGTGTCGTCTGTAACTGACTGTAATAGCATACAGGTTGACTTAGACAAAATTCTAGTTAGTGCGAAGAATGGCAGCTAGCTCTCAATGTAGGAAAATGTAAGGTGATGCGCATGAGTAGAAAAAACAATCCTATAATGTTCGAATACAGCATCAGTAGTGAGCTTCTTGATGCGGTCGCGTCGTTCAAATATCTAGGTGTAACATTGCAGAGCGATATGAAATGGAACGAGCATGTAAGGACAATTGTGACTAAGGCAGACAGCCGACTTCGGTTTATTGGGAGAATTTTGGGAAGATGTACTTCACCTGTAAAGGAGACCGCGTATAAAACGCTTGTACGACCACATCTTGAGTATTGCTCAAGTATTTGGGACCCGCAGCAGATCGGTTTGAAGGAAGACATAGAGGCGATTCAGAGGCGAGCAGCTAGATTTGTTATCGGTAGGTTCGACCAATGCGCGAGTGTCACGGAAATGCTCCGGCAACTCAATTGGGGATCGCTGGAAGAAAGACGACGTTCTTTTCGTGAATTTCTGTTACGTAAATTTAGAGGGCCGGAATTTGAAGCTGAGTGTAGTATGATCTTGCTGCCGCCTACTTACATTTCGCGTAAAGATCACAAAGACAAGATAAGAGAAATTAGGGCTCGTACGGAGGCATATAGGCATTCTTTTTTTCCTCGTTCAATTTGGGAGTGGAATAGGAAAGGAAATGCCTAGTAGTGGTACAGTGTACCCTCCGCCACGCACCTTACGGTGAATTGCGGAGTATGTATGTAGATGTAGATGTAGATGGAGAAATACAACATATAGGACTACTATTACAAAACTTACAACTTAACTAGACGTCGTCTCCACATAATCTCCAACTTTAAAAAAAATACGCAAAAACATACAGCATTTTAAAATAAAATACTCCGCTTATCGTTTTCTCAAGATAATTTCCAGTTATGTAAGCGCAACCCAGTTACGGGATAACAAAAAAAAGTTCAAATGTTAGTAAATCTATAGGACTTCACTGGCCTCGTTATCAGTCCCTTGTCTTACAGAACACTTAAACGACCTTATGCTAAGGAGAACAAATACACCCATTCCCGAAGGAGGTCTTGAACATCCGACGGTGAGGACCATAGCGCGGCTCCGTAAGGTTTTTGTTTATTTATTTATTTATTGCTCTATGGGTAGTTCTGTTCTTTGCTGTCGGGGTCGTTGATCGTATTAGTCAGTTTTCGTTCGACGTGTTCTTGGCTCACCTTTCTTTTATGACAGAGGGTGTTGAGCCCTCTGACCAAGGGCGCTGAGCTACGGCGCCCGGCTAGCTACGCGTCCTTGACACTCGTCCAATTCACCGCGGCAGTTACAGGTTCAGTGCAACGGAATGGTACTGATAGTACTGTAAACATTCATACCAATAAACTATTAAGACACGCAATGCATCTCCCATGGTATACAAAACAGCTGAGGACACTGATTCAAAAATCTCAAACATATGCTTCACTGTGAGATGCTTTAATGGTTTCCACCACGAAACATTGTCTAAAAATGCTGCAGAAAAACCAAGTACATGATAGTACACCAGCGGAAAAATATTATCTACCCCTTCACTGTACTACACGACAGAAATGCTACCGATGACAGCTCCACTAAAGGGGAGCTTCTTAACACAGTTTTCAGAAATTCCTTCAACAAACAAAACGAAGTAAATATTCCTGAAAAGCTAGAGCAGCTATAACCATGAGTAGCATAATGTCGGTGTAGCGAAACAGCATTAATCACTCAATAATGTCCAGAAGCCACATGCTTGTAACGAGTCATGTGGAGCTTGGGAAGTGGTCACGCCAGGGAACGGAGAACATGGTTTCGTACTCTTCCTGGGCAGTGTTCGTGGGGTTAAGAGATCCTTCTCCTCTCACCTACGTCTATATCAAAATATCGTAGGAGTATATAATGCTCTGCACATTTGTTATAATTTGTTAAATAAAGCCTTTTTGGACTCAGTTATAATAAAACTGCGTGTGTTGAAAGGCAAAACTCTCCAAACGCGCATACTGTGCCTCCAATCAATGACAGAACTACGTGTGCACCAGCCTTCCGATCTACAGCTACATATGCAGCCTGCTCATGACATTTAAGTCGTTGGAGGGGTTTCTAGCCAAACGTTTCATTGTCTAACAGCGCAAGGGAAAGAGGGACACCAAAATTTTTCCGTTTAGCATCTGATTTTTATTATTATCATTATGTCTTGTTATGTATGTGGTTGCTAACAAATTATGTTTGCATTTGGAGGAGAAAGTTGGTAAAAGAAATTTCGGAAACTGATGTCACCGCCACCAATGATGTCATCTTTTTGATGATTTCCACCCCAACTCGTGTTTCATTTGTGTGACACTTCTTTCCCCTCCGGTATCGCGGTAATACGAAACTAACTGCCTTTCTCTAAACCTTCTCTAAAGATCGCAATATTTTATTTTTAAACAATGTGTTGCCATCTACAGATATAATACATTGTAAATAAAATTACTGCGTTACAAACCGATGTCAAAACTACATATTACTGTTTACAAATGACGAACAAAAAGCATAGCATTACCCATTTGTTTGTTGCTGTTTGACACGAGCAGCGACGTTGCGTCACAGTCAATAAACGACTGCTGATGGCTGAGTTGCCATTGTTTAAGCAGCTAAAACTCGAGCGAGTGTATCTTCATGACGTCAGCGCCAAACAATGGGAATGCAGTCATATTAAGTTAAAATTACGAATAAAGTTGAATATGTTGCCTTCTCAACTACAAATTTGCTCTCTAACAAACTGAGGCATACTATCGCAACACCAATAAACTTTGGCTGAGAAGTGTATAAATTGCCATGTTCAGTCTGTGACAAGGTGTACATTGGACAGACAGGGCGCAACTTCGTGACACGTTTAAACGAACACATTTCTGGACAGTTTTGGACAACACCTCATAAACAATAAGCAACTTGAAGGTGACATAACACAATTTCTCCTAAATGTTTGATAGAACCTTGGAAGAATTAGGGATATTTACTTACTATAAAAGTAATCCCTTGATACTCCTCAACTTTCTTCATCATTGCGATGGTGTCATTTAAAGGATTACTGCTTTTACTGCTAATTCACTACATAGTACTGATAACCTTTTCTATTTAATGATCCTTTAGGCAATACTTATTATAATGCACCAACGTCCCAATGCAAACGGCGTCCCGACGGCGTCAATCGATGTCAAAAAATGACGACCGCAGACAGACATCACACACTAACATTTTTATGGAAGCGACATCCCTGGCGACACTAACCGACGCCAGGAAAAGCCGACGCAAATACTGCCTGTTGTGATCCATGTGAACATCGATAATCGAATAGAATTGCCATGGCAACGTATGCTCTACCTAAAAGATCTCTGACTGTGAGCAGCCACGGTACCATAGAAACGGTGTCCCTGACGTCATGAGCCGTCAACAGCAGACGATGATAACGTGAGCCCTCGTTTTAAATGATTTTAATCGTTTTGAGCACTTTTTGTAATAATGTACCCCATGCCCGAGGGAGGACTCGAAGCTCCGACGGCGAGCAGCGCCGCGATTCGCAGCTAGGCGGCTTTGATCGCTCCGCCATTCCACGGGGCGATTCCTTGTCGCTAGCGCTCATCGATTCTTGTGGGTAAGGAGCTAGCCGTGTATCGTATGAACGACACTTATTGAATACATTTTGAATATAAGTCAATAGGGAGCTCTTAATGTTCGGAAATAGTATATATTCAAAGCCTGCTGCAAAACGACGTCAATTATACGGGTCTGTAATTTTGCGGGTCACTACTATAACCTTCTTGGATTATTAGAGTGACTTGTGCAACTTTCTAGTATGGGTATAATCTTCTGCTGAGTGAGTAATTGTATATGATAACTTGGCTTATCACAATATCAACTTATATCCAGGCGCTACTGGTTTAGTGCCCTAGAGCGACGACATCAGGTGCATATAACATAATTTGTGCCCAGATGTATACATTCAAAGCTCATATTGACGGTTGTCCACAAGTCCTATGCACTGTGACTACCGTGTTGTAACTTACACGGATCTGATGACGTGGCTTCAATAAAAATTTGCGCTGTTACAACCGGTTGCTGACGTTTTCTTTCATTTTGTAAAATGTACTGCAACAGCTGCGGCTGTCCTGAACCACGAGTCGTCTGCAGAAAGGCTGCACGGTAAAAGCATTAAACCGTAAACAAATAGTATTGTGTCCAGATATTATTTTAGGTTATCTTTTCTCTTTGAGCTTCAAAAAATGTTGCATTTTCGTAGGCATTCCGTGTTCATTGCGTTATTTTTACCGTTGGTATTGTTATAATATTTTCTAAAGAAGCGTCAGGTTTTCCGTACACATTAGACATCTTCTTAGGTGTATTATTACATATTTGACATTCACCATTACATAGTAATATTACATGTTTGAAGGTAAAATTCAGGCACTTTGGGAAACACAAAGTAAATAAGATTGATGAATTTGAAAAGAAAACTACGAGTATATTTATCGCTTTACATATAGAAAACAATCAAATTTTACAAGGCAGGAAATATTATTTAATAACAGAAGTTGTAAAATTCTGTAGTGAATTTATGCAATGAATTAATTCTACTGACGGGCCTGGGTCCTCCATTGTCAACTATTCTTCCTGAGGTGGTCCCTCTCGTTCAGTAAGTTACAACAGTCGAAAATCAGTTGGTCAATAATTTGGATATCTCAATTATATGTGCACGTTCCGTCTTTAACTATTCTGAACCGTATATAACAGGCTATCAGTTTTGCAGATATTGGGAATTTAATCACTATACGTTGTCGCATTGTAGGAAAATACGGTTTAATCACAGTCTAATATATACAATCGCAACACTCACTGTTGTGCAAGTTGTTACTAACTGACAGTTGCAACGACACTAGCGCTCCTAGCGGTGGGCAAGCCGCCATAAAAAGTAATGTATCTTTGTAATAACTTTTCTGCGTATTAACCAAATAGTATCCGTAATTTTTGCATTCCAAGGAATAATGAAAAATTCAGGGACGTAAATAATTGTGAAATAAATGTAAGAACAACCGAATTCCACTGATTGACTGATAAAAACAATAACTTATTCATTAAGAAATACTTACGAATACGGGTACATTTGCAGCTTATGGCGCTGAAAGTAAGTAGAATATAAACACAAGAGAAACATAAATTGCTGTTCCGACTGTTCTACATAATAAACAATTCCTCTGAGATGTAAAAATTCGGTTTGAGTGTACTTATTCGTAATTCGTACATTTGTACGCTTCGCTCGTCTTTCGTTTAAACGCATGTATTTTGAGTAATTTCTTTTGCTCACATAATGAAAGTCTTGAAGTTTCATGTTGTTTGTTGTTTAGATGTAGCAATAATTGTGGATTCATTTCTGCTTTGTTGAGTAATGGTGTGTTTTGCATCCGATCTTTTATTGCCCCGTTTGTGTTGATTTTCCTTAAGCTACAGCTTTCGTGGCTGATCTGGTACATTAAATAATGTAGGTATTGTAGTCCATATGAGTTTGTTACTTTCAACGCTTACTGATTTTATTTCAGTTGTACTGACGAAACCTTGACGTTTCTGAGTAGAAAACCAACGTCTTCCGGCAAATGGTCGGCTCTTATGTAGTTTATTAGACATTTCTTGCTCGTATAGAAAATGAAAATCTTCATTATAAAGCCGTAGATTTCAAGAGAATTTTAAATAAACAGTGATGCAGTGTGCCGTTTCATACCTTCCAATGACTGATACAAAAACTAATAAAGACAAATGTGAAGTCATTTTGTAGTTTTTGCCGTTTATAATGTCACTACGTACCTCCTCTGTTATAAAACGTGTGTATGTGGCGATCAGCAGTCCGCAGACTGGTTTGATTCAGCTCTCCATGCCTTCCTGTCCTGTAAAAGCCTCGTCATCTGAGAAAACGAATGGCAACCTACATACTTTCTAATCTGCTCACTGTATTCGTCCCTCGGTCTCCCTCTACGAGTTTTACCCCACAAACTTCCTTCTAATGCTGATTTGACGATTCATTGATGTCTCAATGTGTCCCAGCAACCTATCCCTTCTCTTAGTCATGGTATGCTAGAAACTTCTTGTCTCCCCAATTCTGTAAAGCAATTCCTCATTAGTTACGTGATATACCCATCTAATTTCATCATTCGTCTGTAGCACCACCTTTAGAAGCTTCTATTATCTTTTTGTCTGAACGTCTTATCGTCCACGTTTCACTGCCATACAAATGCTTTCAGAAAGTACTTCGTAAAATTTAAACTAATGTTGATGTCAACATATTTCGCTTCTTCAGAAACGCTTTTCGTCCCATAACCATTTTGCTTTTTATATATTCTTTACTTCGGCCTTCAGAAGTTATCTTGCTACCTAAATAACAAATCTCATCTACTACTTTTATTGTCTCATTACCTAATCTAATTCATTCAGCATCGCCTGATTTTCTGATACTACATTCCATTAGTTTTATTCTTGTTAATGTTCCTCTTGTACATTCCTTTCAAGACACTGTCCATTCAGTTTAATTGCTGTTCCAACACTTTTGCTAACTTTGACACAATTATTATGTCGTCACCAAATAACAATGATTTTATTTCTTCTCCTCTTGAACAGATTGCTCAATGTATTGGGGAAAGGCTACAACCCTGCCTTACTCCCTTCACAATCATTGCCACCCTTTCATGCCCTTCGACTCTAATTGCTGTCAGTTTTTGCACAAGTTGAATATAACTCTTCCTTCCTTATATTGTATCTCTGGTTTATTCAAACCTACTCATGCTCATCACATACCGTATTCAGAAACGTAGCTTGCCAGCCGCTTGGAGCGCTACTGTCGTGGCGTATAACAAAAATCAGTCGGAATGTCGTGACTATATATGTGAGACTGTGATTTAGTTCCTTTCCCCACTCAATCTCCCATTGGTTCCTTCACTCCTCTAAGTTATCATATCGTACAATGCGTAACGACTCTCGATTTTGGTTCATATAGTGGAAAGTCCATAAAGAATCAACAGTATCACGGCACTTTGCTCCAGAGTAGAGTTTAGGTATTTATATGAGAAGCGAAAGTAAGGTAAGATGTGGACTCAGTCATTTTATACCTCCTGCGCCTCAAAGCGTATGCTTTTGCGCTCCCACCGTAGTTTAATTCAGGAATATTAACCTTTAAGTATATAAATGTTTCAGGAGACCTTCCGCAAATTTGCAGTGCGCGGGGTGACATAGTCGCGGGAGGTAAGGATTACGGAAGGCGCGCCTTATTCATGAATTACGAAGCGCGCGGCTAGGAATTATGGTAATATCCTATGAATAATTTAATGCGGCGCGAAAGCAGGCGAGTCTGATGTTTTAAAGATGCCGCCCTTCCCCCAGGTGCCGCCAGAGTGGGGCCAAACTCAATTTCTGGGGGATTGCGAGACCCTGGCTGATCGGCGTTGCGGCATCTCGAAGCGCCACTAATTGCTGCGGAAATTTCTGGCAATGCTGCGAGCTCTGCTGGCTGCTGCGGGTCACCTTGTCCTAGTCTACAATGGAGTCGTATATTGGAACTAGTATACTACTGTAACAAGTGTTGACAATTATGGATGCGGTAATACACATATCAAATAACGTTTTGTATCACATGATTCGCGAGAAACTCATTCCTGATTCGTTAATTTTGGTTCATAAAGTGTAGCCTTTAGTGCTGGAGATGGAGCTGCCACCAGAGACAACTACACCAATGTCGCCACTGTCACAGGAACACCAACTACTGACTGTAATAGTTGCTAGATTGTCAGAGGCCACACACGTACATACTTGACCATCTGAGTCCTTTTTTTTATTTGTTTTTTGTGTTCCATAGACTCAATTGAGGAGTGAGACTCCATGGTCATGGAACAAGTCAATACAGTAATTGTTACACAAGAATGGTAATAGAAATGTAGTCCTTTGCACACGACAATCTTAAGACAAAGTGAAAAGAATCAATAAAGAAAAAACGATTTAGCTTAATAGTTTAATTTTTATAGGAGTTCCTCGACAGAATAAAAGTAGTGTGCCATGAGGTAACTCTTCAATTTAGATTTGAAAGCGTGTGGATTAGTGCTAAGATTCTTTAGTTCTTGTGGCAGCTTATTGAAAATGGATGCCGCAGAATACTGTACTCCTTTCTGCACAAGTGTTAAGGTGGTGTGATGCAAATGTAGATTAGACTTCTATCTAGTATTCACCGGGTGAAAGCTATTAACTCGTGGGAATAAGCTGATATTATTAACAACAAACGACATTAAAGAAAAAACGTATTGTGACGCCAGAGTCAAAATTCCCAGACTACTGAAAATGGGTCGACATGACGTTCGAGAACTACTCCAGATATTGCTCGAACCGCACAGATTATGATCCGTTTCGGATGTTGGCAACCACCTTGGTAGTGCTTTTCCTGTCACTTACAGCTCTAAATAGCTCTGTAAATGTTTTATAGGTCCACGTTCTGATGTTCTTAAGCCAGGATATTCTTCACCGGCCAACGCTTCTCTCCCCTGGTATTTTTCCTTGCAGGATGTTATGGACGAGATGATATCTGTTTTCCTTCCACATGATTGTGTTCCAGATATTGGCTCTTTCTTGCTTACACGGTAACCAGTACTTATTTCTCCTTCTTCATTCTTTGAAGAACCTCGACATTTGTGATATGTGCTGTCCATGGTATTCGTAACATACTCCTGAACAGCCACATCTCAAAAGCCTTCAACCGCTTACCCAACGTTTCTGTCAAAGTCCATGTTTTAGCACCAGGGTGGAAAATACGTAGCAGCGTAGAAGTCTGATCTTCGTCGTCACTGCTAAGCCATCAAAAAGATCCCACTGGTCATTTATTGTAGTGCCAAGGTACGTGTACATATCTACTTGGTCTATGTGATTTTATGCTATCTTAACGTGACATGCAGGGGCTCTGATTTTACAGATTATCATAGTTTTTTTTCTTTTTAGAGTCGACATCTAGAACATATTCAGAGCATTTTTATACACGTCTGTCAACAAGGTACTGCAAACTATCCTCACTACCAGGAAAATATATCTGGGACTGCTGAGAGCTCTGATGGGTGTTGACATCCTAGCAACAAATAATATGGAGCTAATAAACAGATTCACAGAACAGACACGTGGATTAGTGAAAATAGTGTTGTCCTAGCGAGACTGACTACAGATATTCCCAAAGCCACTAAAATTAAACGAAAATATATTTATTTAAAAAAAAGCAGATAAGAATTCGGTTAAGGCTTTCCTGAGTGTTTCCAAACTAAGAATGTCAAAGTAGATGAGACGAGGCTTACATTCAAAGGAAGAATATCAACGTTTGTTGAGAAACATATACCAAATGAACCAAATAAACTAATAAAAGAGGAGTGCTGACCCTCCGTGGTAAACAAAACAGGTAAAACTCTTGCTAAAAAAAGAAAACAAGCGTGTCAAATTTAAACAGACATAAAGTACCAAAGACTGGCAATATTCTTCTGAAACTCGAAATTTAGCACGAACTCCTGTGCGAGATGCTTATAATAGTTTTCTCAACGAAATCCTGTCAGGTAACTTAGTAGAAAATCATAACAAATAAAATGTTCAAATGTTTGTAAAGTCTATGGGACTTAACTACGGGGTCATCAGTCCCTAAACTTACAAACTACCTATGAACTAACGAAGACTAAGGACGGCACAAATATCCATGCCCGATGGGGCATTCGAACCCCCGACCGTAGTGGCGAAAATCATAACAAATTCTGGCCGTACGTAAAGTGTACAAGCGACAAAACAGAATCAATAACTTCACTATGCGTTAGCAATGGTGACGCTACGGAAAACATTTTTGCTAAAGCAGATAAAAGTTGACCACTGTACGTAATAAAAGCTTAATTCTGGAGGGAGCTATCCAGATATGAATTTACTGTTATAAAAACGGTTAATTTTAGCAGTAAAACTAGCAAAAAGATCCAGGAAAACTACCGTCTACTCCTTGCCGCAAAGCCTTGTTCCGTGGCCCACATTGAGGACTGACTTGGTTCAATTTACTCTAATAACAGACACTTAACGATACAATGGCCAATATGCGTAGCAACTCACACGAAATTACACACAGGCATTAATAAACAAGCCACAACAATTAGTTATTTCATAAAGGTGGCTGAAGGAAAACTTTTATGGCGCAACGGTACTTAAGGATAAAAAAATTGAATCTGAACTTGTTCTCAGCACAGGTGAAAAACAATATTAAATAAATGGAGGAAGGTGCTCGGAAACTACAATTTATAGGCAAGTCAAAATGATACTGAACTTGTGTATTCAGGTGGGATGCAGACAAAATGGAGAAACAATTTTGTTAATACAATAAAAATGCATCCCATTTACATGATCTAATAAGGACGATACCCAGCATTGAATTTAACATAAATTACACAGAACTTAACGCTACTGGGGGAGGATTTACAAACAACACTCACTCGCTCACACACACGCAATGCAACAGCGAAACTCACCAAAATCAACGTGCTGAAACGAGGCAAAAGCAGGCGCCGCTATCGTAGGCGAAATTCAGCAAACCTGGAGGTACCACTCAACACAATATACAATGAAACTGCAGAGATGGGTCTGGTCTGTCGTGCCTGATTTGAGATGGTGCTCGAGTATAGCAAAGCTAAGTTGCATTTAGCTTAGACCGCGAGCAAACACGCTAACTGCGACACACGGATACGTTACATGATCGCACTCCACTGAAGGTGAAGTGGTTAAAAATCGGATTTATTACACAAAATCACGGCGGATTCTTAAGTTCCATTCTCAGAGTAAAATACCTAGGCACTGGTCTCGTGATAAGTGCCGTGAATTCAAGTGACTAGATGCAAGCCCCTGAAGTCGGAGTTCAGACCCACGTGGTTCCAAAAACCAATAATATTGAATAAATTCAGTTTCCGAATAGAAAAATTATTATGGCATGCAATCCCTAGAACTGCGTGGATTTTCAAAAGGAAGCTACTGAAATGCAGCAACATGCCATGGGGAGCGTTCACAAAGACGGAAACAGTACAGTCTCAAAATCCGGAAAAATGAAATAATTGCAAAGTCGGAAAAATGTAATACAAACTACGGCATGAAACCCATAGCCATGTTTAGAATTTCATAAGCAAGCTGTTGAAGGAGGTAGTACAAGGCTTGGAGAGAATTACTGACAAACACTGAGTGTATACTACAAGTTCGGAGAAGAAACAGCAAAATTAAAAAATAGGCGGGAAGAGAAGATCGCGAAATCTTCGTTGTAATCAGAAGGATACACGCATGGTTATTTGCCTGATGGGCTTGGAACAAACAATAGTGGAAGCTGAAGACTTTGTTCTAAGAACCAACCCCGCGGAACATACATCACTCATGGAAGGAAACGATAAGAAAGTTTTACATGCACTGTACAAAAAGTGAACATATCGTCTCTTAGAAACCGGGCCCCAAAAAGCTAGAAAGAATTTACACAGGGTTCGCACATAATCACAAAAGGTTTGAATATACCAGGCCGTTATCAAACTGCAACTAGTAACACATACACTACGTTTATATGTGGGAAATCACTGGGTTGGAAAGCTAGAACACATTTCCACTCATGATTGGAAGGAATATTCCAAAAAAATAAATCTATGTTCAAGAGTCTAAGTTAAACATGCTAGACGACGCATCCCTACAATCTCCGCAATCACAAAACAAGAACCAACCTTACCTCACCGCGGTCCCAGCACCCAATGAAGTCCAAGTGGCCCCCAGCCAGGAAAGCTACCGGATACCGGGAAATCCATCGAGTACAGTGGTGGTGGGGAGAGAAGATTACTTGACTCGCCATGAAGAATGCTCGTCGAATAGCTTGTAACCAAATGGTGTAGGAACCTCCTTGGTGGCATCAGTAGCAGGAGTTGGTAACGACTAACTATCGACTCTGAGCCAGACAGAACCATGCAAAGGGAGCTATCACTGCCCACATTCAGACAGCCATTAGACTCTCACACATCCACTGAAAAGTGAAACAAGTACATGTTCTCAAAGGGACAATAATAGATTAATAAAATAACAAAATCCTATATATATTAACTAACGTTTCAGAATTTAATATTTCTAAACATGAAATAAAAAAATACTGTTTCTCATGCTAATCTAGCTAAATCAAATAAATTACAATTTTATTAAAAAAACTGTATGGAAGACAACAGACGGTCATCTTTCATCACCCTTTCGTTAAATGAAAATTTTGATGTACGCCAAGTAATTATATTACATCAGAGACAGCAACCTTTTCTAAGCAAACATTTGGTTGCCTTATGGGCAACATGGACAGCTGGGACACGTTACTCAAACACATTAAATAAAAACAACAACAACAACAAAAACACATTGTAAAATACCAATTCCTATTAAAAATAAATCAGTGGAGATGCAAATGTGGCTGGTGAGACCAAGGGATTGGTGAATATGTATAACAAAGCAAAATGTATAAAGAAACATAATGGACAAATCATAAATATAGAACATACATGACATCGAAACTCAACATCAAAATCACATGATTGAACGTGTCCTTCGGTTTTGTATCACAAGAAAAAAAGTCATATTAGAGGGTGTCTAGGATCGCTACAGGGAAAGGGCCTCTTAGTAAGTGAATCTTATTTCACACTCTCAGAGAGTTCACTGTTTTGACTGCTCACACCACTTTTCCATCTGCTGCTGTCCTTCACATTGTCGTCCACTCAACACTGGTGTTTAAGTCACAAACACTGTAATTATCAGTTCGAAACATAGACTAGGGAGTGAGGGAGGGAGGCAGGGAGGGAGGGAGGGAGGGACGGAGACAATCTTCTAGAAGATACTGGGACTAAATCAACACCCATAAGAATATACTTTAAACTTTTTGTGTCTCTTCCTCAGCTATTCAACTGCATCCGACGTGAGTAGGAGAGAGTGGTTGGTGCAGCTGTCTGCAAGCCTGGAGGCCCTTGTTCCAGTGGCAGGTGGCCAGACGGGTGCTGGGTGGATGCGAAGGCTGACCACCGAAAGAGCTCAGGACCAGCTCGGCTGCTACTTTTGTGTGAGCTGACAGCCAGTAGCTCGGCACTCAGCATTGTGTAGCCCACCGGCCGCGCAGTTTTGTGTGGCTGGCTGTGACCGCTTGCACGAGGACATCTTATGCAAGTATGACAGGTCGGCCGCTCGTCTTCCGGCTTCCCGCCAAACCCCTGGTAACTCCAGTTTTGGTCTCGGTGGCTGGTGTGGCGTGGCCCAACTGACACATGCCTCCGTCTCTGTCACAGATACCTTCACAAATCTGTCAATACTTTGGGACACATTGTTACCACAAGACACCCGAAACTTACAAGGAACTCCATCGAGTCACAATCGTGGAGAGCCCTCGAATACATTTTCAAATAAACATTTAACAAAAACACAATTGACATGTTTAGTCGTAACATTTTAAAATTAAAACACTTATTAAGATATACAGAAAATAACACTTAAATTAGCCAAACGGCGTGTAGAACATTCTAGCTTTACAGATACAATATTCACAGATATAAAAATTCTGTATCAAATCAAATTGAAGCGCAAAACAGAATAATTGACATATTACATTGAAGTCAGACAGAGGTACCTATCAATAAGAAAATAGGTTATCCTATAATTTACTATAACATCAAGAATAATGTGTTTAATAAATTAAACATGGTCCACAGTTACTGCAATTCTGCCCACAGGGCAATTCGTCACGTCAGTGTTAGTTTGAGGGAGGCAAAGCTACCTTCACCCATGCAGCATGCACCGCTATGCATAAACTAACTACCAAGTCTCTATGCATCACTACGGAAACACTAACTACAAAAACTAACTACCTACAGCCCAGGCGCAAATTTATCTAACTACCGCGCGAGGCGGGGTGGGAGTTTTCTTGAGCCTGCCGGTCTGGTTCCATACCTTGCAAATCGGAGGTTAGCGCCTGTAAACATACTTACAGACTTACACCAATCGCTCACGCAGAGGCGAGAAAAAACTGTTACACATATTAACAAAAAATAAATAAAATAAAATTAAATTACATTAAAAAAATCATGTTATACAATCCTAAGTGAATAAAGTGAGAACTAAGGTATTAGTGATTTACAATGTAACCTAATCTTACCACAATCCTGCTGCAAAATTAAGAATGAGAATTAGTGGTTGGAGGGTTTACCGCCCTATTGATGTTAGATGCCCTTGTCGTATACGTTAGGCGGATAGTTCCTTGACACTGACCTTGCAGTCAATATATATATTCTGAATCTGATTCTGGCCTCTTCCACAGATCACGCTCGGTCCTTTAGTTTACAGATTTGCCCTGCAAAACGTATCTGAAAAAATGCAAGTTGGTTCTATGAATAAGCCATGATGTATATTGCCAATGAAATTGAGATGAACCCCTTCGTTCGCGCTCTGCCGCGACCATCCAGCAGTCGAATTGCTCACCTCCTGTTATTCAAACAGACAATCATTAGCAAAAATATATCTAGACCCCCTAAGCATCAACGCCACAGTGCATTAATGTGCACCTAAAAATCTTATGAATTATGGCGTTGGCGCCTACCACGGTGTCTTATTAACATGCTACGTAACGGGAAGATTGCCGATACAAAATCTACATAAAAGTGACAAGCACTTGATAAACAAGGCTACCTTGAAGCACAGTGAAGAAGAGCACACACACTTAAGAGAAACAGGAAAACAAATCACCTAAACAAGATATACACAATAAAATACTTAACACAGCCTAAACAACTTAGATAATGCACCATCAATCCTCACAATGGAAACAAAAGTTAAAAATATAGATAAGCCTTATAGCTAACAGCGACACTTGGGTATGTCACACTAATAATTCTTTGAGTACAAAATGGAGCGTCAAGGTAACGTAAGTCGAACAGCTGGCCAGGTGAAACTGGCAAGTTGCTGTTAAACACGCCAATACTGGCGTGCACCTTACAGTACACAAAATATGCATTCAACATAAACATGCGTTATGGCGAAATGAAATAGCACAACAAACACATACACATACAAAGAACACATACAACAAAATACAACATACAGCAAAAATACAGCATAAATTTACAAACGCAAATCACATAATTGGTAAGAATAGCGCTAAATCTACCATAGAAAACATAAAATTAAACTAAAATGTTACTGGCTTGTGCTAAGGCTGGGATCTTTCGGTTGGTTATGGTGTGGATCAGCGGACCTGATTTCCACGTCTTCTGTTGGTGGGTCGCATAGCTTTTCCTGGCCTTTATCCGGTCGGTAGCCTTTATTACCGTTGCAGAACCTTCGCCCTTTGCCAACTCGCTTGTCACGCCAATAACCTTGCTCATTTCTCCGCTGCGGCTAATTCTGAGCACTGGAAGGACCGGACTCCCCACTGCTAGAACTTTCTGCTTGGTGGTTGTTCCTAGCGCTATTGTCGCTCCCATTACTTCTCCTGGAAGAGCCATTGCCGTCTCTTCTAGGTCCATAATCATCGTAAAACTCCAAGTCCTCCACGTACGCCAGGAAGGACTCAATGTCCTCCTAGCAGCTTCCCACAAGGATGGCATTGCGCAGATTTCGTGGGAACTTCAACACGCTAATTCTAATTAACTCGCGCCTAGTGTATGGGTATTCGAGGAACTGATTTCTTAGCATCATTCCTTGGAAGAATTCGCCGAATATCCTGCAATTGCTCTTTGCAAACTGGGGCATCACTAAAATGCTACTTATTACTCGTTCCTACTGCCTCTACGACCAGTACGCAGACAGGAAATGCTCCCTAAAATCGTCATAGTAGCGGCAATATCTCAATAGAGGTCGATTGTGCATGGCGGGCTCTTTCTCGAGATATCCGCACACATACTCGATTTTCTGCCCTTCTGGCCAGTTCGAAGGCAGAGAGTGATTGAATTGCTCTAGCCATGTGCGGGAGTGTATCCCGCTTGCAGAGTTTAGGAAGACATGGTACTCTTTTACCGTCAGAAAGTGGTTATAATCAAATGCCTACACTAGCTCTCGCAGAGGAACTCGGTTTTCTCTTATGGGAGGACCGGCATGCGGAGGTTCTACTTCCTCTTCCTCGAAAGCTCAATCATCTCAGCGGTTGGAACGACAGGGCTGAACTCCACCCAAACTGCGGCAGGCGTTTTCTACTTGCGGGGGAGGCGCGGGTGTAACGCTGACTTGCTCCAGATGTGCGATGCGTTCTCCTAGCTCGGCCGCTACATCGTGACGCCTATGGTTAATTTCCCACTGTTGTTCCTTGAACCGGAGTAGGTCGCGAACTTCCTCTGATTCATTTACAAGAGAGGGAACTGCCCTTTCTGCCGCCGTCTCCCAGCCCTGTAGAAGCTACGCCACCCAGGTGGCCAGCTCTACAAAGCTCGCTCGGTGCGCGTTTTCGCCCGACCGTCTACCAAATCGCCTCTCCCGCTAAGAGAGTGGGTATTAGTATCTCGGAGAGAACAAATATAGCTTCTGTATTCCCTGAAATTTTTGTCGTGTTTTCTGAGGTAGCATGCATTGCTACCTCATGCCGTCCCTGAGCCAGCCACACCATATCGGTGCGCATCCCATCCAGATTATTGTTAATAACCTGAACGGTGTTACTTTGCGTCTCCTACACTGCGCAGAAACCTCGGTAAGTTGCCCTTCAATCCCTGCTTTTAATTCCTGAACTGAAGCATTTTGAGCTTCCATCATGGAACCTACTTCTGCTTTCATTTCTGATTTTAATTCTTGAACTAAAGCATTCTACGCTTCCATCCCTGCTTATATTTCTCTCATAAAAGCCATGATGTCGCTTAGAGGCACACAGAAATGCACACACGTTTAGTAACACTGGTTGAACTAGTTTGCGAAGTAGCAGAAACCAGCATATTGGTATGCGGTTCGCGTTGTTCGCCCCCTGCCCTCACTTCCGATCGCGTCCACGTTTAAAGAAGTCGCATTTTCAACGGGAAAGCGGCCGTCTGTACTCGCTACTTTTTTGTTTCTGTCGAAAGATCTGACCTAGACGACTTTTCACGGTCCTCTCCTCCGCCTACAGCGAGTGTAAACGGACAAGGCAGAACTATTCTCCATTATCACAAGTAGTTTAGAACAACAAAAGTAACAAACACAAGATTAGCCTAAGAAAATCGCGTAACGAAAAACAAATTAAAACCTACTCACGCAATGCACTGGGCTCCTTTTTTACAAAAATAATTAAATAAAATAACCCAACCAAAATCAAAAATAATACACTGAAACACATGAGTGCTGTAAACATAAAATAAAATAGATTAATGTGCGCTGCCAATATCACACATTCACCAACTGGGAGATTTTTTTAAACATTCCCACAAAAAAATTAAATCAAAAAACTATTTCATGGAAGAGATGATCCACTAGAAAAGCGAATCGTGGCAGCGGAGAGCCAGATAAAAGTTGACCACTGTAGGCAATTCTGGGAGGAGGCATCCAGATATGAATTTACTGTTATAAAAAAGTTTAATTTTAGCAGTAAAACTAGCAAACTGGTCCGTGAAAACTGTCTACTCCCTGCCGCAAAAACCTTGTTCCGTGGTCCACACTGAGAACTGCCTTGGTTCTATTTACTCTTATAACAGGAAGTTAACGATACAGTGGGAAATATACGTAGCAGCTCACACAGGCATTGCCGGCCGCGGTGGCCGAGGGCACTGAGGCGCTCCAGTCACGGTCTGCACGGCCACTATGGTCGGGGGTTCGAATACCCTCTCGGGCATGGATATTTTTTCCGTTCTTAGGATAAGCTAGTTGATAAGTAGTTTGTAAGTTTAGGGACTGATGACCCCGTCCCATAAGCTATACAAACATTTGAAAAAAAAAAAAAAAAAAAAAAATTTTCACACAGGCATTAATAAACAAGCCACCACTATTAAAGTTACTTCATAAAGGTGCTTATACATAAAAAATTGAATCTGAGCTTGTTCTCAGCACTGGTGAAAAACAATCTATATATATAAATATGAAGGTCTGTTCCGTGTACGTTTATCACGTCTGAACTACAAGACATAAAGAGCTAAAAATTTGTACAGATACTAATGTCTACCCGGGGAAGGCTTTAGGCACGGTTTTATGCCGATCGGGCAGCTATTTATCTATATATATTTATGTGAATGTCTGTTCGGTGTACGCTTATCACGTCCGAACGACAAGACGCAGAGACGTAAATATTTGTACAGTTACTAATTTATACCTGAGGAAGATTTTAGGCACGGTTTTATAGCGATCTGATAGATATTTAGTAATTTCAAGAATATAGCGCGAAATGCGGAACAATAATTACTCTTTGAAAATTATATTTACTCTTTGAAATGGTTTTATTGGTTGCATTGTTGCTTGAAGGTTGATAATGATAAAAGGGTGGAGTATATTGGAATGGAAAGTTACCGGTGTATATAAAATTCTACGTGTGTGTGTGTGTGTGTGTGTTAATATTTCGCTCTGCAGCGAAAACTACAGAACGCAAACGAATGGTGTGTGTGTGTGTAACTGGTGTCCGAAGTCTCCCGTTGTATACATAACAGTTCCATGCCGATAACTGAAAGGGGGTGGAAGATATGGTGGTTGAAAGTCGTCAAATTATTTTTAAAAAATCAGCCTGTCAGCGATGACGTTTGCGACTCTATAGCAAGGAGGTTACATACAGCGATACGTGGTGCCACAGACCATATCTTTGGTCTATGCGTACTACAATGTATTCTGCTCTTTCTCTGTAAGGATATGTATACGAATAAGGAAATATAAGAATGTATAAGTAAATCAGTAAGAAAGAAATTTCTTTAATACATCTCATTAAAAAAAATCGATTTGACATTTCGCGCATTATCTACCATAATCAACCAACACGCGAGCGGAGCTGTGGGTTTAAGCTAGTATTAAATAAATGGGGGAAGGTGCTCGAAAACTACAACTTATAGGCAAGTCAAAATGATAATGAACTTGTTTATTCAGGTCGAATGCAAGCAAAATGGGGAACCAATTTTGTTGATACAATAAAAATGCCTCCCACTGAAATAATTTTAAGTTAACCTTTCTTACACAGACGATGCCAAGTATTGAATTTAATATAAATTACACAGAACTTAACGCTACTGGGCGAGGATTTACAAACATAACTCAATCGCTCACACACACGCAATGCAACAGCGAAATTCACGACAATCAGCGTGGTGAAACGAGGCAGAAGCAGGAGCCGCTTTCGTAGGCGAAATTCAGCAAACATGGAGGTACCACTCAACACAATATACACTTAAACTGCAAAAATGGCTCTGGTCTATCGTGCCTGATTTGAGATGGTGTTCGAGTATAGCAAAGTTAAGTTGCATTTAGATTAGACCGCGAGCAAACACGGCAACGGCGACACACGGCTACGTTACATGATCGCAGTGGTTAAAAATCGGATTCATTACACAAAATCACGGCGGATTCTTAAGTTGTAGTCTGAGAGTAAACTACCTAGGCACTGGTTTTATGAATTAAAGTGACTAGCTGCAAGCCCCTGAAGTCGGAGTTCGGACCCACTGGTACCAAAAACCAATGAAAATGAATAAATTCAGTACCCGAAAAGAAAATTAACTAGGCATGCAACCCCTAGAATGGCGCAGAATTTCAAAAGGAAGCTACTTCTATACAGCAACAGGCCATTGGAAGGGTTCACGCCGGCCACGGTGGCCGAGGAGACTGAGGCGCTCCAGTCACGGTCTACACGGCTACTACGGTCGGGGATTCGAATACCCCTCGGGCATGGATATTTGAACATAGTTGAAAGTTGTTCATAAGTAGTTTGGAAGTTTAGGGACTGATGAACCCGTAGTTACGTCCCATAGACTCTACAAACATTTTTTTTGAAGCGTTCACAGAGACGGAAACGGTCCAGTCTCAAAACCCAGAAAAATGAAATAATTACAAAGTCGGAAAAATGTAATAAAAGCTACTGCATGCAACTCATAGCAATGTTTAGAATTTCATAACCAAGCTGTTGAAGGAGGTTGTACAAGGCTTGGAGAGAATAACTGACAAACACTGAGTGCATACTACAAGTTCGGTGAAGAAACAGCAAAATTAAAAAATAGACGGGGAGAGAAGATCACGAAATGTTAGTGGACATCAGAAGGATACAACCATGGTTATTTGCCTGATAGGCATGGAACAAACTATAGTGGAAGCTGAAGGCTTTGTTCTAAGAACCAACCCCGCGGAACACACATCACTCATGGAAGGAAACGATAAGAAAGTATTACATGCACTGTACAAAAAAACGAACATATCGTCTCTTAGAAACCGGGCCCCAAAAAGCTAGTAAGAATTTACACAGGGTTCACACACCACCACATAATCACAAAAGATTTGAATATACCAGGCCATTATCAAAATGCAACTAGTGACACATACGCTACGTATATATGTTGGATATCACTGGGTTGAAAAAGTAGAACCCATTTCACGCACGATCGGAAGGAATATTCCAATAAAATAAATCTAAGTTCATGAGTCTAAGCTAAACTTGTTAGACAATGAATACCTACAATCTCCGCAAGCACAAGACAAGAACCAACCTTATCACGGTCCCAGCACCCAATGAAGTCCGAGCAGCCACCAGATAGAAAAGCTACTGGAAACCAGGAAATCCATCGAGTACCGTGGTGGTGGGGAGAGAAGATCATGTGACTCGCCCTGGAGAATGCTCGTCGACTAGCTTGTAACCAAAGGGTGTAGAAACCTCTTTGGTCGCATCAGTAGCAGGGGTTGGTAATGATTAACTATCGACTCTGAGCCAGACAGAACCATGCAAAGCGAGCTATCACTACCCACATTTGGTCAGCCATTAGATTCTCACACAGCACTAAAAAGTGAAACAAGTACATGTTCTCACTGGGACAATAATAAATTAATAAAATAACAAAATTCTAGCAACAATAACTAACATTTCAGAATTTAATATTTTAAAACATGAAATAAAAAAATGCAATTTCTCATGCCTTGAAAAGAGTGAGGTTCTAGTTTTATAAAAATGCTAATGTAGCGAAATCAAATAAATTACAATTTTATAAAAATAAATATGGAAGACGACAGACGGTCGTCTTTCAATAGGCGACACACTCGTCATGTCGATGGAAGTGTGACATTACGGTTTCCGGTGATCTGCAGTGCCTCAAGATTTGCTTACGTTTTGCAGGATACGCAGAGCTAGTAGACGTCCAGGTTACTTGCCAGGAATTGCGATGGTACCTGTGAGCGTGAGCCTTGGCTAATCGTCTATACTGCAGCCTTCATGATTCCTGCTGACATTGGACTCTGATCACTCGGTGGTTGAAAATCTGGCGGCGCGAGTTGGAGACGCAGGTATGTTTACCACTACTGGGGCACGCTGGCGCCTCGTTTGTGGTCGATACCACACAGCTGCTACTTTGACCCAAGAGGACCCGTCATCAGAATTCACTGCTGTTGCAAGCCGTGTAGTCGCGTCGAAAGCCGACCCCCATTATTCGTAACTCCCTGAGAGCAAAATCAACTGATTTATTATTTCTTCCACTAGCAAACCACGGCGTTACCATTGATCTGCCGTGACCTGCAGTTACGATTCAGAACCCTTGGAATAACAGAATGTGTGACCCAAAATTATAATGTGGCTTCTAATTGTCCATTGATTAAATCAATTACATTGTGCAACGGAAACCACAAGTTCTCAATCGCAGCTACTGGTTAAAATTGGCCGGGACCGTCATAATTCCTATTTTAATATCTGTCACATATTTATTGTTCTCTTATTGGATTTACTGATTATTTAAACATACAGGGTGTTTCACTAAGTGTGTTTGCCTCTGTAACTTATAAAATAATAGGTTACGGGAAATTTTAATGCGGTACGTCAACACAAAAAATGTTACACTATCCGCGGAGCTATGAACATAGTTTAAGGTATCATTTTCCAAAGAGTTACAGTACAAAGATATGATTTTTTAAATGGAACAATAGCTTTTTCTATCGCGTTTTGGATTCGTTGAAACCAGCTGAGTCCAAATCAATTTAAACTACATTCCTATCACTGGTTAGTTTGGGAGCTACAACCCTTCAAAGTTCCGGGGGCGGAGGCTGAGATAACGTAGCTAACTGGCCGAGTGGCAATCCCCTGGGGCACGGTCCATCGTCTCATGACCACCAGCCAGTTAGCTACGTTGTCTTAGCCTCCGCCCCCTAAACTTTGAAGGGTTGTAGCTCCCAAACTATCAGTGATAGGAATGTAGTTTAAATTGATTTGGAAGTAGCTGGTTTCAACGAATCCAATGCACGATAAAAAACTATTGTTTCATTAAAAAAATTATATCTTTGTGATGTAACTCTTTGGAAAATGATACAATAAACTATGTTCATAGTTCCGCAGAAAGTGTAACATTTCTTGTGTTGACCTACTGCATTAAAATTTCCCGTCACCTATTATTTTATAAGTTACAGAGGCAAACACACTTAGTTAAACACCCTGTATATGCAATAATGATAGGGAGCAATAAGGATAAGGAGGTGATACGATTGAATAAGAAGATGGGGAAAATTAATATTGAACTAAAAAATTTATTAATTTCGAATCAATGAAATAATATAGAAATAGGATGAATGGGAAGTTTCATTACCTTGCCGGCTCACTGAATTATAACTTAACTGCTCTCGTAATCTGCGTTATTTCGTGCAGTAGGAAACCCTCTAGTTTGTTGGAGCAGGTATGAAGGAAAAATCTCCAATCAAATTCACGCATTCCCCCTCGTTTCACGCACGTGTCTGTACAAAAGTAAATACTATGCTCTCAAGTTATATTTCCATCGCAAGACATTAAAATAATGGACCTCTAAAAATAATAGGCATCGAGGTTCTCTATCTCGGACAATAAACGAAATACGAGTGTCGTACTTCCCAATAACACCGGGAAACACTGCACAAATAAAGTTTACAAAACGTAGCAGAAGGGAGGAAAAAATACTTCTCTCCGTTAAAGAAAATTAATTATAAACCCGGTAAATACTACGAGGTCAGTACAGTTAGTGCTAGCCAAGCCACGTGGAACCGCATTAAGAAACTCGCAAAAATATTGACAAACTCGAGACAAAAATTAGGCACACCGCTATGGAACCTTAATATTAATACACTGGAAGTGATTACTGGGGACAGTGATCTTACTGAGCACAGAAAGGAGGAAAACAGTTAATGCCGGGAACCCTCGTCAGTCGTGTAAGTCGCCACGAAAGATCCACTGATTTCTCGTGCATCACACAAAGTTTTATGTTTTGACCCTATGAAATTTATTGTAGGCGAATGTTCGTCGCTATTAAGCAGTGTATTGAGTTGCTGCGCTATGGAGCTGATGTCTTATCCCTCAAAAACCGTTGTGGCGAAGTCCTACATTACTATGAAAGAGGGGCAAAAAAAGGGTTAATTATTGAGGACCGGAAAACCCGGGAATGGATGTCCAACTTCCTCGTTACAAAGATTGCAGGAAAAATCTAACACGGATTTCGTCGATTACTTTGAATAATAAACACACTAAACACACGCACTCGTTGATTAGGCACAATTCATTGATATTGACCCGTAAATTTCATTTTAAGGCCTGAATTCGATGGCTCAGGTCGTATTCAAAATTCGTTACAACTGCAAGTCTCCCATCATAATGAATTCGTACTCCAAAATACACAAAATATCGTCCCACATTTGAACTCGCGGACGAGTGGCTATAATTACAGTATTATACATCGTATTATTTAAATAAATCGTCACAATTAGACATATTTCGGAAAAATCATATCAGAACTCACCATTATCACTTCTGCTCTCCACGGGATTCTCGCAAACTCTGCCAAACATGGCCGACCTCTCGCTCCAACCGCTTTCGCGTTCAACTTGTTGGGCGGAGCTCTCCCATTGGTTGGAGTCGTAACACTTCCAGTGACAACCTGAGCACCCGTTAACATTCGCAAACTGGCAGCTAGCATTCGCTGGTTGTACGAGAATACCCTCTGCTGATCGCTCACAAAGAAGTTTCGCTATCCTACTCAGGACCAACTGTTTCTGCCTACCTGGCACCAACTGTGTTTTCACATAATCTCTGGCGCGCGCATACACATAAAACACACACACACACACACACACACACACACACACACACACACACACGCACACACACAAACAGACACACACACAACCAGCACACACACACACATTCACTCAAGGAGGGAGAGATGTGAGCTGCGGAGCCTGGCTCCTTGTTCTTTTCTTTATTGATAGTATTTCCGTATCCATTGGCATCTATCACTAACCTGAAATGAAACAACTATCTTCTTAGCTTATAGAAAGTCTAGCTGGAAACCCGGCGTTGCCCGGGTATTTATTTATTCCTGCCTTGAGTTAGTACTTCTATCCCTTCTCTCTGTCCATCTCCCTTTTTTTAATATCATTATCGGAGAATATATAAGAAATAATGACGTTTTCCTTTTCCGAGGCATGTTATCTGAATGTGATCTATTAAAGGTAGATGTACTGTTGTAATATGTGTAAAGTAACGCAATAAACAGTTATCTACGAATTTTAAATAACAATTAAATTAATGTAATTAATTTCACTGATTTTTGCTGATAAAGCAGAACTGAAAAATATTCCTCTCAGATTGCAGAAGTCTATGCACTTACCGTTTATCAGGAAAGTAAGTAGTGTAGATCAAATCACACGTAAAAATGCACTTGTTTCGAAGAATCCAATCACGAAATTCAACAATAATGACTGTAATATTATCACAGATCGCTCACTTGATGTAATGCGCGAAACGTCAAAACGTTTTTTTTTTCTTTTTTTTTTTTAAGTGATGTATGAAAAGAAATTTCTTTTTTACTACTTTATTTATTTATTCTTATATTTCCTTATTCGTATGCTTATCCTTACTGAGAAAGAGCTGAAGACATTCTAGCACACATAAACCAAAAATATGGTCTGTTGCATCACATGTCGCTGTATGTAACCTCCTTGCTATAGAGTCGCTAACGTTATCGCTGGCCTTCAGCCCGATTTTTTTTAATAATTTGACGACTTTCGACCACAATATCTTCTACCCCGTTATAGCTATCGGTATGGAACAGCTATGGTGTACAATGGAAGACTTCGGACAACAATTACACACCGACCATTCGTTTGCCTTCTGCATTTTTTGCTGCAGAGTGAAATATTAACACACACACACGTCGAATTTTATATACACCGATAACTTTCCATCCCAATATATTCCACCCTTTTATCATTATCAACCCTCAAGCAACAATGCAACCAATAAAGCCATTTTCAAAGAGTAAATATAATTTTGAAAGAGTAATTTTTGCTCCGCATTTCGTGTTATATTCTTCAAATTACTAAATATCTATCAGATCGCTATAAAACCGTGCCTAAAACCTTCCTCAGGTATAAATTAGTAACTGTACAAATATTTAAGTCTCTGCGTCTTGTCGTTCGGACGTGATAAGCGTACACCGAACAGACGTACACATTAATATATAAAGATAAATAGCTATCCGATCGGCATAAAACCTTGCCTAAAGCCTTCCCCGGGTAGACATTAGTAACTGTACAAACTTCTAGCTCTTTATTTCTTGTGCTTCAGACGTGATAAACGTACAGCGAACAGACATTCACATCATAGATATAGATTAAAGGACTCATCCATCTTGTTGCCATTAATAAAATTAAATAAAGTGATGAGAAAAAGTAATGAAGCGTTGGAACAGTACAGCTTCAGCGCAGTCGTTCGATCTTCTCCTTACTCACATGCTCACGTTGAACACGATCCCAACCACGAAGGTCCCGCTGTCGACTTCCCCGTTGAGGGTAGAGCGTGCAATCCTTCGTAATGCCTTGTTGTGAGAAGACACCTTGTTGTCGCGAGACATCCAGATTGTCTATCAGTGAGTAGCAAGAAGCGGTAGCATCAGCCCTCTAGACTAGATAAAAATATCTTTAAGACTTTACCGGTTGCATTAGCCCTTACTAGATCATCTACGACACAGAACGACTGCTGCATCTTAAAGATGAGTACATTACTGGCACCTTCCATCGACCCTATGATCAAGTACTTGAAAGGTGCATGAGATGCACTATCAAAGGAAATAGCAAGAAAGTTCTGACGAGAGGTTTAGTTTGTAGGCTAATGACAGAATCTGTGCTTGTTATTCTGCTGCATCCGCGTGACAGACTTTATATTGCCCAATTCAGTGTTGATTACGTGTTCCTGTTACTTGAAGTTACAACGTCTGGCGAGGTAACAAATATCGTTTTCTCGCTTACTTTGGTTTTCTCTCATAGCCTGATACTTGCTGCTGAGTTTGACTTTTCTCACTTGTGGCGATTCAAGCACTGTATCCAGTCGATCGCCAACATACCAAGCACAGATTGCACAATGTTATCTATATATGTTATTGTAACTTCATGAAAGTGTGGAGTTGGGTAGAGATGTAAGCGTCACCCCTGGTATTTTGGCCGTAAATCCAAGATTATCGAAGTTTTTAATCCGCGTGATATGAAGGGAACAAACCTTGGAAATTTGCATGTGGAGTCTAATAGATATAAAAACAATACACTGAGGGCAAGTTAGCGATATCTCTAATAGTTTTCTGATTATTCAACAAAAACTGCTTTTGATCCAAAATCTTCCATAATGTTCTAGATTAAGTACCGTTAATAATTACCGTAGAATATTTAAATGTCTATACTAAGATTAACATAATAAATGAGACAGGTGTGCCAATTTTGAAAGTGATCTGATAAATAACAAAAAGTACAGAAGCCAGAAACAAAGCAATTCAGAGGCAACCCCAGATTAGTGATTCCAATTTAAACATTCTAAAAGGAAAAGTTTTAAGAACATCAACTTCATATTTCTTCTGTGGATACTACTCACCAAGACCTATTTCAATAAAAGTTGTCAAACTCGTAGGTTGTATAGAAAAAACACAATAAATTTTTAAGTAGTCGAAGCATGGGCCAGCTGAGGGCTGAGTCGAGGATTTTTTGGCGAGGAACTGCGCGTCGATAGTGGCGGGGGTAAAGCCCATTACGGTGGCAGCTCAGGGTCACTGTGCGAACAAAAAAAATGTTCAAATGTTTGTATAGTTTATGGGACTTAACTACTGGGTCATCAGTCCCTAACCTTACAAACTACTTATGAACTAACTAAGACTACGGACGGCACAAATATCCATGCCCGAGGGAGGATTCGAACCCCCGACCGTAGTGGCCGTGCAGACCACGACTGAAGCGCCTCACTCCCCTCGGCCACCGCGGCCGGCTGCGAACAAGCTACGCTCTGCGGAATGCTTGGCAACTTAACAGCGTCGGCCTTTTAGCCTCAGAAGTGATAGCTTCCCTGAACCGACACGACGATGGAAGCGCGAATGTACGTACAGGGGAAAGAGAAGTGAGTTTGCAAGGGCTGTACCCCACCCTGGATCGCCTAATTGACTGAAGTACCAGTTTCGTGTGCTGTCCTTATGGATGTTTGAACAAAAAAGGGTGGGAAGTGGGTTGATAATTCCTCACTTAAAGGTGAGCGTAACTAAATAACTGTCGTGATTAGTTTACTTGGGGTAAACATTACATTTGAACTGCGTCTTTGGCTGATATCGTTAGATGAATTCACATGCGGTAACTAGACTTGTAAAGTGCGTGTTTAATGACAGTTAAATTAACAAACTTTCATTTGAACTCTAAACTTTTATTTGTAGACTTTTGTTAAAGTAGAGCAAGTGACAGTTTTTATTACAGGTAGCCGGTAATAAAGTGGGCACAGATCCTGCGAAATAAAGAATAGCAACTTCTCCACCGCTTTCCGGCTGTTCAAGGACGACATACTTCGCTGACTCGTGTGACCGGCTAAAGGTAGAAGGAATTCACGCACAATTAGGGACCTTTTAGAAACCGGTCTGCCACCCCACATATTGTGCAGACTTTGGAAACAATTATAACAGATTAGCTGAACAAATTCTAAAGTTCCCACCAAAACCCACGCTGCCACTGGCGTGTTATTTCGCAACTTGCCACTGGCCTTGCTACTCGGCGGAATGCTTTCTACTTATACCTTTACAACCGCTACTTATCGTTTTGGCCAAATGACTGAACTAATAAGGGTTTGTATTGAAACTTAAAACTCAATGGAGACAGTATTAACTAACATGTTGGGACTTATACAATCTTGAACTACTGTATTTTTTTTAACCCCAAAGGCGTTTTATACGGTACTAATGTTGTGGTATCTTTCTGTTAAATGTACCTACGTCATCAATAACACCTCCATTACATACACAAACTTACGATTTCGAAATATTTAAATATTTAGACTGTTTTAGTGCATTTAAACAAATTCAACGGCGAACCTGATAATTTGTTATGGACCAGTATTGGAAGCAGGATATCCCGCTCCAGGCCAGTGGTTGACTTAACCAATTAGGGACCGATGACCAGAGTAGTTCAGTCCCATAGATTCCTCGCGTCTAGCGAGAAAGTTCAAAACGTAGATCATAGTGTGGGGATAGGCGTCGTGCTGGGAATGCCACCGTCCACTCCGGTTCAGTTCTGGCCACATCCGCAGAGGCGTTGCAGCAGCTGTTTCAAACCTTTCTCGTAAACTTCCGCGTCGACAGTATGACATGTTAACGCTTTATTTTGCGCTCCATGTTGCACCCTTACCGCCGCGGAGGATTGGCCGAGCGCATTAAGGCGCTATGCTCCGATGTGCGTAGCCGTTCCCCGTCGGGTGTTCGAATCCCCCCTCGGTTATGGATGTTTGTGTTGACTTTAGTATAAGGAAGTTCATAATTAGTTTGTGAGTTTAGGGACTGATAACCCCGCAGTTAAGTCCCATAGGCTTAACAAACAGTTTCACATTTTTCAGCGGTCGCAGCGTTTACAACTGCTTCATTGCAGTGCACTGCATGGTAGGGGGCGTTTTTGACATATCCCTCAATGTGTATGCGCGGGCACCTCATCCACGTCAAGGTGATTTGTAACATATGGGCCACTCGTCGAACTTTTCAGACGCACTTTGAACTTGCCTGTAGCCCTATGTAGAGTACGCATTTAATTTAATGAAGCAGTAACTTTTTACGTAGACTGTCAGGCAGCAGTTAGAGTAGATGGTAAATTAAGCTCATGGTTCAGGGTAGTTTCAGGGGTAAGACAACGCTGTAACCTGTCACCACTGTTGTTCATACTATTCATGGATCATATGTTGAAACAGTAGACTAGCAGGGCGGAATTAAAGTAAGTGAAAACAAAATTAGCAGTCTCGCATATGCGGATGACATAGTTGTAATAGCCGATTAGATTGAAATTTTGCAAATTAATATTTCAGAGCTCGATCAGAGATGCAAGGATTATGATATTAAGATCAGCATCTACAAAACGAAAGTAATGTCTGTGGGAAAGAGATTCAAGCAGATTAAGTGCCAAATGAGAGGAACAAAGTTAGAACAGGTAGACAGTTTCAAGTACCTGGGATGTATTTTTTCACAGGATGGCAACATAGCGAAAGAACTAGAATCGAGGTGCAGCAAAACTAATGCAGTGAGTGCTGCAAGAAGGAAGTAAGTACCAAGACTAAGTTATCAGTGCACCGCTCTATTTTTCGTCCAACTTTGTTGTATGGGAGTGAAAGTTGGATGGGTACAGGTTACCTTATTCATAAGATGGAAGTTAAAGATATGAAAGTAGCAAGAATGATTGCAGGTACCAATAGATGGGAACAATGGCAGGATGGTGTCCATAATGAGGAAATCAAAGAAAAGCTGGAAATGAATATCAAAGATGAAGCAGTTAGAGTGAACAGACTGAATTGTGGGGTCATATTACACGCATGGGATAAGCAAGGTAACCTAAGAGACTCATGAGCTCGTCAGTGGAGGGTAAGATGAGTGGAGGTAGACCAAGAAGAAAGTACTTAGATTCGGTGCTGAATGATTTTGAAGTAAAAGGCATAACATCAGACGAGGCATCAACGTTAGCATTGAATAGGAGATCATGGAGGAATTTTATTGGAGGTACTGAACGCTGAAAGGCATAATCCGTGTCTAATGATGATGATGATGATGATGATGATGATGAGTATCTTTTGTACATTTATTCAATTCATACTGCAGAGATAATATTGGGCGTATGTAGAAATTGTGTGGACGTTATGCGATGGCATGTTGAAGAATATATACGTTTCATCCGATACGTATTATTGCTTTATGTCAATAAGGTTTTTCATCAACACGATTTGAATGGCGAAAAGTCTTGCGCCTTCTGATATTTCACATTCTTACTTTAAGGCGGGAAATAGGCTGGTGGCAGTAATTATTTGGAGAAAGCACCTTCTTATAGTTCGATAAAATTTTGTTATGTATCTCCTCTTCAAACGTACTTCTTGGAACCCCTTGCTAAATAAAATTGCTGAATCTCACATTCACAATGAGCTTCGAAACTTTTTTGTCAACACGGCGCTGAGGTGAACATGTATTCTCGCGCTCACGCACTCATGTCGCTGGCGAACTCTTACACTGAATATTACTGAATTCCCTCCATTGTGTTCCGTACATATTATAATATGTAGAATATGTAGCATATAATGCAAAGTCACTAGTGACCTCTACGGTAACTGGAAGTAGATCATGCAAAGTATGCATGGTCATATTTCATTCCTCGCCGCATAAAACACGGTTGGTAACGAATGTTTTTTATCAGACGGTAGGCGTGCTTAAGTGATCCATGCAGGTATAATGATCGTTGTGTCCCCAGTGGTGTAGGGGTCAGCGCAACTGCTTATAAAGCAGAGGACGTGGATTTGAATCCTGGCAGACTACACATTTTTAACTTTACCCATTCGCAGTTAATGTTATATATTCCACGAATATCAATTTTAATGTTTGGTTCTAATCGCTTGCTAGAACATTATTTCGCAATATTTCACTTTATTAACAATGAGAAAAAACATATAAAATCAACACTTAACTTACCGGATACCAAAAATGTGAAAGCAAATATAAATATGAAGTGTATCTCTCAACACTCATAAGCGAAGTGGATTTAACTGTAGCTCAGGAGAAATAATTCATGAGGAGTATTACGAACTGCGAATAAGGTTGCTCTTCATCAGTACAATCTGTCAGTAACATACAAAATGTATGCAGTGTCAGAGTTTTTATAACATAAGCATGTAAGGGCCTTCGTGCTAGCGTGTTTCTCGTGCGAAAAAGGCAAGCTAAGAGTATTTAAATAAATATTTGACCTACTCTCTAGTATAGAGCCTTGGAGTTCACCATTCAAGAAGTTCTTTACCATAAATTTAGGTGCTTATACACCATACAATTTAAGACAGCATCTGCAGTTTCAAAATTTGCGTGACGAAATTCAACCATCAACCAGATTCCACCAGTAAAAAAAAGAGGCCTTGACCTAGGATAAGGACACTCGTTTCAAGACATAGGGAAGAAAACAAACAAATAATAAAGAAAACACTTGTCAAATGATTAAATTACATTCTACTTTAAATTTTAAAACAGTCTGCCACCTCTTCAACGGTGAGATGTAATTTTATTAACTTAAAAATAGTTTTACAGCCACACGCTTCTATTGCTTCCCAGTATGATGAAATAAGTTTCATTGACAGTCTAAAGAGAATGCTTTTTCAAGTGTGGAAAATTACGTCAAGAGGTTTTTAATAAACCTTTCACTATTAGCAACAGATTGGCTGCTAACTTTCAACGAGAAAAACAATCTTAGACTTATAAGCGACAACGACATACTACATAAAGAGAGAAATGCCCAAAAAGTAAAAGAAGCCCATTTCGTTTAATAACCGTCGCAGATTTCCATCTATGCTAGGTATTATATAGTACTTGATATCTACTTATGAAAGAACTTAAGCATAATTTTCGTATGATCTTTCAATGTTCTGAAGGATATCATAGGTCAATCTATAACATGTCTACTTGACAGACGTTCGTGTGGAATAGTTTGTGATAACTTATTTCAATTTTTTCCTTCATACTCTACATTACTACTGTCTTGGGCTACGGCGTGTACTAAATTTGAGTAATGATACTGCAATACAATGTGACGTTCCTGTTTTCATTATCAGTTACAAGGTATTGGGTCGTAAATGTGGTTAATACCTTCATTGTTGTAGAGCGAATTTGATGTTATATTTAAGTACTAGATTAATTCCTGCTGCTTCTCACGCAGAGATTGGATGGTCTGTATTGGTTGTTTCTGTTTATAAATGTAAATTTTCATAGATTTAGCTTCAAAAATGCTTTCCTAATCAAGTGTTTCGTACAACTTGCCTCACCCTATTGCACCACTTGGCCGAGGGGACTAAGGCGCTCCAGTCACGGCCTTCACGGCCACTACGGTCGGGGGTTCGAATCTCCCCTTGAACATGGGTATTTGTGCCGTCCTTAGTATTAGCTAGTTTTTAAGTAGTTTGTAAGTTTAGGGACTGATGACTCCGTAGTTAAGTCCCATAAGCTATACAAACATTTGAACATTTTTTTTGCACCACTGATAGCAGAATTCAAAACATCCCGAAACACATTTTTTTAAATTCTAGCCTTGGTTCAAATCCAAATTTTCGCATTTATAGCATCAAAATAGTCCTAGGCGCACCCTTAAACGATTTTCCCTTATTTCACCCGCTTAATAGTTCAATTTCCAAACATATCGAAACACGTGATTTTAAAATTCCAATAAAAAATTCTAAATCCGAAGTTTTGTATTTCTTCCTTCAAATTTTCCTGAATAGCAACGTATTTTCAAAACAATGTTCACCCCTCCCCCTCCCCCCTTTAGGGATGGGAATATCGACAATTCGCTGATGCCTAAAGTGTTAGATAAACAACGTCTACAAATATCAAGTATCTGTCGACTGTAGATTCACTTTTCAGTGCGATATTCTATTAGAAACGAATCAAGAACGCGAAATTTCTTTCTTACGCTTTGACATTTTTGTTGGTAGTTTTACTATTCAAACTGCAATATGCACTTATTTTTCTTTATTTGTACGCTTGTTGCATAAAACCAACTGAAGAATGTGCATCACGTTTCGCTGTATATAATCTCATAGGCTATTATAGTGTCAAAAGCCATCTCTGCTCTTCAATCCGAATTTTATATAAGCTGATGACATTCAACCACTATATGTTGCACCTTCTTATAGCTATCGATAACGGGAGACTTTGTACTACAACAACACAGTGAGATCATTCGTGTCCATTGTGTAGTTTGTGCTAATGAACAAAATATTGACGCACACACGAGTTGGTAACTTTCAACTCCCATATCTATTTATTTTATTTATTTGTTTTTTCTGTTCCATAGGACCCACTTGAGGAGTAAGACTCCATGGTCATGGAACAAGTCAATACATTGTTACACAAGAATGGTAATAGAAAAATTTTAAGTAGTCCTTTGCACACGACAATCTTAAGACAAAGTGAAAAGAATCAATAAAGAAAAAATGAATTAGCTTAATTGCTTAACTTTTCTAGGAGCTCCTCGACAGAATAAAAGGAGTGAGCCACGAGGTAACTCTTCAATTTAGATTTGAAAGCATGTGGATTAGTGCTAAGATTCTTTAGTTCTTGTGGCAGCTTATTGAAAATGGATGCCGCAGAATACTGCACCCCTTTCTGCACAAGTGTTAAGGTGGTGTGGTGCAAATGTAGATTAGACATCTGTCTAGTACTCACCGAGTGAAAGCTACTAACTCGTGGGAATAAGCTGATATTATTAACAACAAAAGACATTAAAGAAAAAACGTATTGTGACGCCAGAGTCAAAATTCCCAGACTTCTGAAAAGGGGTCGACATGACGTTCGCGAACTTACACCAGATATTGCTCGAACCGCCCGTTTTGAGCCAGAAATATCCTTTTTGCATCAGGCAAGTTACCCCAAAAACAATGCCGTACGTCATAAGTGAGTGAAAGTAAGCGAAATAGACTACTTTTGGTGTTGAAAAATCACTTATCTCAGATATTGTTCTAATGGTAAATATAGCAGAATTTAGTTTTGGAACAAGATCCTGAACATGGGCTTTCCATGACAGCTTACTGTCTATATGAACACCTAGAAATTTGAACTGTTCAGTCTCACTTATCACATGCCCATTATGTGTAATCATAATGTCAGATTTCGTCAAATTATGTGTTAGAAATTGTAAAAACTGAGTTTTACTGTGATTTAACATCAACTTGTTTTCTATTAGCCATGAACTTATCTCTTGAACTGCATTATTTGATACTGTGTCAATATTACGAGCAACATCCTTCACTACCAAGCTGGTATCATCAGCAAACCAAAATATTTTACAATCACCTGTTATACTCGAAGGCATATCATTTATATAAATAAGAAACAGCAATGGTCCCAAAACAGACCCCTTGGGCACCCCATACTTAATTGTGCCCCATTGGGATTGCACGTCATAGCCATTTTCTACACTGCGGAGAATTACCTTCTGTTGTCTATTATTAAAGTAAGAGGTGAACCAGTTGTGGGCTACTCCCCGTATTCCATAATGTTCCAACTTCTGCAACAATATTTTGTGATCAACACAATCAAACGCTTTTGTTAAATCCAAGAAGACGCCTAATGTCCGTAGCCTCTCATTTAACCCATCAAGTGCCTCACAGAGAAACGAAAATATAGCGTTTTCAGTCGTTAAACCACTTCTAAAACCAAACTGTTCGTTTGACAGGAGATTATGTGAACTGAAATGATCAATTAATCTTGAATATACAGCCTTTTCAATAACTTTGGAAAAAACCGATGGCATAGAAATAGGTCTATAGTTGTCTACATTATCCCTTTCTCCTTTTTTATAAAGCGGTTTCACTAATGAGTACTTTAATCTGTTAGGAAACTGACCATTCTGAAAGGAAAAATTACAAATATGGCTTAGTACTGGGCTAACATATGGAGAACAGTACTTTAGAATTCTGCTAGATACCCCATCATATCCACAAGAGTCCTTAGTCTTTAGTGATTTAATTATTGACTCAATCTCACCTATGGAAGTATCATGAAGGATCATTTCAGGTAACAGCCTCGGAAACGCATTTTCTAAAAACGTTATATGATTACCTGTAGAAACTAGAGTTTTGTTTAGTTCCTCTACTATATTCAGAAAGTGATTATTGAATATTGCACATATATCTAACTTGTCAGTAACAGAAACATTCCTACTACGCACTGACGTTATATCTTCTACCTGCTGCTCCTGACCAGACACTTCCTTCACGACTGACCAGATAGTTTTAATTTTATCCCGAGAGTTTGCTATTCTTTTTGCATACCACATACTTTTTGCATTCTTAATGACTTTTTTCAGAACCTTACAGTACTGTTTGTAATGAGCTACTGCATCTTCATTCTGACTGCTTCTAACATTTTGATACAACTCCCGCTTAGTTCTACATGATACTCTTATCCCCTTTGTCAGCCACCCTGGCTGTCTGTTACTGAAAGTACCCTGTTTTGAGCGTTCTAGCGGAAAGCAACTTTCAAACAGCATAATAAATGTGTTCAGAAAAGCATTATATTTATCATCTGCATTATCAGCACTATAAACATCCTGCCATTCTTGTTCCACCCCTCTTATCATTACAACCCTCTGTCACCATAGTGTATATTACCATATACAAACATTATTCGTTTGCGTTGTGTAGTTTTGGTTGCAGAGTGAAATATAAGCAAAAACACCTCTATTTTTATATATTTTGTGATTTCATTCGTGGAATAAAAGAGGAGTGTGAGTGAAGGTGTTCCTTTTTTATCAATTTTTATTACTGTATTTGCTGGAAACCCGAGTAAAAGTGCTGCAGGGCGTGACCTTTTGGCGAGCGCTCCGGAGTTTGGCACGTGACAGCGCGTTTGGCGACGTGCGGTTTGATTGCCTTCGGGCGGCGCCAAATTACGGCCACTTCTTCTGCACGACAGTCCGTAGTCGTCGCGCTGTATCGACCCGCACTGTAGCCGCGAGGTAGCGCAAAACCTGCCTGACATCTCGTTACCACACTCTCCTTATTTGGGCTTTCTTTACAGCAACATCAACATGAAAAGTATATAGACACAGCTTCGATCTATCTCGGAAAGTGGGACTATGGCTATTAAAAATATTTTTATACAAACAGCCGTAAGTTCTAATTGTTTTTATTTTTTTATTTTTTTATTTTACAACCTGTTTCGACACACAGATAGTGTCATCATTAAGCCACGTCAATGTCGTCCAATCTGTGATGTATGTTATCAATGAGCCGCATTGATCACATTCGAAATTAGGAACTTAAATTTTAGCTACTATTTATTCACAACCGATACAAATGCTTTACAAGTTTGTGCATGTCGATTTGATATGATTTGATTTTGCCAGAGAAGCCAAAACAGTTCAGGTCCAACCCCCCACTACACGCACCAAAACTGATTTTATTGTGCCATATCGGTCCTTATACATCTATTAAAGCCAACCAATGCCATTAAACAGTCCTCCACGTTATTTTCGAGCAGCGCTAGATCATCGGCAAAGGCCAGACAATTTAGTTTGATATTTCTGTCAATCTTAATGTTTGATTTGCATTTCTTATTCCACTCTCGCATGACTTTCTCCAGTGCACAGTTAAATAGTAGTGGTGAGAGACCATCATCCTGTCGAAGTCCTGTCCGGATTTCAAATGATTCAGATAGTCCCCCTCTGAATTTAACTTTCTATTTAGTATTCTTAAGGGTGAGTCCAATAAGATTAATGAGTTTCAGGTGCAATCGAAATTCCGCGAGGATTTTAAGTAATGATTCACGATGGATACGGTCATACGCTTTCTTGAAGTCAACAAATGTGGTGACCAACTTCTTGTTTCTCACTATTTGATGTTTCATGATCCACTTAGGGCTGATAATTTGATTTGGACAGCTTCTTCCAGGGCGAAATCCTCCTTGATATTCTCCAAGTTCTTCGTCGAGTTATTCTTGAATTCTTGTGAAAATAATTCTAGACAGGATCAAGCAACGAAATCCCCCGATAGTTGTTAGGATCCGTTCTATCACCCTTTTGTGTATTGGGTGGATTATAGCTGTATTCCACTCTTCTGGCATTTTTTTTCCGAATTCCAGATGTCTACTATGTGCTTAAGGAATTCCATTTTTATTTTACATCATGAGTGTGGGTGAAGTATACTGTGATTGATATTTTCTGAAAGCCCTGTAATAGTCGTGATATGGTAGGGAATGGCGAGTGGAAGGCACGAGGCTATTAAAACTCAATTCAAGCTAAAATCAACCATTCACAATGATTTTATTAAGTAACGTTAAATTGAAACACCAGTAAATAGTGGCTTAATACACAAGGTAAACCTGCGCCAGAAGGGCGATATTCAGCAATGACATGAACAAGGCTGAATAAACAGGGAAGCTACGACGGAAGTGGGATCTTAAGTAGAATATGTGCCGGAAGGGCTTCTTAAAGGCAAGGTTTCACAACAACATAGGCGCACTCAACACGAATACCAATTACACACCACCCAAGGTGGCAATACAAGGCACATGATGCTAGGCCAAATACTTAACAGTGTGAAACACGCGACTTACACAGGCTGCCTAGAACAGATAAGACACAATAGCAATTCGCGATATCAATTCACTGCACTGCCTGATTAGGATGGCACCAAGATCAATATAAATATTTAATCTCCTGACATCAAATGAGAACTCCAAAAGGAAGCAGGGCAAGAGGCACCAAAAGGGACAGGAAGTGAACGCCTAAACTACATTCGTAGGGCGGCACACCTAAGAGCGGAAATGATTCTGTTCAAGATTTAAAAAAAAAAAAAGAAAACAAATCAGCCGGTTCCTGGGCAGTTGACAGAAAGCGACCGGGCACAACCCAGAATTCCCCAGTGGCACTCAGCGGTTCAATTGTTAAATCTTAAAGAGGAATGAGTTTCATACTAGAAGAGTGCCCAACCAACAGGTCGCACTCACTAATACATACCCACTACGAGAGCGCAGAATGTCATGGGTTAAACCCAACACAAAACATAAGGATGCAGACCTGAAGGGAGGCACTCCTGGGGCCGAGTACAGGCTTTCAAACAAATCACGACACGTTTAACACACGGCAGGCGACCTCACCAGGTCTCTCCAAGAAGAAGACAACATATCACACCCGGACGAGCAAAGGCCGAAAGAAGAAGAAAGGCACACACAGATCTTCAGAAAACCTCCTGGAAAGAGTACTTAAATTAGCACATCCAGACGATGAAGCGCATGCAGGTATGTGAGTGTCCGATTCAGAATACCATGGTGAATCAGTTATCCACAGCATCGGGTAGCGAAGGTTGCCATCGATGCAGTTAGCACAGTCGGCGGCGGCGGCAGGATATCACACAACAGTACTCAAGCTATCAACACGTCGGACGACGCGACATCTCCTCCTAGGTAAGGGGACAACTCCAGTGTGGCCCAACGGTCCTCGTAGAACCACTAGCTACGTAAACAGGCCACGGTCATGCGGCCACGCTGACACTGCTCACTCCCCTTGTCCAACCTTCAGACTGCGGACGATGGAACCCGGAAAACCGACTGACTTGAGCTGCAGCGCGCAACGAGAAGTCACTAATCCGCGTATGGGGCGCCATCACCGACAGGCACAGGGAGGTTAGTCGATAACTAACTTGAGAAAACAAAAGAAGATGTAAAGCACGAAACAGACCAAACAGGAGCCATGGCTCAAGTCCCTTGTTTTATGATGTTTGAATGATTCCTCTATGAAGTTTAGGGTTTCTTTTTGGATAGAGATTTATAATAATTCTAATTTTCCCATGACCATGATAAATGAAAATATTAACTTAAACACAAACGAGTGGTTATAAAGTTCACAATGGTGTAATTTTTTGCTATAATTTTCGCAATCAATTCCACATTTTTCCCAGTGGAAATGCTGCAAATGCTCCAGATAATTGTAACCACAGGAATGTCTGCTGTTCCGTGCTAATCTGCTAACAAACAAAATATCAATTATGTCTACCTTTTTTGTCGAAAAATCGATTAAATCGTAATTGGTAGTGAAATAAATGATCGGTTGTGACTTAGGTGAGAAATAAATCGTAAGACACACAGTGATAACGTAGATCACAAATCCGATTCTGTATTTTCAAAGAAAGGTAAAAATCCAATTAATTGAACAGTTTGGAATGTAGTGTATAAGGAACAGTAATAATCGTTTGCATCGTTTAATTGTCTTGAACAATTCATCTACAGTACAATAATATTATTTCATTAAACAGAAATATTTTACTCTACAATTTGAACAGTACTTTAACATATTGTTCCACTTTAGAGGAATGAACTACCATGTGTCCCCTGTTTGTCTGCTAGTACCAAGATTGACTAATTTATGCGTAACTTCCAACAAACGAGTAATGAAAATCTATACCTTATCCTTACAGAAAAGATTATGTTTATTCACAAAGACAAAATTATGCGTAATCGCCTACAAATCAAATTAATGTAAATCTTTTTCAGCCTCTTCATAAACACTTCTTTTACTCAAAAAGTTATTAAGAGAATGTTTTGTCCTCATAATGGAAGGGAGGAAGAAAGAATGAAGAGATCTTTCTTCATTAACAGAAAATAGAGAATACCTCAATTACCCCAGAAATATCCACATGCAGTTAATAAATAGTGATTTGCTATTTACTGCATCTAAAATTACAATAGTCTGCACGCAATGGGCAGAAAATCTGTAGGGCAATATCAGAGGCATTTTTCTGGGTATTTTTTTTAATCTCCTCTGCTTAAGGCTAGTGCCCAATAATTCCTTCCTTCTGTGGAGAAATGAGCATGAATGAAATACACAAGTACTATTAATGAAACGTCCTGGCAAATAAACCTCATTTTAAGGTGCAACGATATTTGATTTCTGCAGTCTCAGCGCTGAAAAGCATGAATTGGTCTAGAGCTTTTAATGGTGTACAGAAATCATCTCATATATCCGTATCGAATAGTTTTAAACAATCCGCAATTCAAAGTAAAATGATGTCTTTTCATCTGAAAATGGTGATTAATATTTGTGATTATAATTTCCAGACGACAGAATACATAGTTCTGAATAAAAATAAGTAAAATAATTTGTAATCTGGTATGGCAATGTGTAGCTTTTATCATTATGCTACCAGCACGAGGTAAGCTGAGCTCCATGAAATGTATTCCTAAGTCAGGGTAAGCAATAATTGCTCATTCTTGTGTTTATTAAAGTAAAATTTATGTCACATACTGTGTGATCAAACAGCAAACACATACAGAATATGTAACAATTCCGGAAATAGCTGAAGTAGGCTATAGTCGTTTTCCCGTCATAAAATCATTGCGCCTGACATCTAGTGAGAGTACTATGTACTCGCGACTACCATCATTCGTCTGCAACCCTCAGGATAAAAAAACCAGTTACCGAAGCAATCAAAATGTTTCCTACTCGGTCACAGACAAAAACAGATACATTTTCTTTTGACCCCGAAGTAAACATTTTCCAGAATTCCAGTTTATTCTTTAGAGAATTCGTTGGTGGTGCCGGATGTACCACGCTACTGTGTTGTGGACCTGCAATCGCTGGATACAGGTCGACAGCAACCAGTAAGTGAACAACGGTACAGTAGTCAGTCAGATTTGGCATCATATGCGTTACCATAGTTGCGTTCTGATATACTTCGCCTGTTTCTGTGTGTTCACAGTGCTTCATTCCTGAAACTTTTGCATGGTTTTGTAAGACAGTGGAATAGTACCGTTTTTCATAGCCGGATAGTCCTTGTTTATGATCAGTGAGACACATCTGTCTGTGAGTGTCAGTCGACTGCCGCCATTAGTGCAGTACTGTGATTTATTTGTCATAATTACTTCTTAAATTATCTGGGTGTTTTTGTGCCCTTGTGGAGATTAATTCAGAAAACAATTGTGTACCTTTGTAGTTCAAAGGAATATTTACATTCTTCAGTAATTTCAAGTTGCGAATTTGCGTAGGCATTAAGCCTATGAGTTGGTCTGAACGGCGTGTGGCGGTTGATCCCAGCTCAGTCAGCTATCAGCTGCCATTGGTGAAACACAAGTGTCCTGGCAAGACATAAATCAAGTCTTTATTTATTTTCATAGTTTATTAGAAGTACTGGCGGCAGCCTGGGTAGGCAATGTGTTTAGTTTGTGGACGCGGGTGTAGTTGGATATGATACGATATGATACGCGCATATTACCAAATCCCTTGGACGTCTGGAGGCAGGTGACTGAGGATCAAACGGTGGCGAAGAATCCAGTGAATTACAAAGTACGCCTCAGGTGTCGCTTGACTCGTTCACGATCACTGCTGCCGCGGCACCTTCACTTGAGCCTAGTTCGGCTGATCTGCCATCATCACAGTACAAGTGATGGTTTATGGTGGGTTCGTCTAGCCTCGCCCATTTACCCTTCGAATGGGAACCGGTGCGTAATCTCTTAGCACGGTCCAACTGATTGACACATTGGGGGAGGGGGGGCGAGGTTGTTTCTAGTTGATCAACATTCATTTTATTTATTTATTTAGCCTGGTCAGATTAGGGCCAACAGGCCCTCTCTTACAACGGACCAGGGTTTTACACATACAGTACTTCTTTACATGTGAGTTACTAATAATATGATGACAATGAATAAAGTACTCCAATAAAATAATGATAATTTGCTAAAATAATAAAGGGAAAATTAAGTAATGTAGCATAATAAGTATTAAAGTACGTAACATTTTCTTTACAAGATACGTAGTCGGTGTAAAGTGTAGAAACACAAAAATTAGTAAGTTACACGAAGAAAGAGTGGCAGCAAGTGTTCACGTGTTCTTAACTCCTAAAGAAGAGGCTTTCGAGTTCATTTGCATTTGAAACTGATCTTTTTCCACTGTTCGTCTTTGCCATTATTCAGCCATCACTTGTCTATACGTTACGTAGTCCAAATGTTGCGATTGAACTGATCAAGATCTTTAAACGTTCGGAAGTAACATCTTCACCTATCGTCAGACTTGATTTCACGGATTTCTTCTTGCCTCTGAAGATTTAGGATCTCTAACTGTATAAGAAAAACTTCACTATTATGGGCCTAGGTTTCGTGGGTTCTCCTGTCTTACGTCCCACTTTGTGACTTCTGTCGATGTCGTTAAGAGTTACCTGCAGCCCTAGCTTTTCCTGTAGCCACCTTCATTATGATTTCATCCGTATTCTCATTGTTATTTTCTGCAATCCCGAACAGTCTTAGGTTATTTCGTCTCTTATATTGTTCAAGCTCATCTGTTTTCACGATTAGCTTCTGTTCAAGTATTCGTGTTCTGTCTGCGGTATCCTCTAGCGCAGGAGTAGGTAACCACAAAGCTATGGTGATCTACTATTTCATTCCACCGCATCAAAGTGATCTACTTCTTTGTAAAATACGGTAATTCATAAATTTTTAATGCTATGCAACAACTATGTTTAGCAAGAAAACTTTTATATCTTCACTGTTTGATCAAAACATTAAAATATTATTTCATAAGATTTTGCAAATATTATATTACATTTAATGTGACACTTGAGCACATTAGCTCTTAATCATGTCCGTTATATTTGGTGTATACACTTATTCGAATACAGGAATCGAGCTTTTGGAGAGTCACCTTGATCAATGGTTACTTTTTATAAAATTGACATCCGAAGGCAATGATTTGCATAGGTAATTAGAAGAATTAATCATTTTATTCTAAGTGCAACAGTATTAATTCAGTGTATTTCTCTAGAGATATTAGAGACCAGAAGTTTTTGGTTTTGGAACATTTATGAGAACCAAATAATTTTAATGGTATTATTTCAAGTTGTAGGTAGGAGATGAAGTTTGAATATCTTACTAAATATCACGTACAAATACTACAAAAAATGCATAAGTTCGTATTTCACCGTAGCAGCTCCAAAGAAAATATACTTAACTTCATGAACGGCACGAAACACACTGCTTTCTCCAGACAGGTACGAGCCAATACCACAGACTGAGCAAAGATGAATGAAATACTTTAGCAACAAGCGGCGCAAAGGTAGCGGTTGATTGAACTATTTGGAGAAACACAGTTTTAGAGATTCAAAGTAGACTTTGCTACCATTTCGACACGATTGTCAATAAATGAAACAAATCTGTAATGAACGATCGCAAATTTTCACTGGCAAAGAAAACAGTTGCTAAGTTTAGTCAACAAATTTTCTTCAGCACTCTGAGCACTGACGGGATCTACTACATAAGCACTCGCGTTCTTCTGGTAGATCGCGATCGACGTGTTGCCCACCCCTGCTCTATGGCCTTATTCGGAGCGCGCATGTCTCGCTGGCATTCTTGTCGAGCGTTTACTGTATTTTGAGCGTCACTGACGCAGTGACGGCGTCGGTGATGGTCCGGACCACCAGCGCGAGTGCGTCCTCTGCCTGCAGCGCGGCACTCACCTCGGCCCTGACGAGTGCGGCGATGGCGGCGGTAGCGGGCGGTGGGGGCCGCGGCTCTCGGTACCGACTCGCCCGCTGCGCCTTCGCCGCAAGGTTAATAAATACAAGGTTGGGCAGTAAGCGCTCTGCTCTGCCATTGGCTGGCACTGTGACGTCACTGTGGGACTGCGCGTTCCCAAACGGCCTGCACAAGCTTCGTCCGGTATGGCACGGAATGTGCATTTATATTCAGTTTTTGACGAAAATTGTTTCTGCCTTAAATACAAAGTGCTATTCTGCTGTAAAGTATTGCACTTAAGAGTGCTGGGTCATATTCTATCGTAGATTTACGCGGTAGGTATCAGTAACATATCAAATCGCAAACATATAGACAATTTCTTTAATATGAACTGCTGACTTTAAAAGAACAAGAAGGTTTCAAACACTTTTTTTCCGTGGCAAATTAAGCATCTCCGACTGTAAAACTCTTACACAAGAGGTTTCATTGAAATGCCGGGAGCGTATTGCAACATTTACTTTGTCCTTCATGTAGCACTTGGAGAGACACACTTCCTTTAACGTTTCATCTCGAGGAAAAGAAGGAAACTTTATTTCAGTTCCCTTTGTGTTCCTGCTGTGAGAATTACAACCCGTAATAACACAGCCTGGCATTGTATGAGTAATAACAGAAGTATTTCAAAGAATTATAGCAGAAATTATAACACGCGCGACAAGCACTCGGGAAATCAATGTACTTTCCACTATGAACCTTTTACTTCCAAACTATGAAGTGGGGAAAAAATCTATTTGACCCTTTCCTTCCCAATTTTGTTCCTCGATAACAACGTATTAAAAGCTGATTTATACCGTATTTTGGGTATCAATCCTTAAAGTTAATTACTGTTTTATACCAGCAACTTTCCACTTCCATAACGCACTGTCCTGTACTATTTCAACCACAAAAAACGACATTTTGCCGCTTGGTACGGCGTGTAGCCACTTGTGAGGCATTAATTTGTTTCGTGCTACATAGCCGTCTGTACGTGGTTGTGATTAGGAGCGCGAGTGTGGTTCATGTTATTTTATTTGAGCAGCGAATTGTCATTGGTGCTGTGGCGAAGATTATATTAGCATTATTGATCTGACAGTGTTAACCATCATCAAAATAACATCCCAATTAATAAAATACGTCGATACAAACGTCTGTGTTGTGCATGACATAAAAAATCAATAGTGTGACCAAATCTTTTAAAACACGTATTTCATCTTTAGTGCACTGTATTAATACAGATAACACTGAATTTTAATTTTTCCAAAGCTGAATTCATAACGTGGGAATGAGAGGGTTAAGAAAATACAGCAGAAATGGTAACACACACACACGCACACGAGTTAGCAACCAACTCTGCATATAGTTTGGCTCCCAAGTGTCCCACAGTGACGTCATGCGGAGAACGGCGAAAACGCGTTTGCTACTGCGCATCGCTTACTGCGCCCCCCTGCCTTCGCCGGACTGGCCGTTGGTGGTGCTACGCGCTGTTCGACGAATTTTCATTGTAAATGCAGTTACACGGTACAAGCACTTCAAATGATATCCCTGCGGCGGGCGCGTGGCGGCATACAGTGCCGCCAATTTGGTTTCTTTCAATAATTACGTCAGTATGCCGAGTACGCAACAATGGTGCTAGATATGCTTCGATTGTTTAGTCACGCACCAAACTACATTACTGCGCTACAAATATACTCACCATAACAGCTGTGACTGACGTGTGAAGTGAACGACTGCACCGAGACGGCACTGCGTACCGCACGCGCCCGGTATTGTAAGAAGTACATATAGCCGTACAACTGTCGAATGTTTTGATGATTAGAAGCTATATTTTACAACTCTGTGGGTGTATGATGATTCAGTTATTAACATTGCTTTGGTATTAGAATTATTTTATTGTCTCCCAGGTCCGCACAAAGGAAAGGACTAACACCAGAAGAAATTGATCGTCTTCTTCTGCAATCATCTGAGGAAGAAGATTACGCTGATTTCTTTGACAGCGATGAGGAAGCAGGTATAGTTGAAACTGCAGATCATTCTAGCGAATCTGAGCAGCCAGGCAAGTCTGTTGTAAATTTGGACTGCACTACAACAAAATGTGGAATCGATACTGTGGATTATATGTGTACATCCTATTCTACACAAAGGACCACTAGAAGATGGACCTTAGCATTGTTTTTTCTTTTCTGGATATTGCTGGGATAAATTCCCAGGTCTTGTTCTTTGAAAACAATCGAGAGAAAAGATTCAGAAGAAGAACCTATCTAACAAACCTGGCCTTGGCTCTAATGGACTGCCATTTGAAAGAAAGGGATCAGCTCTATACTCTACCAAAATATATTCAAGATTTTCTGTCACCTCATCGATCAATTCCCGCCAATCATGTTGAGACTGTAAGAAGGTGTGGGAGGTGCCATCTGTGGAGTGGTTAAAAAAATCTACTGTCACTTGCAATAGCTGCAAAAGATTCGTTTGCAAGCAACATTGCCACGATGTTGTCACATGTAATGATTGCAGAGCTTCTGTGGAGGAAGAAAGTATGTGATTCTTGACATGTATTTACTGACTGCCTTATTATTTATTATTACTAGAAAGATTTTATATATATTACACTTTTTTTTGTAAAACTTGCTTTAACAATTGTAAACAATCGAATCATATCTGTGGTTATAATTTATTTAGAATTTGTTATTAAAGTAGCGTTTACGAAATATTCTGGAAACGTAACAATCTTAAGTGCGCCTGTCGCAGGGATATAGTGATGCGACACTTGGCATCCGACACACGTTTAGCGACTGTCTCATACAGACAAACTGCTTATTAACACCTCCAAAATATCAGATAAACTTGCTAGCCTAACTACCGTGCGTCACTCACTGACCGCCATCTAGAACAAGATCTCAAGTTATGGAAACCCTTAGGGATATATCTTACAGGGCTTGGTCTGCTGGGGGTAAGGGGGGTGTGTGGGGCGCTTTCATTTGCGATGTAGACTGGACATTGTCAGCAACTATCTGGAGAACGGGGAGAAGTCGTCTGTGGCTCATGTTGACACCAATGACGCCGGTGGTGAGGTTTATGAGGTCATGGTTGACTGGCCGAATTCGTGAAGACTATTGGCCCCATACTAAACCGTCAGGCAGAGTTCGCAAATTTCATACAATTTTGCCAGTGTTGATTGGGATCCTTTGGTTTGGTGTCGAATTCGGAGTCTTAACCAGAGGCGACGTCGATTCTGAACTGTAGACTTACTGATATACCTCAGTGGCGTAACTATGGGGGGATGAGGGGGATAGAACCCCCCCCCCCAGAACACGAAAAGAAAAAAGAAAAAAAAAAAGAAAAAAAAAGAGAGAGAGAGGGGGGGGGAGAAATCCTATAGCGGCATATTGGTAAAGGTAAAGATTTGAAACTTGGGGTGTTTTACCATAAGCTTTAATTGGAAGGGAGTGAATTAGTTTCTTCGAGTGGTAGATGGTAGTTTGTCTGAAAACTGACAAAAATTTTGCTCGTCAAGCAGATCTATCCCCCCCCCCCTCCAAAAGCCAAGTCCTAGTTACGCCACCGATCTACCTCATGACTAAGCTAGATGCCGCTATGGTAACGCACTGAACTTTCATACGGGATGACGGTTAGACGTTAAACATTAAGCTTCCTACCTCTTTCTTCCGATCTACGTAATGAAGTGGACAACTGTAAGGCTTTCCTTGAAAGGAAACACCTCCTTGGGTAGAAGATTTTCCATGCCCATGGGTTTTATTTTACGCTAGGAAGTACGAGGGTCAATCCAAAAGATGTGCACACTATTTTTAATACAATTTTTATGCTACATGTTTGAAAGTTTTACAGTGTGCAGATACATTCTTTAGGCACAATATTTTCATTTCTCCACATAATCGCTATCCCTCTAAACTGCCTTACCCAATCTTGGAATCAGCGCCTGTATACCCGCACGTTAAAATTCTGGACCAACACGTTGGAGCCACTGTTTGGCAGCGTGTACAATGCAGTCATCATCTTCAAACCTTGTTCCACGAAGAGAGACTTTCAGTTTCCCAAAGAGATGATAGTCACTTCGAGCCAGGTCAGTGTTGTTCATCCGAGTTTTGCGATCGCTTCCATGGTTTTTTGACGGACATGTGCCCGTGCATCTTCCTTTTGCTGATGTGATCGAACCTCACTCAGTCTAACTTCTACTGTGCCGTCAAATATGCATCAGAATTTATGGTGGTTCCACGGTGATATGATGACCACACGCAAGAGTCCTTCGGAATCGTAAAACGCCGTAGCCATAACTTTTCCGGCAGAAGGTGTGGTTTTTAATTTATTTTTCCTTGTGTGAATTTGCATGATGCCACTCCATTTATTGCCTCTTCGTCTCTGATGTAAAATGATGGAGCCATGTTTAATCACATGTCACAATTCTTCCAAGAAATTCATCTCCGCATTTCCGTACCCTTACAAACGTTCTCTGCATACCGTTTTTCGTATTTCTTTGTGAGCCACTGTCAACATCCTGGAACCCACCTGTCACAAATTGTTTTAACGCCAACACTTTAAGTATTCTGCAAACAGTTCCTTCCCCTATCCCAAAGTAGCGTGACAATTCGTTCACTGTGATGCGTCTGTCAGCAGTCACCAATTCGTTAACTGTCTGCTCGATGTCTGGAGTGTGTATAGTACGAGGGCTGCCGCTGCAAGGACAGTCCTCAATATTGCCGTTGCCGCTTTCATCACGTAACCTGCTTGTCCACCGACTAACTGTGCTGCGATCGACAGTTGCATCTCCATACGCATTTTTCAACATCTTTTGGGTGTTTCCCACTGTCTCATTTTCACAGCACAGGAATTCAATGACAGCCATCTTGAGGACATGCTGTGATGGCGCCACTCACGAGAACTTGTTTGAAAACAAGAGGGAAGGTTGTATCTACACAATATAAAATTTTAAAACAAGCAGAATGAAAACAGTATTTAAAAATAAAAATAGTGTGCAGTTCTTTTCGAGTGACCCTCGTACTTCGTGGTTGAAATAGTACAGGACAGTGGGTTAGGGAAGTGTAAGTTGCTGGTACAAAACAGTAATTAACAGCGTAAGATGAGTGTTCATAATATTTTGTTACATTACGCGTGTATGATAAGACGCGTTTCATCATACTTCCATCAAGAGGTTTGTAATTTATACAGATATTGTTGTATTACACATTCATGTGCCAGATAAATAATCTACCTTGCCTCTGTCTAAAGAAGTTTGTTTACGTCTATGTCCATTATTTTTTGACTTCCGTTATTTTCTGTGCTCTTCCTTTCCATAATTTCACGGTTTTACTAACATTATGAGGGAATCTGTTCTCATCTGTCTTACAGAGTGCAAGGAGACACAGCATATCATCAGAATTTTTGGTACCTTTATTTACAACGGTTGGCTATATCTTTTCAATGAGTCTATGAGTGAAAACCACTTGGCAACAGAGAAATTATGTTGCTGCAAACTACTGCGAAACTTCTATCAGTGGGGTGATTCAGTGACAATCGTACAAACGTTCTAGGAATGTATCAGTTTAAAGTAACTGGTCTTACTCGGGAAATTAATGAGAGAAGTTATTCTCGCCTTCCGTCTTAGTTACCGGCAGCTATAAAACAAAGTGCTCCAACTCTCTAACTCTCGTCACGGCGCACATTTTGTAAAGTTGCAAACACTGATGCCCTCACTATCGACATATCGACTTCACGTGAACGAAAGCTCTCTGTTTTGGCGCCGACGATTACGGTTTGTTTTTAAAATCAGTGAATCTTTTCATAACCTTTTCAGATTTATTAACGTTAAGAGTTACAAGGTCAGTAGTGACGTCAGGAAAGAACATATAGCAATGGACAAACGGTATATAATGAATGCTCACTTGCGTGCTTTCTTGGTAGTAGGATTCCTACTCTTGGCAGCGTCGTAGAAATTTTAGTCTGATGACAGTTATAAACTAGATTAAACGAGGGAGGCATAGCAAGTAACTAATTTCTGTAGTTACAATTTAAATGTCCCCTGTGTCGTTTGAACAGGCAACGAGAATTCTTGGCAGGCGATCCTTATTATTTACGTGCTTCATGCTCCAATTTTTTTCACATGGCCTCATATGAATAAATTAGGATCAGATATCCTTGTTTGTTTCTTATTTCCATTAGCTTTTTCAGGGAACGTCTCATCAAACATTCATGTACCTTAAGTCCAATGGGATGAGGGGCTCCATCACATTGGAATCGTATCTTACTTTGTTCGTAATAAGTCCTGGGTAGTACTCCTGCTGTATGAGGTGAAAAAATAATTTCGGCTCATAAGTTTCCATTCTGTCCATCACTTTATATCCATGCATTTACTTTTCATCGTCATTTCTGAAGGATTACAGTGTTATCGAGCAATCACCCTGTTTTTCCATGTCCTTAGCGACAGTATTCGTCATTATCAGCTGATACAAAAGTGACCAGGCAATAAATTGTTCACTCCATGTAAGTTGTTGTGGGTCAGTGATGATGTTATTAGAAACGACACACAAACCTAGACAGGAATCGGCAGTTTTCTTTTATGGTGAGCCATAACATAAGCTTTCACAAGTTTAACAAATTAAACAATGCCAGCGTAAACTCAGGAAAGAATGGCCACACTTAGCAGGTAAATTCCAATTCCCAGGAAGAAAAGAACATTGCGTTAACTATTGATATAAATTACTATAAGCAGTAACATCAAGCCGACGTGTTTGTGTTTCAAGAATCATTCCCGGGCGGAAAATACAAAATCACATAGAAGACGACTCAAATGTTAACATACTCTTGATTTCACCATAATCATATACTTGTGCTCAAGTGTGCCACCTGTTTAATTTCAGATTATATTTTACAAAAAATAATCACATCATAGAAATAAAGAAAAAACCGCAAGCAAAGGAAAAGCAAATGAAATTATCAGCGGGAGTCATTGTTTCATAGGTCAGTAATCGGGAAATGAGACGGTCCGTTTAATTAGAAGAAATTTCAGATGATGTCATTCATGAATAAAGATGACCGCATTAATCAGTAGTGTGGCCCATTCTTGAGTACTTGCCCAGTGTTTGAGATCCCCAGAAGATATCTTTAATAAACGACACAGCAGCAAATAAAAGCGATTCACACGCAGGCTTACTGGTAGATTGAATCAAATACGTCGTTACAAAGTCTATGACTATTAAATATATAGTTGCTTAACGTCTTTGCACGTCCGTAGTCAGCAGCAATTTTCCACCTTTCTTATAATTAATTATTTTAACAGTGGTGGACAGTTTAAATCGTTTAAGAGAAACAGAGCCTTTGGGTTACACCTTATGCATTTAAATTTGCCGTTTAAAATGTTTTTGAACCCTAGAGTTTGCTACTTATTTGTCATTTCCAAACCTATCATAATACATTGTACTCCGAACTGCGAGGTATTATTTGTCAGGCAATTTTTCTCTCATCTGCAGTCTATATCAATTACAAATAGGTATTCATTACAATTGAACGGTACATCAAAATAAGTAACAAATTATTCCAGTAGCTTTCACGGTATCAACTACCGGTATTACTAGAAACAGCACGATAATTTGCTGATCTATGAGGAAACTCGGAAGGATCTCAGTGTAACGACTCTTCCTGTGCAGATCCGCTTCCATTTATTTAAAGATAAAAAGTGACATTCAGGCATGTTAAAAAATAAATCTTTTACCACTGCTGCATATGATGTCATGGTCAAGATCACAATGGATTTCACCAACAAACAACATCTTTAAAATTATCTATTCCATTAGATACAAGCATTCCCCAGTAAATGGTCATTCTCATTTCACTGCAACAACGTATAGTGCAAGAAAGTCCGTAAAAAACTACCAAAAATACTCCTACTGATTTTGGAACCGTAATAATGGACCTCTCATTCCGTATATTTCCCGTAATTTATTTTAAGTTATGTTCCTCCGTTTTGTAATTAAATATGTTATCCATTCCTGGAAATTCAAGTAAGTGGAATGAACTGATTACTGTTTTTGCTTCAAATATGTTGATCATCCGAATACAGCGCATTCTTTAACCAAGGAGAATAAAATGTTAAGCACACACTAGGTGTAATACGCCTGACATACCTGTGAACAATCATTTACTTAAGGCTTTAATTAAATTTAACTGAAATTAGGAAACACAGCTCTTGTGTAATCTGGTACAAAGCACACAGCTTTAATTCTCCACGGCTAAGAGACAATGAGACCCTGCAGAAATTATTAACCTTGCTTTCATAGCTACTGAGTTATCGTGCTCACATGTACACCTCAACAAACATTACGCTGGGAGAAATATCTGTTTGCCCAGAAGCGATATTAATGTCACGAACACGAACCGTTTAAGTAAGATTAAGTGTCCACACCGTGTACGAATATAAAGTTCGTAAGAAAATTTGTTGAAGCTACTTAATGTGTAGGAGCTGGGTTTTATTGCCAAGTCGTAGTCCTTCCGTGACAGTGTTTAATTCCAAAGTCGACAGAATGCTAATCCGTAACTTTCCATACGGTTGTTTTTCTTGAACTGTGTGGTGGATTTTATAACAATGTACATGTGAATTCAGGTATTGCAGTTCAGATTATGGAAGTTTCATTGTATATTAGTTGTTACCCCTGCGTTTTCCGTGTGTTTATTCATTCAAATATTGTACAATTTGCTCATGGCATGGACAGATCTTATAAATGTATTTTGTGAATAATGAAATGCCAAGATCGTGGTATTTCGTCTTGTTGTCACTCACAACTGTACAATATGGTGGTTCTTTATTTATATTTGGCTATACAAGTTTTATATCTGACAACCAAACAGCATATTTTAATGTGTGCCAACCCACCAGTACTATCCAACTGGCTACAATATGCATTTATGTAATAATGTTACTATTTCGTGCAGAGACCAGAAGATGATGTCAGTGTACATCGAAACCGGTCGTCTCTCATAAGTAAAGACGAAATACTGCTATCTTGGCATTTCATTATTTACAAAATTCAAATATTTTCTTTTCACTTCTTTCTGCCTTCTCTCTCTGATCATCTCCTCCTTCGTAATTCAATCAGTCTACTTCTTCTGACCCTCCTCTCTCCACTTTTTCTCTCCCCATACATCTTCTTTTGTCTGTTCATCTCGCACTCCCCGAATTCTGACTTGGTGTTACATGTATTTCACACGAACAGCCATAAATTATGTCATTATTGCATTGTTCGTCGGTCCACGTCGTCGTTCCCTCCTCTTTTGATTCATCTATTGATCCTTCTCCTACTTCTGCATCTGATCGTGTCACTTGTGTTTAAAATCATCCTATTAAATGCCTTCCTCTCACCTCTCTCTCCCTCACTTTCTCTCTCTCTCTCTCTCTCTCTCTCTCTCTCTCTCTCTCTCTGCAAATCGTTGTCCTAGTGGGCCCACCTACTGCCCACGAGCCCCTTCACAACCACGCTATCTCCACCACTTTGTCTATGTCCTGATCCTAATCCACGTCACTCCATAACCTCCCGCTGTCAATGACAAATTACCAATTAGAAATATTCTTACATCTAGGCCGTAGAAGCACATTGAAATAATATCAATGACGAGGTTTTCGAGTTGGACCGGAATTCTCTCCCGGATTTTCCACTTCGGGCCACCACTCGCCTTAACTGACTGGACAGTCAAGGCACGCCTCCCGTTCTGTCCACCCTCAACATATCGCCCACTACTTTGGTATCGCTCCATGCCCATTATCTCCTCTCAGTTATGACTTCATTCCTGCAACGGATCGAGCGTGATTTATACGTCCACATACAAATTGTCATTTGCCTGTTGGGGTCATATATACAATTTTTTATTTAGTGTCTTGTTTCTTCCGACACGTCAGACATATTGCTCACATGACACTATCTTGGGTGTTATTGTAACTAATATACTCAGCTTCTACTGTGAAGTCTTGTGTGTTAGGAATATAGGAGACACGAAGCCAAATCATTTACATGTGCACTGACGTAACAGGTTGCTGCGCAGAATCGCCAAATGCTCTTTAAGCCAACGGTGATGGCTTCTGACTTAATGAATGCCGCAAACATGATTACACTATGCAGAATCAGTCTGGATGTACATTCTGAGTTGCCTATGTTGCCAACTTCATTAAGCTGGAGAGATTTCATTTCAGCACTGACGAAAAATTATTTTGAAGATAAACTTATGGCAGAAAGTGCACTATTGTGAAACAACACAGTAATTCAGTCAAACGATGCAAACGTTCAACGTCTTGGTCCCAATGATGCTGTCCTTCAAAATCACACTGGATAAACTTTCTGAAGAAATACACAAACGTATAATCCATTATGAGTCGACACTTACCAAGAACAATTTATCAGCGAGAACTTCTCAATCAAATACCAAATTGCATTGCTGATTAGAAGGTCTGGGTTACCATGGACGAAATCACACGAGTTGGTGAGTGTTAGCTTGTAAAGGTTGATTACAGTAAATCTCCCCCACACACCATGAAGGTGCCTTGGGAAGTATGTAAATATGTGTTTATGTAAATCCCCCAACTCCAGTCTATAGAATCTATCACCATCTGTAAATAACTAGAAATATATTAAACATGCGGTGTGCAGGGCCTAAAGTATTATTTACTTAGCATTCCATCATGTAATAAAAATATATTTCTATCAGTATGTGATAAGAAAGCAGGTATGAAATTGTTACATTTATATTTAAGATGGTCGACTAACAAGTAAAATAATTTGGTTTTCAGATTTAAATAAAGTCCCAATATATAGACAGGTCTGGAAGCAGATCAGTTTAAACTGTCAGAGGGTAAATTTCCACCGAAGGCAAAGAAAGGCCTTGCGAGATTGCCCGATAAATTGCTCCAAGAAACACCCACGATGTCTTTAGAATTTCAATTTAACCAGTGAGGGCCCACAAACACATTAAGGAGGTGCCTTATTTACTTTGCGAGCTGCATGGAAAACGCTACAAGGTCTTTAATTCTTTAGACTATTTAACTGAGAGTAAAGAAATCAGAATGCTACGAAGAAATACAATCAATCTGTAAATACAAGTTCTGTAGAAAATACCGCAAATTGTAAGCTGTTCCAACAGTGTATAGAGCCAGTGAGAAATAAAACACTTACTCCCAGATCATCAAATGTTGCCCACTCCATGCCGGACAGAAAAGTTGGTGACAGTGCTAATAATTCTCTGTTCCTCCTCAGAGCGATCACATGTGACATATAACATCCGATAAACAAGCGCCAATTTCCACGTATCAAATCCTGACTCCGTACTTAAGAAAAAAGCCTGCCGCTCTAGGAGAGGACACTCACAGCCAACGTGACTAACAAGAATTTTATCTTAATCGTTTGAATACAGTGAAACTGAAGACTGTGGGGAAGGCCAACGGCCGGCCGCGGTGGCCCAGGTGACTGAGGCACTCCAGTCACGGTCAGCACGGCCATTACGGTCGGGGGTTCGAATCCCCCCTCGGGCATGGATATTTGTGCCGTCTTTAGTCTTAGCTAGTTCATAAGTAGTTTGTAAGCTTAGGGACTGATGACCCCGTAGTTAAGTCCCATAAGTTGTACAAACATATGAACATATATATATGAAGACCAGCGAAATAGACAAGAGTTCTCTCAATGGAAACCACTAAGAACTTATGAAAATTTTCAACCCAGCAAAAAAAAGACACACATGTATCTTTTTAAATTAATCAAATCTAGTAGCCTCAACTGTCAGTAAAATTCAATGGGTAAATGGCATGTTCGGAAAACTATGTCTTAAGAAAATGTTAAGATGTTAGTAAACCAAACTGCGGAAGTCATGGGTCCTTAGATTTTCAAACTACTGAAACTAACGCATGCTAGAGAAGAAGGACTGCATCTTCCAACTGGTAGGCCGCGCAATCCGCAACATAGCTCTCAGACCTCGGGGACATTCTCTAGCGCCATTTTTAAGCACTAATAGATTTAAATGCCTGCATTTCCGTGGAAGATAAATATTTTAGGAACGTGAGAATCCAATGCAAATACTTCAGATACACATGCATCAAGTTCAAAACAAAAACAGTGGAAAATTGTTAACGATTACTTAGATCCCCAATTGAAGATATAAGCGGTAGCAACCGTGCGTAACTCATCACAAAAGACATTTGAATTTTAAAGTGCCAGGATCCAGACATAACACAACAAGCACACAAAGAAATTCAGTAAGACATGAAAGTTAATAATATGAAGAACTGTACAAAGGAATGCTAGGATGTAAAGAAAGAAAAGTCTCTGACTTAAAGGGCGTCATTCATTACTATACTTACTAAGGTAAATGCTTTCAATTAGGGCAGATTCCGTCAAGCGCCCTACACCAGTTGATTTGGTTCTTTAGTGTACATGCACACAAAACCGCGTTAGATCTGGAATCGATAGCAGTATGCCGGTCGTTGTTCTACCTTGTGTCACCGATCAAGATGGCGCTCTTGTAATATATTTGTGTCACGTTTGGGAGGATAGCGGTTCGAACCTGCCTGCGCTCTTACTATTTTAATTTTAACGTGATTTCCCTAGACCACTTCAGGCAAATGCCTGACTGGTTCCTTTGAAACACGAAGGACGGTTTCCTTCTCCATCTCTGATTGAAACAAAGCTATCCATCTTTTCTACCAACCAGTGAACACTAACTCTCCTTGCTTCCTTCCACCACGTGTTCCAGGACAAGTACTGCAGACAAGCTACACACCGAAGGCATCAGATCAAATCAATATAGTTGAAGCTCCAGGATGAGGGTTCAAGCGTCGGACGTCAGCATTGTTGTCCTGCTGATCATTGCCCTGTGAACATTCGTGTGGGAATCAATGCCAGATGGAAAGAGGTTCCCCGTCGGGAGTTCTAATACTCCCTCGGACATGGATGTTTGTGCTGTCTTAAATAAAAGTTAGTTTATAAGTAGTTTGTACGATTAGGGACTGATGACCACGCCGTTAAGTCCCGTCCGCCATGCAACTACGGAGGCTTAGGAAAGGTAGCTAATGAGTTAATTCAGGATATAAGCTAACTGAATTCCAAATTTCATTCAAATCAGTCCAGCTGTTTCAGCGTGAAGAGATTAGCAAGCATATTAACACATTGTAAGGTACCCTCCATCACGCACCATACGGTGGCTTAGGAAAGGTATCGCATCTATTAACCAGGGTATAAGCTAGCTCTGTCCCAAATTTCATTCATATCCGTCCAGGCATTTAAGTGTGAAGGCGTAAGAAACAAATTAAGTAACTGTAAAGCATCCTCCGCCATGCGCCACACGAAGTAAATTTTAGTATGCCTATAACCATGGCGCGAATGCAAGCAATGAGTTGACAAAGCTTTATCGCAATCGGATGTATGGTATAGCAGTGCATAAAATACGAACTAAAAGACAAACAAACAAACATTAAATGTTATATATTATATTTATGTATTTATTTTCAAATTATCATTAAAACCATACGTTGGTAGCAACATATTCCTCCCGCTGGTGGCTTACACCCCAATGATTCGGTACGCTTAGGATGCATCAAAGCTGACAGCCAAAAAACCGTATTTTAAAAATCTGACTAAAGTATGCTTTCCACTGAAGCTTATTTAAAAAGAAAAAAAAATTCTTGAAATTGGTTACATAAAATTCACATGGTATGAACAATATTTACGTTTTAAATGTTTCTTTGATGATTATCACCCTGAAAAATGTAACGTATCTTCCAGACAGAGCTGATAGAATTTTCAGAAATCTTATTTCATTCGAAACTTCACCGAAATCGGGAAATTAACTGTTTACTCACGTTGATCAATTGAAGTGATTGTAGGTAATCTGAAATTTTAATACTCCACTGAAAAAAAAAGACAATTCTTAAATCATATTTAAAAATTTCATCAGGACGAGAATTCAACTGTAGAATCTGACGAAGTCCATATGTAAAGTATCCTCCGTCATGCACCATCGCAAATTTTGTGTGACAGTGACCTTCCTCTTGTTTTCAATAGTCAAGTGTCCAAAATGTTATGAAGATTTTTGGATGAACTAAATATCCTTATTCGCATGTCGCATGGTACAAAAGGTTTTCAACCATATAATTGTGTATGACGCCATAGCTCCTGAACTATATGTCACAAGCAGTTCTTACCCCTAAATCAATTGTTACCTCATTGAAGGAATATGTGTGCCAAATTTGGTTGAAATCGGTACAGTGGTTCAGAAGCAGACGTCGCATGATGCAGCACTTATGCGCGAATTTCATTGTTTATTACGTCATATCTCTTGAACAATTTGTCGTACAGTCAATTAAGGCTGCCTATGACCATCGCGAAAGTGCAAGCAATTATATTGACAAAGTTTCATCACAATCGGTTGAACGGTACGGCCGCGCATAAAATACGAACTCACAAACGTTCATTTTTATATATTCGATTTGGATGAAACGGGCGTAACAAAATTTGTAACTTAATGAAAATTAAATTAATCTATCTGTATGTGATCATGAATGACTATTGGAGTAGTTCGAAAGTGATTTCATGCGGCTGATAAAGTTGCAGGAATAACAGTAACATCGAGATCTAATTTATCTTGCAGACAAATTACTATTTTGTAATCAAGCGATGTGGTTAATTACGTTTTTATGACAAAAGGTAGCAGCAAATTAAAATGAAAATACCTCGTATGTGTAATTGAATAAAACAGACACGCGAATAGTCGGTTATCCTACGCGAAATGTCAGACGTAAATCAATTGATAATTAGTCATCTGGCCTTCTGATGAAACAAGAAAGATTCGCAGTGAAGCATGCACGAAGAAATGTGTAGTTCATAAAAAAAGATGAGACGCAAAACACGATTGTGGAATAGTCTACAAAGAAAGGTAACGCAGATCTTAATAACGGGTTTTGTAATAATCAAACACTACATTGTTAAATACTTGCACAACATAACGTCCTTTCCTTGAATGTATCGGCTCAGATCTCAAAATGATTGTAAATCTATGGGACTTAACTACTGCCGCGGTGGAGTAGCCGAGCGGTCTAAAGCGTCTCGATGCGGAGCGCGCGGATGCTCGCCGTGGAGGTTCGAGTCCTCCCTGGGGCATGGGTGTGTGTGTTGTCCTTAGGTTAGTTTACCTAGGTTTAAGTAGTTTGTAAGCTACGGACTGATGACCACGCAGTTTGGTCCGATAGATTTACAAACATTTGAACAGTTGAAATTAACTACTGAGGTTATCCGTTCCTATGCTTACAAACTATTTAAACTAACTTAAACTAAGAACAATACTCTCTCTCTCTCTCTCTCTCTCTCTCTCTCTCTCTCTCTCTCTCTCTCTCACACACACACACACACACACACACACACACACACATGCCCGATGTAGTAGGACTCGAATCGTCGACAGGGAGCAAACCGCGCCCTCCGCAGCAAGGCGCCTTAGAGCGCTCGGCCATTCCACCGCGGCATTGCATCGGAGCTGTTCGATAACGCAGACGCTCTCGGCCCCATCCCCTTCTTCTTTCCCTCTCTACTCAATAAGCAAAAGAAAGGGAAAAAAATATATTTCCTGTAAAGCAGAATGGATGACAAAAGTAGTGCGTCTAACTTTATTTATGTAAAAGCCCAATGAAAAGTATTCAGATATTTGTAAATCTATTTGACTAAAGTACACTAGTCGTCAGTCCCTAGGTTTACAAACAACTTAAACTAATATAATTATGTAGGCTTCCGCGGCCAGAGTCAGATGACGTAAAGGTTTTCTGGGTCTTATACCGCGTCATGATGTAAGGCTATTACTTAAATAACCGACGTTCCGGCCAACGTTACAGTGGCCTTCAACTGGGTATACTGTAACGTTGGCCGAAATGTCGGTTATTTAAGTAGTAGCCTTACATCATGACGCGGTACAACACCCAGAAAACTTTTACGTCAACTTAAACTAACTTACGCTAAGAACAACAAATACACCCGTGCCCGAGGGAGGACCTAAAGGACGGCAAGTAGCAGCGCCCTCCGCAGCCAGGCGCCTTAGAACGCTCAGCCACTCCACTGCGGCAAAACCCCATGAAAAATAGGACATACCCTTCCATTTGACTTCCTATAAGAAAAGGATAGCTTTTTCATAAACTTTACTTTTACTTAAAGCTCAGGATTCGACAGTGCAAAGCACCACGAAGGAAAAATAATGCAAACATAACTTTGTTGAGAATACTATCAAATCATATCGATATCCCTTTAAAATCAACCAACGTCTTCCATTATATATAACAATTGGAACTTGTATTCAAATCTTCATAATGTTCCTCATTTCGTTTGAAATAAAATTATATTCCATTTCCAAATGTTCCACTTAAACACATAATGACCTGATACCATATTCTAGGCCGGTGGTCTGCATCTTGCCAGTATGGTCGGGTGCGCCTCTTGTTAGGCAACCCGTCGCGCCGTGCTCTACGCTGTGGCACAGCAGCGCGCTCTTCTTGAGTCCGCTGTGTCAGTCCTCTCGTGTATCGGCACCACTACCTAGAGAGAAGGCCGCGGCACTCTTATTGACGTCAGATAGAGTACATTGCGCGCGCATAACTGACTGGCTCGCTGCTTCCGCATTGTGGGCCGTGCCCCAGCGGCTACCCAGTCAGCTATGCGCGCGCAACCTACTCTGCCTGACGTCACACGAGAGCGCCGCGGCCTTCTCTCTAGGTGGTGTTGGTAATAGGCAGGTACCAGCGGGTAGGTCAGCTGCGGAGCGCGGGACTGCCACGTCCGCCGCTTGCCTTGTTGTGTGTGTGGAACATGACCGATGCTCTACCTTTCGGCTATTTTTTGTATTTCCGTATCTGCAATCGATAAAGTCTCCAAAATATCCACTACCCCACATAAGTAATTGTATGATGCCCTTCGTGGGTGATTTAACAACTGATAACCCCCGTGCGCCCGTCTGCTCTGCTACAACTGGGAGTTCGCTTGCGTTCGTTACTTGGCCAGATCGGCCTTACAATGACTGCTACTTTCTCGACTGAAGAGACGACCTCTCGACTGTGGCTAATCCCCGAAGTCTCTGTTAACTTGGACCTTCATTCTCTTTCAAAGGACTCCACACCTAGTTCCGTTTATCGGAAAGAATTTCCTGCACTCCGGTTCAATTGTGATGGCTCAAAGGCAGACCAGGGTGTTGCGTGTGTCTTTGAACTTGGCAACGCCTCCTTTAAATATCGTCTCCCTGAGAGAAGTTCAAATTTTACAGCTTAGCTGCATGCATTATATCAAGCCACCCAACTCAAACGGCGAAACTCTCTCAATACGTCATTTGTTCGGACTCTGTGAGTGCTCTTTTGAGCCTCCGCACGCTATATCCTGTCCATCCCCTGGTACAAAGCATCCGCAATTGTCTTGCCTCTCTTTCAGCGAGTGGAAGTACTGTGACGGTTCTGTTGGTCCCTGGCCAAGTGGGAGTGTTGGGGAATGAGTCTGTGGATACGGCTGCCAAGGAGTCAGTTCTCTTCCCTCGGCTGTCTACCTTTTCTACTACCTCTGATGACCTTCTTGCTGACGTCTCCCGACGTATCATCTCGCGTTGGTTTTTACATTGGTCATCCCTGTCAGGGAACAAATTGCGAACCTTTAAACCTGTGCCTGATCTGTGGTCAACGTCATCTCGACCCTCTTGCCGAGAGGAGATTTTCTGGCCCGGCTTCGTATTGGCCACTGCCGTTATAGCCACCAGTATTTACTTCGTGGTGATCCTGCTCCCTTATGTGAGCACTGTGATGAACCTTTTACTGTGTACCACCTCTTAGCGCAATGTCCGCTTTTTAATCGTCTGTCATGATCTATGTTTACCACTTGAAATGTCTGATATTTTAGCTAATAATCCGTATTCCGCTGACGAGTTTTACTTTTTATACATCGTGCAAATATGGCGAAAGCCATTTAAATTCTAACCCCGGTGCGATTTTACTATGGGCACAGTTGGGCGCTAATGACCTAAGTAGTTTTGCGCCCTAAAAAGCGATAGGTGAAGAATTACATTTGCTTGCTGCAGAATTGTAATTTTCTAACTGCACAAGAAAGGAAAATCACTAGTAGAAATAATGCCAATAAGATACAAACCATGCATCTCTCGATACGCACGGTTATTTTCTGCGACATTATCATTGTCTTGCCTCTCTTTCAGCGAGTGGAAGTACTGTGACGGTTCTGTTGGTCCCTGGCCAAGTGGGAGTGTTGGGGAATGAGTCTGTGGATACGGCTGCCAAGGAGTCAGTTCTCTTCCCTCGGCTGTCTACCTTTTCTACTACCTCTGATGACCTTCTTGCTGACGTCTCCCGACGTATCATCTCGCGTAGCATTATTCACAATTTATTTTTTCTACTTTGTTAGTGAGATTCTCACTGAAATTTTGACTGTGTTGTATATGCCTTTGTAGGTTGCTCATGGTGGCTCGATTATATACATTCGGTATTTTGTGGTAAATATCGTATGAAGAACTCATTTTATCCTACACATATTATATATGCCAAAGTTGGTATTTTTATTACCACATCACTCAAAAACAGCAGCATTGATTTATATGAAATTTCGTATAGATATTGCTTATGTCTTGGATTAGGTAATAGGCTACGTTGCAAAATGTGTATTACAAGTTTTTTCTGTGAAATATATGAAAAGGAATACGTAACGGTTGTAAGAAGCTTCCGCCAATTGAAACGCAAGTAGTAGCAAATCCACTCAACAGATGGCAGGCGGTGTAACACCCGATGCAGTTAACATATGAAATGTTCTGTGTTCCGAAACTTTCTCTATATTTTTACGCTGATGATAAAACATAGAGAAAGAACTACATTTGTGAGGTTGGCAACACTCCAATAACACACTGAGCAGAATCAGTAAAAACAAAAACACTTCTGATCTGTGAAAAACAACAGTGAAACAGTGACAGTGAAAGTAGTGAGAAAACGACACAGCATGAAGAACCGGCGGTATTGCACTAAACAGACCGGCATTCCATGATGTGAAGCGAAAAGAAGACAAAATTTCCGTAAGTACCAAACATTAGGCCTACTTTTCAGGGTCCATTTAAGAACTGTTTTCGATCTAAACAAAAACCAAACTGTAGATTTCTATTATTTCAGACCACTGATGATGTTTTACATTCAATAAAACGAAACGCGTCTGGTGTGAAAAAATCGCATTTTATTGTAGTTGCAAAAGACGGAAAATCACTGCCATTCATAGTTATGAAAGCAACTACGGACATTATGGCCACACAAACGAAGAATTTTTACGCTGATGTAGTTGCATTTCTTACTTTACGATACAATCAACACTATAATCCATAAAAAATATTATTTATTTGAAATATATGAATAGAAATACATAAAAAAAGATCATGTTGGCACTAGTTTTTGTCCTGTTACATGTATTTCTTTGTTACTGTTATCTATTTTACTTTCGAATTTCAAAAAAGTTTCTGCAAAATTGCCAATGCGGATTAACTGACATATAAGTACAAGAAATCTTAATTTTAGCTTTTATGCCTTACTCATTTTCACCTGTTGTAACAAATGAAAGAAGTACGTATATAAATAGAAGGCTTTAAATAAAATATGCTCTTATTACGTTGACAAGAAAAAAAAAACGTTTTGTGTAAAATGGGATCTAGATACCAAGCCCTGTTATGTGGTAAAAGCGCAAACTGCCATTTATAAATAGCACCAACTGCAACGAAAGTAGTAGCAAATACACTCAATGGATGGCAGGCGGTATAACACCCGCTCCAGTTAACATATGAAACATTATGTATTTACAACCTTTATCACAATTGTTATCCTCGTGTGGTTCCATTTTTTTCTCATATTCATGATTTTCGTACATACAGCCGTTTTCTTATTCAAGTCTTTGATTTATGAATGTAGAAGTGCAGAATTATTACCTTACGATGCAATCACCACTACACTCTGTAACAATTAATGTATACTCATGAAAATATTTCTCAGGATTTTCAATGTTTATTTAGCTGTGATATTATCCAGGTTCTTAAATATTGTTATCTCCTTGTTTTTCGATTATGTGTATTGTACTGTCACCTTCAGCTATAGATGTTCGAAACTCATTAACATTGTGTTTTGGATTTCAGTAAATAATATTTTCCTTGGTGATTTCGATTATTTATAGTATTCGAAAGTTTGCTTTTTGTATATTTACGTGACTTTGCTGGTAAGATTTCAGTAATTCATACTTTGTCTGGTGATTTCGGTTTGTAAGATTTGGTTTGTTTTCCTGTTATATTTATTGTTTCTTTCATTTGTTTAGTTCGTGCCGGTGAGAATGCTACTAAAGCAGAGTTACTAGACATACCTTTTAGATACCCATTCACCAAAGAGGACGAAACTAATATTCCACATCTCGAATTACGAAGAGAGGCCGTACTGAGTAACGTAGAAGTAGATATCATAGGAGTAGTGAAGCAACTACAATCACTTAACAAGGACAAGTCTTTTGGTCTGGACTATATAACCATTAGATTTCTATCTGATTATGCTGAATCGAAAGCTTATTTCTTAACAGCTATATACAACCACTCTCTCAAAGAAGGATCTTTACCAAAGAAATAGGAAAGTTGCACAGGTCAGACCTATATTCAAGAAAGGCAGTAGGAGTAACCCAATAAAGTACAGGCCTACTTCATTGACGTTAATCTGCACCAGGGTTTTGGAACATGTCCTGTATTCAAATATTATGAATGATCTCTAACAGAATGATCTATTGACTCACGGTCAACACGGTCTTAGAAAATATCGTTCAAGTGAAACACAACTAGCTCTATACAAACACGAAGTGATAGGTGCTATCGACAAGGGTTCGCAAATCGATTCCGTATTTCTTTATGTTCAGAAGGCTTTTGCATCGTGCCTCACAAACGACTTTTAATCAAATTGCGTAGTTATGGTATATCGCCCCAAATATGCGACTGGATAGGGGATTTCCTGTCAGTACACAGTTCGTAGTTATCGAGGGTAAGGCATCGACTAAAACAGAGGTGAAATCGGGCGTTCCACAGGGTAGTGTTATTGGTCCTCTGCTGTTCCTTATTTACATAGACGATTTAGGGGAACATCTAAATAGCTCTGTTAGGTTGTTTGCAGGTGACGGCGTCATTTACCGTCTAGTAAAATCATCTGAATATCAAAACCAACTGCAGAACGATCTGAATAAGATATCACTACATTGTAAAAATTGGCAATTGACTCTAAATAATGAGAAGTGTGAAGTCGTCCAAATGAGTACGAAAAGAAATCCGTTAAACTTTGTTTACAAGTTAATTCAATCAAAAACTCCAATCGCCAACATTGTCCTCCGAATACAAAAATATATTTTATAGTTTTCAAATGATAATCCAAGATCGCAAACTAACAGTTTATTAAGACACGACCAGTTTCGGTGCGCTGTGTCACCATCATCTGATCATATATATTATAATCTGGTCATCTTGTTAAAAATTGTGTATAAAGTAAGAAGTGCAACATTGCACTTAGTCACCATATAAAAATACATAAGTTAAAAACAACTATAATTTTCAGAACTGCCAGTATTTTGTAAGCTGTCATGTTTTCAACTTATGTATTTTTATATAGTGACTAAGTGCAATGTTGCACTTCTTATTTTATACCCAATTTTTTAACAAGATGACCAGATTAATATATATGACCAGATGATGGTGACACAGTGCACCGAAACCGGTCGTCACTTAATAAATTGTTAGTTTGCGATCTTGGCTTATCATTTGGAAACCATAAAACGAATTGATCGCCTCGAGACCAGATGATGTCAGGTAACCGAAAATATATTGTTGAGTGCCACTTACACAGGTAGAAAAGATCATCAGTGCTCGAACGGAAAGATTCAGTTATTCTTTCTTCCTGCGCGCTATTTGAGAATAGAATAGGAGATAAATAGTGTAAAGGTGGTTCGATGAACCCTCTGCTAGGCACTTAAACGAGTTTTGCAGAGTATCCCACGTTGATGTATATGTAGATAAAGACAACAAGCTTCAAACGTGGGGAAGGCGCCAGTTCGCAAGTCTCATCTCACCCCACAGAAAATTTCCACCAGGGACTGAGAGGCGTGGTGGTGAAAACGGCGAGCAGCTATTGGATGACATTTTAAAACCAACCCACCTATCACAAAGCTTAAGAGACGCAAAATTCGAGGAGAAAGTGTAGTTGAAGAGCGAGAAGGGGACTTGGTGAGAAACAACCTAAGAGGCCAATTGACCCGACGCTGGAGAAGTGTGAAAACATTACGGCAGTTCCCGCCTGGGCAGACGCGGGACTTTGACGCCTTCGCTCGCATGCTGTCCCGCGCCGCGCCTCACAGAGTAGGCGCTTGCTATACTACGGCCACGACTGACGCATCGACACACCGCACCGCACCGATCCAACGTCTAACGCCCACATCAAGTTAATGTTGGTGACATAGGAAATTAGTCCCCTTCCCCGTTAATATGAGTCTTGTTCCGTGCCCAGTCAGATCGGCCCTGAGAACTTACTGTTTTTTCAAATCTTTTAATAAATAAACTAAATTAGATGTGGTAATCCTCTGTGTAAACTCATGTTGTCAATCCCTTGAACCAAATGTCCCTAACAGCACATTTCCATAATTAATCATTATCTTTTTATTTAATTTTACTGCAGTGTGGAAATTATTCAGGGAGAGGTTTGATTTACCACAGTTGTTTGTTGTGGTCTGCAGTCCGGACACTGGTTTGATGCAGCTCTCCACAATACCCTATCCTGAGCAAGCCTTTTCATCTCCACATAAGAACGGAAACCTATATCTGTCTGAACCTGCTTACTGTATCCATCTCTTGGTCTTCCTCTACAGTTCTTACCCCACACACTTCCCTCCAACGCTAAATTCACAATTCCTTGATGTCTAAGAATGTGCCCTACAAATCTATCCCTTCGTTTTATCAAGGTATGCCAGAAATTTCTTTTCTCTCCAATTCTGTTCAGTACTTCCTCAATAGTTACGCGATCCACCCACCTAATCTTCAGCATTCTTCTGTAGCACTACATTTCGAAAGCCTCAATCCTCTTCCTGTCTGCACTGTTTATCGTCCATGTTTCACTCCCATACAAGGCAACACTCCATAAAAATCTCTTCCGAAAGGACTTCTTTAAGCTTAAATCAATATTCTATATTAACAAAGTTCTCTTTTTCAATAACGCTTTTCTACCCATTGCCATTCTGCATTTTATATCCTCTGTACTGCGACCATCATTTGTTATTTTACTGCCCAAGTAGACTGCACTTCATTACCCTAGTTTTGCTCTTGTCAATCTTCATCTTATATGCACCTTTCAGCATACTGTTCATTCCGTTCAACTGCTCTTCAAGGTCCTTTGCTGTCTCTGACAGAATTACTATGTCGTCGGCAAAACGCAATGTTTTTAATTCTTCACACCGAACTTTAATTCCTTCTCCAAATTTCTCATTGCTTTCCTTTATATCTTGCTCAATGTACAAATTGAATAACATTGGAGAAATGCTACAACCCTGTCTTACTCCCTTCCCAAACACTGCATCCCTTTCATGCCCTTCAACTCTGACCACCGCTGTCTGGTTTTTGTACAAGTTGTAAATAACCTTACGCTCCCTAAATTTTACTCCTGCTTGCTTCAGAACTTGAAAGAGTTTATTCCAATCAACATTGTCAAAAGCCTTCTCCAAATCTACAAAAGCTAGAAATGTAGGTTTGCCTTATCTTATTCTATCTTCTAGGATAAGCCGTAAAGTGAGTATTGCCTCCCGAGTTCCTCCATTTCTCCTGAACCCAAACTGATCTTCCCCGAGGTCGGCTTCTACCAGCTTTTCCATCCTTCTGTAAATAATTGGTGTTAATATTTTGCAACCATGACTTATTAAACTGATGGTTCTGTAGTTTTCACACCTGACTGCGCCTGCTTTCTTTGCAATGGGGATTATAACATTTTTCTTAAAGTCTGAGGGTACTTCACCTGTCTCATACATCTTACAGATTAGGTTAAACAATTTTGTCAATTTTTACCACAGTATATTTACGTTAAACCCTGTATAATTAGTTCACAGTCGGTAAGATGTAGAAGAAGGATTTTTAGGAAAAAAAAGTCTGTAAATCTATCGGACCAAACTGCGTGGTCATCAGTCCGTAGCTTACAAACTACTTATTCCTAGGTAAACTAAACTACGGACAAACACACACACACCCCTACTCCAGGGAGGACTCGAACCTCCACGGCGAGTAACCGCGCGCTCAGCAGCGAGGCGCTTTAGACCGCTCGGCTACTCCACCGCGACGATTTTTTAGGAAGGTGTAGCAGATAATCTCGAAGAGAAGCGGTGATGAGCTAGATTACTGTTGTCAAACCAGTCGCGTGAATCAAAATCTGACATGTAAAATTACATTATGCCACTTTCACAGCCAGACTGCATGTCACATACAGCGCCATCCAGTATAAAGCTAGTTAGTTAAAAGAAGAAGGAGTGAGTAAACGCTACAAGTAGATATAATTCTGATGAAATGTTTAGCAGTGAGCATTCCTAGAACAAAAAGTTTCGTATACGAAACTTGCCTCAACCATTCAACCACTTGATAGGCAGCTGACCTTAATTAGTTACACAGCCTCTTCTTCCATATACAGAATTTTACACAATCTGAAGACAAGTCAGATCCTTTTCAATTTATACAACATACTGCAAATTCAAATGAAACAATATTTAAATGATAATTTTTACATATTTGTAAAATTAAATATTCACAGTTCTCATGTACATAAATATGACTTTCTCAAACAATTTGCATGTGTTAATAATGGAAATTCACTATGCCTAATTTCTGTTTTTTTGTTTCTTGCAGGTGAGTCCCTGTACTATCACTACTTTTACCTGCATGTGACTTCAAGTAGATGAAATGGCTGACATTCAACGTCTCAGCGACATCGAAGTCATCAAAACCGTCGTGTGGTATTTAAATGGGGCTATGATGAGCATTTCATCTAATTTATTATATCTATTTTTGAAGCTAATTTTCAATCATAGCTATTCACTTTTCGTTCTGAACGACAGCATTATTTTCAGAAACAGAATTAACCTATATTATAACTAGTCGAAAAAACTAACCGTTGACCGGCTATTTATTTAAAAATCCAATTTCTTCTTCCCCTCTCTAACCTCTTTTCTCAGTACCTTAATCTATCTATACCTTCTCCTAATCCTCCTCACTCTACCCATTTTTTTTCCTCTGACGTCTTGTCCTCTCTTACTGTATGTACCTTCGTTCCATCTGGTCTTAAGTATATGTAATTATTCCAATTTTCCATTAGTTCATCTCTGCTTCTCAGCCCTCTCTCTCAGTTATTTTGCGCCTCTTTCTAACATTCATCAGACCACCTCCGCCTCATTTACACCTCCCCTTCCCTGAAAAATCTAATAACACTAACAAACAAATTAAATTATAATTTTTATTTATGTAATTGTTCGGCAGCTTAACTGCTGTGTTAATATATATATATATATATATATATATATATATATATATATATATATATATAAAAGCACACTTATTGGCCAACATTATTGTTCCCTTGTCATCATATAAGTAAACCTTCAAAGCATCCTCCTGCATGAAAAAGGAATTTTTCCGGAATCTCGTTTATTTTCAGGTTTTTGTTGTCACTATCGGCGAAAACAAGCTCAGGTAAGTACTCACCAGCCACTGTATCCCTTTTAAAAGGAAATAGAGATACACGTCGTTTAAAAGGAGAGACAAATACTTCAGAATAAAGAGAACTTATTCTTAGAAGCTTTCAGATGGCATTAACAGTCATCTTAAAACAAATATTACTTGAGTAAATCGGTAATATTATACTGTTAGATTGAATTAACTACCACTTAGGTTACAAGTGCCTGAAATCTCTTAAAGCTTGCGAAATTTAGAGAAGATTCACTGGTGCATACTTCAAAGCGAATGACGTCGCTAGAACGGGAAATACGAGATTCTTGTCTTGATGCCACACACGATCTACTTTGTTGATGCCGTTCGTAATTCGAGAAGCTATCCCACACAAGATATTCGGCAGAACATTTATCACGTTATCAGCTGCTGTTTGTAGAAAAAGAAAAAAAAGGAAGAAGAAGAAGAAGAAGAAGAAGAAGAAAAGAAATGTAGCGATAGACACAATGTGATTATACCAAATTATATTTGAAGTTTCTTGAACGTCGCTACCCCTAAACACCCGGTATGTTCACAAATTGATTCTTCTCCGTAAAGGAGGTTTAATTTTCATCTGAAAGTAGGCAAAAATGTAGCAACATTAGGTCAATGTCGGACTACTTCAGACAGACCTGAGCCATGATGATTCAGATACTGAGCATGAAAATAGGATTGCGTAAAAACGTGAGGGCGAGATCTGCTCGCGCGTTTCGGGTGTTTTACGGTTGGAGATAGCGACGTCCGAGCAGACTGGTGGCATTTAATTCTCTTAATTAGAACAGCGCGCGGAGGGCAACTTGCCCCCTGAAGTTGGGAAGCTGTCAGGGGACGCCGGCCCCTGGAGGCGCTGCAACCGGCAACGCCCGAGGCAGTGTGCGCGCGTGTGGCTGCTCCTGACATTTTAACAAAGAGCTGCCGCACAATACGAAAAGAGCTGGCGTAAGCGAGGAGAGGCTTGAACAGCAGGGAACTACTATCGTGCAGTGCTATCACTAACCTGTGCTCAGCGCCGTTCAAAACACGAACGCTGTGTGTTGTGGCAGGTGATTGGACCACTTGATGCGGAGCAGCGGTGACGTTATCAAATCAATTATCACTCTACTTCGGTAGATGGTTTTAATGAATTGCACAGTTAACTTACAGAAACGTGATACACAACGCGATCTACGAGATAAAAACTAATCTTCCATTAGGCTCACATAATCTGGATATTTTTATATTAATAAAAAATTTAAATGATGGCTTGTGCAAAACCGTTAATCCGCAAAGGTACTTGATTAAGCGGTTTGAAATTTTGAGACAAGGATGCCTTCTAGTACAGGAAGATTTACTATACCATTTCTTATATTATAATATATACCGGGTGTTACAAAAAGGTACGGATAAAAATTTCAGGTAACATTCCTCACACACAAAGAAATAAAATATGTTCACATATGTCCGGAAACGCTTAATTTCCATGTCAGAGCTCATTTTAGTATTTCTCTTTAAATGTAAATTGAAATAATTCGTGCAGACAATTGTCAAAATACCCAATTGTTTCCTTAGTATGTAATGTACTTCCTCGATTCACACAGATTTTCTGTGAACGTTTGGGCAGGAATTGTTGGTGATGTCTTGATTGGACCTCATGTTCTTCCACCTATGCTCACTGGAGCACGTTATCATGATTTCATACGGGATACTCTACCTGTGCTGCTAGAACATGTGCCTTTACAAGTACGACACAACATGTGGTTCATACACGATGGAGCTCCTGCACATTTCAGTCGACGTGTTCGTACGCTTATCAACAACAGATTCGGTGACCGATGGATTGATAGAGGCGGACCAATTCCATGGCCTCCACGCTCTCCTGACCTAAACCCTCTTGACTTTCATTTATGGGGGCATTTGAAAGCTCTTGTCTACGCAACCGCGGTACCAAATGTAGAGACTCTTCGTGGTCGTATTGTGATACAATACGCCATTCTCCAGGGCTGCGTCAGCGCATCAGGGATTCCATGCGATGGAGGGTGGATGCATGTATCCTCGCTAACGGAGGACATTTTGAACATTTCCTGTAACAAAGTGTTTGAAGTCACGTACGTTCTGTTGCTGTGTGTTTCCTTTGCATCATTAATGTGATTTGAAGAGAAGTAGTATAATGAGCTCTTACATGGAAATTAGGCGTTTCCGGACACATGTCCACATAGCATATTTTCTTTGTGTGTGAGGAATGTTTCCTGAAAGTTTGTCCGTACCATTTTGTAACACCCTGTACATATTTGAGATTATTTGTAACAGTGTTATCAAGTTATAGAATTTATAAAAATGCTTAAATGACTTAAATGAAAAGAGTATATAAGTACGGAGGAGATAGAAATACACAGAAAAAGAGGGGAGTAGATTGGGTGGGAGGAGTAGATGAACGATAAGAGGAGGAAGAGGAGACGGTGTGATGGAGGAGGAGGAAGGAACATGAAGGAAGGTGTACATATGCAGAGGGATAGGGAAATAGAGATCAGAGGAGCGGGGAGTGCAAGATATATACCCATTCCCGTTCATAAGAATTATAAATATTCACTACCCATTCTTGTCCATTTAATCCAGAATCAGCCAGGATCGTGTGGCCAGTCATGGCAAAAATTCATTTAAACATATAAAACAAATCAAGCATTTCTTCCAACACATTTTAAGACAAGTTAGAAGACGTCCTCTGTTTCTCCTGATTATTATAATTACTTTTCTGATTATTAATCAATAATAAAAAAAATTTGTAATGGAAGATCATATGAAATGGTGGAAGCTGGAATTAATTAAACTTAATCTACCCTAAAAAGGTCTCGTCATACTCAACATATTGTCTGACATGTGATCTTATGAAATGGTGGAAGCTGGAATTAATTAAACTTAATCTACCCTAAAAAGGTCTCGTCATACTCAACATATTGTCTGACATGTTTCGAATATATAAGTAGTGTAACTGCAAATATTTTTATGTTGTGACGTAATTGATTTCAGTGTGTAGAATTCTTCAGTATAGAAATCGGCAAAGAATTCTTCAGTATAGTAATTTAATATCAGATTTCTCCATTAGCTGAATCTCATACCGTAAGCTACATTTCATCAAAGAAATATATGTGTCTGTATCAGTTCGAATATCTACTTATAAATCTCTTATGAGATCTTTATTTGCCACAGATGCTGAATAAGATGTCAGTTAATCATATTCGAATATCTGCTTTTGGAGTCTCGGTCTCATCTTCATGTAAATCAGCTTGTATATTACAATGTCTCCACAACTTTTCTAGTATACCTCTTCTCTTTTGATTCTTGAACAGTTGTACACGCTGTCCCTGGAAAATTACTGATATCTGTCTTATAATCCATTACTACCACAAATGCCATGTCATATAGTAAACACTCTCTTGTATTTTGTAGCTCCATGACACTAGTACCTTTATGTTAAGAATATTTCGCATCAGTTATTTGCTTCATTGAAGCATCACCCGCAATGGGGCTAAAGGTGCTATTTACAACGATAACCGCCAATGACACATCATCTAGGAGTTTTTAAGTGGGAGTTTATGAAACACATCGTATATGGGCCTCCTACTTCATTAAAGGGGGCCTGAAGCTCCATCTAACACCAAAGTTTTACAGTAAAAAATAATATGGATGAGTTTCACAATAGTCTGAATGAGCATTGTACTTTCAGTGCGGTACACATCCGAGAACCGTGAAAGCAAAATGATAAATTTAACCCTAAATTTAAGTGTAATTGTATACATGGAAAAGATATACTGTTGTAAAATTGCATGGCTAGTTGAAAACAAACACATCGTTTTGAAACACACTCTCTCTCACTGCGCCATAAGGTAGGTAAAAATAAAAGGTTCACAGAGAAAGTGTTTCTTAGAGAGGAGATAAGAGGCAGCATTAAAATATCTTGATATATTGTGTGGAGCATCTCCGTTCTTTAACATTGTGCACTGAGTTTAGTCTCTGATGTGCAAAACATATGCGCAAAGTAGTTTTTCGGATCGAGTGTCACCGCCAAATAAACAAAGTTCCATTAAACCTGGAATAAATACAAACTGCTTCAGTATAACATAGGAGATACGCTTGCAAAAATGTGTTGTACCAAGTGCTCCAATATTATCTCCCATTTCGGTATAAATGGATACTATTGAAGTTTCGATAAATATGTAGATTTAAACGGCCCTTTAATATGTAAACGCCCACCGCCAGGTATTTGGGAAGTTGGTTTCAGTCAACTGCAGTACGTCCGAAGATTGCAAACGGTATGGAGCCCACTGAATATGTATACAAATGGTGATAGAGTCGGTTCCCCCACAGTGTGCTTTTTCCAGAAGCCGCATCGCACTCGTTAGCTGGTGGTCGTAACGTGCATTTGACAGGCACATGAGCTATTGCCTCGATGATGAAATCAGTGGGCACTTGAAGGAACCCAGTCACGTAACGTAGGTTCTTGTCGACCAAGAAACACCACACACAGGACAAGTAGTCGTATGGTGTCATTAGCAATACGAGATCACATTACCTTGACACCCACCAACCGCGAACAAGAATGGAGATGACTCGGATACGACAGACTGGAGTCCCACCGAACCATGCGTCGGTTACCACACGGAAGACCATCATTGGCTAACTACATATAACGAAAGTTAACACTTTTTTCAGTTTTAGTTGTTAAATTAATTTAGTTCAGTGTTTGTGAATGTCACTATGGTATTGTTCTGATACTAACAGTGTTCTACACTAAGAATTTTTGAAGAAATTTTCTTAATGTAAAAAAGAAAAAAAAAAAATCTTATCGCAGTAGAAAAGACATAGGCTGCAGTCTCTTTACTTTCATCTTCTGGATGCGATTCTTTTTGTTTTCTTCCTTGGTTTTGTGATGCCAGGGGTATCGAACCACTAAGTGCTAAGTTATCTGTGTGTATTTGTACATGTTCGGAATATTCCTCCTTAGAATCTGACGGATATCCTTGTTGTATATCGTCAGGATGACGTTCTGCATTGTTATTATAACTCTGCTTGTAGTATTCTAAAATGTCTCCTCCTTCGGAATCTTATTCTGGTAAGGTATTCAGCTAATTCAGTAATTTCGCATCTGATCTAAAATACCGATTTGAGATAATGATGAGGTCAGCTTTGCTTCTGCCGATCTAAAATACTTACTAACGGAGAACAGTAACCAAGTATGCACACTCAGCCACGAAATAAAGAAAAAGTGAAAGAAAGAGTGGCAACGAGTCCACTGCTATGAAATAACATACGCTATGTGGATGAAAAGAATTAATGTTGCGCCGTTACGGTCATTAAACGTAAAAAAATATCTCAGCTGTCAACATGATCGGCTGTGGTCGTCGGAGGTAAATATAAGAATAATTTATAATTCAATCCGGCTTCATAATACAAATTACTATGTTACGGAAATTTCAGACCACTAAAATACACCAACAGTAATGAAATATAGGCTCATTAAATTAAAACGTACGCAATTTATCATAGGTAAAACAACGCTCACTGCTCATATTGCCTGGTACGGTATTTCTAGTGTTCTCAGAGAGAGTATTTTGAGTGATGTCATGCCCGAGAGGTGTGGGGTCGAAGAGTGGCGTCGTAGCATGTTCATTGATGAGTCCCGATTTCTCATGAACTCTGATCGTTTTAGGATTTGGCAGCGTTAATGGCACAGTGCACATCCTGCCAATATTATGGAAAGACAAAGAAGCGCAACCTCTGCCATCAGAGTGTAGGTGCCTATATGGTAGGGACAGAAGCCAGCTACGTTCGTGTGACGGCAGACAATGATGGCGCAGCAGTACTTTCAATGTATTCGGTGTCCGCGTGACCTACCCCTGATGTGTATTCCAGAAAGATAACGCATGTCCATGCAAGACTAGCACTCCTGGAAGAAAGGATATGGTGGAGACATGGCTTAGCCACAGCCTAAGGGATGTTTCCAGAATGAAACTTTCACTCTGCAGCGGAGTGTGCGCTGATATGAAACTTCCTGGCAGATTAAAATTGTGTGCCGGAACCGGAACTCGAACCTGGGACCTTTGCCTTTCGCGGGCAAGCGCACTACCGACTGTGCTATCCCGACACGACTCACGATGGCGCCTCACAACTTTACTTCCGCCAGTTTGGAAAGTAGGAGGCGAGGTACTGGCGGAAATAAAGTTGTGAGGCGGCATCGTGAGTCGTGGCGGGGTAGCACAGTCGGTAGTGCGCTTGCCCGCGAAAGGCAAAGGTCCCAGGTTCGAGTCCCGGTTTCCGCACACAATTTTAATCTGCCAGGGAGTTTTACGTAGAGATTAATCATGTTCTTCTGTGGCCATAACGACACCAGGACAGACCCATCAGTGTAGTGGGAATACAGGGTAAAGAGCCTCCATCCCAATATCAACGAGCGGGATATGGATGTACCCAGCTGTATCAACTGTGGACAACTGTGCCCGAGGGGCATGTTAAAAGATTGTCTGGCACCATTCTAAACCACGTAAGGGCATGTATAGGTGGTGTTTACCGCCTCCCTAGCTCCAACGTTCCACCCGTAATTGCCATCAACACTGTCTCTCTAATCCTGCTTTGTAGTCAGTTCAATAGTGTTACATCGTCTCTCATCATTGTAACGATTCATTCAGGATACACCACTTTTTGTTATGTAGCGTATCTAAAATGTTGAATGAGACGACGAGAAATTACCCTCTTACACAAAGATAAAAATTAGACTAGAAGAGAATAGTAAGCACCAAATAAACGCAATGACAATAATGGCCTTACCTGTGTTTCAGTTGTTTGTTGGTGGTGTTAGTGGAATTTCTACAGCAGTTTTTGCTCCAAATTTTATGAGTGTCTTATTCCTTCCTCAATATTTTTCGCGTAGATTATCGTCAACATTTGAGTATGAAAGAGAGACAATATTAGTATTAGTTGACATGCAATGGTAAAAAACACCGAATCTTTTATCTTCATAATTCAATTTATGTTTTTTAAAGAGAAATTTACAATAACTTATTTTTATGCTGTCACGGACTCGCCAATTCTTTTGTAGTTTTTCCTTCCTAATTTTAGGTTTGGTGTTGTAAAGATATGGATTAAATACCGCCTATAGAACTGAATCAATTTCGGAATATATGCAGGAATTAATTTTTTTTTAAAGAGGATGCCAGTAAGTATGGTATAGGCGTTAAAAATAAAAGCATAAATGCTGAGATGTTATACCTCGAAAAATTCTTGAATCTGGTCTATGACTGATTACGAGTAGTACCACTGTGCGAAATAAAAGGTTCCTGACGGTTTTCACAATGAATTTAAACGATTATTTGGCAGCTGGTTTTTCCCACTTGTATGCGTACACCAAAAGGTAGTCATTCGAAGGAGTAATTGCGTGCGAACATCCAGACATAAAAATAGCGAACGAGAGAAGAGAGTAAGAAGCATTCGAGGGGTAAGTATATGATGTCTTAGTCACCTAGTTACCACTTTATTTCAAAAAGTCGCTTACGACATAAAATATGAGACATAAAATTGAAAGGACAAAGCTTAGGTTTCCGTTACTAAGAGATTAATGAAAAAGAGAGTTAATATTTCCAGAGCTACATTTTTTTCAGGACAACTATTTAGCAATAATAGTGTAGAACTTTGTACAGGCCTCAGCTAGTGGAGGAAGCGAGTCGGGCACCAATCACGCAGCGTCAGTTTCTTAAGGAAAGAGAATGAATAGGGCCGAACAGTCTTCTGTCCATTCTCACAGTGAGGTGTCGTGCACCAAACTCCCGTAAATGTCATTTTCCAAAAATACAACTACTGAAATAAGTCATCGAAAGTCACATCCGGACTTTCAAGGCATTACCGTAAATAAATGGTGTAGCTGCAAAGAACTAAGATTGTGATTGGGCAGTTTGAGAAACTCATCATCCAGGATGTTCAATGTTCGCAATCCTCCAATAAGAAATAATTACCAAATTTAAGGTTGGCCGGTGCTGGGAAATCGTCAATAAAAATGCTACTGTGCTGAAGTCCTTAATGCAGGGTTTCCTTTCAATAACCGCTCATCCGGAAAGCAGTTGTTCATGAGAAGCTGAAACATCCAGCCGTTCAAAAGGACGTTGATAGCAAGATAGGAAACAAATTTCTTTGTTGATTAATTCACAGCAGCTTTCACTTAAGTCGTCAGTAACGATGTGCCAGACGGATTTAATACAGAGATCAGACAGCATTTACACATTTCTCTAAAAAGAATTTAAAGCATTGACAATAACAGTAGATTAAGCGGTTCCTTCTGAGACCCCGATGGCAGCTCTGATCGAATCCTTCCGGCTGCTTAAAGACATGAGTTATTTAGCCGGCCAGCCTCTATATGGTTTTTAGGCGGTTTCCCACATACCACTAAGTGAACACTGGGCTGTTTCCAAAGTCTTCCTCTCAGTTACACAATTCGCAAATCCTTATATAAAAACTTTCCATGGTTTGCGCTCCACGACTGTGATATGTTTCCAATACTGTGAGATTTTCAGCTATCAGCCGATCTTTTTTTTTTTTTTTTTTTTTTTTTTTTTTTTTTTTTTTTTTTTTTTTTTTTTAAATCTTTATTAGCAAATCATGATTTTGGTCAGTAACTGACCATTATCAAAGCTAAAAAGTACAAGAAAAACACACTGTTCCTGTAGTAACAGAGAGTTCCTCTCGTTCTTTTTAGCACTGATAATGGCCAGTTACTGGCCGAAATCTTGATTTGCTAATACAGATTTTTAAAAAAGATCGACTGATACCTGAATATCTCAGAGTATTGGAGCATTATGAAAACGTTCGAACTTTTTCCAATTGCATAACACAGTAATCAAACAGTTGCGGTACACACATTTCCTCACGGGGTGTAATGAGGGGACGCCACGAAGCGTATCCGATCACCCTTGTAACTAACCACAACGAATCCGATTACCCACGCCGACGCTGCAAATGTGGGGGAAAGTCGGAAGAAAACTGAAGAAATTAAAATAATTTTGAACATTGACAATCACATGAGGTACAATGAGAATTCAGTCAGATTTCCATATTTATCCTAGTCCTAACTTCGTGCCTTTAATCCAAATATACCAGAAATATATTTGTAATGATCAAAGTTAATAAATAAGGAAGAATGCACTCGTAAACATGTTACAATATAGGCCCCACAGCTATTCATTAACCACCCCTTACACTAGTAATTGTGATCGATATGCTCTACACTAAGTAGTTCGAGACGTCTGAATACGTCGGAGCAAGACAACGTTAAAAATTGGAACATGGACAGTGACACACAATAATTTTCTTCTTCTTTGATGGGTATCACAGTCTTTTTGCAAAATTTGTCTCAATAGTAACTTGTGCATGATGTGAAATTTTAAAGGAAAGTTATTGCTGAATGTCATACCTTATTGAGTAAGCATTTTGGAACCCGTCAAGACAAAATTACTGAGCAACATTATCAGCAATAAGAAATTTTTCCCGGCCGCGGTGGCCGAGGAGACTGAGGCGCTCCAGTCACGGTCTGCACGGCCACTACGGTCGGGGGTTCGAATTCCCCCTCGGGCATGGATATTTGTGCCGTCCTAGTTCGTAAGTAGTTCATAATTAATTTTTAAGTTTAGGGACTGATGACCCCGTAGTTAAGTCCCATAAACTATACAAACATTTGAAACATTTTTTTTAAGAAATATTGTTTATTCAAATTAAATGAGAAGCTGAGAGATATTTGTGAATTTTGTAAATGTAGGTGTTAACAATAATTTCCATATCCAAAGTTACGGTTGATAGTTTTACGCGTGAATAGTTTACCATGCGAAGTTTGTCTTTACATTTATGTAATAGAGGAATTGGAAAAATGCATGCTTTCGTAATTAATAGCTGCCGATTTCATGAATTCCGTGAAAGCTATATTTGCAAACATTCAGTTCCCTCCCTCTTGTGTGGCACAGCCAGCTAATACGGCGCAGTATCTTGATGCATTTTATTGTTGCTACAGATATCTATACAAGATACGTGTAACTGTTTACTGCTACTGTTTTTAAATCAAATGCTGGACAATATGGCAAATATTTTATTCTGTTTAAAATCATTTTATAGACATAACATGAAAAAGATTAAAAGTGCTTGAAATATAAATACAAAAAACACCGCATAAATACCACATCAGTCTATACAGAAGTGCATTTTTTAATTTATTTGAAAAATTTACTTTCAATAGCATCGGAGCAAGGAGTGTCAACTGCGTGATTTCATGAAATTACATTACATTGGGTCCTGAGATAACAAGCGGAGCGTTTGCGTATCACAGCTGCGAGTTGGTCAAAGATATTTTTCTACGATAGAAAAATGCAACCCCACAAAAATGCAAAGTTTCTTTCTGTCCAATTTGAAACGGAATAGCCCATTCATAAGAATTCGTGTCCAGTTCTTGGAGGATATGTAATGAAACAAGAATCAATTTTTGATACTAGTCTTAGATCAACAAACACATTTTACTGAACTTGTAACGTTACACAATTATTATTTTTTATCGATCAGCGACGCTTGTCGCCGTGGTTACGTCCTGCTAGTAATATTTTATGTGTGAAAATGTTTGTTTCGCTCGTCTTTCTTTTTTTCCGGCAAGCCGAGAGGACGAAACCGCGATCACAAAGTGTCTTGTTTGAGACTATTAAGTGTGGAACTATACGCAGACTGATTTGTAATGTAAGTATGAAGGCTTTGATATTTTATTTTAAAATATACCATATTTTGTTATGATCAATGTTTCAACCCTATTTTTATTTAATAATGTCCTGTTCTTTCTTAACTATTCATTTTCTTTGAGGTTTTCAGCTTCTCGATATTCCGTCCTAACATCTCTTCCGCTTCGCGTATTTGCTTGATTAAATCCCGATTAGTTACTTTGTAACATTACCTTTTCTTCCTGTTAGAACCCTGCATTCGTATTAACATCTTCGGGAAGTCCTATAGATGTTTCTGTCTGTTATTTTCTTTATAAAACTTTAGCACCTGGTCTGGCAACAATGACTTGCGAGGTGAACAGTCTGAACATTAATTTATAGCGGAAAATATGTCTATAATATTCAACAGCTAAACATTTTCAGCTGATGTTATCAATATCTCCAGAAAGATGCTACAATGGGTACATCCCGTAAGCTTTCTCTGTAACGTTGTTTTTTGTGTGTTGCCCCAACCCAAATCTGTATTCCGCCTTTCATTCTATTCAGTCATTTCGTGTATTAATTTCATCCACACTTGTCTAAATTATTTTCTCAAATTTTATCGGACTTTTCTGACCGATATTTTAACCAATATCCTTAATCTTCTAATCGTGGAGTTTAACAATAATGCATATAGACAACAAAAGTAATGTTACAGATCTAAGGTAAAAATAAATCCTTTACTGGGTGAAAAACAATCCTGTGGAAGCTATTAGCCATGAGAGAGACTCATTTCCTTTCAGTAAGTTCTTTCTGTAGTCCACCCACAAAGGTATCGGAACCAACGAGTGGATCGCAACCGACAATGCGAGAACTACTGTTCTAAGAGATTAATTACGCGCAATATATCTACCGCGTTTGTCTACAGGGACAGCGGTACTGTACCAAATAACATCAGAGCAATTCATCTTAAAAGTTGGCAGTGGATAATAAACGGTTATCCGAAAAAGTTTCCGAGGCGCATTACAGGTTAAGGCATCAGTAAGCTGGCCCTCCTGCCGTCCCCAGGTCTGGGGGCGTAACGGGCAGGAATTTTTCTTCATTAGTGCAGCAGCGCGCTAGACTGAGCGAGGTGGCCGCTCCATTTGAGCGGATGAACTGGTGGGCCCACGGAGTGAGCGGCAGAGGCAGAGCACTCTCCGTCCCTCCCCCTTCCACTTTCCCCCACCACCCCCCACCCTTAAGCGCAGAACGCGACCAGGGGACGGTGCGACAGGCAGGCAATCCGTCAGGTGGAGAGGAGGCGGTGGAGTGGGCTCGCAGCAGGTCCGCCTCATTTCCGAGCCGCCGGTCGGCTGTGCGCGGCGCTCCGGCCGGTGGCGGCTGGCGCGCATGCGCAGACCAGACGCCGGTGACAGCTGCCGATACCCACCTCCGGCCCCCACCTGCCTGCCGCGCTGATGTATGGCCGGCCTACGGCTGCCGCGGATTAATCACCGCCCGCTCTACAGATCGGGCTTCGCCGCCTATTGCCGTTGCGGCATTGTACGACATATCTGCAAATTTTTCAAATGTTTAAATGTTTGTAAATCTAAGTCCCTATCCGTGCAAACATACTAACTTGTGCTAAGGATAACACACAACCCGTGCCCGAGGGAGGACTCAAAGAGTGAACTGTTTGCAAACTGTTTAGGAAACATCGTTGGTGTGAAACTCAGCTTGCTCTTTTCTCGCATGCCATCTTGCGCGCCACGGATGAAGGGCAACAGGTATACTCTGTTTTTCTCGATTTCAAAAATGCGTTAGACGCGGTGCCATACTGCAGATTGCTAAAGAAGACACGAGCATATGCAATAGGTTCACAGATTTGTGACTGAGACTTCCTACGTGCCGAGAGGTCTGCGGCACGTCAGTCACGGTCTGCACGGCCGCTGTGGTCGGGGGTTTGAATCCCCCCTCGGACATGGAAGTTTGTACCTTCTCTAGTATAAGCTAGTTCATAAGTAGTTTGTAAGTTTAGGGACTGATGACCCCGTAGTTAAGTCCCATAAGCTCTACAAACGGTTGAACTTCCTAAGTAATAGAACGCAGTACGTTGATCTCAACGGCGAGTGTTCATCAGAAACGAGTGTATCGTCAGGCATACCCCAGGGGAGCGTGACAGGACCGCTGTTATTTTCTATCTATATAAATGATCTGATAGATAGAGTGACTTGTAATTTGCGGGCCGCGGTGTAGTAGCCGAGCGGTCTAAAGCGCCTCGCTACGGAGCGCGCAGTTGCTCGCCGTGGAGGTTCGCGACCTCTCTGGGGCATGGGTGTGTGTGTGTCGTCCTTAGGTTAGTTTACCTAGATTTAAGTAGTTTGTAAGCTACGGACTGATGACCACGCAGTTTGGTCCGTTAGATTTACAGACATTTGAACATTTGCAAATAATAGCATACCATCCGGCAAGCTACTCACCAAGCAGTCCACCACTATGCAAAGAATCATTGGTGCCGGCCGCGGTGGCCGAGGAGACTGAGGCGCTCCAGTCACGGTCTGCACGACCACTACGGTCTGGGGTTCGAATCCCCCCTCGGGCAAGGATATTTGTGCCGTCTTTAGTGTAAGGTAGTTGATAAGTAGTCTGTAAGTTTAGGGGCTGATGACCCTGTAGTTAAGTCCCATAAGCTTAACAAACATTTTGAATTTGAGAATCACTGGTGATACAGGAAAACACAAACTTTAGGGATATGGATAAGAATCATTGCTGATACAGGATAACACAAACGTTAGGGATATGGGTAAACATATATAATTTCGGGACTCTAAAGATATGTATCGAATGTGCGCTTCCAAATCCATGCCGGCAAAAGATCGATATTTAACATCGTAGAATTACTTAGAAATGAAGTTTTAATTTTACTTACGGCAGATGCAGCATTCAGTGCTAATGAAATATTTCATCGTAAACACATTGTATGTAACTGATTTTTCAAAGCGCAGTCAAGAAATTTTAGCAACTGCGAGCCGCAGATGAAGGGCAACAGGTAGAAAGCGTTATTCTCGATTTAAAAAAGGCGTTAGACGTGATGCCACACTGCAGATTGCTAACGAAGATACGAGCATATGGAATAGGTTCACAGATTTGTGACTGAGATTTACCAAATAATAGAACGCAGTACGTTTTTCTTAACGGCGATTGGTCATCAGAGACGAGTATATCGTCAGGAGTGCCCCAGGGGAGTGTGATTGGACTGCTATTATTTTCTATCTATATAAATGATCTGATGAACAGAGTGACTTGTAATTTGCGGCTGATTGCTGATGATGCTGTGGTATTCGGGAGGGGTTCAATTGACTGTAATAGCATACATGTTGACTTACAAGGAAAGTACTTGGGCTCGAACAAACACATATACACCAAATTCGTATGAGAGATAATGTAAAGATCCCTTATTGCACTAGTGATGCTCCCAAATCTGCAAAACTCTGCAGTCGTCCATTAGAGGCCTCTGCGTGTGACATGCCGCATTGCGCTTTTTGTCGGTTCGCCAGTAGGGACGGCGCAGTTGTGCCTCCGAAGTTGCGTTTTGTGATGTTATTTGTGTGGCGAAGCGTTAGATGGGGCGGCGATTGCTAATCACTCCTGCTAATGTATTGACATTGGTTGAGATGAAGTTACGAAGAACCCTTCTTCGTGAAGATGGTATTAGTGTAGAATATGAATTATTTGCATGCTTTCTCGTAACTGTTATCGTAAAGAAATAAGAGCATAAGTTAGATACTTTTGTTACAAAACTCATAATAATGATAATAGAGATGATAATGATGAACAACTCATTGCAAGCGGTAGTGCTACAGTAAGTGCGGGAAGAGGCGATGGAAGCAGTGACAGTGAATACCAACAGTCTTCCGGGAAGAAGGTTTAAGTTGCAAATATCATCACGGCTTTTGATGACAATTCGCTAGAGGAAATATACGATGATTATTACATAAGTCATAGTTAAGATATGTGCATTATGTATGGCGTCTACAATTACAGCTACAGTGCTATCTAGAGCATGGTTGCAGAGCTTTGCAGAGAAACGACACCTCCAATTGAGGTGTACGTAGAAATCCTGTAACCAAACGATCATACAGATATGTTTGTTCGAGCACACTTTCCTTGTTAGACAAAATTTATAATTGTTGTGAAGAATGTCAGCTAGCTCTAAATATAGGAAAATGTAAGGTGATGCACATTAGTAGGAAAAACAATCCCATAATGTTCAAATACGGCATTAGTATCGAGTTTCTAGGTGAATTCAAATATCTAGGCGTAACAAAAAAATGTTCAAATGTTTGTAGAGTCTAAGGGACTTAACTACGGGGTCATCAGTCCCTAAACTTACAAACTACTTATGAACTACTTACGAACTAGGACGGCACAAATATCCATTCCCGAGGGGGGATTCGAACCCCCGACCGTAGTGGCCGGGTAGACCGTGACTGAAGCGCCTCAGTCCCCTCGGCCACCGCGGCCGGCTAGGCGTAACATTGCACAGCAATATGTAAAGGTACGAGCATGTAAGGAGATTTGTAATTTGGACAGTCGCCTCAATTCATTTGGAGAATTTTGGGAAGATGTTCTTCACCTGTAAAGGAGACCGCGTATAAAACGCTTGTACGACCACGTCTTGAGTATTGCTCAAGTGTTTGGGATCCGCAGCAGATCAGTTTGAAAGGAGAAAGGAAGCAGTTCAGAGGCGAGCAGCTAGGTTTGTTACTGGTAGGTTCCACCAATGCGCGAGTCTCACGGAAATGCTCCGGGAACTTAAATGAGAATCGCTGGAGGAAAGACGACGTTCTTTTCGAGAAATTATGTTGAGGAAATTTAGAAGGCCGGAGTTTGAATCTGATTGTACAAAGATCTTCCTGCCGCCTACTTACATTTCGCATAAAGATCACAAAGACAAGACAGCTAGGCGCCTTGGAACTCTCGTCCACACCACCGGGGCCCTTATGTTACTCACAGAAGATGTTTTATTTCATTTCTTCGAGGAAAACCTTTGACTTAGCCGAAGAATGCTTTATTGGTCATTGAAAAAGAAAGAGAAAGCAAAAAAAAAAAAAAAATAAAAAAAAATTAATTAATAAATAAATAAAATAAATAAGTAAAATAAAAAATAAAATAAAATAAAATAAAAAACAGGGGAAAAAGTGCGAAGAATAAAAGGAAGCAACCGTGCACTACGAAGCAAGGCACCTTAGGCCCCTCGTCCACTCCACCGTGACAGTAAAAGTTTTATCTCAATTAGAATCACTGCCCGAACCATATATGGAAGAATGTGTTGCAGTGACAGTTGATAATTTGTATATGTTCGTTAGTCTCGCTAAAACTCGAGGGCAGCTGAACCGATTAGCCTAATTTTAGTCTTGAAATATTCGAGCAAGTTCAGAGAAGGTTTAAACGGTGATAAAATATGGAAAATTTGTCCGGAAAAGAGGAAGATCTGAAAAAACTGAAACAATTTCTTTCCAGTAAGCTGTCAATACCATTCCTCCAGTTGCGATAAAATTTTGTACATTTGATGTTGAAAGCAAGAGGAGGGTTCGCATGAAATAAACATTTCAAAAAGTCGTCCGTAAAGTAGGAAAATTTAGGATAAAAGTAAAGAGATTTTTTTCTATGAATAAAATTCAGTTGCTACATGGTTGTAAAAGCATCATTTGAGTACGGTTTGACAGGACAAGGTTTGTATGAAATAAAGCTTTTGGAAAATCTACCGGAAAATCGGAAAATTTGAGAAAAACTGAAAGTGCGTTTTTCAATGTGTTTTTCATTTAATTCTGTACTATAACTGTCTATTCTCAAGACGGAGAGTGGTAATTCGTTTTTTGTTTCGTTCATTAAGGTTAAGGTTAAGGTTAAGGTCTAGAAGTCGCAAAATTCGAAAAAAGTTCCTTTTTCAATGTGTTTCTAAATTTACTTAACATTAGAAGTTGAGAACCGTTCATCCGATTGCGATAAAATTTTGATCATTTGACGTTCAACGAAAGATGCACGAAAATTTGTGAAAGTTACCAGGATAATTTGAAAATTCACAGCTTTTTTTCAGTTGGATATCAATATAATTCGTCTGATTGCGACAAAATTTTGCATATTTGACGTTCAAAGCAAGAGTAATGTTCTTATGAAATAAACAATAAAAAATTGAGATTTTTCTATGAAATATCAAAACCATTTATCGGATTGATGAAATTTTGCACATTCGACGTTCAAAGAGGAAGGTTTGAGTGAATTAAATGTTTGGAATAGTTGGCCAGAAAGTAGGAAGACTTGTGGAAAACCGAAAGAGCTCTTTTCTTTCGAATATCAATGTCAATCGTACGGTTGCGATAAAATTTTTCATATCAAAAGTGCATAAAAATTAGCAATTGCGAAGCATTGCCGGAACGACTAGTATCTTACTACAAAGCTATTTCGGATACTTCCTTGCAATCGACAGTTTAATATCTCATTGCAGCAAGAGTGATAATAACAAACACCGGTATATTTGACATGTAGCACATTTAAGATTTTTGATGTTTTACGTATTTAAATAACTTTCATAAGCTCTATTTCAAATGATTTTGAACATAGATTGTCTTAAATACAGCAACCGTAACAGATTATGCAATCGATTGGATAAAGAGACAATATGTGATTCCCATTCAGAAAACAATATGTTTGTATTGATAATGATATTTGTTTACGTTTTACGACATTTTATTTTACGTACTTTGATACTCCCTGCCCTACGTTCATGCCCTCGGAATTTCCAGTAACTATTGACTTTCCAGAGATATTTTGGGCGAAAAATTTTATTGCAGCGTCCCAGAATTCCTCTAATTTAATGTCATCAGATTTATGTTATACAGGGTGGTCCATTGATAGTGACCTGGCCATATATCTCACGAAATGAGAATGAAACGAAAAAACTACAAACAACAAAACTTTTCTGGCTTGAAGCGGGAACACAGATGGCGCTTTGGTTGGCCCGCTAGGTGGCGCTGCCATAGGTCAAACGGATATTAACTTCATTTTTTAAAATAGGTACCCCATTTTTCTTACATATTCATTTAGTACGTAAATAACTATGAATTTGTTATTTGGAACACGTTTGTCGCTTTGTGATGGATGGCGCTGTAATATTCACAAACATATTACTCACAATTTTAGACGAACAGTGGGTAATAGGTAGGTTTTCTTCTAAATTAAAACACAGAACGTAGGTACGTTTGAATTTTATTTCGGATGTTCCAATGTGATACATGTACTTTTGTGAAATTATCATATATTATGAGAATGCATGCTGTTACTGCGTGATAACCTGTAATTACCTCATGACTTCAGTTAAAGCTCAAAATAATGTTCTTCCACTTCAATGCATTTGGCAATACGCGTAACAAAATTCCTCTCAACAGCGAGTAGTTCGCCTTCAGTAATGTTCTCACATACATTGACAATGCGCTGAAGCATCTTTTCAGGCGTTGTCGGTGAATCACGATAACAAACATCGTTCAATTTTCCCCACAGAATGAAATCCGGGGATGTAAGATCCGGTGAAGTTTCGGGCCACCGCTTCTGCAACCAATCCACCTATTAAGACCGCTTCAACAGCACGAGAGCTATGTGTCGGACATCCATCATGTTGAAAATACATCGCCATTCTCTCATGCAGTGAATCATCTTTTAGTACAATCGGTAGAACGTTAAGTAAGAAATCAGCATACATTGCACCATTTAGATTGCCATCGATATTATAGGGACCAATTACCCTTCCTTCCACAGTGCCGCACCATACATTAACCCAACAAGGTCGCTGATGTTCCACTTGTTGCAGCCAGCGTAAATTTTCCGATGCCCAATTGTTCATATTATGCCGGTTTACGTTACCTCTGTTTGTAAATGACGCTTCGTCACTATATAGATCGCGTGAAAAACATCTGTTATCGTCGAGTAATTTATTTTGTGGCCAGAGGATAACGGTACACGACGTTCAAAGTCTTTGCTATGCAAATCCTGGTGCATATAAATATGGTACGGGTGAAATTCAGGTTGATGTAGTATTCTCAACACCGACGTTTTCAAAATTCCCGATTCTCGCTCAGTTTGTCTCAATTTTCCGGGATAACTGTCAACGTACATAGCACAGGCTCGTTGGGTATTTTTATCACAATAGCCATACATAAATACCATATCGATCTTTTCTGCAATTGGTAAACCCTCCTTTTTAACATGTATCACGAAGCGTTGGCGAAATGTTATACGATGCCACGTACTTATATGTTTGTGACTATTACAGCGCCATCTATCACAAAGCGAAAAAAATGTTCCAAATAAAACATTCATAATTTTTTACGTACTATACGAATATGTAATAAAATGGGGGTGCCTATGAAAAAAATAATAGATAAATTAATGGCATTAATGATCGTTCCAACGCTGTAGTTGGCGCCTCAAGGAACATAAAGCAACCCGCCGTGTAAGATAAAAAGTGGCATGTTTAACGTTTATTACCAGTGTTAAGGGGATGCAGAAGGAGATGAGATCTACTTCGTGCCCACCCTAAAAGAACCGAAATTTACACTGATTAGTCAAATCCATTACTTTCCAGTGGTGTACTAATGTGAGGCTAGAGAATCTAACTTGAACGTTAAAATGTTTGTAGAGCTTTTGGGACTTAACTACGGGGTCATCAGTCCCTAAACTTACAAACTACTTATGAACTAGCTAATATTAAGGACGACACAAATATCCATGCCCGAGGCGGGATCCGAACACCCGACCGTAGTGGCCGCCGTAGTCCGCTCGGCCACCGCGGCCGACGTACCTAACTTGAAAATGTCTTTTATCACATTCGCAAAAACACCAACATGTTTTACCAACAGAAGAGCATCTTCGCACCAACAAAAATAAATAAAAATTTCGTTAATCAGTTTTGATTTTCCCACAAGAAATTTTACATAGGAGTAAAATTTGCCTGAACCTAAAAACGTTGAATGTGGCAACCATTCTAAATTTCCCATTTACTAATAACACAGTTGTATTTAGGTTTAATACACCTGAAAAAATTAAAACATTTACAGAAACTCGTAGAAGACGTCATTACAAATCCCTATAAATAAAAATGTTGTGTTGGTTAGTGTGTGTTTCAAAATCTCAAAAAGATTTCACCAATTGAGCTACAAATTTGTCACAACATTGCACTGTAACATGAAGGTTTTTAGATACCAATATATATATATATATATATATATATATATATATATATATATATATATATATATATATATATATACTTCTGCGATTTTTTGTAACAACTTTTCTCACATATGACATACATTTTAAAAAATAGGTATGTTAAAGCATGCACGTTTACCAGTAGTACATTGCATCAATATTTCAAAGCATTCGGTCAAGAACGTTCGGAGGTATTTTTGAACATAACACCAAACATATTTCTAAGTTGGTGGTCTAAGACGAAATACAGGTTCAAAAAAATGTTTGTATAGCTTATGGGACTAACTACGGGGTTATCAGTCCCTAAACTTACAAACTACCTAATAGTAAGGACGGCACAAATATCCATGCCCGAGGGGGATTCGAAACCCCGACCTCACTGGCCGTGCAGACCGTGACTGGAGCGCCTCAGTCCCCTCGGCCACCGCAGCCGGCGAGATACAGGTAGGATAGGCAATGCCAAAGAGGGGAAGGGGAGATAAACCCGTACTTTTCAATTGTAACCAAGACTCCGAGTACCAACTTTTGTAGTTCAGGCTTCAAAACTGGCTTAATAGCAGCCTTTTTCAAAACTCTTTTTATCCCGACTAACCAGGAATCCATATATCAGTTTATGTAGGTTTAGCTACAAAATTGACTTAACAACAGAGTAGTTTCAAAATCTTTTCTCCTCATGTTTCACCCCCTTAGGGACGGAATATTGAGCCGGCTGCAGTGGCCGAGTGGTCTGCGGCGCTCCAGTCACAGTCTGAACGGCCGCTACGGTCGAGGGGTCGAATCCCCCCTCGGTCATGGACATTTGTGTCGTCTTTAGTGTAAGGTAGGTCATAAGTAGGGACTGATGACCCCGCAGTTAAGTCCCTTAACGGAATATCGAAAAGTCGGTCCTTAAACGGCGTCAACGCTGTAAGATGAAAACCCTCTGAAAATTTCGAGTTACTTGGAACATTGCATTTTTTATATAGATACTATTACATGTTACAAGCTGTTGTGATCTCTCGAAGCTGCTCTTTGCATACTATTTCCAAGCAGAGCTCAGCGGAGTTGCCCACAAACCCACTCACCAAATAGGACGACTGGGAGAACAACCCTGACACTCAACGAATTGATGAACGATGCACGATGAACACCGACTCCCTGAGCTGGAAATAATAGTCTACCATCGTACAAGTCACTCAACAAGCAGCCCACCACCATGCAAAAATCATTGGTTATACAGGATAACACAAAAGTTAGGGACATGGATAAACATATGAAATTTAGTGAAAAGAATCATTGGTGATACAGGAAAACACAAACGTTAGGTACATGGATAAGAATCATTGGTGATACAGGATAACATAAACGTTAGGTATATGGATAAACATATATAATTTTGTCACCTTTTGACTTTTGAGGTAATGATTAAATTTTACCTAAGGTGGCGCATTGGAATGTTCGTTTCGTGAGGATAATTAATTTACTCTCAAGACAAAAGCACATGCTGTCAACCGGACAGCAAGCAGAGACTTAATTATCTGTTACATTATAAACAAAATAAAATGTTCCCCTCAGCCTATATATCAGCGTAGACTAATAATATTGGCAACGAAATGTTCAGTTTACAAAGAGAATTGGACTATTGACCGGACAGTGATCGTACAAGTACTTATTAACGACAGAACAGAAACTGCATTAAATATTTATTTTATGATCAACAAAACGATTCACTAAAAATATTCAATCTGATAAGAAGCACCTTCGAATTAACCACTGTATCACAGAACATAAAAATTCCGAGTAACGCTCGGGAACCAGATGCTTTCTAATAATATTTGCAATTCATGTAGCCGTGTCTCTAATGATATATATCGAATGTGCGCTTCCAAATCCATGTCGACAAAAGTTGATCGTTTACCTTCGTAGAATTACTTAGAAATGAAGTTTTAATTTTACTTACGGCAGCTGCGGCATTAGGTGCTAATGAAATATTTCATGGCAAACACAGCATATTATTAGCCTCATTGTATGTAAATGATTTTTCAAAGCACAGTCAATAGATTTTGGCAACATCAAAATGTTCAAATGTTTGTATAGTCTATGGGACTTAACTACGGGGTCATCAGTCCCTAAACTCACAAACTACTTATGAACAACCTTATACTAAGGACGGCACAAATATCCATGCCCAAGGGGGGATTCGAACCCCCGACCGTAGTGGCCGTGCAGACCGTGACTAGAGCGCCTTAGTCCCCTCGGCCACCGCGGCCGGCTGGCAACATCAGCAATTGCCGCAAATGATATCTTACCGAAATCATTAAACAAATATATCAACATGAAATATGACGCAACCATTATCGATTATAATTGTACAAGGAGGCCAATTAAAATTGCATAATTCAAAGGCGCTTTGCCATAGATGCATGCAAAACGAAAATCATGAGTATACGTAGCCATTAAGAGAGGCCAAAGACGGCAGACATTTTCATAGATATGTATCTCTCATCACGCTTTAAATTCTCTATCTTCCAAATAAGTTTTCGGCGAATTGGTACCAACTTCTGCCTTGCATACCGGTCATGTGCTATGGTAAAAGTGCTACACTAAAGTAACAACGTTTCGTGGAAACGCATTTTAGGTTCGTTGATGTTTAACGGTTAATTTTCGGTAAGATCGATGACGATATTAGCAGTGGAAATCAAAACACCATAGTAACCAATTCTTAGCAAAACGTTGTTCATGGACATCGTTATTTAATTTAATTTAATTTTATGTAACAATAACTTTGTGATAGTTTACAGCAGATAACACGTAATTTGAAGCAATTCCCTAATTTTTAATTTCTTCATTTTGTGTAGGTACGACGATCGAAAGACGGTACGGGCATAGAGATGGAGGAGGAGATGGAAGATGGATGGAAGGAAAGGATGAAAGGTAGATAGTGGGGAAGCAGGAGATAGATACAGCTCAGTAGCGTAGCTACGGCGGTGCGGGGGGTGCGGTCCGCACCGGGTCCCAACTCCAAAGGGGTGACAAAAGCCGTCTGACACCTGACGCTTAGGGGGAACGGCGGGCGTCGAGAGAGCCTGTGGACTGGGCCGACTCCTTTTTACGCGCGCGTATTTCGCCGCCATAGCGGAGTCGTTGTTGGTGTATATGTTTCACGCTGATGTACCATTGTTAATGGTCTGAACCGATAGGGCCATTCTTCGGCTATTATCGTGAGTGACCGGACGCCACAGTTTTCTTCCGCAAGATTCAGAAGATCGAATGTAATATTTATTTATTTGCACGTAAGTAAATAGAACTCTTTATGAATTTTTTTACTACAACTTCTTCCCATATTTGTAAGAAGAATAAAATGGGATATCTTTTATGCTAAAGCTAAATGCCTGATTTTTTCTTTTTAATAATTTTTTGAGAATCAGTAAAATATTTCTCCCAGCTTTAAAAGTGATTACGATACTTATTCATATTATATACATTTTTGACGAATTACAGCGTTCAAATGAATGAAATAAATCGCAATTTGCGATCTTATGGCATCACTGTGGCTGCGAGCATTATAGAATAAATAGGCTGGGATATATGAAAGAGACAGGGTGGCAAATGGAGATTTATGTGTGGCGGGAGACGTGCAGGGAAGAGTCCTCTGCAGTGGGGCTGGTCACTGTGTCCTCGGTGGCGGAGTGGTCTACGCGTCTGTCTAGTAAGCAGGCGATCCCGGGTTTGAATCCCGCCCGGGCACAAATTTTCATTCTCCACATTTCGGTATTCCATCTAAACCAAATACAGTGATGCCATAACATCGCAAATTGCGATTTATTTCACTTATACAGATGTTGCTGCCACTTTCACACTATAAAGGGTGACTGCGTTCCTTGATTGGAACGTTAAAATAAACGGCCATTTAGCCACAGCAGCCGTGTTAATTATATATCACGAATTCACTTTGTGCCAGGGTATTCAAGAGGTCAAATGTGCAAAAGAAGGACCCAGCCATGAACTAGTCTAGCATGAAACCGGAACTGTTTTCCGCCGTGGCTATCAATGTGGTACGTTATGATGTACAGTGCAAAGCTTTCCAAACTGGATGTCACGACACCCAGGGGTGTCTTAGTGCCACTAAGGGTGTCGCAACAACAGCAAAATCTTAAGATAGAACATTGTGGAAAAAATACTAAACATCCTTCAGTTCGTTCAGTGTGCATTTTGAGTAGAAGTGAATCATGAAAATTAATATTTCTTTAAAGTATCATTTGATATACAGCAGATAAACCTCTCTAATTAAAATCAGTATAACTATATATTCGACATGGTGTCGCGACTAGGAAGAGTTTGGAAACCTCTGGTATAGTGTATAAGAAAAATCGTTGAAAATTAGAAAAACGTACCATATGGGTTTATTATTTGATGCAACTGTGACGTCAAATAGAACAAATCTCATTGTTTGATATTCATGAATATCTGACCCCCCCCCCCCCCCCCCCCCGTAAAAAATGCATAAAAGGATTTTCTCCTGTAGAACAACAGATTACTATCTTATTGCATTTCAAGAACATTGCTATTTTAAGCAATATTTGCCTAAAAATTTAAAGAAGACTAAAAAGTGTTTGCTATAAATCAGTCCTCCTCATACTTCCGAGGAAAAGGAAAAAACTTATTTTGGTGGCTTCAATTAATTACTTGAGGTGAGTTTGGCATTTTCTTGAAAGATGTGTAAAGTCCTATGTGTAAAGTCCTATGGGACCTAACTGCTAAGGTCATCGGTCCCTAAACTTACACACTACTTATACTAACTTATTCTAAGGGCAACACACACACTCATGCCTGAGGGAGAACCCGAACCTCCGACGCGAGCAGCCGTGCAGTTCATGACATGACGCCTCAGACCTCACGGCTATACCCGATCGGATTCTCGAGAGAAATGGCGTGAGATTTTGCTCGACCCCCTCACCCCCGTCTTATAATCTCTATGTTCAAAATGCGTAGTGCTTGATTACGCATAGCATTATACGTTGTAGTAAAGACAACAATGCGCCACGTCATACATAGAAAAATCATTTATAAATGGTATAGCACAAATATAATGCAGTTCAAAGTGAGAATCAGTTCTCGATATGTATCGTGTAAAATATGAATAATACAGAACTTTGGTCGAAGAAAAACTTTTTCATAACAAAATCTGCACAATTTTATCATTGAAAGCTGCAAGTTATTTTAGACTTGAAACATGTTGTACTTAATTTAACCCAGTTATCTCGCAGTTTTACAGTGTTTCTTGCGAAAAAAGAATTACGGGAGATTTGCCGAGACACCCCTCTCTCCCACGTGAGGTTTGCTGAGATTCAGGTTGACCTTCCCCCCACCACCAAACACTTAACGTAATTAATGGACGCCCCCTTTAGGCAGGTGATTGTCTTTCAAAGAAATTAGTTAAAGTTCTTTATGTTATAAAACTAACTTTTAGCAGGGTCGGAACTACAGCTTTTTGTGGCCACTTAAAAGTCACAGTTCGTCGTACAAAATATGACAAGTACATCCTACCCCCACTACCTTTCGTTAGGAAACGCCAAGTGAGCGCCCTTTACATGACAGAACATTTATTCACTTGAAGCTATCTATGTGAATATTACATAAAAATATAAGTGAAAGTTCATGATAAGAAGGCAAATATTTCTTTTGATGCTGTATGAGATAATTACAGGTTTACTAGCGTAAAAATGATTGCTGGAATGTTTTACTTTTTTTCATTTCAACAGATACGTTTTAAAACGAAACACAACTTCGCTCTTCAGATCACTATAAAAAAATAGGAATATTTGCCTTCTTTTTCTCATAAGCAAATAAAGTTTGTAATCACCCATTCAAGATATAAGAAGAGCGAACTGTTTTTTCTAACACTGTTGGTATCTACTCATGAATTCATCACACGATGTAATTCTCTTAAGAGATTGAATTGAGGGAATAGCGGATATTATCTTTGAGTTACTGTAACACGTGTGGATTTGTGTTGTACACTTCATTCTTTAGTGCTTTCCTCAACAGAAACTTCATGGCATAAAACGGAGTTCCAAAGGGCGAGACATGACTTTGTTGTGTACGGTAACACTTCGTCAAATGCGTGCAAGGAATCATTGGTCCTGGGCTCCTGGCACCTACTGAAAAAACGCAAGGCTTCGTATCTTTCACTCAGTTTCTTTAAAAAATGTTGCAAAATGTGTTGCTCTTTATTTTTCACTGTTAACTGTGTCATTAACAATGAGGCCTATTATTCAGCTACCAATAATAACTGCGCACCACACTTCTATTTTTCTGATCATGAAGGTGCTCTTGATGAAGCAGGTATATTGGTTCTCCAATGTGGTTAGTTTAGGGCGGTAAAATAACCGTGGAAATGGAATCAAGCCTCGTCTGAAAACATAATATCACCGTCAAGCACTTGGTTCGAAAACAATTCGCAAAACCTAGCCCTGTGCGAGAGATCACCAGATATGTGAATTGTTGACTGTTACTATCCTTTACAGCTCTACCCCAAATACCTGTTCTTTGTAGAGAGGTGCTACAAACACGCGTGCACCAGTCCAATAGATGGAACACCCATGTGCTGTACATGTGGACACTGGCACCCACAAAAACACTACTTCCTAAAACTCCCATAAGGAGGGACCAGAAGAGACATTCTCAAGGAGCTTCAAAGTAACATATCATGAAAAGGAGGAGAAACACCACAGAAAACGAAGAGATCTTCTCTAACTCGAACTAGCTTTCAACACACTGTGTTACTTACGAGGGGTGTGTACGTAAAATACGTACTTTGCATCTTTGTATGCACAAAATGTTTAACAATACTTTAGTATTTCAGTGGGGAAAAAGGCTTTGAGCTGTAATACTTAGACGCCATTTACGTACTAAGTTTCTTTCATTTTGCACGTAATGATTACAGTGTCGTTGTTGATAAGTCAATGTTTTTTGTACATAAATAATTGAAATTTTCATTGTGGTTTCGTTTTATCAATGTGTAATTCTTATGATTGATTAAATGAAATAAATTTTTTAACAAAATATTTTTCTTTTCGCGGAAATATACCTTAAAATACACGTACAAACACGAAATAACATCGTGCAAGTGGGGCACAACAAAGAAAGAAATAGGGGCCCAAACGTTTGGAAGACCAATCGCTGGTCAGTTCAAGGCTGAAATTTATTAAGCATTTTGTGAAATGTTTAATTGACGATTACGATGAGATTTCTGAAGATGGTATCTTTGCAGAAATTCCACGGCTGCGACGATTTCTGCAGACTGCTAATGTCCCAAAAGAAGAATCTTTTGGATGGACATATTTAAGTTTTACAGTTTGTTGTTGAATATGAAATTTCTGGATCTGTCCCGAACCTAAATTTGGCATTAAGATTTTTCTTAAGTTTGTGTGTTTCGGTAGCTTCCTGTGAGAGAAGTTTCTCAAAGCTAAGACTCATTAAGAATTACCTTAGGTCTACTATGAGTCAATCAAGACTCTAAATCGGCATTTTTTTCAGTTGAAATTAGCGTGGCTAAAGCTATTGACTTTGATGATGCAATTTCAAAATTTGCTGCAGAGAAAGTTAGACGGGTGGGATCGTAAACTGCATGTGAAGGTACCAGTTATTAAGACAATCGTTAGCTATTTGTTGTGCTTGATTAATAATCAATTATACTATGTTATTTATAAGAAATGGTTTTATTTATTTCGTTTCATATTGACTGTTAACAAACTAAATAGCTTTCTATGTTACTCATTTCATTATGTGTATCAAAAATTTATTCATCTCTCCTTGAAATTTTTTTCCATTCTTTCCTGATGTTGGCGGGAGTGGTGGCGGCCATTGTGAGGGGAGGGGTGACAAGTTAGATCACCGCACCGGTTGACAAACTACTTAGCTACGCCACTGATACAGCTGATGGGAAAAATGGACGGAGCAAAAGTAGAAAACAATAGCATTTTACTAAGTGAATGGTACGTCATCTGGTTCAGATTCGGTAAACTGATCTGTATGTTTATGGAGAAAACGAACGATAAGAAATGTTATATATCTTGTGGTTTTAAAATAATGAGTTTTTTGCGTAACTAGTTTTGTTATAACTTTCGTTTCACATAGCCACAGTAGCCCAACGAACGATATTGATTTGATTGAAGCATTCTCTCGGTGATTCAATCTTCACATGAATTACAGTATTTAGTTTTCTACTTATTTCATATGATAGTGAACCACAGCGAAGCGTGACAGGGTTTAGTTTGTTATACGTAAATGTTTTCTTTAAGTTTTGAATATTTTTTAAATGGCACATTTCATTAGATGAATGAAAATAATCATAGTTTCTTTAATACAACCTAACTGTCTCTTTTTGAGTTTTAATTTCCAAACCGTCGTTGTTTCCTAATTAATCTTGAATTTTCTTAAATATATATTTTAATGGCGACATGATTTATAATGCAGAAGCATGTATAGGGTCGCATCGGACGTCGCATTTTATACGAAATATTTCGAGAGTGAAAAGAGATGTATCATAGTTCTACTGTTAATTAGAAATAATATATCTACATCTGGTTAACAATTCACATTTTGCAGTGTACAGGCGCAGGTAAAAGTGACCAGACGGAAGGTCTACTCACTGAGTTTTTGCCTTGCAAGTTTCTCAATATTTACGTAGTTCTTTATATAATTGATCCAGCTGAGTAAGTATAACAAATAAGAAAATTAATTTATGTAGTGAGAGTGTCAAAATGTAAGATGTGTTTCACTTACAGTTGCCCTTCCCCACCTTAGGCAACTAAAGCGTAACAATAATAGTAACATCCCCAAAGACCTCCCACTATGTAATGTACAAGTTTCTCGACTCCATCACTGATTTAAATCTAGAAAATCACACGGAAACCACTTTGAACCGACATATGATTTGTAAGAGGAATGAAATTCAGAATGGGCATCTTATCGAAGCACAGCTACACGGAATACTTACGTAGATAAAAAAACCCTTTCCATGTATTCAATGGCCTCGAAAACAAAAGATCACCTAAACAATCAGACTGGCCGCGCCATAACGAAATCCGCCCTCTTTAAATTAACAATGGCTTAGAATCGTCAATATTAGTTTGGCACTCAAGACAATCATGAAATAGAAATGTAGGGCAAAACGACAAACAAATGTTCAAACTTATTTTAACATTTAACTGCTGTTGTCATCAGTTCCAAGACTTACGAAGTTCTTAAACTAACCTAACCTAAGGAGAACACACACACAACCATGTCTTGGGAAGAACTCTAACCTCCAAAGGCAAGAAACAGCACGCTTCGCAGCAAGACGCCTTAGAGCACTCGACCACTGCACCGCGGCAACGACAAATCTTCTGCACAGAATTAGCTTTTAATGATTGTAATTTCCATGAAATACTCGACATTTCGTTGATTCTACTGTACAACATACATTTAAGTTAGTGTTGAATCTTACTACACAAATTGTTCGTATTTCAACGTGTAATATCTATTCCCTCCTTTGAAGGAACAAAACCATGGAATAGTTTAAAAATCTGACGATAAGTATTTTACATCGGCAGAAAACCTTCCGTCTGGACAGTCGAGCGGTACAGTGGCAAAAAGCAAAAACACATACAAAAAGCGCCCTCGGCATTCAAACGCAAAGAGCACGTTTGCAAGCAGCGTAAGGAATAGCGTCTCCTATGCTGCCCTTATGCGGGACACGAAAGCGACTTCCAGTCATAGAATTTCACAACGTGGCATATTCCAGAACGTGATATGCAGACACTTCACATTTTTTGCCAAGTACGCCACAAGCACAACTCGAAATATACGAATGTTGTTCAAATGAATAGGTGCGAAACGATACTGAGGACTAACTTGAAGTCCTTACACTAAAATCACCAGGGACCTGAGTACAACTGTATAAAGAGCCGAAGGATTCCTTGTTCCCATAATTCACGTACCTGTGACAAGGGCCAATACTCTTTGCCGTCCGATTTCAAGCTTTTCCCTCTGATATAATTTTCTTGATCCACCAAACAAATGAAATAAATAAATCGCAATTTGGGATCAGTTATGGCTTCACTGTACTAGGTTTAGATGGAATATCAAAGTGCGACTGGGATTCGAACCCGTCGAACCCGGGATCTTTTGCTTACTAGGTAGACGCGTTAACCACTCCGCCACCGAGGACACATTGACTAGATTTGGGTGTGGCGGGACACGTGCAGGGAAGAGTCCTCTGCAGTCGGGTTAGTCACTTTGTCCTCGGTGGAGGAGTGGTCAACGCGTATGCCTAGTAAGCAGGAGATTTCGGGTTCGAATCCCGGCCGGGCACAAAATTTCATTCGCCGCACTTTGGTATTCCATCTAAACCTAGTATAGTGAAGCCATAACTGATCGCAAATTGCGATTTATTTCATTCAGTGAACGCTATAAAGTCGTCAAAAATATATAATTGTAAACAGATGAAAGTCTCGGGGCGATATGTCCCGACTTTATGGCGGATGCGCTAGCTGCTCCCACGTGAACTTGGCCAGTACTCTTTGTGTGACCCTGCAGACGCTTAGACTCGCGTTATCATGGAGAAGAATCACTCCCTTCGTGAGCAGCCCACGCCATGGACTGTATCGGAAAAAACATTAACGGGTGTTCGTTCTGTTAACTAATAAACTGTTTTACCATTACGAATACCGGACTGTACGTCTCTTAGAACATACAAAAACCAAAACTCTTACGCTATCGCAGCCTCCGCCCCCGGAACTTTGAAGGGTTGGAGCTCCCAAACTAACAGTGATAGGAATGTATTTTAAATTGATTTGGACGCAGCTGGTTTAAACGATTCCAATACACGATAGAAAAAACTATTGTTCCATTTAAGAAATTATATCTTTGTGGTGTAACTCTTTGGAAAATGATACAATAAACTATGTTCATAGCTCCGCAGGAAGTGTAACATTTCTTGTGTTCACCTACCGCATTCAAACTTCCCGTCACCTATTATTTTACAAGTTACAGAGGCAAACACACTTAGTGAAACACAGTATCGTTTCGTACCTATTCATTAGAACACCATTCGTACATTTCGAGTTGTGCGTGTGGCATAGTTGGCAAAAAATGCGACGTGTTTGTATATCACACTCTGGAATATTCCACGGTGTAATATAATTTGTTTACCTGTTATTAAGTGGTGTCTAGTTAATTTTTAACGGTTGGAATTATGTTCTTGTAAGTGTTTTGTATGTTCTAAGGGACGTAAAGTCCGGTATTCGTAATGATAATACAGTTTATCAGTTAACAGAACGAATACCCGTTATTGATTTTTCTGGTGCATTTGCTGGTGCTACGAGGGCTACCATTCGATACCTAATAACAATTTTACCAAAAAATGGAAAATATTTCACGTGCTGTTGTGAAGTTATGTGCGTGTATAACGAGGGACATTTCATGGATTTTATGAATATGTAATTATCCATTAAGTTCAATATATAACTTGCAAGTTATGAATTAAAGAGCAAGCAGTAGCCTTTCAGATAGATACAAATGTTTCTGGGCTGTAACTCTTAAAGGAGATTTCCATGAAGCTTTCACTTGTTAATGGGTACAAAGTTAGTAGGAGTGGAGATTATCATGATGTAGTTCTCTTTAGCAACAAGAAATTTGAGTTGCATAGCAGCCGGCAACTGTCTTTAAAACTGATTTAAATTTTCCAGTGGTTTCTACCACAAATAATAGAGGCAGTATCCACCTTCGAGGACACAAAACTTTGAATAACCTTCGCGGCACTGAAGAAGCAAGGACTTACGAAATTTAATTTGAAGTCGAAGCCTGACTGCCGTGTGAAACAGAGAAATTTATACCGACAAACACTCTTCCACTCAAAAGGGTATGTGCTACTTTATATATTCAGCACATACACGAGAAATGGGCCCCTAAATGAATTTGAGTAAAGCGGTAAGTACATGCACTAGTAAGGTAGACATTTTAAACCAAAATCGCCAGTCCCAGTTGGCCACAGTCCACTCAAACGTTTTCACCCACCTTTTCAGACGAGGATTACTGATTACATGTGGCGAATCGAATTGTATGCTTATTTATGTAGATGGAAAGGGGTCGTTTGAATTTAAGGATGCAGAAATGGTAAGCCGCTGTGTAGTTTTCTTTATAAGTTAATGTCACAATTTTTTTTCCGTGAATTCCCTAAGTCATTCCAGGGAATTAAATGTCACGGCCGATCCCTTCCCTATCCTTACCGAAAAAACCGTGTGTCATGTCCAATGACAACACTGTCGGCGAGACGTTAAACTCTAATCTTACTTCAAATGCTCCATATTTTTTGTTCCTCTGTACCTGTGTTAATGTTTGGAGGACCTCGTACCAGGATAATACGCAGCACGTTGTTACCTGTTTTTACCGTGGTATAGCTTTCATTAAATAGCTTGAAATGTGTTACAGTTCAGTACATCACCGTACCTATACAATTTGCACATATGTCATACACCTTTGCTTACACTAAAACATCTTCACGGAATCAATTAAATGGTGTGTGAACTCAGTTCCTTTTATTTTTATGACTTGATGAATAAGATCCTTAATATACGTGAAATTAATTTTTCGGTAAGCTAAACGATACATAGCTTCGCGATCCTTGCTACTTGGTCTCGTTATTTATTAATTTCGTTTTATATCGATTTCACTATATTTTCAGACAAAATCCAAGAGAAATGTTCAAATGTTTTGTAAAGCCATGTGGCCAAACTGCAGTCGTCATCAGTTCCAAGACTTACGAACTAGTGAAACTTACTTATGCCACAGACAACACATACACATACCCGTGAGCAATAAAGGACTCGAACTTCCGACGGAGAGCGGACGCGCCCTCTACAACGATGTTCCACCATGAGAAAAGACCGTTAATATTATTCGCGACTAAATGAGAGAGAAATTATAATTGGTTCAAAGAGATAGAAATTTATCCATAGAAATTCTGTTTGTTTATTTCTCGCGTTTTCGTTTCCTTTGACCAACTTTCATTCACATACAACTACAGCGCTGTCTCCAGATTTTTGAGAAGTTTCACTTTAAAGCTGTTTCGAAAGAAATTGAGATATGTTGATTTTCATGTAACACATTATCTAAATTATATTTCTTGGTCAAATTTTCCGTTTATTTCATCAAATTTTCCTATTTCATAATCATACTTCGCTTCGCGTAGAATTATTGACAATGATTTTCTTTGTTATTAATACTGTATCCGCTCTAACTTCAAAGACGATAATTTACGTATTCAATTATTATACATTCAGATTAAACTGCATTTTTAAGCTGGAAACAATAACTACTTTTTTATTATTACTTTATCTTCTGATACATATCCTAAAACAATAAATCAAAATGAAATATGAATGTAATTATCTAACAAAATGTAATTTTCATTGTAACGTGTGCAACGATCGACATTGGTCCCTGTCTAACAAAAGTACTTACATAGTCTTGCAAACTCTACGATCAAGATGTCGACTCAATGTGTTAAGAGACTGATGGGGTCAAGGTTCTACATGGAATCAAGATTCTGCGAGGACCCAATATATCGTCGTTTCACGCTGTGAAACATGTCAACGTTACTTCGCGTGACGTCACGTCACGTCAATCACTGGCACCAATATCTGAGAGAGCGGTATTCGCAATATCGCACAATCCGTAAACGATACGAAAGAGATTGACGCTAAATGAAAAGATCTTTCAATAAACTTCAGTCCAGTCCTGTGTCAAGACCTGAAGATAACATTCCAACAGAGTAGGCTAGTTCCTTATGTTACATGTAAAACCTTATATGATTACTTGCTAGGCACATAATTCTTGGCGCTGGAAACATTTAAGTATATTCCCAATGGTCGTTCTTCTCCAACAAGAGTGCCGCAATGTTTATAATATTAAAATATTCGTTAGATATTTTCATAAAATATAGTACGGAAATGTTAGTCTTAAAAGTACACAAAGACATAAACGAAGGTGCATATTTACGTAAAAATTGTCTTAGTAATGACCACTAAACTTCAATTATTTATGATATTGTTATAGAAATCGAGAGGCAGTAAATAAGATAAACAGTGATACTTTTAATAATTCGTAAATTTTACACTGCTTCATAAAATAAGTAGAATAAATTATCTTGAGCAATACGTCATTGTTGCTTTCTATCTATTCTGTACAGTATCTTTTTTTTCGAGAATGTGCGATATTAATCTTACCAGCGCCTAATAAAGGTATTACCGTTCCAACCTCTTTAAAGCTTACATTAAATCCTAGATTTGTAAGGTACGAGTTCTGTCAAAAATAATCATATATTGTTCAATATTGTGCAATATCACGTGACGTGTCTTTCTAGTGTGAATCAGCTGCAATTTATGTGACTTGGTACTCACAATCCATTGACGTTTAGTGCCCACGATAATAACGCACAGGCATGAACGTAAGTAGACTTCATGAGTATGTTGTTAGAACTGGATATATTGATGTGTAAGAAAGTTGTGAATGACGACGAATAAGAAGAACATTAAAAGATAAGTACTGAGCACAATAGTTGTATACACAAATTTGGATGATATGTTCCTGGCTGATTTAGTGTACTGTTTTGAGTGGATAAATACTTTTTGTTAAGTTTAATTTTCTTAAGTGGGCCCTGGATCTAATCAGAATTTTCCGGACTAACGAACTGTGTGTGGTAAAATTAATAAGTTATTTTTGTAGTAAAATATTTTTGGGAAAATATAAGCAAACAATGGTTATGTAGCGCAGTTTATAGGAGGATATTACATGTTCAAGCAGCTGCCATACCTAGAACTGTAAGTGTAACGATTTAAAATTACGTAACGCTGTTGTGCACGAGTACAGTATACACTGGATAATATAAAAGATGTGAGAAATCATAGGTATACCTTAAATGGACTGGCATCGTCGCCAATAGTACTGAAACCCGACGGCACCATCATACTGCCAAAACGTGAAGACTTCTACGCATGATACGAAAAATTACAGCCAAATATAATGTATGTATGCACGTGTTCAGTGAAAACTCTGAGTGGCATAGTTATATCACTTTATACCTATTTCTTTTAACGGTTTTTAACCGAACACAAGCAGTTGTATACACACACTCTAGGTACGTAATATGGCAGCGAAAGAAAGATGAAGACTCCATTGACACCAATGATATTGATTACGGTATTGCCGCTCTAGTTAATGTGTATCCTTATAATGGATTTATAAGTAAACTTTTCTGAAGAAGTAATCACTAACTATGCTTCTAGCTACTGAATTTCTTTATGAATGCAGGTCTTTATATAATTGATTATCAACACGGCCTTAAGATGATGCAACATTTAAAAATTTGAATAGGCGATACTAATGTTGGCAAACAATATTTATTTAATAGTCCGTTATCATCTGACTTAGACTCGTAGGCAATCGTTAGATAACAGTAACATCTAGTCATCACAACATTTGTGGTGGTTAAAAGTTACGTAATATCTTCGGAATATACTTCGATGCAAAATCAAATCAATTCTGCTCCAATAGTTATTGAACTTCGAGTTTGAATATAAAATCAAAAATTGATGAAAATGCCAAAATGTGGTACAAGTGAGTGATGTCTCAAATCAGAAGGGTTAATCTTCCATCATACTTGGTGACAGATTGAAACTGTATCCCAGACTGAGATTAGAGCTCGCAACTTGTACATTTCACAGGCACGTGCTTTATATATTATGCTAGTCAACACCTGTCTTCGTAGGTTTACTTCCGCAGTAATTTGTCTCTTTTTTTTTCATAATGCATGGAAACTCTGCGAGTTGCAGAGTCAGTAGAACACTTATTCCCGAATGGGATAGGTTCTGAATTTTTACCCGATCTTGCGTACATAACGTAATTTTAATTTAGCACTGTGTCAAATGGGTAAATCAATTAGTTTTCACTAACTCATTCGAAGGTAGATAGTCCAAATTGTTCTCGGAATATTGTTTTTATTATGGTAGATGAATCTGCGAGGTCGTGCAGAAGATTAAATATCCGACCTTTATCTCTCTATATCAAAGTAGGTGTAACAGGTCATACGTATTAATCCATTGGCTTCCCCAGTTAGATGACGACACCTACAAGATTTCGCTGATAGAGGACTCGAGTTACAGAGTGTAACGTGGTGTTGTTTAACGCAACTACGTGGGTAAATGAGGGTCCGCGCGATTCCTGATACAACGAATTCCAAAAGTTCGTCAATACATTGAGCACCCTTTACTTCATCACGAAAATGGCGAACCACACCTGAGCATCGCGACACGGACAAACATCCAATGATTGGCTTCACTCTCATCAATCTAATTGTTTCGACTTGGCTCCATCCGATTTTCTCCTTCAAAAGTTTAAAGAACGTACCCGAGGACTACATTTTGATGGTGATGAAACGGTGCACGCTGATACGAAACTATGGGTCCGAGAAACAAATCAAAATTTGTTCAACTGCGCTTTTAATAAAGTTGTCCTCCCATCGTTGTAATGCATTCGTCAGCAGGGTGACTAACTTGAGGAAGAAATGAGTAGACATAAAAATAAAGATATAAAATGATGATGAGGCTTTTCTTGATTTACGAGTCATTTCGATTTCCACATGAGAAATTTGTTGGCGTCTTTCAAGCTCAATCTGATAATTATTTTGTTAATGTTCGGAATGAGACACTACCGAGTCTCTTAGGAGACTTTTTTTTCAAACTTAGGTAACTCTTACAATATGGATATGAATACTAATGGATTCCTGTCAATATTTGATATCACTGAATATGATTTGGCGGAACATCAGTAGCACATTTCATTGTAACCAGTTCATTCATAAGGCTAGACAGTTATCAAACTACAATGGTAACTGTTATTTTTACTTTCAGTTCAATTATTATGTAATCGAAACATGGCCAGTAAGTTAGTATAATCATTTCTAATAACGTCATTTCTGCGTTTGGGTGCGTCTACGGTTGTCCTGAGCTGTAGCAGTTACAGCATATTTGCAACAAGATGTTCATTTGTCAGCCCTTAATTCGTGCTCCAAGCTTTCAGAGTTCTTGGAACGTACGGTCTCTGCCCGTCATAACCTGTAATAAAATTAAGTTTTGGTAAAATTTTCAACGAGGAGTTTATGAGACACTAAGATGACTTCCACCAAAATGAACGATAAGTAACTATTCCCAAGTAACTTATCCCACTATCTTTACTCCATTCCACAGATAAGATATCCTAATATTTTCATTCCTAGGCTGAAAGCGTTCTGATATGCATCGATACTGATAAGAAAGTGATCCGTCACTTAATATAGTGTTACACCTATTAATAGTTGTACTGTTAAACATATAATTTGAGCTTTGATTCTACGGATCGAGCAATCAGTATTTTACAGAAACTCGAAATTTAGCTTGAACTTCAATGCGATAAGCTTATAATAGTTTCAAGAATGAAACTCAGTCATGCAATTTGGTAGAGAATTTTAAGGAATTATGATCGTGTGTGTAGCATACTAGCGGTAAAACACAATCAATATCTTCACAGCGCGATAGTAATGATGATACTGCTGATGACAGTTCTGCTATAATAGAATTGCTTCACTAAAGAAGGCGAAGCAAATATCCCGGAATTCGTATCAAGAACAGCTGCCAGCATGCGTAATCTCCATTCATATAAAAGTAAAAGGACACTCATTCACTCACTCACTCACTGACTGAATAATAATTCTCGAAATCCACCTATGAATTGAAATTTGGCAGTAAAGTAGTTTATAGGCAGTAGACGTCATCGAACAAAGTATTTTGCGATAGGGCCGATAGTTCAGGAGATATGACGTCATAAACAATGAAAACTTCACCGTCTTGCGGCACGTGATAGTGTGACATTATCAGTCCACTATTTGAGAAGGAGAGCACGGAGCGACTTGCAACAAACTTTAAACATAATTTCAAACGTTTAAGAAACTTTTTCTAGCTGACAATCTCAGCAGAGTGATGAAAGGAAGAAAGTTTGTCGCTTTCTCCTTTCCAGCGTTGATTCAGTAAAATTACAGCATTTGGCATGACGCTACAATTTATTACTCGTGCAGTATTAATAATATTCGCGAGAATTGTTAGAAACTGTATACACACATACGACTGAACATACGAGCGAAATGTTATGATTGTACGACACACAGTTCATGAGATGTAGAGTAGTAAACAATTAGGTTAATGAAAAACCGCCTCATCACGCATAACGTTTTGATTTATTACTTGTTTCCCACAAATTCTAATCGCGACGTATTTTGCAGACATTTTACATATACACCACTGGATGCACCTTCGAAATAATATCATGTTACGACATATAGTTCAGGTGCTATGACCTCAAAAACAATCAAATGCATGAAATTTCGCCCTAATAAGCATGAGGTTGGACTTTACTACCAACTCCATTTACAACACATCTCGCAGGCAGCTTCCTAATATTCCACTCTACGAACCTGGTAACTAATGTTTTGTAGGACAAAATTCATGAGATTTCTCTCTCTCTCTCTCTCTCTCTCTCTATTATATATATATATATGCGCGAAAGGTCACTCAAATACTCACTCACTCACTGATTAAACACGAAATCTCTAAAATTACCTATTAAGCTGATATTTTGACAGTATGAAAATTCATAGGTAGAAGAAGGCGTCAGCTAAGAAAGTATTTTGCGATAGGGCCGAATTCAGGTGCAAGTCGGAGGATACTTTTCCCACAGACTGACGAATACTACAGTTTCTCTCCTATCTTCACGAAATTTTGCACGAAACAAGAGTGAGGTCACCGTCCACCTTAAGTTTCTTTCGGTGCATGGGGGAGGGTACCTTACGGCATAAAAAATGATTACCTACATACCTTGGTCGCACCATAATTTGGGAACGGCTCGACCGATTTCAGAAATTATTTTCTCGTTATTCTCAGAACAAGGGTTGAATTAAATAAAAACTGTGAAATTCGAGAACAACAAAGTGCATTTTTTAATGAGACTCCGTCATTCTGTTGCATTCAGCTCTATAGTTTTGTTCCGATATTGATGAAATTTTGTACACCTGACCTTGGAAACATAAGGAATGTCACTGTCTGTATAAAATTTCGTTCGATGCTTTGTGGAGGTTACGGACAAAATGCATAGTTTTGCTTCGTTGTAGATGTTATTTTTCACACATGACCTTTACACCAAGAGGAAGGTCACTGGCTACATAAATGTTTATATGGTACATGATAAAGGGTACCTTGGAGAAAACGTTGCCAAGACTCGGAAAGATGGAAACGAACAGAGAGGTAGGAGAGAAGAGATCGATGCAGAGAAACGAGGGAAGGGGAGGTGCACTACGATCATGTAGAATAAATAAGTACCCGGGCAACGCCGGGCTTACAGCTAGTTTGGATATAGTAGTGTATTAAAACACCTTAAATCACTTAACAAAAGTACGTCTCCCGGTATCGATTGTATAGCAATTAGGTTCCTTTCAGAGTACGCTGACAATAGTCTCATACCTATTTATCATATACAACCATTCGATTCGATCAGGGAATGCCCCGTACTCAAAGACTGTAAAGTTGCACAGGTCACTTCAGTATTCAAGTAAGGCTATAAACAAGGGAAGTCAAACAGATCCCGTATTTCTATATTCCCGAAGGGTTTTTACACCGTTCCTTACAAGAGTCTTCTAATCACATTGCGTGCTTACGGAATATCTCCACAGTTGTGTGACTGCAGTCTTTATTTCCTGTCAAAAAGGACACAGTACGTTATAATTGATGGAATGTCATCGAGTAGAACAGAAGTGATATCTGGCTATCCCCAGGGAAGTTTTATAGGGGCCATACTGTTCCTTATTTTTATAAAAGATTTAGGAGACAATCTGAGTAGCTCTATTAGACTGTTCGCGGATGATGCTACCATTTATCGGTTATCACCAGAAAATCAAAAGCGACTACAAAAGGATTTCGATATCACCTTGGTGAAAAAAAAAGAAAAAAAAAAGACAATTGACCCTCAAAAATTAGCAGTGTGAAGTCGTCCATATGACCACTAAAAGAAATCCGCCAAATCAGTCAAAGCTACAGGCTGCAAATTCAACTAAATACGTAGGAGAAAAAATTACGAACAAATTGAATTATGAAGAACACATAGAAAATATTGTCCGGAAATCGAACCATAGACTGTGTTTCGTTGGCAGAACACTTAGAAAAAGCAACAGTTTTACTAAAGAAACTGCCTACACTACACTTGTACGTCCTATTTTAGAGTATTGCTATTTATTGTGTAAGTCCCACCAAGTGAGACTAACAGACGATTTAGAGAATGTTCAGAGAACGGCATCTCCTTTTGTATTACCGCGATATAGGGGAGAGAGTGTCACGGAAATGACGCACGAGTTGGCGTTGAAACCATTAAAAGAAAGGTGTTATTCTTTGCGACGACATATATTTTCGAAATTTCTTTCACCAATTTTCTCTTCCGAATGCTAACATATGAGGACATGAAAGACATGACCATCAAAATACAATAAGAGAAATCAGAATGAAAACGGAAAGATTTAGTTGTTCCTGTTTCCCGCGAGGTATTAGACAACGGAACCGTAGAGAATATTTTAAAAGCGTGTCGTTGAAAACTCTACCATGTACCACAGTATGACTTGCAGATTATGTATATGTAGATGTAGATCAATGGGAAGCCGACCTGTCGAGCAACGAAATTGACACACGTATTAGTTTCTATTAATATAACTGATTACTAATATATAAACATATCAATTCAGTTCATTCAATCTCACCTCTCTAAAATGTAGCTAATACATATCTCAAACCCAAAATAAATTGTGTAGCTGTTGCGTAACATCACAGAGGCGTAAATACGAAGAGTATTCTTTTTACGAAGCCGACGTTATAAAGACAAAAACATAACTGGTAAAAATCGAAATATAAATCAATAAATTACAAAAAAAGAAATAACAAAAATTAATAATTAAATTTGTTCCTGCATTAATGCAGAAAGACCGCAAAGGTAAGAGAAATCGTCGGTGAAATTACGGTTGCATGAATAAGGAAAAAAAATTCCCATTTTCTGACGAATTTACGATGAAAAGAACGAATTTTCATTGTCCCATATAAGAGCCACAAAAATTTTAACTCGTCACCCTGTTGTCATTTCCTGAGAAACGCTTACGCTTCCTAAAATGAAAACTCCGTCAATACTCTTCTATCTGGACAAGTTTCATTAAAATGCCTTGCTGCTTATATTACATTTCTTCTATTACTGCGGAAATACTTCTGCTTTTAAAATGCTTTATCGGAAAATGCTCGCAGTAATGGCATTCTCCCGGTTGATGGCTCGTGCAGCACGTGGTTCCGGCCTTTCCCGCTGGTGGCAGCACCTCACTCAGTTCTGCGCCAGTGCGAAATGCGAACGAAGCTGGCGCACCATAACAATATTACTTCGTATCCACATTATCTGATATAGACTTGAATCTCTTTGAATCTATTTCCAAAGAAATTATGCTTGTGAAATACCAATAGCGATTAAAGCAATTTCTCACTAGTGTGTTTTTCGCGTTTCTGGGGAATAATGTTCAACTAAATCCAATTTATTAAATTGATGAATATGATCCCAAACTGTTTTCGGTATTTTGACACATAATCAATACGGTAACCACAGAATAATACGTCCGTTACTACGTTGGAAGGCAGACTAATATAGTAACAGGGTGTAAAGCAAAAGTAAGTAACAACTCTTTCATATAATAGGTACTATAGAATGTCCCAGGTATTTCAGACATAACCATGACATGTTGCCGAAAAGGTAACATTAATACCAAACAGATTAAAAATCTGTAAAGTGCTTCTTATCGTCAACTATAGGATAACTATAGCTTATTTATAAAGTCCTCAGTCATGTGGTATGCAGGTTTTCAGCAAACTTGTCAGCTTACTTCTACTTTCCACTTACAACTTACTCTGAAAATAACGTAGTCCCATTGATAATTTAGGAATCATTTACATTTCGGTTACCAAAGGATGAACTATAAGAAAAACTAAAAGTATCTTAATTCTGGAGTAATTACTTTAAAATTAGAAGATTTTTTTAACAACAAAGCTATTAATGGTCACTGTACACAAGAGGTTGATTAATCTATATCTGACTATACACATCCATTCAGAAGACGATGACAGCAATTCTTTTAGTTTTCTGACTCAGATACGGTCCGCGCCTTCGACTCATATAGTACAGCAATCGGTTATTTTGAATCAAAACAGCTATGAATGAACCTAAAACATTTCCTTAAAGACGTGTTTCGTTCCTTCAGAGCATCATTACTGTTACGAAAATACAAATTATAATATCGACGTATGACGCACGAATACTTTATCATTCTAAGGTCACTTTACGAACCGTACAGCGGAAAAGGAATTATATATATATATATATATATATATATATATATATATATATATATATATATATATATATATATATTGCCTTATATTAGTCATACGAGAAGGTGGACTACCGGAGGGGGTGCGAATGCATTAACAATGAATGCCAATCATATCAGACTAATATCAAACCTTAAAAATCAATGTAAAAGAATTGGTTTCGAAACCATGTAAGATGCTAGACTACAAGCATTGTCTCCAGGTTATGACCTGTAGGTGCATTGGTGCCTACAAATGCTGGGATAAAATTTTGAAAACTTCCAGTTACACCAGTAAAATCCAGCACATTCTGACGTTACCATAACCCTGATCGCTCTCATAGCCAGTTAGAAGAAAAAGACATTTTCGAGTGGCGCTCATAAAGAGCTTTCGCAAAAGCACCAATTTTTTTCATATTCACGGAATGTTTGATATTATCTGCGAATGGGTAAAGTTGAATATGTGTACCCAGACGGAACTCGAACCCGCGTCTCCTGCTTTATAGGCAGGTGCGCTGACATCTACACCACAGGGCACACAGCGATCACCACACCTGCGCGGAATTACTCAAATACGCCTGCCATCAGAATTCTCAACTTTACCCTGTTCGCTAGAACTCAGCCTCTGCACTGAGGAAAGGATTATTACCCGCCATCGGCATTTTATGTAAGTTACATATACGTGGCGTGTGCTTGACATCACTACAGAAACGATACAGTCAAGTTAAGGAGGTATGAAGAAAACTTCAGTATTTTAAAAGGGCACTACAGGAGCATATCGTAAAAATATCAAAAGAAGCTCCCAACCGAAATGGTTAACAATAGAAGCAGAAAAGTAGTGGTGTTAACATATAAAATACGTAGAACGACGTGCAAACATCAAGTTAAATTCAAAGTAATCAGCTAAAAATCGGCTAAGGAAAATTTTAAATTCAATATAGTTACGTTTCATACTACAGCGTCAGCCCATTATCTGGAAATTCTTAGGCCCTGTCGGATGAATTGTCATTGCAGTACAATAGGATTCCCATTACTGTTCACTGAAGCAATTTTAATGTCGTTTTGTAATCATTTGATATCCTGCAGATTGTGCAGGGTTAAGATACAAAAAGGACAAAAATCTTTAAGATGTCTCGCTTACCTGCATCAATAATTCCCACACGACTGATTAGAAAAAGAGAGAAAGATCTCTTTGCGCATAATTAGCTGATAACCGATGAACCATTTCTGCTCATTATTTTTCTTAGTGACAATCAATAATTCAGTCCAAAAATTGACTTTTGTTAATGCTTTCAGAATGGTAGCAATCTGTTTTATCTACTGGTATTTATTTGGCTGATATGTTACACCAAGGGCCTTGCTTTCTTCAGTGAATAATATGCGTACACAAATATCACACAGCAGACAATGTGCATTAATTTTGGAAAAAATCCAGGGAATACTCAGTTTGTGCACTGAAATTTGAAGAACTCGGCTCTAAACAATGCTAATTGTTACGGATGGATTTCCAATAGTTTCCTTATATTGCAAAGTCCAAGCGACTGCAAAATGTCGGAATATACTTTCGTCTGTAAGAAGAGCGTTTGAAAGGACACAAAATTAAGACCAATTGTTTTAAGACTAATGGCTGCAGCATTCTCGATCACATTCTCAGAAAATATTTACTTGAGATGGAAAACCTTTCGTTCATGCACCACCACAGTTTTAGAAAGCGTGGAATTCAGCTTGCCCTTTCCTCAGATGTTACCTTGCCAGTCATTGATGAACGATAAAAGACAGTCTACACATTTTTCATTTCTGAACGTTGTCTTACACGGTGCTGCAGTACTGACCTTTAAAGGAGATACTATTTAGAAGACATGGATATGGAAGAGGACAACATAACTCCCATTGACTTTCTACTTGTGAGGAATGGCAGCCATATGAAAATGTAGGGAAATCTAACATAACTCATATGACTAGAAAATAGAATGGAATATTTTTAAAAGGCAGGAATGGTAGTAAACTGCTTTTTTGAACATGTTGATTAAATACAGGTGTAAAGGTTGTACAGAGATGTGAGGAATACAGGCATCTAAGGCAAATACTGAAGAAGGCGGATAACTACTACGGTTTGTTTGGAAAACTTGGAGATGTTGTTCATCTATAAACGAGACCACGTACAAAATATTACTGCGACCAATTGTTGACTGCTGATAGTCTTTAGGATCGCGACAAAAGCGCTTTAAAGGAAGACATATAATCAATTAAGTTGCGTACTGCTAGCTTTGTTAGTGGTTGATTCGATCAAAACATATTATTAAGCAGAGAGTTTGGCATCTCGAACAGAAATACCTACATAGATGCTCACGTTCATTTGTCAATTTTATAAGATATGTTATTCAGCTGGACATAGATTAAAATACCAGATTTATGACGCTTGTGACTATGCTGTGGTATTACAACCCAACAGGTATAAATTAAACAATAACACACATTAATTAAATAGTGGTGCAGCAAACGAGGAGATATCCTTAATTGTACACTGACATTGTATTCAGTTTTGCAGTTTACAGTTAACTTTATTGCTTGTTTTTCCCCCGTTAACCCTCCCAACTCTTATCCATTCGTCAAGTATACGAGATGCTCATTATTGTTTAATTCTTACGTTTAACAACGGCACAGTGAAGGATAGCATACAACAATGCTTTGTAATCCAAGTCCAGCTGCATAACACAGCTTTCAAGAAGGTAACAAATAATCTAACCTCTTTGAAATAAACAATTAAACTCGAAGACGACCTTGTAAATTAAATGGGTTCAAACAAATCCGCGGCGGAGCGCCGAGCGTTCTAAGGCGCCTTGCTGCTGAGCGAGTGGTTGCTTTCCATCGGGTCATGGTGTTTGTGTTGTCTTCAGCATAAGTTCCTTTCAGTAAGTTAAAGTAGTCTGTAATCCTAGGAACTAATGACCAACGTAGTTAAGTCCCTTAGCTTTACAAACATTTGAAACATTTGAATAATAAAAATAAAAATTAGAACATACGCAAAACTGTACTTCAACAATATGATGGTGGTTACAAAATAACCGTTGGAAGACTCATTAAAATTGATATATTCGAGATATTTGATAAGCAAAACGTATCTACTTAAGATTATTCATAATTTCATTACATATTTATTACATATTCATAGCCCAATACCCGAATATCCCTAACACTGTCCAGTTTCGCAGTCCTGTTGAATAAAACACATGCGGAAACGACTGTCGGGAATTATGTGTGACGAATCACAACAGCTAGCTACGGGAATGTATGTTTACGCGCCAACCTTTTGCTGCTCATTTATATCGCCACGTAAAATATGTGTATTGGCCTCAAATCTGCTACTGTTTACTGAAAGTAAACATTACCGGGCAGACGCAATCAACATCCGCAGCATTGTTCATAGTCAAACTCCGATTTTACCGCTGACCTTGTCTTTTCAAACGAACGAATGAAAGTAATTCACGAAACAAGCAATATTTTTAACTCATATTCATGCTTATTTACCACAGAATCTTTGGAAGAAACAATATAGTTTTTTTCCGAAAATTCATTAATTTTTTGTTCTTCGTGCAAGGAATACATTTGCTGCAAATGCAGGATAAGTACAACCCGTCCAGTTGCTCCAGGAAGTCAAATGTTCAAATGTTTGTTAAGCTTAAGGGACTTAACTGCGCAGTCATCAGTCCCTAAACTTACAAACTACTTATTAACTACCTTACACTAAAGACGAGAAAAACATCCTTGCCCGAGGGGGGATTCTAACCCCCGACCGTAGCGGCCGTGCAGACTGTGAGTGGCGCGCCGCAGAGCGCTCTGCAGGAACTATGAGGATATATAACAGTGAGCATGAGAAAATTTTTGTAAGCGCCTAAGATAGAAATTGTACTCATTTAATAACTATAGTGATTCTAATGTTACTTATCTGGTATATTGCGTCTTTATATACCCATCTTCAGAAAAATCTCTACCCGTGATTTAACCGAACACGAAAGAGCTTTCGGATAAGGCTGTATGTTCACTACGCTACATATTTGCCTTACTGCCTGTATTAAGCAACAGTCTTAAAATTTATTTTTGTTATTCTTTGAATGCATAGTTTACCTGATGAGCTTCAAACCTTATTTTTTAGATTATCTCTCAAACTGATCAACATTTTAACGCAAATCCATTTGTTGCTGCTTCTATACATAGTGTTACTCATGCAAGTACTTCGTCCTAGAAATTATAAATTGCAGAATGCTACTCAATCAGTGAGACATCTGCATTGAGTTACTCCTAACATGTGCGTCTGTGTACTTAGTATTCCTCCTTTGCTATATAAAAGTAGTCAATCACTAATGTTATAGGCATAATAGTGACATTTATTGCGTCGGGTACATCATGGAAGCACTACATAGCTGACCAGCTATCAACATTTTGTTCTTTCCAATATTTTTCTTAGTATATACGTACTATACAGTAAACGTGTAGTTCTATAGCTTCAAGTAAATGGCCATTCATTAAAGGTTTAATATAAAAGTTGTTGAAAATTTCTCAGTTGATAATATTTTCCATCGAAGAAGTTAACTATGAATCGACATAGTTTCTGGCATTTTAAGGATGATCTTTCTCTAAATCTAGTATGCAGTGATCCAAAATATCTTTGAGTCCTTTATTTTTGTTCCTGCACAAACGAACTCTCAAAATTTAATCTAGTCTATGTGCCGTGTCTAGGTCCGTTCCTTATAAGCCATACTTTAATGACATTCTTCATGTGTGTCGCCCATTTCGACAGAACGTGACTGCACAAGTTTTAATACTGTTAACCAAATGATACTAATACACAAGGAGCATTTTAGTTTAATTCTCTGTGTAAATTTGTATAAAATATTTGCAAAGCGTGTAGAAGAAAAGTATTAAGTGCTACGTAACTGAATTTAACGCTTAATGACTGCGAATTTCACACGAAAGAATGAAATACGCACAGTCCAGTATGTGCATTAAGTAGCTCTTTCAGAATTAGAGGGACGGAACTGGCGAATTGCGGCTGGGAATCCAATTAGCCATCCGTCAGCGCTTCAGATACCTTTGTGGCCTCTGAAACTCCTGCGCAGGTTTCGCTTTGCGTCCCACGTTCTTCCGCGAGATAATTTAAATTCCGCTGACCTAAAGCGCTGAACCATTTGTTGGAGAACGAAACAAGGAATGCTGCTGTAATTCGTAGCTTTCTGTTCGTCGTAGCTCGCACTAAATTGAAAATTCGTTTTCATATTACGCATTTTCGCTTCGTTCTCCTCAGTTTCGAGTAAGTCGCTCTTAAGTAGCTTATGCGTGTGGTACGTGAAAGTAGATTTATAATGTGTCAGCATCTAGACACATTAATTCGTTACACGTGTGCACGTGGTGACGCAGAGGCTTAGCGCAACGGTATAGTTGAGCCGTGTCACGGTTCAAAGAGTTTCATTTAACCGCGCAAATCTGTCCTTTCTTTTGATTCATCTGTGGCGCGGGTATGTTTCGACATCCGCGAGAAGGCGTGCGTTCGGATGGTGACCGTTGGAGTACAGTGACCCGTAAACGTGCAAACATGCTTGGCGAACCTCACGTGAATGACGAGAAATGTGACTGCGATTCACGAGATTTCCCTCTCACCGGGTGCTTGTTGTGTTTGGCAGACCAGTGGATTGACTGGCTCTCTTGATAGCTCTGATTGGTCTCTCGCCTTGCTACTAACCAATCAGCCACCACCGCAGGTGTTTGTTTTGTATGCGCGCGTGTTTCCTTTGTGTAAATTTGTAGCGGGCAGTAGAGTTTTCAGAAGTGGCTTTAGTGACCGAAAGAGAACAAATATTACAATTTATTTATCTCTGCAAAGAGTATTTTCGGAGCTGTGGAAGGTACGCAGCAGCGAATACAGGGATAAAAATAAAAGGTCACCTGCCACACAGAAAATGACAAACTCTACGCCTGTGCAACCCAAGGGTTACAGAGGACGACGTGAAGAGGAAAATAAACATTTTGCGTACTTTTTTCAGAAGGGAAAATTGGAAAGTGAGGAAGAGCAAGGTTTCAGGCTCATCGACAAACAGCGTTTATGTACCAACTCTGGGGTACTATATCGTACTGAAATTTTTGGAAGACGAACTGTATCCTTCTTCTCAATACGAAGCCGAATGAAATCCAGAAAGTCATTAAATTCATTCGTAGGAAATTCCTATTGTCGTCTGGTTCTGTAGGTAACATTTCGGACAGCAGATTTTCGTGGATGTGCTTCTCTCGTAATTTCAACCTTTCCTTGGTCCATCGACGTCTTCTTCTTGTTCTTTTTATATAAAGAGCTAAAAGACAATGCAATACCACCTTGATCTGTATCAGTAAACATTTCCATCGTACTGTTAACAGTAAACTGTGATTACAATTGAAGTTAAAGAAATAGTTGGCACAGAAACGCGGCAACGTGTTCACGGAAAATGCTTGACGGCTTGATTGAACGTCTACGAATCTGCTTGTCAAGCACGTGCTCCGGCTATAGCGTTTCTGCAAAGCAGTCTTGATTGTCTACGGTCGTACTTGTCACTGCCATCTCAGTCAGAGAAGTGTTTTGTTATTATTGTTCAGCAGGTTGCTAAGAACCTCGTTTTTCTTAACTACACAGCTGGGTATTTGAGCAGCTAAATCAGTCCACTACGATGCTGATACATTGTCACTGGTGTTGATATTAATGGTGTGCATTAAGCATGGTAAGTGCAAGACTGCGGAATACTTTATCAGATTCTTTGCAGTACGTCCGTCTTTAAACTGAGTTCACATAATTTTTAGACAACGTTAACTCTGACGACACAGACGGAGGACAGTACATTTTTTAAAATTGAATATCGATTTTAGTGTTTCTTTGATTTTTCGAAATAAACCCATTTAAATCAGAAGAAATAGGTGCGGAAGAATTAGGTAAAAACAGGCGTTAACGTCGAAATAGGTTATTTTAAATGCTATAAAATTAGCTGTTTCAGTTTTAATTAGTCATTACACACCTAAGTAATTTCCAAGAAGGAACTCAGAAAAAGAATAGATTTTAACCTAAAGATCCGCGGGCTAGTAATGATGTATGCTGCAATTTTGTTGAACTAGAACGGCTAGGTTACTGTCGCACTAGTTGCCAAAATCTCTGTTACCATGGGAACTGCAATGTCGTTTTTGATATCTCTATTACATTTTCATGTAAAGGGTCATGAGTGCTTACAATCGTTGGATGCAACAGTTCGTTTGATAGCCGGCCGCGGTGGCCGAGGGGACTGAGGCGCTCCAGTCACGGTCTGCACGGCCACTACGGTCGGTGGCTTGAATCTCTCCTCGGGCATGGATATTTGTGTCGTCCTTAGGATTAGCTAGTTCATAAGTAGTTTGTAAGTTTAGGAACTGATTACCCCATAGTTAAGTCCCTTAAGCTATACAAACATTTGAACATTTGGTTCGTTTGATATTTGTATTGTATTGTAAGTGAAAGAAGTGTCGCATGGGGGCTTACCCACCCCATCCGATCGCTATTAGGATTATATACGAGCGTGAGTCAATAAATAAGATGCTAACTGAGGTAAGACACGCCTGTACTGTGCGCTGTGTAGGGGTATCTCTCTATCACTACGACACATCCATCTGGTGGTTAACAGCAGATTAAGGAACCAAATAAAGTGCAGCTCAAGAGTGTCAGTTACAGGCTGCAAACGCTGTCACAAAATTTCGAAGTTCCTGGCGTTTTACACTTAGCGTGCAGCCTACGTAATATTACGTCTTCAGAAGGAAATAGAAATGTGCGCCCGACGTAATATTACGTCTTGGTAGTTACCATGTTTCTTTGTGGCGTCAAACTTGAATTTACGACTCCCGCGACGTCTGGGTGGTCTGCAGGCTTCGTAGTTTCAACCTCGAGCGCTAGATGGCAGCAGGGAACTCAGTGGAATTCTTTGTGTTTGTGGAAGACTTTGTTATTTTAGCTTATTTCCTAGACAATGTCTAGCGTTTGAATCCTCTCATTTACATTCGTTTTGAGTGTTTTCGTGTTCATTTTCAGTTCCATATTTGCAGTGAACCGGACGAACGTTTGGAGCAAATTATTTATGAAGTCCTTGACGAAGTTTCAGATGGTGAAATAGGGCTGCTTGATGACGATTCGGATTATATGTCGTCTGAAAGTATCGGTAAGTCAAGGAATGTTCAACAGGGAAGGCCGTAAAAAGGACACATCATATGGATGCACGGAATGTAATGTCGGGTTGTGTATCTCTCCCTGCTTCAAAGTTTATCACACCATCGTCCACTATGAACGCTAAATTGTATACTGAACGTATGGTTAGTGTTATTTTTCTTCATTTCGAATGTTTTGGAAATACTTTTAAAAAGATGATAACATGTTTCATTGTTTAAAACAGTACTGTAGCTCGGTTTTTTTTTCGGCAGTAGATATCACTGAATTGAAATTTCATTGGTGAGTTCGAATTGAAATTATTGACCCCAAAAATAAGAGTACCTAACGTAAGCAGTCCAATTAACATAAAAATGTTTTCGAATTCTAACAACAGTAAGCTGTACAGTACTAAAAACTTACGGAAGAACACCGATTTTAACCATTCCGCAGGTGACGGCAACTACTAACTGGGTTAAAGTGTTCTGGAACGATGGTATGGGAGGAGTCAAGTGAAAAGTAAAGCAATTTCGCCGGCCTCGGTGGCCGAGAGGATACTGGGCGCCGTGGCTCAGCGCACCCGGTCAGAGATTTCAAGGCTCTCTGTAATAAAAAAGCTGAGCCAACAACGCATGGAACAATAAGGAACAAAAACGATAAGCTTCCGCAACATAGAGAACTACCCGCCCCCCCCCCCCCCCCAAAAAAAAAAGGACTGAGGCCGTCCAATCACGGTCTAAACGGCCACTACGGTCGGGGGTTCGAATCCCCCCTCGGCTATTGATATTTGTGCCGTCCTTAGTATTATTTAGTTCATATGTAGTTTGTACGTTTAGGGACTGATGACCCCGTAGTTAAGTCCCATAAGCTATACAAACATTTTGAAAGCAATTTCAGGCTTGTAAACGCAGTTCTGGTGACTTATTTACTGACTCACCCTCGTATGAACATTACGTACTGCAATATTATTTTACTAGACCGGAAATGTCTTCTGGAGACGAAATGAGGAGGAGATGGGATGTATAACGAGAGTTGGCACGCAGTCCACGAAATCAGGGCCGCGGTTCGGCTGCGGTATTTTGGCAGCGGTTCCAGGGGAAGACAGGGGGAATTGCTGGGCGCTCATCGCGATGGAGTCTGCTTCCAGCACCGGCCGTATTTCGCGGCGAGTGTCGGCGGTTGGGCCGTAATGAACGACAGCCGTCACGTCGCAATCACCGCGCACGGCCGGCTGCCAGGCTCACAGATTGCAGCGCCGCCGCCGCCGTCGACGCTTCGTTAGAGGCTGCCGCCGCGACGCACCAAGTAGCGGGACACCGGCGGTCCATCCAGAAGCGTCAAATGCTACCTATGTACCGTGAAAGCATCGAGAAACAGAGGCAGGTGAGCATCAAGAATTATGACAAATAGTATATTTATTTATTAGTGTCAGAATCACCTTATAAGAGGTGCGACAATAAAGTAATGCGACTGCTGAAAAAAAAAAAAAATTATCGTTTTAGTCAAGTTTGGTGTGGTCTCCATCATAGTAAGGAACTTCCTGACAGATTAAAATTGTGTGCCAGAACTGGAACTCGAACCTGGGACCTTTGCATTTCGCGGGCAAGCGCACTACCGACTGAACTATCCCGACACGACTCACGAAGCCGCCTTACAACTTTACTCCCTTTTGTGTCTCGTTTCCGCCGGTTGTCGTGGCCGAGTAGAAAGAGACCGACGCAGGAATAAAGGATGCACGCGTGTGCAGGTACGGAGGTGACCAGCCAGTGGGACAGCAGTAACTGGAAATACTAAGCTAGATTAGTATAAGAGATATATTTCAAGAAAAATTACGGTACTTAACTTGGAGAGCAGCAGACTAGTAGAATGTTGATACATAGTTTAGATAGAGGCCTGCCTTCTGATGAGTCCTAGTGCTTATCCGATAGCCAAGTCTTAACTGGTGCCTATCTGATTCCCAAGTGTCCGATGCAGTTCAGTGGTGGCCACGAGCGGAGTTGCAGCAGAGGGCGCTCGTGGCTGACGTCGTAAGAACGCCGCGCCCTCGTGCATGGCGGCGCGCGGCGAAAGTACGTGGCGCGTACTTCATACTTGTGCGACACCACACTTCCGCCAGTGCCTCGCCTCCTACTTTCCAAACTTGTGAGGCGGCATCGTGAGTCGTGTCGGGGTAGATCAGTCGGTAGGGCGCTTACCCGCGAAAGGCAAAGGTCCCAGGTTCGAGTTCCAGTTCCGGCACACAACTTTAATCTGCCAGGAAGTTTCATATCAGCGTACACTCCTCTGCAGCGTGAAAGATTCATTCTGGATCCATCAAAGTAGTTCCCTTCAGATTGCACATACTTTTTCCAGCGCTTCTGCCATTGATGGTAACATTTCTGGAACTCATCTTTTCTGCTTCTTCTGGGGTAATTCATCATTGAGTAAAAGAGTATTCATTGCACAATAGTGTGTAATCAGAAAAATTGCTGGAGCCCATCCAAGATCATCCTGCAGACACGTATTTAAAGAGGTAGGAATCTTTACAGTACATTCACTTATTTGTTGACATTTGTTATTACCAATCGCACCGAATACAAAAGCATTTGCAGTGTACATAACTGCAATACTAGAAGAAAGAATGATCTTCACTATTTAAGATTAAATCTAGCTTTGGCACAGAATGGAGTGAATTAAGCTGCTACAAAAGTCTCTGGTCACCTACCAAACAGCACCAAAAGCCTGACAGATAGCCAACTAGCATTTAAAAAGAAATTAAAGGAATTTCTGAATGGCAACTCCTTCTACACTATAGACAAACTTTTAGATATAAATTAGTAAATCTGAAAAAAAAATTAAAATGATAAAAATAAAAAATGAAAATAAATAATTAAATAAAAATAAATAAATTGTGTCATGTAATATTTAGTACAAAGTAATAATTTGTAGAGACACCTTTCATTAACCTGACACTTTTCATACCATTACAAAGTGTCGCATTCATGATCTATGGAACAAGTACAATGTAATCTAATCTTCTGTAGCCGCGGCGGATTGTTCGATCGCATTGAGGCTCCGATGCGCGAGGCCGTTCTCCGTCGGGGGCTCGAATCCTCCCTTGGGTATGCATATATGTGTTGTCTTTAGTATAAGGTAGTTCACAAGTAGTTTTTAACTTTAGGAACTGATGACACCGCAGTTTAAGTCCCATAAGCTTAACAAACATTTTTCATCTTCTGTAATATCCTCCAAGACCCTCGTTACAGCTTTTTGGACGTCTTGAGTTGTTTGTAAATGGTGTCACTTGACCGCCTTTTTGATTCTTGGAAATAGAAAAAAGTCGCACGAAGTGATATCTCGTAGATACGTTGGCTATGGTAGTACTGAAATTTGTTTTGAGGTTAAAAATTACTGTAGTGACAGAGCATTATGGGATGGCGCATTATCGTGATGCAGAATCCAATTATCAGCAATTTTGGCACGGACACGAAGAACTCTTTTACGGAGTCTCTCTAAAATTTCTTTGTAGTACCATATGTTACCTGTTTGTCTGGGATACACCCACTCTTTATGAACACTAGCAAGCATTTCCCTTTTGACTTTGGCATGCGAGCTTTTTTTTATTATTTGGGACATCCCTTTGAGCACCATTGCGAATTTTGGCGCTTTGTCTCTGGACACTCGCACGTGACAGTTGCCACAGAGAGGCCCCACCTTCTCATGTTGACATTAGTTTTTTCCAACGTTGGTCCGAAGGCTATTGAGGGACTTCCACGTCATCCACTCCTCCTCGTAGCTCTGTGGGAGCGCCTTCTTTGAGTTCATCCAGCCACCGAGGTCCTCGCTCTTTGCTCTCCACATCTCCAGCCTGGTCAGTTGGGGTGATTTGTCGAGATCCATCGTTGCTCGTAGGAAGCATTTCCTTGATTTGAGTCTGCTATGGGCAGGCTGGTAACCAAAAAGAGGATGTGTTGATGATCCAATGCCTTTGTTCGTTCCATTCTGGCTGTGACTTCCTTTTTAATCTGAGACTGCGCTATTCAAGCAAGGCAGTGTAGTTTTTTAACTGGCTTTGGCCTTTGCCATCCCGCGTGAATGCGGCAAGTTACGTTGAGAGCCACAGCCTCTTGTTTAACGTGGCATGAGTTATACCATACTGGATACGCGTATCCTGCAGCTAAGTAACACAGGGACAGAACTGTAGTTCATATTACATTTGGTTCTGCACCCCAGTGTGAGCCTAAATGCTTGGGAACGATATTATTTCTTGCAGCTACTTTGTATGTGTTGTTCGTAGAGGGCTCTTTGTAGGTAAGCGTTCGGTCAAGAGTCACAACCAGATATTTAGGGGTGGCTTGTCTTTTAGTGTAATACCTACCCCGTTTGTCTGCAGGGGCCTTGACGCCTCCTTGTTCTTTAAATGGAAAGCACAGGTTTGAGTTTTTGAAGGACTGGGATTGAGTTGGTATTTCCTAATGCTGTAATCGCTTCAATGGCTCGTGATAGCTTTTCTTCTATAATCTCCAAATTTTCTGCTTGGGCGGTGGCAGCACAGTCGTCTGCATATATGAAGTTCTGGGTATCTCGGGGAAGGGGCTGATCGTTGGTGTATATATTGATGATCATAGGGCCCTGTGGAAGACCTTGTTTCTGATTTAGAAGCATCGAAGCACAGTTTCAAGGTACCTTAGAATCATCACGTGTTTCTCTCATCATCAGACTAAACATGTGACTACGGTGAGCAGCACACCGAACGTACATACAAGGATAGAACAGTAGAATTTTCATGTCAAGTATACTGTGAGGATGGTAATGCTCTTCCCGTTAGTATCAATACCAAACTACACAGTTAAAATCTGGAAAGTGGTCAGCGAAATACCTTCAGCAGGCAGTGCACCTTTGCTTGCACATACGTTGTGCGAAACACTCAGAAGGAGTGGACGGATAGAAATAAAACTGATTACATTACTAAACGGCCATGTTTTTATTGTGTTCCTAAGTCCGCAGACTGGTTTGATGCAGCTCTCTACGCTACCCTGTCTTTTGCAAGCCTCTTCATCTGAGAATACGAACGGCAGCTTACATCCTTTTCACTCGACTTACTGTATTCGTCCCTCGCTCTCCCTCTACGATTTTTTACACCACACACCTCCTTCTAATGATAAGTTGACGATTCGTTGATGTCTTAGAATGAGTCCCAACAAGCTATCTCTTCTCTTAGAGTATGCCAGAAACTCCTTTTCTCCATAATTCTGTTAAGTACCTCCTCATTAGTTACGTGATCTATCCATCTAATCTTCATAATTTGTCTGTAGCACAATATTTCAAATGATTCTATCCCCTATTTGTCTGAACTCCTTATCGTTCATGTTTCACTCCCATACAATGCTGCACTCGACACAAATGCTTTCAGAAAGGACTTCCTAACATTTAGACTAATATTGGATATCAACAAATTTCGCTTCTTCAAAAACGCTTTTCTTCCCATAGCAATTCTGAATTTTATATCTTCTTTACTTCGTCCATCTGAAGTTGTCTTAGTACTCAAATAAAACTTATCTTCTACTTTTATTGTCTCATTACCTAACCTAATACATTCACCATCGCTCGATTTTTCTGACATTGCATTCCATTTCCCTCGTTTTCTTCTTGTTCATGTTCATCTATATCGTTTTCAAGACATTGTCTATTCAGTTTAATTGCTCTTCCAGCTCGTTTGCTGTCTCTAACAGAATTACTATGTCATCAGCAAACCACAAGGCTTTTCCCTCTCCCTGGACTTTAATTCCTTCTCCAAATATCTCTTTGCATTTCTTCGGAATAGGCTCAATGTACAGATTGAACAACATTGGGAAAAGGCTGAAAACCTGTCTTACTCTCTTCCCAACTACTGCGTGCCTTTCATGTCCTTCGACTTTATTATTTGCTGTCTGGTTTTTGTATTGGTTGAATATCACTCTTTGCTCCCTATATTTTACTCTTGCTACCTTCAGAACTTGAAATAGTGTATTCCAGTCAACATTCACAAAAGCTGTTTCCAGATTCACAAATGCTAAAAACGAAGGGTTTCCTTTCCTTAATGTAAGTAGTAATGAGCGTATTGCCTTGTGTGTTTCTACATTTCTCCTAAATCGAAACTGATCTTCTCCGGGGTCGGGTTCATAATTCGTGTTATTATTTTGCAACCATGACTTATGAAACGGATAGTTCTGTAATTTTCACATGAGTCTGTAATTGCATTCTTAGGAATTTGAATTACTATGTTCATCTTGATTATAAGGCTACTTCTCCTGCCTCATACATCTTGCATACCAGATGGAACAATTTTTCATGACTGGCTCTCCTAACAATAATAGCCGTTCAGTCGAAACATCATCAACTTGGCCATTTATTTTGATCACTAACACAAGTAACCTACCATGCGCCCCACTAGCCTTTGCACCTAGTCATTGCTACCCTATGTCAACGATATTTCTACCTCGTTCACCTCACGGACAACGAGATCCAATATTAATCCATCCCATCGAATGTAGTCCTTACCCATGTGTCTCAGTATCAGGGCCTGATATCCCTTCACACCCATCCCACCTCCTACATTCACCACTGTCCCCCTTTCACCCACCCCACGAACCTCAGGTGACTTCATCATATGTCTTTCTCCCTTCCCCCTTCTCAACATATTCCATAAAGTTACACACCCATTGCTGTTACGTAAAGAACAGTCACACGTTTTTCCATCCAGGTTCCTCGACAGTTACAGGACATATTTATCCCTCCTCATATCGTTACTACCAGAGCAGGTCCATTATTATTACAGTGACTCTCATGAACTAAGTTTTCTAGAAGATTTTCCGTTTGTCTGCAGCCCATTGTAATATACGCCTACTTGCGTACCAGCTTCGAAATTGGAAATGGTACTTCGTTCATGATAATATCAGCGGGAATTTATGACTACCAGTGTGCAAATTCAAAAGACAGAAAGATACTGAATTTCACTGAGATCATAAATCTCTGGGACTCAATTTTTCGTTTCTTAATATTTCCGTTTTCAGGGATGGTAAACTGGTATATCTTTCCTTAAAAAAGTTTTAAGGCGTATTGACTTCCCACATCGTGTGTTGCTGAGGTTTCTCCGTTCTGTCACTTTCTACCAGAGGGACCTCACTTGCTGGGCATTCTCGGATCGCTTTACAATGACAGACAAAAGGTGATAACAGATTTCGTATTCACAGAATATATGACATCAACTGGAAATGGGCAAAACTAAACATTTCTGCACAGCCAGGAGTCGAACCCAGGTCTCCCGCTTTCTAGACAATTGCGCTGACCACTACACCACTGGGGACACATTTTTAGCTTTGCCCATTTGCATCTCAAGTCATATATTCTGTAAAAATAAAAGAATGACAACTGAAAGATGAGAAGTGACGTCTGTTCTTTCGGAACGATGTCACATGTATATATGATAATAGATTAATTATGTCAGACAATTTGAGACAATCTGAAATGTACAACATTCATGAGAATCATCACAATATGGCCCTTGTTACCTAAATCGACTTCAACAATAAGAATAACATAACTAAATGGGAAATAAGCATCTAATACTACAATCATTAGCCCAAATTATTTGTTACTTAGAAGTCGACTGATTTGTTACTTCCAGCTTTAAAAAGTTCGAATGACTGCATGTCATCTACTACCTCTATTTTTAACACAGCAACTACTTTAGGAATAGAAATATATCAATACAGGCGACGTCAATGCTGATAGATTAAGTACGGATTAACACATAGATACACTGTGTAATTGAATCAACTGCCGGGGAAATGACTGATAGTAATGATAACGAGGGGATTAACATACATCAGGCTACAACAGACAAATCAGCGAAAATCAGGTGGTAACGTTCAGTCATATTGCGGTATTAGGCTGCTACGAGAAGATTCTGACACCTACTGTCGGAAGCAGTAGCCATACGAAAACCATTGCGATTCAGTGCCAACTGTTACATGTAGATACACATACTATTTTGGAACACTATAGGCTTGAAAAATATGTATGAGCAAATCGAACGAGAACGTATAATATCAGATTCGTGTTGTTGTTTTACTAATAATGAAAAATTAGGAACTTAAAGTCAGCAAATTTTCCTTGGAACACGTTGCCAACACTATTTCCGAACTGAGGGAGAGGGTTTCTTTCTTTCCATCCGGGTAGCGAGGCGGAGTCTGCCCTCTAAAGTTTGTAGACACATAAAACAGCCTGAACGACCGCGGGGACGTATTCGTAGAGAGCTCGTGCCACTTCTCTTTAATGGGAATCCGCCAGGAGACACTTCCTTCCAGTGCTCGGTTCGGCGTGATCAACGTAGTCTTCTCCCGTATGTTCGTTATATCTGTTGTTTGCTTTCCTATCTTTCGGTTACGTTATGATTGCTACACAATTCACGATACCTAGGGAAGAGACAGTGGAACTGTACTTTTAGTGCTGTATGAATAACCGAAAGTAGGTAAAACTGGAGAAAAGAAGAAATGTAAGTTAGACATATATGTGCGCCGGAACCAACCTATTATTTAGCAGAAGTAATAACATCAGAAGTCAAGATAGGTAAAATTTTATTATTTATTTGTATCAATACGTCAGGATTTGAAGAGGCTTGATGCTATCATCAGATCTCTGGATGTAAGCTTCCAGTTTTAAATATATGTTTATAAATTTAAAAATGCACACAGCAGATGATGAAAGAAATCTTCTGCCAAAGCCAGTAATTTTGGAGACAATTAAATACAAGAATTTTAATGAGGTTGATTTTTGAAAGTCTGTCATTACATAAAAGAAAAAAAAATCAAACCTAATCTGACTTCACTACTGTAAATATATCGACTGACCTGTCTGAAAAATTGACAAAACTGTTCATTAGATCAAAGGTGAACGATTGAATTTTTTTTTATTGTGAATCCTGAATGCTGTAGTAACTATTCGTCCTGTTTTCCTTCCACCTTCTGTCTGTATTGCCTCGCCCTGCCCACTCATTTTTCTCTTATGCCAGTCCCTTCATGTCGAAGTGACACACCACACTTTCTTAATTACTTCTTAGTTCAATTCCTGTATTTGTCTACTAAATCTCCCTCTAGGGCGATGGACGTTGTACTCTGATGTCAAAATATGTTGATAAAAAGCTGTACCCGTCCACGCGATCCTGGGGCTTGTCTGTGAATAAATGTAGACGAATGAAAATAGAAAGCACGCATTGTAATCTGGTAGTTTAAGAATGCTTTGTGAATGGCAACTGGATTGACATCAACCCTCCCCTTATCTCTAACCACCTTTACTATATCCTCCTCCCCCTCTATTCGCCCGTCTACTCTTCTCGTCCTTTTTATCCGCCTTCCCTCCCATTCCGTTTCCTCCACCTTGTCTTGCTAATCTGTCTAAGCTATAGTCTCTTTACCTATGCTCAGAATCATATATCTACAAAAGTGCTTGACCGAGTACGTATAAATTTTGACACAACTTTGCACCGAAATACGCACTTCCTATGTACCTGTTCTCTGAATAATTTTTGCATCTACATCTAAACCCACTTAAATACTTCGATAATCGTGCGTGCTTGGCAGAGGTTTCATCAAATCGATTTTCTGACCCTTTTCTATCATTCCAATTTGTAATAGCACACGGGAAAAAGAACACATGAATCTTTCCGTTTTCGGTCTGATTTCTCTTATTTTATTGATGATTATGTCTCCTTATGTAGGTGGATCTTAAGACAATATTTTTCTATTAGGAATAGAAAGTTGGTGGCGGAAATTTCGCAACTCTATCTTGCCGTTACTAATGACGCCTTTCTTTTAAGGATTTCCACATCAACTCGTCCATAATTTCTGTAATACCCTCCACTCTATATAGTGATAACAGAAAACGAATTGCCTTTCTCTGCAGTTTCTCTGTATCATTCCTCAGTCCCACTTGGTGTGGATCCCACAATGAGCAGCAGTAATCCAAAACAGAACGTACAACTGTAGTGTCGACAGTTTCCTAGGTAAAACAGTTGTATCTTCTAAGTGTCCTACCAATAGCACGCCTTCCTACAATATTTTCTATGTGATCTGACTGATTTATCGTCTAAATGAAGTTCTACGGATTTCTTTTACTCCACAAATCTATGACTCTACAGTTCGCATTATTCATTTGCAGTTTTCCCCGATGTAGGTAGCCTATGTAAATGATTTTCCATTTGCTTTTGATCTTCTGGAGACTTTACCAACCGCTTAACGACAGCATTTGAAGTCTGTTCAGATTGTCCACAAAATAGTTAATAAATAAGAAACTTTAGGGGTACTAGAACACTTCCCTAGGGAACGCCAGGTATTATTTCTGTTTGTCAATTACTAATTAGTGACAGGAAATCGCGAATCCAACCGCACAACCGTGGCGATCTTCCATAAGCACTCCATTTGATTCGAAGACGCTTGTGAAGTACAGTGTCAAAAGCCTTTCGGCAATCGAGAAACTTGGAACGAATACATTTGGTTTCGAAAAAAAAAAAATTGTTCAAATGTTTGTCAAGCTTAAGGGACATAACTACAGGGTCATCAGTCCCTAAACTTACAAACTACTTATGAACTACCTTATACTAAAGACTACACAAACAACCATGTCCGAGGGGGTAATCGAACCCCCGGCGAGGAGTGGCCTTGTGCATCGTAGCATTGCGCCTGAATGCGCTTGGCCAGTTTCGAAGTAGGCCTTAAATTCACATGGCCGATACGAGAACGTACCAGTGGAAAACATACCTCAAGTAAACCTGTCCCTCTTAGCGACCTGTGGGTGTCACTCGACACAGTGGACATCGCTGAACGCAAAAACGTTGAACAACGCGATTGTTAGAATCCGCCGATCCATTAGCACAGCCGGCCGCGGTGGCCGAGGGGACTGAGGCGCTCCAGTCACGGTCTGCACGGTCACTACGGTCGGGGGTTCGAATCCCCCCTCGGGCATGGATATTTGTGCCGTCCTTAGTCTTAGTTAGTTCATAAGTAGTTTGTAAGTTTAGGGACTGATGACCCCGTAGTTAAGTCCCATAAGCTTAACAAACATTTGAACATTTTTGAACATTAGCACAGTTCGTGTCTGCCATTTCCGCTCCAGAATAGCAGTCCATTACCCGTCTGCTCCATACGGTAATAAACACAACAATTTCCCCATTTGATGACAAACTGAAGAAAAGCGAACCGTCTATACAAAACGTATAAATCAGGCAATTAAACGGCCAAAAGAAACGCGTTCACGTCCCAGCAAATAGCGGAAAACCGTAGTGTTGTGCCGCCTGGAATATCTGCAACTATGCGTTTGTAAATATACGAGGGTCGTCCACAAAGTAAGTTCCGTTTCTATTTCTATCCGCAGCAGCGCTACGATCACAGTTCCGAACATGCTCGGTTGTTACTCTGACTCAAGGAGAAGGCGTGTTTTGTAGTGCTTCTTTATAATGTCAGCAGTAATTGAAAACGCCGCCACTTGTGAATCAAATCTGTGATATATTTTTTCTAAATGCAAAGAAAGGTAAACCAAAGGAAACTGAATGACAAATCTGTGAGGTTAACGGACAATATGAGTGATTCAATGGTTGAAAGGTGAGTCAGACCGTTCAATGAAATACATGAACAAGTTCACGATGAAGAACGACGTGGACGCCCGTCTGAGGTTACTCACGAAATGATTCACACAATTGAAGTGAAAATTAAGGATAACCTTAAGTTTACACTTAGTGCCCTTGCTATGTAAGTTCTGCAACTATCACGACCATTATTTCATGAAATTAGTACTGAAAAACCGAAATTTCGAAAACTTTGTTCACGTTGGGTATCCAAATATCTTACTGAACAACACAAAAACAAACGGATGAGCAGTACACTTCAGTTTTAACACGCTACTATGAAGAAAAGTATGGTTTTTCACTCTCGGATAGTCACAGGACATTAAACAAAACGACAATCAGTGGAATGAAGGCACACTTGATCCCCAACGAAAGTTAAGCCTAAGTATATCTTGACACTTCAGAAAGTCATGCACACCGTATTTTTGGACAGAAAAGGCATGTTTCTGATTGACGTTTCACCACAAGACCAAACAATCATTGCACGTGGTTACTGGAAGACCATTCGGAAATAGCGCCGTGCCATACAGAACAAGCACCGATGATTATTGTCAGAAGGTGTTTTTTTTTTTTTTTTTTTTTTTTTTTTTTTTTTTTTTTTTTTTTTTTTATGGGAATTTCACTGGGACGTATTTGATCATCCTCCGTACAGCGCGGACCTCGCTCCTAGCGACTTTCATCTCATCTTACACCTAAAATGGTGGTCAACACTTCAACTATGATGACGAGCTGGGAGAACAGCAATAGTCAAGCAGTTCAGAGAGAGTTGCAAATCTTAGAGTATGTGGCAAATACCAATGGCTATGACCCTTGTTTAATAAAGAGACTATTTAAACAGAGAACTGACAAGTCAAAGCCTTTGACTTTACTATGCAATGTAGAGAAACCTAGTTATATTAAGATGCCTTCCTTTGGCAACATCTCTTACCAACTTGCAAATTTGCTTAAGAAATATGGCATCACAGCAGCTTTCTGTACTAAGAGTAAAATTAGCCAACTACTCCTATACAATGAACAACAAACAGGTAGCAGTAATGCACTACTTAAATCTGGGGTCTACCAAATAAATTGTGAAAACTGTCCAGCAAGTTATATTGGCCAGACTGGCAGAGCATTTAAAACTAGATTTAGGGAACACCTCCCTAACAAAAAAGGAGAAAATCCCTATAGGGGATTTGCCCAACACCTAATAGATGAAAAACATACAGCTCCAAGTATTGATAAGTTAGACATCTTACACTTTGTAAATAAAGGAGCTAAAATGAACTTTCTTGAAGAGCTAGAAATATATAAGCATTCTAAATCACAAGACTGTAATCTATTAAATGAACAAACGGTGTTAAGAAACAAGGTTTTCCTTGATTGTTTAGCCACACTCTTGAATGATCATTGAAAATGTACAATGTGTTCATACAGTATAATGGTTGCTTCTTAATTGTAATTGTCTCTGTAAAACACTAAGTGCAGATATTATTGTTTGAACTTGTTCACCTCTGCCCAAGCCTTCAATTGCTCTACTTTATATAAAAGTCACAAATTAAACTCCATTCCTTCACTATGTTTTCTCCAGTGTGCTGATTACTCACACTGGCTTCACTTATCTGTTGTAGTTGCCTCCAACAACCACCTCCCCTCCCTACTGTTTTGAGTTTTAACCCATCCTAGTACCTTTCATAGTATATCTGCTCCATAGGCTTTCAAGATTGATAAAGATGTAATAAAACAATTAAACCAAAAGTTTATTTCAACGAACCACAAGTAAGATATGCTGTACCCATTCAGTTCCTCATTAACTGATTAGCTCTTCTTTGCATAAGTCACTGTAGTATTCATTATGTTGCTTTACATCAGCCCCTTTCACATATTGCACGTGTTTTACAGCCATAACTTTTCTGACCAACCCACCCTAATACTGCACATTAATGCATACGCAGTTCTACACAGACACTGAACTAGTCCCTTATGTTTCTGCCTATCTTAAGATTGAAAGTAGTAGCCACCCCACATTACAGTTATAGACCAAATATAACTTTATCAACAGTCACAGAGCATACACTTGTGGGGCATTGCATATGGATCTGTCTTTGCACAATTTCTGCTACACTCCATCCCCCCCCCCAATCCCATACAATAATCAGCTATTCCCCTTCTTCTATAAAACTACCCCTAACAAATAACCATAAAATTTGTGCACACCCACAGTCACACGTTACATGCCCTATGTCCACAATCACACTATCCTATTCATCAATTACACACACACACACACACACAACACTCTCCACCTGCTATCTGCTATTTACTTATAAACTTAATATATTCCCCCTCCCCCCACATACTACATTAAGTAACTCTCATAATACCCTTCTTCCTCTGCAGTACAACTACATTAAAATTATCCTCTTTGGTATATTCCTAGCAATTTCACTGTTTAACTTTCTTCAGTTGCCTGACTAGATGTTCCAAAACTCTAGGTTAATATTACTGTAGCCATTCACATTTGTTTGCACATTAGTTCACGCATCTTAAAACTTATAACCCACATCCTTAACTTATTCGTTGTATGATAATCACTTCATCAATCTATCCCCATTAAATTTTGAAGCCATAGATACAATGACAAATTCTTTATATTGACAGATGCCCTGACAGTGACATTCTAAGCATCCTACTACTGTTTCAGCTGGTAGTTCTGAAATATTCCGCCTATGGCGCCACTTATCATTGTACTTCTAGACTACTGAATTTTAATCTGCTAAGCGACTGATTTATCAGTCACCTGCTCCTCTCTTTATGCTTTTCTTCAACTACTTTGAATATTCCTGTTTTCCCATAGCCTTCTTCCCCCTTTTTTATCGTTGCTCCTTTACTATAAGCCTCATCCATAGATAATTTGTTACCTGCTGACTGTTATTCATTCCATAATCTTTGCACTTAGCGTTGATTCCACTAGTAGCATGTTTATCTATTAAGCAAGAGTACAAAAATGTAAGTGTTAATTTCATCCCATTATATGAACTTATCTTTATTACATTATATTTGGTTCGAAACTGCTGCATATTTCTGTAATCGACTTTTATACGTTCTATAGCCTAATTGTATACAAATGCACCTGTTTGTCTGTATAGAGACCAGAAGAAGGGCACTCAAGCGCCCGAAACCGGTCGTTGAAGTTCAAAATAAATAACGATAAGCAACTGGTTGCTGCATTTCATTTATTTATTACTTGTATATGTCTGTATTCTTTGCAAGAAATACGTACTTATTTCAACGTGGCAACAACGAAAGATATTAATTATACGGTATTTCGATGTGGAATGCTTTTGGGACAGTTTATCCAGACGCATTGTTATTACAGTATTTTGTTGTCACTTTCATCTTTGTATTCAAATTTCATCCACCAAAGTTCACAAGCAAACCTTTCAACAGCAATTTTACAAGTTTGTAGACTTAATCCGTTTAGTAAACACCCTAGAAATCTATACTACACTTTATGAATGCAGTCGTTGCAACACTGACGCAAATCCATGATCATGACTGGTCTTTATAACAATTACTGTTACTTCCCAACTACTTTAGACCACGTATTTACATTAAAACCGACACATATATTTTATAGAGGAAATTACGTTGTTATTGCAAACAACAGGTAACTGTTATACTTCGAACTGGTACTGTATTACAGGCAGGTTCGTGAGATTTCATTACTGCATTTTTAGGAAAGCTTCGATAATGTCTGACGGAATTTGATGCACACCAGTATTCAAAAGTCAGTCTTTATTTAAAACGTATAACTGTAAACAGTTAAATTCCTTAATGACAGTGGTATACCAGCTGTGAGCCGATACCCCCCCCCCCCCAAAATAACATGGCGGATGCCAGTTCACATTCACATGTTCACATGTTTGTAGAGTCTATGGGACTTAACTACGGGGTCATCAGTCCCTAAACCTACAAACTACTTATGAACTACTTACAACTAAGGACGGCACAAATATCCATGCCCGAGGGGGGATTCGAACCCCCAACCGTAGTGGCCATGCGGACCGTGACTGGAGCGCCTCAATCCCCTCGGCCACCGCGGCCGGCTGCCAGTTCAATTTGCCTCAAACATGGCGGACCCATCTCGACTCAATGAAATTTAGGCTCTTTGGGACCTACCCTCTTGGCGGCGTGCGGCGCTATTCAACGAAGCCTAGCGCCGTACACTAAGGGATGCCCAGATAGGTTACCGTGTGCAATGTACTTGTTATGACCAACTCTACAAGCTCTCCAATTATCTACATTCATTTCCGATACACACTGTAGACTACACATGTACCACATGGAGTGCCAGTGAGTACACGCAAAAATGTCAGAAATCGAATGAAACGTTGTGTGATAAGTACATAGTGATCAGTAAGGTATTTGGGTGATATGAGATTTATAACAAAGGTACAGCTACATATTTGTTCATATAGATCACCCTTTCCTCCTAACATGTTTGTATTTTCCATACGCTCCTTCCGTCAGCCACGCCGCAAAGAAAGTCCTCTTTCTGGACTCATCAGTTAATTTCAACATCCTTCTATAGCATAACGTCTCAGACATTTAGATTCCCTTCTTTTCCGACGTTTTCTAAATTATGTGTTTCAGGTGTACATTCTTAAAAATTTTTTCATCGCAATGGAATATTTCGTCATAATTTTTTTTCTAGTTTTGCATGTCCGATGTAATTTGGCTTTGGAGATAAAATTGTCATGTAACTCTATTTGCTTTGTGGTTATAAATCTTGATATTACGTTTACCACTATTACCATCCATGGTAATAATAATGATTTACGTCTTCCATTGCTTTAGTCCCTGTCCTTCCTTTTTATCGATTAGTATTTTTATTCCCTCCAATAGATCCGGTAAGTCTTCTCACTTTAACAGACTGAGTACCGCAATGTCACCGGCATGTTTTTTTTTCTTTTTGTGGCTTTAGGGCGCACAATTGCTGAGGTCATTAGCGCCCGAATTTCCTCAGCATACCTTATAGATCATCGTACTTCTCTCTCAAAGTTACTTCTCTTTATTAAATTTCTGTTTTTGGCATACTGTAGGTTACGGTAGTAACGCTAAAAGTGGGAGTTTGCCATCGCCTTTTGACAGCTCAAAATGTAAATGAAAATCACGGCTTAACCGTATATCTGACACGCAAATTGTGTAAATAAATTTGTAGAGGAGAAAATTCTGTACAGCCTGCCTGTTTTTTTTTTTTTTTTATCGTATCTTGCATCGTTTCAGAGATATTTGCAAAAATAACAATGTCTGTATGTCTGTCCGCAACGTTGTCCAGCTTTTTAGGTCTAACCGTTCAACCGATGGGCGCCAAATTTCACAGACATAACAGTTGGCCCACAAAGACCGTCACCTGCTTTTTTTAATTTTTTTCCGACAGAAAATACGTTAGTAAACTAAAAAAGCTATTCGTAATGTAATTCTAATTGCAAACAAATCGTTCCTCTGACACGAAAATTGAAGAACCGAATTTGTAGAGGAGAAAATTCTCTACAACTTTCCTCTCTTATGTTTTTTTTTTTTTTTCATAACTCATACCGTTACAGAGTTATTAGCAAAAAAAAAAAAAAAAAAAAAAAAAAAAAAAAAAAAAAAAAAAAAAAAAAAAAAAAAAAAGCTATTTGACACCGTCTCTTGAGTTTACGTAAACCAGACATTACGAAAAGTCACGTGACATTCCTTGTTCAGAACTCTCTCTGGCATACGCAGTCTTGCTTCCTGTATTTTATGATGTTCTTATTATACGTTACGCGCTGTCATTTGAAACCAGTGGCGCACTGAAAAATTAACGAACGCACGTCGTTCATAGTAATATAAAATGTAATCTATGTCTAAAAATGTCATTTTAGCTGTTAGAAACTGCAAGCAATAGTACGAGAGTTAATGGACAGTGGCATAGTTGTTCGCCGTGATGTGGTGGGTAGTGCGTTCCGTTGTGATGCATGTAGTCGCTAGTTCGGGAGAAACCAATATCATTTTTTTTTTCGCCTTGGCTCCTAAAAGGGATGCCGCCACTCTTATTAATTAAACAGAGCTAGCTTCTTCTATGTTTAGAGTTGTGAAGATGTAAGAGTGCTCCCTCTGACATGTGCACGTGCCGGTCTATGGTCTTCTGAAGCATTTGTGCAACAACGGTGAGGATACTGTGATAATGAATATTCCAGACAACCTGCAGATACTGGTAGTTTCATATATAGATGGAGTCCTACATTTCTGTGGCAACTTTTCGTTCCGTAATAAAACGGAAGGGGAGTGAATACATTGGCAACAAATTACCTTTTTTTTTTTTTTTTTTTTTTTTTTTTTTTTTTTTTTTTTTTTTTTTTTTTTTCCTCAAGAAGTTATTCAATATTAATGGAATATGTTGAAAGTCTTTTTTTTAAAACTAGAATCAATGCTTCTACTGAAATGTTTGTCTTTGCCCTAGTTGCTATGAACGCTTTTGACGTAGATTGTATTACGTTTTCTGTGGTTCACACATGACTCTGTTTTTAACAGCTAAAATAACAAACGAAATAAGTATGGTAATACCGAATCCCACAAAGCTCTAGTACTTAACATATATAGAAAGATAGTATTATCATTACATCATTTACAACAGTCATTGTAAAAGTATCTGCCAAGTTTGTGTACATGTAATAAAGAAGTCTATGTTTGCAATATGATGGTATGTATTTCATGAAACATCCACAAAAATAGAACAAAATTCACTTTTCATGGAATGTGCTGTTATCTTTGAACGACACAGAATCTTGCCGGATATAATTATTGTGTTCAATTAACAAGAGTGTGCGAAAACCTTTGAGAAAACAAGAGGACAAGAAATGTCAGTGGTTTTTATTTCAATTTTTATATATATTTTATACCTTTTGTTCTTCAGGTAGATTCAGGTTTTACAATCGATTGTTCATGTTCGTTCTGGGTTGTTCTTTGAGAATTTTGCTCATTTTTTTAAATTACAGGTGATGTTGAGCCTTTTTCTTCTTTTTCTCTCTTTTCTTTGGTTCTTCGGTTTTATCTACATCTATATATCTACATGGGATACTCTGCATATCACATTTAAGTGCCTGGCAGAGGGTTCTTCGAACCACCATTATACTATTTATCTTCCATTCCATTCTCGAATAGTGCGCGGGAAGTAAGAACACCTGAATCTCTCCGTTCGAGGTCTGATTTCTCGTATTTTATTCTGATGATCATTTCTACCCGTGTAAGTGGGAGTCAGGAATATATTTTCGCATTCGGAGGAGAATGTTGGCGATTGGAGTTTCGTAAGTAGCCCACGCCGCAGCGATAAGCGCCGTTGTTGTAATGATTCCCATCCCAGATCCTGTATCATTTCCGTTACGCTGTCTCTCCTTTATCGTGACGAAACGAGCTGCCCTTCTTTGGACTCTTTCGATGTCCTCCGTCAAACCCGCCTGATACGTATCCCACACTGGGCAGCAATAGTCCAAAAATGAACGACAAGAGTAGTGTAAGCAGTTTCTTTTGTAGTTCTTTTGCATATTTTAAGGTTTCTGCCAATAAAACGCAGACTCTCGTTCGCCTTTCCCACGACATTATCTACATGTTCTTTCCAATATAAGTCTGAAGTAATAGTAATTCCTAGGTATTTTGTGGAGTTTACGGCCTTCACTTTTGATTGATTTATCTTGCAAACAAAGTTTAACGGATTTCTTTTCGTACTCATGTGAACGACTTCACACTTCTCATTATTTAGAGTCAATTGCCAATTTTTATACCATACTGATATCTTATTCAGATCGTTCTTCAGTTGATCTGTCCTTCGTGGACTTTGGTTTATTATTTTTGTTATTTTGATAGTTTTGTCCTTGACTCAGATTTTTCGTTACAAAAGGCGTCTAGCACTCTGACCGAACACGCCGAGCTACAACGCATGCAACCCTCTGACCGAGGTCTCTTAGCCGACAGACCCGGAAAGTTTCGAACCACCATGCATCATAAACTAATTCGCTGTTTATTACGCTACTCCGAACAGCTGCGAGAGTAAACCGTAATTCTCGTACCATCTATGACAGGTGTTAACTGCTATCATGGCATTTGTAGACATTAGATTGTAATTCATTGTACTAACAACAATGTGTTTTTGACAATTTTCAGTGAGCCATTGCTTTGAAATGACAACGCTTGAGTTATAATACGAAAACATGAAATACAGAAAGCAAGATGGCGTATACAAAAGAAAGAGTTTTGGGCAAGGTTTCGGGGGAGGAATGTCACGTTACTGACTTCCGAACGCCAAATGTTGAGCACCTCTATAAAACCAACCAGACATGTGCACTATGGTGGTCATTATTTTATGTATATTTTACTGTTTAATTTTGACCAGTCATCCATTTTATATGTATCATCCAGTACACCTACCAGTTTTTGTGTGAAGCACTATAATAAGCCATTTAATGTCAATGAGACCAGATGATACTATGGAGTGTCGAAACCGGTTGTCTTGAATAAATAAAATAAAACATGTAATTTTGTCATCTATCCAATTCATACAATTATTTTGTTCCCTAAGATGAGAAAATTAAAGTGATAATAAAATTGTGGGAGAGATATTAAAATAATAGTTTAAAGATGTAAAAGTTCAAAAAAGAGTATATTTGTTAAAGCTAAACTCAAATATCAAATAATTTACGCTGTTTGTTAAACTACGGTCAGAAAGAATATTACGAGTTAGAGGCATAGATATATTCACAACAGTAGAGCCGTAATCGTCTCGTCCATCAATTTTTATATTTTTTTTCTTTGGTTTGTGTCCGAAATGTTTGCAAAACAATGACAAAACTACAGGCAAATCTAAAGTGGGCCGTAAAACAGGCCAGTGCGATTTTTCATCATCCTGCAGAATAGTTGGAATGGTAGGGGTGTCGGAATGTCTTTTGTACTTATTTAATCCATCCACATACTTCTTGTGCTTCTATTCTTTTTTGTTTCTTCTTGGGCCGAAACGTATCACAAATATTTATTCATCTGCTTCTTAAAATATTTCTTTACTGCTGTACAATATTCCGCGGCTTCATATCTTGAGTAGTAACCGTTTTATTTATGTTTTGGTTAGTATTTTCTCTAGTACTGTAAGTAATATAGTTGACAGGCTTCATGTCCCCTTGTCGGTACCTATATTGACGTTACCACCGGTATATTTCAATACCTCCAGAAAAATGACTATAAGATCTCTGAAACAGACCAATTTAAATTTCTCTCGTATCATTTAAAGACTGAGTATGTACGCTATATCCTATTACCTTCAAATAGATGTGGTGGTCAGTTACGGAATTTTATCGTAAGAGCTACACGACAAAAACACAAATCACACAAAAGCTGTTACATGGTACTACTTATTGTAGTTCAAATGTAACCAATTTTCGTGATTGTCGGCGTGGATAATTGGTTGTCATGTTTCCGAAATTTGGCGAAGGTATTAAACTTCTATCATAAATAATCTATGTTCCAGGATAAAAGCAGTCGTAATTTCCGTAATAAGCTCCTCCACATAATCAAATATTACGCCGGCCGCTGTGGCCGAGGGGACTGAGGCGCTCCAGTCACGGTCTGCACGGCCCCTACGGTCGGGGTTTCGAATCCCCCCCTCGGGCATGGATATTTGTGCCGTCCTTAGTCCTAGCTAGTTCGTCAGTAGTTTGTAAGCTTAGGCACTGATGACCCCGTAGTTAAGTCCCATAAGTTCTACAAACATTTGAACATTTTTTTCGAATATTACAAGTCTATTGATCTTCGTCCATCGCACTGGAACGGTTCATAATTCCTCCGTCCAATCCATTTCATTTTTATTTCTGAAAGTAAGCCTCTCTTATCCATTTTCATCTTTTTATTATAACAAGTACGTCTTCTTCCATGACGTCCAGACTCTTTATTTCTGTGTTGAAAGAGGGAAAAGAGGTAGCGTTTTCAATTTCAATTGCAATTTCTCTATTGCGTATAAAAGAACTGTAGTTAGTTTCAGTAAGAAAAAGTTTTCATTCTACCCTCAGAAACTGGCTTCAAGGTGAAAATTAAACTTACCATTTACTGTACATGATAACAATGACGGTACAACTTATAAGTAAACACACCGTTATTACATCTTCTCAGATATGCTTTATTTAAATGTGAAAAATCGATAAGAACATCTCCTCATTAGAGTAATTTCTGAAGATTCCTTTAGTTAAATCTTTGCTTTAGATATATTATTTGTTTTAAGTAGTTGATGCTCATAGACCGTCTTACAGAATCGTCAGTAAAGGAAGACGAAAACAATTTCAATTTTATTGCATGATACCGTGAAATGACGCTTATTCCCTTGTGTTTAAGATTTGTATCACTACCTCATCTTTCTTGCTTGCGACTTAGTATCTACAGGTCCATAAACGCCTAAGCCTGTAAGTCTGGAACCGAGTACGAACTATTAAGCATGAAATTGTCGTTCCGCTTCATCATCTGTGCGTTTCATGTAAGTGAAGCTACCTTTGGCAGATTAAAACAATGTGCATAATTCTAGAAGTGCTTATTTATTTAAATCAATCATCAAGACCCACTTGAAGAGTACTTGACCTTAGTGCAGAAACTATAACAATGAGGGGTTTACAAACAACATGCATTTTTCACGGCAAAGAAATAATTCCGGGAAAAGAACTAAACTATACTTTCCTACGATTCGACAACGTTTAATTATTAAATTCTTTAAAATTGAAACGCCAAGATGCTGCTAAGGTGCTGCCACCATGCGCCAATATCTATACAAATACCTCCACGCTGCCAGTATTTTGCAAACTGTGATGCTTTAATGAATTTTTATATTTATATATTTTATATTAATTTTTATAATGTTGCACGTATTATTTCATCTCCATTTTTTAATGAGATGACTAACCTATAAAATGTAATACGACAAGATGATTGTCGTGATTAAATAAATAAGTATTTCGCAATCTTGGCGTTTTACCTTTGAAGAATATTAATCTATCAGATCGCCTCCAATACCTGCGATGTCCGGTAAAGTTTTATAACTAAATTTTACAGTGACGTAAACAGGACTAGCGAAAGTGAAGGCCTTTAATCGACGGTCCAGAATAAATATTCAAGTGTTTCTAAAGCTTATGGGAGTTAACTGTGGGGTCATCAGTTCCTAAACTTACAAACTACTTATGAACTTAACCACACGAGAGCCTGATATGATAAGGATGATATGTATGGCGATGGAGAGCATGAACAACACTTCTCATGCCAGAGATGTGATGCAGACTAACACAAGGATCTCGAACCACAGTGACAGGAGTACAAATTACCGCTTCGTTGTTAGAAACTTTCCTTTTCCGGATATGTTTCCGATACGTTTATGTTATATATATATATATATATATATATATATATATATATATATATATATATATGTGTGTGTGTGTGTGTGTGTGTGTGTGTGTGTGTGTGTTCAAATGTTTGTAAAGCGTATGGCACTTAACTGCGGGGTCATCTGTCCCTAAACTTACGAACTACCTTATACGACAGACAACACAAACATCCATGCCCGAAGGAGGATTCGAACCTACGACGCGGGAGGCCGCGCGATCCGCGCTCTACACCGCTCGGCTACTCCCGCGCGGAGGCCCAGAATTAACGTACAACTGTAATATAGGTATCTGAACTTGTAACCACCCGATTTTCTACTGCAGTAGTTTACTGACCACCTCGATGAATCACAAACACTGCCGAGGTGGCTCCTCAACAGTAGAAACAGCCGTACAGTAGGTGCAACCACAGTGGAGGGTATCTCTGGAGATGTCACGTATGGTTCCTGACGAGGGAAAACAACCTTTCAAATAGTTACAGGGGCAACAGTCTGGATGATTGACTGAGCTGCCCGTCTGATATCAGGTAATGGCTTCACTGTCCAGTTACTGCGAACGGCTGAAAGCAAGGGGGAACTACAGTCGTTACTTTTACCGAGGAAATGCAACTCTACTGTAAGAATATAAGGTGATGGCGTCTTCTTGGGTAAAATATTCCGGAGATCCCTTTTAGGATCTCTCTGCGGGTACTACTCACTAGAATGTGCTCATCAAGAAAAATAAATCGGGAATTCTACGGATCGGGACGTGGAATTTTCTCTCCCTAAATCGTGTAGATAAGGTAGCAAATTTAAATGGATAGGATGATGTTGGATATGGATGGGAGTAGAGGGTTATAAGTACATAATAAGTTCGTGGGGCAGGATACGCAGTAGTAAGTCTGATAATAAATAAGAAAATAGGAATTCAGTTAAGCTACTTTAATCAGCTTAGTGAAGGGATTGTCGTAGTAAAGGTACAGACGAAGCCAACAGCGACCACAGTAGAATAATTTGTATGCCAAATAGCTCTGCCGATGATGGGGAGTTGAAAATGTTTTATGATGAGATTAAAGAAGTCCACGGGAAATATAGGGAGAGGAAAACGTAACTGTAACTCTGTAGCAGGAAGTCAAACGGAAGGAAATGTAGTAAGTGAATATGGACGCAGGAAAGGAATATCTTGGTTTATGCATCATGAGATGAGATATATACATGAAGAGACACTGAAAAGTAATAAACCATATTTTAAATAGAAATATCCAGGGCACGTAGAGGCTCTCAGCATTATTTTATTTAGATATAAACCCAGCAACTGAATCAGGCAAGAGGGAGTTCAGATGACTAAAAATTAGGTTGCATAAGCAAGAATAGGTAGTCGAGGAATGAAAATCTGTAGAATATGGTAGAACTAGATTAAAGGTAGATACGGCCTACGGGAAAACAAAGGAAACGTTTGGAGCCAAGAAAAACAGCTTCACGAATATCAAGATCTCGGAAAACCAGTATAAAGTAAAGAAGGGAAAGTTGAAACTTGTAAGTAACGTATAGTCGACCTATAGGACGGAAATGAAATTGAAGGTAATATTGTAGAAATGCAAGGGGTAGAGGTGGGAAAAGGAGTAATACAGGATTGTAGCATTTGCACATTGTTATTCAATCCGTATATTGAGCAAGCTCTGAAATTGCGCAACGAAAGATTAGCAGAAGGCATTGAAGTTCATGTAAAAGAAACTAAATTTCTGCAGATTGCTCGTGACATTGTAATTCGGTCGGTGACAGCACTGGACCTGGAAGAGCAGTTGAACGGGATGGTCAGTGTCTTTATAAGATGAACATTAACAAAGAGAAATGTAGTGTAAGAAAATTAGAGATGCTGAATGAAAGAGTAGGTAATGAGGTAATGAAAGTTGTTGAACTTTGTTACTTGTGTAGCAAAATGACTATTGATGGCCGAAGGGAAGAACATATAAAATGGAGAATGGCTATGGAAAAAAGGTTTCGGAAGAAGCGGAATTTGTTAACATCCATTATTATTTTAAATGTTAGAAAGTTATTTCTGAAAGCGTTTGTCTCGAGTGTAGAATTGTAAGAGTGTAACATGTGAAATATATGGAGTTCAGAAGCTTTTGAGATATGATTTTATGGATTAATGCTTTAAATTTGATGTGTAGATTGCGTAACTAAGCAGGTGGTATTGACAAGATTGGGGAGAAATGAAATTTCTGGCATAATTTGACTAATAGAAGGAATCGATAAATGAGACACATACTGAAACATCAGGAAATCGTCATTTAACATTGGACAGAAATATCAGTGGTACAATTCGTAGAGGAAGACCGAGAGGTATGCAGTAATCAGGTTCAAAAGGATGTAGGTCTCCGTTCCTATTCTGAGATGCAAAGTCTTACACAGGACAGGGTTGCTTGAAGACATGCATCAAACCAGTGATTGGACCAAAGACTAGAACAACATCAACAATTTATTAAAGGGAGGGACCATCTCAGGGATCAATATAACATACAAAGGAGGGGGATTCGACCTCATTGAATGGGATTTGGTTCATAAATGCACTACATACTTTTACAACTTCTCTAATTTTATAAGATTTCTTGCTATGCAAAAAGCGATTAGGTTTTTTTTTATTATTTTTTTTTCACGTAAAGCTAAAAATCTGATATGGCCAAAATGTATTCTTTTGTAAATCCTAAAATCTTACGTACTATCGTAGTATTTGCCAATGTACCTGACGTGCCCGCATCAATTTAAACTTTTAACATCTAATATTAGTATGCAATGGGGCATGTCAATTAAAAAGAGCGTAAGTACACGCAATCAGACATGTTAAATATAAATGAGGTTTTTGTTCTTTCTTTGTTTTCTTTTACGGTTTTGCATCTTTTTTTCGACAGAATATAAAGATTGTGGCATGAGGGAACTTATGAGTTTAGAATAGAAAGTACGCGGATTAACGCTAAGATATTTAAATACCTATGTTTGTATATTGTACTTTCCCTTTACAAAATATGAAAATCGAATTTTAATGTTTTACGAATCAGAAGCCAGCGCTCTGATAAAACTATTTATGTCATATTGTAGAACAAATAAAGTTGTTTCGTCATTTAATTAACTGCGTTCCACATCGAAGCTGCTTGCTGCAGTTACATCATTTCGAATGGTAAACACGAATGCAGATTAGAAAAACATTTACCTATAACGATACGTTTAACATACATTATTTTAACTGCATTTTTATTACGGTATATTTGTTCACGGTTAAAAAAGTAAAATTAAATAACAGCAGCTGTGCATAAAATATTTAAAACGCAAGAGAGTATCATGTTTCCACTCCCTTTCCATACGTACAGTCACCTCATTAAAAATATTACAGACAAGTATGTGGGTATATAGAAAGCATTCAATTTATGTCGCCGTATATTGAGAATTTCTGTTCTAGATGTAATTACGTCATCCAGATATGAAGTTAAAGCTTAAAATGTAAAGCAGAATTCAGCCACAACGCTTTTTACGAACACCGGTTTTTAAGTCATTAAGATAGACCTTGAGAAGCTTAAAGCTGGAAGAGCAGAAGGTACTGTGAGCTCTGTTTCTCTAAATTACGAACTTACAGATTTGCCGATTGCACCATCTAGGACCATGGAAACATTTATATCTTTGAGGAAGAAATGTCTAAATCATCAAATAACTAGTTACAACAGAAACAAGGACTTCCACACTCAGTTAATAATAATGATTTTCTGTACTTTGCATAGTTCTCTTTGTATGTCACTTCAGACGATCAGATGAAAGATTAGGATCGTATCCTTCCTGCGAAAGGAAACCCTTAACAGGATTCAGAGGTATGTGTAGTTGACCCGATAACCACCGTCAATCACTCAGAAACACTTACAAAATGTTTCGGTATGAGGGATCGATGTTTTCTGGTGGGTAGTTCTCCTCAAGTTTCAATACGATATTATGGGGTTTAAAGAATTAGAGAAATCGCTTCCGCCATTTATATAATCTCTTCTGATGTATGATTTTAAATAAAATTTACATACACTACAATATGCTGTATTGCTTTCGTCCTCGCAGTTAGATATACAGAAAACCGGTAAGCTGTGTTTGTAGCTAAAATTATAATTTTACCCGTTCAAAGATAAATAATGTGCGAAACCTCTTAGAAATACTGTCAGCATTTATTCCATAATTCCATCCGATTTATCCATTATTAAAAGTGACATTCGTTCCCAATGGTCGCGGTGGAGTGGCGGAGCGTTCAAAGGCGCCTTGCTGTGGAGCGCGCAGTTGCTCGCCCTCGGAGGTTCGAGTCCTCCCTCGTGTATGGGCCTGTGAATTGGTCCTTAGGTTAGTTTCAGTAGTTTGTGAGCCTAGGACCTCATAACCATAGAAGTTAAGACCCACAGAGTTGCAGATATTTGCACATTTGAATTCAAGGAAATAAGAATTCCTCAAGGTTAGAGAGACGGGAAACAGGAGGTACGAAGGGGAAGAAAATGAATACTCGTGTATAAAGTGGATAGTAGAAGACGGGTATAGAAAGCTTTACGGAAGGGCGTAGTTGATGGGAAGTGGATGGACCAAATAGTGAATGATGTAATGGAGACAGCAAAAGACGACGAGGGCTAGATGATGTTCGTAGCAGTTACAAAGATCTACCAGGTTCCCTAGGACAATATCAACAATACGAACTGTCCTTTTAATCTGATGTACATATGTAACTCGGATTTTTCAGCATCTTATCAACCTAAATGATGATAGATTTTGTTTAAAATTCCCTAATCGTTTGCCATTTGCTATCTGTGTTTCTCCACCTCCCAGCTTCGAAGTATATAATCTCAGGACGCTCATCTGTGTTAATTATTAAAGGGAATTGGATACGGTATTGAATATCCCTGTACCTCATAAATTTATCCTGGGTAAATGCTTTGAGAGCAAAGCATTGAGCTATAAACTGACTCTAAAATATTAAAGTATGCGACATCAACTGAACGAGCAAGTATTACATTGAACTCACGCTTAGCATGATGCCTCAGGATGCTTACGCCAGATACAAAGAGCCATGAGATATATGAACAACTTAGAATTTGAAGGTGAAATATGCTTGTTGTCAAAAGAGAACTGCAAGTATTTACCGGTCAATTTATTTAAAAAGAAAACCCAATTAAGGCGTACGCACCATAACTAAGATTGACACTTCCAGTGATCTGTGATCTACAATAACGTAACATTGGTTCTAGTGTGCCTGATTGTGTCCAGTGATGGATAACCGGTGATCTCTATACAATCGGGACGTATAATTTGCACCGTATGTGTAACTGATCATTTCAGGGTGTCACCACATTCATGTGTTTAGTCCGTGATTTTGCATTTCCCGACATATTATAATACCGCAAACGAATTTCTATCAATTTGTCTGTACCAGAAATTGCGTGTTTACTTCTTATTCTAAACGTTGTATCAATATGGAATTAAATGGACAGGTATGGTAGCGGGATCAAAACGTATTTTCTTTTCGTATTTTGGTATCTTTCGAAGCAGTCATGTTTTAATTTGGTGAGAAACGCAGTGTGAACATCTAGGGTTGTCACGCTCAGGCAGGTGACGTTCATCATCTACATCTACATGATGACTCTGCAAGTCACATTGAAGTGCATGGAATAGGGTTCATGATATTTCTCTGTACCTATTCTATAATAGCTCGCGGGAAAAAGGAACACCTAAATCATTCTGTTTTCGTTCTGATTTCTCTTATTTTATTATAATCTTCACGTCTCCCTATGTACGTGGGTGCTAACAATATATGTTCACATTCTGAAGAGAAAGTTGGTGAAAGAAATTTCGCAAAAAGCTCACGCCGCTACAAAAAACGCATTTCTTTTAACGATTTCCACCCCAACTGGTGCATGATTTCCGTGACACTCTCTCCACTATATCACGATAATACAAATCGAGCTGCCCTTCTCTGAATTTTCTCTAAATCGTCCGTCAGTCCCAGCCGGTATGGATCCCACAATGCGCAGCAGTATTCCAAAATAGTAGGCACGAGTGAAGTTAGACAGTTTCTTTAGTAGAAGTGTCGCATATTTAAGTGTTGTGCCAATGAAACGTAGACTTTGGTTCGCCTTCTCTACAATATTATCTACTTGTTCTTTCCAATTTTAGTTGTTCGTAATTGTTACTCTTAGGTATTTGGTTAAATTTACGGCCTGTAGTTTTGACTGATTTATCGTGTAAATGAAAATTAACGGGTTGCTTTATGGGTGACTTCACACTTCTCATTATTAAGGGTCAATTGCCATTTTTTGCACCATGCAGTTGATTTTCACATTCTGGTGACTTTACTAACCTATAAATGAAAGCATTATCTGCGGACAGTAGAAGAGAGCTACTTAGATTGTCTCCTAAATCGTTTATAAAAATGAGAAACAGTAGGGCCCTATGACACCCCCTGTGGAATGCCAGATATTACTTCCTTTCTACCCGATGACTTACCGTCAATTACAACGTACTTCGTCCTTTCTGATGGAAAATCAAGAATCCAATGGCACAACTGTGGGGATCTTCCACATGTACGCAGTTTTATTAGAAGACGCTTGTGAGGTACACTGTCAAAAACCTTCCGGAAATCCAGAAATACGAAATCTATTTGACATCCCTTGTCGATAGCACTCATCACACCATGTGAGTAAAGAGCTAGCTGTGTTCTACAACAACGATACTTTGTGAATTTGTGTTGACTAAGGGTCAACAGATCATTCTCTTCGAGGTAGTTCGTAATATTTGAGGAATATTCAGACAGCCAGGCAGCCCTGAGATCACTGGCAGCTCCTACAACAAGGTCTAAAATTGTTGCAGAATGTCACAGGGTTCTGGTGGATCTAGGGGAAGGCAATAGAGTAAACCTATTGTGGGTCCCTGGCCACTCGGGGATCAGTGGCAACGAACATGCCGACAGATTAGCCAGGATGGGGGCAGAGGCTCCATTTATTGGACCGGAACCTGTCCTGACAATCACCAAGGCAATGATTAAATTGGAGCTACGTAACTGGCTCAGAAGACAGCACGTAGAATATTGGACCAAAGTCCATCAACAAAATCATGGCAAGGTAATAATGCCAAAGCCTTGTTTTAAAAGAAGCTCTGCAATCCTGGGTCTGAACAGGAGAGAAATTAGACTCATGGTTGGATTGCTGACAGGCCATGGGAATTTCAAAAAACACCTACATTCAATGGGAATAACAGAAGAGGACCCTAAATGTAGGCTCTGTGATGACGGTGATGAAACTGCATCACATCTGATCTTCGAATGCATTGCATTCGAGAGTAAAAGGCACAGAACATTTGGGACAACCAGACCCGAAGAAATTGTGTCTAATAAAGAACTGGTAAAGGGACTCCTTGCACTGTGCAAGGGCATTGGTTGGCTTTGCTAGACATACAGGGAGCGATACCGCACAATAAACTTAGTTTCGGTGCGGGCAGTGGCGGGTTAGACCAGGACTGTTTTGGCTTCCCTGAAAGAATCAAATCAAATCAAATCAATATTTGAGGAAAGCAAAAGTTCTAAAATCCTGCTCCAAGCCGACGTCAATAATAAAGGCCTGTAATTTTGCGGATCAGCCCTATTCTTCTTCTTGAATATTGGAGTAACCTGTGCAACTTTTCAGTCTTTGGGCACGGAAAGTTCGCTTAGTGAGCGGTTGTATATATAGGTGTGGGGCTGTTGCATCAGCATACTTTGAAATGAACCTAATTGGTATACTATAGGGATTCCAGGGGTATCTACTTCTAAATTATGCATACTGGCAGCTGTTCTTGATAGGAATTGTGTAGAATTTGCTTCGTCTTCTCTATTAAAGGAATTTCGGAAAGCTGCGTTTAGCAATCTGATTTAGCAGAACTGTCAATAAGAGCTTCATCATTTCTGTCGTGTAATGAAGCTTTTGTTTTTGTACCACCGCTAGTATACTTTCCATACGATCAGAATTTCTTAGAATTCTGTACAAAATTACATCTGGTTTCGTTGTGGTAACTACTGTATGCTTTTCGCATTGAAGTTAGATCTAAATGTCTAGTTTCTGTAAAAGATCGCCAGTCTTGTGGATTTTCTGTACCTTTAAATTTGGCATGCTTTCTTCTTTGCTTTTGTAACAGTGATCTAACCTGTCTTGTGTCCCACGGCGGGTCAGCTCCCCTCTTTTGTTAATTTGTTGGGTATGGATCTGTCAATGGTTGTCGATATTATTTCTTTCAATATAAGCCACATTTGATCTACACTCACGTTGCTAGTTTAGAAAGACTGGTAATTCTCACTCAGAAAAGCCTTAATCGAATTTTTATCAGCTTTTTTGAATAAATATACTTTTCTTTTAATGTTGATGGATTTGGCAAATCCTATATTCAGTCTCGCTACGAGAACTCTGTGATCAGTAATCCCTGTATCTTTTTTGATGCTCATTATTAGCTCCGGATTATTTGTTGCTAGGAGGTCAAGTATATTTTCACAACCATTTACTATTCTGGTTGGTCCATGAACTAATTGTTCGATGTAATTAGCGGAGAATGTTTTCAGTTCAATTTCGGACTTTACTCCTGTTTTGAACGTGTAGATTTGCAAACATATCGAAGGTAAGTTAAAGTCACCACCAATTAATATTGTGTGCTTTGGGCTCGTTTTTGGAATTCGATCCAATATTTCTTTGAAAATTTTTACAATGGAATCGACTGAGTCACTGGGTCGATAATATTAATATCTTTTGATTTTCCAGTAGTATATAGATCAATGTGTATATCGCAGTCTTATAAGCTCTGCGCAAAATAAATTAATTCGTTCCGTATCGGCGATCACAAAATTTTCTGCGAAACCTCAACGTTACCAGGGATCCCAGCAGTTTACTTTATCTGCTCTTAATGCTGTAACGAATGGCGATATCACGTGTTGGCTTCGTGGCGGCCTAAACTATGACGACTCTTCCACCAGTGACAGGGTCGGCTGCGCATTTACAATGCACACTGGACTCACTTCTAACCCTAAGATAGCAATTTACCGGCCAGAAACTACTCAGTTGTCGATGTCTATTATTTCACTGATTTGTTTTTCTTGATGACGACATCCTCTTGAGTAGTTCCCGCGAGGAGATTCAAATGGGGGACTATTTTTACCTCCAGAATATTTCACCCAACGAGACGCCGTCATCACGAATTCATATAGTAGAGCTGCTTGAACTCTAGAAAATTGACGACTTTGGCATGCCAGCGCTTTCAGCAGTTCGCAGTAGTTGCATGGCAAGCCATGTTAGCTGATGTTGCAAGACCAGCTCATTCAATCGTCCAATGGCAAATTGAGAACATATGCTAGCGGAATACACAACATCTCTGTATTATCTCAACGCAAATTCAAAGTTGAAATGGTCTCGTTGTCTTGGAATATGATTCCCACAAAGGAAGAAGTTCAGATTTTTAGCAGACAAATAAAACTTCGTAATGGCCACAAACTATGACTTATTCACTTTTTAACTCACAAAACAAAAGACACTGACATTCCTCCATGATGGCTCTTGCACTCACAAGTACATAGTCTTTGCGACCTCACGTTCTTTGGATACTATGTTTGCAAGAGATATAGGCTCCTAGCACCTCGTCCCGACGTCAACTGACCAAGAGGCTAAGTGCAAACTGGTTTTATAGAAACACAAAAATCGAAAAATTTTATCTTTGGTTTACGTACCAAGCATTTATACAAATATTTAGTTTTGACATGAAATTAACAGATATGACATTTAGAACCGTTTATTCAGAATGACGTTAAATTTATAAACAAATAAGTGAAAATGACAACAAAAAGGCGTGTTTTAATAATTCATAACAACATCATATTTGGATTCTGTGGTACTTTCTGCAAAATTACATGAAGTTAAAATATTCTAAAATATGATCAATTTGTTTCAAATGAGTAATGAAATCGGTATTATTCGCTATTAAGTGACTTAGTGAACTAACAGGGTTCAAAATCTTTTACATAACGGACCAGGTCACAAAATATGCAAGATGATCAGTTTACATGGATATATTTGCTTTCACAAATCATTAAGAGAAGATTTTCATATCTACAACGTGTTAAAATATCGTACTTAATTTACTAATAATATAATAAGGACAGTTTACAACTCACCGCAAAGACGTGGCGACGAGCTGCGATAGGGACATACAAAAGACACACTCATACAACACTTTCAGCTATCGGCCATGACCTTCTTCAGAAAATAGAACACTCACGCAATCACACAGGCACACAACACAGTCATACAACCATCACTTCCGGCGGCCGCACTTCGAATCACGCTCCGCGGCGAGTAAATCTGGGACGGGAACAGAGGGGAGGGAGAGGGAATAGGAAGGTTACATCACTGTGATGCGATGTCAAATGTTTGTAAATCTATCGGAACAAACTGCGTGGTCATCAGTCCATAGCTTACAAACTACTTAAACCTATATAAACTAACTTAAGGACAACACACACACCCATGCCCCAGGGAGGACTCGAACCTCCACGGCGAGCAACCGTGCGCTCCGCAGCGAGGTGCTTTAGACCGCTCGGCTATTCCACCGCGGTACGGTGATGCGGATGGGTTAGATGGGAATAACGAGATGCGGCTTAGGAATGGAGTGGGGAGGCTGGTGAGGGGAGAAATATAAAATAAAATAAACAAAATGCGTGCACACTGCAAGTACACAAGACCGCGTACACACACACACACACACACACACACACACACACACACACACATGCGCGCACGCACGCTCTCAAACGCACACACACACACACACACTCGAACATTCACGCACCACTCAAAATAGGTGAGGTTTGGGATACAGAGGTAGGAACTGTAAGGTATGAGAAAAAAGGGAAGTTATCGTAGGTTGAGGCCTGGATGATTTTGGAATCGGAGAATGTATTGTAGGGATAACTCCCATCTGTGAAGTTCAGAAAAGTTAGTGGTGAATGGGAGGATCCAGATAGCCCGGTTTGTGAAGCAGCCATTGAAATCAGTCGTGTGCTCCGCTGCATGCTATGCCACAGAATGGTCCACCTTGTTTTTGCCCACAGTTTGGCGGTGGCCATTCATTCTAATAGATAGCTGGTTGGTGGTCATGCCAATATAGAAAGCTACACAGTGATTACAGCACAGTTGGTAAATTACATGACTGCTCTCACAGGTGGCCCGGCCTCTGATACGGAAGGATAAGCCAATGACAGGACTGTACTAACGTACATAATATGTAAATACTGGTATGTTGTCTTAATACTTCGTGACAACGCCTAAACAATGAAAGCTATGTAATTGTATTTCTGTCAAAACGTGTATCACAAGCGAAGGTTATGTATTTGGTGTGTCTAGTTACTGGTATCGAACGTTTCAGTTGAGTTTGATGGTATCTGGTTCTGTTCTGGTTCAGACAAAAAAGATGATAGAAACTTTTTAAATGTGCTGCTGCAGAAGAATAATGGAGATTAGATGGGTAGCTCACGTAACTAATGATGTGCTCAAGAGAATTGGGGAGAATAGGTCATATCCTAAGAGAAGGGATGAGTTAGTGGAACAGCTTCTGATACTTCAAGGAATCATGAACTTAAGTGTTAAAACTATGTGCTTGGTGTAATAATCTTTGAGGGAGACTAAAGGATGAATAGAGTAGGCAGATTGAAAAGGATGTAGGTTGTCGTTCTTATTTGGAGATGAAGAGCGTTGGACAGGACAGGGAAGCGTGGAGAGCTGCATCAGACCAGTCTGTGGACTGAAGACCACAATAACAATATCATTATTTCACTGCACGAAACATAAGAACAGGAACTCACACCCAGTTGGGACTCCAGTAGCCCCCTAACGCAAATCAATGACAGGACTAGCTACACAAAAGACTGTATCCCAGACACAATACGAGAACTTACAGGTCATATTAGTCCTTTCACGAACAGAATTAAAATCAAATCCTACAATTATACGATCTCGCTAAGCCGAAGGACCGACAAAAGTTTTCTCCAGTTCAGACGACAGAAACATTGTACCTCAGAAACTCACATGACTATACTCATTCCAAATTCAGACTCCAGATAACCTCTGCTTTCCTCCGAAGTAATTAAAAGATGGGACAATCAACGTCGAAAATTGTAGAAAAAAATTCCACTCCCATTTCCTCATTCAATTTTAATAATCAGAGTCATCCTCACTAGAATTCTCGGAAATTATGCTGCTCAGCGTGTGATGATGATGATTGAATGCTGAAGAATGCTGAAGATTAGGTGGGTGGATCGCGTAACTAATGAGGATGTACTGAACAGAATTGGGGAGAAAAGGAATTTGTGGCATACCTTGACTAAAAGAAGGGATAGATTGGTAGGACACATTCTTAGACATCAAGGAATTGTGAATTTAGCGTTGGAGGGAAGTGTATGGGGAAAAAATCGCAGGGGAAGACCAAGAGATGGATACAGTAAGCAGATTCAGATAGATGTAGGTTGTCGCTCTTATGTGGAGATGAAGAGGCTTGCTCATGATAGGGTATTGTGGAGAGCTGCATCAAACCAGTCTCCGGACTGAAGACCACATCAACATCATCATCAACATGCTGCTCAGCGTGTAAGGGAGCTAATTTCTGATGGCCACCGCCGCTATTCAATCTTACCAAACTGCCGCCATTTCGCCGTCTGGCTTCAGACGTCCAGCGACCACTATCGTGATTGATGTAAGCAATATTTCCGCAGGAAACCTTTGATGGTAGGTCTTGTAAGTTTGTGAAGAACAATATTATTTCCAATAAATGCTTCACATAGTTCCCTGTTAAAACGATCTTTTGGGTTACCTTCAGAGGTCGAATCCCTGTTGCTGTTACCTGCTACTGTGAAAAGTTGTTGTGGGCCTCTGTTTTGCATCTCTGGGATGTGAAGACTTGTCTTGACATGCTGGTTTATATGAAACTTTTCTTACACAAAAAGTTTTTCTCGCAAAGTCGACCATATAAAACATCTCCTCTTACGCAGTGGCGCAGCCAGGATTTGGTTCTGGGGGGGCCTCAGTTTTTAAAAATAAAACCACTGAATTAATTAATTGTAAAGAGCTCTTATTATTCCCTATCAAAAATATAAGAACCTTACCTATGTTATGACTAATTAATATGAGACTCTATGTGTAAAAATTGAACTAAATGAATACTATTGTTGTTCATAGTTTTTGCGGCCTTCATATGCTGACCTGCTAAGCAGCGGGGCGCCGCATATGAACAATCGGGTCTTAACTTGAGCACATCAGTAACAATAGCGGCAGCATCAAAGCTGGTCGCGGCAGTATTAAAACCGCTCACAGTAACAACAGTACAGTTCTCACTGGCGGCATCACATTGGCGACCCATTGTCACGTTAACTTGTGCCTGACAAATTATAGTTATGATGTGACTTATTACATGTGTACTATCTCAAATTTCCGGTGCCGATATGGTATAAAAATTTTAATTAATAAATAAGTGCTGGCCGCGGTGACCGAGGGGACTGAGGCGCTCCAGTCACGGTCTGCGCGGCCACTACGGTCGGGGTTTAGAATCCCCCCTCGGGCATGAATATTTGTGCCGTTCTTAGTCTTAGCTAATTCATAAGTAGTTTGTAACCTTAGGGACAGATGATCCCGTAGTTAAGTCCCATGAAAAAAAAAAGTAAACATCTTTGGGGTAAATGTTCCAGGATCGTCAACTATCGAAGAAACGACGTTTATTTTTTTGGGTAGCATAGTGCACAACACGTTACACACTACACGTAAACACGTTAAACTTTGTACAAATAGAAACTAAAATAAAAGAATGTGAAAGCTTCTTGTTGTATGTTTATTAAGTGAAAGTGAAAGCTTGAGGAACGTTTGTTAAGTGAAAGTTTCCTATTCTTATTAAGTCTTTCTATCTAAATTAAAGAGTTTCTCTAATCATATGTGCGCAATGGATTTAACCGACAAAATTAAGCCCTGTAAGTAAAACAATCTGTACTTCTGAGAACATTATTTCTGACAGTCAGATTCAGTGGCATGTAAGGACTGATTACTTTACTGGTACGTGAACATTTACATTTAAAAGAAAATATTTTTCTCAAAAAACTCAACACGTACCATACAAGAAAATTCAAAATGCCACAATCAGGAAAATGACGAGGTTGAGCTGAAATAAGAAAAATTAGTAATCATTAAGTTATTTATTGAATTAATGAAACATACCTTTGCTGAGTCTTCAATATAATACAATGGTTTTATACAATTCCGTTCCATAAAAATATTCTCTTCCTCTTGATACAGAATCCACTGTCCAATATAATACGTTTGTATTCATAAATATAGAGTGAAATAAATCAAACTCAATACAATCATTGTTGACCAATTTAACCTTAGTACACAACACAGTTGCCATACGTCTGTCACCTAGCTTGGCCCACAATCGACTCTTCTGCTCAATAGCTCACTCTCTACTACTCGCCTCAGCAGTCAAAGAAACTGCTGTAGCGCAGAAGCTACATCGCAGTTACAAACACATTATAACGTGCAGTAGTTACAAACATGGACTGACATTATCGATCATGGATGACTTTCACATACAAAATATAGTTATAAGGCGGATAAACGTTCAGATTCACAAAAATAAAGCTAAACATCCATAAATAATGAACTTCAGTCAATGGCTGCCTACTTTCAAATGGACGTGCGACTAACGTTAAATTGAATTGTTGCCAACTCGTGCGGTATGACAGGATGACAAAGGAAGGGATTAAGCGGCGGCACTCGCGTTGACTCTGTCTCCTCCCTGTTCCTGTTCTCTGTTCGCTAGCCAGTAGCCTCTTGGTTAGCGATCGCACGCAGTTGTAGGTAGCAGCCACTCTATGAAACATCAAATAATATCCAGCTTACGCCCGCCCGTCTAGATCATGAAAATCTCTGTCTATATAAAAGCGAAAGGACATTTATCCACTCACTTATTCATTCACTCACTGACTAAACACGAAATCTCCAAAACTACTTCTCCTATGGAGCTGAAATTTGGCAGTAATGTAGTTTATAGGTAGAAGACGTCAGCTAAGAAAGAATATTACGATAGTTTAGGAGATATGACGTCAAAAAAAATGAAAACCTCCCCTTTGCTGCACGTGATAGTGTGACTATCAGTTCACTGTTTGAGAAGTAGAGCACTTAGCGATCTGCAATAAACTTTAAATATAACTTCAAAACTCTAGGAAATTTTTCTCGCTGACAATCCAAGAAAAATGATGAAAGGAAAAAAGTTTGTCGCTTACTACTTTTTCGGCGTTCATGCAGTTCAATTACGGCACTTGGCATGACGCTACAATTTATTACTCGTACACTATTAATTGCATTCGTGAGAAATCTTACAGACAGTATACATACATACAACTGAATGTACGTTAAAAATTTTGTGATAGTACAACACGCAGTTCATGAAATATGGAGTCATAAACAATTACGATCATGAAAAACCGCCTCATCAGGCATGAATTTTTGATTTCTTGCGTCTTTCCTTGTGTCTCTGATCGCGACGTATTTAACTTCCAAATAATATCGTATTACGACATTTATGTCAGGTGCTATGACGTCAAAGACAATGAAATGAAAGAAAATTCGCCCTTTTAAGTATAAGGTTTTAATTTTCTACGCTTTTACTAGCATCTCCATTAACAACACCTTTCGTAGTCAGTTTCCTAATATTACACTCTACTAATCTGATAAATAATTTTTTTTGTATGACACATAATTCAGGAGGTATTGTATGACTGGTTAACAGATATGAAACTTCCTGGCAGATTAAAATTGTGTGCCGGAACCGAGACTCGAACCTGGGACCTTTGCCTGTCGCAGGGAAGCGCACTACCGACTGTGCTATCCCGACACGACTCACGATGCCGCCTCACAACTTTACTTCCGCCAGTAACTCGCCTCCTACGTCGCAAACTTCACAGAAGCTCTCCTGCGAACCATGCAAGACTAGCACTCCTGGAAGAAAGGATATGGTGGAGACATGGCTTAGCCACAGCCTAAGGGATGTTTCCAGAATGAAACTTTAACTCTGCAGCGGAGTGTGCGCTGGTATGAAACTTCCTGGCAGATTAAAATTATGTGCAGGAACCGGGACTCGAACCTGGGACCTTTGCCTTCCTTCCAGGAGTGCTAATCTTGCATGGTTCGCAGGAGAGCTTATGTGAAGTTTGGAAAGTAGGAGGCGAGGTACTGGTGGAAGTAGTGAGGCGGCATCGTGAGTCGTGTCGGAATAGCACAGTCGGTAGTGCGCTTGGCCGCGAAAGGCAAAGGTCCGAGGTTCGAGTCCCGGTTCCGACACACAATTTTAATCTGCCAGGAAGTTTGATATCAGCGCACACTCCACTGCGGAGTGAAAGTTTCATTCTAGTTAACAGAGAGTTTATGTTTAAAACTGACAGAGGTCCGGAACCCTAAAAAGCCATGTTGCGCACAGACCCTTCTTTAACAACCGTTGCGAAGCACGGGCAAATAAGCTAGTATTGTATATATAGAGTGAAAATATTCAGTATCACTAGTTTTTAGACCAAGTATATAGTAACCGGTGAAAAGTAGCCAAATACGCAAATGCATAAGCAACATGCAATCCATATAATCCGTTCTATACTGATAACGCTAGTATTCAGTTTTTGTTTTGCCACTTGTTTAACTTTTCTTCACGTAGAAACACGGGGCGCGCGGCTCGCTCAAGGTGCCGCGGAGCGTTGGCGGAGCGCGTCGGCGGGACTGCTCGCTCTGCCGTCGGATGACAGCCCACGTAGCGGCCTGGGCGGGGTCGTGACGTCAGACGCGTTCTCTCGCGCTGCACGCAGGGCTATCCACGCGGGCAGTCACAGGGGCGTCGACCTTAGGTTCGTTCCGGCAGCTGCCAGTTGCAAGGTTCCAGTGAACTGCGCATGCGCAGAGCTTCTGCTGCTGCTGAAACTCGATAACAGCTCTGTGCGTACGCAGCTTACTGGAATCTCACAACTGGCAGCTGCTGGAACGAACCTCTTTTGCAATCAGACGAGCAGCAGCGTCCGGATGGATGTCGGTGGCTGCGGTTCCGGGTCTCGCCGCCCTCCAGCGACAATGTGATAGCCTCGGGTAGCTGGCGGACAGAGCAAGGAACATCTGCGAACCGGAATTACTCGACGCGGAATTGAAACACCTCAGTAATGCTTTAATTAAGAATGGCTATTCGTCCACGGATATACTGCGAGCGTTGTACCGACACGTACAATTGAAAACTATGAAAAGGTTCCTGTGAAATCCAGTCTTCCTGCCTTTTATTAAGGACGTCATCGACCGCATCGGTAAAATTTGGACGAAACGGAATGTTGCCGTTATTTACGAACCTACGCGGAAGATACACGATCACCTGAAATCGGCAAAGGATTCTCGCAAACCTCTAGAAAAAGCAGGAATTTATAGGATTCTGTGAAGCTATGGAAACGTATACGTGGTTACCACAAAAATAACAGTAAAAAGAACTAGATGAGCACTAGTGGACCTGTATAAGGGGAGAATTGACATATAAGCTGTTGCTGAAGATGTTTTTCAACCAGGGGAACACATTCAATTTGATAAGACTCAGGTTTTAGCAGGCACAATTGAAAGACTGCACAGAGAGGCTATAGAAATTGTAAAACAACCCAATAATTTCAATAGGATGGAGGAGAACGTGAAACTACGTAAATGAGTTCGGAATTCAGGTTTTGAAGAAGAAATGTATCAGTCACCATGGGACGATATTAGCAAACGGCACAATCGGCAATGACAAATTGCGCGCGCATGTCAAAAACATCTGACGTCACACTTTTGCGCGTAACCCCTTGTAAACGGAGATTGGCTTCAGTCAGTAGCGAGCCAGGGTGTGCATCGGACATTCAAAAGTGGCACTATCCCCCTTGAAAATGTCCTCCGCAGTCGGGGATGAAACGTTGGGTTTCCACAATAAATCCATAAGACCACGGCATAATAGCCCGGAAAGTTTTAGTAATTTTGACCATTCCGACTGTGAAACTTTACATTTTTCAATATGAGAAACACCTTGTAAAAAATAAAATGAAAAAAAGTAAACTAGACTCACTAACGACGCTGCTGTCGCGGGATAATTTGAACCTTCGGCCCGCCTCCATGATAGTGGCAAGCGTCAAATACGAGTGTTCTTAGGAGATATATCGTGTATTATATAGATACTGTGGTGTATATACCCAATTCATAGTCACGTATGTAGTTTGAATATTGCAGGTGTACAAAAAGCAGGATGGTGAAGAGCAGCTCAGAGTGTAACGGTAAAAAATGGATTTAAGAAAGAAACAAAAAGAACGAATACTGTCTTCCCATTTATATTCCTCAGGAATACAAGTAGCGCTACTACTTGCTGAACAAGCTGACACTGAAGACAATATCGGATTTGGAATGAAATGAATTACACGCTTTGTCAATACTGGTAGCTCTTAAAAACGAGCTACTTTAGGCAGTACTGGTGGACAGGAAGTTCAAAAAGTTTCATTTTATGATTGTGTAGAATAACTATTGGCGGCACGAGATCAGTTACCGGTACCGCACTGAAGTTAGGATATTTTGTTCATGAAATTACTATTAGCAACTTGTAGCACAGAATTTACAGGTCATCTGCTCCACATGTAGTTATAACAACTGAAATGGGTTTGCAGAACTGTGTATAGTTATAAATCTGAATTACACATTGCCACACTTGGATGCTCATATTGAACTTGAAGCTTACTCTAAGGTACTTGGCTTAAGGCATTATAGATGTTATTATTCGTGCTAGCTGACTAATCCTAATGTTACGAGCACTTAGTTAAGAAAATGTTATTTCTACTTCGTGTTCTTAAAAGAATTCGGTAGTGGCTGGTTGCTGTATTCACAATGTAAGAATCTGTTTTATAGTTCTGTATCTGATGGGATATTCGTTTTCAAAGTCTATTTTTAACATCAGCTGTTTCAGGCAGCTCTGTTTCATTTTTTGATAGTATAAAATATCTAAATATTGGATAATACAGCTGGTACTCAAACAAAGACGTAAAGTCTTGTGAAACTCTTCCGAAACTAATATTTGTACAAAAGTTTCACCATCGTCGAATATAATGAGAAACTGCCAAAAAATCGTCTCTGACGATAAATTCCGTTTATATGCTGCACTTAGAGCGCTAAAAAGCTGCATATTATAATTCGGTTTAGTTAGGAAGAAGGAAGGCTTTTGGCCGATTTCTACACCGTATGTGTAATAAATTTACACACAAATTATAGTTTCTGTATTTTCAAAGAGTATGACATATAGTTTCCGCGTCTTAAATGAATACACACGCTAATCAAAAATGTCTTACGCACATTTAGAGTTCGCGCGAAAGTTTGCCATCATAATGGTCTCCTAGGCGCTCTTCAATTTGCCCGCTGTTCGCCCTCGGCCGCTTACGGAATTGTGGGGCCTTGCTGCATGCAGGGCTACAGTGGACGATGCTGTTCACTATACGGAGGCGATGTCCGGCCTTATTTCCGTGTAGCACACGGTACTGGTCCAGACCCCCAAGCTGTGGTCAGTGTCTACACTTGCGACACTGCCTTGGATGCTTTCTGCGACACAAGAATTAAACAACGTGCGTACAGCTAAACTAGGTTTCCAGTGCAATTACTTTATTTCCCTTAAAACTGTCTAGAATTACCATCCGCTTGTCCAGTAAGTGGTGGTTTTCCCAAATTTTGATCCCTTATGCCACATGGCGTGAAAACAACCATGATAGGCTAATTTCATGGTTCGCGAATTGCTTATTGTGTTATAATATTTCGCGAATAATAATTAATACTTCGTGCGTAGGTTGCTGAACTCATTCATTTCTTGAATGCAGAATATCAAATGACGACCACCCGTATGGTTTCAATGTGTAAGCGTAAGGACTTTGAGGTACCCACCCTGTTAACACGTTTGCTGCGACTGACGCTTATAAGCGTTTCCGCGATCAACAAGCCATATCAGATAACGCTTATAAGCCGCGCGTTCGCAAGCTGAGTCCTCAGTTTAGTTTGTTCGGCTGTGCACTCGTGTTAGTACGAGCCACCAAAAAATATCACGTAACGTTTTCTTGTCTACAGTTGTGTGTTTTCGTCTTTAGTCGTCTGTTCTGTGCATTGTTTACATTGGCAGCGAAGCAACCGACACCAGGGCCTTCTAACCCGAAAAAGGTGGGAAGAGTGAACAATATATGCTTATAAGTGTCAGACAGCATTCAGCAAGCAGCTAAAGCATACTAGCATTTCTATATCTAGCACCACCTCTTGTGCAGACGTTATTTTTGCTGTCAATATTACGGACGTGCACAACATGAACTTACAGGTTTCGCAGCGGTATGATTTCAGCTCTCAGCGCACGTGTGCTTACGGGCGTCCGCCTAGAGCGTGAACGACCTGCGCTGGTGACCGCAGCGAACGTGTTAACAAACGTTCAAATTCAAATGTTTGTTAAGCTTGTGGGACTTAACTACGGGGTCATCAGTCCCTAAACTTACAAACTACTTATGAACTACTTACGAACTAGGACGGCACAAATATCCATGCTCGAGGGGGGATTCGAACCCCCGACCGTAGTGGCCGTGCAGACCGTGACTGAAGCGCCTCAGTCCCCGCAGCGAACGTGTTAACAATTGGCCACGTATTTCTGCTACTGTATTCACCTTTAGATGATCTATGGAACTGAATGTAGTTTCTTTTAGTGTAATTTAAACGAAGACCATTAAATTTCAACCCGCTTACTATTTCTCTTAAAATTTTATTTGCTGCTACCTCAAGTTTCTGTGTTGAAGTATCTATAGGTGAGGTAGTGCCGTCAGCAAAAACGGTGTATCCACAAAGTAGGCGATACTGGGTTGAGCCCTGATTAACTCTAGACATGGTGGTTCCCCAATTCGGTATTTATTGGGAAACCCTCTTAACTATTAAGTACAACTTTCTCTTTGACGAATAAGAGTAAAGTCGTTTTCCTGCTGTACCATTGACACCGATATGTGTAGCATTTTGTAAAAGAATTTGACACACTCAACTGATTTTCTTAGGTCACAAAATATGCCAATCATCTTCAGTATTTTTGTTGCTAGACTCAAATTCTTTGCCAGCAAACTCAAATATGCTTATTTTTTCACAAACTTTCTGAAACCCAGACTATTGCTGTGCATATTCATGTTTTCGTGGCGCATTGACTGTTCAGAGAAGTTTCGGGCGTGCAGCCGCATAAAGTTTTCTTCTTCTAATATGTCGGCTGAGAAACGTTCAGCCAAACGTTTCTCAGCCGAAATATTAGAAGAAGAAAACTTTATGCGGCTGCACGCCCGAAACTTCTTTGAACAGACTATTGCTGTTTATATTAAGTTCACTGAGATGCTTAACTAGCCTGGAATGTTTAGTTTTTCTAAATCCTTTGCAAAACTTGTCAGTAGTATTGGCCAGTGGTTGCGAATATTTGCCTTATCTCCCTTCTTCCACTGTGTTTTACAACTGCAAACTCAAGTCTTTCAAGGTCTATGGCTTGCTTAAGTGATGCATCAAAAATATGGTAAAGGTATTTACTTACATAGATAATACAGTAGTTTAATAATTCGTTAGAAATTGTTAACTCCATTATTTCTACAAGGATTTATCAAATCTTTTAGTTTACTGAATAGTGACAGTTCTTACTTTCAGCTGTTGTAATATCACTAACAGGATGGTATTACTTTTTATTAGGATATTTTCGCATGTTTCCCTGTTTCTTTCTTTAAAATATTCCACATAGTTTTTATTTTATTGGTTGAGGTATAAATTTCTGCTTGAAAGAACATGTTCTTTGCTACTTGTAAGGTTTTGTTCAGAACTTCATGATAGAGATATAGTTCGTAATCTTACATGAATTATGTGATCTCTTCGCTGTTGCTAACAAATCTCTTCTTCTTTTCAAAAAAGTTCTCATGCTTTCATTTTATCCGATTCTCTGTATTTTTAGGAAATGTTTCTTGAAATGGACTTGTAATTTCACTGATATATATTAACGTCTGCATCGTTGCATCGTATATTGGAGACCAGTGCACAAGCTGTAATTGCTGATTAAGGCTTTCTATGGTGCATCTCTTTGCAATCCTAAAGTTTTTCCAAATGAAAATTGTTTATCTTGGTATATTTATTTGGCTTAAACCGAGGAAGTCTACTTCATGATCGGAGAAGCCATTTATAATAGATTTTACCCGTGGTTTCGCTTGCGTTCATATCCTAGAATACGTTTCAAAGACAAAAGGAAGTACATTAATTTCATAACTTTGTTCTTAAGTTACATATGACAAGGATCGTCAGGATAAAAGTTTCATATTTGCCGGTTTCGTTATAAATCGTGAGAATAATAAAAGTAAATACTGTATTTATGTATCTAGATGACAACTAAGTTATTATTAAATACCGAAAGAAACTCTGTTACATCGTTACCAACGAGCTGACTCAAGAAACTACAAGCTATACAACGTGTAAATTACGCACAGTTCAAATGTCTTCGAAATCGATTAGTTGTTTCCAAGACGTTTACGTCTTTTATACATATTGTACTCATTATGTTGAATAGTTTTACGTACAACAAACGAACTATAGAATGTATTGTAATAAACGTCATAAATTTCAGAAGTCAAAGAACAAACATCTTTTCCGAGGACTCTTGAAGCGTCTCAGAAGCATAGGAGGAACGTTAAGACTCCGCTGTCCCATATATCGAGTTATATACGGTAATTAAAACCAACACTTTCTAAAGTAGCCTATGGTCTTTTTCGGCATTCAAGCGCTCTCGAAATCCAATTTCACCCAAATCCGTTGAGCGGTCGGTCCTGAAAGGTTAAGCTTACTTTAATTTCTATTCGGTATTTTGGTGCATTCGATAGAGATTTTTGCGTTCGAGAACGATATTTAACTAATGGATCACTCATTATTTTTCGAAGTATTTGCATATCACTACTCACTGCACTGCATATTTACTAAAGATTAGGAATGAGATAGTGCCGAAATTATGAAGCTAATGGAACTCATTCACACACACACACACACACACACACACACACACACACACTGTATTTTACCACCATCTTTCCGTTTTTCTTGAGAACTCTATTCATTACGTTTGCACAGAAAACGCCTCAGCCTTCTTGTTAAGCTCGAAAGTCATGTCTTTCATGTCATTAAACTGTGTAGGGGAACTAATGCTGAATGTTAGTCAACAGCTTCAATTAATTTTATGTGAATATTTCGACATGCGATAGTAGGCTGGTTTCTCAGCACTGGAGTAATTGTGCGTTGGCTTGTGAATTTCAGCCGTAAGTTTCACATAGTACAGATCCGCTACACAAGTATACACGTGATAATTTCGACATTCCTTCATTGAGTAACGAAAGCAACTACATCTGCAATTAAAATTTTTCGCCATTTTTCTTATTGTCCTTCCTTCATCATTCAGTGATTTGTAAATAAACATTCGTACATAATGCGAATTGTAACGTAATACATACAATATTTAAGATTTCTTTATCTCACCTGCCTGCACTCATCTCATTCCTAAGTTTGCGACTTATGTTTGTTGGGCATATATCAGAATCTGAGTCCGTGTTTCATTAGTTTTCAGTGACCTCGAATTTTATTCGAAACGTGGCTGGTTGTTTCTCCATTGATATTTATTGTTTCCCGACTGTACATCTGCCCATATTGCTGACAATTCTTGCGTCTGTTTTTTTTCCGCTGCGTATTCTTCCCGCCTCGATTCCAATTACTTCGAATGCGTTGCTGCCGTTTGTTCCCATTACGTCGCCAATTCTGGCCTCTGTTAGTTTCGTTTTAGGCTGTTCCCGTCTCTCCTTGCATACTATGTGTCTTTCTGTATTTTTTCCCTTTTTTTCCTTTTTCTTTTTCAATTGCCTGTTGTGCACACACGCAAATTACAGTTTCTAGATTCTTTCATGTATCACTTCAAAGTAATACTTGAACATGAAGAAATCTATGCATTGCTGTGTATATCGCGTATGCTATTGGTATTACACCGCATGCTAAAATGCTGCAAAACTATTTTTACGTTAAAAACCGTAAATATACACATATCAATATATTTCTTTTTTGATATGTTGTAGGCAGAACAAAAAGTGTTAATAATGATGTTTTTGTAATGATATATCATTCATATAAGTGAAAAATAAAATTAGAAACAGAAGTACGATTTAAGGATTTAGTTCAGTTGTCAGTATGCAACGCAGTCAGTCGCTGCTTCTTTCAGTTTTATTTTTATTAAAGTTTTTTCTCTAAACTTTGAGTATATAGTTCGATTTACAAACTGGTTATACTTCCTATGTTAGTATCCGTCGAATAGCCCTTAAGTGGTTGGCCAATATACTATATAATTTATATATTTTGGAATAACAAAGAATGTTGTGCATACATTGTGAGCAGACATTGTGACCACCCAAAACTTACGTGATAAGTCATTTGAACAAATATACATACAAAAGATGTATTGTTCCTTACTTGTGTCATTTGATTTAACATCGCCTCCATACTCCGCAATCCACCTCACGGTGTTTGCTGATCACTTTTGCGTACCATCGTCACTACCTCTTATTCCAGTTTAGGAGGTAAGATTTATTAACGAAAATGTGTGCGGCATATGTAACGGATTTTTTTTCTTTTTGCGGCGTGTAACCTAGAGACTCAACACCTTATAAATTACGTACCTTCATAGACAAGACGGCAGTACTAGAATTAAAATACGTCCAAGACAGGTTCTTTAATACAGCTACTCAAACATTTGCCAAATAATTATTTTAACTTACCTAGGTTAGACTTGTAGAGCTTACAGTAAACTTCCTTGAACCAAATGAAAATATGTTTATAGTGGCCTGACGTCCACAGAGTAGGTACTGTGCCCCTAGACGTGCACACTTGATGTTTACTGAAACTACAAGGAAAGTGCGGACTATACCAGATTTCCTCAACTTTAATATTTGTTTAAAGAAGTCAATTTTGCGACATCGCTCGGAGATAGGTTTCATATTATCACCTTCCTTCGTAAAGAGAAATCAGAACAATCGACGAAAACGAAAGTGATTGCCTTTTAGCGTGTTAGGAATGATTGAATCAGTATTTTTTGCTAATGGATGTTGAAAATATTTATTGCTGTTGTATAATGGAATTTAAAATCCGAATTTCAGCGATACTGAAGACAGAAAGTAACACCATGTGACAAACGCTCACATTTAAAATTAAGAAACTATGTTAAAACTGTAAGCGTACGTACCACGTACCTGTTAGATTTTAACGTCCACTCTACAACATTACATCGGTCATTCTCTAACTTTTAACTGTGAAGTAAGCATTGAAAACGTAACTAGGGACGACGGGTACTCATAGCATCCTACATAAATTCGATACTGAGGTATCTATTTTTGTCTGATATTTTTTCTCATACAATAAAAATTGCGTGTACTCCTTTATTAATTCATTTATGTACATTTAATCATCAAGTTACTCGTATCATTATCGACAACTGATAAATCCATACGACGTGTGAAATGGTTTCAAATAATCTTATACATACTATTTTTAAAGTTAATCAAATAAGAAAAGATTTAACCATTTTAAAGTTATAGAGATATGTTTGCTGAGAAAGCGACAGATGTATTTATATAACTTAAAACAATCATTCATATCAAAAGTCTAGAAAAAGCCTGAACATTTTCATCATCACTCGAAGAAATTAATGAATTTTACATATACTGCAGATGTTCCTCTGGCAACAGAAGAGCTGGGTTTGTCTGTAATTCTTGGGCAAACTATGCATCTTTCCTGAAGTTTATTTCTTTGAACTGCTGGAGTAAACTCTTCTGTGTTTGATGTCTTAGCTGCCTTCAGCCGGATAGATCTTGGTACAACGGAGTTTGAAGCTTTTTTTTATATCTGACGATGCACATAAAGGTTGGGCACTCTGCTGTTGAGCGAATTATTTGCTCATTTATCAGCATATCAAACCATTGAACAGCAGTCTTGCAGCTTATTGTAATTACGTTGGTACGATGAAGCTGAATAACTATATTTTGCTCGTTGTTCTGATATTATTAGGCTTAGGTGTAGTCATCCATTTAGTTACTATATCTTTAAGAAGCATAAACTTTTCCTGTGTTGTTGACACGGAGGATGCCGTATCTTCACCAGGAACGCCCTCAAATTGATCATTTGCAGTTCCAAGATCGATTTATTCGAACTGTTCATTGTCATCCGAATCTTGAAGGTCTGGAATCTCAGTCTTCATCCTCATTAAAAACGTCCTTCAACATCCGCGTAAGGCGGTTTTGCTCCTCCTCATATTATGACGTCATCATGTGTACTGCTCCACATTAAGACGCACCACAAGGTAGTTGCGGTGTTATAATCACCCTAGCGTTGTTGCATACTTTTAAAAACACGAGCAGTGGCTTCGCAACAATAACCGTCCTTTTGAACAAAAGTAACAAGCCGCTCAGCAGTGTGACCAACATGCGCCACCAAATACCAGTAAACTTTTACAACTGGGGCTGTGAACACCCCACATCCCCAGTTGAGGGTTAAATATACCGCTACAGGCAGAAAATGTCTGAAGGTCTGTTACTTGTGCTTTCACCCATGTTCTCATGAACTATGTAATGCGAACAAAGCAGAATTTCACTGCAGTTGACATTCACAGCCCTTAAAAAGAGCAGCGATTCGCTTCTCTGTATATGATAGACAATTTTTTTTTTTCTACGTCAGTGGAATACTGGAAATGATTGCTCGTGCTCCAATGGCGTGTGGACATACGTATTTATTTTCAGACCAAAACACAAATTAACTTTCCTCTAAACTGAAGCCCAAAACCCTGCAGTTTCCTACCACCCTTGATAACTGCGGGCCGGCTTCGGTGGCCGAGCTGCCTGCGGCGCGCCAGTCACGGTCTGCACGACCACTACAGCCGGTGGTTCGAATCCCCCTCGGGCATGGATATTTGTGCCGTCCTTAGTATTAGGTAGTTCATAAGTAGTTTGTATGTTTAGTGACTGATGACCCCGTAATCGAGACCCATAAGCTCTACAAACATTTAAACATTTCATAACTGCAGTGCGGCCGCGATTGTATCCACATGTTCCATCTTGCTTGTGTCTCTTTGCACTTCAGATCCTTTTTAGTGCAGCGCTTGTTTTACTTTTCTTCTAAATATTTATCACTCTCTTTAGTTCCATAAAATGTTTTGTTGCTAATTCTAAATACAATTAATTAAAAGTGACCTTTTTATACAGGTGGTAATTTTAAACATTCCGGGTCTGATGCCGGATCTTGAAATATTTCGGCGATCCAACTGTTCGCCATCTTTAGGAGTAACTGCTGCTGCTGAGTCCTTCTGATGACTGATGCCGAGGACTCTTTTTCTTTCCTCTTATATAGTTGTTTTAGAGCCCATGGTGAGGAAAGCAGGCAGCGGCGTGTGTGTGTTGGACTTAGTGCCAGCTAGTTTAAGTAGTTGGAAGTCTAGGGCCTGATGACCACAGCAGTTTGGTTCTAATGGTTTAGAAATTTTTTATAGGGAGCGAACAATTTTCCCGCTTCCGGTTAATTATAGTGTATCATTATGGCGAGTTACGTTGGTATTTCTAGCCATTTGGTTGAATATGTCCTGCAACGATGCGATCGCGCTGAAAAACTAACACGATATGTTATGGAATAATCTGGTGACCATTAGGACCAGACAACGTAATCTGTCATGTGACTTAAAAATCTTAATATACATAAAAATTGAGATATTTGTGATTATTTTTCATTCTGAATCCAAAACTACACATCGCAATCGAATAGTGTTTTTATGTGGTCATAGGTATGTCTCCCATTATGCGTTATGGTCGTAGAGGGTTGATAACGATAAGCGGGTGTAAGATAAGGGGATTAAAATTTACCAACTTGTATAAAATTCAAGGCGTGTGTGTCAATATTTTGCTCTTCAGCAAAAAATACACAATGGAGACGAACGATGTTTCAGTGTTGTTATAGTACAACACCTACCGTGGTACACCTTAGCAGTTCAGTGTCGATAGCTATAAGTGGATGGAAGATATCGTGGTTGAAAGTCGTCAGCTTGTACACTTTGACACTATAATAGCAAAGAGATTATATACAGATAAACGTGATACACATTCTTCAGTTTCATTTTGCAACAAGCGTACGTATAAAGAAAGTAAGTGCATATTACATTTTGAAAAGTAAAACTACCAAGATAGATGCCAAAGCGAAAGTAAGAAATTTCGCGTTCTCGATCCGTTCCTAAAAGACAGAAAACGGTGCTGAATAGTGAATCTACAGACGATAGAATCTTGAAATTTATAGACGTTGTTTATCTTTTTACAATGTAGTCATCAGAGATTTTTTGATATTTCCATCCCTAAGGGGGTGAAATAACCGCTGAAAGGTTTTCTTGAAAATACGTCGCTATTCAGACGGTTTTGAAGCAAGAAATACAAAACTTTGAATTTAGATTTTTGATTGGAATTTTCAAAACACGTATTTCGATATTTTTGGAAATAACATGAAGCGGGTGAAGTATGGGAAAATCTTTTTAGGGTGCTACTAAGACTATTTTGATGTTAAAAAAATTTTATTTGCAACCATGGTTAAAATTAAAAAAATGTGTTTCGGGACGTTTTGAATTCTGACATCAATGTTGCCATTGGGGATGGCACGTTGTATGAAAATATTTGATTATGGAAGCATGTTTCAAGCTAAACCTAAGAACATTTAAATTTAGAAGTATAAATAACCAATGCCGACCATCTAGTCCACGCGTGCGAAGCAGCGGGAATTAAACTAGTATTCCTATATACACAAACAACCATGATTTTTAATTGAACCTGAATTTTACTTTATTTCGCTACCAGTTTCCTTACTCCATTGGCAACACCTTCTGGCAAAATCAATGACGTCCATCCAGTTCCATGTATTGTCAATATGACAGTATTTACCTGTACTCACAGGTCCTGGATATTGGTGAGTGCCCTTCGTTGTTGGTGTATATAAAAGTATTTTTTAATCAGAAAATTGATCAGCCACACCACTGTCCCACACTTCACGATGCTGCGGTGGAGCAGCCGAGCGGTCTAAAGCGTCTCGCTGCGGAGCGCGCGGTTGCTCGCCGTGGAGGTTCGAGTCCTCCCTGGGGCATGGGTGTGTGTGTGTGTGTGTGTGTGTGTGTGTGTGAGTTGTCCTTAGGTTGGTTTACCTAGGTTTAAGTAGTTTGTAAGCTACGGACTGCTGACCACGCTGTTTGGTCCGATATATTTACAATCATTTGAACACTTCACTATAGTATATAGCCACATCCACTAACCGCAGACGGCTAAACCAGGCCGCTCCATTGCGTTAGCTCTACATCTACGTAAAATCTTTGCAGATCACATTAAGTGCATGGCAAAAGATTCATCTGCTTCTGTGATATTTCTCTACCCTTCCATTCTCCAATAGCGCGAGGTAACAACGAAGACTTAACTCTTTCAGTTGTAGGTATAATTTCTCTTATTTTATTATTATGATCGTGTTTTATGTTAATGAGTTTCCAAAAAAAAAAAAAAAAAAAAAAAAAAGGTTTCCCCCGGGGGAGAGATTTGGTGAGAGAAATTTCGGAAATCGATATCGCCGCGACGCCTTTCTTTCAGATTCCCACCCCAACTATTGTATCATTTGTGTGCCGCTATCTCCTCCATCTCGCTACAGAACAAAACGAGCTGTCCTTCTCTGGACATTTTCTATGTCCTCCGTCAGTTCCAAGTGGTGAGGATCACATAACGCGCAACAATAACCCAAAATAAGGACGACAAGAGAAAAACATGCAGATTGTGTAGAGCTGTTGCTTCTTCTAAATGTACTACCATTGAAACGCAGCCCTGGGTTCACCTTTTCCACGATACTTTCCGTATGTTCTCGCCAACGTAAGTTCTTCGTAATTGTAATTCCTCTGCATTTAGTTCAATTTATGGTCTTCATATTTGGCTGATTTAAAGTGTATATGCAGTTCAACGCACTTCTTTTAAAGCACATGACTTCATATTTATCACAAGACATTATTTTTTGTTAACTGCCAATTATTTCAGGAAACAGTCGAAGAGACCTTCTCGGATTGTCTCGTACGGCATTTTAAAAGATAAGGGAGAGTAGGGGCTCTAAAACATTTTCTTGGGTGACACCAAATATTTATTCCATTTTACCTGATGGCTTCACGTCATTTAGTACGTACTGTCATTTATCTGACAAGAAATCAGGAAATAATTGCACAACTGGTACGTTATTCCATAAGCACCTTATATGATTACAAATCGCTTGTGAGGTACAGTGTCAAAACCTTTCAGGAAATCGTAAATCGATTTGAAATCCGTTGTCGATAGCACTACTCACTTCATGTGCGTAAAGAGCTAGCCGCGTATTGCAATAACGATACGTTCTGAATCCGTTTTGATTAGGAGTGCATAGGTTCTTTTCATCGAGGCAGCTCATAATGGCCAAAAGAAGTATATATTCCAAAACGCTGTTGCAAATCGACGTAAATCAAATGGAGCAGTAAGTTTGTGGATCACTACTGTTGTATTTCTTGAATATTTGAGTGAGTTGTGCAAGCCGGCCGCGGTGGCCGCGGGGACTGAGGCGCTCCAGTCACGTTCTGCACGGCCACTACGGTCGGGGGTTCGAATCCCCCTCGGGCTTGGATATTTGTGCCGTCCTTAGTCTTAGGTAGTTCATAAGTAGTTTGTAAGCTTAGGGACTGATGACCCCGTAGTTAAGTCCCATAAGTTCTACAAACATTTGAACATTTGAGTTGTGCAACTTTCTAATGTTTGGGTAGGTATCTTTCGCTGAGGGAGCGGTTGTAAACATGATAACTAGGTACAGGGATACTGCTGCATCAGCATTCTCTGATAGGACACTATTTTGTATACAGTCGAAACTGAAAGATTTGCATTTGTTAAGTATTTTAAGTTTCTTTATTACTCCAAGGATTTCCACTTCTAAATCATGCATACCGGAAGTTTCTTGATTCAAATTCTGTGGCATTTGCTTCGTCTTCTTTGGTGAAGATATTTCGGGAAACCATGGTTATCAATTCTATTTTACCATAGCTGTCATCATCTACACTACTATGGCTGTAATTAGGTGAATGTATTGTGTTTTGCCGTTGGTGTACTTTACAAATGACCAGAATTACCTTAGATTTTCTACTAAATTACCAGAGTTCCGTTGCGTGATCTATTATAAGCAACTCGCATTGAAGTATGCGGTAAATTTTGAGTTCGCATAAAAGTTTGTCAGTCTTGGGAAATCGTACCTGTATAATTTCGTATGCTGCTTCCTTTGTTTCTCCCAGAGTAACAAATGTTCAAATGTTTGTAAAGCTTATGGGATTTAATTGCTGAGTCATCAGTCCCTAAACTTAGGATCTAATTGTGAACTAACTTATACTAAAGACGGCACAAACATCCGTGCCCGAGGGAGGATTCGAACCTCCGACACGGGAGGCCGCGTGATCGGCAACGTGGCGTTCCAGACCGCTCATCTACTTCCGTACGGCCCAAGAGTGAAATAACCTAGTAGGTTCTTGAACTAATTGCTCGAGATAAGTTTCGGAGAATGCATTCAGTACAATGTCGAAGTTTTATGATTGTTTCCGGTTCTGAACATGTCTGTTTGCCAACATATTGAGGGTAAGTTAAAGTTACCACCAAGTGCAATTGTAGATTTTTGAAATTTGTTCCAAGTTCCTTTTGAACATTTCTGCAATCGTGTCATCTGAGTTATTATTTTATTCCGATTGTTAGGTATCACCTCCACCCATACCAACTCACAGGATCTGTCAACTTCAATTCCGCAACGTCATGAACCGATTAATTCTATCCTTCCTGAACACCATTTGTCCCTTGGTAAAAATTACGGCTGATGTTTTTTCCGACTTTGCAGGGCACCTTTGCGGGTATTGACCTTTAGACTACTCTCGTGCACCATGAGCAAACACGGCGATATTGCTGCGACCACGGGCCGTCGGCTACGATCCTGCACTCGAATTTCAAAGCTCCCGTGTAGTTCTCGGTTCTAGTGGGCTTAATGTAGTATACCTAGCAACGTCTTTTCCGGCTTGGCTCCTCAACTGTCGTGGTATCGCTATGAATATGGCACAGGTAAAATTGAAACTTCCTGGTAGATTAAAATTGCGTGCCGGAACCGGGACTCGAACCTGGGACCTTTGCCTTTCGCCGTCAAGCGCACTACCGACTGTGCTATCCCGACATGACTCACAATGCCGCCTCACAACTTTACTTCCGCCAGTCCCTCGCCTTCTAATTTCCAAACTTCACAGAAGCTCTCCTGCGAACCATGCAAGACTAGCACTCCTGGATGAAAGGATATGGTGGAGACATGGCTTAGCCACAGCCTAAGGGATGTTTCCAGAATGAATCTTTCACTCTGCAGTGCAGTGTGTGCTGATATGAAACTTTCTGGCAGATTAAAATTGCGTGCCGGAACCGGGACTCGAACCTGGGACCTTTGCCTTTCGCGGATGTTTTCTCTGTTTATCTCTGCCTCTCTCTCTCTCTCTCTCTCTCTCTCTCTCTCTCTCTCTCTCTCTCTCCCTCCCTCTCTCTCCTTTTCTCTCTCTTTATGATCCGATACTCAATTTTTTTTGTTTAAATTCATTTCTTCGAAATTTAAAAATAACTATCTACAGCAGAATAGCTCCTAACTAGGTACTGGAGATATTCATATCATCTCAGTTTTGTGTAGCTATCGAACATTATAATAATGCAATTTTATTACCAAAAAGGCTTGTCTTCTGTACCTTTCTCCTTCCTCGAATACACTTGCAACCGGTCACTTATAGATAACTACAGCCCCTTCGAGTAAGTGTGGAATCTGACGGACTTTAAGTTCAACTGGTGGAATATCAGTAGGCAAGTGAATACTGCCATTCTAGTACGGAAAGTGTGAGAGGACCTCACATAAAGTACCCTTCGCCAGACACCGGGACGAGGCTTGCGTAGTATGGATGTGGATGCATCCCTCTATCGAACTTTGATCGTATCGCCAGATACGCAAACTCCAGGCGCTACAGTTATACAAGTACGCAGACTGAACTTACATAATTAAAAAGGTATTTTGTTTTTTATGTTCTTAAAATAATAATCCTCTGTGTACTTAGCTGTTGGGAATGACACAGGTGCTTTTAATTATATACCTCTGGTGTTAAATTCTCTATCACCCATTAAAATCTGTTTCTGCCCAGCGTACGGATATGGTGCCATAGTAGAAATAATACACGAAGGTAACAATTTTTTTTCCAAAAAGCGCGTTTTTTATATCATTTGAAGTAACATATATATATATCTGAAACTACAGTGTCACAACTGCTAGATCTATGATATTGTCATCAGTGAAAAACAAAATATCATGGATACGAAACATGTAAATTAGGTTATTTATTGGGTTTGCTATTTCACTTACGTTTCTATACGTGTAATTTTCAGGTTATCGCAAAATTTAAACTACATTTTGTTTATTAAAATCATTCATTTTAAATAACGAGAGGATTAGTAAGAGGAGGAGACTGAAAATATAAGGGATCGAAAGAGGAGATGAGCAGTTGTATGGGATGGGTAAGGTATGGGGGAGGAGGAGGAATTGGAGGAGGGAGATGGGAGGACGATGAAGAGACAAGCTACCTTCGGATCACGTCACACTGTAAGCCGCACTCCTCCTAACCATAACACATGCGCTAAGGCTGCTCTGCCCCACATTTTTTAACCAAATATTTGTTACAACAAAGACTATAAATGTCATTTACCCTAAAAATCGGTACACATTTGCTAAAACGTCCAAAGATATGCTGCAAGTAACAATACAAAAGTCATTGTTGTTCATATATGTGTTAAAAAGAAATTGCTTGCAGTCGGTCTCGAACCCACAACCTTCGACGACGCAGCGTGATGCCACTAACCACACGGCTTTTCTTGCTGGGTGGAGAGTAATGACGTCATTATTATTCATAAACTGTTCTTCTGAAGGCTTTTGCCCGCTCGGTTAGCCGTGTGGTCTAACGCACCGTTTTCCGAGTCGGGGACGCGTACCGGCCCCGGTTCGAATCCGCCCGGCGGATTAACGAGTGCCGGCCAGCCTGGATGTGGGTTTTAGTCGGTTTTCCACATCCCCCTAGGTGAATACCGGGCTGGTCTCCACGTCCCGTTTCAGTTACACGATTCGTAAACATTTCATAACACTTCACACTTTCACACACATAACACTATACACAGACGTTTGGGGGTACACAAAAAAATGTTCAAATGTAAACGAAGACCTCCGCGGCCGTTGTCATTGTTTATAAAACTCTTCTGGGTGTTGGACCGCATCGTCAATATATCAAATACTTCACCGACGTTTAAACGTAACACCCAGAAGATGGCCACTTGCAATAGTGGCCGAAACGTCGGTCAAGTATTTGATATATTGACGATAAACGTAACACCCAGAAGATGGCCACTTGCAATAGTGGCCGAAACGTCGGTGAAGTATTTGATATGTTGACGAAGCGGTCCAACACCCAGAAAAGTTTTATATACAAATGTTCAAATGTTTGTACAGCTTATGGGACTTAACTACGGGGTCATCACTCCCTAAACTTACAAACTGCTTATGAACTAGCTAATACTAAGGACGGCACAAATATCCATGCACGAGGGGGGGATTTGAACCCCCGACCGTAGTGGCCGTGCAAACCGTGACTGAAGCGTCTCAGTCCCCTCGGCCACTGCGCACGGCCGGGGGGGGGGGGTACACATTTCCTCCCGGGGGGCAGAGCCTGGTGGCAGGAAGGGCATCCGGCGACCCCATCATTTTTAACACGCCAAATCCCAATAAACAAAGCTGACACTACATGTGCGGGAAAAGGGCTGAAGAGAATGGAGAAAGAAGAAGAAGAGGTTCTTCTTAAGGGTTTTGCAGTTGATACGTCTTTAGTTGACAGTTATAAGACATTTCCCCAAATATGAAAGCAGAATGTTGCCTTCATGGAGGATTTGCGCATGCGCAAGGCGAGGTGCTCTGTAGCTCCGTTGTCTTGCTTCGGGACCATTCGTGCGTAACCGCCAGAGCTCGTGTAGCCAGGAGCTGGCGTCTCTGTCAGCTCCACCGCCAATGTTAAAAGCGGCGTCGTTTCCCCTCGCCACTCCCTGCCGCGAGAACGCTCGTATGCTGCCTCCAGGAGGTTCAGAAGATCATTTGAACAATGCAGGCTCATTCCAACGCTGCGTCCACTGCTGCCTATAATAAACGGCCGCGCTACGACTCATATACGTGCTATAACCGTGACGTAAAACGTTTCTCGTGCGGTAAAAATTCTTTGAATGTGCATATAAAGTGATCTGACAGAAGAACGAAACGAAGAGTGATAGTTTGAAAAAATATTTTTTATTTACTTTTCTCACGGCGAGTTTTTTTAGGGGGGTTCACTGAACCAGTGAACATACAGGACGCGCTGCCACAGATTGCTTGTTAGTAACTACAGCCGTATCACAGGTCCTCAGAGACAGCGCCAGCCGGAGAGTTGGCAGAGGTCGCGGACCCCCAAACTTGCCCTCCGGCGGAGGCCTCGCTGTTTTCCCGATACCAGCTACCTACCGTTAACAACGAAAGTTGCGTTCACGGGTGGCGGGCTGCTTTCATCGATTCCAGCAGCAGCGGCAGCCGGGCGTGCCACGGCGCATCGCGGGGTCGCCATTACTTCCGCCGCCGCCAGACCTCCAGGTATCTTCCAGCAGTCGTTTTCCAGTCATTTCCTGCCGCCTCCCCTTTCTGCCTCAAAATTGTATCTGTGTTACCCACCAGGCAGTTTGGCGCTCAGCGAGAACCCTGTTTCGAGCTACAACGCCGCTATCGCCCATAAAAAGTACGAGCTGAAAAATGCTGCAAATATGTTCCTGTTTCAAAAGGCTTTACATAAAAGTAGGGTGCAGCTGCCACAGTCTCATTTTGAATTTGTAGCATTACATGAAATATTTTTACTAAGATTATATCTGCGACACTTGTCGCTTGCGTATCCTTTCCACAGACTTATATTACTAAAAATGTTCAAATGTTTGTAAAGCCTATGGGACTCAACTACGGGGTAATCAGTCCCTAAACTTACAAACTACTTACGAACTAGGACGGCACAAATATCCATGCCCGAGGGGGGATTCGAACCCCCCGACCGTAGTGGCCGTGCAGACCGTGACTGAAGCGCCTCAGTCCCCTCGGCCACCGCAGCCGGCCATATATTACTAGACCGGCAGTGCCATATAAAGTATCATTGGTAACATATACATCAACATCTACATAGATACTCTGCAAATGACATTTAAGCGCCTGACAGAGGGTTCATTAACCACTTTCATAACTTTTATCTACCGTTCCATTCTGTAATAGCGCGCGGGAAGAAAGAACACCTAAATCGTTCCGTTTTGATCTGATTTCTCTTATTTTATTGGGATGGTCATGTCTCCCTAAGTAGGTGGGTGCTAGCAAAATATTTTCACATTCAGAACTAAAAGTCGGTGATTGAAACTTCGCAAACAGATCACGCCGCAACGAATAACGTCTTTATTTCAATGATTTCCACCCCAATCGGTGCAACATTTCCTTGACGTCCCCCCCCCCCCCCCGCCGTAGCGTGGTAAAACGAGCTGCCCTTCTCTGAACCTTCTCAATGTCTTCCGTCAGTCCCACTGGTGAGGGTCCCACAAGGGGCAACAGTACTCCAGGAGAGGACGCACAAGTGTGATGTAGGCAGTGTCTTTGGTGGGGTTGGTGCATCTTCGAAGCGTTCTGCCAATGAAACGTAACCTTGGGATCACCTTCCCCACAATATTTTCTATGTGTTCTCTCCAGTCAAAGTTGTTCGTAATTGTAACTCCTTGGTATTTGGTAGAATTTGCGACCTGGTTTGACTGATTTATCGCGTAATTGAAGTTCAGCGGATTTCTTTTAGTGGTCATGTGTATTACTTCACACTCTTCTTTATTTAGTGTCAATTGCCAATTTTCGCACCATGTAGAAATTTTGTCTAAATCGCTTTGCAGTTTCTTTTGATCCTCTGTTGACTTCACTAAACGATAAACGACAGCATCATCCGCGAACAGTCTAAGGGAGCTATTCAGATTGTCTCCTAAATCGTTTATAAACAAGGAAGAGTAGGGGACCTATAACGCTTTCATGTGGAACGCCAGATATCACTTCTGTTTTTCTCGAAGTCTCTCCGCCACATTTGTATACTATAACGCGAAAGCAGTCGTTTGCTTTATTACAGAAAAAGTCGTAAGAATACCGAAGAACTGACGTAACTACGCTGTCTTTAGACTTTCGACATATCAGAAATTCGTGTGATATATATGGCTGTAACTTTTTCAGCTGGATTAAGCTTTCAGACATATAGTAATGAGTTGCACTGATTTCCTGTTATTATTAATCTGTTACAATTTCATTCAACTTCGGATTTTGTAGCAGTAATATGGTCATCATAGAAGCGTAGTTTATCGTTGGATAACACGTATTCTCCTTCTTTTGAGAGTTCTTACGAAATCTACAGTCAGCTTTGACACATACAGTAATGAGTAGCGTTCCTGTTTTTGTTAATCTGTTACCAGTTTCAATCAACTTTGGCTTTTCTTTTATGAGCATAACCGTTATAAGTGTGCTACTTGTCGTAGATAACACATCTCTTTATGAGTGTGTTTTGCAGATAACTGCAGTCTACTTTAACTGTACGTAATGGCCTCACATGATTCTGTTGGCAACATCAACAAAGCCCTCTCCAAGATAATATATTCTTAGAAATCCACACAAAGTGACCTGATTAGTGTTTCGTACAGACAATGAAGTAAATAAGTAATGCTGTACCTGATCCATGGTTGACAGATTTTTGTATGTACACTCATTCACTCAGTAAAAGTAATTGCCCTCATAAACGAAGGCTTCATGACAAAATATTTACGCTGTCACGCGATCGGCTAATGCCAATGTCACACGATTGACAACAAAATGACGCGAAGCGATCAGGACGCTAAATAAAATTTAACCGTACGTAACAAGTTCTGCTCGTAACACGATTCGACAATTTACGCCTAAGTGTTAAATTTAATTATTGTGGAAGTATTAGTTAAATGTATATCATTTTCAATTCACAAACAATTTTCTTAAAAGGGCAACCACAGCTTAAATACATATTTATGGAATTCTGTACACAATCACCACAAAAAATAAAGATTGAAAATTAAAATTGACTTGGATGATGTCTTAGGTGGAGGTGTGTAAAGAATGAAATCGCAACAGCTGTCAAGACGTGTTTATTCCGACACTACCGGTTTTTCATCAGTAAAGATGCATCTTCAGGTGGATGACATCTGTGAATAGGAAATTTTGTGTCCCAACTTCGTCGCCGCTTTTGTGTCCCAGCCTCGTCGTAGGTGTCGGTGGGGAGCAGCCAGAAACTACAAACACTCGAGTAAATTAGAAAGAGATATATTGCACAGAATGTAACAATACTCAACTTTTACATAGTACTGCAGAATGTTGATACATAGTTGTTAGAGGCCTGCCTAGTGCCTGTACAATAGCAAAGGCTTCACTGGTGCCTATCTGATTACGATGGTCCTAACTCGTTGCTATCTCAGTCCGAAGTGCGAAGTGGCCGATGTCCTTCAGTGGTGGCCACGAGCGGCGTTGTACCAGAGGGCGCTCGTGGCTGTCGTCGGAAGAACGCCGCGCCGTGCATGCATGGCGGCGCGCGGCGAAAGTAGGTGGCGCGCACTTTGTACTTGTGCGACACCACACCCCTCCCCCCCAAACCGCCGCGCCGTCGTGGCGTAGGGCTGAGGGCCACGGCGACGGCACTGGGAGGAGGGCCTGGGCGGGGGCGTTACTGGTGGGACGGGCGTCGTAGCGGAGGCCGGGATCGAGACGCCGTCCGCGCCCCGGCATCCGCCTTGCGATCCACCAGGGAACCCGCCGAAACCTGGGGAAGGGCGCCCGCCCCCGCCCAGAGGGAGCAGGTCATCTTCTTCTGAGGTGCGTGGCCCAAGCTGGGGGGGCCCGCACGGTCCCGGAGTCCCTCTCGGTGACGCTGTCATCTGCGGCGGCGACAGCGGCGGCGACGACTGCGTCGGATGTACGTCGACGTCCATAGGGATCTCGTAGTCCGGGGACGAACGATGTGGTTGTGCTCCCTGGCGGTGAACTGGGTCTGGAATCAAGAAACCGGAGACAGGATCGCGCGGTCTGTGCAGGCGCAATTGGTTTGCGTGGCGCCGCAGCTCCGACCCTGTGGAAGAACGTACAACAAACATATTGCGCCCAAGCACGCGTTGAATGGTGCCCGGCAACCATGTCTTCTTGTTTCCAGCAAACACCCTGTACAGCACCGGCGTGGAAACCTGAAAACGCGTAGCGCCATACGAACCGACTCGGTGCGTGGGAGGCTGCAGCAGGTGAAGGAGAGTGCGGTGACGGCGGCCGTGTAGCAGCTCGGCAGGAGACGGGCCGTCACGTGGCATGCATCGATACGTAGACAGGAAAATTTGAAGAGCTTGCTGCCTGGAGTGCTGACCTTTCATCTTCTCCATGTGAGACTTGAATGTTCGAACGAAACGTTCTGCTTCACCATTGGACTGAGGGTGAAAAGGTGCAGTGGTAATATGCTGAATGCCATTCACACGACAAAACTGTTGAAATTCCGCACTAACAAACTGAGGTCCATTGTCACTGACGATAGTTTCAGGCAAGCCTTCGATGCAAAACACTGATGTTAAGGCACTGATTGTACTAGACGCCGTCGTTGAGTTCATGGCAATCACAAAAGGAAACTTGCTGAAAGCGTCTACAACGATTAACCAGCGTGTATTCCAGAAAGGTCCGGCAAAGTCAATGTGTAAACGTTGCCATGGTCCCTTGGGGCGTGGCCAGTCTGAGAAACGTTGCGGAGGAGCCGCCTGATGCTCCGCACAAACTGTACACTGTGATGTCATGCTCTCTATCTGAGCGTCCATACCAACCCAGGTACAATGACGTCTGGCCAGTTGCTTTGTCCTAACAATGCCCCAATGTCCTTGATGCACGAGGCGTAACACTTCTCGTTGCAGGGAACGAGGAACAATCACTCTTGCTTGGTCGTTGTCGGTATGCAACAACAGTACACCCTGACTTAAAGATAATGCATGACGTTGTGCAAAATAACGTCGAACCAGAGGCCGATCAATGTCTTTGGCTCTGGCAGGCCAACCAAAGCGAACAAAACGTGCTACCACACTTAAGTCTGCATCCGCAGCTGTTTCCTGTGCGACCCGACGAGAGTTCAAAGGGAAATCTGCGACAGCGGTAGCATCTCTGGAGTCTATCTGACAACATGCCATTTCCGAAGAATCAAACGACACATCCTGGCCAACCGGAAGTCGGGAAAGTGTGTCCGCGTTGGCGTGTTTAGCGGTAGGTCGGTACAAAATCTCATACTGATAATTAGACAATATCAAGGACCATCTCTGAAGCTTTTGTGCCGTACGTGGCGGAATTGGCTTTGTGGGTGAGAACAACGACGTGAGAGGCTTGTGGTCCGTCAACAAATAGAATTTTCTGCCATACAGATAATGATGAAACTTTGTGACGCCGTAAATGATTGCTAAGGCCTCCTTTTCTATCTGACTGTAATTCTGTTGCGTCGGCGTCAGTAGCTTGGATGCAAAGGCAATAGGACGATCGTGAGAACCAATACGATGTGAGATTACTGCGCCGAGACCGTACGATGAGGCGTCAACTGCTAACACTACAGGCTTCTGGGGGTCAAAGGGAATCAGACATGCATCACTGAGTAGTGCAGACTTTAATTTGTCAAAGGCAACCTGACAATCTTTAGACCATACAAAAGGAACATTCTTCCTACGTAAGTGATGCAGTGGAGCTGCAATCTGAGAGGCATTGGGAATAAACCTGAAATAATAGTTAAGCTTTCCCATTACTGCTTGCAATTCATGCACATTCTTAGGAGGAGGCAAGTCTTTGATTGCTCGAAGATGTGACTGTAAGGGATGAATTCCTTGGGCATTAATCACATGGCCTAGGTACTCTATTTCAGTTTGAAAAAACGAACACTTTGCTTTATTACAACGTAGACCTGCTGCAGTCAACACTTTGAAAAGACACTCCAGGTTTGCTAAATGTTCTTCAACTGTACGTCCGGATACCACAATATCATCTAAATAGTTCGAACAGCACGGTACTGAAACTGTCAGCTGTTCCAAAAAACGCTGAAAAATAGCGGGAGCGGAAGAACTGCCAAAGGGTAGGCGTTGAAATTGAAAAAGGCCCATGTGAGTATTAATGACGAAAAACGTTTTTGACTCGTCATCAAGTGGAATCTGTAAGTATGCCTCTGCTAAATCAATCTTGGAAAAGAAGCGAGACTGTCCTAATTTGTCCATCAGTTCGTCAGGTCTGGGCAGGGGGTAAGTGTCTACAATTGTTTGACTGTTGACAGTTGATTTGAAGTCCGCACAGAGACGAAGTTTTCCTGACGGCTTGGGTATAATTACTATAGGCGAGGCCCACTGACTCGCAGAAACAGGAGAAATCACCCCACTATCTTGCCAACGTTGAAGTTCTTCGGCAACTGTATCACGCATTGCGATAGGCACTGGTCTAGCTTTACGAAATTTTGGAACTGCAGATTCTTTTAAAGTTACATGTGCCACGAAGTCTTTTGCACAACCTAGTTCCGGCGAAAACAAGTCACTATATTTGTCACATAAAGCATTGATTTTGTCCTGAGGCACTACTGACGAAATTTGAAGCACATCTCTTTGAATTGATAAACCAAACAAATCAAAAGCATCTAGTCCAAAAATGTTCTGCGTAGATTTGGCCTGAAGAACAACAAAAGCAACTGTTTTCGTAACACCTTGAAAAGAGGCAGGCATGCTACACGTTCCTAGCACGGGAATATTTTCACCTGTATAAGCTGTTAACACTTGCTGTGACGGCGACAATTTTGGCGAACCCAGAAGTTCATAAGTATCTTTATTAATTAATGTAACAGCGGAACCAGTATCAAGCTGAAATTGCACAGTCTTATTTTCTATAGAGAGAGTAACAAACAGCTTGTGCTTCTGGCGCACGACCGGTGCGCGAATGTGGGCAACGTCTAATACATATTGTTTTCTGCGCTTGCGCGGGTTGCGTGCGGTAGGAAGCGGCGCATACTCGGCACACAGCGGATTAACCACACTGTCACTAGATGACACTACCGCCGGATCGGCGTCCGCGCAATGCGAGGCTACTGCACTAAAATTACTTTGAGTAGCTACACCAATTCTACTGTCACTAGCTACACAGTACTGGGCACTATTACAATTAGAAGTTGCAGAAGGCACTATTTTCACTACAGGAATGCACTGTTCATAGTCATTTTGCTTGTCCCGAACCCTTTTCCGTTGCACTGTTTTACGCGCTCGTCGGCGCTTGCTACGTGGTGCACTATATAGTTTTGCAATAGGTGCAGAAGAACTTTCTTGTAATTGAGAACCAACTAAAGCACTGTTCAATTCCACAGCCCGTATAACATTTACAGAATGAACTGTTCTCGCACTCTGCGAAGCACTGTTTCTAACGTTACTGTTCTTTGAGTTTTTAATTTGCATACACACAGACTGCACATGTCCCGATTTGCCACATTGATAACAGGTTGCGTTGCGACTAGGGCAATGAGCACGCTTGTGGCGAGACACACACTGGGGGCAAGATTTACGTACATTTTTCTGAAATGAGCGTTGGCGCCCGTTATTCAAATTACTGTGTCTAACACTACGGGGCGACCTTTGCGTCGCACTTATACACTGGCTACTGTTCACTGTCTGTTCAGCACGGCCGGTAGAAAAATAAGAATCACTAGTGCTATACTGAGAACTACGGCTAGGAAAGCGTCCGTTGCGGCACACTGAATTTACACTGTGGCTTTGCATTTCTACATCTGCTAAGTCAAAAGTATCATGCGCTTCTATAAGCTGCAGTACACTGTCTAATGAGGGGTCAGACTGTTTTAGAATTGCTGCCCTAATTCTGGGGTCCTGAATGTTCTGCGTAATCGCATCTCTTAACATAACGTCACTATACGAAAGTCCACAAGAGCAAGTAAATTTACATTGGCGGGTTAAGCCCTTCAATTCCGTAATCCACTCTTGGTGTGACTGCTGCGGTAATTTTTTAAGTCTGAAAAATCGGTACCGTGCAGCGGCTACAAGAACTTTTCTCTCATAATGAGCATTCAGTGCATCTACAATTTGTTCAAAGTCTACATCACGAGGAGATGCGTGCGGGAAAAGTTTTTGCAATAGTACGAAGGTCTGGGGGCCCACTACAGATAATAACAGATGCTTCACTTTCTGACCTGTAATTTGATGAGCCGCGACGAGTTCTTGAAACTGTGCGAAATAATCGCTCCATTCTTCCTCACGTTCGTTGTACTGGCGGAACGTCGGAAGCGGTGCGGCGGCAGGTGTGGGCTGCTGATGCGACGGCTGTTGTTGAGTTGACGTCAAGTGCGCCACCGCCTGGAGAAGCTGGGTAATTTGCGCCGTCTGTAACTGAATAATTTCCATTAAGTTCGGGTTCGGGGTAGTGGCCATGATGACCGATTAGGCGCCGCGTATACAAGTAACTTATAACAAAACACAAATGCAATATGAAAGGAGGGCACGCTCTGCAACAAAAAAGTCCACAAAATACGTAACAGAATATGTTCCCCCAAAAATCTTATAATAAGGGTGGGTGGGCGGGAGCAATTTTTGCGTGCTCCGACTGCTGCTGTCTGGCTGCTGCAAGCGGGCTGGTCCAAGGTTCTATCACTCCTCGTCGCCACTTTTGTGTCCCAACTTCGTCGCCGCTTTTGTGTCCCAGCCTCGTCGTAGGTGTCGGTGGGGAGCAGCCAGAAACTACAAACACTCGAGTAAATTAGAAAGAGATATATTGCACAGAATGTAACAATACTCAACTTTTACATAGTACTGCAGAATGTTGATACATAGTTGTTAGAGGCCTGCCTAGTGCCTGTACAATAGCAAAGGCTTCACTGGTGCCTATCTGATTACGATGGTCCTAACTCGTTGCTATCTCAGTCCGAAGTGCGAAGTGGCCGATGTCCTTCAGTGGTGGCCACGAGCGGCGTTGTACCAGAGGGCGCTCGTGGCTGTCGTCGGAAGAACGCCGCGCCGTGCATGCATGGCGGCGCGCGGCGAAAGTAGGTGGCGCGCACTTTGTACTTGTGCGACACCACAGGAAACATCTGAACTAATAACTGTAGCCTGTAAAAGGGTCAATAAGTAATTTTTTTTTTTGGAAATACTTGACAAACATTCTTTACAAAACGAAAAAATTCTTAAATTAAAAAAAAAAGGATAATATCGAAAGTACTTACAAGAAAATGATTACATAATAATTGGAACAGCATCCAGCTTTCAGGGTACATTGTTAAAACATTTCCACAACAGGGTGTGGTCGTCGTTAGGTAAATAATATTCCCGCTTTATCCTTTATAAAGAAACCACTGATGGGAGTCTAAAATCGAAAAAGAATTGGGTGAGATATGCTACCACTCTCTCAATGAATGGTCAGTTTAAACCGCGTGACCTATTAAAAGTGTGTGATACGAATGCCACAATGATCGCTTACCAGGAAAGCAGACGGCATTCCCAAGACCGCGAAGTGATGCGACACGGTAACCAACACGTGCATTGTCACATTGAAGTGCCACATGTGTGATGTGAACTAAGAAACCTCCCATAACACATCGTTGACCACCAGAGGGCTCTCCCAACAAGGACAATGAAGGCTGGGCACCGCGTACAGAATACATATTACAGTTTAAAAAAATTGACAAAATCCTTATAACAAATTAATAATAAAATATAAAATGGCCTAGTAAAATTGTATACTCCTCCCACAAAATGTAGAACATATGAAAGATATAACTTGCGAGCTACTTGCGCAACGCTATCCTGACTACAAATAATCAAAATTTGATAAGGTGTTAAAATGTATCAATTCTACTTGGTTATTAAGGGATGAACTCGGAGCCTGCTTAAGTGCCTTCATAATGTGTATCTCCTCCATGACATTTAAAACATTTCCTTTTTCTCCCCTAAATAAAAACTTCATGTTACTCTCTATATTGGAAACTGAATGACCATTGTCTTTTAGATGTACTGAAAGAGCTGACCAATACATTTCTGTGGGCAATCATTGCAAGAAATCTCGTAAACACCCGAGCCTCTATACTTATCGTTTTCGGCCTTCTCCTTATGTCTGTATCTGTTGCCTACACTTTTATGAATATTGAACGCTGGTCTGATACCTTTATTAACTAACTTTCTACCAAAACGTTCTGAAACCTGACCAACATATGATATCTTGTGGTATCTAGATCCACCCTTATTAATTTCATCTGGAAGCAAAGTTATACTAGCGCCAGTCTTCTCCACCGTTCGATCTGAAGCGGCAAACCTTTTCTTACTAAGGATCTCCTTGTTGATCATATCAATGAAATTACTGTTGTAGCCGTTTGATACCGCTATAAAATGGATATTTTGATATTCTCTTTGAATTTATATAATTGTTATAAGGATTTTGTCATTTTATTAAAACTGTAGTATATATTCTCTACGCGATGCCCAGACTTCATTGTCCTTGTTGGGAGAGCCGTCTGGTGGTCAACGATGTGTTATGTGACGTTTCTTAGTTCACATCACACATGTGACGTGATGTGGCGCAAGATGGCGGCATCAGGCTTCAGTCACAAAGGGACGTTTGCCAGTTCAGAAATGTATGTATGTGATCCTTTCTCATTTCAATATATATATCTGACTTTTTGTTCTGCGATTATCAAATTTTTCAACCGCAGAGAGAACGGAAGCGCTTCGTCTTTCTGTTCTGCACTCTTGTACTGATCAGACAACTCTTCTTACTCTCTGCAAGGAATATGTACGTATGAGTTTTATTCAATCTTATTGTAACAAACCCCCAGATTGATTTCAAATATTTTTTTAATTAGAAATGACATTCTCCTATTCCCAATAATTTCTATTCATTGTTTTCAGCAAGCTGAGGTCAATCGTAAAGAGATGCTTGCTCATTATTACGATTCATTTCGCGATTGCATATCTTTGGCTCAAACTCAACTCTTCCCTACATTAAACTTATACATATTTGATTTTCAGAACGTGAAATTAATGTTTTCATCCGGCGAAATCCATTATTCTATAATTTTATTCCCATATTGCGTCACTAAGTTGACGCTGTCGGAAAACTACGTTACGCGCCAGTTTAATTTCATTTCCTATTCCAGCACAAAACAATGCCACGCTTGAACCACGCCTCATCCTTCCTGTCTGCCTACCATTAACACACTCTTTCCTGATTTGCCAACTTTTTTGTAGTTGTGGTGATGTCAGTTGTTTTCTGAACATCAACAATGATTAACGCTATTTTTGACGCCGATATAATACCTGCCCTGATTCTTCATCATCTTTAAAAATTGAATTCCTGTAGATATTCCGAAGTTCATTCAATACCATAATCGGTATTTAATCCAAATATTTACAACACCAAACAAAAATACGAAAGCAACACTACACATTTCTTACAATGAATTTAGCAAGCTTTTTGTGTCCCAGCCTCGTCGCCGCTTTTGCGTCTCGTTTCCGTCGTAGATGTCGGTGGCCGAGTGGAATGAGACCGACACAGGAATAAAGATAGCACGCTGGTGCAGGTACGGAGGGGAGCAGCCAGAAACCAGAAACACTAGAGTAAATTAGAACGAGATATATATTGCACAGAATTTATACAATACTTAACTTTTACATAGTACTGCAGAATGTTGATACATAGTTGAGATAGAGTCCTGCCTAGTGCCTAACTGATAGCAAAGTCTTCACTGGTGCCTATCTGGTTCCGAAGTCTTAACTGGTTCCTATCTCAGTCCCAAGTGAACGATGTCGTTCAGTGGTGGCCACGAGCGGAGTTGCAGCAGAGGGCGCTCGTGGCTGTCGACGTAAGAACGCCGCGCCGTGCGTGCATGGCGGCGCGCGGCGCGACACCACAAAGCTAACTTAATCGTGCTCTTTCAATACGCAAATATTAACCAAGTCTCTTAACATATCGAATCTTTCGTTTACAGCCTCTCCCTTTCAGTGCCAGTGTCTATAATTTTCTTTGCGTGCAGCCTGCAGAGTAAAATAAGTCTGTGAGAAACGTATCTAAAAATAATATATTAAATTACTTCTTTCGCTGCTATATGATGTTTATTACGTTCTCATCATGAATTCATTTCCAGTATCTCCTGTCCGTCTCTCCGACTGTAACCGTACCTTTCTTGCTTACCACTAAGTTTTTCCACTTCCACTACCTCTCTGCCATTGTCGTTGCCCCATTCCATTTCTCTCATGGCGTAATTGTCTCCTTTTAAAAGTCTGCTGTCTCTTCAGTCAACATTGCTTTCTCTCTACATATGTCCTTGCACATGCACGTGCTTGTAACGCTTGGTTCGAGAAAATGTAACATATGTTGATTGAATTTTCCGTCGGTGCTTGGCAGAACATGATAATAATATAAAAAAGGAACAACTTCCTCATGTTCTTCAAAAATTTATTTATTCGTCACAAACCGGCTTTCGACTTCTCAGGCTATCATCACGTGACAACTGACTGTAGGATACATGTGTTCAAAGATGTTTCAAAGATGTTATGATTTACGAAGATCGTGTCACAGAAAATTATTAGCACACAGGAAAGTACATTACAACATTTTTATGACAGTTACTAATATTTATATAAAAATATGATACGTCTATTTAAAGGATCAGTTAAAATACAGAATTTAGTTACGAAAGTAGACACATATGTATGAAATAAAATCAGTATACTGCCTATTGTTTTGTCGAACAGGAGTCAATAAATCGTAACTATTTCTTAGGTACATTATCTGCTTTTTTGAAAATCTTCTTGCGTAACCATTAAAGTAGTTCTGGCACTTCCGTGTGTAAATAAACGCCACATATGATATAAAATCTACTTTTAGACTATATGTGTTATGACTACATTTAAGAAAAGCTTCAATTATCGTTTCTTTTTAGTCAGATTTAACAACAGATATTAGATGCAAAAGTCAATTTGTAATTCTTATGCATTTTAGTAAGGGTAGAAAACCTGTTGAATGATTTATTGGACAGTATATGTGCATACACGTTCTATAAAGAAGTTTGTAACGTTCCAGTGATCAAGAAATGCGTAGTAATCATATTGGTGTACAGACACTGTTGCAAAATATTATTCATATTGTAGTTATTGATATGTTTCATTGTGAAGGCAACAATGTATCGTATTTTATGCAAATATTTAAAACCTTACAGACAAAATGCAACAGTTTCTTTTTATTTCTATTAGATGACTAGTTTCAGCTCCATTCTAGCCATCTTAGGATCATTATACTACTGAAGGTGTTATCGTCAATGACTTAGTAGACAGTTAAAAAGTACTTTTACATCATAACACCCACGAAACGTAACAAGTAAAGTGCATGTTATTGTCCTACTAGGACGAATGTCAAGTGTCTAAAAGAGAAACAGAAGTAAATTTGTGTTCGAATTTTTAAAGATCGTACGCAATAAACGTATTAGACAGAATAAGTACTTCTGTTTTCGCTTTCGACGCTTAACTTTTGTCCCCGTAGGACGATAAAATGTATTTTATTTTTCCCGTTTGGTGACTACTATGACGTAAAAGTACATTTTAAATGTGCGCGAACTCATTGACGATGACACCTATAGTGTAATAATGATACGAAAAGGTCTCGAATAGAGTCGGATCGATTTATCTAATACAAGCAATATAAATTTCTCTGATTTCTTCACTGTAACGTTTTAAGCCTTTATACACCAGTCCATACATCAAGTAAGTTCATTGTTATGCGCAACAAATAAATTTGTTTCTTCAGAGTGCGTGCAGTAAAAGATTAGGTTGTTCTCCGAAAATATCGTTGGATAAACAACTTTGTCCGTCATCACTTAAGCGAAGTGGTATCTTACACACAATCTGAAAAAAAAAAAAAAAAAAAAAAAAAAAAAAAAAAAAAAAAAAAAATTTAAGTCTCTTAAATTACATGGACATTCTTCACTCGCATTCTAAGAAGTACTGTTCAAGAACACCAATTATTGCATTACTGGAAACTTTTGTTATGTTTCCGGAAAATGATTCTTGCGATAACATTACAATAACAGAATCATGTGCCACTAAAGTAATACGAAACACGTTGATATTTGATACAAGTCAGATGCAGAGTGGGAATGCAATTCTGTATGAAATGTATTACTGGCATATTATTTTGAGTCAGCTATTTCTGAAATATGGGAGAATATTCAGAGGCTACAACTTTACGAAGATTAATATTTTGCTCATTCAAGAAAACGTTCCAAATACAGCATTCAACTTAAGCTGACAGCATTTGGCAAAAATTTACTCAAAGAAGTACATGGAAAAACGAGCAACAAAATGAAAGATAAATCTAGAATTTCTCGAGCATTAAGTGGGTTCAAAATTATGAATCCAAAATGCGTGCTTCTTTCAGACATCATTTCCAGGCACTTTATTCAACACTTTTTCCATTAAAATACCGGTACATTTATTTCCTACAGTAAATTGAATAATGAACTGTCAGTGATTGATAACAGTGTTACATTTTGATCCATACATAGGTTTGTGAGATGTTCGCTTTCCTTCTGGCACACCCATTTGAAGAATCGTTCACTGATGTGCTCCAAACACGGCCAGTTGTACTTACTACACCAGTGTCAGCAGCATAATCAGAGAACAGCATAATCAGAGAACAGTTTCGTGCCGGCCGCGGTGGCCGAGAGGTCTGAGGCGCGCCAGTCGCGGTCCGCACGGTCACTAAGGTCGGGGGTTCGAATCCCCCCTCGGGCATGGATATTTGTGCCGTCCTTAGTATTAGCTAGTTCATAAGTAGTTTGTAAGTTTAGGGACTGGTGACCCCGTAGTTAAGTCCTATAAGCTCTACAAACATTTGAACATGTGAACAGTTTCGTCATTTTAAAATTAATTAGAACCTTTCTCAGGTATAATACGGTCCATGAAAGACTGAAATCAAGGGTTGTTTGTTCCATTCATGAAAAGGATACGAGTAAAATTCGAAGCTTCAACAACAAACTAAACAAAATAGAGGGTCGTGTACATTTACTGTGTAAAGAAGCTTTCAGGGCTTAGCTTCATTAGTCAACGCATTGTGGAAAATCCACAAGTCACTTCTAGCCAAGGGTTTCTCCCGTTGGCAAAAGAGCTAAAGTGGGACCAACCCAATTGGGTTTATGATGAATGCCCTATGGGGAAATGTCACGTGATTCTTCCCACAGACACACCATTTTTCTTTATAAGTCACCATCGAACAACAGAAGCAAAACTAGAATACGTATGAACCTCAGCATGAAAGCAAGGGCAGTTTCGTTCGAATCCAAACACTCCAAACTCCATTACATTATTCAATAAACTGTCTAATCACATTATAACTTCAGACTCCCACAAAAGAACGCGCAAAAACCATTGACGTTGGTGGATCAGGCGAACTACAAAATTACACTCGTAAACAACCCCCCATTCCACCCAAAAAATGAATAACATAAATTTGAAAATGTGTTGCTTCATTCGCAGTTTCATCCTTCAGTCTTTAATGACGTCGTGTAATATCAAAGTGAGCAGTTTTTAAGCCATCAGCGCGTTTTTATCAGTCACACTTTAAAGACGATCACCGGTAACAAAGTTAGAAATACTTCTATATTTTCTTAGTCTTATATAGAAAGAAGTTTGTTTGTTAGTTGTTCACAAAAATATACAGTTTTACTACGACCTTCATTATGTGGTATACACATTTGACCTTCAAAAGCAGACTAAGGTGACTATATTAAATCTCATACAGTGAATGATGCATGAAACCTTGCGGTAAACGCAATCATTGTTCGACGAAAGTTATCGAATGTATGCAGTTTTTCATATACAGGGGACAGAAGACAGAAGACATCGACCAACAGTGGCGAAGGAGACAGTGGACAGGGAAAGTACGACGAGATTCATAGGCAGGAAGTAGGAGACGGCTACATACAGGAGGAATACGAGATTGAGTTGAATTTTTCAGAGGTTTTTATTATGTGTTCATCGTTTACACTATATAATGTAAATGTGGAATTATACAGTCATAAATATAATTAGGTAACACTGTATCTGATAATAAGGTGTTATAAATAAATTAAAACTCACAATTATTATTTTACTTTTGTAATTTTTTTTTCTTTTATGTGCTTACTTTCTGCTATATTGTCGTTGGTCTGGACCACCAGCTTCAATGATTTTTCCGTGTTGTTTCCGGGTATCTGAAGTTATAATGTGGTGACATAGTTTACTGAATAATTTTTTTGGGTTTCAGTTGTTTGTATTCGAACGGACGTTCACCTGAGTTGATGCTGAGTTTCGTACGAATTATTCTAGTGTAGTTCTGTGATTTGATTGTGACGTAAAAAGAAAAATAATGTAACTTTGGAAGAATCACGTGACTTTCACTCCATTGCGAATACACCAATGGGCCAAAGGGATCGTCTTGGCTTTTGTCTTTCAGCCAACGTGAAAACTCAGGAAATGGATTGTACACTTTGCTCTCATGTAAAATTTAATTTATTGTGCTACCGGTTTAGAGAGTGTCCCATCTTCCAGACATTTAAAATTACATGAGCAGTTAAGTTTTATACACTTTCTGAATAATTTGACAGTGTCTTCATATCTATAAAACCAATTAAAATACAAGTTAAAAGTGACAGTGATAACGACAACATCAAGGGATTCCTGCAATTAACGTGAATGAAAACAGTACGATCGCCATAAACAAATGTATAACGTGAAAACTGTTGGAAAGACTTTGGCTAGGACTGTTTTCTTGTATATCTTACCTAACTAACAGGTTAATTAATGTGACTGTGTACTGACAGGTTATTTATTCAGTAAATGTTCACGCGGCTTCTTCTGTCAAATATGTAAACCATTCTGCAGGTGAAATTTGGAATTACACTGACATCCTTCTTATGAACGGAGTAAACAACCACTGAGTGAAGCCTTTTATAGCCCGCATATTTTATTTCATCTTTTCCTTTTTTTCTGTTTGATGTTTGGGTTGTTTAGGGCTAAACTAGGCGAACATAAATTAACAGCTGAAAAACAGGAAAAAAACCTACTGTAAGTTGGTAGTTTCGTATGGGCATCGCCACTTTCGGATGGCGGTCATGGCGAAACCTATCGCTTAGCTTCTGTGCCACAGAAAGACATTATTCCTTCCGGGAAGTAGCGTGAATTCGATTTTTCCTAAAATGAAGGTTGTAGACTTTTAAGAATGAGTAAATGTGAAAATAATTATGCATCTTTATATGGAACCTATAACAATGTTGAGGACAGTCTTATCGAGAATTACAATCAAATCATTTGCAAGTGATAACAAGTTGATAGGAACTCTGAAGTTAGCTGAATTTGTCTTTCTTGTAAAATAAAAGAAGCATCATTTAATATCACAAAGAAATTCAAACAGTAAACGATGCTGCCAGTACTATGTGATAGGAAGTTCGCGGGGTGATCTAGTATGTAAATATAAATTTCAAGTTGGTCGAACTACTTGATACAAACAAAGATTGATCAGTCCGACAGTCACTCGAGCACCACAGTAAAAGATATGTGTTCTTTTTTTATCAGACTGAGATACGACACCCTAAAACCATCTTTATATATATAAAGCAGAGTGTCCGCATGTTTGTGTGTAGGTATTGCATACAAATCTACAGTTTTTCTCCAATCTTTAAGAACTTTTGCGCACGTAAACTTTAATACATGAGGACAGTAGTCGGAAGTGTAAGAATCACGTAGTTCACGATATATGACGTCATAAACAATGAAATGCGCGAAAAACTGCTGCGTTAATCGACAATGTTGTTCATTTTCTCCTAAACCACGGGACCGATTGCAACCAAATTTGGTACACATATTCCTTGCTGTAAGATAAGAGCCACATACGAGACATAGTTCAGGAGATATAATGTTATAAACAATAGGAGTTGCAAGAAACTGGCACATAATGCGACGTGACTTTATGAATACAGTATACGAGATTACTTAGGGACTTGCAATAATCTTTAAACATAATTTCAAAACTTCAATGAACATTTTGTCGGAGGTAACCATAGCAAAATAATGAAAAAAAGTTTCTCGGTTACTACTATTCCGCTGTTCATGGACTAAAACTACAGCATTCGGTACGAAATTGAAGTTTATAATTTCTACACTAGAAATTGTAGTCTCGGGAAATTTTACAGATAATGTATACACATACAGATGAATGTACTTTAGAAATTGTAACACAATACGACACGTAGTTCATGAGATATAAGGACAATAAGTTCAACCGCCTCATAAAGTACAGGTTTTAACGTATTCCTTCTTTACAACTAACCCTGGTTCCAAACAGATTTTACCGACATACAGCACTTATACAAATGAATATATAACTGAATTATACAATTGTACAATACATAATTCAATAAATATGAGATCAGATCTACTGCGATGGGCAAAACACGTCACATCAGTTAGCTCAAGGACATTCCTGGAAAGCTGACAGTAGTGTTGACAACTTTAAGTTATGAAGCCCACACGGATGGAGACGTTACCAATAGACTTCTATAAAGGAAAGGAAGAGAATGAAACAATGTACATCCAACGACCGCCCATTATTTAAGACATGTCTGGCTTTTAACTTCAAGAGACTGCAGTATCTGGTGAGACTTTAATATTGTTTTACGACTACTAAACCACAGGGCAATGTATTCAATACTGTGAAGTGGATTTGACATTTCCTTGTTTCTCACACAGACAACTTTTTCACTAGCCCAGGGGTGGCCTCACCAAAGAAATTATTCATATTACATCCTGGACTAGTAACAACATATATTGTTTATAGCAGAATGGTGAATTAAACGAATGAATGAATGTTACATATAATTCCTATTTTGATTACTATCTTCCTTTGTTTGCATACTGTAATTAAAATTTTGTATATTATGCAAGACAGCCTTATTTGTTATGTATTCTGTGACAAATATGACATGTCATTAGAAAAAAGGAGATGGGCAGAGAATGAATGGATGGAGTAGTACTAACTCAAGGCTAAAATAAACGAATAAATACCCGGGCAACGACTGGTTTTCAGCTAGTCAATTATCTTTTTGAATTAATCTTTCTATACAGTCCAGAGAATAAATCAGACATATCTTCAGAAATCTGTAGTTTCTGTAAAACATAGCAGTTTGTTGTGCCTTAAATGAAAGCCGTGACCGAAAAACATTGAAAAGCGGACGTCAGCGTTGATGAAAATATATCGTGTCTCTTTTTGCGAGTGTGCTGCTTCGCGTCGTAGCTACGAGCCGCATGCTGATGAACTTCGGATACATAAATCAATATTAGCACCAATACGTCCCGTCCACGCGAACTGATTTAAGGTGCGTGAAAAAGCGCAAATAGGCCTCAGCTCCTGCTTGCGTTTTGCGGGCCCCGTGCGTTTCTTCTGCGCGTGTGACAACACGTCGCTCCAAGGAAGCAGATAAACATGGCTGCACACCTCTTATATAGAAAAGTAAGTGTATACTTTCTGATACGTGAGTTTAACTTCAATTGATTCATGCAGTAAATGTAACATCAATGGGAGAACATTGTAAACCATCTGTGCGGGCAGTCTTCTTGTTGAATACCGATTTGTATTTTTTTAAAGAATGCAGACAAAAAACATAAAGAAAATAAAGTAATAAATAAATAAATAAAAGAAAATAAAGCAAAAGAAAAAAAGGAAAAGCACACACACAGACATATTTCATAGTTACCTTCGTTTTACAAAGATTTTAATTTGGTATTTTTATTTACTACTATGATTTGCCACCTAATAACGCTGACTATTATGGGCATTGCTAATAAAAGTAAATGGTTCATTCTGACCGAATGCTGTAACCTCTGACTGCCGGGTTTCTTTATTGATATATAAATTAATCCAAAGCATCAAACCGAAAAGTTTGTTATAAACTAGATTGCGCAACGGATAACACGACCCCGGGTATTTAATGAATTGTCACAACCTTCGGTACAGAGTTGTGGTAAACTATGACAACTGCCCAGAATTTAGCCTTTACCTGCATCATAATCACTCATCTGATATTAGTTAATTTCTGTTATCAGGATTCCAGCTTTCTCTGTTAAATTTAAACGGTTGGAGGAAAATCTCTTCATAGTAAAGTCCGACAAATTCAGGACAAGATTTTTTATTTTTTTTATTTTTCTGATAGTATGCTAATAAAAGCATACCTTACACAAATTAAATTTACAAACACACAAAAAATGGATTTTGTACACTCGTTGCAGAGCGGACAAACATTTTGAGTCATAGGCTCTGAGATTAGCTAATAGACTTGCTGGTCTCCTAAACATATAAATTTTCAACATGTTTCACGCCACACTGCATGTAAAACTGGAGATAAAAAGGATTTATTTGACAGGTAAAGATATCCCTCTTCACAGCGCACTCGCTAATCAACCACGTTTACACTGCATGCACTAACCACTCCATTTTAACTAGCATAGATAATTTAAAAAAAAATGGTTCAACAAAGAGGGTGGCCGTTATTAAATTGCTGGTTTTAATGCAAGACATGAGACACGCAACGGTATCTACCGCTCAAATCTTACAGACTCCCCAAAAAATCAAACACACACACACCATATAAAAATATCATAAAGGAATTCTACACGTGGGGCTTCATCACACAACAAGCAAAACTGGCGCTCCTTCTTCATAATACTAAATCATGCAACAATATTTACGGCGGGAAACACATGGCGTCGCGATTTCCATAAAATTAAGTGCCCTCCAGAAAAGAAAAACAAATATTATTAGAAATTTCATCTGCTGCTAGAATTACACTGTACGATAAGACTGTACTTTACCCCACTCTGCTCAATTGCCACCAAGCTCCGCCACGTGGCCTCCGCGGCTCATTCTGCCTCTGGTCTGATTACAAAAAAATACAAAATCAGTGAAATACCGCACAACCCGCGGTAGAAAATGAGATATTGCTTGTTCCCGTGACTGCTATCGACCACTGAAGGTGCATTATTACTTTGAAATTGCCAGACTATGGGACTATTGTGTGATGGCGCGAAAATTTGTCTAAGTTCCATTGCACAAATAAAACTCCGTAAATTCTCATACGATTTTAAAATAAGGTTTTTCAAAAGCTGTAATAAAATAAGCAAACGTAGTGAAATCTCCAAGCGCCAGATAGCAAGCGGGTGCTATGTCCAGACCGTTACCTTTGCCATAAAACTATTTTAGTTACTCTAACTGACCAAAAAATAACCAAAATCGCTAAACTTTCTGCCATATTAACATGTCTGCTTCAACGATTGCGTTGCGAACAGATTCAGTATAATAAGACACATTTTTACATACTTTCTTGCCACATTTACAGCATACGAGCACGGCACATCCGTCCTCTCGGGCCGCCAAGCTAATAGTGCCAAACATGGCGTCTCCTGAGCGCAACAAACCGCTGTTTTTTTTAAACCGCCATTAGCCGTTTCCTGCCTCCCCCTCAACACAAGCGACACCCGAGAAAGCCACTGCCAACCTCCCTCATTGCCTCACCTAAGCCAAAGATTTCGCTACTACTTCACCACCTCGAAACTATCTTTGGTTAGTAATTACAGAAAATAACCTACTCAAAAAATATTCACACACACTCATTTTCACGGTAAGGAACGAGAGGAAAATGGAAGGTGGACAAATTATAAATAAAACAAATAACTTATTTCCAGATCTAACTGGCCAGAAAAGGTAATAAGCGTTACAGTTCGTAATTATTCTCCATAAAACTGTCATTATAGTTTGATTTACTGTGAAACTAGTTCATAGGGCTTAAATGGAGCGTACTGCAGTACCGCTTCAATATGTATGTAGGATTTGTACGATTACAAAGAGTTTTTTTTTTTTCAAATTTGAGTTTATTACACCCGTATACACTGCACAAAACAATCAGGGCTTCAGGTGAGGTTATCGTACACGGTACATACATGGTAACGTATTTTATTCAGATACTTGTTACAATTGTAATTTGCCTGTGAAACAGTACGATCATTTGGTGTCTCAACTGTTTACTTGAGATTTACATGAAGTTTACTTAAAGCGAAGCACCATGGAGTAAAAGTCATTCTGGTTGCCGTCTGATACGATTCTTGGCATGGGCAGTGTGTGATCCTGATGGATATTTGGCCATTCCTCAATGTGTGCAATATCCAGCTCTGCAATCGTTTCGGGAGGTGCTGGTCTGACTTCAATGCGACTGCCAAGTGCATCACAGATATGCTGAATCGGATTTAAGTCCGCAGGACACTCCAGTTGTTCAATTCCCTCAGTTTCAAGCATAATGTCGAACAGCGCAGCTATGTGCGGACGAGGTAACGTCCACCAGAAGAAAAACCATATGCTATGGCTCAAGCATAAGGAACAAATGAAGGATCTTCATACCTCTAAGCAGTCAATGCGCCAGTCTGAACGACATAAAGGTCCGTACGTCCGCCAATATTGACTTCCGCCGACACCATTCGTCCTCCACCGTGATATGGTGATGTTTCCTGCACATAAGCAGGATTCTTTCGAGTTTCACGATCTCTCCATATGGGGGAAAGACGATTATCAGCCTGAATACAAATTTTGACTCATCTGTGGGCAAAACACGGCGCCATTTGTTACGACTCGAGTCCTCGTGTTCTTCCGCCCAGTTTCTGCGGGCTAAACGGTGTCGTGGTTTTAATGGGATGCACAACATAGGCCTCCTTGCGTAGAGGCCACAATCCCGAAGTCAATAACGGAATGTTTGTGCTGATATTGCACATCCTGTTGCTGCGTGGAAGGTGCATTGTAGCTGAGTCGTATTCAGTCTTCTGTGCCGACCGGCTGTTAGCCGGAGATGTGGACTACCTTAGCCTCGCCTTCTTTTAACTGCCCATGTTGTGTGAAATCGCGTCTAAGGCCTGGAATTTGAACTTTCGGCCACTTCAATAGCTGCAGCCATTTCTGTCTGTAACTCCCTTGCTTCCAACCTTCCTATGGATCTCCATATCATATATTCCGGTACGTCTGTTGTTGCATTGCACTACCAGCTCACTACACTATATGAACCAAACTTGTTGTGTAATTCGTTTGATGAAGTAAAGCCAATCATCACCAACCCTCTCTGTAACAACTTCCTCTTATTGCTGTAGTGTTGTCACTACTCCGTAGAACAGACATAAACATGCCGAACCATTTTAGTTCATTCTGCTGATGACAATACTTCAGAGCCTAGAGATCTAAACTGGTACCCTAATTGTTTTACCTGTGTATTTCTACGAATGTATAGGAGAAATATTATCGGATGTTTTGAGGGGGATTCCACATGTGTGTCGGATTTCCGTTGGTTACGGAATTGTAGTGAAGACAGGAGTGCATATTCCTTACTGAAATGCTGTCGGGTGTTTTCGCGGCCATAGTAATGCTCGGACAGATGCCTGCTCTACATTCGAAGTCCCCCACCTATGTCAATGCTCTTGTCATAGCACAGAAAAATATGTTGTTTAATTATAAATCTATGGGACTTAACTACTTCTATCAGTCCCTAGGCTTATAAACTACTTAAACTAATGCAACAAAAGACCACACACAGACACACACACACACACACACACACACACACACACACACACACACACACAAAACACACCTACACACCAGTGCCCTAGGGAGGAATCGAACCTCCGACGAGGAGCTATTTGGGAAAAACAGACTTAAGGGAAACATTTATTATTCTTGAACTATCCGAAAACTTTAGAAAATGATGAACACAAGATAAATACCTAGGCATTTTAGGAAATTGTAAATACTAAGAGCAGTAAAATTTGTGAACGGACCATGAAAAACGTTTCATCTTACAGTTTATACTGACGACGGACAGTGTTTAATACTTACTTCTTTAACGATAGATACTTTTTGTTGCTGTGGCATTCACTCTGGAGACTGGTTTCAAAATGTTCAAATGTTTGTAGAGCTAACGGGACTTAACTACGGGGTCATCAGTTCCTAAACTTACAAACTACTTATGAACTAGCTTATACTGAAGACGGCACAAATATCCATGCCCGAGGGGGGCGTGGAAACGGCCTCACGTATCGTAGCATAGCGCCTCAATGCGCTCTGCCGCTCCGCCGCGGCGGAGACTGGTTTCATACAGCACTCCATCTTTCTCTATCCTGAGCAAGCCTCTTCATCTCCTCATAAGAACGGCAACCTACATTCATTTCAATCAACTTACCGTATTCATCTCTTGGTCTCCCTCTGCGATTTTTACCTCACACACTTCCCTCCAATGCTAAATTCTAAATTCCTTGATGTCTAAGAATGTGTCCTAACAATCGATACCTTCCTTGAGTCAAGATATACCAGACATTTCTTTTTCTTTCCAATTCTTTTCAGTTCCTCCTCTTAATTACTCTGGCACCCACCTAATCTTCAGCATTCTTCTGCAACATCACATTGCAAAAGCCGCTATCCTCCTCCTGTCCGCGCTGTTTATCGTCCATGATTCACTCCCATACAAGGCAACACCACAAAAATGCCTTCAGAAACGTCTTCCTTACTCTTAAATTAATATTCAATGTTAACAAATTTCTCTTTTTCGAAAACGCTTCCTTCGGCGTAGCCTCATTTTCATAGAATGCACACCTTTTCCCTCGTATTTTTTCTTGTTAATGTTCATTTTGTGGTCAACACGCCGTTCAACTGCCGTTTCATGTCTTCTGCTACTGCAGTGAAATATCCGTGCGCTCTGGCGGGCTGTGCTGCGGCGCGAGCAACATTTCGCCGTCAGAGGTACGAGTCCTCCCTCGTGTATGGGTGTATATGTTGTCCTTAGGTTAGTTTAACTTGGTAGAAATAGTTTAAAAGCTAGGACTAATAACCAAGTAGTTAAGTCCCATTGATTTAAAAACATTTAAATTTTCTGTTTTTCGCTGTCTGTGGCAGAATTACTATGTCATCGGCAAAACGCAATGTTTTTATTCGTACTCCATATTTCTCCTTGTTCTCTTCTATACCTTGCTCAATGTACAAATTGAATTACATTGGAGACAGGCTTCGATGCTGTGTTACTCACTTCCCAAACTTTACATCCCTTTCTTACCTTTCAGCTCTGATAAATGCTTTCTGGTTTTTGTACAAGTTGTATATAAACTTCCCTTCGCTATATTTTACACCTGCCCTGCTTCAGAATTTGAAAGAGTTTATTCATGTAAACGTTACCAAAAGCTTTCTCCAAATCTACAAAAGCTAGAAATCTATATTTGACTTTCTTTTTAAGCCTTCTTTTGCCTTAGGTGTTTCAGTGCTCTGTCAAATTCTTCTCTTCGGTATATCCTACTTCATCTTCATCTACTTTTTCTTCCCTTGTTACATATTGTCAGTCAGTTCATTTCCTATGTAGGGCCCCTCTATATATGCTTTCCACCTGTCAGCTTTTCCTTCTTTGCTGAGAACTGGTTTTCTGTCTACGTTCTTTATATTCACACAGCTGCTTTTATTGTCTCCAAGTGTCTCTTTTTTCTGTGTGCGGTATCTATTTTCCCCCACTTGTACATTCTTCTACAGACTTGCATTTGCCTTCTAGCCACTCCTGCTTAGCTATTTTGCACATCCTGCCTATCCCATTACTTAGTCGTCTGTACTCCATTTTGCCTGTTTCATTTTTACATTTTCTTTTTGTATCAATTAAATTTAGTGCCTCCTCTGATATGCAAGGATTTTTGTAGGTTTGCCTTTCTACCTACTTTGTCCTCTGGTGCCTACAGTATTTTATCTCTCAATGCTACTGACTCCTCTTCCATTGTTTTATTTCCCCACATTTTTGTCAAATCCTGCCTAAAGCTTCCTTTGAAATTCTCAAGAACTTCAGGTTACTTCAATTTATTCGGCTCCCATATACTTCCTATCTTTCTGCAGTTATTTTTCCGTTTAAGCCTGCAGTTCAGAATCATCAAGTTATGGACAGAGGACATATCTGGCTCTGGGTATTTCTTATAGTTTACAATCTGGTTTTGAAATCTATGTCTTACCATTATAAAATCTATCTGGTACCTTCCGGTGTCTGCTGGTCTCTTCCAAGTATTGAATCTTCTTTCGTTATTCTTAAACCATGTGTTTGTTATGATTGAATTCTATTCCATGTAAAATCCTATCAGGATTCTTGCCTTCCTGTTCCTACTACCGTATTATAGTCCCCATTCAGAATTAATTTTTTCTCTCCCTCAATTGTCTGAATAATGTCCTTTACCTCCTCATACATTTCTTCGATCTCCTCATCATCGGCAGAACTAGATGGCATACAAAGCTGTACTACTGTGGTCAGCGTTGGCTTCGTTTCTGTCTTGACTATGATGATGTGATTACTGCGCTACTCATAGTAATTTATCCGCATACCCTTTTTCTAGCTTCTCTACCCGATTAAGCGATCTAACGTTCCACGCGGCGATCTGTAGAATGGCAATGTTGTCTCTCCTGATGATCACATCCTCCTGAGTAGTCCCTGCCTGGAGATCCAAGTGGAAGGACTATTTTACCTCCGGAATATTTTACCCGAGGGTATGCCTTCATCATACAGTTGAGCTGCTCGTCCTCGGGAAAAGTAACGGCTGTAGTTTCCCCAAGCTTTCAGCGGTTCGCAGTAACTATGTGGCAAAACGACATTAGCTGATGTTACAAGGACAGCTCAGTTATTCATCCAGACGGTTTCTCCTGTAACTACTGAAAATGCTGCTGTCCTTCTTCAGGAACCACATGTTTGTCTAGCCTCTCCATAGATACCCCTCTACTGTAGTTGTACCTACAGTAAGACTGTTTATATCGTTAAGGCTCGCAAGCCTCCCCCCCCCCCCCCACCGCGGCAATTTCTGTGTTCAAATGCTCAAATGTTTGTATAGTCTATGGGACTTTACTACGGGATCATCAGTCCCTAAACTTACAAACTACTTATGAACTAGCTAAGACTAAGGACGGCACAAATATCCATGCCCGAGGGTGGATTCGAACCACCGACCGTAGTGGCCGTGCAGACCGTGACTGGAGCGTCTCAGTCCCCTCGGCCACCGCGGCCGGCGCAATTTCTGTGGTTCATAGGGGTGGGCGAGAGATACTGTTGTATCACTACTCTCTACTGGTGATCATATCGTGATAGCTGGAAGCGGAAACATAGCGCCTAAGCTGTGTAATCAACTAGCAGCTTCAAAGCAAGCAATTCTCGGCAAATTAAAATATGCGCTTGTGCTGCTCCATAGCACAGTGGTAGAGTGCGAGGCTACAAATTTGAGAGTGCCGCGTTCGATCCCCGAAAGGTCCTAGGTTGTTTATCTGTCACTTTTCCCTTATTTCACCTCTAGCAGTGTTGCTGATGTGAAAAATACAGAGTAGCACCGTGGTCCCCCTATAACTGGCTGGGTAAGTTTGACGGCCGGAGGAAGGCAACGGCATACCACCTCAAAAACAGGACCATACCTTGTAAAGCACTGTGGGGTCCAAACCAGTCTTCGAGTTGTTGACTGCTTTACCTTATACAGAAAGTGTTACGTGTTCTAATTCTTAGAAAATTCTATTTCATTCCAGTATGGGCAGCTTCTGAAATATGTAATTATGGCACACCCAAATTTGAATTAATTACATTTGTAGAATGATCTACACAATTCTGAGAACTAAAGTAAATAAGAACCGACTGTGGCATGGAAGCGAGTCGTGGAGTGTAGCAAAGGCAAGCGAAGAATACATGCGCCAGTGATACGATTCATAAAGGGCCCCCAGACGTTCAGTATATATTGTGACTCAGTATGGCAGCGTAATATTGACAGCCTGAGAGCGGTATTGGCCGTTTGCGCTACATATTGAAGTAGACTGTCTTGCTTTAAAAATATTGACGGTCGCTCTATATATTGTGCTACATTTCTTACCGTGTGACGGTGGTATTGCGCAGTGAATGTGCAGACAAGAGAGTTCGCCTTCAATAGTTTTTTTCCAAAGAAAAATGTAAAAAAGGAAATGAAGTAGAAAAATCAGGAAATATTCGGAAGTAAGCGCGTCCGGCATATTTAAACACAATATGGTACTTTGAAAAGTGAAATTACACATTTTTATGGTATGTCGCTTACTTCGTAGTCTACAAAGTAGGGGAAACTCAATAACATAATAACAGAAATCAGACATGTTTAGTTTACTTCTAGAAGTTTTCAGAAGTGGCAAAGATGAACAGTACAGCGCGCAGTTTTTTTTCTTTATCTAAGGATAATTTTAAGTATATGAACATTATATCACATAAGCTTTCGATTATTAATCATTGAGTAAATCTTTTATTTCGTTCACAGCAATTGCTAAGAGATAAATACACAGAAAGTGCTTCATGTATCGGTGTTTGTCAAGTTACATAGTTCACTTGTTCAATTTTCAAGTAACTGTTGTTATGCTTAACGAATATGTGCTAGCGTGAATGAGAATCAGGTCCAAAGAAGTGGTCATTGGAAGATTTTCAGACTTATTTTACCTGTTCTTAATCAGTTCTGCATGCAGTTCAGTCGCCACGAATCGGAGTTTCGCTGTTGTTAACGCACTCATTGCGACTAAGGCAATTTCTTGCTTATGCATCTCGCGCATAAATATTGCATAATAAATATTGGCGTCGCACTTACGCACAATATATTAAAACAATAATTTTGCTGAATAAATATTTCAAGTATCAGGAACCCTTAAGAAGAATAGCTGGGTGCACACCATTTGAAAGAAGAAGAAATGTTGACTTCAGGATAGAAAGTCGAATGATTCAGTCAACAGAGTAGAGAATAAAAGAAGAGGTGGTAGAATTTCACATGTTAGAATACCAAAACTGATGACATTGTAGTCGTCAGACGTTCATTTTCTTGAAAGAATAATATACAAATAAAATAGTAGTAGTAAATTTATTCGTTTTATGTCGGGTAATGGTGAGGGGAAAAACACACGGAGGCACCATAAAAGCAAAACACTGAAAGAAGCATCCAAATGTAATGCCATTTGCAGAATCCGAGAAATGCAAGTAATTATAATTTCATTGCAGTCAAACAGTACTGGCGTCACAATCGGTACTTTCAAATCAACGTAAAGGAGGAACAGACTACCATGTGGACGAATCTTCTGGAGAGCACACTCTCTGCTATAATGCATTTGTACAAGAAGCAGTGGCCCCACCCCAGGACCTATGTCCTAGGGTGCGATCGCGGTTTGAGTTTCTCGAGGAAACGCTAACAATCGCTCGAAACGTGTAGAATGCTGTAAGACCTGTACATATTGTAACGTTTCTGCTATGTTGCACACTCCTAAAAATCAGTTGCCAACATAGAAACGCGAAATGTCTGACACCTAAAGTAAAACTTCACTACCGGACATGTAAAATCACATTTTCGCCTTCTGTTTGATATTCTATTAACTCTATCAGTAAAATAGAAATAGTACGTTGATTTAAATATAACTTTGGCTGACCTTTTACGTAATTTTCAGTTTTTAATACTTTCGTAAATAATAGCTGCAAACACTAAAAATGCATTACACTTAGTTTCGGAAATTGCTGAACCTATATAGATACTAATTTGTATAAAAACTACAATACTACATGTTATAACTATTGCACAACATGATTTCATATATACCTTTTGTTTAAATAAATTAGGGCAGACCATGTTTTGTATATCACTAGATCCTAAATTAAATACTGATAATTTTTCATGCACTAAAATTAATAATCCGTTTGGTACTAAGAAACTATCTTCGAAATTAACAAAACTACGAAAACCATATACAAATCCGTATTAATAAATAATTTGACCGCAAACTGAAACACATTAAAATTCCATGTCACAATAATATTACGCCTACACAATATTGGCAAAACAAATATTTGTGCATTTCGAAAACACACATAATGTAAATAATTTCAGCACAGTAAACACTAGTCAAAAGGATGACTTTAAATTTGTGTACCACATTTAAATACAAATTTCATGAAACACGTACATACGTTGAGATAAATAGTCAAAGCTTAAATGTAATATTTTAATTTCTGTATTTTGGCATATTTAATGTAAAAGAATATTGTTTAATTGTGAATTACAAAACTTTGTCATCAATCTTATTACGTGGTTACGTAGAAAGATGTTGGAGAGAAACCATGTTTTATTTAGTCTTCTAGCAGCTACAAGCCTGTAAGCAGTTCGGTTGGCTTGCCGCTGCATTCTATGATGGTGCAACAATGTAATTGATTTAAACGTTGTTCAAGTGGAAATAAAATCATTACCATATCAACTGACATGTTTCTAATTTACGAAAAGATCCTGTAACATCAAATTCTTTAGTGAATGCCGAAGACAGCTCACAACGCAATGGACCTCAGCCAGAATATAAGTTCAACTTCACCTAGCCGGCCGCGGTGGCCGAGGAGACTGAGGCGCTTCAGTCACGGTCTGCACGGTAGCTGCGGTCGGGGGGTTCGAATCCCCCCTCGGGCATGGATATTTGTGCCGTCCTTAGTTGTAGGTAGTTCATAAGTAGTTTGTAAGTTTAGGGACTGATGGCCCCGTAGTTAAGTCCCTTAAGCTTAACAAACATTTGAACATTTGAACAACTTCACCTGGAATGACTTTGTTATAGACTGTGAACTAATAACAGTTTCCGTAATTCAGGAATATATTAGCGCTCAGTTTGAGTCATTCCGAAAAGGGGTGACGGACGTTAGAATATCCTGTTCATGTAACAGGATTGATGTTTTCCATGAGGCTAATGCTCGCCCTCAACCGGCGCTTAAAACTCAAATTTCCCTGAAAGACGTGCACAAAATTCCCTGGCAGAACGATAAGCGGACTTCCCTACAATCAAAAAAGTGTCATATATGATGGGCAAGCGCCACTCGTGAAGCGAAGAACCTAGCAGAACAGGTCGAGTAGCCGGGGAAGAAAATATCCCAATTCGGTATCGCCATTTGTAGGATCGAAGAGATTCCAGATTGCATGCCTAAAATGCCGCACACGCTAACATGATCTTTAAGTGTAATAATTGCATATAATCTTTATGCAGTCGGGCCCAGGGGTCTTGGGGTAAAGTGCTCGACTGGAAACCGAAGGGTCGCGGGTTCAAAATCCGGTCGAACCACAGATTTTTTTCAGTCTGCACTTTAACCAATCCTTCACCTCTCAACTATGTGAGGAGTCACCAGATACGACACGTGGTTCGGATTCCACGTTAAGCTGTAGGTCCCCTTTCCCCGGTTGGATAACTGGGGTAGGCTTGGGACACACAAGTCGCCGAAGTGGCGTCCAATTGAAAGACTTTCACCAGGCCAATGAGCCACACGAAATTATTATTATTATCTTTATGCACAGATTAGCCAATAAATCTTGAGTAATTTGGACAACTAAGAGTGTAGTAATATTTATTTCTATTGGTGTATGTATAATTCAGACATAATCAAACTGTGTTCCTCGACAGTAACGTATCATGCGGCAGTAACTTCCAATTTTAAGTTCTGCTCACCCTTAAGTGACGTAACATTGCTGGTGATCGAGACAGTAGTAGTTTTGTCACATTGGTCATAATAGCGTGAAAAACTAAGACCACAACCATAAAACTTTTTTTCATCTAACAGTAATAAGAGGATCCTAGCAAGGTTCTATTAACAAACTGTACTGAGATGCACAGTTTCGTATTGACTATGTTTCTTACGTATATAAATGGCACAAAAGAAAATGAAGGAGGTAGGACTAAGGGCAAATTATTACACGAAATACATAGATTGGGAGATAATTGTTGAATATGTGCTTCTATCTTTCGTGATTGTCATGATTACTCTATTTACGTAATTGTGAACTTAATTCCACTGTAATTCTTGCCACATTGGTTTACCCGCCGACTCCGCGTTTCTTGCATCAGATCTGCGTAGTTGAAGTATCTAAACACATATCCAATAACGTCTGGCCGATCACATTATTCACTCATCCACCTCCATGCGTTGGTTTATTGCCGTACAGTGAGGACACAGGCAGTCAACATATATATATATATATATATATATATATATATATATATATATATATATATATATACTTTGCCCTCTTACTTCACTATAATACCTGTACAGTAATGACAGGATAAAATTAGAAAGAACAGGCATTATCAGCTGTTGAAAACATTCTACAGTCCAGCTGTCATACTATAACTGTTTTAAATTTCTATACTGACATATGATTCTACAAATCGACAGCTATAAATTATCAAATTATTCTGACGATGCTCTTGTGAATAGAGTGATACCAGTTAATTCAACAAATAATTTTAGTGACTTATTTTTGTTTACAGTATCAAATTTATGATAAAATTGTAAGTTTCTTTTTTTTCATTTCCTTCATCCCTTATATTGTAGATATTTATTAATGTGAACCGTCTATGCAACATAATATTTTGCCATATACATATCCGATGCAATAATGAAAAGACTGAACCAGTTATTGATCTTTTATTTAAATATTTCTTTTTTAATAATGATTTTGCAGCCAAGATAGCATTTTTCATTTATTATGTTACCGGATTCGGCGTGCTCGACGCCATCTTCAGACCTGTCGTAATTTACATAACTTTACGACATTTTTATATACTAAAAGAGTACATCCAGGTTGAGGCATCACCAAACATTCATCAACCAGAATGTAATCTTTTAGTATATAAAAAAGTGGTGAAGTTATGTAAATTACGACAGGTCTGAAGATGGCCTCGAGCACGCCGAAACCGGTAACATAACAAATGAAAAATGCGATTTTGGCTGCAAAATCATTATTAAACAATTATAGATCGCCCCATCGAACTATGAGTTCCTTATATATTTCTTTTTAATTTAACAACCTGCTTGTGCACGGAGGAAGTGCTTTCATCCTACACGAGTAGGATTCATTCAGTAAAAAAATAAACAAACAAAAAATATCAATAACTGGTACAGTATTTCGACAGTTACGTCAGAAACACACACACATACACGCACACACACACACACACACTGAGATAAACAAAAGATTGTCCAAACACACATTCAACAGTTGGCAACACAACCCGAAACAAAAACGCAACACATATGGTATGTGTCTAGTAATGAGATGCAAAATCTAAATAGTCAATGGAATAAAAGACGGACACAAAACAACCTAAAGTCACGAAACAGTATCACACGTCAGACCAGCATCCAAAGATCATCAAAATATAATTACCTATACTTAGATAACGCACCGAAACTGCTTATAACCTTAAAAACTAAAACTGTAAAAAATAACGAAATATTGTGGCACACACACATACACTCACATGCCTACGCAAGTAAAAAACATTGAAATTACATAGGACTCCAGGTCGTAGAAATTTATGAGTAGGTATGGGACCTGCGAACGTAGCACGCAACATTTTATCCTGTAATATAATGCAGATATTTATATGTGAGCCTTCTATGCATCAGAATAACACAAGTTTATTTTGCCATATAATTTTCGCCTTTATTTTTAAGGCATATTCAGTGGCTTATATATATCACACACACACACACACACACACACAAGCTACTGAATATGCCTTAAAAATAAAGGCGAAAATTATATGGCAAAATAAACTTATGTTACTCTGTTCCATGAAAGGCTCACATATAAATATCTGCATTATATTACAGGATAAAATGTTGCGTGCTACGTTTGCAGGTCCCATACCTACTCATACATTTCTACGACCTGGAGTCCAATGTAATTTCAATGTTTTACTTGCGTAGTAAACTACTTGAAATGATACTCATTTTTAACACTATGTTATGTTCATACGTAGTGGAGCGCTTTGTACGGAATATCTAGTAGTTCACTCATCCATTCGCAAGTGGCGCAAGCAGGGTTGTGCCTTGCTACCACTGTGCACCAGGCCTGCTAACTGCGAGGAACGATGTGACGGTGTTGACATTTAAGTAGTTTTCTGGGCCAGGTCATAAACTCGTCAGCTATAAATGTCTGGCCGAATGGTGGTCGCAGAGAGGGCCTCTAGTGTAAAGTGGCTCTCAGGAGTCGTGGAAGTGCCGCACCTGTTCCAGAGCGGTCCCTGCTGCAAATCACGCGGTCGCACTGATACAACGTTATTACCTGCGTATATCACTCACTGTCGTCGTCTGTGCAATGCGTCAGAAATAGAGAATATTCTGCAACGTTGCAAGAGATGAAAACTAGTTTTATTAACAGGATAATTATGAGTATGATTATTAACTTCTATATATGGGAAATGCGTAATGGAAACTTCCTTGCCCTATAAACGTAAATGTTAAAGTTGTAGCACAAAGGGTAATGCTAACGTTAGTTTCTTATTATTGTTAGCATTGTTGTTAAAGAGACTTAGAATCATTTTACTAAAATTAATGTATCTACACTTCTGATCATTCAAAATGCAATACCAAAGGGGAAAAAAGAAACGGATATAAACCGCCCAATGGATTTCGGATGTAACTAGTTGTACAAAGATTAAGGATTATGATTAAGTCAGTTTCAGGGTTGATGCAATTTTCGGCTTTAATTCCTTCTACTTGATTAAGTATTGCATAATACAGGCCCTTGATGTTGGGGTATAAGCCTCCACACTGCCTCCACATGTTGCTAATGTTGATTTGCGATAGGCGAGAGTTGGGAAAAAGGGAGGCAAAGGCAGCAGCGCACTTCTATGGGCGACGAAGGTGTCTTGAATACGTCCCACTTGCTCGCCGTGGAGGTTCGAGTCCTCCCTGGGGCATGGGTGTGTGTGTTTTTCCGTAGGTTAGTTTACCTAGGTTTAAGTAGTTTGTAAGCTACGGACTGATGACCACGCAGTTTGGTCCGATAGATATACAAATATTTGAACGTCCCACTTGTGGTCGAGAATTTTTCTGCTCCAGTGTGACCGTGGACAAATTTCAAAAAGCAAGAAATGACGTACAAACATAAAAAGAAAACATATATTGGGAATTAAGAGGCACTTATCCAACCTTGTTAAAAATGTGTATAAAACGATTAGTGCAACATAGCACTTAGTCACTACATAAAAATTCGCAAATTAAAAACATGACAGCTTACAGAATACTGACAGCTTTGATAAGTCTAGTCTAGAATTTGGCGCAATGTGGCAGCACCATAGCTGGATACTGTTTGTTTCACAGAAGTCAGTTATTGCATAAAACCAAATTGGAACTTAATTTTAATCTGAGATGGAACCCGTAATCTGTGTATGGGTGATAATACAATTACATATTTATTATTATTATTATTATTATTTTTTTTTTTTTTTTTTTTTTTTTTTTTTTTTTTTTTTTTTTTTTTTACATGTAGTATACTTTCTATAGGAGTACAATTTCCAGTTAAAGTTTACATTTCGCTGAATGTGAAGTGAACTGGTAAACCATTATTTTCATTTAAATTTAAACCTGTTAGAAGGCGATCCCAGGGGCTCACTTCTACTATAACCTAAAGTTGACCAGATGAAAAAATAAGTGAATAAAATTGGCGTGGTGGAACTTGTGAAGTATGCTTTTATGTCGCTGGTAGTGTACGGCGAAACTCATTTCCAGTACAGTGGTGCCTGTTTTGTCGACATGGCTCTTTGTTCATCTACAGTGATCGTTTCTCTTAGCGCTGTTTTGCTCTTGTTTCGTTTTTTATTATTGCAAGTTGTAGTGAACGAAACGCTGCTGTCATATATTGTTTTCTACTTGGTACAAACGCTGCTGAATATTTTTTAATGTTGCAAACAACTTGTCATTGTCGTTGTGTGTTAAACACTGTAGGCGCAAGGCAAAGGTTTCAGGTTCGAATCCCGGTTCAGGCACAAAGTGTTAACGTGACAGGAAGTTTCACTATAAATGAAGGTTAGGGTTATACACTACTGGCCATTAAAATTGCTACAGCAAGAAGAAATGCAGATAATAAACGGGAATCCATTGAACCAATATATTATACTAGAACTGACATGTGATTACATTATCACGCAATTTGGGTGCATAGATCCTGAGATATCAGTACGCAGAACAACCACCTCTGGTCGTAATAACGGCGTTGATACGCCTGGGCATTGAGTCAAACAGAGCGTGGAAAACGTGTTCAGGTACAGATGCCCATGCAGAGTCAACAAGATACCATAGTCCATCAAGAGTAGTGACTGGCGTTTTGTGAAGAGCCAGTTGCTCAGCCACCATTGACCAGACGTTTTCATTTGGTGAGAGATCAGGATAATGTGCTGGCCAGGGCAGCAGTTGAACAATTTCCGTATCCAGAAAGGCCTGTACAGGACCTCCAACATGCGGTCGTGCATTATCCTGCCGAAATGTAGGGTAGAGCATCGGATCGGATTGAAACGTCCACGGTTCAAAGTGCCGTCGATGCGAACAAGAGGTGACCGAGACGTGTAATCAATGGCACCCTATACCATCACGCCTGGTGATACGCCATTATGGCGATGACGAATACTCACTTTCAACGTGCGTTCATAGTGATGTCACCAAACAAGATGCTGTAAACAGAACCTGGATTCATCCGAAAACATGACGTTTTGCCATTCATACACCCAGGTTAGTCCTTACGTACACCATCCCAGGCGCTCCTCTCTGTGGTGCAGCGTCAAGGTAACCGCATCCACGGTCTCCGAGCTGATGATCGATGCTGCTGCAAATGTCGTCGAACTGTTTCGCACAGACGGTTGTTGCCTTGCAATTGTTCCCATCTGTTGACTCAGGGATCGAGACGTTACAGCTAAGCAGATAAGATGCCTGTCATCTCGACTATTAGTGATACGAGGCCGTTGGGATGCAGCACGGCGTTCCGTATTGCTCTCCTGAACCCACCGATTCTATAGTCTGCTAACAGTCATTAGATCGCGCCCATATGTCTCGATACGATAAACCGCAATCGCCAAAGTCTACAATCCGACTTTTATCAAAGTCGGAAACGTGATGGTACGCATTTCTCCTCCTTACACGATGCATCACAACAAAGTTTCATCATGCTACGCTGGTCAACAACTGTTTTTGTCTGAGAAATCGGTCGGAAACTTTTCTCATGTCAGCACGTTGTAGGTGTCGCCACCTACGCCAACCTTTTGTGAATGCTCTGAAAAGCTAATCATTTGCATATCACAGCAACTTCTTCCTGTCAGTTAAATTACGCGTCTGTAGCACGTCATTTTCGTGGTGTATCAATTTTAATGGCCAGAAGTGTAATTACAAAAGTCTAGTTCAGCATCATACTCTGTCCTCTGGTAGCGAAAACGACTGACAGTGATGATCGTCAGGTCGACAGCATATTTATTACTTTCTGTTAAAGCCGCGGTGGAATGGCCGAGTGCCTTGCTATGAAGCGCTGTTGTTCCTTCGGGCATGGGGTGTTTATTGTACTTAGCATAGTTACTTAGTTTGTGAGCCTATTAACTGACAATCCCAGTAGTTTAGTCCCATATATTTACAAACTGTGCTGTCTCTGTGATTCTTACAAGCGTGGACTTGCGTAGTGGAAATCTGAAATCACACATTTCAGATTCGCTATCCTGGAACAAACTCCGAGAAAGACTTTGCGAGTAGTACGTGCCCACTTTATACTTGTTCGATAGGGTGCCATTTTGGAGAGAATTACATTGTTATGGGAATTACTTTCCTCTCGGAGAGGAGCCGTATCTGAAGGCGTACAGCTCCTTAAACGCTCACCTGTTGGCGAAGTTTATCTCGCCAACTACCATCCGAGACGTTCCTCCGTAATGCTTGCAGTTTGTGGTGGCACGCCTTGGAAGTCTTCAGAACGGCAGAGATAAGCGAAGCATCCCGCAGAGGACGCCCGTAATGCTGTCCCGTGTGTGTGTGTGTGTGTGTGTGTGTGTGTGTGTGTGTGTGGCGCCCCAACACGTGCTGGGATTTGGGGTGGGCGTCCCGTGTCTCCAGGGCGTGTCCCGACGGCTTACTGGCTTAGCCACGAAACTCCGAGATCACCAAAGTCAAAGGCCGCATTCTGCCGACGGCCACACACGTGGAATTCCTCTCTGTATCTACCTAAAGGTAATAGAAAAACACGCAAACGCACACTCACACACTTACACATAAATACACACTTTCCGCACGACTACACACACACACACACACACACACACACACACAAGTATGGTCCTCACGCCTGACAAACAGTAATTAACCGATGAAATTGTAAATAATGTCGTTCAGAAAATAATTAAGTTGTTCTCTACAAGTGGACTCTCATTAAACTTTGATAAAACCTAGTATGTACAGTTTCATACATTAAATGTCATGACACCATTAATAAATTTATACTTTCAACATAAAGCTGTAGCTGAGGTAGAATATTCGAACTTTTTAGTGTTTGGTTTGCCGAGAGATTGAATTGGAAGACACAAATTGGAGATTTGCTGAAACGTTCAGTTCAGTTACTTACGCTACCAGGGTAGGTAATATACTTCTCAGTAAACTAACTTACTATGCCTATTTTCATTCACTGCTTCCATGTTGGATCATATTCTGGTGAAATTCAACATTGAGTAAAAATGGATTCATTGCACAAAAGCGTGTGATCACAATAATTTCTGCAGGCCATACAAGGTCATCCTGCAGACATGCACTAAATTTTAGAAACTTAAACGTGGTAGAACACAGCAACAGTAGGTACAAAATTTTTGCGTATAAAGTCGATAGCCAGCAGTTGTGGATATTCGACGGGTTTAGTAAATACCACATCACTTAGGTATACACAGTTTCGAAAATGTCTTCGTCATAAATAAATACTGAAACTTGTTACACGATATAACGATGTACAACTAACAGTGTAACTTCAACGACACCTGTCTAATGATAAAAAGTTTACATGTGTACAGTAAATTCATTTTTAACGACCAAAACGAACAGCAATTCTGATTTCTGATGGTAGAAATGAAGTTGGTGAACAGGTGTAGTTACCAATATTACTAAAATATTCCGGGCTATTATGCCGTGGTCTTATTGATTTGTTACTGAAACCCAACGTTTTGTCCGCGTCTGCCGAGGACAATCTCAAGGGACATAATGGCACTGACTCCGTAACGAGGCTGGGTGTGTATCTGACGTACAAAAGTGCCACTATGCCCCTTGGGAATGTCCTCCGCAGATTGGGAACCAAACGTTGGGTTTCAGTACCTAATCCAGAAGAGCAGGAAATATATTCAAATGTTTGTTAAGCTTAAGTGACTTAACTGCGGGGTCATCAGTCTCTAAACTTACAATATACTTATGAACTACCTTATACTAAAGACGACACAAACATCCATGCCGGAAGGGGGATTCGAACCCCCGACCGTAGCAGCCGTGCGGACTGTGACTGGCGCGCCGCTGACCACTCGGCCACTGCGGCCGGCAATAGCACGGTACAACAGCCAGGAAAATTTTAGTAATACTAACCTTTCCGCCCGTGAAGGGTTACATTTTACAGATGTTGTCACCATCTGACAATTGTCATAGAAGGCACATGCTTATTAATAGAAACTAACATGTAACAAGTGCCTAAATTTCCTGCTAAAGGTGAATTTTTTTTTTTTTTTTTTTTTTTTTTTTTTTTTTTTTTTTTTTGCCGTCCGTAACTGATTCGCTGTCGAATTTATTCACAAGAACCCTTCCGAAATGTTTCCAGAGCTAACCCAAAAAGACACAATTCTGAGCAGGTTAAAGCCGGCATACATGTTCCAGAGATTGTTCCGACTACTCCTGGGTAGAAACCCGTAGGAAACTAAAACATCTATTTCATAAACGTATAAGCCATCTTGTCTCATAGTTGGTTAAATGTATCGACAGTTATATTGATTACTGTTGAAACAGTGGCAGTCAGACGCCACACGCTCGTCATCCCAACATCAACGTTAGACAAACGGGTCTGAGGATGATCTTAGCATCAGGTCGAAACCGGTTACCTTATTATAAAATGAAGTGTAAAAATTCATTTTCAAATTAAACTGGTATTTCCATATTAAAACATTATACCAGGACGCTGTCTTCGAAAACGCAGGATCAAAACTTAGAGGTGGACAATTCGGTCGCAGATTGTCTGTAAAAATGGTGTTGATCTTACTCTTTAGGCGTCACTTAAGAAGCGATTTTTGAAAATACGTTACTATTCAGACAATTTTGTAGCTAGAACTACGAAATTTCGGATTTTAATTGAGGGTTCGAATTTAAAAGACACGTGTTTCGGTATGTTTTGAAATTCAACCAATAAGAGAGTACACTAAGGGGTGCTAAAAATTTATTTTCAAAAATATGCAGCTGTTCACTCAAATTTTAAGCTACAACTACGATACCGGATATGGAAAAAAAACACGAGTTTTAGAATTTTTGGAAATTGAACAAGTAGGAGGATAAAATAGGGGATGAAAAATTCTTTATGAAAACACGTTGCTATTCAGACAGTTTCGAAGCTAGAGCTGCAAAAATTGTTGGTTACAATTTAAAAAATACGTGTTTAGGTATTTTTGCAAATCAAGTATGAAGGGGGTTCATTGGAGAGGGGATGTTTATCGAAAATCTGTTGCTATTTATACAATTTTGCAGATAGAACTACAAATTTTCGGATTTGGATTCGGGACTCAAATTTAAAAGACCCGTCTGTCGGCATTTTTGGAAATTCGACCAATTATGGGGTGAAATATGGTAGGCAAAAATTGATTTTAAGAAATATATAGTTGTTAACTCAGATTTGAAGCTATAGCTACGAAACTTAGGATATAGACTCTTGATCAGAAATAAAAAGAAACGAATGTTTTTGATATGTCGCGGTTTGCAGCTCATAAATGTTGTAGAAAAGACATTTTTATATATGCACAAAAGCTAGTTTTATTTGAAATGCTGACTAGTTTCGGGCTTTGCCCAATTTCTTAAGCCACCTATTACAGAGAACAAAGTGTGTTTTATAGGAGGATACATTAATATGGCAATATTATATTGAATGTACAAGTTGTAATTACTTACATTCATATATAGTTTTATTTGGATACTGCTTAGGTCACGCTGTTTTTATAATTACTTTGGTGTAATTTATTAAGCTGTTGATCCAAAGATATTTTTGTTAAATATTCTTTGCTTAATTTTGTTTGTGATAATATCGTTGGTTATATGCAGTGTGACATAAACAGTTCCATTACAAATATCGTACAATAAATTTTATATTTCACCCGAAGTATTTTAAGTGTAATAAATTGCATGTATGTACTATATTGTAATATAGGGATAATATTGCAGTGCTAATATAATTTATTGCGTTTTGTTGCATATTTGGAAGTATATTACGGTAGGATGGATTGCAATTTATATGCTGGTCAAGGTGTTATGGCAATTTTAGATGAATTTTCTTGCAAATTTCTGTTTGCTCATTTAACATTTGTTCTGGGTATTTGGTCATGACAGTATAGATTTGTTATTCTTCTAAAACGTCTATTAGTTGTCCTTTGCATACAATATATGAAATTTTGAGATTTTCTTCTATAATCCCAGTAGAATGTTTACTTTCTCTGAGGTGTGTGTCGAATGCTGAAACATTATTTTCGCTTGTATTCATATGTTTTCTAAATCTAATTTTGAAAGGTCTGCCTGTCTGTCCATTGGAGGCCTTGTCACATTTACTGCATTCGATTTTGTAAACTCCAGATTGACTATAGCGATCAATTTTTTTCTATTTTATGTCTGACATTGGTTCCTAAAGTATTGTTAGTGTAGAAGCCTGTTTTAAGATTTGTTTTCTTTAGTGCATACTTTATTTTATCTGAAATTTGTCCCCAGTATGGCAGTATTACAAATTTGTCTTTCTTCCTTGTTTCAGTTTTTGTTAAAGTGATTTCATTTTTAATACTTTTCTGTTTTGAATTTAATTTCGATTTATACAGGTTGTTGACTAGTTCTGGGTTATATGCATTACTGATTGCTATATCTTTGAGTGTATTCAGATCTGAATTTATATTTTTGTTACAGAGAGGATATTTGGTGATACGATCTATTGCTGATCTAAAGTATGCTTCTTTATGGCTTTGTGAGTGACAAGAGCTATTATGAATTATTATGTCTGTAGTTGTGGGTTTTCGGAATTTGTTGAAAGTATGTACTAAGTTAGTCTTACTTATTGTCAAGACGAGGATGTTAATGCTGTTCTTTATTTCATGTTAAACTGTGAAGGTTATCTTCTTGTGCATATTGTTAAACCCTTGATGGAAGTCTTCAGTTTCTTCTATATACCCATTAAATAGAATTATAGTGTCATCTATATATCTGAAATAGTATACTACTTATGCTTTCCATTGGTCTTGCTCTTCAAATAATTTATTTTTTAGGTGGTCTAGAAAAATATTTGCTAGTGTACCAGACAGGCAGCTACTCATTGCAAGACCATCATTTTGTGGGTATACTTGTCCACTGAAACTAAAATAGTTGTGGGATAATATTATGGTTAGTAGTTCTATTATTTCATTAAATTCTGCTTCGGGAATTTTTCTATATTTTAAGAGGTGTTCTTTTATGATTGCAATAGTTTGATCAATGCGTACATTAGTATACAGATTAGTTACATCTACAGAAAGGAATCTACTGTTGTCAGGGATTTTTATGTCTGGTATTTTTGCAATTAAGTCTGTCGAGCTTTTGACAGTATATTGTCTGCTATATATGTAATTTTTACATATGATTCTGTTAAGTTTTTTCTCTGTTAGGTATGATCGAATCGGAACATTTATTTTATGGACCTTTGGTTGTGCTCTAAGCTTGGGGCATTGGGGATCATAACTATATATCTGTTTTGTCCTTTTGTGTTAAAATGAACTCAGATTTTTATAGCTCTTTTTATCAAAGCTTGAAATCGGTTTGTAGAGTCTTTGTCTACACCTGTAATGTTATTTGAGTGAAAGAATCCAAGCGTTTTATTTATATATTCGTCTTTCTTCATCAAGACAATAGTATTACCTTTATATGCTTTCAATGCTAAAGTGTTATTTGCTTTTAGTTTTTTGTTAATGTTGTGTAGATCTTTTAGTTCCTCATTTTTGTTGATCTTTTTGGTATCTAATGTGTAGCACCCTATGATTTTACCTATTTTACTGGATATACTGTTTTGTCTAGTATTGGAAGTTTTGCTAAGTCGATTGATAATTTTACATGTCCTATCATAGAAATTACATTAGCAGAACTAGATTGTTGTGGCAGATTATACTTAAGTCCCTTTTTTAACAATTTAGTTTCATTATCAGTAAGGATAAGGTTCGATAAATTAGTGACCTTCTCATAAAATTTAAACTGTGATGTTTTAGTGGCTTCATTACTATCGCACACAATTTTAGATAGTAGTGCTTCAAATTATTTGTTATGCCTAATTAACAATTTAACAAATGCTGTTTACGAAGACAGGTAACACCAAATTATGCAGTTGTTGACATCAGAATGAAGACACATGTAGTACAACTGATAAAGAAGAAAAGTGAACGCCAATGGGTACAAGAAGAGATTAGAGGCAAATACAGGCGAAATGATCTACTTACTAGCAAACTAAATTTAACACATTTACAGGTTGGAAATATGTTATCTTCACCTACGTTCAACAAGATGGTGAGTGTAATAGATCAGGATATAGAAAATGCTATTAAAACTGTTAGAATGAGGCATAACAAGAAACTTGAAGCACCACTATCTAAAATTGTGTGTAATAGTAATGAAGCCACTAACACTTTACAGTTCAAATTTTATGATAAGTCTCCAATAAACCCACAACTACAGACATAATAATTCATAATAGCTCGTGTCACCCACAAAGCCATAAAGAAGCATACTTTAGATCTGCAATAGATCGTATCACCAAATATCCTTTCTGTAACAAAAATATAAATTCAGAGCTGAATACACTCAAAGATGTAACAATCAGTAATGCATATAACCCAGAACTAGTCAATAACCTGCATAAATCGAAATTAATTTCAAAACAGAAAAGTATTAAAATGAAATTATTTTAACAAAAACTGAAACAAGGAGGAAAGACAAATTTGTAAAACTGCCATACTAGGGACAAATTTCAAATAGAATAAAGTATGCACTGAAGAAAACAAATCTTAAAATAGACTTCTACACTAACAACACTTTAGGAACCAATATCATATATAAAATAGAAAAAAAAAAAAGATCGCTATAGTCAATCTGGAGTTTACAAAATCGAATGCAGTAAATGTGACAAGGCCTACATTGGACAGACAGGCAGACCTTTCAAAATTATATTTAGAGAACATATAAATACAAGCGAAAATAATGTTTCAGCATTCGGCACATACCTCAGAGAAAGTAAACATTCAACTGGGAGTATAGAAGAAAATCTCAAAATTTTATATATGTATGCAAAGGACAACTAATAGACGTTTTAGAAGAATTACAAATCTATACTCTCATGACTAAATACCCAGAACAAATGTTAAATAAACGAACAGAAATGCGCAATATAAATTCGCCTAAAATTGCCATCCTACCGTAATATACTTCCCAATATGCAACAAAACGCGATAAATTATAGTAGCACTGCAATATTATCCCTATATTACAATATAGTACATACATGCAATTTATTACACTTAAAATAGTTCGGAATGAAATATAAAATGTATTGTACGATATTTGTAATGGAATTGCTTGTCACACTGCATATAACCAACGATACTATCACAAACAAAATTATGGAAAGAATATATAACAAAAACATCTTTGGATCAACAGCTCAATAAATTACACCAAAGTAATTGCAACAAACAGTGTGACCTAAGCAGTATCCAAATAAAAATATATATGAATGTAAGTAATTACAACTTGTACACTCAATATAATATTGCCATATTAATGTATCTTCCTATAAAACACACTTTGTTCTCTGTAATAGGTGGCTTAAGAAAAAGGGCAAAGCCCGAAACTAGTCAGCATTTCAAATAAAAGCAGTTTTGGTGCATATATGAAAATGTCTCTTCTACAAAAAGAAACGGGTTTCTGTTCTTTTAGAAATTCAACAACTAAGGAGGTAAAATAGGGGATCAAAAATTCATATCGAAAACACATTGTTTTCAAGACAATTTTGAAGCTAGAGCTGCAAAAATTAGTATTTGTGTTGTTCGTTAGAATATAAAAAATGCGTGTTTCGGTATTTTTGGAAATTCAACCATCAAGGGGGCTAAATTGGAGAGGTTTTTCGAAAATATTTTGCTATTAAGGCAATTTTTAAGCTACAACCACATAAATTAGCATATGTTTTCTTGATCAGAAAGAAAAAGGCACGTGTTTCGTATTTTCAGAAAATTAATCATTTACGGGGCGAAATAGGAGATGAAACATTTCTATAAAATACCTTGTTACTAAGCCAATTTTGAACCCATGATTAAAAAAAAATAATATTTACATACCTGGTTGGAATTTAAAAGACACATGTTGGGGTATTTTTCGAAATTGAACTATTAAAGGGTGCCAGAGGTGGTTTCGAGTAGTAAAATCAAATGTTCAAATGTTCGAAAATCTTCAGAGACTTAACGACGGGGTCATCAGTCCCGAAGGCTTACAAAATAATAAAACTAATTTAGACTAACGTATGCTAAGGACAATACAAACATCCATGCACGAGGGGCGAATCGAACCCCCAACGGCGAACAGAAGCACGCACCACAGCATGGCGCCTCAATACACACTACCATTCTGCCGCGTCTAGAAGTAGTATCACAATACTTCATTATGATAGTACTTAAGCTATATCTATGAACATTTATATCAAGAGGGAGAAACGACTGGTGCAGACCAACCAGCCTACACATGCGAAGCAGCGGGCGTTGAACTATTATAGAACATGTAACATCCTAGTTCGCTTTTCAGATTTCTGTGAAGTTTTACAGGGCCGCTAGTATTCCCTGTCTTCATAGACGATCTAAGACAAAATCTCAGCAGCTCCCTTAGAGTGTTCGAGAATGATGATGCCGTTTATCTTTTAGTAAAGCCAACAGAAGACAAAAAGGAACTGGCAAAACAATTGAGATATCTGCCCGGTGCACCTTAAACAGTGAAAAATGTGAAGTCATCCATATGAACACTAACAGACATACGTTGAACTTCATTTACATATCAAATCTAAAGCCCTTACGTAAATTCAACTAAATACTTTGGAATTATAATTAAGATAATGAAGAACAATAATCGGATATAATTCACAGAAAATGTCGTGGGGAAGGAGAAACAAAGGCTAGGTTTCTTTCGAAGATGTAACAGTTCTACTAAACCAAGTGCATACTTTACACTTCTCTGACCTATTTTGGAGTAATGCTGCGCATTGTGCGATCCTCTCGATGTCGGACTGACGGACGACACAAAAAAGCAGCTCATTTGTATTATCGCGATACAGGGAAGAGTGTGTTACGGAAATGAGGCACAGGTTGTGGTTGAAATTATTAACAGCAAGGACCCATTCGTTGTGGTGAGATATGTTTACAAAATTTATTTCATAACTACTATTTAAGCACCCACCTAATCATTGAGAGATGATCGTCAAAGTAAAATAAGAGAAATCAAATGCCAAATGGTAATATTTAGATGTTTCATTCTCCCGCGTGTTACTAAAGAATGGAATGGTAGAGAAATAAAATGAAATAAAATGAAATCTCTGGAGGATTATTAAATCTGATTTTTAAAGTACACTTGTAGATTTACAAGTACACTGTAGTGGTGTTTTCTTCCCATCTGCAGGGGGCTACAGAGTATTTCTGCTAATTGTGGGATCCACACAAGGTGGGACTGACAGACGATTTAGAGAAAATTCGCAGATGGGCAGCTTGTTTTGTATTATCGCGAGGTGGGGGAAAGAGTCTCGGAAATGATGTACGAGGTGGGGTAGAAATCATTAAGCGAAAGGCGTCACCTGTTGCGGCGAGATCTTTTTTGCGTAATTTCTTTCGCCAACATTCTCTTCAGAATGCGAACATATATTGTTAGCACTCGACTACAAAGGGAGACATGATCACGACAATGAAATAGGAGAAATGAGATGGAAAACAGAAAGATTTAGTTGTTAGTTTTTCCGAAAACTGAGAATGTCACCATACAGATATTCCATAAACCCTTTACCCACGTAAGTGAACGATGCACAGAGGTGTCAAGTATCTACATAATAAGATAACCAAACGAGGTGGCGCTCCGGAAACAGACTGGACATACATTCGAGAAGACGGCGATAAAAGCACTCCTCCGCCCATTCTGACTGAGGTGACTTCACTAAATCACTCCAGACCACTGTTGCCAATTCTTAATTCCAAAAAATGGCTAGATGATATCTTTAAAAAACGGGTTTTTTAGCAAAAAATGCTAGATTTAATCTAAAAATTACTAATAATCTAAAATTACTAATATTTTGTTTGCAGTAACTAAAGATCCACAAAGACGTTTAACCATCTCAAGATAACCATTCTGTAATATTGTAAAGTGATAAGCTGCATACTGTATGGCACAGGATTTGTGTTTTTAATAGTCGGTATACTTAGTGGCTTAAGGACTTAGAGACGGTCGTTGCCAATTGGGCAACGTAATACAGTCCTGGACATTAAAATTGCTACATCACGAAGATGACGTGCTACAGACGCAAAATTTAACCGACTGGAATTATTAACTTTTCAGAACTTTAACACAAGGTTGGCTCCGGTGGCGACACCTACAACATGCTGACACGAGGAAAGTTTCCAACCGATTTCTCATACACAAAGAGCAGTTTTCAGGTCTTTTCCTGCTGAATCGTTGTTGTGATGCCACGTGTAAGTAGGAGAAATGCGAACCATCACGTTTCCGACTTTGACGGCGATGTGGTTAATCGTATTGCGACATTACTGCTCACGTAGGCCGTGATCCAATGACTGTTAGCAGAATATGAAATCGGTGGGTTCATGAGGGCAATACGGAATGCCGTGCTGGATCCCAACGGCTTCGTATCACTAGCAGTCGAGATGACAGACATCTTATCCGCATGGCTGTAACGGATCGTGCAGCCACGTCTCTATCCCTGAGTCAACAGATGGGAACTTTTGCAAGACAACAACCATCTGCACGAACAGTCCAAGGATATTTGCAGCAGCATGGACTATCAGCTTGGAGACACCAATGCTACGGTTACCCTTGACGCTGCATCACAGACAAAAGCGTTTGCTATGGTGTACGCAATGAGGAACCTGGGTGCACGAATGGCAAAACGTCATTTTTTTTTTCGGATGAATCCAAGTTCTGTTTACAGCATCATGATGGTCGCATCCGTGTTAGGCGGCATCGCGGTGAACGCACATTGGAAGCGTGTATTCGTCATCACCATACTGGTGTATCACCCGACAGGATGGTATGGGTTACACTACTCGGTCACCTATTTATCGCATCGACAGCGCTTTGAACAGTGGCCGTTACATTTGAGATGTGTTACGACCCGTGGCTCTAGCCTTCAATCGGTCCTTGCGAAACCCTACAATGCACGACAATGCCCGACCTCATGTTGCAGTTCTTGCACAGGCCTCTCTGGATACGGAAAATATTCGACTGATGCCATGGCTAGCACATTCTCCAGATCTCTCACCCGTTGAACACGTCTGGTCAATGGTGGCCGAGTAATTGGGTCGTCACATTATGCCAGTCACTACTCTTGATGAACAGTGGTAACGCGTTGAAGCTGCATGGGCATCTGTAGATGTACACGTAAACCAAGTTCTGTTTGACTCAATACCCAGGCATATCAAGGATGTTATTACGGCCAGAGGTGTTTGTTCTGGGTACTGATTTCTGAGAATCTATGAACAGATTCAGATACAGATGTAATCAATTGTTAGTTCTAATATATCTGTTCAATGAATACCCGTTCATCATCTGCATTTCTTCTTGCTGTAGCAATTTCAACGGCCAGTGGTGTATTAGCAAATGGTGACTGCATTGTTGTATGCCTTGTCACCGTACCGTGTTGTATGTAATGAAGAAGACACTACAAACACTGATCTCTGTTTCGATAACACGAAGTTTTTATCAAAAGAAATTTTAGCATTGATCGTAATTTACCATTTTTGTATTGCAAATCGATTTCGACTATGGAATAGTCATCTCCAGTGGAACATGCACAATCGAACTGATCGATTTGGCACTCTGGAATATCTAATATATTTTGCAACTCTGCCTTGGGGCTTGACATGTAACACCAGATGTGCATCAATTCGATTGTGCATGCTCCATTAAAGATGACTATTATATAGTCGAATTCTATTTGCAATAAATAAATGGTAATTTACGACCAATCCTGAAATTTCTTTTGACATTTGAAAATTTATGGTCGTGGTGCACACTGCTCCTATTAAAGCCTTTCTTTCACGAAGTTTGTTAGATTAAAATTATATCCGTTGTTCGCATTGTTACTTTCGAGTGAGCTGAAAAACAGGTCAGTGTCCTGGTCAAGGCGCGTATGTAGTAGCAATACGTAACTAGAGTGGTGAATTAGAGGAAAAACCACAGTGAATATACGTTGTCAGCAGGTTCATGTTGCATAGTCAAAGGTTAGTTAAAAATAGGCTATTTTGGCTGGGTATTGGCTAGGAGGGTTTGTTAAAGAGGCTACATTTCAGGCTATAAGCATTTTGTGATTTTGTGTGGCTAAACGCTACACTAAATATGCTAGAGTGAGCCATAAAATGGCTAAGTTGGCATCACTGCTCCAGACCAATGCCGGGCTGGTTCCTTTGAACGATAGCGGCCGACCCATTTCCCCATGCGCCTCTGACGACAATGACCTCGATGGAACGTTAAATCCTAATCTCCTCTCTTTTCTACAACATTGCTGAAATTTTACCGTGAAATTACAAGATGAATGTAGTAATAATTTTCTCTCTTATCACTATCGCTCTTTTGCTGCCACTTAGCTATAAAATGTATTTGAAATACCGACATGCCGTAGCATAAATTTCAGTCTCATAAACCTGCACAAATTATGTCAGCAGCCAAGTATGAATAGTATGTACGGTTGGCAGCAAGTCAAAGTGCATCTGCAGTGGTGGTAGGGTAGGGGTAGTGTTCCAAGTGCGCTACAGCTGTTACCTGTGTTATGGTCTTGTTCTTGTATACACTGAGTGTAGTGAGAATGCTTACTGTTGCAGAGAGAGCCTTTTTAATGGAAGAGGTTTTCCGGGCAGCAGGAAACTTCACGGAGCATGTGAGACGATAATTTAGATTGCGTAATCCTACTTCGAGGTATCCACAACGCGACACTGCAATCGTTTTAATTCGCAAATTCCGGACAACAATCTCAGTTCGTGATGCACCACAAACTAGTAGGCCCACGATTTTAACAGAACGGAAGCTGGACAACAGCACGTAAGGCCGTAACGAAAGAATTGGGGCTGTATCCACATAAAATTACCGCAGTGCATTTACATTGTATCGACCATACGAAAAGATTAGCATAATGTGAATGTTTTCAGCGATCTATTAACAGACGTGGAGTTGGTGTTTTTGATCGAACATTTTTTAGTGATGAGGCCTCATTTACCTTTCTGGCTACATTAATTCTAAAGATTCACATCTTTGGGCACCAGAAATTCCACACGGTTTAAGAGATACGCCTTTGCACGCAGAGATAATCGGAGTCTGGGTGTCCATAACACGAGCGCAAATTACGGGGCCGCTATTTTTTCGAACTACCGTCATCTCCGAAACCTATTGTTCCCTGATAATTTGTCCATTTATTGCTCTGCTGAAAGAAGATCAATCCTTTTTTTCAACAAGGCAACTCTATTGCTCATACAGCACACCTATCTCTACGACTTTTAGACGAAATCTTTGGAGACAGAATAACTACCAAAGGTATCTGGCCCCCTCGCTCACCGGATTGGTCTCTCCCGACTATTTCTTTTTGGGTGCGGCTAAAACACTTGTTTATCAGAATAACCAAAAGAAATACATGAAACTAAGACAGCGATAACTAAATATCTGCATTCAATTACACGTGAAACATCAGCAAAGGTATTCTAAAATAAATGTAAAAGTGTTGAACTATGCCTTCAAGGAAGAGGAAATCATTTCCAGCACATATTGTGATATTGGTGACCGCAGTGTATTTTCTTGTAATTAATATAACTTATTAATTTCATTGTTTTTATTGTAATAATGTTGAATCCCATCTCGCAACATAACTGCAGCCAGTAGCAGTGAAATGCGGCCGCTAGCTTATACAACGACGTGAATGTCCAAGGCGAGACACCAGGAGCTCGCCGCTGCAGAGAGACTTTGCGGACATAATACATTTCTTGGCCTTCCTCTGTAAGGCAACAGCTGAAGGTGCACATTTGCACTGCAGCATTAGTTTCACTTTTTTCTACTTCCATGATCGCATTTTAACCCTCCAGTAATAAGAATATGATTGTCCGTCGGAATGCGGCTAGAAACTAGTGATTAGAAACTAAGGTTACAAAACCCAACGTCCAAGAGTTTTGTGCGTTTTAGAGAAAGTAGTGTGAGAAAATGCTTATACAGGGTCAAATTATACGAAAATTGACGCAATAATTCGCAATATTATTCTTGTATATTAATTGGGTGTTGCAAGATGTATGAGACAGGTGAAGTGCCCTCAGATTTTAAGAAAAATGTTATAATCCCCATACCGAAGAAAGCAGGTGCAGACAGGTGTGAAAACTACAGAACCATCAGTTTAATAAGTCATGGTTGCAAAATATTAACACGAATTATTTACAGAAGGATGGAAGAAGCCGACCTCGGGGAAGATCAGTTTGGTTTCAGGAGAAATGTAGGAACACGGGAGGCAATACTCACTTTACGGCTTATCCTAGAAGATAGATTAAGAAAAGGCAAACCTACATTTCTAACTTTTGTAGATTTGGAGAAGGCTTTTGACAATGTTGATTGGAATAAACTCTTTCAAGTTCTGAAGCAAGCCGGAGTAAAATATAAGGAGCGTAAGGTTATTTACAACTTGTACAAAAACCAGACAGCGGTTGTCAGAGTTGAAGGGCATGAAAGGGATGCAGTGGTTGGAAAGAGAGTAAGACAGGGTTGTAGCCTTTCTCTAATGTTATTCAATTTGTACATTGAGCAAACTATAAAGTAAATCAAGGAGAAATTTGGTGAAGGAATTAAAGTTCAGGGGTAGAATTAAAACATTACGTTTTGCCGATGACATAGTAATTCTGGCAGAGACAGCAAAGGATCTGGAATAGCAGTTGAACGGAATGGACAGTGTGCTGAAAGGTGCATATAAGATGAACATTAACAAGAGCAAAACTAGGGTAATGGAGTGCAGTCTAAGAAAATCAGGTGATGCTGAAGGGATTAGATTAGGTAACGAAACAATAAAGGAGGTAGATGAGTTTTGTTACCTGGGCAGTAAAATAACAAGTGATGGTCGCAGTACAGAGGATATAAAATGCAGAATGGCAATGGGTAGAAAATCGCTCTTGAAAAAGAGAAATTCGCTAACATCGAATATTGATTTAAGCCTAAGGAAGTCCTTTCTGAAGGCATTTGTATGGAGTGTTGCCTTGTATGGGAGTGAAACATGGACCATAAACAGTGAGGACAGGAAGAGGATTGAGGCTTTTGAAATATGGTGCTACAGAAGAATGCTGAAGATTAGGAGGGTGGATCGCGTAACTAATGATGAGGTACTGAACAGAATTGGGGAGAAAAGAAATTTCTGGCATACCTTGACTAAAAGAAGGGATAGATTGGTAGGGCACATTCTTAGACATCAAGGGATTGTGAATTTAGCGTTGGAGGGAAGTGTATGGGGTAAAAACCGCAGAGGAAGACCAAGAGATGGATACAGTAAGCAGATTCAGACAGATGTAGGTTGCCGTTCTTAAGTGGAGATGAAGAGGCTTGCTCAGGATAGGGTATTGTCGAGAGCTGCATCAAACCAGTCTCCGGACTGAAGACCACAACAACAACAACAATTGGGTGTTTGGCAATGGCTTTAGGAATAGCTGCAGTCCTTCGATGTACAGAGTCATGGAGTGTCTTTCTAGGTTTCAATAAAATGTAATCCTTTGTTTTACCAAAATATTCGGCAGTAAAAAAAGAATTATGTTGTACATTTGGTCGTCCATCTCTGCTTTAAAACTGTCTATAACGGTTCAGCTATTTTCCCATATAATCGTTTTATTTTTCATGGGAGGTGTTTGATGGTTTGCTGTTGCTGAACAAAGCACGCCTGCACCTAAGAAGTTGTGCGCGCCTGTGGGCGAGTTTTCATTTAAGAATATTCTGGCTTTGGGTTTGTTCCTTTTTCTTAGGTTTTTATCCAAACAGTACTCTTCAAGTGAGTGTTGGATAAAGTCGATTTGGCAGATCTAGTTTCATGTCTTCTGAGCACAATCTTTCTTAATGCTAGTCAGTCGTTCGTCTTCGCCATTGTTGGTTTGAGTACGTTGTCATTAGTCAAGCTAGTGTCTCAGGCGAAACTTTTAACCGTGGTGGATTGTCCGAGCGCTCTAAGACGCCCTGCTGTGGAGTGCGCTTCTACCACCTATCGGAGTTTAGAGTCCTCCCTCAGGTGTCCGTGCGTGCGCGCGCGCGCGCGCGCGTGTGTGTGTGTGTGTGTATTGTCCTCAGGTCAGTTTAAATTAGTTAGTAATTAAGTACCACTAATTTACAAATATTTTGAATTTTTTTAACTTTTACAGTGCAGCTGGTGTCGTCACAAAGCAGCCACTAACTTTTTGAAGTCTGTTATATCAAGCATTTCACCAATCACATATGTTGACTGTCTTAAAACATATTATACACTGCAATTTAACGCCCATGAATTCGTATGGCAGTTGTGCAATGCGGTCGCGTCCCTTTTTTAACATGCGCAGTCGTACGTAGTCGTGTCCACTTGCAGCAATTTGTTGTATACTGCGTGATGTTCATATTATTTTGCCCATCACTTGTACATGAAGGTTTCAACAGGGCAGAAATGCAGTCTATTGTTACGTACGGCACTTGCTGTAAGTAAACACAAGTTAAAGTTGTTTAGAAAACCGAGCTTTCGAAGCGCACGTAGGCGTCTGACAACAGGCTTCACATGAGGAGGATTCACTTGGCGAAAACATGTCTAAGCACGCTAGGACTATGTTATTACTGGGTAGGTGTATTCAGACTCATCAAGCGAACCTATAGGTTTACTATGCTGTGAAAGAAGCCACTGTAGTCCTGTTTTATCTGTTGGTTGTATTGGTAGTATGGAGTAAAATGTACACGCTGCGCTGCAGGCTTTGTGACTTTTGCTTGTGATAACTCTTCGCAACACTGTGGTAAAGCCAAAGAAAGTTGTTAATGTTCAAATGTTAGTATAGCTTATGGGACGTAACTGAGGGGTCATCAGTCCATAAACTTACAAACTACTTATGAACTAGCTAATCCTAAGAACGGCACAAATATCCATGCCCGAGGGGGGGGGGGGATTCGAACCCCCGACCGCAGTGGCCGTGCAGACCGTAACTGGAGCGCCTCAGTCCCCTCGGTCACCGCGGCCGGCAAAATGTTAAAGGAATACCGTTCAATCCAAATAATAAAATTAAAGTATGGTAATCATATGATATGCAGTCATACCCGCCATGTCAGCAGAGCGGATTTGTTAGTCGCTTGTGCGACAGCTCAGCGCTTTCGGTCACAGTACCCGCTGCCTCTACAATAAAAACCTAAGACAAGAACTCGACAATTAAAATAGAACCATAGACCAAAAACGACCACACGTCGAAAAGAACCCATCTATCCGCATAACAAGAAGAAATAATGAAGAAAAAATAAAATAAAACTAATGGTACCGCTTTCTGGGGTCTGGATATATGCCGGTGCAGGTTCCAATGAGAGCACCGGATTAGAGTCTGGACTTGGTTTTTGTGTGGCTTTTCTAGTTTTTTGCTGTAAACTGCACTGGTAGCCAAATTCTGATCAATTACACGAAAATTTAGGTAAACTTACTTTCACGAGTATAATATTATCGGCAGGCAGTGGGGTGCACATATTTGCTCCTGTAGGAAAGGGGGGCCCTCGGTTGAATGGCCGAGTGCTCCAAGGTACCTTGCTGCAGAGCACGCGGTTGCTCCCAGTCGGAGGTTCGAGTCCTCCCTCGGGAATGCGCGTGTGTGCGTGTTCTCCTTATTATAGTTAAGTTAGTCTGAGTAGTTTGTAAGCGTAGGGACTGATAACCACAGAAGTTAATCCTCATATATTTACGAATATTTGAACGTTTTTGAAGGGTAATGGAGGGTAATCGAGTGGCGACACAAAGGGCTCACGGACAACCCTAAAAACTAACTATTATCAAATCCTTACTTAAACACTCTGACCCCACGCAAGTGGCAAAGAGATAAAGAAAAACCACTTAAATGTTTAAATGTGCAAATATTTATAAGACTTATGGGACTTAACTACGGGGTCATCAGTCCCTAAACTTACAAACTAAACTAGATTATACTAAAGACAGCACAAACATCCATGCCCGAGGATGGGGGGGGGGGGGGATTCGAACCCCCGAGGGGAAACGGCCTCGCGCATCGTGGCATAGCGCCTCAATGCGTTCGGCCGCTCCGCCGCTCCTCACGAACTAATCAAATAACAAATGTCGAACTTCTTCATTTCTTGGCGTACTCTCCTTGCAGTTTTTCACAACACTGTCTCCGTGATCAAATTGTGTTGACATTTTACATCATTTTGCCTACACGACCTAGTGCGTCAGCATTCGCCTTGTGGTCACATATTTCTCCACTTTATTAAAATCAAGCTGGCGCTACCGTCTGCGTGCCTGTTCAGTGCTAACATCTGTGCATGTGTTTACAACGAATGCGCACTTATTGCAAAACAAACTGCACGTTTTTATTTGCCACCAAGTCCGAGAAAAGTTCGGAGGTACTGTACCATGTATTTACTTGTTTTGTGAACACACCACGAAACACGATAATATGAAAAACTTTTCGGAGGAAAGAAGCGAGGAGTACTGTATGAGTATACAGAGTACCCTAGTTTGAATCCCTGACAAAACCATAATCCTGTTATTAAAATGCCGACACCTGATTAAACAATATTTTCCGGTTCCCTCGAGGCTAATAATGCGTGTAATATGACGGGGCAGCCTCCTCCCTCCCCTCCATAAAAACACACACACACACACACACACACACACACACACAGCCTCACTCACGCAGCCATTGCGCCTGGTATAGTCGCCCTTGTATCGTGAAGCACTGCTTTCCTACACACAAATACCTCAGATGTTTGCTTGAATCACTGCCAGCTACAAATGCAATTAACAAGCACAAGGGACGCTACCTCATCTCTCTACACTAAAGCATTTCAGCAGAAAATCTGCAGACTCTTTATATCACTAGCCCCATTTATGCTTTTGTACATGACAAGCGATGACAAACACACGTGCACATTGAACACTTACTTGAAACCAGCTACGAGAGAAATAACAAAACGATACATTATTATACAACTACTCGGAAGAATAAACTCTGTAGCTTCATATGAATCGTTGTGTGTTAAGCTATTTAGCTCGTCTTTTGCTTAATTGAACTGAGTGCGTAGAAACAAAATTGAATTATTAGCATATATTGAGCAACAATTGTATTCGAAGTGAATGATGTTTTTAACAGGGATTATCTATAAAAAAAATCGCACTGACGTGTTTCACTTTATATTTGTAGTTTTTAAGTTTTGCAAACATTTTGGAGCAAAATAATAATCTAAATAATAAAAAATTAATTAATAAGAGTGTCTGAAACCCTTACAGAAAAAAAAAAAATAGGTAGTCATCTTAAAAACAGGGAACACGTTACGGACAGACAGACACGTACAGACAGACAGACATACATCTCAAAATCGCCGTTATTTTTGCAAATATCTTTGAAACGCTACGAGATATGGAAAAAAACATAAGAGAGCATAATTGTAGAGAATTGTCTCCTCTACAAATTCGGTTATTCAGTTTTCGTGTCATATGAGTAGTTAAGCAGTTATTTTCATTTAAATTTCGAGCTGTCAAAAGACTATCGCAAAGGCCTACTTTTAGTGTTACTACCGAAACCTAAAGTGGGCCAATAAGGGTGAAAGCATATGTTTGCGTTTATGTGAGTCGAGCAATATTCTTCTTCACCAAAAGCTGTACCAGAACAACCGTTGTCGTTGCTTGATTCAGAATCAGTGGAAACGATACAAAAACGTTGGCACACAAATTCCTAATTAGTGTATTTCCATAACGTTTTTTTTACATAGGAAATGGGTATACAATCTACACTTTCTGATCCCCTTACTACTGTCGCCCTCACCCTGGCGCTATTCATCGTCTCTCTTTAGACGCCTTCTTACTACAGCTTCCGGCTCACCCCCTCGCCATATCCTTCACTCTATGCGTCCCTCCTACCTCCCCCCTCCGTCCCTATCCATCTCCTCATCACGCTCTCTGTGATCATATTCATTTCCCCATTCTCTACGACAATTTTCTTTCCCTCTTTTATCAACATTAAAAATTATCTATTCTAGAGCCTTGTTTAGTGTTACGTTGCAATTATTTTGACACAACGGTATAAGCACTGTTTCTACGTAACTATATTATATACAGGTCATACATAAATTTTAACAGATTTTATAATTGGGGATCATTGTAAAACCCTCAAAAAGATATATACAGGTCGCTGTTGTTGTTGTGGTCTTTAGGCAAGAGACTGGTTTGATGCAGCTCTCCACCCTACTCTATCCTGAGAAAGCCTCTTCATCTCCTCGTTCGAACGGCACCCTACATCCATTTGGATATGCTTACCGTATTCATCTCTTGGTCTCCCTCTGTGATTTTTACCCCCCCCCCCCCCCACACACACACTTCCCTTCAACGCTAAATTCAAGATTTCTTCTTTTAGTTAAAGTATCCCAGAAATTCCTTTTCTCCCCAATTCTGTTCAGTAGCTCCTCATTAGTTACACGATCCACCCACCTAATCTACAGTATTCTTCTGTAACGCCAAATTTCAAAAGCCTCCACTCTCTTCCCGTCCGCACTGTTTAGCGTCCATGTTTCACTACGATACAAAGCAACAGTCCACACAAATGCCTTCAGAAAGGACGTTTATGCATAAATAAATATTCGATATTCACAAATTTCTCATTTTCAAAAGCGCTTTTCTTCCCATTGCAATCCTGCATTTTACATCAAAATGTTCAAATCTTTGTATAGTTTTTGGGACTTAACTATGGGGTCATCAGTCCCTAAACTTACGAACTACTTACGAACTAGGACGGCGCATTTTATATCCTCTTTACTGCTACCATCATGTGCTATTTTACTGCTCAAGTAACAAATCTCATCTAACACCTTTATTGTTTCGTTACCTAATCTAATTCCTTCAGCATCGCCTGATTTTCTTAGACTGCACTCTATTACTTTTGTTTTGCTCATGTTAATGTTCATCTTGTATGCAAATTCCAACGCACTGTCCATCCTGTTCAACTGCTCTTCCAGGTCCTTTGGTGTCTCTGACAAAATTACAATGACATCGGCAAAACACATTATTTTTTTATTTCTTCGCCCTGAACTTTAATTCATTTTCCAAATTTTTCCTTTCTTTCGTTTGTACTGTCTTACTCCCTTCCCATCATCTGCATCCTTTTCATGCCCTTCAACTCTGATAACTCCGCTCCCTATATTTTACTTATGCTGATCCCAGAATTTGAAACAGTCTATTCCAGTCTGTCCACCAGATCATTTATATAGTAGAAAATAATAGCGGTCCTATCTCACACCCCTGTGGCACTCCTGACGATACAGTCGTGTCTAATGAACACTAGCCGTCGAAAACAACGTACTGCGTCCTATTACTTAGGAAGTCTTCCAGCCAGTTGCAAATCTGTGAACCTATTCCATATGCTCAGGGAAAGGGGACATACAGTTTAACGTGAGATCCGAACCATGTTTCGTTTCAGGTTAGTCCTCACGACATTGAGAGAATAACTCTACGTATGTTAAAGTAAAGAAACCAAGAGCGCATCGAGTTTTGAACCCGAGTCGTTTCGCTCTCCAACCTAAACCTTTGACGCTAGCCCACATATCAAACTAAAGAACAGAGCCGATTATTGAACACTTATCGAATCCACGTAAAACCATTTAATCTGCAATAAAATAATATTCAGGTCATTATGATAAAAACTATCCAGTTTCTTATGTTGGACTACAAGTTTCAACCTGTTGGTCGCTATTCGCACAGTAGTCGCAAAGTCTTGTTCTGGGAGTGGAAGGGGGATATTTGCACTCTAAAATAACTACGAGTTTAGTAATACAAAGAGTACGGCTAAGTGACATTTATGCAATGTTAAAATTACTGAGTTACTTGTATAACATTAATTTTCAATAGAACTGAGCATATATAGTTTTATAATACAGTGTATTAATGATGAATAAACGCAAAGCGTTTAAAATATTTCGGGAAAGGTAATCGATAGGTAAGAGAACATGATATAATAAGAAATTCAAAAATTTGAAAAAGAAGATCCATTTCTTTATAAAGTCTCTATACAATGGGACTTTTCTTAATGGGCAAATTTCGCATCCGACTCTACCATGAAATGCGAAACACTCGTTAAGCCAAATGTATTTTTCTGTCGGAAATCGTGTAAAAATAGGATAATAAGTTCAATTCCGAATAATATTCACAAAAATGCGTGCAATATTTGAAAGAAAGAAATTCGCTGCCTTTGAGATAAAATCGTTTGGAAGAGGGTCGCCCGAGAAATGTCGCTTGGGTCACATATTCGAAAAGATTGGCTAAACGATAGACACTGTGCAACATATATTCCTACACGATATAAATTTTGAATGAAGACATTCAATATCACGGAACTACACGTACGATAAAAGAGATGTACAATACTAATTTGTTTGTATCGGAGCTAGACATCCAATAATACTATACTCTCCCCCCTCATATTCACCAAACCCCGTACGAGGGTGGCTGCTTCTGGGGGAAGGGGTAACTTCGCAACATATGGCGCTGTAATCAGGGGCTTCGATCGAAACGAGTCCACAGCTGTATTTTACAACATGCAGCTGAATATCCATTTAATATGGAATGGCCCCGCGGCACCCCACCTCCACGCTTCGTTGGTAGGAGACGCCAGTACTCCATAGCTTTCAGTTGTACATTTTTTGTCACAATGTGGTAACACACTGGAATAGCATGCGAAAGGACTGTAGTTCAAATCAATCTCCTCCCATCCAGATTCAGGTTTTCTGTGATTTCCTACATCACTCCAGGCAAATGTCGGTGTGGTTCCTTTGAGAGGATACGGCCGATCTCGTTCCCCATTCTTCCGCCTCTAATGACCAAGCGATCAACGGGGCGTTAAACCCTAAGTGTCTTTCCCTCTTACTTTTCCTGTCACAATGTATTGCACTTGCGACATATCGATTAGGGAACTACCTGATGCGCGTCTGAGTCCGCGTCTCGAACTGAATTTTCCCCTCCTTTTCCAATTAATGTTCAAATGAAACACCTTCAACTGGAATACATGGTGTGATCAGCTCTCCAAATAACTGTACACAAGATATAAGCATATCTTTTGAAATGACAGTTCAAGCGTTATGATGCCGTCGATCATGTCTCCACAGCCTGACGACATCGGATTACTTAGCAGGCTAATTAGGGTCGTCTCTGCCTATCCACTAACCAGTATAAACATGATCTAGTACTTCAAGTTATTAACTTGCGTCATGGGCTGGTCACCTGGCGTGCTGAAACAACAAACCTTTTGGGTCGTCCATGGAAATAACGTGGAGCAGTAACGGTAGTCACTGTTCCAAAAACGTCCCATATTTGCATTCATCCAACGTGCCATCAATAAAATATGATTCTTACTATAGAGGTTTGCGCGTATAAGAAAAGTGTAATCCGAATCCGCACCACAGCCGCAACCGCATCCGCGGAACTTGATCCGCATTCGCAAGTTCGTTATCCGCATCCGCAGACATTAAAGATTTAAATGGGTAATAATAATAGATATCAGTATTTTAAACCATGGTATGTAATGATATAATTATTGTGAGAGTGTCATTTTTGCGACAACTACTTTTGACTTCTCGAATCACGGTAACTGTTTTATATCTACTCCAAAACAGGCTATTCCAAACAGGAAAACATCGGTGCTCCACACACACGCAGTAGCGCTTCGGGGCCCGTGTGGTCGGAGCACTACACACCTGTTTAATACAGGCATCTTCTTAAATGTCAATGATTATAACTGATCTGCATAGAGCAGATTTTTCTGTGTTTACATAAAAAAATGCTTCTTTCTGAGTTTTACAAAAGGGACCATTTACTTTCACCAAATTAACGCACAAGAGGTTATGTGACACAAAGCAAAGCATGTCATTTCAAGTGTTAAAACTGTCGTCTAATCCTGATTGGTAACTGTCAGCAAAATGAGACAACGTCGGCAGCAGCTACGGCCAGCGGATGCAATCTCTCATTGTGTACCTTCCTAAATACCTTACTTTCACTGTACACCATATCTCATTACGAAACAGCTATAAAATGCTATTGTTAATTTCTATTACTTCCGCCGCCATTTATCTAATACATCAACATTAATGTTTTATGCATGTTTGTTCCTATTTTATGTGCAGCTCTACCATTCATTCGGTTGCGACAAAATAGTGTAAGTATGTACTTTTTGTTTCCAAATTTATTATTTCTATTTGTTTTCCTTCAGTAATGTCAAATCACCTCCTTTCACTTTACACGATATCGTATCCATTGATGTCGTGTTCATTTTAAGAAAGAACTGTCACTGTATGCACTACGACATACATTGTCACTCGGTCACTACAAAACGCTAACTGAATGCAGCGGAAATTTGGCATGGCATCTCTGGTGAGCAGTGGACCGGTTTGCCTCCTAGATATCACTTGACAGACCGCAGATAAGACGGTTCCTCGCGTACAGCTACGTTCGCTGTGGCCAAGGCATGAGGACAACACAACAGACTTCCACTCCACCTAGGGCCTGCAATGATTCCAAAAATTTCCACAGGATTGAAAGTTTCAGCTACCATTTAGACAGACGTACTGGGCAGATACCTCGATCTTTATCCGCATATACATTGCTATCCATTAAAATTGCTACACCAAGAAGAAAAGGCAGATAATAAACGGCATTCATTGGACAAATATTACTAGAACTGACATGTGATTACATTTACATTTTCACGCAATTAGGTGCAATGATTCTAAAAAAGCAGTACCCAGAACAACAACCTCTGGCTGTAGTAACGGCCTTGATACGCTTGGACATTGTCAAACAATGCTTGGATGGAATGTACAGGTACAGATGCCAATGCAGCTTCAAAACGATACCATAGTTCATCAAAAGTAGTGACTAGCATATTGTGACAAGCCAGTTGCTCGGCCACCGTTGACAAGACGTTTTCAATTGATGAGAGATTGGGAGAATTTACTGGCCAAGGCAGCATTCGAACGTTTTCCTTATCCAGAAAGACCCGTACAGTACCTGCAACATGCGGTCGTGCATTATCCTGCTGAAATGTAGGGTTTCGCAGGGATTGTATGAAGGATAGGGTCACGGGTCGTAACTCATCTGAAATATAACGGCCACTGTTAAAAGTGCCGTCGATGCGAACAAGAGGTGACCGAGACGTGTAACCATTGGCACCCCAAACCATCACGCTGGGTGATACGCATGTATGGCGATGGCGAATACACGCTTCCAATGAGCGCCCACCGCAATGTTGCCAAACACGGATGCGACCATCATGAGGCGTTTTGCCATTCGTTCACCCAGATTAGTCGTTGCATACACCTTCGAAGGCGCTCGTGATGCAGCGTCAAGTGTAACTACAGCCACGGTCTTCGAGCTGATACTCCATGCTGCTGCAAACGTCGTCGAACTGTTCGTGCAGATGGTTGTTGTAAACGTCCCCATCCATTGACTCAGGGATCGAGACGTGGCTGCACTATCCGATATAGCCATGCGGATAAGATGCCTGTAATCTGGACTGCTAATGATACGAGGCCGTTAGAATCCATCACGGTGTTCCGTGTTGCCCTCCTGAACCCATCGATTCCATATTCTACTAACACTCATTGGATCACGACCAACGCGACCAGCAATGTCGCAATGCGATAAACCGCAATCGCCAAAGGCTACAATCCGACTTTCAATAAACGTGATGGTACGCACTTCTCCTTCTTACTCGAGTCATCAGAATAAAGTTTCACCATGCAACACCGGTCAACGACTGTTTGTGTCTGAGAAATCGGTTGGAAACTTTCCTCGTGTCAGCACGTTGTAGGTGTCGCCATCGGCACCAACAATGTATGAATGCTCTGAAAAGTTAATCATTTGCATATCACAGCATCTTCTTCCTGTCGGTTAAATTTCGCATCTGTAGCACGTAATCTTCCTGGTAGAGCAATGATAATGGTCAGGAGTGTACTAAAGAAATTCCAAATTTGCTGCTAAGTTCATATCTGCTTTTATTTATTCACTATAGACTATTTCGGGGTGTTATTGCCATTTTCAGGTGACGTCTAGAAGAACTGTCAAACGAAATTAAAAATTTTATAATACTGAAAGGTAACTGACATGCATTAGACAGTTCAATATGATGATATCTGTACGTCATTCCATCTAGACCTCACTTGAAAATGGCAAAAATACACCGAAACAGTTTGTAGCGAAAAACTAAAAACAGATCTAAACATAGCAGCAAATTTCGTATATCTTTTATAAAATGTTATTGGAGGACCATTCCAGTTTATCTTCTGTAGTTGTGTGCATCGCCTGTTCGCACGTCTTGTCAATTAATGATAAGTGTGCAGGAAGTAAACACTGTACATGTAGCGCTTAAATTTGCTTTCTGTTCTACGTCTGCTAGACTCATGACCTCCGATCGAAGTGTGTTGGGTGTTATGATACATTGTAGTTCGTCACACAGCCTCAGTGGACCATCGAATAGTCCCATTTTATATATATATATATATATATATATATATATATATATATATATATATATATATATATATATATAATTTTTTTGAAGTTTACGACCGAGCGAGGTGGCGCAGTGGTAACACAGTAGAACCGCATTCGCAAGGATGGTGGTTAAAATCCACGTCCGAATATCCCGATTTAGGTTTACCGTGATTTCCCTAAATCACTCCAGGCAAAAGCCGGGATAGTTCCTTTGCAAGGGAACGACCGATTTCCTTCCACATCCTCACCCAAACATTCCGAGCGTAGGCTCCGTCTATAATGACCACGGGACGTAAAACTCCAAGCTTCGTTTGAAGTTTACGAATATAGTGTGCCCGCAGGCGGCTGGATGTGTACACCCACATACACTGTGCTAACGGCTTCCACGCTACCTTCGATGTCTGCTCTTGGCGTGGATAAGCAACATGTCTGGTCTTAATTTGACGAGCTCTTCCCGGACAAGAACTATTCCCTGGAGTTCACCCATTTAATCTACGCAACCCCAACGAAGAAGTTGGATAGAAGGTGAGAGTTCTTTGTCTTCTCCACAGCTAACTTCATAATCACATTGTTCGTATTTCTTGATAGGTTGAAGTATATGGAGTAATCTGCCGAAAACCGATGGTCTCCCAGATAACTAATCTCGGTTAAGGTCAACACCAGCTTGCACAGTACCTGTCTATATCACGTACGTGGGACACATAACAGACGCGTACAGTAATATGATATCATTCCTAGGTTGTGGAATACCTCTTCATCGGACACATGGCATTTTATTTTAATTAACTAACGTTTTGCTATTAGTCAAATGAAATAGCGGGAATAGTTTCGTGGGTGCGAAAGGAGGGGATTGAGAAAAAAACATTTTAATGCGTATTTAACACTATTTGTCTCTCCATGACTTAATGATTTTGCTGTTACCACAAAAACACTTAAATAAATTTCCACTTAATGCACCTGGGGCTGGACTTTCATTAAACTCTTAACGTTCGTATGTGAACGTATTAAAATACCGTACGTTTCTCTTATTTTGCTCTGCACTACGACAAATTTAAAACTATTCGAAATCGTATTCTTTGGGTAGGTTGAAAGAATATTTTAATACGTATCTATAATAATTTAATATAATGTATGTAACTAATGGAATCATCTGTAGACTGAGGTTTATCTATGAAATCGAGTTTCTTACATCTGTTAAAAAGGAGAAGCAGACCTCAAGTACGTGTGTCAATACTACCAAATTCGTTCTACATCATGGGATTTAGCAGATTGTAATCTCAAAATTTTTACTAATTTCGTCGGACTGACAATTAGTTACAGTTAATCGCATCTAAAATTTCACCATGAAGGTATACTCATTCACGAAGTGTTATAAAAAAATAAAAGATAAAAATGCAAAACAGCATAGATTAGATTAGATTAATACTTGTTCCATAGATCATGAATACGACACTTCGTAATGATGTGGAACTTGTCAGTTAAATGAAATGTGTCTATACATAATATTACATGACACTCAACACTTGAATATTTAATTTTATTTTAATTTTCTTTCTTTTTTTTTACTTTTATTTATTTTTAATTTTTTTCCTGAAGTACTATATTTTATCTAGAAATTCATCTAATGTGTAGAAGGAATTGCCTTTCAGAAATTCTCTTAATTTATTTTTAAATGCTAGTTGCCTATCTGTCAGAATTTTTATACTACTTAGTAAGTGACCAAAGACTTTTGTGGCAGAATAATTAACCCCTTTCTGTGACAGAGCTAAATTTAACCTTGAATGGTGTAGGTCACCCATAAAAAAAGAGACAGTAAGACTGATAGACATCTGTCTCGCACATGCAATTAAAATGTGTAAGTCTTGCTATCACAGGAAAATCAATGTTTCTTTTCCATTAATTTTAAATCTTTATTTATTTGTTTTTTAAGTGTGGCCTTGCGCTACACAGTAGGCACGCACAAACTGGTCTGTGTACCACATAACAATCAAGAAACCTAAAACACGAAGTATATCAGTTGCCAAACAGTGGGTTACAACATACATCGACCAATTATTTAATTATGTTCAACCGAAGATAAGATTTCCATCTCCTCTACTGGAAACATCCAAGTACGTTCTCTGTTCGATACGGAATTACCAGAAAAACAAATTAAGAAGAACCGATGCACAGTACTGTACTACGAAATTATTAGCTATCAAAAAGAAAGCACTGAAGTGCAATACTATGTTGTAAAGTGCCTTCAAATGTTTTTAAACACTCTCACAACAATATTTTATGACAAGGTGCACGACTGTCGAACTAGTGATAAAGAAACTGGAAGGTATTTTTTTTAAAAGAAAACAGTAATCCCTGAAAATTTTGGTCTTTATTACACGAATAAAATAGAACCGTTATTAGTGACGAATGAAATAAGTAAGAATCATTACTCATACATTTTCTTTTTTAACTAAACCACTGATTCCACAAAATGTATTTAGATGTAACATAGAAAATACAATTACCAAACACTGAAAAATTTCCTCACCTTCGTTACAATCCTGGTGCGAATTCATCTGTATCTTAAAATTATGAATAGTACTTCAGCATCATTCTGAAAAACCCTTTGTACTTTTTAGTAATTTTATAATGTTTCCCCATAAAGTATTCCACAAAGAAAAATATTGCCTCACAGCATCTGCAGTATCTCATTACTGTCTACTCTCTTTCGCAGCAATTCCTAACACTCTGCTTTCTGCGCGCGGACCGCCTCCAACAATACCATCCACAAAGATAGGTGCGTTTTACCAATGTAGATATAAACGAAAATGTGTGAAGAGAATGTATCCATATGAGACGTGTGTTTTTGCTAATGTAAAGAAACAGGAAACGACAATAAGTGAAGAACATGCATCCAAATTAGATATGATCCCTTATAAGATTGATGTTTATACTGGGTTTTTCATTTACACTCATCACCCTACATATTGCTGAAACAACAACATAAATTGAGGTACTATTTTCACAAGCATGAGTTTTATCGATGTAAAAACTATTAGACTTCTAATACGTAAACAAATATTATTTTCAACACAACTTACTTTTTTTTTAAATGGATGGCGCATATTATTTTTATGTAACCAACAGCACAAAAAACACAAACAATGGCTTTGGTATTATTACAATACGTCAATTACATTCCGACATATTGTGAAGTAAATTTGACGCTTGAAATGAATGCAGTGCAGCTAGCGCCCGATTACACACAGTGTGAAGTTCTCAGTTCTGTGGAACTACGCTAGTTGCGCGTTTCATTTATTTCGAGCGTCGTCTTCGCTTCCCATTATCTCTGGGTGTTATTGACGTATTGTGATGTTAGCAACGCCTTTCTTTTTGCGATTTTCCATGATACTGTTTGCATAAGAAATAAAACGTGGTATCCATCAAAAAGACATAAATTTATGTTGAAAATAATTTTGTTATTATTTGTCTCATAGTATGATATGTCTCTTGTTTGTGTGTGTGTGTGTGTGTGTGTGTGTGTGTGTGTGTGTGTGTTTGCGTGTGAACGCTATAAGGTGCTCAGACACTTTCACTTCAGGAGACGTCTATGAGGTGCCTGTGGCTTGGTAACGTACCAACGCCGCTCCCTAGCTCACAAGCGGTATTCGACCGTCGGAATTCCCTTTATATAGAACATTCCACGCTCCTCGACGTTCCAGCCTCAAAGCAGGTGACCTCAGCTTTCGCATTCCAACAAAGCCTTTAGAAATTTTTTATTCTGGCAATACAAGACCGTAATGGGGTCGTAAAGGTTTTGTTGGCGTTATTCAAATGAGATGGGAGTTACTCTGTTCAGAGCGCCGCTTAATTATGTATGAGACACACACTTCTACAATAAATATGATTTCAAAATTACAATTATTAAATACGAAATAATAATTTATTACAGTGGAAGCAATGACTTCTATCATATATATAACGAGCGAAATCTGCAAAGACTTAACTAGTAGAAATAAGTACTTCTAACTACGCATTCTTCGCTATTGTTTGCACTAAATTCTTGTTCTAAAGTTGTATCAAAGCTGTGCTGTTGGCTCTGTAGTAGAGCTGTACACTTGATCATCGGTGCTCAATCAGGAAATTGACAGAAATATGATGGGGGACGATTCGATCGCAGTAAGCGAGTGATTCAGTTCATGACGATAACCGCACTGCATGTCTTCCTTCGGCTAGGTTCAAGGCCTCTCTTGTTTGAGGATATGCGATAGTGTTGCTACGTTCGTACTGTCCGACAGGAATATTAATGTCCATCGTACCTCTTTGTGTTATGGGAGAGGAACAGGGACTGTTTCATTGTGTTCCTGCATTGTCCTCCTCTATATGCTTGATTATGTTTCATCGTTTACTTTCATCTATTGTCATCCACAATATGGATAGGTAACTAACCAAAACTGACACTTTTCGCCTACTGTCAAACTTCTAGCTAAATTCGTAGCCAAAAATTGTTAGATTTATTTAATTATTTATTTGAAATGATCTTGTGAGGCAGTCAAGACATACTCTGCTGAAAATGTAGTGGTGAACACGTAGTACAAGGTTGCTATTCTCTCATATAAAACTGTTTAGTTTAATAGTTATGTGTTTTCGAGATCTTTGGTTTATGTTTGGCCGACGTTGAAATTAATCTGTACATGATGTCACTACCAAATGTTGACACATATATCCTTGATTGACTGACTAAAAATATTCGGGTATGAGATATATATTTCTCCAAAATATTTAAAACAATTTAGGTAGAATTTCGAAGTTACTTGAATGATCTACTCCATAAAAATAATGAACGTAATTTTTTAGAATCTCAAAATGTATCTCACATGATACACCAACAAAGGTTCTTTTCCAAACAGACAATATATTTTTAAAGTCCTTGATGAAAGTGGATATTGAAAATCTTGATAAGTAGAAGCGGATTTATTCCAAATTTTTAAGCAATTCTGTAACTAACATTAGGGTGAATACAGGCTACAAATTACTTCACATTTTTACACAACACACACCAATAAACATGCAGGACTTAATTTCATTATTTATTAAATGTAAATGGTCATCTTTTGAATACTTCTCTTTTATTCAGCCAGTTGGTTAAGCATGATAACTTGGCACTCCTACCCTTTGCCATCTTCAGAAAATTCTGGAGAAGATGTCAGCTTAACCAGGCACAGCTCCTTTTGGAAAACACCACCCGGCTCAATATCCTACAAATAACAATATTTCCATACGCTTAGAAAAGCTTATAAACTCACGTCAGGGCAAGTTTTCTGTTAAAACTGAGTGCTAATGAGAATGTTCTATGATCTTACGCGAAATTCGATTGCATCAATCCACAGATTAAATTTATACGAATTATTGTCACTGTAGTTATTCTTAGAGATCCAGCAGCCTGAGAAATCTCTCTCGTGCCCTGTTCAATAAAACAGGTCGACAGAGTTCGACCTTTTGTGTTGCGTTTGCACGAGAATACGAATTTGCATAGTTGTTAGGTAAATTAAATTTACCAGTCTGAATTTAGTTTGCAGTAATAATGAGGAGATAGAAAGGAACAGGTGAAGGGGTGAAGGCAACAAAGAGGCAGAAGGAGGGGGTAGGGTTAGAATTTATCAGTTATATAGAATTCCTAGACATATTTAGCAATTATCAGTAAAGTTTTTTTTCTGTAAAAAGCAGGATAATTACGGTCAGGAAGTACATACCCACTATGCATGTGTGACCTTCCTAAATTCTGGCTCTAATCAGTTCAGCAGTAGTTTTGATCATTTAATTCACCAACAAAAGACATCTATAACTCTTCTCCTTGTGACATACTTAGTCTTTTACTGACATTATGCAGACGAAAACTTTGCCTTTTATCAACAGAAGTGTGGACTCTGGACTTGTATTTGGAAACATAAGAATGCACTCCGCGTTTAGTCATCCAGCTGAAAGTTTCATGTTGTTTCCGTAAATTATTAAAAGGTCTGGACTGTCCCTAAAAATAAAACAATGAGCTCATTCATTAAGACATGGTGATGATTTTATATTAATGTGAGTCATCTAGTCTTCTCTTAATTATGACGTGTAATTTATACTCGATGACATGAAGGACAAACGATAGTGTAAAAATAATGAGTTATGGCACCAGTTTCACTCTAATGCACGGGCAGATTGTAGTGCACACATTATCTATCGAGCTGTTGAAATGTCCTGTTATGTAAATCGTAATCCTAAAGCTATTAGTAATTTAAGATTTTTACAATGAATCGGGTAATAAGGCAGCTTAGGAATTCACAGAAAAGTCAGACTCGCTCGTTTCTTGCTGCGCCGCGGTAGAGTAGCCGAGCGGTCAAGCCGGGCGCCGTGGCTCAGCGCGCCCGGTCAGGGGCCTAAACGCCCTCTGTAATAAAAAAGCTGAGCCAACCATTCAACGAACAACCACGAACGAACTGAACAAACGACCGCGTACGATAGATCTACCAGATGAACAAAATAATAATAATAATAAACGGTCTAAAGCGCCTCACTGCGGAGAGCGCGGTTGCTCGGCGTGGAGGTTCGAGTCCTCCCTGGGGCATGGGTGTGTGTGTGTTGTCCTTAAGTTAGTTTACCTAGGTTTAAGTAGTTTGTAAGCTACGGACTGATGACCACGCAGTTTGGTCCGATAGATTTACAGACATTTTAACATTTTGTTTTTTGTTTCCATAAACAAAAAAGGACGTAAGAGAATTAAAAAGAGTAAATATGGTCAGAGTATAGCTTTTATTTACATTCAAAGAGGAGTATGTCATTATGAATGAATTTAGTGACCAAAGAACATTCACTGGGAAAGATTTCACTACAGATTACCTTTAAAATTGTACGCCAATATTAATTAATTTTCGTCACTGTTTACGCCATTATTTTGTTGCGTGTAAAATACCAAGAGTTGATTTCACAGTGTTTCATTCAAATTTACAAATACTATAAACCCTTCTGCGTTTCATCTGCGATCCTCTAAATTGGATAATTAAGTAATTCTACTCTCCGAAACAACTTTACAAAACAACCCAATTTTTCTTCTTTTTTATCTCTTTTAATTTTTCTTACTTTAATACCGTATCAGTTAATACAGTGTTCACCTCAATTCGGCATCATTCAATCCAGATGTTTATCTGCTGAATTGTAGGTTACTTCTGTGTTTCCAACCTCTGAAGCAACCTTTTAAGCACAAAAACATGAGAAACAGAAAAGAACAAGGTCCACAGCTCCATGCTGTATACCGCTTTTCCGCAGTGCGCACATGGGAATTGGATATGCATACTACATCCTACTACACAACAGCACCAACTAAATGTCCCATATTCATCTCACTTTTCGCAAAATATCCCTTTGTCCCTTTCTGAACTATAAGTGTCAAAATGTCCCACGACATGGGACAAATCCCACGGGTTGGCCTCACTGGGTTACTTCTGTCACAATTCATAGCACCTGCTTCTATCGTATGAACAGGTAAAAGTCGTGTGTGTGTGTTTGAAATGAAAAGTAGTATGTGTTTGTGGGACGAGCGTGTCACTGTTTTTGTTAAGAGATCGTCCCCGCTAAAATTCCCAAATAAATGTTCTGTTGTGGTTTTGGTAACAAAATAATTTGACTAAGCAATGAGACTTAGTACCTCCCTTTGCCCTGTTAGAATAAATTGCAACTGACATGGGATGCAATGATCTTACGTAAATGTGGTTTAGTTTGAAGCGCAACGGATAACGCTTTAAATTGTACAGTTGTTAATAAGTCAACAGTAATTAAACTCGTAATTGGTCTACACATTAATCTCGTGTGTGAGAAACAATGTGGGCAAATGAAATGTTCAGATCTGTTAGCGTGCACCATATACCAGCAGCCATACTATACATGTACAATTCGACTGCGAGAGCCAACAGAAAGTGCTACTACAGTGATAATTTTGCTACTTGAATTAACAGGATGCCAAACAAGGATATTTGATATTAATTTGATATCAAGATCACTGCACTTGATAATGTGCCTATCTGTACAACAATTACCATACAGATTCAATGTAATAAAAAATGTTCTACACATCTGGTATAGATTTCAAGTATCACACACTGCAAATATTTCTCATCTCTTTACGTGATCTACTTCTCTTCTGATCAGACAAATCACTTTAACTGTTACTAACATAACTACCTTAATAATCTGAACTTTCATTGAGACTGAGAAAATCTCTAAGTATGATCTTTAATGCAATGATGAACAAACTACTTCCTGCTCTCATTAACAGACCAACTGATCATCACAAAATGCCTAAACTGAACTGTTCTAATTAGCATACAAATTTACAAACACAATAATTATGCAACAATATCATAAGAAACAATGATCAGAACGGATAGCAATTCAAATTGGTGAAAGGAACGAGGAACTGGTAAAATGAATCTGGGATAAATAATAAATGCGAGCTGAATTAAACAGTATTCATTAGCAAAAAGATAAACACCAACAACAATATAGGCTACATACAGGCTACCATGCATAACAATAGAAAAGTACAAGTTTACCTTAATTGAGACAGATTAATTTCCATACAAACATTTCAATCTGCAGACTTGGCTGCGACCTTTCAAAACTGAATTTTTACTCTTCGAGGCTAACACACAGACAGAATAACCCGTCAGTTTCACGACAACAACTCTACCATAATCAGACATCAACTATCATGCACGAAGGTCACACACCGACTCCCTCAACGCTACAACTGCGAGTACTAGACATTCCAAAGATAAAACAAAGTCTTTGGTTTACAGCAAAGATATGAAAATAAGTACAGTATGTTATATCGATTAGTGAAATGATACAAAATATTACATAAATTTGTTTTCTGCAGAATTATAGCTTTGGTTTTTATAACAAAACATGCTCAATGCTCTATGACAGGCAAAAATTATGTGAAAATTATATTGCGTACTCCTTTCACAGGGTTTTCTTTCATCAGCATTGTAAAATCTAAATATTACCTATAAAACTCTTCTGACATGTGCTACACACTGTCGTACCGAATAGTGATTTCACTCAGTGTTGCCAGCCTCGGAAGCTCAAAAGTCCCATCCAAGAACTCAAAACGTCCCTATTCAGCGTAAAGTGTCCCACGGCCAAAAAAAAAAAAAAAAAAAAAAAAAAAAAATAGCTTTTCCCCACACTCCTCTATCGCCTCTTACAACTCCGTGTAACATACAGCCATGTTCAATGTTATATTCAAGCCACCAATCTCCAAAACTTCTTCACCGAACGTTTCGAAATTTTGACAAAACTTTCTACTGGAATAGAACAATAATGAGCTACGTTGCAACTTCACTGCCAACTGCCCGTCTTTTGCTTAACGGGGAGGCACACTGTTACTTTGAGTCATTGGTATTGGCAGCTCAGTAGCGTCGTTTTGTTGCTTAGCGACTGCAGGTAGCCAGCCAATGAGGGATGGAGGTTGTAGATTGCTGATCTAATTGATCTGAAAAATTCCCCTACCACGTGGCATACTGAAACATCTCTCACAAAGTAATTTTAGACTGGGTATAACTTACATTCAGTGATGCATTGTTTATTTGGTGATTCGATAATGTTTCACAAGTGTCTCTCTTTCATAAATAATGGTGCATTTATGAATAAATATAGCTACTGTTACTGTACAATGCGATTGCGGACTGCTGTGTCGTTTGTTTCACCTTATTATCGCGGCATCTGACAATCACACCGACGTGTTGTGTAAGCAAGCCACAACAGACGAGGAAAAACATACTAAAATAAAAAAAAGAGGCACCGAAGAAATGTCCCATATTCCTCTTAACTTTTTATAAAAAAATCCCTTACTCCCTTTCTGAAAAATAAATGTCAAAATGTCCCACGATATGGGCCAAATCCCACGGTCTGGCAACACCGATTTTAGTTAGGAACTTTTTAAACATGAAAATTTCTATAGTCCCTTTCTGTAAAATAATTGTCAAAACGTCCCACGATATGGGCCAAATCCCACGGGCTGGCAACACTGATTTCAGTAAGACCCTATTTAAACATAAAAACTTCTTATACAAACTTTGTTTATTCCAAGATGTACTAGATAGTTGCAAGAAATAATAGCGACTGCGGGTATTTTATTTACTTGTGGTGTTTACAGAACAGTCTCCGTCTATGTACTCAGATGTATGCTGAAACAAAAAGAACCAGATGTGCAATAAGAAACAACCTTCTTAGCATTTTTCTTCGTGGAAGCTTCTTACTCGCTTTCTTCTCAGTAATTGTGTTCTCTAGTCTGTAACTTATGTATAATTCATCGTGTCTTTGCACAAACATTCTCATAAAACGTTTTTATATGTTTTACTTCCTCCTTATTCTGTTGATTAAACAGAAAGCTTGTTTAAGTAGTGGAGTGAAGGCAATGGAATCATGTATGAGCTGTCTCTCTCTTTCTCCCTCTGTTTCCCGAACAAGAGCCTGATCCGAGAAAACTTCATTACATTATCAGTTGAAAATTTCATTTCGTTGTCGCTTGAGAGAACGATTGTTATTACTTTCAATATTTTACCATTTTGGTAAAGAAATAACGAATCAAGCTACTCAGGAGACGGATATTATTCTGTTAAATACGAAATCAGTACAAGAGATTCATTGAAGTATATACTTACATACTTACTAGTGTAAGTCATATCTACGAGTTACTGTTTTAATCAGCCAATGTGATGGAAATGCATGCCACATCGAAACACGTGCTGTGCATTACGTCCAAATGCCGCATTTAGATTTACAGTTGTAATATAACCACTCCTGCTTAGCCAATCTGCACTTCCTATCAACCTCATTTTTAGCTGTATGTTCGCACCCGCTGTTTGCTTCGCAGGCTGCGTTTTTCTATCTCGTTCTTTCATCAATTAAGACTAGTTTCTCCTGTGTTATCCAAGGATATCTATTATTCATTGTCGTTCAATCCATTTAATCCTCTGCGACTTTCACTACTTTATCTGTCAAAGTTACCCAATTATTACTTTTCCTCGTTTCAATCAATTCATGCCTAATGCTTCCTCTGAAACTCTCATCAACCTCTTGTTCCTTCAGTTTATCCAGGTTCCACCTCCATACTTTTCTTTCTTTTTTCAGTCTCTGAAGTTTTAATGAAACTGTATTTCATAACGGATAAGTTAAGGTCAGAACCTATATCTGTCCCTAGATATGTCTGACAGCTTAAAACCTGGAATCCAAATCCGTTTCTTACAATTATGAAGTCAATTTGGTACCATACCTCCTGGCCTCTTCTACGTACATAACATTCTTTCACGATGCGTAAACGAAGTGTTTGTGATGATTATATTTCACTCTGTAGTAAACTCAACTAGGCGAACTCCGCTTTTATTCAGTTTCCCTAGTCCATGTTCACCTACCACATTTCCTTCTCTTCCTATTCCTTCTACGGAGTTCCAAATCTTCATGATAATCTCATCATCGGCCGATCGGCCGAGCTAGTTGGCATATAAACATGTACTTCTGTGTTCGGTCCCCATCATGTCCAACTTCTACCTATCCATTTCTCTTTTCAGATTTTCTAACTTACGTGCAGGTTAAGGGGTATAACATTCCATGCTACGATCTTTGAAATGCATGTTTTTATTTTTATTTTTATTTTTTCCTTGATGATAGCATCATCATGAGAAGTCCCCGCCGACGATCCAGAATATTTTACTCAAGAAGACGCCATCATTTACATATTCATACAGTAGAGATGCATGCTCTCGGGAAAGATAACGACTGTAGTTTACCCTTGCTTTCAACCGTTCGCAGCAGGTGCATGGCAAAGCCACGTTAGCTGAGGTTACAAGACTAGCTCAGCAACTACTGGAAAGGCTGCTGCCTTTTTTTTTCCTAGCATCATAAACCACATGTTTGTCCGGTCTCTCCATAAATATCGTTCCGTTGTTGTTGCACCTAATGTACGGCCATCTGTAACACCGAGACTCACAATCCTCCCCACATCGGCGATTCCTTTGGCTCATGGGGATGGCGTCCCAACATATTCCAATCATTTTCTACTAGGGATGAAGGGCAACAGGCAGACTGCATATTTCTGGATTTTCGAAAGGTGTTTCACACGGTGCCGCACAAGAGACTGCTACCGAAAGTACGAGCGTATGAAATAGGTAATCAAATATGTGACTCTAAGATTACTTAAGTAACAATAGCCAGTACGTTGTCCTCGATGGCGAGTGTTCATCAGAGACTAGGGGTATCGTCAGAGGTGCCCCAGGGAAGTGTAATTGCATGCTGTGGTTTACAAGAGGGCGTGTGAAGCAAATGAGTAGGAGAAACATATGTTCGAATAAAGCATTATTAGTGTGCCCTTTTAGAGTTGCGTTCATTAAATATCTAGGCGTAACGCTGCACAGCGGTATGAATTGGAACAAGCTGATAAAGACAGTCGTTGGGAAGGCAAATGGTCGGTTTCGGTTTACTGAAAGAATTTTGGGGCCGGCCGCGGTGGCCGAGGAGACTAAGGCGCTCCAGTCACGGTCTGCGCGGCCACTACGGTCGGGGGTTCGAATCCCCCCTCGGGCATGGATATTTGTGCCGTCCTTAGTCTTAGTTAGTTCATAAGTAGTTTGTAAGTTTAGGGACTGATAGCCACGTAGTTAAGTCTCTTAGACTTTACAAACATTTGAACATTTTTTTGAATTTTGGGAAGGTGTGAGTCTCCCTAAAGGAGATCGTGTATAAAGCGCTTTTACGATCTCGTCTTGAATATTGCTCAAGTGCTTGGGATCCCTAACAGATCCGTTTAAAGGAAGACATAGAGGCAGTTCAGAAGCGAGCAGATGTGACCAATGCGCGAGTGTTACCCAAATGCTTCAGGAAGACAACTGGGAGATGCTGGAGGGGAGGTGGCGTTCTTTTCGAAAAACTGTTGCAGAAATGTAGATGGCCGGAATTTGAGGCTGACTGCAGAACGATTCTACTGTCGCCAACCTGAATTCCTGAATTTCACGTAAAGACTACATGGATAAGATTAGAGGGATTAGGTCTCGTGCAGATGCATAAAAGCATTCGTTTCTTCCTCGATGTAGATGGGAATGGAACAGGAAATCGAGTAAGTAGTAGTGGTACCGAGTACCCTCAGCCACGCATCTTTGGGTGGAATGCAGTTTGTGTGTAGATGTGGATCTAGAGGCCTGGTGCCCTGGCGGATCAGGCCTCAAGGCTGACGTCCTCGGACAACATGAAGGTAGTTGTTCGTGCAGCAACATATGGTCGTACATTGTCTTGCTGAAATATGGCGAGTGCTGTGCCGTGTAGAAAGAATATAGCTATAGCGTCGAAGGACGCCATTCACGTAGGTGAAACCGGTTACAGTGACCCTTCGACTCATCAAAATGGAAGTTTAGGTATCAACGACCCGTCTACATCGTCGTCACTATAGACGGAAGAAAGCTCGGATTTATTATTATTATTATTATTATTATTATTATTATCCGCGGATGGACAAGGAAATAGAGGAATTAGCCTGGAGTGATTCAGGGAAAGCAAAGAAAACCCAAATCAAGAAAGGGACAGGAACCGCCGTCCTTCCTAATGCTAGCCCAGTATGCTACTACTGCGTCACTTAGCTCGTTATTCATGCACAAACTGCAATTTGTGGGTGATCGTAGACATTAGCACCCATGACCTTAAGGCAGTATTTTCCAACTAAAAATATTTCGACGACCCCCATCCCCTCCAATAATTTCAAAGACAACGAATTTAATTTTCTTCTGTTGATACAACTTAATATATAATGGCATCAATTTTAGTCCATTTTTCGGAAAGAAACACATCCAATTATTACACGAATTCCGAAATAAAAAATATATGTTTCATAGTAAGGTTTCGCATTGCAGGTAAAGCTCGGAAGCAGGATCAATTTGTACACAATCGAAATTTTCAAAATTACTTGTTGTCTCTTATAAATTTAGTTAACACCCGGCATTTCGTTTATTTTTTGTTAAAATGATATATGTATTGTATATTTTTGTTATATTCAACTGAGTACTGATTCGACAAGGAATCACGCATTTCAGCATAAAATACATTTCAATTTCCTTAGGCATTCAATTTCATATTTCGTTACCTCCAGTATTTAGACATGCCCTGGTCAAGTTGTTTTATGGTGCGGCTAATTCCTCCTGTGACGGCGACCTCCCGAACAAGACTTTGCGACCCACAGTTTGGGAAACTCTGCTGTAAGGCCTTCGGTTGGTGCGGTGTGTCATGTGCAACCGTAATTACTGTGACGCAGTCCCCCCTGCCTGCGGCGAAGCAAACTGCGCCCATAATTTCCATACAAACCGAACATTCATTCCTCGGTCATCCCTTTATTCAGTGAGTTCTCTCCATACACCGCTGAAAATTAGTCGAAGGTAGGAAAACAGTGCAGTAATCAACGGCTGGGGACTGCCACCTCTGACTGTTACGTCAGAGTCAAGAAGGACGCAGATCTGTCCTGCAATTTCATTCGCATGAATTGTCCATCTCCTAGGGAAACAACAACAATGTAGTACATAAATACAGCAATGAGCCTCAATACTTTTGTAAATGAATTTTTACACTACTGTCATTAAAATTGTTACACCACGAAGATGACGTGCTACAGAAGTGAAATTTAACGGACGGGATGGAGATGCTGTAATATGCAAATGATTAGCTTTTCAGAGCATTCACACGTGGTTGCCGCCGGTGGACACAACTACAACGTGCTGACATGAGGAAAGTTTCCAACCGATTTCTCATACACAAACAGCAATTGACCGGTGTTGCCTTGTGAAACGTTGTTGTGATGCCTCGAAGAAGGAGGAGAAATGCGTACCATTGCGTTTTCGACTTTGAGAAAGGTCGCGATCCAATGACTGTTAGCACAACACTAGCAGCCGAGATGACAGGGATCTTATCCGCATGGCTGTAACGGATCGTGCAGCCACGTCTCGATCCCTGAGTCAACAGTTAGGGACGTTTGTAAGACAACAACCATCTGCACGAACAGTTCGACGACGTTTGCAGCTGCATGGACTCTCAGCTCGGAGACCATGGTTGCGGTTACCCTTGACGCTGCATCACATGGGCCCTGCGATGGTGTACCCAACGACGAACCTTGGTGCACGAATGTAAAACGTCATGTTTTCGGGTGATTCCAGGTTCTGTATACAGCATCAGGATGGTCACATCCGTGTTTGGCGCCATCGCGGTGAACGCTCAATGGAATCATGTATTCGTCATCGCCATACTAGCGTTTCACCCGGCGTGATGGTATGGGGTGCCATTAGTTACACGTCTCGGTCACCTCTTGTTCGCATCGACGGTACTTTGAACAGTTACCGTTACATTTCAGATGTGTTATGGCCAAGTCTCTACCCTTCATTAGATACCTGCGAAACCCTACATTTCAGCATGTTGCATGTACTGTACGAATCTTTCTGGATACGGAAAATGTTCGACTGGTACCCTGGCCAGTGCATTCTCCAGATCTCTCTCCAATTGAAGACGTCTGGTCAAAGTTGGCAGAGAAACTGGATCGTCACAATACGCCAGTCACTACTTTTGATGAGCTGTTGTATCCATCGTGTTGACGCAAAGCCCAGGCGTATCAAGGCCGTTATTACGACCTGAGGTGGTTGTTCTGGCTAATGATTTCTCAGGATCCAGCACCCGAATTGCGTGAAAATATAATCACATGTCAGGTCTAGTATAATAAGTTTTCCCAATGAATACCCGTTTACCAACTGCATTTCTTCCAGTAGTGTACAAGCGTTCCTAGTTTCGGGCCGGGGCCCATCGGTTAGTTTCAGATCTATATTAGTGTCCTAAAATAAGAAAGTTAGGTGAATCCACGAGCTACAAATTTTAAATATTTACATCCTAAATATAACAAAGTTTTCTTGTTTGTACTGTTTACACATGAATTAAGATCACACCTATATACACTGAACTTAATTTACGGAAAGGTCTTCTTTATACATTAAAGATATATGTGTTTTTGTATCGCTCCGCGTAGATCTGTGAAATACACCAAATTCAAGATGGCCGTGTATGTTTGCATTAGATGGTTTGATGCACCAAAGAACGTAAAATATTTATAGATATGTCATACTGCCGTGCAACAACAAATATACTTATCTTCATTTTTAAGTAACCACATTTTAATTTACAATTGAAATCAGCTTCTAATGGCCAATGAAGTAACTTTTCTATCAGTTAAATGTCATCTTTGTTGGTTAAAATTGTAAAAGCTGTATGAAATTTTGGAGGTACAATTGGTTTTTTAATTCTAGTTGATAAATGAGGATACAATCAGGTTTATTATGCATGTGACTATACATTTCAATATTTTTCAACCAAATTTGTACTCCTTTTTCTGCAAAATATAATATTTCTAGGTTTTTATCAGTGCTTATCTTTACAGTTTTTGTGTTGGTCCAACTGAGCAGCAAAGGATGATATATTAAGCTGTTGAGCGTGAGATCATCTGTGTGTATTAAAACTTCTTCATATTTGACCAATATAAAATCTGGTACACATGGAACAATTTAGTTTATAAATGCCAAATCCATGATGTTCTTGTTGCTTTAAATTTTATGAATTACTTTGTCTTTCACTTTACTAATGGGAAGCGCTGTTTGAGGTTTGATCTGACTCTTCTCGTCGTGTTCCGTGAACCAATCTGCACACGCCCGTTACACTACCGAAATACGTAGTCCAACATGAGTAGCAAATTCTCAGGTTGGATCAATCGCAGTCTTTCGTGTTAACACGCTTTTCCAAACTCAGATATTTGACGGTACGGTTCATTCGTACATAGGTGAGGCACTCTACATGTCTTCATAAGTTACAGTCAACCATGACCTGTTTAGAGTGACAACCAGAAGCGCAAGCAAAACGTATCATGTAGTACACAGGAACAGAGCTCCAGTTTTACAGTAGACTCTACTTATTTCACAGCTATAGGATACATCTTTAAGGTCAATAACTGCGCTTTTCGTCAAAACTGAAAATCTATTATTCCATCCATAACTTGTGGAAGACAACATATTACCGTTTTCCCTTTCTTTTCAATACAGCGATTTTTTTGAACAAACGAGAAAATTGTAAGTGTTACTCTGACTACGACTCTGAGAATTATGCATACTGACATAGTACTAAAACAAATCTAAGATTGTACATGTGGTTAAAGTAGAAGTTTCGATATTTTTAAACGTGACATAGATTGCACGGTGTTCTATCGGAACACTCAACGCTTACCGATTGTGATGAAATTACAAATTACATTAATTTAGGGAATTGTTTTTGTGACTTTTGAAGGAAATCTAGGCTTGTTTGCAACTTCAATAATATTATATTTTTATACCGCTACAAAATTTTTAACATCTTCTGTTTCTTCTGTTGACTGATTTAAGTAATGGATTCTCTCCTTACATGTTAAAAATGCATGTTCTGCATAAATTAATGAAAAATAATTGTTTGAAAAACCTTTTCTCTCCGAATATGCACGATACCTGGTCATTTAACGTTCCTTTTCAAACGGAAAAAAATTAATGTATTATTAGACATTCTAAAAACATAAACTAATAAAATGTATTTGTATGCACTTGAAGAACATAAACAGAAAGAACTAACTTACTAAACGGCCTACTCAATTTGGAAGTAAAACGAAAAACAATTTTTCGACTGAATTTCTGTATTTGTAAATTAGAACATAACATTATCGTAGAAACTAATAAAAGCACTAGAATTAAACAGATTTATCGAGGTGCACATTATAACGCGTCTATATTAATGAGAGATACAAACGATAATTAGCCCACATTGTAAGAAGAGCTCTTGATCTTCCATCACTATCTTTAATGGGCGACTATCATCATTAGCCTGAATTCTCGTGAACCACAAAATGAGAGTATGCCTCATTTCTGTTTCCATTTATTTCATTAATTAACATCTTTGTTATCAACGCTCTTTCCTTCAGAACCATAACATATGCGCTATCCCTCCAATTTACTTCTATCATTTATCACGAATAAATATTTTTCACAATTAATCTTTAGTCTTAATTAGTTGATATGAGACGTTGTCTATTTTGACAAATCATGAAAATAGAATGTTTGTGGATGGTAGAGTTTCTTAAAACTCTAAATTAATATGTACTGGCTACTCAAGTAGCGGATACTAGGCATTATTTAGTGTACACTAAATTTCATCTGCATTTAGACAGTTATAAATAAGACAAATAAATTGATTTCACATGAAGTTCCAAATAGTGTAAAGCATGACAAAGTATTGTATAGTAATATTCTGTGATTAATAATAATGTTAGTAAATCAGTGCTGATACATTTTTTGACGTACCATTCTAAGCCGGACAAACGAAAGATACCACACGATTTCACTTTTGATAGCAGTCTCAACACTTCGCAGTAGCATCTGGTGTCAGTGTGGAATAAATCACGAAGAAAGATAGTACCAATTAACAAATAATATTCAGATACACAACCTCTCCTACGAAATCAAAATCTTTAAGTTTTTTTTCTGCTTATCGCCCTCTTGGTGAAGCAATCTCGTAACTTCATTTTCTTTGACGGTATTATACTAATAATTAAAATTCATTACGAAGTATCTCAGTTCCATTGAGCATTTCAGCCCTAGCACGAGATTAAAGTCTATTTACTTAACACGTTTATTCAGATACTCTCCCGAAAACAGTTCTCCCTTACATTCTTGCAAAACCGCAAAGGATATCTGTTTGTAGAAATGAGGAGAGGCGATCATTGTACTATTATTTCAACCTCTAATTTATTTTCGTGTCAATAGCTACAACTTATTTATAAAGTAGGGTTCCGCAGAGGAGACAGCAGAACCTCGAGAAAATGGAATTAATATGTTCATAAACTTAGGTTTGATGAAGTATCCATCAAAAACATTTGGCGGTCTGAGTTCTGGGTGAAGTAATATAACTTTTCTGATTAATTTACTGTGCGAAACCGGATTAAATTCCAAGTTTCTACGATGTGTCTTATGAAGAAAGTGCCTTGATGGAGTTAAAGGAGATTATGGTGTTCAGGGGAAGAATGGCGAATAGGCCCGTGATTCACAATACAATTTAAAATGTAGCTCTTCCTGTAACTGGATGGCTAAGTCGGTTCAAAGTTCGGACGAAGTTAACCACATACCTCCTCCAAACAGGACCATGCTTAGTAAACGACTATGGTGTTCAAATCACTCTTCGGACGGATAACTGCTTTGCCTTCTAGGTTATACGTAGACACCAGTTGTACACCCGACTTTCATTACTTTCTACGAACTTTCACATCAACAAATGACAATACTGCAACAGACACAATAGACTATACACGCAAACAAACCCATACACACACACACACACACACACACACACACACACACACACAGAGAGAGAGAGAGAGAGAGAGAGAGAGCATGTTCCTTCTATTAGGAAAAAAAAAAAAAAAAAAAAAAAAGAAAAAAAAAAAAACATAATTTTTAACTCAAGTTTCCTGTGTAATGTTTTTCTCTACAAAATATTTGTTGCATTTACGGTCTCATTTTATCAAGGCGAGCTAGCGTAAATATTACGAAAGTACCAGGCATGATTCAGTTCTCTTCATGTCTATCGGATAAAACTAATTAAATTGTGTAGCTGCATTTCACATTCTAGTACAATAAATCTATATTGTTGAAAACCGAAATGTTACGCGTGGGATATAATAGCCTCTAATTTGATTTATTACTGTTACAATGCTATTTAGTGATCTAAAATTAAAATTACTACCTTCTCATCACAACGTCCTTGCTGTTACTAGTCCTCTCCATTTAACTACGTTTACGTGTGACTTAGCTCCCTATATGGCATCGTATAGTAACGTAAACCATATGTTGAAGTTCTCCATGCAGAAATGGCCTTGCGGTCTGGAACACAATCTTACGTATCCTGCTGCTGCTCGTGTCGGAGGTTCGACTCCTCCCTCGGGCATGGATGTAAGTGATGCCCTTAGTCTAAGTTCGTTATAGTTATTTTAAAAAAGTATGTGATATTTGTTACAATTTTCGACTAAAACACTAACAAGTACAACGGGTATGTTGTCATTGAATTTCAAGTGCTAACGCGTTTACATCTTTACAAGAATAATAAATCACCACGACAGTGAGAATTCCCTTGTATGTATTGTATGTCTGTCAAATCATTCACGGTGCCTCGTAAACCCCAGTATGTCATAAACTGATCCTTATACATAAATGAACACTTGGACAGATCCTAGCAGGTATTCAATAATGTTTTCGTACTGAATTTGGTTTTATGGATATTTATGATTAGTTCAAAATCTGCACACATTTTGCTCTCCACGCTACCCTGCGCTGTGCAAGTCTCTTCAGCTGAGAATAAGAACGGTGCCCTACATCCTTTTGAATCTGGTTACTGTATTCGTCCCTCGGTCTCCCTCTACGGTTTTTACACTGCACACTTCCTTCTACGTTGACGATTCCTCGATGTCTTAGACTGTGTCCCACGAACCTATCCCTTTTCTTAGCCAGGATATGCCAGAAACACTTTTTCTCCACAATTCTGTTGAGCACATCCTCATTAGTTATGTGATGAACCCATCTCACCTTCATCATTCTTGAAACGTGGTAGATTGGGCACTCTCTTGACGCTATGGATGTTGGGATACTGCATTTTCTAACAATTTCCTAAATGGGATCTCCCATTTCTGTAGTTCGAACAACTATTCACATTAAATGTCTGTTAATTCCATAAATAATTAATTCATATTTTCAGATGAATTAATGAAGCACTAAAGAGATATCTGTAAACTCAAAATGCTTTTATAGGAGAAAGTCGGGTAAGATGGTGACATTAAGGTTTGTTATATTTTTTCTGGATCTTATGTTGAAGTCATATATTTTATTTATGGAAAAACGATTCCTTAATGTATCTCCTTTGTAGTAAAGCTCTCAAACGTTTCCTGAAACGGAAGATGTTTTTAGCTAAACCTCTTTTTGTTAGTGCCATTCGTCGACTTGCCCTACAAGTAGGGTAAGATGACTAAATGAACATTTGATTTAGAAAACGAGACTTTGTTGATGTTTATCTACTTATCAAAATAGACACAGACGTAGCATTTCTCCTTTGCATCCCTGTACTTTATGCCCGTACACTGAGCAGGGCGTACTTCATCATCATCTTTTTTTTTTTTTTTTTTTTTTTTTTTTTTTTTTTTTTTACGTAGTGTCGTAAAATAGTTTCAGGGGAATTGAACTTCCTAGCGGCGCCTCTAACAAGCTTACCATTTCTTACACGCAGCATTGTCTCTTTCAGTGATTCCTTGCTGCATTTCTGTCACCCTGTCTTCCTTATGAACTGCATAATTCGTCATCTTAAACGCAGTCGACATTTTGGATTCAGACTTATAAATGCACACAGTCTAACACAATAAATTCATTAAACCGTTATTAAAACATCAGTAAGTCCACAAGGTTTAAAATGAATCAACTGGTATTCATTAATACAAAAGTATTACTTGCATGAAACTTATTTCAAGGGCTGGAAAAATTGTTACAAAAACAGCATACACTTCCTAGCCTCTGTGTTCAACAAAACAAAATGACCGATCAGTTCTGTTTCAAGAGATACGACTGCAAAGGGCGCTAAGGAAGCGGTTCCATAGTGCACATCAAACAAACCTTAGATTTATCGGAGATCCCTTCAGATCATGTTACTGAAAGCACATAAAACATAAACCGTCGTGAACGCATCCTTATCTCTGGAATCTCTCACATACGTAGGGAGGGATTATCGTTCAGAAATTCTCTTGATTACAGCTTTTGTCGTAATGTTTTGACGATTTTGCAACAGAGACTATAAGGCATTATGGAACTACATTCAATGATTACTAACAACAAAAACTCTTCTTTATAAATTAAAAATAAAATACAACTGCCATTCATAACTATTATGACGTTTATACTGTGACATAATCGGATTGGCAAAGATCATGTGTAGAGTGAGATATAAGTAAAGGTTATAACAATACCACAAGGTAATAACAATACCACCTCCTGATTCTTATGTCAGAGATGCGAGATACTTAATATCCACGTTATCAGGCCATGAATGCCACGTGAAGAGACGCCATATCATCCTCAGAAAATACGAGTAGTTTCATCGTCGGATGTGGTAGGGGCATGTGGTTAGCGGAACACACTCTAGGCCGTTGAGAACATTTACACACTGGAGCCGTTACCTGTCTCTATACTGTAGCTCCTCAGCTGCTGTTACGATCCTAAGTGGAAAAAACTTTGGCGTTACCGGACAGCGAACCCGAGTACATCGCATGAAGGTCTGTCACGTAGCAATCTTTTCCTACTTCTTTGACCCGACTTTGTGCTTGTTTGTCGACATAGTGAATAATTCGCTACGGACGCCGCATAACTTCTATCACACATCATCGACGTAAACTACACTGAGTTTACATCAGTATATATTAAGTAAATGTATCCATATATATATATATATATATATATATATATATATATATATATATATATATATATATATATGTGTGTGTGTGTGTGTGTGTGTGTGTGTGTGTGTGTGTGTGTAAGGGTGGGTGGGTGTTCCGAATCTCTTTCTAAAATACTGGTCCTTAAATGCTAGTCTTAGTAGACATATTCCTTAATGTCAGGGAACAATCTCAAGGAAGAAGAAAAACCTACCTTTCAAGGACCAAGATTGAGAATTACAGAAAATGAAGGATCATTCACTCTTCTAGTTCAGTATGAATTTAACAGTTTATGTACCACCTCACTAACACCACAGTGTTTAGGCTTATAGAGAAGAATTCCACAATTTACACAATGAAATCCCCAAGATTATTTGTTCACAACATCTAATATTTCATCAGTGAAAACATATGTACCATTTTGTGTTGATACAGCTACATGGCAAAAAATGACGTTTTGTTTGTACCTTCATTTTAAAAATTTGCGAAGCTTTTGTTGATGCATTACTTTCTCAAGAACTATGTAAACTACACTCAGTTCATGTCAATAGATAAAATAAAAATGTGTGTGTGAGTCTTTATGTGTGTGTGTGTGTTCAATATCTCTGCATAATTATTGGTTCAATTTCAACGTATCATTGTAGGCATAATCCCTACTGTAAGGGAACAATCTTTAAGGAAAAAGGGAAAACCAACCTCCCAAGGGGTAGAAGCGAAAATTACAAAAAAAAAAAAAAAAAAAAAAAACACAAAAAAACAAAAAAAAAAACAAAAAAAAAAAAACAAAAAAAAACTGAAGGGCTGTCCTCGACGTGTGAGTAGCCACATTTTAATCATTGACGAGTGAACGTAACAACTTCTAACCAACGTTATAAACGTTTATAAACCTTTACGAAGCTTATTCTCCTTTACAACCTGCACAAAATGACGAATATTTAAGAAGTTACTCCGCTGTACAAACAGTAAAAATTCGCCATCTGAATTGACGTTACAATCTATTATATCTACACTACTAGGTTAACTGTGACTTCTCTAGATATTACCCGCAAAAAATATTAAATATAGCTTGAAAATTATATATCATTACGACACACACTGCAAGAGATATGACGTCATAAACAGCGAGATGCCATCAAGCAGGACGTTTCAGTTTATCATAAATTATAGTAAGAGATAAGAGTAAATATGGGGTCATAACAGTTATTGTAACATTTTTGTCAAGTATATTTATTTACACATACATAAATCTGAATAAATATTCCTTCAAACAGTCTTGATTGCAAATTTTTTATTAGTTAATGACGCGTTTCGCCCTTTAGCAGGGCATCTTTAGATTATCTGCGTGACAGAATTTACACAAAATTACAAGGCGGAATTACAAACGGTTATAATGGTACATGGGCTTATTTTGTGTTAAGAAGACAGTGTAAATGGTAAACAAAGCTTACAATGCGCTCTCCGTAGTGTGACACCGTAAGTTGTTATTGCGGTGTTTCTATTCTCTTTGAATGTTTTTTGGTTTACGTTGTGGCCCTACAAATGTACGGGTAACAACGAATTACAATTGGAACATACTCGGTAAAGATGTGAGAAACATAAAACCGATTTTTAAGATTACCTTAATTGAAGCGGTGGTCTCTGATGACACAATATAAGCCCATGCTTACAACTGCGCTCACGGACGGTGGGCGGGCGTGGTGTTCTGCTCCGCCGACTTGTACAGACTAAGGGAATGTTGGGTAGGGAGCGACATAGGAAGCCGATGTATAAGACGGGACGGGTGAAATCTAGCCATCTGAATACAAATTTTACGAAAGGGAGGTTATTAAACAGGACAGAAGTTTATAAATTATGTTTGTATTTGTAAATGAGAGGATCCGATCATCAACAATTTACCATTGACAACATGCAAATCTTACATATAGCGCAGAAGGGGCGTAAGTAAATTTACTGAAAGAGTTTGAGATAGCGAAGCTCGCTTACTTTGGACACCCACACCTCCTAAACGATCAGTTGGCATGCAAAGATCAAACATTCCTAGATATTATGATGTCTCTGTTCAAATAAAATTCCTCTCATTTACAAATAGCAACATAAATTATATAACATCTTTTCCGAGTATGTTCCAATTGTAATTAGTTGTTACCCGAACATTTGTAGGGCCACAAGGAAAACCAAAAAACATTCCAAGAAAATAGAAACATCGCAATACCAACTTACGGTGTCACACCACGGAGAGCGCATTGTAAGCTTTGTTTACCATTTAAACTGTCTTCTTAACACAAAATAAGCCCATGTACTATTATAACCGTTTGTAATTCCGCCTTGTAATTTTGTGTAAATTCTGTCACGCAGATAATCTGAAGATGCCCTGCTAAACGGCGAAACGCGTCATTAACTAATAAAAAATTTGCAATCAAGACGGATTGAAGGAATATTTATTCTAACTGATTGCTGTTGTACACCATGGATTGGAAATCATTTTAAATCTGAATATGTCATATTGATTTTGAGGCCCAGAATGTGGCCTTCATGATCCCTGCAACATTTTCTGAAACCATCCTGGAGGCTTCAGACAACATTGGGAGGACCGAGAGATGTCATCTTCTTGGAGCTCTTTAGATTAGCAGGTTGAATTTTCAGTGATATAGCCCTAACGCTCCAAGTTTTGTTTCCACTGCGTCACTCCAGTTTGCAACGTGTTCAGAATCTGGCACAACTCATAGGGTAGTTTGCAGCCATCAGCGGGCTCTTCCTTACGGTTCCGGCTGCTAGTCTCAGTTGCCCTGCTTCGTCGTCACACTTGTGGTCGTTACGTGGAATATGATGCTGATGTAACTCAGTTGGTCAAAGGACAGATGTGATCGATAATTTAAGTACAGGCCAAAATTCACTACAAACAAGTAAAATCGTGTGGTATAAATGGCTATAAGAACCAGATAGGCAAAAGAGCAAAAGATAGAGGTGAAAGGGAAGATATTGGAATAGAAGTCCAGTGTCAGAAGGGGGACAATAATATGGACTTACAAATAATGAGGCCGCGGTGGAGTAGCCGAGCTGTCTAAAACGTCTCGCTGCGGAGCACGCGGTTGCTCGCCTTGGAGATTCGAGTCCTCCCTGGGGCATGGGTGTGTGTGTTTGTCCGTAGGTTAGTTTACCTAGGTTTAAGTAGTTTGTGAGCTACGGACTGATGACCACGCAGTTTGCTCCGATAGATATACAAACATTTGAATTTGAACAAATAATGAAATTAGTACACAGTCATGTAACGCCTGGTATCTACTGCATTATGTAAGTGCAAACACGCTGAACTGACGTACCACTCAAATTCAGCTACGCAAGCGGACAAGAAGTGAATACCGCACTTCGAAATTTTATTGCTGCTCACTCGTTTCTCATTAAACTTTTATGAAATTCCATAAAAAAACGTAGCAACCGGTTTTATTATTCTCCGATCTTCTCTTACTGAATTGGAATATAAAATGAGTGGACAGCTCTCCGGATAATATTGTCGTAACAGTATCGCTGAATGTGTGTTGGTTAGCTTACGCCTTATGCAACAGCATTATAACATTCGGACGTAACGTTTAAAGGTTACGGTGAACCATTCCCCTGGTTGAAAAATGCTGCCAAACGTTGGTCTCACTGGCCAGTTACGACAAAATCAGTGGCTGCCTCTACGCTTTCAAGAATGGGCAGACATGATGTCCAAATTCGAAATTAATTTAATGAAAGATCGGTCTAATCAAAGTAGTATACGATGAAAAAAAAAAGAGGCGCATGTGGATGTGATGACCGTTGAGTTCGAAACTATATCAGTCCTTATCGTACAATTTTCCTTTCTCAACTTCCATTCAGTTATTCATACGCGAATACCAATAATTTCTCAAACTATAGATATTAAAGTAATTTCCCAAAGAAGCAGTTCAACGACGATGAGCTAAGGTTATGACCCGAAGTAATGTGGCAGAATACAACTGAAAATCCTTGCAAACTGTGAAGTTAATCGCCTAAATGCAGTGACTGAAGGAAAATACAGACTATTGTCATGTCTATGGACACGGTATAGAAATAATAGGAACAACAGTCAAATTCTTGTGACGTGTTTTTTACAAAAAAATAAAAAGTTTTTTTCTCTCTCTCTCTCCATCGCCTCTCTCTCTATCTCTCTCTCTCTCTCTTTCTCTATCGAAAACTACTTCAACTATGAAGCTGAAATTTTGCCGGTACGTTAATTACAGTTAGGAGACATGCTAAGAAAGTACTTTGCGAAAGCGCTTAATCTATATATACATATATATATTCGTAAGATTATATGAAGGTCCTAAATATTTACTAATAAGCGACATCGATTAATATAGTTTCTTCTTGTTTAGAACGTAGATATTTCCCACAGGACATATTAAGGCGTCCTTATACGACACTTTTGTAATTTAATTTCAGCAGCTATGATGCAACTTAACGTATATTTTATTTCCCTATTCACCAATGACAGACTGTTGAATCACTGCCATTTAATCATAAACATGTGTGATTCCAATTGATTTTATCAAAACCCCGCTAGGTGTTTAAATTATACAAGATGCGTGTGAAAAGTTCTGTGAGTGGTCCCTGTAAATTTAAGAAACAATAGTTACAAACAAAATACCTTTAATGGCCTTCAAAGTAATCGCCATTGGCTAAAATACCCTTCTGACATCTGTTGTACAGCTGTTGGAAACTGTAAGTAAGCGCTTCTTGCTGAATCGCTGGAAGCACTGTAACGCGTTGTTGGATATATACAGCCGTTGCGTAGAGTTGTGCTTCATTCTCAAAGACAGCAACCGAACATCCTTATGCATCCTCATTCTATGTGCTCTGATACTGTGGATCTGGACGGTCGATCCGGACATGACTCTTCCATGACACTTTCTTTTCCGTCTCTCAATAATATAATAATTGATTCAGTCAAGATCGCACATAATATTTACTTTCTTATGATTACCGGCTTCGATCTCTATGGATCATCATCAGATCCTGTAGATGGTGAGACGCTGGCCCATCTCTTCTGAAGCAAGAGACTGAAACTGATCCATGTAGATCGAAATCGGTCATTATAATAAAATAAATTACACTATTGGCCATTAAAGTTGCTACACCAAGAAGAAATGCAGATGATATACGGGAATTCATTGGACAAATACTGACATGCGATTTCATATTCACGCATTTTGGATCCATAGATCCTGCGAAATCAGAACCCAGAACAAACGCCTATGGCCGTAATAACGGCCTCGATACACCTGGACATTGAGTCAAACAGATCTTGGATGACGTGTACAGCTTCAACACGATACCACAATTCATCACGTATATTGACTGGCGTATCGTGACGAGCCAGCTGCTCGGCCACCATTGGCCAGACGTTTTCAACTGGTGCGAGATCTGTGCTGCCCAGGGCAGCAGTCGAACATTTTCCATATCCAGAAAGACCCGTTCAGGAGCTGCAACATGCGGTCGTGCATTATTCTGCTGAAATGTAGGGATTCGCAGGGATCGATTGAAGGGTAGAGCCACGGGTCGTAACACGTCTGAAATGTAGTGGCCAAAGTGTCGTCGATGCCAACAAGACCATCACGCCGAATGATACGCCAGTTAGGCGATGACGAATACGCGCTTCGGATTCATCCGAAAAGATGACGTTTTGCTATTCCTGCACCCAGGTTCATCGTTGCATACACCATCGCAGGCGCGCCTGTCTGTCAAGGGTAGCCGGAGCCATGAGCTCCGAGCTGTTAGTCCATGCTGCTGCCTCGTCGAACTGTTCGTGCAGATGGTTGTTGTCTTGCTAACGTCCTCATCTCTTGACTCGGTGATCGAGATGTGTCGCGATAGGGGAGAGCAGGGCAAGACGGGGGTACTTAAGCACTTCTCAATTTTTTATATGCTTACAATATGCTTTAGTAAAATACCAGATATTCCATTTTAAACTTCAGTATTTCTAGAGTTTATAAAAAATATAGGACCAAAATTGTTAGTATTTACTATTTAAAAAAAATATATTTTCCCAGGGTTTACCAAGTACCCCATCTTGCCCTACAGTGAGGGCAAGATGGGGTACGCAGGTGGGGCAAGATGGGTTACCTGAATACTGTATAAGGCAAAGGTAATTAAATAATTCAATGAACATAGGTTTACAAATTTATAAAAGAATTACTCTAATATCTAATGAACATGTATTAAGTAAACATTGTGTGATGTTAAAGTTTCGTTTATTGTTATTCAGTTATTATCGTCGTTTTGTAAGCAAAATTCAAACACATGAAGTACCTCGGCATCCTCGTCTTCTTCTCCCTCACATGAACAGTGAACCCATTTTTCGCAAGAGATGCATGACAGCCATCCGTTTGTTGAATGCGAGTAGAAATAGCCGCAATACAAGCACGCAGTGTCATCATCTTCTAATGTGCTTTCTTCTTTCATTTTCTTTTATCTTCTTTGCCAAGTTCGTCATTGCTTTTTTATTCTTCCCACTTTTGCCTTTAGAAACAGAGGGATTTTTAACAGTCTTCTCAGGTGAACCTTTCCTTCTTATTCCTTCTCTTTTCCAGGCTTAACTTTACTTGCAATCTCCAGGAATTCTCTTCTGTAAGGGGAGCTAGTAACAACAACAGTTTTTTTTTCTTTTTTTCGGGTGTTTTTCTTTCCGACATGAGGGATCGGGATAATCTGTTCAGGTGAAACAGCAAATGACCTTAAGTGATTGGTGTTGTTCTCAGAAACCTTCTTGTTTTAGTGTGGTAATTGGGGATTTTTATCATTCGAAAATGAGCACCCTGGGCTTAGGCCTACAGCAAGCGCATCTTGCTCTTTAGTACCGGATTGGTTAACAGGGCCATCGTTTGTGTCTTATGTGAACCAACTGAAGCCTCTCCTTGGTCATTATTGCCGGCCGCTGTGGCCAAGGGGACTGAGGCACTTCAGTCACGGTCTCCACGGCCACTACGGTCGGGGGTTCGAATCCCCCCTCGGGCATGGATATTTGTGCCGTCCTAGTTCGTAAGTAGTTCATAAGTAGTTTGTAAGTTTAGGGACGATGACCCCGTAGTTAAGTCCTATAAGGTATTTGAACATTTTGGTCATTATTAAAGGAGTGTCTGTAGTAACAGAAGCTTCAAATACTGAATCTGGAAAGATGTTTGGTTCGAAACGGCAAATTCCTGTTTTTTTAAACCGTTTATGGCAGGCAACATGGTTGCAAGCTCATATTATGTCATCTCGCCCTGCCACTAGGTACCCCGTCTTGTCCCCAGGGACCATTTTTACGTTAGGTTAATATCACAGCACCAATGATATATTCAATTAGTAATTGCATTCATAAATTTATTGCTAAACGAGCAGTTTTTCATTTATAATACTTAAGGGTATGAGAAACAATTACTTCTCTTACCTTTTCACGTCTGAAAATGACGAATAATTATATCAGTACAGACGAAAACACGTTTGGATGTATTCACTCCCAATAGATCGCTGTCAGGACTGTCGGCATCCGCATAGCAAGTGCCTACTACTTCAACTATTCACAAATAGTTTTCGATATCTGTCGTGGTAGAAATTACAAAAACCCCGTCTTGCCCCGCTCTCCCCTACGATAAACCGAAATCGCGATAGGCTTGTGTATGAGAAATCAGGACGCTGTATGTTTCGCCACCGGCGCCAACCTTTTGTGAATGCTCTGAAAAGCTACTCATTTGCATATCACAGCATCTTCTTCCTGTCGGTTAAATTTCGCGCCTGTAGCACGTCATATCCGAGGTGTAGCAATTTTAATGGCCAGCAGTGTATTATATGCGAACATGACTGTATTATAGTGTTCAAGTATTATATTATTCAAAACTTTTAATTCGTTTCTATTTTCCTTAGTAACAATGTTCCATAAAATATTACACACTTTTTAGTCACACCTTCAACATTATTCACTTGCCCTATAATCTCACGAGTCTCCGTCGCCTTTTTGCCTAATTCGAAACAAAACTTTACCTCGTTGTTCCACTTTGTGCTCTATGTTTCAATATCACGAGTTCTCACACTGACCTTAATAGCTGAGTCGCAGTGTGTACCACCGCTTCACTGAAGCGTTTTCCCAATAGGGGGCACTTGTTGATATGTCCCTCAATGTGCTTGCATGGGCACCTCATTCTCGCTAGCGCGGTTGGTAAACTATGGGAACATTCACCGAACTTTTCAGACGCACCTTGCATTCCAGATTACACTTCACAGAAAACAATGTTACTGATCAATCAACAATCACTTCAAGACTGCGCTGTAGGCTTTTTTTACAAGCTGTGCCAGGTTGACCTTGTGCGAGGGCGGTTTCGTATCACGAAGAACCTGCTTATGATAGATATTTATATTATTTTCTGAAGCTCTTTCAAGCAATTCTCGATCCACACTCAGAAAGGCAATCGATCGTACATAAAGAAGATCTGTACTGTTCATCCTATACACAACGTCAAGTGCTATTACTTGCGGCTGTCTGCATCACTTATTAATACCTCCATTACTTTTGTTTGAGGTATATTAAACTGTAACTATTTAGCCCTAGTTGAAAACTTGAAGTTTATTAGTAGCGTTTACTATACGAACGGGGGAAGAAATTGTAAGCGTCATCTATAAGAATTAGAGTTACGATGAAGAATGGTCGACATAACAGGTGATGGAGCGTGTTTTTTCGTCTTTATCGTACTTGCTTCATAGCATTATTTGAAAGGCTGCCAAGACAAAATTTGAGCCGCTGAAATACGCCACAAGTCTATCGTTAAGCAATGATATAGTTGTTTCGAGATGGGCCAGTGTGGGGCATCTAATAATACGAAATACCTGTATCACTAAGATATGTGTTGGCAGCATGCTTATAGGATAAACTATGAACTTACGGGAGCTTGCGATATATTTCTGTTCCAGATGTAGCAGTAACTAATAATATGCGATTGATAATAGTGCCCAGAAGTAATGTATGCATTCATTTGTTTTAAATATAGCAATAATTTTATTCTTAAAAACTGTTTCAAAATCGTGGTTGTTTGTTATTATTTAATAATGATTATGCAGCCAAGATCGCATTTTTCATTTATTATGTGACCGGTTTCGGCGTACTCGACGCCATCTTCCCACATATTACACAAAGTTTAACAATTGATCTATATACATGATTACCAAGAGACTACTTACATTGCAATTGTATGGTTAAATACCTGTCGTAACTTACATAATTTCACGACATTTTTATATACTAAAGGAGTACATCCAGGTTGAGGCATCGTTAAACATAAAATTAGTAGTCTCAAGTAAAATATATATATCCATCTTCTAATGGTTTTGGAGGTACTTCAAAATCTAAGTACAATACTAATTGAAGTCCAGTATAACACTAACTGGCAGGCGGAAAAACTATATACAAAGATTCTACATGTACATTTATATAATGGTCTCTGCCCTCTGTAGTCGTCGTTTTTTTTATATACATTGATATATAAAAGTTATATTTAGTACATTACATCCAACGTCATATATATACACAATTGTATAAGTTACTGTTTTAAGCACCCTAGATTGTAAGGCGCTCTGTCAATTAACTATTGTGATGTTCAAAAATTGTTACAATTTTTTTTACATTGTCATATAAAACTTACATGTAGTACATTTCCTTAAACTACATCCAATGTCACATATATACAATTAGTATAAATTACTATATTAAGCACCTTAGATTGTAAGGTGCTATCTCAGTAACCTATTGTGATCTACAGAAATGTAACAATTTTTAATATATATATATATATATATATATATATATATATATATATATATATATATATAAGTCACATATGTAAAATATTCACAGATGGTTGAAAGATAGCATATTACACTTACTAAACCATCCTACACAGAGTTTGTACATGTCAACAGATATATCCCTTTCTTAAGTTCGTGTTATGAATGCATGTTGTACAGCCTGTAAGGTCTGATGCGTACAGGCATATTAGAATGATAGTGGGTTGAATGCAGTAGCTAATGTGTAAGAATGTATCCAAGTAATGTTACAAAATTTCTAGCAATCAGATGGCCATGCAAAAGGGTCTTCTATTGTAGATGTCAAAGTATATATATAAGTTGCAAAGTTGCATTATAATTCTCAAAATTCTCTTGTACCAAACATGTACGTGGCACTCCGCATGTTACTGAGCAAGCCCGTGTCATGAATGTATATAGGTAGGTTGTTCAAGCACTGATACATAAAGATATAGTAATAAATGGAATGTTGGATATGGGCAGTTAATGTATAAAATATACTCATGTTATATAAGTATTACATTAGTCCATCTATAAAGAAATTCAGGTTATAGTATGAGTTTTATAATAGTCAGGGGGTTGGTACCTGAGAATCTGGTAAGTTGAAACTGAACCGTTATTATATAAAACTTTCTTTTATCCATTATAAAATTAAGTGGTCAATATATAAAATAAATTTATTATAGTATAAAACATACATATATGTGACATTGGTACATGTAGAATCTTTGTATATAGTTTTCCCGCCTGCCAATTAGTGTTATACTGGACTTCAATTAGTATTGTACTTAGATTTTGAAGTACCTCACTTCAAAACCATTAGAAGATGGATATATATTTTTTACTTGTGACTACTAATTTATGTTTAACGATGCCTCAACCTAGATGTACTCTTTTATTATATAAAAATGTCGTGAAATTATGTAAGTTACGACAGGTATGTAACCATACAATTGTAATGTTAGTAGTCTCTTGGCAATCATGTATATAGATCAATTGTTAAACTTTGTGTAATAGGTCTGAAGATGGCGTCGAGTACGCCGAAACCGGTCACATAATAAATGAAAAATGCGATCTTGGCTGCATAATCTTTATTAAACAATTATAGATCGCCCCATTTAAATATGTGTTCGTTATTAGCAGAACAATAATTTTATTTTTAAGGGGAAGGGTTTCATAATGAAAGGTGTCTCTTCATAGTACGTCAATATTTCTATTGACAGGAAAATAATCGAACAATTTTTATATATAAGACTTCAAAATTTCATTGTAAAAAAAAAAAAAAAAAAAAAAAAAAAAAAAAAAAAAAAAAGGGAAGATTATATTTAATATAACATGACTTTATTATTGAAAATAGTTGTAAAAATTAGGGGTGTTTTATTTAGTTCATTAATGAACTCCGTGTTAGAAAAGTGGAAGATGATTGTTTTTATTATATACCACAAATTTAATTGTTAAGAAATCAATGGACTGCGTTTTTAGTTAGACCAAGCGCACAAAGACGCCATTCAAAACTAGTAGATAGTAAAAACATTCGATCCTCCATTACGATGCCCGAAATGTTGTATATAAATATACTTATTTATCCATTTTACTCAAATTATTTCTTGCAACAAGCAACAATTTTTTCAGTCTCTTTTATTTAACATGTTTCATTCAGAAAACATAAATGTAATATTTTTAAATACCGATAGTTTTTCATTATTATTAAGAACAAATAGATAAAGAGAGTCAAAATTCAGTGGATGTTGCAAATTGTCATAACAAAACTTATGCTAAAGGAAAGAAATACACAATTCCAAATTTCAGTTTTGGAAACAATTACGACTGGAATACATCAAAGCATGATGTACCAGTAACAGCATTGTCACAAAAGAAGAACGTCACAAAGAGCTTAGTCTGCGAAACTGCACACAAATATTAACCTGCAGCGAATGTCGCACGAGCGCCACAATTTCCACTGAAACGGATGGCTGAATATCGAGTTGTAAGCGAAATTTTCACTTCAAGAAACGTAAAAATGAGGGCACCGGCTATAATATTCCAGTCTTTATCGATGTCCAAGCTACAGACTGCACGGTTAAATATGTGACAGCAGTCACAAAACTTTTCGCATAGTGTCTGCAGTATTAAAAAACACAGTAGTTTGGCTGACCGTTGATTTTTTTGGACGAAGTACGAATTTTCCGTTACCTTCTCCACCCGTGCATCATAACATTATGTTGCTCTCAGTATTTTTTTATCTGTTTACAGAGGCAACCAAGGTCCTTAAATTGTTTGTACCAATAGAAAATGTTCTACTTATATACCGCTACTTTTTCAAAATTCCTTTTGCGTCAATCATATATTTACATATAATGCCGAGGAATATACAAAACTATGAACATCAGTAAACTACCTATAAGAGTACTCATCACCTCTTCTGTCCTCGAATCAGGTAATTTTTTTTTTATTACCATGCAACCTTTCAAGACAATGAATCGTTGTTTACCGTCTCAGCAATATTAAACTCTTCTTTTAAAATGTTCAAATGTTTGTATAGTTTATGGGACTTAACTACCGGGTCATCAGTCCCTAAACTTACAAACTACTTATGAAATAGCTAATACTAAGGACGGCACAAATATCCATGCCCGAGGGGGGATTCGAACCCCCGACCGTAGTGGCCGTGTAGATCGTGACTGGCGTGCCTCAGTCCCCTCAGCCACCGCAGCCGGCCTAGGGAGTGATGACCAGAGTACTTAAGTCCTTTAGATTCATAAACATTTCAGCATATGAATTCAGAGATCAAAATTGTTTCGTTTATTACGTCAATATTTCAATTTGGCGTGGCCACTTAGAAATTCCACATTATTTGGTTACATTGTTCAGTGATCCAATGTCTCATTTTTACATTTATATTTGGTTAATGGAGGAGAAATCCGTCTTAATGTCTTATTTCAGTTGATTCTCCAGTATAGTCAAAGTTTTACGAATGCCGCAAATTTTTAAAAGTAGGCGTAACACTTCAGTAAAACTGTCCAACCTCTGGGACTGGTGAACCAAAGCCATGGACAAAGGTGGCAGTTGCTTCGCTTTAAACCGACTTTAACCAAGCAACCTGTGACGACTAAGGAGTTACAGTTGAACATTGAAAGACGACCGTCTGTCGTCTTCCAAATATTTTTTGTATATTTCTGTAAAGTTATAATTTATTTAATGTCGCTAGATTATCATTTTGTTAAAACTTGATCCCCACTCCTTTCAAGGCTTGAGGAATAGCATTTTCATTTCATATATTAAAATATTAGTTAATATTGCCTGGTTTTTCTTATTTTGTTATGTTAATAATTTACTATTATATTAATTAATGTGGCATAAGTACGGCATCTCCGCTACGCCACTGTCCCTGAGAGAATGTGCAGTTGTTTTACTTTTAAGTGGGTGCGAGAATCTATGGCTGTCTGAATGTGGGGAGTGATAGCTCGCTTTGCATCGTTCACTCTGGCTCAGAGTCGATAGCTGCTGAGGCTACTAAAGAGGTTTCTACACACTTTGGTTACAGTCCAGTCATCGAGCCTACTCTAGGGCGATTCTCTCCGTTCCCACCACCGCTGATCTGTGCTTTTCCGATTTCAAGTGGCTTTCCGCGTCTTGTGGCCACTCGGTCTGGTCATTCTGGGCTGGTCGTCTGGTGAGGTAAGGTTGGTTCTGCCCTTGTTTCTGGAGGAGGTAGGGTTTCATTTACTAGCACAAACTTAGATTCGTGAATTTAGAATCATTTTATTTTTGAATATTTTCTCCGATCGTGTGCGGAAATGTGTTCTCGTTTTTCAATTCAGTGATTTCAAATAGATAAACGCAGTGTGTGTGATTCTAGTTGCAGTTTGATAACGATCCTGGTATGTTAAAACCTTTTGTGCTCATGTGGTGGCGTATGACCGCTTCCTTATGTAATTCTAAAGCATTTCTATGGGTTGCATGCTGTAGTTAATTTTCTTTGTTTTTCGGAATCTGAATTTATTCAATTTTATCGGTTTTCGGAACCACGTGGGTCCGAGTTCCGATTTCCGGGGTTTGCAGATAGCCCCCTGAATTCACGCCACTTCTCATATAAAACCAGTACCTAGATCGATTTCTAACAGAATGCAACTTAAGAATCCACCGTGATTTGGTATAATGAATCCGATTTTCACGTTCAGTGGAGTGCGTTCATATAACGTAGCCGTGCGTCGCCGTTAGCGTGTTTGCGCGCAATCCAATTCAGATATAATTTAACTTGGGTATACACACGCACCATCTCAAAACAGGCACGACGGACCAGAGCCAGCCTCAAAGTGTTTCTGTATATTGTGTTTTGTGCTACCTCCGACTTGCTGAATATCGCCTACGATAGTGGCGCCTGCTTCCGCCTTGTCTCAGCACGCTGATTTTGGTGAGATTCGCTGTGGCATTGCGTTTGAGTGAGAGAATGAGTGTTGTTTGTGAATCCTTCCCCCCAGTAGCATTAAATCATGTATAATTTAGGTTGGGCACCGTCCGCATTAATCGATGTAACAGATGCATTTTTACTTACGGTTGAAATCAAAACAAACTGTTTTTGTTCTACTAAATTTTGTTTATTAACTAACTAGTTTTCGGCTTATTAGGCCATCGTCAGGTAAACTGTTGACATGCGTCGACAAAGACGCTATTGCTTGGTTCTCAAAGATGTTAAGACAAAGATACACTACACAGATTACTTGGTCTTTGGATTTGACATTTGTTGGAATTACAAACAGTATCTGTTGCCATGCAGAATTATGTTCTGTTCACAACTTTTCTTACGTCTACATTCTGTTGCGCCATAAAGGTCTTAACATCTTTGAGAACCAAGCAATAGCGTCTTTGTCGACGCATGTCAACAGTTTACCTGACGATGGCCTAATAAGCCGAAAACTAGTTAGTTAATAAACAAAATTTAGTAGAACAAAAACAGTTTGTTTTGATTTCAACCGTAAATATGGAAGCGTTCTACCAAGAAGCGACGGAAGAATCCATTTATAAGATGCATTTTTATTGTATTAACAAAATTGGTTCCCCATTTTGCTTGTTTTCTACCTGGATAAAGAAGTTTAAGTTCAGCATAATCCGTAAGTTGCCTACAAATTATAGTTTTAGAGCACCGTCCCTCTTTTATTTTATATATTTCTTCACAAGTGCTGAGAACAAGTTCAGATACAACTTTTCTTACGTCTAAATTCTGTTGCGCCATAAAGGTCTTCTTAGCCTCCTTTCTAAGATAACTTTAATTGTGGTGGCTTGCTTATTAATGTCTATGTGTAATAACGTGTGAGCTGCTATGGATATTTACCACTGTAGTATTAACTTCCTGTTATTAAAGTAATTTGAAGCGAGTCAGTTCTCAGTGTGGGCCAGGGAAGAAAGCTTTGTAGCAGGGAGTAACCAGTAGTTCACACGGACCTTATTTGCCGATTTTAGTGACAAAAACAAGGTTCTTGTTGCGTATAGTGGTCGACTTTTAACATATAACAGAAAAAGTTGCAATAAATATTGCACAGCTCATAAATTTATATGTAGCAAACTCAAGTAGAGCAAAACATGTGTGTGCAACCAGGACGCAAGTGTAGAAGGACACTACATGAAGGAATTTTGTCCTCTTGTAAACAAGTATTTCACTGCGATGAATTTAGGTTAACCATTATTAACCATACTGAAAAGACAAACAACGAACGAAAGCGCACAAACTCGTCCCATAGAAGGAGACTACGAATGCAGGAATCGATAGGAGAAGTCAGGTTCTTAGTTTTTCGAGTTGTCCGAAGTGTCATCATTTGTTATTATTTCGAACATCAGAATCAATATGCATAATTCAGACATGCATATGAACAAAATTTACACAGCAGTGCGTGAAGAAACCTGGAAATCTTAAGGTACACGGAAATATTAGTACTGTTACTGCCTAACTGATCGAAGAAAAAAATTGGAATACGGTCCCTTGCAATCAACATTTTGCCCTCTAGTATTATCCCTTGTTTGATATCCAAAAGGATGCAGTATTTGGTAGTTGTTCAACAACCGAGAGGTTAAAGAATTCGTGGTAAAGTGGCACAAAATCAGGTATTACGAAAACTATTAGAAAAAAAAAAAACTTTCACCATTTGACCAAGTGTTTTAATTTTGGCGTGAATTAAGCTGATAAGAATTAAAAGTATCTTGTTTTAACAATACTGAGTTTTATTTCATACGTCGATCTGCCTATAATTACTAAATGCTCCTCGTCCAATTCGCTTTAACGGGAGGTTTTGAAGGGACGTCGTTCTCCGTCACAACTGTCTTCTCATTCTTATTTCCAAGTGACGCAACGCATTTGTACGCATAGCAGTACCAGCAGCATTCCGATGAATGTTTACTATTGGACGAACGTTACGAATCAAAAATAACGGACTAAAAACTTGGTTTAAAATTGATGAATAGATTATAAGATTTTTCTTCGAGTGACAGGAAAATTATTACATTTATCTTGACGAATTCGAAATGTAAGCTGTCAAATTGCCACCACACACAGGTTTTCCTGTTTCGTACAACGTAATTAAAGTGTCAGAATGAAGCCAGCGCAAGAGTGAAACGCAAAACAGTAATTAGCATTTCCAGTCCTATTAGTGTCTGAAAAAAGAGCTGTCAGTATGGAAGACACTAATCGGTTTCACCGTGCAAAATAAAACACATCCCGAACACGCGTGACCCTCTCTTTCCACAACGAGGTTTTCCAATTACTTTTGGTTCGTTCCACCAAGTCATAAACACACTTTCACTTACTCACCTAAGCTGGACAACTGTATCGCTGCTTTACATCCGATAAAAAAACTGTTTTAAGTACGTTTTTGATACAACATTTCCTAAATCTCTAGAGGTGAGAAAAAATCCTCGGAATCTAGCTGTGCGACCGGCGAACTTCAAAGTTAGGTCTGATGAAGAAACCTGTGTATTTTATGATAAGTACTTCAGTACACGCAAACGATGAATTTGTAATATGTGTTCAAACGGTAATCAAAAAGTTTTCGAGCACAATGGCGTACACGGTTGTTGATGTTTTTCTCATTGTGTAACTGCACGTTCATATTTAATCACTCAGCTCCTCAAGGTGCACTGGATATGGCTATATGGCTATACAACACTTGCTTGAGGTAACCCTATATGTAAAAGTGAATTTGGTGGAGGGGGGGGGGGTGCTAAATTGAGTGAACGTGCATGGCGATCTACCGAACTCCTTCCTCCAGTGCAATGGTCCGGTACAACGTTATCTTGATAGGCACCTACAAATGTTCAAATGTTTGTTAACCCTCGCACCGCACACTTGTTTTCATTTACCTTCCACTGCACACTGGGGTCTACTGGAAATCAGAAAATTTTTATTATATATCAAGTGTTCCAAGCTTATTAATATATACATTGGAATTTCTTATGCATCTGGAACGTTGTAAATAACTATTTAGTTACCTGTAGTGATTTTTTTATTATTACAACTATGAGTCACGAATGGTATTTATAAAATGTGCATAGTATTATTAATAATTTTTTTTATTTCTATATGTTTAGCTTTCTTACATTTGAAAGTATATAATGCAACACACTCTCTTAATGACTTTATTTAGTTATTACAATGAGTAACATGTGGTGTTTAGAAATTTGGTACATGTTACACTTCAACATAATGTTAAATTCAACCTGAGTCTGAACATAGCCGCGGTGGAGTAGCCGAGCGGTCTAAAGCGTCTCGCTGCGGAGCGCGCGGTTGCTCGCCGCGGAGGTTCGAGTCCTCCCTGGGGTAGGGATGTGTGTGTTGTTCTTAGGTTAGTTTACCTAGGTTTAAGTAGTTTGTAAGCTACGGACTGATGACCACGCAGTTTGGTCCGATAGATTTACAAACATTTGAACATTTGAGTCTGAGCTTAAAGGTACAAAGTAATATAATATAATGGATTATTTGATGTTTACAGGATATTTTGGCATAGGATGTTTACAGAATTACTATTGTAGCACATTTGTGCAAAAACGTATAAGAATGATGAAAATAATGTATATTAGAATCAAGTCAAAAACTGTAACTAACATATCAGTCACCACTTACATTGTCACTGAGCACACTCGGTACAAATTATGGCTCTATGTTCATCAAAGATCACCCTTTTACAATCCTGGCAATACATTTTGGTTTTTCTGTCCCTTTTTCTCGAACATAGCGAACATCTCACTTTGCTGTTTATAGGTTCTGGTCTGTCTGGTTCCACAGTATCTATTTCCAATATTTCTTCTACATTTCTCTTCACACTCCTTAGTAGTGTAGGTACATCCAATCTAGCCCTTAGGTGAGGCGCAATTAGATGGTGCAGATGAAGACCACTTATAGCCATTCTTACCTAGAAGGATGTTTGATTTGCAAGAACTACCTTGACTATCATCATCGTCTTCTCCACTCTCTTCCGTACCTGATGATTCCTGTATTTCGACAAAATCAGGATCATCATTGGAATCTGGTCCTCCAAATGAATCGTCTCCCTGGTCCAACTCGTCCATAAATGCACTATATATATCGTCATCTGTTATGAGTCGTTTACTAATTGTCGCCGAAAAATAATGTAAAATAAAACAATGTAGGGCTACATTGAAAGGACACAGAAATATGTTACACACAATATGTATTTCAGTATTGTATACTTACCAAGCTTTTATTTTCAGTATGCATAAATTAGCTACACGCAATGCACATTGGGGTAATCAAGACACCACGGGCGTTTAGCAATATTTACAGCTCGACACTAGCGCAACAACAATGCGAATGTTTAAGTTAACATCACGTACGTGTAGGCAGTGTTACCAACCTAATATACACAAAGTTTCAAAAACTTTTAGCCAACATATTCTTTGTAATACACAACACAAATTACGCTGGTGTCCCTAGGACCCCAGTGTGCGGTGTGAGGGTTAAGCTTATTGGACTGATCTCTGGGGTCATCAGTCCCTAAACTTACAAACTATTGTAAACTAACTTATACTAATTAAAACGCAAACTTCTATGCCGGGGGAGGGGGGTGCGGATTCGAGGCCCAACGGGTAACACCCTCGTACATCGGAGGCTACACCGTCAATGCGCTCGGCCACTCCGTCGCGGCAGGCACGCTCATCTGTATGATAGTGTGGTAGAGTACTATTCTGTTGGATGAAGAACAATCGTCACTAACAAAGCCGGAGTCCATGATAAAACTAATGTCCGAACCACCTCCAAGTAACTCTAATAATTGTACGCTAGAAACAGAAAGGTCCAATTACTTCCCTTGAGGCTACCAACATCAGACTTTATGTACCGGAGCATTGGCCTTGAGGTCCAGTACACACGATTTAGTCTATTTAGCTTCTAATTTAAACATATCAGACCACAGAACTTGGGCAAGAAAATTTGCATCAAAATTCACGTGTGCGAGGTACCATTCACAAAACTGTGCACTTCTAGCAAGGTCGTTTTCATTCAGTGAGTGTAAAAATTGCAATTTTATACTTTCCATTTTCCTATGTGACAAATACGACCTGTTCTGGCCCTATTCATGCTTGTTTCACCTGCACACTGTAATGCCGATTTTACTCCAGACTATGCGAAAGACTGCACATTGCGATGTCGATTGTAGTGCTGACTATGCATATCCATTATTGCTCCATCAGTTTGAAACTTATCAGGAAAGTGAGCAATGCTTAAGTATGTCGGTAGCTACGTTCCATGTTGCAGTCTTCAATACAGTTGCACTTCATTGATATTCTCGAACTCCTTGTACCATTCTACACTACTGTCCATTAAAATTGCTACAACAAAAATAAATGCAGATGATAAACGGGTATTCATTGGACAAATATATTACACTAGAACTTACATGTGATTATATTTTCAAGCAATTTGGGTGCATAGATCCTGAGAAATCAGTACCCAGAACAACTACTTCTGGCCGTAATAACGGCCATGATACGCCTGGGCATTGAGTCAAACAGAGCTTGGATGGTGTGTACAGATACAGATGCCCATGCAAATTCAAAAAGATAGCACAAGAGAAGTGCCTGGCGTATTGTGACGAAACAGTTACTCGGCCACCATTGAGCAGACGTTTTCAGTTGGCGAGAGATCTGGAGAATGTGCTGGCCTAAGCAGCAGTGGAACATTTTCCGTATCCAGAAAGGCCCGTACACGACTTGCAATATGCGGTCGTGCATTAACCTGCTGAAAAGTATGGTTTCTCAGCGATAGAATGAAGGGTAGAGCTACGGATCGCCGGCCGCAGTGGCCGAGGTGACTGAGGCGCTCCAGTCACGGTCAGCACGGCCACTACGGTCGGGGGTTCGAATCCCCCCTCGGGCATGGATATTTGTGCCGTCCTAGTTTGTAAGTAGTTCATAAGTAGTTTGTGAGTTTAGGGACTGACGACCCCGTAGTTAAGTCCCATAAGCTTAACAAACATTTGAACATTTTTGAGCTACGGATCGTAACACATATGAAATTTAACGGCTACTATTCAAAGTGCCGTCGATGCGAACAAGAGATGACCGAGACGTGTAAACAATGGCACCCCATACCATCACGCCGGGTGATACGCCAGTATGGCGATGACGAATACACGCTTCCAACGTGCGTTCACCGCGATGTTACCAAACACGGATGCGACCATCATGATGCTGTAAACAGAACCTGCATTCATCCAAAAAAATGACGTTTTGCCATTCGTGCGCCCAGGTTCGTCGTTGCGTACAACATCTCAGGCACTCATGTCCGTGATGCAGTGCCAAGGATAGCCGCAGCCATGATCTCCGATAGTCCATACTGCTGCAAACGTCATCGAACTGTACGTGCAGATGGTTGTTGATGTGGCGTTACACTCCAGACGCAAGAGAACAATCGTAACGAAGGTAGCGGTCAACCGAAAGCCAATCGCACGCTGGCGCCGCGCCTCTTGCAGGGAGTAACCGTAGACGCAGGCCGTGTATCTAGGCCGACATGCGTCTGGACACCAGTCAGAGCTCGGCTACGAACGAAGCAGTCACTAGGACTCAGCGCAGGTAACATCTTACAGAGAGAAGAACAGATAATAGTTGAGTCAGTGCAAGTGACTAGTGAATTAAGCCAACAGTAATTATCGGATTGGGAAGAAATTACATGTGGTGTCCCACAAGGATCCATCTTAGGGCCATTGCTTTTTCTTGTGTTCTTTAATGATCTCTCATCAGTACACTACCAGAAGCAGAGTTCGTTTTGTTTGCAGATGATACAAGTATTGCAATAAAAAGTACGTCAAGCATAGTGATAGAAAGGTCTGCTAATGATATTTTCATGAACATTAATAAATGGTTTAAAGCCAACTCATTGTCATTAAACTTTGAAAAGACGCACTACATGCAATTGAGAACATGTAAGAGATTTCCTGACAGCATACGCATTGAGTATGAAGAAGAGCAGATAGAGGAGGTTGACAGTATTAAATTGCTGGGATTACATCTTGAGATAAATTTAGTTGGGAGGAGCACACCACAGAACTGCAGAAACAACTCAACAAACCTGTATTTTCAATACGAGTGTTATCAGGCATAGGAGACATAAAAATAACAAAGCTTGCATACTTTGCTTACTTTCATTCCCTAATGTCATATGGTATAATATTTTGGGGTAACTCTTCAAGTCAGTCAAAAGTCTTCAGAGTCCAAAAACATGTAATACGTATTATTTGTGGAGTAAACTGGGTATATTAACTACTGCTTCTCAGTATATTTATTCCTTAATGAAATTTGTCATAAATAATATATCCCTTTTCCCAACAAGCAGCTCAGTTGATACATACAATACTAGGAATAAAAATGATCTACACAAGGACTTAAAAGGACTTACTTTAGTTCAAAAAGGGGTCCACTACTCAGGAAGACACATTTTCAATAATTTACCATCAAGTATAGAAAAATTTAGCTACAAATAAAGATCAGTTTCAGAGGAACCTAAAAGACTCTCTCGTGGCCAACTCCTTCTTCTCCGTTAGTGAATTTCTAAATCGTACCAAATGATGCAACAAGCACTCATACTTTATTAGTATTATTATATTATCAGCAAAAAAAAAAAAAAAAAAAAAAAAAAAAAAAAAAAAAAAAAAAAAAAAAAAAAAAAAAAAACTTATAAATTTATGTATCTGTATTTACATTATAAGGGTATGTATTTGTATTTATATTATTGGTATTATCTATTATTCAACTTATAAATATTGTTTCTTGACATGTTCCACATCCACGAGGATCCTCTCAACATGGATATACGGAACGGATAACTAATCTAATCTAATCTATTTGTAGTCTTCAGTCAATGAAACTTGTAATACTTATCTCTATAGAACTGTTTTATCTGACTACTATTCCTGCACCGTACCTTTCCTGACAACTAGACCTGGACAATAATCTACAAATGGCATCGAGGATGATACAACAGTAGTTGCCTTGCAAACGTCCCCATATGTTGAGTCAGGGATCGAGACTGCACAATCCGTTACAGCCATGCGCATAAGATGCCTGTCATCGAGACCTTTGGGTAGGTTGGCATTACCTTAGGTATTGCCCTCCTGAACCCACCATTTTCTGCTAACAGTCATTGGATCGCGACCAACGCGAGTAGCAGTGTCGCGATACCATAAACCGCAGTCGCGATAGGCTACAATCTGACCTTTATCAAAGTCGGAAACGTCTTGGTACGCATTTCTCCTCCTCACACGAGGCATCACAACATTATTTCACCAGGCAACGCCGGTCAACTGATGATAATCATTTCCATATCATAGCATCTTCTTCCTGTCGGTTAAATTTCGCGTCTGTAGCACGTCGTCTTCGTGGTGTATCCATTTTAATGGTCAGGAGTATAACTTTAATAATTGTACGCTAGAAACATTAAGGTCGAATTACTTCCCTTGAGGCTAATCCACATCATAAGTTATGTCCCGGAGCATTGGTTGTGAGGACGGGTACACTCGATTGCGCCTATTTAGCTTCTAATTTACTTTAAACATATCAGACCACAGAACTTGCGAAAGAAAATTTGCATCAAAATTCACGTGTGCGAGCTACCATTCACGAAACTGCATACTTCTGTCAGGGTCATTTTCATTCAGTGAGAGTAACAATTGCAATTTTAATTTTTCCATTTGCCTAAGCGGAAAATACCTTTTCTGATCCTATTCATGCCTGTTTCGAGTACACATTGTGATGTCGATTTTAGTGCTGATTATACGAAAGACTCTCATTCTGCAACAGAAGACGCTTCGCTTGATGATGTGCGTGGCCGGGCTGGTCGTCCATTATGCATATTCATTATTGCTCCATCATTTTGAAACTTATCGGGAAGGCGAGCAATGCTTAAGTAGCTTGGTACCTACGTACCACATTGTAATCTCCAATACAGTTGCACTTCATTGATATTCTCAAACTTCCTGTACCATTCTAAATACATTTTCGCTGCCCGAAAAAGACCAGAGCTTCCTCCGGGTCTCACTTTCACTATTAAACAGTAATTCATGTTGCAGTAAATCACGAAACACCAGTGCCAAATATCAGTACCAACTCTCACAACTTACTCCCGTGGCCAATGCGATCTTGAATTTATGGCATTAACATATTACAGGGTGTTAAACAGTCTACATTTTTTTATCATTCATGTACCCTGCATGCAATCTATATATCTCAACACATCTAAGGAAAACCGTTATATTAGCATCACACACATAAACATCTTATTACTTTTAAGTTCTTAAAAAAACAATTAAGAATTACGACGTCTGTTATTTTATGTCCATGCTATAGGAGAATGCGGCTTATTCTTTTTTTTTTCTTGTTTCTTTTCTTTTCTTTTTTTAAATTTCTTTTCTCTTTTTTTTTTTTAAATGTTGGAAATGATTAGTTCTTCTGACATGTACAAAAGTGTCGCTGTGCGATGAAGCCGCTGTGAAAAGACATAGGAAGACATTAGAGAATTTGGATCGGGCGGGTACGTGTTTTCGTAGTTTTTGCAAATGTGTTGACCCCATATACCTGAAGAGGCGTAGCGTCTCAGCACAACTGCTAAGTAAACATCAGGTCACGGGTTTGAATCATAACACTAGCACAGATTTTCATATTCCTGTGCTGTACGAAGTATACGACAGATCGACAAGACAAGAAACTCCTTTCCAAATATTTCAAATGGAAAAGGGTGGCCGGCCGAGGTGTCCGAGGGGACTGAGGCGCTCCAGTCACGGTCTGCACGGCCACTACGGTCGGGGGTTCGAATCCCCTCTCGGGCATGGATATTTGTGCCGTCCTTCGGATTAGCTAGTTCATAAGTAGTTTGTAAGTTTAGTTTGTAACCCCGTAGTTAAGTCCCATAAGCTTTACAAACATTTGAACATTTTTTTGGAAAAGGGTGTTTTTCTTTCGACGCTGCACTTATATGTAAATCGTCTCTGTACACAACTGCTACAGATATTTCTGAACGACCTTCAATCTGTCTGTCGAAATTAAACACTACACATGCACACCATGAAGTCTTTCATCGAATTTGTACTGTAAGAAGAGAACACAATCATCAAGACGGAAATATTTAATGATTCAAACCATTCGTTTCCAGCCTTTTTCAAGAAAAATACCAACGCTGTACTAAGTGAAGAGGAAGGAATTGATAACCATGCTTTAATATCTTAATAAGTACTATAACTTTTATAATGAGGTTTGCGAATGTATATTTTTCACACCACGTTCCTACCTGTTACTCCTTAAGATATTTGTTTTGCCCGAAGAAACTATTTTTAGTCAAGATTGTGAACATTAACTTCGATACTAGACTGCCAAAATTTCCCGGTATTATTACAAAAATAAGTTGTAGGTTTGCTAATTTATTAATGATCTGGTATTTACACTAAACTGTGACGCCCTGACTGATCATCATGGTATACATCACTTCCACTACTGTGTGAATATGGATCCTACTCGCTGGCCACCATGGAATGATATCATTTGTAATTGTAATAGTATTTTACAAGGGCCTAAAATTAATGAATGAAGCCCCCCACCTTATTACCATACGTATGGTTTCACGTGAATATTATATTTATCTGCCAGAAGTATTTGTCCATGCTACTTTAGATTTATATCTAGCTGCTGTATGGTGTGATCAATCACTTTGCAATATTTTTGTACAGGTATACCCATGATATGTAACACTTACTTTTGGAAAATTGCCGCCATGTATAGAGGTAAGCTCGTCCTTTATAACTTGTTATTTAACTGATATATTACAGTAATTCACAATTTCTTATAGTTTTATAAATATTATGTTAATTCCACCATAATGTCATCATGGGCCTTCAAGTCCCTAAACCATTAACTTGGAGCCTCCCCCCCCCTCCCCCCCAAGTCTTTCCACACAAATAGACATCCGAACCAATCCAATTGAAGTAGTTATTTATTTAATGTTACTTCTTTTCCATCCTAATCTTGTATCTAGAAGCTATAAACCCTTCCTTCTTGCCCCCCCCCCCCTCCCCTGTTTTCTTGCCCATTAGATTGGTCCTGTTTGGAATATCTGAACAGTGCTGACGTGACTTGTGGTGATGTAGTGTAATGTTTATGTATTATATAGGCAATGATTTACCTTTTGGAGTCATAAATGCCTCACAATGTATATAGATTCCATATTTGTGCGATTGTACTGTGATAACATGACTTAAAACTTTGTAGGCCGCTGGTAACATAAACATAACCAACCATCTGTGCACTGTAAATAATAACACTGTACCCAGCCCCCAAATACAATCCATCCATCCATCACTTTACTGGCAGACATACCACTCCTAACACCAATATAGTGGAAAATCTTTGTAATTATCTTTGTAATAATCTTTGGTATACCCTCTCTATATATAACAAGTCTCTTTTGTAATATTATAACGAACACATATTTGTAAAATTATTTTAACCAAACATGAGGATTCAAATGTGGCACCTATTTTATGTTAATGATATGAACTTATCAAGTTGTCCTAACGATTTTATATGGAAATGACTTAGAAAAAACCTGTCTGAAGAGTTTCATGTAAGTAACCACCAAATCAAGCTACTTGTAATGTACCCTACATCTGTAATTTATATTGCCTTTTAATAATTGTAATAATGTTTTTAATAATGTTATGCACAGCACTTGAAAACTGCCTCAGGCCGAAATAAACTATATTTCAGTCAAAGGGTGGTGAATTCCTTTAAAAAAAATTCTTTTGCTTCTGCTGTATCATTTAATTTTTGGCGCTTACTTCACTTTCATTGTTAACGTCTCAATTAACATTTTATGAACTTCACGGTTTTATTTGTAAGCATTCCTCCATTGAAGCATCAGGAGAACATTTTATCTGCTACCTGAGGATTCTCTGGCAAGGCGCAGTAGTAGTACGGAGTGTGAGATACCGCGAACTGATGAGTAGACACAGTTCCTCTGGTGTCCGCAGACAGCGGAAACCGCGAGAACAATGGCCGCGCAAACTGGCGCAGCTCCGCTCGTAACTACACAATCGCATGCTGCCGCTTGCCTGGTATCACACGACACCTCGCTATTTGCTGCGGTGTTCCTACAGTTATTCAATATACGGTTCTCTCTCTCTCTTTAGGCGATTTCCGTAAATGTTTCACAAACAATACATCATCATGCGTAGACACAAATAGCGATGAAGGAAATTTAATTAATGTGGGAATATTATTCATGAAATACTTTCGAAAACAACAGAAAGATTACTGTATGGTGACGAATTACAGTGATGGAATATTTTATCGCTGCGGCGGAATAGCCCTGCGCACTGAGGCAGCGTGCTGAGGTGCGCGCAGTCTTCCGCCGTCGGAGGTTCGAGTCCTCCCTCGGGCATGGGTGTATGCGTGTCCTTAGATTAGTTTTACTTAGTAGAATGAAACTTTCACTCTGCAGTGAAGTGTGCGCTGATATGAAACTTCCTGGCAGATTAAAATTGTGTGCCGGAACCGGGACTCGAACCTGGGACCTTTGCCTTTCGCGGGCAAGCGCTCTACCGACTGAACTATCTCGACACGACTCACGATGCCGCCTCACAACTTTACTTCCTCCAGTACCTCGCCTCCTACTTTCCAAACTTCACAGACGCTCTCCTGCGAAACCAAGACTAGCACTCCTGGAAGAAAGTGTTGGAGACACGGAGATTAAATCCGACAGGAAGTTTCGTATCAGCGCACACTCCGCTGCAGAGTGAAAGTTTCATTTCGGAAACATTCCTTACGCTGTGGCTAAGCCATGTCTCCACCATATCCTTTCTTCCAGGAGTGATACTCTTGCAAGTTTCGCAGGAGAACTTCTGTGAAGTTTGGAAAGTAGGAGGCGAGGTACTGGCGGAAGTTGTGAGGTGGCATCGTGAGTCGTGTCAGGATAGCTCAGTCGGTAGAGCGCTTGCCCGCGACAGGCAAAGGCCCCAGGTTCGAGTCCCGGTTCCGGCACACAATTTTAATCTGCCAGGACGTTTCTTACTGTAAGCAGTTTTTAAGCTAGGGACTAATAACCAGGCAGTTAAGTCCCAAAGATTTACAAACATTTGAACATTTTTTAAAATATTTTATCAATACTTAATCCAAAATACGAATTTCTCACACCTTCAGTGTATGCGATCTGGATGCCCTATCTAATGATCACATACGAAGATTTGTGCCGGGTTTCTCGCTTTTCGCGAGAGTTCGACTTACCATTAGGCTACCTGTACACGACTCCTGAACCGATCAAAACTTCCGTGTGCCATGATGAGTGCACCTTCATCCCTTAGCACTCGCAGCTTCTAATGTGTTCCCACACCAGGGAAAATAAAACAACGAGGCCTCACCCCACACTGTTATCGTCATCGTAGTTAACATCTTTGTGTAGTCGATATTGCATGCGAAAGTTTCGGTCCGTCCTGCTGTGTCGCGGTGAAGTGGCCGAGTGGTCTAAGGCGTCTTGCTTTGGAGTGCACAATTGCTTGCTGTCGGCGGTTTGAGACCTCCCTGTCGCGTGGGGGTGTTTTTGTCCTTAGTTTAGTTTAAGTAAGTTTTACCACAAAAATTAAGTCATATTTACAAACATTTGAGCATTTTGTCCTGCAGTGGCGTCCGAGTTGCCTAATGGTAAGGCGACCGTTCGCGAAAAGGAAATTTTCGTATGTCACCTTTTGGGAGGACATCCTTACCGTGTACACTGAAGCATTGAGAAATTCGCTATAGCGAATAAATATTGATAAAAACAGAAGGATTGGCCATCTGCCGTCGTTTCGGAAAGAAAGATCACAGGTGAGTAAGAAATTCTGAGAAACACACTTTCGGCTCGACACTCTCAATACATCACGAATAAAAACGAGACGACATTGTACTTACTACGTCAACTATCTCCCAGAAATAGCAAAACACGATCAGCGGTTAGATTTTCGATTTAAAAAAATTAAAGCATCTGTTAGCTCTGTCTTCTTATTGTGGCTCACAAATATTGAACCTCCACGTCACCCGATCGTTGTAATCTGTGAAAAGTGAGTTTGCTTAACCCTCTCATTTCCCCCTGTTGTTCCTGTACAAAAATATATTAAAGGGTAATTTATGCCGTATTTTGTGCATCGATCCCTAAAGTTGCATTTTTGTTGATAAACAACATGCTTCTATAACTACATTTTGGTGCTTGGTAGGGTGTGTAGCTACTTGCCGCGGTGGAGTAGCCGAGCGGTCTAAAGTGTCTCGTTGCAGAGCGCGCGGTTGCTCGCCGTGGAGGTTCGAGTCCTCCCTGGGGCATGGGTGTGTGTGTTGTCCTTAGGTTAGTTTACCTAGGTTTAAGTAGTTTGTAAGCTATGGACTGATGACCACGAAGTTTGGTCCAATAGATTTACAAACATTTGAACCTTTTTGTAGCTACTTCTGAGGTTGTGTATCTTTGACGTCTATAAGTGGCTGAGAGTAATGTGGCTCCTTTTCTTTTATTCCAGCAGTAAAATGTCTTGTCTTTGGTGCTGTGGCGAAGATTATGCTAGCATTATTGATCTGGCAGTGTTATCTATCAACAAAGTAACGTCCAAGAAATAAAATACCTCGATTCAAACGTCTGTTATGTGCATGGAATACATGACATAAAAAATTAGTAGTTCGGCGAAGAATTTTAAAACACATATTTTCATGTGTACTGCATTGTATTAATATTAATTTTTCCAAAGCTGATTTCATAATGTGGGACTGAAAGAGTTATCTGGGAAGCAGCACCGGAATGTCAGAGCGGATAATGTCGTTACGTCACGAATTGTGCGTCCGCTGCCACTGGTTGTTCGAGGCCTCTCTCGGGGCATGGCTGTGTGTTGTCCTTAACGTAAGTTAGTTTAGGTAGTTTGTAAGTCTTGGGACCAATGACCTTGCCAGTCTGGTCCCTTCATTTTGCCAACTGAACATGTTGAATTGCGAAGACTGCGGTACTAGGCCGCCCGCGGTGGCCGAGGAGACTTTAAGTTATCGACAAACTAGGCAGTTTCTTTTCTTTTCTTTAATTTCATTTTATTGTTGATTACTATTAATTATAGTATAGTATAGTATAGTATAGTATGGTCTATCCATACTCTGTGTATTACGCCAGCGACGCTGCACAAAATGTTCAAGTGACCTTCCTTCTGTTTAAGCTGGAGAATTTCTTAAAGGCTGCGGAAGTTACGCACCATTTTTGTTTACAAAACTGAAGTTTGTAATATATTATGGAAATCATATTCTTCATTGGAGAAGTCTTTCTTTATTCCTGTATACATTGAAGAGGAAATATTTCTTTGCTACAATTTTTTTCATTTATCTATTTGTTTATGTTTATTTCTGAAACAGAGAAGGTCACGCAGATAGCAGCAGCTTTCAGCAAATTGTAGGCACTAAAGTCACAGACCACTGACAGTACGGAGCTCTCAGCGGCTTCTACCCTCAGAGTTAAGAGCAGAGGAACTAAACATATCCATAATTAAACATAGGCTTCGGGAAACTGAAGAAAATGTTAACAGATTCGACACGGAAACCTAGAACTTCGCGAAGACGAACTCTGAGTTCTGACGTCGCTTGCAAGACACCGTGCTGCGGAGATCGTACGGCACAACTGGAAACACTCGTATATTTTATGACACCAGGATAGAGGATGCCACTTTGATTTACATATCATTTACATATATGGCGTAAATAGATAAGGGAAAACAATTTGTTTTAAACGGCATTGAAGCCGACGCCGCAGAAGGCGATATTGGCGAGCGGCAGGGTGGGCTGTAACAGGAGAAGGGAGGCACAATAAAAAAAAAAAAAAAAATTAAAAAAAAAACAGTGGGGGGTTCGAATCCCCCCTCGGGCATGGATATTTGTGCCGTTCTAGTTCGTAAGTAGTTCATTAGTAGTTTGTACGTTTAGGGACTGATGACCCAGTAGTTAAGTCCCATAGACTATACAAACATTTGAACATTTTTGCGGTACTAACTTTATCGGGAAGGGGAGTTTCCGTATCAAAAGAAAAATTCAACAAAAAGGAAAAAAGATAACATAGGGACATGAAAATGTTACTAGCAAAACGTAAGGCAACGTCTCAGCTATTTTTCGATACAGTCACTGAAAGTATTGAGATTTTTATCGTGAGACCAACTTTCGTGTCCTGTGTCATGGAAGTCAGCTGTCTGTGAATGAAAGAAATGTGTAGCAGTCGTCTTCAGCTATGTCGAAACGCTGGCCGGAAAACAGGAATTTCTTGGTCTGCAAGTAACAATGGAAGTCCGTGGCAGAAAAATCAGGACTGTATGATGGATGAATATTTTCCAGACTAATTAGTGCAAAAATATTTTCCGAAATCGTTTGGCGACGGGCGTTGTCATGGAGCAGCGCAACACTTCCAGGAAGAATTCCACGCCTGTCGCTCTGAGTGACACGGCGCTTTAAATTTATGTTCTCCGGCCAGCGTTCTGACAAAGACAGATAGCTGAAGGCGACAAGCAGGTTCCATTCCAAGGCGACAGATTTCAAAGTTACAGGAATACAAATGTTGATCCTACGATATTTAAAACGTCTCAGTTGCTTTGGTGACAAAGTCGAAAAATAACTTAAGCATTGCTGTACCTATTGGAAATAATGTTTCACAAGTAAATATGTTATCTTTGTTGACAAGAAAGAAACATACTTTGTAGATTAGCTCCGTACTAAGATGCTTGCGTGCACTTCCATCGTAACATGTGATCAAATTTACTTACTTTCCCCAATCACCATTAGCCACAGAACTGATTGGTCATCGCCTTATGTCATCCGTGCCTGACTGGTCAGTAGTTTAGAGACCATACCCTTAGGGATCTTACGCGGTTTTTCGCGTCTTTGAAGCATGTGCTAGGAGATGTCGTGCCTGACATTCAATGGCCGTTTACCGCAGACAACCGACACGAATAATATGAAATATTAAAAATGTTTATAAAGTTACGGGACCTGACTGCAGTGGTCATTCCCTAAAGTTAAAAAGTAATGGAACTAAGAACACAGACACCCACGCCCGAGGGAGGACTCGAACCACAGCCGGGGAACGACCGAGCACTCCTCAGATTCGCGCATTAGTGCGAGCACGGTCACGTATGACGTCGTCGGTGTTGACATCGTAAAAGCGTCAACGCTCTCACCGGATAATCATCTGCTCGGATATGGTCTCGGAAGTCTTGATATGTGCGTCGTAAATTAGATTGCTCGGTATACACAAACAGTGACATATCATGCGCTGTACCTTTCTTAGTATATTTTACGTTGCGTTATGTCACCAGAAACATGCAATCAGTGGAACAACGTTCAGCAAAATTACTTAGAAATTTCTTGTATCTCAACTCAGTAATTTCTGTGGAATGTTGCCTTGTATGGGAGTGAAACTTGGACGATAAATAGTTTAGACAGGAAGAGGTTAGATGCTTTTGAAATGTGGAGTTACAGAAGAATTTTGAAGATTAAGTGGGTTACACCACGTAACTACTAAAGAGGTACTAAACAGAATTGGGGAGAAAAGGAATTTTTGGCATACCTTGACTAAGAGACAATGGCAGGACACATTCTTAGACATAAATAAATCGTAAATTCAGCACTGGAGCGAAGTGTTGAGGTAAAAATCGCAGAGGGAGACTAAGCAAATTTAGATGGATTTGGGTTGCCGTTATTATATGAAGAGGCTTGCTCAGGATAGAGTAGGGGGGAGAGCTGTATCAAACCATCCTCGAGTATAAAGACCACAACAACCTCAAAAGGCAATCATAAAAGCTGAATGCTTCGAGTACCTAATCAACAGTTTGGAACAGTTACTGCGCTTCCTTTCCCACTTTGTGTTTAAACTTTGGTATCCTCCAACAGACATAAAATAAGTTTGTCTCTTGACATGACGTCTCCAAGCAATAAAATATCGATAAATGAATTCCAATAATCTCTTCGACGCCTAGTTTAAATATTTCTTCACGTATGACGTATAATTCGAACGACGTTGGTTGATTGTAGGTATCGAAAAATTTCCGGGTACCTTTCATAATGGAATAACCTATCAATAATTTTCAGAATTTATTCCAAACCTGAAATACGCAGTTGAATGCTATTGCAAACGAGCAATTTACCCTCGAATGTAAACACGCCTCTCCACAGCGCATATTACAATAGGACCGGACTCCAATGCCGCTGAAGTTTCAAGTGACGCGCTATATTGCTGGGTCACGGCAAATCGTAATAGAGTTCCCGAATTTACTGCAATCCAGGAAACTTTATGCCGTCAGATTAACCTCCGCCCCCAGAGGCTGCTCATTCCTGGTGTACGAAGCTCTGAAACATTTAATGAGGCGTGGGATGTTATTTCGGAAGTAAGAACAGACACAATTTCAGTCGAAAAGTTATTGCCTCTACTGATAGTGACTTTGAAGTTATGTGGGTGCTTACACCCAGTCTAGGAGAAATCAGATTAATTGTTGAGTGTTTTTACTGGCAATCTGTTTGCAACATTACACCTGTAAATTCATTCGAAGAAAATCTACGCCACATAATACGAAGGTGCCATTCAATATTAGCATTGAAAATAATGAGTAACACCACCGTCAGGTGTATTTTTTTTTTTTTTTTTTTTTTTTTTTTTTTTTTTTTTTTTTGTAATGTCATTTACTGGCAACCAGTTTCGATAGACCACGCCATCATCATCAGGCCCTTAAAACAGGACAATCTTATTTTGCTTGATTAAAAAACAACAGGTGTCGCACAATCATGGAACCTAACAATAAGGAGCATAAATAGGGACTCATTCAGTGTCAGTGGTTGGCGTCCTTAAACCGCATAGTCTGGGACGTCTATAGTTTCATTTCTGATGGTGCAGACATGCAGTTTTGTGAACTAGTACTAAACACGCTTTGTGAAAACGTGAGCAGCTAAAGCGACATCCCACATGAAATAGATATATTTTACGCCTAGCAGCAAAAAACCAACCCCCATGAAACCCAGACATTGCCGGGGTGGGATGGCTTGCGTGCCTCAACGATACAGATAGACGTACCGTAGGTGCAACCACAGCGGAGGGGAATCTGTGGAGAGGCGAGACAAATTTTATGGTTCCTGAAGAAGGGCAGCAACATTTTCAGTAGTTACATGGGCAACGGTCTGGATGATTGACTGACCTGGCTATGTAACAACAGCTAATGTGGCTTTGCCACACAGTTACTGCGAACGGCTGAATGCAAGGTGAAACTACAGTCGTTACTTTTCCCGACGTCATGAAGCTCTACTGTATAAATTTAAGATGATGGCGACTTCTTGGGTAAAATATTCCGGAGGTAAATTAGTCCCCCATTCGGATCTCCGGGCGGGAACTACTCAGGAGGATGTCATCATCAAGAAAAACAGGCGTTCTACGGATCGGAGCGTGGAATGTTCTAACCCATAATCGGGTAGGTAAGCTAGAAAATTAGAAAAGAGAAATGGATACGTTAGATATGGTAGGGGTTAGTGAAGTTCGGTAGCAGGATAATCAGGATATCTGGTCAGGTGAAAACAGGGTTATAAATACAAAATCAGTTGGTGGTAACGCAGGAGATGGTCTGATAATGAATAAGAAAATAGTAATGCGAGTAAATTTCTATGAACAGCATTGTGAACGAATTATCCTAACAAAGATAGACACAAAACCAACACCGACCACAGTAGTACAAGTTTATATGCGAACTAGTTAGGTCTATGATGAGAATATCGAAGAAATGTATGAGGAGATGAAAGAAACCATTCATAAAGGGATACGAATACCTGATTGTAATTGGGGACTGGAACTCGTTAGTAGGGAAGGGAAGAGAAGGAAATGTAGTAAGTGAATATGGACTGGGATAAAGAAATGAAAGAGGAGATCGCTTGGTAGACATTGGCGCAGAGCACAATTTAATGATCAAAAACACTTGGTTTAAAGATCATGAAAGAAGGCTGTAATCGTGGAAGAGACAAGGAGACACTGGAAGGTAAGAGATTGACTTTATAATGACAAGGAATAGATTTAGGAACCAGGTTTTAAACTGTAAGACGTATCCAGGAGGAGACATAGACTCTGACCACAACTTATTGGTTTTGAACTGCAGAAAGGTAGGAAAATAATGAGATGGATGCTGGACAAATTGAAGGAACCAGAGATGGTTGAGAGTTTAAGAGGGAGCATTAGGCAAGGAGTGGCAGAGACGGGGGAAAGTAATACAGTAGAAGTAGACTGGGTAGCTCTGAGAGGGTAGTGAAGGTCGCAGAGAATCATATAGGCAGAAGGACAAGGCCTAATAGAAATCCCTGGATAACACAGGATATACAAAACAATTGATGAGAGGAGAAAATATAAAAATTCAGCAAGTGAAGCAGGCAATTATCCACATGCTAAGCAGGAGTGGCTAGAGGACAAATGCAGAACCGTAGAAGAATGTATAACTAGGGGAAAGATAGATACTGGCTACGGTAAAATAAAAAAAAAGATATTTGGTGACATGAAAAGAAGCTGTATGAATATCAAGAACTCAGGCGGAAAACCAGTACTAAGTTGAACTATGGATGGAAAGTAATTAATAAACTTCTGTTGGTTTTAAGATGAATTTTAAATAGAACTATTTCAATTTTGATTCATGGGAAAACAGGACGTTTACTAGTTCGACAAGTCGACAGACAGGTGGACTACAGAGTAATTCTACATAAGCTCCGTTCTTAACGGTCGATTGCCAACACTGGAAAAGTGCGTAAATCTGATAGTGTACTCATTAGTAGACACCGAAGGAAACAGCACTATTTCAATGTTTTCGTAAGACAAGTGTTAACAACATTCTAATACCTTATGAAATGCAACTTAAAACCATCGGCTGTTTCTTAATTCCTTAAATATCAACTAGTTTCTGTCGTAGACCATCATCATGGATTAAAGGGTATTAAAGTAGTTTAGGAAAATGCATTAAAGAAAACTAAATCTGGCTGATAATAGCATAAGTCAATTTCACTAAAAAAAAAAGAAACTGTATCACATTCAACAATCATAGCAGTAAAATAGTTTTACGTATGATACAGTTTCGCTTTATAGAAAAATTGACTTTTTGTGTAAAGGAAACGAATTTCCTGTACGAGTTGAGGATCATCATGTTTTTAATAAGAATAAAGCCGTCTAGGTTGCTAAAATTATATTTATTACGGCATTTCGCCATCTGCCATCATGTGATCTGCAAGATGAAGGAACAAGTGTTCGTCCTACCATCGAATTACACAGACCGTTATAAATACAGAATTATAAAACATTTTTGAAAAATACAATTGTACACTCGCCTAGAAACCTCTGAACTTGCACAGTGAAGTTCAGCGTCAAGGATAAAATAACTACCAAGTAGGTCCGTCAACTGCAATCTTGAATAAAAATTGCAAATATATAAAAACCGTTTTAGTTGACAGGTGGGGCTAGTGTAGAACATTGCCATCATTTATTACATTTAATATTCTACCTTCACAATCATATGAAAAGAAGAAAGATAATTTTTAAATTCTACGCAACTAAATACTTTTATTTTAAAATTATTTTTAAATTAAATTATTTTAAATTAATTAAAATCATTTACTACTTTAATTACTTAGATCATTATTAGTGCGTAATTTTAATACCGGATGCGGTTTTTATAACCATTACATTTTACCAAATTTATAAATGTTTAATACAAAAGAATCTGTTGGTTTTCATATTGATTTTAGTAACTTATACAATGAAAGTTATACGTAACTAAAACAATTTTAATACTCCCACTTTTAAAGTAATGTAAGCAGCAAATGATTTTAATTAAATAAACAATTGTTTCTGAAAATTCAAACTCTTTAGCTGCATAGAATTTAATATTTATCTGCCTTTGTTTTATATATATGATTGTAAAGGTAGCGTATTGCATGTAAAAATTGAGGGCAATGTTCTACAATAGCGCCATCTCTCAGGTAAAATTTTTTATGTACGAGCTATACTATTCGAGACTGCCATTGACGTAGGGGCCTACCTACTAGGTAGATATTTTATCATTGACGGTGAACTTCACTGTGCAAGTTCAGAGGTTTTTAGGTGAGTGTACAATTGCATCCTGGCAAAACCATTTTATAATTTCGTATTTAAAACGTTCTGTGTAACTCGATTGTACAAAATACACTTGTTCCTTAATCTTGCAGATCAGATGACGGAAGATGCCGAAACGTTGTAATAAATAAATATAATTTTAGCGGTCTAGACGGCTTTTAATCTTATTTAATGGATTTTTCTAATCTGTTTAACCTCCACAAATGTGGACCTACGTTCGTCATTTCTTTTCTCTGCTAGATGGCTGCTGCTAGAAGTCGGAAAGGTATGTAAATAATTATTACGCTCAAATATTAAAGTCGTGTGATTTTTGTCTGTAGTGTGTTAACTCTTCTAGATGTTGAGAGTTAGTTACGATTTTAATATATTTTGTTAATTACTACGACGGAGCTCATTATCTGCAGGTCCTCGAATCTGGACCTCAGGTCGTAATGTGAATATGCTGACTTCAATTTCGTCTTCGAATTTACAGTACTGAAATAAATAACTCTCCTTTCTATACTTTACGAGTATGAATGAAATATTAGCTGATAAACATTTGGAAGCGCTTCTTAAAGAAAGAAATGCGGAATTATCTTTATAGATCTTGTGATTGTCAGTTGTTGGGTGATGCGCCGCAGATGGTGTTCAGAAAATAAAATACCCAAACAAATAAGGTTTCACTCATGGATTACAAAATGGATGTAGACAAAGCTATGATTAAGTATAAATATGTTGAGCCTGTAGCTAGGGGAAGAGGGCGCCCTTGTGTAGTGAATTCATCTGATAGTGAAGATGCAGATGTATAAAGTTCGGATTAAAGCCAAGGAGAGCTCTGTCACAACCAATTGCAGAAGATAGATTTGACAATGTAAACCATTTACCGAAATTTTTTGAGGTAAAGAATGCCTCAAAATACAGGAAACCTGGCTGCAGTTCCAAGAAAGGAGTAGTCTGAATAAAATGTTAAATGTATTTGTGTGTTATGAAAAATAATTGTTTCGAAGCCTATCACAAAAAGTAAAGATTTATTTACTGGCAGTATCAAGTTATTATTTTACAGAAATTATTGCTTTTTTATTTCCTTTCATCTATGAAACTGTTATTGAGTATCAAGAGAAACCTGTATTGTAAAAAATGTATTTAAGAAATACTTATTTTCTGTGTAGATTAGAATATGTAGCTAAGTTTGCATAAGATAACTATTTTGTTGAAGAAAGGTGTTTTTATTGAGGAAAAGAGAGACAAAATGCAATGAAAGGCAAGTTCCTTATTATGATAAATATGACCCGAGGTCCACACATGTCGACTTCCTTTTGTGCCTTAGTGAATCACCAAATATATATTCATGTGACGTCTGTTCCGAGAGAACAGACGTCACTTCTGATCCTGCAGTTGTTATTATTTAATATTCACAGAATATATGACATCAACTGCGATTGGGCAAAGCTGAAAATGTGTACCCAGCCGGGATTCGAACTCGGGTCTCCTGTTTTCTAGGCAGTTGCGCTGACCCCTACACCACTGGGGACGCAGTGATCACCGCACCTGCAAGGACTACGTAAGCACGCCTCCCGTCAGATACAAATTCCCAGCTTCGCTCTGCCCACAGTACTCAGACTCGTAGTTATGAAACTAATTCTCGTAAGAGTAAGGGCTTCAAACTTGCCCACCCCTCCCCACTAGGATCATTGCCCGTCACCGGCATATTATATATATACATGTGGCGTCTGTTCCGAGAGAACAGACGTCACTTCTGATCCTGCAGTTGTTATTATTTAATATTCACAGAATATATGACATCAACTGCGATTAGGCAAAGCTGAAAATGTGTATCCGGCCGGGATTCTAACCCGGGCCTCCTGCTTTCTAGGCAGGAGTGTCATGCTTGGGTACTAGTTTGTTGGAAAATATGAAAAGAAAAATTTCTTGTTTCTTTTTTTCATCCCGGGAGCGAAGAGGTTAATGCCAATTTATTCATTATGATGGTCTGCCACGGAAACTATTTGATTTTTGAGGAATTAATAAAACAACTGCTGGTTTTCAGATGCATTTTATAAAGAACAATTTCAAATTTGATTCGTAGGAAAACGAGACGCTTACTAGATCGACTGATGGACAGCCAGGCGGAGAAAAAAGTAATAACTGTACACGAGCTCCGTTCTTACCGATTGATTGCCAACCCTATAAAATAGGGTTGTGTCCGAGTGGTTCGGCCGAATCCATTATTCTCCGAATCTAGCACACTGGCTTCGGATTCGAGATTCGGCGCATAATGGCCGAATACTACCGAATCCAGAATCCAAAGTGTTATATGGAAACCTTCAGTTACGAATGTACATAACGCCATGTAATCTTCCGTGTTAGCTGTTACCATATTTATATTCCGTCCGCCTAACAAACCAGAAAGACAACGGTGAACGCAGAAGAATATACGTATCACGTTAATATTTACATTTCTATTATTCTTATGCTGAACGGTAATAGTTAGAAATGAATCACGGCAAGTGACTTCTAATAATGATTTTTAAATCTTGCGCGAATAAAACTTCTGTGCAGTCTAGTTACGTGATCTTAAATGTTTGAAAGAATAAATTAATCTGCAAAATACCCTTGCTTAGACCCTCTGGAATGCATAATCTTTTCACAGGTCTGAAATATCTTCGTGGCAATAACAAGTACACACATGTCGAATAAACGCAGTTTTCTATGTGTCTGAATGTTCTGTCCGTCACTCATGAAATGCCTGATATGTCACTATAAAATTATCTAACATTTACACATCCTAATTTTTAAGAATCTATTTTTTAACTTCCAAAATATCTACTCATCTTTTTGGGTTTTATTTTTGAGTCTTCCCCGTTGAAAAAAGAAAAACAATACGTAATCCTTTCCTTTCATTATTTTTTATTTCATCAAAATGAAGCATTTTGTAATAGAGTGAAGAAAGTTTCTTATTATCTTTTAGATCATCTCAACAACATATATATCGAAATGTTTCATACAAATTTCTTTTAAGGGTAAGGGGTATTAAAAAATCTTTAAGATATAAAACAAAAATCTAAATGAAATTTTAATTTCTTTAAATTTTCTGTTAATATTATCATTTTGGATTCACCCCAGATGGCTTTATCTTCATCACTGGCTGTGATAGAAGAGTAATTCTTTTTAAATACATGCACTTGAGTTGACAGATTATTGGGGTTCGAGATTCAGAAGATTCGATTCGGGTTTGGTATTCGGCACATGTTTTATATAAGATTCGGTATTCGGATTCGATTCGGTAAAATTGGGGTTCGACCCATCCCTACTATAAAAGTGCGTCGAAACACGACCTCATTCCTCAATTACGGCCTGTAACTCAGTGTGTGTGCCGGACACAGCGGCGAAGGCGAAATATAGCGCTTTAGAGAAAGGCGGTTTATGACGGGGCGGCCGGTTGCTAGGCGACGGGGCTGGGCGGGATCGCGGAGCCGGGCTCGCCGGGCCAAGCGGGAGGGCGTGTGTCGGAGGTGGCGCCGCGGGCGGCGGGCGCGCGCCCCAGCGACGCCGCAGCAGCGGCCACCGAGCCTCAGTCTGGCGCCGCGCCTCCACCGCTGCGGCCCGCGCGCGCCGTGCATGGGGCTGCTGCTGCTGCTGCTGGCAAGTGTCGCTGCGTGTGCGTGCGTGCGTGCGCGTGCGTAAGTGCGTGGCAGAGAGCGTGCCGGCCCGGGCGCCACCGCCGCCGACGTCGACGCGCCCGCCGGGAACCTCCGCCTCCGGCCCTTCCCCGCCCCTCAGTCACGCGGCAGCGGTATCTGTCTGTGTGTGTGTGTGTGTGTGTGTGTGTGTGTCGAGAATGTGAGTGTGTTTGTGTAGACGTGCGCTCGCAGCCGCGCGCCACAGCGCATGCGTCTACCGATGGTACTCGAATTCCGTCTGAGCTGTTGCTCCCCGAAAAAAAGAGTACCACCTGTGCAACTTGATTTGCTGCAATTTTACAACGTTTTCCAAATATCGTTCTGCTGGACCACCTAAACCTGCGTATATGACAATCTGCTGCCACATTAATTAATAATGGCCTTCATGTCTACAAAAATTCGTAGGTCGTGAGCCACCAGAGACACTACAACATTTAGTCGAAAACTGGTCATTACCTACATTGTAACTCCTGTACAATAAGATAACATGATCATCTTGTGATGGTGCAGCTCTTTTCAATTCCGTGCTTGCAGTATTAGAACTGTGGTAGATTCCGCCTTATGCAAGACACTTTTTTTGTTTTGTTTAAAAAAAAAAAAAAAAAAAAAAAAAAAAAAAAAAAAAAAAAAAAAGGTCTTGCATAAGGCGGAATCAATCACAATTCTAAGATAACATGGTATAAGTTTCTCAAGTTTCGTGAAGCCGGGCCACCTAAACCAGCCTATAAGGTCGTCTGTAGCCTCGATCAACAGCCGTAGTCTTTATAGACATCTACACTCGTTGTGTGAGTCACCTGTGATACTCAAGTATTTCGTATTCGTCCAGGAAATATAAGAAACTTTTTCAGCATGTTACAGTTTAAAACCTGTTTAAACTACACCGTAAGACCTATAAACTAATATACTGCAGCAGCTGTCCTCAACCACTAGTGCAATTTAATTTGCTGGAGTTTTACTATGTTCTCCAAATCTCGTTTTGCTAGGCCACCTAAACGTGCGTATATGACAATCTGCTGCCGAATTAGTTAATAATAGCCTTTGTGTCTAGCGATCTCCGTTGGTCGTGAGCCACCAGAGACACTACAAAATTTAGTCCAAAACTGGCCATTACCTACATTGTAACTCCTGTAAACTAAGTTAACATGGTGGAAGTTTTTCAAGTTTCGTGAAGCTGGGCCACCTAAACCAGCCTATATGGCCGTCTGTAGCCTCGTTCATTTACAACTGCCGTGGTCTTTATAGACATCTACACTCGTTGTGAGTCGCCTGTGATACTCAAGTATTTCGTATTCGAATGCTTTGGTGAGGCGAGTGTCAACAGCCGTAATATATTTCATAAAATGCATTTTTAAGGATCATCAGCTGTTTATTCCAAACCTTATATATCTACTAGTTTCGGTAAATAGACCATCTTCATGGATAAAAAGATGTTAACACTTATAGTCTGTTCTTACCTTTTATGTGGTGTTTGACTGATAGGTTTTATCTAAGATGACCACTGTAATTTTAACACTTTTATTTATACTGAATTCTGTCTCAGCTAGATCTATTTTATTTGATGAATTTCACCATTCCGCTTTAACACCTTTTTATCCATGAAGATGATCTATTGACCGAAACTGGTAGATATATAAAGGTTTTGAATAAACAGCTGATGGTTTAAAAAATGCATTTTATGAAATATTTCCTATTCGTCCAGGAAATATAAGCAACTTTTTCAGCATGTTACCGTTTAAAACCTGTCTAAACTACACCGTAAGACCTATAAACTAATACACTTGAGCAGCTGTTCTCCACCACCAGTGCAATTTAATTTGCTGTAGTTTTACTATGTTTCCCAAATCTCGTATTACCAGGCCACCTACACGTGCGTATATGATAATCTGCTGCGAATTAGTTAATAATGGCCTACGTGTCTAGGGAACTATATTCGTCGTGAGCCGTGAGATACTACAACATTTAGTCCAAAACTGCCCATTACCTACATGGTAACTCCTGTGAAATAACACAACATGATGTAAATATTTCAACTTTCGTAAGGCTTGCGCCTACATGGCAGTCTGCAGCTTAATTCATTAATAACGGCAGCGGCGTTTGCAGAGATCTACATTCGATGTGAGTCACCTAATATACTGAAATACTTTGTATTCGTCCAGTAAATAGGAGATTTTTCAGCATGTTACAGTTTAGAACCTGTTTACATTGTTGGGATGCGATCCAAATTATGATAGGTTCCAAAATGGATAAAGCGAAGATCGGTAGTACCGGTACTTAATTTTATTTCGACGGCCGATTTATGTGGTCTCTGCCATCATCTTCTAGTCTAAAAATGTTTTACACAACTACCATCTTTTAATGTCAACATTTATTGTATAAAATACAACTGTCAATTACACTGATATCTAAACTCTTACTACAATGACATAGTGCATCTATGCACTTTAAATTATTTTATACAACACTGTTGATATCACAATATGACGGCATTGTCAAATATTTTTAGACCAGTAGATGATAGCAGACACCATCGAAACCGCTCGTCGAACTAAACTTATATACTAGCGATCTTGGCTCTTTGGAACCTATCACTTTAAAACCTGTCTCAACTACACCGTAAGACATATATACTAATATAAAGAAGCAGCTGTTCTTGAATTTTCATATATTTAGACCTTTTAGTAACATTTGGGTGCACTTTGTCGGATGGGTATACAGACACATGTTTTGTTTTGCAGCAAAACATTTCACACAATGGCATAAAAGCGAACGACCGAATTTGATGAACCAACACATTATTACCATGTAAATTTCGATTAGTGACACGAAACCTCAATTTGATACTACATTCTTATATTATTAGGCAACTTTCCACTGCAAGCCGTAGCAGAATTCATAAGAGTAGATTTTTTATGTCATCTGAAATGCAATTATAAATTTACTGATATTTTTTACTCGTAACACTGAGCCCCCTAAAGGGGCGTATATGGCATCGTCACGGTCGTTCACTAATCGCTAACGGTTTAAAGAACTACATTCGTCAGGACCTACCGATGACAGCAGTCTCAAAATATTCTGGATTCTTGCAAGAAATACAAGAAATGTTTCCGACAAGTTATGCTCCAAAGTCTTCTAGTATCTACTGTCTAACTGCAGTAAATTAAAACACTGAAGCAAATTTTCTTAAATTTATATCTGTTTACAACTTTCAGCAACATTCTAGAGCACTTTTACGGACGAGTATACTTCTACGTGACCGGTTACGTTTTCCAGGGAAACATTTCGCGAAATAGGCTGGGTACAGGGCGAAACAGCACGGCCCCGTCTGTCATACCAGCACAGGTATTTCCAGGAAACTTTTAAAGACGCGCATTCCATTCTTCATACCACAATCTTGGTCTATGAAGGGTGTTTCAGGAGAAATGGTAAATACTTACGTCGGTGATATAGAATTGTCATAAAAAGTGCCATAAAGCATGTGTCCAGTTTTTATTGAGGACAGATATATTAGTATGTATCCGAAACAAACTTAAAGCGTAAGCAATTTCAAATTCTGAAGATGGCCTTGCAAATCGAAAACCTATTAACATAATAAATATAAAATTGTGCTTTTAACATCATATGGTGATGTCCTAATAAGAACGGAGCGAAGAATCTGTAAAACTGTCCCAATTTCACTTTGCGTTAAATTCGTCTAGGTTACACACCTGTTTCTCTGTACTACGAGTAACGCCATTTTTATTGCATTTCGTCTCTACTAACACTCCTTAAAATATTTAATTTTCCTACTTAAACACCATTTTTATTTAAACTATTACTATTACGTAATTCTGCATAGCAAGACTCATGAGAATATATCCTCTGCAATTGACATCAGATACAACTTGAAACAGTTCCAATTTAAGACATTTTCTGTAGTTGCAAAAAATAGAAAAGTTAGAAGTATTGTGTTCCCAACCTTGACTGTTATCAGTTGTTTGGCGTCTAGTTTCATTAATTTCAGCAACTGAGTAAACATATGAGCTTAACACATCATACGTCACAAATCACCCACGAGTGACGTGGCACGTGACTTCGAAAATTACCGTCGGAACATCCAAATATAGTAGCAAAGGGATATGGTCAGAGGAAAACTCACTGCATAACATTTTAGAACTCAGCTGGAGAAATACACCACTATGAATGGCTAAGACAACAAAAAATTGACAAGTAAGGTAAAATGGATTACTAGGTGGCACGAAAGATAACGGTGAAGTTGTGATTAAAAGGTAATGAAAAAAGAAGATGTTAAAAAGTCTATGAACACATAATATCTTCAATATTGTTTTTACTGTATAAATTGGATTTCTATTACAGTAAAGATTTTGACTTAAAGTAGTAGAACCGCTGAAAGAGCGTATTGAATTTCTGCATTTAGATATCTTTCACTTGCGCAATGAGAGAATTTTTCAGAATTTAAGTGACCTAGAGCTACAGCTCTCAACTTCAAAATTTCTGAAGAGGCTCGCACTCGTTGAGTCAAACATATCAAAATACAGCAATATTAAAAGTGATTTCTGGTTGCAGTACAAAGTTAATTTCTAACAGTCGTTGCTCCCCTTCAGGTGCTATCGAGCGCTCGCTACTATTAAAGATTCTTTTTAACTAGGTAGAGTTAATATCTGAGGTCAAGTGGCACCCTGATTACTGAGAGGTTACTTACTGCATGGTCTCAGCGGTGTTTCATTGGGTTTATTGGAGAAAATGGCCTAATTACAAAATTCAGATATCTTTACTGGAAATTTCCTACAAAAGATTATTCATGTAACTAAGTTCGTATCTCAACGTGCGCCTTCTACTTCTCTAGTGTGATTGGTGTCACATATGTATTTGTGTGTACATTTGATAGAGAAACAGCAACCGAAACAGAGATAGAGAGAGAGAGAGAGAGAGAGAGAGAGAGAGAGAGAGAGAGAGAGAGAGAGGGAGTGAGAGAGAAATGAGTGAAGAGAGAGATAGGGAGGATTGTTGTGTCTTACAGAGTGACGTCGACGTAAATATTTTGTATGCCTTAACTGTATTGTACATAATTTTCAAGAAGAAGGCAGTGATAATCTTACAGTAACATTCGATTTTGATGTCGCTACAGCGATTCAAATAGCTGCACTGAAATAAATTTGCAATCAATATTTAATCACACTGTCAATCGTTAACATTCGAGAACTGTCGACGTTTAAGCCATTTAGGCCCCCAAGTATATATAAATATTCTATACAACGATTAGGTTTTCTAGGCCATTAGTAGGACTCTTGGTTAGGGCGCCTTTAAAGTGAGTGGTTCTTTATGCCCTTAGTGTGTTCGTTCTTTTCATCTCCTTTCGTAAGCAACTGTGGTTAGGAAACATTTCAATGATACTTTGTTTGTGCCACTTTTGATTGCAATAATATTTTCGTAAATTCACGTAAGCAGCATGGTAAGCTGAGTCGCAGGTAAAGTCCCGAACGTCAGACGACGTTATTTTTGCTGGTACTTGAATACATCTGAAAGTAATCTCTACTGGGATATTTGTGTGTTACGTGTTTTCATTTGTTAACAACACACTTCAGGTATAATGTAAACAAGAAAGATTTTTCTTAATGAAACTTTCAGGTCTCACCCTTTTTCCGTAAGATAAAGTACTATCGTAAGGCACATCCGTCTCTCAGAATTTATCTTACCGTTTCTGTTAATTAAGAATCATATTTTGGAAACAAATGCGTCATCGTATCGTTATGAAATAGGTTACAATGTTCTGTCTATATAGACATATTTGTAAGACTTACCGTGTTTTGTTCTTAAATAAAGCGGAAAGAACAGTAGCCTGTAACATATGTTAGAGTAAGCTAATGTAGTTACTCGTTCTGTATTGTACATATCAAATTTAAAGCGCAGTGTTTGCAACTTGTTGCCACACCTGCGTGTTTCATGTGTTGTTTATTCGAAGTTGCCAGTGAACTCCACATTACCATGGCGACGAGCCGCTGTGTTGGCGTTAATCGTCCTTTATGAGGTTATAAACTCGCAGTTTCTTGTTGTAATTATGTGAGCAATGTTTATCTTTTCTGTGCTTACTATAGTAATACTTTTACTGATATTAGTTGGAGTCATTCTTGTTAAAATTAAAATAGTGCATTATAAACTGCGAATCGTGTGCTCATTTCCAAATAATAGACAGAATTTATCTGTTTACGGATTTTGTTTGTTACGAAGAGATAAGTAATGAGAACATTACTTATTTAATATTCTTGTAAGCACTTATGCCGAACACACTCAGCCGTGTCGCTAAATCATATCATGCTTTGAAGGAGGGAAATAAACTATTGATGTTGCTGTGAAATGCGAATACTTGTTTTGTGCAACTCCACACTATCATCTACCCTACGCAAGCGTTTGCATTTCTGATTCCGAATAACTACTGCAAGCTAAGTCCTTTTGAACTTGGTCACTGTACATATCTTCTGGCCTTCCTATGCAGTTTATACCGCAAATACGTTCCTACATACTGAATTGGTAACCCCATTACGTCTGATAACGTGTTCCATTATATTATACCTTATTTTAATTAAGTTGTCCTACAGACCTTCCCATTTCTCTCAATAGTTCTTCATTGATTACGTGATCAAGCTCTCCAATCTCTAGCAGTCTTCAATAGTGATCCATTTCAATTAACTTTTGGTTTGATCTGTTCATCGTCTATTCTCACTTCCATAAATTGTTATAGGCTTAAGTACTTTCAAAACGACTTCCTCACATTTAACACTATATTTGAAGTCAACAAATTTCTCTTATTAGCAAATTATTTTCTTGCCCTTACTAGCTGACCATTTAAACCAGCTATACTTCGGTCATCTTAAGTCATTCAGCCTCCCAGATTAAAAAGGCTCTTTTATTACATTTATTGTTTCGTCTCCTCACCTCAAACTTTCAATATCATCTGATTTAGACTGAATGAATTCTATTTCCTCCCTTTCGATTTTATTAATGGTTATCATTCAAGTCACTGTCCATTTCATTCAACAGCTCTTCCAAGTCGTTTGCTATCTTTAACAGAATTACAACGTAATTGCCATACCGCGAAGTTCTTATTTCTTCTCCCTGAACTTTAATTCCCTATCGAGATATTTCCTTTGTCTCTTCGTTGCTTTCTCAGTATACAGATTGAATAAAAAATTGTGTCACTTCATTCGTTTCCTTGCTTCTCACTCATGCTCCTAGTTTCTTATAAGTTTTACTGTTTCTTTGTTTTCTTGTTCTTTACTCCTGCTACTTACATTATGAAAGACTCGCTTATATTGTAAATGTAACTGACAACTAAGTTAAAAAAATTACTCTGTGCAATAAATCCAAGTCAGGCTATTAAGATTCAACATCAGTCTTCACTGTTTCTCGAAGAACACATGATATGGAGGTACAAAGAGTTCAAAATTTAGTAACAGATGTGTTACACATGGTAGCAACAATCCTGTCTAAATGAGGAGAAATACGAATGTTCCATTGATTGCTCAGATATAGTATTTAAGGAAAGGTGACTCAGGATCAAATGTTTAAACTGGATGAGAACGAGATGATCAGGCTAACAGTCCAAGAGTCTGTATCCAGAAGGTAGGCATCTTATGAGTAAGCGCTGCCTCTCCATCTGGCAAGAGTGTGTGTGTTGTCCTTACCGTTAGTTGGTTTAAGTAGTGTGTAAGCACAGGGGCCGATGACAACAGCGATTTAGACCTTTAGCTTAACAAACATTTGAGCATTTCGTACGAGCAAGAAGTGATCTGAAGTTATCTTAAAAAAAAAAAAAAAAAAAAAAAAAAAAAAAAATGTGGCGAACTTAGAGAAATGCCTCTCCTCAGTAGCGACAACCGTATTGTCGAAATTAATAACTAAGGGCAGCAGAGATGACGACTTTTTTCACTCAGTGACACACCGTCACTATGTGCCATGTTTCCGAAGAGTAGCACACTAACAAATTAACGCTAACGCTGCCTTACAACTGCCTTATTCTTGGATGGTCAGATATTTCAGCGAGAGAACTGCACGCCATATTCAGGTGTTACCTGATCGAATTCTTACCGGGTCGTTTTATAGTAGTCGCACAATATTTCAACGATACAACTGCTTGCACTCTCCAGGTTTTAACTGATCGTATTGTTACCGGATTGTATTACAGTAAACGCACAATATTTCAACTAGAAAACTGCTCACTATCGTCAGGTTTTACCTGATCGTATTGATATCGGATCGGATTGTAGTAATCACACAACATTTCAGCGAGACAACTGCTCGATACCTTCAGGTGTTACCTGAAGATGGCGTGTAGCTGCCTCGATGAAATATTGTGCACTTACTACAATATGACCCGACGTAAATCCCGTGAACCATTCAAGAATATATTATGACGGGAAAGCCTGAACCAGTACAAAATTCTTACTCCCGCGACGATGGTCAGCGTGCTGACAGACTGCAGTGCTCTATATGTAGTTGTGCTCTCTGTATGTGAACACCATGCTGAAAACAGAACCATTTCCAAATTTAGTTTACGGGTTCATCTCCAGGAGTCGATACGTCGCCACGAACAGTATATACACAGCTGGTCGTCCAAAATGGAACACCAATAAAGATCGGATATATTACATCCTAGTCCATTTCGGAAATAACTCAATTTAGAAAGATCAGATTATTAAAAATAAAGTCCCATGAGAAGATAGAAAGATGAGAATTTAGTATTAACTACTTACTTGTCGCCATAGCTGACTACATCCGCTGATTCATGCACGTTTCGACAGGCTTATAGGCACTGGATATGTTGTGCGAGTATAGCAATCCACGCTTGTTCCGAAAATCCAGTACCAGTCATGTGTTAATAAAATAAGAATGAAAGAACAGTTCAATAGTTCCTTACCAGGGTGTTTCCGACTATGGTGGCGGAGCAGGAAGAATCTGAATAGTAACGGCGAATTCGATTCGTCTCTCACAACTACTTAGTATGCATTGGCTATGCGGTAACTAAAAAAAAGCAGTCAACAATCCGAAGATTGGTTTGAACACCACAGTGCTTTATTAGGCATGGTCCCGTTTGGAGGTGGTATGCCGTTGCCTTCCTCCGACCTCTTGAACTGACTTACCCAGCCACAGTTATAGGGGGACCTACAGTTTAACGTGGGTTCCGAACCACGGTGCTACTCGGTATTTTTCACATGAGCAGTACTGCTAGAGGTGAAAGAAGTGGAAAGTGACAGATAAATATCCTAGGACCTGGCGGGGATCGAACTCGCGACCTTTTGATTTGTAGTCTGGCACTCTACCACTGTGCAACCCAGGCGCACATGCGGTAACTAGCCAGCGTTAAATTATGAAATGTTGTACCGTATTGTCGTCTTATCTACGGATCTGATCGTTTCATTTGAACATTATACGACGCTACCACATTTGTAACGATGTGGTCATGACTTCATCGTCACCCATTTGATTTAATTCCTGTCTTACCTTTCCTCTTCGTCTGATCTCTCGCCTATAGATGACTGCGGATCGCCTCACTTCTGTAGACATGCCAGTGAAGATCCGGCTGTGTATCTGATGTTAGAAAAAAGCCACGATCCCCCATGAGAATGTATTTCGCAGATGGTGACGAAATGTGAATTTTAATAACAAATCCACAAGATCAAAGCATGACATCACGAAAATTTTAACAATATTTACATATCTAAATACATACTCTGCAATCCACGCAAAGGTGCGTGGCGGAGGTTACCTAGCACCAATACTAGTTACTTGCTTTCCTTCTCCGCTCTCATAGACAACGAAGGAAAACGAATACTTGTGTGCACCTGTACACGCCTATTCTTTCTGATCTCATCTTTGTGGTCTTCGCGTGAAATGTAGGTTAGCAGCAGTAAAATCTTTCTGCAGTCCGCTTCAAAAATTGCGACCCTTTAAATTCCTTTAATTGTTTCTCGGAAGAAACGTCGCTTTCCTTCCAGCGACTCCCATTTGAGTTCCCGAAGCATCTCAGTAACATTCGCGCATTAGCGGAACCTACCAGAAGCAAACCTAGCTCCCTGTCTCTGAATTACTTCTGTATCTGCAAAAATGTTCAAATGTTTGTAAATCTATCGGACCAAACAGTATGCTCATCAGTCCGTAGCTTACAAACTTCTTAAACTAAGGTAAATTAACCTAAAGAAAACACACACACATACACACACACCAGGGAGGACTCGAACCTCCGAGGTGAGCAACCGCGCGCTCCGCAGCGAGGCGCCTTAGCCCGCTCGGCTACTCCATCGCGGGTCTGAATCTTCCTTTAAACGGATTTGCTGGGGATCCCAAACACTTGAGCAATAATCAAGACGGGGTCCCACAAGCGTTTTATATGCAGTGTCTTTTATAAATGTATCGCATCTTCACAAAATTGTCCCAGTAAACCGACAGTCCTTACATACTCGTTCTATTTTATATTGTTGTGGAGCGTTACGCCCAGATATTTAACTGACTCGACTCCGTCATGCAGCATACTACTAATGCTGTACTCGAAAGATATGACGTTCACGCTATGGTAAACAATGATATTGTTTTGGTAGACGTTACATTTTTCTTGCAAGTGAAACTCTCTTTTCACAGAAACTCTTCGCGTTTTCATTTTTAATTTATTTATTTATATTTCATTTTTTTCCCCGGGGCTGACACGTTTCGCGAGTGTGACATACAGTTCTTCATCAAATTTTGCGTCTGAATTAATATTACAATTTTATATATGTCCCACAAGTTTATTTTTGTATGGATAACAAGGCCATCTTCAAGCTTTACTCTCTTTTGAAAGCAGATTTTCAACCCCTAATCGACGGAAAAATCAGTTAAAATTTTACGTCTTTTGTCCTCTTAATTTTGCTCACAGCCCTAATCAGTAAGCGTTTGTTCCTGTCACTCAACATTTTCTTTAATCTGCTTTGTGACTTAACAAACGATTTTTACGCTCCCACAGAAGGCAACGAGGTGTCTCTTGAAACACCAGACACTTCGCCTATCTTTGTTAGAGAAAACTGGTCGTTACAACATCAACAGTGTTGTCCGTGTTCGAATTTACTTGGTTCCAAAGTAATGCTACACAGAAGACTGTAATGGCAGCGGCCAATGTCTGAAACGTGCTCTGAGGTGACGAAAGTCATAACATGCCTCCTGTTATCGCGTCATACAACCATTTTCCTCGAGTAGTGTAGCAACTAGACGTAGTATGGACTCAGGAGTCCCATATTGATCCACGTCGTTTCTAAAGTCGTCAATAATTGCAAAGATTTTATCGGTGATCGATCTTGGGCATAAAGTGACGTCTTCCTTAGTGTTATAATCTAGCGTAAAATCAGCTTTGATCGTAAATCATTTGCCTTATAGTAGTCGACAAATCGGTTTCGATCTCAAAGTGATCACCTCTTCGTTATGACATGACTAGCCCAGTGGACTCATAAGACCATGTAATAAGTAGCATCATAAGAGGTCATGAGAAATAGACTTAGATCACAATTCATCAGAGCAACGATTAATAACAAACATGACTATAAATCGTGAAAAATGAAATTAGGTGCTACATACGAGTAATGTTGACTGTGAACGAAATCGATATGCTGGATACTAAAAAGCTAACAGTTTGAGTAGAATGCTGGCTTTTCGCCTTAGTTATAACAATTATTTGGTGCTCAACCTTCCAGAACATGAAATTAATTTCTCGAATGTCCTACATAAGTAATCGATGGGATTCATATCGGAGGATTTCTGTGAAATTGTCTAATTATGTTCGTATGTTTGTAAACCTATTGGACCAAAGTGAAAGTAATTAGTTCTTAGACTTACAAATTAATTAAATTAAAGTAGACTAAGGACGACACCCAATCCCATATACGACTGAGGATTCGAATCTCCTATGAGAACGGCCGTCCAGTACGTAGCATTACCCCTTAGATCACGGGCCCATTTCGCCCAGCGAAATTTTCTAAATGTTGTGAAACCTTTGATATTGATCCATAACACGCCACAGATTTGTTTATAAAGGACTATTACATTCAAAAGGTGCAATGTCTAGTTTCTGATTCGGCATATGATAGAATCGGTGTTGACCCCACATAGAGTGCTGAGAGAAAGTCTAATAACCTCCTGAAGAAAAGTCCTTTGTCACAGGAAACTATCAAGAGCCTTGATTCTTACAGTGCTGTACCATATAGATTATATGGCCTTCCTAAGACAATGTTCCTTTGAGGCCTACAGTACCTAACAGTGGTACTCCAACATATAGCGTAGCTAAACATCTTGCTAGTTTGTTGAGTCCAATGGTAGAAGGTGTGACCACCACATTAAGAACTTGGCGGATTTCTTACGTGGATTGCAGCGATTGCGTCTGAATGACTCTGATATTTTAGTGAGTTTTGATGTAGTGTCTCTCATCACTCGCGTTCCTCTGTCTTAAGAAATCATTATAAAAATGTGCTGACTTTCACTTACTTTTTATTCAATGGTCAGTACTACGACGAAACTGATGGAGTTCCAATGGGAAGCCCGTTGTCACCTTTTGTGGCTAATTTGTTTATGGAGGATTTCGATAAACGTGCTTTAGAGTCAGCGTCCCTGAAACCCGCGTATTTCTTGAGATATGTAAACGACAATTTTATCGTTTGGCCTCACGGTAGTGAAAATTTGAAAGTTTTTTATCACTTAAATTCAATCCACCTGATTATTCAGTTCACTATGGAGGTGGAAACGAATGTCTGTCATCTTTTCCTTGATGTGTTGGTCAGAAGAATGGTTGATGCTACATTGGGACATGCTGTTTATAGGAAGCCTACGCACACTGATTTGTATCTGCGAGCTGATAGTTGTCTCCATCTATCTCCGCGTGAAGGAGTACTTCGTACCTTCGTTCACAGGGCCCATGTCATTTCAGAGCCTGAAAGTTTGTCAGCTGCGTTGTCCCATCATGAGATCACCTTCCGTTCAAATCAAATATTTGTTAAGCTTATGGGGCTTAACTGCAAGGTCATCAGTCCCTTAAATTACAAACGACTTATGAAGTAACTTACACTAAATATAGCACAAACATCCATGTCCAATGGGGGATTCGATCCCCCAACGGGGAACGACCTCGCGCATCGGAGCATAGTGCCTCAATGCGCTCGACCACTCCGCCGCGGCGCACCTTTCGTCAGAAGGGTTATAGTGAGAGGCAGATAAAACATGCGTTGGGCTGTCAGCCTACTGTGCAACAGGTCAGTGACGATAGTAATGATGTGGAATCTAAATCTATGGGTTTTTTGCCTTACGCAGGAAGTTTTTTTACAACAAGATTGGTCATATTTTGGGGAAATATGAAGTGAGGTGGTTTTTCTTTTGTACCACTTTCTAAGATGAAGGCCCTATTGGGATCCGCAAAGGATAATCTCGGTTTGCGTAAGACTGGTGTCTATCGTATTACTTGCCGTTGAGGCATGTAATATATTGACACACGATCAGTACTGTGGATGACCGGTGTATTGAACAAAAGCGATACACACGCGCTACAACAGCCAAACAAATACGCTGTTGCAGAAGACTGTTTCAACACCGGTCTTTCTATGGAATACAATAACACGAAGCTTCTAGCATGGTCTTCCACTTATTGGGATAGTGTTATTAAGAAATCTGTTGAAATTAAACTAGCAAGCGACCTTAAAAACAGAGATGGTGGTTTTGTTTAAATTCTGCCTGCAATCTGGCACTGTCTCTCCTCAAGAGACAGAGGAACGGAATTAACAGCTGCCTCACCTGTTGATTAATAGTTACTATGGATATTTTTGATGTTTGGTCATCTTTGGATATGTTGACTCTGTAGTGACTTGTACTGTGTGTGTTATCTTCCTTGTTTGGTTTTTGCAAACCGAGGTATTAAATACGTTTGCGTATTGCTTTCGTGAGTGCAGTTGTGACTTGACAAAGGTTGGGTGTCCTCCTGTCGGCGGTCATCGACGATGTCACCCGACAGCATACCCGTAAGATGTTTGGAAATTTCTAAATGTTCTTCAAACCAATCGCAAACATCTGTGTCGCAGTGGGAACAATCATTGTCATCCATATACATCCATCGACAGTGAGGACCATGAAGTCGATGGAAAGCTGCAAATGATCTCCAAGCAGCCGGACGTAGGAATTTCCACTAAACATTCGGATTTGTTAGACTTTTGATACTATCTGTTCCATGCATAAAAAAGTCCAGCATTCTGTAGAGTCAGCAGCAGTTTGCGCGGTGCCTTGTTGACAATTGGGGTCTCTGGCTTCATGGTGTATACGCCACGTTCGAAACTCACTATCATTTCTACCAATTGAATTCAGGTCTTATATGACCAATTCAAAAAAATGTTCAAATGTTTGTAGAGCTTATGGGACTTAACTACGGGGTTATTAGTCCCTAAACTTACAAACTACTTATGAACTAGCTAACACTAAGGACGGCACAAATAACCATGCCCGAGGGGGGATTCGAACCCTCGGCCGTAGTGGCCGTGCAGACCGTGACTGGAGCGCCTCGTTCCCCCTTTTTTTTTAACTTCTTATGAACTACCTACAACTAAGGACGGTACAAATATCCATGCCCGAGGGGGGATTCGAACCCCTCGCCCCTCGCCCATCGCGGCCGGCTATGACCAATTGATGGTCTTACCGTCGTATATGGAAACGAGTCCACTGGAGGCACTGTAGGTGACGTCCTGCTGGTAGCAAAGATATGGTCGTCTGTTGCCGTAACACAGTATTAACGACTGTCTACAAATACGTTCGTCGTATTTAAGCATTAATTTATGCGGTTATTTGACTCAGTGCTGCTTGTGTGTTGGAACCAACTACTCCATGCAAAGGCTGTAGTTCCATGACCTTAAGTACCAGCCATACGCCAATGTCCGCAGTGAAACGCAACACCTGAAACTGCTAATTTACGAGGTATCCATATCTCGGTGTGCAGAGGTCGACTGAAACACGCGATACCATCCGCCGGCTTTGACAATTAATGCCGTTTTGTTATGTTGTATGCCTCCACCATTGGTCCTTTAATTTTGTTAGGAATGTGTCACTACTCTTTACAATACAAACAGATCAATTTACGTTCATCAATCCACCTACGTGTGCTCCATGTTTCATCAAGCACCAAAGACAGGTAAAACTATCCACACTTCTTTCTTTTACTAAAAAATCAATATCATGGTTCTTCTATTTGACTCCTGTATTATAAAGTACTGCACTGTACATTTCTGTTCTTACAATGAATACCGAAAAGAAAATATAGGTATATTACACCCAAGTCCAAGTTTTGCCTCGGGTTAGTACTCCATGCGACCCAAACTCATACTGTCTTCCTTAAAACCACCAAAACGAACCGAGAACAGTACTGTGTTGTCAGATGTCCTTCCCCGCCCCTCTTAGCCACTTGTTCACGCTACTACATGATGGCATCTACTGGAAAGTTTGAATTATGAATTGCTCATGAATGTTTATAAACTGTATTTAGGTACAACATGGCGTTGCCGCTGCTTGTGCTGTTGGGGGCCATGACTTCACTCGACTGTCTTGACACAGAGTGACGGAGTTTTGCCCAAAATTCACAGCGGGGCAACGCAGTGGAGGTGGTTGTGGCGCAGACGTATAAAGTCAAAATTATAACTTTTTCCCGCCAAAAGAAATTGAGGTGATGGGCCATTTCGCACAACACAAATACAAAATTCAAGGACCCTGACTTGCATTACATCATAGGAGGAGGACTACCTTATTGCTGGGTTTTTCTTGGCGGTCATTTTACCTTGTTCGCCGGGACGACACTGCAACTACTCGTACTTTCGACGAAATGTCAGTTTCAGATGTACCGCGTCGGCCCCAGGATCCGAACGTCGTCCAATCGTCTACGAAAAATAATTATCTATATTGACTTTTCCACAATTATTCAAATTTCAGTGTCAGGTTCTTGCACAGAGAGAAAAAGCGTTCGATTTGACTTTCGCCTTTTTTTATGAAATTATAACTTAGGTAAAATATTTCAAAGTTCTCTTGCCAACTGAAATGATCTGTCATAATTACAATTCCGTAGCTATGTATGTTGCTGTCAATACAGATATTACAAATTGCTCTCATTCGTAATCGATATATATAAAGAATAGATTTTCTGAAACTCTGTATATTTTGAAGTGTGTTCTTCCCTTGTCGGAAAGTAACTTTCACTAATATACATATTTTCTCTCAAATTGTAAAAAATTAAAAAATTAAATAAAAATAAATAAATAAAAAATCACCACGATTTTTAATATTTCAAATAAAATCACTGAATATATGTTGCCAATTTTGAAAAAGATTGAATGAAAAATCTTCAACAAACTATTAAAGTTCAAGAAGTTATAACATTTTTATTGCTCTCACAATATACAGGTCATCACTCGGCAAGAGCTAAACAAAGAGTGATTTTTGATTCATTTCAATTTTACAAGTCCTCTCGGTTAATAATGTAAATAGAAGTAAACATTTTCTGCGGCAACCGCATAGACCAGGCACCTTGCTGTCTCGTGGCCATCGACCCGCGACTCTAGTGACCTGATGTTTACTCCTTCAGCGCTTCGGTGAAGATGTTACTCTCGTAGGTTGAATAGCCGTCACAATACATGAAACACAAGAAACACAAAAAACTTTCTTAAGAATATGAAGTATTAAGATTTGAAATCATTAATCAACATAAACATAAGTATAATAATAATATAATATATAATAATAACCTGCGAAATTGAGCTAACATAAGGTAGTAGCGGACTCAATAATCCGTCCCACTACACCTCGTAACAGAATTAAATTAATTTCACAATATTTACAGAGTATTTCAACACGGGCGAAAATTGCATTTCGTTGGTAGTACGTCTAACCGAAATTTCTGTGGTGCCCCTAGGGCTAATTAAACACGCTAATCACTTGAAACTTTGATTCTTCATAATGGCAAATTGTTCGCAGAACACTGTGGCAAAAGAAAATTCTTTGTGCGTCATGAAGGTTTTATTTTATGACTTTAGTCTGATGTTTATAAATTTTCTCTCCGAGGATTTTCTTTGTTTTTTTAATATGTTTGCTCCCGTGACGTAATGGTATCAGATCCTTCAGTAAAGCTGAATTGCATTATTATTTTAGAAATGGAATGTTCAATCTGTCTGGTTCCATTTATCATTTCAGGTTCAATCTTCTTCGTGCGGACATAAGCGTTCCGTAAACGTTTTACATCAATCACCGGAATATAAACGACAGCTCTGACAATGCGCCGCTCTTTTATACTTCGTGTATGCTGTAACACCGCCATTTGTCTGTGTGGATATCACTACCCCATGACTTTTATCACCTCCGTGTATAGTGGAGATGCAGTGGTCAATTTCAACAGTCCTTCCTACAGGTTTCCCTAGCAAGTGCATTATTTATCTTCAAACAAGTAGGTTTTACTGTGTTTTGTCGAACCGTTGTCTACTAGCATGTACGGTAACTTGACTGCGGTAAGGTCTAAAGACTGTATTGTAGACAATAGTTGAATGGGATAGAGAGAGCTGTATTTACCGCAATGCAAGAAGTAAATTGTCCCATGCCACTTGTTCTTGAGATAAAATTCTTGTTGTTTATGTGACTGCGCGGTATGTTTCATTATGTCTTGTACATGAAGACAGAAAATGATTTGTACAAATACAGTAATTAACACAGGTGGTGCATCTACTTTCAGTGCGGTAATAAGAACCTTCATGTCACAACTGGTCTTTGGGGTGCAGTAACTGAATTTTGACATGGCCTCTGCGAGTGTCCTCACAAGTAACTCTGCCATAGGGGAGACCGGGGTACGTTGGGCATATTTTATTATTTTTGTTAATATTAATTTGCTTGACATATTTAAATTTATGAAATTATTGTTAAATATTAAATAGGTCCTTACTGAATCTGGATGGCATTTATTAAGCTTGATAATATCAGTTGAAGTAACAGAAAAAGTTAATTACTGAACCTACGTCAAATGGGCCAATCTGCCCCCACCTCGGGGTAAGTTGGCCGAGAGGCCGGGGAACGTTGACCCAGGTAGTCTTCTGCTAAGTATAACTAGGAAATCAAAATAAAACTGTTTTCAAGAAATATACTTTAATGTACATAATATCAAGTTTATATTGAGTTATACGCTTAAAATTGAGAAATATGACAACAGGACAGGTTAAAATTATTACGATTTATAGTTTCTTAATGTTAACAGTCAACTTTAATCAATGTTCAGCTCCAAAGGATCAGCAGAGTTTTAACACTCATAAAATAGTCCACGGATTTCATTTTTTAAGGATCTCTCATGAGCCCAACGCTTACAGTTCGTGAACTGAATTCCTGTGACTCTTCCTCATCGTCATCATTATCATCTTTCCTTTTGAAAAATGGCTTTTCTAGCCTGTGATCTAAGTTTTCTTCAAAGCTTCTTTCCAATGCATTGGTCAGTTCCTGTATTCTGAGTTTCAATTACCTGTGCAAACTGACACGAGGCCTGTCTGCACTTAGCAAAGTACCTCCAGTACGATTTTCTTGGAAAACCAACGTCTTCGCTAACAGCTCTCACATATTTTTCCTTTTCTTTTACTTCTAAAACTGATCTTAGCATCGTATCTTCAGAGAACATTCCCCTTTTATTCTTTTATTCTTTAAAAAAAAAAAAACAAGGAAATGAAAGAGATTCTGACCTCTCAGATCCCTGTTTCAGATTAAAATGAAATTTACTGGTTGGAGTTTATTCAACGCGTTTTATCTCGTGAACACGACGATCTTTTGACTTCTGAAACGTATCAAAATATGTTTAACTTCGACAATTAAGTTAATAATTTAACAAACTCAAAGAATTATAAACGTAGTACCATTAAAGGTAACAAACCTTTCATCGAGTTTAAAGAAGTACAGCTCCTACAGGAGGTGACAGGTTGTCTCGGCTGGCCATCGTGCCCCGTCCTCGCTGGGCCAACCTGCCCCATAGCCATCTTTACAATAAATTCAGTTCTTTAAAAAACTCAGTGAAGCAATTAAGTCTTTATGCCATGTAGAAATAATCATTAAATTACGACCTTTTATTATACTACTCACCCCGTTGCGCCTAAACCAATAACATACATTAACCGACGTGAAGAATTTTACTGAAACACGCGAAAAAAAATTAAGGATTACAGCTTGTCCAAAACTTCGCCGCCTGCTATATAGGCCCCGAATAAGGAGAGGTACAGTGCTACCTACTTTCTGATTGATTCCTAAGACGATCTGGCGTCTGCTGCAAGAACTATTTCGACTGGGCCATCCTGCCCCTATGACCAACGTGCTCCGGTCTCCCCTAATGTCGGATGACATTAGACTTCTCTGTCGCTTCACGCTTCCATGCTTGTCACATGGCTTCACAATTCTTCTTCAGTTACTCAATCTACAGTCAACTGAGGAGGGAACTCTGATAACACAGGCGACTTAATTAACTACGTCAGACTCCTAAGTAACTAGAATTGATATTCGGTATTCGATATATTTATCCAAATGCTTCGTACCTACAAGGCTCTCATATGTAGGTGACATATAAACCTTTCTTATGTGTCCTCAGCGCTCCTTGGAACTCCGTAAGGCTCCGCAGACTTCTTCTTGTGTGTGACGTCAGTTTCCGCCGCCGCACGAAATACAAAGGAATACCGCGGAAAGAAACTAACTGGCACACACATACACAAAGCAGAATATATCACAAGAATTAAATTAAAATTCTTTCCCCGTAATGTTTTCAAGATTACGTGGGAAACATGTCAGCACCGAAAGAACGTGAGGAGTTTCCATAAACAGGGAGTCCCGTTGCCAAGAAAGATGTAACGTGTACCAAAAACAAGTCAGTGTTTCCAGTAGCATCAAGATTACCGAACTGCGGTTTACTATATCGCGATCCTGCTGTTCATTTGTGTAACATACAGTCTCGGCTTTGATCTGAGTATGGAGTATGTACCTACAGAATGAATGTGCACCAACACGATGGTCGGAAATACACTGGTAAGAATCCTTATTGAATCCATCATTACTAGTGGACCCGGCACTGGGAAAAGTCAAGAGTTCAAAATCCAATGTTTATTAAGTTTATGGGACGTAACTGCGTGGTCATCAGTACCTAAACTTACAAACTACTTATGAACTAACTTATACTAAAGATAGCACAAACATCCATGCCCGAGGGGGATTCGAACCCTAGACGGGGAACGGCCACGCGCATCGGACCATAGCGCCTCAATGCGCTCGGCCGCTCCGCCGCGGCAGGTCAAGAACATGTAAATAGTAGGATACCAACAGCCGTATATTTAACAGAAACACCTGTTTCGGCATTCCATTATGCCATCTTCAAGTCCCTACATCGGAGTATTATATCCATTAAATGGGGATCGAAACTGGTTGCGTGGATTTCTAGCTCGTCGCGGTGGAGTAGCCGAGCGGTATAAAGCGTCTCGCTGCGGAGCACGCGGTTGCTCGCCGTGGAGGTTCGAGTCCTCCTTGGGGCATGGGTGTGTGAGTTTGTCCTTGGGTTAGTTTATCTAGGTTTAAGTAGTTTTTAAGCTACGGACTGATGACCGCGCAGTTTGGTCCGATAGATTTACAAACATCGGAACATTTGATTTCTAGCTCTCAATAGGAACCAACTACAACAACTGTTGTTGGTTCCTACTGAGAGAAATCCAAGCAACCAGTTTCGATCCCTACTTAATGGATATGATACTCCGATGCAGGGTCCTGAAGATGGCATAATGTTGTTGGTTCCTACTAAGAGTTAGAAATCCACGCAACCAGTTTCGATCCCTACTTAATGATAACACTCCGATGTAGGGACCTGAAGATGGCATAACGAAATGGCAAAACTGGTAGTTAAAGAATACATGTTCCTGTTAAACATTCGCCGTTGGTATCCTACTTCCTACATACTGGTAAGAAGCTGTTGAACTGGGCTTTCGGCATTCATTATTCCAAATGTTTTTATCAGTATTTTCGTACGTTTACAGCGTCAGAGATATTTGAAACCTGTCCTTTGCAACATGTCAATGTTGGAAACTATGAAAATAAATTTAGGCCAACAGAAATAGTACGTTTGAGAGAGGTGTGTCTAAGATGATGCACTGATTAGTATATGCGGTCAATGTGGTCGCTCCTGCCGGAGGTTCGAGTTCTCCCTCGGCTATGGTGTGTATTCTGTACTTAGCATAAGTCATTTTAAGTAGTTTGTAAGTCTTTGGACAGATGATCTCAGCAATTTGTTCGCACAGGTTTACAAACATTGGAACAATTAAAAATTATTGACACACGAAGGTAAAAACTTTTCCTGAAATCTCGTTACAGCGAAGTTCAAGTTAAATTGTTTATACGTAGTCAGAGCCGCATACTGAGCAACTAAAATGGCACAACTGTCAGACAGCTCATGCTGTCAGCAACGGAAAGCTAACAACCATAGTAAGAAAGTCTGCCAACAATTTTTTTTTTTTTTTTTTTTTTTTTTTTTTTTTTGAATAGGAATCTTTAAGTGGCTTACTTTTTAGTAAGAGTCGCATTTAGTTCATTGCTACCATTACAACAAAATTAGGAAGCAAGTTCTTAACTTCATCTCAAAGAAAGGAAGCTTAGAGGTTAACGTCCCGTCGACATCTTGGTCGTTACGGACGGAACTTACGCTCGGATTTTGGGGTAAGGTTTTGGACGGAACTCGGCCGTGAAAGAAACCCTCCCGGAAAGCCGAAATATGGATGGCCGGAGGTGGATTTGAACCACCATCGTCTCGAATGCGAGTCCAGTGCGTTACCAGTGCACCACCCCATTCTTTATTTGTAGGAAACATCAGCATATTATGATAGTGGAGGAATGGTTTGGGCAAGAGTCAGTGTTGGCGGACGTACGGATCTCTATGTCGTTCAGAATAGCGCTTTGACTGCTCAGACGAGATCCTTCGATCTTTTGTTGTGCCCTACGCCGGTGCCGTAGGAGATGGGTTCCTTCTGGTGAACGACAACGCTGGTCCCCACAGAACTGTACTGGTGGACAACATGCCTGAAGCTGAGGGAGTTGAATGAATGGAGTGACCAGCTTCTTCACTGGACTTAAACCCGATTGAATATGTCTAAAATGCTCTTGGGGGACGAATTACAGCCAGACCAACATCTCCCACAACGTTGCAGAGCAGGATATTGCACTCGTGGATGAATGGACAAATATCCCTCAAGAATGATTACTTCACACTGTCCATGTGACGCAGGTGTGCAACGTTACTAGCCGTTCGGGGTTTTCGAAATTCTATCAGCATTATTTAACCCTGCAGTAGTCGCGCGCAAACTGACAGTTCGCACAAAAGCATTTTTTACTATTCTGTTCACCTCGGTGCACCTAAATATTACATTGATTCAGTTCCTTCCTATAATGAGAAGTAGTACGTTACTCCACTGTTTCACGTTGATCTGAGAAATAGCTGTGGAATGCTCAACAGTTGCGGACTGAGACTACCGCGCGGCTATCGGCGTTACATATAATTCGCGTCGATGGTCAGCTATTCTTCCCATATTGTAGTTGATTCTCAAGGTGTTCCATGTTACTGCTGATTTGTTTTCTATTAGTTACATAGTCCTTTTAGATTCAAATGTTCAGATGTTTGTTAATCTTATGGGATTCATCAGCCCCTAAACTAACAAACTGCTTATGAAATAACTTATACTAAAAGACAACTCAAACATCCATACCCGAGGGAGAATTCGAACCCCCGAAATGGAAACGTCTCGCGCATCGGAGCATAGCAGCTCAGTGAGCTCGGCCACTCCGCCGCGGCCGTCCCGCGAAACCACACACAATATTAGAGGACAAAGAGAATGCTTTTTTCACTATTATGTTGGCCCCATCGTGCATCGCTCCAAGCAAACACCAAAAACGCTTAGAAGATGCACGAGCTCCACCAAAGAGACAGCCTACATCACACTTGTGCGTCCTCTTCTGGAGTACTGTTGCCCCTTGTGGGACCCTCACCAGGTGGGACTGACGGAAGAAAATGTTCAAATGTTTGTTAAGCTTATGGGACTTAACTACGGGGTTATCAGTCCCTAAACTTACAAACTACTTATGAACTACTTACGAATTAGGACGGCACAAATATCCATGCCCGAGGGGGGATTCGAACCCCCGACCGTAGTGGCCGTGCTGACCGTGACTGGAGCGCCTCAGTCACCTCGGCCACCGCGGCCGGCGCTGACGGAAGACATCCAGAAGGTTCAGAGAAGGGCAGCTCGTTTTGTTTTATCACGTAACAGGGGGGAAAGCGTCACGGAAATGTTGCACGAATTGGGGTGGAAATCATTAAAAGAAAGACGTTATTCATTGCGGCGTGATCTGTTTGCGAAGTTTCAATCACCGACTTTTAGTTCTGAATGTGAAAATATTTTGCTAGCACCCACCTACTTAGGGAAACATGACCATCCCACTAAAATAAGAGAAATCAGATCGAAAACGGAACGATTTAGGTGTTCCTTCTTCCCGTGCGCTATTAGAGGATGGAACGGTAGAGAAAAGTTATGAAAGTGATTAATGAACCCTCTGCCAGGCACTTAAGTGTGATTTGCAGAGTATCTATGTAGCTGTAGATGTAGATGTAGATATAAACCTCAAGTAAAGCTTTGAGACAGCAAAGTATCGAACTGTTTCACACAGGAATTACAACTGTATCCAACATCTTAATGATGTGTGTATATTGTGTATGATATCCAAGCTGATCCCCTAATTGCTTTGAGCAGGGTAGATCGGCAGACAAAGAGAGTGTGGGCACGGGAAGGAGATGGGAGAATGCAGACTACTACTTGTTTTCTTCGCGAAGTTACGTAATTCGTATGCTACATAGTCGGTAAACCATCAGACGTTATGTTTCCAGTGACTTTAAAATTAACCACTTTATGAGAAAACGTACAGTTTTAAAATTTTCCTTTCATTACAGAACGACACTATAACGACATTCGGAGTACTGATTTTATTGATGTATTTCATCGGCAAGTGTTTGTTTAATTTACTTTCCCATTCATTTGTTACCAGACTGAGCAGCACCCACACATTACTAGTTTTAGCTGGTGCTTAGTAATTAAATCACTGCCCGGAACGACGAAGAAGCCCCAGCAGAAATTCTCACCCCTGTGCTACGTTCCTCGCCGCTGACTACGGTCTTCATATTTTCATAAAGTGGCAACAATCTTCGGCGTTATGAGCAGCTCCTCGGGCCATTTCCCAACTCTGTGCGAGACCTGTAGACAGAACTGTATCAACGCAGCTGGGAGCTCAGAACGTGCCTCTCCTTTATCTTCTTTGAATTTGTCACGTAATGGAAGGCTACGCTAGGTTTTAATTAAAGTCGGAGAGACCTTCTCGTCAAACGTCGAGGAGAAAGGACAATGTACGGAGCTAAGCCCTCCAAAATCCCATCCAAACAGAAATAGCCGCCTTTTGTACCTGTTCTGGTTCCTGTATTTTTTCATTCCGTGACTGAACCGGGTATCACCATAGTCTAATATAGGAAAAGAGAAAATATAGTGAGTATTACGGGTCTTAAACGTGGGCTACTTTAACAAGTATCTACTTAGTAAAGAAATGCGCTGCTAATTAGAAAGAGTAAGGAAGGCTTGAGGTATTCAAAATGTTGCGTCAATTGAGCATGTTAAAATTCTAGCTAGGGAAGCAAATAGTTGGTGTTCATTTATCCTGCACAACGGATACTTCTTTTATGAGATAAGTGTTTCTTTTTAAAGTTAGGTGGCACCCGCTCTAATTTTTAATTCAGTCGTTGCCAAAGGTACTCATCTGTTTTGCAGGCGAGCAGCTGTAGAGCGTACGCAGTAACATCGGCCCGTTCCGTGTTGCTTCAACTTTCTTATTCTGCTGTATCAACTCCTCCTCATTCTTCCACTGTCGGCAGTTAACCGAAATTGCTTCCAGACAAAGACGAGGGCACATTTTTTCCTAAGAAGTGCGGTGCATGATATACTTGGAATGGAGTGGGTATAAATCTCTCCGCCTGCGGCATTTCTTTTCCGCTATATCTTGCTGTACATTAGAAGGACCACCGAGGTAGTATTTCTAATGGGCGCAGTGTGCGTAGAATACGTAATTGCATCCGAAAAAATGGGCACGCTTCTCATTATTATTTCAGTTGTGGAAATTTGTCTATTTAAAACATAACGAGTTTCAGAAGGTGAAACTGCTATCATGGAGGTTGCGATTTTGAAACATTTCTGGAACTATTCTGTTTAAATTGGTGTGTTTTCATAGTGAATCTTGTACGTTACCAATTTTAGGTAATTTAAAATAGAAGTATGTGAAGATTGCACAGTAAGAAGCGGAATGCAGACTGACCATTAAACAATTATTCTCCGGGGATCCAAATCTTTATATGAAATTTATATTAGTCCCACGCTGCCTGAGTATTAAACCAAAATCATTCTATTTGAAATTGAAAGGTGCTTCTCATCAGTATTACCGAACTGTAACTTTTACGTGCTCAACAATCACTCTGTTAGGAACTATTTTAATTGCATGACGAAAGAAACATAATACTTTATGAATCTGAATTTCTCGTAAATTGAATGCCATAAGCAGTGTTACACACTGAATCTCAAAACTGATATTTATGTTACGTCTTTTGAATATGTACTCAGACAATACCACACTTTACAATAATCAAGAATTACAGTAAGAATTAACTGTGTTTGGCAGCCTGTCCGCAAGAAACCACTCCTTTTCCAAAACATCTAATCATGTTTAAAATGTAATGGTATGACTCTCATAAAAATAATTAGATCAAGGTGCCGTACATGCTTATTTAAATGCGTTATCTATTCACAGTATAAGAATGCATTGCAAACGTAGAAATTGAACACCATACAAATAATAACAGGTAGAAAATGGATGTTAATATGTAACATTTATGGAAGTTTAACAGTGCCAATTAACAATAACTAACTGAAAACTTTAACAATAAGCGCACTGACGCGACAATCATTTTGACTTACCTCACTAAAAATAATTTACCTATATTCAAGCAATTCGCAGCTGCTGATTATGTTTTCTCTAAAAATTATTAATTGAAAATGAGTTCTCAGCGTTGCTCCACAATTGCAAACATAAAAACAAGACAGATACACCTCAAACATTGCAGTGCAATAGTGTTTGTGCATCTACAGAATGACATACAGATCACCTCTTTCATGACAAATGTTTATGTACAAGATTTCTCTGATATAAATATCTCATTCATTACAGCACAGACTGCGTGTCATCTTTCATGATTACATCTCATCACTCTGTCCACACACTACCTATTACTATTATCATCCAAAAGAATGTGGAGCTAAGTATTTCTGATTTATGGCGCTTAATATTTGCATAAGAATTCCAGCTGACATTGAAAATAGGTATATTGATTCTACACATGTATGTTAATAGGAAACTGTTAAAGTGCACAAAAGGACAAAATGACTGCCCAAAGAGACAGAATAATGTCCAAAGAGAGAGACCCCTTTCAGCTGTTATTTATTTGTGTTGCATTGAAGTTTAAATACTGCTGTCCTTTACAGTAAAAATAACCCAATTGCAGTTAATAAAAGCTAGTAAACACACATACATTTGCAGTTGATTGTAGATAAAATTAAATTAAAATCCATGAAGTTAAAAGTTTGTTAACACTCGATACATTAGTAAATAAATGATAGCCGTCTGAGAGTGTCCAGAATACGTTATCCAGTAAAGTGTCGTGTAATCTCTTGAGTTTCCTAACAACTAAAGTAATAACTATGCAGCTGAAAATTGTCATTGGTTTCTAAAACTTATTAGGGACTGGCTGAAAACCCGTCGTAGCCCGAGTATTTATTTATTCCAGTCTAGACACAGAACATCTCCTATCCAACTTCTCTCTGTCCATCTCCTCTTTTCCAGAAACATATTATATTTATTGGAGAATATTTAATAATTAAGTACATCTTGCATAATTGTAAGTGTAGTATTCAAAAATAGAAAGGTATATAACATTCGTACGTTCATTTAATTAATTATTTGCCTATAAACATTATTTCTTGTTACTTTCCCAGGATATAATATGAATGAATTTTTTGGTGAGCCCACTTCTGTGAAAGCGACATCAAGTTATCCGTCTGAGAAACATGGAAACGTCAAATCCATTCCGCAGTAATTAATAGATTGCCGTGTGATTTATTAATCGCAATAGAGAATGCAAATCTCGTTAGAAACTGCAGTCTCTGGAAGTTAAAAGGTAGATCTGTCGGCAGTAATGGGTACTCATTGGATATACACTATTTCATTCTCTCCTTTCTTTGTAGCTCTATAGCAGATTATTGCTATCGCCTCCAGCCGTGTGCGCTTAACAATTCAAAGTTAGATCAAATTTGCCAATTTTAGGAATTCCCTTAAGCTGACTGGAAAACAGGAGTGCCTTAATAGTAAATACGTAAATATGTAAAAGCGTGGTGCATGATGTGAAAGGTTTTTACCCATATCAGTATATTTGGTCTCATATTTATTGAATTATACGTTGTACAACTGTATAATGTTGCAGATATACATTCGTTTGTATAAGTGACATGTCGGTGAAATCTGTTGCGAATACAGTTATTAGTAAAGAAGTAATAGATTAAAACCTGTTTCTGGATTGGGCGGTTTTCTTTAACGTCCCTGCTTATGTCCTCTTATCTCGTGAACTATGTGGTGTACGGTAATAAAATTTCGAAGGGACATTCAGCTGTATGTTAGTATACTGTACGTAAAATTTCCTGCGAGAACCATTTCTAGTGTAGAAATTATAAATTGGACGTCTTACCGAATTCAGTAGTTTCACTACATGAACAGCGGAAAAGTAGTAAGCGAGAAATTTATTTCGTTACATCAGTTTGATGTGGTTGTAAGCGGGAAAAATTTTGTTGCAAGTACCTAAGTACTCTCATTCTCAAGCAGAGTATGAATAAAGTTTCGTCGCATGATTTGGAATTTTCTAAGATTTCTATTGTTTATGACGTTATATCTCCTGAACCATGTTTGTGGTATGTGGTTGTGAACCTGACGTCAATCTTAGGTCACGAGTGCCAAATTTGGTTGAAATCGGATCAGTGGTTATGAGGAAATGTGCAACATTGTCGCGTGATGCAGCAGTTTTTCACGCATCTCATTGTTTATGACGTCATATCTCGTGAGTTATGTCTTGTATGTGATTCTTACACTTACTGCGACCGTCCTCTTGGTTTGAAGGTCATGTATAATTCAGATTGGAACAAATATGTAGATTTTTATGTCGTAAATACACACAAATAAACACACAAACACACGGACACTCTGCTTTATATATAAAGATGGCACAGTACGCTGCCTCTGCTTCAAATTGTTAGTGTAATACCGAGCGAGGTGGCGCAGTGGTAACACACTGGACTCGTATTCGGAAGGATGGTGGTTCAAATCCACCTCCGGCCATCCAGATTTAGGTTTTCCGTGATTTCCCTAAATCTCTCCAGGTAAATTCCGGGATGGTTCCTTCCAAAGGGCACGGCCGATTTCCTTCCCCATCCTTACTCAAAAATCCGAGCTTAAGCTCCGTCTCTAATGACCACGCTGTCGACGGGACGTTAAACCCTAAAATTCCTTCCTTGTTAGTGTAATGATTGAGATTGTTTAAAAAACCGCCAAACTTTGGAGTCTGTATCCTTACACCAAACCAAGGGGAGAACTTCATATAAAGATATGTCTGACGTCTCATTCGCTTTCGCATTAAGACTGAAAGTTTGCCGCGCGGGAGTAATCGAGCGGTCTCCCGGGCGCCGTGGCTCAGCGCGCCCGGTCAGGGGGCTAAACGCCCTCTGTAATAAAAAAACCTGAGCCAAGACATTCAATGAACCACCAAGAACGAACTGAACTAACGACCGCAAAGTCAGATCTACCTCAAAAGAAGGCGGTTTGGGGCGCCACGTTGCTAATCGCGCGGCCTCTCGCGTCGGAGGTTCGAATCCTCGCTCGGGCATGGATTTGTCTGTTGTCCTGAGGTTAGTTTAAGTATTTTGTAATCCAGGGATTGATAACCCAGTAGTTGAGTCCCATAGATTTACAAGCATTTGACACTGAAATTTTCCAATGTAGCAGTCTCCGTGTCTAATTCTCATGTAGACGGTACGTTGCACCGGAATAATCCTTTTTTTAAATTTTCGGACGTTGAGCTTATGTACATGTAAAAAGGTCCCGAACTTTCAACCTCATTTTTTTTAACATATAAGTAATCGTAGATCGCGTACTGAAGTACTCCTTCCTGGTTCCTCAAGACTTCAATGACACATTGATGAATGGTTTTTGCATACAGGTGGTCTGATCAGTAGACAAATCGCTTAAGCTGACTCCAAAGATATTAAACGGATGGACTATATTCGTAGTATCATGCAGGACAAAGTACTGTTCCTCCTCTATTTATCCTTCCTCCATGGTAGGTACGAACAACACCAACGAGACAGATATGTTCTGGAACTCCAACATGCCGCGGTGGAGTAGCCAAGCGGTCTAAGGCGTCTCGCTGCGGAGCGCGCGGTTGCTCGCCGTGGAGGTTCGAGTCCTCCCTGGGGCATGGGTGTCTGTGTTTGACCTTAGGTTAGTTTACCTAGGTTTATGTAGTTTGTGAGCTACGGACTGATGATCCCGCAGTTTGGTCCGATAGATTGACAAACATTTGATAACTCCATCATGAATGAATCATACGATTCAGTTCATTTTTATGGACAAATTGTGAAGTATGTCTTGATCGGTGTTCTGAATAATAACTCTGCATACAGCACCTGTGACAGATGCTTAAAGAACGTATGACTATAACAGACTATCAGCTTTAAAACAGAGCCACATATTAATCCTTAATTGCTACTGATGTCTAGCCAAATATATTTTGTTCAGTCCGTACATGTCAATTGCGGAAATCGTTTATTGCGTCACATCCAAATTTTACGTTTCCTATCAACAAAACTGTAAACTAAACCAACTGGTTTGTTGTTTTTGTCAAATTCATCGGTAAAGTTCTCCTTCAGTTGGGCGAAGGTAGGCATAAGGCACATCACAGATTGAAAATTACACAAACACTTGTTTGTTTTGAACTATCCCTTATGCTGACCTGGGAACCACATACCGGGAACACTTGCCTTCCGTTAATTCAAGGCTCTTCTTCGACAGCCGACAGTAAGTAGTAAATTTATAGTTTTACCTCAAGTGCCGATTGTAAGGAGGCATTCTAATTTATCGATGTGTGTTAAAAATGCAAAGCGGAAACAATATTTGTTTCTCCTCTTATGCCAAAATTCTCTTACAGATACAAATAAGACTTAAGAAAACTAGACACATGTGTCTTAAGAGAGTCACAGCGATTCAGATTTGAATTAAGTACTTCAGTGTCAGTTTTCCTTAATGATTGGTTTCAAATCATCTGCCCATCTTCAGATCATTTTTCTATAGTTACAGTTACCGATCAAATTGTTCACAATGGTCAATCAACTGAGTTACAGCAGTAAACATCTTGTTAACTAAGGCACAAGTTACTCTGTAACTGTAAGACTTTGACCTGAAGATAGGCAGCTGGCCCAAAACCGGTCATTTAAGAAATATAAGCGATATAAAGGGTGACAATGAAGTATTTAATATAAATAAAACTTTACACCGCACACTACGGGACTGAAACTACCTTGCAGATTTAAAGTTTGTGTCAGACCTGTATTTTCGGAAGATGGCAAAGATCCTGGGTTCAAATCTTGGTCTGGCATAGAGTTTTAATTTGCCAGTCAAAAAAATATTTTCATAAATCAAATGCCTTTCTCATACATAAGACTTAAAATCCTCATGTTCCATCAGTCACTTCGTTCAGTCCTATAGCGTCGCTATACAAATCTGTGACAAATAAACAATTTAATTTTATAGCGGTTTTAACTAAAACATTACCAGGTCGGAGGTTCATACCAAGAAACACTTTTGTGAAAGTAAAGATAGCAATCATTAACGTATTTTATTTTTCTTTATTTCGACTGATATGCAAGTCAATCATTGTTCGTCTTGAACCAAATGTTTATATTCATAGTAGAAACGGTGAGTATTTCAGATGAATAAACAACAAAATGGCGTCATGACGGATATCGGCTACCTTATTACACTGTAGTAACGTGAACGATAAAGCTGTTTCTTTTTTGGAAATTATTATCAAAAAATATTTTATTTACGACACAGATTCACGCAACACGCTTTAAGAACTCTACGTAAACTCTACGTAAGCCACTACCACTGTTTAATAAGGACAATAGCAACTTACCATAGCAGTGATAAAAACTTGCTCAGAGAATAAATCATTTTCACTCATGGGAACTCAAATTTGTGAATCTGGGCCATTTGCGTGAATCCTCCTCAGCGACTGGCTTCTCTTGTCATGGTTCACGAAGTCCTCACGGCTTTGATTCCCTCAGTTCCTCTCCTTTAACGCCCCAAACTTCAAAGGGTCTCTGTTGCGTAACTTGCAGGCAGGATTACTACTTCAGAAACACAGGAAATTACCGAGAAATGGTCTAGAGTTGGACTAGGGGGTTGTTCCCAGAATGCATCGCGATACTGAAATCTCGGTCCGAAAGACAGTTATAATCTCTCAATACGCTATAAGCAACTACTACAGTTTACGCTGATTATTGAAATTTAGCTCAAAATATGGTATTAATTGATATGTTTGTTACCTATTCAATTCTTAATGAAGATTTCGTGCATCCCTCTTCACTTCATTTGATTTTTCAAAAGCCGCAGGCTTCCGTCTTAGATCCTTTACTGTTCTTGATATACATAAATGACTTGCCATTAAACATTGACGAAGATGCAAATTTAGTTCTTTTTTTATGAATATACAAATATAGTAATCACATCCATATAAACAAGAACTAAGTGACGTAATCATAAATAATGTTTTTCGCAAAATTATTAACTGGTTCTCTGCAAACGGACTCTCATTAAAGTTTGATGAAACACAGTATATACAGTTCTGCACAGTAAATGGCACAACTCCAGTAATAAATATTCTGGAGTAACTTATCATTGAGTAAAAAGTATTCATTTCACAACAGCGTGTAATCAGAATAATTGCTGGACCCCACCCACGATCAGCCTGCAGACATATATTTAAGGATTTAGGTATCCTCACACTAACTTCACATTATATATATTCACTTATGAAATTTGGTGATAATTATCCAACCCAGTTCAAAAGCAATAGTCGTGTGCACAGCTATAACCCCAGGAGAAAGAATGATCTTCACTATGTAGGGCTAAATCTGAGTTTGGCACAGAAAGAAGTAAATTATGCTGCCACAAAAGTCTTTCACAAAAGTCTTTGGTCACCTACCAAGCAGCATCAGAAGCCTGACAGATAGCCAATTAGCATTTTAAAATAAATTACATGTATTTCTGGATGACAACTCCTTCTACTCATTGGATGGGTTTTAGATGTAAATTAGTAAATCTGAAAAAAAGGGGAAAAAACGTGCCATGTAATATTTTGTGTAGTGTAATGTCTTGTACAGACATCCCTCATTAACCTGACACGTTCCCCATCATTACGAAGTGTCATATTCATGATCTGTGGAACAAGTATTAATCTAATGCAATCTACTCTAGAAGAAAAGTGGTAGTGAATACAATTTATGAGAATGTTAAAAGAACGTGTCCACAAACTTACAGACTAGTATCAGTAACATCGGTGTTCTGCAAGATTTTTGAACTTGGTCTTAGTTTGAAAGCCTTTAATTTCCTCGATACAGAAAAACTTCTGTCAGTGTAGCATTACGATATTAGCAAGCATCGCTCGTGTGCAGCTCGTCTTGCTCTGGCCTCAGCTCCCTATATAGTGAGCCATGGATGACGGGCAAAAGGCAGACTGCATGTTCCTTAATTTCGGGAAGGCTCTTGGCTATGCTCTACTGCAGACATGTAACGAAGTTTAGAACAAATATTTTAAGTTCTTACATACGTGAGCCACATGATTCTTTAGTAAAAGAACACAGCACGTTGTTCTCGGTAGTGAGTGTTTACCAGAGACAAGCGTGTTGTCGGGAATGTTTATATAAATGATCTGTCAGACTGAGTGAGTAGTAACCTGTGGTTGTTTTCTACGGATGCTGTCGTGTACGGAAAAAGGGTTGAAACTGAGAGACTGTAGTAGGATATAGACAAATAGTTCAAATGTTTGTAAATCTATGGGAGCAACCCACTGCGATCATACGTCGCTAGGTGTACAAACAACTTTAAGCAACTGAAACTAACATAAGAACAATATTGTAATACCATTTTTTTGTATGAGTACGTTTGTTATAAAGTATCGATTCATAGACATAATTAATTTGCAGTTCACATGTCTTTGAAAAACCGTCTTTGTGTATGTAACCTCAATGTTACGTGTGGACTATCTGTTTAGTATGAAGTTATCTGACGATGGCCTAAGAAGCCGAATGCTGATAATAACAAGCAAATAAATAACAATGTGGAACAAAAATACTACATATTTAAGTTTTTAATACCTACTGAGTTTATCGATCTATTACTTATTTTTAAACTTTTTGTATAATTTAACCTATTATACAACGAAAACAATTGCACAAGACATAAAATGAGTATGCTCGCATTAATTTGAAAGTGGAAGAGCAGAAAATTGGTGGAAATGGAAATTATACGAGACGCGTTCAGAAAGTAAGTTCCGTTTGGTTATATAAAACGAACGGGTACATACACAGAGAAAATATTGATTGTACAAAAATCTACAACTGTTAAACTACTTTTCTACATACCTTCCGAAATTTTATAAGCAATCGTCATAGTATGGTACAACGTTTTGTGTGCCTTTTTCATAGAATGTTGCCGCCTGTGTATTCAACCATGTGGTAACATGTTCTTTCAGCGGGTCATCATCGTTGAAGTGTTGTCCACAAAGGACAAGGATTTTAGGTGTAAGAAGAGGATTACTGTCAAAAGATTTCTTTTTTCACGATAATACCTTACCTAACACACCGAATGTGACCAAACAATTCTTACGGAAATTTCAATGGGACCTATTTGATCATCCTCCATACAGCTCGGACCTCTCTCCTAGCGACTTTCATCTCTTCTTACACCTAAAATCTGTCCTTGGTGGTCAACACTTCAACGATGATAAAGAGCTTTTACCACATGGTTGAATACGCAGGCGGCAACCTTCTGTGAAGGATGCATGCAAAAACTTGTGGCACGCTATGACAAGTGCCTAGAAAATTTCGGCAGTTATGTGGAAAAGTAGTTTAAGAGTTGTAGAATTTTGTGCAATAATTTTTTTTCTGTATCTGTGTACAATTTCATTTTATTACCAAAGGGAACTTTCTTTCTGGACGAGCCTCGTATAATCGGGTCGTAAAATAATTATGCAGCTTCTTCTACGTTACTAGTCAAAGAGTAAGGTCTTAACAGTTTAATTAAGATGAGACTCTATACGTAAAAATTGAAGCGACATAACACTATTGCTGTTCAGAAGGGGCGCTGACGTGATAAGCAGCGCGTCGCCGATTATGAACAGTCTGCTCGTAACAACAGCGGCAGCATCAAAGCTAATTGCAGCGGCATTAAAAGCGCTCACAGTAACAGCAGCCCACGTTCTCAGTGGCGGTATCACGTTGGTGATCCATTGTCACGCTTGGAAAATTATAGTCACTTTGTGATTTATTACATGTGTATTATTTAAAATTTCCGATGCCAACCTGTTTAAAAAATTAAATCAATAAAAAATAGTAAAATAAAAACAATTCGAAGGAGGTGGCGGGGCAGGCCTTCAGCCTGCCGCGCGGCAGTAGCCGAGCGGTCTGGAGCGCCACGTTGCAGATCGCGTGGCCTTCCGTGTCAGAGGTTCGAATCATCCCTCGGGCATGGATGTTTGTTTTGTCTTTATTATAAGTAGTTTGTAAGTTTAGGTACTGATGACCCCGCAGTTAAGTCCCATAAGCTCTACAAACATTTGAACATTGTGAAACCTTAACTTTTCCCGGCGTAATGAATGTTGAAATAACTTACGGGTATACTGCCGGGTGACGTCGTCGACAACCGCCGATATTTCGGCAGGAAGACACCCTGCCTTTCTCAAGGCACAACTGCACTTAAGGAAGCAATGTGCAAGCGTATTTAATACCTCGATTTGCAAAGGGTAAATAAGGAAGATAACACACACACAGTACAAATCTGTGCAGAGTCAACACAACCAAAGATGACCAAACATCAAAAATATAGATTGTGACTTAATCGACAGGTGAGGCAGCATTAGTTTTGTCCCTCTGTTTTTTGACGTGAGACAAGCAGAATTAAAAAAAAAAAAAAAAAAAAAAAAAAAAAAAAAAAAAAAAAAAAAAAAAAAAACCATTTCTGTTTATAAGGTAGCTTGCTACTTTAATTTCAACAGCTTCCATAATAACACTATCCCAATAGGTCGTCCGGCTCCTTCATCGTGCTTAACACTCGTGCGACCATTTCGGAATTTTTCAGTCCACTCGTACACACTTCGTTGTGGTAAACACTGCTCCCACACTGTACTGAAAGTCTTATATGAATTTCGGCCTCTGATACACCTTCCGCCCAGAAAAAAACGTATCTCTGAACGTTGCTCTTCTTTGGTGCAAATAGACAGCGGAACAGCCATGATTAACAGCACGGCAGCGACAACGAAACTGACGTATCAGCTTGAAAATTGCAAAGATATAACAAAAAATAAACAAAGCATGCGTCACCAACGTAAAACGATAGTACTATCAACATAAACATAAATATAACTAAATTGCGGATAATAATTGACTTACCCTCGTATGTAGGGAGAGCATATTTTCCTGCAAGAAGAAGTCGCTTTTTGAAGGGAGTTAAGAAACTATGAGAATACATTTTAACTGGAGCAGGATGTCAACGTCTTCCTTCGACGAACAATTTTTCTAAATCAAACGAATAAGAACTAGAGCGACGACAATTTTGCAGTCATTTATAGACGATGATGAAAACATGCTGCTAATAATTGGGTGAAAATGTTATTATTATATTAAAATATTTTAATAGCAGAACGTTTCACAGGATGAAAAACACAAGTCAACATAACAAATATTTTGTTTGTAACTCAATACTAATTGTTTACAATTTTATCCATGTAATTGTAGTCACTTGTGACTACGTATGAGATCAACTTCCTGCAGCTCTGATGTCACCAACATTTTCATACATATTTGAGTGGCATTCCTGATTACTTTTACGACATTAATTTTCGTTATTACCTTGAAATGTTCAGGTACTCTTTTAAAATCATCCAACAATGACAACACAAAGTAATGCTAAGGGTCATCCATCGTCTTTCGTTGACAGATTTTTATTTCAGTACCCCAAGAAGCTGTACTTCTATGTTAGTTTCTGTGTCATTACCCTTTATCTTTTATACTCTTTATGATCTTAGGCCTAAACTCTCTCTCTCTCTCTCTCTCTCTCTCTCTCTCTCTGTGTGTGTGTGTGTGTGTGTGTGTGTGTGTGTGTGTGAGGTCAAATGTGACCAAGCTTCGTGGTTATCAGTCGCTAGACTTACACATCAGTTACTTGACTAACTTTAACTTACCCTAAGGACAACACAAACACCCATGCCCGAGGGAGGATTCGAACCCCCGACCGTAGCGTCCGAGCAGACTGTGACTGGCGCGCCGCAGTCCTGTCGGCCACTGCGGCCGGCCCGTAAAGTCTCATGTCAGTCTTCAGTAAGCTCAACTTCTGTGTCTTGCTGTCATCGGTAATATTTCTTGCAATGACATCTGCAAGGAACATTAGCCCGTTGCAGTCACGTGGATTTCCGTGTAGCGCTTGATCCCCAGTTGAGTTTCCCATATTCTATCACAAGAACATAGCTTTTTCTTTTCCTCTTACGACAATTCGTTTACTACATATATGTGTACTATGTCTTCCCACTTTTTAAACTTTAAAATTCTGTCACCATATTCATTCGCCTTCATATTTCAGACTGCTGGACGATATCCGCTTCGAGAATAGGTTTCGTCGTATTGAAATCCATCATCGCTTTATCGTGGCAGAAGTCACATTTGAAACACGTGTCGTCTCCACTTGCTCTAATTGTATTCCCATAGTTTCTTAACTCCCTGTAGCAAGCAACTTTTTCTTGCAGGAAAGTATGCACTCAGCACATATATTTTGTACTTTTGTGACGTCTTTCGTGTCTTCAACGTCCTGCATATACTGAAATGGCCACAACACTAACAATGAAACTGAAATAGCTATAGAAAGCCCGAGAAATCAAGTACTGCAACGAGAGCCGCAGATCAGGTGATAGAAGGAGTCCCCACACCGCGGCTTTGGGCGGGCCAGTGCGGTGAAGCCCGCGGAAATCGCAGAACCGCGCGCCGCACCTCGAGGCGGTTAGCGGGCCAGTACGTTGTAAAGCTGCGGCGGCGTCTGCGCGACGCGGCGGGGAGCGGCCCAGTGCGTTGCTGCCCTTAGAGTTCTCCAGTAGAAGCGCTATTTTTTATTTATCTATTTATTTTTGAATCATGGTCCGCATGGCCTGCCAAGCACTCGGAGAGTGCGTGCGTCGCGCCTGGCCGGGCACCGACTCTCATAGCGAGTCCTCTCGTGTCTCGGCACTTGCTCGTAGCTGCCGTCGTCCCCGAATGACGACACACTGTTTTCCGCCTCCAGAGGAGTTCCCTATCCTGGAAGGAGAGCGGCCCACCGAAGCGACGCCAGCGACGGAGTCTCGGTAGCGTGCCACGGCTCAGTTTCTCATTTTCCAGGAGTGTAGTTAATCAGGCATCAGGAAGGTCGTGGGTTACCTCCTAATATCGTCTGCAGTTAGATATTGTCTGGTCAACTGCAGTACCTCAAAGTGGCCTGGGCGCAAGTAGTTGAAAATTCCCTAGAGTAATAGTTAAATTTGACGTCTTCATGGCTATGGGAAAGAAAATTTTCATTTCGCGAACGCACTGACTTCTAGGATTATCTCCAAAATGTTCAATTGTTTGTTAAGCTTAATGGACTTAACTTCGGGTTCATTAGACCTTAAACGTACAAACTATTTATGAACTAGCTTATACTAAAGGCGACACTAACATCCATGCCCGAGGGGGGGGGGGATTCGAACCCCCGACCGTTGCGCAACCGTGCAGAGTGTGACAGGCGCACCGCAGACCACTCGGCAACTGTGGCCGGCGGATTATCTATATCTATTAATGTGAATGTCTGTTCGGTGTACGTTTATCACGTCTGAACCACAAGACATAAAGAGCTAAAAATTTGTACAGCTACTAACGTCTATCCGGGGACAGCTTTAGGAAAGGTTTTATGACAATCGGATAGCTATTTATCTATATCTACAAATGTGAATTCTGTTCGGTGTACGCTTATCACGTCCGAACGACAAGACGTAGAGACTTAAATATTTGTACAGTTACTAATTTATACCTGAGGAAGGTTTTTGGCCCGTTTCTATAGCGATCTGATAGATATTTAGTGTATTGAAGAATATAACGCGAAATGAGGAACAATAATTACTCTTTGAAATTATATTTACTCATTGAAAATAGTTTTATTGTTTGCATTGTTGCTTGAGGGTTGATAATGATAAAAGGTTGGAGTATATTGCGATGGAAAGTTATCGCTGTATATAAAATTCTACGTGTGTGTTAATATTTTGCAGCGAAAACTACAAAACGCAAACGAATGGTCTGTGTTTAATTGTCTGAAGTCTCCCGCTGTACACCATAGCAGTTCCATGCCGATAGCTATAAGGGGGTGGTTGAAAGTCGTCAAATTATTAAAAAAAAAATCGGACTGAAGGCCAATGATGACGTTTGCGACTCTGTAGCAAGGAGGTTACATACAGCGGAACGTGATGCCACAGACCATATCTTTGGTCTATGCGCGCTACAATGTCTTTAGCTCTTTCTCTGTAAGGATAAGCATACGAATAAGGAAAAATAAGAATAAATCAATAAAGCAAAAAAAAGACATTTCTTTTAATACATATCTTTTAAAAACATCGATTTGACGTTCCGCGCATTATCTATCATAATCAACCAACACGCGAACGGAGCCACGGGCTGAAGCTAGTGTCTCATAAATTTTGTATGACATTCACATGAGGCGATTTGGCTGGTCATGTCCGTCCTTGAAAATTTTCTCAATATTCTACAAATAAAGGCGAAAATAGCTGTGGATCCGTGACGGTGCCGTGTCATCCCCAACATTTCCACCGAAGTGGGCGAAAATAATCATTTACAGTCAATGATTGGTTCAGTTGCTTTTGCCTGTCTATTCAGTATCAACTAAAAACCTAACAACACTATTAAGGTACTATGTGTGCAGTCTCGTATCGACTGCACACTGAGCAGCGAAGCAACGCCAGAATGAGAGTTTAGAAGGCGCAGCAACAGACTCCAGTTACGACTAGTCGCGCGGCCATGGCCAAGGCCACTACGGAAAGCGACGACCCCTACGATACAGAATTAACTACCTGCACTTGCTAGTCGGCCAAAGACAGTTGACCTCGTACCCATGAGCAGCAGCCAGAAGAAACAGCAAGATGAATCTACATATTTCTTCGGTTTTTTGGCCTTGTCTTCCGCAGTTGCAGTTATACAATTTTGTATAGGATGTCGGACCGTCTTTTGCAACTGAAGATGCTTTAAAATAAAGCGAAACGCGTCTGGTCTAAAGTAGACTAATTTACAGTTGCAAAAGACGGTCCCACATCCTATACAAAATTGTATAACTGCAACTGCGGAAGACAAGGCCAAAAAAACCGAAGAAATATGTATATGATGCCCAGTCAAGCATTTTCTGGAGGCCTTCACCTGACCACTGAAGATGCTTTAAAATAAAGCGAAACACGTCTGGTCTAAAGTAGACTAATTTACAGTTGCAAAAGACGGTCCCACATCCTATACACAAAAAAAGGATGAATCTAGTTTAAGTTTTTAGTTGGCAGTCTAGCTGTAGCCCCTCTCCAAACCAGGAGAAGCTACGTTTTTACCGCTGTTCTGTGAATAAATCAGTATTGCTCCCACATCCACATCATTACTTTGGTGACGGCTGCTGTTAACAACCCCAAGAAACCAACGTTTTACCTGTAAGTTAGACTGTGTCTTTTTGTTCGTGGGGTCTGCGCCAAGCTCGAAACGTACTGATACCTCTTAAAAGCTTAAATCGAATCACGCATCACCAAACAACTATTTCCAACTCTATTAACGTCCAACCAACATTTCCAGACGTGACATGAAGTCGTTGATGAGGTATGCGCCTATATCAGTATTAATTGATAAACATTGCTATTAGGACGCTGTGTAAAATTATAGAGCCAAAGATAGTGATGTGGTCATGCGTTTATTGACGCGTTTCGATAAAAATCATCTTCAGAATCATGGAAGGGGGCTTACATAATAAAATTGTATGGCGTCAATGTTCAGCAGGGCCTTGACGCCATACAATTTTATTACGTAAGCCCCCTTCCATGATTCTGAAGATGATTTTTATCTAAACACGTCAATAAAGGCATGACCACATCACTAACTGAGGCTCTATAATTTTACACAGCGTCCTGATAGCACTGTTTATCAATTAATTCCAACCAACATTGTCACGAGCCCGTGAGAGGCGCTACATGCGATTTCCAGCTGTTAGCAGAGACACCTGATTCGGTCGTTGTTTCCGGAACCCCGTTAACGCCATATTGCGCATCTACGTTCTAATGGGCCTGTTATTCTTACATTCCTGTGGTTGTTTCACGCAGTCTTGTCTGTTTGTTTACACAGACAACTCCACGGAAACGCCGTTGCTGTCACTCATTTAGTACATGCCAACGACCACTGTCACTGGTGAGAGCTATTGCTTAAGATTTACGTTTATCGACTCCCTCTTGACACCGCGAGTCTTGGAATATCGAATTGATTGAGAATGTTGAACAGATGGGGCATAACAGCTTTTAGATAATTGCAGAACGACATGTTGACCATAGCTGTTTATTTTTTCTCAGTGCTACCGGTTTCGGTCATTTACCATTATCAAGCGTTAGCCTGAAGTACATGAAAGTTATCAATGTATTAGTCAACCATATAAAACGTTAACAAAAAATACAGTAAGTTACATGTGAAATACTTACAGAGATTAGCTAATAGCTTAACATGTCGTTATACAAGAATTCAAAATTATAACATAAGAATTTGCTATCATTGTTCTAGTCATTGATAGTATCACAGCCCAATAATCTTTGTGCAGTGAGATTGAATGTAAGCATGTGCGTTATCTTTGGTTTTAAATTAATTTTATTTCACACTCACCAATGTATGCTTTAGTCTGTAACAGTCAGCCACTGTGATACTATCAGTGACTAGAACAATGACAGCAAATTCTTATGTTATAATTTTGAATTCTTGTAAAACGACATGTTAAGCTATTAGCTAATCTCTGTAAGTATTTCATATGTAACTTACTATATTTTTTAACGTTTTATATGGTTGACTAATACTTTGATAAATTTCATGTACTTCTGGCTAACGCTTGATAATGGTAGATGACCTAAACCGGTAGCACTGAGAAATAATAAACAGCTATGGTCAACATGTCATTCTGCAAATATCGAATTGAATAGCGATTTGAAAATTGAACGTCCCATTTTTCTTCAAAGTTTGTTAATTTCCGCTGCCGTGCTACCATAATTACGTGGAAAACCTATCCACAGGAATCAACGGTGTACAAACGACACCTGTCAACCAACGGAGTACGAATGACACCTATCAACCAAGCGGCCTTTTACACCTGCAGGGCCGGCCGCGGTGGCCGAGGGGACTGAGGCGCTTCAGTCACGGTCTTCATGGCCACTACGGTCGGGGGTTCGAATCCCCCCTCGGGCATGGATATTTGTGTCGTCCTTAGTTGTAGGTAGTTCATAAGTAGTTTGTAAGTTTAGGGACTGATGTCCCCATAGTTAAGTCCCTTAAGCTTAACAAACATTTGAACATTTTGAACACCTGCAGGTATATCACTGTAGTAAAAACGGTAGCTCTGCTGATGAATCGCCCTTTTATACTTTGTGCACGCGATACTGCGGATATATGTAGGCCTCTCAATTCGGCGACCATTTGACTTTTGACCCTGTGTATTGTGTTTTTCTTACTCACTGCCTCTCTCTCCTTTCTCTCTCTCTCTCTCTCTCTCTCTCTCTCTCTCTCTCTCTCTCTCTCTCTCTCTCCGTCCCTCTCTCTCTCGCACTATCTGTATTTCCTTCTTCGTCTACCTGCCTGTGTGTCTGTCGGTCTCTCTCTCTCTCTGTCAGGCGCACGCGTACACACAAGCACACCAGATGGAAGGGTGCGAAAACAGAAAGTGACAGAGACCGGCGGGTGGACGGGAGAGGACATAATTAACATGTTAGCCAGTTCTCATACAGCGTGAGAGCCGAAACAGTCTCCGTTCACCCATGTGAAGTGTGTTGTGTGTTTCAGGTAGTACGATCGACATGACTCTTTCGGAACATTGCTACAACTGTGATGCTGTGTAACGACGTACAATATTTTCAAACGTGCCACACAACTCGTTTGTCACGCAGAGCTGGCGGTGCGCCGCCTCCATTCTTTCCGCTTCGCTGCTCTGTTAACTTTATTAGACTGCGCGAGTACGAACAAGGCCTTCCGTTCTCACACAAATTAAAAATTCCTTTTTCAGGCTGTAAACAAACAAAAAGATGACTGAAACTTTTCCACAGCCACTACGTCTGTAGGTCTCTGACCTCTTCCATTCTTGGTTCTCAATTGGAAGCGACTGGAAGAATGTCGATTTGAAGTAGCATATTGTTTTTCCAACTGAATAATCAAACTTAAATAAATCGTTACCTTCGTCAGAAGAAACAGGAAAAGAAACTTCTGAAATGTAATAACCAGGTTCGGAAATGATATCTGTTCGCAAAGTAATTTCCGGTATTTCCCAGTTCAGACTGTCTTGAAGAGGCAAAAGTCCCATCCTAACTACACTGTTAAATCAGTTACGGGGTCAGGTGAGATATACTTTGGGACACACTAATAGCTGCAGACAACTCCTCGTTCTCTATAACACTTTCAAACTTCCTTGTTGAGCTGCAATACCTATTCATTAGACTGCCTGAACACAACCGTATCTGTAATTCGTTTGGTAGATTAAACACAGGTCAACACCAACAACCTCCGCGGCAACTTTCTGTTCTTACCACTATCACGGTTGTCGAAACTTTGTTGCCTCCATGCCGTAGAACAAACAGGAAGACGTTGAAGCATTTTAATTCATTCTGACGATGACAATACTTTTGATCCTAGTTTCTTGTTGTGGTTTTCAGTCCGCAGACTGGTTTGATGTAGCTCTCCAAGCTACACTGTCCTGTGCAAGTCTCTTGATGTGAGAATACGTTCGGCAACCTACATCCTTTTGAATCTGCCTACTGTATTCGTCCCTCGGTCTCCCTCCACGATTTTTACCCCACACATTTCCCTCTAATGCTACGTTGACGATTCCTTGATGTCTTAGAATGTTTCCCACCAATCTATCCCTTCTCGAAGTTAGGTTATACCAGAAACTCTTTTTCTCCCCAATTCGGTTAACCATCTCCTCATTACTTACGTAATCTACCGGTCTAACTTTCATCAAACGTCTGCGGCACCACATTTCAAAAGATTGTACCATCTTTTTGTCTGAGCTCCTTATCGTCCACGTTTCACTTCCATACAATCCTACACTCCAGACAAAGGCTTTCAGAAGGGGCTTCCTAACATTTAAATTAATATTGAACGTCAACAAATTTCGCTTCATCAAAAACGCTTTTTTTCCAATAGCTATTTTGCATTTTATATCTTCTTTACTTTGGCGATCAGAAGCTATCTTGATACCCAAATTACTCATCTACTACATTTATTGTCTCATTACCTGACTTTCTTACGCTTCCATCCATTATCCTTGTTTTAGTCTTGTTGATGTTCATCTTACACCCTGTTTTGAAACCATGTCGATTCCTTTCAATTCCTCTTCCAGATCCTTTGCCATCTCTGACAGAATTATTGTGTCATCGGCAAACCGCAAAGTTTTTATTTCTTATCCCTGAACTTTAATTCCCTTTTCAAATTTTTCCTTGCATTCATTCACTGCTTGCTCAATGTACAAATTGAATAACACTGGAGGAAGGTTACAGCCCTGTCTTACTCCCTTTCCAACCTCTGCGTCCCTTTCGTGCCCTTCGACTCCAATAACCGGTGTCTGGTTTTTGTATTTGTTGAATATAACTCTTCGTTCCCTATATTTTACCCCTGTTACCTTCAGAATTTGAAAGAGTTTACTCCAGTCGACGTCGTCGAAAGCTTTTTCCAAATCTACAAATGCTACAAACATAGGTTTGCCGTTCCTTACCCTATCTTCTAAGATAAGTCGTAATGTGAGTATTGCATCAGTGATCCTACATTTCTCCTAAAGCCAAACCGATCTTCCTCAAGGTTGGATTCCACAAGTTTTTCCATTCGTCTGTAAATTATTTTAGTATTTTGCAACTATGACTTATTAAACTGATCGTTCAGCAATTTTCACATTTGTCTGCACTTGCCTTCCTTGGAACTGGAATTACAATATTCTTCTTAAAATCGGAGAGTATTTCCCCTATATCATACGTCTTACATACCAGGTGGAACAATTTCTTCATGACTGGCTCTCCTAACGATATCAGCAGTTCACACGGATATCATTTTCTCCAGGGGCCTTGTTTGGACTAACATCTTTCAGCGATCGCTCAAATTCTTCTCTCCTAGATATATCGACTGATCCCCTACTTTTTTTGGACCAGCGTATATGCTCAGATACAAATGGCGATAGTACCGCATACGCAAGGTATACAACGGCGGTTCATCAGCAGATCTGTCACTTGTACTCCGATGATTCATGTGGAAGCGTTTCCGACGTTTTGAGGCCGCACGACACTAATTAGGTACTGCACACGGAATGACAGGTGGAGCTGGACTCGTAAATCGGCAAGGAATTCAGTATTGCTACATCCACGGTGTAAAGATTTGAAGAAAATACCAAATTTCAGGTGTGGTGTCGCACAAGTCCAAAGTGCGCGCCACATACTTTCGCCGCGCGCCGCCATGCACGCACGGCGCGGCGTTCTTACGACGACAGGCACGAGCGCCGTCTGCTGCAACTCCGTTCGTGGCCACCACTGAACGACATCGTTCACTTGGGACTGAGATAGGAACCAGTTAGCACTTCGGAATCAGATAGGCACCAGTGAAGACTTGGCTATTGGACAGGCACTAAGCAGGCCTCTAACTCAACTATGTATCAGCACTCTGCAGTACTGAATTGTGTAAAAGTTAAGTATTGTATAAATTCTGTGCAATATATATCTCATTCTAATTTACTCTAGTGTTTCTAGTTTCTGGCTGCTCCCCTCCGTACCTGCACCAGCGTGCTATCCTTATTCCTGTGTCGGTCTCATTCCACTCGGCCACCGACACCTACGACGGAAACGAGATACAAAAGCGGCGACGAGGCTGGGACACAAAATCAGGCATTATCACTCACGCACTTAATTATCGTCAGTCACCTCATAGTCCGGCAGCAAATTTTATTATGTTAATTAACTCCACGAAATGCTTCAACGCATCATCTCTAACACTCTCTACCGATTTCCAATTGATATAGTTCTCAGAGTTAACAGACAAGCAAAACAGTTCGCAGTAAATGTGGAGCTACAACTAACTTATACCTTGGGACACTGTGGCGCGATTCGGCGTTAATTGGGTAAGGGGATAGATGAACGACGAGAGAGCATCTGTTAAAAGTAGAATATCTCACCTGATGCGCTCCTGCAAGTTGTGGAACCATGTCTCGGTTGAACCCCGGGCGACTGGAAAACTGTGCGTTGGACGGATGAGCCTTGATTGCACTTGGTAATATCTGATGGCAGGTTTCGCGTACCCATCTAAGCTATGGACCCTTGTTGTCTATCTATTTTCAAACTAGTGTCTGCTGCATAATTTGGTCTGGTATTTACATTGAGTGGATGTTATCTGGTTCAAATGAACCACTTAGCACTAAATTTATATGTTCGCCTACTAGGAGACCGTTAGAAACTAATTATAAACTTCATATTCAGTAGAACGATAGAGTTTCTTGTAATATTCCGCTTTCTTTCTTCCGATCAGGTGTTGGTGTAGTAGTTACTGTTCGTAGCTGCTATTTAAGTTCACTAGCGTGACAATATTTCAGGAAAATAATTTGGTGGATCTGTCACATTTAGTTAACTTTATAAATAGAAGACTCAAAGAAGGAGGCGGAACCTGACTTTAAAGTTTAGCGGCAGTAGTAATTTGGAATGAAAGCAGCACCTGAGCACAATATTACACAAAGAAACTAGCAGATTCCGCGATCACCTTTCTTACCATGATGATTATGTTGACTGGATGTAGCAGATGAAGCAGTAAAAACTCTTGCTGCATTGTGTGAAATAATGCTTGGTTGGCTTGGAGCAGATTGTGCTAACTCAATGACCGTGATGAAAAATATTGAATTACCTTTTGTGAAGAAAGAATGTTTAGAACGATCGGATTTCGATTAATTCCGAAGATTTCCTTGCAGGCATTATTATCAAGTCGCGTTCATAAAAGTTACATATAATGGCATCCAGAAGTCTCTAGTAAATTATAGATACAAGTCAAACAATGGCTCCAAGCATCATATTACATAATTAAGATTACTGCTGGAAAAATAGAATCACTTCATGAATTATTAAAGGTGAGTCATTTGAAATAATTAAAAGATTTGTACATAACTAAATATATGTTCACCGTAATTCATAAGAAAAACGACCTCACAAACACTTACAAATAATAATGGAGAAGTCCCTGATGTGCGACTGTTTTCAATAAGGTAGGAAACATGAAAGACGAAGTTCACAACCGCGATCTGGACAGCTCGCAAAATATAGATGAACATCAAAAATATATGAAGAACGTAATTAGCTGCCAGAGAAAGCTGCGGTCAGCGATAAGCATCGTAAATAAATTATTTATCGAATGAAAATTTTTAATGTAAGACTACATTCTGTAATTGACGATGCCTCACGCCACAGGGCCATAATCGTTCGTGATTGGTTGAAAGACAATTCTGGACAGTTGCAACGAATGATTTGGCCTTCCAGATCACCTGACGTGTGTACAATTTAGCGGTACAATGGCCGAGTGCTCTATGTCGCTTTGCTGAGGAGCGCGCGGTTGCTTACCCTCGGAGGCTCGAGTCCTCTCTCTGATATGGGGCATGTGTATGTGTGTTGTCCTTAGATTATTTTTAGTTGTTTGTTAACCTAGGGCCTGAAAACCATAGTAGTTAAGTCCCATAAATAAATAAAAATGTCTTACGTTTGTGGAACATAATCGAGAGATACGTAAGTGTACAATATTCTGCACGGACACATGGACGACTACAGAGATTGACTAGTAGGCTACTCCTGCTAGAGACTTCCAACAATTTATTGAATCGTTGTCGCGTTGAGGTACTACACTTCGTCAGAATAAAGGAGATAATGATTCGAAAGTGAGGGTATTCCATGACATTTGGCACCGCTGAGTAATATGTTTCTTGTCATCATTGAGCGTTGTATTTTAGTTTTGTACATCAAAGTCAGCTACTAACGCAAAGAAGTCGTACTTTAGGCTGCATAAGAGTAACTAATAGAAAAGATTATTTAACACTATGTTTGTGATATGGGCTAATGGTTTTCTCAATTTATCGTTGGAGTTTCGCTGAAGATGCTGCTGTTGTGTACTCACACCAACATACTTTTTGCTATGGCAGCCGCCGGCCGCGGGGCCGAGGGGACTAAGGCGCTCCAGTAACGGTCTGCACGGCCACTTCGGTCGGGGGTTCGAATCCCCCCTCGGGCATGGATATTTGTGCCGTCCTAGTTCGCAAGTAGTTCATAAGTAGTTTGTAAGATTAGGGACTGATGACCCCGTAGTTAAGTCCCATAGACTATACAAACATTTGAACATTTATGGCAGCCCCTCACCGTGTAGAGAGCCCGCATAACAGGCAGGCAAGGCGGGCAGCTGAGCTCCCTTTCGTAGGCGCTCACACGTAAAAATAAACAGCAACAACGGCCAATGGCCATAGAAAGGGAGCTGTACTACGGCACTACGTTACGGTAATCCATGTGACAGTCGCCAACTAATAACAGCTGAGTAACCGGTTGTAGCCCTCCGCCGATGCCGGCTTCATAAGCGCACCGACGGAGTGTAGAGGGCAGTGCAGACTCAGCCACCGGCCGCTCCTACGCCGGATTCAAATGTTCAAATGTTTATAAAGCTTATGGGACCTAACTGCGGGGTCATCAGTCCCTATACTTACAAACTACTTATGAACTACCATATACTAGACAGCATAAACATCCATGCCCGAGGGGGATTCGAACCCTCGACCGGGAACTGGCCTCGCGCATCTCAGCATAGCGCCTCAATGCGCTCGGCCGCTCCTCCACGGCCCTACGCCGGATCCACATGCCGCAGCATTCATCATAGTTTTAGTTTTGTTTTGGCCTAGCACCACTTGTAATAGTTATTGTCTGTGTGATGCTTTCACTATTGTAGTTGTTGTTTTGTTCCTAAGTGACTGGCCATCTTTTTCTTTACGTTTTGTTATTGTACTCCCAGAAAGTTTTTTCTTTACTACACATTTTTAGGAGATGTTGCTTTCCTGCAGATCGCAGGACATAAAATTATTGTCAGCATCAACGGACATTTAAAGGGTCTGTCACAGAAAAAAGGGTAATGAGGGCTTTTATTACTAATTGCTTCTCAATAAATCGAAGTATATTTATTAATAACACAATGAACATTTAATTCTTTTTCACATCAAAAATGACAAAATATTTTATAAGCTTGTCCTATGCTTATCAACTCATTATCATCAAATATCAAATACGGAAAATAATGTACCGAAGGTTAAAAGATGCATATCAGTGGTAGTATATAGTAATATGGGATGTAGAACAACCAACCTTATAATTGCATTAGTCGTTCAAAAGAAGAAGGCTGTATTTACAACTTACTGCGTCAACGCTCCTAATGAACGAAAAACCCAAAAGCAAGTATTCTGTTGTGTGTGTATCTGCAAAGCGAAATTCATGGCTGTGAGAAAGACATTTAAGCAGTTGGAATGAAAACAGCAGGAACAAACTTAGAGCAGGTAGTCAGTTTTAAGTACTTACGATGAATTTTGTCTCAGGATGCGAACAGAGTGAAAGATCTGGAATCAAAATTTGGGAAAGCTAATGCAGTGAGTGCTCAGCTACGACCAAGTCTCTTCTGCGAGAAGCTAATCAGTGCCAAGACGGAGTTGTTAGTACACAGGTCAATCTTTGGAACAACTTTGATATATGTGAGTGAAAGCTGGGTATATAGAGATTACCATATTCGAAAGGTTGAAGCTACTGATATGAAAGTCACAAGGATGAGTTGAGGACTACTAGATTAGAACAATAGCAGGAGGATGTTCATAATGGAAAATCATAGACAAACTAAAAATTAACATCATTGCTGAAACATTTACAGGGAACAGGCAGAGATAGTGGGGTCATGGTACAAGAATGGGAGAAGCGAAGTTACTTAAGAGACATGGTTGTGGCAGTAGTGGTTAGGATGAGTAGAAGTAGACCAAGGAGGGAGTATAGGGATTTGGTCACAAAGGGTTTTGAAGTAACAGCCTAGACATCACACTAGGTGAGGTGTTACCCCACGTTATTGCTTACATCTACTACGGGTTTTTGTAAACGGATTTTTTTTTCGTATGGCCTGTGGTTGTTAGTCCAAAGCACTATACTATAGGCAGCGGACTATGCAGACACAGGCTGGACTGTTGCGACGGTCGACTACACTGTGATAAAAGGCTGCCACACTAAGCGCAGATTACGCAGAGCGGTGATTTCACTTTATTTCTTTATGGTGGTAACCGACACAATATATGAAAATTTTACCTATTTACGAATGTATTTAATACATCCAGCATTACTGTACATAAGGGGCCTCCAAAATACTGCTCGCGGAGGGATTTTATCCGGGCCGCGCTTGAGCGAACTTTTTTTGTAATTTAGAGCGAGATTGCCCCTCGTTTAACATTCAGAGAGGTTTATTAGTGGCCGAGTCCTCAAACTGAGGAACTATTAAGCATGGTGTGCTACAGGATTCGGTACTGGGACCTTTGTTGTTATATATATATATATATATATAGTAATCATTTGCCTTTCTATATTCATAAAGATGCCAAGCTAGTTTTCTTTGCTGATGATACAAGTATCGCTATCACACCCGAATCACAGGAATTTACTGATGAAATTGTCAATGAAGTCGTTCAGAGAATTATTAGGTGGTTCTCTATAAACTGACTCTCTTAAAAAAAAAAAAAAAAAAAAAAAAAAAAAAAAAAATATATATATATATATATATATATATATATATATATATATATATATATATATATATATATATATATATATATACAAATATTGAGTGTCATGTAATATTATGTATAGACACATATCATTTAACTGACACGTTCCACATCATTACGAAGTGTCATATTCATGATCTACGGAACAAGTATTAATCTAATCTAATTCCGGCCCTCAAAGCACGTCAAAATCGTTTCAACTTGTCCATAAATAATAGATCGTCGTAGCTCGAGGTGTCTGCTTTCTTTTTCCTTGCTGTGTTCTGCTGCGTCCATCTTGTTTGATTTGTTATAGTGTTTCGCTGTTTCAAGATTTGTGTATATGGAATACGTAGTCTGTTCAGAGTATTTTTGCAGAATATTGGTTGAAGCTAAAAAAGAGATGAGTCGATATTAAGAGTCGTATATCCATTCATATATGGGGCGTGAAATGCGTTGTTATACAGAAAGACAACAGAACAACCGGTGTGTTCTGTAATGAAGCTACCGCTTTACCGAAGGAATTTCATATTCGTCGTCGTTATGAAAAAGAATGGTTTATTGATATCAGCGACAATGTACGAGAACATAAATGCGACATATTAAAACGTGGACTGTGTTTTAAACGAAACAACTTTAGGAAATGTGATCAAGAAAGTAAGTTGAAGAAATGCCCATGAAATCTCAAAACGAAGGAAGCCATGTTTATATGAAGAGCGTCGTGTTAATTACAGCTGTATAATTGTTCTCTGACAGAAATGAGTAGTAGGAAACGGTTTGTCTTTCTGAAAATATAGTTTCACATAGATATGAAGACATCTGATTTAACAAATCATTTGCGAGAAAAGGCATCTAATTTTCTACTCGGTAGCCACGGACGAAACATTCCTGATACTGCTCAAGTACTGTAGCTTCTAGAGGATTTGTACGAAATTCCGAAGTTACTGTGGAACTGCAGCCCTGATTTCCTTCCACAGTACTACAACATGTTTAAAGAGGTACAACCTTTCACGTTCTCGGATAAAATGTGTCACAATTTACGTAGGCAGGAACATATTTTGGCATATATGAGGTTTCATTGCTAGAATAAATACAATGTATGATACCAGTGGTTTTACCAAACCACCGATAGTTTTCTGCGTTATTCAACTGGGATCACTTCGTGCAAAGTCGGTTGGTATCTCCTGTGTGATAGCATGCGAAATTTATGCTGTTAATTTTATTAGAAGCCATTGACTCAAACACGGTGAATTCAAGTTTTACATAGAACAGGCAAAGTCACTGTCAAGGGAGCTCCCCAGACACTTGGAAGAAAGGTGGTTAATCTGTAGTAAAATTTTGTAAGGGAAGCATAATATTGTGACCTTAAGACTCCCGGGGACAAACTAATAACATTGGAAAAGGATGCTCGACACGAAAATTTCTCGAAACTAGCCAGGTGCTATTAAATAAATCGTGAATATGGATCACGTCTTTCACACTGTTATGAGGTGGAATTTCTTCGTCTTCTGAAGAATGAGTTTTTTTTTTTTTTTCACGTTCTCAGATTCACTTGCGCAATCCAAGGAAACCCGAATTTGGCAGAACCCATTTTGTGTGAAGCAGAAAATGGTCAGGCAGCGCGGTAAATAGAAGTCATTGATCTGAAAGTGACGACATAATGAAGGACCACTTTAAAGAATTTTAAAATTTACAAGTTTCCTTCAGAAGGAAAACTTGCTCAAACTTTATCCGTATTTTCGTCAGGTGTGAATAAAAATTATCCTTGCTGACATTTACGAAATATAAATAGAGAAGCGACTTGAGTGTCGAAGGTTTAGTAAATATTTTTGTCAGGCAGCATACTTTGCTGAACCCACAATTAAAGAAAATTTTGAATTCAAAGGGCAAATTTCATACCTCACACTAAATGACTAAACAATGATAACGATAACCCAAAGTTTAAACACAATTTTGTGCGTGCTTTGTAAATATTAGATTTCTTTGTAGTTTTCTTCTTATGAGGAATTATAAGGTAAAATAACATTTGAGATACGGTAGAGAGTGTTTATAGATGATGCGTTGAAGCATTACCACGATTCGAAGAGTCGGATACAATCTGCTGCAGGACTATCAGATGTCTCTCCTACTTCTGTCGGAGTACATGAGGGATCTGCTCTATCACCCCTCCTATTTAACATAGTCATGGATACGGTCACAAGACAACTGCAGAAAACTGCACCCTGGACGTTATTATATGCTGATGATGTGGTACTAACTTCGTGAGAGGTCTGCAACTTTAAGTGCAAGCTTGGAACGATCGCCTTGTGGGAGTAGAAATACAGCTAAGCGTGCTGAAAACCTATTACCTCACCACAGATTTAAACGATTCTGATATCATCAGCGTCAATGATGTTGACCTTCCAACAGCACGCACTTTCTAGTACCTGGGCGCAACTACTTCTGCTGACGGGAATCTCAGTGCAGACTGGTGTACTCTGTGACAGGAAAATCCCAAACAGGTTAAAGTCAAAAGTATGCTGATCGGTAATACGTCCAGTGGTACTGCATGGGGCTGAATGCTGGCCTTCAACAAAAGAAGTGGGACAAAGACTCTCTGTTATGGAAACAAAAACGCTCAGGTGGACGGCTGGATTAACACTGCACGACCACGTCACAAACGACCAAGTCAGTAGGTTATACGGAGTAGCTCCAATTGTATACAAGATGAGAGAAAGCCGTCTAAGTTGGTGTCGGCATTTCCTTCGCGCAGGCAAAACAACAATGGCGAAGACTGGTATTAATTTGAAAGTAAATGGAAAACAACCTTGTCAACGATGACTTGGACATGTTGCATGAAGACCTCAAGATCTCACCCTCCACCCTGACCAGACACAAGACCTCAAAAAGTGGCGACGGCGAGCCAAATATGCGGACCCTGCCACCAGGCGGGACAAACACTAAGGAATAAGAAGAAGAATTAATTTGCATGTTGTTTATATGTGTTCGAGGCATATCGTGATATGGTACACGCTTGAAACAGGGGTGTTCGCCATCTTGATGACGTCACATGTAAAATTATACGGCTGGTATTACAATTTTTCGTAATCTGAAACTCTCTTGCGGCCCTCATTGAGAATCGAAATTTGATACGTGCCTCTATCGAATTTGGATACCCCTGCTGTAGATAATACTCATGGTTGCAGAAGTCATACAGAATTTTAAAATCCTTAAAAAAGCAACCTATACTAAAACTGCAACTTAATACAGTAGAGATTCCTATTAGATACAGATTAAGCCAATGTCGTGTTAGGTCCTCAAATTCAGAAACCAAGACGTTACGTTTAGCGAGCTGGCAATCGCTATTGGGCGTCTGCAAAGGTTCCAAGTAACTCGGTCATGTTGCTCACGTGAGTGTAAATGATGATAAGTGAATGAACTGCTTTGTGATGATAAATAATAAGCTGCAGTAGCTCTGGTTAATTGTTTTTGCGTGTGGAAATATTCCGCAGATTTTGTTAAATTGTACGTGGTACAATTAAATAAATGTCTGCAGTATGATCTTGGGTGGGCTCCAGCAATTATTCTAATGACCCGCTTTTGGGCAATGAATACTTACTTACTACATGATGAATTACCCCAGAATATGATGCCATAAGAAAGCATAGTAGGCATAGTATGCTAGTTTACTGAGTTGTACATCACCAAAGTCTGCAATCACCCTAATAGCATAAGTAGCTGAGCTAAAACGTTTCAGCAGATCTTCAATATGTTTCTTCCAATTCAATCCCTCATCAATGCATATACCTAAAAATTTTGAATATTTTGTCTTAGCTATAGATTTCTGGTTGAAGTCAATATTAATTATTGGTGTAATGCCATTTATTGTGTGAAACTGAATATACTGATTTTTTTTTTTCAAAGTTTAAATAGTCCATTTACAGAGAACAACTTAATAATTCTCTGAAATACTTCATTGACAATTTCATCAGTTAATTCCTGTGATTCGGGTATGATAGCGATACTTGTATCATCAGCAAAGAGAACTAGCTTGGCATCTTTATGAACATAGAAAGGCAAATCATTAATATATATTAAGAACAGCAAAGGTCCCAGTACCGAACCCTGTGGCACCACATGCTTGATAGTTCCCCAGTTTGAGGACTCTGCTGTTTTTTGTATATTATGTGAATTACTTATATCAATTTTCTTAACTCTTCCAGTTAGGTATGATTTAAACCATTTGTGCACTTCCCACTCATACCACAATAGTTATGCTTATCTAGAAGAATTCCATGGTTAACACAATCAAAGGCCTTTGATAGATCACAAAAAATCCCAACGGGTGATTTACGGTTATCCAAGGCATTTAATACTTCATTAGTGAAAATATATATTGCATTTTCTGTTGAAAAGCCTTTCTGGAAACCAAACTGGCATTTTGTTAGAATTTTATTTTTATTAATATGTGAAGCTACTCGGGAATACATTACTTTTTCAAGAATTTTTGATAGAGCTGTCAGAAGTGAGATTGGGCGGTAGTTGTTCACATCCAACGTATCACCTTGGATGAGCTTAGAACGAGGCCGAGAGACGGGGGAGTTCCGAGCCAGCAGCACAACAAGAAGAAGTGTGCAGCGCTAGACGTCAAATCATTATACCGTGTGTTGTTGTTGTGGTCTTCAGTACGGAGACTGGTTTGATGCAGCTCTCCACAATACCCTATCCTGAGCAAGCCTCTTCATCTCCACATAAGAACGGCAACCTACATCTGTCTGAATCTGGTTACATCTCTTGGTCCTCCTCTGCAGTTTTTACCACACACAGTTCCCTCCAACGATAAATTCACAATTCATTGATGTTCTAAGAATGTATCCTACCAATCAATCCATTCTTTTAGTCGAGGTATGCCAGAAATTTCTTTTCTCCCCAATTCTGTTCAGTACCTCCTCATTAGTAACGCGATCCACCCACCTAGTCTTCAGCATTCTTCTGTAGCACCAAATTTCAAAAGCCTCTATCCTCTTCCTGTCCGCACTGTTTATCGTCCATTTTCCACTCCCATACATGGCAACACTCCATACAAATGCCTTCAGAAAGGATTTCCTTAGGCTTAAATTAATATTCGATGTTAACGAATTTCTCTTTTTCAAGAACGCTTTTCCAACCATTGCCATTCTGCATTGTATATTCTCTGTACTGCGACCATCATTTGTTATTTTACTGCCCAAGTAACAAAACTCATCTACCTCCTTTATTGCTTCGTTACCTAATCTAATTCCTTCAGTATCACCTGATTTTCTTAGACTGCACTCCATTACCCTAGTTTTGCTCTTGTTAATGTTCGTCTTATATGCACCTTTCAGCACACTGTCCATTCCGTTCAATTGCTCTTCCAGGTCCTTTGCTGTATCTGACAGAATTACTATGTCGTCGGCAAAACGCAAAGTTTTTAATTCTTCCCCCTGAACGTTAAATCCTTCTCCAATTTTCTCCTTGCTTTCCTTTATAACTTGCTCAATGTACAAATTGAATAACATTGGAGAAAGGCTACGACCCTGTCTTACCCCCTTTCCAACCACTGCATCCCTTTCCTGCCCTTCAACTCTGAGAACCTCTGTCTGGTTTTTGTACAAGTTGTAAATAACCTTACGCTCCCTATATTTTACTCCTGCTTTGTTCAGAACTTGAAAGAGTTTATTCCAATCACCATTGTCAAAAGCCTTTTCCAAATCTACAACAGCTAGAAATGAAGGTTTGCCTTTTCTTAATCTATCTTCTAGGATAAGCCGTAAAGTGAGTATTGCCTCCCGTGTCCCTAGATTTCTCCTGAACCCAAACTGATCTTCCCCGATGTCGGCTTCTACCAGCCGTGGGAGGCAATACTGCAATGCGGAGAACTTGTCCTCTTTGCGTCTTACTTTACAATCAGGTGAAACTAGAAAGTTCTCAGGATAGGAAGAGAACGTAGGCATAATAAAACGCACTCTTCCGAAGCTGGAGAAAATGAATGGAGACCCTAACGAAGTTGAAAGTCGCGCGGTGGAGAGGAGGTGGGAATTGGATTCTGGAGGGCCGGCGCGGCGGATGAAGTTGCCTGGAGACGAGGTGGCTGGGCTGCAGCCTGCAGTTCTCGGTCGCCGGTCGCCGGTCGCCGGTCCTCCCCGCAGGCAGTAACGCGATTACCGCGCGCCCTCTGACATCCAAAATAGCCGACAGCCGCCACCGAGGCACGCAGTTACGCGCTGTTACGCGCCGCCGCCGGTCGCCGATGGCCCGCTATTACGGCCGCTGCCACACTTGTTGCCACTAACCTCATTACACACTGGCCGACGCGTACGAGCTCGCAGGCAGTCACCTCTACGTGCGGTTTTTTTGTCATTGGATCGTGATCGATGTGTGCTAACCCTCAGCTTCAGAATTGCATTATCGTATCTCCTGTTCACAGTAAAAAAAAAAAAAAAAAATAAAATAAAAAAAAAAAATAGAAGTAGAATCTTCCTGTAATTTGACATGTTGTCTGGGAGGCGGTCTGGATATTTTTGATTAAGTAGACACAGTATCTGTGTAGTCTAATATGAAACTTGGACAACTGACCTAGTGGTCCAAATTTAGTTTATAGTCGATCCCAAGGGAAGTTTTTCCGCTCCTTTCATTGGTAAAGTCCGTCTTTTATTTTATTTTTATTTTATTTATTTTTATTTTATTTATTTATTTTTTATTTTATCATTTTTTTCAAAAATTGACGTAAATGTGATAAATCACACGTTAAAGTTGACTGTTTACATGAAAAGTGGACACCTATAAAAGATCTCAAACAACTTTCCTTAAAACGGCAACCACAGCTTAAATACATATTTATGGAATTCTCTACACAATCACCACAAAAAATAAATATTGAAAATTAAAACTGACTTCGATGACGTCTTAGGTGCAGGTGTGTAAAGAATTAAATCGCAACTCATCAGTAAAGATTTTCTTAAAAAGGAGACCGGATCTTGGAAATGCCGTCTGTTTTCCTGGTGAGCGATCATTGTGGCATTCTTATCACACACTTTTAATAGTTCACGCGGTTTAGACTGACCTTCCACTGAGAGTCTTGACCGTGGGTAGCATATCTCACCCAATCTGTTTTTCGATTTTAAGACTCCCATCCGTGGTTTCTTTATAAAGGATAAAGCGGGAATATTATTTACCTAAAGACGACCACAGCCTGTTGTGGGAACGTTTTAACAAGGAAACCTGAAATCTGGATGCTGTTCCAATTATTATGTAATCAATTTCTTGTAAATACTTTCGATATTCTCCTTTTTAAAAAAATTTAAGAAATTCTTTGGTTCTGTAAAGAATGTTTGTCAAGTACTTCCAAAAAAATTTATTTATTGGCCCTTTCACAGACTACAGTTATTAGTTCAGATGTTTCCTATTCACAGATGCCATCCACCTAAAGATGCATCTTTACTGATGAGAAACAGGCAGTGTCGAAAGAAAAACCTACAGAAGATGTTGATGTCAAATTCGGACAGTTGTTGAATAAAGCAGTGTGGAACACAATATATGATCACAAGACCTCGAAAATCAGACATGGCGACAGTATGTGCCAGGTACTAAGACGTATTAGCCCGTACTTATGTTATTTAATAATTCTTTATAGTATTAATCGCATATGCGGATGACTTAATTGTAACGGCCGATTCAATTGAAAGGTTGCAAACTAATATTTCAGAGCTCAATCAGAGGTGCATAGATTATTAAACGAAGATCAGCATCTCCAAAACGAAAGTAATGTCTGTGGGAAAAAGATTTAAACAGATTGACTGCCAAATAGGAGGAACAAAGTTAGAACAGATAGACAGTTTCAAGTACCTAGGATGTATTTTCTCACATGTTGGCAACATAGTGAAAGAACTGGAATCTAAGTGCAGCAAAGCTAATGCAGTGACTGCTCAGCTAACATCTACTCTCTTGTAGTAAGTAAGTACCAAGACTAAGTTAGCAGTGCACCGCTCTATTTTTCCACCAACATTCTTGTATGGGAGTGAAAGTTGGGTGGATACAGGTTACCTTATTCACAAGGTAGAGGTTACAGATATGAAAGTAGCAAGGTACTAACAGATGGAAACAATGGGAGGACGGTGTCCATAATGAGGAAATCAAAGAAAAACTCGGAATGAACACCATATATGAAGCAGTAAGAGCGAACAGACTTAGATGATGGGGTCATGTTACACGCATGGGAGAAGCAAGGTTACCTAAGGGACTCATGAGATCGGCAGCGGAGGGTAAGAGGAGTCGAGGTAGACCAAGAAGAAAGTAAAAGTATTTAGATTAGGTGCAGAATGATTTTGAAATAAAAAGCATATCATCAGACGAGGCATCAATGTTAGCATTGAATAGAGGATCATGGAGCAATTTTATTAGAGGTACAATGCTCCAGACTGAACGCTGAAAGGCTTAATCAGTCTCTAATGATGATGATGAGTATTATTACTAATAACCATCTCAAAGCGAATTAAATGGAACGTAATATATCAACAGCGACCGAAGGAAAATCAAGGAAGCTGTTCAGACTCCTGAAAAGTGGAAAATAAACATTGAAAAGAAACAAAGGTAAGACTAGCTTGTAAACTACACTGTTCCATTGTAAGGCGTGTTGTACGAAATTATCACTTTTTAGAAAGAAGTTCGATGTCAGAAATAACGTAAGGATGGTTACGGTCAAATCTGGCGACAGTTTCAACAGACCTTATGCTAATAATGTTATAGATTCAGTGCGATAACATTTCATTTTCTATATAAAATTGAAAAGAATATTATGATTATTGTACTTCTTCATTTTTCCAATATGTAACAGTGTTAAAAATTTAATATTTTCCACTTTATGTCGGTATTCCTATAATTTCATAGATTATTCACCTATAAAAGATTCTCGTCAGCAGTAGCGAAGCTCTGTGTATCAAAAACGGACATCTGAAAGGGCGTTCACATCAAAAGCGAACACCTACGTGTTTGAAATCAAAACGTGGACATCTGTATTTTCAAATACAATCTGAAGGTACTTGACTAATCAGATTGATATTAGCCATTTCCAGGTATAAATCCTCGAGTATTAAAAGTTGATAATGCTCAAATCAATTTATAAATATATTAGCTCTACGTTTCGCAATAAAAATGACATTTATCTCAGTTTCTGTCAAACGACAATGTCCGTCTTGGATAATAGGTTACTCATCTATAGTCTTGACCGAAAATTTATTAATACTGATGTCCTGTTTCAACTCATTTCTGAGTCATCTTCGGATGTAAAAGTAACAGAATATATAATTCAATGCGTGAACAGTTTAAAAATTAAATCATTAAGACATTAAGACATTCGGGAGGGGTTTTCAATTACTGACTACTCTAATAACGTGTACAGTTATTAGGACCGCAAAGGGCACTAATACAGTACATACTAATAACTGACGTCATCATTGTATACAAAACAAAACTAGAAAACTTCGTAAGAATCTACGTAATTTCCAAAAAAGAAACAAGGCAAATCGTAGCATGAATATCGGAAATGTGGGTCAGAACACGAATGGCAATCGGAAACTAAGTGCGTGAAGCTTTCAGTAACGTCTGAAGAATTATCAGAGACACTCCCTAACAAAAAATTTTCTAGTACGAGGGCGCTGTTAATGGCAAACACATAATAGTACAGGTTCTCTTTGACTAGACGAAAACTTTGATTCATTGACGTAGTAACATTAAGAAATGTTGATGACTCATATTGTAATTACTAATAGTGGTGTTGAAAACCACCTCAATCTCTAAAGCGCTATCCAGATCCAGGGCCTGACAGTTCGTACACAAAATCACCGCTGGATTTAGTCCTCCTCTTTACCATAATTGTTTGTAGTGATAGGAGAACAAGCACGTCACACTCAAGCAGACATAGTACAAGAAGACCCTGCGAAAATCTAATAAAGCGCTCCTTATTTCAGTAGGAATCAGCATAACAATACATTTAATCCACTGGAGTCTAGACGGTCAATTCCTACATGCACAATTGTTTGCAGTCAGCAACAGGACCGTGACTTTTACCCAGGTGTGCACCTCTTCATCCATAACATATCGATGGCCACGAATGTCTTTCTCCAGGGATCCAAAAGTTAGGGGAATCGCATGGGTAGAAATCTCGACTGTATATAGCATGTATATAAATTCCCTGGCATTGGGAAAATGTTAGTGGACTTTACCCTGATATAGAAATATGCGCCTTTTGTTAGCTTTGTCAACATTTCTGGATGGGTTTGAACCCCAGAAACCAACCCCTAGCAAAGCTCATGCCTCTAATACATACTAGTTTACGTGTTTGTCAATAGTCCTATCTGCCAGCAGGCAGTATAATCTTCCACTCATCAAAATACTAATGAAAATGTCAACAAATGGCGGTACAACATTTGATCAAAACCACATTGCTTGTGGCACATATATGACACATGTTGGTTAAAACATTTTTGACGAACAGTACCTAAAATCAGGCATTGCTGGGTAAAATTCACTGTCAGGGTTTTGTACATAAAACAAATGCTATTTAAAATTACGTTTTTGAATTTTAATTACATTAATAGCTGTAAATAAGTGAGCCACATGGTGGCTAACGTCATACTGAAGCACAATAAAAAAGTTACACATCATATGCAACATATGTAAATAAAGAACAGTCTAGAATGCACTAATTTATTTCATTCTACTAGTTTCAGTCTTATGTAGACCATCTTCAGGAATTTGTCTCCTTCGATGTTGTGGTGCTGGCAGGTAGCTGGGAGCCTTCCAGTGTGTCACTGCAGCAGTGACACACTGGAAGGCTCCCAGCTACCTGCCAGCTCCACAACATCAAAGGAGACAAATTCCTGAAGATGGTCTACATAAGACTGAAACTAGTAGAATGAAATAAATTAGTGCATTCTAGACTGTTCTTTATTTACAAATTTAAATAGAGTGCTGTTTACCCAATAATATAGAAACAAAAATGTTTCCAAAAATATGATATGCAACATAGTTTCATGATACATGCCAGATGGCGTTAATGTACAAGATGCCGTATTTGTCAGAATACTAAATACACCAAACATCTAGCAGATGGCGTTGATTTACACTACATCGTATTTTAACGCATACAGGGTGTTTCACTAAGTGTGTTGGCCTCTGTAACTTATAAAATAATAGGTGACGGAAAATTTTACTGCGGTAGGTCAACACAAGAAATCTTACACTTTCTGCGGAGCTATGAACATAGTTTATTGTATCATTTTCCAAAGAGTTGCAGCACAAAGATATAATTTTTTTAATGGAAAAATAGTTTTTTTTCTATCGTGCATTGGATTCGTTGAAACCGGCTGCGTCCAAATCAATTTAAACGACATTCCTATCACTGTTAATTTTGGAGCTACAACCCTTCGAAGTTTCAGGGGCAGATACCACAAACGCTGCGCATAATGCAATGCGCCTTCTAAATGTGGTGCGGCCGAGTTGTAACGTCGCCGGTGTCACGGAGCGAGAGGCTTCTTCGATGCGCTGTTAGACTGCCAACTGTCGCCGCACACGGCCGTATACCCAACAGTTGGAGCCACACAAACAACCGGAGCTCAATATACCACAGTTACTGACATCGGATGACGATGGCATACACGAACAACAACTACGTTGACATGTTGCTGATGCTCGGTGAGTGCCGACACGATGCCACTGAAGCAGCCACCGCGTATGCCGTGAGATATTATAGGCGAAGAGCCCCGGCAACTATTAAGTTCTTACGTGCCAAACAACGACTTCGGAAACAGGCAGCTTGGTAATGCGCCGCAGTAACAGATGAAGACCTGCAAGAAGTGAGGAGACGGAGGTGTAAGTTTTAGCTGCACTACACAACAATCCTCATGTCAGCTTACGAGGCGTTGCTGCAGTCGCTGGTGTCGGTCTCACATCTGTGTGTCGTATATTACACGGCCATAGGTTTCACCCGTATCGCCTGTCACTGACCCAGGAGTGTCATGGGAACGGTTTCCGTGCAAGAGTGACATTCTGTGAGTGTGCCATGGGTAATTTCACGCTGGAGTCTTTACAAAGTGTTATGTTCTCTGATGAGTCCACGTTCTCAAATTATGGTGCTGTGAATCACCATAACATGCACTACTGGGCCGCAGACAATCCTCGGTGGGTACGACGTGTCGACCGTCAACTTAGGTGATCTAGTAACGTGTGATGTGGAATCCATGGGGATGAAATCATCGGTCCACATTACTTCCCAGGTACACTGACAGGTGAGTTATATCGCACTTTTATAGCCTAAAGTTTGGGTGGTCTCCTTGAACATGTGTGTCTACGCACGAGAGTCCATATGTGGATGCAGCACGATGGTCACCCAGCCCATTCTGCGCGTGCTGTTGTGGAAGAACTAAACAACAGATTTGCAGAAAGATGGTTGAGGCGCCATGGTCCTCATCCATGGCCCGCCAGGTCACCCGATTTAACACCATTAGATTTGTTTTTGTGGGGATATCTGAAGGATCCTGTTTATGTCACTGAGCCCACATCCCCAAATGATCTAAAACGGCGCATCGAGGACGCATGTCGCTCCGTCACACCGGCGATGTTACATCTCGTACGCAGAACCTTTCGACGACGCATTGCATTATGTATTGAGGAACATGGACACACATTTGAACACCTCTTGTAAATCAACTTCCCACCGCCATAACATCCATCACCCACCACAAAGCCATGTATTCTGTACAGCGTGTGGTATCTGCTCCTGAAACTTTGAAGGGTTGTAGCTCCCAAACAAACAGTGATAGGAATGTAGTTGTAATTGATTTGGAAGCAGCTGGTTTCAACGGATCCAATGCACGATAGAAAAACTATTGTTCCATTTAAAAAATATATATCTTTGTGCTGTAACTCTTTGGAAAATGATACAATAAACTATGTTCATAGCTCCGCAGAAAGTGTAACATTTCTTGTGTTGACCTACCGCATTAAAATTTCCCATCACCCATTATTTTATAAGTTACAGAGGCAAACACACTTAGTGAAACACCCTGTATATAAAGAGTTGCATATTTTTGGTTTTATATATTAAGTTTTAATAAAAATATAATGTTACAGGAAATTACATGAATGTCACGATTTTTAAATATTTTACCAAGTATTTTACAGTGATATCTACGAAAATTATAATATCATAAGCTTACAGATATCTAGCGATTAATGTACAAAAACTAAAAATGTGGAAATGTATATCTATGTAATAGTACAATATAGTGCAAATCAACGCCATCTGCCAGATGTTTGGTGTATCTAGTATTATGGAAAACAAAACATTTTGTATACTAGCGCCACCTGGCACGTTTATCGAACTATGTTGCATATGATGTGTAACTTGTGAACAGTGGCTCATTATCAACAGCAGTTCATGGAGCTAGAATTCAAACATGTAATTTCAAATATCATTTGTTTCATGTACAAATCACATTTAGTGAATTTTACCCAGCAATGCTACATTTTAGCTACTGTTCGTCAAAAATGTTATAACCAACATAACATGTGTCATATATCTGCAACAATCAATGTGGTTTTCTTCAAATGTTGTAACGCCTTCTGTTGGCATTGATTATTTGTATTTTGAATATTGGAAGGCTATACTGCCTGCTGGCAGATATAACTATTGACAAACACTTAAATTTGTATGTATTATAAACTGTTTACACTTTGTATTATATATTCTGTTACTGTTGGATCCGAAGATGACTCAGATATAAGTTAAAACCGGTCATTACTATTAATAAGTGTACTTAATTAAAATGCTCCTGTCTCTCAACGAAAAAAGGCGAATGTGTTGACGGGATGTAAAACAGTCTATATTTATATTCTTACCCCGCAAATAGTATTAAAGTTCCTGCCACAAAATTTAACGAACCCCTTCTGTAATAGCGCGGAGGAAGAAAGGGCAGCAAAATCTTTCAGTTTTCAATCTGATTTCCTTAATTTTACTACGGTGATCATGGCTGCCCATGTAGGTGGGTACTGATAAACATGTTCCTATTCAGAGGGGAAAATTGGTGAAAGAAATTTCTCAAATATATCTCGCCGCAACAAATAACGCCTTTCTCGTAACGATTTATACCCGAAATTGTACATTTCCCTAGTATCGCGATAATCCAAATCGAAATTTTCTATATACTTCATCAGTCCCAATTGGTGAGGATCCCACAAAATGCAGTAGTAATCTAAAATAGGAATGATAAGTCCAGAGTATGCAGGTTCTTGAGTAGAGCAGTTGCATATTCTAAGTGTTCTCACAGTGAAACATAGCCTTTAGTTAGCTTGCCACACGATATTTTCTGTGTGTAGCCTCCAATTAAAGTTGTCCGTAATTTTATTTCCTACTTATTAACGAGAGGGTGTTGCAAAATAAGTTTTCCCTGTCGACTAGGCAGAGTTGTGTATGAAGGGAAAGAAATAGATTGAGACATTAAAGATAAAACATATCTATATTTTTCCACATAATTTCCAAGTACATTGAGACATTTTTCAAACCTCTTTATAAGCTTCAAAAAGCCGTCCCGGAAAAGATCAGGGTATTATTGCATAGTGAAGAAGCGTTGACTGCTATGGAGAGGAAACACCCTTCATCACCTGTCCGAAAGAAGTTCAAAAGCAATCCGTCTGAAGGTAAAGTGCTACTCACAGATTTCTGTGACCCCAAAGGAGTTTTGTTGCTGGACTTTTCGGTGGATGCAACCATCAATGCTGTGAGGTACTGTGCCACTCTGTCGAAATTGAAAGAGGAGATTCTGCGCGGTACTGCGCCACTCTGTCGAAATTGAAAGAGGAGATTCGGAAAAAAAGCGGATGGCCTCCTCAGGTCAGGCAACCTGCTCTTGGATGACAATGCGCGACAACAATCGGCGACGGCAACGAAAAACCATATTGCAACTCTGGGTTGGGAGCGTCCTCATATTTTTCTGGAAGGCTTTATGAAGCTTATAATGCGGTATGACAAATGTCACAATGTACTTGGGAATTGTGTACAAAAATAAAGATAAGATGTATCTTTAATGTCTCATTCTATTATTTTCCTTTCATACACAACTCCGACCATAGTCGATTGGCGAAACGTATTTTCCACCTCGCCCTCGTAGTTGAATTCACGGTCTTTAGATCTGACTCAGTTATCGTGTACATGCATTTTAACGCATTTCTTTCAGTTCTCATATGGATGATTTCAAACTTTTTATTATTTATCATCAATTTGCAATTTCATCTCCATGAACGTATCTTACTGAAATCGTTTTGCAGTTGCTTTCCATCTTCTGGTGACTTTACTAACCGATAAAAACAGAATCGTCCATAAATATTCTAAGCGTGGGGGAACTACAAAAATTCTACGGGGAACGCCAGATATCGCTTCTGATTTACTCCAAGACTTTCCGTCAATTATTACGTAATATGACCTTTCTGAAAAGAAATCACGAATCCTGTCGCACAACTGTGGCGATATTCCATAAACTCCCAATTTCATTAGATGTTGCTTGTTAGGTTGTTTGCTTCCTTGCGAATAATATAATTATTTTCTGTAAGCATTATTGTACAGTGGTAAGTGTTTATTAAAATAAACAAAATATGAGGCAGGAAGAATTCTTATTTTACTATACTGCCGGTCTTGAGCGTAAAGAAATCGCACTTTAAAACTGTAACACTGAAATTTAAAATACATGCCTGGATCGAGACCGAAAGACTCTTATTTGTCATTGAACACAACTGCCGTTATTATTTAACGACATTTTTATTTATTACTGATTATTTAGATGAAAACGTGTGATGTGCTATCGGCTAGATTACTTAATTTTGCCATAATGTTCAGAAATATTATACCAACTAATCACATTAAATCTGTTTCATCTCAAGATAGGGGCCCACGATTGCTGAGACGCGAAAATAGCTCACGTGATCTAAAAATAAATTAAACCTAGTTAAATGATACCCTACAAAGAGTATGGCACGGGGTTTCAACAACAACAGGATGAAACTAAATACAATTTTGAAACATTCCATTCAAAAACGAATTCCGCTCGCGACTGATCATCCGGTCGGAGGTGACAAGTCACGGATTGTGTGGCCGCTTCCGCCGAAATTTCGAATTCTCCTTCGGGCACGTGTGTGTGTGTCGTCTTTACCATACGTTATTTGAAGTAGTTTTTCAGTCTAGCGAGCGATTATTTTATAATTTGGGGCTATTAGAATATCAAACATTGGAACAATCAGGAATAACTTTCAAAACTACCTTAAATTACAAGTGATGGTGTACAACACATACATCAGCAGGGAAGTAGTCATAGTGTCTCTTTGATCTTTTGTAGACAGTACCACACATAAGAACTAAAAAGAACGCAGTTCGCAAAACATTCATCGCATTGAACATATCAGTTTATGTGGTTCCTGCTACAGTTCTTTGCCAAAGAGACATTATAGGGACTAGAATCAAAGATTTAAATGTGATGAGCCAGGGTCTCGAGCTACCCGGCAGCTTCCAAAATATTTAAATAAGGAATTTAAAATATTCGTGCTTTTATTTACAGCTTTTCTCTACTTCGTCAGTTCAGTGAGCTCTCGATGATGTGAGGAAAGAAGGAAAGGGCATATGGTAACCTGAATAGAGACGCGTGCATCGCAAAGCGCGTGAGAAATGTCGCGTTGTATGGCATTACGTCATGCACCATTTCATAAGACGCGACATAACACATCACGTGCACGTGCGTAATATTACAGAACTTGGCGTCCCATATAACGTAATACCATGCGCACAACAATATGAATTTTTTGGGACGAAGCGACATATTAAAAGCCTCAACACGATCTAATATGGTGTATTACATTGTGAAGTTTTCGGATATGCCATTGGGTGCAATATCACTCACTGTAACGTGGTGCATCACAACGTAAAAAGTCAAGACATGATATTTCACGTGTTGCAACATGAACTGAAAGGTGTTTTGTACTGTCACGATACAGGGGAGACAGCGTTACGGAAATGATGCAGGATTTGCGATGGGAATCATTACAACAACGGCTTTTATCACTGCGGCTAATTACGAAACTCCAGTCGCCAAGATTCTCACCGAATGCGAAAATATATTGTTGACTCCCAGGTTACATAGGTTGAAATGACCATCAGAATAAAATGCGAGAAATCAGAGCAAATCGTAGAGATTCAGCTGTTCTTCCCGTGCTCTATTCGAGAATGGAGTGGGAGATAAGTAGTATAATGATGGTTCTTTGGACCCTCTGCCAGGCATTTAAATGTGATATGCAGGGTATCCCATGTAGATAATATATGTTAGATGTTATATCTTAGAAAGGTCATAATATTTCCTTTCCCGTAGTAGGACGTGATATTGCAAATCCTTGCATGCTGTTTTCCAAGCGGCACAGTCTGATATACAGTGTGATACCATACATAATTATGAGTTGCACACGCGTAATATTACTAATGAAGAAAACGAAAGTGCGAATATGAGAAGCTTTATCGATTTAAATGTTTACGGGACTGGTACTTTGCCTCGCGTGAATCGCTGCGCTATCTAGTGGCACAATGTTACGGATTGCGCGGGCGTTGCCGTCGGAGGTTTGAATCCTCCCTCGGGCTTGGGTATATTTGTTTTCTTTGGTATAAGAAAGTATAAGTACTTTGTAACGTAATTATTTTGAAAAGTAAAACGCCAAGGGCTTAATATGATTAATTGACTGACGACCGGTTTCGATGGGCTATGCCACCATCAGTTGTTTGCATAATTTCTACAATGTGGTCATGTTATTTAAAAATGGAGGTTAAACAGAACGTGCAACATTGCACTTGGTCAAAATATAAAAAAAAACCACAAGTTATAAAGTGCTTGTAAACGTCTTTTACAAGCGTTCTGGGGAGTTCACTTTCAGTAACACGCACATAATGAGTAGTTACAATGCCACACCGGATGGGTCGATAAAGTTATCAGGAGTGGAAATAAATAAATAAATAAATAAAATAAAAAAACGCATCAGCCGAGTCCGTAAAGGGCGATATGCACTGTCGTAACTATTTCACTTACTTTACTGCAAGAGTCACGGTAGCATAAAATTTGAGGAAGTACCTAATTTGTAATGTTTTTAGGTTGAATACCTAGAACGAGCGAAATAGTAACTTAACACAGATATGGAAGAGGATTTGAAGCGGTCAGAGAGAAAGGAGACAGAGATCGAAGACAGTGGCGAATGGCAGAAATTCGGTGAGGATAGTCGGGGATGGGGCGGAGGGCAAAGGAGGGGAAGAAGGATCAGAAAGTAGATTGAAGGGGAAGATCAGGTAAGTGAAGACTGGGAACGGTGAGTAAATGGAAAAAATGTAGAGAAGATTACTTTTTTCAACGGCAATTAAACGTCGCATTCTCTATAAATGATACGATCTGATCTGTACATTTATGCAGAAGACGTATAAACGAAAGATTTTGTCAATCCACTGGCTGGCTAGCCACTATTTTTTTTCTGAGAAACCACCTAGTATGCAACTTTCCTATTATTTGACGTATCTACAGGGAGACAACGCAGTAATACATACCGATTTCATTGGTGTATTTTGTGAGTGAGCCTGAGTGTTCCCTAGAATCCTATATTTACATACACGTTTCTTCTATATAAGAATGGATTTAACTAGCATAGTTGACTATTTTATTGACAGGGGTTGTGGATTACAAGACATGAAATTTTCTTTACAAAAATTTAAATAAACCCCTTCTCTACGAGTATTTTGCCGCACGTATTGGCCTCATTTAAGACAATTAACGCTTTAAATACAACATTACAATAAAAAGACAACGCTGTATCACTTTTGAAGTACGCCATTGATTGGAAGTCCAAAGAGTTTCACTCGAGATAAAAGTAGTTCGACTTTTAAGCATCTTGTCTAAACGATGGGCATGCATTACTGGAGCAGATAAATATTCGTTTTGACTATATCCATCCATCTATTCACAAAAAAGTGAACCGATCAACATAAGTGCAGAAGTGACACGGTTCAAAAACGTCCCAATCCGAACGCTGCAAATAATAACGATACCATTGGTTGAGCATTAATTTCCGCTCAGAATACATGGTACCTGAGTGCCAGCTTCGACTCGGTATTCAAACTCTTGCTTGTACGCTATAACAATATTGCTACACACACACACACACACAGACACACACACACACACACACACACACACACACACAGAGAGAGAGAGAGAGAGAGAGAGAGAGAGAGAGAGAGAGAGAGAGAGAGAGAGAGAGAGAGAGATATCTCAGTAAAGACTAAATGTTCAAATGTTTGTATAGTTTATGGGACTTAACTACGGGGTCATCAGTTCCTAAACTTACAAACTACTTATGAACTACTAACGAACTAGGACGGCACAAATATATATGCCCGAGGGGGGATTTGAACGCCCGAGGGGGGATTTGAACCCCCGACCGTAATGGCCGTGCAGACCGTGACTGGAGCGCCTCACTCTCCTCGGCCACCGCGGCCGGCCAGTAAAGACTCTGTCATCACTAGAGCATATGTATTCCTGAGCAAAATGTGTTAATTTGTAACGAAAATGATACTGAACACCACGAGAGCTCATTTAGAGGTCCGATAGGATGTGTGAAACTATAAAAAAAGCGGAGGGCGGACAGTATTGACCGAAAATAGTTCGCCACATGAACGTAAGCGGTTCTCGTCTGGATGTTAACTGCGGCTATATAAGCATAAATGAATCAGGAAACTGATGGCGTATATATATTCTGCGGTACCGTTTGAACAGCTTAACTGTATCCTCTCCCTTCTCAATACTCCAAATGATATCTCCGAGTGCCGGGCCCTGTGGCCGAGGGGACTGAGGCGATTCAGTCACGGTCTGCACGGCCACTACGGTCGGGGGTTCGAGTCCCCCTCGGGCATGGATATTTGTGCCGTCCTTGGGATAAGTTACTTCATAAGTAGTTTGTCAGTTTAGGGACTGATGATCTCGTAGTTAAGTTCCATAGACTATACAAACATTTGAACATTTGAAACATTTGATATCTCCGAGTTCATTTATACACTAGCTACCTTGAAATGAAAGAAATTAATTCTACTACTTTGTTTTCAAATCTTTTTCGACACGTACGCTGCGCTTGAAATCGTATTATGCAACGCGTTACCTGCCACGGAGGCTTCCAGACCGCTTTGTCGCCGCGGCTGCACCTGTTCAGCTTAAAAGCTGCGCCTCCGCCAGTCTTTGTGTGCGGTCCGTCTTAGGGCGCTCTCCGGCTCCGCACTCAACTGAATGCAGCTGTTACCTTCGCAAAATCTCTGTCGTCCACGTTTCATTTGAATGAAGTGCTCCACCCCAAATTCTACAAAGCCAGTATCTCTTTTCTGTGGACAGACCAACCCGTTTTGTTTGTTTACAATGTTAATGGAGGCATGTACAAAAGTATCTGGAAAATCAGTACGTTGCGACGACTAGAACTTTTACGTGCCGAAGATGAACCTAAGGTAAAGGTCATTTGAATGCATATTTCGCATCAGAACAAACATAAAATTGCAAAAATATCACAATCACTGTTTATAAATAAAAACATTTCTCCTTCGAAAATTTTCAAAATTTATTCCGTTACTCATGAGGATATTCCGCCATATGTAAGACACTTCAAGTCTAGTTTATTTTTCCCCTACAAGTTTCAAATTCAAATGTCTGTAAATCTATCGGACCAAACTGCGTGGTCATCAGTCCGTAGCTTACAAACTACTTAAACCTAGGTAAACTAACCTACGGACAAACACACACACCCATGTCCCAGACGGGACTCGAACCTCCACGGCGAGCAACCGCGCGCTCCGCAGCGAGGTGCTTTAGACCGCTAGGCTGCTCCACCGCGGCCCCTACAAGTTTCATTGTATTTTGTGCTATCTTCAGTGGTTGTTTAAATTGATGTTCTTACATAAGATTAAGTATAAAATCACTGAGTATAGTAATCTACTTGCAACTATAACAGCAAGTAATAAGTAGGCTACTATACTTAGTGGTTTTTATCCGTAGCCTAAGGTAAAAACATAAAAAATAACACTGATGATGGCACAAAATGTACTGAAACATATATGGGAATGTAAACTGAAACTGAATTGTCTTGGATACGGTGGAATATCCTCACCCTTTAATTAATCAAGCGTGCAAGCAAGAAGAGCATCAACATCAAAAAGATGTAAAGTAACAGCCAACCAGTTGCAAATAAAAAGTTTAATAAACTTTACCGCGGTTTCAATTGATATAAATCAATCTTCTTCAGAAGATACATGATCCTAATGAATAAGAAAGTAACAATCAAGCTATGTACAACCCTATTAAAACCATAGATTGTTTACCTATAAAATTACAACAAATTTTAGCCTACAGGAAACAAATACTTACATTACATTATTACTGTGGGAAAGTTACACGCGTCGATCTTTGTACACAAAATGTAGCCTTTAGACAAAGACACGTCACACATATAAAATTATAACATGTACTGTGTAACAGATTGTGCGGCGTGCTAACCGCCGACTGACCGTTTGAGCAAGACGTGGACGCCAGGTAAACATGCCACGTGGCGCATGCGCTTAGTGACGATGATAGTCAATACATGTTAATAACAAATTATAAAATAGGCAACTCACAGAAGCTGAAAATGAAGTAAAATAGAATTTCGAGGAAATGACACCGCAAAGGTTACCGTTAACTGTTTAAAATTTTGAGATCAAAAAGATGATTATTCAGTTTCAAAAAACAATGTATAATGTTTGTAAATCTATCGTTCCAAACTACGTGGTCATTAGTCCGTAGCTTGCAAACTACTTAAACTAAGGTATACTAACGTAAGAAAAAACGTACAACCCGTGTCCCAGGGAGGACTCGAACCTCCGACGTCGAGCAACCACGCGCTCCGCAACGGGGCGCCTTAGACTGCCTTTTTTTTTTTTTTTTTTTTTTTTTTTTTTCCTTGTATATCTATGGTTTGCGGTCGTTGAATCAGTTCGTTCTTGGTTGTTCGGTGAATATTCTGCTCAGCTTTGTTATAACAGAGAGCGTTTAGCTCCCTGGCCGGGCGCGCTGAGCCACGGCGCCCGGCGACCACTCAGCTATTCCACCGCGGCTATTCAGCTTCTGCTTGGGAATTCTCATATAGCAGCATAATTATTAGAAATCACAGTTACGTAACAAATATTAATATTAATGTCTATGGTTAAACTGCGACCAGTTTTGTTTACATAGTAACAAACTCAAAGTTTTTTAATGTAAGTGGAATTTATTGACAAGGAGAAACTTAGTGCCTACCTGAGGCATCACATAATAAAGGAAGTAGAAAGTTATAGCAATCCAAACACAAGTATTAAAGTTATAGCAATCCAAACACAAGTATTAAAAATCTTTGGTAGCTGCCGAAATATGACCACAAAGAAATTCTTTCATGACAATACGAGAAATAGCGATGCCATGAACAGCTCTACAAAGGAAATGAACTTAGAGGCGATATTGTAGGAAGGGAAGAGGAAGTAGATCAAGATGAAATAGGAGATACTATACTGAGAGAAGAATATGACAGAGCCCTGAAAGACTTAGGTCAGAACAAGGCCCTAGGAGTAGATGACACTCCCTCAGAGCTACTAAAGTGTTTGGGAGAGCCAGCCATGACAAAACTATTTTAACTGGTGTATAGGATGTATGAGACAGGCGAAATACCCTCAGACTTTAAGAAAAATGTGATAATCCCCATTCCAAAGAAATCAGGTGCAGACAGGTGTGAAAATTACAGAACCATCAGTTTGATAAGTCATGGTTGCAAAATTTTAACACGAATTATCTACAGCAGAATGGAAAAGCTGGTAGAAGCTGACCTCGGGGAAGATAAGTTTCTGTTCAGGAGGAACGTAGGAACCCGGGAGGCAATCCTCACTTTACGTCTTATCTCAGAAGATGGACTAAGGAAAGGCAAACCTACATTTTTAGCTTTTGTAGATGTGGAGAAAGCGTTTGACAATGTTGACTGAAATACACTCTTTCAAATTCTGGAGTCAGCAGGGGTAAAATACAGGGAGAGGAGAGTTATTTACAACTTGTACAAAAGACAGACTGCAGTTATTAGACCCGAAGGGCATGAAAGGGAAGCATCAGTTGGGAAGGAAGTAAGACAGGGTTGTAGCCTTTCACCGATGTTATTCTTTTGTACATCGAGCAGGTGGTGAAAGAAAGCAAGGAAAAATTTGGAATAGGGATTAAAGTTCAGGGGGAAGAAATAAAAACATTGCGTTTTTCTGATGACGTTGTAATTCTGTCAGAGACAGCAAAGGAACAGGAAGAGCAGTTGAATGGAATGGACAGTGTGTTGAAGAGAGCGTATAAAATGAACATTAACAAGAACAAAACAAAAATAATGGAATGCGGTCTTAGAAAATCAGGGGATGCTGAAGGAATTAGATTAGGTAACGAAACAATGAAGGTGGTAGATGAGTTTTGTTACTTTCGTAGTAAAATAACATGCGATGGTCGCAGTACAGAGGATATAAAATGCAGAATGGCAATGGGAAGAAAAGCATTTTTGAAAAAGAGAAATTTGCTAACATCGAATATTAATTTAACTGTAAGGAAGTCTTTCCTGAAGGCATATGTGTGGAGTGTTGGCTTGCACGGGAGTGAAACATGGATGATAAGCAGTGCGGACAGGCAGAGAATAGAGGCTTTTTGCCGGCCGCGGTGGCCGAGGAGACTGAGGCACTCCAGTCACGGTCTGCACGGCCACTACGGTCGGGGGTTCGAATCCCCCCTCGGGCATGGATATTTGTGTCGTCCTATTTCGTAAGTAGTTCATAAGTAGTTTGTAAGTTTAGGGACTGATGACCCCGTAGTTAAGTCCCATAGAGCCAAAAAAAAAAAAAAAAAAAAAAAAAAAAAAAAGGCTTTTGAAATGTGGTGCTACAGAAGAATGCTGAAGATTAGGTGGGTACATCGCATAACTAATGAAGAGGTACTGAACAGAATTGGTGAGAAAAGGACTTTTTTGCATACCCTGACTAAAAGAAGGGATCGTTTGATAGGACACATTCTTAGACATCAAGGAATCATAAATTTAGCATTGGAGGGAAGTATGTGGGGTAAAAATCGCAGAGGGAGACCAAGAGACACGTATAGTAAGCAGATTCAAGTGGATGTGGGTTGCCGTTCTTATGAGGAGAAGAAAAGGCTTGCTCAGGATAGAGCAGGGTGGAGAGCTGCGTCAAATCAGTCTCCGGACTGAAGGCCATAAAAACAACAACGAAATTACTTTATTCCATTACCGAGAAATTTTGATCTCTACTGCTGACAACATGTTCTACCTCATAAATCCATGCATTCTACGGCTACTGACTCTGGTGATAAATCTGTGCATTTTGCGGGATGCCGTCGTCTACTACACCCTTTAGTATGGAAACATCCACTCTTATCGGTTCCGTATACACATGATTTTTGTTTTGTGCAGATCTATGGCAAAGCAACTCTCATATTAAGTTTGAGTAACATCGTTGTCTAGTTGAAATGGAGAAATGGTATTTAATTTTTCGTGTTCGCATATTTACCAGGGTGGGAACTTAAATAGTGGCAACACTTTTGGGGAGACACTGTGCTAGGGACTGATCACCCCGTAGTTAAGTCCCATAAGCTAAACAAACAACAAGACACTGTGCACTGGAAGCTACTATTGCCGCTGATAGCACACGTTGTTGACATGCTTGCCTTACCTCCGAGCAACTGGACTCGCCTGTCCACGTCATCGGCGTGCGCACAATCGAGGAAAACACAGTCAGTTGTGAGCGACTGGTCTACGTAACGGTATCACTATATTTTCGAAACAGAAATAACGGAGTAGTTTCAACATTTATTGTGACGGATGTCGTACAGCACAACAGTGTCATCAAGATCTTCAAAAGGCGTGCGGGGAATCGGCATTGCCGTATAGAACAGTGTGTCACGTTAGGTAAAAGCCTTCAACGAAGGTCGGCAGGCTGTGGTAGACATGCATCAAGCAGGTTCTCTTACCTCTGAAGAAGTATTATATAATGTTTCTGCATAGGTACACAGAGATAGACGGCCGATGCACAATACTACTGTTCCTTTTTTTGGATCATCACCTGCGGCCAGCTTTGCGAAAGATGCGGCAACATTTTCTACGCAATCCACCCATTACTTTGCACGACAATGCGCAAGCGCTTGCAGTGCAATCTGTGGCTACTGTGTTCGGTCCATGGGACTTTGACGTCGGTACAATCCACCATGCTCCCCGGACTTAAGTCACTGTGACTTTGATTTGTTTTCCAAGATGAAATAATCACTTCGTGGAATTCGTTTCTTAACAGTTCCAGAGATTCGACAGGCAGTAGACCGCTCAATTCGTACCGTCAATAGAACATGATCTGCTAACGGTGTACTACGCCTTCCACATCGCTGGCAATGGGTTCTTCACACACACAGCCGGCCGCGGTGGCCGAGGTGACTGAGGCGCTCCAGTCACGGTCAGCACGGCCACTATGGTCGGGGGTTCGAATCCCCCCTCGGGCATGGATATTTGTGTCGTCCTAGTTCGTAAGTAGTTCATAAGTAGTTTATAAGTTTAGGGACTGATGACCCTGTAGTTAAGTTCCATAAGCTTAACAAACATTTGAACATTTGAACATTGGTTCTTCACAGGAACAGGTGCAAATATGTAACGCATTTGTATCGGTTGTGAATATATAGTTGTCACTATTTAAGTTCCAACCGTCGTATATAATTGTATAGCAACTACAGGCCGCACTATTCCACATGGCTCCTGAGTGGAGGTTACTAGTAGCGGAACGCTAGAGATGTGCTCTTGAGGAACGATGTTGAAAAAGAACAGCCCCCTTCGGGCGATGAATCCTCTTCTCTCCTTTTTGTTAAACTCATTAACAATCATTATGAACAACAATGCACTAGTACCAACGGTAGAATGAGAATGGCTGATTATTGCTACGATTGGCAATACAGCTACGAACGTTTATTTGGTAAGGCGCGTATAATTACGTAGTCAGCCGACAGTCACTGATCAGAGTGAGGAAGGTTACACCACGGCTGTACGTCATGTCGCAACACGCATTACGTATTGCAAAACTTTTGTACTTCGTTAATCCACAGCTGTAGAATTGTGTTGTATTAAAGAATGCAGCTTCAGTTGTACGGTACCTTTTATTTTACCAACTAGTTTCGTACCGCTATAATGACATTGTTAGGGTTTCTTATTGATATTCATATTCCAGGCCCAGTATTTGATAGGCGACCCAACATTCTCTGTCAGTCGATAATAAAACTTTCAACCGCCCGGAGGGCGGAATCCCAATTTAAAATTCCGTCATTCATACGATTTTAAATTTTCATTTCGACTACCAGCCTCGGGGTGGTTGAAAGTTTTTTAATCGACTGACAGAGAATGTTGGATAGCCCGCCAAATACTTGGTTCAAAAATGAGAATTGATAGGAAACACTGATGATGAAACTGTAACGGCACCATACTAGTTGGTAAACATTTATTACAATATGACATAATGTGTAGTTGACTGTAGTTATACATCACCATAGATTTGTCATTTCAGCTATGCTTAACTGTAGATGATTTAATAATGGGGGAATTCAAGGTTCCATTGAAACGGGAAATAAGTCTAAAAATTACGTTTAACAAAATATAAATTACGAGTACGTTATTGACACGGAATAATTTGGAAATGATTGTGGATATGTGACTGGGCGGTGACATGGTTTGGTTTAGTGACTGGGGCGACAGTTGTGTTGACTTCGTTTTATATTTGGCTTTTGCTTGCGACTTTTAAGCTGTAGATTACGTCTTGATTTTCACAGTTGTATTGGATGTATAGGTTCAAAATTCTATTTGTCACCTCAGTATGAAAATTAGGTTGGTAGACGTGGTACTTCTTCGCAGTTAATAAAAATTATATCTTTGTTGAATTTTTCACTTTAAATATTGGTCCTGTATTTCATTTAAACTTCAAAACTTTTTGTAATGTTTGAGCGTGATAATCCGTTTCTAAGGGTCTGATATTTAATAAAACAAAGAATAAAAAATTGAATAATTGAGTCCTTGTAGTTCAGATAATTTGACGCCCATCACAAAGATAGTTTTTTTTTTAATTTTTTATTTTATTTTATTTTATTCTATTTTATTTATTTTTATTTTTTTATATTTTTTTTTTTTTTTGCTCTTCTTCTAATTTTTGCAAAAACAATGCAAATGGATCTACGACGTTGGCGGTGTGGTTATTAGGATTCAAAATTTGCACTCGTGGAGAGTCTGTTGTAAACTCGTGACATCGCGATGTGCTTGTTGTGGATGAAATTTCCAATAGATTGAGGTAACGGCATATCCTCGGCATGTTCACCTAATTCTGATTCAGAATAACATTCCCGGTCTATTTCATTCATCACGTTCAAATTGCCTTCTGATCGACTCATCATTGGGTTTGTGGATTCCAATTTTGCCCTGCATGTACGCCTAACCATAATATCAAAGTTAAATTCTGTTCAGTACTTAACACTATCTTTATCACACAATTTAAAAGTTTACAATTTCTACACACTCAAATTCAAGAAAATCCTATCAGACACAAACTGAACCTAAACACTTTCAGAAAATCACAAATAAAACTACGTACTACCATACACTGTTACCAGCTACAAGACAAAATATATTTTGACTTGTGGGGATCTGTATTAGTTTTCAATTAATCTTTATTCTTTAAATTAAACTTAATTCTGTCTGTCGATCAATCTATTGTGCACAACACAGATGTAATTAAAAGTACTTCGTCCATCAAGGCAAAATATGGAGTAAAAATTATGTCCTTACCTTATACTTCCGTAGTTGGTAGAACATAAATATCCCTTTTCTGGTCACAAAATCTACTTTCGACAGAATTATTCCATATAATGCTCGGAAGCATAAATATTAGTACTGTAAGTTGGTCATGAAACAGAGAAATTATCAGATTAGTACATATACATACTGTAACATAAAACGCACTGATAATTAATTATTTAACAATATCTCACAGTAATTAAAAGTTTTTGAAAGATAATCACCTTTTTACGATTCTGCAACAAGTCCACACGTCACAGCAACAATTGTTAATATTGTGCAAAATTTGTACTATTTCATCCAGTTTCTTCCTTTCAAAAATCTTGATTGGGTTTTACGTCTCTTCCTTGATCTTGTATTCTTAGTCGTCTTCTGAAGTAGATTCTTCGTCGATCTTTCGGTATAATTTCTTAATGTCCGTTTCTTCAGTCTTCTTAATTTTTCTTCGTATTTAGTTGAGCCCCACGTTCTAGGGCGACATTTTGTAACTGGCCGGGGACATGGTTTTGTTCGGTGACTGGGGCAACAGTTGTGTTGACTTCGTTTTATATTTGGCTTTAGCTTGCGACTATTAAGTTGTAGCTTACGTCTCGGTTTTCACAATTGTATTGGATGTATAGGTTCAAAATTCTATTTGTCACCTCAGTATGAAAATTAGGTTGGTAGACGTGGTACTTCTTCGCAGTTAATAAAGTTTATATCTTTGTTGAACATTTCACTGTAAAAATTGGTTCTGCATTTCATTTAAACTTAAAGATTTTTTGTAATGTTAGAGCATGATAATTCGTTTCTCAGGCTCTGATATTTAATAAACCAAAGAATAAAAATTTGAGTCATTGAGTTCCGGTAGTTCAGGTAATTTGACGTCCATCACAAAAATACTGTCATTTATTTATTTATTGCCTGATCCTTTTTCTTTTAGAATTATTCTTTAAAAATTTTCACAAGTTTCTCCTGACCAAAACTGTTAGATATATTCCTTCACACATTAATTAATTTCTTATGAACGTCACAGGAAAATTTTTCACTTTTAGAATATGCTGGGTCAATATTAGGGAACGAAATACTCGAATAATTCTTCAAGACTTTTTTAAGGTTCATAGATTCTCTATTTTGAAATCAATAGTTACTTTCGCTACACTTTCACAGTACACACTTTATAAGTTCACAATTCGTGATTATTTTCGTATAAGTTGGATTATATCAGTCTTTCTGGATCCTATACATTGATTACGAATTTTAATTTTCCAAGATACGTCTTTGAAAAGTTATTGCATTAAACTATCCAATAAGATCAAATTCATCTCACGAATATTCAGCAGTTTATTACGGGAGGCAGAAGTTTCTAATTCTTCCGTCCTAGCCTATCCCGATCAAAGTCCAAATATAATGTTCGCTTTGGCGTATGATCACGATATGAAAGTTTATATTAAAGTTTAAATACTTTTTCGGTTTCTTTTCCTATCTTGGAGTTTAACCGCGTATAATATTTACGCTATGCACTGAGAGCTCATCACATAGAACGCTACGCACATAGAGGTAGCTCAGCACATAGAGAGCTGAGCACATAGAGAGAGATTAACTCAACTGTGGGTACTGTTTATAATATCAATCTGACAAATGATCTCTGATATACGAGAGATGTTTTGACTTAAGTATTCCCTCGATACTATTACTCTGAATTACGCTGATATAATTTCAATGTACTAAAAATTTTGAAAAATGAGAAAATTCTTCCTCTTAACAAATTATTAAAATTACGTAAGGGTGAAAAATGTCGGAATACCGTGATTCTAATGCTATGGTCGCGATGTGGTGTTACAGATATTACAACCAGCTGGTCCTAGTAGTGACGCCCCAGTCGATATCTGACAGCTGCCGTGATATTTCCTGTGTTATGCGGCTGCGCTATGGAGGGGCGTGTGGTTACAATGCGGCACTCCATTTTCCACACCACGAAACCACTAATTATCGGTCAAACAGTCAAAAGGCTCACGAGCACAAAACGACAGGAGCCGACCTAGTTTCCATGAAACCTCGATTAGTGAAAGAACGGTCAAAATAAGCGAACATATTGTCCCATATTATCCGTAGACACTAAACAGTTCCTGACAAAATAATGGTACAAAGTTTGAGAGCGGGGAGGTGGCAGACTAACTAGTATCGCTACATCACAATTCGTACTGGAACTGTATTGAAAACGATATACGGTTTATTCGTTTTTGATAGTTGCTTCTAATGTTTGTAAATCTATCGGACCAAACTGCGTGGTCATCAGTCCGTACCTTACAAACTACTTAAACTAAGGTAAACTAACCTAAGGACAACACACACACACACACACACACACACACACACACACACACACACATGCCCCAGGGAGGACTCGAACCCCCGACGGCGAGCAACCACGCGTCCGCAGCTCGGGTACTCCACCGTGGCTATTCGTTTTTGTTACTGTCTTTTATTCATCTACGAATGTCAGGAAAGGGTTAATGCGTGAATGTTATGCACTTCGTGTTTCTAAAAGCAACAACAGCAACAAAACAGTAAATAAATGAGAAAATTATTTGAAATCAATTACTTGTGAAATATATATAATAACCTAGAAAAAATTCTTTGTAACACGCAGTGTATAACATTCACGTAGGGAATATACCTATATATACTAACTCTTTATATCGTATAGTGTGCCCTGTTAGTAATATTATTGGTGATCTTAATGACTTTTCTTTCCCGAGTGAGATGTACCCAAGAAATGTATCCGCAATCAACACGTCTTCAAGCAATGCTAGGAGTGATCGGATATCTTAAGAATGCTAGTTCAGATACAAGCGGAAGTACACGCAATGACACCAAACAGCTACAAGAAAAAACTGTGTACAGGGTGTTTCAAGAGAAATCATAATTACTTTAGAAAGTTGAGGTATAAAAGAATTCCAATAAATTCCGCATAAAATGTACTGCATTGTTATAGGTTACAGATATACATGTGTTACTTTGAGCTACACACAATCTTAAATGAGGACGTTCAAAGATAATTTTAAAAATTTGCTCCACCAATCTAAATGCACTTTCTCCTTCTCTTTACAACTTAACGTACACTTCTTTGGAGGTTGTTTTTCGTACATTTATGAGGTATGAACTATTCATAATTCATTCGATCATATCGGCTCTTGTGTTCACTTTTTATTTATACACTTCCAATAGGCAAAATCCAAAGCTGTAAGATACTGGAACAGCGGCGAAAAACAAACGTGCCAGATCCATCTTCAGGGGAATGTTAGGTTTACACGGCGAGTCATCTAACCGCTAGAATGTGCAGACGTCCCGTCATGATAGAAGAATATACGCTCTCTTGTAGCGAAAGGAAAACTTATAAGATGCTGGAAATTCATTTGGAAGAACACGTGGTTAACGGGATCAATTAACTGGTGGTCTATCAAATCACCCAACATATTTACCGAGAGAGTTCTTGAAAAATTGTCTGCACAGTGGCATGTGGGTTTACTTCGGATCCCTGATTATAATGACGAGTATCACTGAAGCCACCACGAGTGAAGTGATTTCAAGTAGCCAGCAATAACAGAGAGAGAAGGAAAGAGGAATTGGTCGGAGAGAAGGAGGAGGATGTGGATAAAAGGATGCACGAAGATATAGAGCTGTAGATACGAACAGGGAGTTGGAGGAGGGTGGGTGGAAGGACAGCACGAAAAAAAGGTTTCTCTTTATTACTGATTGGGCGATTAAAGCTTGAATACTCCAGAACGAGTACACCATCTGTTCTTTATGCTAATGCAGCATAAGGACGAGCTGAGCGGAATCTAAGGCATCATGCTACAGGCTGGACTGCCGTTCCCGTGAGAGGTGCGAGTCCCTCGGGCAGGGATATGTGCCTTATTCTTAGTGTAAGTTAATTTGTTTGTAACTCTAGGGACTGATGAAGAAATCAATTTGGTCCAATAGGTTTACAAACATTTGAACAAGAAAATGTTTAAATGTTTGTAGAGCTTATGGGACTTAACTACGGGGTTTTCAGTCCCTATACTTACAAACTATTTATGAACTACCTAATACTAAAGACGACACAAACATCCTTGCCCGAGGGGGTATTCGAACCCCCGAACGTAGCGGCCGTGCCGACTGTGACTGGCGCGCCGCAGTCCGATCGGCCACCGCGGCCGGCACATTTGAACTGCTTTAATACAAAAACGAGTATTTTTCTTTCCGTCATCGTAAATACTGCAACTCGAAAGAGGGTACTGATGTGATTGTTTCCACAGTGAATCAATGTTAACAATAATACTTTTATTTACTTTCACATTTATTTATATCAGACTGAGACACACCAAAGTGATGTAGTTGGTAAACAATAAGGCTGAGTTGGTGAACTGTGTAATTTTATACTTTTCTATCACACAGTTATTAACTAAAGTGCTTGGCTATCGTTAATTAAGATTAGAAATAATACTCGGTGTAATAAATATACATATATGAAATCTGCTTGAACGACGTGGATCTGTTTCGTAAAAGGCGTTTCATTCGTTCATAGATCGAATACGACAAATCATAAATACAGGCACATAAATATTCCAATGTATACTTAAAAGGATGTTGAGATTGAATGTACTTTTCCTTAGCGTCGTACGAAATCGAACTAAATATATACTGCAAGGCAACAATAGGACCAATCAAGACGTTCACGGTTTGTGGGTAAGAAGTAAAAGGAAACAGTAAAATTGTACGAAAACATAATTAAGGCCAAAAATAAGCCCATTAAATAGATCGCAGCGATTATGGATCTTAAACTAGTTTGTTTAACGGAGTCATACGTTACAGTCAGAAAAAAATACTGATACCAATAATATTTGGGAAGGTTGTTCAGATGGAAAATAGGAAACTAATCGGAATCCGCAGTCCCATGAATAGAAGAAACTTCATTTTGAAATGAATGTTCGGGAATGATGTGCATTGACTGATGGTACTCTGCTACTCTGCGTGATCGTATTGGGTCCACACGTCAATAATAGTTATAAAATAATGTAATTATTCACCGATACCAAATTTTTGATTAACTCATCCATTGCTAGTGAAATCCAACGTTAAAAGATAATTAACATAGAATGAATCATCAAAATTCTATTTATTGTTTACATGTGTGTCTACAGCTTTATGTTTGTCAACAGTTAACTTAAGACGCGTTGATTCGGAAAGTTTTTTGTGTTAAAAACCAATGAAATGCTTTGAAGGTACGCCAAGACCCTCCAACAGAAACATATGATGTAACTGAGGCTTCTGTTAAATATTTACAAGTGCGAGAGAGGTGAATGCCGTTCAGCCTAATATGTTTTTAACTAACTGATAACAAAAATTTTGGAGGCCAGTTTAATAGTGTATATTTTCGATAACTATATCAAACTCTTTTTTAATATTCTAAATTTGAGACACTCACTACAAGCCTCATTTAGTTGATGATAATCAGTTATCCGTCACGGATTTCCCCCAAAGACAGACTCTCTGCTTTTACGTCTTAAACTCAGTATTCTGTGTAGGTTACTGCAAAGTTCGTTGGCCTGGTGTAGCAACAGATAATCCACATTTTAATTGAAAAGTAGTCTCTGTTGAAAATATTTATTTCTTTTTAACGCCATTCGCGCTTTTGGCGCATCATCAGAACGCTAATAGGGAAAATACACAAATATGTCAGTTTCATGCCGCGGACCTATCCACTACAATATCAGGAAACAATGAATTGGGGACGTCAACAAACGTCAGAAACAGCTGGATAGCTTTAGTTGGTGTAGTGTTCTGCTCTTCGATAAATCATAAATGTATATAGAAGAAAACGTAAAGCAGACGAATTTACAAGGCAATAGATTCCTGTGATATAAGACAATGATTAATATTCTTCGATGCTCGTATTTTCCGAAACTTCCGCTGGGAGGAGGGCATCGAACCCTCAGTGCGTGAGGAGAACTGTGAAGCATGCCGTGTTAAATCACGCTTGTAATTAGTGCGTCGCCGAAGTTATATGGACGCGTCGTCTAAATTTTTCTCTCCGCCGCTTGGACACTGATGTACGACTGCCGTGGAGAACTTTTCCAGTTAAAGTCAGAAACGAACAGCTTCACAACCCATTTCCTAACTTCCTAATACTATCTTCCTCCTTTTTTTCTCAACGCGATTTTCGGATGCCATGAATTTTACATCATACGGCCTCGCGTGAACCCTTACTCTGATCACCTACAAGTACGCTTCCTTGAGCGTTCACTTTTCCAATGCAGGAGATTCTGCACTTTATCCACTAAACAGAAAGATGGAGGTCGAAGTTCTGCACTGGCTTAGTATTCTTGTGTAGCCTATACGTATACGTTATTTGGTAGTGGAATTGTTTATAATACAGAATTAAAATTTTGCGCTACTGTATCAAGACCATTGGAGGTTTTTTCTCTATCTTTCTCTACCTACTCTGTCGCGAATGTAAGTGTATATGACATTGTGAAGTAGAATGGAATTGTTGACGAAGTTAGAAAAATCGTTAGAGTATCATATATCATATACGGAAGAACTGAATTATTTTGGTAAATATTAAAATTCAAAACTTTAAGTTATATATATTTTTGTGTCCCAGCCTCGTCGCCGCTTTTGTGTCTCGTTTACGTTCTAGATGTCGGTGGCCGCGTAGACAGACCGACACAGGAATAAAGGACGCACGCTTGTGCAGGTACGAAGGTGAGCAGCCAGTGGGACAGCAGAAACTAGAAACACTAGAGTAAATTAGAACGAGATATATATTGCACAGAATTTATACAATACTTGACTTTTACATAGTTCAGTACGGCAGAATACTGATACATAGTTGAGCTAAAGGCCTGCCTAGTGCCTATCCGATAGTCAAGTCTTCACTGGTGCCTATCTGTTTCCGAAGTCTTAACTGGTTCCTATCTCAGTCCCAAGTTCAGTGGTGGCCACGAGCGGTATTGTAGCAGAGGGCGCTCGTGGCTGACGTCGTAAGAACGCCGCGCCGTGCGTGCATGGCGGCGCGCGGCTAAAGTAGATGGCGCGCACTTAGGACTTGTGCGACACCATATATATATATATATATATATATATATATATATATATATATATATATATATATGTGTGTGTGTGTGTGTGTGTGTGTGTGTGTGTGTGTGTGACTGTCGCAGTACAGAGAATATAAAATGCAGAATGACAATGGGAAGAAAAGCAATTTTGAAAAAGAGAAATTTGCTAACATCGAATATTAATTTAAGTGTAAGGAAGTCTTTTATAAAAGCATTTGTGTGGAGTGTTGCCTTGTACGGGAGTGAAACATGGACGATAAACAGTGCGGACAGGAAGAAAATAGAGGTTTTTGAAATGTGGTGCTACAGAAGAATGCTGAAGATTAGGTAGGTAGATCGCATAACTAATGAAGAGGTACTGAACAGAATTGTTGAGAAAAGGAATTTCTGGCATACATTAACTAAAAGAAGGAATTGATTGGTACGACACTTTCTTAGACATCGAGGAATCGCAAATTTAGCTTTGGAAGGAAGTGTGTGGGGTAAGAATCTCAGAGATGGACCAAGAGACGCATATAGTAAGCAGATTCAAATTGATGCGGGTTGCCGTTCTTATGAGGAGATGAAAAGGCTTGCTCTGGATGGAGTAGGATGAAGAGCTGCATCAAACCAGTCTCCGGACTGAAGGCCATAACACATAATTTTTTATATTCAACTATCTACGGAAGGAAACGTCTTAGGTGCTGTTTCGCAAATATAAACAAAATAATAATAATCTGTGCATAATAATACATTGGTCAAACAATTAGGGGATCTGTTGAGATATCTATCTTTTGAAGTATTGTCATCGACGGAATTAACTAAAATGAATCGACGCCCTTCTGTCGGTTCTACGCAGTGGAAACAGCTATATTACGTCAACCGAGATAGTGGTGGTAACAGTCGCTGCAGAGGGGGTGTTGTTGACTTGTGTTTACTCTACCAAACGAATTACACGAGCAGTTGGGTTCAGATAGTGTAGTGAGCAGGTAGTGCAATAGTGCAATGCAACAACAACATGTCTTACCTGAAGCTATGGCATGGAGAGCCATAGGAAGGTTTGAAGCGCGTCAGATAGAAAGGTGGCTGCAGCTATTTGAGTATCACAAAGTGTAATTTCCAGGACCTGGACGCAATTTCAGACGTCAGGAACCATTAAAAGAACACTAAGCCAAGGTCGTCCACGGGTAACATCAGCAAGAGATTATCGTTACCTCCGATTAATAGCTCGGACAGAGAGGAGACAAAGCAACACAAACAGTCAGACATCGCCTTTGTGAAAGTAGCTTCTAGGTGCGGTGGCCTACAGGGTGTGTCGCACTAAAACTACGACACCCTGAAGCACGCAGAAACACGATGGAGGAACATCAGGATCGGAGGCGTAACGAATGGCGCTGTGTTGTGTTCACAGATGAGTTAAGATTTTGTTTTTCAGTATGACAATTGTCGTTGCCTCATGTGGAGAGAACATGGAACTTGCTTATGTGCAGGAAACATTACCATATCATGATAGTCGAAAAATGGTAGCAGTTGTCAGTATTGGCGGACTGAAGGACTTCAGTGTCATTCATATTGACGGTTTGATTTCTCAGAGGTACAGAGAGGCGATCCTTCCACCTTGGTGCCATAGTAGGCGGGTTCCTCATGGTAAACGCTCGTCCCCATAGAGCTGCTCTGGTGGACAACATGTTGAAGCTGAGAGAATTGAACGATTGGTGAGGTCAGCCTGTTCACCGGACTTAATCTCGATTGTGCATGTTCGAGATGCACTTGGCAGACACACTGCAACCCCCACAACGGTTGAGCATTTGCATGGCGAAGACTTTGAAAGTCGTGTACGATAACAGATTTTTTCACGCTTTCTGTTTAGTGACGAAGCGTCATTGTCAAACACAGGTAACGTAAACCGGCATAATATGCTTTATTGGGCAACGAAAAATCTACATTGGCTGCGACAAGTGGAACATCAGAGACCTTGGCGGGTTAATGTATGGTGCGGCATTATGGGAGGAAGGATAATTGGACCTATTTTATCGAGGGCAGTCTAAATGGTGAAATTTATGCTGATTTCGTACATAATGTTTTACCGATTTTACTACAAGATGTTTCACTGCATGAGAAAATGACGATGTACTTTCAACATGATGGATGTCCAGCACATAGCTCGCGACCAGTTGAAACGGTCTTGACTGGAATATGTAATGACAGATGGATTGGTCGTAGAAGCACGCGTTTACCGGATCTTACATCCCCGGATTTGTTTCAGTGTGGAAAACTGAAGGATAGTTGTTATCGTGGTAAACCGATAACGCCTGAAAACATGCGTCAGCGCTTTCTCAATGCATGTGAGAACATTACTGAAGGCGAACTACTCGCTGTCGAGAGGAATTTCGTTACGCGTATTGCCAATTGCATTGAATTTGAAGGACATCATTTTGAGCATTTATTGAAGTCATGAGGTAATTACAGGTAATCACACAGTAACAGTATGCGTTCTCGTTATGTATGATAATTTCAGGAAATTACATGTATCACACTGGAACAACCTAATAAAGTTCAAACATACCTACGTTAAGTGTTTTAATTTAAAAAGAAAATCCAAGATTACCTGACATCGTCTGGTCTGGAGGCGATCAATTCGTTTTATAGTTTCCATATGATAAGCCAAGATCACAGACTACCAATTTATTAAGTGACGACCGGTTTCGGTGCACTGTCACCATCATCTGGTCATATATTATAATCTGGTCATCTTGTTAAAAAATTGGATATAAAATAAGAAGTGCAACATTGCACTTAGTCACTATATAAAAAATACCATTTTTTTTTTAAATTTTATATCCAATTTTTTTAACAAGATGACCAGCTGATGGTGACACAGTGCACCGAAACCGGTCGTCACTTAATAAATTGGTAGTTTGCGATCTTGGCTTATCATTTGGAAACTATAAAAAAAAAACTACCTGTTACCCACTGTTCGTCTAAAATTTTGAGCGATATTTTTGTGAATATTACAGCGCCATCTATCACAAAAGAGACAAAAGTGTTCCAAATAAAACATTCATATTTATTTACACACCAGACAAATATGTAATACAAATGGGGGTACCGTTTAAAAAATATGCAGTTGATATCCGTTTGACCTATGGCAGCGCCATATAGCGGGCCTACCATAGCGCCATCTGTTTTCCCCGCTTAAAGCTAGAAAAGTTTTGTTCTTTGAAGTTTTTTTCATTTGGTGCTTATTTCGTGAGATATTTGGCACGGTCAGTATCAGTGGACCATCCTGTATACTCTATATGGTGCCTGTTTTTTTTTTTTTTTTTTTTTTTTTTTTTTTTTTTTTTTTTTTTTTTTTTTTAAGAAAAAAAACAATAGGCAGATGCTATGATTAAACAAGTCGAAAGGACTTAATTACCTTATCTGTCACTGGCAACTATATTATCTCAGTGGCGTGAAATTGAATATTTCTGCTGGGCTCCATTTCCGGTTCGGAACAAGTTTCCACTTTTCGTATTACTAACTTTAAGTGCCAACTGGCAGCTAATGTCTTTGATTCCCTTCCGTCTTTATTTATTGTGAATCCCATTTAGTCACCACAGAGCTTTACAGTTTCGTTGGGTCAGGCTTTTCGCTCGTGCAAACACCACCGTTTCGCCAAAGCTGTCAGCGTGGCGTTTAACGCCGTGAAGTTACGGATCCCCAAATGCCAGCGACAAGGGTCGTTCCGCGGTTTCAGGCCGTGTTTACGTGTCGGCGGCCGGACATTCGCCTAATGGGTCGTATCTTCGACCTGTGTTGTACATCTAACGTGACGGCCGTTCAACATGGCGACACGCGATCGAAATGACTACACTTACCTGTCGTATGTATTTTAGCATACAGAACGATACATGTTTTGCGCCTGACGATTCATACGTCAACCTTACCTTTGTCACCAGCCACTCTGACAGTGTAGGCATGCATGAAACTGAGCTACATCGTAAATAGTGTTGTACGGTACAAAAGTGCACCGCTTGATGTAAGCCATGAAGAATAATTTTACTTTTTCTGTGATGGGAAATTGAAATAAATTGTTGTATGTATTCGAATACAAATCATCAGATCAACAGAAAAGAAAGCAAAATAGTTTGTAGTAGGAAAACAAGACAATGAAGCTCTGCATAATTGTGAATAGAATGAAAAACAACAATAGGAGTTAGTTTATTTGGTTAGAAATAGCACAAAACGTTAATACATTAGTGTAAATTGACGTTATAAGAGGAGAAAAATTTGTAGCTGAATTTGATGCAAAATTTTTGACATTACAGCTTGTTTGCAAGTCGTGTACCAACAACCGACAATGTATATGTAACTGCCAACGATATTATGTCGAACAGAGGAACTGGAAAGGCTATAGATTTTCATTGATATCGAAAAGACATCCACAGCACCATTTGAGGAGCATCACAGGGAGATTTCGTAAGAAATAACTATCATGCTTAAAGAAAGAGTTACAGCAATATCCATGACAAATCCTATAGCGCGTTAGGTCGATTAGTAAACATCATTATCTCTGTTCAGTGTTTAGCAAAGCATATATACTTGATGACCTGATATCCATCATTCATCCTGATCCACAATCACCAGTTTTCTTTCTCTTTTGGTGTGGTGGTGTGTCTGTTTGGGGGGGGGGGGGGGAATCATGAGAACTATTAATCTGTGAAATATTACAAAATACAAATAGCATATACCGTATTAACGACCAATAGCAAAATTAAAAACGTTTAATTGTAAATAATGAAAGTCATCTATCCATTGCAATGTAAGCCAAAGGTTTCTTATATATATCTGGCTAATTACATAATGCCTGAAATAGCGAGCTACTTCATCTTAGACAGCAATGTTTAAAGAGAATGTAAGGTACTTATACACTGCCCGAAAATATTAGGTGATCAGGTGAGATATTATACACGATTTACATATGGTAACTTATTTTTAACAGATATTGGTTTCAATTGTAATTTGTGTGTAACAAAATTTTTATTTGAGGTTTACATGGAGTTTACTTAGAGCGAGGCACCACGGGAGTACTTTAATAGAAAAGTTATTCTCATTGCCCCCTAATATAGTGTGTGATCACCTCGGACGGCCAGTATAGTTACACACCTGCGTGGAATAGACAGTACGAGGTTATCAATCAACCCTTGAGAAATATTTGGCCATTCCTCCATTTGTGCAATATCCAGCAATGCAACCTTTGTGGGAGGTACTGGTCTGGCTGCAATGCGTCTGCCAATTGGATCCTAGACATGCTCAATCTTGTTTAAGTCCGATGAACAAGCTTACCACGCCATTCGTTCAATTCCCTAGATTCAAGCATGTTGTCGATCAGAGTATCTGCGTGGGGACGAGCTTTATCAAATGTTCAAATGTTGGTGAAGCTTATGGGACTTAACTGCGGGTTCATTTTTTTTTTTATTTTTTTTTTTTTTTTCTGTTCCACAGGACCCACTTCAGGAGTAAGACTCCATGGTCATGGAACAAGTCAATACATTAATTGTTACACAATAATGGTAATAGAAAAATTTTAAGTAGTCCTTTGCACACGACAATCTTAAGACAAAGTGAAAAGAATCAATAAAGAAAAAATAAATTAGCTTAATTGTTTAACTTTTCTAGGAGTTCCTCGACAGAATAAAAGGAGTGAGCCACGAGGTAACTCTTCAATTTAGCTTGAAAGCATGTGGATTAGTGCTAAGATTCTTAAGTTCTTGTGGCAGCTTATTGAAAATGGATGCCGCCGAATACTGCACCCCTTTCTGCACAAGTGATAAGGTGGTGTGGTGCAAATGTAGATTAGACATCTGTCTAGTATTCACCGAGTGAAAGCTCGGTGCTCAGTGCTTAAACTTACAAACTACTTATGAACTAGCTTATACTAAAAGCGGCACAAAACATCCATGCCCGAGGGGGAAATCGATCCCCCGACCGGGAAAGGCCTCGCGCATCTCCTATACTACCATCATATGGCACAAAAATCGGAAGAACACTATTCCTCTGAGCAGTCAAAGCGCCGTTCTGAAAGACATAGAGGGCCGTACTTTCACCAATACTGACTCCTGCCCATACTATTCGATTGCCACCATGATATGATGTTTCCCGCACAAAAGCGCGGTGTTCAGAGTTCCACTTTCTCTCTCCAGATGACAGAACGACGATTGTCAAGTTGAATATAAAAGCTTAACTCATCTGTGAACTGAACATGGTGCCATTCGTTAAGACTTTAATCCCGATGTTTTTCCGCCCAGTTTCTGAGGGCTAAAATATATCGTGGTTTTAATGGAACACACACCGCAGGATTCCGTGCGTATAGGACATATTTCCGAAAGAGATTTCTGACTGTTGGTGTTGATATTGCCCGTTCTGTTGCTGCCTGCAGGGTATCTTGCAGCTGAGTTGCATTCAACCTCCTGTCTCTGCGGGCTGTTAAAACGGGTGTAGCTGTCGCCTATGGCTGGTTTTACCCGTGGACGACTTCTGTCTTCTACATCTACATGGGATACTCTGCAAATCACATTTAAGTGGCTGGCAGAGCGTTCATAGAACCACATGTATATTATTTACCTTCCATTCCATTCTCGAATAGAGCGCGGAAAGAAAGAACACCTGAATCTCTCCGTTCGAGCATTCCCTTCTTTCTTTTAATGGTTCCCGTTATCTGAAATAGCCTACAGGCCCTGGAAATTGAACTTGGCATACCTTCCTTACTGTCTGTCCCACTTCCATCCTTTCTATGGCTCTATATGTCATGGGCAAGTCACGTTTTTGTACCATTGCATTATATGCTCACTATACTTCCCGAACCCATCTGCTTCTGTATTTCGTCTGGTAGATTAAACATAAGTCAAAACGAACCCCTTCGGCAGCAACTTTCTGTCATTACTACTACAGCGGTTGCCGTAATGTTGTTGTCTCCACTCCGCGGATAAGACAGAAAGTCGTCGAAACATTTCACTTCTTTCTGTCGATGACAATACTGAGGAACCTAAATATCTCAACTGATGCTCAAATTGTTTGGGCCGGTGCACCACAGTGCAGTCCACGCATACATACACAGAGTATGTCCAGTATGACAATGCCTTGGAATAATATTTCATGAAAACTCTAGCGTTGTCGGATGCTCAGTAACCTAGTAGATTGTCTGGATGTCAAAGTTCTTAAGCAGTCTTGGGCAGAATCTGGTGTACAGAAATGGTTCAATTCGCAATCAATGTCCGGGTCACAGCGATGTCTACGAATATTGGGTAGACGGAACATACCAAGAAAGTAACAGTGATATCCTGCAGATGATTCTGCCTAACCAAGTGTATAGGCCTAGGGACTAGTAACCTAAGAAGTCCCATAGATTTACAAACATTTGAACAGCTTTTTTAAATTCCAGACGCACCGAGCTGGTACGTTCCTGTACTGACGTCCAATCTACTCGCTGAACTGCGGCTGTGAACGGCAAAGGGGGGTGGCGACAGCGGTAGCGGCTCTGGCCACGTTGATAGGTTCTTGGCTGACGACGCCACTGGCTTCGGCTACCGAGACCCGCGATAAAATCTCCAATATGCGGAGCACTACGGTTTCTTAGTAGCTACTTGCCTCGGTTGCAGAAGCGTAACGTGCTCAGCATCAGGTCGGTGAAACAGCTCCAAGTCTCCAGATAAGTGAAGCGATTCTAAGGACTGGAAGGAAAAGCGCAGGTCATTCCAGTTTCCAAGAAGAATCATCGAACAGAAGTGCAAAATTGAATTCGGTCTGTCGTAGAGTTCTGGAACACGTTTCATAATTTACATGATGTGGAAGCCATTTTTGATAGGTATTTTCTTGATAAATATTTCGCTGTGATGATCTGCTTTGAGTAGAACACAGATCTTCATTTTCAAACATAGAAATGTGTGCTTCAGTTGCAGAATCTTCAGCTGATCTTGCGGGCCGCGGTGGCCGAGGGGACTGAGGGGAATGAAGCGCTCCAGTCACGGTCTGCACGGCCACTACGGTCGGGGGTTCGAATCCCCCCTCGGGCATGGATATTTGTGCCGTCCTTAGTATAAGGTAGTAGATAAGTAGTTTGTAAGTTTAGGAACTGATGACCCCATAGGTAAGTCCCATAAGCTCTACAAGCATTTGAACATTTTTCAGCTGATCTTTATATCCCGGTGAGCATTAAACGACCATATTTCATTTTACAATGGGAATATCTTCGGTGTTTAAAATACTATGTTCCTGTGATTTTAAGACTTTTAATAGTTTTAGACGATATTCAAGTTACCTTTATAATACCCATTTGAAACTGCAATTTTTCTGATTTTTACACATTTACCATTGGTTCCCGAAAGCGGTCAGTTGACTGCTTCTCACGACTATGCATTTATTCGGTTTATTTGACGCTTTTGTTAGCCAACAATGATCCGTATCATATAACGTTGCCTATAGTGGCTATTACGTGTTTGTTTGATGGTAGCAGTCCTCGCCCTCAGCTACTCCAGAATCCATGTATTTTGATTGCTGACAGACAATAAGGAATATCTATTGGAACGAAACGAAAAACTGACGAAGTTGGATTGTGGAATAAATACAAAACTAGAGGCTTTTGCATCATATATAAAAAACTACATGTTGTTCATGTCTAAATAGGCGGATATGCAACATGAGGACCTGAGCAGCTTATTAAAGCAGTACTTATATGTTACAGAAAAAAGTGTAATTTATGAATAACTAAGCAATCATGTGAAACCAACAATTGTCACCTAATGAAACTTCCTGGCAGATTAAAATTGTGTGCCGGAACCGGGACTCGAACCTGGGACCTTTGCCTTTCGCGGGCAAGCGCACTACCGACTGTGCTATCCCGACACGACTCACGATGCCGCCTCACAACTTTACTTCCGCCAGTACCTCGCCTCCTACTTTCCAAACTTCACAGAAGCTCTCCTGCAAACACGCAAGACTAGCACTCCTGTAAGAAAGGATATGGTGGAGACATGGCTTAGCCACAGCCTAAGGAATGTTTCCAGAATGAAACTTCACTCTGCAGCGGAGTGTGCGCTGATATGAAACTTCCTGGCAGATTAAAATTCTGTGCCGGAACCGGGACTCGAACCTGGGACCTTTGCCTTTCGCGGGCAAGCGCACTACCGACTGTTCTATCCCGACACGACTCACGATGCCGCCTCACAACTTTACTTCCGCCAGTACCTCGCCTCCTACTTTCCAAACTTCACAGAAGCTCTCCTGCAAACACGCAAGACTAGCACTCCTGGAAGAAAGGATATGGTGGAGACATGGCTTAGCCACAGCCTAAGGGATGTTTCCAGAATGAAACTTCACTCTGCAGCGGAGTGTGCGCTGATATGAAACTTCCAGGAGTGCTAGTCTTGCGTGTTTGCAGGAGAGCTTCTGTGAAGTTTGGAAAGTAGAAGGCGAGGTACTGGCGGAAGTAAAATTGTGAGGCGGCATCGTAAGTCGTGTCGGGATAGCACAGTCGGTAGTGCGCTTGCCCGCGAAAGGCAAAGGTCCGAGGTTCGAGTCCCGGTTCCGGCACACAATTTTAATCTGCCAGGAAGTTTCATATCAGCGCACACTCCGCTGCAGAGTGAAGTTTCATTCTGGAATTGTCACCTAATGTTACACCATGTAAAACAGAGAGTTTGAAAATGTAAGCAATTTCATGTATGAATAATATGGTGTCACTTACTTTTGTACAGTATAGATTACAAATAAATTATATCAGCTTCAAATAAGAATGTGTCTACATTATTATTATTAGTACCCATGTAAAAAATAGTAAAATCATTATTAATGGCATCAAATTCGAAATATCCTTACATTTTCTAAAATAAAGCATGTTAAAATATGATAAAAAATGTAATGGTCAATTGACCTTCACTGAGCGTTCCAGGGGGTAGATCTAAGCTGTACGTTCTATTGTTTGAAACCGAGCAGCTGAGCAGTAGAATTATTTTAGTTTGTACAGGATGTTCTAAGTTCGTTATATGTATATATGCTCCACATTAGATAGTACTATCAGAAGTTTACAGTTTAAACTAAAGTGGTTACATTAGGTACCTGACAAATATAAATGTAATATACAAGTCATATCGCTATACATAAAGATGACAAGCTATATCCACTTCAACATAAGTTTGCTTGTAATGTAATCACAACCGAAGCGGCGTTTCTCTCTGTATGAGATATGACTAAAATTGGTAATGCTTCTAGCGTAATTCCAAGTCATCTGGTATAGGTATTAAACAATAGTTAACACCAAACATGTTTATACAGCAAGAGAAATTAGTCAGTCATAGAAATGGTAGAAATCTCTAGTCAAGTGCGATTTATTGGTGTGTCATGATATTCCTCTTTTAGTTATTTGCTTTCTATTACTGTAGTAGAACCGCGGCAAAGCGTCCGAGCGCATTGAGGCGCTATGCTCCGATGCGCGAGGCCGTTTCCTGTCGTGGTTCGAATCCTCACTGGGGCATGGATGTTTGTCTTGTCTTTAATATAAGCTAGTTTATACGTAGGTTGGAAGTTTAGGGACAGATGACCCCGCAGTTAAGTCCCAAAAGCTTAACACACACACACACACACACACACACACACACATTTTTTACTGTAGAAGAATAATAGGTGGTCAATAATTTAGTTACCCCTATTACGTGTTCTCATTGCCTCTTCAGTTACTTTGAACCATTTGAAATAGGCCTTCAGTTAACCTTCACAGGAAGTAAATTTTGTGGATGCTACGAGGGTAAGTCAATTATTATCCGCAATTTAGTTATATTTTTGTTTATGTTGGTAGTACTGCCGTTTACGTTGGTGACGCATGTTTTTTTTTTTATTTGTTGTTATATCTTTGCAATTTTCAAGCTGCTACGTTAGTTTCGTTGTCGCTGCCGTGCTGTTAATCATGGTTGCTCCACTGTCTATTTGCACCAAAGAACAGCAACATTCAGTGGTACTTTTTTCTGGGCGAAAGGTGTATCAGGGGCCGAAATTCATAGAAGACTTTCAGTACAGTATGGGAGCAGTGTTTTGCCACAACGAAGTGTGTACGAGTGGATTGAAAAATTCCGAAATGGTCGCACGAGTGTTAAGCACGTTGAAACAGCCGGACGACCGTTTAACGCCACTAATGAAGAAACCATTGAGCGATCACGTGAAATGATTCTCTTAGGCAGACGATTAACTATTGATAAAGTGGCTCATCGTCTTCAAATTAGCCATGGTTCTGTCTACGAAATTATTCACAACAGACTTGGGTTTCGTAAAGTTTGTGCAAGATGGGTCCCAAAACAACTCACACAGTTGCATAAGCAAACGCGCCTCGACACCTACAAAAAACATTTGGATTGCTATGGTAACGAAGGGGACAACTTTTTAGACAGAATCATTACTGATGACGAAACATGGATCCATCATTACGAGCCGGAGAGTAAATGGCAGAGTATGGAATGGAAACATCCAAATTCACCGTGCAAGAAACCGTCCGCAGGAAAACTGATGCTTACGGTTTATTGGGATGCACGAGGTCCTGTACTGGAACATTATGGTGAAAGGGTCACAACAATAAACAGTGTACGTTACAGTGAGATGCTTACTGACAGGCTAAAGCCTGCAATTCGAAGCAAACGCCGAGGATTGCTGTCAGAAGGTGTTGTGCTGTTGTACGACAATGCCCGTCCGCATACTGCTGTCCACACTGCTGAAACGCTCCAGAAAATCAAATTCGAAGTAATTGAATCGTTCTCCATATAGTCCCGATCTTGCGTCTTCTATCACTTGTTTGGTCCACTCAAACAGGCATTAAGGGGCCGTCGATTTGACTCGGACGAAGCAGTGAAGGAAGCGGTGCATTCCTGGCTCGCAACTCAACCGAAAACGTTCTTTTATGAGGGCATAAGGAAGCTTGTAGAGCGATGGACTAAGTGCATTGAAAAGCAAGGAGACTATGTCGAAAAATGATGGTCTTGTAAGTTTCGTATTTTATACAACAAAATTTTATAACTACTTTGTGGATAATAATTGACTTATCCACGTACATGCTTAATAGTTAAACTTTAGTAGGAAACTACGCTTTTTATTTCTTCACACACAGTTTGTTACCGTTCAGTGTAATACTTCTTCCTAAACTTATCGCAATGTCTTCTCTATACATACTGACTTAACGTCGCTTCCTGGAAACATGAATAATTAAAAACTAGATAAATAAATAAAAATGAAGTGTTGTGTTTTTATTACAAGCGATAAAATGCTTCATGTTTGGTTGGTACGACTATATTTATGCCGATATTTATTCAACTGGATAGAGCGCATAGAGATTTAACCATGTGTACAGCAGTACAGCGAAATGCATTCAATACCTCTATTCAAATGGTATTACTGCCATTGTATGTGCCAGCGGAGCTGGGTCCCTTCGGAAGTGGGCCTGAAAGCAGCGAGCTAAAATATTGCGCTATTTTGCAATTAATTTGCTACAGTTATTTTCGATTTTGGTGGGCCGTTATCGTATCCAATTACGAGTTTTTATGTTTCTTGCTTCAAAAGTTTAGCCAAATATTATCTCTCTGAAATTAAATTAGAGGATGAGCTATTTGTACACAATCAGTTACAGAGTTTCCGGGAAAAAATAGAGCCAACCACATTATCGCTATTGAATATTACTTTCTATCGCACAGATGTAAAGTGAATGAACATTTATGACATGAAAATGTAATGCTTCCTTAGTATTGACGGTTATTTTAATTTTGAGTTGTTAGATTGTTAAAAACATAAGAAAATCAGGACGATCAGTTAAGTATCTGTAGGAGTTATGTTATAATCTACGTGTCGAGAGGAACAACTCGTTATTTTTGCTGTGCTTCCGACCAGCCGGCTGCGGTGGCTGAGGAGACTTAGGCGCTCCAGTCACGGTCTGCACGGCCACTACGGTCGGGGGTTCGAACCCCCCCCCCTCGGGCATGGATATTTGTGCCGTCCTTAGGATAGGCTAGTAGATAAGTAGTTTGTAAGTTTAGGGACTGATGACCCCGTAGTTAAGTCCCATAAGCTTAACAAACATTTGAACATTTTGCTCCCGACCAAGCGCTTCTTCGTAGTACAGCGGTCTGCTTCCAGATCGCCTCACCACCTTACGAAACTGTGCGAATGTTTCGCATAACAGCCCTTAAGGTAGAGCACGACACAAAATACTCAATGTTCAACGTTTATGCAACTCCAGCATCTGTATAGTTTCGGCTGGCCTACAAAGACCTCCAAAAGCGGCTTCTAATGAAGTTGCGTGCTTATGGAATATCGCCACAAACGTGCAATTGGATTCAGGATTTCGTATCAGAAAGGACACAGTTCGTAGTAATTGACGGTAAGTCATCGAGTAAAACAGATGTGATAGCTGGCGTTCTCCAGGAAAGCGTTATAGGTCCCCTACTCTTCCTTGTGTTTATAAACGATTTAGAAGTCAATTGCTCCTTTAGACTGTTCGCGGAAGATGCTGTCGTTTATCGGTTAGTGAAGACAACAGAGGATCAAAAGTAACTGCAAAGCGATTTAGACAAAACTTCTACATGGTACGAAAATTGGCAATTGACACTAAATAAAGAAAAGTATGAGATAATACAAGTGACCACTAAAAGAAATCTGCTGAACTTCAATTATGCTATAAAACAAACTTTAAGATAGTAAATTTTACCGAATACCTAGGAGTTACAATTACGAACAACTTAGACTGGAGAGAAGACATAGAAAATATTGTGGGGAAGGCAGAACGCTTCGAAGATGCGAAAGCTCCACCAAAGAGACTACCTACAACACACTTAAGCGTCCTCTCCTGGAGTACTGTTGCCCAGTGTGGGACCTTTACAGGGTGGGACTGACAGAAGACATTGAGAAGGTTCAGAGAAGGGCAACTCGTTTTGTATCATCCCGTTACAGGGGGAAAACATAACGGAAATAATGCTCGATTTCAGGTGGAAATCATTAACAGAACGACGTTATTCGTTGCGGCGAAATCTATTTATGAAATTCAAATGACAGAGTTTTACTTCTGAATGTGAAAATATCTTACTCAGAGCCTCCTACATAGGGAGACGTGACCATCCCGATAAAATAATAGAAATCAGATCGAAAACGGAACGATTTAGATATTCTTTCTTCCCGCGCAGTATTATATGATGGAACGGCAGAAAAAGGTTATGAAAGTGGTTAATGAACCCTCTGCCAGGCACTTGAATGTGATTTTCAGTGTATATATGTAGATGCAGAAACAGCCTACTGCTTACGTTTATACGATTCACTATTCATTTATTCCTGAGGTATCACTACGGACACAGTTTTAACGACATCCGTGTAGTGACTCCCCCACCACGAAAGTATCAAATGTGAAGTCTCCTAACGAGGGGTCTTTGGAGTATGACCCCATGTGTGATATGACAGATGGGAGTACTGACCAGAGGTCAATAGCTCTATACATCATTTCACCACTGTATATGCCACGTGCACTGGAGATGAAGAAGCACCACTACGGAATTTTTCATGAGGGCTATCTCCACAATATTGAGCAGGGGTAATTGTGCATTTCCTAGCACAAATGTCTATGAATATGGTTTAGGATTTATTTGTGCGATTAGTGTGAGGGCTAACAGTTTCACTCTCAACAAACTGCGGACTCGCAAAATCACGAAGATAACAGAAAATTCTATTCTTTCTTCAGGGCGTAATCCTTGGACCAGGCATTAGTGACTACAGGTACAAGTTAAAGAGAGAGCAGTTTTATAATACTGTCGCGAACGGAAGACCGAAAAGATAGAGCAGAATATAATGGGTATCTTCTTGGCACGTTTACAATTGGACACTCCAATTACGTGGGAAAACCGAAAATTTGTATATAAGTTTTCGTTCCCTAAATTTTACACCCGCTACCTTCAGAATTTGAAAGTCTGTCTCCCGAATTCGAATTTAGTCACCTGAATGTAATCGCTCATATTTTTAGTTGCCCATAGACAATTATAACGCTGAACAAAATCACTTTTTTAAAGAAAGGTAAACGTCTCTCTTTGTGACGTAGAAGTTCTAGGTGCCCACAACTTTCTTCTGTAAAGGTGAGAAAGCACAGCCCCTGAAACGGCACCCTCAATGTCGGCGACTATTACAAAGGCCATGTGCCGACGCATGCGAGAAACGGACCAGAGCTCAGAATTTCGTGTGAGAGTAAAGATAGCTAAACGAAGTCACATCCACACCATATTTCATCAAAATTATGCCCACCGCGAACGTGGACAGGTCACACAATGGAAATGTGCTGATACATTCTGTCACACACATACTAATGTACTTGTCTTCATACGTCGTCTTTCCCACAATTCTAGCTTTCCTTTGACGCTTTGGCGATAGCGTTGGAAACCGCAATAAACAGCGCTGATGTCACGAATGGTTGAGAGAAAAGTTTTCAGTGACTATGCCGCTCATAACTGACACGAATGAGCCTTTGGGGGTGCAAGACTATCGCTGATTCTCTTTGATTTCCACAATATTCGCAGTCGAAAACTTAATGCCGCGGATGTAGTGACCACCAGGAAGAAGTTGTTGAGAAAGTTCCTTACTGCGAATACACTCTGCTCGATTCAACCATTCTTTAAATACACTGTGATTCGGTTGCAGTACAACCGCAACATCTATGGTAAAGAGGGTGGAATCACTAAGTTGAAAGGCAGTTGATGAAATTTAATTGAGAATTGTAGTAGAAAAGGCTGTTTGCTTTTTCATCCCATCTGGTCTGCACCGTCCCGTGGCATATGGGTGGGGTCTTCGGTTCGTGAGAGATTGATACCCGCGTGCATAAAATAGGGAAAGGTCCCTGTTAGTAACAGCATCGGAATAGAAGGCCACGGCTCTCTCGTTTGACGTCACTCAGAGTAAGGCGCGATCGCGTAGAAAAGTGCCTAGCCGTTAGTGTCTGGTGGGTTGTGCCATAGGGGAAGCCAATCAGCTACGCGACCGCGGTCTACTCGTGTGACGTCAAACGAGGGTGCCGTTACCTTCTCCTTCGGTAATCTTTCTCTCACTTTTCCAACACCATCAGAACCTGTGCACATTTGCTAGTCATTTCAAACATACATCAAGTTGCTCACTTCCACTACCGTTCAGCCGCGGCGGAGCGGCCGAGCGCATTGAGGCGCTAAGCTACGATGCGCGAGGCCGTTCCCCGTTGGGGTTCGAATCCCCCCTCGGGCATGCATGTTTATACTGTCTATAGTATAATGTAGTTCATAAGTAGTTTGTAAGTTTAGGGACTGATGACCTCGCCGTTAAGTTCTAAAAGCTTAACAAACATTTTGAACAACCGTTCACCTGAATCGCAATCGGTTGTTATTCTATTGCCTGAAATACCGACTGGTGGGACTCGGTTCCTGGATTAGCCCCTGTTGTCTTAGTGTTCACTTTCCACAAGCAGGCGCTAATCCAGGAACCGAGTCTCACTTAGATCACAGAGAACTGCGGCAGCGTTATAACTATGTGGTTTCCTTCGAGAAGCTGCATAATACATTTCAGACACAGCAACAGGCAAAACTGACATTGAAAGGACTCGTTGATGAAATCCTTGAGATGTTGGTTTCCACACATTTCACAGTCACTTATGACTGTACAAATGCTCAGTGCGATAAGCAACAGGTCGACTTTCTATGTTAACGAAATCCGCTCAAATTACAGATATTCATTAATTAAACAAAATCGGACCAGAGCGGTTTCGGAATATACATCCTATCTTCAGTTGCTGATTGAATAAGCGAGGACCCTCGGTTTATACCAACAACGAGAGCGGCAGGGACTTCTACTGGTAAGTGATATTGCGTCGCAATATCGATGTTCAACTTGAACCCCAGAGTCGACATCGTATAAATGCTAATTATTTCTGCACAACCTACATGTATTATTAATATTAAATTCCTCTGTCCAGACTTCCACGGTGAATGACTTTCTCTGAACAACTATCGTTTTAATACGTATAATAACGGTGGCTGAGATGTGATTCCGAGACAGTCTAGACTAGCAGTACATTCGCAAAAGATGCAAGCTGCCTGGTTTCTCTCGAAAGCGACTATATCCCAATTTATTAGGCAATGGACAACATAGACATAGGCTTCGAGATTATGTGATCATGTCACTCCCTTTTCTTATACCAATATTGTTAACGTAGCTAATGGAAAATGTGCTGTGAAACTCTATAATTTAGAGTACCAATAAATATCAATTAGTATCTTGCAGTAAGAAATTCGTTTACAACGATTACACTTTGTTTAGGAAGGGACCTAAACCGTGTTCAATAATCAATATTTGATGATGTTATTATACTTATATTAATGAATATCTCCAAGAAATACTGCACACAGAAAGTATGTCTGGTAAATCCATACATCCGTACTAATATTATGAATGCAAAAGAAGCTCTATTACGGTTTCACTACTAAACCGCTTAACCAATTCTTAACAAATTAGGTATGGAGACATCTTGAAAGCTGATAGTCAACTTTATAAAGTCTGTTATTCAAGATATTGGGTATATTCCTCTAAATATGGAATAACATAGCATCAATTTCTCAATTAATGTTCAATTGTTTGTTAAGCTTACGGGACTTAACTACGGGAAATCAGTCCCTAAACTTACAAACTATTTATGAACTAACTTATACTAAAGACAGCACAAACATTCATTCCCGCGGGGCATTCAAACCCCCGAAGGGGAACGACCTCGCGCATCGTAGCACAGCGCCTCAATGCGCTCGGCAGCTCCGCCGCGGCATCAGTTTCTCTCTTACAGTTTCTGAGACTCTAGAAGACTCCTTGGAGAAGTTATTCATTCTTTGATTTTTGAAATTTGGTACATTAATAAAATTCTTTCAATGGTCGATATGTTGTATGTAATATGATTTAACATAATGAATTCAATGATCACACGAGACGTCATCGTCTCCAAGTAGCCCAGCCGATTTCGATGATATATGAATCCTCAGTAATGTAAACGTTGTATATCGTATAGATTCTTCAATCAACTTAAAGTCACGTTGTAAAACAAGGTTTCATTTCGTCTTTAATAATATCTGTGAGACTACACTAAGTTTTCTTTGGAACAGATGTTTCATCTCTTTAATTTCGTCCCGATAAAGAAGAATAGTATTTACCGTCTTTCCACGTGTGGTATATAGTGATACCAATAAATTATAAACTTTTATTTTATTCTGATGCTGCTGATCATGGATCAAAGTTGCGTAACTATTGTAATTTTCGATTGTCTTTGACACCTTTGCAAAGGACATCAACGTGAGTCAAGCCGCGGGTAAAAGCTAGTTTATAGTACTTTTCGTGACAAACAGAAACTTATGGAATCAAACAAATACGTCCTCTTCCAGAAATCGTTGTACAATCAGCAAGGAGATTAATCTGTGCGGCTGCCTATTGAGAGTGTGGAGTCTGAGTGGGGATTCCTATGTTAACGCCGTGTTGCTGTATTCCGGTGCAGAAGAACCGGCACAGGTCCCGCCCCTGTTACATTACGGAAGCATGCCTCATTCGATAACTGCCACATTCATTTAAAGTTTACTGCTACATTCAGAGCCCTTAGTCGCTGTCTTCTTGCTACTTGAGCGTAGTTCCGAATGCCACATGCGCGCTGTAATTTGTGAAACTTCTCCGTGGAAAACAAAGCCCTAGCCAAATGCCGTGTAATCTCTTTCTGCTATATGCACAACTGCTCTCCGCCTCAGATTAGTAATTTACGAATAAGGCGAACGTTAAGCTGACGTCACTACTTATGTTTTAGTTTTCCTATCACGTTCTTCCACCTGCAGTCTGAAATATGCCAAGTTGCCGTTATAACCTGCAGTGGCCGCCAATACACCTTTATAGGCATAACTGTCTTTTTCTGTTTTTGCTGTTGCAATAGAAAGTAAACCATACAGTTTGTAGAATGTTCAAACGTTTGTAAACCTGATGGACCAAACTGCTATGATATTCCGTCGCTAGACTTACAAACTATTTAAACTAACTTACACTCAGAGCAACACACACACACACACACACACATACACACACACACACACACACACACACACACATTCACACATCCATGGTGCCGCGGTGGAGTAGCCGAGCGCTCTAAGGTGCTTCGCTGCGTAACGCGCGGTTGCTCGCCGTCGGAGGTTCGAGTCCTCCCTGGGGCATGGGTGTGTTTGTTCGTCCTTAGTTTAGTTTACCTTAGTTTATATAGTTTGTAAGCTACGGACTGATGACCACGCAGTTTGGTCCGATAGATTTACAAACATTTGAACACCCACGCCCGAGGGACGACTCGAATCTAGGAAGAGGCCGTCCAGGCCGTATCATGATGCCTTAGACCACTTGGCCACTCCAGCGTGGCACAGTTTGTAGAAATTCAGTTACACGATAGTGCGTTTTTCACATGACTTCTCTTTGCTTCAGCTGATGATACAAGTCTATAAGTAACATTTTAGCCTAGCAAATGATTTGCATATGGATAATTGAGGCAATCGTGAAATCTAGCAACAGGAGGCACGCAAGAGAACACAAAGAGAAAAGGAATAACGACAAACACTATAATTCATATTTTTATAAGATGAATTTGTAATGCTATCGGAAGATGTACAATCCCCATAAAAGAAGAACATTTAAATACGCTATCAGGAACACTACAATGTAAATTCAAATCGTATAGGACTCGGTGAATATTAATGCAAACTAAATATTCATTAGTGAAACTAAAGATGACATAGACACCGCAATGGGGGACCATTTACTAGATGCTACTGAAAAATTGGAAATTTTATGGGATAAAAGAAGAATCTGCAGAATCTACTAAATTAATACAACGACTTCACTTAGCATGGATTCTTCCTGCTATTTGACGAAATGCGGTAGATAACCAAAATAAACATATTGTATGTCTTGTTATCGTATCTGAAAGATATATAAAATGTATTTTAATACATAAACGGCAGAATGGCAATGGGCAGAAAAGCGTTTCTTAAGAAGCGAAATTTGTTGTCATCCCATATTAGTTTCAATGTTTGGAAGTCCTTTCTGAAAGCATTTGTCTGGAGTGTAGCATTGTACGGGATTGATACGTGGACGATAAGAAGTACAGACAAAAAGATTAGTAAAGCTTTCGAAAATTGGTGCAACAGACGCATGATGTAGATTAGATTGGTAGTTCACGTAACTAATGAGGAGGGAGAAAAGGAGTGCCTATCATATCCTAACTAGGAGAAGAGATAGGTTGGTGGGACACATTCTGAAACAAGGAATCGTCACATTAGCATCAGAAGGAAGTGTGTTGGGTAAAAATCGCAGAGGGAGACCGAGGGATGAATGGAGTAAGCAGATTCAAAAGGGTGTATGTTGCTGCACGTATTCTCAGATGAAGAGGCTTGCATAGGAAAGGGTAGCGCGGCGAGCTGCATCAAACCAGTCTGCGGACTGTAGACCACAACAACATTTCTAATGACATTTTTATAATATATTTTTACACATTTTTGGGATTAAGGGCGTATTTTGAAACGTGTTTTGATAGATATTATACAGAAAAGAAATAATGAGATGTTTAGATACACGTCCATAATAGCGATATTGAAACATGAACTTCTATGTCAGCAAATAATATTTCCATACATAATACTAAATTTTGCCCTGTTAGTGTCAGCCTGTAGCCATTGCACATTAAACGTTTTTAATACAAAGTTTCAATTAATACTATCGTACATCTGACGTCGCGGAGTGAGCAGCCGCTCCCACCGGAGGTTCGAATCTTCCGTCGGGCTTGGGTGAGCGTGTTCTTCTTAGAATAAGTTAGTTGAAGTAGTTTCTCAATCTTTGAAACGATGACACTAGTAGCTTCGCCCCTTAAAATTACAAACATTTTTTAATTCATTTGAGCGTTTGGTTAACGAGACACCTATATGACACTCCTACGGAGCTACTTGCCCATTGGCTGAAGCTGCAGCCTTTACTCATCGAACACCGTGTGCACGTTACCGTGTGCATGTTACTTAATCATTAGCACGCGAATGTCTATCGTGTCCTAATGTAAGCGGATGACAGTTTGAGCAACATCTCTGAAATAAGTTTCAACGACATCCCTCCATAAACAGCTAGCGTATAAACAGTGAACATTAAGAAGAGTCCCTTCTTATCTCCTCCAAAGTCTAAAGCTCTACTAGAAGCCGGTTTTACGATCGGGGGTTTCGAATCCCCCTTCGGGCATGGATGTTTGTGTCGTCTTTAGTATAAGGGAGTTCATAAGAAGATTGTATGTTTAGGGACTGATCACCCCGCAGTTAAGTCCCTTATGCTTAACAAACATTTGAACTTATTTATTTATTTATTTATATTTTTATTTTATTTATTTATTTATTTATTTTTATTTTCTTTTTATTTTCTTTTTATTTTCTATTTGTTTTTTTATTTTTCATTTTTTTTTTTTTTTTTTGAAACCGGTTTCACATTAAAATTTGTTCTGAAAAATTGACAACGAATGAATTTTTCAGGAGACTGAATGTTCGTATTATATCTCCCCTGTTGAATATTCCCTTATTCACAGATCATCTGCAAACAAAATCTAGCCGAAATCTGGCTAGAAGACAAATGACAATTCTTCTTCCACCACTGGTTCGTCAGTAGGAATGAAAAATGAAAAATAATGATATAACACCTATGCTTTGCTATACATGGAGTTAGAGAATTTTTACTCTTCGTATGCTTCAAAAATATCTGGTATCTACAAAAGAAACCACATTGTTAATTTCCTGTGCCACATTGAACCTACATGTTGTTTACTTCCTTCTTATTGTATCACTTCTGTTTCTAGCAGACACAGGTGTTTGTATTATTTGAAGTAATCGCTATGACAGAAAAAAAAAACTTTCACCTCTAATGTCTTTTTGTTTTGTATGTTTTTTGTTGTTGGTTTCATCTGCATCTCCCAACTTGTCTATCCTCTGCAGGCCTCTTCACCACTACGTATTTATTGCTACCTATATCCGCTTGAAGTATCTTACTTTAGTCAAGGATTGGCACTCCTCTACAATTTAAACCCATGTATACGACACTAAACATTCACTGATGCCTGAGAAACGACTTGTTAACGAATCCCTTGTTTTACTAATGTTATGCCGTAACTTTGTCCTTGTTCCACTCAGTACCTCTTTATTAGCAATCAGATCAAGCGCACTTGCATTTCAGTACTCCTCTGTACCATCATCTTAAAAAAATTAAACGCCATCTTGTCTATAGTAGTTGGCTACTACGTTTCAGTTCTGTAAAAGAGTATGTGTCAATACTCCAAAAAGGCACCGTAATATTTAAATCAGTGATGTGTTGTAAACTTTTTAAGATACCAATTTCCTTTTAATTATTTATATCGCCGTAATGTAATAACAATATGTCAAGTTGTGGAATTTATTACAGAAGTTAGGTTAGAAATTTGTGTACCTTAGTTATAAATGTTCAAATGTTTGTAAATCTATCGGACCAAACTGCGTGGTCATCAGTCCGTAGCTTACAAACTACTTAAACCTAGGTAAAGTAACATAAGGACAACACACACACCAATGCCCCAGGGAAGACTCGAACATCCACGGCGAGCAACCGCGCGCTCCGCAGCGAGACGCTTTAGACCGCTCGGCTACTCCACCACCGCTGTACCTTAGTTTTTTTTAATGAAAATACGCGTGAAAACATCAAGATGATTTGAAAAATCTGTCATCCGTATCACATCTTTTATCTAAGATAATATATACTTTCTGCATCAATATGTAATACTGGGTGTTTCGCTGGCTGCAGTGGTCGAGCGATCTGCGGCGCGCCAGTCACAGTCTGTACGACCGATACGGTCGGGGATTCAAATCCCCCTCGGGCATGGATGTTCGCGTCGTCTTCAGTGTAGGGTAGTTTATAAGTAGTTTGTAATTTTAGGGACTGATGACCTCGCAGTTAAGTCCCTTAAGCTTAACAAACATTTGAACATTTTTTCAGACCACCAGTAGACTCATTTTGATAGCATGAAAATATTATGAAATGAATATGCAATAACTTTTATTGGTAAGTATACTATGCCTAATCGACTGGTGGCACTTTCAAAGATTGCCACCGGAAGCAGGCAAATCAAACCAGCAGTCATTTATTTAAACTGAGTGGCCTAATGTTCTTTTATATTTCGATCTTATGCGGAAAATTCGGATTTTGTAAATAAATATTTCTAAATCATTCTCCACTCCAATCTGCCTTCTGTAGTGTGTAACCCGTTTGTAATTTTGCAGGGCTAAATTACTTAATGATGTTAGGCAGTAAAGCCACATAAGTTACAAACATGTAATAATTCAATATGTTATTAAAATGCCTACAGAGTGTCTCATGCTACTTAGAAAGGTAAGAAAATCGGCGGTGTAGTGATATGGGCCCACGCGGTTTCTGAGAAGTGTACGGACACACAAACATATACTCGAGCTTGCTTGACTGGTGGACTGAATCAGTTTCCCAGTTGTCACGTCTCTTAAACTTCTGCACTGAACTTTTAAGTAAACTTAGTGGGAAATTCTGTGAAGTATGCTTTCCGATGTTTCAGAGTTTATTTCTCTACGTCTCGAATCATCGTTAGGGTAACATGAGCAGAGGCAATGATATAGGCAGATCTTATATCACGTATACGTACGTGTCTGCCGTTCTATGTTGTGGCTGCACACAATCGTAATCGTAATTTTAATCTCGAAGACCTTTCCATGACTAAGGAAAACATTTTGGGAAATGCTCTCGATATAATCTTTCTGCCTCAGTAGCAACAATCCGGCACTTTTCCATTATTTGAATCGTTTCAGTAGCTTCTTGGTTGGAATAAAACATGACTGAAATTGGGAACCAATGACGGTATCAAAACTAGTAATATACGAGCACTCGAAGACAACGGAGTGATTCTGAATTAAATTAAGGACTCCTTACCTGCGAATGTTCTCTTTAAGCGTCTAATCCGGATGTTTTAGACAGATGTCAACTGATAGAGTAATACAGTGCTGCTTAAAAGCTAGAGTGTGTGATTACATGTCAATACACTGATCCAAATCAGCGTGGGCCTGTATTACTATACGGTCGATTTCCTTAGGTTTCAAGGTTATATTTAAACTCTGTCTGCATCTCCATATTGTATTATTTAGATGTGTGTAACTGATTTGGCTTTAGAAACTAACATCATTAAGTAATCTACCTATGTCATTTTATAGATAGACCATCACACTAAAGAAGGCACTTTGGACTAAAGCATGAAAATTTAGAAAAAAAATGTCTTTTAAAACAACCTTCTTTGGTTTCGCCATAGAACCTAAATCAAGTATAAAACGTATACAATTAAATTAAAATAGCCTATTTACGGTAAGAATCTGCAATTGAACAATTGCAGATGCCAACATTCGATCCGGAATAGTATACTTACAAGTTAAAACTAGGGGTTACTGTATTTCATAAGTCGTCCTCGGTTTCAGAAGGGGTAGACGAGTGCTTTGAAACACCCTGTATCGTTTTACCTACAGCTCAAGAAGTCCCAATATTCAGAGCAAAAGAGATTCGTCCAGTTTTACAGCGGAGAAGTATTAGTTTGAAATTCACTCATAACCGAACTCAGTTTAATCTTTCCATTACAGTCAATCTCTAACTCTACACTCTACTTTTCCAAATACGCATGACGAGGTTTCCATAAAAATACTGTTCACTCACGTGTCACATATATATCATCTGAATGTCCGAAACAGTTAAATATACAAGTGTTAATAATCCAGAAAGAAACAAGAAAATCGTGGCACTCTTAGGAGTGAATATATATACCTAAACATGGAGCAGAGCCCTAAGTAAACATGGACTACAAGAATGTGACAAACAGTATTGCATAATTTAACAGAAATGCCACTATCGTACACAGAAATAACAGCCGGCCGCGGTGGCCGAGGGGACTGAGGCGCTCCAGTCACGGTCTGCACGGCCACTACGGTCGGGGGTTCGAATCCCCCCTTGGGCATGGATATTGTTGCCGTCCTTAGTCTTAGCTAGTTCATAAGTAGTTTGTAAGCTTAGGGACTGATGACCCCGTAGTTAAGTCCCATAAGATCTACAAACATTTGAACTTTTTTTTTTTTTTAATTAAGAAAAAATGGAGATGTCATGATGTAACCAACAAAGGTAGTTTATTTACCGACGCTCTACCGTCCTCAACTTAGTATGAGATAGATTCGGCAAATGTTCATCATATGGCGTGATACGTTTTGTATGGAATTCTGTACCACGTTCTGTTATCAATTTCCTCACCCTGTAGTGCTCCGGGCTTGTCAAGTTCTTGTAAATATTTTGAGTCATTTTACTCGTTGCTCTTGTAACGTTTCTAAATATTAAACATAAGGAGAGGCATTGAATTAAAATTTATGCTGTGGCCGGGATACGAACCTGGGACCTCCTACTTACTAGGTAGGTGCTTTAGGCCACTCAGTAGCACAGCGTTGTAGCCATGCAACTACACAGACTGTCTTAAAGCACGTCTCCCTCCACACCACAACACCACATACTTTACTTCTGTCTCATGTTCCCTCTGAAATTCGTATCAAATTGCCAGGGCTTTCCTACATTGGAATAGAACCCCAGGTTCGAATCTCGGCCACAGAATAAATTTTAATTCAATGCCTCTCCTTATATTTAATACCTTTCGTATAAGGAGACAATGTTGACTCAAGGAATTGTATTATTTGTTGGTGTTTCTAGATATTCTCATCATTATACAGGGTGGTCGAAAATTCCCGTTACAACCTTCTAGGACTTGTAGAGGGTAGTGACTACATAACTTTTTGAACAGGAACCCATGTCCGGAAACGTATAGTTTCTGTTCCACGACGGTTTCAATTCAGGTGATTAGCTCATCCACTCCTACTTGACGAATGTAATTAGGAGTGACCCACTACAATCGTTGCAATTAATGTGGAAAGAAGACAGTATCGTTCCGTTATTACTGAAGCATTTACATTACAATTTACACCTTATGGTTTACATTAGTCGACAACAATAAGAACTCAGCATCGACGGTACCAGCCGCAACGTACTGATGCACTACAACAGCGGCTTAATGTGGTGACCACCGACGTTGTTATACCTCCGAAGCATGTCTCTTCAGGTGTCTCATAAATTAGGCTCTTCATACGACACCACAAGAAGTAGTTCATAGGGGTTAAATCCGGCGATCGTGGCAGCCACGCTGTTGGACCACCACGGCTTTGAACATTTTTTGAAAGTAACGTATGTTGAAATTTATTTCAGCGATGTTGGACAAACTGTCATCGGCTTACGTTTGGGAACAATTGGCATTTGCGTGCTCATGATTAAGTAACATGCACACGAATACCAGGTGCTCCAGGAGTAAAGGCTGCAACTTACGCCATCGGGAAAGTAGCTCCGTAGGAGTGTCAAATGAGGGTCTCGTACACCAAACGCTTAAAGAAATTTTAAAATGTTTGTAATCTCAAGGAGGCCAAACAACTAATGTCATCGGTTTATAGGTTTAGAAACTACTTCAACTAACTTACACTAAGAACAACACGCATACCTACTGAGGAGGGAGGACCAGAAACATTTCGACCACCCTGCATATTCGAAATGCATCACTAAACATCATACCGACATCACATCTACATACTTACTCCGCAATACACCGTAAGGTGCGTGGCGGAGGGTACACTGTACGACTATGAGGCATTTCCTTTCCTATTCCACTCCCAAATAGAACGAGGAAAAAAAGAATGCCTATATGCCTCCGTACGAGTCCTAATTTCTATTATCTTGTCTTTGTGATCTTTACGCGAAATGTAAGTAGGCGGCAGCAAGATCGTACTACACTCAGCTTCAAATTCCGGCCCTCTAAATTTACTTAACAGAAATTCACGAAAAGAACGTCGTCTATCTTCCAGCGATCCCCAATTGAGTTGCCGGAGCATTTCCGTAACACTCGCGCATTGGTCGAACCTACCGCTAATAAATCTAGCTGCTCGCCTCTGAACCGCCTCTATGTCTTCCTTCAAACCGATCTGCTGTGGGTCCCAAACACATGAGCAATACTCAAGACGTGGTCGTACAAGCGTTTTATACGCGGTCTCCTTTATAGGTGAAGTACATCTACCCAAAATTCTCCCAATAAACCGAAGTCGGCTGTCCGCCTTACTCACAACTGTCCTTACATGTTCGTTCCATTTCAAATCGCTGTGCAATCGTACGCCTAGATATTTGAACGACGCGACAGCATCATGAAGCTCACTACTAATGCTGTATTCGAACATTATAGGATTGTTTTTTCTACTCATGTGCATCACCTTACATTTTTCTACATTGATGGCTAGCTGCCATTCTTCGCACCAACTAGAAAATTTGTCTAAATCATCCTGTATGCTATTACAGTCAGTTAAAGATGACACCCTCCTATACAACTCAGCATCATCAGAAAACAGCCGCAAATTAGAACTTACCCTGTCCATCAGATCATTTATATAGATAGAAAATAATAGTGGTCCTATCACATTCCCCTGGGGCACGCCTGACGATACACTCGTCTCTGATGAACACTCGCCGTCGAGAACAACGTACCGCGTTCTATTACTTAGGAAGTCTTCCAGCCAGTCACAAATCTGTGAACCTATTCCATAAGATCGTATCTTCGTTAACAGTCTGGAGTTTGGCACCGCGCCGACCGCCTTTGTTAAGTCGAGAAAAACACAATGCACCGGTTGCCCTTCATCCATGGCTTGCAAGATGTCTTGTGGGTACCATTGTGGGTATTGTTGAAATTACCTTTCAAGATCGAATCTATCGGTAGTGAACTGAAGTGTTTTACTTTGTCGGTGTTTCTTGCTTGCTTTTCTCAGTCAGTCAGTAAGTCATCCTGTATGCTATCACCATGACTGTTGCTTCCTGATACAATGTCCTTATCGGAATTGTTGCAACATTTTAAGGTTACCATAATACGCGCATACATCATGAATGACTTTGTCACATCTCGCCTCTACGAGGTCGGTTGCCACATTTTCTCTCTGTGGAACGATAGGTACAGCGAGTGTGAATGGGGCGTTTGGCAGCGCGGAGCGTCCAGAGAGAGGCATTTCGCGACGTCGGCGGCTCGTTTGGCAGATAATTTGCGCTTGTGACGTGGCCGCAGGGCGGCAGAATGCCGCTGCCGATGACGCACGGCCGCCACAAAGCGCGCCCATTCTTTTGTCGTGGTCACTCCGTCATCCAATTATATTTATAATTTCGGTTTCCCCGTTAAAGAAGCTGTGTCGAAACACACCGGCGCAGTGTGCGTGTTCTGCTCGGGGCGTGAACGAAAGTTCCGTTGAAAACTTTTTAATCTCCGGAGTCCCAGAGTCGGAATTCTACATAACCAGCCACGTCTCTTGCTCTGCGATAGTGCTGCGCGTTACAGGCATCGAGGTATGTAAATCAAAGTTTAGCATTTAGACGAGATAGGTGGACAGTAGTGCAACGATGCTAGAATGTGCATCTCCCTCCTATCAGGGCTGTGACACGTAACACGAGTGAATTGCTTTCGAAATCCCTCTCGGATAAAGTTTTGACGTCGGTTTATTAGCTTTGCAGAGTGTAACTAATGTTCGTATCCGACTGCTCAAGAGATTTGTAAATATTGAGTGTTAAAGCAACGACACTTTATTTATAAGGGTAATGTAACTGCAAAAGTATGTTTTGAGATGAGCCAGCAAGTGAAATAATAAATATTAATTCATTATCTTTGCTACACACTCATTTTTATTGAGGTTAATTTAACGACAAACGAATCTTGTTTTGGCTTTTCTCCATTTGCAAGTCATTTGATATAACTATACAATATTCATCAATATTAAGATTATCTGACATCGTCTGATCTGGAGGCGATCAATTCGTTTTATGGTTTCCAAATGATAAACCAAGATCGCAAACTAACAATTTATTTAGTGACGCCCGGTTTCGGTGCACTGTGTCACCATCATCCGCTGGTCATCTTGTTAAAAAAATTGGATACAAAATAAGAACTGCAACATTGCACTTAGTCACTTTTTTTATATAATGACTAAGTGCAATGTTGCACTTCTTATTTTATATCCAATTTTTTAACAAGGTGACCAGATTATATATATATATATATATATATATATATATATATATATATATATATATATAGTGCACCGAAACCGGTCGTCACTTAATAAATTAGTAGTGTGCGATCTTGGCTTACACATTTGGAAACTATAAAATTCATCAATGTAATTATAAATCCTTAATTTACTATAACAGGCATAAATATTTTCGTTTCTCGTTACAGTATATGTTCATCGTCATCATTATCAAATCGGTAATCGAGAACCTTGTAAATCATGTTCCTCCATAACACTTTGCATCCAGTTTTACGGATTCCTAGCTGACAAAGGTATTTTTGTAGTTCATCCACCCATCGCTTTCTGGGGTCTTCCAAGTAGACGGTTACCATAAGGTCGTCTCATATGAACGGGTTGTGCCCGTAAGGTGTCAGGTGTCTTAAGAATGTGGCCTTCCTGACTCACTGTCCACGCTTTCAGTTTTTGTACGATGTTGGGGTGCTTCATCAGGTCATACAGTTCTTGCTTTTTTCCCGTCTGCACAAATTCTATTCGAGGACTGACCCAAAGATTATTTTCAAGATTTTTGTTTCAAACTTTTACATCTTTCCTTGTTGTGCATTGAGTTTCTGTTCCATACAACCACACTAGTACTAATAGTGCATTGTATAGTTTCAACTTGATATTTATTGCCAGATTGTTTGATGATATTGTCTGCCTAATACTGAAATATGTTTTAGACCGATTCTCAGTGCGTTGGTTCATTTTCTATTTTAAATAATTTTGTCTGTTGATCAATGTACCCAGGAACTTAAAACGTTCCATTTTAAAGAAGTTCCAAATGCCAACCTATAATGGGATTTCATTAGGGGCTTCTCTGAGTACCTGCATCACAACTGTAATTTCCCAATTAATCCGTAGCCCGATCTTACGTGCGTTTTGCGCTAGGTCCTTCACAGTTTCAACCATCTCTTCCTCTGGCTCTTCTAACACTCCAACATCATCTGTATATCATAATAAACCAGTTCTTCTATTTGGCTTCACCCCTTTGCTTTCTCATTTCATTTTTCGGATTACGTTATCTAGGGAAATATTAAACAGCAGTGTTGAAATAACATCTTGTCGCACACATGATCTAATATTGAATTCTCTGGAATTTCTCTTTGGTTTTGTCTCCGCTGCGGACACTTTCACCATACTCTCACCAAACTCTCTCAGCATATTTCACATACTTGTGCTATGGATACTGTAATAAGCCTTTGAGAAATTCAAAAATGTCTCCAGAATTCCCAGAGCTTTTCCCAGATTTGCATCAAGGTGAAAATTTGATCAGTGGTCGATCTTTCTGCCCAGAAGGCTGTCTGGTACTCTCCTACAATGTCTTCTGCATATGGTTTAAGCTTTCCAAAATTATTAATGATAGGAATTTATATGCTGTACTTAAGAGTGAGATACCTCAATAGTTGATACAATTCCTGTTACAGTGCTTCTTTTACATTGGGATAGTAATTGCTTATTTACATTCCTCTGGGATTCCCTCCTTTTCCTATACGTCTTTTATGAGATTGTAAAGGTCATTTCAAAGAGTGTCACTCCTGCCTTCAACATCTCTGCCTTTATCATATATTCTTCTGGAGTCTCAGAATTCCTTAGTTTTCTCATTGCTATTTCTACATCCTGTAGACTCACTTTTTCTTTTCTACTTTCCTGCACCCCCTGTTCTTCCTTTTTTTGGAAAGACGCTCTTGGAATCTTCAGCATTTAACAACATTTCATAATATTCAGAATATTTCCCTTGTCTGTTAGCATATTTCAATCCTTATCATCAATAACTAAATGATTGTTTCTGTAAACATTCTTCACATGTGTCAATGTGTGGAACAGTTGCTCATAAACTTTGCTTTCTTTGTTGTCAGAATCTTATTTGTTTCTCTTCTCAGGGACTTGGGTGCTTCCTGTTTTGTCGCACGTTGTTAATCCAGCATGTGCGTTGCCCTTGCTCTCTTCCTGGCTTTCACTGCTTCTTCACATGTCTCATTCAACCATTTCCTCTTCGATGTTAACTTTTTTTTCATTATAATATCTTTTGCTGATTTGGTTACAGCTGTCTTTATGGGTTTTTATCGCTTGTTAACACTCATATCATCTGCGTGGATAGATGTCAATGCTTAAGATTCATTGTGGACTGTGATGTTATACTGATGATGCAGCTCTGAACCGCAGGGGCTAAACACTGCATGTGTTTCGCTCAACATACTTAATTTGAGGACTATGTTCGTCATCTTGGAGTGTTATTATTCACTGTTGTTTCTTGTGCGTATTGTACATTATTCGTTTTGAACATCATTCACTATTTTAAGTTATCGAACGCCATTTGGAGGTATAAAAATCCTATGAATGTGTTTTCGTTTTTCTTCTTTTCTTCAGTCTCGCTTCCATAATCTAGCGCTGTGTCACGACTACCTCTCTGAGGCCTTTCATATATCAAAAAAATTAGTATCAAGTAATAGATGTTTAATATTTTTTTCTGTTCTGAATATTCGATGTGCGAAATTTCTTACATTTATCTCCTTTGGCTACACCAAAACTGCAAAGAAAAAGTTTTCCGAACTTCGTATGTTATGCTGACAATCTCATACACCCAATTAAGTGTCTTTCACATTTGTTTGGTTGCCACATACCATAAAGATTTATGAATTCTGATGGAAATTTATCCTTAGAGCCGTGTACTTAATGTCCAAAATGTTCAAATGTTTGTAGAGCTTATGGGACTTAACTACGGGGTCATCAGTCCCTAAACTTACAAACTACTTTTGAACTAAATAAGACTAAGGACGGCACAAATATCCATGCCAGAGGGGATTCGAACTCCCGACCGCAGTGGCCGTGCAGATCGTGACTGGAGCGCCTCAGTCGCCTTGGCCATCGTGGCCGGCACTTAATGTCCATTTCACTTAGTGTATTTTATGATGTCCGTTATGTGATGAACCTACAGATATTGAAAACTTCAGGACCCTCCGTGATAGTATGAGAGCCACCTCTGACGAGAGGAAGGGAGGATGATTAGATGTTAACGCCCTTCCGAAACCGGAATTGAACCGCCCTACTCTCTAATTCGAGTCCATTAGATGTCCACTGCGCCACGCTATACGATGACGAAAATGTTCAAATGTTTGTTAAGCTTATGGGACTTAACTACGGGGTCATCAGTCCCTAAACTTACAAACTACTTATGAACTAGCTAATACTAAGGACGGCACAAATATCCATGCCCGAGGGGGGATTCGAACCCCCGACCGTAGTGGCCGTGCAGACCGTGATTGGAGCGCCTCAGTCCCCTCGGCCACCGCCGCCGGCTGTCCTGCACATTTAAAATTGAAAGTAACACTTACGATGACTAAACAACTTCAAAGAAATTTATAAAATTTTGAATCAATGGACCGATGCTAGTGCTGTACATTGTCAGTTCACAGTTTCCATCGCCGACCCAATATTGATTTCCTGCGTTTTTAATTCATGTTGCCACAGATTTTTTTAATTTTTTTATTTTTTTTATTATTTTTTTTCATCTTACCTTTAGTTTAATCGATGTTACGATTTTATTTACATCACCGTAATAGATTATTTTGAAATACTTCTAAATATATTCTTCATTATTTAAGTAATGCAACAATGAACCAATGACGTATTTTTCAGGCTTAGCAGGACACGTTTATTTCCATTTTCACGTGAGTTTAAAACAGGCATTTGTATAGATATCATGTATGATGTTAGAGAATGCGTTTTTCTGCTTGACTTGCGCTGTAGTTGTGCTTTTGATGTAAAAAATTACCTTACTTTGGAAAAGATTTTTGTTTCAGTTTTAATCAACTAGTTTCTGTCCTTTTTTGGACAATCTTCAGGACGCACTGGAAGGCTTCGAAGCACCTGTCTAGCTCCACGATATCAATTGAGTTATAGTCCTGTAGATGGTCCAGAATAAGGGCCGAAACGACTAAATGAAAAATCATTGCACTCTACACTGTATATATATACTACCTTGTACACAATGGAAATAACATGAAAACGCGCTGTGTGCTAAGCACAAATAAATACATAACCGGTACAGTTTTTCATTATACTCATATGATTGATATTTACCAGCTTAGTTAATTTCTTGAAATTAAGCAACAAAATTATCCATTAACCTAGATAGTCGTAGTTCCCACCTCCATTACGCTCATTATTGCTCTTTTATCGTCAGTTAGTGTAACGAAAACTTTATATTCCGGTCGCCTCTACTAATTCAGATCTTTAATTACAAGATCCTTTGAAATGATGTTACTTTATAGCCCCATGTCTGATATTTACGACTTAAAAGAGCAGTCGACACCGATATACCATTTTGTTTTGAATGACGCAAGGGAGGAAATAAGCTATCTAAAGTGAAGTTAAATATTTTTAAAGACTAAACTTTTACAATACTCAAGAGCATAGTTAATAAATTCAGTTATTATAATATACCGGTGCTAGCGAACACAGCATTGCTTCGCAATAGTTAAATATGAATAGGAATTGTATATACATCCTATAATCCACCCTCTAATCTCTTTGCGCATCGCCTCCCATATCTCTGTTTCCATTCGTACGTTCCTCTATGTCCTCTTAGGTCTCTCTCTGTGTCTTTTCTGTCGGACAAACACCGTTGATCAGGTATTAGTTTATTCTTGTCTTCTGTTAGTCGCTGTGGTTATCCCTCCTCTGTCTGTTCATCCTCTCCTTCCCCTCCATCAACCTTTGCCCGTTGCTATTCCTCCTCTTCCGCAACCTCCACCAAACCACCATAACCATTCACCCAACCCCTTGTCTTTGTCATTACATACACTCTGTTGCCAGTCTTCTTACGTCCCCTCTCTCTGTTCATTCACTCCCTTCTTTGTACATGAAAAATCTCATAGGTAGATCTGGGAAGTTTCGTAATTGATTCAAACGGTGTCGAAGTGCTCAGAAAAGGTACCCTCCACCGTAAATGATACTAAATCTTTAGTAGCCAATGATGTTGCTCTTGTTTCGCTGAATCGAAATACAACTATATTCAATGGAACGTATCCTCCGCCATGCATCGTACAAAAATTGTAAACAGTAGCGTATCAAAAAATGTTCTATTTTATCGCTATCAGATGTACCGTATGACAGCGCATAAAATACGAATACAATTCGAAGTTATTAAAATTGCCAATTTTAATTAATTAGATTTGTCTTTGCCACCTGTCGAGTAGAATTTTAAATGTAAACTATTCAGGGACCTACTGAAACATACATAAAAAACATCGAAGTCGGTCCAGAGTTTTAGGAGTTCAGTGACATACACACGGTTCTTTCAATGTGTTTTGTATGGTGTCCGTTTTGCTATACGCCTTTATCAGGCTGGATTTTTTGTCGGGACATTTTATTGAAAACAATTGAAAACAAAATTAAATAGACGAATAATTTATAAATAAAATTTCTTGTATATGATATTTTCAAACGTACGTGCAACGTGAAGTAAATTGTAGCTTCGAGGAAAGGTTTTAAATCGTAATGGTATGCTTTCCCAATGTGGACAGGTAGAGTTTGATGTTCAGTTCCTTGATGGGTCTGTTGGGCTCGACAGGATGCTACATCATTTAATTTGAAATAAATGAATATTAATATCATACAACAAGATTACAAGAAAATCAAGGTGGACCAAATCACACCCAGTGTGCAAAATATTACAGTTCAAATGTGTTTAACAAAGTAGCGCAACTGTAGGGTAATCGGTACCTAAACTTATACACCACTTAACCTAATTTATACTAAGGACAAGAATTACACACATTATTCACGACATGTATAATGATGGCAGAATGCAGGCGAGAAACAGTGGAGGACTAACACACTGGATACCAGTGATAGGTTGCATCAAGTGTTTCCGTTGAACATACATATCATCAATATCGTCATAGATTTATTATCTTAAGAGGTTATGATGTTCGAAGATGATTCAGTATTATGTAGCTCCAACTAGAATGAGCTGCAAATGAGACAGTAGGTGTAGAGAAAAGCTTCGTAAGACAGAGGGATGAAAATTAATAATAAAAATGGGGTGTATGTGCCTATAAAAATAAGTAGAAGAAACCAATTGGATTGGCAGTGGGAAAACTTGTAGAAAGTCTTTGCCTTTAAGTAATAAGATCAACGGTTTACAGCTATGGCAATTCTTTCATTGCAGTAACCGCACAGTGCAGGTAGGATGGATAAACTGGAATGGACGTCAGCTGTATTTTGTAACGGAAGATGAAACATGAAGACTAAAGGAGTGGTGTACAAGTCAGTAGTGACACCTGACATTATTTATGGAACAGAGTCATGGAAACTAAGTAATGAATATTGTAAGGCAAATGATGTGGTTGAAATGAAAATGTTAAGAGTAGTTTGTGACTTCACCATAGCCTAGAGGAACAGAATTGAGAGAATAATAGGCAGTATTGAAGTGACATTCAGAGAACTAATAGTGAAAATGTCACTTTCGTTGACCTACAATATGATTTGTTATCACGTCGGACGGCCAGTTCAGTCCCACACCTGCGTGGCATCGACTATGAGGTTATCAACCAGCCTTTTAGAGGTATTTGGCCATGCTTCCATGAGTGATATATCCAACTCTGCGGCCATTGTGGGATGAGCTGATCTGGCTGTAACGGGTCTTCCAAGTCTTCAAGTCCTACGAACAAGCTGGACACTCCGTTCAGTTCCCTCAGATTGAAACCTTTTGTCCACCAGTGCATCTGCGTTATCATCCACCAGAATTAACCCATGTGCTATGGCACCAGCATAGGGCACAAAAGGATGTCAAAGGATCCCGTCTTTATACCTATATGCCAATACTAACTCATGACCAACGTTCGCCCACCACCTTTATATGGTGATGTTTCCTGGATTTAAGAAGGATTATTCCGATTCTCACCAGATGAGGGAATGACGACTGTCCGACAGAACACAAAATCTTCACTTATTTGCGAGGAGAACACGCCAGCATTCTTTACGACTCCAGTCATGATGTTACTCCGCCAAGCTTCTGCGAGCCAACGGAGTCGTGGTTTTAATGGGACACACATCTGACTCCTCCGTGCGGAGAGGACCCATTCCCAAAGAAGATTTCGTACTATTTGTGTTGATATTGGGCGTCCTAAACATTGCGTTCCAGCTGAGTTGCATTTAGCCTGCTGACTCAACGGGCTGTTAACAGGAGATAACGATCATCTCCTCCTGATGTCACCAGTGGACGACCTTGGCCTTGCCTTCTTTTAACGTTTCATGTTATCTGAAATCGATGCCAGGTCCTGGATATTACACTTTGGCATAATCCAATATCTGCAGCCATCTCCGTTTGTATATACATGTGGCGTCTTTTGCGAAAGAACAGACGTCAGTTTTGATCCTGCAGTTGTTATTCTTTATATTCACAGAATATATAACATCAACTGCGAATGGGCAAAGCTGAAAATGTGTACCCAGCCGCGATTCGAACCCAGGTCTCCTGCTTTCTAGGCAGTTGCGCTGAGGGCACAGGGATCACCGCAGCCGGCCGCGGTGGCCGAGAAGACTTAGGCGCTCCAGTCACGGTCTGCACGGCCACTACGGTCGGGGGTTCGAATCCCTCCCCTCGGGCATGGATAATTGTGCCGTCCTAGTTCGTAAGTAGTTCATAAGTGGTTAGTAAGTTTAGGGACTGATGACCCCGTAGTTAAGTCCCATAGACTATACAAACATTTGAACATTTTTGGATCACCGCATGTACAAGGACTACATAAGCACGCCTCCCGTCAGACAGAAATTCCCAGTTCTACCCTGCTCACAGTACTCAAACTCGTAGTTTCAGAAACTAATTCCCGTAAGGGCCCCAAACTTCCCCACTCCTACCCCTAATATTTATCTCGCGACAGGTGCACTGTGCTCAAATGCCGACCACCATAGATAAACTTTGAAACAAGTTGAATTCAGCACGGATTTATTATAGCATGCCATTAGGGCCTCATATGGGTATCACCCATGGCTCAAGTTATCAGGACTCATGGCGGACACTGTGCTTACTACCAACAGGACATATACTGAACTGAAGTGGCTGAAATGCATCATACTATATTACATACTAATAAACGTGCCCTTTTGACTATGATCTTCCTTTCTTTAATCCTTTACGTGTTCTCGTTTTTTCCGAATTTGTGTTTAGGGGCTCAGGGAATAAAATTTTAAAACGTTATTTGATATTCCTGAGGCCGAGAGGTTGTTTAATGTGATAGTTTTAATTTCCTAATCTGACGTCTGATTCGTTCCTCTAATACCTTCACTAAGAAAATTATCTAGGAATGGCAAGATATAGAATTCTATGAACCGTTCGAATTACTGGTGGAGCGTTCCAAAACTTCACCGCACTCTCCTCTAGAGACTGAAGGATATGTGTGGAAACAAACCACGAAGATTGAGTGATGCAATTTCTGCGCCTCCGTGTATAGTCAGCAGGAGTACTACTTTGAAGTTTGGAAGATGGAGGAGATTTACTGGCGGCCATAAAGCTGCGAGGTCAGGTCACGAGCAACCTGGTTATCGAGGTTTGGTGCTGTTGAGAAATACAAAGTTCGGAATCAGAAACACGAAATCCTGTTCAACAATGTAGCCTTTCCTTAGTAGCACTTTAAGTAACTCCTTTGTATTATATTATTATTGTGTCATTGTTGATATGAATCTTGTAAAATATTTCCAAGTCACTATTAATACTGTTAAACTGCTTTTCATGTGTTGTGTTTTGTCTGACTGTATCTGATAAGGGGACCGTACAGTCTCGGAAATTTAGTATGGCATGATATTAGTATATTAACTCAGGTTTAACCACACATAAAAGTATTAAAGCACTTTGGATTGTAAAGACTTTCGCGCAGCTACTTCAGAAATTTATGGAGTTTATTTCAGCGACCAACAGCGTTTCATAAACCTTTACTCTGTCTTCCGTAGTCTGACGTAGGGCTAGTATTATTTATAATGTTGAAATATTTCTCTATAAATCGAGGTCAGTTTCTATCAGTTTATCTTTTCTTGCGTGAGTAAATCGTATCAGCATTTCGCAGCTGTGATTTATCACATTAATGATGTGTAATATACATCTTTGTACTTGAATTATTACATTCTTCTTTAAATTTGAGGTACTGGCAGTTTGCATCAGGCTCTAGCATTAGTGATATAGAGAGAATATCTCTTACTCCACGAGTCTACTAACCACTTACCTCTTACACTCCTTCCTGCCTTACGATAATTTCCTTCCGTTTCGTTATTCTCTCACAGCATTCGTTTGCGCTTAGGATCTCGTAGCTACGGTGCGCACCTGTTTCTCGGCAATTCCACACTTCTGTTTACTGGACTGAAACTTATGATTCTGACAGGCAATTTCGTACTTTTCTCTCTGTTGGGAGATTCAAGTAATAGGTCTACTTAGTCTTCAATTTAGTTTCTTACGAGAAAGACATTTTATTCCTTTGTTAGTTTCTTAATACATCTGCATCGTTAGTGTCTCTGGCAGCACTAAGAAATGTCATTGCAGTTTTCTAAACCATACTACGCTGTCATTTATAAAAGACACACTACTCACCTCCATATAATATTGTGGGGACTGCCAAAACCATATAAAATTGAGTAGTGCTATTTTTTTACAATTTTTCAAAATAAGTGTTTGCTACTCTTCATATGTTACCAAATGTTACTACTTTCTTGCCTTCATCTCTTATACTTGTAAGCGATTTCGAACAGCAGGTAACAGGCTTTCTTCCCATGTTCAAAATATAGTACGATTTTTTGTTATTCTTAACAATAATAACGTTCATATACCATTCTCGGTAATTACTTGCAAAACATGTCTTATTTTTCCGAAATTAAAGCTTAAAATCATTAAATTTCAAGATTCTGAGACGTGTTACAAAAGGCTCTGTCATTTCCTGCAGCTCTGGTGGCGTTACACAATAAGATGCAGGTTTACAGGGTGTCCCGTTTATCTTGACTACCCAAAACATCCCTGGAACAACAAAAGCTATTGTGAAACGAATTTACCGCTATCGATGTAAGGTAGGGCTCATTAATGTATTTTGAAACATTATAAAATCAAAGCATATGTGTTAATTACACAAACTTATGGGGCATCAATGTATTTGTTTTCCTTAGTATAAGTAAGGTTAATTAGTTTGTAAACCTAGAAATTGATGTCCATAGTAGTTAAGTCCACATTTGAACATCCAAACCGGTCTTGCGTACATGCGTACCTTTCCCTGCCTATTTTTTATAATTAATTGGAAGTTAATTTGTTTTAAAATAACGGTTAGAGTAATCTCATAATGCACATGAGTGATGTATGTTGATACATATGGCTTGCGTATTTAATTTTGATTTGGGGCAGTACTGCTGCTTTGAAATTATTAAAGAAATTATTACTCTTAGAACTTGCACACAGTTACTTAAACGATTAAAGTACTATTTCATTTTTTTTTAATTGAAACCAGTGTTCGTTAAAGATACACGCTACACACGCTACCAACATTTATACTAATCAACCAATAGTTCGTTTTTCTTTGTTAAACAGATAAGTACACGGAAATAAGACCAATCAAAGCAATCACCATTTAAAGCAGATCCATAAGTCTTTGTTTGAAATCAATTTCATACAAATAACGAGTTTCTCAGGTTTGATCAATTACAGTATTTAATTGACGTTTCATGGCACGTGTAATGGCACCTAAAATGCAAAACCGAGATGGAATCAGCCTGATCAGCATACCTTTCAGTCGATAGCAGACGCGCATGTCAGCATTTCATTACAGGCCAACATAATGACCGCCAGTAATGTACCTAGCAAACAGGTCTATTGTGTGAATGTACGGGATTTTTTATTTTTATACAGCGCGGTTTATTTATTCTTTACTTGAGAAACTTTAATATTCCCCGTAGAAAACTGCGATTGTCTTTGCAGCACTTTTTGTAGCTCGACCTAGGGAGAACAGTTGGTTATAGACATCTCGTCGGACGCAAAAACGCTGTTGTAGTTTGTATACCATATCGCTGGATGCACGAGAGAACGATAGTCCGATTGACCCCACTTCGTTGCACTATTACACGTGGTGATAAGGATATTGTGCGCGCGTTGGTGACAGATCGTTCAGCCACATCACGAACGATGTATCACAATAAATTTAATCGGTTATGCAACAGGTTTTGTCCGCGCGAGCCAACCGACGTCGTTTGCAGTTGTCGTTTGCAGAGCAACCGCCCATTGCACCTTTCAAGTGTTCAAATGTTTGTAAATCTATCGGACCAAACTGCGTGGTCATCAGTCCGTAGCTTACAAACTACTTAAACTAAGGTAAACAAACCTAAGGACAAACAAACACGCCCATGCCCTAGAGAGGCCTCGAACCTCCGACGGCGAGCAACCGCGCGCTCCGCAGCAAGGCGCTTTAGACCGCTCGGCTACTCCACCGCGGCCATTGCGCCTTTACCACTGGCAGCAGTCTTTTGCGCGACAGTAGTCCGATGAAAGTCGAACATAGCCTACCGAATGAAGCGACATCGTGTTTACCGACGTAACCCGATTCTGTCTTCACCAACACGGTGGTCGGAATAGACCAGGGGAGGACAGGCAACGTCGGTGGTACGTCAGCCCAGGCCTCTCTGCCTGCTCACAAGGTTGTTTGCAGATGACGACGTCATTTATCGTCTAGTAAAATCTCCTGAAGATCAAAACCAACTGCGGGACTATCTGAATAAGATATCAGTATGGTGTAAAAATTGGCAATTGACTCGAAATAATGACAAGTGTGAAGTCGTCCACATGACTACGAAAAGAAATCCGTTAAACTTGGTTTTCAAGATAAATCAATCAAAAGTGAAGGCCGTAAACTCCACAAAATATTTAGGAAATACTATTACTTCAGACTTAAATTGGAAAGAACACGTAGATAATATCGTGGGAAAGGCGAACCAGAGACTGCGTTTTATTGGCAGAACCCTTAAAACATGCAACAGAACTACAAAAGAAACAGCATACAGTACGCTTGTCCGTCCATTTTTGGAGTATTGCAGCCCAGTGTGCGATCCTTATCAGGTGCGTTTGACGGAGGACATCGAAAGAGTCCGAAAAAGATCAGCTCGTTTCGTATTGTCACGATACAGGGGAGACAGCGTTACGGAAATGATACACGATCTGGGATGGGAATCTTTACAACAACGGCGCTTATCGCTGCGGCGTGGGCTACTTGCGAAACTCCAATCGCCAACATTCTCCTCCGAATGCAAAAATATATTGTCGACTCCCACTTACATAGGTATAAATAATCATCAGAATAAAATACGAGAAATCAGAGCTCGAACGGAGAGATTCAGGCGTTCATTCTTCCCGCGCGCTATTCGAGAATGGAATGGGAGATAAATAGTATAATTGTAGTTCGATGAACCCTCTGCCAGGTACTTAAATGTGATTTGCAGAGTATCCCATGTAGATGTAGATATAGATGAAGGAGAGCTGAACGTGTGACGTCACGCGTCCTGTCCTGCTGCCGCGGAGAAATAGAATGCAGCGTGTGGAGTACAGCAATTTAAGAAAGACAGGAAACACTTCTGGTGTGAAGAATACAGTGAGGTCTACCATAACCTAATTTTAAAACACAGACAATTTTATATCGTCTCTTTACGTTGAGCACATTATAGTGCAGATATAATTTAACGCACGGATAGCACTGTAAAAAAGAGAATGAAACATAATTTCTCTACAATTTAGAGCAAAGCTGTACAGTACAATTAAGTAGACATTATCCTACATTTTCCATTTAGTTTTTTCTTTCGTTAGTTTTTCATAGTTAGGATGCAACGTTTGAGATATTTTAAAATCGAAGATTGCATGTTGGGTTGTGGTCTGGCAAGGTGTTTCCGTATTAGGACTTTGCTAATTTGATAACAGAAAAGAATCGTTCACACACATATGTAGAACCGAACATACACAATATCCGTGAAAAAGGGCATACAACCTCGGAAGTCAGTTTTGAGGAACATTCCTATAAAAATCTTCAAAGCCTTCATTGTGTTTATATTTGTCATTCAGTAAATCCTCACACTGTAAATTTAAAATTTCATTTGAAACCTGGTAGGAACATGGTTAACATCCACTGGAAACGGTGTTGCAAAGAGCTGAAACATAGTAGAATTTCAACATTTTTAAACCTGGATTCAAACTGGTTACGAAGTTTTTTCCACACAGCAAAGCCGATAGCTCCGTTTTGCTTGTGCTCGTCATGTTATTGTCAAGAGCGCTATAGCTGACCGAGTCCACAGCTCCGTACTCGCACCCCCATTTATCTAGGCAACGCAGCGGACACAACTCTCGCCTGACGTAACACGGATTGACAGGCTTGCTCTTCCTGCTCCCACGTCACAACACCTGAAGTTGGCTTCCTCTGAAATAGTCTGCTCTCAACACAGTGAATGACTGTTCAACTGTTGCCTTATGCACAGCCGTACTGGTCCTGTAGACGCTGTTATGGTTGAAGGCTCCTCATCCAGGTAGTAAAGATACACAATACACTAACCAGTTCTCGTTACATGCATATTGTGGCTTGTTGTTCCCAACCCCAGCACGCACACACACATTTTGGGATTGTTGACGGCAATATTGTAACTAGGGAATGTGGGACCACTCAAAGCAGATAACGTCCATGACTTCTCAGTCGGCCATGTCATCACATACTACCTCCTACATTAAGGTTCGCTGAATAGTCCGATAACATTAAGGCAGATGAACCATGAACAGAAGTTCCCTTACTATCCTACCAAATAGCCACATCCCGTAACTATGTACCGCTGAGCTCTGCGATACATGTCCTGGAAACCTTGCTAGGGCCGCGGTGGAGTAGCCGAGTGGTCTAAGGCGCCTCGCGGACGTTGGAGGTTATAGTCCTCCCTGGGGCATGGGTGTGTGTGTTTGTCCTCAGGTTAGTTTAACTTTGTTTAAGTAATTTGTAAGCTACGGACTGATGACAACACAGTTTGATCCGATAGATTTACAAACATTTGAACATTTCGTTGCATGTAAGGATATTGTCAAACTTTATTACTTTCAAAGGGAGTTTGATTCGACTGAATTGGAAAAAAAAAATGGAGGATTGGGATCCGGCGAGTATGGTGGACGTCCATGTTTAACCAGCCTATCTTCTGCCGGAAACTGTTCCACGATATTAGCTGTGTGTTGGGCGAGAGTTGTCACGAACAAAAAGCCAAGAACCTGGTTTTGTCTGCTGTTGTTCATACGTTGACTATCGAAGAGACGTTTTCTCGGGACATTCTTCGGACGAGGTGATGGCGGAGAATGCCATTCCATGCCGGCCACGGTGGCCGAGGAGACTGAGGCGTTCCAGTCACGGTCTGCACGGCCACTACGGTCGGGTGTTCGAATCCCCCCTCGGGCATGGATATCTGTGCCGTCCTAGTTCGTAAGTAGTTCATAAGTAGTTTGTAAGTTTAGGGACTGATGACCCCGTAGTTAAGTCCCATAAACTGTACAAACATTTGATTTGAATGCCATTCCATAATACTTTGCCGTTGCATTTGAGGGTCATACTGGACACACCAGGTTTCATCTTCAGTGACAATACGATTCAAGAAACTGGGTCTCATATCCGCCGTTTTGACAAATTACTGTGTAGTCTCTGAACGTGCGTGCTTCTGATCATCAGTCAACTGAAGTGGCACAGGGCGAAAAAACTTTTTCTTCTCCCCTAACTTTTGGGTAATGATTTACCGCACGGGTGCGCGGTTGAACTGCAGCTCATCCGCTGTCATTCGCGCACTTAATCGACGATCCTCGTGATTAATGTCCTCACTTTCTCAATGTTTTCGTGACTGACGGCGGTCGCCGGTTGTCCACGACGGGGATTGTCACAAACAGTTTTCAAGCGTCCTTAAAAAAGGGCGAACCACTCGCACACACACTCCTCATGGAAAGAGCACGATCGCTATTAAGACATACATCTACATGTACATAAATACTCTACAATGAAGTGGATAGCAGAAGGATCATCCGCCGCATTTATAATATTCCTCTACCATTCCATTCTCCAATAGCAATCGGGAAAGAGGAACACACATTTACGATTTCGTTCTGATATCTCTGGACGATAAACAGGAAGAGAATAGAGGCTTTTGAAATGTGGTGCTACAGAAGAATGCTGAAGATTAGGTGAGTGAATCGCGTCACTAATGAGGAGGTACTGAACAGAATTGGGGAGAAAAGAAATTTCTGGCATACCTTGACTAAAAGAAGGGATAGATTGGTAGGACCCATTCTTAGACATCAAGGAATTTTGAATTTAGCGTTGGAGGGAAGTGTGTGAGGTAAAAACCGCAGAGGAAGACCAAGAGATGGATACAGTAAGCAGATTCAGGCAGGTGTAGGTTGCCGTTCTTATGTGGAGATGAAGAGGCTTGCTCAGGATAGGGTATTGTGGAGAGCTGCATCAAACCAGTCTCCGGACTGAAGACCACAACAACAACACATCTCTTATTTTATTGTCATGATCATGTCTCCGTATGTAGGCAGGTTCAAATAAATGTTCAAATTTTTGTAGAGCTTATTGACTTGACTACGGGGTCATCAGTTCCTAAACTTACAAAGTACTTATGAACTAGCTTATACTAAAGACGACACGAACATCCATGCCCGAGGGAGTTTCGAACCCCCGACTGGGAACGACCTCGCACATCGCAGCATAGCCCCTTAATGCTCTAGGCCGCTCCTCCGCGGCTGTAGGCAGGTGCTAACAAAATGTGTTCGCATTAGCAAGAGAAAGTTGGTTAAAGAAGCTTCGCAAATAAATCTCGCCGCGACGAATAACGCCTTTCTTTTAATGATTTCCCCACTCGTGCATTAATACCGTGACACTCTCGCCACTATGTCGGGATAATACAGAACGAGCTTCCCTTATCTGAAGTTTCTCTATATCGTCCCTCAGTCCCACTTGGTGAGGGTTCCACGATGGGAAGCAATACTCTAAAAAAGGACGTGTAACTGTTGTGTTGGCTGTTTCTTCAGTAGAAATGTTGATTCTTCTAAGTGATCTGACAATGAAACGTAGCCTTTGGTTCGCTTTCCCTACAATATTTTCTATGTGTTCTTTCCAAATTAAGTTGTTCATATACTTAGGTATGTAGTTGAATTTACGGCCTTTAGATTTGACTGATTTATCGTGTAAATATTTAGCGAATTCCCTTTAGTGATCATAAGCATGACACACTTTTCATTATTCAGGGTCTATTGCCAATATTTGATCACGCAGATGTTTTATCTGAATCATTTTTCAGTTGCTTTAGATATTTTGGTGACATTACTAACCTCTAAACGATATCAACATTCGCGAACAACCTAAGAGAGATTTCTTCTAAATCGTTTATCAAGATAAGGAACAGTTGGGGCCCTAATACACATTCATGGGGAACGCCAGACATTACTGATGTTTTACATGGTGACTTTCCGTCAATTACAACAGACTGTGCCCTTTCTAACAGGTAATCGCAAATCCAGTCGCACAACTGTGGCATGTACGATAAGCACGGAATGTCATTAGAAGACGCTTGTGAAGTGCATAGTCAAAAGCCTTCAGGAAATCTAGAAATAATGTCTGAGTAAAGTACCGGGTTATCTAAAAGTCAGTGTAAATTTGAAAACTTAATAAATCACGGAATAATGTAAATAGAGAGGTGAAAATTGACACACATGCTTAGAATGACATGGGGTTTTATTAGAACCACATCTACCGTTATCGGGACTTTTTTCTTCGAGGAACTGCGTGATTCTGGTTTTGTAACTGCTACCGTGATGGGTGAGAGGTTCGCCGATATGTTACAGAATAGCATCAGCCCCAGCCTGGCTGGTAAACACTTGCTGAATGTACGACTTTTATGCAGGATGGCGCCCAATCCCATATCGCTAGAAGCGTGAAAGATCTCTTGCGCGCGTCGTTTGGTGATGATCGTGTGCTTAACCGCCACTTTCGTCATGCTCGGCCTCCCAGGTCCGCAGACCACAGTCAGCGAGATCATTGGCTTTGGGGTTACCTGAAGTTGCAAGTGTATCGTGATCGACCGACATCTCTAGGGACGCTGAAAGACAACATCTGACGCCAATGCCTCGCCATCACTCCGGACATGCTTTACAGTGCTGTTCACAACATTATTCTTCAACTACAGCTATTGTTGAGGAATGATGGTGAACATATTGAGCATTTTCCAGTAAAGAGGAGTTGTTATGCTAATAATTGCTTTACTGATAAGATGAAGCGCCATCTGTCGGACATTTTTGAACTTTTTATTCTAATGGAACCCCATGTCATTCCAAGCATGTGTATTAATTTTTACTTCTCTGTCTACATTATTCCGTGATATATTAAATTTTGAATTTTATACTGACTTTTAGATCACCCTGTATATGTTCTAAAATCGATGTTTTTCTTTAGGTGTCTTGCCATGCTTAAGATTTTAAATTTATCCTTTTATAGTTGTTTCTCCTGTTCTCAGTTCAGAAACCGAACACTAAACAAACACTTTGTGAAACATGTTTAAAACGTAACACACACACGCTCAACTGAACTACGTTGGGGTCAGGTTTTCAACATCGGCCGCTACGCAGGTTCGGCGTTGTGATTAGCCTGCATTGTCCGGGCGTCGGTTCTGACTTCATTCACCGACCTTTATTGTCAGACGTCGTGGCATTCCTGTTATCCCTATCTCGCGCCTAGTGAAAGCGTAAGATCGATGACTACGTTGCGCCTGTTCCAGGCTGTACCTTCAGTTGCTGCGCCAGATCCATTGCAGCTACAAGTGGAACCAATGAGGACTGCTATGCCACAACAACTCTGATTGGGTGGCGCAACGTCTTCCTCAATTCATATCGGACCCTTTATTTCCTATCATGTTGTCGTTGAAAAGCGTCGTGACTTCCAAGTGTCATAATGTATTCTGAAACGGACCCGTAATGACATATAACTCCTTGCGTTTTTTCCTGAGATGCACATTTCCAAGTAAGCAAAATAGTCGCCATGCAGTAGTTGAATGTAAATGTTCTATTTGTTTAATATACCATCAACCAGTGATTTTACGTCCCTTAGTCGTATAAAACATTTAATAGTGATTCACTAACACTGTTTTAAAAATTACATTTGGACAATTTACTCTTCAATTCATTTTCTACAGGTATTTGCTCCATCTGTTTCACTATCTCGTCTTTCTCGTTTCATCTAATTGCAGTCTTAATAGCAATTTTTTTCTCCTTTTATTAACTATTTAGTTCGTTTATCTCGATACACGTTTACATTTCATAATTTGCAGAGATGTTACATAAATTACATCTCTGTTGTAGTTGTATCTTCAAGTCTATCACCAGATCTCGATCTTCCTACCTACGTACTTCACTAATCCTCTATATACCGAATTTAATAAAATTAATTTCCCATTTTATTTTCTCCAACCTATAGAACATCTTGTCAGACGTTCTGTGCTATGACCTAGGGTTTATCTTTACTTCTATAAATCGAAGAGAATATACAAGACAAATTTTCAAATGTTTGTAAAGCTGTGGGACCAAACTACAGTGGTCATCAGACCGCATACTTACAAACTGCTTAAAAGGTATGCTAAGAACAACATGTAAAGCTATGTCCGAGGGAGGACTTGAAACTCCGACAGGGAGCAGCCGCGCCACTGCGAAGCAAGGTGCCTTAGCTGGCACGGCAATCCTACGCGGCTATCCATTTTAACTATACCTTCAACAATGAGCCATAGGGTGGAGCTGCATTACTAGGGGAAAAATGATAGCGTGTAATCAACCGTTTCCAATATGAACATAGTGAAGCCAGGTTGGCAGTATTACACGGTCAGAGCAGTGCACAATGCACACGTTTATGCAAAAACTACTGCTCCTTTCTGTTTGGTTGCTCTCCACGAAGTGCCTAGCCCATCCCGTCCAGTCGTTTCCGTTCGGTCCTAGATGGAGGTTGGTGCGTTTAAAGTGATATGAATTTCTCAGTTTATGTACACTACCTTCTAACGGCCGACTCACAATCAGATGTAAAATCAACAAGGTACTCGTACGTTTTTGTAACCTTTTGATACAAATTGCCATGAGAAATAGTTTCTTACAAAATACTTATCTGAAATTCATATTTTTGAAACATAACTTCTTGTAACCAAAATAATAAAACCACAAGATTGAAATTAAAGAACTCGCTGTATGGTCGGTTCCGGTAGTTTCTTAGTTATTTATTTGTCACTGACATATAGCGTAAATGGAGAGGTTATCATGCTACCAAATCCCTGAGGTTTCCGGCAGACAGGCGCTACGTGCAGATAATCATTTCCTGACCATCGTTTTACGTTGATCCCCCAAAGTAACGTCGTCTGGTGCCGGAGGAGCAGAAATTTAGAAATTTATAGTTATTTTGGGCTTTAATGGACGACGTGCAGCCGGCCGCGGTGGCCGAGGGGACTTAGGCGCTCCATTCACGGTCTGCACGGCCACTACGGTCGGGGGTTCGAATCCCCCCTCGGGCATGGATATTTGTGCCGTCCTAGTTCGTAAGTAGTTCATAAGTGGTTTTTAAGTTTAGGGGCTGATGACCCCGTAGTTAAGTCCCATAAGCTTAACAAACATTTGAACATTTTTTGATTTGACGACGTGCACTGTTCAAAATGGCCGGAGACGAACTGTTTGGTTAAAAAATTATCCTGGGAGGTGGAGGGTGCGATCCGGTCAAAATTAAATACTGAAATGCTTATTCCTTCGAATTAGGTTCCATTTCATTTCAGTCGGGTAAACTGTAAAAAATTTTTGAAGTATCGGTACTTTTGCATTCGGAATTCATTGTAGTAGCTGCGTATGGGTCACGGCTACTCCATACAAGATAGTGATTTTAACTTAATCTAAATTTTCGTAACATACTGCGTACCCATTGTTATGTGATTTGTCTTCAATGCTTCGTTATTATTGTTACTGTTATTGAGTTATGAAACATTTACTAATTGTGCAGCTAAATGGATATATATTCAGTTCGACTGACTTCTTCAGTATTAATTCTCAGGAGATATTTGTTGTCTATTCAGCATTTCGCGAAAGACAAAACATCGTATCCAGTTTTATCGTTCTCTCTAGCATCTGAAAGATGCTGGCACTGCCCCAGCGTCATAACCGTTATTCACTGAGTTGGCCACGCCTTCAGGCATATTTGTGATGATAGAATTTTAGATTTACTCATCTAAGAAAGAAAGGAAAAACAATCTGTTAATTTTCAGCTAAACCTTCCAAACCGCATGCCAAATTGAGTCGTGTGCTGAATGTGCGTATTTATTAAGCAAAGAATATTCTATAAATTTGTTATAGTGCCACTGTAATTGTTATGAAAATACCTGAAGTCTTGGACGAAGCGCAGACGTTTCGGCACTCATGCCTTTTTTTACCACGCGTGTCAGCAAAGGAAATTTCCACCAAAACCATCTATACTTACCTGCTCTTAATATGGGTGGACTATTATTCAGAGATAATTTAAGGGTATTCAAGTTGTATGTAAAGTACAACAGTGGCAGAATAACTTCACTTGAGGATACCAATGCTAATTTTACTGATGACAGTACTACTAACGCGCTACTACTGAATTTGACTTTACCAAAGAAGTCATTGTAAATATTCCGTAATTAGAATCTAGAACATCTCCCAACGCGGGTATCTCTTCATGATGCGAAGCATCTTGAATCAAAATGAAATTTTTACTCAACAGCGAAGTGTGCGCTGATACGAAACTTCCTGGAACTCAATATTAATCTGTCAGGAAGTTTCATCGTAAATCATTTAATAAAGGCAAGTCCTCCGAACTAGACTGTACGCGAGTTATATTCCTTTAAGAGTGTGCTGACCTAATAGCACCATATTTACTAATTATTTACTACCACGCGTTCCTTGTAAGATCCGTTCCTTAGGAGTGGAAACTTACACAGGTCACACAAGTGCCGTAGAACGTCAGTAGGTGTAATTCCACTGAACAACAGACACAAATCACCGACGCCGCTTTGCAGGTGAAGTCTGGAATACGTACTTTGTTACACCGTTATGAAATACTTGGAAAAGCAGCACGAAGTCAACTAAAATTCAGAAAATATCGTTGTTCTGCACAGTACGTAATGAGTGCTGTCGTAATTGTTGATGGCTACGCGTCTATTGACTGAAACGTCTGTCACAAGCGTGCCTAAAGAGTAAAGTCTAAACAGTCCAGATAACCGTCGATCGATTCTGGCATTCCCTCAGAAAATGTTACACACACCCTACGAGTCTTAATGTACAGGAAATTCAAAACAAAGTGTTGAATACTTCAGAGACCGTAGCATGCAACTGTGGTTCGGAAACGTATTTTCTCTGAGATAAACATGTGATTGCAGGAAATGCTGTGAGACGCTTCGTGCTGGTATTAGCGTAGTCTTTTGCATTCGCGGTTCGCCAAACGTGTCAGCAGAGTACTTTGATGTCATGCTCACAGTAGCCTGCCTGCCATACTGTAGTCTGGAGTCGGATGTGTGGTACCAGTCCAGTTGTAGGCTACTGTCTGTTTCGTCGTAGTTATGTACCTTATTGTACGGTATTGTCAAAACTGGGCGTGTATCATATCGTTTTACTCTCTTACAAAGAAGAATTCTTGTTTGTAGCTACAAATGGTGTAGTAATACATTAATGATTTTTTTATAACTTGTGCGATGCTTGTCGCTGACTTCTGCCCTCTCTCTGCCAGCGTATCGATAAACATATGACATTTGTCACGTTCAATTTTTTGCAACAAGCTGAAGGGAGAGAGCGGAACTGATCGTGTCTTACTTACTTTCTTCTGCTTCATGTGCTAGGACGTGTCATGTAAGTGTGAGCTTAGTTTTTTTTATTAATTTCAATAAAACTCCACAGTTAATTTGAAATATCTTACTTACTTACAATCCCTTCCCCATTCTCACCAATTTTAATGTTATTTATTTTCAGCAGATCCGGTACTTCATAAAGTGATGCTCGGGTATTGTTGCGATTTGTTTCGCGATTGTACTAGAACATTCTCTGTGTAACTTTTATTTATTTCGTGTCTATGAATGGTTTATTACATTTTAATGTCTGCAGAACAATCTTCGTAATGTTTATGAAGTCCGATATTTTTGTAATTTTTTGCGACTATCATGATTAATTTTCAACACGGTCATAGAACAATAGTAACCGGAACGCACAATCCCAGCATCAATTTATCGAAGTAATATCCCAGTCATTTCAGCTTGAATCACTACAGAACATGACCGAAATATTTGTACCAGCTCTCAATAAGGTAAAATTTAGATTCCGCCGACTTCTTCTGTAATGTTGCTTTCTGGTGTTGTGTTTGCCACCGAAATTACGACCGCTACCATTTAATGGCGGAATCCAATAATTTTGTTTAAATTGTCCCTTCCTTGTCAAAATTGCTTAGTAATCTCATTTAAAAATATTTGACTACCTGGTTAAATTTCATTTGCGGTCCCCAACCTTAACTTTAATACGCAACACCCATTTCATACGAAAGCAGCATTACAATGGTTTAGTACATTTACATTTTGCCTGCTCCACCACTGGTTGACAATGGAAGCCTATTGGTCGACATATGAAATGGCAGATTTAATATTCCGCAATTTTTTTAGCAAAATATAGATCTAGCCTGCAAGACAGTGCCCTATTCTCTAAAAAAATCCACAATTTATGTTGCCTTCTGCTGCGCTGTTCGTTGTATGTTCCAGCGGAAAGTCCCACTCAGTCTGCGTGCTAATGTGGCATGTGCTAGATTCAGTGGCAGAAAACAATGGAACAAGTGTGCGACGATTAGCGTTAGCAAAAGGCGTGTCTCAACCTCTTAACTGGTCAGGAGAGGTACTTCATGAATAATTGCTGTACACATATCATCTAAAGCGACTTCACGCCCCGGGAGAACAGGATGAACATGGAAGACGGTGGTCCTGCCAATAGCTTGTGCAGAAGTATTCGCTGATCCACTGCTAAACATTTTCTGGTGTAATGGTGGTTAATGTTTGTCTCGAATTTTTATGATGATCAGTAGACGTCCGACAGTTTTTAAAACTTTAAAATTAGTTAACTACTCATTTCCGATCGGAAGCCTCAAGACCGAATAGCTGTACTAACACTTTTTTACGTTTATGCTTTGTTTACCAAAATAAAAAGATACCCATATAGAACAGCGCCATTATCTCAAGCCGGGCATTGCAAAATAACGAAAACATACCAACGTCAAAATGGAAAACAATAAACACGCCCTCTCACATCAAAACCACCAGCCATACTTCAGCGCCGTGGTGGTGTGGTAGAGCGCTCTAAGGCGCCTTGTTGGGGGGTGCGTGGATGCTCGCCGTCGGACGTTCGAGTCTTCCGATGAACATTGGTGTGTGTGTTGTCCTTAACATAACTTAGTTTAAGTAGCTTGTAAGCCTAGGGACTGATAACCGCAGCAGTTAAGTCCTTTAGACTTGCACATATTTGAACATACTTATGCACGAAACAAGCAATACGCCGTTCTTAGTGGCTTTTGGTCGCGCTACTGTTAGTAAGTGCGCATCATACAAACTCCTGGAACTTTCAGGTACTGCCATGACTTCACAAGTGATGTACGGAAAGCTAAATAGCGATTGTATTAAACTTCTGTTTCTTAGAAAGAGGGTGTAGCAGTTTTAAATAAATGCAACTTTCAATCATATCTACCTGCGTTACATACTTTTTCTATAGCTGCTCAACTTATTTCTTAATTTATTCTCACACTTTACTATTTTTAAATACGTTGTGCATTATTAATAACCTGACTGATGACGCAGTATGTCTTTAGCAGCGAATGGCATCAGAAGTTGCATATTAGAAATTTACTGTTATTTTTAAGTATAATGTGGACATGATCTTCATATTATGAAGTACTACTTTGAGAAATTTTAGCCACTTAAAATTTAGTTCCACCCCCATGAACCACAGACATTGCCGAGGTGGGGTGGCTTGCGTGCCTCAACGATGCAGATAGCCGTACCGTAGGTGCAACCACAGCGGAGTGGTATCTGTGGAGAGGCCAGACAAACGTGTGGTTCCTGAAGAGGGGCAGCAGCCTTTTCAGTAGTTACAGGGGCAACAGTCTGGATGATTGACTGAGCTGGCCTTGTAACATCAGCTATGTGGCTTTGCCACACGGTTACTGCGAACGGCTGAAAGCAAGGGGAAACTACAGCCGTTACTTTTCCCGAGGATATGCAGTTCTACTGTATGAAAATATGATGATGGCATCGTCTCGGGTAAAATATTCCGGAGGTAAAATAGTCCCCCATTCGGATCTCCGGGCGGGGACTACTGAGGAGGATGTTGTCATCAGGAAAGACAATACTGGCATTCTACGGATCGGACCGTAGAATGTTAGATCCCTTAATCGAGTAGGAAAATTAGAAAAGTTAAAAAGGGAAACGGATAGGTTGAAGTTAGATATAGTGTGGATTAGTGAAGTTCGGTGGCAGGATGAACAGCATGTCTGGTCAGGTGAGTACAGGATTATAAATACAAAATCAGTTGGGGGTATCACAGGAGTAGGACTGATAATGAATATGAAAATAGGAATGCGGGTAAACTATTACGAGCAGCACAGTGATCGCATTATCATTGTCAAGATAGATACGAAGCCAACACCGACAACAGTAGTACAGGTTTATATGCCAACTAGCTCTGCCGATGATGAGGAGATCGAAGAAATATATGAGGAGCTAAAGGAAATTATTCAGACAGTTAAGGGAGAGGAAAACTTAATTGTGATGGGAGACTGGAATTCGGTAGTAGGAAAAGGAAGAGAAGGAAGAATAGTAGGTGAATATGGACTGGACAGGAGGAATGAAAGAGGAAGTCGCCTGGTAGAATTTTGCACGGAACATGATTTAATCGTAACAAACACGTGGTTTAAGAATCACAAAAGAAGGTTGTATTCGTGGAAGAGACCAGGAGACACCGGAAGGTATCAGATAGATTTTATAATGGTAAGACATAGATTCGGGAACCAGGTTATAAACTGTAAGACATACTCAGGGGCAGATATAGACTCTGACCATAACTTGCTAGTCATGTACTGTAGGCTGAAACGGAAAAAAACTGCAGAAAGGTAGGAAAATAAGGAGATGGGACTTGGATAAATCGAAGGAAAGTGAAGTTTTGGAGAATTTCAGATGGAGATTTAGGCAACAACTGACAGAAACAGGGGGAAATAAAACAGTAGAAGAGGAATGGGTAGCATTGAGAGATGAAATAGTGAAGGCAGCAGAGGACAAAATAGGTAGGAAGGGAAGACCAACAAAAAATCCTTGGATATCAAAGGAAATACTAAATTTAATTGATGAAAGGAGAAAGTATAAAAATGCAGTAAATGAAACAGGCAAAATGGAGTACAGACGACTAAAAAATGAGATTGACTGGAAGTGGAAAATGGCTAATCAGGAGTGGCTAGAAGCCAAATGCAAATCTGTAGAAGAATGTATAAGAAGGGGAAACGTAGATACCGCCTACAGGAAAATAAGAGACATTTGGGGACAAGAAAAGCAACTCTACGAATATCAAGAACTCAGATGGGAAACCAGTTCTCAGCAAAGAAGGGAAAGCTGAAAGTTGGAAAGAGTATATTGAGCAGCTCTACAAAGGAAATGAACTTAGAAACGATGTTGTAGGAAGGGAAGAAGAAGTAGATCAAGATAAAATAGGAGATACTAGGTCGGAACAAGGCCCCAGGAGTAGATGACATACCCTCAGAGCTACTGAAGTCTCTGGGAGAGCCAGCCATGACAAGACTATTTTGAACTGGTGTGTAGGATGTATGAGACAGCAGAAATACCCTCAGACTTTAAGAAAAATGTAATAATCCCCATACCAAAGAAATCAGGCGCAGACAGGTATGAAAATTACAAAACCATCAGTTTGATAAGTCATGGTTGCAAAATTTTAACACGAATTATCTACAGGAGACTGGAAAAGCTGGTAGAAGCTGACCTCGGGGATGATCAGTTTGGATTCATGAGGAACATAGGAACCCGGGAGGCAATACTCACTTTACGTCTTATCTTAGAAGATAGATTAAGGAAAGGCAAACCTACTTTTTTAGCTTTTGTAGATTTGGAGAATGCATTTGACAATGTTGTCTGGAATATACTCTTTCAAATTCTGAAGTCAACAGGGGTAAAATATAAGGAAAGGAGAGTTATTTACAGCTTTACAAAAGCCAGACCGCAGTTATTAGACTCGAAGGGCAAGAAAGGGAAGCTTCAGTTGGGAAGGGAGTAAGACAGGGTTGTAGCATTTCTCCGGTGTTATTCAATTTGTACATCGAGCAGGCGGTGAAGGAAAGCAAGGAAAAATTTGGAAATGGGATTAAAGTTCAGGGAGAAGAAATAAAAACTTTGCGTTTCGCTGATGACATTGTAATTCTGTCAGAGACAGCTAAGGACCTGGAAGAGCAGTTGAATGGAACGAACGGTGTGTTGAAGAGAGCGTATAAATTGAACATTAACAAGAGCAAAACAAAAGTAATGGAATGTGGTCTAAGAAAATCAGGCGATGCTGAAGGAATTACATTAGGTAACGAAACAATGAAGGTGGTAGATGAGTTTTGTTACTTGGGTAGTAAAACAACATACAATGGTCGCAGTACAGAGGATATAAAATGCAGAATGGCAATGGGAAGAAAAGCATTTTTGAAAAAGAGAAATTTGCTAACATCGAATATTAATTTAAGTGTAAGTAAGTCTTTTGTGAAGGCATTTGTGTGGAGTGTTGCCTTGTACAGGAGTAAAACATGAACGATAAGCAGTGCGGACAGGAAGAGGATAGAGGCTTTTGAAATGTGGTGCTACAGAAGAATGCTGAAGATTAGGTGGGTAGATCGCATAACTAATGAAGAGGTACTGAACAGAATTGGTGAGAAAAGGAATTTTTGGCATACCCTGACTAAAAGAAGGGATCGCTTGGTAGGACACATTCTTAGACATCGAGGAATCGTAAATTTAGCATTGGAAGGAAGTGTGTGGGGTAAAAATCGCAGAGACCAAGAGGCGCGTATAGTAAGCAGATTCAAGTGGATGTGGGTTGCCGTTCTTATGAGGAGATGAAAAGGCTTGCTCAGGATAGTGTAGGGTGGAGAGCTGCATCAAACCAGTCTCCGGACTGAAGACCATAACAACAAGAAAATTTAGTTACATTTTCGTTCTCTTGTCCCGTGTTGAATACTCATTCAAAGCACGTGATGGTCAGGGCTTTTAGTTGTCATTTCTGTCAAGAAAGTTGGTTGTTTACGTTTTCCTTATAGTCCTTGTATGACTGCAGCACAGGGCCAAGGTTGTTTGTTTCAACGTACCGCTCAGAAATGAAGAACTGGCTCTATATCAGTGCTCCGTATCAGTGCTCTGTGTTTCACAGTCATGCAATAATTTGTCTTGAATTACTGATTTGGATAATTTTTATTTTTTATTTTATTTATTATTATTTTTATTTCTTTTATCGCGCAATTATTCAACTCCTTCAATGTTTCTCTACGAGAAGCGTAAAGAATTGCCTACCATCGTTGTCTATTGTGATTCCAGATATTTAGTATCTGATTCTTTAATGAATGTTTGCTGTAATCACTATTGTTTCTTTGAATTTTAGTAACACTTCCTCCACTCTGAAAGTAAGCTTATGTTTCCATCAAATGTCAAATTTGTGATGTTTTCATCTTAGATTGATACTCCCGGAAACCACGTACATTCTTTTCCTATGCAATGCCAAAGAGTAGAGGTGGCTATTCATCTCCTTGCTTTCTCTCTGTAATTATGTGAAATATCGCCCTTAACTTACAACATAAATTCTCATTATGATCACTATTTATAAGAGTATTTCAAACTGCATTAGAAAATCTTTAATGTTCCTCCATTACTAAGTACAAATACTTACTTGCAACTTTAACCACCTTAAACAAATAACATGTTCCTAATTTCAAAAATATGCCGTACTGCACTTATTGCGTATCGCCCCCCATAACTCGTCAAGTAGAGGTTAACTTTTGTCTAACATGCAGTTTCATAATAGATCAAGATTTAGAAGAGGAAATCCACAAGTCAATGCCTTTTGACAACGCAGTCAGTAATGACTTCGATTACCATGGCAAGCCTCCATAATACAAATTCATTTTCCAAGTCTATGGAATTATTCTTGGAACATAGCCCTCGTCTGAACTCCGTCATAAGCACTATTTTAGTTTTCCATAACTTAAAGCTTTTGTGTGTCAATTTCTTGAATGGTAGGTGATAGAAATTCTGGTTCTACTGTCACCTGAATTTAAAATGAAAACATATCCTTCGACCCTAGAATGGTAAGACGGTACCTGTTTCAAATTTCCTAAGTTACTGGTAATTAATGAAAAAAACTTCCTGGATTTGCAACGCAGTTGGGACACCAATCCATGAAAGAGTGGAGGAGCGCATACATCTCCTTCGGTTCTTTCCACTATAATAGTTGAAATAGCATTTGCATCTTTCTTCTGCATCACATTCTTTAGTTAATATCGTGATACCCTTAGTTTCCTTAAACAGCGGAAACCGGTTTACATCCACTAATGGTGCTTTCAGAGTGTATGTTGTACTACCATTAGCCACTCCAAAACATTGTGTGGCAAGAAACTTTGTCTGTAGACCTTCGTAGGAGCACAATATCCCTATTATCATACACGAAATGTAAATTGACGGCAGTAAAACATTTCTGAAGTGATCTCAACAGGCCGGTTCTCTAAAATTTTTCTATAGTGTATGTCCAATAGACCGTTACCTTCTCTGTGCAATTCCCATTTGTAATTCCGTCCAGACGTAGAGTACTACTGACCACTTCCAACTACGTCCCCTGTAACAGGTAATTTTGTTTTAAAAAAGGCAGACCGATATTTATACATTTCAGGCAATCTACGAAAATAAACTACTTTGTTACTGTCACTAATTTAACAGCAATTCCGGTCCCAATATACAGAATATAAAGCTGAAGCACCACCGTCGAATTGGCAATAGCTAGTAAGAAGTACTTGGAGGTTGTAACTGACTGCTAATCTTATGTTTTGTATAATTCTTCATCCTCAGGACTCCAATTTATTAAACAATATTTCGGAACATCTCTATATATAAAAATGAATGTTTGTAAGTCCTCTATGTATTCATAAACTATTCATTCTATTACATTGAAACTTTGGTGAAACGTTCACCGTACGCCCATGAAGGTTGCTGACCCAGAAACAAAAGAGCCCGACACATAGCTCAGGAGATACGACGTCATAAATAATGAGACGCCACCGCGTGAGAATACCCAGATTTATACGTCAATTATTGGAAAATGGGAGTAGTTAGAGACCTTCTACAAACTTTGTATGTCATGTCGGACGTTTATGAAACGTTTTGTAACTGACGCCCCCCAACCATCCCCCCCCCCCCCCCCACACACACTAAATGATGAAACGAAAAGAAGTCTAACCGCTCATAACAGTTTCGCTGTAGATGCCGTAAAACTGTCGCATCAGCCATGACCTTGTATCAAATAAAGTTAACATTACAGATTTACATGTTACTATTTATTTTTGTCTGCAAGTCTCCCTTAATTCTCTTGCATCCAAATTTAAGCAATCTATTTTCTTAATGTCTGTGTATATAAAAGCGAAAGGACACTTACTCACTAAACACAAAACCTCGAAAATACTTCACCTATGAATCTGAAAGGCAGGGATGTAGTTTATAGGTAGAAAAGTCAACTAAGAAAGTATATTGTGGTAGGGACATGGCGGAGTATACTTCTGCAACAGACTCACGAAATCTATAGTTTCATTCCAATCTTTACGAAATTTCGCCAGCTTGACCTTCAAAACAAGAGGAAGGTCACCATCTACACGCATGGGGGAGGGTACTTTGCAGCATAAAAATGGATCCCTAAATACCTTCGTTACGTCATAACTTGTGAACGGCTCGACCGATTTCACAAATCCATTTTTTGTTTTCGTTATTCACAATACAGGGGTTGTATGAAATAAAACTGGAATATTTGAGACCAACAAAGTGCGTTTTTTAATGTGACCCTGTGATTCTATTGCATAGAAATCTATAGTTTTGAACCGATATTGATGAAATTTTTGCACACTCTACCTTAAAAACAAGAAGAATGTCACTGCGTGTATAAAATTTCGTTTGGTGCAAGATGGAGGGTACTTAACTTACGGAATTTTATAAAATGCATAGTTTTAGTCCAATCTTTATGAATTTTTGCACACATGATCTTCAAACTGAGAGGAAGATCACTGGGTACATAAATGTTTGCATGGTACATGACAGAGGATACCTTGTAGAAAATTTGGCCGAGAGAGGGAAAGGTGGAAACGAACAGAGAGATGGGAGAGAAAGAGGTGGAGGCAGAGAGAAGTGGGAAGCGGATATGGACTTCGAGAGTGTAGGATAAATAAACATCCGGGCAAAGCCGGGTTTACAGCTAGTATATTATTAAAGGAACACTAAACACTAGGTACTCAGAGCCAGATACTGTTATTGCAGTTTCTCTAATCTTAATTCACATTTGGGTGTCCCTTTTTACTTGATACAACCGTAGATACAAAATCCTTTACCGCGTCCTTACCTATGTGAATTACGTGAATACTTACTGCACTTCAGTAATTTCGAATTACTGAACGGAGCTATGTCATACACTGTTACTAGCTGTGCACCATGATCATAAAGACCATTCGCAACAGGACAAGCATTTATGTTGTTAAACTTATCTTGGTCTATAAAAAAGTTATCTATCAAGATAAGTAGGATTCTTATCAATATTTGTAATAGCTCTTTAAATCAGGGTATTTTCCCAGATCGACTGAAATATGCTATCGTTAAACCTTTGCATAAAAAAGGGGATACGTCCGATGAAAACAACTACCGCCCCATCTCACTTCTGACAGCTTTATCCAAATATTTTGAAAAAGTTATGTGTTCTCGAGTTGCTTCATATATTAGAAAAATAAAGTCCCAACAAAATGTTAGTTTGCTTTTCAATAAAGCTCTTCAACTGAAACTGATAAATATACCTTCACTGATGAAATACTCAATGCTTTGAATTACCGGACATCACCAGTTGGTATTTTTTGTAATCATGGGATTCTTCTGGATAAGCTTAAGTATTGTGGTATTAAAAGCTGTACGTGTGTTGTGTGGATGTTGAACCTATCGTTGGATCAGACAACAAATTGTTCCTTGACACAGCAATTTGGTTTAATTATGGCCCTGATACTGTTGTATATGCTATTAAGTGAGAAACAGTGCATGAAACTGATTATGTGCGCAACGGATATTTTTAACAAAACAACTGTGACATGTAGCCTTTTGAAACAAACACTGACTATACTAAAAAATTTTGACTGCGAGAGAGATATTAAAAAAACCACAAATCACTTTCTTAATGCTTGACTGTGAGAATTTTATGCAGATCAGTTTCTAATTATTGAAATTTAGTATCAATTTAGTATCATAGTCAATTAACTATCATTTACTATGGCACCAATAATGAAATCCGTTCAACAATATTATTCACATCAATACTGCACTTTAAATCCACTAATAATTAATTATCAAATGACGGAAGTAGGTTAATTTTCTAACTACGTAAATGAAACATGAAAGAAAGTTTAAGCTACTTATTATTAATAATCAGCATTACATTACCTACATAATACAACTTCTGACTTGCTGGCAAAGCAGCCTCTGCTCTACATCGGAGCCATACACACAACCCAACCGCTCTCTAAGCGAGCTGAACCACTAGTGCTACTCTCTCTCAGTGCGAGCTACAATGCTATGTAATACATGATCTTTGCCAAATATGAAACTTCATAAAGGACACATATCGATACATACAGTAGAAGCGATATTATACATTTTCTTGCAAGCAAGTTACTCGATACAAAACAGGAGGCACAATATTGGACATTTTCTTACAAAATAATTTTTTTATGGACACGTTTCAGTATGAGTGGGACAGTGCACAAATTGTTTAAATAATACTTAACTGGAAGAGTGCAGAAAGTTGAAATAAGCAGCTCACATGATATAGATAAAACAAGTAAATCCTCTAACTGGGGAGATATCAAAAATGGGGTCCCACAAGGTTCGATCTTGGGTCCTTTGCTGTTCATAATATATATTAATGACTTGGCATTTTACATTCACAGAACTAGTATTTTTGCTGATGATGCAAGTATAGCTATTACATCTGACAAACAGGAATTAACTGATGAAATTGTAAATGATATCTTTCAGAAAGTTATTATGTGGTTCTCTACAAATGGATTCTCATTAAACTTTGATAAAACCCAGAATATACAGTTTGATACAGTAAATGTCATGACAGCATTAATAAATTTAAACTTTGAACATAAATCTGTGGCTAAAGTAAAATATTCAAAATTTGTAGGTGTTTGCATTGACGAGGGACTGAATTTGAAGAAACATATTGAAAACCTCCTGAAACGTTTGAGTTCAGCTACTTATGCTGTCAGAGTCATTGCAAAATGTGGTGATATACATCTCGGTAAATTAGCTTACTACGCCTATTTTCATTCATTGCTTTCATATGGGATCATATTCTGGGGCAATTCAACATTGGGTAAAAAGTATTCATTGCACAAAAGTGTGTAATCAGAATTATTGCTGGAGCCCATCCAAGAGCGTCCTGCAGACGTTTATTTAGTGATCTTGGAATCTTCACTGTAGCTTCACAATATATATACTCAGTCATGAAATTTGTTATTTACAATCCGACCCATTTCAAAACTAATAGCAGTGTGCATAGCTACAACACTAGGAGAAAGGATGATATTCTCTATTCAAGGTTAAATCCAACTTTAGCTCAGAAAGGGGTGAATTATTCTACCACAAAAGTCTTTGGTCACTTACAAAGTAGCATCAAAAGTCTGACAGATAGCAAAGTAGCACTCAAAAAGAAATCAAAAGAATTTCTGAATGGCAACTCCTTCTACAATGTAGATGAATTTTTAGATAAAGTTTAAAAAAATAAAACAACACCAAAATGTAATAAAAAATCCTTAAAATATTGATTGTCAAGTGTAGTCAACATTTACTAAAACTGACACGTTGCACATCATTACGAAATGTCGTGTGTATGATCTATGGAACAAGTAATAATCTAATCTAATCTAACTGTGTCTATGAAAATGTATGATCCGATACATGTGAATTAACGGGAACACACTGCTTAGACTGCAATATAGGTCGTTCGTCGAATACACGTCTGTAGTACACGCGCGTTGCAGTAAACTTTGGTAATTACAAATCTTATTTTACTACTACGCTTCAAGAAGCCACTGCACAGGACCATATACTGGATTACTTTAAGTGACAAAATTCTGCGCGATATGAAAGACACCGAATTTCTAAAGGCAGCCTAAAAAAATAAGGAAAAAGCCTCATTTCACAGAGACACTGAGGTTTGACTGGTGTTCGAAAGGTAAATTCACTAACGGGACATAAGGAACAGATTGTGAAACATTCTGCGACACACATTCATTTAACAAAAATTTTCTAATTTTGCTTGAATTACACTTAAATAGACTATAAGTTAATTTATAAATCTATGATCGCATATAACGGTCACATATCAAAATCCTTTCAGTGACAGTAATAGAATTCTCATAACATGTTTTCTAAATTATTATCGGTGCTTACACAAGCTGATTAATTTATTGGCTGGCGTGATGTGATTAACTGGTGTTATTACGATATGGAATAATGAAATTTTAATCTCGTTTGCGTGGAATTAACAATTTTTCATCGAGGAAATGTGAAATAATACAGTTTTTCACTTTCATTCCGTAAGTCCATTGGAACTAATTACGAGAGTTATTTTCAGCTTAAGATAATGTAAACTATAATACATCTCTATTGCACCGATTAACCTTCAGACACCAAGAGAAGGTTGCTGCTTTCAATCTAAGCATTTTCCGTCATATGGTATAAGGCGTAAGGTTACCTTATGGAAAGTCCTCTTGTTTGACTACGGGTAGCAGAATGTCCACCTCCCAAACAAAGGTTTCACACCACTACGTTTCGTAACGAATTTTTAATGTATGGGGTACGTTATGAAACAGTGTTTCACTTTCTTCGTTAACTATGATGTATCTTAACAAACGTATAGCCGAACCTTCCCTTATGACAGCTGGTACTGATATAAATTTCGGTTTCGCTATAATATAACATCAGTAACTGTCCACTGCTCGTGTGTTTTCATAATAAGCGCGCTTTTGAGTTTTAACAGTTTTACTATTGTTTCTCGTTGCGAGAAACAAACCATCACTGATAACGAAAACGAAATACAGTTTGACATCGCCCTATAAAGACGAACTGGAGGTATAAAGATAATTAAAAACGTTTAGAAAATCAGTTTTCAAATTCTGCCTACAGGTACACTGAATAAAAACATGTAAAAGTCAATGTCCGAAAAACATTCGTTCTCGAGCTATTGATAAAAATTCTTGTTCAATGTCTTTCCGAATACATTACAGTATCTTCACTTAGCTATGTACACCTTTATATGCGTCATTCCACTGTCTTCAGGGGATCCATTGCCCATATGAAGCGCAAGTAGAATTCATGTGCTCTGTTCACGCATTGGCAGATATTCAATACGTGAGTGCAGACATATTTTTATGTAATCTCAGCCCAAAGGCAGATGATCGTCCGTTCTTTTGTGCTGTGTTCTCTTTACATGATTCGTAGCTCATACCGACTACTAGTTTAGAAAGAAGATCCGTCTTTCGGGTACCTGAGTAGGAAGAGATATTGAAGAAGAGCCAGGCCTTTGATAGAGCGCCACATTCAGCATGAAGTACACTTGATGAATAAGACATATTGCTCGTGTTATGCATAACTAGACCAAACGCCAGAATGTCGTAAGCGAAATAAATGAGCTCGAAGTTCCCGTACTCTTAAAAAAATATACTTCGCAACCCACAAATCGCTGAAAGAATAAAAGCTACGGGTACGAACACTATAACTGCAGAAAAGACATAACTTGTACTAATTATTGTAAAACATATAACAATTGCTTGAATGGAAGTAACATAACAAAATACTTTATAAAAATGATAGATAGCATTCCTTATAATCGATATGGAAGTCACTGTTACCATCTGTAAATCACAACAGCCACTAGTGTATAAACTCAGTAAAATTAGGTTAATGAAACATACTGAAACAATAAATTACAATTAATTGTCATTATTCGCATTTATTTCGAAGTTAACTTATCACTAAAACCATCAATGTCATCTTTCTTGTTAACAGTATTCTGAAAAGGCTGGTATATTTGTCTTGCATTTTTCTAGATCAACCATAGAAAATACTTCAAGTGTTAAAAATTTTCCTGAGAAATCTGTTTCCCTCCTGGGGAGGGATTGTAAGAAGGTCTTCTTTCTTTTTTCTGAACATTTAATTCAGCTGCAGGTTCTTGGCCAAACTCTCTTTTCAAAAGTTCTCTGATATTTGTCTTTTCTGAGTCCAATTTCTCTATTTTTCAGCCAATTTATACTGTGTTTTTGTCAATATTGCGAGTTATTGGTTCTTCTAATATGTCAGTTCTAATGAATTTCCTCTTTTCATCTTTGCGACAACCAAACATTACTTTCTGGCTTATTATCAACAGTGTATAACCCTTGTTGTATCTTGAATACAAACGAGCTCAACAGCTCCCATTACAGCTGTTCACATCTGGGAACACCGTAAGCAGCTTTTCAAAGCAGCAGATCACCCGGACACAAATATTTTCATCGTCATGACACTTCATGGAGTATTCAAAAGAATACGATCAAACATTATTAGAAGAGTGCAAGCAATAGTATTTCCTATGATTTCGTATATTGCTGAGCTTTAATTAGAAACATTGTAAACCTTCATTAATAACATTAACGCAAATTATATCCTATATTTTAATTATGCCTTTCTTGTATTTTAAAAAGGTGTTTTAAGTATCTTTATTAGCGCTTAAATTATAATACGCTGTGGTATGTCAAAACACAAAAAATTATTTCTTCCTTGATTACTGTGTAACTTACACAACATATATTAATATCACTACGTCCTAAGTTTTGGTTGATTGTCCAATTTCTTCATGGAGAACTGAAACTGAAAGATGGGACCCAAGAAAAGACAAACACGTCACAAAAAACAATCCATTCTTCAAAAATGTTCAAATGTTTGTAGAGCGTATGGGACTTAACAACGGGGTAATCAGTCCCCAAGCTTACAAACTACTTATGAACTAGCTTATGCTAAAGACGACCATGCCCTAGGGGGATTCGAACCCCCGAACGCAGCGGCCGTGCAGACTGTGAATGGCGCGCCGCAGTACGCTCGGCCACCGCAGCCGGCAATCCAGTTTTGATTAGACTATTCTTTCCAAATTAAATAAGGCTGTTAAAATAACTATGCCTATTCTGACACAATTACATCCATATTTGCAAAATGCATTAGAAATAATTTCTGTTAAACGTAGTATTGTTTAGAATTATGCAAAGGAATATACAGTGTTTTGTTTATTGTACCTCTGTGCGCTTTTTTGATACTTTGAATAAAGTGTCGTAAAATATTTCAAAATACACACCATATTATTCTTTTTGAAACCAAATACTTCTTAAAATACTCTCCACTCCATTAGGGCCGGCTGGCACATAAATCAATTAGATTGTTTAGTAACAAGACAGTCGTGGTTGCAATTTTTTTAAATTTTTAACGCGTTTCACCCTTGTGGGGCCTCCTCAGAAAATCTTAATATTTCACATCAGATGAGATTAACTAAAAACTCTTGCTTGCCACCAACTGGCAGCGTCAAATCTTTAAAACTAGGATGCGGTCAACAGAACCCATGTGATATTTATGTAATCTACATCTACATCTACTTAGATATTCTGCAAATCACATTCAAGTGCCTGGCAGAGGGTTCATTAACCACTTTCATAACTTTTCTCTACCGTTCCATTCTCTAATAGCGCGCGGGAAGAAAGAACACCCAAATCGTTCCGTTTTCGATCTGATTGCTCTTATTTTGTTGGGATGGTCATGTCTCCCTAAGTAGGTGGGTGCTAGCAAAATATTTTCACAGTCAGAACTAAAAGTCGGTGATTGAAACTTCGCAAACAGATCACGCCGCAAAGAATAACGTGTTTCTTTTCATGATTTCCATCCCAATTAGTGCAACATTTCCGTGACGCTCCCCCCCCCCCCCCCCGTAACGTGATAAAACAAAACGAGCTGCTCTTCTCTGATCCTTCTCAATGTCTTCCGTCAGTCCCACCTGGTGAGGGTCCCACAAGGGGCAACAGTACTCCAGAAGAGGACGCACAAGTGTGATGTAGGCAGTCTCTTTGGTGGAGCTGGTGCATCTTCGAAACGTTCTGCCGATGAAACGTAACCTTTGGTTCGCCGATAATAGATTTCGTTGAGACAACATTGCCTCGTTATACCAAAGGCATTAAACACAAGGAGAGGCATTGAATTAAAATTTGTGCTGTGACCTGGATACGAACCCGGGACCTCCATATTACTTAGGCCCTTTAGATCACTTTTAAAAAAATCTTTTTTTACTTGCGGTAGTTTTTCCACTTTGCTCGTTTCTGTTCGTTGTGTTCTTGGCTCAGCTTTTTTATTACAGAGGGCGTTTAGCCCCCGGACCGGGCGCGCTGTGCCACGGCGCCCGGCAAACCTCTCAGCTAACACAGCGTTGCAGCCAGAGCGACTAAAAAGAGTGTCTTCAGAGGCAAAGGCAGAATTAAAGTATGTGGTGTGGAGAGAGAAGTGCTTGAAGAGAGTCTTTGTTGTCGCTTTCGTCTGCAACGCTGTGTTAGTTGAGTGGTCTATTTGGCCTACCTAATAAGTAGGAAGTCCCGGGTTAGAATCCCGGCCACAGAACAAATTTTTATTCAATGCCTCTCCTTATGTTTTGAACCCATGTGATTCCGAAACAGAGATGCAGCGTCGACCACCATTGTGGAACGATAGGAGCACTTTCACAAACCTGGTCAACATGCCGATGTTTACAAAATTATATTCCCATTAACGTCAGGCCGGCTTGCTGATGAATCATACAGATGAATGAGACTTCTGTTAACACTACGAAAAGCATCATTTCAGAATATATTCATTTCATATTTGAAACTTACATGGTGTTCCAGCTTGACATTAAATCCTGTCCTACATACAGGTAACCAAATTAATACATCTACAACAATGCCAGAGTTAAATAATAAATGCCAATACTACGTCACGCTAAGGTTCTTTCATCTATATTTTCATGCTACGATTGACTGTTGTATAGTGCCTCTGTAACACGAGCACCGTCACGTTTTATTGCCGTCAATGTGGAACCTTGCTGAAATGATGAGCAATCAAATCACATCGACCGCGCTGTGAAACTAGAATGGAATTACCGTCGGTCTGCGTAGCAGAGCTCACACGCAGAACTAAGTGCCACCATTCCGGCACTCACGCTCAAAGCGGACAGGTATTAGCGTAATGACAGCAATCAAGCGTTTCAAATCCGTGAAAGACTCAATCATTCGGCTTGGATTAAATTACCGGGCTCCTATGTTTGACCAATGATGATTAGTATAGCCGTTCTCATCAGCGATTCAAGCCGTCAAGTTAATCGATATTACATCATCTGACATTGAATATACTGTTCTTCGATTCATCGCGATTTCAAAAAGGTATTTGACGCGATGCCATACCGCAGACTGATAACTAAGATACAAGCATATGGAATAGGTTCACAGATTTGTGACTGGCTGGAAGACTTCCTGGGTAATAGAACGCAGTACATTGTTCTCGACGTCGAGTGTACATCGGAGACGAGGGTATCGTCAGGCGTGCCCCAGGGGTGTGTGATAGCTCCGCTATTATCTTCTGTCTATATAAATGATCTGATGTTCATAGTAACTTGTAATTTGCTGCTGTTTGCTGATGATACTGTGGTGTATGGGAAGGTAACGTATTTAATTGACTGTAATAGCATACGGGATGGTTTAGAAAAAAATTCTGATTGGTGTGAAGAATGGCCGCTAGCTCTAAATGTAGAAAAATGGAAGGTGATGCACATGAGTAGGAAAAGCAATCCCATAATGTTCGAATACAGCATTAGTAGTGAGCTTCTTGATGCTGTGGCATCGTTCAAATATCTAGGCGTAACATTGCAGAGCTGTATGAAATAGAACGAACATGTAAGGACAGGTGTATGGCGGACAGCCGACGTCGGTTTATTGGGAGAATTTTGGGAAGAATGTACTTCATCTGTAAAGGAGACCACGTCTTTGAATATTGATCAAGTGTTTGGGACCCGCAGCAGATCAGTTTAAAGGAAGACATAGAGGCGTTTCGTTACTGGTAGGTTCGACTAATGCGCGAGTATCACGGAAAATCTCCGCAACTGAAATGTGGATCACTGGAGGAAATACGACGTACTTTTATAGAAATTCTGTTGAGGAAATTTAGAGGGCCGGAATTTTAAGTTGAGTGTAGTACGATCTTGCTGCCGCCTACTTATATTTCGCGTAATGATCACACAAGGTAAAAGAAACTAGGGCTCGTACAGAGGCATATTGACATTCTTTTATTCTCTCGTTCTATTTGGGAGTAGAATAGGAAGGGAAACGCCTAGTAGTGGTACAGCGTACCCTTCGCCACGCACTTTACGGTGGATTGCAGATGTAGATGTAGATGAGTCTTATTAGTGGTTAACGGGCACCGCCATGAATATACATACTGCACACAACTATTGATTTCAGAGTAGCACTTCCACTCTGCTCCCTCAGATATTTTCAGGATGTATTCTAGTCTTTGAAGTGCTGTACAATTTTTACCCGCTACAGGTCCTTCCAGTATCGTGGAGACTAATCTTTTGATACATGTATCATCCTATCCTTTCTTCTTGTCCGGGTTTTCCGTATGTTTCTTTCTTTGCCAGTTCTACGGATAACATCCCATTCGTTATCTAATCAACCCATCAACCTTCAACTTCCTTCTGCAGCGCCAAGTCTATTCTCTTCTCTTCAAGTTTTCCCACAGCTGGATTTACGTCGCAAAGTTTGATGAATTCTAACAAGGCTGGAATAATTTGCCAATAAATATGCTCACACAACACAGCAGAAAAGAGAGAAGAAAATGTTGTCTCTCATTGGTAACTGTAAATGCAAGGAATATTTTACTGCGCGGTTGCTCTCTGTCGGAGGTCCGAGTGCTACCTCGTGTAAAGGTGTGTGCGTGTGTTTTTTTTGTAGAACTGACAGTAGCTTCCTCCTAGAAACACGGTCATAAGCCTCTTTTAGATCTATAAAACATAGATGTAGTTACCTCTTCCAGTCATAGCACTTCTCCATTATCTGCCGTAAGCTAAAGATCTGGTCCTGACAACCTCTAAAACGACTAAACCCACACTGACTTCCATCCAGCTTGTCTTCAAAACTTCTCGCACTCTCCTTTTAGTAATACCTGAGAATATTTTACCCAAAACGCTAATTAAACAGATACATCCGTAGTAGTTACAATTTTTCTGTATCTATACGTTGATGGCGTGATTACTGCCTTCATCTAGTCAGACGTAACCTCAAATCAAATGTTTAAATGTTGGTATAGTTTATGGGACTTAATTACGGGGTCATCAGTCCCTAAACTTACAAACTACGTATGAACTAGCTAACACTAAGGACGGCACAAATATCCATGCCCGAGGGGGGATTCGAACCCCCGACCGTAGTGGCCGTGCAGGCTGTGACTGGCACGCAGATCGCTCGGCCACCGTGGCTGGCCAGACGGTATTTAAATTATCCTATGTAACCATTTGACACCTGACATTCCACTCTAGTTGATGAGTTCCGAGTTAATTTCATCTGCCCCATCCGCTATATTGCACAGCAATCTATTGATTATTCTTTCCGCTTCCACGATTGTGATCTAGTTTTTATCGTTATTCCTATCCCATTCTACCTCAAAGTCTGACACATCATTGGACGTTTCCTCTTTATTGAGCAACTCTTCAAAATATTCCTTCTATCTGCCATTGGCATCCACAGGGTTTACAAACAGCTTTCCTGACCTATTGAAAACGCTTGTTAATTCTGTGAATAATGAAATGCCAAAATCGCGGTATTTCGTCTTTATTTATAACAGACGACCGGTTTCATTGTACATAGACATCATCTTCTGGTGTCTGCACTAAATTATAACATTATTACATAAATGCACGAACAGTTCGACGACGTTTGCAGCAGCGTGGACTATCAGCTCGGAGACCATGGCTGTGGTTACCCTTGTCGCTGTATGACGGACAGGAGCTCCTGCAATGGTGTACGCAACGACGATCCTGGGTGCACAAATGACAAAACGTCATTTTATGTTTACAGCATCATGATGGCCGCTTCCGTGTTTGGCGATATCGCTGCGAACGCCATTGGAAGCGTGTATTCGTCTTCGCCATACGGGCGTATCACCCGGCTTTATGGTATGGGGTGCCGTTGGTTACACGTCTTGGTCACCTCTTGTTCGCATCGACGGCACTTTGAACAGTGGTTGTTACATGTCAGGTGTGTTACGACCCTTCATTCGATCCCTGCGAAACGCTACATTTCAGCAGGATAATACACGACTGCATGTTGCATGTCCTGTACTGGCTTTTCTGGATACGAAAAATGTTCGAATGCTGTCCTGACCAGCAAATTCTCAGATCTCTCACCAACTGAAAACGTCTGGTCAATATTGGCCGAGCAACTGGCTCGTCACAATACGCCACTCACTACTCATGATGAACTGTGGTATCGTGTTGAAGCTGCATGGGCATCTGTACCTGAATACTCCATCCAAGCTCTGTTTGACTCAATGCGCAGGAGGATCAAGGCCATTATTACGGCCAGAGGTGGTTGTTCTGGGTACTAATTTCTTAGGATCTATGCACCCAAATTACGTGAAATTGTAATCACATGTCAGTTCTAATATAATATATAATGAATACCCGTTTATCGTCTGCCTGTCTTCTCGATGTAGCAATTTTAATGGCCAGTAATGTAATCATAAACGCTAATCATATTTTAATAAAGTCGTTGCCACAACACATTAACATTCAACTCTCGTCATTTTGTATCCAACAACTGGGATTAATATATATAACATATATAATAATATATAACCGGCGTGCTAACAGAAACAGCGAAAACGGCGTATCATAACATTCCATGAAGTGGCCACCATCGTCGTATTACAAGCTCTTACTTCCGACAAACGAAAATATAAACCTTTTATCACTCATACTTTGCACTTATACAAACAACATTTTCATTTACTAAACAATCACCGTAAAATATGTAAGCCAAACACCGCTTCCTAAACACGCCCTCACAGGTACAGTGATGAGATGCATATGGTGATAGATCCGTATCAGACATCCTTTTATGTCGTAACCGCTTAGCCGTCTGGAGTTCCCACTTGGTGCACTTTCATATCTCACTACACGCTACACGTACTATACATTTGGACGAATTCGGCAATGACGAGTAGGTGTCCTCTCCTTGTAAGATAGACATGCCTCCTGGATGTATTTCAGACGTGTAAAATATTACATGTAATTGACCAACACTATAATAACAGGGGGCCGGGTATACGGGGTGCATCCAAGACTGGAGGACGTCATCTCTCTAGGGAAACGGGCCTCAGTATTCCAGGCCGAAATCAATGCCATCAGGGCGTGTGTGGAGGAGAATTTGCGTAGGTGCTACAAAGACCGTAGCATCTATATCTAATCAGACAGCCAGGCAGCCCTGAGATCACTGGCAGCAATAGAGTAAACCTATTGTGGGTCCCTGGCCACTCGGTGATCAGTGGCAACGAACATGCCGACAGATTAGCCAGAATGGGGGCAGAGACTCCATTTATTGGACCGGAACCTGTCCTGACAATCACCAAGGCAATCAAATTGGAGCTACGTAACTGGCTCAGAAGACAGCACGTAGAATATTGGACCAAAGTCTATCAACAAAAACATGGCAAGGTAATGATGCCAAAGCCATGTTTTAAAAGAAACTCTGCAATGCTGGGCCTGAACAGGAGAAAGATTAGACTCGTGGTTGGATTGCTGACAGGCCATTGGAATTTCAAAAAACACCTACATACAATGGGAATAAATGTAGGATCTGTGATAACGGTGATAAAACTGCATCACACCTAATCTTCGAATGCATTGCATTGGAGAGTAAAAGGCACAGAACATTTGGGACAACCAGACCTGAAGAAATTGTGTCTAATAAAGAACTGGTAAACGACTCCTTGCACTGTTCAAGGGCATTGGTTGGCTTTACTAGATATACATGGAGCTAGACCGCACAGTAAACTTAGTTTCGGTGCGGGCAATGGCGGGTTGGAGCAAGACTGTTTTGGCTTTCCTGAGAAAATCAAATAAAATAATAACGGGAGTATAAGATATCCAAGCATCCTGGATGTATTTGAGAGGTGTGAAATATTGTACGCAAATGAGCAGCACTGTAATAAGAAGCCTTTGAAGTTAAAAATAACCATGCCTCCTGGATGGAAAATATACAGTTAGTCTGTCAGAAAATGCCACAACGATTCCATAATCAAAAAATGGAAAAACAATGAAACTGTTGAAACTGGCGTATCCGTAGGAAAACCTTCTGATAAGCGTTCATTTGTTCTGAAACTCGATCTGACAGGCGACTGAGCCCGGTCGATACGTTGCTGAACGTTGTTTCCCTCAGCTTTTCAAACCCTACGGCGCTTTGTTCGTAAGCAAACAGTTGCCATCCGGTTGCCATGACTACATATTCGCTGAATTCCATGTATGATTTACACTGTATTTTTAAATTGTCAAACATTAGCTGCAGCCCGACCCAGTCTTTATTTCTTTCATTGTATCTTGCGCACGTGAGTCAGGAAAATAACTTGCTCAGTCACACTCGTATTAACTTCATTTACATTAGCAAGTAGTTAAATGAGGTGTTTTCAATTTGATGACAACCGATTAAAAATATGTCTTCTGTCAACACGTGATGGTGACGTTCTTACGATGGGATCATTAAAAGTGTAAATAACGGATTTTGGTGGATCAAGGCTATCCGCTCTTTTTAGCGACGGACTTTGGTTTCCACTGTAACGTTAGCCACAATACATCCAGATGAGCGTGACGCAGTGGCTAAGATCTACAGATACCACGCTGAAGGTACCGCGTTGGGGTCTTCGTGTTCTTCTATTTTTGTTTTTGTATTTTTTTTTCACTTTTTTAAAATAATCGGAGTAGTATCACGGTTTTATTTTTTATTGTGCAGAATATCAACAAACAAAGTACGGTACGTGAAATTAGTAAGAAATATTCAATTTTTCCGTATTAATTTAATCTTCACGTCATTATTACAAAATTTTACTCGCTATCGCCTGCATCGCTTGCTGTGCCGTAACATATATCCGGATGAAATTTGTCGTAAATTAAACCGAAACAAAATGGTTTACAGCACCAAGCACACTTCATAAAAGCTACTGTCTCGTAGGCTCACGGAGTTTTTAAGAGCGACACCAGAGACCATTTAAATTAACAGAGAGTTCTCTTTCGTCCGTTAACTTTGATGCGAACCATGTGTATTTGATCCTCTTCGAAAAATCAGGTTAACTGAACTGATGCAAAATTTGGCTTTACGACGAATATCATTTGGATATATGTTATGTCATACCAAGTGATGCAAACGATAGAGAGTAAGATTTTGTAAAAATGGCGTGAAAATGAAATTAGTATGGCAAATTGAATATTTGTTACTAATTTCACACAGTGTACAGCGTTTGTTGATAGGGTAAGGTGGTACAAATTCGATATAGGTACAATACTGATCAACATAAATTTTGCGCCATTTTCAGTCTCGTAGTGTCTCGTTGTGTGGCATTGTAGCGTAGCAGTTTTCTACAGCTCCTCCTGTCTTTCCCAAGAATATACCACTTTGTGCTAAGGAGAGATACATTTTTTCCCGTTAGGAGGTAACTGAAGCTACTTAATCTAACGAGCTCTTATAAATTTTCTATTTAAGGGTGACGAGATTCTCTACCCAAAATGCAATGTTTGGTAAAACGAAGTATACGTTGGTGCCTGACATCCAAGAACAAGTGCTGTAATTAAAAATACATCTTTTCTCAATATATTTCCAGTTACAACAACATTTGTCCGAAATGATCGAAATTGTACCACCTTACCCTATACTGTAAAATAAAATGGAAAAATGTCAGACTACACTGATTTAAAAAAATCTAAATCACGGAGGGGACCAGAACATGATACAACCTGCGTGGTAGCGGGAGACCTTAACCTGGATATATTGTGGCTAACGTTATGGGTCTTATATTGCGCAGTAAATTTCAACATCTATTTTCTCGAAAACCCAGGCCCGTCACTTAAAAAATTAAATGAAAAGCGGATAGCGTCATAGTCATGGTATATCCCTCTAAACCTTCCGTTATTTACACCTCTGATCGTCCCCTTTTTAGTTGTACACCCTTTTTGTGACTTAGTCAAGATTGGAAGAGATGTTGGCGTGAAATTAATACATGATTCGTAGGGTTAATAAAGGAACCAACATTACGTTATTTGCTGTTTGCAGATACATGATGAGGATTGCTAGGAACAGGAGAGAAAGTAGCGAATGTAACCTCAAACCCTTATTGGAGGAGAAGTAAAAAGGCCAGATAAAGGACCTAATCCAATTAGCGTCTGCAGTAAGTGGCGACTCTGAACAAAAGAGAGAGTCGTTTTTCGGTCGCGACTACAAGAGCCCTCAGCCTCTCAGGTCATGTGATACTGCAGCGCGATTTGGCCGGAGGGGAGGATTTGCTGAAGACGAATCGTCCTATTTCGGCGTTAACCCGTTCAGTGTTATCGCAATAGCCGTAAGGCATCGGACACAAAGTGGCATCTTCGTAAAATTGCATCCGTTTGAGGCCTGGGGCTCCTTGTACATGAGAGCGTCTCCAACTTGTTTTACATCACGATCCATTTTCACTAATTTGTTGCGAACGGGACCAAAAAGTTCAAAAAAACTAAACTGTGTCAGACGAAAAATAAAGTTTAGTCAAATCTTTTAACATATACTGTAAATACAATAGTAATAATAATAGCACTATTTTAATACGAACTATTAGGAGAAAATTATATTCGATTTGCATCTATATGTTTTTAGAACTTTTGTCTTAACTTCAATATCAACAATGCTAGGGACAATACTTTTGCTCAAAGCAACACGCATATCATCACCTACTTCTTATCGCTTCCTGGATTTGTTTTTCACGCCGGAAACTCATGTTCATCTAATTATATCGTGCAGAAAATCGTAAAATACAGGATGGCGATTTACGGACTGTAACTGTATGCTTTTGCCTTTCTGCAATAAAACTACCCAAGAGTATGAATTCAGATGCGTTCCTATAATTTTTATCCGTTTAGAATTTAATAAGCGTTCACAACACCAGAGGATAGCTGGATATATTTCCAATGCCACCGATGTCATCCACTTGTCTTCACCAGTGAGTTTGTCAAGGTATCGTGGACAGCCAGTACGATTTGCTGACAGCGTCAGAACTAACTGATAATTTGGATTGAATGAAAATTTAAATTTTATATCTTTCGCGGAACGCATTTTACCTCCTGCGGACTGGGCGGCCGTTCCTACCGGAGTTTCGAATCGTCCCTCGAGCATCAGTGTGTGTTGTCCTTAGTGTGAGTTAGTTTATGTAGTTTGTAAGTCTAGGGACAAATGACAGTAGCAGTTTGGTCCCATAGGTTAACAAACATTTGAACACTTAACCCACTGTTGTACACAATGCAATTACCACCAATCGACACAGCAGTCGAATTCCGAAACTGCGACTGTTACTCTTTTGTCTATCTCGACAGCGTATGACGCTGACAGGGTGTACGAATAGTTCCAGTCAATTTGAATATTTAGTTCGCCTTGTGAACTCATCGATCATAAAATCAGATGGTCGGCATTTATCACGATAGCAAAGGGCCAGAAATGACTTATGTTATAGGACTGTGGGTGATTGGTAGTAATTAACAGGAATACTGTTAATTCCATGAGGGTGATTTCATTAACAACAAGTCTTCGGGAGGTGAACATTGCGAAAATGTTATGAATTTAAAATGAATTGTCACTTCTCTTTCAAGTTTAAAACCGAGAAATTTGTTGGTAAAAGATATTGAAGGGTGGTCATTTTTCCCTGAAAATTTACTCCAATAACAGACCAGTATCTATATGAACACCAACCGGTAAAAAAATCAAGTTCAGCGATTGTAAGATATGTGGTGTCGCACAAGTACAAAGTGCGCACCACCTACTTTCGCCGCGCGCCGCCATGCACGCACGGCGCGGCGTTCTTACGGCGACAGCCACGAGCGCCCTCTGCTGCAACCCCGCTCGTGGCCACCACGGAAAGACACCGGGCACTTCGGACTGAGATAGCAACGAGTTAGGACCTTCGTAATCAGATAGGCACCGGTGAAGACTTTGCTATCGTACAGGCACTAGGCAGGCCTCTAACAACTATGTATCAACATTCTGCAGTACTATGTAAAAGTTAAGTATTGTTACATTCTGTGCAATATATATCTCTTTCTAATTTACTCTAGTGTTTGTAGTTTCTGGCTGCTCCCCTCCGTACCTGCACCGGCGTGCTGTCTTTGTCACTGTGTCGGTCTCGTTCCACTCGGCCACCGACACCTACGACGAGGCTGGGACACAAAAGCGGCGACGAAGTTGGGACACAAAAGTGGCGACGAGGAGTGATAGACGAACCGTGGACCAGCACGCTTGCAGCAGCCAGACAGCAGCAGTCGGAGCACGCAGAAATTTCTCCCGCCCACCCACCCTTATTATAAGAATTTTGGGGGAAGATAATTTGTTCCGTGTTTTGTGGACTTTTTTGTTGCAGCGCGTCCTCTTTCATATTGCATTTGTGTTTTGTTCTAAGTTACTTGTATACGCGGCGCCTAATCGGTCAGCATGGCCACTACTCCGAACCCAAACTTAATGGAAATTATTCAGTTACAGACGGCGCAAATAACACAACTTCTCCAGGCGGTGGCGCAGTTGACAACTCAACAACAGCCGTCGCATCAGCAGCCCACACCTGCCGCCGCACCGCTTCCGACGTTCCGCCAGTACAACGAACGTGAGGAAGAATGGAGCGACTACTTCGCACAGTTTCAAGAACTCGTCGCGGCTCATCAACTTACAGGTCAGACTGTTAAGCATCTTTTATTGTCCGTGGTGGGCCCTCAAACCTTCGTCTTACTGCAGAAACTATTCCCGCAAGCATCTCCGCGTGATGTAGACTTTGAACAAATAGTAGAGGCACTAAATGCTCATTATGAGAGGAAAGTTCTTGTAGCCGCTGCACGGTACCGATTTTTCAGACTTAAAAAATTACCGCAGCAGTCACACCAAGAGTGGATTACGGAATTGAAGGGCTTAACCCGCAAATGTAAATTTACTTGCTCTTGTGGACTTTCGTATAGTGACGTGATGTTGAGGGATGCGATTACGCAGAATATTCAGGACCCCAGAATTAGAGCAGCAATTCTGAAACAGTCTGACCCCTCCTTAGACAGTGTACTGCAGCTTATAGAAGCGCATGATACTTTTGACTTAGCTGATGTAGAAATGCAAAGCCATAGTGTAAATTCAGTGCGCCGCAACGGACCCTTTCCTAGCCGTAGTTCTCAGTATAGCACTAGTGATTCTTATTTTTCTACCGGCCGTGCTGAACAGACAGTGAACAGTAGCCAGTGTAAAAGTGCGACGCAAAGGTCGCCCCGTCGTGTTAGAAACAGTAATTTGAATAACGGGCGCCAACGCTCATTTCAGAAAAATGTACGTAAATCTTGCCCCCAGTGTGTGTCTCGCCACAAGCGTGCTCATTGCCCTAGTCGCAACGCAACCTGTTATCAATGTGGCAAATTGGGACATGTGCAGTCTGTGTGTATGCAAATTAAAAACTCGAACAGTAACGTTAGAAACAATGCTTCGCAGAGTGCGAGAACAGTTCATTCTGTAAATGTTATACGGGCTGTGGAATTGAACAGTGCTTTCCTTGGATCTCAATTGCAAGAAAGTAGTTCTGCGCCTAGGGCAAAACTATATAGTGCACCACGTAGCACGCGCCGACGAGCGCGTAAAAATGTGCAACGGAAAAGGGTTCGGGACATGCAAAATGACTATGAACAGTGCATTTCTGTAGTGAAACTAGTGCCTTCTGCAACTGCTCCTTGTAATAGTGCCCAGTACTGTGTAGCTAGTGACAGTAGACATCAAGTAGCTACTCAAAAGGGTAGTGCAGTAGTTAGTGACTCTGTAGTAGCCTCGCATTGCGTGGACGCCGATCCGGCGGTAGTGCCATCTAGTGACAGTGTTGTTAATCCGCTGCGTGCCGAGTCTGCGCCGCTTCCTTCACTACGCGGCCCGCGCAAGCGCAGCAAACACGGTGTATTAGACGTTGCCCACATTCGCGCACCTGTCGAGCGCCGCAAGCAAAAACTGTTTGTGACTCTCTTCATAGAAAATAAGACGGTGCAATTTCAGCTTGATACTGGTTCCGCTGTCACATTAATAAATAAAGATACTTATGAACTTCTGGGTTCGCCAAAATTGTCGCCGTGTCAACAAGTGCTCACAGCATATACCGGTCAAAATATTCCCGTGCTAGGAACGTGTAGCCTGCCTGCCTCTTTTCAAGGTGTTACAAAGACAGTTGCTTTTGTAGTTCTTCAGGCCAAATCGACACAGAACATTTTTGGACTAGATGCTTTTGACTTGTTTGGTTTATCAATTCAAAGAGATGTGCTTCAAATTTCGTCAATAGTGCCTCAGGATAAAATCAATGAATTGTGTGACAAATATAGTGACTTGTTTTCGCCGGAACTAGGTTGTGCAAAAGACTTCGTGGCACATGTAACTTTGAAAGAATCTGCAGTTCCAAAAGTTCGTAAAGCTAGACCAGTGCCTATCGCCTTGCGTGATACAGTTGCCGAAGAACTTAAACGTTGGCAAGATAGTGGGGTGATTTCTCCTGTTTCTGCGAGTCAGTGGGCCTCGCCTATAGTAATTATACCCAAGCCGTCAGGAAAACTTCGTCTCTGTGCGGACTTCAAATCAACAGTGAACAGTCAAACAATTGTCGACACTTATCCCCTGCCCAGACCTGAGGAACTGATGGACAAATTAGGACAGTCTCGCTTCTTTTCTAAGATTGATTTAGCAGAGGCATACTTACAGGTTCCACTTGATGACAAGTCAAAAAAGTTTTTCGTCATTAATACTCACATGGGCCTTTTTCAATTTCAACGCCTACCCTTTGGTAGTTCTTCCGCTCCCGCTATTTTTCAGCGTTTTTTGGAACAGCTGACAGTTTCCGTACCGTGTTGTTCGAACTATTTAGATGACATTGTGGTGTCCGGACGTACAGTTGAAGAACATTTAGCAAACCTGGAGTGCCTTTTCAAAGTGTTGACTGCAGCAGGTCTACGTTGCAATAAAGCAAAGTGTTCGTTTTTTCAAACTGAAATAGAGTACCTAGGCCATGTGATTAATGCCCAAGGAATCCATCCCTTACAGTCACATCTTCGAGCAATCAAAGACTTGCCTCCTCCTAAGAATGTGCACGAATTGCAAGCAGTAATGGGGAAGCTGAACTATTATTTCAGATTTATTCCCAATGCCTCTCAGATTGCAGCTCCACTGCATCACTTACGTAGGAAGAATGTTCCTTTTGTATGGTCTAAAGATTGTCAGGTTGCCTTTGACAAATTAAAGTCTGCACTACTCAGTGATGCATGTTTGATTCCCTTTGACCCACAGAAGCCTGTAGTGTTAGCAGTTGACGCCTCGTCGTACGGTCTGGGCGCAGTAATCTCACATCGCATTGGATCTCACGATCGTCCTATTGCCTTTGCATCCAAGCTACTGACGCCAACGCAACAGAATTACAGTCAGGTAGAAAAGGAGGCCTTAGCAATCATTTACGGCGTCACAAAGTTTCATCATTATCTCTATGGCAGAAAATTCTATTTGTTGACAGACCGCAAGCCTCTCACGTCGTTGTTCTCACCCACAAAGCCGATTCCGCCACGTACGGCACAAAAGCTTCAGAGATGGTCCTTGATATTGTCTAATTATCAGTATGAGATTTTGTACCGACCTACCACTAAACATGCTAACGCGGACACACTTTCCCGACTTCCGGTTGGCCAGGATGTATCATTTGATTCTTCAGAAATGGCATGTTGTCAGATAGACTCCAGAGATGCTTCCGCTGTCGCAGACTTTCCTTTGAACTCTCGTCAGGTTGCACAGGAAACAGCTGCGGATGCGGACCTAAGTGTGGTAGCACGTTTTGTTCGCTCAGGGTGGCCTGCCAGAGCCAAAGACATTGATCGGCCTCTGGTTCGACGTTATTTTGCACAACGTCATGCATTATATTTAAGTCAGGGTGTACTGTTGTTGCATACCGACAACGACCAAGCAAGAGTGATTGTTCCTCGTTCCCTGCAACGAGAAGTGTTACGCCTCCTGCATCAAGGACATTGGGGCATTGTTAGGACAAAGCAACTGGCCAGACGTCATTGTACCTGGGTTGGTATGGACGCTCAGATAGAGAGCATGACATCACAGTGTACAGTTTGTGCGGAGCATCAGGCGGCTCCTCCACAGCGTTTCTCAGACTGGCCACGCCCCAAGGGACCATGGCAACGTTTACATATTGACTTTGCCGGACCATTCTGGAATACGCGCTGGTTAATTGTTGTAGACGCTTTCAGCAAGTTTCCTTTTGTGATTGCCATGAACTCAACGACAGCTTCTAGTACAATCAGTGCCTTAACATCGGTGTTTTGCATCGAAGGCTTGCCTCAAACTATCGTCAGTGACAATGGACCTCAGTTTGTTAGTGCGGAATTTCAACAATTTTGTCGCATGAATGGCATTCAGCATATCACCACCGCACTTTTTCACCCTCAGTCCAATGGTGAAGCAGAACGTTTCGTTCGAACATTCAAGTCTCACATGGAAAAGATGAAAGGTCAGCACTCCAGGCAGCAAGCTCTTCAAATTTTCCTGTCTACGTATCGGTGCATGCCACGTGACGGCCCGTCTCCTGCCGAGCTGCTACACGGCCGCCGTCACCGCACTCTCCTTCACCTGCTGCAGCCTCCCACGCACCGAGTCGGTTCGTATGGCGCTACGCGTTTTCAGGTTTCTACGCCGGTGCTGTACAGGGTGTTTGCTGGGAACAAGAAGACATGGTTGCCGGGCACCATTCAGCGTGTGCTCGGTCGCAATATGTATGTTGTACGTTCTTCCACAGGGTCGGAGCTGCGGCGCCACGCAAACCAATTGCGCCTGCACAGGCCGCGCGATCCTGTCTCCGGTTTCTTGATTCCAGACCCAGTTCACCGCCAGGGAGCACAATCACATCGTTCGTCAACGGGTCCAGCGTCCCCGGACTACGTAATCGTCCCGATGGAGATCGACGCGACGCCGCCGCTGTCGCCGCCGCAGATGACAGCGTCACCGAGAGGGACTCCGGGACCGTGCGTGCCGCCGCCGCCTGGGCCACGCACCTCAGAAGAAGATGACCTGCTCCCTCTGGGCGGGGGGGGGGGTGCGCCCTTCCCCAGGTTTCGGTGGGTTCCCTGGAGGATCGCAAGGCGGATGCCGGGGCGCGGACGGCGTCTCGATCCCAGCCTCAGCTACGACGCCCGTCCCACCAGTAACGCCCCCGCCCAGGCCCTCCTCCCAGTGCCGTCGCCGTGGCCCTCAGCCCTACGCCACGACGGCGCGGCGGTTTGGGGGGGAGGGGTGTGGTGTCGCACAAGTACAAAGTGCGCGCCACCTACTTTCGCCGCGCGCCGCCATGCACGCACGGCGCGGCGTTCTTACGGCGACAGCCACGAGCGCCCTCTGCTGCAACCCCGCTCGTGGCCACCACGGAAAGACACCGGGCACTTCGGACTGAGATAGCAACGAGTTAGGACCTTCGTAATCAGATAGGCACCGGTGAAGACTTTGCTATCGTACAGGCACTAGGCAGGCCTCTAACAACTATGTATCAACATTCTGCAGTACTATGTAAAAGTTAAGTATTGTTACATTCTGTGCAATATATATCTCTTTCTAATTTACTCTAGTGTTTGTAGTTTCTGGCTGCTCCCCTCCGTACCTGCACCGGCGTGCTGTCTTTGTCACTGTGTCGGTCTCGTTCCACTCGGCCACCGACACCTACGACGAGGCTGGGACACAAAAGCGGCGACGAAGTTGGGACACAAAAAGATACACTAACGTCACGTTTCGAGATCAGTAACAAGCACCCGCAGATCATATTATCCATTGCAAAACACTCCTCTCACACACATCTTCTCAATCAGCTAAATATTTACGACAACGAAGAACAAAACGTGTTTTACCTTCTAAATTGTACCTTATTCGGGAAACTGGACGAAAATTTGTGCCAAGGAAAATATAAATGTCATTATTGGTTCAAGAATCTGTGACAAAGGCGAGGACAATATTTAACTTGCTGTCGGATGGAAACCCTCTTACTCTTATGTCACAAATGATGCCTTTAACCATTTTACAGTTTTCTACTAACAACAGTAAACAAACAGTAAAATTCAGAGGCGGAGGTGTTAGGACGTGCTTTTTTTTCAGAGTGGGTGCTTTCACCCGTTGTTGTTTTGCGTGGCATTATCACAACACAGACCTATATTGATGTTTTGAGCAAATTTTTGCTTCCCACTGTTGAAGTGCAATTTGGAAGGAAGGAAGAAGGAAGCTTAGTGTTTAATGTCCCGTCGACAGCATGGTCATTAAAGGCGGAGTTAACGCTCGGAGTTTTTTGTAAGGATGGAGAAGTAAATCGGCCTTGCATATTCAAAGGAACCCTCCTGGCATTTGCCTGGAGCGATTTAGGAAAATCACGGAAAACCTAAATCTGGAAAGCCGCAGTTGGATTTGAACCACCGTCCTCCCGAATACGAGTGCAGTTTGGGGATGGCGATTGCATCTTTATACACGTCCAAGCACCTGTTTATTAAGCAACGGCCTGTGACAGAGTGGTTACACGACAATAATTGACCGGCACGGACTTGAATCCTACAGAAAATCTTTGGCAGGTTTTGGAACGTCGACTTCGTGCCAGGCCTCACAGACGTATATCGATAGCTCTCCTCAGAGCAGCACCTGATTGAACGCATGCCTGCGAAAATGCTTCGTGGCTAAGAGTGGGCCAACACCACATTGATTTCCAGCATTATTTATTATATTCCACATATATAGTGGTTAAGCCATGTCGCACAAATTGAATTTTAATTTATAAAACGTAACTAGTTTCAATGAACTCTGTCATCACACATGGTTTGACTATGGCAGACAGTTGGGAGTCACTGTCACACCCCTAGTTGGCCTGGCTACATTTACTACACCTTTTCATAATTTAATTACTTTCTCAGTTTGTGTTTAATGCAATTTTTGCTTACGTTTGATAATGATGACAGAGTTCATTGAAAATAGTTACGTTTTGTAAATTAAAATTCAATTTGTGTGACATGGCTTAGCCACTATATATGTGGAATATAATAAATAATTAATCAGTCACACACTCCTTACTACAATGTCATATAATATCCAGCATTATTGTTGGAGGACGCCTCGAACTTGCAAGTCATTTGCAGCCGGGTGGCCGGATACTTATGATCACATAGTATATTTCCATCACAAACCACTAGATGTACGAAGTGCAGTGTACGTGTTTGTCTGCAGAACGAAGCAAATGTCCTTCAGACATGCATGCATATTTGAGCGAACGCACACTGCAACGACCAAAGCTGTCACAGTAATTATCAGAAATGTATTCTTGTTTGCAATTTCGGATATGAATCGGCATCAGCAGTATGATTTTAGAGTTATGTGCGAAAATTTGTGCCGCACAGAATCTCGAACAAGGATTTACCGCTTTTGGTGAACTGTCGCGTTAACCATTAGTCCCGTACGAGGAGAGAGGTTTACTATGACTGTCACAAGCTTTGCTGTGGCTCTCATTCAAATGCAATGTGCTGCGTCCGGCTTTTTCGATAGAACCAAGAAAATGTCCTTCAGAAGGGCAAGCATAATAAACGTCTATCCTTCCCTACAGTATCAGTTATACGAACACTCATGGGCACTAAGCATGTTGCCATGTGGACCTCTGAATCGGAACGGGAAGCGTGCTTGGATAGCGTAATGCTTATCGTGACAACTCTCGAAAAGCGCTGAATCCGTGTTAAAGTCCGGGTCAGGGACAAATTTTCATATATAACCTTTAAATCATGCAGCTGATGCTTGTCCATATCCGCCATTGCAAATAGTCGTATCGAAACGAATCATTTTGATCGATTTGTTCCAGGTTTCTTAATCGCTTGAAACTTAACGAAATAGCTTAGGTTTTCGCCGCCAGCGGTTATTATTGTAAACGTTTTCTTGCCATATATCATTTTAAAAAATGTGTTGCTGGCAAATCCAAGATTCAACCACCATAGCAGTGACGTACATTATCAGTCTCATCGAGAATTTTTTCATGTCAGTTTACAATAATATAAGTTTGTTATTATCATTTTATACTTTTAAAGCACTATGGGTATGCATGACATTAGCGTTGTCATTGTTAGATTAGTACAGAAGCCTAATATTATTTATACACATATCCTACAAGTGTCTCCAGTGATGAATAAAGTTGCTCGGAGTGTGTCGCCAGGCTCCGACACCATATATCGCATCCTAACAATATTGTAGAAAAGACTATCTACTGATTCTAAAGTGCAATGATTCCTTTGTGAATACATCTGTGTGGCACTACATTCTATAAAAAATGCATATCTCCAACTATCAGCTGTTCATTACAACATCGGTTTCGGTTATTAACTATCCCCAGGAAAGTAAATTAAGCAGACTGATTACGTTGGTACATTTTCTGTCACTATACCTATGTCAAACAATAAAAGATACGTAAAATGTCACATGGCGTTAGGTATTAATGATAACATTAAGTGACATTTTACATATCTTCTATTTTTTGTAATGTATATGGTGATAGAAAATGTTCCAACATAATCAGTCTGTTTGATTTACTTTTATGGTGATGGTTAATATCCGAAACCGGTAAAGTTGTAAATATAATGAACAGCTGATTGTTGGTGATATGCCTTTTTAAAGTTTATTGCGGCTGTTACCACGCATATCAATAAAAATTTGAACTACATTCTAATAAATTATTTCGAAAATAACTCATTGCTGCTGCAGGTTAAATCTACATTAATACGTACTGCTACTGTAAGAAATATGCCCGATATATTGTATCTTAATAACGTATTGCAATGTTAGATGAGTTTCGAAAATTCATAATATGTAGCCCCGTATGAAAAACGCTACACTACCGAAGAGAATACAATAAATTTTGCGCCCATATTTAAGAAAAGGTATTGCAGTTAGTTGTTAGTTCAACAGGTCTGAAAGAAAGCAGCAAGAAAATACTCTCAGTAAAGATCAAGAAGATAGTGAAAAATGAAGTTCGTGGTGCAGGCTGTACGAGGTGACAGGCAAAATTTTAATACTGAAAACAGAGCTTATTTTTACAGAGTAGGTAAATCCTTTATTTTCAATTTTCACCAGTTTCAATACGAATTACTTCTGCGGCCTTGAACACTAAATTGTGCGTGCTTATTTGTGTGTTAAATGAATTAATTTTCTCCTAGCAGATTAATCTGTGGCTGTCGTTTTTATAGCCTCAGTTTCATTATCAGGAAACACTCACGCTCAATGCTGTTTGTACCAAATCACGCAGAAGAAAATACTTTTCAACAAATCGAATCAAATCGTTAATTCCTGTAAGAGAAAAAGAGTAAATTAATTCCACAGTGACGTATACATCAAAGCAATTGTGACTCATGCTTCTATGAATGTACATTAACATGGGGAAAACAAAGATAATGGAATGCAGTATTAGAACATCAGGCGATGCTGAAGGAATTGGATCAGGTACCGAAACAATAAAGGTGGTAGATGAGGTTTGTTATTTAGGCAGTAAAATAACATGCGATGGTCGCAGTACAGAGGATATAAAATGCAGAATGACAATGGGAAGAAAAGAATTTTTGAAAATGTGAAATTGAATATTAATTTAAGTGTAAGGAAGTCTTTTCTGGAGGCATTTGTGTGAAGTGTTTCCTTGTACGGGAGTGAAACATGGACGATAAACAGTGCGGACAGGAAGAGAATAGAGGCTTTTGAAATGTGGTGCTACAGGAGAATGCTAAAGATTAGGTGGGTAGATCACATAACTAATGAAGGTACTGAATAGAATTGGTGAGAAAAGGAATTTTTGGCATACCTTGACTAAAAGAAGGGATCGCTTGGTAGGACATATTCATAGACATCAGGGAATTGTAAATTTAGCATTGTAGGGAAGTGTGTGGGGTAAAACTCGCAGAGGGAGACCAAGAGACGCGTATAGTAAGCAGATTCAAAAGGATGAGGATTGCCGTTCTTATGAGGATATGAAAAGGCTTGCTCAGGATAGAGTAGGTTGGAGAGCTGCATCAAACCAGTGTCCGGACTGAAGACCATAACAACAACGACATTTATAAGTACAATAAACCACATCTTTCAGATAGTATCACTGGTTCATTGTGGTTCCTAGGAGCGAGTCTGACACATTTTACTTTACGCACGTAATATTTTTTTCAATTATCGTATTGTTTCACTCTTACTGACTTCATTTAGCAATGACAGATGTAAAAATTATTGTGTACTGAAGTGCAGTACGTCCATAATAGTTCGACGATTATGCAGAAATATAAATTTTGTTAATAAGATTTGCAGAAAATCCAGTGAATAGGAATTCAGAAGTGTCACCCCGGGATTGGGGGAAGTGGTGCACTGCTTAACGCCTCCGCTCGCGCTTAAGAGAATGGAATTAATTTCTCAGATAGGTCACCATTATACCGGTATTCAGCTATCGGGAAGATCACTGCTTACAACTGTTAAAATGGTTCCTTAAATGCCGATGGCCTCTTTCTTCAACCTCCAATAATGAGATTCTGAGCAAAGTTCTGACACTCTTGCAATTAAGACACTACCTTTACGTTCTACCTTCTTCTTGTGTCTGATTACCTAAGTTGCATTTAACTCGAATCTTTAAAATAGCGCGTAGTTCCAAGCGACTAAAAATACGAAAGTCAATATAATAGAACCTCTTAATTAGAGACGAATGTAATCGGTTTGCAGTAAGAATATACACTACTGCCCATTGAAAGGGCTACACCAAGAAGAAATTCAGATGATAAACGGGTATTCATTGGACAAATATATTATACTAGAAATGACATGCGATTACATTTTCACGCAGTTTACGTGCATAGATCCTGAGAAACACTACCCAGAGCAACCATCTTTGGCCGTAATAATGACCTTGATACGCATCAACACGATACCACAGTTCATCAAGAGTATTGGCTGGCATATTGTGACGAGCCAGTTGCTCGGCCACCATTGACCAGACGTTTTCAGTTGGTGAGAAAACTGGAGAAAAACTGGAGAATACAGGGCAGCAGTCGAACATTTTCCGTATCCAGAAACGCCCGTACAGGACCCGCAACATGCGTTCGTGCATTATGCTGTTGAAATCTAGGGTTTCCCAAGGATCGAATGAAGGGTAGAGCCACGGGTCGTAAACATCTGAAATGTAACGGCCACTGTTCAAAGTGTCGACTATGCGTACAAGAGGTGACCGATAAGTTTAACCAATGGCACCCCATACAATCAAGCCGGGTGATACGCCAGTATGGCGATGACGAATACATGCTTCCAATGTGCGTTCACCGCGATGTCGCCAAACACGGATGCGACCATCATGATGCTGGAAACAGAACCTGGATTAATCCGAAAAAGTGAAGTTTTGCCATTCGTGCACCCAGGTTCGCCGTTGCGTACACTATAGCATGCGCTCCTGTCTGTGATGCAGCGTCAAGGCTAACCGCAGCCATGGTCTCCGAGCTGATAGACCATGCTGCTGCAAACGTCGTCTGCTGACTCAGGGATCGAGACGTGGTTGCACGATGCGTTACAGCCATGCGGATAAGATGCCTGTCATCACGACTGCTGGTGACACGAGGCCGTTGGGATCCAGCACGGCGTTCCGCATTGCTCTCCTGAACCCACCGATTCCATGTCCTGATAACAGTCATTGGATCGCGACCAACGCGAGCAGCAATGTCGCGATATGATAAACCGCAGCCGCGATAGACTACAATCCGATCTTTATCAAAGTCGGAAACGTGATGGTACGCATTTCTCCTCCTTACACGAGGCACCATAACAACGTTTCAACTGCTGTATGAGTTATCGGTTGGAAACCTTCCTCATGTCAGCACGTTGTAGGTGATGCCACCGGCACCAAGCTTGTGTTAATGCTCTGAGAAGCTAATCATTTGCATATCACAGCATTTTCATCCTGTCGGTTAAATTTCGCGTCTGTAGCAAGTCATCTTCGCGATGTAGCAATTTTAATGGCCAGGAGTGTAGCATAGTTCCTTGAGACGGATAGCTTCTCTCCATTTATCAGTTTGGTTTTAGAAAACATCAAGTGAAATTTAGCTTTCGCTTTTCTCATATTACATCTTGAAACCAATGAATGAAGGGCAACAGACTGACAGCATATTTATTGATTTTCGAAAGGTATTTGACACTGTGCCGCACTGCAGACTGATAAGGAAGGTAGGAACGTATGGAATACGTTGAAAGATGTATTTTTTCCTCGAAGACATGTAACACAGCCCAATGCCCGAGGGGGCATTCGAACCCCCCGACGCGGAAGGCCGCGCATCCGTAACATGGCGCTCGAGACCGCTCGGCTGTTCCTGCGAGGCGAACGAGTATGTAAGGGCAGGCATGTGGCAGGTGGGCAATCGACATTCGTGTTTTTGGGAGAAGCTGAGAACATCTGTAAAGGAGACTGCAAAAGTTTCGCTTTTGCGACTCCGACTTGAGTATTGCTGAAGTGTTTGGAATCCCCACCATATAGGTTTAATGGAAGACATAGAAGCAGTTCAGAAGCGGACGGCTAGGTTAGTTACTGGTAGGTTCGGTCATTGCACGAGTGTTACTAAAATGCTTCGGGAACTCAAATAGGAATCGCTGGAGGGAAGGTGACGTTCTTTGCGAGATACACTGTTGAAGAAATTTAGGGGGCCGGAAATTGACAGCAGATCGATTCTACTGCGGCCGACCTACATTTCGCGTAAAGACCATAAATATAAGTTAGGGTTGGTACAGAGACGTTTTCCTCTCGATCTGTTTGGGAGTGGAACAGGGAAGGAAATGACTTACCTTACGGTGAATTGCGGAATATATGTGTAACTTAGAATATTAAGTGAACAATTACAAGAAAGTGGCTCTTGTTAAAATTAAATCAAAAAATCTACCAACCTGAGAAATTACTACCTGGATGTGACATGTGTGATTAGGCAATGAAGAGTCGCACAGTGTCTCGCGACACTTCCATAGCTCAGTTGTAGTGGAGTTGACTTGCAGCCGCCTTCTGGCCCACGGTATTTCTAATTTGCAACAAATAAAAAGTATATATTTTTAAACATAACAGTCCAGAGCACCAACTTCTGACTTTATTTGGAACTAGTTTTAGCTCAGAGGTAGATCATCTTCAAGGTACTCCAAAGTTGGCGTGGGACGCAGTAGGTGCTGCGGATGCCTCCATGTTCCGTCAGCACAGCACCTGGAGACATCCTTAGTATCTACTCTGCACCACGACCTCTTTGGAGTAGCCTGAAGATGATCCACCTCTGACTGAAACTAGTTGCAAATAAATGCAAAAGTATGCATCCTAAACACTTCTATTAAAAAACTGACAAAATTGCTTTCTTAACCCAAAATGTTTTCAAGAAGTATATAATAAAAACAACTGATTGCAGTCCCACTAATTACGAGGGTTGAAACATAAATAGCTGCAACAATTTATTCACAAACGATACAAGGGCGTTATATGTTTGAAGCTGTTACTGTCCTTCAAAGAAATCACCACCGTTGTGTAGAACTCGTTTCCAGAGATGTGGAAGTCGTGTTCGTTTGATGTTGCGGATGGAGCGGTCTACTGCCTGTCGAATCTCTAGAACAGTTCTGAAACGAATGCTACGAAGTGGTTCCTTCATATTCGGAATCAAATCAAAGTCACAAGGACTAAAGTCCGAGTAATATGGTGGATGTACAGTACTTCCCAGTGCCAGCAAGCGAACAGAGCAGCCACAGCTTGCGCGTTATGCGCCCACACATAGTCGTGTAAAATGATGGGTGAGTTGCGCAGAAAGTATTAACGCCTCTTTCGCAAAACTGGTCCAAAAACGAACCTAATACTGTTCATTGACAGTCTGCCGTGTAGGACGTAATGCGTTAGGATAACGCCCTCACAGTCGTACACGAGATTCACCATAACTTTCACCATACTGAGGCTCTGACGTACTTTCGACGTTCGCGGCGACCCGTAATGACGCCAGTCTTTGGATCGACCGATGTGGCCCATCCAGTGTTACGATACGGCGTAAGAAAGCGTCTCCCTCTATCTCATAGCACTCCAAGTGAGTCTGAGCAGAGTCGTAATGCATCACTTTCTTCATTATCGTCAGTTAATGTGAAAGCCATCGTGATTCAATTTTTCGCATGGCCACTTCAGGATGCGAAGTTCACGCGTACGTGCTAATCCAGTTTCGTGGGCGAGCTCACGAAACGTCTGGCGTCGATCAGTGTCTACTAACGTGGCAATAGTATGCACCTCTTCTTCAGAGACGCTAGGACGATCTGCCCGAGCATATTTGCCAGAGTGTGCTGACCTTCGTTGGAGCCTTTTACACAAGATTCTGCTGTTCTGTACGGCAATGTCGATTCCCCGAACGCCTCTTTAAGACCTTGATGACACTGTCGTGCTGTACGAAATCTGGCGCTTTCAATTTTGATCGAACTTCGTTGTTTCTGTTTCGATAATGACATAGTGACACCGTTACGTTAGACCGTTCAACGACAAGTGACAGTGTTTTCCTCGATTGTACGCACGCCGGTGACGTGGGACGGGCGAAATGTTCAAATGTTTGTACAGTCTATGGGACTTAACTACGGGGTCATCAGTCCCTAAACTTACAAACTACTTATGAATTACTTACGAACTAGGACGGCACAAATATCCATGCCCGAGGGGGGATTCGAACCCCCGACCGTAGTGGCCGTGCAGACCGTGACTGGAGCGCCTTAGTCTCCTCGGCCACCGCGGCCGGCGGGACTGACGAGTCCATTTGCTTGGAGGTAAGGTAGACACTCCCACAGATTTTTGTTACACGCTACGATAGCAGCGCTCCAAGCGGCCGGCATGCTACTTTTCTCAACACGATAGTTGATGAGTGCGAATAGAATCGTTTATATTGACTTCAGCATAGTTTTTACATTCGATAATGTATGTAGTGACTTATAAACAGATAATAATTTGAAAATAGCTCTCCATTTGTCTTTCTTAGGTTTCGTAAGATACGTGATAAGCTACGAAACAGTACATTACAGGACAGTCAATTTTCAATCATCCTGTAACATACAGGCTTTAAATGAGTGATTTCATTTTCTATTAAAAATAAAAATGCCTAGGAAACACCAGGAGACATGTCCTTTAGCATAGATACGTCAATTTCTACGCAGGGACGTTAAGTATTCTTCATTACAATTCCAGTAAGATCAGTGAGGGTGGAACATAGGAAACGTATATAGAATGCACTAAATACGGTATTTAACATACCAAATCAACCATCACAGCTGTAGCTGAAGGGAAAACGTCACAGACATGGCAATATAACGATGAAAGCAACCAAACTGTTTTCCAACAAAGAAGAACCCAATTCCACAATTGATGCTACATCTGAACCACAAACGGCAAAAATCATCAAAACGTTGGTTTTTTAAAGCTAAAGTAATTACACTTGAAAGAATATCCACGTATAAGAAAGACGAGTGACGTGTAAAAATGTGAGAATCCTTAGATTCCGTACCGAATTGATACACGTCAAAGACTGTCTGTCATAGTAAGAACAGGCCATAGTACAAATTTATTATAGCATTATGTTTATATGCAACTTACTTTCAGCGGAATATGCTGCAAATAGACACATATTCGTAAGTATTTGTTCATGACAGAGTTGTTCTTTATACCACTGAATCATTTAAATGAGGCTTTTTTATATTAATTTCCGTATTATGTTTGTTTCTCGATATTTTAATAATGCTTGTAACCCAAAAATTATAGTAAATATTTCGTTAATTACGTGCAAAAGCGATTATAAACAAACATCACTATTTCGGCAGCTTGCCCGCCGCTAGGAGCGCTAGTGTCACAGCAACTGTCAGTTGGTAACAACTTTTACAGCAATGAGTGTCGTGACTGTATATGTTAGACTGTGATACTGTCTCCACAGCAGTGTTGCCAATATTTAAAGTTCAACCTTCGTAGCATATTGTGCGGTATGAATCTTTCCCTTGTAAGTGGTGCTAATGTTCGAATAGTGTATAGACTGCTTGACACATAAAGTAGACTTAATATTTAGGCCCGAGGGTACACAGTGATATGAAACGCAACCAGTACAGAAGAACAGTAGAACGGAAGGCTAATGGTCGACCTCGAAATAATGGGAGAAGGTTAGGGAAGTTAGCTCTCCTCGGAGTATCATTTTGGAGTCTGACTGAGCGTTTGTGGGTCACACCGAAAGTAGGTTTTGATCAACACGCAAATATTGCCTAAATGCTATATGAAGAAGAAATATACGGACATAGTAACATTGAAAGAATGTAATACATAATTCCTACCAAATAGTGTATAATTGTATACGTTTGATTTGGTGGTTGCGTGCACATAACTCGTGTATGTTACAAGTGTTTATTCACAGAAAATACTGCAGTCCCATTTGACTGAAAATTTGTCACAATAAGTCGCATGAAAAATTTCACTATGAAAGAACACAAATTCACTGATTCTGCGTGATGTTTCCTTAATATTGAGAACAGCCTGATACACGCTTCTGATTACTAATGACATCCTCTTATACTTCGAAAAAAAGCTGCAAGAGCAGGTACTCTCCTCTCGAGACCGTTACCGACTAAAATCGCACACCCGTGCCCCACATTACGGCACTTACTCCTTGCACACGCTGTTGCCTCCAGTACGCAAAACCAGCATTTCTAAAGCGTGTCCTTATGAACATACAGAAACAGAAAAGGAAATTGTATCAAAAGCAAGCATCGAAGTGTGATCTGCACCCTTAATGGTTGTTCGATTAGTGTGACGGTTTCAGAAATTTCAAGGTCAGTAACATATACAACGTTATACGTTTCGACGATGACGCTGTCGTTTATCGGTTAGTGAAGTCGACAGAGGATCAAAAGCAACTACAAAGCGATTTAGACAAAATTTCTACTTGGTGCGAAAATTGGCAATTGACACTAAATAAAGAGAAGTGTGAAGTAATACACATGACCACTAAAAGAAATCCGCTGAACTTCAATTACGCGATAAATCAGTCAAACCTTAAGGTCGTAAATTCTACCAAATACCTAGGAGTTACAATTACGAACAACTTTGACTGCATAGAACACATAGAAAATATTGTGGGGAAGGCGAATCAAAGGTTACGTTTCATTGGCAGAACGCTTCGAAGATGCACCAGCTTCACCAAAGAGACTGCCTACATCACACTTGTGCGGCCTCTCCTGGAGTACTGTTGCTCCTTGTGGGACCCTCATCAGGTAGGACTGACGGAAGATATTGAGAAGAAGGACAGCTCGTTTTATCACGTTACAGGGGGGAAAGCGTCACGGAAATGTTGCACGCATTGGGTTGGAAATCATTAAAAGAAAGACGTTATTCATTGCGGTGTGATATGTTTGCGAAGTTTCAATCACCGACTTTTACTTCTGAATGTGAAAATATTTTGCTAGCACCCACCTACTTAGGGAGACATGACCATCCCAATAAAATAAATCAGATCGAAAACGGAACGATTTAGGTGTTCTTTCTTCCCGCGCGCTATTAGAGAATGAAACGGTAGAGAAAAGTTATGAAAGTGGTTAATGAATCCTCTGCCAGGCACTTGAATGTGATTTGCAGAGTATCTATGTAGATGTAAGACTAATTCCATCGAACATGATTATTTCCTGCAGTTTTCTTGACTATATTTTTAAGTGATCCACCGCGCGATATTTGATAGTAGGTCCAGAGTCACTAACAGATTGGTTCTGCTCCCTTCCCAAAAAAAAAAAAAAAAAAAAAAAAAAAAAAAAAAAAAAAAAAAAAAAAAAAAACCGCTCTGCTCTCCTTGTCGATATTGATCTTCACTTCATCTCAACTGTCTGAACACAGAAGCCACCGGTTACTACGACACTTTACGTCATCCTCATTCCTTTCAATAGGTGAATTCGGACTTGATGCTATTTCTAACGTATGGCAATCGCAAAGTGCACGCAGAGAAGATATTAGGCGACATGTTTGTCCTGCCCTTAGATTCGGGAAACATATTACAGTCCATCAACCTGCACGAGCGACCATGTAGCAGGAACTAATTTCTCTGTCAGTGGTATGGAACACCCGTTCTCTCTTATTTAAAAAGTAATTCGTATTTCATGCCATATGGGAGACTGTCACTCTTCAACCAAAAGAATGTATAGCAATTGATAACATATGTTTGAGACACAAATGATTATAAGGATGAAAAATTGTAGACATAAGATACAATATAAAAAAGTAGTTATTCCGGTGTGATGAGGATAATGGTAATTGAATGGCAAGTTGGTGGCTAGGAAAGCGGATTTAGGACAACGAGTGTTAGTGGCAAGAGGGACGCGAGTGTGGGAGAGGGAAGAAAAGCCGTCTTAGGACAAGGATTGTTGGGTCGGAGCCTTCGTCGAAGAATGGGTCAAGAGTGAGGAGTTACAGCTGGAAACAGCGGTACGTTTATAGTTCAAATGTTCAAATGTTTGTATAGTTCATGGGACTTAACTGCAGGGTAATCAGTCCCTAAACTTACGAACTACTTATGAACTACTTACGAACTAGGACGGCACAAATATCCATGCCCGAGGGGGGATTCGAACCCCCGACCGTAGTGACCGTGCAGACCGTGACTGAAGCGCCTCAGTCTCCTTGGCCACCGCGGCCGGCACGTTTATAGTTCAAATGTTTGTTAAGCATATGGGACTTAACTACGTGGTCATCAGTCCCTAAACTTACAAACTACTTATGAACGACTTACGAACTAGGACGGCACAAATATCCATGCCCGAGGGGGGGATTCGAACCCCCGACCGTAGTGACCGTACAGACCGTGACTGGAGCGCCTCAGTCCCCTCGGCCACCGCGGCCGGCTATAGTTCACGGTCAGGTTGGGGAGGGTGGTTGAAATTCCAATAAGAAAGGTAATGGAAAGCATGAAGATGTTATTAACATTGATAGAGGTGCAGCAGGAGCTTCTGAAATTTCCCAAATTGTCTAGACGAGTAAGTTTTAGGAATCATGTCTGAGGGAAATGTAGGAGAATCGTGTTCGTTTTATTTGATTAACTGGTTAAGGAGGAGGTTGGGGAAGAGCAGGTGGATCCGAAAGACAAAACGAATTGCTCAGCACTTCAGGATTTCGAGGAACAGGGGGAAAGGTCTGGGGAGCAGAAATTCTTGCATGAGGATGTCGTAAGCAAGTAGGGCAGTGCGGAAGGTCGAGTCCCCATATTCAGCCTTTTAGTAGTTTTAGTAATTTTAGTCTCTTGTGCAATTTTTACTGGATATTTTGTAGGTTTGATTCCCAAACTGGTTTTGGATAAATGCGGAACGCCCTACCGCTAGGATACATAATTTGATTTTATGGACAGCATGGGAGCATCCTAAAGAGATTGCTTTGTCATTTGTGATCTCACACCATTTTTGAACGATGTCCGCGTCGCGAAATGTAAAGTGGGTTCATATCTCACGGTATGCGCAGTGTTATCATTAACTTTGTGTCAACTGGATTCGTTTGAGTATTTCATTAAGGTATGTCCTGTATTATCTTGTAGCATTTCTTCTTGTGTGAGGTCCGTGTCTCATCGAAATACTTGCTTTGCTGAGGCGAGTGTCAACAGCCGTAATATATTTACATAACATGCATTTTTTTTAAAAAAACCATCAGCTGTTTATTAAAAACCTTATACATCTACCAGTTTCGGTCATTGACCATCTTCATGGTTAAAAAGGTGTTCAAACAGAATGGTAAAATGCATCAAATAAAATACATCCAACCGAGATAAACAGGAGTCAGTATAAGTAAAAGTGTAAAAAATGATTATTTTTAAAAATTACTGTGGTCCTCTTAGATAAAATCTATCAGTCAAACAGATAGATTTTATCTAAGATGACCACAGTAATTTTTTACACTTTTAGTTATACTGACTCCTGTTTATCTCAGTTGGATGTATTTTATTTGATGCATTTTACCATTCTGTTTTAACACCTTTTTATCCATGAAGATGGTCAATGACCGAAACTGGTAGAAGTATAAGGTTTTTAATAAACATCTGATGGTCTTTTAAAAAAATGCATTTTATGAATCTTTATTTGGTCCTGACTGATGGTGCAAGAGCTGCATATTTCATTTGTTTTGTATTCGTGTCTGGTATTGAAGGGAAAACTGTGGAAATTAACCAAACGATCAATTAATAACCGTAATTCCTGCTCCTCTACCAGCGTTTACTTAACAAACATCTAGTGGAATAGCGAAGAGTTTCTCCTTTAAGCTTTCCTTAGGTAATCAATCTTAGGATGCTCTGATGTTGCCCTCCGCGGATCCCACTGCCGCGCTAGCCTCTTCATTTCAAGTAAAACCTACGCAATTCGTCCTTAATTAATTGCTTGACTTTCGCCAATCTTTGTCTATAGCTTTTAACCACTACAGCTCCTTCTAGCTCTAGTACCGCAGAGGTTACAACCCGGTGTCTTCACGATACCGTATTATTCTATCTTCGCTTCTTGCCCGTGTTCTCCATATCTTACAATCTTCGACGATTCTTCAGAGAGATTCCTCATTCGTTATCTTGTCAGTACACATAAATTTCAACATCTCAAAGCTTCGATTATATTCCGCTTTTACCGATGTCAATGTTTCACTTCCATACAAATTAATGCTTTAAACGTACGTTCCCAGTAATCTATTCCTCACCTTAAGCACAGACATTTCAGCTACGAGCGAATTCTGCAAGCGTACTTATGGTACAGTGTTGCGCCTGCTCAAATTATGTGTTGTGGCGCACAGAGATGGCCAGAGGTGCCACACAGAAAGCATTCCAGAGTGCCCCTGAGAGCTACAACACCAAGAATCGCTTCTCGGCTTTTGGCAAGATCAATTTGTATTTCTTATTTACGGTAATACAATGTACAATCTCCATTAACCTTAAGATTCTCACAAACACCAGAACCTTTAGCTCAAATATACACACTATAACATCAAAAGTATCCCGACACCTCAAAAAAATACGTTTTTCATATTAGCTGCCAGTGCCCTCAGTAGTCATTTGACATCGTGAGAGAGCAGCATGGGGCGCTCCGCGGAACTCTAGGACATCGAACGTGGTGAAATGATTATGTGTTACAGTCCTGAATACTTTTATAAGATCTTTATTGCCATAGATCGCTTATTGCTTTTATATGATTAGTTTCGACTCTTTAAAGAGTCGTTATCAAATATTACTCGTCCGGGTATGTTAAAAAGATATACATCAGATGAACGAACATCATAGTGGCCAGTTACCAATGGTATGCACATCATAAAGATCTTATAAAAGGATTCAGAACAATTATATTAAAATATCGCCTCCTAAAAACATCCTCAATAAGATGTCCGTTAATTATGTGTCACTTGTGTCTGATGTCTGTACGCGAGTTTTCCACACTCCTAATCATTCGTAGGCCCACTGTTGCTGATATGGAAGAGAAGTGGATAAGTGAAACGGAAGCATACAGGTTGATCTAGTCTGTTGAGTTGAAGAGATTCGTACAGTGTAATAGGCAGGCATACATTGAGATCATCGCAAACTGCATCAGGATGCACACTAGTTAGGGAGGAGGTGAGAAAACTTGGGATTATGGTCTAGCGGCTGCCCATAATCCACACAATATGCAATTCAATTCCTAAAGACGCCTTGCTCGCTGTAAGGAGCGTAAACATTGAACAATGGAATAACGGAGTGACGAATCACGGTACACAACGTGGCCGTCCGATGTCAGGGTGTGGATGTGGCCTGGTGAGTGTCATCTTCCAGCGTGTGTAGTGCTAACAATAAAATACGGAGGTGGCGGTGCTATGGTATGGACTGGTTCTACATGGAAGGAGCTTCCACCGTTTATGTTTTGCCTGGCACTATCACAGCACGGGCCTACATGTTTTAATCACCTCCCTGCTTCCCACTGTTTAACAGCAATTCGGAGATTTCGATTGCATCTGTCAACACGATCGAGCATCTGTTCATAATGCAAGCGCTGTGGCGGAGTAGTTACATGACAAATCCCTGTAATCGAGTGGCCTGACTTAAATCCAGTAGAACACCTTTGGAATGTTTTGTAACTCCGCAGAAACCTTCCCGCACCTGCGAGATTGGTGGGCCAACACCACATTGAATACCAACATTCCCGATGGAGGACGCCACGAACTATCAAGTCATTTTTCAAACCAGGTATCCGGATACTTTTGATCACATAGAGTACATTCTCACGTTAATCTACCTTACGCCTACTACGAGCCCCTACATTGTAAGGCACATTACAGTAATAATAATAAGACTTTCCATTATCCTTATGATAAATTTCACCAACATTCGATGTCCAATAAGTAACAATGTCGCGACCGTTGAATCTTTCAAGACTAGGAGTTCCATTAGAAGTACCAACATGAACGATTGCTAATGTCAGCCATCTACAACCTTCTTGAGCAGTCTCATTCTTTTCTATACTACAATTCAAAGTAGCGTCAACAAAATCCGGACGATTAAGTATTGCCTGAGATCCAGCTTCCAGCTGATACAAGTAAACTCCTCTTGACCTGAATGACATCTTGCCTGTGGCACCCTACCTTCTTCCGTCTGCTTGTTTCGTACATGGCGAGTGCAAAAACTCCTTGACTTCATCTACTTTGTACTTACCAGTTTAATATAACTTTCTCGCTATTATGATTTATGCAACTTCCGATTTCTTTTGTCTTTATCCAGTATACTCGTTTCATTCCCTTCGATTCTTCAATTTCAATGAATATAATAATTTCATCGTCGAAAGTTATCACTGATATCTTCTCACCTTGAATCTTTGAATGTCTGTATGATCGGTGTCTCCACTTGTTATTTCAGTAGAGGTTAAGAAAATCCCAGCACATTACCTGCGGAACTACAGATGAAATATTGGAATTTTGTATTTCTCTAGGTTTTCCAGGCTATAGTACGGTCAGCTAATTTGTAATTTTATTACAAAGTGTTTTGAATATTGTGAATTCGTATCTAGTTAATTGTTTTCTCATTCTGTAAAATGTGTCCTATCACGAAATTTCTTTCATAAGGCTCTCTGAATCACTTAAAGAACTAGATCTTTAATGTTTTAATACTGTAGCTGTAATAACTACGGCTGTCAAAGTGCAACAGAATGTCTTGGGTACCCGTATTATTCACGATAGCTTTCTTTGACTTTAATTGGTACCCGAGAAACACAAACTGCTATTATTCCTACGTCGCTGACCTTTGATACACACTTGTCGCAAACTGTCACGTCTCTTGCCTCTGGTATTACAGACTTTCCGCCGTGATTTCTCGATTTGGTTGTGCTGCTTTAAAGTACGTCTCTTTTTCTCCTAATAGCTTCGTCTGGCTTGTTAACAACCTCTCGTGATCTCTTAATGGTCTCTTGAGGCAGTAAAAAGCTCTCGTACAATTTCAGTGGGCAGTAAGTTATTTCCCCCAACTACTGGAAGGCAGCATACGTCGCGTGGCTGAATTCTTACCTCGTTAAGAAATCAAAACTTTCATCCCCTGCTTCGCTATGTCAACCATCCTACAACATACACACTCTAGCTGCTATCAAATACTATGTTCTTAGAAATTTTGACAGAGGGTTGCATTACAATATGTTCGTGTTTTATGTACCTATTTTACATCTGTAACATATCTGCATTTACGTAAATTTTATTGGGGAAACGCTTTGATAAAAGATACAAATATACAGCTCGAGGCAATTAATGATCTTATTCTGAATATTTGAGGAAATAAAATCGGATTTAAAAAAGTAGTTATATAAATTGTTCACCTTAAAGTGAGCCATCCATTAATATAGAGATTGGCTATCCTGCACTACCCCTGGTAGCGGGAGGAGAGTAACATTCAAATCTTAAATAGGAACCCCATATTATAGTGGCAGATTTGCATTCATTGTCGAAAAAAGTGTGTAAATTTCTCGTGAAATATACTTTTCGTTTCGTGATAGATGTCGTTGAAATCGGCAAAAATTAAACTGAGTTTATAATTGTTTGAAAAACGTTAATATCTCAATAACACATCAGATTAGGAACATCAAGGTAGGGTGTTTCACATTTTTGATAATTATATCATATGTCACATTCCACAATCGAATCAAGGACAGACTGTGATCTTGCTTTATGTAGAAACTGTTAGCTGTACTTCCATGTTTCAGTATGTGCATATCTCTACACAATGCTCAGACGATGTTAACCGTTGCAGATATCCTCGTACTTTGAGGCTCATAGAAATGTTGACGAGCCTCCTCAAAATGTGAGCTACTCTGTTCCCTGATAAAAATTTTCCATCTGCAACGACTATTCGCAGTATTGCACAACTATTTGCTGAAACTGGAATTGTTAAGCTTACAGAAAGAGTTCGGTGTCTATTCATTTTTAACAATTTTCAACTTATTTTTTGACCAATTACAACTCCATACATCATGAAATGAAAAAAAAGGAACTCTAATTGAGAAGTTACATATTTTTTCGGGAAAAATTCAAACCTATAATAAATTAAAAATTGGTGTTCCTATTCAATTTAAAAAATGAATATATCCAACCATCATCGATTTAATATATAACATTACCGGTTTCGGTTTTATCTCATCGTCAAAATAGTCTGTTAAATAAAATTGAAAAACATGAATTATACACATTTTATTTTAACATGTGTATAATTCATGTTTGTCATGTTTGTTTAACAGATTTTTCTGATGATGATTTAAAACCGAAACCGATAAAGTTAAAATAAACAGCTGATGGTTGGCAATATACATTTCAAAGTATATTAACGGCTGTAACACCACATCACAGTAAATTCTTTTCCTATTCAAGATTTCAAACTTAACTTCCCGCCCCCCTCCTACCCATGGGGCAGTTGCAGAGGCATTACAGTTTTATGTTAACGGATCGACACTTAGAGGTGAACGACTTTTTTTATTCATCCGAATTGTGTATTTCATACATCAAATACCTCACCTTGTACAATGTATAGTATGTATTAAGAAATAGGCCCATAAAAACAGTTTTCTCTCAGGATGCAATGGTCTGACAAAATTCCAAACCCATTGGTCAATACATTTTTAGATTCCAGGATTTAAACAAACGTACACTCCTGGCCATTAAAATTGCTACACCACGAAGATGACGTGCTACAGACGCGAAATTTAACTGGCAGGAAGAAGATGCGGTGATATGCAAATGATTAGCTTTTCAGAACATTCACACAAGGTTGGCGCCGGTGGCGACATCTACAACGTGCTGACATGAGGAAAGTTTCCAACCGATTTCTCATACACAAACAGCATTTGAACGGCTTTGCCAGATTAAACGTTGTTGTGGTGCCTCGTGTAAGGAGTAGAAATGCGTACCATCACGTTTCTGACTTTGATAAAGGTCGGATTGTAGCCTATCGCGATTGCAGTTTATCGTATCGTGACATTGCTGCTCGCGTTGGTCGCGATCCAATGACTGTTAGCAGAATATGGAGTCGGCGGGTTCAGGAGGGCAATACGGAACGCCGTGCTGGATCCCAAACGGCTTCGTATCACTATCAGTCGTGATTACAGGCATCTTATCCGCATGCTGTAACGAATCGTGCAGCCACGTCACGATCCCTGAGCAAAAGATGGAGATATTTGCAAGATAACATCCATTTGCACGAACAGTTAGTTGACGATTACAGGAACATGGACTATCAGCTCGGAGACCATGGCTGTGGTTACACTTGACGCTGCATCAGAGACAGGAGCGCCTGCAATGGTGTACGCAACGACGAATCTGGGTGCACGAATGGCAAAATGCCATTTTTGGAATTAATCGAGGTTCTGTTTACAGCATCATGATGGTCGCATCCGTGTTTGGCGACATCGTGGTGAACGCACATTGGAAGCGTGTATTCGTCATTCCCATACTCGCGTATCACCCAGTGTGACGGTATGGGGTGCCATTGGTTACACGTCTCGGTCACCCCTTGTTCGCATCGACGGCACTTTGAACAGTGGCCGTTACATTTCAGATGTGTTACGACCTATCGCTTTATACTTCATTCGATCCCTACGAAACGCTACATTTCTACAGGATAATACACGACCGCATGTTTCAGGGCCTGTACGTGCATTTCTGGATACGGAAAATGTTCGATTACTGCCCTGGCCCGCACATTCTCCAGATCTCTCACCAACTGAAAAGATCTGATCAATGGTGGCCGAGCAACTGGCTCGTCAAAATACGCCAGTCACTACACGTGATGAACTCTGGTGTCGTTTTGAAGCTGCATGGGCATCTGTACCTGTACACGCCATTCAAGCTCTATTTGACTGAATGCCGAGGCGTATCAGGGCCGTTGTTACAGCCAGAGGTGTTTCTGGGTACTGATTTCTCAGCATCTATGCACCCAAATTGCGTGAAAATGTAATCACATGTCGGTTCTAGCATTATATATTTGTCCAATTACCTGCTTATCATCTGCATTTCTTCTTTGTGGAGCAGTTTTAATGGCCTGTAGTGTACGTTTATGTGTATGTTAAATCAGATAAAAGACGAAACTCCACGATTTCATCGGATAGGGCAGGTGGAAAGATTGTATATTCCGCAGGTGGACGTCCCAGTCCGTTTCCTGGACCCTAAAGACTTGGGCACACAGGAGGCAGTCTGTCGCGGCTTGCAGGGATATCTAGCAACACTTTCTGAAGGCAAGGCCTGTGCGCTGCCGTGTCACGTCACACAGAGGAGGCCTCTATCGCATTGCTCACTGGCTGGCCACTGGGGCACAGCGCACTGTCTCACGGCGGCCAGCCAGTCAGCAACGCGATAGAGGCCTCCTCTGTGTGACGTGACACGGCAGCGCACAGGCGTTGCCTGCAGGCAGTGTTGCCAGAGATCGCTGCGATCCGGTAGTGTATCATAGCACTGGAGCATCCCTGCTGTCTGACATAGCGAAACAGATTGCGGATGTTGCCATAACACAACGTATGACAAATAAATGATTATAAATACTGATAAGTGTTTGTGGAAGATACACTGCCAGAAATAAAAAATTGGTATATCTACACCGTATACTCTGCAAACAACATTTAGGTGCCTGGCACAGGGTTAATCGAACTCTTTGTCGATTTATCTCCCATTCCATTCTCGAATTCTAGTGCAGGTCGAGTGCAGCTCTAGTGCAGAGCTGCACTAGTGCAGCACTTAGTGCTCGCTCGACCTGTGTGTGGACGTGCTCCACACTTTTATGATGTGACATTGTTTTGAATTTTACTTTTTATTCTATTGACATGGAGTCAGCCACATTTTATTTTACAAATTTTTTAATGTGAGCTTTATGTAATACTTCTGAAGAAGGCAAAATTACTTTTGCCGAAACCTTGGTCAAGGTTTATGCATGTAAACCATTTTCATGCAACTGGTCGGCTGAAACTGTGTTGACTTTTGGATCAACATTGGAAATGGGGTACAGGTTTCCAGACGTGACATGAAGTCGTTAATGAGATATGCGGCCAGATCAATATTAATTGATAAAAAGTGCTATTGGGACGCTGTGTAAAATCATAGAGCGACAGATGGTGAGGTGGTCATGCGTTTATTGACGCGTTTCGGTAAAAATCATCTTCAGAATCGTGGAAGGGGGTTTACATAATAAAATAATAAAATTGTATGGCGTCAAGTCTCTGAACATGTTCAGCTTGAAGCAAGGAAAGCTGCAATATGAATGTGACAACACGGAAGTCAAATCAAGGAGATGGTACTAGTTCTAAAGATCAGTGCGAGTGAGATTGAATTATGACTACTTCTTAAATTAGTAATACTTTGTATATTATAGTGACTTGAGTTGGTAAAAAAAGAGGTAAACATACAAATCGGACTTGGAGAAGATCAGCCAAGGTTCTAGATAAACGCAGGAACACACGACGTATCCCACAAAACAGCGTGAAGAAACGCATTGCGTTACGTACAGTATTTGAGATTTTGTGTACGTTTATAACAACATAAACTTCCGAATGGCTTTTGTAATTATGAAGTCATTGAGCATAATGAAAACGCAGTTCATAGTTAAAGCGCAAAAATTCAAAAGCTGTATCTGACGTTATTCGATCTACACAGTGAGCAAGTTCCATAGGAAAGGGTTGTAAATCTCCGAGAGCTAACCAAGCATTACATTCTTGATAGCTGAATTAATGCAAGTTTAGAGATTATGAAGGTATCATATTCACAGAAAAGGAGGAAGATACGGTAAAAATGGAATTTCAGAAATAACATACGATTGTAGAAGTTCAGATAATTGAAAAAAGTAGACTGGCAGTTGAAAAAATTGTTTAGTGGCCCAAAGTTTTGTTTGGAAGTCGATTCAGAAAATATTTTTGGGTTTAGCCTAGTAAGGAAGTCAAACGTCGATATTAAATTCTACACGGATAAGAAAGAAATTGTTTTTCGAAATATAGTGGACATATGTATAGTAAAAGTGTTGTTCATGATTCGGGAGACAAAGTTTACCAAAACAATCGATTAAGTAAAGTTTCATGAGGAATGAAGCATTAGACATTATGATACTGGAGGTAAATGAGACATCAGCAAATAGTTCGTTCTGCAATGGAGGAAAAGCTATAAATTTTGGATGAAGACCACGCCTTCAATTAGTCAGTCACAAGTAGATGTTAGTAGTTACGCCGATATGAGAATATTTTACAACGATAGAGCACAACAATAATTGCACGTTACTGCGCATTTCATTATTGAAACACATTCGTCTCGAAAATCTGAATACTTATGTTAACAGAGACACTTAATGCGAAAAAAAAAAAAAAAAAAAAAAAAAAAAAAAAAAAAAAAAAAACACGGCCTGTTTGCTTTCTTCCTAACAATGTGACCGTTGATTTGATATAACAAAATATATTTTTCCTAAATAATACTGTTTTAAAAATCGTATCTGTCGAACAGATATGAATTCCTTTTAGTCGTTGTGCTAGATAAATGTTTACGCCTTTGAAACACTTCACCTTTGTCGAATTTTATCCACGGTGTTAATATAGAAAAGAGAGTTGATTTTCCCATTGTCTGGCACTTGCAATTAAAAAATTTGGTTGAAGACAACAAAAAAATGGCAGTTGGTTTCACAACGTAATGATACGAAAATTAATATTTTTTAATGATGCGACAATCGTGTTCCTTTTCAATAATTTTATATTTATTTTAACATCATACAACTGTTTCCACCGTTATGTGAAAACGGTCTTTCTCCTAAGAATCCAATATTCCGTAATTAATGTATTTCGATGCACCATGATCTCTGTAGTCATCTATGAATGCAAATCTTGCAAACGCTTTCACTAATTTCTCTGTAAAGTACAAATAAGTAATTGACCCAATTACCTCCTGTTATCCTCACTAGGCGTGGCATAATTGTTCGCTCTCTTTCAAAGACGCATGCTTGTAGGACTTACTTTCATCCTTGGATCCGAAAATTACCCTCTCGCCGGTTGCATATAACGCGCGACGCCGTGCTGCATAATTAGTGCTCCAACTAGTTTCATGCGATAATTACGAACGCTCACCGCTTTACTGCCTGCCTGTAGACAAACAGCCTTGCCTAGTATCATATTATGCAGAAATCTGTAGCATGTGAAGTTACATCGCACTTAACTATCTCATTACTATCTTCAAAACAGTGTCTTTGTCACGTATATTGCTTCTTACGGTACAGTTATGAATAATATGTCGCTAAAGATAAACATGTAATCTGGAAACATCCATTAGGCTGTGGCTAAGCCATGTCTCCACCATATCCTTTCTGCCAGGAGTGCTATTCTTGCCAGTTTCGAAGGAGAACTTCTGTGAAGCTTGGAAAGTAGGAGGCGAGGTACTGGCGGAAGTAGAGTTGTGAGGCGGCATCGTGAGTCGTGTCGGGATAGCACGGTCGGTAGTGCGCTTGCCCGCGAAAGGCAAAGGTCCCAGGTTGGAGTCCCGTTTCCGGCACACAATTTTAATATGCCAAGAAGTTTCAAACACTTAATCTATTAATACGTAACTGGAAAGAATTACTTTATTATAGATTTGTGTGGTGTCTTTTCTTTCGGACATGTCCGGAACAACAGGCACCACCCCCATCTACAATGAGTATTTACATGCGGAGAAGGTTTTTGGTTTATTTACTTAACCGCATATGGGGTTATATGTTCGATTTCGCACGGGAATCCGTAATGGCATGTGTAGGAAGTCATGGACGATGGGGGCGCTACAGCCGTTACGTGTGACTTCAGGAAATTTGAGACGGAAGGAAGGCGAGCGCGGGTAGCCAAGTGGTTGCACTTGTGGCCTGACGTGTAAACGCTGTCTGTAATAATAATAATAATAAAACGGATGCAAAATATCAACGATCAATCCAGTATAAACGACCGAAAAGAACAGATATGCCTGAAGAACAAGCAAATTTATAATAATGAAATAAATGAAGCGCTTAAGGCAACCACCCGGCCGAAACGGAAGACCCCGATTCGATTCCCTGCTCGGCTCATATTTACAGTTGTCGCCATTGTATAATTTCATTGGAGCTCAAGTCACTACTTACTTACCTAGTCCTTCTTCCATTCCCTCCTTACTACATAATTTGCTGAAGAACAAATTTATTGCTACTAACTTTTCTCTTCTAATTATTGTTGTTGTTGTTGTTGACGATTACAGTTCTGTGTGTGGAGTGATGTAGTTCACTACGCCAGTCACGCCTGTGCGGGTTCGTTTATCGTAATATGGGACTCAACAAGCAAACTTTAGCAAGGCTATGATCTTCCTCGATACCTTTCATTTCTTGCCATTTCCAAATTAACAATGACAACGACTGATGTAACTTGAGTCCTGTACTCTTTCCCTTCTGAGTCTTATTGAACAAGCATCTCGTTATATTGTGTACTTCGTTTCTATATTGAGGAATGTGCTCGTCTTCTAGCACTGTGTGTGTGTGTTTGTGTGTCAGGATTTATACGAGGCGTGTCCAGAAAGTAAGTTCCGTTTGGTTATATACAAAATAAAAATGTTTGTTAGGCTTATGGGACTTAACTACGGGGTCATCAGTCCCTAAACTTACAAAGTACTTATCAACTACCTTATATTAAGAACGGCACAAATATCCATGCCCGAGGGGGGATTCGAACCCCCGACCGTAGTGGCCGTGCAGACCGTGGCTGGAGCGCCTCAGTCCCCTCGGCCACCGCGGCCGACCCGTTTGGTTATATAAAACGAACGGGTACAGACACAGAAAAAAATATTGATTGTACTACTTTTCTACATAGCTTCCGAAAATTTGTAGGCAATTGTCATAGCACGGCACAAGGTTTTGTGTGCCTTTTTCATAGAATGTTGCCGCCTGTGTATTCAACCATGTGGTAACATGTTCTTTCATCTCGTCATCATCGTTGAAGTGTTGTCCACCAAGGACAGATTTTAGGTGTAAGAAGAGGATTACTGTTAAAAGATTTGTTTTCCACGATAATGCCTAACCTCATACACCGAATGTGACCAAACAATTCTTACGGAAATTTCAATGGGACCTGTTTGATCATCCTCCATACAGCTCGGACCTCTCTCCTAGCGACTCTCATCTAAAATCTGTCCTTGGTGGTCAACACTTCAAAGATGATAAAGAGCTGTTACCATATGGTTGAATACATAGGCGGAAACCTTCTATGAAGGATGCATGCAAAAACTTGTGGCACGCTATGACACGTGCCTACAAAATTTGGGCAGTTATGTGGAAAAGTAGTTTAAGAGTTGTAGAATTTTGTGCAATAAAAGTTTCTTCTGTATCTCTGTACAATTTCATTTTATTACCAAACGGAACTTACTTTCTGGACGCGCCTCGTATTAAAAAGGTTTCTGATATACCGGAAGTAAGTGTTGGAACGAGACCTGAACTCTGACACTTAGCGTACCGTGTGCAAGTGGTATATAGACTGAGCTAACCGAGCACGATTAACGGAGGTCCGCTCTACATAGCCAACTCATTTTCTACCTACGGGATTTGTCAAAAGTCGCCCCGCAAATTTTTCACAACTTCCAGAAGGTGGGAGATGTTTCAAGGATGAAATTTTACTGTTGAAAGTTTATGTTATTAAATTGGTTGTGTTTGTGTGTATGTGTGTGTGTGTGTGTGTGTGTGTGTGTGTGTGTGTGTTTGTGTGAATTTGTGTGTGTGTGTGTGTGTCATAGAGAGAAGAGATATATGTCCTGTCCTCTGGATGTGTAAGGTATTATAGTCTAGGTTGAAGATGTAATTTTGTTTATGTGACGATATTATGCGGAATCGTGGACGGTTGCTCTTCATCTACTGTTTCTTTCAACAATTTGGTTGGTCATTTACTACGTATTTCAAATCAAAATATTTGTAAGCGTAAGGGACCAAACTGCTTAGATCATTGTTCTGTAGACGCACAAATTACTTTAACGAACTTAAGATACACTGGGGTGAGGACGAAACACACACACACACACACACACACACACACACATACACGCAACCACACACATATCCATGCTCGAGGGAGCACTGGAATCTCTGACTGGAGATATCATGTGTTGCTTTTCTATTATTTCCGTGTGAATGTGGAAATTGTCTTTAAAAGTTTGACGTTCGTTATTGCTGAGTCTATTTTAAGTTTGGAATGTTTCAGTGTGTGCCTCAGTCTCAGCAACTTCATTCACTGACGATATTCTTTTCTGTTTCCCTTCTGGACTACAGAGTCATGGAAACACAATATTTCGGTGATCTATCTGGCCGTCATCTTCAGGTGAGTGTATTGCTACACCAATGCTCTCCAAATGAACATCATCAGTTATTACGTCGGGAAACATCATTCACTTTCGTTGAATTGTTGCAAATTAAGATTTTTTTTTAAATTGGTTACTAGTTTAGGACTCTATATCCATCGTCAGGCGAATGCGTTTTAGACATCTTGTGTCTCGCATCACTAGATTCATTCCAAGTAGTCGCCTATTCCATGTTACATACAATCGCTGGCGTACTGTGTTCTAAAGGTTCTAAAGGTAAATCAACATGTCAAAGGAACAGTTACTGTTTAGGCACGTTATTGTTTGCATGAAGCAGGAAGATTCGGGTCTGCATTACCTACACAATTTCTTGTATTCTATCTGAGGTGAAATACAATTAACTCGGAGCAATGGAGTAGGGGGCAGATTGGAGGAAACTAGACTGAAAGAGGAATAACAACCTCCATCACCGGCGGAATAATATATACTGAAATATGACACAAAACTGTCATGCAATGGTGACACTGAAGGGGGCAGAACAACCAATACTTTATATGACTGTGCTTTTGTATTCACCGATTCAAGCACGTTTGTGGCACATTGTATTGGTTAAATCGTTAAACAAGAATAATGAAACTTCAAACCAAAAACAAAAACTTCAATAATAAATAATTCCATCTCCCTGTGCGGGGTTCACGTAATGAGCAGGCATGTATGGTTTCTAGACAATGTGTGTGGTAAACTGAAGTTCTGGTCGGTGGAGGAGTTTTGTACAGATATAATGTTTAAAGCGAGCGTTTGCTTAGAGTGGGAAATCCGGCACAAATTTTCGTGAGTACCCAACAACTTATAGCCCTGGTGCTTCATCATCTTCATAATTGCATTATCTACCTTGTATCCAGCCTGTGCCAGTTGCTCACACATATGAATTTATCTGAAGAGTTTGACCGCTCATCGCCGATCGACACAATGGTGTGTAGGCTATTCATCTTTATCAACATGTGTTTAAGTGTAGGCAGTTGGCAGCCCGAACGACCCATGAGCACTAGGATTTTACGTAAATTACATATAGAAAGCATGATCCCATTTAAAATTATACAGTCGATTCATGACGACCTTCATTTCAGGCCCAACTTGTCTGCGCCACCAAGTTAGGTGGCGCAGACGCTCCAGACAATTTACAGTATACTTCAAAGGACACAACAGATATCCTTCATCATCCGTAAAAAAAAAAAAAAAAAACCGAGCATGTGTTTCATCTCTAATGACCAAGGCATCGACACGACATAAGATCCTCACTTTTCTTCATTTCTACCGTCACCTGTCTAATGATGTCACACTCGACGAAACTGTGACATCTTTCACTCCCTTTATCAAAATTTGTTCAGGTGAATGTAAGATGTACCCACTACATCTACGTACATATTCCGCAAAACCGCCACCAGAATCGTTTCCGTTTCTGTTCCACTGCGAGATAGATCAAGGAAAAACCAATGCTTATATACTTCTGTATGAGCCCTACTTTCTCTTTTCTTTGAGGAATTTCTGCGAAATATAAATTGTCGTTGGTCGGTTTGTTGTGCACTGCACTTTAAATTCCACCTATTTAATCTTTTTTCATAAACTTCCTCCGGCGATATTAATATGATTCCCGAATCATCTCTCTATCATCCACGTGTAACAAACCGAACAGCCCGCATCTTAATTTCTCCTATCTTCGTTTAATCCGACCTGGTGCGTATCTCAAACACTTGAGTCATACGCATGGGTTCAGACAAGTCTAGTACACGAGTTCTCTTTTACTGATAGACCACACGTACCCCAGAATTTTCCAAATAAATCGAAGTCTAGCACCAACCTTTCCCACGAGTGTCCATACATGCATATTCCATTTCATATCACCCTGCAAGCCTACACATAAATAATTCGTCTACAGGACTGTCAAGCAGCTCACTGCTTTCTCTGTATTCCAAATATAATAGATTATTTTTCCTACTGATCTGCATCACAATACTTTTTAAAATATTTACATTTAGAGCTTGTTACCGTTTCTCACACGAACTAGATATTTAGTCTTATTCGTCTTCGACCCTTCTACACTCACACGACACCATCCCATACTCCTCAGTGCTATTAGCAAGTAGGCATAGATGGCTACGTACGCTCTTAGATTATTTATGTGGACAGAAAATAGTATCTGCCTTGTCATACTTCTCTGAGGCACTCCTGACAACACCCTGACCACTGATGAATCCTCGTCGTCGTTAGCAACATTCTGTGTTCTATTACGTAAGAATTCTTCCACACACTCACAGGTTGAGGAGCATATTCCATACGCTAGTATCTCTGTTACATCTACATCTACATACATACTCCGCAATTCACCGTAAGGTGCGTGGCGGAGGGTACAATGTACCACTACTAGGCATTTCCTTTCCTATTCCACTCCCAAATTGAACGAGGAAAAAAAGAATGCCTATATGCCTCCGAACGAGCCCTAATTTATCTTATTTTGTCTTTGTGACCTTTACGCGAAATGTAAGTAAGCGGCAGCAAGATCGTACTACACTCAGCTTCAAATTCCGGTCCTCTAAATTTACTTAACAGAAATTCACGAAAAGAACGTCGTCTTTCTTCCAGCGATCCCCAATTGAGTTGCCGGAGCATTTCCGTGACACTCGCGCATTGGTCGAACCTACCGGTAACAAATCTAGCTGCTCGTCTCTGAACCGCCTCTATGTCTTCCTTTAAACTGATCTGCTGCGGCTCCCAAACATTTGAGCAATACTCAAGACTTGGCCGTACAAGCGTTTTATACGCTGTCTCCTTTACAGGTGAAGTACATCTTCCCAAAATTCTCCGCCTTATTCACAACTGTCCTTACATGCTCGTTCCATTTCATATCGCTCTGCAATGTTACGCTTAGATATCTGAACGACGCGACAGCATCAAGAAATTCACTACTAATGCTGTATTCGAACGTTATGGGATTGTTTATTCTACTCATGCGCATCACCTTACATTTTTCTACATTGAGAGCTAGCTGCCATTCTTCGCACCAACTAGAAATTTTGTGTAAGTCATCCTGTATGCTATTACAGTTACAGACGACACCATCCCATACACCACAGTATCATCAGCAAATAGCCGCAAATTACAAGTTACTCTTTCCATCAGATCATTTATGTAGATAGAAAATAATAGCGGTCCTATCACACTGCACTGGGGCACGCCTGACGATACACTCGTCTCTGATGAACACTCGCTGTCGAGAACAACGTACTGCGTTCTATTACTTAGGAAGTCTTCCAGTCAGTCAGAAATCTGTGAACCTATTCCATAAGCTCGTATCTTCGTTAGCAGTTTGCAGTGTGGCACCGCCAATGCCGCAGAATAGTCTTTGTAAAACCGAACTGGTATTCCATCCGGACCAGCAGACTTTTTCGTATTTAGCTCTCTCAGCTGCTTCTCTACACCGGAAATACCTATTGCTATGTCCCCCATTTCGGAATTAGTATGTTGATCAAATGGTGGTACATTTGTGCGGTCCTCCTGCGTGAAAGGTTAGCAGTCAGTGACACGACGACCTTTTCCTGTTCTTACAAGTTTGCCTTTACTGCTCCTCTATCAAGTATGGTATATTACATTGAGGTTCACTGTACCTTAGGGTGACCCTTTCTCCCAAATAACTTGTATCTCATTTTATCCTGCCAACTTTTTTTGTATTGTGTCTGTGATCACAGTTATATTTATAACCTAAATTGCTTTCGATACTTCATATAACATGAACGACAAATCTCGAAATGTTGCCTTTTAATAATCTATAATATGGCCCAAATAGAGCCCTTTTCTGTTCGTGCTTTCAGGAAGAGAAAACTCTTTACCTCAACGGAGTGCGGGGATGGGAGAAAAAATGACACACCGTACACGTCTAGAGTGATCGCAGGAGACGGAATGTTCACTTGTTCCTAGGTTAGTAAAATCCACGGAGGCATCAACAAAAATGCGATATAGATAAGCGATATTTATTGCAGCTCAGTCTCCCATAAATCTAACCAGGTTGCCGCTGGGGCGGTACACCCGAATTTTCCTTCCTCCCATTTCCCTTAAATCTCCGTTAAAATATCGCTCATTGCCCTTCTGACGACGATCCATTGTTGTTCGCCTTACGGTACTCATTTGTCCTTTTTGTTCCCAGTCCTCATTATAGTCATAAATACCACTCAGTGGTTGCCCATCCGAAAATCGCTGTGCATAGTGACGTCTTAGGTAATGAAGCAGTTTCGGAACTGTATTCAATAACAAATATACGACTGCGTTCTCAGTCCGCTGGCAGAGACTCAGAAGTGCTGCAGACTCGGAGCAGACTGTTTACACTTAATTCCCAAAGAAGTATCGTACTTTCCAAAAGTCTTCACTGGAAATCAACGGTTGATGAAGTACTCTGTTGTTGTTGGTGGCTGATGCTATTTTTTCACCTGTAACGATGCTGCTGACCCCCACATCTCAATGTTATCGTACGATACCGTCTGCCTGGCCCTCTCATCTCAATGTCATCCTAAGATACCGTCTGCGTCGGATCCGGAATCGTGTGATTCAGTTGTGATATATGTTGCGTGTGAAGATTAAAAACGATATAGCCAGCCTAGGAATCAGTGTTGAACAGTGTCTCAGTGATACTGTGATTAAAACAAGTGATAATTAATGAAATTTAAGAGATTCACATATTTTCTTTCTAGACAGTTCTATAAACAATAGTTGCGTCATTGTATGTTATTTCAAGACTTAAACAGACGAATTGTAAAATCTTTTGTAAAAAACAAAAAGAAATGAAAATTAATAGCATTGTATGTATATTAGGCTCATAAACAAGTTGTGTAGATCAGCTTATTGTGTAATTAATGATGTACTCGAGATTTGAATATTGTATTTATTTATATATATTGACTCACTTGAGATTTTAGACCTATTTTGAGAATTTCCAAGATAATTGATAGCTCAATATATGTTAGGAACATGTATGATGGACTCATTAACAAATTAATGGACATTTTACATCGCACTTTGTTGTCAACAGAAAGATCGGAAATTTCGTCTTAAAAATACATGTGTCATATAAAATTATTGTATGTATTGTGTACATTTTATATTGTGATTATTTTTGTATACATGAAATGTTTTTCTGTTATGTTTGGTAATTGTAAATCAGTATATTCTATTGTTATGAACAATGGATAATGTAATGGCATTATTGTGAATGTTATATATTTGCCTCACCGCCTTGCGTGGGGGAGTTCGAGTTTTGGCGGAGTTCGAGTTTTGTCTTTTGTCGAGTACTTTGGAATCTGTCAGTCTGTGCTGTTTTGGTAATTTGTGTACGTTATTGTTATGTTTTGGTTGAGGAGAAGTTTTACTCAAATTAAAGAAGAAGTGAAAATTGTGCATATCGTCCATTTATTTCTACCACGACGCCCCAGGAGAATAATGTTGCAGCGAGCAGAACTCCCATACGTCGTAATCTTTAAAACCTGAGTATCGGTAGAATAAACTGTAATTACGTAAAATGTATTAATGTTTCACACCTTACCAAAGATGACCTACTTTTTCATGATTTCGAAATCAAGTCGTGTCTTACCTATCACCTGTAACGTGACAAAGCAATTGGAATCTACAAAGAGGGACCGATAGGTAATCAACAGGATTAAAAATTATGCTTTATATCAACATCTATGTAAATACTCCACAAGTCACACTGAAGTGCATGGCTGCGGGTTCATCGAACCGCTTTTATGATATTTCTCTATAGTTCCGGATTTGTCTTTTTTATAATGATGATCATCTTCCCCTATTTTGGTAGGTGCTAACAAGAAATTTCGCATTCGGAAAAGAAAGTTGGCGAAATAAATTTCGCTAATGAATTTTGTCGCAACGAGTAAGGCATTTCTTTTATTTCCACCCCAACTCGTGCATCATTTCCGTGGCACTCTCTCCACCATATCGCGATAATACAAAACGAGCTGCCTTTCTCTGAACTTTTTCCAAATCGTCTGTCAGTCCGGTCTGGTATGGATCCCACATTGGGCAGCAATACTCTAAAATAGGACGCAGAAGTATTGAACAGACAGTTTATTTAGTAGAATTGTTGTCTTTTCTAAGTGTTCTGCCAATGAAACGTAGCCTTTGGTTCGCCTTTCCCACAATATTTTCAATTTGTTCTTTCCAATTTAAGTTGTTCGTCATTGTTACTCTTAGGTATTTAGTTGAATTCATGGCCTATATATTTGACTGTCGTGTAAATGAAGTTTAAGGATTCACTTCAGCGGTCATATGGATAACTTCAAACTTCTCATTATTGAGGGTTAATTGTCAATTTCTGCCCTACGCTGATATCTAAATAATTTTGCAGTTTCTTTTTATCTTCCGGTGACTTTACTAACCGATAAATGGCAGCATCATAGAGACCCTATAACAATTCCCTGGAGAAAGCCATATATCACTTCTTTTTTACTCGATGGCTCTTCGTCAATTACAACGTACTGTGTCTTTTTTGACAGAAAATCACGAATCCAGTCGCACAACTGTTACGATATTCCATAAGCACGTAATTTGATTTGAATACGCTTCTGTGGTACAGTAGCAAAAGCTTTCCGGAAATCTATAAACACGTAATCTATTTGACAGCCCTTGTACATAGCACTCATCACATCATGAGAGTAAAGAGCTGTGCTTCACAAGAACGATACTTTCTGAATCCATGTTGACTATGTGTAAATAGGTCGTTCTCTTCGAGGTAGTTCAAAATATTTTAGGAAAGTATATGTTCTAAAACCCTGCTGCAAACCAAAGTCAACGATATAGGCTTGTAATTTTGACTTTCTTGAATATTGGATTGCCCTGTGCAACTTTCCAGTATTTGTATACGGATCTTTCATTGAGCGAAAGGTTCTGTATGATAACTAAGTGTGGGTCTATTGCATATGCATACTCAGAAAGGAACCTAATTGGTATACGATCGGGATTGGGCGACTTACTTTTGTTAAGTGATTTAAGTTACTTTAATACTCCAAGGGTATCTACTTTTAAATTACTCTGGATGAAATTTTGCCTTAATGTGGTGTTACATTTCATACATTTCGTATTCTTTTGTTTCTTCCGTTTTCCAAATCTTATCTGTAATTGATGATTAAGCTCTTCTTGATTATAGTCGTGTTACTGACAAGAATACTAGCCAACACATTAAAAAAATGTCCCATAAACTGTCTAATCCTTCATGTGGAATATATTACTCGTATTTAAGCTGAATGTTTTATAACGTTCTGCAATTACTTGAATGTATGGAGGATTTCCAGTATTTGTGTTATATCTCTTACCTAAAGTTTTACATAGAGAACTCCCTGTTAAAACAGATTTCGTCATAAATGTTAAAGCAAGACAATTCTTCTAGATCTACATCTACATGGGATACTCTGCAAATTACGTTTATGTGCCTGGAAGAGGGTTCATTGAATCACTGTTATACTATTTTATCTCTCATTCCATTCTCGAATAGCGCGCGGGAAGAAATAATACCTGAATCTCTCCGTTCGAGCTTTGATATCTCGTATTTTATTCTGATGATCATTTCTACCTATGTAAGTGGGAATCAGCAATATATTTTTGCGGAATGTTGGCGATTGGAGTTTCCTAAGTAGCGCACGCCGCAGCGATAAGCACCGTTGTTCTAATGATTCCCATCCCAGATCCTGTATCATTTCCGTAACGCTGTCTCCCCTGTATCGTGGCAATACGAAACAAGCTGCCCTTCTTTGGACTCTTTCGATATCCTCCGTCAAACTAACCTGATAAGGATCCCACACTGGGCAGCAATACTGCAAGAAAGGACTGACAAGCGTAGTGTATGCAGTTTCTTTAGTAGTTCTTCCATGCACACTCGACGAAGGATCGTTACCTTTCAGTCGCCTCCATGAATTTTGCTGCAAACTATCCTCTTCATTAAAGCTTAATTATCGGATGAGGAAACAATGTCCTAAATTACATTATCTGCTCTTCGAAGCAGCAGTGCAGTCGAGAGCAGTTGACGAGAGCATTTAATGCACGCTCGGAACAGTACATATTCTTCCCAGGATTTGCAGACATCTTTCACCATTAGGACTCTGACGATCAATATTATATACAAGGAGGAATTTGTTCTACCACAACTTCTTTCTTAACTATTACAAATGATTGATTGTTCTTCTTGTGCTTCTACCACAGAACTTTCTTAACAGAAGCTCCATTGTAACTTCGGTCTTCAAATAAAAGTGTTTCTTTGCGGTTTTTTGCAGTCGGCATGTTTACTAAGTTGTAGCAGTTCTTTCTTTAGTGGCACCAAGTTTCAGAGATCTTTCTTATTTGCAGTGACACACAATATTTAACTTTCAATTGTCCTTGAATTTTGTACGTCAGTGTAACTAAGTATCAAGATAGTTTACTTTACTGCCTTCAGCTACACGAAATTACTTATTCCCTTATAATTTATTTATGTTAAATATTTGTTACGTTAGATTTTGATAGAGGAATTTCATATTGAAGGACGAAAGAAGAAACTTTCCTTGAATTCTACTAATCTGCTAATGGGAAAGAAAAGGAGACCGCACATTTTCACAGCGCAGCGTACCATTTTGTTTCTCGTAGTTGGCTTTAACAGAAAACGTGTAAAATATTGTTTAAAAATATGTAGTGCTTCTAAATATGAGATATTTTAGTATATTGTCTATATTAGTAAATACATATCCTGTTTTTACACATAAATTCAATAAATCAACGTGTTAAGATTTGAAGTAAATTTTGAAAAACTTTTCGAGCATTTTTGTTACATGTATTCATTTCTGTATCACACAAATCAGAAAAGCTAAGGCTTATGTTTGGGCGATTGACTATTAGATCATTGCGTAAAATAGTGTAAGGAATTTTCTATGTTTCTGCTATGAAAATTAAACAAGGTTGGTCTTTATGTAGCAGGAGTGGCAGCTCGCTCCAGTTTTGCACAGGTAACAGTAATTTTTGTAGCCAGATGACTTCTGATGGATTGACGAATAACAATTTGTGACGAATTTTAGGAGATATATCTCTAGCTATCTTGATACACTGAAGAACAAAAGAAACTTTTATTTAAGATAAATGGTAAATTTATTTTATTAATCATTTAAAGGCCAGCGGGTAAGCAATTTATCTCTATCTCTCTCTCTCATTTTTTTTAGTAAAAACACAGTTTAAGCCAGAAATAGTCCACGATTGGCCTTGCAATTTGTTGATGGTAATCCCGAAGGTAGCACATAAAGTGAAGTCGAGCCGCTAGAATCCGATTTATAAATCGGAAATCATCGGTAACCTTGGAAGCAGTACATCCGACTACAACTCATTTCTCGAGTTAGACGATCTTTTACGTATAATTTCGATTTTGTCACCGTGAAACAATACCTGTGAACCGTATGTATAGCACTGCAATGACATTTTACTGCTACTGACTGACATTAACAGGAGATATATTACTTCTTTAAACAGCTTTTCCTATTGTCATTTGAAAATTCGCCACGATATTTAATGACAAGGAAATATGGACGAAACAGGAATAAATATAGTAATTTCTTCGTTTTTATCACGTCACTGTTCTGTCACTGCAGTTCAGTCGCTTGGAGCACCAGCATCGCAACTTTGACGTAACGGTTTATCCTAGGCGGCATTTCCCACTGCTAAGATCAAAGCAAGTATGAGTAAACGCTGGAAGGGCCTGCGTATTCGGCTGTGTACGGTTCTAATTTAGAACGTTGGCTCCATGTTATGTTGGGATCGAACTGTACAGGTCTGCTTTCATGCCAAACCAAATATATTTTTGAAGATATCTTTTACCTGTGATCCTGTAGTTAAAACACTTTATATATAGGCTGTAGTTAACGAAACAAATAAGAAATATTTCATAAAATATCTGGTTGATTAATAAAAAGTTTTTTTTTTTTTTTTGTGCTAAGGTTTGCAGATGATGTACGCAAAGACAGAGATTTAGTTGTATAAGGTTTATTCAATGAAGTTGGTTCGTTATTGGAAGTGGTCCCTGAATTATTAGTCACAAATGAAATAAGAAGGTTAAGCATGTTTCATTGTCAGCGAAAAGAAACCGGTACCACTTTCCCCAAACTAACTAGACGTAGCTTCAAAAGACACACAAACTCTGTATATTTCGCAAGCACTCAACATAAAATAGAATCGTAAGAAATTGTGTATATATATATATATATATATATATATATATATATATCAGCTGCATTGGCGTACACTTATACTCGTCAACCTTTTCAGTCCCGAGAAGCGACTGTTCGCTGCGCAAGTTTTAACACTCTCCGCGATCTTACACTTCTATCACCAGGAGGGTCCTTCTTCTGGCAAGAGTGGATGTGGAGTTCCTTTTTCACCCTTCGCTCTCCTGCTCTCTCTCAAACACACATTCCCCACCAGGTCTGTTACTCGGCCGATTCCTCATTAGCCGATCGCCATACCTTCCAAAATCGTATGCATATTAACATATTCCTTGAAGTAAAATCTGACCATTTGAAACCACTTCCTTACTAATATAACGTTATTTAAACACAAAAAAGTACTGTCAATTTACATAAAGTGTGAACTAAATAGACAATCCAACTTTCAAGAGCTTGACCGCTGATGCCACACAATATTTACGTAAATTACTGGCAAATTATACAATAAATCGACACACGAACTTAAATATACGAGAGGTAAATAGTGCCGCTTAAATTTTCAGTGTTACTGTTAAGGATATGATGATCTGTTTATATTGACATTATCAATTTATAACGGTTGGAATCAGTCATTAAATAAATATATATAAGTGTGACGCTTTCAAGATGGTAGCAGGGACAATAAGCCATCATCTAAACTAGAGTTTGTTGGAACTCCATAACGCATTCAAAAGTAGTTTACTTTCAACTTGATTTTTCTATATCGTGACAGAATAATCATAAATGTTTGTAATTTTTGAAGTATTGAAATTATTTTTAGATTCTTGAGATGTGCGTAATTATTCAGACATCACAGATTCCTTACATATTGACGGTAACAATTTTATAGATTATTTATTTTATTCTGAATTACTGGAGCGTGGAACTCACAGATGCCCTCCAGATACACAAGAAATCCTCGGCCAACAAATTAGTTTTGAGTACAAGAAATGGGCTTTTCCCTGGTTTACACCGAATTGTACTAACCGCGGTCGGCTGCTCGGTTTAACTCACTCACAAATGGCCTGTCTGGTAGTTGTTGCATCCGCGTGCCACTACCGTAACGTATAGAATTAGAAAGTGTGATCTCTTGTTTCAGATCATGTGGGCTGAATAGGGTAAGTGCAGGAATCTTCCACTGCGCAGCGCTGCGACCGTTTCCCGCGCTTTGGTGTTCAAGTAAATAAACGCTATATCGTGTGCTTCGTTGCTGATTTGTGGATTTTCGGGTTTATTTGAAGAACTGTACAGCGGAACTGATTGTTAGTGGTGTTCGGTATTAAATTAAATCAAAATACTTGAATTCCAGGCAAATATTGGATTGAAATGAAAAGCAGAGTGGCAGTCTCCTAAACTGAAGTGACCATGCCTTCTTGTCCTGTGCCTGGTCAGGATATAGAAAGTGCAGGGAGTTAAGACGCTTTTTTCTCCTCCAATATGCTGACGACACCGCCTTCCTAGCCCTCGCCCCCTCCCTTGCCCGTTCCCAGTTTTTGCTCCAGTCTCACCTCACCAAGTTCGCCTCCTGGTGTAACCGGTGGCTCCTCTCCGTCAATCCTGAAATATCCCAGGCAATCATTATAGGTCGTACCACCTCCTACTTCCGTCGCCATGATTTCTACAGCCGTCTCATCCGCCACACCTCCACCCTGAAGTACCTTGGCCTAACCCTCGACCGCAACCTCTCGTGGCCCCCACAACTCCGCACCATTCGTCAGAAAGCCCTCTACCGCCTTAACCTCCGTAAACTCCTCACCGGCCGGACGTGGGGTCTCAGCCCTTTCACCATCCTCTACACCTTCCGCTCCCTCATGCGTCCCGTCCTTTGCAGCTTCCATCCCGCCTGTACTTCCGTCCCCTTCCTATTATAAAACCCTTCTCGTCCTTCAGCGCCACGTCCTCCGCCTCGCCTACCGCATCCGGCTCCGTTCCCCCACGCGGATCCTGTATGACCTTATCCCATTTCCCCATCTCCTTGAATACCTCGAACACATCCGCATTCTCTACACCAACCGCAAAACAGACTCCCGCAACCCCCTGGTTCACCCCATCCTCACCGACCCCGGGCCACTACCCCGCCTTTATCGCTGTATCTCCAGCCACACTCTCCACGTCCTTTCCCAGGGCAACTTTCGCCGCCTCCCCCTCCATGATGACGTCCTCTGTTCTGACATACACCCGTCCTAAGAACCCCTGACCCCTGCCCGTAGATGAAGCGCCTCCTCTCCCCTTTCCTCTTCCCGGCTTGGATACTACACTCCCTCCCCTGGAGACCCTACGGCTCCTCCCCGCCGCCTCTTCCCCCTTTCTCCTATTCCTCCATGCTTCCAGCCTTCCCCTCCCCCGCAGTGTCCTGCACCGACTGTTTTAACTGTGCTACGCTCAGTGTCGTGTGTGCAGTGCTCCAGAAAGTGTTTTTTATCTGCGTCTACCGCTCACAAACAAGTGCCGCACCGTGTATTTTAATTTTGTGTCTCCCTGTGTTGGCCGTCCAGTGTTTGTTGTCACGCTATATGGCTTTAATGTCACCGTGGCTCCTCGCTTTTAACAGACTTAATTTGCTTTTAATCATCTGTCAACTGCTTGTACTGCGAATTTTCACCACGTCTATGTTACTATTCTCCGTTATTTTATCTCCAGTTATATATATATCTTCATGTCCACTTATCTATCTCTCGGCTGAAGAGCAGAATATGAAGCTGCCGCCAGCTTACTGGCTGTATCGCTGGTGTGGAAATACAATAAAGAAAGAAAGAAAGAAAAAGACGCTTTTTCACGTCAACAAAAGATTTAGAAAAACCAATTTCAGTTCCTCACTTGCCCATGTATTTGTCTATCCCTTTAAAGCTATGAAAATCCCCTACAAAAAGGAAAGCTTCTTTCAAATTTCTGAATAAAGCAGCCAGCATTTTGTAGCAGTGATACCACTTCTGATTTAAATAGGTTACGGGTTGTTAGGTCTACATACCTTGATACACTTGAAATAAGTCTGTTGAAAGCATAATTAAAATAAACTAATTAGTTAGTTAAAAAGAGCTTGGCCAGTAAAAACAATAAACTGAAGTCAGAGAAGGGTAGAGCAATTGTGCTGCTGTTAGCACATAACATTACAGTCATTTATGGTCTACCGAAATTGTTGTGCCTTTTGATATACAGGTCCCGATACATTCTTCCTTGACTAACGGTTACGAAAATCTAAATTCCGACGCAACTGCTGGAATGTAATGGTTGAAAACACAATTTTTAGAAGTTTATGGATTAACAATATTCTGCAATGTACGTATTATTGAACGGAAAACTTTTCACTCTAGTTTATTCTTAGCATTACTAAAAGTGAGTTGTGAATATATTGTACATTTTAGTGGATTTCACGATCGTTATCTAGTTGGTCTGCTGCAGAAATATGAAGTGACGCGCTAAGTAACATTAGAGTTGGCATAGAAAATTATGTAATTCCTTTTTTCCTTTTCTTGCTAATATAATACTGGGTCTGTGCAAATATTAATTACTATGTGCGAAGTCTTGCAGTTATTCACTGCAGTGCTCTCCTATTTCCATCCTATAACAATTTTAAAACATCCAGTATTGAAAGTGCACTTAAGTAATCCGATTTAATTATGTTCCCACAACGTAGGGACCTATATCAGAATCGCGACTCCATAACGTGCAAAACAGAGGAATGAATGCGGAAGTGTGTCTTCGCTGCATGGGAGAGTAGCGCGTAATTCGGAGCTAGCACCGCCAAGCGGCCGGCCACTGTGGCCGAGGGGACTAAGGCGCTCCAGTCACGGTCCGCACGGCCACTACGGTCGGGGGTTCGAATCCCCCCTCGGGCATGGATATTTGGGCCGTCCTTAGTTGTAAGTAGTTCATAAGTAGTTTGTAAGTTTAGGGACTGATGACCTCGTAGTTAAGTCCCATAAAAAAAAAATAAAATAAAAAAAAAATAAATAAAAAACGCCAAGCGGCGAAACGGGTGTACTCGACCAGTGATCACACTTTCTACCTTATATTCATTATGGTCACACTATACATGTTACACTGTGCACTGATAGTGCCGCTACAGTTTGCTCTTTCTCCGCTTAGGGGCGCTACTGTCGATCCACGTTTCTGGGGTAGCCTTTTACATAATACAGTTCGTTCGGGCCATGGGTGTCTGCATAAGCAGACGAGTCAAGATAGCTAGTGTAAAATTGTTTTATTTAACCCGGTTTTGGCAATTCTATGTTGCCATATTCATGTATATTAACATTTAAATATGGTAATAGCACACGATGGGATGATGGGCTTGCGATATGGGTGGAACATAGTTTATCAAAGACACAAAAGAGATTTTATTTTCGACTTAATCATATCCAACGTAAACATGACGAAATATTACCAAGTGATATTTAGATTTTAATGGACTTGAAGATGGCAAAAAATAATTGCCGAAATCGATCTGAACACAGCAATTTGAAACTAGCGATCTTGGCTACTCTACTTATGCAGTTTCCCATTGTTGTTATATATGCTTAAGACTGCAGTGTTAGTATTTAAATATAGATTATAATCGATATAGATTGAACAAGCGTGGTACTTATTGTTTTGTATCATATTACGTAGAACACAGCAACAAATAAACGTTTTCTGAAGTATGGTAAGGTTAAAAAGTGAAAGAAAAAAATAGCCTGTTTACAAATTATTGTTCCATATTTCGTTTCGTATCCTACAAATGAATAAAAAATTTTATTCAAGGGCTACCAAACTTCCCAGACTCACCCACTGGGCTAATTTTAGGCTTCTTGAAGATATAAAAATTTTCCACACGTCTTGGAATCCATAGGGCACATACATCGATACAGAAGATTGGTTCAAGAATATGAAATGCGAAAAGTAGGTTTTAACGGTATAAAGACAGCTTCCTCCGCAGAACGAGATTTCATAGGCATAGGGATTTATGCCATTTTTATGCATCCCTGAATGTATGTGTAATGTTTATACTGATATAGGTACGGGTGGGAAATGCTCGACGGCAGTGTTTTGATCATGAACTTCAACGTCACACCCTTCCAACGATGTGATGGCATGGCGGGAGATGACACACATTCAACGCAGCTTAACTTGCGCTCTGCTGACCGTTCCAGTATCAGCCAGTCGATAAAGGAGTCCGCTACCTGTTGCTCTCCGCTTTCCATATTATTCATCTGCTGGAGAATCCGAGGGGCACTGCTGAATATTTGCCGGTACGAAATATGACACGGCGCCGCACGAGATTTAGCGTGGGAGAAAGATACGCCGTAATTAATTAGACGGATAGATCATGTAGGTATCGGTAGGGGAGTGATGTCCTCCTTGCGAAGAAAGGATTATGTTTTCAATCTATAATCGTGACACACACACATTATATATAGGGTGTTTAAGTGTGTTTGCCTCTGTAACTTATAAAATAATAGGTGACGGGAAATTTTAATGCGGTAGGTCAACACAAGAATGTTACAATTTCTGCGGAGCTATGAACATAGTTTATTGTATCATTTTCCAAAGAGTTGCAGCACAAAGATATAATTTTTTAAATGGAACAATAGTTTTTTTTTCTATCGTGCATTGGATTCGTTGAAACCAGCTGCGTCCAAATCAATTTAAACTACATTCCTATCACTGTTAGTTTGGGAGCTATAACCCTTCAAAGTTTCAGGGGCAGATACCACAAAAGCAGCGCATAATGCAATGCGCTTTCTAAATGTGGTGCAAGTCAATATACCACAGTTACTGACATCGGATGATGATGGCATACACGAACAACGAGTACGTTGACATGTTGCTGATGCTCGGCGAGTGCCGACACGATGCCACTGAAGCAGCCACGGCGTATGTCGTGAGATATCCTAGGCGAAGAGCCCCGGCAGCCATTAGGTTCTTACGTGCCGAAAAACGACTTCAGGAAACAGGCAGCTTGGTAATGCGCCGCAGTAACAGACGAAGACCTGCAAGAAGTTAGGAGACGGAGGTGTTTGTTTTAACTGCATTACACCACGATCCTCATGTCAACCTATGAGCCGTTGCTGCAGTCGCGCCGGCCGCGGTGGCCAAGGGGACTGAGGCGCTTAAGTCAAGGTCTGCACGGCCACTACGGTCGGGAGTTCGAATCCCCCCTCGGGCATGGATATTTGTGCCGTCCTATTTCGTAAGTAGTTCATAAGTAGTTCGAAAGTTTAGGGACTGATGACCCCGTAGTTAAGTCCCATAGACTATACAAACATTTGAACATTTTAGCTGCAGTCGCTGGTGTCAGTCTCACATCAGTGTGGCGTATAGTACACGGCCACGGGTTTGACCCTTACCGCCTGTCACTGACCCAGGAGCTGCGTGGGAACGATTTCCGTGCAAGGGTGACATTCTGTGAGTGGGCCATACGAAATTTCACGCTGGATTCTTTACAAAGTGTTATGTTCTCTGATGAGTCCACGTTCACAAATTATGGTGCAGTGAATCGCCATAACATGCACTACTAGGCCGCAGACAATCCTCGGTGGGTACGACCTGTCGACCGTCAACGTAGATGGTCTATTAACGTGTGGTGTGGAATCCTTGGGGATGAAATCATCGGTCCACACTACTTCCCAGGTACACTGAAAGGTGAGTTATATAGCCGACAGTTTGGGTGGTCTCCTTGAATATGTGTGTCTTCACACGAGAGTCCATATGTGGATGCAGTACGATGGTCACCAAGCACATTCTTCGCGTGCTGTTGTGGAAGAACTAAACAACAGGTTTGTAGGAAGATGGTTGGGGCGTCATGGTCCTCATTCATGGGCCTCTAGGTCGCCCAATTTAACACCAGTGGAAATATCTAAAGGATAGTGTTTATGTCACTAAGCCCACATCCCCAGATGATCTAAAACGGCGCATCGAGGACGCATGTCGCTCCGTCACACCGGCGATGTTACATCTCGTCCACAGATCCTTTCGACGGCGCATTGCATTATGCAATGAGGATCATGGACACACACATTTGAACATCTCACGTAAATCAACTTCCCACCGCCATAACATGCATCATCCACCACACAGCCATGTATTATGTACAGCGTGTGGTATCTGCCCCTGAAACTTTGAAGGGTTGTAGCTCCAAAACTAATAGTGATAGGAATGTAGTTTAAATTGGTTTGGACGCAGCTGGTTTCAACGATTCCAATGCACGATCGAAAAAACTATTGTTCCATTTAAAAAAATTATATCTGTGTGCTTTAACTCTTTGGAAAATGATAGAATAAACTATGTTCATAGCTCCGCAGAAAGTGTAACATTTCTTGTGTTGACCTACCGCATTAAAATTTCCCGTCACCTCTTATTTTTTAAATTACAGAGGCAAATACACTTAGTGAAACACCTTGTATATTAGGTGTTTGTAGCTATATTTCACTCTGCAGCCAAAACTGCACATCGCAAACAATAGTATTTGTTTTTGGTAGTAGGTATCAGTCTCCCATTGTCCACTATGGTGGTAGAGGGTTGTTAACGATAAGCGGGTGGAATATATATAAGAGTTGAAAATTACCGATTTCTATAAAATTCTACTTGTAGGTCTCAATATTGTCCTCTGAACCAAAAACTACACAAGGGAGACGAACTATCTCTTTCCGTTGTTGTAGTATGGAGTCTCTCGTTGTACACCAAAACAGTTCCGTCTCGATAGCTATATCAGGGCGGAAGATATAATGGCTGAAAGTCGTCAGCTTATATTAAATTCGGACTGAAGACCAGCGATGACTTTTGACACTATAATAGCAAAGAGGTTATATACAGCGAAACGTGATGCACATTCTTCAGTTGTTTTTATCCAACCAACGTAGAAATAAAGAAAAATAAGTGGATATTGAAATTTGGAAAGAAAAAACTACCAAGAAATATGACAAAGCGTAAGAAACAAACTTCGCAATTTCGATCCGTTTATGAAAGACAGAATGTGGCGCTGAAAAGTGAACCTACAGACGACAGAAACTTGAAATTTGTAGATGTTTATCTTATACTGTAGGAATCAGAGATTTTTCGATAATCCCACCCCTAAGAGGGTGAAATAGGAGATGAACGGTTTTTTGAAAATAAGTTGCCATTATGCAAATACAAAACTTCGGATTTAGTTTTCTGATTGGATTATTAAAAACACGTGTTTCGATATTTTTGGAAATTCAACCATTAAGCGAGTGAAATTAAGGAAAATCTATTGAGGGTGCTAATAAGACTATATTGTTGCAAGAATTGGGAAAATTTGGATTTGGAACGACGGTTAGAATTAAAAAAAATGTCACTCGAGATTTTTTGTATTCTGCCATGAATGGTACAATATGGGATGTCACGTTGTATCAAAATACTTGATTAGGAAGCATTTTTAAAGCTAAATCTACGAAAATTTATATCTTGAAGTAGAAATAAACAATGCAGACCAGCCAGTCTAAGCGTGCGAAACAGTGGGAATTAAGCTAGTACACTAGAGAAAACATTGCGGTAGAGAAACCAACAAAATGTTTGCATTCCTGGAGAGGCAGCAAAAAAAAAAAAAAAAAAAAAAAAAAAAAAAAAAAAAAAATTAAAAAAATCAATTGTTTGTAGAGCTACGGGTTCATCAGTCCCTAAACTTACAATCTACTTATGATGTAGCTAATACTAAGGACGGCACAAATATTCATGCCCGAGGGGGGAAGGGAATCGAACCCCCGACCGCAGTGTCCGTGAAGAACGTGACTGGCGCGCTGCAGACGGCTCGGCCACCGCGACCGGCGTTGAGGTAGCATGAATTCTTTACCATGCTGGTGCAACACCACCTATCATAGTTACTACCGGAACGTGTTACATCGTTCATCAGGAAGCCTTGATTGCTACGACAAAAGTTCACACTCTAGTAAGGCTTTATAGGGAAAATGTTGTGTAAACATCTATGGTGTGAAAATATTTGGCAGAAAATGGGTGCCCGGGAGGGAGGCTGGTCCAGATGTCAACCTCCTACGGGAAGTACGCATTATATATATACCGTTGTAGTATGTGAAGTGTAACATATATGCAATAGCATCTCTTGACAGGTCAGCTGCGTGTTTTGTATGTGGCGTTGCGACGCCAGTTCAGTAACAGTCGTAGTAGCGAATAGTTGTGGATCAGAGGCTGCTAAGTGAGGGCCTGTGAAGGATTTTTTTCTTATCTTCTTTCGCCATGGTTGCTTTAATATTTGTCTTCGGTATGTTTGTATCAGGAAGTTATTGTAGTTCCATGCTATTTAATCGGTTTTAAAATGTAGTTTTTGTTTCTGTAAAATTATCATATAAACCCTACTCATAATTTTCTCATGATCGTAGATTGTTAATTGTAAGACATTACAGTTGAAATCACATTTCCCTTGTCGCTCTGTTTATTGAATTTCCACGTAGTTAGAACTAATTTTTTCTCAACATCTTTTTATGCAATCACTGTTATATTAAGCACTTTCGGGAGAGGCGTTATCCACGAAGTAAATGAAAAACTACACAGGGCGAAAAGTTAGAAATGTTCGTCGACAACTAATGTAGTAGCTTCCTCTGGGACACAAAGATAATTTGCTTCCAACGACTTTCGTTTCGACAGTCTGCAGTCTGCTTTATTTGAGCGTTACAGAATAGTAGCTAGTTAATCTCAGATTACTGCGCAAGGTCTTAACACACTACTGTCAAGTCATAATTATTAAAAATTTTCTTACATTCATTTACGTTCGTTCAGAATAAAAAGTAATATATATACACACCTTTACTTTTTTCTTTATTCTTTATTTTAATTTATTTATTTTTGACGGGTTCCCTTCGTTATTTCGCTTATGTTTGTGTTTCCCTTAGCGTAAGTTACTTTAAATTTGTTTATGTAGTTTGTAAGTCTAGGGACTGATGACCAACGTAGTTACGTTCATTAGAATTACAAACATTTGAGTTAGCTGTCTTGTGTTTCCTGTGGTTCCTACCTATCGTCTAACGAAATCGTCTGCTAGATGGTAGCGGAACGACTGGTGCGACATAAACGACATGCTGCTTCACATCTGCTTAGGCCGTAAGTGGATGCATCACAGACTCGCACATGACAACATATGTAGAAACTCGTTGTTTAAATGCCGAGGGATGGAGCCAGTAACTGTGTTGATAATATACTGAGCCAATCATGAGGTTTGCTTACAAACGTGTCTGTGATATCTCCTACGCACCTTGGTCAGTGGCGGCACTTAACATGTGTTCACTAGTTCAGTGAACCCACGTGAAAAACATGTTTCTGCGAAAAATAGTACATTTAAATTACAATTCTACTTTTCATTCTGGTATCAGTTTGTTTTATCTTCATTTTGAAAGATTTTTAACAATACTTTGAGTCATGCAGATAGCACGGGTACGTAATGTCGTGTCGCCGAGGTCAGTTTAATTAATTCGTCTAGCATCACGAAGTTTTTACTTCAAATGGCCGGTTTCGGCAAAACGCATTTGCTTTCTACAGATACAGTCAAGTGCAAATAAAGCCAGAAAATGCAGGATTGCATAATGCTGTCAGAACTACTTTATTACTACATCTAAGTGAAGGCAATAAATCCTATCACTACCCATTTGGTTTGTTTCTGGTGTTGTGGAGCAGCGACGTGCAGTCAGAATCCATAAACTGCTGTTGATGGCTGAGCTGCCATCGATTAAATAGCCTAAAAGAGCGCACACTTAACGCATCAGCTGTAGAAGCCCTCAAAAGAACCTAAAATAACAATATTGTTAGTCACAAACTGGTAGATTGACCGACCTCACGACAAGACGGAAAATAACAGGAAGGGGATTACTCATTAAATGCGAAGAATTGATTTGTATTTTTTATTTTTTGCCCATCTGCGTGATTATGACTCTGAGACCAGCAACAAATTGTTTACTTTTACTTCCGACATTTTTCACGTTATTTATTTATTTATTTTCGAATATGTCGTGATTTAGAAAATCGATGAAGATTATATTTTTGGTTATCACAAACACTGATCTGTTTGTGAACAGTTGGTGTGGCAGAGCAGTCTTTGCGTATGAGTGAGGTGAAATTCGAATTTCGAGCTTATTGATTCAATTATTTGGAAGGTAAATTACGCAATGAAAAAAGAGTAGGGAATGCCCAGTCTTTTAGGCACTAGTATAGAACTACTCGATGCCATTTCGAAATTCGTTATATACCTGAGATACAACGCCTACTAAAATGACTGTTAACATCTTGATTTACTTCAGAACAGTTTCTTAAGTTCACAGACTTATAGAAAGAAAGTGTTTATGATGTTTACGGTTTAATTACGAAATATTAGTATTGATATTAGATACTAGGGACTAGAAGTGTAAAATGTAAAATACGTGAATACCTACATTACATCAAAATCTCTATTTGATAAATGGCACTTTAAACCACATTATTCACTACGTGAATTTCGAGGCACTGATTTAGTAAACCTGTTATCTAGACGTAAATGATGTAATATTTTATAAATTCCCCTCAACGTAGTATATAGACAAACTCTACTACTTTCAGGATTATGACCATATACAAAATATTTATCTTACCACGTTTAAAATTCCTCTTGTTTACAATGTGCATACATGGTGTTAAAATATTCGGCCACGTACTTTGCTGTCTCATTTCAATGTTTATTCATATAATTACTGTTGTGAATGTAATCATTTTGACTTAATATATTGTTATTGAGAACGTTCTATAAATAAAAATGTAAGTTTCTAAATGTTGGGACTTGTTGAACTGTGGTAAACTTCACACAACGTTTATTTCACAGATCAACACATTTGTAAGTACACTGAACTTGACAATGTCCACAAAGTGTTACCATCACAAAGTGACTGAACAACAAGTCAGGGTTTAACTGCGCAAAAACTAAGTCCTCCACTGTTGTGGTCGTTGTAAGGCAAGATACGTCCTGTTGCTGCGACGTTTACGATAGGAACGTGCTCGCGCGTGCTGGCGTGGTTTTAAGTAAAGCTAGCCCACCAATGGCAGCCTGGTATAGGAATACGCCGATGTGGATTGTATTGGAACCAAGAAATAGTCCGTTCAGACTAGCCGATGTTATCGTCCTGCTTTGATTTACGTCTGGTTAGCCGGGCACGTATGATGCTGCGAACACTCCGTGGTAGGTTGGGTTGTCGTCCTTTCAGGGGCTCTGGAAGTCCGGCTAAACGGTCGTCAGAGTCTCTTGGATAGGAAAGCACGTAATCTCGGTGTATTTTCCATATGCAACTCAGTATTTTTTTCGAACTCGAGTGGCACTGGGAGCGCATGATGGATATCACGCTTTTGAACCATATCGACTCTGGTTTCGTACAGTAAATGTGTTTCGATAATTTGAAGTAAGCAATCACTTTAATCAGAGCCCATATTAACAACCGAGGGAAGATTCGTAATATCACCAAAGACTGTAATGCCATCAACCTTTCCGAGGCTTCAAGATCAACAAATTGAATGGGGCTACACCTTCGAAACGTTTGGTTTTGTTGTTGTCTTCATTCCGGAGACTGGTTGATGCAGCTTTGCACCTTATTGTATCTTCAGGAATCCTATTCATCTCCTCATAAGAACAGAAACCAACATCAATTTCAATCTGCTTTCTATAATCGTCTCTTGGTCTCTGCGATTTTTACTCCAATGATACTTTTACGACCGCTTCATGTCTAAGAATGTGTCCTATCACACGGTGTCTTCTTTTACTCAAGATATGCTAATAATTTGTCCCCATTTCTGTTTAGTACCTCATGATTAGTTACGTGATCTATACACCTCATCTTCAGCAGTCTTCTGTACCACAAAATTTGATTAGCCTCCATTTTCTTTCTGCCTACAGTATTTATCGCCCATATAAGGCAATATTTTACAAAATGTTCAAATGTTTGTAGAACTTATGGGACTTAACTACGGGGTCATCAGTCCCTAAGCTTACAAACTACTTACGAACTAGCTAAGAGTGAGGACGGCACAAATATCCATGCCCGAGGTGGGATTCGAACCCCCGACCGTAGTGGCTGTGCAGACCGTGACTGGAGCGCATCAGTCCCCGCGGCCACCGCGGCCGGCAATACTTTACATAAATTCCTTCAGAAAAAGCGTCCATACACTTAAATTAACTTTCCATGATAGCAAATTACACTGTTTCATAAATGCTTTTCTTCCCTTTGACATTCTGCATTTTATGTCCTCTGCACTGCAACCACCATTATGTTAATTTCCTGCCCATGTAACGTAGCGCATCAGTCATCTTTATTCTTTCCTTACCTAATCCCAATTCCTTTAGCATCGCTGATTTTCTTAGCCTGTATTCCTTTCTCTTTTTCTGCTCCTCTTAATATTCGACTTTAAAACACTGCACATTCCGTTCAGTTGATCTTCCAGGTCCTTTCCTGAGAGAATTACAGTGTCATTGTCAAAACACAATGTTTTTATTTTTTTCACACTGGCCATTAATTTCCTCTCCAAATTTTGCATTGCTTTCCTTCTCATCTTGCTCAATGTACATATTGAATAACATTGGAGAAAGACTACAACCCTGCATTACTCCCTTCCCAACCAATGTTTCCCTTTCAAACCCTTCGACTATAATAGCTTCTGCCTGGTTTTTGTACATGTTGTAAATAAGCTTCCGTTCCTTGTATTTTGCCCCTGCTGACTTCAGAATTTGATAGAATGTTTTCCATTCAACAATGTCAAAAATTATCTCCTACTAAAGCTTGAAATGTAGGTTTGCCTTTCCTTAATCTATCTTCTGAGATAAGTTGTAAGGTGAGTATGGCATCTCGTTTATACACGCAAGATTTGAACTCTATACTGTGCATTATAACGAATTGAAGGGTCTTGTGAGAGAGGGGCTACACCTCATTACATGAAATATTGAGCTTTGTCCATTTTCAGTATTCGAGTTCCATCTTGCGTCTATCCTGTTAACTAGAATCACGTGGCATGGCTCCCGCTCTTTCTGGAGCAGTTGTTGGAAGTTCTTGAGTGAGAGGAGGAGCTATGCCATTTACCGAAGTTGTCCGCTTTTTCAGTTGCAGACGTACCAACGGAGAAGTGGTACAGATTGTTTTATCAGTTATAAGGGAAGAACATATGGTTCATAAAACCTACTTGTTGTTCCTACATTCGTCTTCTTTTATAACTATCAAATATATTTTGCGTTGTGTCTCTGTCTTGTAATAAACGTGTTACGTCATTCTTCTGTGTATCTAAGTTGTACTATTGGTTAGTTAGTAGCCCTATTGTATAATAATACGTGAAGCATGGATCCTTGTGTATGAGAGAATGTTGAAAGAGGTGGTAAAATAACGCAATCGTATTCCATACAAACGGAAAGGAGACTTCTGAGACTTGACGCCTGGAGGATAGCAACCACCCGCCGCCTAGTCGGTTAGCTACTTATGGGGCATAGATGGCTCCCTTTCCTTCAGGTGTCAGTTCTCAGACTATTTATAATTCGTATTAAATTGTGTTGCTTATAGCACCATCTATTGCTACTACTTATTTCTCTTCTGCCATACGTTTTCCCCATTCGCCTATAATATTCTGTTGCAATTTGACACCAAGCCTGCAAGGTCATAATCAGCGCTGTTTACATTAAAAGATTTTTTTCCTTTTGCATAATTTGCATTAAAGTAAGATAAGACGAAAAAAAGTGACCCCTTTATTATATAAATAATGCCCTAACCCTATATTTGGCATACACAGAAATCACGACAAGAAAAATAATTATGTTAAATTACATGTGTAGGGCCATGTGTACAGTTTTTTAGAATTTTTTTCAAAATATAGTTCTCGATAATTAAAATACGACAGTCCAGATAGCAAGTTGCTGCGTTTTTTGTTGGCAACCGGTTTCGGTGCTACAGGATCATCAGGCCTTTGGCACCTTGTCCATTGACATCGCCACCGTTGCGACTTGCTATGTGGACTGTCGTATTTAATTATTTAAAATGTAAGATAGCTGTTTCCAAAACCAAAACAAAAAATGCTTTCACAAATATAGTTACTGCTTTGTAAGTAACATTGCACAAAAGCTTCCCATGGTGGTACAGTATCAGTACTACAGTGTAGTTCTAATGACTGTAGAAATTATTGTATCTTGGACTATTTCATGTGAATCTTGTGAAAATGTCAATTTCCGTGCAAAGTTCAGAACAATCCCATGATTTACACATTTTACAACCAAGTACCTCTGAAGACGAAACTTGCTAATTACTTTTGGTCTGTAATCTGTCAGGTGACAACGTATTGTCATATCTGTCATACCGTACATCATTGATTGGTACAGGAGATGCTGTTTCGTTCTTTGGACTTATTGCCCATTTTGTAGTGATCTACTAGGCCTCCTCTTCCCAATAAATATGTCCATTTTCAGTCTCCCACATAAGAACTAGTCAACAATTTTCCATAATAAATCAAATTCAAAGCTTCCTTTCTCACTTTTATAATCAGTTTTCCATGTATCTCGAAAAAATCATCATAAAATTGAAACAAATATGAAGCTACGTGTCCGCTAAAGATTCAATTTATTACTATGTTGTTGTTGTGGTCTTCAGTCCAGAGACTGGTTTGATGCAGCTCTCCACAATACCCTATCCTGTGCAAGCCTCTTCATCTCCACATAAGAACGACAACCTACATCTGTCTGAATCTGCTTACTATATCCATCTCTTGGTCTTCCTCTGCGATTTTTACCCCACACACTTCCCTCCAATGCTAAATTCACAATTCCTTGATGCCTAAGAATTTGTCCTACCAATCTATCCCTTCTTTTAGTCAAGGTATGCCAGAAATTCCTTTTCTCCCCAATTCTGTTCAGTACCTCATCATTAGTTACGCGATCCACCCACCTAATCTTCAGCATTCTTCTGTAGCACCATATTTCAAAAGCCTCAATCCTCTTCCTGTCCGCACTGTTTATCGTACATGTCTCACTGCCATTCAAGGCAACACTCCATACAAATGCCTTCACAAAGGACTTCCTTAGGTTTAAATCAATATTCGATGTTAAGAAATTTCTCTTTTTCAAGAACGCATTTCTACCCATTGCCATTCTGCATTTTATATCCTCTGTACTGCGACCATCATTTGTTATTTTACTGCCCAAGTAACAAAACTCATCTACCTCCTTTATTGCTTCGTTTGTCAATCTAATTCCTTCAGCATCACCTGATTTTCTTACACTGCACTCCATTACCCTAGTTTTGCTCTTGTTAATGTTCACCTTATATGCACCTTTCAGCACACTGTCCATTCCGTTCAATTGCTCTTCCAGGTCCTTTGCTGTATCTGACAGAATTACTATGTCGTCGGCAAAACGCGATGTTTTTAATTCTTCACCCTGAACTTTAATTCCTTCTCCAAATTTCTCCTTGCTTTCCTTTATAGCTTGTTCAATGTACAAATTGAATAACGATGGAGAAAGGCTACGACCCTGACTTACTCCCTTTCCAACCACTGCATCCCTTTCATGCCCTTCAACTCTGACAACCGCTGTCTGGTTTTTGTACAAGTTGTAAATAACCTTACGCTCCCTATATTTTACTCCTGCTTGCTTCAGAACTTGAAAGAGTAAAAGACAATGAAACATCACTTTATTGGAGAGGTTAAATATTAGTTTCAAGCACTGTTTGCCATCCAGGTACAAAACTTGAAACATGTTTCAGAAAACCTCGCGCAATTTTGATGTTGCATGACAGCAACTTTGCCAAAAATACACCGCTTCAGAAAATTTATTTCCATTTCTCCTCATAGCTCCCTCTCCCACTAGACCCCTCAATTGTGGCCATTAAAATTGGAAGGGGGCTTCTTTAATAGCCATCAGTGTATATTTGGGGTTATTAGACCACCAGTTTACTCCTCTTTGTAATGTCTTTGAAATTCTTCGTCTCTCCTCGAATGAAGACAATGAGGAGCATCCTTTTCCCGAAGAACCACAGTTATACGGCGTGTTGTACGGCTCTCAGCACACAGAATCGTTGTAGCATACCGACTTGATAGAGCTTGTAATTACAGCAGTGTGACTGCGTCTCCAGAGGCGGTGACCTCCGCCACTGCGTTCGCCCGCGCCACATCCGGCACTCTCTGTGCAGATCCTCTGCAGACAGGCGTGCAGACAAACGGCGAAGGGGGCGGGAGGGGGAGGCGTCGAGAACCCTGCGACTCCGCGGGAATTTACTGGGCCGTTAGGGAAATCGCGCGGCGCCACAACTCGGCATCAATTTCTGGGGCTTTGGCGCGCTCTTCAGAAGTCGACGTCGGCTGCCGGCTGCCGCCTGGTGGTCCCTGTGTTTAATAGCGGCGCCGGAGAACGGAGTTGTGGGGGTTGGCGTCCCTGAGCGACACTCTGGCGCGCCGCCCAACTTCAAACGGCGGAGAGCAAACCGACTGCAGATGCAGAAATTACCGACTCCCTGCACGAACTCTGCAATGTTTGATCTTTCTCTGAAAACTGTACGTACTGCACGAAGTTTTGAAGTAACGCGAGAAATTAAGATTCGGGAACAGCCGAAATCGCAGTAGTAAGCAGCATCGTGTATCGAGTAAAACCCCCATTCAATAGTAATTGATAGCCCAAGAATCAAATACGAAGGGTTTTCAAATGAAAACGTTGCCATTTGACACCTGAGGCCTAAGAAAATCACGCCGTTTAATGAGCTGAAGGAATCTCGGTCACCAGAATTCCTCTGGGAAAAAAAAAAAAAAAAAAAAAAAAAAAAAAAAAAAAAAAAAAAAAAAAACGGACTTCTCCAAAGAAAAGAGCAGAAAAACGTCCTTTAGGATTGACTGCTAACTAAATTTCGCCCATTGGGTCAGATGTCCAGGTTTGATATTAGGATACTCATATGTTATCGTGTACATCGTTTACTCATCTGTGTTACTCTTTCCTCGCATTTTCAGCCTAGAGATTCAGTGTGTTAAGTGAGTGACTGTATCACCCTTTTCATTAATTTTATCAGATAGTCAAGACGATTATCTATTTTGTCTTAAATCCTACTGACGTACATGTCCTGTAAATATGAATTTCCCGTCTCTAGTATTTCAAGGAGTATTTCTTCTGAACACGAGAGGAGAGAGGAACATTGTATAATGGCGTAGGGTGGCGATTGCCGCATTCTGATATATGTTATGGGGATTCAAACAAATCATCGTCGTTATAACATCGGATGATTAAATATTACAGTAAAGGACATATATTACGTTAACGTAAGCGATTAAGCTCAGAGATTCATCACATTCATGCCTTACGTGGTGTAACACACCGTATACATAAATTATAGGGCATTATTACTGTGTTTCACACTTTAATGGCTTTGAAATCGTTAGTAGTTCACTATAAAAAGATATCAACAGCGAGTGACGTGAGATGCAAAACATCCCGGAGAAAATGTAGTGCCAATCAGTATCAACAATCAGATCATTTACAGTGTGTAGAAATTTGACAATTTAACCAGTGTTAAAATGTTTTGCAAAGATAACTTTGGTACTTAAATATTTCACTTGCGTGAAGCAGCAGTGCAATTAAAATCATTGTAGTTCATTTTGCTGCCTTCATTTTCTTCTGCTGTCGCTTGTAGGCATTTTTGAAAATCCTCTTTTTGTTAGTATACTCGTCGCAGTATATAACATTATCGTGTTCTTACAGCTTTCGTCTACTTGAATTTTTTGCGAATGAATGTTGATAATACCAGTGAGAAAGCAAATGTCAAGATATCTCGTTTTCTGCATCTTGCGACTTTACGTCGAGTGTGAGGAAGACACAGATATAACCTGAGGAACAAATGAAAAGGGTATTCCTGCCTAATACAGTGTAGGGCCGCTGTAAGTACACAGCACTACCACAACACGATGTGACATGGACCCGAGTAACGCCTGAAGTAATGCTGGAGGGAACTGTCTCCATGCATCTCGCAAACGTAAGAGAGCGGTGGATGGAGTGGTCTCCTGAAGAGCACGTCTTCTGAACTTCTGAACAGTACGGGCATCCCAGGCATGAGGTCACTCTTGTGGGCGGATGTTTTTTTATAGCATCCCTAATGAGGTCGTTCATGGTAGACTTGCGACTTCAGGTAACCTCAAAACCAATAATGACACCGATCGATGTCTCGGGACCTGCGAAGCCAGGCATGACGGAAGTGGCAGCTCAGCACGAGGTCCTCGCACAAACGATTTGCGCAGTAGAGATTTCGCACATGTATCAGGGGGGGGGGGCTGGATCGCCATCCTCTATAGAACTCGTACCTCACAGTAATTATTATTCTGTAATAATGTAAATGTGGCGTAAAGTGGCGTAGGAGGTGGACCAACATAATCAAATTAGTCAGTTATCATATCGATGCACCACGCATCTCTCATGCCGATTATTTGAAAAGGAGAGTTACACATTCCATCGAAGAAAAATGCTACGATCTCGGATCGATGTAACTCCGCACACACATAGTGAGTTTCTCATGATGTAGAGTATCCACGAGGTTATAGAATATAAGGTAGGTTGAATTCTGCAGCTGGTGGCGTTGACAGTTCTCCATATTATTGGTAGCCGGCGACATATGTTGACCTGTGTTTCCAATAAAACCCCATATTATTTGAAGCATCTGTCAATTTTTACTTCTCTACTTAAATTATTAGCTTGTTTTGTGGACATACAAGTGTTAATGGACTTTTGGGTCATCCGGTACATTTACAAAACCATAGTCACATATTTCATTGACTGAATTACTTCCATTATAAATAAAAAAAGTCCTGATGTTCTGAAAAATTATTTGACTCACTAACAGGCTTTCGGCTTCTCAGGCCGTTACCAGGTTACAACTGAATGTCGCTAACATTTGTTCACAGATGTGCGACTTGCAAAGACATTATTACAGAAGGTACACATTGACATGTTAACAGGAAAGTGTTACATGTTTAGGGAAAGTGTTACATTTTTGTAGAACTGAATTACATTTACTCAAATGTAAAAGAGAGAGGTTCAAAGCTGGAGTACTATCGTTGCAAGCTGGGGTGGGGGGATAGGAAGTTGAGGGATTGTTACATTGTGAAATAGTACCTACATGGTAACACTGGATACATATAACAAACTTATAGCTGCTAAAGTCAATAACTAATACTTATTTTAATACGGGGGAAAAGAGGCTGGATTTGATTATTCAATACTATACTGGCGTCCTCTGCCATATGTTTATTGATTTCCAGTATTTACAATAGTGTCATCTTTATGATTTTCTTGAGTATTAAGATTTCACAGTCTACATCGTAGGTATGGTTTTCTTTGAGCAGATGTTCGTCAAAGATTCAATCTTTCCTTTTTAGCCTCCAGATTTTCTCATGTTCTAATAATCTAATAGCTAAAACTCTATCAGATATACCAATATCACTTTTTCACATTGTCTGCCTTTGATCTTACACGCTACTTTTTGCTGAGGCGTTTAATATTGTCTTTAGTATAGAAAAAATAATTTGAAATGACGTTTATGTTGTAAAATGGAGGTCTGTAATTTCGAGATTTTAACTTTTCAGCAAGGTGATCTGAAGTTTTGCCTAAATATGGGGTGACACACCACTTTTTCTGCCTACTAACATGTTCTTGCCGCGCGACATCGCCGCGTGGTGTAAAGCGTCTTGCTACCGAAGGGAGGACGTTCCATCTGGACGTTCGAGTCCTCCTTCCGGCATGGGTGTTTGCTTGTTGTCCTTGGTGGAAATTAGTTTAATTATTTTGTATGTGTCGGGACTGATGACCATAGCAGTGTATTCCAATAGGTTCACAAAAATTTGAACACATGAACATGTTCTTGTTGGCCGTAATACAAAAGTGCTGCATTTTTTCTCATTTTCTTGTTATTTTATAATTGTCAATTACGGTAGGGCTATATATTTTATGGTATGTGGTTCTGTTTGAAATGCAGAATGAGATAATGGAACTGAGATGAGGCGATGCATCAATGAATAGAAAAACGCATTTTTATTACCGTGTGGATGCTGTAAGCCAGCGTGGATAACTATAACAGTTATCAATAGTAAATGATTCAGTTACTATTGATTTTCTTTAAATACTAAATATGTAATTCTTTGTTCTGATATCAGTAATAAGATCCAAGAGATTTATTGAATGTCCGTAGTTCTATTGTAATTTTGTTTCCTTGTGAATTTAAATGTAAAAATCTATTCAATTTTGTAGTGGTACCAGTCCATAAACACATCAGCCATATACATGAAACAGTATACAGTTTTTCAACTCACTGGTCTTTCTGTACGAAAATCAGCTCAAAATTATCCACGAAAATCTCAGATTCTACGGGACTAGGTGGAGAACCCATAACTAGGCCACCAGACCAACTGTAATACTTGTTTTGAAACTGGAAATAATTTGTTTTACACTTATTTCAGTATCAGTAATTATGTAACTGTACAGGATTTTAGGTTTTTGCAAGAAGTCATTAAGTACGTCTATATTTTCTTCACTACGTATATTGGCGAACAAACATCAAAAGACCTGTACGTCTTTAATTCTGTCTTTAACATCTGTTGAATTTTTTACTCCAAACTTAGAATTAAAATAAGTTTTTTAATTATGTAATCTAGCCCTACTTTTACTTTATTTTAAAAAAATCGTCACTTATCTTTATGCTTACTGTATATTCCAAGCAAGCAATAACATACTTCTATTTGATTTATTGACAAAAATCTTAACTGTGCGAATAAATGTTTTTTCTTCAATTCTGTCATGTTCAGAGCTTGTTATCTCCAAATACTTCGTAAAAGGATAACAAATACTTCATACCTGTCCTAGCATTTAGCACATATTCCGTAAAAAAAAACGATAAGCGCATTTCATAAAATATTTTAGATGGCGGGAGTATGCTACCATATTGGAGGCTACTGCTTACTCATCTGCAAGCGGCGGTTCAAATAAAGAAAAGTAAAAGTATTATTTCTTTCGTTACTGTCAAACTTTCATCTTAGTTTCAAAGTGTTGGGCGCATTCTCTCCAGCGAAATCCGCTTCTTAACTACAAAACTTTGTTCCGGGAGCCTCGGTCCATGTACCTCATAAAAGATGCAGTACCTTAACGCTGAAACGACTCTCTTCCATGGGAAGAAAACTGCCAAGGGATTCTCCGGAGCGTTAAAGGAAGTAACGTTCCGACGCTGCGTCAATAAAAATTCTATTCACATTTTAGAAAATTTAAATGATCAAACGTGCTCAACGTGAGATCCTAGTATTTAGGAAATTTTCGATCCAACTGTTTCTTTGAAAATACTTAATACGTCTTACTGTATGAAGATGAATTAAACTGGGAAAAATGTGATTAGAATACACACTTTTTTGGTTACTCGTTTCTGTTTAACATCTTTGTTGGAGTAAAGATGTATTTGAATGAATTACAAGTAGAATCATTGAAGATATTTAACAGGTGGTGTGGCGGTGTGGAGTTCATGTATACTTTTGGCAGGTCTGTGTACACCTATGCAATCACAGAAATTACGATACGAAACATCTTGTAGATGGTACGGCGCCTGCTCGCATAACCAATGAAACCCATGTTCCTAAGGATTACACACAGGGAGGCGAGCATATCACGCGCGGAACTAATCTGTGACTAATCGCACTTTTGCATTTCTGTCCCAACTATCTCACAATGAGACGACGCCTGTTCGACATAGCCGAATTCTTCAAAATTTATGGTACATGTATGGCGAGGGGAAAGATGAAAGTACCCCATGTGGAAACACCAGATGGCCTAGCGCTTAGAAAATAAAGGGAATTTTGATACGGATCTATCAACACACGCATCTTATCAATTGTCATTGTCAGAGAAGTGTTTCTGGAGCTGTGTTTGCTCAGAGTTCGGTGAAAGGGCTGAATGCTCTCTCTCATTAAAAAGATAAATAAATAAATTAATAGCAACTGACCCAAGAACTCAATAATGAACCACGATCCATCGTCCGCGGTAAGGAAATTCGGATTCAAAGGGTCACAGGTTCGACTCCGCCCGGCGACCAATATTTTCTTCTTCCTTGGAAATGCGCACAGTACTGTCGGCACAAGTAACCTCGATATCATATAGGTTATTTTGTATTTATATGTCCACAAAATCAGCACGGGAGTCATTATTCAAAACAAGAGCATGGTGGCTATATGCCGGAAATATAACAATGGATTTACTCCTAAAGTAGGAATTGTGGACGTTTGAGTATCGACACAAAGGAGGAAACTGAGAGACCCTATTTTCACTCTGAGGTTGAAGAACAAGGTTCAAGTTAAGCAATAAAACCATCTCGGGCCTCCAGCAGCGTCAGGTAGTTAACATCCCACGACCTTTCGGCCAAGTCTTCCATGGTTAAAAGTCAAGTAGTAAATTAATGTTGCATTGTCGTTGGCTTGCTGTTATATAGTCGCACTACTAGTCGTGACGACAATGGGTCTCGCTTTTTTATTCCGTGTCCGCCGTGTCCGTTTCAACATACCTATGGCCAGGTCCCAAGCTGTTCTGAGCAGCAAGCCGACATCCTGATTAATGATGTTGCCGATATTTTGATTTTATTTGCTTTCTTCATAACACATATGATGTCTCCTTCACAGACGAAACACATCTTCCCAAATTCTCCCAATAAACTGAAGTCTACAATACATCTTCCCGACGTCTGTTCTCATAAGCTCGTTCCATTTCATATTGATGTGCAGTGTTGTATCTAGAAATGTAGTTGAGTTAAGAGATTGTTTCTCCTAATGACGTTGCATTTTTTTCCTGCATTTAGGGCTTGCTGCCATTTCTCACACCACCTATAAATTTGGTCCGAGCCATCCTACTTGTCGACCGCGGTGGCCGAGGAGAGTGAGGCGCTCCAGTCACGGTCTGCACGGCCACTACGGTCGGGGGTTCGAATCCCCCCTCGGGCATGGATATTTGTGCCGTCCTAGTTCGTAAGTAGTTCATAAGTAGTTTGTAAGTTTAGGGACTGATGACCCCGTAGTTAAGTCCCATAAACAATACCATCCTACTTCCTATTACAATCATTCATTGAAGACACCTCCCTGTACATCATAGCATCATCAACCAACGACCACAAATTGAAACTCATCTTGTACAAATTTCTCTGGACAAATATCCATTCGTATTCATAGTGATAGATGTTTCGTAGAAATGGAAATGGTTTGGACATTACAGCTACAGCTACAAACAGGCATGTTTGTCAAACATTGTAGAGACAGGCGTTAGCGAACATCATGTCCACATAGCGACAACGGCCACCAAATTTAATAAATCGGTCACGAAGGCTAGGAGAGTGTTTTTACTAAAAAGAGCAGATAAGCAATTGTTAACGTTCCACTTATGTAATGAATGTAAATCGTTTAGTTTCGCTACGACCGAAGCAGAGGAATTATGGGCAAATTTTAAGAACATTGTAAATAAAGCGCTGGAGATATAAATTCCGACAAAGTGGATTAAGATGGGAAAGACACTCCGTGGTTGAGTAATAGTATTCGAAATATCCTCAGAAATCAAAATCAGTTCCACTGGCTGGTGAAAAAAATTGTCGTCAGGTCCAGATTGGGTACTAGTAAAGTTTTTCGAAGAGTAACTTAAGGCAATGGTCCCTTACTTAGCTTGCATGTATCACTGATGACTGATCAGGCGCAAAGATACAAGTGACTGGACAGAGGCGCAGGTGTCTCCCGTTTAGGAGAAACGCTAGTCAAAGGGCCCACATATCATTAACATCTGTCTGCTGTATTATTTTTGAACATATTCCCAGTTCTAATACAGTTAATTTAATTTAGACGGGAAAGCTTCTGTTCATGTATCAGCACGGCTTTAAGATGTCCTTTTCTCTCCTGACATATTGCGAGCCATATATGAAGGGCAACAGGCAGACCGCATATTTCTCGATGTTCGAAACGCGTTCGAGGCGGTAACTAAACGCAGACCTAACGAACGTACGAGCCTATGAATAGTTACCGAAACATACGAGTGGCTCGAAGACTAGTTACGTAATACAATCCACTACATTGTCCTCGGTGGAGAGGACATGGGTATCGTCATGAGTGCCCAGGGAAGTGTGATAGAACAGCTACTATTTTCTATCCGTTTAAATTTTCCGTCCAGACCAATTTGTACAACATGAGTTTCAATTTGTGGCTGTCGGTTGATGATGCTATGATGTACAGGGAGGTATCTTCAATGAGTGGTTGTAATAGGATGCAGGATGGCTTGGACAAATTTCTAGGTGGTGTGAGAAATGGCAGCAAGCTCTAAATGTAGGAAAAAATGCAAGGTCATTAGGAGAAACAATCTCTTAACTCGTCAACTACATTTGTAGATACAACACTGCACAGCAATATGAAATGGAACGAGCTTATGAGAAGGTGTATTGTAGACTTCAGTTTATTGGGAGAATTTGAGAAGATGTGTTTCGTCTGTGAAGGAGACATCATATAAAACGCCTGTGACTCCGTCTTGGGTATTGCTCACGTGTTTGGGATCCTAAAAGATCGGTTTAAATGAAGGCAAAGAACCAATTCAGAGGTAGGCGACTAGGTTCATTATTGGTGTGCGAAAGTTACTAAAGTACCTCGGGAAGTCAAATGGCAGTCTCTGTAGGGATGTTGACGTTCTTACAGAGAAACTATATTGAAAATATTTACGGGGCCGAAATTGGATGCGAACTGCCGAACGATTCTGCTGACACCAACTTAACATTTCGCGTCAAGACCATACACGTTTGAGAGCTTAGAGCTCACGCAGAGGCACATTTGGATGGATGCGAAGTATGAACATAGTTGTAGATATACAAATATAGGAATATCGTTACTGACGATGACGTCCTGAATGTTTTCAGCTTATCGATAGTTATTTGCTTATTGTCTCTCAGGAAGGAGTCGCTTCTGTTCAGGTCTAGAGAATATGGCGGCCAATCGTGGCCCATGCCAGAGGACTGTGAGTCCTCCATAGCTAGAATGCGTTCCCCAAAGTGCTTCTTCATGACGTCCCACACTTGCTTCGATGTGGTTGAGCTGTCTCACGTGAGCTACATGTTGTTGAAATCAGAGTCACTATAGACCATGGGGATGAAATCAACATCTTCACGTACCGTTCGAGAGTCGCCATGCCATCAAGGAATGTCGCAACGTTTATTACGTGACTAGAAATTTCACATCGCACAGTCATCTCTGGAGGATAAAGAGTCATTCAGGTAGCGAAATTCAGATTCTCCGCTTACTGATTAACACTTACAAATGAAACTTGGCTAGACGCCACTCCAAAATGTTCAAATGTTTGTAAACTTATTGGACCAAATTGCTACGGTCATGAGTCCCTGGACAAAATGTTCAAATGTCTGTATCGCTTATGGGACTTAACTACGGGGTCATCAGTCCCTAAACTCACAAACTACTTATAAACTAACTAATACTAAGGACGGCACAAATATCCATGCCCGAGGGGGGATTCGAACCCCCGACCGTAGTGAGTCCCTAGACTTACAAACTACTTAAACTAACGTAAGGACAATACTCACATACACACACACACACACACACACACACACACACACACACACACACACATATATCCATCCCCCAGGGATTACTCGAAACTCCGACGGTGAGCAACCACGTGCTTCGCATCAAGGCCGTTTAGAAGGCTTCTCCCCTTCGCTCAAATCAAAATGTTCAAATGTTTGTTAAGCTTATGGGACCTAACTACGGGGTCATCAGTCCCTAAACTCACAAACTACTTATAAACTAACTAATACTAAGGACGGCACAAATATCCATGCCCGAGGGGGGATTCGAACCCCCGACCGTAGTGAGTCCCTAGACTTACAAACTACTTAAACTAACGTAAGGACAATACTCACATACACACACACACACACACACACACACACACACACACACACACACACACACACACACACACACATACCCATCCCCCAGGGATTACTGGAAACTCCGACGGCGAGCAACCGCGTGCTTCGCATCAAGGCCGTTTAGAAGGCTTGTCCCCTTCGCTCAAATCAAAATGTTCAAATGTTTGTTAAGCTTATGGGACCTAACTAGGGGGTCATCAGTCCGTAACTTACAAACTACTTATGAACTAGCTAACCCTAGGGACGGCACAAATATCCATGCCCGAGGGGGGATTCGAACCCCCGACCGTAGTGGCCGTGCAGACCGTGACTGGAGCGCCTCAGTCCCCGCGGCCACCGCGGCCACCGCGGCCGGCGGCCACTTCGCCGCGGCGTCATTACACCAAACCATATCCATTCTTTCATACTCATACCTACCATGACCCGCGGCCTCCAGTGCCGTTGTAGGTCCTAACGTAAACAGTTCAGAAATTGTGATGATTTTATTTCATACAGTTCAATAACACTGTTATTCATGTTGTGTAAACAAGACGTATTTGGAACGTCAGTCATCTATTTGTCGAGTCCTTCTCTCCCCCTCCCCCCGAACTTCCTACATATTTTGTGTCGTGAACATCCGTTCGCTCTTAAGATTGTGTGACTTATTCACAGAGAAAGTGATTTTTATCATACTGTGTTTCATACTAGGGTGAGGCAATAAATAAGTCATGAAATGAGACACACCAATTCTGCCCACTGCATAGTGGTATTTCTCTACCACTTGGACACATGCGTCCTGTGGGTTGCAGCAGTGTAAGGAACCAAATAAAGTTAAAACTTACGAGCGTCACTTCTAGGATGCAAATGCTGCCACAAAAATTTCACGCTCCTGGCTTTTAAAGCCATGTCTACCCATGGGAGAAGTGTTTAAATTTACAGGTGGAGTGAGCTTAAAAGTAAAGAAATTTTCAAACTTATAAAGGAAGTATTGTGGGGAAGGCGAACCAAAGGTTACGTTTCATCGGCAGAACGCTTCGAAGATGCAACAGCTCCACCAAAGAGACTGGCTACATCACACTTGTGCGTCCTCTCTTGGAGTACTGTTGCCCCTTGTGGGACCCTAACCAGGTGGGACTGACGGAAGACATTGAGAAGGTTCAGAGAAGGGCAGCTCGTTTTGTTCTATCACTGTACGGAGGGGATAGCGTCACGGAAAAGTCGCACGAATTCGGGTGGAGATTATTAAAAGAAAGACGTTATTCATTGCGGCGTGATCTGCTTGCGAAGTTTCAATCACCGACTTTTACTTCTGAATGTGAAAATATTTTGCTGGCACCCACCTACTATGGGAGACATGACCATCCCAATAAAATAAGAGAAATCAGATCGAAAACGGAACGATTTAGGTGTTCTTTCTTCCCACGCGCTATTAGAGAATGGAACGGTAGAGAAAAGTTATGAAAGTGGTTAATGAACCCTCTGCCAGGCACTTGAATGTGATTTGCAGAGTATCTACGTAGATGTAGATAAACGTAGCACTGGTGTGGCTACCTCAGTTTGCAACTTAGTGACTCCGCCTCGTAATATGTTCAAAAGTATGGTCGACGATTTTCTTTCAATACATGAGATCAGCAACTAACCTAGTCACTTATCATTTTCGACAGGTCGTTCACACTTTGTATGTATTGAGCGACGGCAGGCCTTCTTTTTCTTTACAAATTGAGCTGTCAGGTAACTTAAAGGATTGTAATTGTTTAGGTAGTAATTTCGTGGGTTTTTTCAGTATGTTCATATATATATATTTCGTTTACACGTAATATATCGCGTTCCAAGATGTATTTGTAGAGTAGAATACCAGACTGCAAAATAAAATACACTACACAAATGTTTAATATTTCCCACATTGTGCAGTGCGTGATATTGAATAATATGGATGGAGATGGCATACAGTTGCAAACTTTCGTGCAGTAACGGTTTCTCTTCGTCTCCAGTGCGGCGCAGTGCAGTGTGTTTAGGCGCGTGTTCCACAGCCCATCTCTCAGCATTATCAGCGAGACAGCAGCCATTACTGCTGGCTAATCTGCAGTCAGTCTGTTTGCTGTGCATTTCACCCGAAACTGCTCACAGCGCTTGCCTACTACTCTTTGCTCTTTCCTTGTTTTCTGTGCACAGTGCCCAATATTTCCAGGACTTTGCATAGACTAATCCAAAGGAAAGTTGTTATCAATTCGTAGGAATATTTGACTGGCATTAAACTTGTGTTACCAAACTTGAACTGTACATATACAGAGCTATTCAAAGAGGAAAAGCAGATTTCCGATTCTTATTGAATCAAAGGGTAAAAAATTTCAACTTTCTTTGAAAGAGGAAATGTTATGTATTCCTGCAATCAATAGCAGCACCGTATGCTATACAACAAATGTGAAAATGGTGGTGCATTTCTTTCGTAACAGGAAGCCTCTGATCTCTCTTTATCGGCCATCGCCCTCCCATATTTCGATATGTATCATACAATGACCTTTATCGGTGGAGTTAATTAAAAACTTTTTTTTCATCTCACCTATGCCTGAGACAGTTGAAAATTGGCGACTTCGTATTTTTGAAGTTGTGAATTCGATAACGAGAGACCAGCTGCTTCGATTGAGGCATGAAGTAAGCGTCAGAATAATCATTTGCTGTGTGAAACATGGTGCTCACACTGAATGCAAAAAATTTGACATTACGTCTACCCACGAACTCTAGAACTGTCTTTCTATCTTTTGAAATAAAGGTGTGAAATCTGTTCATTCTTTCTAAATAGCTTTTTTATAGATAATGTCTGTTCTTTGGGACATATCTGAAAAAAACAGACACCACACGTAAATATATAATTAATGTGGAGACGTGTGAATAGATTCTCTCTTTGCAGCGCGAATGGCCACCAGGCTCGATCTCTTTATGGGAATCGGGTAAAAACGTCCATAAGTAAACGGAAATAATGGGCATGAGACACGAAGGTAGTCGTACAGGAAATCAGCTGAGATTTTGTGTGTGGCTGAGAGTGTGTCAGGACATTTCCTGTAGCTGACGTATTCACTGAATGCTAGATGATACATTGGTAAAGCAACTTCAGATGCCAAGTAAACATACGACCTGGGTTTGAGTTCTGGTCTGTAATCAAATTTTCAACCACAACATTGAATTTAATCTGTTATCTTCTAGGCGCACATTGTTAACGATGCCGTACACTAACATAATACTCACTGTTGTCTCTAATATTGCGTGTTTTTCACACTATGAGTAGCACATTTCAGGAGAGCGCCATCTCCATGTGTAATGCGATAATCTGAATTGCTGCAGTAGTTTCTCTTATTATAGTGCCGAACTACATTTTACGATATAACCTGTGATTATTTTTTTTTTACTAACTTGTGTACGCGACACATTAATCGTCGTCCAAACTTTGGCTAGAATTTTTTTTTTTTTTTTTTTTTTTTTTTTTTTTTTTTTTTTTTTTTTTTTTTTTTTTTTTTTTTACTAGCTTGTGTACGCGACACATTAATCGTCGTCCAAACTTTGGCTCTTTTTACTGTTTGATCGTCAATATATACTTCGCATAACACCTGAAGATGGAAATCCGTCGAATTGAGCACCTAATAGTGTGAAATACACGTACAATTAAATATAAGTGTTCTCTACTTTCTCATATTATTATGTCAATTAATTTAATTTAATACCTGCTAAAATCTACTAACACTGCTCTGACATCCGTGATGTAACAAATTATATATTGTTCCTTGATAACACATTATGATTGGTGAACGTCGTTGGATTTGACCAATGCATTCTATTCATGTGATGTTGTATAGCGGTGAAAAATTAACGAGGCAATTATTTTCTGGTTGCCTGCGCTACACCACTTTAAAGTTCTGTTAGCAAAATGTATCATTCGTGACAATACATTATATATACCTTTGCAAAATTTTAACACGAATTATCTACAGGAGAATGGAAAAGCTGGTAGAAGCTGACCTCGGGGAAGATCAGTTTGGATCCAGGAGGAACATAGGAACCCGGGAGGCAATACTCACTTTACGTCTTATCTTAGAAGATAGATTAAGGAAAGGCAAACCTACATTTTTAGCTTTTGTAGATTTGGAGAAAGCATTTGACAATGTTGACTGGAATACACTCTTTCAAATTCTGAAGTAGCAGGGGTAAAATATAGGGAAAGGAGAGTTATTTATAACTTGGACAAAAGCCAGATCGCAGTTATTAGACTCGAAGGGCATGAAAAGAAAGCATCAGTTGGGAAGGGAGTAAGACAGGGGTGTAGCCTTTCTCCGATATTATTCAATTTGTACATCGAGCAGACGGTGAAGGAAAAATTTGGGATAGGGATTAAAGTACAGGGGGAAGAAATAAAAACATTGCGTTTTGCTGATGACATTGTAATTCTGTCAGAGACAGCAAAGGACCTGGAAGAGCAGTTGAATGGAAGGGGCAGTGTGTTGAAGAATGCGTATAAAATGAACATTAACAAGAGCAAAACAAGAATAATGGAATCCGGTCTTAGAAAATCAGGCGATGCTAAAGGAATTAGATTAGGTAACGAAACAATGAAGGTGGTAGATGAGTTTTGTTACTTGGGTAGTAAAATAACAGGCGATGGTCGCAGTACAGAGGATATAAAATGCAGAATGGCAATAGGAAGAAAAGCATTTTTGAAAAAGAAAAATTTGCTAACATCGAATATTAATTTAAGTATAAGGAAGTCTTTCCTGAAGGCATTTGTGTGGAGTGTTGCCTTGTACGGGAGTGGACGGTAAGCAGTGCGGACAGGAAGAGAATAGAGGCTTTTGAAATTTGGTGCTACAGAAGAATGCTGAAGATTAGGTGGGTAGATCGCATAACTAATGAAGAGGTACTGAACAGAATTGGTGAGGAAAGGAATTTTTGGCATACCCTGACTAAAAGAAGGGATCGCTTGGTAGGACACATTCTTAGACATCGGGGAATCGTAAATTTAGCATTGAAGGGAAGTGTATGGGGTAAAAATCGCAGAGGGAGACCAAGAGACGCGTATAGTAAGCAGATTCAAGTGGATGTGGGTTGCCGTTTTCGCACACTTGCACCTACGTTGTTTGCTTCTCTGTCGTCATTTATCGCAATTCACAATCAAATCTGATGTTTATTCTGTGACATACAGCAAAAGTGACCTTCATACTCAGTATGCTCACTTGACCGCACAAGAAAATTCTCTCTTAGGCATGTCGCAACCTTCACCAGTGGTACTATGCACAGGTATCCATTTGATGTAACTGCACTTGATAGTTTATTATCAGATATCTGAAAATTAATATTCTCTTCTTTGACTGTGTTAGCCAAAAAATTTTTCATGCTCAGTAAATAGGTCGAATAACGTAAAAAGAAATTTTATTAAAAAAAAAAATAAAAAAAATACGTAAAGTTCAATACAGTAATACAATTCTCTACACGAAGAACTGTTGTACAAGACCTTGCTGTATATCATGTTAAAACATAAATCAACATCATCCATGTTGTTCTAAACCTGATATAAACCAGCGAAGTTTGCGCCTCCCAATATTTAAAAAAGAATGAGGAAATTTATTGCTCGGCACGAGTGACAGTTTGATTGATTTACCTCCTCATCCATATTCAGATCCACGCAGCTCTTAATAACAGGTGCCCACTGTTCTGTATCGTTACTCGCAGTACCGGTCAAGTACAGAATTCATCATCGTTCAGATTTCAATGACTAAAATGTATTGAAAATCTTCTACAATAGGAAAGGAATAAACTTTTTCAATGTCAGCTGTTTTATGTGTAATCTATCCTTGAAAATTCCCTTTGACACGACTAGAACTGTTTGGTGAAATTTTAGATGGGTGATAAATTTTCATTTCTCTTTCTAGCCAAAACTATTTACCAATCTGATGACTAGCTTATAGTTTGTGTACTATGCTACCATAATATATTGTCATTGTCCAAGAATTACAAGTAAAATGTGCCGAAACGATTTACAGTGAAACTTGATCAAGTTGTACATAACCTAAATTGAAAAAAAGTATGATGAAACTGTTTAAGTTTTCGACATAAAAATGTAGCAGTAAACAGCAACTAAAGCTTTCAGAAATTGTTTGCAGCACGACCCCAATCGCTATACAATCATCACAATATAATGCTCTCACAAAACTGATCTTCGCTCCTCGATTATTTGTTTTCAATCTAACAAAATATTTTTTCAGTATCTGCGACCTATTGTGCTATTTATAAAATTGTCACACATTCCGGCCACTATTGTAAGTGATCTTACTCAAGGAGATTTTATAATTACAATTTTACGAAATGACAAAATATGTTCAAATATTTGCAGACCAAACTACTCTGGTACCCGTCCCTAGACTTGCAAAACACTTAAAATAACTTATACTAAGGACAACACACACACACAAACACACACACAAACACACATGTGCCCGAGGGAGGACACGAACTTCCGGCGGAAGCGACCGCGACCATCACAACATGACGCTCCAAACAGCACTGCCATTCCCGCGACGCATAAATTGACAATACAGTCACATCACCGGGAAAAACGTATTGACAGTAAGAATGGTAGCGGGAGTCTACGTTTGCATTTGGTCTTTTTGTTCATTCATGCTGTCTATGACGAGTGTGTAATTAGCACTCCACTATTCATCGACGAGTTTGAAAAAGACTTTGCTCATGTAACACATATATTTAACGTAAATATATTCTCATTACAACACCCAAACTTTGGAATCTTACTCCCACGGTAATTTAGTACAATGAGTTACCTAATTATAATTTTTGATTGAAATTTTTCCCTTGGACTGTGTTATACCGGTATGACATCTCTCCCATCCATCAGCAACATTCGGATTTTCAACGTGTCCTAGCTTCCCACTTACATGCTTGGCATCACAGACAAACCTAAGATTGAAAACACAGTACACTTTAGACTCCACACTAATATCGAATAGTTTAACATGCCACTTCTTATTCTCATCCGCAGCAATAAAGGTGACAAAAGAATGTTACCCACACAATAAATTATTACACGAGAATTAGTGTATTTTGTAAAAGCCCTGCGTTACAGTCTTCTGTTAGTGTGTTTGCTCTTTTTTCTGTATCTGTACATATCCTCCCCCTTTCCCTTTCTCTCTGTTCATCTCCTTTACCCCTACATGGTCACATTTAGCCTCTTCTCTCTTTTCATATCTACACCCTCTAATTTCTCCTCTATGTACATCTTCTCACCCACTCCCCTCCCCCCTCTCTCTCTCTCATTGACCACCTCCTCTCTTGTCTATCTCCGCTTTCCTCTCTCTCAATATCCGTCTCCCCCATCACCATCCCATTTACCGCCACTTCTCCAAAATCTCCCTCCTTCTTCTACTCTTCCTCATCCTTAACTCTTTCTCATATAAACTGCGATACACATAGTTACTGATAACATTTCGCACATTATGTATTTATCGCAGTCATCCGTTAGTTCATATTCTCGTTCTCATTCGTCTTGATCATCTGATCCTCTCAATTGTTCATGATTTCTTCCTTCCACTCTGTCTTCCTCTCCCCTCTCTCTGTTCTTCTGCTCCACCTCCTCTTTCCAACTCCTATTCTCCTCTCTATCATTTAATCCACCTCTCCCTTCTGTCACCTCATACACCTCAATATCTCCTCCTCCCTCTGTGATAAAATAATCCGTATCTAAAATAATAATAATAATAATAAAATATTTTTTTCTCTTAGCTTTTAAAGTCAGACGTGCAAAATTTCTTCAATATTGGAGAATATTAGTAGACCGGAGTCAAAATATTTTATACTCTCCACCATCCATCATGTACTATTCGCAGTATTATGAAGTCAATTGTATGATGCCTGTTACCTTCAAGCAAGTGCAAGAAATAAGTAGACAAAGTTTTACCGCATTTGGATGAACGGAATGGCTGAAAACTAGGTATGTAACATTTCATTTGGAATAAAAATTGTGAGGTATTAATCGGGATAAAGCTGAGTAAGACAGCTTGATTAAAAAATTTATTTGACACCCACCTTACAGTGAGGAGGCTACATAGAAAATTATCTCTCTTTTGCGACACAAAAGAGTTTTCAGTCTATATCAACGACCATCGCTCGGTCAGGAATTAAAATGAAAATTCATTTTTATTTAATTATAGCCAGTATTTGGAGGACACTGCTCTCTCTTTTAGCATATTCACGTACGTTTTCCATTCAACTGCAAGACTGAATTTAAATTACGTACTTATCGTAATCTGTTTTAACGCTTTGTAGTAATGCGTGCCATTAAAAAGTGGGAAAGTACTGGATAAAAATTCTGCGATTAATTGGTAAATTTAATTCGTTTATCGACAAACGGCGTCGTCACTGGAATTCCTGGTATTTCATTCATTACTTCGAAATCCATTCACCTGCTGAGAGCTAATTTTTTGGTCTACGTGAAAAAAATGGCAGCCTACGTATTACCAATACTCTTTGAATACAACTTCATGAAATTCAAATCGATATATATATATAGTTCCACTGACTTTTATCATATATTAAAGTTTGTTGTTCATTCGTCAAAACTTCACATTAGTTTGCTGAAAATTTAAAGAAATGTAGCTTCAGGAGTCCATTTGCGTTTGGTTTCACGTAAACTGACGTATGTTAATATGTAACTCTCTTCGTAAGGTTTCCTCTGCAAGAGACAAGGGGTAACGAATAACATGAAATGACCAAAATATCTAGCTAGCTGTTTGAAAGTTATTGGTTCAAAACACATTTGGAATGAATAAAAGCCATTCTATGGTGTTTACAAGGGCATCATTCAATGGTGGTAAAAATTTATATCTTACTACCAAGGGTATAAGTTATTTCTCCTGTTATTCTATATTTATTTCACATCTCTTTCTCTAAAAATTTATGCAGAAAGATGTAGTTTTCTCACTGACGATGGCCCGGGTGGTGTACCAGTAAACGCTGGTCTCCTAAATTTTATGTTCTGATTAGCTGTCATATGCGCTCAGCAAACGGACGTGCCCATTTTTTTTCTCCAGGTGTTCGGTATATGATTAGCAAGAGCGATAAAGTTGGCTGCCGAGTTCCTGTAAACATCGTTTATCGCGTAAATTGACCGTAGATATAACGTGAATATTGCTATTTTCTGGGGGAATTCCTTTGTTGTGTCCATCTTCTGAAGACGTAATTTCACCAGGGTGCTAAAGAAGTGTTTCGAGAACTTTGCTGTGTACGTTTTGGATTATTGACATGTTCCAGAATAATTATAGTAGCGTAACACATGTTCAAAGTGATTCAATTATTTGTCATGAAGAAACAGGAAATCCAACAAAGTCTTGAAAAAACATGAAAACGGTACAGACGTCGGCAGCTTGATTCACATTTTAACAGTAGAATTTTACGCTTTACTTAATTAAAAAACACCGTTGATTACTGATAATTCGGTGCAAGTGAGTCACAGGTGTAATCAACCATTTTAGCTGTCATTTGTCACGATATAAATGGTGTGATAGCACAGTATCTTTTATACTTAGAGCAGGGCAGACTTCGGAAGCCTGATTACTATTATGAAAGTTTAATAAAACTATAAGAGAGCCTGCTAAAAAGTCTTCGAACCATCCTATAACTTTTATCGGAGTGTGGGATTAATACGAAAGAGGACGAACCGGGACGGTTAAAAATTACGTCACCACATATCGGCTCAGTTCTTATGACTAACAAGACAGCCTCATTAAGCTTCTGGAAAAGGTGAATTTGCAGTCGTAGATGCCAACTATATGTTTCAAACTATTTACAGATTTTTAACGAGGGATGTTACGTGAGAAATACTAGAAATTCTCATGCATAGAATCCACTGTGGGCATGGAGACATTACATACTACACTTAAAATAAGGTAAAGCAGTCAACAATCCGAAGATTGGTTTGAACAACACAGTGCTTTACTAGGCATGGTCCTGTTTGGAGGTGGTATGCCGTTGCCTTCCTCCGACCTTCGAACTGACTTACCCAGCCAGTTATAGGGGGAACTACAGTTTAACGTGGGTTCCGAACCACGGTGATACTCGGTATTTTTCACATTAGCAGTACTGCCAGAGGTGAAAGAAGTGGAAAGTGACAGATAAAAATCCTAGGACCTGACGGGGATCGAACCCGCGACCTTTGGCACTCTACCACTGTGCAACCGAGGCGCACATACTACACTTAACACAATGCATTTAACTATATTTCCGTGCTGCATTGATGAATAGAAGGGAGAGATACCACTAGTACGATGTAATATGGGAAGTTCCCTCTTCAAGAGTCAGGGGGTTGCGAAAAATATCAAAAAACCAATGTAATAACGCATTCCCGTATTTCATCCTTGGACTGCATTTCCTATTCCCTTCCCCTCCTTCTATCCTCACTACTCCCCCAACCACCACCACCCCAATATCTGGGGGGGGGACCGATAAACTTTAAACTTTGCACTTTGGCCCCCCTCTCCCAAACAATCACTCATCTGTAAGACAAGTATAGATTAGAATGAATAAATGTACGTTGTCGGTGTTTGCCAGGGAAACACATTCTATTTTTTTCTATAAAATTGTGTCAAGAACCATTGGGGTGGATAGCTACCAGTCAGTATTCTCTCTAAAGTAGACCACTATTGATGCTTCCAAAATAAAGCCCGGAAGATGCGAAGAATGGCTACAAGTAAGCAATTATTTTCTAGCACTGTATCACAACTGAGGAACAAATATGACACATACACACGGATGTGATCAGCCAAAATGGATACAAGATCCATGACAGTAAAGCGACTGACCAAAGTACTCGAAGGGCGTTTGGATTATTAAGATACGGCCGACCAAATAGTCACCAAACACACGCTTTCATTCAAGGATTGTAACTTCGACTAGAATCTATAAACAGAGTGAAACAAGACTGATTCGATCAAATTGCACTGCAGTTAGAATAAATTAGTACCCATCGAATGACAACGGTAATTTTAATGCGATGACGTCAGGTGTTATTTGTAGAACACTAGATGTACTGTTTATGGTTTCAACGGCGTTTGCTAACAATTACCGTGGTGACGTAACTGGCAGATCTCCGACTGTTGTTACCCTTTAAAAACGACTGTTTATAGTCATAAGACTCAGTGTGATATTGACGTGTGAAGGAAACCGCTGCGTTGCTTCTTACAGACAAATTAACGAGTTTGAAAGGAGCCACAATGTAGTCTTCTTCTCTCACAAATAACACAAGCCGCGACGGAATAGCCATGCGCACTGAGGCGCCGTACTGCGGTGCATGGGTGTGTGTGTTGTCCGTAGCTTAGTTTAACGTAGTTGTAGTAGTCTTTAAGCTAGGGACTAATAACCAAGCAGTTGACTCCCATAGATTTAAAAACATTTGAACAAATAACTTCGAAGAGCTACTACAGTAGCTCATCGATGATGTTTTCAATGGTCACGTAAACTTTCTCACACTCGTAACATGAGGTCCTTGTCGTGCACGCAGGACGGACTTACAAAAACCTCATGTTGTAAGGCAGGAGTAGTAAATCTAACTGCTACCACGGCACAGGGTTTGCGGGCCCTGAAGTGTCAGAACTGTTACCAACCGGTCATTAACAATAGGACTACGGGATTGCACACTAGAGCACGTCTTACGCCACAGAATAGAAGTGCACCGTCGTTAGACCCCTTGGAAGATGAAATCGTTATTGTTCAAAACCTGCCGCAGCTGACGGTCGTTTTTACGTATTATGTCGACCTCGAGAGCGCTGTCTCGTGCATTCATCCAAGACAGAGTTGGTTTCTTCCAAGGCTTTACGATCTGGGGTGCGATGAGCTACAACTCTCGTTCCCCTTTTTTGTTCAAAATGTTCAAGTGTTTGTTAATCTTATGGAACTGATCTGCGGTGCGATCAGTCCCTAAACTTACAAACTACTTATAAACTAACTTATACTAATGAGAGCAATAACATCCATGGGATTCGAACCCCCGACGGGGAACTGCCTCGCGCATCGGAGCATAGCGCCTCAATGAGCTCGGCAACTCCGCTGTGGCTGTGTGTGTGTGTGTGTGTGTGTGTGTGTGTGTGTGTGTGTGTCAGTAATGGTTATCCACAATGCTCAATCACAGATCCATTATCATAAATATTCTAAAATCAAATTTGTGATTTACTAAGGATTATATTGGTGGGTTACTACTCTGGAGCATATCGTCATCATAATGACAGTAGTGACACATCTGACACCTCTCTTCATTTCCCCCTGTGTGACAGTTCCAATGTAATCTTCAAACATTTGGATGAAAGTGAACCCCAGAAAATATTCTCAAAAGAAATTACCAATTACGACCTTAGACATTAGAAGCAAGAAATAAATCCTCCAAAACTTGACCGTAAAGAAAATCAAATATCCATTCTGGTGCACATTTTCACGCCACTGAAGAGGGCACTTTGTTAATGGCATTAGTACCCCAAGCTATATTTTATGGAGATCGTTATTGACTGAGCGTAGCACATCCTGTTTGTCGAGTCGCGCGATGCAGTTTGTTGAGTTCCTTGTAAAAATTAATAAGTGTGGGGCAGGGAACAGAGATAACCTATGTACGGTGTAACTAACGATGTTCACTAGGGAAGTGCTTTCGACCTTCAGGCGAGGGCAGGAAATTGACCCTACAAACTGGGGGATATTAGCTGCGCGAGCATCCGAATTTGCGGTCACCCTCTGCGAGAGAGTCGTGGCCTCTCGGCTGTCCCCGCCCCCTCCTCCCCCCTCCCCCTTGTCGCCTGCCCCTCCACGTGATTTATGGTGGTGGTTTCTCGGCCAGAGACTGGCTACGCCTGTAATCAAGGGTAGCGGCTGACTGCGGCCTGAGCAACAAGTTCCCTAATCGCCCGTGACTGACGCCGGCGCTGTCACTGCTAACGAGACGGCGCGTGGCGCACAAAAAGAGACCCGCCGTTTCAAGGCAACTGGAGCGCGATCGCGATAGGGCCGCACTGCGCGTGATGAAAGGCCGCTGCGAACGTCCGCTAATTGGATGCGTCCATAAGCGAGGTTCTGCCACACATTAAACCTATGTTATAATGTTAACACTGCCTGACATAGGCGGGTTTGGAGGCGATCTGATCGTTTTATAGTTTTCAAAATGAAATGCCAAGATCGCACGTTAATAATTTATTCAATGTCGACCGGTTTCGGTGAACTGTGTCCCCTTCATCTGATCATGTATATTTTACAAGCTAGTCATCTTGTTAAAGAAATGGGTACAAAATAATAAGTGCAACATTGCACTTAGTCACTATATTATGATGAATATTTTCCGGCAGATAAGAGGTAGCCTTTAATGCAGAGGCTCAAACCAAAATCAAAGGAAACGTTTACGTAGGTTCTCTTACAACTACTCTTTCTCTAAAGACAGCCGGCCGTGGTGGCCGAGGGGATTGACGCGCTCCAGTCACGGTCTGCACGGCCACTACGGTCGGGGGTTCGAATCCCCCCTCGGGTATGGATATTTGTGCCGTCCTTAGTTAGTTTATAAGTAGTTTGTAAGTTTAGGGACTAATGGCCCTGTAGTTAAGTCCCATAGACTTTACAAACATTGGAAATTTTTTTTCTCTAAAGACACTGTAATATGATTCTTATCGTCAACAAAGTTACAGTTTTTTTGAATGGTAGGATGGGCGAGCGCCTTACTTTAAAGTATTAAAATTCCAAGATCGCAAATAATTACTTTCTTATATGAATGCATAGTTTCGCGGCCCACTCCCATGAACCACAGACATTGCCGAAGTGGGGTGGCTTGCGTGCCTCAACGATACAGATAGCCGTACCGTAGGTGCAACCACAGCGGAGGGGTACCTGTGGAGAGGCCAGACAAACGTGTGGTTCCTGAAGAGGGGCAGCAGCCTTTTCAGTAGCTACAGGGGCAACAATCTGTATGATTGACTGAGCTGGCCTTGTAACATCAGCTAATGTCGCTTTGCCACACAGCTACTGCGAACGGCTGAAAGCAAGGGGAAACTACAGCTGTTACCTTTCCCGAGGACATGCAGCTCTACTGTATGAACATATGATGAAGGCATCCTCTCGGGTAAAATATTCCGGAGGTAAAATAGTCCCCCATTCGGATCTCCGGGCGGGGACTACTCAGGAGGATGCGATCATCAGGAAAGACAATACTGGCATTCTACGGGTTGGAGCGTGGAATGTTAGTTCCCTTAATCGAGTAGGAAAATTAGAAAATTTAAAAAGGGAAATGGATAGGTTGAAGTTAGATATAGTGGGGATTAGTGTAGTTCGGTGGCAGGATGAACAGGATTTCTGGTCAGGTGAGTACAGGATTATAAATACAAAATCAATTGGGGGTATCACAGGAGTAGGATTGATAATGAATAAGAAAACAGGAATGCGGGTAAACTACTATGACCAGCACAGTGATCGCATTATCATTGTCAAGATAGATACGAAGCCAACACCGACAACAGTAGTACAGGTTTATATGCCAACTAGCTCTCCCGATGACGAGGAAATCGAAGAAATATATGAGGAGCTAAAGGAAATTATTCAGACAATTAAGGGAGAGGAAAACTTAATTGTTATGGGAGACTGGAATTTAATAGTAGGGCAAGGAAGGGAAGGGAAGATAGTAGGTGAATATGGTCTGGGCAAAAGGAATGAAAGAGGAAGCCGCCTGGTAGAATTTTGCACAGAACATAATTTAGTTATAACAAACTCCTGGTTCATGAATCACAAAAGAAGGTTGTATTCGTGGAAGAGACCAGGAGACACCGGGAGATACCAGATAGATTTTATAATGGTAAGACATAGATTTTACAGTGTTAGACATACCCAGGGGCAGATATAGACACTGACCATAACTTGTTGGTTATGAACTGTAGGCAAAATGGCTAATCAGGAGTGACTAGAAGGCAAATGCAAGGATGTAGAAGAATGTATAAATAGAGGAAAAATAGATACAGCCTACAGGAAAATAAAATAAACATTTGGAGATAATAAAAACAGCTCTATGAATATCAAGGACACTGATGGAAAACCAGTTCTCAGCAAAGAAGGGAAAGCTGAAAGTTGGAAAGAGTATATAGAGGGGCTCTACAAAGGAAATGAACTTCGAGACAATATTGTAGGAAGGGAAGGGGATGTAGACGAAGATGAAATAGGAGATACTATACTGAGAGATGAATTTGACAGAGCCCTGAAAGACCTAAGTCGAATCAAGGCTCCTGTAGTAGATGATATTCCCTGAGAGCTAATGAAGTCTCTGGGAGAACCAGCCATGACAAACCTGTTTTACCTGGTGTGTAAGATGTATGACACAGGAGAAGTACCCTCAGACTTTAAGAAAAATGTTATAATCCCCATTCCAAAGAAAGCAGGTGCAGACAGGTGTGAAAACTACAGAACCATCAGTTTAATAAGTCATGGTTGCAAAATATTAACACAAATTATATACAGAAGGATGGAAAAGCTGCAGAAGCCGACCTCGGAGAAGATCAGTTTGGGTTCAGAAGAAATGTAGGAACACGGGAGGCAATACTTACTTTACGGCTTATCCTAGAAGATAGATTAAGAAAAGGCAAACCTACATTTCTAGCCTTTCTAGATTTGGAGAAGGCTTTTGACAATGTTGATTGGAATAAACTCTTTCAAGTTCTGAAGCAAGCAGGAGTAAAATATAGGGAGCGTAAGGTTATTTACAACTTGTACAAAAACCAGACAGCGGTTATCAGAGTTGAAGGGCATGAAAGGGACGCAGTGGTTGGAAAGGGAGTAAGACAGGGTTGTAGCCTTTCTCCAATGTTATTCAATTTGTACATTGAGCAAGCTATAAAGGAAAGCAAGGAGAAATTTGGAGAAGGAATTAAAGTTCAGGGTGAAGAATTAAAAACATTGCGTTTTACCGACGACATAGTAATTCTGTCATATACAGCAAAGGACCTGGAAGAGCAATTGAACGGAATGGACAGTTTGCTGAAAGGTGCATATAACATGAACAATTAACAAGAGCAAAACTAGGGTAATGGAGTGCAGTCTAAGAAAATCCGGCGATGCTGAAGGAATTAGATTGGGAAACGAAGCAATAAAGGAGGTAGATGAGTTTTGTTACTTGGGCAGTAAAATAACAAATGATGGTCGCAGTACAGAGGATATAAAATGCAGAATGGCAATGGGTAGAAAAGAGTTCTTGAAAAAGAGAAATTTGTTAACATCGAATATTGATTTAAACCTAAGGAAGTCCTTTGTGAAGGCATTTGTATGGAGTGTTGCCTTGTATGGCAGTGAGACATGTACGATAAACAGTGCGGACAGGAAGAGGATTGAGGCTTTTGAAATATGGTGCTACAGAAGAATGCTGAAGATTATGTGGGTGGATCGCGTAACTAATGATGAGGTACTGAACAGAATTGGGGAGAAAAGGAATTTCTGGCATACCTTGACTAGAAGAAGGGATAGATTGGTAGGACACATTCTTAGATATCAAGGAATTGTGAATTTAGCATTGGAGGGAAGTGTGTGGGGAAAAAATCGCAGAGGAAGACCAAGAGACGGATACAGTAAGCAGATTCAGACAGATGTAGGTTGCCGTTCTTGTGGAGATGAAGAGGCTTGCTCAGGATAGGGTATCGTGGAGAGCTGCATCAAACCAGTCTCCGGTCTGAAGACCACAACAACAACAACATTTCGCGGCGAGTTATGCAGATAAATTTCTTTCGGGCATGCAGCCGCGTCAAGTGGTTTGATATCCACGAATTTTCGACCAATGTCAAATAGTGACTGTCTTATTATTTTTCCCATTACTGTTATTTCACACTGAACATGTATGCATGACAATATGCTGGCAGCAGCATTGAGTGCTGCTCTTCAGCCGAGAGAACGTAAAATACATGAGCATGAGGAATTAAAACATGAAATTGAGTTAAAGCAATGGAGATTTAAAACATAGACAGGATGATAAAAATCGGATAATTGACAGTTGTAACACGTGAATAATACAGACGTAGTCAGTTAAAATAATGAGCTGAAAATAAACGAAAAGTATATTTGTTCAGGAAATCAGATAAATAAAATACATTGCTTCTTGAAAGACAGCTTCCACTCGTTTCTAACACTAAACGTAGGTGTTGACCAGATGTGGCTCAAATCAAAGAAGTGCTATCGACAGCAATTGACAGTTTTATACCAAATAAATTAATAAAAAAAGGAGTTGATTCCCCTTGCTACACAAAACAGATCAGAACACTGATGCAAAAGCAAAGGAAAAGACACGCTAAATTTAAAAGAAAACAAAATCCCCAGGATTGGCGGTCCTATACAGTAGCTCAAAATACAGCGAGAATCGCAATGTGAGATGCCTACAATATTTATCACAACGAAACTCTTTCTCGAAATTTAACTGAAAACCCAAAGAGATTTTGGTCATATGTTAAATATACTAGGGGCAAAACAAACAAAACCCTCACTGCGTGATAGTAATGGCGATCCTGCCGATGACAGCGCTACTAAAGCAGAGTAACTAAACATAGCTTTTAGCTCATTCACTAAAGAAGACAAAACCAATATACCAGATTTCGAATCACGAACAGAGGCCGTAATGATTAACGTAGAAGCAGATGTCATCGCAGTAGTGCAGCAACTAATCACTTAACAAGAACAAGTCTTCTAGTCCGGACTGTACACCCATTAGATTTCTATCTGATTATGCTGAAGCGATAGCTACTTACTTAACAGTCATATACAACCGCTCTCTCATAGAAGATTGGAAAGTTGCACAGGTCACACCTATATTCAAGAAAGGCAGTAGGAGTAACCTACTAAACTACATGCCTATTTCATTGACGTCAATTTGCAGCAGGTTTTTGGAACATATCCTGTATTCAAATATTATTAATTACCTCGAAAATAATGATCTATTGACCCAAGTCAACACGGATTTAGAAAATATCGTTCACGCGAAACACAACTAGCTCCTTATTCATACGAAGTGATGGTCACTATCGACAAGGGTTCACAAATCGATTCCGTATTTCTTGATTTCCAGAAGTCTTTTGACACTATACCTCACAAACGGCTTTTAATCAAATTGTGGTTATGGTATATCTTCCCAAATTTTCGATTGGATAGGGGATTTCCTGTCAGAGAGGACACAGTTCGTAGTAATAGATGGTAAGGCATCGACTAAAATAGAACTGATATTGGGCGTTGCACAGGGTAGTATTATTGAATCTGCTGTTCCTTAGGTTTTCTGCAGAGGACAACGTCTAATAAAATCATCTGAAGATCAAAACCAACTGCAGAACGATTTGAATATCACTATGGTGTAAAAATGACTTTAAATAATGATAAGTGTGAAGTCGTCCACAAGATTACGAAAAGAAATCCGTTAAAATTTGTTTCAAGATAAATCAACGAAATACCTAGGAATACTATTACTTCAGACTTTAACTGGAAAGAACACGTAGATAATGTCGTGGGACTGCGTTTAATTGGCAAAACCCTTAAAAGATGCAACAGAACTACGAAAGAAACTGCATACACTACGCTTGTCCGTCCATTTTTGGAGTATTCCTGCTCAGTGTAGGATCCTTATCAGGTAGGTTTGACGGAGAACATTGAAAGAGTCCAAAGAAGGGCAGCTCGTTTCGTATTGTCACGATACGGGGGAGACAGTGTTACGGAAATGATACAGGATCTGGGATGGGAATCATTACAACAACGGCGCTTACTGCTGCGGCGTGGGTTACTTCCGAAACTCCAAAAATACGAGAAATCAGAGCTCGAACGGAGAGATTCAGGTGTTCTTTCTTCCCGCGCGCTATTCCAGAATGGAATGGGAGATAAATAGTATTAATGTGGTTCAATGAATCCTCTACCAGGCACTTAAATGTATTTTGCAGAGTATCCCATGTAGATGTATGACAGCAAAACACAGACAAGACAAAGAGCCCTCGGAGGTACTGTTAAAATCGTAGCGCCGGCCGCGATGGCCGAGGGGACTGAGGCGCTTCAGTCACGGTCTGCACGGCCACTACGGAAGGGGGTTCGAATCCCCCCTCGGGCATGGATATTTGTGCCGTCTTAGTTCGTAAGTAGTTCATAAGTAGTTTGAAGTTTAGGGACTGATGACCCCATAGCTGAGTCCCATAGGCTTTACAAACATTTGAATATTTGAAAATCGTAGCGATGGCGATACATTGTCTTATCATTGCTGCCGCCGTCCTTACATAGCTGCGCAGCTTCCTGTGACGTTACTGGTGCCTGAAGATCAACACGGTCTTCAGGCTTCCTGCAAAATTGCGACAGCTGATGAGACATCTGAAAGATGACCTACGCCTTAGAACGACAGGTATGTACAAGATACCTTGTGGGTGGGACAGTTTTACATCGGACAGACTGTGCGTAATATTGAACAGCGCTGTACTGAACATAAAACATGTTTCCGCCAAAGTTATCCCTAAAAATCAGCATTTGCTGCCCACGCTCTCGTAAACAATCATCGCTGCTTTGAGTTCGAGGATACATCAGTAAGTACCAGAACAAACACTTTCTGAGACAGCGTAATAAAAGAGGCTATCGAAATCAAAATACCTGAAACATCTGTTAATAAAGACGGAGTCTTGCAGCTGAGCACAGCTTGGGACCCGGCCATCGGACGGTTGAAGCGGACGCGGCCAAAACATTGCCATAAATGGTAATGCGGCTGAGCACCAGTGACGTCACAGGAACCCGCGCAGGTATATAACGACGTCGGCAGCAATGATAAAACAGTCACTACTTGACAATGTCCGAGGAGATTTCGGCCGAAAGCTCGTGGATATCAAACCACTTAACGCGGCTGGAAGCCCGAAAGAATTTTCTCAAAATTAATTTATTGTTTGACGACCGGTTTTGATACACTTAGAATACCATCATCTGGTCACTCATACCTTGTGTCCTATGCTTCCTATGTCGTAAAGGCGCACGACATTATAATGGTACGTCAATCATTAATCTTTTAATTTGTACAAGTGGTATGTGAAACATAAAAACAGTTAAAATATTTAAAACACATTCTCCATTACATGCCATATTGACAGAGCGCCTTCTTACAACTAACCAGCGGTGTGACGCCTGCAGCGAAGATACGTATTGCCGCCAGAGTATGCTGTTTCGTCTTATAAAGTCACACCGATGGTTAGTTGTAAGAAGGCGCTCTGACTGTCAACATGATACAAAACGGAGAATGTGTTTCAAATATTTTAACTGTTTTTATGTTTGACATACCATTTGTAAAAGTTAAAGGATGGATGATTAAAGTACCATTGTAATGTCGTGCACGTTCACGAAATGGAAAGCATAGGACACAAAAAATGTTCAAATGTTTGTAGAGTCTATGGGACTTAACTACGGGGTCATCAGTCCCTAAACTTACAAACTACTTATGAACTACTTACAACTAAGGACGCCACAAATATCCATGCCCGAGGGGGGACTCGAACCCCCGACCGCAGTGGCCGTGCAGACCGTGACTGGAGCGCCTCAATCCCCTCGGCCACCGCAGCCGGCGTTCTCTAAGTTTATCGAAACCGGTAGTCAAAATTAAATTAATTAACTGCTATCTTGGAATTTTAAAACTTTACAGTTACCTATGTTATCCTCATAACACTGGAAGATCCTTACACATGCAGAGTCGCGCGGGAGTAGCCGAGAGGTCTGGACCGCCATATTGCGGATGGCGCGGCCTCTCGCGTCGGAGGTTCGATTCATCCCCCGGGGCATGGATGTTTGTGTTGTCTTTACTTTAGTATAAGTTAGTTCATACGTAGATTGTAAGCTTAGGGATTTATGACCCCGCAATAAAGTCCCATAAGCTTTACAATTTTTTTTATTTTTTTATTTTATTTATTTATTTATTTTTTTAACTTTTGTGCATTGACACACAACAGCTGTGATGCGGTTTTTGTCACTGTGAAAACTAGAGTTCCGTCGTTGGAACGCTGTTTCGAATGTTCAAATGTTTGTAAAACTATTGGACCGAACTGCTATGGTCCCTAGACTTACAAAACTACTTTAACTTACGCTAAGGACAACACACACACTTGCTGGAGGTAGGACTCGAAACTCAAGCGGAAGCGGCAGCTTAGTCCGTAGCATGACGCCTTAGAACACGAGTCTACTCCCACGTGGTGGACCACTCTTACATAACACGCAATGAAACAAGTTAAAACTGAATATAGTCACTGAACGCATTTTTTAAATTATTATTATAAGCTTTCCTGTTTCGGTTTCTGTTGAGACCACATTCAAACATTATCCACCCACCGCCGTCTATCGTGGATCCGGTCCGAAGACGGCCGTTACACAGTTTGAAATCGGCAAGCATGCAATTACACAAAAGTTGAGGTTAGTTGCTGGTTTTATGTAATTATAAAGTATTAGCGAATCCATTAAGCCCTCCGACTGAGATATGTTCTCAAAAATATCTACTGGAATGAAACGTTCATTTTAATTCCTTCACAGTTATTATCCGTTAAGTGAGGCATAGTGATGCTGCTTCTTTAGCGACAGCCAAATCACATACATGTAGCATACATTCAAAGTTGTCACATACAAATCCAAAGAATGTTCACACTGTATAGTTACAATAAAGTGTAGTTGAAGCACAATAAATGGTGATCCCGGAATACTCCTTTGAAACTACATATCAGTTCTCTATTGGCCAGGTCTGGATCATTAAACCTTTCCACAATCTCCTGACAGAACCGAATTGGGTAATATGCTTCGGCGCCCATTGTGGAGGCAATTTCCAATTTTTAGAATTCATTTTCGAGTATGACATAGATTTCTGATTTTTATGACGAGAAATACATGAAAGTTTATCAGAAAGTCTGTGAGAAAAGTCGATAATATCGGGTGTCGTTTGATAGATTTGTACCTTGGAAGCTTCTTTTTTTCTTCCATCCCCGACAATAACTTCTTTTACGATATCGTTACATGTGCAGCGATACTTTTTCAGAAACCACCGAAGTTATTTCAGAAAAGAGTGCTTTTCTTTATGTGGAAGATGCTCCAAGGTACATCAAGGTCAGGGTCCAAGGATAACTTGTTCTTGTATAAAACTGCATTATACATTAAGCCTACTAACATATAATGATCTAAGGCTCCTAGGTAAACGGAATTTTGTTTAAAAACATTATTTTTGTCTTTGTCGATTGTGCTACCAAAGTGTTAGAAATGTGTTCAAGTACATGAAAAATCATGAATCTTGCCAGATGTATTGATAAAATGAGAGAATAAATTGAAGGCAACAGAGCACTAATCAAAGTACGTATACTTACAGTCAAAAATATGTTTGCTTAACATGTTGATGGTCGCGATGACGTCAGAGGCGCCCCAGAGCAACACCACCTAGAGACAACGCCTCACAACAGTCCTTGCTACGTCACACTGACCAGGCCGTGGCTGCCACCTTACTGGCTGACGCTAGGAGGCAGTGGGCTTTGCCAACACCGTCTTAAGGTAACGCCTGCGCTCTGCCATGCCACGTCACGCATAGGTCGCGATCTCGCAGCTCACTGGTTGGCTGATGGGACACAACCCACGGCCTCGCATCGGCCAGCCTGTGAGCTACGCGATTGCTACCTACTATGCGTACAAAAACCAGACAGCGGTTGTCAGAGTTGAAGAGCATGAAAGGGATGCAGTGGTTGGAAAGGGAGTAAGACAGGGTTGTAGCCTTTCCCCACTGTTGTTCAATTTGTACATTGAGCAAGCTATAAATGAAAGCAAGGATAAATTTGGAGAAGGAATTAAAGTTCAGGGTGAAGAATTAAAAACATTGCGTTTTGCCGACGACATAGTAATTCTGTCAGATACAGCAAAGGACCTGGAAGAGCAATTGAACGGAATGGACAGTGTGCTGAAAGGTGCATATAAGATGAATATTAACAAGAGCAAAACTAGGGTAATGGAGTGCAGTGTAAGAAAATCAGGTGATGCTGAAGGAATTAGATTAGGTAACGAAGCAATAAAGGAGGTAGAGGAGTTTTGTTACTTGGGCAGTAAAATAACAAATGATGGTCGCAGTACAGATGATATAAAATACAGAATGGCAATGGGTAGAAAGGCGTTTTTGAAAAAGAGAAATTTGTTAACATCGAATATTGATTTAAGCCTAAGGAAGGCCTTTCTGAAGGCATTTGTATGGAGTGTTGCCTTGTATGGGAGTGAAACATGGACGATAAGCAGTGTGGACAGAAAGAGGATAGAGGCTTTTGAAATGTGGTGCTACAGAAGAATGCTGAAGATTAGGTGGGTGGATCACGTAACTAATGAGGAGGTACTGAACCGAATTGGGGAGAAAAGAAATTTCTGGTATACCTTGACTAAAAGAAGGGATAGATTGGTAGGACACATTCTTAGACATCAAGGAATTGTGAATTTAGCGTTGGAGGGAAGTGTGTGGGGTAAAAATCGCAGAGGGAGACCAAGAGACGCGTATAGTAAGCAGATTCAAGTGGATGTGGGTTGTCGTTCTTATGAGGAGATGAAAAGGCTTGCTCAGGATAGAGTAGGGTGGAGAGCTGCATCAAACCAGTCTCTGGACTGAAGACCACAACAACAAACACATGCGTGACGTGGCATGGCAGCGTGCAGGCATTCTCTTCACATGGTGTTGGCTGTGCCCCAGCAGCCAGCCATTCAGCTGGCGGCCGCAACCTGGTCAGCGTGACGTGGCACGGGCTGTTGTAAGGGCCTCTCTCTAGGTGGTGTTGCCCAGAGCCGCCTGCTGTGACTGCCGGCGGCCACACGGCAGCCAACGTGTTAACCACAAAACTGCCGGTGCACACGGCCGTTCCTCGTCGGAGGTTCGAATCCTCCCTTAAACTTAGTTTAAGTTCGAGTAGATGGTCAGTCTAGGGACTGATAACCTAAGTCGTCGAATCCCATAGAATTACAAAACATTTGAACGTTTTGAAGACAAAATTACCAGTCATGTGGTGGAAGAAAGAAATTTCTCCAAAGAGTCATGTCAGACGAATGTAAGGAAGGATCTTGTCAATTCAGCCACAATTATTTGTAAATCACTTAATTATAACTTAGCAATTTGCTTGTGGGAGACTTGGGTTTAGATTTCACGGCTTTCCCAATGTACAACAATTATGTCACACTTACACTAATTCCAATTAATTTAATTTTCACTTTTTTATTCAATTTTTTCATTGTACACCAAATCAAAATTAAAATAAAAAACAAGGATTTCCGATTGCAACGTAGCTTTTTACAGCCAGCGATTGCAGAAATCGTGGTTTTCCACTGCTGATGGGTGTAGCAGAAGCCGTGTCGACAACCTGACTGCCGCCGACGTCATCGGCCGTCGCTCATACTGAGTGGAGGTCGTTGAGAGCGCCCGAGGCACCAGCAAGTTTTTACTGCAGCACTTGTGACGTCACGTCCGTTTCATTTTATGTCTCTGTAGCTGCCGACTGCCATGCCTACAATGACATGAATTAACCTCCCTCCTCATACCCGCGTCTCGTTTCGCTGAAACATGGAATCAAATATTTCCAGTAGTTTCCACCCTATGTAGAGACAGCGCGTTTTAAAGAGTCGCAACTTTTATTGTCTTTATTCGCCTCAAATATGCCTTTACGAGACGAAATAAAAACACAAGTGAGTGCAATATATGTGGTAATACTCAGTTATGTGAGGCAAAACCTGTGATCCCTTAAAAAAAAAAAAAAAAAAAAAAAAAAAAAAAAAAAAAAAAAAAAAAAAAAAAAAAAAAAAAAAAAGGTATATTGACTGCCACTGTATGCTATCAGATTTTGTAGGTATTCGGCAACTAGTAATGTAGTAGGAGACCGCGTCAGTACCATCTAACAGCCATTCTTGTGTAGCAATGAAGTATTGATTCAAAATTCATTAACGATATTCAGAAACTTCACAATAGTGGAGGAAAAACGGAAGATAAAAATCATTATATAGGAGGCAAAACTAAAATAGTACCTTATAGAAGTTTGAAATCATTCACGTGATCACTAAAAGTAATCCGTTAAACTTAACTTACATGAAAATCTACCAAATATACAGGCCTTAAATTCAATTAAATACTTAGGAATTACTATTACGAACCAGTTCAATTGGAGGGGACACACAGAAAATATCGTAGCGATGGAAAACCAAAGGCTGCGATTTGTTGGCATAGCAATAGTGCTACTCAAAAATGTGGGGTGCACTACACTTGCTGCGGATTGATGGATCCACACCAAGTTGGACTGACGGTGGATGTAGAAAAAATACAGAGAAGAGCAGTTCGTTTTGTATTATCGCTACGTAAGGGATTGAGAGTCAGGGGAATTGATGCACGAATTGGCTTGAAAATCATTAAAAGAAAGGCGCTATTCTTTGCGGCGGGATCTTTTTGAAAAATTATTTTCTCATCCGAATTTTGTTGGCACTCACATAAAAAAGGAAAACATGATCATCATAGTAAAATAAAATAAATCAGATAAAAAACGGAAAGTTTCGGGTGTTCAATTTTCCCGCACGCTATTAGAGAATGGAACGATAAAAAATGTCATAAAGGCGTTTCTATGAATCTCTGCCATGCACTTGTGGGATTTTCAGGGTAAACATATGAATGTAGATGCAGAAGACATCAGTTGATACATGCGTACTTGATTTTCCTCTTAAAATATTGTATACACGATAATACTTACAATAAAGAAAGCAGAAACCAACCACATTTGATTATGCTATTTCTTTACTAAATGAACCGTTACCGGTTTAGAACTTTTCAGTTCACCATCAGGAGGCTGTTCGCGTCCTCATATTAATCATTTAAACTTTCGAATTTACAACATGAATAATAAATACTGTTACTTTTGCCATTTGCAGTATTGTAATATAAACATAAAATAAGACAATAGCCCACACAGGTGCACAATCATTAAATTTATCTGGCCATCAATTAATAACATAATACACTCTATGGCAACCCACAAATATGTACACTCATTTATCACTCCTCAAATTACTCTATTTATACCATAGCCTGTGCTATATCGCTAAGTACAATTGCTTTAAGAAACCGTAAATACAGCTCTCTACGTAATTATAGCCTATGTCACTGAATGTACAATGCACATGTATAAGGTTTATTTTGTGTAAATATTCTGTATAAAATATTTTACGTCTCTCCTTTGTAATATACTTCAGTGTCAAATACAAGGTCGTATTTTGATAGAAAACATCTATTGTAGTTTTTGTTGGCAATATTACCATCTTTCTATACTATGTAGCAAAAACGTTTTGTTTATGTGTGTGTATATATGTGGTTAATCGCGCTTTGTTGCACCACGTAATTGATTCAAAAAGTGTTCATTGCATCAACAACTGCAGTAATCAGCGATACTACTTAATGGAACCGACTTTTCGACGTGAGTAAATGAATAACAAAAAAAAAAAAAATCGTAAAAGTTTGTTTCCAACATTTGTCACTATTATGTGTAATATTTACGATCGAGTAAGCAATTCCAATCGTGTTTTGTATTGTAGGATACCACACAACCAAAGACCTTTTGCCAAATGCAAAATTATATGCATAAAAAAGTGTAACTGACTTTTATGTGGAAGTGAACAGCGGTCTGGTTGAACTGGAAATTTTGAAACCAGTAACGGCGCTATTTAGTAAATAAATAGCATAATAAAATGAGGACGGTTGCTTTTTTCTTCGCTGTAAGAATCACCCTGTATTTCATACACAACCACGGGCACATAACGTCAGTTTTTGACAAAATAGCATTAAATATTGTATACTTACTCCCCTCCACAAGTCGTCGATGTCTGTAAATGTATTTCCAAAAACATGTATTTAAGTCTGTCGCCTGTTTTTTGATTCACGTCGGAAACATCAGACGTCATTTTGATGCTGCAGCTACAATGAATGAGGAGACAAAGCAATTAACGACATAAACTGAAAGTGGTCAGTGAATTAGGTCAACAGGGAGAGTTGAAAGTATGAGAAGGGCAGGCATTGAGCCCGGGTCTCCTGCTTATTCCCCACTTGCGCTCTCCTCTACAGCCATGCGATTGGAATTGTCACCTCGCCGACATTAACGCAAATATTTTCGTCTTAACCAGCGGTTGCAGTCGCGGTGACTCTGCCGCATCACTAGCGGGATGTCGCAGATTACCGTGACAGTTCACCTGCACTGCGAAAAGGATCACTCACCATCCCATAGGAGGAGATGCTATTCTTTATCATTTGATTCTTTAAACATCAAAAACTTTTTATTCTATCAGGATGTGGTATTATTTCACATATCGTTCGTCACAAAAGTGGGAAAATTAAGTAATTTGCAACTCTTCGTATAATTTATGCAATATTATCAATTTTCTTGCTGTAATTCTGAATATTTGGTCTTTCACAGTATGTTACGTGAGTATTATTCCTTCATCAGTAGATATTAAATTTAATTTTTTTCCAAGAGATAGGTTGTAAATGAGTATTTAATTCCGAATCTATATGGTACAGTAATAAGTAGAAATGTAACTACCTTTTAACTGCCTTGAAAACGACATTAACAGAGATGACACAGGGAAGGAATTAGAATTTTAATAGCCAATAAACGATACAAATCGTATTAAAATGGGCTGTAATCGAAACCACGGTAAGAATGTACGAGCTGATGTTTAGATACTACTAAAAGACAACACTAATTTGCTGCACTATAACTTTAAATTGCGAATGCCCTCTTTTATTTATATATTCATTATTGTTTTCACTACCGATCTGCACCTTAGATGCCACTAAATTCATTTCACACTGTTGTTAATCAACATAGGACGTTACAATGTATTCTTTACAATAACAGTTAATTGCACAGCAGAGAAAATAATTTGTGAACGCGTGAACACATTATGCCTGGTAGTCGAGGAGTATTCGAACACATCCCGCCGCGACGGAGCGGCCGAGCGCATTGAGGCGCTATACTGCGATGCGCGAGGCCTTTCCCTGTCGGGGGTTCGAATACCCCCTCGGGTATGGATGTTTGTGATGTCTTTAGTATAAGCTAGTTCATAAGTAGTTCGTAAGTTTAGGGACTAATGATCCCGCAGTTAAGTCCCATAAGCTTAACAAACATTTGAACATTTTGAACATATCTCCCGAAATTCCCGAACTGTGACGTAAATTGTTCGAACAGTTAGAGTTTAAAACCAGACTCTACCACGTAGTCTTTAGAGCGGCACCTGCGAGACAGATGGCACCTGCTCGCGGCGGAACAGCTCTATCCGCGCTCGTGCAACCGGCTGCAACCGTCGTTGCACACCGCTGACCTAGAGCGACCCGCCAGCCAGACCAGTTTATGGACTTCAGGCTACTAACACGCACAATCGTCGCAATATCCGGTAGACGGTTCTGGGCCGCGATATAGATGTTGACATCCAACCCAAAGAGCGAGAGGATTCAAATACTGATAATTGTAGAGAACACAGCAATAAAATGTCAAGCCGGAGTTCAGTTACCCTGAACCTGCGGCAAAAAACGCCACACAAAACGTCGATCTGTGCGGCCTACCTAGTCAGGCGTCAGGAGAATGTTTATTATGAATATCAGGCTTGGCGCTTGATCACAACACCGGACGACAGAAACAAAACAAACTAGAGCTGCCCACTACTTCGCCCAGACAGCGGTTCACAGGTAGGGAGCGCTGCTGCAGTCGATATAGCCTTCGAGTATCCGTACCGCGAATGCGGATTGGCCGCAGCCCTCTATAAAATCACCAGCTGCGGCCTCCTTTGGGCCACGAAACCAGCATCAATAGGCTTCAGGCCCAACTGGACAGCTTAGTGCGATGGTGACGGCTCAACAAGGTGAAAAATCCAGAGAAGACGACGGCAGTGTACTTTATCAAAAAGAGAGTGGGTTTAAAACCTTGCGATTCTACAACAGGAACAACCCCTTGAGACCATCGGTACGCTTTTTGGGGTGACGATGGACAGTGGCTTCTTGTACTGTAATCACATCTCTCCTCATCAAAGCGACGGGGATGGCCAAGAAAATCTTTCCCTTATTATTCAGTCAAGAACTCTCTATTCGTTCGAAAATCCGCCTCTACTGACAAACGGTAAAAGCTAAAATCCTCTATTGCAGAACATCCTTGGGAGTGGTTAGCCCCACCCAACGCTGATATCTCCAAGTTGTTCAAATAGCTGTCTTCGGTATAAACGTATAGTAAATATGCATCAGGAACTGTACATACCAATGTTGGATGAATTAGTACGAGAGAGAGGTCCAGGAAACTTTACACCAAACTACACCACGTACGAGGAACAAACCGACATTTACAAGATGCGGGAACAAGGGAACAATCGACCCGCAGCCATGGCATAGTTTCTGGTCCCCAAAGTCTGTTGTGGAAATTAGATAATGCATAATGTATCATTGAATGAGGGAATGACTTAAGGATCCTAGTAGGCCCAGAAAAGCCCCCTGAAGTGAGGTAACTAAATGGTGCCCACAAACTTCAATCTTATTTTACACGTTGAAAGTGGATCACCTTTGGTGATGGTCCTTGCCCACACAACACGTAATAAAAATAATACTGCCTCATGCCGTGGACTAGAGTGGACGCAGGGTAGGACTTTTCGCTGCCATCGTAACTAAGAAGAGTTCTGTTGATGATCGAGTTGGTTATTGGTTAGGGAAGGACCTGTGTTTTCCTCAGAAGGTACTTCATAGAGTCTCCTAGAACGGCTATACCAAGGACATGGTGTTTTTTAAAATGTGTCTGCTCTAGAAATATACTTCTGTTGTTCAGAAGTGTTCATTGGTCACAATAGACGTTCTGTCTCCCGTGTGTCAGGGTGTTGTGTGTGAACACGAGTGTACAAAAGATCGAGTGGCCTCGCTGCGGCTGATCGTTTCCAGACGGACGTCGAAACCCCAACTAAGAGGAGTACTGTGATAATCGACTTGGTTACTGATTTCGGAAGGACCCGTGTTTTCACCAGAAGATAAGACGTGAAGCCTCCTAGAAGTGCTATACCAGAGACATTTCATTAAATTGTATTGTGTGTACTCTAGAATTACATTTGTGTTGTACAAAGGTTGACTTCATTGGTCACAAAAGACATTCTATCTCCCGTGGGTCAGCGTGTTCTGTTTTGTGTGAATGCTAGTGTTGATGTTAACGCCCCGCCTTGCTGGTAGTTTCCATGCGGATGTCGCCATCGTGTGGGGTAAAAATCGTAGAGGGAGACCGAGGGACGAATACAGTAAACAGATTCAAAAGGATGTAGGTTGCCGAACGCATACTCAGATGAAGGGCTTGCACAGGACAGGGTAGCGTGGAGAGCTGCATCAAACCAGTCTGCAGACTGAAGACCACAACAACAACAACAACACTGATATCTTATTCAGATCGTTCTGCAGTTGGTTTTGATCTTCAGATGATTTTAATAGACGGTAAATGACGGCGTCATGTGCAAACAACCTAATAGAGCTACTAAGATTTTCCCCTAAATCGTTTATGGAAATAAGGAATACCAGAGGGCCAATAACAGTACCATGTGGAACGCCCGATATCACCTCTGTTTCAGTCGATGCCTTACCATATATTACTAAGAACTGTGTCGTCTCTGACAGGAAACCCCCTATCCAGTCGCAAATTTGGGGCGATATACCATAACCACGCTATTCGATTAAAAGCCGTTTGTGAGGTACCATATCAAAAGCCTTGTGGAAATCAAAAAATAGGGATTCGATTTGCGAACCCTTGTCGATATCACCCATCATTTCGTGTGTTTCGTTGTGTTTCGCATGAACGATGTCTTCTAAATCCATGTTGACCTTGGGAAGAGTTATGTGGGTGATCCACTTGGTTATTGGTTAGGGAAGGCCTTGTGCTTTCCTCAGAAGATTATTCGTGAAGCCTCGCAGAACTGATATGTCAGGGAAGGGCAATTTTTAATTGTATTGTCTGCTCCAGAAATAACAAGAAGTCCAACCCGGCGTGTGTGATGTGGGCAAGGACCATCACCAAAGATGATTCACCTTCAATGTGTAAAATATGTTTGAAGTTTGGAGGCACCATTTATTTTCGTCACTTCAGGGGACTTTTCGTGGTCTACTAGGATCCTTAAGTCATCCCCTAATTCACTGATACATAATCCATTATCTAATTTCCATAACAGACTTCAGGGACCGGAAACTATGCCAGGGCTGCGGGTCTACTGTTCCCGCATCTTGAAAGTGTCGGTTTGTTCCTCGAACAGTGGATTTCAGTGGTCACAACTAGCACCGTGTCTCCAATGTGTCACGGTGTTGTGTTCTGTGTGAACACGAGTGCACACGTGGCCGACCCGCCCCGTTGCCGTTGGTCGTAATTCAGTGATACATAATCCATTATCTAATTTCCATAACAGACTTCAGGGACCGGAAACTATGCCAGGGCTGCGGGTCTATTGTTCCCGCATCTTGAAAGTGTCGGTTTGTTCCTCGAACAGTGGATTTCATTGGTCACAACTAGCACCGTGTCTCCAACGTGTCACCGTGTTCTGTTCTGTGTGAACACGAGTGAACACGTGACCGGCCCGCCCCGCTGCGGTTGGTCGTTCCCAGGCGGCCGTCGCCACGGCAGCGTCAGACGTCGCCGCGCAGCCCTCGCCGCAGTTGGCACACAGTAGCGGGCGCGCACAGCGCTCGTAACCAGCGGATCTCCGCAGACCGCCGCGCCGCGCCGCAAACAGCCGGCGCCATTAACACGAGGCGCGCGAGCCCTTTATTGCTCCTCACTCGCCCTGCGCCGCCTCCCTAATCCGTTTCCCGTCCCTCTCCTCCACTCTCTTTCCCTGTCCCTCTTCCTCCCACCACCTCTCTCTCTCTCTCTCTCTTTGCCTACTCTCTCTCGATTTACATCGCCGACCGTCCTATTTCTCGTCCGCCGCGCGGCGTGACCAGCAACGGCTCTGAAAATGAAGAGCCAATCAGCGGATGAGTTCGCGCCGCTCATCTCCCCGAGCGGACCTGTTTTCGAGCTTAATGAACCGGAATGTCGCGCGTTCCTAGCGCCCGGAGGCCTCCCGCGACACGGGCCTGGATTTACAGTTGTATCGCGACCGTATGCCCCGTCGTTACGTAAGCGATACTCTCTGCTGCTGCTACTGTGTCGGCCCGGAATGATGACGCATTGTCACCGGTTTATCTGCTAGCGCGCTGCGCGACACGTACTGGATGTAAAATCTCTCTCACCAGTGGCAGAATTACGCACACCAACAGACTGTCCTTTCGATAGTCTATTATTCAGTTTGACTTCTCAACTTCACAGAGAATTTTATACGAAGGGCACGCACAGCCAAATTATTTACACTTGTTAATGAGCTTTCGCACTGTTAAAACGTAGGTGTTAAAATAAACTTGGAGTTTTATAAATGACGTAAGTTAAAACACTTTGAAAATAGCTGCCCTTTTAATCAGGCATAAAATAAAAAAAGTCCATTGCAGGCATATAAGCCAGAAGCCAGTTATCATTTAAATAAAATCAATACCATATTAAACCAGAAGGACAGCAATAAGAGGGACCTTAAAAAAAAAAAAAAAAAAAAAAAAAAAAAAAAAAAAAAAAAAAAAAAATTATGATGGCAATATAAAGCCAAAATGAGCTCATAGTAAATAAATAAAACATTAAAACAGCAGTGTAAAAGGTATAAACATCATTTATAATGATGTCACTCAACGACATATTCAACACTGCGGGTCCAAAAGTAAAGAAAAACTGGAGTTTTCTGAGTCACAGGCCGTTGATCCACTTAAGCCATTTTTTATTAGAGTCGTGGAGACCCGCACAACCGGTTTCACAAGTTTATAATTGCATCTTCAGGTGCAATTACTGCACAAATATGATATTGTTTTAATAAAATGAGTATTTAGATACATATGTTACGTATTAAAAGTGCAAATATCCAAACAATGTGTGTATCAGAAAATTAAATGTGTATTTTTGTAAGCTGGTATGTAAGTTATTGCAATAATTATCTTTTATATTACTTATGATAATCTGGAAAGCGTGATTAGGTGCTTGACTTCGAAGTATCAACTTCGTCATCTCCGTGTGGTAAGAAAAGTAACTTTGTCCGTGTATAAAGCTTCAAACATTTTAACCCTCTTACTATACCGAGGGATATCTTTTCTGATTGATTCCATTTCATAACCAAGTAAACACAAAAAGAGTAGTACCTCACCGCAAAAACCCGTTTCCGCGGGTTATTTAGTATTTAAGGCAACCGCAACTTAGATAATTCCACTTTATCTAGATTTCAACACCATTTTTGTGTGACTTCGCGAGAAGAATAAAATTATGACATGAGACGTTAACACTGAAAGCATATTATTCTCATGTCGTAAGCAATCACCTAAGTCAGTGTATAAGAAATACGTGCAAGGTAAATATTAGCGGTTTGAAGGGATTAAAATGAAGTGACTGTCCGCTTTGGGCAGCAGACGTGCTAGCAGACAGGAACGACATCACACCGACGTGGTCACACACTTCAATTTTCATTCCTTTAAATCGGTAGTATTTAAGAAGCACGTATTTCTTATACACAAACATGAGCATAGTATGCTCTCAGTGCTAACGTCTCATGTCATAATTGCATTCTTTTCATGAAGAAACACATAGATAGTGTTGAAATCTACATAATCTGTAAAATGTATTTGTGGGGCTGCATAATTCCGTATACAGTAACTTAAAAATCTGTGATGCTTTTCTCAGATTTGAATTATTGTATTTAAATACCGATAACTAGTTTAACCCTTTCGTGGCCAGCGGGATATGCTTCCCACATACGAATTTGTGGCCCTGACTTTACAGGGATATAAAACTCCAACATCTCTGTTGTGCTGCCATACAGTGTTGAAAACATCAATAGTCCTGAGCCAACTAGCTTGTTGTTTGGCGTCTACTATCCGTTTTATCGCTTATTTGTTTCAGTTGCGCATAGTGTGCCTAGTTTTTTTGGCAGATTTATGTGCTATGTACCATACAAAAGTTTAGTAAAGGTATTGTTTTCTTTAGTTTGTTTGCTTTAAATGTACGGAATAATATTTATTGTAAATCACTCTTACTGTATTATTGTCGCGAGTCTTCAGACGGATCGCGTAGCGTAGTGGTTAGCATCACAGTCTGCTTTAGGCAGCGGAGCGGTGCGGTAGACGTGTCCACGTCTCACCGCGGAGTTCGCGGGCGCGCACGCGGCTGTTTACCGATTGTGTTTCTCGCGAGTGACTACTTATCGACGCGCAATGGTACACGCATATAGGAAGGCAACTATCAAGATCACTTCCGCGCCTGGATACGCACGATCCAAAGTATTTTAAATCGAACGTTTCATAGAAGAAGAGCTAAAACTCGATCCACAGTACGTGAATGGCATACACTTCTGTATCACGAGCAATGTAGTATGTCTGAAATTGAGCAACGACACGGTATGTGACAAACTTGTACGTGACCATGCCGATGGACTACGATTCAAACATGCCGACGGCAATGTTGGAACAGTTTCGATCGACCACGCGGGAATCCGCACTATAAGAGTCTTTGAACTGCCCTTCGAGGTTCCGGAACGTGTGGTGGTCAACGCTTTACAACCATATGGTCGTGTTCTTTGCCATGTCCCCGAACAATGGACCACATTTACGAAATACCCCGTTCTGAATGGGATGCGGCAAGTGCGGATTGCGGATTGACCTTTCAAAGACCGTTCCGTCGTACCTCAACAGCGGAGGTTGCAGAGCCATAATTATTTACGACGGTCAGCCCAAGACCTGTTCGGGGTGCGGCAAGGAGGGCCATCTACGTTCTCAGTGCATCCAAAGGAGGATTACACAAGTTACGGCAGGCGAAACTGCACCACCACCCACGAGCGTTTATATACCTCTTACCTACTCTTCAGCTATTCGACAAGATCTTCCGTCGCACTATACTGAGTATCAAGTGGCGGATGATTCGGAATTAGATGTGACACAAGTTGACGACAATGCTACCAAGAAGACAGTCGAGGAAACCGCTTCGGAACAACCACAACAGGTGACCCAAATGGCTACTAAAGAGACGTCTATGGACATCTATCGGCTGGTGCCACCCACGGCCGCTTTTGTCCCCAACTCTCCAGACGACCAGGGCTCCACACAGGCCGCGGCCACGGATGTACGACAACGCAAGCAGAAATCACCAAAACGACGAAGGAAACGACGTCGCACACCATCGGATGATAGCTTTCTACGTACCGACCAGGTAGATGATGACGACGTCACGATGGAGAGTACTGGGGCCTCTGACGACGAACAACAACACAACGCTGAACGCGATGACCCGGGACACACCAGCAAGACCACCTCTGACGTCCCACAGGTAGTCCCACAACTTGGCACGATAAAAGAAAATAAGGTGCCATCGGCTGTGGTTGCCAAGTTCCAAACAAAGGACCCCGACTACATTGAAGAAATTCAGTCTCCGTTAACCGCGAGCGGCGCGTCTGCGGTAGTACCACCCACGGAGTTCCATCATAAGTGACGTTTGCCGCTTCACTGACACCACCGAGACCGCAGCACCAACAACGATGCTCGTGTAATATGTACGCCTAACAAAGAGTAAGACGGCAACACCAATAATATAAGATCGCAAATCAAGAGTACCCTCCTGAAGGATATGCTGCGAGCACCAGATATAGATATCGCTCTTTTGCAAGAATTCCCGACTTTCTACGGCTACAACAGCTTACTGTCACCAGCTTCAGAAAATGATAGTGGAGTAGCGGTGATCCTTAAGGAAGGTATTTTAACGGAAGACGTCATATACTTACCATCGGCACGAGGAATGGCCATAACCGTACTTGGAGTGGGCTTTATCAACATCTACGCACCACCCGGCACGGACAAACGAAGACAACGATCCCACTTCTTTGCAGAAGAAATAGTTCCGCTATTTCTAGGTCGACACGCTCAATGCATCCTTGGCGAAGATTTCAATTGTGTGCTGTCGCCGAAGGACCAGTTCCCACATTATAACCCATACCCAGAATTGAGAACTTTGATACAAGAACTTCGGATGGTAGATACGTGGGAATATGTACATGGAGATCGAACCGGGTACAATTACCTAACCAGCCATTCCGGCAGCCGCATAGATCGCGTCTTCGTTACACGCTGCCTCCAACATGACATCCATGAAGCACAGCTATGGCCAGCGGCCTTCACTGACCACTCAGGTTATATATGCACGATCGGCCTCCAAAGGCAACAAGTGTGGCGAGGCCATGGCATATGGAAGATGAACGTGGCCCACCTTAAAGCTCCGGAGTGCCATCAAGTTATCGAAGAAGTTTGGAATGATTGCGTAAGGCGTCGACGGTCTTATCCCACGGCATTAAGATGGTTGTTAGAATGTACAAAACCGGCTATACGGCATGCACTCATTGCGTTGGAACGCAAACGATCACGGTGGAAATGGAAAACTTTAAACTTTTATTTCACGATATTAAGAGAATGCACATATCAGGCCCCTTCACTGGACCGACAAATGATGGTTCAACGAGCAAAGGCTAAAATCGTAGCTCTCATGCGCTCTCATCTGGAAGGTGCAACTATCCGTGCGACGACACTGGACCGTGTCGCGGGCGAATATCCATCGATGCACCATATTATTCATGAACATAAGCGGCGTCGCAGAGGCCTAATACATACCATTGTCAAAGAAGATGGCTTCCATCTCACGACACAAAATGACATAGCACATGCATTCGCTGATGATTATAATCGATTATACACCGAAGAAGAACTAGAGCGGGAAGCCCTCCATGAAGTCACCACCACGCTGTTCGGGACGCTAGATCAAGAGGCGCAGGCGATGCTGTAGGAAGAAATCACCGAGGATGAAGTGGTCGATGCCATAAGCAAGGGCGCACTCAATGAGTCGCCGGGCCCTGACGGGATACCTTTGGAATTTTATCGGGCTTTCCAATAATTGATTGCACCCTGTTGGACGAAAATTTGTTGCGAACTCATGTCTCCTGAAGTGCCACTTCAGTCAGCCTTTGTAGACGGCCTCATCATCCCCATACGTAAAACATAACGCAGCCCAAGAATCAGAGATTATCGCCCAGTAACACTACTTAATCGTGATTTTAAGATCTTCACTCGACTGATGGCGGCACGAATTAAAAAAGTTCGGCATCACGTGGTGTCATCTGACCAGACATCCCTCGGCGGCGACAACAACATCCAGACGGCACTCACTGTATGCCACGATTCGATCGCACTGGCGAAAGTATGTCGACTTCGTGGAGCTCTGATTTCCATAGATTTCGATCGTGCCTTTGATAGGGTCAGCCACACCTACATTAAGGAACTGATGACACAAACGATTTTCCCACAACCCTACATAACCATAGTGATGCGACTATTACACGGGGCCACTTCTAAAGTGCTTGTTAACGGTCATTTGGTTGGACCCCTTACTACTAAGTACATGTGCAGCGTACTTTGACAGTTTTTACTGCTAATTCTTCAAAATGGATGGTCAAGGTGTAATTAAACTGTTACTGAACAGACTATTCTTGCAGCATAAATACGAATAAAGGTTGGTTATTTTTAAACAGGAAGGCCTGCTCCAGCTTTTCCACACTTGCAGTGTAAGCGGTAGAAACAAAACGAATCACTACAAAAGGTACTGTAATAAAAGATTTCAATAGTAGGCTTCGGTAGGTGGTGGGGAGAGGGGCAGTTTAGTGATATTGTATGTCCCCTTCGACGCCTTACATTTTGCCGGTAACCATTTTCTTGGCATTTCTTTCTCGGTACAACTTTAGAAAGTGAGATAGTAGTTATAGCCCAAGTTACAAACCCAACACATTGACCTAATATTCGCAACTGCCGGAAGGAAACTTTAGGCCAGTAAATGTGTTCGACTTGTACTTTGCAAAAAGTGGGAAAACTAGTGGTTTATGGTATGACGTAAATTTACAGAAATTTGAACTTAATAACGTAAGTTTCGGTTTCGGCCGAAACCAGAAGAAGATCCTATTATTCGGTTAGAGTTTTGGTTTCGGCACCAAATCATGTGTCGGTCGGACACTAGTATTATATTTCAACTCATTGACATTGCGGTACCACGATTCTAAGGTCAGCTACGAAAACAAGGCACTACTACTGTAATAAAAACTTAATAGCGTATTTCATTTTCATCTCGCCCAAGTAGCAGAATTCATAAAGCGTCTGTGTAGCGAGAGGTAGACGTAGTTGTTTTAACGAGTACGGAAGTCATTTTGTTGCTGCTCCAATGGCACAAAGGAGATAGCGATCAAAAGTATGCCACAACTAAATAAACACAATTTGCTCTGCAGAACTTTCTCTTCTGCTCGGCTAAAGTTAAAGAGAAGTTAATGGCAAGATATTAATTTCGTACAGAGAGTAAAAGCCTCGTATCGCTGTTAAATATTCGTTTTGGATGAAATGGAAGATGAAAGGAAGAACAGATCTAAATTTCGATGTGAAACGTTAGTTCAGAATGTGTTCATCAAGGTGGTCTTCCGTGAGTAACATATTTCATAATCTGTAGTTTCAGCACCTTTTATTCATTGTTTAATGTTACCGCATCCACACTTGCTCTTTTTTCTGCGCTGCATGTCACTTGTCATACATACTAGCTACATAACTGCTACTAGAAGATCCACTAGTCATTGCAGTCGACATAATCGATTTACGAGAACAACTGCACTAATGTTAGACACAATTTATTATCTTATATCAGCCAATAGTTGCGAATAGCTTTTTTTACATTTACATGTCTCAAACGTTCAGGATCAACTTGAGAATCTAAAACTGACATTTTACAATAATTTGATTGTAAAATGAAAAAAAAAAAAAAAAGTTTAACAGAGTTGCTTATAACTGAAGAGATATACGTTGTAATTGGGTCTGCAACACGTCTCGTCTATTTTGTGACAAGTACTGTAATTTATGAATGAATTAAATCTTTATATATCTGTTTCAGGTAGAGGCAGGGGAATATGGAGGAGGTACAAGTGATTAAATGAGCCACGCGGAAGTAACCGAGCGATCTGGAGCGCCATGTTACGGATCCCGCGGCCTCCCTCGTCGGAGGCTCAAATCCTCCATCGGGCATTGATGTGTGTTTTGTCCTTAGGTTAGTTTAGCATACTTTAAGCAGTTTGTAACACTAGGGACTGATGACCAACGCAGTTTGGTCCCATAGAATTACAAACATTTGAACATTCTGATTATATGAGACGAAAAAAGTAGGGTGTTGGTGCTATGAGATTCAAGGAAACGTGGCCATAAATGAACTTGCAAGACAATTATTCCATAAAATACTTTTACTTTTGTTAGAATACAGAAAATGCGAACCACTTAATGATTCAAGCTGTAGAAAGCATAAAATCTGCGGTAAAAATATCGTGATATAGATAATTAAAAATCTCGTGAGGTTTTAAAAACACTTTTTATATTCTAACAAAAGTGAAAATATTTTTATGGAACCATTATTGTATTGTTTTATGTTTGTTTTTATTTGATTATTATTTTTTAAAATTGAGTTTACACTATGTTTTCTTAAATCTTAACCCCTCCTCCCTCTTCCCCTACCTGCACCACCCATCACATCTTTCTATCTTTACCTGAAGCCGATATATAAAAAGTTAAATGCTCTCATAACACACAGAATTTGTGGCAACACAGACGAGACGGCTGGCATACTGGCATACAGACTTACAAAGTAAGCCTCTTCAATTACATTCAACTCTATTAAACGTAAATTCTATTCATTTAACAATCAAATTATTGTAAAAATGTCAGTTGTTTCATATTAAGTTATTTACTTTGTTTTAGAATCTGAAGATGATCCAGAAGTAGTGAAATACATGACAGAACAGGCTTCTTTTATATACGGCTCGTGACGGTCATCTCTTTTGCCAACCTCTAAGAGGGTAGCACCTCTTCTAACACCGTCAATTATTAGCTGGATATACACCACACTATCGCACATTTTATCTTCTAGACCTCTCTACAGTGGCACGGAGATAATTCTTGATGTCTCAACCAACAGCCTTGTTGTAACAGATTTCCACTCGAAACTTTCGTTACTGACGATGAGAAGCGCAATGGCGTCTCAGGTGGCCTATTACATACACCTGCTCTCCGCATAATGACTGAACAGTGCGGGTTGCGGCTCATCTCAAACCTCAGTCTTCCATCAGACAAAATGTTCAAATGTTTGTTAAGCTTATGGGACTTAACTACGGGGTCATCAGTCCTTAAATTACAAACTACTTCTGATCTACTTACGAACTAGGACGGCACAAATATCCATGCCAGAGGGGGGATTCGAATCCCCGACCGTAGTGGCCGTGCAGACCGTGACTGGAGCGCCTCCATCAGACAGGACTAACCTCGCGGCAATAGGATTTCTCAAACCCGATACGGCAGTATTGTATCCTGTCAGCCGATTAGTCCCGGCCCCGGAAATAGCCGTAACCCGTCATCCAGGGGCTTACGTGAGATAAGCCAGCGACGGACTCTCGCCTCAACCAGAATTATACTGCAGAAATACGTACTGAACTGTGTAACAAAGATTGTTGATAAACTTTCAATAATCACTTTACAGTATTTTATTTGTAAAATAAATGAAAATACACCCTTGCCTCATTAGCAGCTGAATAAGCGCCTTTAACGTTTTAGGAGCATAATAAACGATCATAATACATCTAATTCAGTTCGGATGATTTTGTTATTAATTTTTGAAAATAATTTTAAAGGAATTTCTTAAATTTTGTAATTTTTTTGAAATTTTCTCCACAATAAATGGCAGCACAACAGAGATATTGGATTTTTATATCCCTGTAAAGTCAGGGCCACAAATTCGTATGTGGGAAGCATATCCCGCTGGCCACGAAAGGGTTAAACTAGTTATCGGTATTTAAATACAATAATTCAAATCTGAGAAAAGCATCACAGATTTTTAAGTTACTGTATACGGAATTATGCAGCCCCACAAATACATTTTACAGATTATGTAGATTTCAACACTATCTATGTGTTTCTTCATGAAAAGAATGCAATTATGACATGAGACGTTAGCACTGAGAGCATACTATGCTCATGTTTGTGTATAAGAAATACGTGCTACTTAAATACTAGCGATTTAAAGGAATGAAAATTGAAGTGTGTGACCACGTCGGTGTGATGTCGTTCCTGTCTGCTAGCACGTCGGCTGCCCAAAGCGGGCAGTCACTTCATTTTAATCCCTTCAAACCGCTAATATTTACCTTGCACGTATTTCTTATACACTGACTTACGTGATTGCTTACGACATGAGAATAATATGCTTTCAGTGTTAACGTCTCATGTCATAATTTTATTCTTCTCGCGAAGTCACACAAAAATGGTGTTGAAATCTAGATAAAGTGGAATTATTTTAAAGCAAATTGTAGGGCTCCATGAAACCTTTTACAGTAAACCAAACTAATGTGGTTGCTGCTATAGACAAACGATGTTCAAAATTAGAAGTTTTTAAAGTCATAGTGACGATCACAACACTCATTGTAATGTATATGAGTACAGATGAAGTGATCAAAGTCAAATTTGTATCAAATAAGGTAACTGTATTCGTCTCCCACATCAAGCCAATCATAAGGAGTTGACAGGAAGACATATTAATGTGACTCAGAACGTGTAAAGATTTACATCGTAATATGATTATATTATAGTGTGTTGTCATTGGGAGACTTTTAATTATAAGTATTAAAATTGCTATGTTTTCAGGTGCCAGAACGCCTGTATTCCAGCAGATCTGGGCTAATAACGAGTGACGCTTTACCATTTCGGCAGCGGGCTGTTAAGGGGGCAACGCGGATAAAAGCAATGGAAGACTGTGTGGCCAGTTGTCGCTCAGTTGTGCCCACCGTATGGCAAAACAGAAAATGGTTTGATGACCATTGTAGTTTAGCCCCTTTTAAAATCAAACCAACCAACCAAAACAGAAAACGTTTCATTAGTGTTTGTTGTGTCGGACGAATGTTCGATACACAGGAATAATTGCCAACACTGATATTGTACGTTTTAAGGCACCGTACATAAAAACTTGAACTAGTTGTACCTTGTGTACTGCGTAACGGATGAAGTTACGTTTTGTCAATAGAAAGATATGAAACAAACATAATAGAGCGAAGTTGTAGAGAATTTTCCCCTCTACCAATTAGGCTATTCAATTTTCGTGTCAGATGAACGGTTCGTTTGCAATTACAATTTTTTTTACAAACGACATATTTTGGTATTACTACAGTATTTTTTGTCCGAGAAATTAGAAAAAAGGGTGGTTTTGGTCTCTGTCGGCCTATAATTATGTCTGTAAAATTTGGTGCTGATCGGTTGAACGGTTAGTCTTAAAACAGGGAACGCGTTACGGACAGACGGACAGACATACATCCTAAAATCGCCGTTATTTTTGCAAATATCTCTGAAACGCTACGAGATACGAAAAAAACATAACAGAGCCAAGTTGTAGAGAATTTTTTCCTCTACATATTCGGTTATTCAATTTTCGTGTCAGGTGAGTGGTTAAGCTGTTATTTTTATTTAAATTTCGAGCTGTCAAAAGACGATCGCAAAGGCCCACGTTTAGTGTTACTACCGTAACCTAAAGTGGGCCAAAATATTTCACGACATTATCTGCTTTGGATGATTCTATTTTCGTCTTATCAGTGGCTACAAAATTCCAATAAATTCACAAGAATTAAACGAGGCTTCATATGTTGCATCGCGAGGCAAGTATGATGTCATGTGATATAAGAAACAAAACTTAACACGTAATACCATATGTAGTATTACAAGCACAATGCTCAGAAACAAGTACGGATAGCTCAATTTCTTATTCATCTAAGTGCTATTGAAAATGCCAGATCAGACGAAATGCTCATTCTGGTCTTTTATATCTTTCAATCTGGGCAGGATGCATTAGCCTTTTGTTGTTCTGTCATAGGAGCATTCCTCGTTCCGGAGCGTTTATACCTGCAAGGTGCACGCATTGTCCAATCGAGGCACGCAGCTGCTGCTCCGTGCAATAGGTTTCCCACACCCCTCTTCCCATCAGCGCTCCCTTCAACAACATTAGCACTGTCTTACACTTTCGTCTCAGTAAGGACGTAACTTCGCTAAGCAACTACATCCAAGTTAATCCAACAAAGTTCGTCGTTGCCGATGGGGAAATTCGATCCTCTCCTCTTCACATTTAACTTATATGGAACTTCTGCTTTTCCTGCATTTGCAGACTGAGAGGAAGCACGATTGTTTCAAGTACGTATGTAGTGTAGGACACCAATGAAACGAAGTAAGTACTGTTTCAAATCAATAATTCAATCCGCCAATCCGAAATGGAAGCACAAGCTCAAACATTGGAAATTAAAAACTACATTCACAGCTGAACTCTCAACACAACAATTCATATTTATAACGATAGCATTTGACAACGTATTATACCTATTTTTAATGTATTTGAAAGAAATATGTAAAAGCTTTAAATCCCCAAAGGCCAATCTTACATACAAAAATTGTTTGTTTGTTAGTCTTCTTGTTCGTATTTTATGCACGGCCATACAGTACATCCAGTTACGATAAAACTTTGTCAAAATTGCTTGCACATTAGTAATGGCTTTAGGTATAAGTACGTCACTGCACAAAATTTAGTTCTGGAGATATGACATCATGAACAATTAAATGCGTGAAAACTGCCACTTAATGAATGACATTTAAATTTGATACTTAATGAATTCGAAATATATTTTGCAAGTAGTATAATTTTATGCCAATGGAGATAATTCTGTAATTATTTCTCTGTAATAATTATAATTTATGCGACATGGCATCATAAACAGTGAGAAACTTGGGAAAATGCCGCATCATGTTTGTTCGTTTTTTATGCACTGCTATACCGTTAACGTCATTCCGGTTAAATTTTGCAAATTTAATCTTTCTAACAAGAGGAAAGACACTACGTAGTAAATTTTGTATGGTTCATTGCAGAGGGTACTTATACCAATGAACATTGACAGTATTCATATCTTGACAAAATTTGGTACACTCAACCTTCAAAATAGAGGAACGAAAGCATCTACTTAAGATTTCATACGGTGCATGGCAGAGGGTATCGTGTAGTATACTTACAAACCACTTCAGTGATCACTATGAAAGTTAACAGTGTTATGTAATTGTTAACGGTAGAGGCAATGGACTGATGAGGTGAAGGAGGAGGTGATTAGCAGAGAAAGGGGAAGGTGTAGGTGGGCATAGAGAGGAGGAAAGAGAAGGTGGACAGAGGGACAAAGGGGGAAGGAGTGGTGGACTACCTTAAGACTCGAATAAATATATATACCCGGAAGACACCGGATTCTCAGCTAGTTACAGAAAACAAGATCATATTCTGCACACCAAGCTAATTATGCCGCACATTATTCACCTTTTAATCGGTGATAAATCGACATATTTTAGGAACACCTATAAGTGCACGAAACAAATGAAAGCCTCAGAACGGGACTGTACGCGGGATTCTCCAATGTTCCGAAATGCATATGTTCTGAAGCGTATAAACGTGGTCGTCGGTCGTCTTTGATAAGTGGATGTGTGGTATAAAACTGTATATAAAGTGATTCCGTACCAGAATACTCTTCGGTGTTAATTTCGCATTGCACGCTTTGCTGTAAATGCAAATCGCAGTAACGTTGATTTATATGTAACTTACAAAACAACTAACCATTGTAGGTACCAAACACTGTGAGAACTATTTATTGTAAGAAGGACTGAGCATGCAATTTTCATTTTATATTTCGTGCTTCATTATTCGGTGCTATTGCATTTTATGTCTGGTTCATGTTTACTTCCAAAACGTTTCCCATTCAACCGCTTCATCTAGTTGCTGCTAACAGTCTTTATATTTCGGAGCCTTCTGCAAAGCCTAGATAAGACAGTTGATCCTCGTTCTAATACCATCCGTATCGATGGATTTTCTTAGACTACAATCCATTGTTTTCAGCTTTATATTATCTCATAACGTTCTTCCAAGGCCAATTCGTTCAATTGCGTTTCCAAGTCCTTCCTCAGTTGTATTGTAAATTTCGATCCATGTTCAACGTCTTGTCACGGTAAAGGATTGTTCACCCACTGTGCTGAATATTATGAATGGCTTTCAGCTTCTGGATTTACTTTCACAGATTGAGAGAAAGCTGTACTTTTCTATTTTCAAAAGTCTTGAAATGAAACATCGGGCCCGGTGGTCTTGGAATAAAGCGCTTGACTGGAAACCGAAGGGTCGCGGGTTCAAAATACGATTGGTCCTCGGATATTTTTTTCTTCAGTCTGTACTTTAACCCATCCTTCAACTCTCAACGATGTGAGGAATCATCAAAACCGCCACGTGGTTCAGGTTCCACATTAAGGTTTAGGGCCCCTTTCACTGGTTGGATAACTGGGATAGGCTAGGGACACGCAAGTCGCTGAAGAGGCGTCCAGCTGAAAGACTTGCACCAGGCCACTGAGCCACACGAAATTATTTATTACTATTATTATTACTTGTAATTGACTAACGTCTCGAAATAAACATAGAACAGGATTTTAAAACTTTGTCGTTGACTTTGTCGATGCGAGAATATTTTTACTAAGATTTTGACAGTTAATTCGTTTGCAAACGTAGAGTTCACAACGATTCATTGACTATGTTGATGGTACTCAGTATTTCAACTCAGTATTTCAGATATAAAGAGGTGTCTTACGCCGGCCGCGGTGGCCGAGGGGACTAAGGCGCTCCAATCACGGACTGCATGGCCACTACGGTCGGGGGTTCGAATCCCCCCTCGGGCATGGATATTTGTGCCGTCCTTAGTATTAGGTAGTTCAAAGGTAGTTTGTAAGTTAAGGGACCGATGGCCCCGTAGTCAAGTCCCATAATCTATACAAACATTTGAACATTTTTAGGTGTCTTACAAGAAATATTTAGAGATTGAGGTCTTACGTTCAATCCCTAGTAAGGCTTATTTAAAAGTATGATCGACAGAAAGAAAAATTGTGGCTAATGACTCAGCACATGCAACAGTAACGCGACAGCAAATGTCCTCGAGGAACAGAGATCAATTTTCTGTACGATGATGTGTGTATTAAACATAAGAAAATGGACGAGTCAAATTGATTACGAAAGTACGTACCATCACGTTCTAAGACGAACACATTTGGAGTTAGAAACGATGGAGTACTCTTACCTAGATACCCACCATTAAATAATGCATATAAAACCATTTCCTGCAGTTATAAATATACGCACTAAAACGATAGCTAGTTACAGGATAGGCTCAAAGACAGGTTTCTTCGATTTTTCTTGCACACCATCACATTGCATCAGTTCTCATCACTCCTTAATAAAAATATGACTCTATACCTTCCGTTAAGAGTGAAAATATACAATTATGTGCTGACTTTCCCGATGATCAGTCAAACAATTTAGATGTTTGTTGTAACGTACCCTTAGCCATGCTCATACTATGTCCTACGAAAGGCAGCACATTTATTAATTCGAAGTATAAGTTATCCTCATTTTACATTTCTTTCAATTCCGTCCAGCCGTTTCAGCGCGAAGAGGAACAAACGTGTTAACCCACTGTAAGGTACAATCCTCCATGCACCCTGCGGTGGCTTGATAAGGGTATCTCATGCGTTAATTGAGGGTATAAGCTATCTGGATTCCAAATTGCAATCAGATTCATCCATCAGTTTCAGCGTATGATGGCCCATGTACTAATCAGGGTATAAGCTATCTTAGTTCTAAATTTCATTCAACCTTTTCAGTGTGAAGGCGTAAGAAACGAATTAAATAATTGTAAAGCATCCTCCGCCATGCACCATACGAAGTTAATTTTAGTATGCCTATAACCTTCGAGTGAGTGCGAGCAATAAGATGACAAGGTTTTATCGGAATTGGATGTGCGAAAAATATGACAAACAAACAAATTTAATTTTTAAATATTAGATTTGATGTGTCTGCACTGCGTATTATTGTAGTGTTGCCAACATCGCCATTGAATTTTTTATACTTTATATTACATTATGTGAGGTAATCACATAACACATACCGCGGTGGAGTAGCCGAGCGGTCTAAAGCGTCTCGCTGCGGAGCGCGCGGTTGCTTGCCGTGGAGGTTCAAGTCCTCCCTGGGGCATGTGTGTGTGTGTTTGTCCTTAGGTTAGTTTACTTAGGTTTAAGTAGTTTGTAAGCTACGGACTGATGACCACGCAGTTTTGTCCGATAGATTTACAAACATTTGAACATAACATAAGAAGCCGATCGGCACTGTAACTTTGGGATTGTCGGATGCCAAATTCTAGTATAGGGCAACAGAAACTCACAGATAATTACATCTTTTCCTTTCATACGAAATGTTATGTAGGGGAAACAATCATTTTAATAACGAAGACCACAAAACTGCGTGACGTTAGATCAACATGTAGGTGTGAACAGAGTGTTTATCTTGTCACGCATCGTAATGTAGCTGTCATGAGGTAAATTCTATCGATACGAATGTTATTTTAAGTGTGTTGCATTTAATTGACTATCTAATGATGATCAAACAAAGCTGTTATTTACATAATTAATAGCGACGCAAACCACTGCGCCACAGCCAATTACGCAGACAGACAATAGCTTCGCTACCCTTTTAAGACAGTGACGTCAGCTGCGCTGTGACGGCATTGTACGAGCCTATGGCACAGTCATCTGCGCCAAAAGGCCCACAGGATAGTGCGCGCAAATGATTCAATGAATATTCAGTGGCGTGTGGAATGCGTCCTTGCTGACGCGTGGGAGGCGATGTGTGGCGCGAACCTTTGATGGCATTGCCACCACAAACTAACCCTGTAGCAGAGTGACTGGCCTCTACGTCGGAGGCTGCAAAACGCAGCCGGTAATGGTGGTGCCACTGTTATTGTAGTTGTGGGAGTCATCGAGAAATGTGTAAATGTAAGGGGTGGGGAAAAGTTTACGTTCCAATGGCGTAAAGTACAGGAAAAATTTGTATGAGAATCAGGAAAAGTTGTTGCAATGACAGAGTCAATTATTCCAGGGACAAAGTAGATCCGAGACAGGCGTTTCATGGTAAGGCCGTGCCGTGCAGCGTGAAGAAATTCGCACCTACCTCATGCACATCCTTGTTCGAAAAGAATCAACGACATTTCTAGGCATTTTTTAACCCCTCAAGCTTGACACTGCTTTGTATCCGACAGCACCGGCAGTGTGGCATCAACTGCGCATGTTCCACAAATACTGCAACTACTATATCTAAGGAAGAAGTGGGCCGCGGTAGAGTAGCCGAGCGGTCTAAAGCGCCTCGCCGCGGAGAGCGCGGTTGCTCGCCGTGGAGATTCGAGTCCTCCCTGGGACGTGTGTGTGTGTGTGTGTGTGTGTTTTGTCCTTAGGTTAGTTAAAATTATTTTAAATAGTTTGTAAGCTACAGACTGATGACCATGCAGTTTGGTCCGATAGATTTACAGACATTTGAAGAACTAGAAATAACTTTCTGAATAAATAGATAAATAAATGTTTGATCACTTAAATTATAAGGACTGAGTAGACTAAATCACTTCAGGCACAAAAAGTTTTGAAAATTAATAGTAAGGATCCTCAACTGTGAAAACGTTTTGTGAAATTATTACTTTTTTAATTAAAATTGTGTGCCGGAACCGGGACTCGAACCTGGGACAAAAAAATGTTTGTATAGCTTATGGGACTTGACTACGGGGTCATCAGTCCCTAAACTTACAAACTACTTATGAACTAACTAATACTAAGGACGGCGCAAATATCCATGCCCGAGGGGGGATTCGAACCCTCGACCGTATTGGCCGTGCAGACCGTGACTGGAGCGCCTCAGTCTCCTCGGCCACCGCGGCCGGCGAACCTGGGACATTTGCTTTTTATATCAGCGCACACTCCGCTGCCGAGTGCAAGTTTCATTCTGCAAACTTCCCTTCAGCTGTGGCTAAGCCATGTCTCCACCATATGCTTTCTTCCAGGAGTGCTAGTCTTGCAATATTCACAGGAGACCTGTGAAGTTTGGAAAGTAGGAGGCGAAGTACTGGCGGAAGTAAGGTTGTGGGGTGGCATCGTGAGTCGTGTCGGGGTAGATCAGTCGGTAGAGCGCTTGCCCGCGAAAGGCAACGGTCCCAGGTTAGTGTCCCGGTTCTGGCACACAATTTGAATCTGCCAAGAAGTTTCATATCAGCGCACACTCCGCTGCAGATTGAAAGTTTCATTCTGGAATTTTTTATTATCTCGTCTGACTTGTTTCGGGCGAGACAGTCCATTTTCAAACCATTAGCCTCGGTTTTAAACCGTAATAAATCCAGATCCATGAAAGAAAGGCTGCTAAAACTGCTGTACATTATAAAACCCTGTAGATATATAACTAGTTTACATTTAAAATTTGATTGGTAGTTAAAACTGGTGTTACTTTCACGTACCACGTGTACCACGCTGTGACACGCTGCACACGCTGCGGACCCGTGAAAGTTAACACCAGTTTCAACTAACATTCAAATGTAAACTAGTTATGTATCTACAGTTTTATAATGTACAGCAATGTTGGCAGCCATTCTTTCATTGATTTGGATTTATTACGGTTTAAAACCGAGGCTAATGCTTTGAAAATGGACTGTCTTGTCCGAAACTAGTCACAAAATTCGAACTTGTGCAACTGCGACGAGGAAACAAAAAATTAATAATTTTCCAAAAAGTTTTAAACAAGGTATGAAAATTAACAGCGTAAAAGGTTTTTTTGTTTGTTTGGATTGTTTCAAAGGTAAAATGCGTTCAGAAGGATCTTTCACACTCTATCCACATCAATAAAAATAAAGTTAAACGGATTCTGACTTCCTAAACATCAGCTGGCCGCGGTGGCCGTGGGGTCTAAGGCCGTCCAGTCACGGTCTGCACGGCCACTACGGTTGGGGGTTCGAATCCCCCCTCGGGCATGGATATTTGTGCCGTCCTTAGGATAAGGTACTTGATAAGTAGTTTGTAAGTTTAGGGACTGATGACCCCGTAGTTAAGTCCCATAAGCTTAACAAACATTTGAAACCTAAACATCCCATTGCAAATGTCAATATCTTCAGAGAAAATATTTTGCACTTTCGTTGCGTAAAAAAGGTCCATGTATCTATTTTTTCTTTGTCTAACAATCCCATTACTTCATTTTCAAAGTACAATTCAAAGTAAGCTAATGCCCCTGCATTTGCGCGAATTCACAGTTTTATTGTTCCTTCAGGAGCGCTAAATGTAAATGCAGTTGTTGCAGAAATACTGTCACATTCCTTCCGATCAGGTCAGACTGCACTGTAAATTGGTCTTCTGAAGATTTATCAGAATACAATAAAAACTCACACTGGACTCGCATTAGGGAGAATGGTGGTTCAAATCCACCTCCGGCCATCCAGATGGTTTTCCTTGATTTTCCTAAATTACTCGAAGCGAATGCCGGGATTCTTCCTTTCAAAGGGCGCAGCCGATTTCATTCCTTATCCTTGCCCACACAACCCGGGAGCAAGCTCTGCCTCTAATGACCACGCAGTCGACGGGGCGTTTAACACTAATCTTCCCTCCTCCTTCCAATAAAACCTCGATTTCTTCATCATAACCAACCATTAAGATTCGCAGAAATTCATTTTCACTTAGTCGAGTTGTTGCCCACAACCTTCGAAAATCGACATGCACACAAAAGACAAAACATTCTTAAAACTGTAGACCGTACAAATAATGTAAACACCGTCAACATAAAGCTAAGGAACTTATGAAACTGCCAAATAACGGCCATCTTTCAAACTGCATCGTCAGAAATGAAAAACGGAAGCTGTGGCGCAGCGGCCGAGCGCATTGAGGCGCTATGTTCCCCGCAGTTAGGGACTGATGACCCCGCAGTTAAGTACCATAAGATTTACAAACATTTAAACATTTCTGAAAATCGCAATAAAAGCGCACGGACAGCATATGACGTCGCATACGCTGAGCGAGTGGTTAGCAGCGGACGGCATTTGCACAGAAAAATATTCAAATGATTGTAAATCTATGCTTACAAACTACTTTAACTTATGCTGAGGACAAAGACGGAAGAATCGGATCTCCGACGGCGAGGAACGTAGCTCTCCGCAGCTAGGCGCCTTAGAACCATCGGCCAACCAACGCGGCCGTCACACAAGCATGAGGAGTTAAAGAATGGAATATTAATTCTAAACTTGCGAATTCCGCATTTTATCCGCCTTGATCGTCTCATGGCACATGATAATTGTGCCGGTTAGGTACTCGATCTAGGTCTCTTGCTCTATTGGAGCTGTTAACGTCTCAACCATCCGGGCACGCTACCCGTATTCATTCAAACTTCCACACGTCCAACTTATCTATATTTCGTCAATGATCGCAAAACATTTAGATTGAATCGTGCGACATAGAGGAAGAAACATTAACCCTACACTGCATGAATTTTTATTTTGTTGCTAGAAAATGTTCATGTTACATGTTCTCTATTCGGATTAGGTATCTGTAACATGATACATGTTTTTTTTTTCTTTTTCTTTCCTCTTTTTTACTTTACAGAAGTGGTATCATTTTGTAATTACATTAATGCCCAACAGTGAGTAAAATCCGCTAGAGCGCTCTTTGCTGCATTTCTCCTCAATTCATGACTGCGCTGCCTTCTATAGAGGAAACCATCAACTAAATACTTAGAACAGACTCCAATGTATACGATATGCATGGTGTTGCCATCTGTCAACAAGAAATATGTCACGAAAAGTAACAAAAATTAACGTTGCCAATCGGCAGCCGCGGTGGTGCAGCCGAGCGGTCTAAAGCGTCTCGCTGCAGAGCGCGCGGTTGCTAGCCGTGGAGGTCCGAGTCCTCCCTAGGGCATGGGTGTGCGTGTAGTCCTTAGGTTAGTTTATCAAGGTTTACGTAGTTTGTAAGCTACGGACTGATGACCACGCAGTTTGGTCCGATAAGATTTACAAACATTTGAACATTTTGCCAAACGGCAACACCATGCAGTGTAGGTTCGAATGTTCAAATGTTTGTAGAGTCTATGGGACTTAACTACGGAGTCATCAGTCCCTATGCAGTGTAGGGTAAATATTGTTGTATGTCTGTATTGGCGTGAGACATTGACTTGGTCTTAGCCAACGGAATAAATATTGGTAACGATCAGCAGCTATACAGACATTAAATAACGTGATATTTACCTTAAATTGGCAAAATGTTCTTGACTACGCAAGCTGGTTAATTAGTTTGTGACACATGAATATTTATTGATGTTTGTAAATCTATCGGACTCAACGGCATTGTTATTCGTCCGTAGCTTACGAACTGCTTATACTAAGGTAACCTAACCTAAGCTCAACACAAACACCCATGCTCCAGGGGGGGCTCGAACCCCCGACGGCGAACAACCGCGCACTCCGTAGCACGGCACCTAAGTGCACATGAAAATTTGTGATAGACCGGGAAGTTTTTAAATGACCTAGCGGGTGATAATCGGGAATGGTGGGTGATCAGGAGTATATAACAGGCTCGCTGGTGTCACCGAAATCATTTGGCATACAATTTACGATATTACTTTTGCTACGTTGGTGTGTTTCATCATGCGGTAGCAGCACATTTGCCTCGGTTTTCCTGGGCGTTTTGCATTAATCGTAAATTTGCCCGCGACACATTCCTCAAGCTCTCACAGGTATCAACCTCTGTTTGTCCATCGACAGCAAAGAAAGCAATTACAGTACTCTGGCTCTGTTTGGACGCACATGGTAATGTCGCCACCGTAGTTTGTTTCCGCATTTACTCGCCAACATCGTTAAAACACGAATGCCGCAAGAATCCCTTAACTGCAAATCAAGTACGTTCTTAAGGGTATATCCTCGGAGAACATTGAATTTTTTCGATTTCACTTTATGTTTAGGAGATCCAGAGGTTCAAATTACGCGTAACTTTTTGAGCTACAGAGAGTTTTGTTGTCGTACTGATCGCGTGGCGAAAGATAAATTTCCGAATTTTTTAAAACACTTTTCATTTGATTTTAAGAAATATACTCAGCGGAAAAGTCTCACTTATGCACCTCTCATAATTCTAAACGTTTTTCAGATGAAGGGCTGATTTTATTCGCTTTTCGCCCCAGTTACTATGCTGAATCAATTTAAATAAAATATCGCCGGATAAGATATTTGCAGGCGTAAGAATACATTGTGTAGACTTTGATAATGGGTGTTTTTAGCTCTTACGTAGCCGAATAAGATATTTAGTGTAAATTTTTAATGCTTATTGCTTAATTGAAAATAATTCTATGAAGAAACTTTAACAACTCTTCTACAAACTGACCGAATGCTCTGAAAGACAACACAAGACTCGAAAATATTTCTAAATAAGAGAGTAAAGTACACTTGAGTGATACATGAACATGCCTGAAGTCAAACAACAACGTTTTCAAAATTATAGACAGCAGGAATATGAATATCTGCACTAAAAGAAGGAAGCGATTGGTCGGCCACATTCGAAGATTTCAATGAACGGTCAATATGGTACTGGAGAGGCTCAAATGGATGTAGGTGTTGTACTTATTCGAAAATCAAAGGTTTCCACAGGATGCAGAAGCGTGGAGAGTTGCTTCATACCAGACCTCGGGTTGAGTACCACAACAGAATCAGTTACACCATATCGTAACATTTATTGCCAACAAAACCCAAATCATATATTTTTTGTATTCAAACACAACCTAATATCGTTTTTCGTTATCTAAACCCATTGTGTAGCTACCACATTCAACAAGATGTTGCATGACAATAATCCAAGCCTGCAACCTACGTCGCATCTCGTCGACGAATCCAATTAAACATTGCCGATGCAGTTTCACCTAGTCTTCAATGTTCGTCCTCCTTAACTCAGGCAGGTTTCATGATTGGTGAGGACGTGTACGCAAGGTTCATTTCACTTTATCCAAGATGAATATACCTTCATAAGTGATTAAGGACCGGTTCTTCCATCTCTCGTTAAGCTTCTCGTTAGTTAACGAGAAGATGAGTTTAACGTCCAGTTAGTGTTCGTTAAGAGCATTGCGTTTGTCATTGCCAGATACACCTCTCGTTTGCTAACCTGCAGAAAACGAGAAGGTATGATATATTTCGACTATGTTAGCAATAGAACAAATGAAAGTGCCATCTGAATGAACAGCTGTTCACCATATTTGACTGGCAGGGAAGAGGTTAGCAGACCGTAACAAACGTGAAAGAAGCTCGTATCTTACAAGAAGTGAGTGCGTGTGCTTTGCGGCCTTAATAGAGAAATATAAGGACACTTGGGACTGACAAGGAGAACACCAAGAATGGTACAAACGAATTATGATGGGTCGCAGGTATGTTATGCGGGAACTCCTCCAGACCACCAAGCTAAAAGGATTTGTTGCAGTGCGCCTTGGTTTCCACGAAAATCGAGATCGAACTTCAGCGCGTAACAGTTACATCTGTACTAAGTCATCCAGGGTACATGAAGCATCGTGGTGGAATTAGCAAGGTAGAATAACAGTGGGGCCGGGAACTATAAACGCAGCTAGCAAATGCTACACAAATGTTATAGATGACAACTAAAGGCGGTTTACTGATCTTTCAGTCGCCGTAAAAGTATGCTTCGAAACAACGAATTAAATAAAATTATCGTCGCGCAATACATAATATATTGAGCAATTAACATAAGTTATTATTATATGACCAATTACTCAAGTATTGACATAAGAGTGACTATTAAAGCATATAATTATGCACAACAAATCGTCGGTCAAGTGAAAAAAAAAAAAAAAAATGAGACTCGGGTCGTCTAAGTGACAGTCTAGCGACCTGCTAATTACACCACGCTAACGTACCACTGGTGTCTTGATACAGGTATAGCTGTTACGCGCTGGACTTTGATCTCGATTTTCGTGGAAACCAAGGAGCATTGGAACGAATCCTTTCAGCTTGGTGGTTTACCATCTCTTCATTGTCAACCAAATCTCATATTCCAGCCATTTTCATCATACCGTTTCTCACTTAACTTGCCGTTACCCGCAAGCTTGTATTTTGATATCGTAACAATAATTTTAAGGTTATGTTACGTATCTGCAATATATCAAACTCATCGCTACTGACATGTATAGGGCGTTAATATGACGATAAAATTTTCAAGTAAAGGTGCTTTCCTCACAAGTTTTTCATACGTTTATTGCTTCGGTTATTTTGTTCGATAAATCGGCCTTTATCACGTAATATATTGCGTTATTTTGGCGCTTTGTAATCCTGCCGTTTTCATACACATTCTCACTTAACCGATCGTTAGCCGTGAAACGAGCAGAATTCTACTCGTTAACTTAACGCCCAGTTTCAGGTCATTCAACGTCAGGTTAACTTGTAACGAAACATTGACAAACGCAATTCTCCACTGACGACAAGTTAAAATCTTAACTGGAACTTAACGGGACATTGACAAACCGGCCCTAAATCGTTAACGAAATATGCACGGTCCATTCGGGTCTTCCTGTCCATGAACTCTTCCCCCAAATGCTGATGAACCATCCAACGGTGGGTTACAGAATGTGTTGTGAAACCGTGATCTTGCCCTCGATTGAGAAGAAAACCCTCAGAATCATGATACCAGTGACCCACCCAGTGACTGTACTCCACTGACAGTATGACTATGGCGTCATCTGACAAGTGCGGTATTCACCTGTAAATCGAATTTTGCACTACATTTCCATAGTCCTGTCTTTGAGATTGTTGGCCTCACCTGTACAGTGCACCCTGTGGTCTAGGTTTAAAGTCCAGGCATCTTCAGTTTGGTATAGGTTCGGCAGTGGCCTCCGATTACCATCACAGCAATTATTTATCACAGTGGCAGTCTGGTGGAGGATCCTTCGGGCCAAGACCGGTCGCCTGACGCAGTCGTTGCTCAACGGCCACCTGTACGGTACAATATAACGAGAGGCGATAATTAACATTTCTGGTGAGGCCAGGATTCGAACCCGAGTCCTGCTGCTTACTGGGCAGTCTGTGTAGCCACATCATCCGCCAGGCTCTTGGGTGAGCGGTTTATAACGTTAGCCTAGAAACCAGGAAGATCCGCGTTCGAATCCTGGCAACAGCGCAAATTTTAATTCGACATACTTCATTATATTCAATACCCTTGGTATAATAAGACGATGTCTGTTTCAAGGAATTCTTGTTGATAATTATATCAAGGCGGGATTTTTCTGTCACGTTCTTTGCAGGGGTGCTATTAGAGTATATTAGAGCCTTGGAATTTTATACGTATTTCACATGAAACATGGAGGCAGATCGAATCGTCACTGCACAAATTGCAATTCAGCGTGTTTAGTTATATTCAATGCCTTTGGCCATGGAATTGAATTGTTGTTGATATTGTACGGGACAAGATACGAAGATTAAATAAAACAATTATATATATATCTTTCGAACCACTGTAATCCATGATTATTCACCTTACAAATTCTGATGGTACAAGTCCTTGAAGGCATAAAGCAACAAACTATGTGCGATCAAACGTCTATGTTTATCTTCTTGCCATCGGTGAACCTACAATGTCTACAAACACCATATACTATTCCTGCACTGAATGAAGTTACAAATGCTACCCATCCACAGATAAAAATGGTTGTGTTTCCCATGTAGGGGTGGGGGGTGGAATGGGGGCCTATATTCAAGTATGTTTATATTTTAATAATAGTTCAAAAGACTTACATTTTCGTCTCATCCAAAACAAATACCAGGACGAATATGTTTGTTGCTTACACCGGCGAGTTAAACAGTTTTTAATCTTTTAATATAGATAAGCAGTGTTTAACCCACGCTTTACCAATTCACTAAGTGTGCCAAATGATTTAATAAATAAAGCGGACGACAGACACGGCACTGAAATCGTGGAACTGCATTATAATCTATGGCCATCCAAAAGTGGTACTGAGACACATTAGGATATATACATTGTATCTTATCAGTAATGTTTAAAATGCATTAGTAACTTATGTACTAATTAACTAATACAATACGAAACCAGATAATAAATATCAAACGATTGCTACAAATATCCTCTCATATCATGAGGCCTCCTAATCTGTCATGCCAATATCGACAACAGTTTCTGTCGTCTTTGGTTGGAGACATTAAACAATCACAGGGCAAGTTTCAAGAGACTGCCAGTGTTTGTATGCATCATCTTGCTGTTTTATGACGCCAGTTTATTGTACTTTTATGATCCATAGAGCAGGAAAACGTTAATATCTGGGTTGGATGGTATGAATAACGTGGCGCAGAATAGAGTCACTTCACGTGAAGTAGGCACTGATCAATCCATTTATAGGAGTCGAGAGCTAATTCTCATCCGAGTCCATAAACAGAAGGTATAGACACACAAGTTCTATAAATACTAAACGAGTATCACAGTATTTATTACTTCAGCAACTTTATTTGCTTTGCGTAATTACAAGTTGTCAAGTATATTACTGAGTCATTAATGGTATAAATTTTTTCGAGTCTGATCAGAAATAAATTACCAGAAATCCCTGTAATTAGTTACACATTTACTCTTTTAACTGATATGTATTCCTCGCACTTCGAAAAGGAATTGGTTTCAATCAATAAGGTTTAATATGGTCAAATTTGAGTCTGGTTCGCGAGTTTATGAAATAATATGGACATTTTCTACTGTGTTATCAGTCTAAACTAAACAGAGCAATAACCGTAGCGTTGCAGCTGATATAGTCGTTTGTAATTATAGATGGAATGACGGGCTGTCAAACACCAATGCCACAGTGGTTTCTAATTAGGCCACTAATGACGTGCTGTCCGATGTGATGTGTTGAATGATTCTGAGTATACCACGCATTCTCCGATTCGCATTAAACTTCATTCCATTGCTATTTTCTTGTAGTATGTTATTTTAAAACTTCAATCTGAACATAATACGAACTTTCAAAGACGGTGTCTAACTTGTCTTCCTTTTCGGTGTGGGTGGGCTGCTTTTACCTCGTTTCCTAACTTCTGGATGGCTTAATATGAGGGCACTCTATATGGAAGTTGCTTAATAATCTAGAATTTTCCAAAAATATAGTAATGCTTGTCATTAATTTCTAGTACACTTAAATGTTTAACTATTCTATTTCACTCGGGAGAATTATTTTTTACAATACAATTTGAGTATCCACACGCATAACAGCCAACTTCTCTTCCGTTTCAGTGTACAGTACTTCCATATTTTGCTGTTATCATGACTGAAATCGTAAGATGCACAGATGAGAGTTGTTTCATTAAGGGAATAGGAATATTCCCTAAATCATGCTTCAAAGAAATCTCTCTGTTCGATCCCTGCGGTAATGGGAACAAGCACTAGCACTAATTTTTTACACTCCAGAACGAAGTATATCATCGTGTATGAGACAATTTTGATTTTTCAAACTTAATTTGACGCTGTATAATTAGTTTTTGGAAATCTTTCTTAATTTTCCACATCGTCTGTGGCATAAACTTAATTTTTCAGCTTCCTTTCGTTATTATTTGCCAAGATTTATTAATTGAATACTTGGAGTGTTATGTTTTCTGTATGTTAGCTACTGATCCTTGCTTATTTCATTCTCATACAAAGCTAACCGCATGAAAACACGTGTTATACATTTACATAACGCTGCTATACTATGTTTCTTTACATATATTATACATCTCTAATGCGATTATTCTATTTGAGTTAGATGTTCACAAAATATCTTATTTTTATTACCTAACACTCATTGTCCAAACCTGTTCCTCATCGAGTGAGCCGATCTGTTTGAGACTATCATACGAAACAAATTTTGCCATAATCTATTTATGAATTAACATGTGAAGCACATCAGTTGGTAGTTATTGTGAGGGCTATTTAATAGTCAGTTGGGACTGACTGTTGGCCTTTATTACCTTTAGGGTAATCGCAACAAGGGTATCAGCGTTAGGATTTAATTAGCTTATTCCGTGATATAGTAGATAATGATTGGGAGCTTATGGGGCCAGAAGAAGAGGAGATTTCATTATTACCAAGTTTCGGGTGTTCCTGCCTGGAGCTGAATCTTTACACATTTTATTCTCGTTCGTAATATTGCAACTATTTTCTTGTGTGTGTGTATATTTAGAGGAGGAATAACAGTCTTCCTCAAAATGTGTGTAAAATGCAATGTGTGTAAAATGCAACTCTTATATCTCAGGAGATGCAATCTGAAGATAATTTCTCGAGTAGCCTAAGAAAGTGCGTTGATACATAAGTATTTTTATGTAGTCAGTGTTATTCAAGCATGTAGAACTTACGTATTTATATATCTGGTAAGGTACATTTAAAAAAAAAAAAAAAAAAAAAAAAAAAAAAAAAAAAAAAAAAAAAAAAAAAAAAACGTGGCACACTTGAAATAAGGAATATGGGAACCAAAGTGTAACATAATCACGTGATGCTAGATACTTAGCTTAATCCAAAAGAACATTTCACACCAAATATGAAATACATGTACCTTTCTTCTTAGTATAAAACATGTCATTCAGTATTTGCAGAACACCCACACCGAAACGCACATACCATAACCACTAGAGACATACACATGGCAATTATATGGAACACTAACAAATAACTTTTGACCCTTCAAAAAAATTGTTACCCTGACAGTAACTAAAACACATCTCCGATAGAAATAAAACCACAACTCACACCCAAACCCTATCCATGACACAACCCCCCAAACAACCCCAAAATTCGCAACAATCACAAACAAAAGAATAAGCATTAAAAAAGACGTAAATAAAACTGTGTCACTTTATTGAACTGAAAAACAAATGGAATTTGATTTCACTAGTAAAACATAAGGTGATATGCAAACTTTAGACCACTAAGACAAAAAATGAAGTGAAAGCACAAATTAAAGAAAAAAGGAGGTGAAAATAGGAAAAATTTGTCAGGTATAAAATAAACCTATATTTTTAATCAATAACAAAGCGGTATTTAAAGAGGAAAAATTAACACGGAAAATAAACCATAAACAATCTTTTTAAGAAAAGCATAATGTGCAAGGAAAGTTAAATGTTTTCCAATCTAAATGTGCCCAAAAAATATCTACAAACCGGCGTATCTACATTTGCAGAACCGCAGAAGATACTTTATATATGAAAAGCGGTGTGATAATCGTAGTCCGGATAAGACGAGAAATTTAAAATAATTAATTTTAATGGATCCTCCGGAATATGGATAGATGGAATTGTAAAACCTTCGTCGTGTTCACACGACATGGTTTATTATGTGCTGGAGTGCAACAGATGTAAAATCTGCATCTTCCCGTATTGTTTAATTACTTGCTGACAAAAATAACTGAGTCATTTTAAGTACATGTACCATTTCATGACAACATCATGTTAATGCCATACATATCATTAAATTTCGCGACCTGTCGGATATTTTCAGCAAGGTGTAACAGCAGTAAACACTGCACATGCGTCCTTGGTTTTAGTAAGTGTGTCTTTAAAAAAAAAAAAAAAAAAAAAAAAAAAAAAAAAAAAAAAAAAAAAAAAAAAAAAAAAAAAAAAAAAAAAAAAAAAAATGTGGGTACGGGATAATCCCCTAACTTGCAAGAGCTGCAGGTTTAACCAAACTCAAAAGTGAACGGTAAGATGTGCTCCTATACTGTATGGCTAGAGCAGAACAATGCAATCGGGTTAGCTCAAATACAGCTGCTTTTGTACCTCACACCTTAGAAAAGAAAGGCAGTGTCGCATCCGCATCGAAGACACCTACTTGTACCATGTTCCATAGGACGAGACTTTAAACTTAATCATCTTTGTTTTCATCTAACGCAAAGAGTCGCCCTCCAGTAAGATAACTAGGGCAATATAATTCGTGTGTCTGAAAAAGGTTAGAGTTTAATTTTGCATGATTTCCAAAATGGAGGATAGTTTAACACTTTCAAATTTCTCTCCTGCAGTATGTATATTGAAGTGTTCATATAATAGCAGAACTTTTAGTATCAGAGGATACCTTGCCCTGCGTGCGGGTCCTCTAGGGAGCTTGTCCATTGTCATTTCGTCGAGCTGATCTCTGCGAGTTTCCGAGAGTAACTCAGGCGTCCAATTTTTGTTCGTCGTGAGTGCACTCGCACTCGCTTGACATTCTATCTTTAGTCTGGGGCAATGTTCCTTGGTTGTAAGACGCTTGTTGGAACAGCTAAACCCCTCCCACTTATTCCCAATTGGGATTCCCCTTTTCCCCAATATCAGATGTCTGATATTGTCTGAATAGAACTGCGACTCTTCATGGGCCAGATCTCAAACATCCCGCTTCAATCCTCGGAGTGGAGAATAAAAACAACAGTTTATTTTATTTTATTTTATTTATTTTCTTTATGAAGGGTACGCACAGCTAAAGCATTTATAAATTATTAAATGAACTTTCATACAGTTGTTATACAGTATAGTAGATGATAAAATAACTTCAATTCTAAAATTGGAAGTAACTAGATGAAAGGTCGTTACTATACAAAAACATCAATGTTTTATTAAAATGTAAAATAAATAAATACGTGTAATGTAGCGAAATTGCAAACAGTTTACGAGTCAGAAAATTAAACGGAGCCAGTAAACTAGCTATTGCGGATTTATCTTCGATACGTAGTGTTTTTACCTATAACTTTTAGGTTGGCTAATGAGGATGATCGCCCAGGTACCGGTTGCTTTTTCCCCCAGCTCGTCAATTAAATTGCTTGACTGTCCTTTTGGTGTCACACAGGTAAAATTATTAAAAAGCACGCCTATCTCTTTGATGTGTGATTTGGCTGGTTTGTCGGTTAAAGCGACGTAATTGAAATGATTTTACCTATATGGCACAAACCGGACAGTCAAGCCACTGAATGTCTGATGAGCTGGGGAAAAAGCAAGTGGCTAGACCTGTCCAATAAACCCCGTTAGCTCTCCTATAAGTTACATCTAAAAACAATGTAGTAATACCGAAGATAATTTCCGAACAGCTAGCCTACTTGTTCCATTTAATTTTCTTACGCATAAACTGTTTGCAATTTCGCTACATTGTACGTATAATGTTTGCGGTTTATTGAAAAATTGCTGTTTTGTACAGTAAAACACGTGAAGATGAAACTTTTACCGTTGAGAAACCGTTAGTTCGGGTCTCCACGACTCCAAATAACAGATAATGTGGATTCATGGCCTCTCATTCAGTTATTTACAAATATACCTTTGTAATTGCTTGAACGTTCCTTTAATCTATATACGTATACATCTTATAAAATAGGCATTATGTTTGTATGTGATTATGTTTGTATGTATGTATGTTCCACATCTCCTCATAAAACACAGGACTGATTCCAACCAAACTTGGTACATATGTTCCCTACTATCAGGCAAAAAGACTTTCTGGGTAAGAACAACCTACGACACATGACGTCATACACTATGACAGTAGTGAAAAAAATGACCGCATCATACAATAATATTCTACATCTGCTCCTAAAGTAATGGACCGATTTTAACCAAATTTGGTACAAATATTCTTTAAGGTCAGCAATCATTTGCTACGGTTGCAAAAACCATATACGATACATAGTTCATCCGACATCACGTCATAAACTGCCCAATCCTGTGTCACCTGATAGCATGATTTTATTCGTCAACAGTTTTACAATGAGAGCACTTAGCGACATGCAATAAACTGTGAGCATAATTTCAAATATTTATGACATTTTTTCTCTCTGACAACCCCAACAAAATGATAAAAGAAAAAAAGGTTAACACCTTTTTACTTCTTAGATTTTCATGATGTATATCCATGGCATTTGCTTGACGTTACAAGTTATTACATTTACACTGTAAACAGTATTCGCGAGACAATTCACAGGCAGCAAACATACATACCAGTGAATGTTCCTTCGATACTATATCACTTCTAAATATCCTTCATGCGATATGAAGCCATAAACAATTAGGTCATGAAAAACCGCGTCATCACGAATGAGGTTTCGATTTATTACGTCTTTACTACTGACACCATTCACGACATATTTTGGAAGCCATTACGCACCAAAACCACTAAATGTACCGTCGAATTTACATCGTAGTACGGCAAATATTTCAGGAGATATAACATACACATTGAAATTTTCGAACAACTGCTACATAATACGCTTTATTTCCACATCTCTTCTTAAAATAATGGACCGATATCAACTAAACTTGGTACACATATTGGTTACTATCAGGCAACAATCGCTGTGACGTTAAAACTACCTACGACACATAGTTCAGGAGATATAACGTCATAAAAACTTTCTTATCTGCCGGCATGTGATTTACGAGACTTACGCAGTAAGAGGCTGGGGGAGAAGAGAGGGGACCAGGATTATGTTGACAAAGTGGCAAAAGGCGATGGAAAAACATGGAGATACATTCTTTTCCGAATTTTTGTTATCATTTCCAAATAACACTGGAAAAAAATTATTGTTGGGCGATGGCGTGCTTCACCAATATTTGTGCATAAAATAGCAGCAGAGGTTTCGAATGAAAAATTACTGATGCTATAACGTCCAGTTACGTTGTACTTCTGGTCGTCGAATTGGGTAATATATATACAGGGTGAGGTAGCTAAGTCAAACACCCCTTGTGTCGCCCTAACCGTAATGGATACAAAGATGCATCATGGACAATGAATTGCAGCGACAGGGGCTCCTTGAATAAATGACATTTCTTGTTTGTGCTTTTTTTTATTACGTAGATATGAGGCCATCTTCAGTATTTCTTACAGGAACCCTACTTCAAACTTTAGCGTAACATTTCTGACTTGAAAGGACGGGTTTTTAAGAAGTGTATATCATAATATTTAGCCTTATACTTTTTAAGACATATATGTTACCTTATCGTATTCGTCCATCGAAGCGACGTTGTTTGTGTAAGGATGGACTCGCGACCTTTACCAAATATTCAAATGTGTGTGAGGTCTTATGCGACCAAATTGCGTGGTTATCAGTCGCTAGACTTACACACTAATTACTTCAGTAACTTAAACTAACTTACGCTAAGGACAACACAAACATCCATGCCCGAGGGGGGGATTCGAGCCCCCGACTGCAGCGGCCGTGCAGACCGTGCCTGGCGTGCCGCAGACCGCTCGGCTACTGCGGCGCGACGTTTACCGTGTAGTCTACACAACAGGAAAGGACTCATTGGATAATGCCGCTTCGAAGGACGAATACGATATGTGAACATATCTGTGTCTCAAAAACTATCCGCCTAAAGATTACGAAATACAAATATTTGAAAACGCCTTTTTAATCCCATGATGTTACGCTAAAATTAAACACAGGGTTCCATTAAAAAAAAAAAAAAATAAAGAAATAAAAAAAAGATGGCCTCATATCTTTGTCATTAAAAAAATCGGACTGACGTGTTTTACGGCCCACTTTGCATTTGAAGTTTTATAAGTTGTGCAAACATTTTGGACCAAATAATAAAAAATTTATTAATAAAAGTGTCTGAAACCCTTTTATGAAAAAAAAAACTGAGGTAGTGGCGGGTTTCGAACCACCGACCTTTACTGTCATAGTCCAACGCTTCACCCCCTACGCTACAGCTATTAAGCAAAAGATTACTCCTTCAATCTGATACTATTCATGGCCGTTGTTAACTGATGCTAATATGGCATTTGTAGACACTAGATTATCATTCGAAGAACTATGCGTTTTTGTTCATTCTGCTTTGAAATGACAACGTGTAAGTTACAATAAGAAAATCATCAAATACGCAACGCAAGATGCCAGAGAGAGTTCTGGGTGAGGAATGTCACGTGACATCTCCGAACGACTGGTTTTCGTTAATTCAATGGAGGGTTTCAAATCTCCGTTACTTTTGCAAATATGTCTGAAACGATACGAGATATGAAAAAAACGTAAGGGAGCTAAGTTGTAGAGAATCTTCTCCTCTACCAATTAGGTTATACAATTTTTGTGTCAGATGAACGGTTCGTTTGCAATTACAATTATATTACAAACGGCTTTTTTTATTACTACCGTTTTTTTGTCCGAAAAATTTAAAAAGTGAGGTTCTGGTCTCTGGAGGCCTACAATCACGTCTGTAAAATTTGGTGCTGATCGGTTGAACGGTTCGTCCTTAAAACAGGGAACACGTTACGGACAGACAGGCTGTTCAAATGTTCAAATGTCTGCAAATCTATCGGACCAAACTGCGTGGTCATCAGTCCGTAGCTTACAAACTACGTAAACCTAGGGAAACTAACCTAAGGACAACACACACACCCATGCCCCAGGGAGGACTCGAACCTCCACGGCGAGCAACCGCGCGCTCCGCTGCGAGACGCTTTAGACCGCCCGGCTACTCCACCGCGGCTATGACTTAGCTGCCTCACCCTGTATACTGCGAGCTTTAAGAAAATGTAACGAGAGTTTGTATTTCAAAAATAAAAAATAAAATAATTAAAATTTAAAAATTATAAAAAATTAATCTTTTTAATTAAGAAATTTCACTCTACCGTTCTTTAAGGTACAAATGTTTATTGGCATATATGGATAATAGCAGGCAGGAGTAAAATCACTGTTGCCAACATCCTCAGTAGAAATCTCTCAATTTGACAACTAGGGCAACATATTTCCTGTAAATCACAAATATTTAGTGCGGTTTTTAGTTTCGGTTGCGCAGTATTTCAAAAACAGAAGGAAAACTTCACGTTCACGCGTTATGGTACTGCCTCGTTTGGTGGCATGTGTTGGAAAAGGCGAGAAGCAGTTTCGGTTGCAGTGTCAGCGGCAGCATCAATCTCCCTAATTAACCTTGAAGACAGCGCCTCCGCGTCCCGGACCCGCCCGATTTGTGCAAAACGGGCCGGCACCCCGGGGAGGCGCTGACGTCACCGCGCCGTTGCCATGGCCACGCTGACCCGGCCGCCGGCCGGCATCCCATTTCGCAGGCACCTCGTGTAGCGCGCAGGCCCGACGTGCGCGCCGCCTAACAGCCGCGCCACTCCCACTGGCTTCTGCTGTACAACTGCAGCAGTAGCGCCCGGCGAGCTACATCTCTGAATACGATATCGGAAGAGTGTGAACAGTATAATTGTTGTGTATGAAATAAAGGATGATTCTGACACTAAAGTAAACAGCAACCAACCACATTTGAAGAGTGGAATTGCTAAAGGTGCCAAGTGCCGAAAATGGAATTGTTGAGGAAACGAAAACAAAAAACTGCACATATCTGTGAGAATTGGATACTTATTTCTAACAAAACACAAATTAACTCTTTACATGGTTATACATATTTTCACACAGATTTTTCTACTTATGTTGAAAAATCGAAAAGTTACGAAGCGTTTTATGCAGAAAGGTGTAAGTGCAATAGGTTTAGTCATAACTAATAGATCTAAGTGCCACGAGGTAAGAGCTGTCCCAAAAAGTCGTTGTTGTTTTCGTCCACGTTATCAATAATAGTGAAAATGAAACTTTTCTTTTCATTCTCCACTCCGAGGAGTGGAGCGGGCTGTTTGAGATCCGGCCCATAAAGAGTCGCGGTTCTATTCAGCCAATTATCAGACAAGCTGATAGTGGGGCAAAGGGAGAATCCCAATTGGGAATATGTGGGAGGGGCTTACCAGCTCCGGCATACGCCTTACAACCAAGGAAAACCTCCCGAAAACCTTGGTCGGAGCCGGGGGATTGGGACCAATTTAATTTATCTCCGGGACATACCCCGGACTAAAAATGGATTATCGAGAGAACACGAGTGCAGTCACGACAATATTATTCCCACAGGAAGAATAGTGGGAAAAAAACGTTTTTCTTATTTGGTGCCAGTGGAAATGTAGCTGCAAGTTTTATCAATTCCACAGCTTCAGTGTCTTTCATTGTATTGCCTTTCTTCAGGACATGAAAATTCTCCCAAGCACAAGGATCGAAAAAGCTTCTTTTGCAGGACACAATACCAGACTGTTGTTTGCTTATTTTGATCAAATAAAGCTGTGTTTCTGAAAACTTCAGAACCTGATATTTTCTTCGTAACAATTGTTTGATTTTTTAGCAGAAATATTAAACGTATTTAACAATGTAGCTTTTCGTACTTTTTTGAGGTCTTCTGTCCCATCAGGAAGTGTGTAGCAGAGAGTTGACTGCCTTTTACCTCTCTGCGTCTTCATTATAGGTCCGAAGGCGTATTCTTTGAGTAAAAACCTCTATAAGCCCCATCAGGTAATTGCCATGTTGGTTCAGGTCAAGTTGATGGTATTCTTTAAAGAGCTGAGAGCCGAGTTTTCATATCAACTGTACTTACACTTGCAGAACACCTAAACACAAAACAAACGAAAAATATGTACATCAACCTGCTACAACTGGATAATGTAGGCTTCTTTCATATTACAATATATATGATCAGAACTAACGTGTAAAGATGACAGTTGTGTTGCAGCAATTTCCCTCCTTGTTCTGCTTCTTCTGCGTGAGCTACGACGTCTCGCTTAATCTTGCCTTATCCTGTTTCTTCCTGAACTTAACGTTCGCAACAGTTCCATCACCATTAAAATCACTGGCGTTCATACTGTTATTATTAAAATTTTACATCATTTTAGACAACAAGCAACAGCTCCAGTAAACAAAACGATAGTGTTGTGGCATAACCTTGACTACAGACTGCTGTTCGGCCTTCGCCAGATGCCTGTGGCACATAGATCTATTAGCAGAGCAGGCCCGTCTGGTCATAGGACTAGTGCAATCTTTTGGTGTCAGTAGCAACTACAAGGAATGATTGGAGCACATAAATCTCTTAGCAGAGTATGGGCGCGAACACATAGATCAATTAGTTGTGAAAAACCCCGAAAGTCAAAAAATGGAACTTACATCCTTTAGCATTTCCACTCTTCATTTGATGATGCTATTTATTTACTAAATAGCGCCGTTACCGTTCTCTAACTTTTTAGTTCATCATCAGACGGCACTTCACGTCCTTACATTTTCCTTATGCATATAATTTTGCTGGTGGCGAAAAGTCCTTGGTTATGTGGTGCTTACTCGAGCGTAAATATGACTCATGATACTGGCAAATGTTGTAAACAAACTTGTACGATCGAATTTTTCTTGTTATTCATTTACTCGCGTCGAAAATTCGGTTCCATTGCGTTTACTGTTGATGACAACGTAATGGAAACGACTTTTCGACGCGAGTAAATGAATAACAAGAAACATTCTATCGTAAAAGTTGGTTTACAACATTTGTCAGTACATGAGTCATACTTACGCTGGAGTAAGCAATTCCATTCATATTTTTGTATTGCAGGGCACCATATAACCAAGGACTGTCTGCCACAAGCAAAATTATATGCATAAGCAAAATGTAAATCACATATATGTGGACGTGAACAGCCGTCTGATGATGAACTGAAAAGTTTGAGACCGGTAACAGCGCTATTTTCTAATGAAATAGCATAGTCAAACGTGGCTGGTTGCTGTTTTCTTTATTGTAAGAATCATCTTGTATCATTTATACTGATTTCAACATTTTTTTTAAATATCGAACATATGTGCCTTAAAAACCGTCAATAATTACAAAATAACTTCACGCTTCTCTTTCTTAGGTTTCTTAAGATCCGTGGCAACGTATGTAGCGGAACATTATAAGACGGTTTATTTACGTTTCTCTTTTAAACTGCAACTATTTGCTGAAGAATTTCATTTTTTAACCACAAAATGGGCTAGTAAGCTTTGGAATAGTTCAACTTGTACAATTTGAAATATTATTTAACTACATGTCTTGAGGCTACACCTCATCGTCAGGCCAATATGGTATTACAAAAATTGAGAGAATATTTTAGAATTTACATTAACAAAATATTGCGGCCTGTAGAATAAACCTACGAGAAACAAAAAGAAAACATAAGTGAAGTGACATCCCTTTTGACTAACTGTTTAATTGTAAATTTTTGTTTTATCAACTGACTTTTCTCATGTTTAGCATGTTTAATAGCTCATATTTCCTGGTATTTTATGGTGACAGCATTTCTCTTCAGGAATTTCTAACCACAAAAGACAACACTGGAAAACCCGATTTCACTATCAACATACCTACTGCTTGAAACAATATAGCGATTTCACTGCCATCAAAGCTGTTGCTGGAAACAATTTGACGATCAAAACAAACGTTTGTTTTGAAACAAGACGGCGATTTCCTTGTCATCAAAGCTATTTCAGGAAACAAGATGGCGATGAAAATAAAGCTCTATTTCGATTGCCATCTTATTTCCAGCAACAGCTTTGATAACAGTGAAATTTCCATTTTGATCCAAGCCGCAGCTATGGTGATAGAGAAATCGTGTTTTCCAGTGGTTTGTTTCATCGTTAAAAAGCCCAGAAGATAAATTGTGTCATCATCAAATATCAGGAAACGTGAGCTACTCGACATAGGCGAAGTGTGCTCTTAAACGAACATTTACAATAATTTAGTCAAAAGAGACATCACCTCACACAGGTTACCGTTTTTTTTTGTTTTTTTTTTTTTTGTTTTTTTTGCATGTTAATTGCTAAAGGCAGCAATATTTCGTTAATTTAAAACCATGCTAAAATATTGTCGTAATTTTCATAATGTCAGAATACACTGAAATTAAGCCACAGCCTCAAAAGAATTAAATAACCATTATTTACATTTGTAAAAAAATTGTGACTCATAGTGGTAACACAAGTAACCTGTTAATTCTCCCGGACTGTTCCTATGTAAAACGGTTGAGTAATAGTCTGAATGTGGGTCGATGAGCCCTCCACCAGGAACGTAAGAGCGAACTGCACAGTAGTCATATGTATGCAAATGAAGGTGCAGTTTGCAGGAATTCGGATATGACGTGTGTAGAACACGGTCTAGCGCCGACGTGTTGGAAAAAGGGAAGACCGGTGTGCGGCAGGCAGCGAAAGGTGAGGCGTCCGTTACTCGACTCTCTGCTTATCCCCTCACCCCCTCTCCAGCCCTTACAGGGGCGCGCCACACAGATTACCCTGCGCGACTCGCAAATTTTGCGCTCCCGTTCCGTGGGCGGCGAGCGGTAAGCTTTTTGTCCCGAGTTTGGCTCGGAGAGCAGCCGGCAGTGAATCCAATTTGACCAACCGAGCTGCGAGCTAGAGGCGCCAGGCAGGCACTGTGCGCCCTCTCGCCCTTTGTCCACATGCAACTTTTTTGAGCATGTATGCACATACAGGGCGTGGACAAAGAAAGTTAAACACAAGACACACACATCTATCTACTCGTATTACAGGCGTCAGAACAGGGGATCACGTACGATACGTATGGTACAGTATTTCATTCAGATTTTATCTTATATGTCCGTGCTTCTTTGTTAAAGTATGGCCTGTGCGTATCATGATGACTTTTTATGGTACCTGATCTCAGTCAGTGTTAAACATAAATGAAACGAGCTGAAAGAAGCAAACAAATGTTGGTAAGTATCTAATACACAAAGCGAAATCACTAATACTATGTTCAATGTTTGTTGGAATTCTTAGATATAAGACTGCAGGGCTTAATTCTGTTACAGACGTACGCTTTCTTGCTGTACTACGCAGCAGTGTGTCTATTAGGCGCCGCTATTGCTTGTTTGCTGAACTACGCCATCCACAAGCATATCCTACGCCTAAAGATTTTTCCGAGATCCCATTTTTATGAAACGAAGTTGCTCCATCGCAAATCGGTGAAGTAGTTTTGGAGATTAGGGATTCCTCATAGACGAGAGAAACATTGTGGGTGAAGGTGAAGTGGGAGTTGTTCTGTGATAGAGTGGCAATTGTCTCCAATTGCCAGACACAGTGAGTGGCAAGGATGATTTGTTGAAGGGAGTGGAGACTTTGGAACAGGTGGGTGATCTGGATGATGGTGGTGACAAATCTGATATCCTCCACTATGGAAGGGGGGCAGAGGGAGTTATTGGGGTGGATGACAGGTTCGATGGGGCGGCCAGGGAGTTTCTGAAAACAATTACGTTTACATCTTTCTCCATGATCCAATTTTGATGAAATCATGCCTATATGTTGCCCCAATTAGCTCAAGTTTATGTGAAAATCGCATAAAAATGTGTCAGTAGGTTATTTGTTATTTAATACGTTTGTGAAACGTGTTAGAAATAGGCATATATTCATGTTGTAGCTTACCTCAATCGTCATTGATATTCGCTATTTCAAACATTCACACGAACACCCGCAGAGCAACCTATCAGTTTTCTGGTGCACTACGAAAACAACAGTACCTCTGTTGGTTCTCTGCTGCATTAAATCGTGCTTTCCAAGCATGAAATACACATAAAACTTCAAATTACGATAAATGAAGCCTGTATCTTGCTCCAGACCTGAATTTTTGTCTGATACCTCATGAAATTTCGTTTAGTACTTTTAGATACTTGCCGTACTTCACCGTGCTTATAAGCATACTGTGCGCATTAAACTTCAAAATGCGATATCTCTCCTTCCCCTGATCAGATTTTAAGAAACCTACGTTCAAGGCTGCTTCCAATCCTCCAGCTGTAGATATTGCCGGGCTGATCTCGGTTACTTCAGGTGGCTACCTGGTACCCGTTGCTCCCTCCTGTTCCTGCCATTGCCTGGAAGTACGCTGCTAGGTGTCGCCGCTGCCGCTGTCGCCGCCCAGCCGCCCCTGCCTACCGCCCTTGCGGTTGGCCGGCAGGACTGCCGTCGCTATCACTGTGCCCTAGTGGGCAGCTCCTCGCCACGTCCATCACCTACTGGTTGCCTGGTCGCTGCGCGCCAGGCCAGTGCTTCCACCACTCGAGGGTCTGAGCCCTCCCCAGTGCTTCTCGCCGCCGCCACCCCCGCCGCCGTCAACAGCCTATCGGGCCGCCGGGTGTCCTCGCCACCTCCCGCGGCCAGGAACGAGACACCGTTGCGTCGACGCCGCCACCGGTCATTCCCGACTCCTCTCGCGGTCCGGGATCGCCACAACCACCCTCGAAGCCATATGACAAAGGACTTCGAGACTGCCATCTTCCCTTGCTTTCTTCGTCTTCTTGTCTTTCCATCTTTCCCATCATTTCTTCAGACATGGACTCGCCCTCTGTTACCACCACCACCGTCCTATACACCACTTACTCCCAGGCTTCCATGACCACTACATGGAGTGCCTCCTCCCTTCCCCAATCTCCCATCCCTGTGTCTGTTTATCCGCCACCGCCTTCTCTCCTGCCGCCGCTCCACACCAAGTCTCCCCCTCACAATCTCCCTCTCAGCACCCTACCCCGCCTCCTCCCACTCTCCCTCACCCCTACTCAGAAGATTTCCCACAACTCTCCAAAGCCAGGATTCATCACTGCCATGCTACGGTGGCAGAGTCGCCACTCCCACCAACGCTGGGCCACATCCCCATCCAAAATGTCCCTCTCCCCGTCCTTCCTGCCCCTCCGATTCCCCCATCCCTAAGAAGACCACCGCAAAACGTTAGAGCGCGGAATCCGCCAATGGCGCCACCAAAAGCGCCCCCTCCGTCTGCTCTGTCCTCCTCCGCCTTCACCATGGACACTATGCTTAACCTATTCTATGCCACTTCTGCTGCCATCTAAACCTACACCTCCGTTCTGTCCTGTCCCGAACCCCTGTCCCTTGACAACCGTGCCCTCTACCTCGAAATTAGAAAATACATCCCCTCCATCCTCCCCACACGACTCCGTCCTCATAAAGTCCCCCTACCTCACCTTCCACACTGATGTTCTCCGTGTCCTTCCTTCTATCCACTTTTGGTCCCCATGCTTCCCTTCCCCCTACATCACTTCCACTTCTACCCCCCCCCCCCCAATCCCAAGCTTCCGCCGAACGGCCACCCTCATCGCCGTGATCTCCAAACTCAGCCCGTTGATCACAGAGGCAGAGGTGTTGGAGCAGCTCAACTCCCACTCCAACATCTACATCCGCTCCACCAAGCAAATCCAAAACTCCTCCGGCTCTTCCTATCTGATGCAGATCTTTACGATCGCCACTACAAGGTGGATCCCTCCCACTCCCCTCCCAAGTCTATCGTTGTGGGCGATGCCTCGTCTACAACGATCACCTAACTGAAAAGTGCCGCAACACCCCCACATGTCCCCACTGTATGTCGGCCCACTTCCTTTGCCAATGTCCCAACCTCGCCTCCACACCCAGCTGCAACACCTGTGTTGGCCATCACCCCACCAATTCCTACAAGTGTCAGGCTTGCCCCTCCCCTGTTACCCCTGAGCTTACAGTCCCTGGCCGCCCCATCGATCCTCTTATCCATGCCAACAACTCCCTCTGCCCCTCCCATAGTGGAGGATATCATATTCGTCACCACCATCATCCAGAACATCCACCCATTCTAGAGTCCACACTCCCTTCAACAAATTATCCTTGCTGCCCACTCTGTCTGGCAATCGGGGAGACAATTGCCACTCTCTCACAAAACAACTCCCACTTCACCTTCACCCACAATGTTTCTCTCATCTAAATCACACCCTTATCCAGTTTACCGTCTCCCTCGTACCTCTCCCCCTTCCCTGCAGCTCCCATGACATGCCCGCCCTGTACTCTTCCGTATCACAATCTTCGCTCCCTCCCTGCCAACAAACACCTTTTCCTGCACACCCTCTCCCAACACCGCGTGGATGCCTTTCTTCTGAACAAAGCCTTTTTCCAAACCCTCCATTCCGTCAGCACTGCTCCTTACCTCCTCCACCGTACAGATGGCCCCCTCCCCTCGCTCGAGGTGGAATGGTGATTGGCCACCTCCGCCACCTCCCCATCTGGCCACAACCTTAACCTCTCAACTTCTTCCTCCCCTCCCTCACCAACACAATTGCTACAATTTACATTCGTGGCAAAGAACCCCTTCCATATGATTTCCTCTCCCATGTTGACCGTTCCTTTTACGACTCATTTCTTTGTCACCAACCTCAACCTCTCTTCCCATTCTGCCTCCGAACTCCGGCAGTGGCGTCAGTTCCTCGTCCAGCTCCGTGGCGACCCCGTTCCCCTCCCACAACCCACTCACCCGGAGAGCAACACTACCCCTGATGTCATCCTTGCCTCTCCAAACTTCCTGCGACGCCTGCAACCGGAAGTCTTCGACCTCATTGGCAGTGACCATGCCCCCATACTCTTCACCCTATATTCCCACGGCTGACAGGCTCGCAATTCCCGTCCAGAGCCCCCTTGTACGATAGCCCATGATTGCGCCCATGCTGACTGGGATGCTTACCGTCATTCCATAGAAAACCGCCCCACAGTTCCTCCACATGCTGTCCTTCTAAGTGAATCCCATCGAATATATCGGTCCTTCCCACAGACCTGTGACTGGAACACACTCTTAACGCCACCTACAAATACAACACCACATCCTAAACCTCTTGACCGCGAAAAGACGCTGGGAATGGGGACAGACATAGATCCATCTTAATGTTTCACTCCCCATCATTTCCTCCAAGTACTGGAAAGCCTTCCACCGCCTTACTGGTGGTCATTATGCCCCTCACTACCCACTTCTCGTCAATGACCTTCCCCTTCCTGACAATGCTAGTAAGGCAAATCACTTTGTGACTCACCTCTAAGATACCTTCTCCATTCCTGACAATCCCAGGTGTCGTTATTCCTTCTTCCGAGACGTCCATGAGAGTACCAACATCTCCTCCTCGCCGCTCGCCCATGGATTCCATAGAAACCCAGGTCGCCAGCCACCTCAAACACCTCCACACCCCTTTGACATTGACCATGCCGCTTCGTTCCTACACCAGACCGTTGCTGACACCGTCCAATTCCATATCCCCACCAAGACCATCCAGCCCAACCGCAGCACAGTTCCTCCACAGGCTGTCCTTCTAAGTGAATCCCATCGACTATATCGGTCCTTCCCACAGACCCATGACTGTAACACACTCTTACGCCACCTACAAATGCAACACCATATCCGAAACCTCTTGACCGTGAAAAGACGCTGGGACTGGCGACAGACATACATCCATCTTTTCCATTCAAGTACTGGGAAGCCTTCCTCCCTCTGATGCATCCTTGTCCTATCAGCCTCACCTCAGTGTTCAGCAAGGTCTTGGAAACAATCTTGTCCCGCCACATCCACCAGCATCTCCGTCAGCACAGCTCTTTCTGCTCTCCCAATGTGGTTTCCGACCTTCCTTCTCTGCCGATGACCAACTCCTACACCTTACCCACCTCCTGTCCGTCCAGGTGAACTCACCCGCGCCGCTAACCTCGTTTCCCTCGACATTGAGAAGGCCAACGACCGTGTATGGTATTCCGATTTCCTATTAAAACTCCTGCTCTATGCCCTTCTCATATGTCCGCTTCGTTGCTTCCTTTGTCGCCCATCACTCGTCCTGTGTCACTGTCAACAACTCCCGTTTGTTTTTCCCCTCTGCTGGGGTGCTCCAGGGCTCCGTCCTCTCCACTCTACCTTATCTATTCGGCTATGCCACAACCACAGCCTCTTTTCTTCTCCTCCTATACGCCTTCCTTGCCATCTCCTCCACCCTCGCCCAATCCCAACAGCTTCTTCAGTCCCATCTCTCCGAATTCTCCTCCTGGTGCAACCAGTGGCTCCTTACTGTTAATCCCACAAAATCCCAGGCAATCATCATAGGTCACACAACCCCTTCCTTCTGTCACTGTGACCTCTACCTTGCACTCCACGGCTGTACCATCCCACAAACCAAAACCCTAAAGTACCTTGGCCTCACCCCCCTCTCCTGGAAACCGCACCTCCAATCCGTCCGTGAAAAAGCCCTCTCCCGCCTCAACCTCCTCAAGCTTCTGTCTGGCTGGACATGGGGCCTTACCCCTCCACCACCCTCTTCACCTACCGCTCAGTCAAGCGTCCTATCCTCTGCTGCTTCCATCCTGCTTGGGTCTCTGCTCCCCCTGCCCACTATGAATCCCTGCAGATCCTAGAACGCAACGCCCTCTGCCTCACTTACCGTATCCGCCTACCATCCCCCACCTCCTGAAGCACCTCCGCCTCTGGTACGTGTCCTGTAAAAGAGAATCTCGCCAACCAGTTGTCTCCCATCGCTTACTGCATCCTGGGCCTCTGCCACACCGATATCTTATTATCCCTCCTTCCCTTCACCTCCACAACGTCCTCTCCGAGGGTAACTTCTGTCAACTCCCTCTTCTGAATGACGCCCTCCGTCCCGACATCTACCCTTCCTTTCAACCTTAGTCCATCCCCGTATTTGTATGCCTTCTTTCCTCCCCCCCCCCCCTCTCATTCCTGCCCATTCCCTCGCTTGGCTCTCCTCTCCCAGCTCCTTCCTATGTTGAGTCCTTGTGCTTTACCCTCTCCTCCCTCTTCCCCTCCCAACCCGTCCTTCCCCCACCGCGCATCCCCTTCCTCCCCTTTTCCCAATCCCGTCCCCCTGATTCGACATATTTTAACCGTGCGCCGTTTACTGTTGTGCCAGTGTTTGTGCTTCGTGCCCAAGTGGTATTTTAAGACTTAAGCAACCGCCAGAATATTAGTGTTGTCATGTGTTTTAAGCAATGTCTTCATCATCGTGTAGTGTGCTCCACCAATATGATTTAAACTACCCTGGATTTTTAACTTTTATCTCTGTGTGATTCTAACCACCGTGGCAGTATTAATTCTGAATATGTTTTACTTCAACTTCTTTACTTTGTCTGTTCTCGTCATTTTAATCTCCGTTGTAGTTTTTAAATTCATCAAATTTTATCTGTTTTTATCGACTTGTCTGTAAAAAACGCTCGGCTGAAGAGCAGCAATGAAGCTGCTGCTAGCCTGCCACGTCTGGTGGTTTTAAAATACCAATAAAAAAAAAGTACTCCAAGCTATTCTAAAATTATATGTCAAGCCCCAGGAATGTTCAGATAGTACTTTTGGAGATTACTCTCTACAAACAGTCACATGCGAGTGCTTTCAGAGAAAGGTTTAAATTGTGATATCCTTACTTTCTCTGATCCGATTTTGTGAAATGAAGCGTTTTATAACCGCATGATAGCCTCACGTTACCTGTAAACAACTCCTGAAAATTCATCTATTAATTTTGGAGACTAACGAGATGAATAAAAAAGACAGACATGACAGTTGTAGATAAAAAACGTCAAATTATGATATTCTTTTCTTCTGCTATCCAATTTTTATGGAACGAAGTCTACATGTTGCCCTAGGTACGCTGAAGTTACCTGCGAAAACCCCATGCGAATTCGTAAAGTAATTTTGGAGGTTATTAGTTTCTAATAGATGAACAGACAGACATGACTGTTACTAAACACTTAAAATTATGATATATCTTTTTTTCGTGATTCTATTTTGATGAAATCATGCCTAGATCAACCAGTCTTCGCTCATGTTTCCTGTGAAAACTGCATGAAGTTCGTCAAGTAGTACTGAATGTTGAAGCGAACAGCGACAGGGCTACATTTAAATGTTAAAATGTTTTTCAAGGTTAAGGGACAACTGCGGGGTTATCAGTCCCTAAACTTACAAACTACTTATGAACTACCTTATACTAAAGACGACACAAACATCTATGGCTGAGGGGGGTTTCGATGTCCGTAGCAGCCGTGCAGACTGTGACTGGCGCGCCACAGACCGCTCAGACATCGCAGCGGGCGCTACATTTAAAGATTTATTATCAGTGTAGAAGGTTACAAGCGTAGTTTGTGTGTGATACAGTACGATATTTTTGCTGTCTTAACTCTCTACTTTGCATGGCGTTTCCTTGCAGCGAATCACAATGGGGCTACCATAACAGTGAAGAAGACATTCTCGTTGCCCTCTAATATGGTGTGTGATCACTTCGAATTGCCAGTACATTTGCACGTCTGCGTGCCATGGACAGAATGAGCTTATCAATCACCTCATTTGGGTATTCTTCCATTACTACAGTCGTTGGGGTAGGTACCGGTCTGGCTGTAAAGCATCTGCCAAGTGCATCATGGAGATAATCGGGTTTAAGTCTCAGCTTCAAGCATGTTGTCCACCGGACCAGCTCTCTGAGGACGAATCTTGAACTAGAAGAAATTCATCCGTTGTGGCAACGGGATAGGCACAACAAAAGGTCGAAGAATCTCGTTTATATACCTCTGAGTAGTTAAAGCACCATTCAGACGACATAGAGGTCCGTACGTCCGGCAATACTGACTCCTGCCCTCTCCATTCGTCCAACACCATTATTTTCTGATGTTTCTTACACATAAGCTACAGGGTGTCCAGAAAAGGACTCCCTGATATCAAAATTCAATATCTCGAAAACAAAGATCGATAGTGGAATGCAGTAAACGGTATATTTATTGTGAAAGCTGTAAGAAGTTTATACAGCAGTTTGAAATAATAGTTACAAAAGCTGCTAACAGATGGCGCTGTACGCTGTACAGCTCATATCAGCATACTTAACTGAAATAATCGTATGAAAACACTCTTTGCAAACAATAACTTCACAATGTTTTCAAAATGTTCACAATTGGCACTACAGAGGTGGCGCAAACGAAAAATGAAATTCGCCATCACATTTCATAGTGTCTGAACCGAAATGGATTTACTTGCCACAGAGATCGCCGATTCATGCTCATCCAGCGTGGCGGGATGCTTCGGGTAGACCATGTCTTTCACTGTGCCCCACAAAAAAGTCACAGGGAGTCAAATCCGGCGAATATGTAGGCCAATCCGTACCTGCACCAGTAAATTTGGGATATTCCAAACCAATGACTCGATTCCCGAAGTATTCCTCAAGAAAGCGAAACACTTGTTTGGTCCGATGTGGTCGGGCTCCATGTTGCATAAACCTGGTCGATCCTCTAACGCTTGCTGTGTGGCGACAAATTGCTCAAAATGTTAAAATGTTTGTAGAGCTTATGAGACTTACCTACGGGGTTATCAGTCCCTAAACTTATGAACTAGCTACTATTAAGGACGGCACAAATATCCATGCCCGAGGGGGGATTCGAACCTCCGACCGTAGTCGCCGTGTAGACTGTGCTGACGCGCCGCAGTACGCTCGGCCACTTCGTCCGGCAACAAATTGTTCCAAAATTGCAACGTAACGTGCACCAGTGACCGTTTCTCGAATGAAAAAAGGGCCAATAATGCCTCTGCTGCATACTGCAGCCCACAAAGTAAATTTAGGAGAATACTGGGTTTCGCTTCGCACTAATATGGCTTTTCGGAACCCCAAAATCACCAGTTCTCCTTATTCACGTATCCATTCAGGTGGAAGTGTGCTTAATCTGTAAACCAGATGCAGCTAACATCAAATCCTTCACTATCAATCATTGTGAGCATCGATTAGCAAAGGCAACCCTTTGTTGCACAGCTCGTACGAGTATGGCCTGGTGCGTTTGAATTATGAATGGAAACATGTGTAGGCTCTTTCTCAGTAATTTCTGCGTGCTGGAACGCTTCAAACCAGTCTCAGATGCAATTGTACGGACGGATGACATTGGATTTCGTTGAATAAATCCAGAAACTGTGGCGATATTTTCAGGCGTAACTGCGGTTTGCTTGCGGCCAACATGCCCCACTAGATCATAAGTTACGCTGCTTGTTCGTTGAAATTTTGCGAAGAGCGTACGAATGGTTTTCGCTTCGGGTCCTTCTGGAATATTAAATCGTGCTTGAAAACTTCGCCTTGTTGTCGTAGGATTCTCTTCAAACCTGTGGTACTCTAGCACCAGAAAAACTTGTTGTTCAATGGATTACATGGTTTTAATCTCTTCCTCCGGTACGCTAACCTCCTTTCACGTTTCAATAGTGGAACTGATCGCTCTGGGCATCGGATCACTATTTATACTAGTCATTACGTACGGCGATTACAGCGCCATCTGTTACCAGTTTTTGTAACTATTGTTTCAAACTGCTGTATAAACTTCTTACAGCTTTCACAATAAACATACCGTTTACTGCATTCCTCTATCGATCTTTGTTTTCGAGATATGAAATTTTGAAATCAGGGAGTCCTTTTCTGGAAACCCTGTAGATTGTTCCCAGTTCCACGTTATCCCCAGTTTCTGCGTCCTAATCTGTGTCGTGGAATTAAGGGGTCACACACTAGGCCTCCGTCCGTAGAGGCCACACACCCAAAAACGATTTAGGACTGTTTTTCTTTATATTGCGCGTCCTGTTGCTGCCTGAAGGGTGCGTTGCAGCTGCGTTGCATTCAGCCTCCTATCACGACGATCTGTTATCACGACATAACGGTCATCTTTTGCTGATATTACCCATGGACGATCTTGGTCATGCCTTCCTTTAACGCTCCCTGCTGTCTAAACTCGCGTCCAGGTCCTGAAAATGGCACTCTGGGACACTCCAATAGCTGCAGTCAGCTCAGTTTCTGTCCCGCTTGCAACCTACGTGTGATTCTCCATGCCATAGCTTCGGCTAAGTCACGTTCTTTTTACATTGCAGTACCTGCTAACTACCAATCTGCTTGTGTAATTCGTTTGGTTCAGTGAACATGACACGCTGCAGCAACTTTCCGTTAATACATCACGGTTGCCGTAATGTTTCCACTAAACAGAACCGACAATAATTCTAAGAACCATTTTAGTTCATTCTCCCGGCGACAATATTTTAGAACCCAGGTATGTTAACTGATACGTTAATCGCTTCAACCAGAGTGTAAGGATTTGGCTCAACATTGTCTTTGAGAATAGCTGCGACTCTTTGAGTTTCGTACATAATTTTATTCATTATGGTACCAAAACCTCCATCAGTTACTTCAACGTTGTTTAATGTATAATTTGGTCGGCACCTACTGCTCTAAATATTCCCATAGTGGTTACATTATGTTGAAACATGGCGATTGTGCTGTCCAGGGGATATAATTTTCTGATCCTCTTAAGCATCCCTCAGCCACTTCAGCTCTCTCTCTCTCTCTCTCTCTCTCTCTCTCTCTCTCTCTCTGTGTGAGTGTGTGTGTGTGTGTGTGTGTGTTTTGTGTCAGTGCATGATCATTTTGAAATATGGCAGATGTCCTTAGTAATATTATAGTCACGGTTGACTGTCGCCTAAGATCAATCACGATACTCATAGAAACAGATGAAAGCTGTGATGTAGATGCCCCAATCAGGACGGATTTACCCCCATGCTTGACTGCGATACTCAGAGTTGCCGTATAATCTTTTGGGGTTTCCGAAATATGTCAGTCTTTTTATTTTTTATTTTTTATTTTTATTTTGTAAGACACAAAATTTCTTACTTGTTCTTTGATCTCGTTAGGTAAGGCTTCATGTTCCTCTTGGCGTCACGTGATCTAACACGTCAACTGACTGATGATCTGTGACGTTATGTGATTAATATGTCACTTCCGACACGTTTTCTGGCTGTTCATATTTTCATTGTCCTTCAGAGAATAGACATCTCTACGACAAACGACTTCCTATTGGGAAACAGTTTGGGTTGTCGATATATTTGAGGAGCTCTTTACTTACAATCGATCTACGTGTCGTGAAAAAACTGCATCCAGTACATGTGTTGTTTCTGGCCGTCGAGATTGGAGGTTCATGTATGAAGTCTACTAAATGTGCTCCACCACTACCCCAACGCACTATATTTTCTTGCCCCTCCGAGAACTGTGTTGTCAGGTTATAGTGATTCTTTCTTACCACTTCAGTTACGCAGATTATGACATGTTTTATCTTGTGGTCGGGCTCATTTTCGTCTTGACAAGCTTCAGCTAATAAATGAAAGCTTTATTTCTGTGCCACCAGCGGATCGGCTTCAAACACTAAGCGGTCGTATACAGAACATGCGAAACCGAGCTTAGTGAACTCCAACACAACAGTGGTAGTATCGGTTTCTGGTCAAGTGATCGATGACGTCACTGGGTCATATTCTTCAGTCGCTCAGATTATTTACTGAACACCATGCTGTCGACATATCTGGGCTAAAGGAACGTAAAACCTGTTAGTTCTATGTTGGCGGAAATTTGATATGGGAGAAACAAAACGGTTACGGCCAGGTGTTTGAGAATGGGTATAAGTCCGAAAGTGGTCAAACAAAATTAGATATTAAATGAGCAACAGTGCCGCCCAAAATAAGATGCACAAGTCATCAAGTCATAAATCAGAGATAGAGTGACCAAGGTACGAATCGCAATGAAGTTAGATATATGAAAAGATTTACAATGAAATACCTCCTTAACAAAATAGTACACCAAATTGAATAATACTTTCTAACTCGTCTAAATTTTAAAAATGTGCCGTATAACGTATGGGTTTTCGTCGTAGAGGCACAAAGCTGCTGACTGGTGATTAAATAGGATAGTGAGCTACACGATGCGACCTGACGGGCAGCTAATCACCTTGCATAAGAAAGGAAGTTTGGGACTCAAAATGAACTTTGTCTGCATCCTGATTTAGATGCGCCCAGCCGTAACAGGAGGAAACGGTGGAAGAGAGACCAACAGCGGTAATCAGCAGCGGAGCAGGCGAACGGAGGATTTATATGGAGAATTCTCACAAAGTGAATTCGTAAAGAAACCGCATAGAAGACGAGATTGCGCCACAAGTAGCAAAGTTTGCTTTCATTCCACTTTGAAATTCTTTTTATCTTTACAAAGAATATAAATGCGTTGCAGTACGAAATGTAAACTGAGAAAGTTCGTCTTCTGTTTATCTGAGAGTGTCCCAGTGCAGCTGCTACTAGGGAGATCTTACGTACGACCCCAGATGTCTGGTCTTGAACCGCAGTTTGTTGTAAGCCTCTTAATACCTAGTGCCGAATAAGATAGCTGTCTCTCAGCACCAACTCGTAGCAAGGCTGTATCTACTTCTACATATATACCCTGCAACTCACACTGGTAGAGCTTTCATCGAAACGCTTTTATGATGTTCTTCTACAGTTCCATTCTCTAAAAGTTTACGGGAGAAAGGAATACCAAAATCATTCCGTTTTCGCTCTTGTTTCTCTTATTTTATAATGATGATCATGTCTTTCTATGTAGATGGGTGCTAACTGGATATTTTTGCTTTGGAAAGAAATGGTTGGTGAAAGAAATTTCGCGAACAGATCTCGTCGCAAATAATAACGCTATTTTTATTGCTTTCCAACCATACTCGTGCATCGTTCCCGTGACACTCTCATCCTTTTAAAGTGCACGATCCTTAAAAAAATGTTCAAATGTTTGTATAGCTTATGGGTCTTAACTACGGGGGTCATCAGCCCCTAAGGCTTAAAACTAAATAAACTAACTTAGACTAACTTATGCTAAGGACAACACAAACACCCATGCCCGAGGGGTATTCGAACCCCCGACCGTAGTGGCCGTGCAGACCGTGACTTGCGCGCCGCAGTCCCTTCGGCCACCATGGCCGGCTGCATGATCCTAATTTTCAACTTCTCTATTGAGCCCAAAATTATTGTAGCTCTAAATGGTTCTTAGTGTACTCCCCAGTTCCAAATCCAGTTTAAAAATATTTTCAAGCTATCGAATTCAATAATGTGAGGTGGCACAATAACATGATTGACGCCCAGAGATGCACGCAATTAGTCGATTACAGAACAAAGGCACCGTCTGAAATTAATTAATACTGCTCGTTGTAAGTTATAGAACCATATATCACATTACGAGTACCACATTATGCACCATTATTATGTCTTCTTCAAGACATAAAAGTAAAAGTTCATGGTGGTGTCCCACCAGCATTAAAGGTATCTCTACAGTTCAGGTGTGGAAGCCACTCAACCTTCGAAAAGATCACGGTCCACAGGAGACCACTAATCTATGTAACAAATTCTTGACGGTATGTATGTGTATCTCAGCCACATGTATTTCGCAAAACTGTTTCAGAATTCGGTAAAAAAATAAATCTATAAAATAAAAACAAAAAGTAAATAAATAAATAAAGTAAATAAAAATAAAGTAGTTGTGGTGCAAAGTAGGTGTAATATTTAACCCTTTAATGCCTAGTGTAGCTGATCAGCTACATACCTGATTTTTCCATTATCTCTCAAACTGATCAACATTTTACCACAAAATCATTTGTAGCTGCTTGTCTACATAGTGTTACATATACTAATAGCTCGTCCTACAACTTATAAATTGCAGAGTGCTACTGAATTATTTCGACAATTAGCTGCATTGAGTTACTCCAAACAAGTGCGTTTGTTTACATTCGTATTCCTCCTTTATCATGTAAAAGTATTCAATCAAGTACTACTGTTGCATTACGAGTTACGTTCTGGAAAGATGAGAGGCATAATTGTGACATTTACTACATGAAGTACATCATGTAAGCACTATATAGCTGACCAGCTATGACTTTTTGTTGCCAGTAGTGCATAATAATTTTAAGGAACTTTTTTTAAAATATTTTTCTCAGTATGTGCGCGCTATATATTTAGTAGCTTCAAATAAAAAGTCATGCATTAAAGGGTTAATGATTTATGTGCAATCTATACATACATCAACGTTTTACGCTTTCTGTTGTAGAAGCCACTAGCTTCGGAACTGTGTCGTGTTCTATGAGCAGAAGTAGAGTGATAGGTAGCCAATTATCTCCAGTAGTACCGAATGTGATTACATAGGGTTTCGAGGATTTGGCACTGAAAAGTGGCGTCTGCCACCAGACGTGCTTCTTTACATATGACAATGAAATATTCATCATAAGGCAACCTCATGCCAGCCTACATAATGTACCCCTTTAACGACTTTATAAGGGATTTTCATATCAAGTGCTGTAGTACCGAAACACAGAACGAAACAGAGATCCTGTGTGAATCCCTGGCATACGTATACTCATTCAGATTGTGGCAATTGGCCACAGAATAGACGAGGCAGTTGTATCACCATCAGATACTGAAATGAATTGGATGTGTTCTAACTTAGTAACTTTGATAAATCTACCTTTATAACAGCCATTACATACTTTTTATAAAGCTTACGGGACTCAAATGCGGGGTCATCAGTCCCTAAACTAACAAACTATTTACTAATCAAACATTCATGTCCGAGGGAGGATTCGAACCTCCAACGCGGGAGGCCGCGCGATACGCAACATGGCGCTCCAGACCGCTCGGTTACTCCCGCGCGACCCTTGAGCCATTAAATGCAACTTACACATACTAAACATTGTCAGAAAAGGAAAGAAAAGAGAGTCTTCTTGAAGACTTTCAAATCTTCATTAACAGCTCCAGCTCTACAAAAATCACATTTACTGTATATATTATGCTTGAAACAAAAACATTGTCGTGTTATCTACAATGAAAGTTTTAGCAACGAAGATTGTAAAACATCCGATTTTCACATATAAAACGAAAAGTCTCATTAAAAACCTCTAAAATAATTTAATCAAAATAAAACAGATCACCAGACACGAATTCCCTGTTTATTTTACATAATTGCATAATGTAAGTTTAAACTATCATCAACTTATTACCAACCATTCTACAATTGCACATAGCAGTGTGGCTTTAAAATAATATAACAATTTCCATCTGCATAATTGGCAATATGTTCGTAAGTGTGTGTGCAAATTCTCTGTACTTGCTATACCTAAGCTATGTTCGCTTAACACCTGTATTCCTATATAATTACGTTCGATGTTTTGTATACCTGTTGTTGCTGACCTCTAAAGAGCCAGTTTTTCAATTTAAAGTGTAGTTTGGAAGTTCAAAATCTCACTATAATGAGAAGTAGCCAGGTACTAAATGAAAATAGTTGGCAAAATGTAACAAATGTGGATTCATATAAAAGATACTTCACGCATGCTCAAGTAAATGATCGCTTTTAACACTTTCTGCTTCGCTACATGCAATTTTTCCCTGATACGCATTCCGTGTTTGTCACAAAAATTGTGATGGAACCAGTGCACTCCTGCATTAAATACTGAGAATTTCATTCAATGTATGACCACCTGAAGATGGACACAAAATAATCACTGAATTCCAATGCTGTGTTTGTTCTATGGTTTTGTTTATTTTGTGAATCGGTTTTTGGCTTATTAGGCCATCATCAGACATTTACTGTAGTTCAGTCAAAGAACTTGTCACTAAAACAGGAGACGTGTTACATACAGAAAAGTAAATTAACTCTTTTGATGGATCAGTTACAGAGTACATAAATATTTGAATGTCATCTATAAATTAATAGTACTGAAAAAAAGGAAACATAAATACCATGCATAGAGAAACAGTGCAAACATAAATTCTTACAACATGCCTACAGTGACTAAAAAAATAAATAAATAAACAAGTATAACTAAATAAGTAAACAAAAATATAGGGGTTGGATAGGAGGGTATAGCCGGCCGCGGTGGCCGCGGGGACTGAGGCGCTTCAGTCACGGTCTGCACGGCCACTACGGTCGGGGGTTCGAATTCCCCCTCGGGCATGGATATTTGTGCCGTCCTTAGTCTTAGTTAGTTCATAAGTAGTTTGTAAGTTTAGGGACTGATGACCCCGTAGTTAAGTCCCATAGACTATACAAACATTTGAACATTTTTAGGAGGGTATAGGTGGGCTGTATTGGAGAACTGAGAATCTTAACAAATCGGAGGTATGCACTCGAACTCAAAAACGGTGTAGATAAACATATTCAATTATAGTGCTCACAATTAAATAAATATGTTTATCCACACCATTTTTCAGTTCGAGTGCATTCCTCCTATTTGTTAAGCTTCTGAATTCTCCAATACACCCCACCCATACCCTCCTATCCGACCCCTATATTTTTGTCTGTTTGTTTATTTAGTTATAATAGTGTGTCAGGTTTGGAATATTTCTGATAGTTGCATCACTTTGTGTTTTGAACCTTTAAAACAACAGATTCTTGTCTAATTTTAGTTTTATTCACTGTAGGCATGTTGTAAGAATTTATGTTTGCACTGTTTCTGTATGTATAGTATTTATGTTTCCTTTTTTTCAATACTATTAATTTACAGATTTAATTCAAATATTTATGTACACTGTAACTGCTCCATCAAAGAACTTAATTTACTTTCCGGTATGTAACATGTCTTCTGTTTTACTGACAACACAAGTTCTTTGACTGAACTTTAGTAAATGTCTGATGATGCCCTAATAAGCCGAAAATCGTCCCACAAAATAAACAAAACCGCAGAAGAAACACAAAATTGTGAATTTTAATCTTCATAATGAATAAGTTCTACCAAGAAGCGACGGAAAAATCAGTTATCATGAATTCTTATACATTAATTATGGATATAATTTACTATTCAGACGTTCATAAAGGCGGTTTTCAAAATGTTTAAACAACCCAAAGATCTAAATGCAACGGAAGCTGGACATAGCTCTTCAGTAGTGAATAACAGCGTCACATTTCATGTTCAGCGTTACCATTACTGTCCGTCACAGCAGCAGTGATTGTTCCGACTCTGCCATACTTGGCTCTGACTGGGCAATTTGGCTGCGAAAAGAACATTTGGCTCTTCCCAAGAGAGACCTAATTTAGATGGTGCAGTGGGAGAAACCTCATTTGCTTTACATTATCGTCCAGGGAACTGGTATGAGACAGCGTTCATGAATGTGTGTGGAACGAAACTAACGTCTCTACTGGGCTCCGATTGCCCTGATTTGTCATACAGTGAGGTAGTGTGTGTGTATGGTTTCGTAACAGAATGTACAGAGGATAAATCATAATTCTAAGTTTCCGTTATGAAGTTATACATAAGATCGGAGAATTTTCAAGAACAGTGAGATTCAAAGTAATATCGTACGGAATGAAACTCCAAAGAATATCTACCACCAAGGATACTTAAGTATTATGTTTTCAATGAAAATAGTAATAAATAAAATACTTTGTTTTGTTTAGTGAGAATTTACGCTCGTTTCATGTGACATTCATTAAATATGTTTGAATTCATTGAAGGTGCTTTCAGTTCCATAGGACTGATAACATTTAAAATATTAGTTACGCTTCTGTGGGAACTTAAAAAATATCAGAAATACTTATTCCTTCCCTACAATACAATTTTACAAGTCGAATTACTCATTTTGATGAAAGGACAAATGTCATTATATAAAAGTAATGAATTATGTGTCAGTAATGTAAACCTCAGTATTGACAATATAAAGAGATCGTCCTATAATTTCTGAAATGGTGGCCATTACTGTACGCATATTGCTGAATGACTTTTCTTGATTTACGGGAGAAAATTAATGAGCATCCAAACAGCCCATTCTCCCGTGTGCATTATTTTTATAACGATTTATACGTTGTGTTGGGTGGCGGAGATGTGACACTAGATGGCCGATTATCTACACATGTGTGGATGTTTAAAAAAAAAAAAAAAATTAAAGGAAGAGGTAGGACCTAAGTCAGCACGGGTCTACATCATTTAATAAAAATTTTCCACATGTTAGTTGAAGTCTTAAGTAACTCGTCAGTGCGTAAGGATTATTCCATGATCTGTATGTAGCGCATTAGCCCTATAATAATGTTGTTCTGAATATCTGAAAATCCACTACACTCATTATCTACCAAAATCCTTAACTGTCAATGGCAGAATTCGTCTCAGTTTTTTTCCATGTGCCTTGTAGAATTTTAAATTGTTTATGTCAATATTGACTCACACGCGATGGCCTCCATCTCATGCCGCTAAGTTAGGAATAACCTATCCGACGTAAAGATAAATATTAAGTTTAATTATACGTACAGTTACACACAGTAAACCTTGTACACTTACAGTGTATCTGCCAGTTATTCAAGGAAAAGATCTATGGAGTCCACGTTTCCTTCTTCCGTGAAGTACCTCTGTCACTGGAACAACGCACTGTCTGGGGTTGGCTCGATAAAATTATGTCCTGTCCCGCTTATTGCAACTCGAAATATATTTCAGTGTAATTTTATTTCTGAGCTTAAATGGAGCTCTTTGTGTCGTGTAGTAGGGTGCCAGTCTAATTCTTCAAACCCTGATTTGCAAGTAAAAAATTGGGCACGAACGTGTATAGAACCGTACACTCTCCAACTACAAAAAAATACATTTGGTTCTGTGGAGCATTTTTGGGGTGGGTACTTGTGGGGACGGACTTGATTTTTTTTTCATGCATTGCGACTGTGTGTACGTTATTTTTAAAATATTATTTGTGTCATCAAAGTTTCGCAGTTTTGTTAGATCATCGTCTATATTCGTCTAACATCTAATGCTCGTTAAAAGTCTCATCCATACCTTTCACACACTTCAGTCTTCAACTATATGCTACCTACAGTGATAGAACTATCACCTATTAAGTTTCTATCATCATCAATGAAGTCTGTTGTTACCTATTTTCACGAACTAGGGGAATCGACACGCGAATACATAAGCTTTAAACCCATTTTCTGTAAATTAATAAGTATTTTATTCGAGTGAAATTAGAGAGTGAGTGGAGCACAAAGAATATAGAGTTGGATATCTGGAGGAAATATTGGTGCCTAGTATCTAATACAGATACAAATCAGAAGAATACGGCTTTGGAAACAATTACCCATTCCAAGGTGTAAAAAATGGATGATTCGTATGGACGTCGAGATCAACTTACGTTGTTTAATGTAAAGAAAACTTCTGCAAGCAACGCGTGCCAGACGGTAGCTATGAAGTATGAGTATTCTACTATTCTACTATTAACTTTGCGTTTAGAGCGTGCTGTCCCACGGAGCTCATTTTATTTACTACTTATTTTATTTACTACTGCATGTGATGCTAACAGAGACTGAAGAATAAATTTGGAATTCTGTGTGGGTTGTCGTGAAGGTTTCCTTCATTTCACAGAAATAAAAGGGTAATTACAAATATATTTTATTGGTTAGGGTATTAGCTACGTAATATTTATGCTTAGTGCTGTCATTTATAGTAGCACCTGTCATATCGGTATTTCATACATGAACATTACAGCTGGTATTACATTAAATTATATCCCATCATAGGCGATGATGTCTGAGAATGATTTTAAGCCACTGACAAAAGTTTTACAGTGAGTTCATGACGTGTTAGTGAACTTTGTACATAGCAGAAAGAGGCTCTAGGAAAAATTATCATGTTATATATTTCGTCTTACCTGCGTGAAAGTAATTATATCTATGGGTTTTCTTTATCCAAATGATACAAAGTGCATATGGTGCACATATTTCATAACCTAGACGTTAAAAAACTTTAATATAAATCGCATTCACAATTCTGCAGACTGACTGGTAAACCAGAAATACTAAAACTGGACCGTTCTTAATTATTAGTCAGCTTTGAGACGGTTTCCTTATTCTCAGGAATATTTATTTCTCATTGGCAAATGTTTAGTTTTATGGTTTTGGTCGAAATATGCTTTATTAAATAAGAATATTTGGATACAATGATTGTATGGTCAAGTCTACTTCCTTTTCGCCCTTGGCCAAATGACAATAATCAGAAGATACGGACACACAAAATTAAAAAAAAAAATTCAAATGCTTGTAAATCTATGGGACTTAACTACTCTGGTCATCAGTCTCTAGGCTAACACTTAAACTAACTTATGCTAACGGCGAGAAGCGGCGCTCTCTGCAGCTGGGCGCCTTGAAACGCCCGGCCACCCCACCGCGACGATCAAATTTAAGTGGAAATCGAAAAGGATGGATGCCTTTCTTGTTTGAATCTTTGGTTCTTAGAAGTATGATGAACTTGGATCAGACTGTTTGTTATTTACTTCGACGCCCTTCCCAGACGATAAATGTTCTGAGCTCGTTGATGGAGAAAGTGCGCATCATAGCATATAGCATTGCAATATGAGCGTCTATATTTAAAAAACAAATTTCGTAGACAGTGTTCAGTCTTCAAATTAGATATTGAGTCACATCGAACGAAACCTAAGGTAGACATAACTAGTGCGAAGAACGCAAAAGAAGAGTAGATGAAACCAAAACATTTATATTCATTGCTTCCCTCGCTATCTGAAAACCTGTGGTCAATAACAGGACGGAAACTCAGCAAGCGAAAAGTGAAACTTAGTTTACGCCTTGTCACAGTTCATGAAAGATGCATGGAGCTCCGAACGTAGAGCGACTCAATAAATCGGCTGTAGTAGAGCAATGCATCGACAAGTGGTGGCCTGCGGCTCACAGAAGTGTCGAAATTATGGCGCTGAATTCATCAACTTGGCACTCGGTACGGAAATATTCAGTTTCAATTCGTATTGTGTAAAAGTTCTTTAATAGAGATAGAGATTTCACCGTGGAGAAATGGAACACAGCACTTTCTTAAATAAACTGCAAAAGCGTCCCCACAGTGAATCTGGTGATGATACATCGACTTTCCGGAGTGGATCGACAATGCAAACTCAAATCAATTCAAAAATGTTCAAATGTTTGTTAAGCTTATGGGACTTAACTACGGGGTCACCAGTCCGTAAACTTACAAACTACTTATGAACTACCTTATACTATAGACGGCACAAATATCCATGCCCGAGGGGGGATTCGAACCCCCGACCGTAGTGGCCGTGCAGACCGTGACTGAAACGCCTCAGTCTCCTCGGCCACCGCGGCCGGCTCAAATCCATTGACGCCTACTTCGCCGCCGTCGATCGTCTATGATGTCTTTGTGTGGTCGCAAACAATACGTTCTGCGGCTTTAACGCTCCGCTGGGTGAACATGAATGATCGAGTTTTGAAGCCTCAGTGTTTTGTGTCACTATGAAGATGGACAAACGAGGAACCGCCGAAATAATAGCAGAAATGGAATATATGCTGCCGCTCGCTCGAAACTGAATCAGCACAGTTTCCACTACACTGTGACTGTGTGCGGAAATGCTGTAGGGAAATATTGTAATTTTTATGTCGGATATAGTTACATTTACTTTCTGATTCTTCAGTTTTTACCGGCGTATTTGTTGTTCGAACAGTTGATGGATGTACTGCCGGTTCATGGTTTTCCTCGGACACACTATTTCGGCGATCAGACATCACGCCATCGTCAGCTGCGCAGACGAAACGAGCTCCTGAGGACGAACGGTCGTCTTACACCGCGAGTTGGTGATCACTAAGACGCTGGTGTCGGCATCTGTGGTCACGTCTATGTAGTTGCCTCGACCTCCCCGATAGCCCTATCGTTTTCTTTGATGAACATCTTCTTAATTACATTCAGTAGTGGTTCCCAAGCCTTGTTCAGATCGTAGCCACAGCTTCTGTTAATCAGGTCGACCTCAGTACCGATCTCGATGGCCTCTCTGACAACGCCGGCCAAGTATTTAGAAATTTGTGCCAACATCCTGCTACGTTCGTAAACCATCTCTAGCTTTCGGACAAACATTGCTATGCAACCGACGACTTGTTAGGATATTTAAGTAGAGTGTGCCGCTGATGATCCCGGCCACGATCTTCGATGGTGCGCACTGTCTGTCCGATAAAAGTCTTTCCACAATGATACGAAATCTGGTTTATTCCGGCATTCCGAAAATCGAGCTCATCTTTGACATTCCCTAATACTGTTCGTGTTTGGGCGGGAAAGTGACAAACTCGGTCAGTATTTAATATTCGCCGTATTTCCGATAGCTAGACAGTGTGCGCCATAAAGGCCGTAGCTACCTATTCCTCCGTGACATGTATCGTCTCCATAGGCTGTACTGTAGTTGTGGAGCGGGAGCGCGTCTAATCTGCCGTTCCGAGCACCCGTTTCTTCGGGGTACGATTTTGAGGTGTTCCAAGACCTGGGGCAATCTCTCTAAGATTGTGCGTGCCATATATACCAGTGATTTTAGCACCCCATTCCACTTCGAAGGGTGGTGGCAGCTATCTGAATTCTAATATGCCCGGTGGAGTGGCCAAACGCTTTAAGGAACATTGTTGCGAAGAGCGGATTGCTCGCCGTCGAAGTTTTGAGCCCTCCATCGGACATGTGTGAAAGTGTGTGTGTGTGTGTGTGTGTGTGTGTGTGTGTGTGTGTGTGTGTGTGTGTGTGTGTGTTTTGTCCTTAGCACAAGTAGCAATCTTTGCGTTTTACTTTTCAAAATAATCTATGAAAATCGCCTCCATCCTTCGGTAATGTCAGAAAAGTATTACGTACATTTTCAGTATCTGAATATTAAAGTGTCTGTTGTCTGAATGTCATGTAATTTCTTTCTTTCTATTTTTATTTTGAATCGTCCGTAAAAAGTATTTCCCTGAAGGAGTAGCTACGGCGGAGAGGCCGAGCGCATTGAGGCGCTATGCACCGATGCGGAAGGCCTTTCCTCGTCGGGGGTTGGAATCCTCCCTCGGGCATGTGCTGTCTTTAGTATAAGTTAGTTTATAAGTAGTGTGTAAGTTTAGGGACTGATGACCACGCAGTTAAGTCCCATAAGTTTAACAAACATTTGAACATGGAGTATGCTAAACAGGGTAAAAAATTTTAAGCTCCACTGCAGAGCTGTGAAGTACTGGAGACATTAATAAAGATGAGGAGCACCTTACGGCTCTGGGCCGAATGAAATATCTGAGTCGTTTACTTTGACAAGGCTCTGCTGGCTTGGCTTTTATTAACGATTTCCACTCTAGAGGGAAAGCAATAAATCCCATGTGCCTGTTTAGGAGATGAAATTAATACCATTGCAAAAGGAATTTCAAACTCTTAGCTGGTTAGTGAGCCGAAATTATGGAGAGAACTGTTGATCTTCAAACGCACATTGCCCATCTTTTGAAATTATTTCAGGCGACATTTAAAACTTCTTTACTCTAAATGCGAGAAACTTCTAACTCATTGAAAAGTGAGGGAGATACCTCGTCAGGCTGAACTTGATGTGTTGTTATTAAGATAAAGATAGGAAACAAGGAGGAATCAAATAGTATCTAAAGGAGTGGAGAGAACATTAGCTGGCGTGTTGCAAAAAGAAAGTGTTCGATCTGCCTTCCACCTACCAGGATAAGTATTACTGCACGAAAGATAATGCCTTTGCCATGATATTCGCAGGTGAATTCAATGTAACTGAAATTCTGGAAGGCAGTCAGTACACCTGGAAAGACGACTTAGATTTTTATCCGACGACGGACCATGCCGATTGGTTACGACGTCGCTGGCCGCGGTGGCCGAGGGGACTGAGGCGCTCCAGTCACGGTCTGCACGGCCACTACGGTCGGGGGTTCGAATCCCCCATCGGGCATGGATATTCCTGCCGTCCTTAGGATTAGCTAGTTCATAAGTAGTCCCATAAGCTATACAAACATCTGAACATTTTTGGTTACGACGTCGTCTGCCAATCGATAACAAATGCCAAATAGCCATCTGTGTGCACTCATTAATAAAGAATATCTGCTGATGTAAGACTGAGTGTGAACTCAATGCCTGCCACGAGGTATTCACCAGCGGTTCCTACAGCCAATTGTGAGAGTTTCAACGGCGAGTAATTGTGGCTTTGCGAGAGGCGCAATGGCCCTTTCAAAAAATTGCGACACAAGTGCGACGTGCTGCGTCATATCTGAAACAATTTTGGTTTCAATGGTCCCGTCTGTCTGAATAGCCGCCAACAACACTGTTTTCGTTAAAAAAAAAAAAAAAAAAAAAAAAAAAAAAAAAAAAAAAAAAAAATAGCTGGCCGAAGCGCACACATTCCACAGGTTATGTTTTCCTACAGGGTTTTCAAAATATACGAAATAATAAGGACGTTTTTTAAAAAAATGTTTCGCACACACATATTCACACAGTCACTCATGCAGCGTGATATAAATAGTTAAATAGCCACCAAATAATCAAACGGTTTGTTTGCGTTTTGAAAAATTGCTCGCTCTATTATTGCGTAATTCAATATCCTCTAGAATATTCAATATTATGTTTTCGGTAGAAGACAGCAAAACATGTCACGCAGATTAAACGTCTTTCTAATAACAATAATTTTAAAAGCGCAATTTTTCCCCTCTTCAGCATACACAAATAATACACGACAGTTTCGCAAACATCTCGATCTATAAACCTTCAATTTGATGAGAAAAAAAAAACAAAACCAAGCTGATTTCCGCGTGTCTGTTCATGTCCATAATTCGGTTCCAACCCAACTGCTCCTAGCCAAGACCAGGCCTGATTCTTGCAGAAAATACGGTCGACTTCATTCTCATTGGTTGAAAGCAAAACAATTAGCATGCCTTGAAAACCCGCGCTCCACCAACAGCCAGTAAAAATCCAGAGCAATCTACATGTAGAATCAGTAGTACAATTACCTTCTAGACTTTTAACTGCACGATCATACCAGTTATTAACACACATAAATCAGTAGCAATTAGTAAAGTACACAAGTACACTGCATTTACTAAATTGATGGTTTGTCGAAGATAAACCTGTATTTTTTATTCACTGCATTTAGAATTTCTGTACGCTAGTGTCATCTGCTGTGCACTGAAGCAACTATCTGCACCGTAGCGAACATGGAAGTCATTTGACGTATCGGCTCGCTGGTTTCCCGATATAGGAGAGTTGTAAGGCGCAACGCCTCAACATTCTGACACCCGTAGACTAAGTTCTGGACGTCCACGCAGTAGAGGCATTTGTCCAGATCATCGAACAGTAAGCGCAGCAGTGGCAGATGTTACACCTACCACGTGCAAAAGTCAGGCATTGTGGGGCCGGAAATTTCAAGACGAAACGTTTCCAACCGGTTACTAGCAGTCGTACAGTGATGCCCTAAACTCTCTCTCTTCTTCCATTCAAGCCCCAGCATCGACGTGCATGACTTGACGGGTGCCGTAAGAGGATCACGTGGAATGGTAGGCCGCGATGAAAGCAGATTCTGCCTGCATGCAAGCGATAGTCGTTTGCGCATATGACGTAGACGTTGTGAGCACTGTCTCTGCATTTGTCCAAAATCTACTGGCCCTCATCCATACCTTACGATTTGGGGTGCGAAACGTTACAACACTTGTTCAAACTTGGTGTTTGTGGTGGAAACGCTGACAATCGCTCTGTACGCCCAAAATGTTGAGAGAACTGTTGTTTCCGTTGTGCCAATAGAATAATGCTCGTCCACACATTGTGCGTGAAACTCAACGTGCTCTGGAAGACGTACAGCATCTTTCCCAGGCCAGCAACATCTCCGGTCTTGTGTGCAATCGAAAACCTGTGGGATATTACGGATAGGTAATTGCCACGCAGTCATGTCCACGCAATCTGAGGTCCAATGTCACGGATTGTGATTTCGCTCCGACGGGTCGTAAAATCCTTCATCGTTTATCGGTGTGTGTGGTTGTCGTGTGTGTGTGTGTGTGTGTGTGTGTGTGTGTGTGTGTGTGTGTTTCCCATAGCATCAATTACATTAAGAAGTGTGAAAGTCTACGAATCGACGACCGTAGAAATTTCATTCCTTAGTTGCACGAGCGGTGAACTCTTTGGAACGATAACTGACATTTGCGAGTCGTGAAGCCACAATTATTGTACAACTGCGTGAAAAGGTCGAGCAGACTCAGAATAATATATCCTAAGGCAGTATTCGCCATTATGTACGAATGGATTTCTGAATCAGCACCTGTATTGCTACACATCGTACCAACATAGGCGCTTCAACTTACATTGACAGTTGGTACCTTAGTACCGCTTAGTATCGCTTCGTATTTTCATTATATGACATTGCTGGACAGTATCCATCACATTGCTAAAGTCATGAAACAAGGTATCTACGTGGGAGCTTTAATCAACTGCTTTCAAGATTTCGAGGACGAATGGGGCGAACTGGGATTGATCATCATCGTTAGTTTCAGAAACTATGTTGTTTCCCACAGAGCAGACTTTAGGTCTACAGTAATGTTGCTGAAGCATTAAAGAACCAACATTCTACATCCTCCCCAAGTCTATAACCGTCGACTTATCATGTGCTGACACAGAATGCGCAAGTGAATTTAAAGAATAGCATTGTTGGCTTATGGGCGCAGATCGAGTGTTTCACGCGCAGCATGGGAAAAGCGCATTGTTGACTATTTCTTCCGGATGAGTAGCTTTTGAATGTAGTGGGTGTCACTGATACGGTTGTGTGTGATTAAATTTTATTCCGTAATGTAGAAATAAGGGAGCCAGCACGTCGACTACTCCTCTCGAATTATAAATACTAGGCGATGAGTTTTTTGTCTCCATCTAACAAACAGACCACCATCAACATGCCCTGACTCCAAGGCACAATGCACATGGTTTCAGACGTTGTTCCAGAATGGCGCAATGTCTGGTAACCATCAACGTAGCGACACCACCTTCTTCCCTATGACAAAAGCTTGAAGCGATAATTTCCTCCCCACTAGTAGTTTTTCTGGCTGAGACCAAGTCGCCCGCTACTGCAATGAAAGGTAATTAGTAATAGGTACTGTTTAGTCGTCCTGGTCACTGAACTTATCTCTCTGTCTCTTCTCTTCTCTTCTCGCGGCGTCGTCTTCTTCATGCACGATGCCAGCTGCGCTGAGTCCTAGTGACGGCCTAATTTGCAGCCGGGTTCAGGTGGGCTCGTCCAGACGCATGTAGGCCTAGATACAGCTGCTTGCAGAGGGCGCGCTTCTAGGTTTCTCCCTCCAGGATGCGCGGCGCCGGCGTGTGATTGGCTGCCGGTCGTCCGCTGCCTTCTCCACGGTCGTTCTCGTGAGTCTGTCGTGTGGCGCTGACTACGCCACAACAGGTATCGCTTGTAGTTTTAAACTCAGGTAACAGCGATACGTTGATTAAGACATGCTTTAGTGGTGTAATCTGTAAATGTAACCTGGGGAGCGAAGGAATTTCACGTCCTGCGTGTACACCGCCTCAACTTGTCTTGAGTAAACCGGTAAACAATCGCGATCTGTTCAGGAAATTGTTGATGACTTTTGATGAAGAACCATAGTATGCGAATGCGTTTCTCCGGAAATTGGAACAGTAATCTATGCTAGACCTGAAAGCACGAGGTTGCAAGCAATAATTACTGGAATAAAAACCTTAAAAAATCAAAACGTTAAGAAACTTCTGGCATAAATACACAGGCTGCAATGCTGAAACAGTCGAACTTCATTGCTCGATATAAATAGCTTCACGAAATAAATTTCAAAATGTTAGTATAGGAAATCGGCATATGGAGGAAAGAAAACAGCGATTTTCTACGTGATTGCAAATATTGGCCCCTCTAAATGTTTTTAATGTTTCTCTTTGTTATAGAAACGACTCGACTTGCAACAAATGATCCGTTCTGTAGTAATGAGTAAGATATAGGATTGGTAATGCATACTTATGCTGACAACGTGGTAGTGTTATACAGATCACCAGTTTCTAAAAAGAAAAAAAAAAATTCTCAATACCTTCTGTTTTACAACTTCGTGAACGAAACTTCATTACAACGTCTGGCTCAATGCGTCACAGATGTTCGATATCAATCCTAAGCCCGTTTTACATGATCGACTTTGTGGTGAAAATTGACTACTGGAAGTCCGTGCGCCTTTCGTGCTTGCGTGTAAATCAGAAACCAACTCCATCGCTAGTGCGTCTATGATGTCAATGATTTATAGATTGTGCCGAGTACAGAGTGTACTGCAGAATGCATATGCGCAGAAGCGAGGAACTTTAGTGGTGTCTGCTAACATCGGAAGTTAACCTATTCTGGCCGAGCTCATTCATATTACAGAAATGATTTCGCCCCTTCATTAACTTTATTCTCTTAATAGTTTTGTGTTTTCATCACACTGTAGTGGTTCTCCTATAAATGAGACGAAATATCTGCGTACAGAAAAAAATATTTTAGTTTTACTTACAAAAGCCTACGCATGAAAACGTGTTTTAAAGAAAATTATTTCAATAGTGAAACAGTCAGCACTATTAGATGGGAAAATCATTTTCGATGTTTTTTGACCGTTAGGGAGAAAACAGGATATGATAACAAAAGCCGGCCGTGGTGGCCGAGGGGACTGAGGCGCTCCAGTCACGGTGTGGACGGCCACTACGGTCGGGGGTTCGAATCCCCCCCTCGGGCATGGATATTTGTGCCGTCCTTAGTTGTAAGTAATTCATAAGTAGTTTGTAAGTTTAGGGACTGATGACCCAGTAGTTAAGTCCCATAGACTCTACAAACATTTGAACATTTTTGATAACAAAATAGTCGCTTTTTACTGCATTTTCGATATTGTTTGATGTGAATGCCAGTATACATTTTCTTCAGTGTATAAACGTGTAAGTTATGAAATGTTTGGACGACATTTTTACCAATATCTACGTTTTCAATTCTGTACATTTATGACAACATAAACTGTGATCTACCCTTTCATCATTGATCAACTCAATTATCTTTTTGGTTCCTACGTTAAAAGTGCCCTGGTAACCTCACTTCTTCATTCAGATGGAAACTACACAACAGACAGCTCTACAGTTTTCGTGTTGATGTCTAACCGAAAACGATTACTTGAGACAAACGATAGTACGGGATTAACATGCCAGTGGCACTGCAGTAGACTCACTCGTGTCGAGCGGTCAACTGAGACTAGAAAATTCATCGTTTAAAAGAGGCTTAACAGACCAGTTGAGATGGCGTAAAGGAATATGCTCAGTGTTAACACTTCCAAGTGTCATGTGTGAGATTAACCCAGAAAGCGCTGACGTCCTTCCAGATGGACGAGAAAGGCAACTTAGTTTTTCATTTTTGTATTTAAGAATTCATGCGCACATTCGTATTTTATTTCTTTGAGTAGCCATCTCCCATTGCAGATCAATGTTAGCTTGTATTGTTGATTGCAAAGATATAGGATACGACTTCGAAGTTGAGGTTTCTACAGAAAACATTGGAGGCTTCCTCGTAATTGCGTTTGTGTTTCTTGAACATCATCTAATTTTTGAGAATTTATATGTATACTGGGTGTTACAAAAGTCCGGCCAAACTTTCAAGAAACATTCCGCACACACAAAGAAAGAAAATATGTTATGTAGACATGTGTCCGGAATCACTTAATTTCCATGTTAGAGCTCATTTTATTATTTCTCTTCAACTCACATCAATCATGGAATGGAAACACACGGCAACAGAACGTACCAGCGTGACTTCAAACACTTTGTTACAGGAAATGTTCAAAATGTCCTCCGTTGGTGACGATACATGCATCCACCCTCCGTCGCATGGAATCTCTGATGCGCTGATGCAACCCTAGAGAATGGCTAATTGTATCACAGCCGTCCACAATACGAGCACGAAAAGTCTCTACATTTGGTACCGGGGTTGCGTAGACAAGAGATTTCAAATGCCCCGTAAATGAAAGTTAAGACGGTTGAGGTCAGGAGAGTGTAGAGGCCATGGAATTGGTCCGCCTCTACCAATCGATCGATCACCGAATCTGTTGTTAAGAAGCGTACGAACACGTCGACTGAAATGTGCTGGAGCTCCATCGTGCATGAGCCACATATTGTGTCGTACTTGTAAAGACACATGTTCTAGCAGCACAGGTAGAGTATCCCGTTTGAAATCATGATAACGTGCTCCAGTGATCGTAGGTGGAAGAACATGAGGCCCAATCAAGACATCACCAACAATTTCTGCCCAAACGTTCACAGAAAATCTATGTTGATGACGTGACTGCACAATTGTGTACAGATTCCCGTCAGCTCACTATGTTCATTGTGAAAATTTACAATTTGATCACGTTGGAATGAAGCCTCATCCGTCGCATGTCAACACAAGCACGGAAGTCAACATTATCTTCCTTCAATTGGGCCAACTGGCGCTGAATCGAGGAAGTACAGTACATACTAACGAAACAATTGGGTATTTTGACAATTGTCAGCAGGAATTATTTCAATTTACATTTAAAGTGAAGTACTAAAATGAGCTCTAACATGGAAATTAAGCGTTTCCGGACACATGTCCACATATTTTCTTTCTTTGTGTGTGAGGAATGTTTCCTGAAAGTTTGCCCGTACCCTATATATTTCATTTTAAATGATATTTTAATAATAATGATTCACCAGATTAAAATAATAAAATATTCATTTTGACGTCCTTCCAGAAAGAAGGGCAGTATTGCAAAACTAATGGCATGATTGTGAAAAAGTCACTTATAACTATCTTGTATATATGAAGGTAATTAGCAGCTTCTGAAAGAAAATTTAAACCAAAAATAATACCGCTCCATCTGGGTTAACGCCAGCCACGAGTCAGGCGTTCGCATGTGTAGTAGAGTGGAATCACGTAACACTTGGCTGACCCGTGTTCGTTGATACAGAAGTGCGATGACGCTCACAAGTTGTGTATCACAAGTAGCAAGTCACTTCTGTTTATCCATCGAAACGGAAGTATAGTTTGCGTTAATGAGCTGAGGCGGATGGCTGATATAATCCGGTGCTGACGAACCTCATCTTTGCAGTCTCTCACCCGCTATGCACAGTAGTTACAGGAGCAACGAAATACAGTCAGTACGCTGTTTATGTAGCTTTCAGCCACACGCTGTATAAAACTTTACTGCAGAGGTCCTGCTCTGTTTTATAGGTCTCCCCTTTTATGACTAGACTTTTATCCTCAGGGTTACGACAAATATGGCTTTACTTTCGTATTATGTATTAACTCGCAAAGTGTTGTGAACACTGGGTTCCTGTCGTCAGCCTAGCTTCATCTGGACTCAATATCGATCGCACTGCAGATGCTGTAGCTCACATAACGAACTAATTAGTGTCTCGTGGGCTGTGGTATACAGTTATTGAGGAGGGGTAATTTGTGTTGCATGGAAATGAATTTCGGCTACCAGATAATAAACCCGAACAGATTTTACGTTTTAAGGATTCTTGGTATACACAAACAACTGTGCCATGCACAAGTAACGACTCCAACCGCTGTAACACTGTAATGGGAGTAGCACTTTTACGGCACATATTTAACGATCATCAGCTTATGAGAAAGTCATACATTAAAACTTCGAGAATAGTTCCTAAATGCTGACCCTAAGGTTATGTTGAAACTATTACATCATTGTTAAAATTTAATTTAATTTACACACCAGAGCAGATAATTTCTTCCTTTCGAAGCTAAGAACCTTGAGTTTGACTCCTGTCTTGAAGTTGACGATAAATAATTATCAAAATATAAATATTTTACTTAAGGTCGCACCGTAAATGTATCTTGATTTTTAACGTAAGAAATACTCAGTTTACTTGTGACCATTGATGTATGGAAACTGAAGGAATAATTTCGTACCTGGCTTTGTAAATTGTATTGCCGATTTATTGCTTATAGGTGAGGCTCCTACTCTCTCGTCATTTACCGAATAGCATGCAGCGTATAATATTATTTATTCTAGTCCTCGTTTGATTTATGTAAATAAATTCACAGGAAACAATTAATAAAGCTTTCATCATACGCTGAATGACTGAGGTGAATCGGTAGCGATTAACTGCGATGAGCAGTAACTGTAACGAGTGACATACGCTATTCAATATCGTATCCGTTACCCTGCCCAAAATTCGCTCCATTGCATTTCCACAACTGGCCGCTGTTCGGCTGTTCACAGCAGTGACAGAAACATAGAAAATCACTTGCGGCAGTCAGAAGCTGCAGACTTCAAATATCGTACTATGAGAAAGGCTGTTAACAAAAACGGATGCCTGGAGTTAAAAAAATGTGTCTGGCTACTGGTTACTTCATCTAGGCCTAATAAATTACTGTGAAAGTTTGGTCGGAAAGTTAAGCGAAAATACTTAGTTGTATGACAGGCAACAAGCCAAGCAATAGATGATATTATATCTAAGGGAACTTTCTCAATGCATTTTGATGAGACTGGAGCTTACCCGACATACAGGAGGCCTGACTCTACAGCTCCCTAAGACAATGGACCCCCTCCCCATAACCTTGCTAAGAAAACGGTAGTATGATAAATCGCAGTTTTAAATATGCCAGTGAAGTCAGCAACCTCTACAATAGACACACAGGAAATATTGCAGGGAAGGCGAACCAAAGACTACGTTTCTTTGGAAGAACACTTAGAAGATGCAGTTCTATTAAAGAAACTGCCCACACTACTGAACACTTGTGCGTCCGATTTTGGGGTATTGCTGATTGGTGTGACGGACTAGTTAGAGAAAGTTCAGAGAAGGGCAGCTCCTTTTGTAAATTCTTTATATATGGGAGAGAGTATCAGTGAAATGATGCGAGACTCGGGGTGGAAATCATTATAAGGAAGGCGTTATTCGATGCGGTAACATTTCTTTCATCAACTTTCTCTTCCGAATGGGTGCATATATTTTTAGCACCCACCTACATAAGGAGTCATGATCATCATAATAAATAAGACCAATCAGAAAAAAAAAAAAAAAAAGATTTTGGTGTTCCTTCTTCCGAGAGCTACTATAGAATGGAAGAGAAATATCGTAAAAGTGGTTCGATGAACTCGGTAAAAATGGTATATCCGTCCGAATGTTCAACAGAGTATTGTGCATATATAAAGTATATCGATCAAGCAATTCTAGAGATTTTAATAAAATGTTCAAATGTTTGTAAAGCTTATGGGTCTTAATTGCGGGGTCATCAGTCTCTAAACTTACAAACTACTTATGAACTACCTTATACTAGAGAGAGCACAAACATCCATGCCCGATGGGGGATTCGAACCCCCGACGGGGAACGGCCCTGCGCATCGTAGCATAGCGCCTCAATGCGCTTGGCCGCTCCGCCGCGGCAGATATTTTAATGCTTTGAACAACGGCTTGTTTTTATACAGTGTCACATAAGACGTAAATCCCATTCAATTCGGGAACGACTCCAGAATACGCAACGAAGTTTTTCGACCCATAAGGGCCCATAAGGCCCGCAAGGACGCGTGCTTTGTAATCTGCCAAAGTCGTAATTTGTATCGATCGAGATAGCGAAGCAAGTACGGAAGTCGTTAACTCAATCCCTGACTTGTCTTTTCACGTTTAAATGGAAGCCTAAGGTCGAGGTTTTGTAACCAGTAGATACTGACACCTTTGTCCTTTTACTCGAGGACCGTGCTCGTTCCTCGTACTTTTGAATAGATTGCTATTTACAACAGTGTGAACGTCTACGCCGAACAGCGTGTTGTGACGAAATTGTGGAGAACGAGGGCACGGAACCTGGTGAAATTTGCAGAACGCTGCAGGCTAAGTACTGTGAAGGAAGCGTATGATTTCACTACCTGCCAAGCAATATGGAAGAGTTGCGTCTTCTAGAAAGGTGAAGGCAAGTATACTCGGGGATAAACAGCGAATTATGTACATTGGCTTTACTCCATTTTGTCACTATGAAATGTGAATATTACTGCCGTGTTTTGCGTGATACGCAAACGGAATAAATGTTCTGGTGCTACCAGAAAGTGTGTTCTCTTTTTTGCAAGCAAATGCACGACCACATACTGCTCAAAGCACATTTCAAACAGTGCAGGCACTAGATTTGAGATATTACCATCCTTTCCCGTACACCTATAGTCTTGTTACCGTCAAGTTATTTTCATCTTTTAGGACCCCTTAAAGTTCTCGTTGGAGGAAAAGATTTCAACACTGATGATGAAGTGAATAACGATATCCTACAATGGTTTAGTCGTAGTAATAAATATTTCAACGTCTAATCGACTGATATCCGTAACAATGGAAACTCGAGGCTGGAATTTAACAATATAGTTAAGACAGTTTGCATCTCACCTCAAAGACGTAACGTAGAGCTGCGACAGGCACATAAGAAAAGCCGCGGTGGAGTAGCCGAGCGGTCTGAACCGTCTCGCTGCGGAGCGCGCGGTTGCTCGCCGTGGTGGTTCGAGTCCTCCCTGGGGCAAGGGTTTGTGTGTTTGTCCTTAGGTTAGTTCACCTAGGTTTAAGTAGTTTGTAAGCTACGGACAGTTTGGTACGATAGATTTACAAACATTTGAACACCTAAGAAAACACACACACACACACACACACACACACACACACACAAACTCATGCTATTGGACATGACCTTCTCGAGTATTCACACAGGCACACTTCACAGTTGCACAAAAGCTACCTCCGGCTGCCGGTTGTGTTGATTGTGAAGTGTGTCTGTGCGATTGTGTGAATGCGCTCTATTGAGAGGAAGGCTGATGGCCGATTACTTAAGTTTTTTATGTGTTATGTGTCTGACTTCTTTATATGCCCGTCGCAACGCATCGTTACGTCTTTGCTGATAGTTGACGGTGGCTGAACAATCTCAGCAAATAATGCCATTCGAGCATCATGCGGATAGTTGTAAACTGTACTTATTATATAGTTCAATTCATAGCTGTAATCAACAGTGGTTGGAAATTCATTTTGGTTGTTAATATTGACAATGAAACTTTTTTCAAAAAGAACTCTAAATAGTATTTACTACAATTGTAAAGAAATCCAGTCGGAGTCCGCTATTTCCATGCGAAAACCGGCAAACAAAGCTGTCACACTAAGCGTCGTTGTCAGAACGCAGCAAAATAGGCGCATTACTTTACAACAAAACATCATTCCCTTACACGACATAGACAGAGAATAATCTACAATTTATGTATGGACGTGTGGCACATGCTCGCTATGACGAATGAGATGAGGATTAGGAAACCTATTTTCACATATCGCTTTCATATCGCTAATTTTGTGAAAAGTTTCATATTAATTTTTTTTCAAGAGCAATTGAAAGATGTTACGAAAGGTATACGCTTATTTTTTTAAAAAAAATCCACTTGAATATTTAGATCAATACAAGAGTTACGGCTGTTAATCATACAGCATCGAAGGTGTCCATTAAGGGAAAATCAGTTGCCTCGTATCGGTATCTAGAACAGTACACTGAAAAAGCAATAGTATAAAAAAGAGCCACACTTATTCTGTGGAATGACATTTATTAATCAGTTTCATGTAATTTTTGTATTCTGAATACTAAAATAATGTTTGTTTGTTTCAAATGTTCAAATGTTTGTATAGCTTATGGGACTCAACTACGGGGTCATCAGTCCCTAAACTTACAAACTACTTATGAACTAGCTAACACTAAGGACGGCACAAATATCCATGCCCAAGGGGGGATCCGAACCCCCGACCGTAGTGGCCGTGCAGAACGTTACTGGCGCGTCGCAGTCCCCTCGGCCACCGCGGCCAGCGCGAAAATAATAATGAATGAGATAAACACAACCCATTTATACTGGAAGTTATAAAAAGGAGAAAATTTAAACGTTTATTTTTAAGTTATGGTTTATGCTATAAATAGAGCGAGGATAATATTAGTTAGAACACCAAATAAAAATCAACAATAACTGTATTAAAACTTTTCTTGACATTTCTGCAAGTGTGCCATATTGGCGATCCCTGTAATCGCCCAAGTTGTCATGAAATTTTTATACAGGACGGTGCAAAAAATTTAATTTCACACTCAAATTACCTCCTAGTTTTTGGAAATTCTAGAATATTTTTTCTATTATTTCGGAATTTTTTCATCATTGTGATTTCCCGAATCTTTTTCGTCAACTTATAAACAGCTTTACTAAGCTTCCAGTTTATTTTGTAGCCCTTCGGAACTTTCTGCTATTAACTTTCTATACTGAGATAAGGATATTATTAACAAATTTATATGAATCAATCGCCATTTCTATCGAAAGCTTTGACAAACTGATTTATAAGCGCAAGTTTAATATCTTGTTGCAGAAGGATAAATTGTATCCGACTGGCCAAATGTTCGTGGACGGTTTGTCACGCCAACCTCACAGACAAACAAAACAGGTATATTTAGTATATACATTTGGGTGACCAAATAAAAAAAAATCACCATTTTTAAATCTGTAAACACTGACCACCGATGTTGACCCAATGAAACGGTCCCTACATCATTTTTAGAAGCACAGTTATGTTACTTCCAAAAGGACACTAACGAGGGTATATTAGTAACACACCTGTATTTTTACAGATCTATTAAAAAAAATATAAGTTTTAGGTCAGTTAGCTCACCATCATAAATAATGTATCTGTGTTAGTGGTTCGCAACCTTTCTTACATCTTTCTATGTTGTGGACGGGGACCACAAGGTTCAGTAAAAAATGAAGTGCTTCAATCCAAGAATAAACGCCGGCCGCGGTGGCCGAGGAGACTGAGGCGCTCCAGTCACGGTCTGCACGGCCATTACGGTCGGGGGCTCGAATCCCCCCTTGGGCATGTATATTTGTGCCGTCCTTAGTATTAGTTAGTTCATAAGTAGTTTGTAAGTTTAGGGACTGATGACGCCGTAGTTAAGTCCCATAGACTATACAAACATTTGATTTTTTTTCCAAGAATAAACTTTAATGTAAACTTTAACATAGTCGCGTCACTTTTTAGTAGAGTCATAATAAAAAATTTCGTGCGGTAGTAAATTAAATTTCGGTTAGCAACAAAGTAATAATAGCTATTTCGTTTAATTTTCTCGTTGGGTAATCCTAGGGATAAAGTTTTTGAACGTAGATGGATATCTTTAATTTGAATCGATTGCTGCATTTGTTTTCAAGCAGTAAACAATTGTTCACGCAAAAAAGTCGTGCAAAAATCATAAAAGAAGAAGGTTGTATCCGGACTGTAATTGTATGATTTTTCCAGTTTTACAACAAAACTGCCAAAAAGAATCAATTCCGTTGCATTCTTATAGTTTATATTATTTTGGAATTCAATAAAAGTTCTAAATACTAAGAACACAAGTGAGTAATCTGATTTGGTATCGATGTTATCTACATTTGTCATTACCATTGCAGTTGTCTAGTTATCGTGAACACAAAGTACGATTGACACGCCACGTAAGTAGGAAAGCTACTAACAAGGGACATCTTTGACCGCAAACGCTAGGAACAGCACTAAACCATGCTGGAATGACAAGCAATGGTAAACAAAACAGTGGTGTACGTCATTTCTATGCTAAACACCGCACTTGTCTGCTAGCGCTATTAGATGATAGCATAGTGTAGCTGCACTAACCAGTGCTCCAGTTGCGTGAGTAGTATAGCTGTGGTACCCATTTGTCTCTTAGACTGTTCCCAAAACGTTCAAATGTTTGGTTTGTAAATCTATCGGACGAAACTACGTGGTCATCTGTAGCTTACAAACTACTTAAACGAAGGTAAACTAACCTAAGGACAAATACACACACCCATGCCCTAGGGAGGACTCGAACCTCCACGGCGAGAAACCGCGCGCTCCGCAGCGAGACGCTTTAGACCGCTCGGCTGCTCCACCGCGGCCGTCTGTTCCCAAGCGAGTTGTCGTGTAAACTCGCTACAGTACAGTGATATCATAAAGATATTTAATCCAATGCATGAGGTCCAAATAATAGGGACTTGATGAATATGGAAATAACATCGGGGATGAGGACTTGAGTTCGCGAATATATTACGTAACAAATAGTTCAGAAATATAATGACGATGACACAGAAATACACGATGATACGCTACATCTACATACATACTCTACAAGCCACATTGAAGTGCATGGCAAAGGGTTTCATCGAACCGCTTTTATGATGTTTCTCTACAGTTCCATTCTCTAATAGCTTCGCGGAAAAAGGAACACCTAAATCTTTTCGTTTTCGATTTGATTTCTCTTATTTTATTTTCAAGATCATGTCTTCCTATGTAAGTGGCTGCGAGGAAAATATGTTCGCATGCCGAAAAGAAAGATGGTGAAAAAAATTTCGCAAATAGATCTCGTAGTAACAACGCCTTTCTTTTAACGATTTCCACCCCAACTCCTTCATCATTTCTGTGACACTCTCCCCCTTATATCGCGATAGTATAGAACGAGCTGCCCTGAACTTTCTCTAAATCATCTGTCAGTCCCACATCGTGTGGATCCTACAATGCGCAGCAATACTCCAAAATAGGAGGCACAAGTGTAGTGTAGGCAGTTTCTTTAGAAATGCATTTTCTAAGTGTTCTGCCAACGAAACGTAGTCTTTGGTTCGTTGTCGCGACAATATTTGCTTTGTATTTTTTTTTCAGATAAATTGTTTGTTATTGTTACTCCTAGGTATTTAGTCGGAATTACGGTCTGTATATTTGACTGATTTATCGTGTAAATGAACTTTAACAGGCTTCTTTTAGTGGTCATATGGATGACCTCACACTTCATATTATTAAGGGTCAATTGCCATTTTTTGCACCACACACATGTCTTATCTAAACCATTTTCAAGTTGCTTTTGATCTTCTGGTGACTTTACTAACCGATATGTGACAGCATCATCCGCTGGATAGATATATGAAATTTAAAGTTCAGGAGGAACCTGAACCTGAAGTGCCTCTTCAAGTAGTAAAAGACGTTCATCTCCAGAGCAACAGGTACACAGGAAGGTGATAACGTGAGTAGTGAGGCGTGCACATTAATCTCTCCTATTTTGTTTTAACCACTTATCCTGCACCCGCAAATTGCGGACTAATATAAGCACTTTTAGATGTGTGGTATTGCTGTATATATGTGTTTTGAGCTATTATAAGTACTTGAAGGAGAGATTTCTTAGCGTTGCTGATTGAATATGTTCAAAATGTTCCAATGTTTGTAGAGCTTAAGGGACTTAACTGCGGGGTCATCAGTGCCTAAACATGCAAAGTAACTACCTTATACTAAAGACGACACAAACTTCCATGCGCGTGGGGGGATTCGAACCCCCAACGGCGGACGGCCGCGAGCACCGCAACACGGCGCTCCAGTACGCGCGGATAATCCACCGCGGCGATTGAATATATAGTGATATACTGACGCCATTAAATTACATATAATTTCCTTAGTATGGTATTAATATCTTGTTACCCTGTTTCTCTCTGTTAAAATGTTAATTGAGGTACAATACGTACCTCGCACGACTGTACTGTTTATGATTGCCGGTTATTCAAAGCATGGTTTCGTGCGGTTCTGGGCGTACGAGACAAAAGATGGATCGATTGGAATTGTCTCTAACATACAAGGAATAAAATTTCTTGTCTCTAAGAATGACCGTTTAGTGTTGGTCAACAACTAATAGACTTTCTAGGTTTCCGATATATCTGACGTATGTAATGTGAAGTCTCAAGTGTTCAAATGTTTGTAAATCTATCGGACCAAACTGCGTAGTTATCTGTCCGTAGCTTACAAACTACTTAAATTAAGGTAAACTAACCTAAGGACAACACACACACCCATGCCCCAGGGGGGACTCGAAGCTCCGACGGCGAACAACCGCGCGCTCCGCAGCGAGGCGCCTTAGACCGCTCGGCTACAATGTGAAGTCTCTTCTCTTTGACATTTTATACATTTCGCGAACCATGTTTTAGAGCTTGAGAACCACGGGTTGGGAACCAATGATGTAACTCGACTCTATAAATCGGGCTGTTCCAACAGGCTGCTCCGCGAGCAGGAGCGCACACGAGCGCTCACTACCACAGCTCGAAGCCGCGGTGGTGGGGGAAGCTGACGTCAGGCACGCCAGTACTCGCCGGGCATGAGGACACAGACACGCTCGTTTAGTCTAGTCGCGCAAGCCCAGTGTTTTGCTCTTTAGAAGAACTGTACCTCCCCACTGACAGAGACGGGTGTCCATAATATCCAGTGTGTCACAAAACTCTTGTTTGCGCAAATAAAATAAACTAATTAATTAATTAAAAATGAAGTTACACCATAATTGCAATCATCTCTCATTCCTATAACTTTACGAGAAAGCAAAATTGTATGTGTATTTTCTTTTACTATCTTCCTAAACTGAAAACCATAGTATTTGTGCTTGTTCTTGTGACCAGTGCTGGGTCGGTCGTTATGCAACAAATTGTTGCCACTGTTTACGGTGATTGGTGAACGTTTAAGACAGGCGATGTTTTGCTCCTCTAGTTATTCGCAATTAAGTTTTTGTGTTACTCTTTTGATGATGTAGGCTACTACGTGTAAACGATAAGGTACTAGTTTTTTTTAGCTTAAATGGAAAACATACTTTTTTCGAAAGACAGAAATTCGGATTGCCTGATTTACGATTGACATGGTGAAACTGAGATCCGGTTCAGATGACGCCGTCATTTACCGTCTAGTAAAATCATCTGATGGTCAAAATCAACTGCAGAACGATCTGGATAAGTTATCACTATGATGTAAAAATTGGCAGTTGACTCTAAATAATGAGAAGTGTGAAGTCGTCCACATGAGTACGAAAAGAAATCCGTTAAACTTTGTTTACAAGATAAATCAATCAAACGTGAAGGCCGTAAACTCCACAAAATACCTAGGAATTACTATTACTTCAGTTTTAAACTGGAAAAAACACGTAGATAATGTCGTGGGAAAGGGGAACCAGAGACTGCGTTTTATTGGCAGAAGACTTAGAAGATGCAACAGAACTACAAAAGAAACTGCATACACTATGCTTGTCCATCCATTTTTGGAGTATTGCTGCACAATGTGGAATCCTAATAAGGTAGGATTGACGGAGGAGAAAATGTTCAAATGTCTGTAAATCTATCGGACTAAACTGCGTGGTCATTAGTCCGTATCTTACAAACTACTTAAACCTAGGTAAACTAGCCTAAGGACAACACACACACCCATGCCCCAGGGAGGGCTCGAACGTGCACGGCGAGCAACCGCGCGCCCCGCAGCGAGACGCTTTAGACCGCTCGGCTACTCCACCGCGGCGACGGAGGATATCGAAAGAGTCCAAAGGAGGGCAGCTCGTTTCGCATTGTCACGATACAGGGGAGACAGTGTTACGGAAATGATACAGGATCTGGGATGGGAATTATTACAACAACGGCGTTTATCGCTGCGGCGTGGATTACTTACGAAAGTCCAATCGCCAATATTCTCCTCCGAATGCGAAAATACATTGTTGACTCCCACTTACGTAGGTAGAAAAGATCATCAGAATAAAATACGTGAAATCAGAGATCTAATGGAGAGATTCAGGTGTTCTTCCTTTCCGTGCGCTATTCAAAAAAGGAATGGGAGGGAAATAGTATAACGGTGCTTCTTTATACTCTGGAAATAACTTCTAAAATCAATGACTTCTTCTTTAAAAATAATGAGGAAATTAGTTACATATTTCATAAGATATACTCCTTACGTTGGTTCCTTGACAAAGACATTTGAAAATGTAAAATAACACTAGGATAAATATGGTTGATGAGATTCCAGCCATGAAATCAAATCGTTTTGCATTGATCACAGTAAGGAAAGACATAATATTATCCACGAGGATTGACCTGGTATCACGAGTCGCGCATTTTCACGGAGCAAAACGATAGTCTCGGTATAGAAATTTCACGAAAAATTGTGCCCTTAGCGGAAATTAGTGACGTCACAGCCCATCCTGCTGCTTCACTTACACACACGCTCGTCGCAGCCATGTGCCGTAATCGACGACAGCTCACGTACGAGAAGCTGTGTCCCGCGTGCAAGTGAGCTTCACGGGCGAGCGGGCGAGTCGTTAGGACCAGCCTGTTATAAACTTACCCCCTATGTAATTCACTGCATAGGAGTTGCATAAAGTAGGTTAACTTATATAGCGACCGAGTATATGATGTCAGACCTCGTTCCTAACGGTCAGCGATGAAGCGAATGTGGCTGCTCTTACGGCGGCCTGTAAGTGCACCGCTCGACTGGACAATCGGAGGAGCGGCAAGTGTCGGTTCGGCCGACGTTACGGAGAAAGTGATGCGGCCATTATCGTGAAATGTCGCGGCGGCGAGGAACAGCTCTCCGGCCACACCCTGCGACAGGCGGCAGCACGGTCGCGCCGCCGCGCCACGAGTTACGGCAGGCGAGGCGAGGGGCGCATCGCCACGCGACCCGCGCGCGCTCTAGACGGATGGCGCCATCACTCAGCGACGACCCCCCCACCCCCCAACCCCTGCTGCTGCCACCGCCCTCGCGCTGCCGACACAACTGACTCCCGCGCAATTCCCTTTCCGTCCGTTTATGGGTCCGGGCGGTGACCTCCATCCCCCGCGTCCACCAGCTCACTCGTCAGATGACTTTCGCGCTACAGCTTCTCGCTTCTCGTGTCCCACACTCATTCCCCCAGCGCCTCATGCCAATCTCCTCCAGGTCCTCCGACTTCGCACACTTCGTTATGATCACCGAGTGTTTTCAGTGCAGCGACACCCAGTACTCTTTGTGCTCAGTATGTCGACTGGTGTGTTCATTTTACAGGGCCGGCCTTAGGTACGGGCGAAATGTGTGTTAGCACTGGGTCCTACGCTTCTTGGGGCCCTGAACAAAACATTAGAACATATCCACAGTGTTTGAAATGTAACAGTGCTTTAGCAAGGTTACTTTTTTAGCAGACTAGCTGAACCCCCTCCGCTTCGCATGCGTAGGCTTGTTAGTTTGCACCAGTTTAATCCTGATGAAGAATCCATATCTTAAGTTTCATAGTTATAGCTTGAAATTTGAGTCAACAGCACAATATTTTTGAAAATCAATTTCTGCATCCCGGATGTCACCCCCTTATTAGTCTAATTTCCAAAAATACTGTAACACGTGTCTTAAATTCGAACCCCGAATTCAAATCCGAAAATTTGTAGTTCTAACATATTTTAGAAAAACACCCCCTCTCCAATTTAACCCCGTTGATGGTTGAATTTAAAAAAATACCGAAACACGTATTTTTTTAACGTCTAACCGACTATACAAATATCAATTTTTGCAGCTCTAGGTTCAAAATTGTATCAATAACAACGTGTTTTCAAAAAGAACTTTTTATCCTCTATTTAACCGTCTTACTTGATGAATTTCTAAAAATACTAAAAATCATGGATTTTTAATCCTGACCAAGATTCCATATCCGACGTTTCGTAGTTGCAGCTTAAAATTTGAGTTAACAGCAACATATTTTTGAAAATCAATTTTTGCGTCACCTGTTTTACCCCCTTATCTGTCAAATTTCAAAAAATGCCGATAAACGTGCCTTTTAAATTCGAACCCTGAATTCACCGAAATTTTGTAGTTCTATCTTCAAAATTGCCTAAATAGCTACGTATTTTCAAAAAAACGTTCCATCCCCTATTTCACCCCCTTAGGGACGGAATATCGAAAATCGCTTCCTAAATAACGCCTACAGAGTGAGATCAACACCCTCCACAAATTTCAAGATTCTATCTTCAGTGGTTTGGGCTGGGCGATGATGTGTCAGACAGTCAAACGGGACACTTCCTTTTATATATAGAGATTACAATACTGCTGAAGTGGAAGCCACTAGCCGATACATTGTTTGACAAGTTTCATTTAAATCTTCATAAATTTGCAACATCAGATAGATCAGTGGTAATAACCTAGTAATATATATTACTAGGTCAAGTTCCCTATGGCCGCATTTAAGTCCTAATTGAGCGCATCTCTTAGGGACTAGGTTATCTCTAGCTTCGTATAATAAGACCGTCAGCTGTATTTCCATTAATTATTGGACCAAGCCATCATCTTCAGACCCTTAAATAGGGTGAACTGCACTTTTCTGCGTTGGTCCTCCTTGCTGTAATCTATATCTATAAATGTGAATGTCTGTTCGGTGTACGTTAATCACGTCTGAACCACAAGACATAAAGAGCTAAAAATTTGTAGTTACTAATGTCTACTCGGGGTAGGTTTAGGCACGGTTTTATGGCGAATGGATAGTTATTTATCGATGTATATTAATATGAATGTCTGCGTGGTGTACGCTTATCACGTCCGAACGACAAGACGCAGAGACATAAATATACCCGAGGAAGATTTTAGGCACGGTTTTATAGCGATCTGATGGATATTTAGTAATCTGAAGAATATAACGCGAAATGCGAAACAATAATTACACTTTGAAAATGGTTTTATTGATTGCATTGTTGCTTGAGAGTTGATAATGACAAAAGGGTGGAGTATATTGGGATTGAAAGTTATCGGCGTATGTAAAATTCTACGTGTGTGTGTGTTTGTTAATATTTCGCTCTGCAGCGAAAACTACAAAACGCAAAGGAATGGTCTGCGTGTAATTCTTGTGTTCTATGAATGTGCGACATCAGTGATTTTGTCTTTTTCAACGTAGTAAAAGGCAGGTTACCCTATTATAAGGGCCTGAAAATGAGACCTTGGTTACCAATAAATAATGAAAATACAGCTGAAGATGTTATTAGTCATTGCTGTATATACGGTTGAAGCTCCAGCGTCCATACATAATATGGACAAAATCAACCAAGGTTGCTTATGTCGCCTACGTATTGCCCATACCTGGATAACGCATGGTCACCTTAGTCGGCATCTGGATACTCCAGTAGGATATGGGCCACGGTTAAGAAAGCGGCACTTTATTATTATTTAAGAAACCTGCTCCAGTCACTTTTACATGAAATGATATTTATTCCATGAACCGGTTTTCAAACCTTTTCAGGTTCATCATCAGACTGTATGGCCACAGTCGCAGTAAGTAGATCAGCAAATTTCACGGAATCTTTCAAATACAAAACAGACCTAAGCAACGTGCAATTCGAGTTTTTTAAAATAATTTCCTTCTTCCCACCACAGAGCCAGCACCCAACATGACGCTTAAAATGATATTGTAACATGATCCATCTGATGATTAACCTGAAAAGGCTTGAAAACCGGTTCATGGAATAAATATGATTTCAAGTAAAAGTGACTGGAGCAGTTTTCTTAAATAATATTGAAAATAAGTCACGGGTTCTGAAACATCCGTAATGGATAATCTAAATATAAGCGGCACTTTGGCAGGACCTCTAGAGGTCTTTGTCTTGTCGGCGTTCATTGTCGCGCCTTAGAGCCAATGGGTATCGCCTCTGGGTGCTGCGCTCTAGTTTTCTTACTTGTTCAACCTGTGATGTCTCAGGTAGGAACGGGGGAATGATTACCTAGCAGTTTAGTCCCCTTGACGGCAAGATCAACAAATGAAACATACCGGGTGATCAAAAAGTCAGTATAAATTTGAAAACTTAATAAATCACGGAATAATGTAGATAGAAAGTTAAAAATATGACACATCCTTGAAAAGACATGGGGCTTTTTAGAACAAAAAAAGTTCAAAAAATGTCCGACAGATGGTGCTTCATGTGATCAGAAAAGCAATAATTAGGATAACAAATTAGGACAATGCAAACATGTTCTTTACAGGAAATGCTCAATATGTTCACAATCATTCCTCAACAATAGCTGTAGTCGAGGAATAATGTTGTGCATCACTATAAAGCGTGTCCGGAGTTATCGTGAGGCATTGGCGTCAGATGTAGTCTTTCAGCATCCCTAGAGATGTCAGTCGATCACGATACGATTGCGACTTCAGGTAACCCATAAGCCAATAATCGCACGGACTGAGGTCTGGGGACCTGGGAGGCCAAGCATGACGAAAGTGGCGGCTGAGGAAACGATCATCACCAAACGACGCGCAGGAGATCTTACACGCGTCTAGCAGGACATTTTTTTAATAATTTTTGGTTCTAATAAAACCCAATTTCATTCCAAGCATGTGTGTCAATTTTTACCTTTCTATCTACTTTATTCCCTGATTTATTAAGTTTTCAAATTTACAATGACTTTTTGATCACACGGTATTTACAATAAGCTACACACGAATTTGACAGACCAAGTAACTTTTATTCAGTGTTCTAATACCCTTTACACAGACATATTTTATTATTTTTCAGCATTGTCTCTGCTTTAAACAACGGCTCGTTGAATTCCTCGACTACATAAATCAATTACTTGGTTACGAAAGCATTCCAGAGCCCCTGTGTAAGCGCCATAATCGTTGATATATCGTTTCTTCAGCTTCCAAGAAGAAGAAAATGACGCGAGGAAGTTTTGCCCTTCCAGATGAGCATCACCCACGTCTGATGGTAGTGGTATTATTTTTGGATCAAATGTAGTACGACTGGAATGTACATTGTGTTAATTCCACGTCACTCCAGCATTTCACAATGAATCTATACTTAGTTCTTTATTCTTGGAAAATTCCTCAAACACACGGCGAGATTAATTCAGCAAACAGCAGTATGTAATCCAGAAATAAAAATAACTTTGGCTGAAAAATTGCCCTCACAGGATTTAATTCTTTGATTATGTTTTAGTTTGATGCGGCTTTTTTGTTGTGAATAGTGATGTCCATACTATCAATACCGCATCATACCTGGTGTTGTACAGAGTGCTCCAATTAGGCTGCAAAAATGTAACAGGACACAGAGAATGTTTCAGTGAACAGTTTGAGACAAGGAACCTGTTGTAGGAGGAACCGGCTCAAGTAGATGTGAAAGTCGACTTGTCTACTGCTTTGACTGCCATTACTGTTTCACAGCTTATTTGTATCTACAATTCCTTCCTTCCAGCAAGGAAACAAAGAGGGCGAACCTGATTACTAAGAAGTCATGGTGCACCTGTTGTTGGATCCACTGCACGGATATTTATCTCGGTGCTTCTGAGTCTTGTTCGCCGATGTCATGCTTGCATTTAAATTAATGGCCGACAGTTTTGGCACAAATTGTAATACGGTAAGTTCAAAGTGTCGGTCATGTTATTTGGAGTTAACTATAACTAAAGTAAGCGTAATGTGTACAGAAATGTCATTGTAATCCTACTGTCTGCTACATCTGATTTCTAACCCCAGGTTCACTATGTCCTGTTAAAGTTTTGCATGCTATAGCGGAAAGGGCCTGTAGGGAGACTTGAACAAGTGGTTTTCTGAAAATCTGCCACTGCTGGTCCACGATTAGGTTATATGTATAACATCTAAGTCAGTAGGATCGCATGCAAATTTTTATACAGGGTGTTACAAAAAGGTACGGCCAAGCTTTCAGGAAACACTCCTCACACACTAAGAAAGGAAATATGTTATGTGGACGCTTAATTTCCATGTTAGAGATCATTTTAGTATTTCATTTACGGATGAGGCTTCATTCCAACGTGATCAGATTATAAATTTTCACAATCAACATGTATGGGCTGACGAGAATCTGCACGCAATTGTGCAATCAGGTCGTCAACACAGGTTTTATGTGAACGTTTGGGCAGGAATTGTTGGTGATGTCTTGATTGGGCGTCATGTTCTTCCATCTACGCTCACTGGAGCACATTATCATGATTTCATACGGGATACTCTATCTGTGCTGCTAGAACATGTGCCTTTACAAGTACAACACAACATGTGGTTCATGCACGATGGAGCTCCAGCACATTTCAGTCGACGTGTTCGTACGCTTCTCAACAACAGATTCGGTGACCGATGGATTGGTAGAGTCCGACCAATTCCATGGCCTCCACGCTCTCCTGACCTCAACCCTCTTGACTTTCATTTATGTGTGCATTTGAAAGCTCTTTTCTACGCAACCCTGGTATCAAACGTAGAGATTCTTCGTGCTCGTATTGTGGACGTCTGTGATACAATACGTCATTCTCCAGGGCTGCATCAGCGCATCAGGGATTCCATGCGGCGGGGGGTGGATCCATGTATCCTAGCTAACGGAGGACATTTTGAACCATTCCTGTAACCAAGTGCTTGAAGTCACGCTGGTACGTTCCGTTGGTGTGTGTTTCCATTCCATGATTAATGTGATTTGAAGAGAAGTAATAAAATGAGCTCTAATATGGAAATTAAGTGATTCCGGACACATGTCCACATAACATATATTCTTTCTTTGTGTGTGAGGAATGTTTCATGAAAGTTTGGCTGGGCCTTTTGTAATACCCTGGATAACTCTCTTTAAAGTGGGGTTTAATCCTATGGTTGATTAATTCATCTATCAATTTTCTACTAAGAATCACCTTTATATAATAAACTTAGAACTATTCCTAAGTGGGAACATTCGGAACCTGAAGATTAAAGACTTATAACCCAAAATCTTCAGCTGTTATATATTGACTTTGTTCATCATTCATTTACGATCACTGGAGTCACCACACAACTGCCAGTACCTTATCACGAGGTATAACCATGTATATAGGGTATAACCATGTTTACTTTTGAAGACATGATAAAGCGATGTATGATGGCCCTTTTGATGGCGTTTAAATGTGTGTTACAACATGGTCCAGTTTAATTCACTTTTTTATATTTTTGAAATTAGATTGAGCTCTTGCACTCTTTGTCACAATAAATCCGAATTTTTTTTATTGTGTTTTTTCAAGTCTATCACTTTATTGATTTACATGGTATATTTACTGTGCAAAGATAACAGACTGACGTAGACTCGTTTTTACTATGAAACAAGAGCAACGGAGGTTACTGCTACTTCAGACATAAATACGGGCGCGGTTTTAACTCAAGCAACATTTATCTCAATTATATTTTTGTCTGCATACAAGACAGGGTATTCCCGAGATTAAATTTGCGCCCGTCATTTTAGCTCCGTTATTTTGTAAATTTTCGTAAATGTGAAAACTAGAACAATACGAATCGCAGCTACACATTGAACCAGATACACTGAACTGCTTAGAGCTTACACGGCCATACAGTGTTGTTTGTTGTAGTTTATCCATAGTTAGGGCCGCGCAGAGAGCTCTATAGCCCCGCTCGGTATATAGAAAAGTTCTGAAATAAAACGTCTCACTATTGTGCTAGCTTCTATTATACATCCGGTATCATACCGGCACTAAAGTTTATGACCGCTCTCATTCCTATTTTTCTGGTTTGTTGCGCCAATATTTTGCATTTGAAAATCGTAGGAGGTGTGCATTAGCTTTTATTATAGTTCTTTCTTTTTCGTCTATTTGTATACGATTCAGAGAAATTCCCTTGTTTCATCGGTCCTTTATCAATTTATCACATAAGTTTTTTCTCATTTTATTTATTTATTTATTTATTTTAAGTATTCATGGAATTACGAAATTATCACTGATTTACGTACTTCCTGTGCTTCTGTAACCTTACGTTCACCAAAAGCATCGTAACAACGTGTGATCATAACTTTTAAACATAACGAATTCGAAATATTTAAACATTTTGATCATTTCAGGGCACTGAAGTAGAGCCGATGGCAAAGATGAAAATTCATGCTGGACTGGGATTCGAACCCGGATATCCTGCTTTGGGCCAGCGGTCGCCTAAACTGATTAGACTATCCAGACATGCTTCCGTTCCAACCCAAATTCTCACCTTGTAGCACAGTACGAATGTAGTGCCTCCCTGCCAATTTAATTCCACTTTCTCGCAGCCTATACTGGATTCCTACAAGGGATCAGGCGCATTGAAATTGTCAATTGTCTGTTGTGTCTGATGTAAAATTATTTACATTGTGTCTGTTCTTGTCCGAAGTAAGTGGAATGATGAAACAGTTCTCTGGGAGAGAAAAACTCCATCTCAGGATAAAAAGTGGCAACTAACACAACAGTCTTAGTTTGATCAAAATGAGTGAGACATTTACAACTCAACACAGAATCCTTTGACCTCTGAATAGCATCCTATTATATTTAGTACCGCAGTTCAGCTGTTTGTACAGTACAAAAAATGTAATGTAGTACGATAGCTTTCCAAGACAGCATATATAATGAAATTTTCACTCTGCAGTGAAGTGAGCGCTGATATGAAACTTCCTGCCAGACTAAAATTGTGTGCCCGAACGGGGACCTTCGCCTTTCGCTGGCTAGCGCTCTACCGTCTTTTTTTTTTTCCTTTTTTTTTTTTCATCATTGAAATGCATCATTTTAATCCATAAACAACAAAAACGTCTTGGATGACTAAAACAAAATGAGACGAAATAAAGTCACGCTACTCGTCGCACAGGCTTAATTTTTGCCTTGACTGCCCTCAGAGTTCGTTTTCTCGTTTTTTTTTTTTTTTTTTTTTTTTTTTTTTTTTTTTTTTTAATTTCCATGTCTTATCAAATTTTAGACATGTCTTCCCCTTATCTCAGCCAACCGAGAAAAGTTTCATGGTAGCATCGTCTTTCAAGTCCGATAGTGCTACGGAAATATTCCGCTTCCTATTAAGTTAATTGGCTCATTTTAATCCGTCTTTTTTATAATTTTCATTCATCGCCTTCGTTCATTGTTCCTTATCGTGTTTCATCTTTCTTCGTATCTTTGTTAATTCAAGTGCCTTTGGGTAATTGACATATATTGCTTTGGTTTTGTAAGGGTAAGAGTTTCTTAGCTTGACGTACACTATATATATATATATATATATATATATATATATATATATATATATATATCGGATTATGTGACTTAACTATGCGATCATCAGTCCCTAAACCTACAAACTACTTATGAACTAGCTAACACTAAGGACGGCACAAATATCCATGCCCGACGAGGGGGAGGTGGCCGTGCAGACCGTGACTGACGCGCCTCCCTTATGTTTGTTGAGAATGTATTGCATTGCGAGGTCATTTAGCCACGTCCATATGATTTGTTTGGTCCTTGGAAGATAATCGTAGTCAGGCTGTAGCATTGTCGCGAGCGTTATTCCTTTGCTGGTTGTTTTCCCTATCAATGCACGTTTACTGCCGGCCGCGGTGGCCGAGGAGACTGAGGCGCTCCAGTCACGGTCTGCACGGCCACTACGGTCGGGGGTTCGAATCCCCCCTCGGACATGGATATTTGTGTCGTCCTAGTTCGTAAGTAGTTTGTAAGTTTAGGGACTGATGACCCCGTAGTTAAGTCCCATAGCCTATACAAACATTTGAACATTTTGCAAGTTTACTGCGGCACCATTCCCACACCTTCCTATTTGCACCATGTGTGTACCGATGCTGCAGAGAGTCTACGTGGTCGCAGACCTTACATTTATGTCACTGATAACTTTAATCTGTGTCGTTTTTCTTTCGTGGCGATTGATTCATGAGAGTTTATACCACAAGGACCTGATGTCTGTATCAAGGGTCTTATTACTGATGTTTCTCTAGACTTGGGAACACCGTATTTGTGCCTTCTTGGATTCCATTCTGTTTGTCCTCCAATCGTCACACATGACGTCATATAGTTCTGCTGTCATTTTGTGTACTAGTCTGTTTCCTCAGATATCTCGTTTCAAGGTAAAACCGATGGATATGTCCTAGTGTGTGTGGTATGGTACTAATTAACAGGGGTTTGTTGGCTTTGATAACCGCTCCCACTCACAACACTGTAGGCTGTTCGTAATAAATTTTGAATGTTCGTCTTATAAAAAGTGTTTGACATTTCGTGCCGACATCAACTACTCCAAGCCTTCTTTCCTGGGTGGGGGTGTCGTTACATTTATCCCAACTCTGTATATTTCAAGTCGGCATAAATACCAGCCTACCACTGCCATAACTTCTGCATCGTTCACCGGCAGGATTTGGCCCACATGCCAAATTTTGACAATATTTTCGTGTTAACGAGGTTGACTCTCTCTATTAGCCTCCTCAGACCTCTGAAATTTTTTTCAATATTATTGCATTTTGTTTGTATTTTATGATTAATAATATTCCAAAAAGGCCTCTAAAATATTTTAAAAATTCCTAACTCTTCATTATCTACAAAAACTCCTGTCCCCTATAGAATCCATCAGGACACTTGGTACCCCAACTGCTAGTATGGGATGTGATATTTCACTACGCAGTTTAGGTTAATATGCTTGTATTTACTTATGTTATTAATAGTATAGGTTGATTTTTACATTAACTGAAGAGTTCTATGGAAATAGCCAACAAACCGCCTTTCCATTCTATCAGCCATTTGAACACTGCTGAAAAGTGAACAAATGGCAAGGCAGTGTGTCTTTTTCAGTTCCGAGATGTGCCACCTTCCGTTTGTGTTATGAGATGCCTAGCATTGTGACCAACATTTAAATATTGTAACCAGATTTGTTTTCATTTATGTCCCCTACGGGGGACGCAGGGACTGTTGAGGTTAGGTTTTGAGTTCGACTGTTGTTCTGTCGCAGGCACGCTCTCATCGTCGTTAAAATGTTCCTCCATGTCGCTGCCGCCGTTTACAGTGGTCAATTACACGCCGGCCGCGGTGGCCGAGTGGACTGAGGTGCTCCAGTCACGGTCCGCACGGCCACTACGGTCGGGGGTTCGAATCCCCCCTCGGGCATGGATATTTGTGCCGTCCTTAGTCTTAGTTAGTTCATAAGTAGTTTGTAAGTTTAGGGACTGATGACCCCTTAGTAAGGTCCAATAAGCTATACAAACATTTGAACATTTTTTTGTCAATTACACAATCGTATGCCATAAAGTTTGAGGATGTCAGTTCACTCGTATTCGTCGTCCCCATTGTTTGGGAATGGTTCGTCCTCACTCCTAGGAGGCGAGATACTGGATTAAGTGACTGGATTAAGGACGGCCCATGAAACGTGCAGGGGTAGCTAGAACGGTAGAGCGCTTGATTGCGAAGGTAAAGGTCCCATGTTTGAATCCCGGTTACGGCACACAATTCTGACAAAAAATTTCAATATTTCAGATAGTTTATTCATGATCTGACATGGACTGTTAGTCATTACAGAAAATTTTGAAAAATACAAGGATTTTAAATACTTCTCAATTTTATGCTCAAAACTGTAACATCCCAGGTCAGGCTTGATAATAAAAAGTTGCATACACTGCTTGTCTACTGGTAAATGTAAATACAACTACCACAAATAAATCTTCGAAAATAATGGGTTTTGTCCTAGATTTCCAGTCGTCGGAAAAGGAAGGAGTCAACGACGGTTTATAGGTAAACTGTGGTATTTTACAGTAAGATGTGCTTCAAAATATTTATCATTTCCTGAACGTAGGTGAAACATTTCTGTGTACTTGTTACACAAACTATAAACATGGATTCTACGCCCTTAAGCACTGATTTGAAGCACATTGTCTTGTGTATACAGCCTGAACAAATCAAAAAATGAAACGTAGTTCGTTACGTCGGAAAAGTTGCAGACATAATGCTCACTCTTAGCACTGGGACAGTTAGAACATAGGTCATTAATATTATGACATACCAAGTATCTTATAGTTTTTTTACTGTTCAGCACAATTGAACATTAATTGAATTTTGTACCATTCCTAAGTGAATCGACTCTTCTGGTTATTTCCTCACAGTCAACATTTTCTGAACGAGAGGAGGGAAATAACATGAATGACAACATATTTCTGTGTATAGAAACAATGCAATATGCATGACCTCTAAAGGTGGATCATGATATCCTGAACAATCCTCTTCTTTTGAATTAAAGAGGAACAACTTTGGTGCAGCAATTGACAGCTGTACTGCTTGTTGGGACATTGACTTCGTCATCTGCTCAACAATCAGTGTCTGAAACTGAACAAATCTTGTTAATGATTTTTACTGTGTAGCTTCAGAGACGGTTAAAATCTCTGAGTAATTACTTTAATAATTCAAAATTTTCCGCTTGGGTATGGTTGCTCGTTTCTAGGCGCCGCCGATAGGTGCGGCCGCTTCCACCGGAGGTTCGAGTCCTCCCTCGTTTGTTTGTTGTGTGTGTGTGTGTGTGTGTGTGTGTGTGTGTGTGTGTGTGAGAGAGAGAGAGAGAGAGAGAGAGAGAGAGAGAATGTGTGTGTTGTCCTTGGGTTTGTTTAACCTAGTTTCACTGGGATACAAGCCTATGGACTGATGACCAGAGAAGTTTTGGTCGCACTGTATTACAAACCTTTGAATTCGAACTTAAAATCTGTTACTGCACACCGACAATATTCACAAGATGGTGACGCGATATATTGGTCACACATGAGGCATCGCAATTTTATACGCCATTACAACATAAAACACAGTTATATTGCGTAATTGCTGGGGATTGTTGTGATCACTTTATGATTTGCAAAGTCTCCATTAATAATGGAACAAATTCTGTGTCTTGAGACAGGCAGATGTGTCTGAAGGAAAAAGACACTGAGAGGATTACACCTGTCAAGAAGTGCAAGAGATAATTACGACTGTGAATCCAGCCATTGTTTCTCCTTCATTTGTGACTAATGAAAATGTCTGCCGCCTGGAAATCCGATCCCGATTTCACGACTTCGCGAGCAATCAAGCTAATCATTAAGTTATCCATTCAAGTCTCCCATATCGGCGACTAAGGACTTTCCCGTTAAATCCTGTGATTGCAGAACAGAGGGAGACGTTCACTACTGTCACTGGCCTTTGCTTTCAGCTCATAATACCAGTATTTACGGTAACACTAATGCAATAACCTTGAGATATGCATGCATGTGGAACATTTGCATTATGTGCATTATTAAACATAGCAACGGTATGTACATTGTATTGAAGCCGATGGTAGTATTTTGATGTTTAGGGGGACAGAACTGCGGAGGTAATCAGTCCCCCTATTGAAGCCGAAGCAAGGCAGGAATTATATAACTTGTTGAAAATAGACACATGTGCCACATGGAAGTGCCTGAAGATGTATATCAAAATGCTAATGCGACCGCTCGCGAAAAGTGATATATCTGGGTTCGAGTCCGAATCAGACATAAATTAATATAAGCTCTAAATTACATATACAGCTGAGGTATAGACATATTCGCAATTGTAAATTAATTTCTTATAATTCATATTTCTTGGAAATAAATTACGACAAATGGTTTTTAATAGCTTCTGTTTCTTCTGTTACGTCCGTTTCTTTCTTATTCTGAAGTCTGAATTATGCAGTAATATTTTGAGCTTAAATAGGACAAACATTCCCATTACATCAATAGTACTCACTCTAATACAATGTTGGCTCTGTGCTGTTATACCTGCTACTTTTCCAGTGACTGCAATTCGACTGTTGTTGATGCGCAAGCGGCAGCACAACGGGTTGAATAATAGTTTGTTCGCATCGAGCACTGTTCAATGTACTTTCAATGGTCACTGGTTAGAGCTACCTCCCCAATGTAGGTGTTGGCCCTGTATGCCACGGTTGCATACATTCCAGGTGCCCACCTGGATAATGCCGCAGAAATCGTCGTTAAGAGTCCGCATAGGGTAAGGTGGACAGTGCGCAGAGGCGAGTTTTAGTTTTCGTCCGAAGCGCCGGGCGAGTTCATTCCTTCGTTCGGATGGGGTGGCCGCGTCAGTCCATTTCCGTCTGCCGGTCAGTGAGCTGGGCACTTCCCCTCTAGCGCTCGCACACTCTCCACCGCTACCCCCACCACTTCTGCTATCCACACAAATGCCCAGCATTCTGCGCATCTACCGGCCAATTTATTTTACGTGCAATCTACCAAGGCAGAAGTGACTTTTTACAAAGTTCTTCATTATTCTCCTACCATGACAACAACAGCTGGAGGAGGGAGAATGGCGGATAGCTGCACTAGGTTGATGCTTAAGGTGAAGCCGCCCTGGTGGCACGTAGGATTGTAGGCCTACTTGAGGGAGATGGCTCTGAACGGTCCTTATTGATACACCCATAACAATATTTATTGATATGGTGTATGTTCTTTTCAGACATAATCGAAATAAAGACACCATTAGTTTACAGTGATGGCAGTAAATTTAATGAATCGAAAAACTGAAAAAGTCCGATCGTTTCATGGGATTGATTTAAATTCAATGACAAAGTCGAAAATTTTTGCTGAATTTATTTCAGCCACCCAAAACGCTCGAAATGTTTCAATATTTCAATTTTGTAAATTTACGGCCATTACTGTCAACTAATGGTGTCTGTTCTTTTGGACATATCCGCAAAGAACAGAAACCTTATCAATAATTATATGCCTACAATTTCAGTGTGGACACAATCAAAAGCTCGATCCCTTGCGGGAATACAGTATACGCTGCGATCAAGAGGAATAAAAGGGCAGCGGAGTAGAAATGGAGAATTTGGATTGGCAGGGGACCGTGCCTTGATAGCTCAATTGGTTAAGGCGATCGCTGGCCCGAAGCAGGACATCCGGTTTCGATTCCGGTCCTGCACAAATTTTCAAATTTTTCGTTTTATTTATTTCAACCCCAGGAAACGGTCGAAATGCTTCAATATTTCGAATTCATATTAACAGTGTCCATATGTTGTTGTAGTCATTGTGCTGATTAATGTGGTATTCCGTAAGATGCGACTGTCTTGGTGCATATCTGTGTGACCCGCTTTCTCCTTCCTGACCGAGAGGGATGCCTAGTCTCCCCTGACCGCTGGCAATAACCTTCATGCAAGGTGGAGACCTCTCACCCTTAATTCTGTGGTGTTATTTTCCAGTTTCCAAGAAATATTATGTGTGTCATCTCATGAACTACACTATACACACAAACGATTTACACGCACGCTTTTTGTGAATACTATCACTCATTTAGAAACGGAGCAACATTTGCACCGGCAAAATGGGTACCACAGGCTCTGGAAGTATAGCAGTTGGGTTCATTTCTGAGTTTCCTGATGCAATAGCAGCTTACCTTGCCGTCATATAAAGTCGCTCACTCGGCAAATGACAATTACCTAAAGACTGAGAAGATTCCCATGTCTCTCCGGTATTAAGGAAAGATAATAAGAGTTTTGCAAAATATTGCGCAAACTTACAGGCCAATATCATTAAAATGAATCAGTAGCAAAATTCTGGAACACATACGTTATGAGAGAGACGGAGCTGCTGATGCTTAGTTAACATGGATTCAGAAATTATCGTTTTTGTGAAATAGAGCAATATCTTTTCTCACAAAAGTGATTAGTGTCACCAGGAACGGATATCATGTGGCAGTAAAATAACAGCCAACCAGTTGCAAATTAAAGTTAAATAAACTTTACCGCGGTTTCCATTGATATAAATCAATCTTCTTCAGAAGATATGTTTGACGTGCCTTTGTCTAAAGGGCTACATTATGTGTACAAAGATTGACGCGTGTAACCTTTCCACAGTAAGAATGTAATGTCCATGTATCTTCTGAAGAAGATTTATTTATATCAATTGAAACCGCGGTAAAGTTTATTAAACTTTAATTTGCAACTAGTTGGCTGTTATTTTACTGCTGTGAATTACCGTTTCTGTACGCAGCCATTTTTAAAATTTTTGTATCATGTGATTTTTTTTATTTTTATTTATTTATTTATTTATTTTTTATTTTAGAATTACGAAAGGTTTTTGACACCAAATCTTAAAAGCGGCTTCTAATGAAATTGCTTGCTTATGGAATATCATCTAAATAATGCGTGCGAATCTGTGATATTCTGTAAGGAAGGACACACTTCGTAGTAATTGACGGAAAGTCATAAAACGAAATTGACACCTGTTCTTTCCCAGGGCAGTGTTATGGGATACCTAATATTCGTAACCTTTGTAATCGATTTATGAGACAATCAAAGCAGCCGTCTTAGGCTGTTTGCTGATGATGCAGTCGTATTTTTATTGGTTAAGTCACCAGAGGATCAATACCAAGAGAAATACGATTTACATGAAAACAGTGGCAATTACCGTAAGTAACGAACAGAAAAATAAAATGTTCAAATGTTTGTAAATCTATCGGACCAAACTGCGCGGTCAGAGTCCGTAGCTTACAAACTACTTAAACCTAGGTAAACTAACCTACGGACAAATACACACACCCATGCCCCAGGGAGGACCCGAACCTCCACTGCGAGCAACCGCGCGCTCCGCAGTGAGACGCTTTAGACCGCTCAGCTACTCCACTGCGGCTAACCAACAGAGTGAGGCCGTTAATATGAGCTGTAAAATAAATCTGTTCGACTTTATCTGCTGCGACGGAATCGCAATGAGCACTAAGGCGACTTGTTGCAGTGCGTGCGGACGTTCGCCGTCGGAGGCTAGAGTCCTCCCTCGGGCGCGGGCGCGCCTGTGTGTGTGTGTGTGTGTGCGTGTGTGTGTTGTTCTTAGGATAAGTTAGTTTAAGCAGTTTACAAGTTTAAGGACCACTGCAGTTAGTTCTCATAATTGCACAAACATTTGAATTTGAACATTTAAAAACATTTGAACCTTTTTTACTTTATTTACTCGATGAATTAGTCAACTAAATACCTGGCAGTTACAATCACAAAGTAATTAAATTTGAAAGAACACTAGAAAACGCTGTGGGGACGGCAAACGAAAGGTTGCTTCTCATTGGCACAACAGTAACAGCATGGTATGCAATTTGGGATCCCCACCAGGTGAGACTGATAGAGGGTATAGCAAAAGCCAATTTTGTAGTATCGGAATGCAAGGGAGAGAGTGTTACTGAAATTATGCGAACGAATCTATTTAAGAAGTTTCTTTGGCCAATTTTGTCCTCTGAACGTGGACATATTTTGTTTGCACCAACCTGCAGAGGGAGACATGATCAGCAGAACGAAATAAGTTAAATGAGATGTAAAACGGAAAGAAATAAGTGCTCTTTAAAAATGCATATTGCCAACAATCAGCTGTTTATTACATTCTCAACTTGGTTGTGAATCATCATCAGAAAAATAAATTATACAAACTGATTACGTTGGTACATGGGTATGGTGACATACAATGATCCTGCGAAATCAGTTTGTTTAATTTACTTTTCTGATAATGGTTCACAATTTAAACCGGGACAGTTATCAATATAATAAACAGATGATGGTTGGCAGTATGCGTTTTTTAAGGTATATTACGGCTGTAACCACACATCTCATCAAAAATGTGGTATAAATGTTCCATTTTCCAGCATCCTATTCAAGAATAGAACGTTAGAGAGCCTGAAAGCTTTTCGATGAACCTTCTGCCAGAAAATTGTAGCTGGTCGCGGTGGCCGAGGAGACTGAGGCGCTCCAGTCACGGTCTGCACGGCCACTACGGTCGGGGGTTCGAATCCCCCCTCGGGCATGGATATTTGTGCCGTCGTAGTTCGTAAGTAGTTCATAAGTAGTTTGTAAGTTTAGGGACTGATGACCCCGTAGTTAAGTCCTATAGACAATAAAAACATTTGAACATTTTTTTAGAAAATTGTAAGTGAATTGCATAGTATCCATCAAGATAAAGCTATAATTTAGGAAATCTTGTAACATTGCACGGCTGATAATGCTCTTCGTGGTCTATCCGCAGACATCCGCATTTGGTAACCGCATTAACCGCCCTTCTGTGAAGTACCTTAGTCACTTTAATGAATGTGGCCTCTCATCGTTTCCCAGGAGTCTCTTTGTGTTCGCCAGTGACAGAATATCCTCCTGTAATTACGTGAATCCTTCTCACGTCGGTCCACACTCTGCCTCTTGTAGGAGCGACGCGCGCAGTGCTCTGAAACGGAACTGTCAGAAGCGCTCACGTCGCGACTGCGTCGCTGTTTCCAGGAACATCTGCAATGTTGGCAGCGCTGGGGCCGCGGCGGACCTGTGCAGCCGCTGTGTGCTGCTTCTGTGGTTGTGGCCGCAGGGCTCCATAAAGGCGTCATATGAGCACATGTCGGTTCTCCCGCCACACTTACCAACACTCGCTCATTGCTGCAATTTCCCACGTCTCCCGCGACGCAGGAGACCTTGCTGCTTACAGTTATGAGCTTTCGAAGTCATTTTAATCAATTGGCTACTTTTAATCATCTAACATCTAGAAAAATGAGTGGACTCTTCTGGACAACATTTACAACAAATCTATTTGTGTGACTATCGTCTGCAGCAAACGTCGAATTATTTATCAACCAATAAATCAATGTCAGGAGACGTATTTTGACTGGATATATCATTTGAACTGACGAAAATGCATTGAATTAAATTTTTTGTCGCAGCCGGGATTCGAAACTGGGATCTCCTACCTACTAGATGATATAAATAATACCGGCAGGGGACTGGATGTTCTGTTGTCCTCATCGTTTTATCAACAACGGAACGCGTCTCTGAAGTGCCGTGAAGTCGAAAGACTTGCACTAGGCGGCCGAATAACTCCTGACCGGATCTCCCGGAGAATACATGCCATACGATCATTTCATTCTTAGGAGAAACCGAACAAAGGAAGCAAATAGTCCCTTATGTTAGGATGTCTTTTTCTTCTTATACCGAACAACTTCAGGCCTACGATTTCCACTATAAAAGAAGTGAATGCCGTCGGCTGCGTACTTTGATGAAGAGGTTTACACGACGATTTATTTTGCGTCACTAAATAACTCGAATAAGTCAATATACATTGGAAACTGAAACGTTTTACGTAATACCGAAGAGTTTAACAGGTGGCTATGGTTTTAACATTGGCGTAAGGCTGCCCGAGAGTTTGCTTTTGTTACATAACTAATTATGTTCAGGACACACGTGAAACGTTTGCCAAAAGGCCAAAATGCCGACTTCTGCGACAGAGACCTCTGCCAAGTCATCTGTTTCGATGAGACTGGCTGACAGAGTACGCTAATTTCAAGACCGTAATCTTGTAGGTGGCAATTAAAATTTTATAAGTAATCTTCTATAGGAGAAAATAAAGCAAAAGAGTGTAATCCGTCCTCATTTATGAGGTATGCCGTTTTATTCTGTTGATACTTTCGTAAGGAGCGAAGAGTCGCCTAATTAGAGCATAGCCGTTGCGGGCGACAGGATGGGAACGTAACGAAAAGATAAAATTTCTTCGTTACTGGAGAAGTACTTAATTAGATGAAAAATACCACGGTAATTTTTGCCGTTTATCTCTTTCGTAATGCTTCATCTAAGCATTCTCTCTACTTATCGGAAGGGTAGGTTTTTAATCATCGTTACTAGACAGTTTGGAAATATTAAGATATCAACAGAGCTTTACGACTTAAGTACTAATGGAAACATCCGAAAAATGTAATCTTGTTAAACGGATATTTAAGTAGGGCCCTATCTTCTACGACTTCAGCAGAAAACAACTTTTGCAGTGAAACTCCAATTGTGTACATTTTTATGGGAAGTAGATCTGTTTCGTAAATGCTCACGGATACATAGATAATACATCATGATGAGCAGTTGTAACAGAATTTACGCATCTTGTGAAAAGTGGCTATATGTAAGTACGGGCTCGTAATGTGCAGTTGTATACGTGGTTATTTTGATATTGGATTGTGACACACATACCACTTGTCATATGGAAAGAAACGCTATGGGATAAGAACCAACTGTACAAGGAGATGAAAAAGAGCACGCTCACAAATACGCATATTTTATTCTTACTCTGTTTGTGTATGAGAAAAATTGGTGATTTATAACACATTTTGTACATTGTTTCACGCCTTTGTGAAACCAACTCTACAGCTATCTCTCGATAATAAACGAATAAATGGTTAACGCTTATACGAGTTTCAAAGTTTCTCAACGGGTTGGCGGCCTACTTCTTCGAAGGAGGAATGCAAAAGTCGATTACTCGACACAAAAAATGCATATAAAAAATTAGGCCTATTTTTAAAAATATCTGCAACATCAATTTTTCCAATGGTGTAATCGCCTTTTCGATTGAAAAATTCCTTTTGACTAGAAAACGCCTCGTATATTTTCGCTGTTCACGCGGTAAAACTGTCACATGAGGTACGGCATTTTAATTTCTTACTGCTTTAGTACAAATTTTATTCACAACAATTTTGCAGAACGCATAGAATTTCTCTTCTGTATTTACATGAAATAATAAATAGTCCAGGAGACCTGACTCTATAAAGTGAGACTGTGAAAACCTAGATTTTCTTAAAATTAGCGTAATACTGCTTCAGTGTTCGATAATTTCGTAACTTCTAAGAAGTTTAACAAAATTTCAAACTTAATATAATGTTATTTTTCGTACATACTGAGAGTAAGAAAACAAAACTGGAAAATAAAATATTGATTCAATGACGGAAGATGCGGTGGGACAGTAGTAAAAGGTAGTGAACGACGTTAAATTGTCTAGATCATCTCCTAACATAAAAAAATATCATAAATATAGCTCAATCTTATTAAAATTGCCTTGCTTGAAGAGCTTAGTTGCTAAGTAAGTACTTATAATTTGAATGTCATCTAGCAACTCAACACATCACATGAATCGGGCCGTTTAACGTCTTTCTGAAGTGTATGTTCCACCGCCTAATATAAAATTTCCTGCAAAACGAAGCTGATATGGGAGATCCGTCCCACTACATTCCCCATCCACAAGCTTTGTTTTAGAGGATTTGTTCATTTACTCTCTTCAAAAATGTTCAAATGTTTGTTAAGCTTATGGGACTTAACTACGGGGTCATCAGTCCCTAAACTTACAAACTACTTATGAACTACTTACGAACTACTTACGAACTAGGACGGCACAAATATCCATGCCCGAGGGGGGATTCGAACCCCCGACCGTAGTGTCCGTGCAGACCGTGACTGAACCGCCTCAGTCCCCTCGGCCACCGCGGCCGGCATTTACTCTCTTTGTGGCACGGTAAATCTAAACAAAATTTGCTTTAAATTTTTTTGTTCCATAATAGTTTCATTTTTTACGAAAAGTTCCATCTTGTCATAGTGGTACAAACAGCCATACATACATATTACATTGTATATATGGGCCCCATTAGATAATATGATCAGATATAGAAATAGGCCTTCCCGAAGCGCCATTATTATTATTACATTCCATAAAGCGTCTTAGCATTGCCCATCACTTATGGCTCCTATGTAACCTAAATCAATCATCAGTCCCTGAGCAAATCACGGTATATGAGCTTTCCAACAGAATCTTTACTACCATGGTACTTTAATAACGTAAGAGTGTAAAACGTATAAAAAATTATAAATTACAAACCTAGTCAATGATACTGTTACGTTAACCAAATGCTTAAAAAACATCGAAGCAACAAAAGTTTTAGGTCATATCGAGCGATAGATCTGATACGTCGTTCACTCATTTCTTATCCCTTCTAATTAATCACCGGAGAGAATTACTGTTGTTGTATCATTATTACTCACTTAACAGGCAATTTACGTAATAGGAATCAACGTAGGAGCTCACATTCTTCTAATCTTAAACTCTTCTTTTTCTATTATTCTTAAAATTTAATAAAAGTCATACATTTTGCTTTTCTCTGAATATCCAAATTACCAACTCATGTTTGTAACCTACAAACCAAAGTCTTACACGGAATTATTAAAGATTAATTAGTTTGGTACAATCTCCCCATCCACGAGATATTCCGTTCCGTTTAATTTTACGATAACTTGTCTTCACAAATTAGATTACACAGGTCGACAAATTTTGACTTTTTGTCTGGGGTTTGCATGAAAATATGAATATCCGACTAAATTGACCCTGCTGATCAGAAATCTGCAGCCTGTTTCTCTGTAGCACGTCAGGTTTTTGCACCACCACTATCATCATCATATTCACCATTGTCTAAGTCTGCGCCCAATGAAATTGGAAATTGGAAAGCAATTACGGGACAATGGAAACGAAATGGATCAGTAAAGTGGTTAAAAACGAATTGTAAGAAAGGCATATGAATTATAAGAAGAAAATCTTATGGTGGGCACTTACCAGGTAGAGGTATTACTTCCGTTTTCGTTTGCTCGTGAATGAACGCTTCATATCCTTCCTCTTGCGTGTCACTTCTCCTTCACAAGTGATGCACCAACATTATTCAGCCATCATGTTTATTCCCCAATGACCTTGATAACGATGTTCCATAGTTTTAAGTTCCTCTCATGTGTCAGCCAAATGTGACATTAGAAAATGTAGTTTTAGAGAGACCTTGCATCGTAAATGTTTAAAGGACTGTAGCATGTCTTCCAATATTTACTTGTAATCAGGCTGCTTTTTCTGGCCAAGGAAACGATGCACAACATTTTTTAAACTTCTCCAAGCTTGAAGTTGTATTTCCATCATAGAACTGCCAAAGTGCTCATCAGACATTAACTTCCTTATATCTGGTCCAACAAATATCCCTTCTCTCAACTTTGCAGCCGATAGATTTGGGATTTGCCAACAAAGGTATTGGAAACAGTTTCCCGTTTTGTCCAGTGCTTTAACATATTGGTTCATGAGTCCTAATTTGATGTGCAGTGGAGGCAATAAAATATGATCTGGATTAACCAAATGTTCATTCACTATGTTCTTTGATCCCACTGTAAGATTTTGCCTCGTAGGCCACTCTCTCCTACTCCAATGCTCATGATAAGCTCTACTGTCCCATTCACACATATAGCAAGGCATCTTAGTGTACCCTGCTTTCCGACCAAGAAGAATGCCAATCGTCACCACACACAAGCCACTGGTTTTATTCGTACTTCACATTTTGTGGAAATATTTTCATGGTATTGTATGTCTCTTTTAAATGTAATGAATACGCAATTGGAATTGATCCTAGGTCATTTCCAATACGTAGCAACACTGCTTTCAAACTTCACTTTGAAGAATCTGTAGCACACGGTTCATTAAACATTACATTTAACACTTATTTTTCCACACATATATTTACTTCTATCTTGCACATCACACATCATGGAAGCGTAATACAGTGACAAGTGAAGAACAGTTTTTTGTACTCTTTTTTGTTTACAATCAAAGATAATAACACAGAATACCAATTAGCTTAATACAGCTCAGAAAATACAAATAGTAATTTTTCGTGTCCCCACAGCACCCCCTTCTCAGTCATATAGTCACTTAACACTGCAGTTCTTCAACTAATCTTGCAGGAAATCGAACTTCACGACCAGATCTTATTCTTCTTGGTTTTCCACTGTCGGTTGCGTCTGATTGTTTGACCCGGGCTGACCGTTCAGTTGAAGTGTCTTCAGGCTGCTTCTCATTATGATTCATGAGGTACGCAGGTTTCAGTCGATCAATGGAGATATTCTTGACTTGGTCTTTTATTTTAACACCAAAAAATTTTGGGGTTCTTTCTATTACTTCGTATGGGCCTTCATATGGAGGTTCTAATGCTTTTTTGACTCGGTCAACTCACACAAATACATGTGTTGACTCACTGAGATCCCTGTGTATGAAAGGTCTTTCTTTTGCTTTGTGGGAGTATTGTACAGGCTTCAGACGATTCATTCACTGCTTCAGTTGTGAAACGAATTGAGGTAAGTCTGCATCCAATTTTGTTGCATACTCTTGAAAAAAATCACCTGGTATTGTGATGGGTGAGCCATAAACCATTTCTGCAATTGTAGCATTACTGTTCTCTCTGATGGAGCATCGCAGGCCAAGGAGGATTACAGGTATTACTTGAGTCCATTTGGCAGTTGCATGGGTACGGATAGCTGCTTTAAGTGTGCGATGAAATCTTTCAATTTTTCCATTTGATTGAGGATGGTATGCTGTAGTTTGTGTTTGGTTACAACCACACAGTTTTGACAGTGCTCGGAATAGCTCAGAGTTAAACTGCCTGCCTTGATCAGTCACTATCTGATATGGTGTTCCAAACCTAGTGATCCAACAATTGAAAAATGCTTGTGCTACTGCCTCTGCTTGTACGTCCCGAAGAGGTACTACTTCTGTCCAGTTTGTAACTCTGTCAATGCATGTTAAACAATAAATATATTCTTCAGATGGAGGCATTGGTCCTATCAAAACAAGGTGAACAATTTTGAAACGTTCATCGTTACTAGGAAAGTGTCCTACTGGTGTTTGAATGTGCCGTGATATTTTGTTTTTCTGGCATGCCATACATGTTTTTGCTCAGTTTTGGACAGCCTTTATTAAACTGATCCAGACAAATCTTGATGAGATCATTTTTACTGTTGTCTTAATGCCTGGATGAGCCAGATTATGATAGTGTTGGAAAATAGAGTATCTAAATGGTTTAGGAATATAAGGACGAATGATTTGTGTTGACACATCACACCATAGCTGTTTTCCTCCATGTGTCAGATGGTGTTTTATCTTCAGTGATGTATGAGGGCTGGTCTGTAGTTGACGAAGCTCTTCATCACCTTCTTGTGCTTGGGCTATCTCATCATAGTTAACTGGAACTAGTTCTTCAAGCCTTGATAGACCATCAGCAACAACATTTTCTTTACCAGATATATGACGTAGGTCAGTGGTAAATTGCGAAATGTACTGGAGGTAACGTAATTGAATTGGTGTTGCTTTTTCATTCTTTTGTTTAAATGCATATGTTAGAGGCGCATGGTCAGTATAAATAATGAAATATCTTCCTTCCAACAGATATTTGAAATATTTGACAGCCATATAGATGCTAAGCAGCTCTCTATCATACGTGAAATACTTCTTCTGTGCTGTTGTAAACTTTTTTGAAAAGAATCCAATTGGTCTCCACTGTTCATCTTGCCATTGTTGCAATGCAGCACCTGCTGCAAAATCTGATGCATCCACAAATAATGCAAGTTGATTGTCCAAACCAGGAAATGTCAAAAGTGCAGCATTTGCTAGATCATCTTTGCATTTTTCGAATTGAGCAATTGCTTCTTCTGTCCAGTTAATATGTCGTCGGTCCTTTTTTGTTGTTCCTTTTAGGAAATCATTCAGCAATGCTTGGTTTTCAGCAGCATGTTCCAAATGTCGACGATAAAAGTTGATGATCCCTAAGAATTTTCTAAGTTCACGGACTGTTTTGGGTCGTTTGTAGTTCATTATTGCTGCAACTCTCTCTGGATCTGGCTTTGTTCCAGCAGGTGTAATTAAATTTCCTAAAAATGTTAGCTGTTGTACACCATATACTGATTTGGAAACATTTATGACAAGACCATATTTATTCAACTGCTCAAAAAGTAAATTTAGATGCTCAACATGTTGTTCTGGTGATTCAGATGCTATTAGAATGTCATCCAAATATGGAAAACAAAATTCTAGTTCTCTCACAACTTCATGTATAAACCTTTGGAATGTGCTAGGTGCATTGCGAAGTCCAAATGGCATATAATTAAATTCATAGAGACCAAATGGTGTTATAATGGCTGATTTTGACTTATCTTCTTCGGCTAGTGGAATCTGGTAATAGGCTTTGAGTAGGTCTACCTTTGAGAATATATTTTTATTTTGAAGCATAAAATTTACATCATCAATTCGTGGTATTGGATACCGGTCTGGGAGAGTCCTGTCATTCAAACGGCGATAATCTCCACAGACTCGCCATTGACCACTTGGCTTCTCAGAAAGGTGTAGTGGACTAGCCCATTGTGATTTTGATGGACGTATAATACCATTATTTAACAGAAACTGAAATTCTTGTTTAGCAATTTTCAATTTATGTGGGTCCAATCTACGAGCTTTACAGTATACTGGTGGACCAGGAGATGCAGTGATATAATGCTGCACATTATGCTTTAATATTTTTGGTACTATAGATGGTTTAGTTAGATCAGGAAAATTCTCTAAAAGTTTTGAAAACTGGAATGTTGCATAGAGTGAGCTTACTGATTCATTAGCATCCACAGTGGTTACTTCTGCTACAATTTTTAATTTTGTGGTGTTGTCTATCAACTTTTTATTTTTGAGGTCAACCAGTAGCCCATAATGATGAAGAAAATCGGCTCCCAATATGCCTTTTGATACGTCTGCTACTATGAATGGCCATTCAAAATTGCGTTTGAGTCCTAAATCAATGTTTAACAGTTTTGAACCGTAAGTTTTTATCTGTGACCCATTTGCAGCATAAAGATTGAAGTCAGAGGGTTGACCTTTTTGGCTTTTTGCAACTGGTATAACGGACAAATCTGCACCGCTATCTACCAGAAAATATTTTCCACAATTTCGATCTTTGACAAATAGGCGATATTGGCGGCCTAATGTGTGCACAGGGGTAGAACACTCAGCCGCTATTGTGTCTACCACTTCTAGTTTTCCTTATTTTGCCATTGGCAAGGCTGAACACATTTTTCAGGCTTACATCGTGTGCCGAATCTGAAATGGTAATAGCAGTATTTGCCGTTTTTATCATATCTTGCTCTGCTTCTATTTCTACTGCGCGATCTTTGCCTGTGGTTGCGTGTGTTTCGAAGCATTTTAATCTCATTTTCCAATTCATCAATTCTTACGAGAAGACCTTGAACTGACAAAGACGATGTTGACGGAATGGAATGGGTGGAAGCAATTTGAACCTCGTCAACAGCGTTTAATTCTATCATACGATCTGCCATTTGAGCAATCTTATCCACTGTTTCGTCAGATATAAGTAAAATGCTTCGGATACTAGCTGGAAGTTTGTCAAGCCAACATTTGTACCTGCATAGCTCCTCATTTTTCGTAATAATTGGGTAGGTTTCATGTCGCCAAGTTCTAAGCCACTCAAAAGTTTTTTTAATTTGGCGCTCTTCACTTTCTCTGAATATGTTCAGTAGACGTTCTTTTGCGAGAGAATATGTGTTGTTATCGTTACTCGTAACTAGATCCCATATATTCTCAACAAATTTTGGCTCCAGCTGAGCGAGTAAATAGTTAAATTTAGTCGCCTCCGTAACAATACCAGCGATCGTAAATTGCGCTTCGGCTTGACAAAACCAGATGTCCGGCTTTTCCGTCCAAAACGGCGGTAGCTTAACGCTTACCTTATGAATTTCCACTTTACTGCTACATTCAGAACGATTCCCTTGATTACCGTTTGCTTCTCCTGTCGACATCTTGCGTATTGTTGGACACAGAATACGTCGAACTCAAGTTACGGAAATCTCGTCGAAAATTACGCCGAAAAATTTCGTCGCAACTGTCGTCTTGTCGATCACGTCGGGGTCACCAATTTTGTAGCACACGGTTCATTAAACATTACATTTAACACTTATTTTTCCACACATTTATTTACTTCTATCTTGCACATCACACATCATGGAAGCGTAATACAGTGACAAGTGAAGAACAGTTTTTGTACTCTTTTTTGTTTACAATCAAAGATAATAACACAGAATACCAATTAGCTTAATACAGCTCAGAAAATACAAATAGTAATTTGTCGTGTCCCCACAAATCTATAAACAATCTCCATTCCTTGCTCTCATACTTCTGAGCTTCCATTTTCATCAGTAATCCGGCGATGTCTTTGCAGAACACCATTTAACCATCTTCAACAAAAAATTCTCTGAAATCTTTATCACGATTTCTGTACCGTGTGCAAGTAAGTTATTTTCACTGAGACGTGATCCCAGTAGTTGTGCTGCATCTTTTGAGAGTCCTAAGTCTTTCACCAAATTGTCAAGCTCTGTTTGAGTAAGAGGTTTTGGGCTACTATCGATACCACACTCAGAATAGTCGGATTCACTGCTTTCTTGACTTACATCTGGTTCAGAGAATTCAAGAGAATCCACTGATGTTGGTGGAGAGGGGATTGGTAGCCCTGGGCCATGAGGAGCAGGTTTAATTGCCGAATTTAAGTTTGGATACGTTATGTTCTTCATGGTTTTTTTTTCTGTTGTATCCCGTTACATTCGTCATACAGAAGTAACAGTCATCAACATAATTCTTCTGTTCACGCCATACCATAGGAATTTCGAAGTTCAAGCACTTGATTTTACCTTCACTCCATTTCCTTAACAGCTCCACACATGTATGGCACACAATGTGTGGATCAAATGACTTGTCCTGATCGCCGAGCTTCATACCGAAATATGCAAAATATGGCTTCTGCACAAATTTTGTTAGTTGTCGACGTCTTGAACGTATAACATAATTTCCACAGATATAACAAAATGTATCTGTTCACACACTACCGTCCTGACATTTTTAACACACCTTCAGTGAAATACCACTCACTCACCACCACGCACCTTCTTGTAGCTGTAGCACTCACACACTGATCTCTGTGGCGATAATGGAACGTCAGCTCCAAGCTCATTAGCCCCCTCTGTCTTCCCTTCACACAAAAAATGCAACGTTGCCACATTTCTGTAGTTGTGGACACCGCATAACATAGATTTCGCAGCCGATGGTAGGGTTGGAGGAGGGTTAGCTGTGCAGAAAAAAACTGAGGCTGGGATGGGAAAAAACCGATATAATTTTCATATTCAGGGGTGCAAATTTAGTAAAGAACACCGCTTACTTTACAAACTCCAGAATTCATGACGACCTGTGGTATACTTTAAGTGCTGAGTGGTGTAATAAGAGGTTTGAATCTCATTGGTCTATTAATATGTTGTTCTTTCTGCAACAAATCTTCTTCCCACTCCTGAATATAATAATTGGGTCTAATATTTTGTTATTCAAAGTCCCTACCAGTTGACTCACATTCAGGGACTGATCCAGTTTTTTCTGGTTACAATAATAATGTCTCCTACGACCTGTTTGTTTTTGACTACCCGGGGTCGAATCGTTTCTTCATTATTATCTTGAAACCTACGATATCGTTTCTTAATAGACCAATTTCCTTTGTTATTAGCATCGTTAATTTGTCCTTTACCTGACAAAAATTACTTTGACTGTTACTGTTCTTACTAGCATTTCCGAACTTCCGGAACCCTCTCGAAATTTCGTTATTATTATACTGTTTCCCATTAGAACTACCGTTATTGTGTCTATTAAATCGAGCACGCTCATCCACTCTTTCTTTATTAATGTTGTCCAATTTCTCTAGTTAACTAAACGCCGGCCGCGGTGGCCGAGGTGACTGAGGTGCTCCAGTCACGGTCAGCACGGCCACTACGGTCGGGGGTTCGAATCCCCCCTCGGGCATGGATATTTGTGCCATCTTTAGTCTTAGCTAGTTCATAAGTAGTTTGTAAGCTTAGGGACTGATGACCCCGTAGTTAAGTCCCATAAGTTGTACAAACATTTGAACATTTTTTTTTTTATAACTAAACAGTTGACGGGTTTCCGTTCACTCCTTTTCCACAATTTTTTCTTTCACATGATATGGTACTCTACTAATGAGAACTCGTATTAAATGTTCTTCAACTATCGGTTGTTCCACCAACCTAACACGATCCAAATGCCAATCAAAGTACTGACGACACGTTCCCCATCATTTGGAATAATATGGGGGATGTAGCAGTTCCAGAGTCAGGGGCTGCTGCTCTCCTTGCGACCAATAACGCTCTTTGAATTGATTCACGAAATCCTCCCAGTTATGAAATTCATTTCTATGCAGTACTGCCCCCTCATCAGCCTCTGCCTCTAAATAACCTATAATAATCTGAATTTTGTGGCTATCGCTCCACTTAGCAGGGAAGAAATTCTCAAATGATTTGACAAATATATCCGGGTGTGCGTCGCTTCCAGATTTAAACGTGCGAAATTTATTAACTGTATTAGAATTTCCCGAAGTACTAATTACCTCTAACCAGTCCATAAGATTTCGTTCTATAATTATATTTAGCCTTCGCGGATGATTTCGTACTGTTTTTGTTTATAACGGTGTCGCGTCCAATGTTATTATTATTATTATTATTATTTTATTATTATTAGCTGTATTTACAAAGACAGTACGTATAACATCTCTAAAAGAGTGCCGGCTGCGGTGGCCGAGGGGACTGAGGCGCTCCAGTCACGGTCTGCACGGCTACTACGGTCGGGGGTCCGAATCCCCCCTCGGGCATGGATATTTGTGCCGTCCTTAGTATAAGGTAGTAAATAAGTAGTTTGTAAGTTTAGGGACTGATGACCCCGTAGTTAAGTCCCACAAGCTTAACAAACATTTGCACATTTAGTTAAGTCCCATAAGCTTACGAAACATTTGAACATTTTTTTCTAAAAGAGTATTCATTAATATTATCTGAGATTGATGTTATATAACTGCTTTGTGAACTCATTTACAAGCATCTCTGTCAGCAATAATAATTTCTGTGTTATCATCTCTGTCGCAAGATGCATGCACTACCTCTCTTACGTTTATAGACTCTCTTCCCGCTTCGAATTCAGTCTTTATCCCTGTGACGATAGATTTAACTTGTTGTATGTCGGTTTCGGTCTTCTCTGTTCTTTGAGACAAAGCAGTAATCTCAGAGTTTCCCGCAAAGTATTTTCTACGGTTTCCGCAGAAATTATTTTGAGGGTTCCTGTTAGTTATATACGAAGTTCATCATTTTGTTGTATCATTTCAATACGCAGGGCTTGACTATTTCTTTCTATTCCTTATCACTACACTGAAAGTGTCTAATCTCTTTGTTTAACTTTCTAAATCACTACGTAGTTTCGCCTTTTTCTCTCTTGCCTCTTGTATATGTACTTCTAAACGGTTTGTCAGGTTTGCCGCCGGCCGCGGTGGCCGAGGGGACTGAGGCGCACCAGTCACGGTCTGCACGGCCACTACGGTCGGGAGTTCGAATCCCCCCTCGGGTATGGAAATTTGTGCCGTCCTTAGTATTAGTTAGTTCATAAGTAGTTTGTAAGTTTAGGGACTGATGTCCCCGTAGTTAAGTCCCATAAGCTATACAAACATTTGAACATTTTCAGGTTTGCCAACTGTTCATGGGTTTCAGTTTGAGACACATTGATATGTTTTTTTAAGTTCCTCATTGTTACGTTCTAAAACTTTCTTAAACGTTCTGATTATCGACTTGGTTTGCCTGTCGGTCATAGTCTGTGCTGAATCCAACAATTCGCTTCCTGATTTTTATCGTATTCAATGATAAACTACTTGGATAAAATTGTCACTTCCCTATTATTACAACACAAACACATGTCAGTTTTAAATGGACTCATATTTTGTTCACTCTTATATCTGGAAATATCTGTAGTCTGTACTCATTAATCGGATGCAAGACAGCTGATTTAATGGTGATGCTTTGTCGATGTGGCTGGAGCTGTTACAACCGGTCGGCTGCTAACTGCTACGTCGGTGGCTGCGTTAAACCGCGTCTGTTTCCCCTCAGGCTGCGTTAACAGCTACACCCCGAGGACAGCACTACGGAACCGCAAACGTTGCGGTGAACAGAGTACTGGGCCTGTCAAATTAAACAAAGTTTCTCGAGGTGCAGTAGAGAGTTACACCGCACTTGTTGCGTCGTCTGGTTGGTAACTGCGGGACCGAACGCCAAAGCTTCCCCCGTAGGCTCCAGACGGGATGGCAGTGCACGGTCTCGTCTCTCGATGACACTGCTGCGTTGTAGTCTGACTGGGCAGAACCGCGCTCTCTCTCTCTCTCTCTCTCTCAGACGGCCGCGGTGGCCGAGGAGACCGCTTTCGGCTGCGGTGGGGCGAGGACGTCCGCTGCGTCCCGCCTGTTGTGCTGCGAGCGAGCGCCCGTTTGTATACTTCCGCGTAGCGGCGTGCCATAGAGTCCGCAGTCAACGACCGACATGTCGTTTTCATACCGCCAATCTACGATCAAATTAACGTTCCCTACTGATCATGTACGACCGAGAGCGTATGAAGTAGAACATTTTATACGTGAAGAAATGCGTCTCCCACCACAAGGCGTTATAGGAATTCATTTTTCGATCATTAGTACCACAGTGTACATCAAGTTGGCGAACGAAGAGATGTGCGCCGACGTAGTACGGCGCCATGCTAATGAAAAGTTCCGATACTCTGACGGCCATATAGGGTCCGTCGAGATTGATCATGCAGGTTTCGGCCTGAGAACGTTGCGAGTTTTCGAACTTCCGTTTGAGGTGCCGTCGGACGAGGTGGTGGCCGCCTTACAACCCTACGCAACGTACTTAGTCACGTTGCAGAAACATGGAAGACCTTTGAAACGTACCGTGTCCTCAACGGCGTCCGACAGATAAAAATTGAACTTCGAAAGCATGTGCCTTCGTACCTCGTCATAGCCGGCTGTAGGGCTGTCGTAATGTACGATGGCCAGCCTCGCACTTGCTCCGGTTGTGGACAAGAAGGCCACGTCCGTTCAGAATGCCTCCGACGCAGACTGACGCAGACGCCGATCGGAGACGACGCTCGCCCAGCGGCGCCCACTGCGCTACCTCTGACCTTCATCAGACGACAGCCTTAAACAGTTGAATGTTCAAGATGGCGACTCTACTCCCGATAATGCGCAATCCACCAATGCCATGGCACCTGACGAAGTGCCACCCATATCTCACAAGAGTCAACAGCCAACTAAAGATTTTACATCGCTACTGTCTGACAGAGTTTCGTCCCTTCCAGGGTCTGATCATACTTCCATGCCCATCAATGAACCTATTCTACCGACCAATCATGGAGAGGCGCCACCCATCAACTGGGGAGACACTGTTCCTGAAGAAGATGGATGCTCTGGTGGTGTAGAGGGAGGAGGAACACATTAAACGACGTCGGCCCCATCCCAGTTGGAGTGCTGTGCTTCCCCATAGTGCGTCACACGTTCTTCTGACGATGGCAGCGTTTCAAACTTATCGCATAGCTACGATCAACATCAATACCATTCGTGCGCGCCATAAACTGACATTACTTCACGACATGATATACGCTGCGGATGTTGACATTGTCCTGCTTCAGGAGGTATTTGTTGCCGCCTTCTACGCTCCCCATGGATTTACAGCACACGTCTCCCACGCCTCCCATGCAGGTAGTGGGGTGGCGATCCTCTTACGTGACGGCATTGACGCTACTGAAATTATATACCTCCCGGATGCCAGAGGTATGGCTCTCACGTATGGTGGCGTAAGAATCATCAACGTCTATGCACCATCTGGTTCAGGTCGGCGCCGTGAACGTTCTACTTTCTTCTCTGAGGGAGTAACGCCTCTCTTCGTGGGTCGGTAAGATTCCTTGATCATAGGAGGCGACTTCAACTACACCCAGGCGCCCAAAGACCAACTGCCACGCCACTCTCCGTGCGCAGCACTAGCAACAATTATTCAGAACCTCAATCTAGTGGACTCGTGGGAGCATGTTCATGGCAATCGCCCGGGATTTACACATTTCAATAGCCATTCATCCAGTCGCCTTGATCGGGTCTACATCTCCCGAGACATTGTCGGTGGCACTCAGGCTGCTGAAATCTGGCCATCTGCATTCTCCAACCATGAAGCATATATTTGTACCGTCAACATCTGCCAACAAAAGGTATGGCGCAGCAAGGGACTATGGAAACTGAACATAAAACATCTTACTTCACTGAACTGTCGGCAACAAATTGAGACATCATGGACGGCTTGTCTTCAACGTCGCAACAGATATCAGTCTGCCATATCGTGGTGGGTCCTATGTGCAAAGCCTACACTACGCAAGACGTTGATTAAATACGGAAGGGAGATCGCGCAATGGCGAAGACACACTCAGTTCTACTTCACCATCCTCCGAGAATGTACGACAATGCCTTATTCACCAGAACGTCAGGTGATAGTGAATCGAGCAAAGGCACAGCTCAATGCCCTCTCCCGCCGACATCTTGAAGGAACTATGGTCAGGGCGCGCACACAAGAAGATTTAACGCAGGAACGTCCAAGTATGTATCATGTGATAGCTGAAAGGCGCCACCGACGGAGAAATTTGATTACTGTTCTGACAACTGAGGATGGAAGACGTGTCGATAACCAAGCTGAAATAGGGCATGCCCTTCACAAGCATTATACTACGCTGTACTCTGCACACCGTCGTCACCCTGATAACATTGCGGAGGTATCCCGACTTACATTTGGCTCGCTTCCTGAGGATGAAAAACTGGATATGCTTGTTGACGTCACAGAGGAAGAAGTCAATGATGCTATCAAAGCAGGATCTACCAACAAGTCACCTGGTCCTGACGGCATCCCACTTGAGTTTTATAGAACATTCCGCCACTTGATAGCACCGATGTGGACAGAAATTTGTCGGGACCTTATGTCACCCCAGGTGCAGATCCCTGAAGGTTTCCTCGACGGTATCGTTATTCCCATACATAAACCTCATGGAACATCGAGGATAACCGATAATCGTCCACTGACATTTCTCAACAGCGATACAAAGATCTTTACTCGACTTCTGGATGCACGGCTCAAACGCACGGCAAGATATGTGGTTTCTCCTGATCAAATTTCCTTGGGTGTCGTTAACAACATCCGCACCGCCCTTGCTCGATATAGAGACATAATCGCTCTAGCACATGCTCAACGTATGCCTGGATTTTTGGCCACTCTTGACTTCAGCCAAGCTTTCGATAGAGTTGACCACGAGTACTTGGAAGAGGTACTCCGAAATATGAAATACCATGATACTACCGTCAACGTCATAATGCGCCTTCTTCGAGGAGCGACGACCCGTGTGCTATACAATGGTCGCCTTACTCAACCAATATCGATACAGCGTTCGGTGCGTCAAGGCTGTCCGCTCTCTGCATTGTTGTATGCTTATGCAATGGAACCGTTGCTTTGTGGACTCCGTCAGCGGCTGTCAGGGATCTCACTCGGTGGCCATCTATTTTGCTGCACTGCTTATGCTGACGATCTCGTCCTCGTTCTACGCAGCGATGCAGAGGTAAGAGAGTCACTGGCGTGGGTGAGCACATATGGTGAAGCATCTGGCAACTGTCTTAATGTCCGAAAATCATGTGCCATGCCTATAGGTGTGGGGCTTCCTGCAGACAGCGCTGCACCTTTACGAGTAACTACTGCAATCCGATGCTTAGGACTCGACTTCACAGGAGACATGCGGCGTACGATCGCCCTCAACTGCCGGCGCCTACTAAACCAGTTACGCGCTGGTCTTCTCGATCATCGTCTCAGGGCTCTCGACTTTCTACAGCGGACACAGTATGTTAATATATATGTGGCGTCACATATCCCTCACGTTGCACAAACCCTACCCATTCCACTATCCATGGCATTACGCATGTTAGCTGACTGGGTTCTTATGTTTGCCATGGCTTGCTGTTCAAGATAAAATACGAGACCCTCACTCTCCCGAGAAACAGAGGCGGACTAGGCCTGTACCATGTGCCTGACAGAGCGACAGCCCTCTTCCTCAGCTCTCACATTATGTTGTGGCGCCGTAATCCCACATGCCTTACCAGCCTGTTGCTGGAGGCCTTTGCACCGCGCTCTCTATCGGCTCCTATCATGCTTTCAGATGTTCCAGCGCCATTCTTTTACTTCCGCCGCTTTTTCCTCGAACTGAGCTATATCCACACTGCGATACTGCCGACACGCTTGATGTCTACGAAGGCGATCTACGGCTTTCTTCAGAAGAACCGATTACCAAATGTGATTGAAGGGAAGTATCCCAGCGTCAACTGGACTGTCGTTTGGCGCTCGGTGAGTGCTCCTTACCTTGGCACTGACGTACAGTCGACAAGGTACCTGACAGTCAACGGGAAACAAGTGTGCCAGTCACGACTTCACAGGATTCACCTCGCAGACACACCACTGTGCGTCGCCTGTGATGTAATGGACACGGACATCGTATGCGGATCGGCGGAAGGCGTCTGGATCTTAGTGCGACAGATGCTGGCTTTAATTACCCGTACGACACCTCATCATATACTTTCCCATTTGCTCCTCTTTCCAGACTCGGGACATTACCCACAAACGAAGACAAACGCTGTGAAATGGATATGTGGACATGCGGTTCACTACTTGTTTGTACATGGAGAGAAACACGAACTTGATTTTTGGAACTTTCTGAACGAACGACATTGCACAGTTATCTGCAATCCAAAATACGGGCAATATTTTTCAAATTTTCTTTATAGTGTTTTTCGTAATCCACCCAGAAGTTGGGGTGTTCCTGCCATGACGTAGTTGATAATTACATTTTCTTTTACGGGTAAAAAAAAAAAATAATAATAAATAAATAAAATAAAATAAAATAAAATAAAATAAAAAAAGGAGACTAAGGCGCTCCAGTCACGGTCTGTACGGCCACTACGGTCGGGGGTTCGAATCCCCCCTCGGGCAAGGATATTTGTGCCGTCCTTAGTATTAGCTAGTTCATAAGTAGTTTGTAAGTTTAGGGACTGATGACCCCGTAGTTAAATCCCATATACTTTACAAACATCTGATTTTTTTTCTCACTCTCTCTCTCTCTCTCCCGCTCGATATCCTTGTGCTGGACAGAGACTCAAAACACACGAGTCCTGATCGAAAGGGTCGCCATCATTATGCGGTTGGACAGTGGTACAAGGTGGCGAAGGACGTTAAATTGTCTAGATTTTCACCTAACATATAGAAATCGTCATAAATATAGCTCAGTCTTATTAAAAACAACTTGTTTATAGAGCTTCTAGTCAGTTGCCAAGTAAATATTTATAATTTGAATATCACCTAGCAACTTAACACATCGCATGAAACGTGCCGTTGAACTTCTATCAGAAGTCTATGTTCCACCGCCTAATGTAAAATTTTAATCACCTCTAAATCAAATTAATTGAAAATACAGATCCTTGTATCAGCGAGAGAAAGACAAAACATGTAATTTCTATTTTAAAGTCACTTACCAAATTCCTCATTCACCCAATCGATAATGAAATTAATGTTCGATAAAAATTCGCAGCTAGCTAAATAAAAATTTCACAGATAGGATTTCACTATTTCTTTCAAATGCGTCTTGAGATTTGATAGTTTGCAATAAACTGTTCAAAATATCACTAGTATATTCTTGGATGTAGAAAAAGTATATCGTCTTGAAAAATAAATTTCATGTGCCACTTCAAATAATAAATTATTTCATACTTTACAATTCTTGATGATATAATATTTAAACTCTTATTTCATTGAAATATTTCGTGTTTCTTGGGTCACATTATTACATTACAAGCATATAATATCTGCTCTTCATCCTATCAACTATTAACATGAACATGAACTGTTTGAAACAATAACAATCAATTAATATTTCTTCGTAAAGGACGATCGACGAGCCGCAATAAAGAAGGCGCAGAGATATCCGCTGCCAGGTGACCGTTGGCTAACTTCATATCATGGCTAGTTCTGTGATGCCGGTCGGTGCTAATGCGACGCTGCTCCTGATCATTGCAGTACCTCGATCGACCATGAAACAGACAGAAACCGACACAAACCCCTTTCATGTATCAGATCATAACATATAAATGCAATAAATCGTTTTCATTAATCATAAATTTCATTAATACGTACATTATTTATAATGTCATCTCCTGCAAAACAAAGCTGATATTGGAAATTAGGGGCTCAAAAATCCGACCCACAATAAAGATGCGATCTGGGCGATGAGGAAATATGTCCGGCTTTGGAGAACACCACAACACAAACACTGCACGAATCAAGGTACTAGATGACGTGAATCATGAACAAATCAAGCTGCAACATTGTCACTACTAGATGTCAGCAAAGCTTTTTATACTGCAAATTTTTATATATTGCTGAATCAAGTGCGACAACTAAAGTTCTCAAATAGTGCACTGAAGTGGTTTGTAAGGTACATAAGAAATAGACTCCTACGTGTATTCAGTGGGGAAAAATCCTCCGGGAAAAATGTTCCTTCTTGAGTGCCACAATAATCAGTTTTAGGTCCACTTTTGGTTTCCTTTGATGTTTTATCAATTTTGGCTTTCTGTAAATACCACTTCTGTGTAGGTTCTGGACATCAACGCAGCACAAGATCGACGAATTTTATGGACAGAAGGAGGAGATCGTACAGATTTCACAGCACATGTGCGAGGGTTTGTGGTTCCAGTAGAGTCAACTGTTGCGAAACGATTACCCACAGTGCGACTACGAGGGCACACAAACATCTCTGTCCTTTCACTCACATCACAGCATCGACTGGTGGCGTCCAAGTATCACTCAGAATGGTGGGCATTGGTCATCAGTGATGAAAGCAGTTACTGCGTTCACGTCTGTGATGGCCGGCCGTATGATGAGGGCTGAAATAAGATACAGCTCTCGTTCACCTTCGGCGTTGTAATCCAAGCATTAGGGAGAAGTGGGAGCAAAAATTATTACCTGGAAACAAAAAATATGAACGCATAGGAATTTAAATTTCAAATAGAGTTCCTATTTAACGAACCTCGAGCCAAGATGTGCGAAATCAGCCAAAAAATTCGCAAAGATTCAAAAATGGTTTTTCTTCAGAGAAAACGATGACTCAGTTGCTAAAATGTTACATTTGAAAATTGTAGGCCTTAAAATTATCTATCGATTTTCTTAATACTTATAGTTACCTTGTAACTTTTACAGATACGTCGAAAAAACACTTAAAAGCTTCAGATTCCTTTATAACTCGTCAACATTCACGTTACCAAATTCATTAATATCCATCAAAAATTGGTTAGAGTTGCTCAGGGGATCGACGTAGATTATAGGATTTGGTCTGTTTTCTTCGTGAAGAGTTGTAATATCTTGCTTTTAAGTCATAGTAGTTTCTACGCCTGATGACTTACACAGTAAAGTCCCTTGCATTTATAATCATTTAATATCGTTGTGCATCAATAAGGTGATATGCCTTTCTAAAAGGACAAAGCATGGCCATATGTCTCTCGTACCAAACCCAATTTGCTCCTCAAATTGTACGTCAACCACCCAGGGCGTCACGATCTCCAGATCTATCCCTGATTGGGCATGTTTAGTACCAGATGAAACATTATCTTATGCGGTCTACACGATCAACACGAAATCTGGCCCAAATGAGGCAAATGAGAAACTACATTCGGCACCTCTACGGTCGTCTGCATAAGATAATTGGCGCTTGCATTGCTGCTAAAGAATGGTATGAACATTGCCCTGGCTCTGTACTTAAGTGCGTATGCCTCTGTGTAATCGTGTGTTGAACACATCCTCAAGAATACGTGCATTACATTTCTCTCTGCTGGGTCGACGTATCAATGGTGTTCTTTTTTCGTTTTCTAGGAGAGTATGAAAACCTTTGTTAGTATATCTCATCGATGGGTAAATGTTATTTATTAATTCATATGTACTTGTTTGTAAATTTTCCCAACATTTGTCACCGCGTGCCCGACTTCGGCAGCTTAGAAATGTCATTATTTATTTGCTTGATCGACTACTTTTACTCGTGTGTTTCATGGTTCGTGTCCCTTGCCGCGCTACGTAGCAGAAAACCATGCTTTCGGACAGTGACATGTTTTCTGCTGACATCGTGAATTAGTGTAAGGTTAAAAATCTCGCTTTTCTTTCTGTAATCGAAGATATGCTTGCATTAAATCAATTAATTATGGATTATATTTAATTAATTTGATTCTACAATGCATATAAGTACGCCATTCATTTAAGTGTGAACATTACATTAACAATGTTACAGGGTAACAGCGATCAGCAAAGAAATGCATTTATTACTGATAGATATCGGCTTCATGATAGCCACCACGCCGATGAGAGATAACATGTAACTGAAATCTATTTGTTATAAATGAATTTATTTCGTGACTGACAGCTGTTTTCTGTCATAAATTATCAGCAATCTCCGCCACACAACAATCCAAAATTATTCAGACATAAATAATTACTTCGTTTATCATATAAGCCTCTCATTTTTTCCACCCAATTAACCCTACAAAATTCATCCAGACATTTTAACAAGGACAAAGAACAAGCACCTGTTGTGACATTAAAATATTTACCTCGTGACGTATCCTTCGACCAATCTTTGGCTGGACACATCATACCTATGGCGAAAGCGGTAAGAAATAAATATTTCAATTGTGCAACAGCTTGCTTGTAGTTTTTAATCGTTGAGTCACTTACGAATATAGGCAAAATGCAACAAATTAATAGTTTTTCTTACATACATAATTTCATCAACTTATGCTGTTACTAAAACGGATCCGAAATTAAATCTTTTTTTTTTTCCTTATCAGCACCCGTAATAGAATTGGGATTGAAGACTGTAGCAACCAGTTACAATAAATTCAATGTTTTTATAAGCGTTTTCGTGCACTTTGTGGTCCTCGTCAGATATGTATTGGCACATTTACTTACCTTCAACCATGTTCAGACTGGATATATAAGGGTGCCAGGTTATAATGAAACCAAATTAACAGCAAGAGGATGTTGTTACCTTAAAAAGCAATTAAATGTTTAAGAAATGTGAAGGCAGTTCTGTGATAGTGCATGACAAACCGACGTGTCAAGCCTAATATTAAATGATGCGTTGCTTTCACAGTATATGACATCTAGCAGAGCACAAGTGTGTTGCATACATGAAAATAACAAGAAAAAGCGGAATATCACTGCCCCGAACGACATAAAATTTTAAAAGTATGTTAGTGATGCAGTAGAAACTGTCACGAGATTTTAAAAAATGCAGATTTTCCAAATGTGGGCAACAGATATTCTGCGCATACATCAGCCAGCAGCAGTTGATTCGGCAAAGGTAACTGAATGGTACCATAGAGTCTGCGAGTCTGTAGGATCCTGTTACATGTACCGTCAGTGTTAAGAGCTGTGAACGTGTTTTGCATATCAACGTATCCCAACCCTTCAACAGTGTGGATGTGTGGATTGGATCTCTTTTGTACAAGATGGCCTTCCTGGGCACACTGCACAGGCAATGCACCAACTGATGCAGAGGCATTTCAGAAATGCTAGAATTATCAGCTGTCATTTCACTGGAGCCTAGCCGTACCCAACATCTGATCGCAATCGAAGTGACTTCTGTTGTGTGTTCCGGTTACATAAGTATCTGAACTGAAGGCAAACATTGCTAACCCTCCTCTCCCCGAGACACACCACTCTGTTATGTAACAAGATGTTTATAGATTTGAGTTTGTGACTGAAAACATCTTAAATACGTCATGCGTCAATTTCTCGACATAAAAAGATATCATTTTTGCCTTTTTGGCCTCAGGAGAAAAAAAAAAAAAAAAAAACCGAAATGAAACTTACTGTCAGATTAAAATTGTGTGCCAGAACCGAGACTCGAACCTGGGACCTTTGCCTTTCGCGGGCAAGCGCACTGCCGACTGTGCTATCCCGACACGACTCACGATGCCGCCTCGCAATTTTACTTCCGCCAGTGTCGCAGGTTCGAGTCCCGGTTCCGGCACACAATTTTAATCTGCCAGGATGTTTCATATCAGCGCACACTCCGCTGCAGAGTGAAGTTTCATTCTGGAAACATCCCTTAGGCTGTGGCTAAGCCATGTCTCCACCATATCCTTTCTTCCTGGAGTGCTAGTCTTGCGTGTTTGCAAGAGAGCTTCTGTGAAGTTTGGAAAGTAGGAGGCGAGGTACTGGCGGAAGTAGAGTTGTGAGGCGGCATCGTGAGTCGTGTCGGGATAGCACAGTCGGCAGTGCGCTTGCCCGCGAAAGGCAAAGGTCCCAGATTCGAGTCCCGGTTCCGGCACACAATTTTAATCTGCCAGGAAGTTTCATATCAGCGCACACTCCACTGCAGAGTGAAGTTTCATTCTGGAAACATCCCTTAGGCTGTGGCTAAGCCATGTCTCCACCATATCCTTTCTTCCAGGAGTGCTAGTCTTGCGTGTTTGCAAGAGAGCTTCTGTGAAGTTTGGAAAGTAGGAGGCGAGGTACTGGCGGAAGTAGAGTTGTGAGGCGGCATCGTGAGTCGTGTCGGGATAGCACAGTCGGCAGTGCGCTTGCCCGCGAAAGGCAAAGGTCCCAGATTCGAGTCCCGGTTCCGGCACACAATTTTAATCTGCCAGGAAGTTTCATATCAGCGCACACTCCACTGCAGAGTGAAGTTTCATTCTGGAAACATCCCTTAGGCTGTGGCTAAGCCATGTCTCCACCATATCCTTTCTTCCAGGAGTGCTAGTCTTGCGTGTTTGCAAGAGAGCTTCTGTGAAGTTTGGAAAGTAGGAGGCGAGGTACTGGCGGAAGTAAAGTTGTGAGGCGGCATCGTGAGTCGTGTCGGGATAGCACAGTCGGCAGTGCACTTGCCCGCGAAAGGCAAAGGTCCCAGGTTCGAGTCCCGGTTCCGGCACACAATTTTAATCTGCCAGGAAGTTTCATAGCGCACACTCCGCTGCAGAGTGAAGTTTCATTCTGTAAAAAACGAAATGCTTGTAAATCTATGGGACGTAACTGATTGGTTATTAGTTCCTAGCTTACAAACTACTTAAACTAAGTTAATCTAACCTAATCTATGGGACGTAACTGATTGGTTATTAGTTCCTAGCTTACAAACTACTTAAACTAAGTTAAACTAACCTAAGAATAACAAAGACACCTGAGGGAGGACTTGAACCTCCGGCGGCGAACGCAGCACGGCGCCTCAGTGCGCACGTTTGTGCCACCGCGGCAAAAAAGAGAAAAAATGAAGAATCATATTCCCGTTCGATATGGTCCGACTTTCCACTAACAGTGCCACGTCCATTGCTGCCGACATCTTGCATTGTACATTCACGCCAGCCGCGGTGGCCGAGGGGACTAAGGTCTGCACGGTCTGCACGGCCACTACGGTCGGGGGTTCGAATCCCCCCTCGGGCATGGATATTTGCGCCGTCCTAGTTCGTAAGTAGTTCATAAGTAGTTTGTAAGTTTAGGGACTGATGACCCCGTAGTTAAGTCCCATAGACTATACAAACCCTTGAACTTGTACATTCACATTGAACAGTATGGATGTTGCGATTTACAACTCGAATCATCCATTGATAAATTTTTCGTTACTTTATTTCTTCCTCTGTAACTGTTCGCACTGCCTCTAAGATGAACATACAGATATATGGCCACCAAATATGATTTCTTATTAAGAATACTATTTCTAAATCACTGGGTGTTTGCTGTTTTTGGTTTCAAACTTTCACCATCAGCTCCGTTCTTCATATCTTGTCCATATTTGCTAAACATCTGAAAACTGGCCTCCACAGTTATTATAGTCTTACAGGGAAATCATGAAAATAAATAGTGCAGCAAATCTCAAAGAGGAACGAGAGAAGGTAATCGGTTGGTGATAAATATAATATCCACCCTTAATGACAACATTTGACACGGTAAGGCACTAACGCAGAGTCCCTCAGTCCTCTTCTTCCTCCACTCATACGCATAATGCAATGTAGTGTACTGGATTATTTTGCATTGGAGGTGCAAAATCTTCTTTGCATAAAAATTAATCTGTGCTTTAAGAAGACATATTTTGTGAACAGCGAAAAACTTTCATTTTATGGAATATATATATATATATATATATATATATATATATATATATATATATATATATATCTTGGATACGTTTTGGAGCAAACTTATTATATTCATTCTGTATTCATTTCCGAGGAATTATTATTTTAAGCTTAAAGAACAATAGTACCAGACCACCTGATATGGATAGCATAGACAATTAACTGATTCAATAGCTTACATGTTTGCTTTTGCACTGAAGGGGTTAAAAATGGCGTTTACTTATACAAACATTGTAAAACCAATTACCGAGCGAATAGATATACTGCGTCTAAGTATTTATGAAATTGTGACGTGTGTTATAATGACGTGACATTATTTCGTGCAGTTTTATCTTATTACACGCACTGTCACCCTAAATGTTATACCGTCAGAGTATCAGTCAAAATACCGTATTTATTCTGCTATAGTACCCCACCGCTTATAAAACCCTATTCCTCTTAGCTTTGGAAGTAAAGTAAATTAAAAAATAATAAAATTCGTACATTTGTTAGTTACGAAAAATATGTCAACACTAATTTACGAAAAAAATTTGCAACATTGCCTGTCGCTAGTACCTGTAAAAACTACGTTTTTAAGACAAAACTGTAGCAATAGCTAGATTTGCATTTTCCCTCGCTTAGTCTTGAATTTATACGGGGAACAATTTACGAAAATGAGTACCGCCGATCGGAGAATAAGCTTTACAGCATATATCAACAATTGATGATAGATTACAACTCATCGTGGATACTTTCGCTGAGCCTCTGACAGGCACGAAAAATAATCACATTCACAAAACTTATATATTCGATCATGGCCTTCGTCAGTACAAGAGACACTTTTGGACAATCACTCAGCCAACTATACACCCACACACACACATACATACACACACACACACACACACACACACACACACACACACACACACACACATATGTACCGTCTCTGGCTGCTCCAGTGTGATTAGTACAATAGCGCTGGGCGGCCAGAGATGGCAGTTTTGTGTGTGTGTGTGTATGTGTGTGTGTGTGTTTATGTGTGGGTGGGTGGGTGGGTGGGTGGGTGGGTTTGTGTGTGTGTGTGTGTGTGTGTGTGTGTGTACCACCTCAGCCAACAGACTTCGATGAATGAAGCCAGAACATTCGATCGGAAACACAGGCGAATCACAATGCTGTACTTGTATAGCGGTCGGTTTCGACAACCTGTCCCCATTGTAGTTCAGTTGAGCATCGTGTTTGTTTGTTGTTAGACCTGTTCGATGAAGTGCTTGTTTAGAACAATGAACGAGCAAAGGATCAGTTTAAAGGTTTGTATTAAACTTGTCGAGACGCCTATAAAAACTCATTGCGATGTTTTGTATATGCTTATGTAGATCAAGCACTATCCATAAGAAGTGTGTATGAATAGTTCGCCCGTTTTCGAGGAGGCGAACAAGTGTTTTTTTAACATCCGCCATACTCGCCAGATCTCAAACCTCCACACTTCTCCACCTCTCGACTCACACTCGCTTTTAAAGGAAACAGATTTTACGTTATTCATAGCATCCAACAAAACGTGACGAGGCTTTTGAACACCATGCCAAAGGCATACTTTGTGATAAGTTTCCGGGAAATATATCGCAAACTTTTCATGGTTATTAGAGGTGACTATTTTGAAGGACAGTAAGGTTACTACTGTAGTTCATACAAATACAGTATCTATAATCCTATTTCTTACTTATCTCTTTTGTCATCTTAGGCCTCTCTGTATTACCTAGTTCAAAAATCGGCGTCGCTGAGGTATTCTTTTACTCCAATCAGTAACGTGCCAAGGTGTGCATCGGACATACAAAAGTGCCACGATCCCCCTTGAAAATGGGTTTGAGTAATGAATTCATAAGACCACGTCATAATAGCCCAGAAAATATAAGTAATGTTGACCTTTACGGCCGTGAAAGTTTACAACTCCAACATTCTGTTAGTTATCCCATTGTCCCTTCTCTCTGTTCATCCCCTCGTCCCCTGTATTAAACTTCGCCTGTTGCTCCTTCTCTTCCGGTGCCTCTTCCTCATGCAACACCACTTCCTCGTTCTCTCTCACCTGGCCCCAGAGGTGAAGTAAAGGATTCCATAATTATTTGCATTTCATATAAAACAGTTGCTCCTTTCATCTTACGGTGTTATGTGCAGGTTTGTTGTTGCCTTCCAAAGCTTGAGTGAATCGCTCGATTTTAATGGGTCCCTAATATAGGCTATCGTTTTTATTTTACTATATGTTCATTCGCATCCATTTTCGTAATTTTTCGAATTTAATAAAGAACTCCATGGTAGCAAATGTTGACAGTTGTTACTATTTATTACTATCGTCACAAAATGAATATCTATGGTTTTCGTGGTATGTAAATTTTTTAGTAAAGTGGATGGATGAATCTCTTCTAAAATTTATTGTTTGCAGGAACTACATTTTAATGATGTGTGAACACTATTGGGTAACTTTTGTTGCATTATTGTTTTCATTTGCAAGTTAGAATTTCTTATTTACTAAGATTACAAAGCGTATTCACGAACAAGAAGTTACACATTCAAAGCAGTCTCAATCTCTAAGAATACCAATTCTGTTAAAAGTAGCTAAGACATGAAGTTAACTATTAAATGCTAGAAATTAGGAAAAACGGTAGTAAAGTAAAACCAAACAGAACTCCTACAAATCATTCTAATGGAGAAGTTTACACAGATTCGTATACAAGCACAAGTTAAGCGATTCCACTATATAACGAAATGAAGTTATTTTTTATAATAGTATGCAAATACTAGTATTTATTTCACACAATATTACGTGTTCATGAAAAAAATAAACCAGATTACAAGCAATATATCCACGATGAGATCCAAAGAGCACTATATACACGAAGTCTTAATGACCATCACAGTGCTATGAAAGCATTTTCTGTGTCCTGTCGCTCAAGGAAATTACCCGCGCTCTCAATGTGCTGCGGGTGTTAAGTGGCACCTCGTGGGGAGCTGATCAGTCTACTCTCCTCCATCTGTATCGCACCACAGTTCGGTCTGTGGACTATGGAAGTATCATCTACTCTTCGGCTCGACTGTCCATACTGCGCCGCCTTAGCACAATCCACCACCAAGGGATCCGTCTGGCGACGGGAGCGTTTTACACTAGCCCCGTTGAGAGCCTCTATACCGAGGCCGCCGATCTACCTCTTTCTTATCGTCGGGAACTCCTAATTAGCCTTTACGCTAGCCGTTTGTCATCCATGCGAGGACACCCAACGTACGCTGTTTTTTTTAATGACTCACTTGACGGTCTCTTTGCCGTGCGCTCGTCTGCTCTGCTACCACCGCTAGTTCGCTTGCGTTCGTTACTTGGCCAGCTCGGCGTTACAATGCCTGCTACTTTCTCCACTGGAGAGAGCAGCTCTCCACCGTGGCTAAGCCCCGAAGTCTGTGTTAACTTGGACCTTTATTCTCTTCCGAAGGACTCCACACCTAGTTTCGTTTACCGGAGAGAATTTCTCGCACTCCGGTTAAAATTTGATGACAATTTGTTCATCTACACTGATGGCTCAAAGACAGACCAGGATGTTGGTTGTGCCTTTGTGCTTGGCAACGCCTCGTTTAAATATGGCGAAAGCCATTTAAGTTCTAACCCCGGTTCGATTTTACTATGGACAGTGTTGGGTGGTAATGACCTAAGTAGTTTCGCGCCCTAAAATAAACCTCAAGGAAATTGGTTTTACCGCTTAGCTGTATGCATTATATCGAGCCACCAAATACGCCCGGCGAAACTCGCTCAATATGTCATTTGCTCGGTCTCTCTGAGTGCTCTTTTGAGCCATCCCCTGGTACAAAGCATCCGCAATTTTCTTACCTCTCTTTCAGCGAGCGGAACTGCTGTGACGTTTCTGTTGGGTCCCTGGCCACGTGGGAGTGTTCGGGAATGAGTTTGCGGAAACGGCTGCCAAGGAGGCAATTCTCCTCCCTCGGCTGTCTACCTTTTCTACTACCTGTGGTGACCTTCGTGCTGGCGTCTCCAGGCGTATGATCTCACGTTGGTTTTTAGATTGGTCACTCCTGTCAGGGATCAAATTGCGAGCTATTAAACCTATGCCTGATCTGTGGTCAACGTCATCTCGACCGTCTCGCCGAGAGGAGATTGTTCTGGGCCGGCTTCGTATTGGCCACTGCCGTTATAGCCACCAGTATTTACTTCGTGGTGATCCTGCTCCCCTATGTGAGTACTGTGATGAACCTTTTACTGTGTACGACCTTTTAGTGCAATGTACGTTTTTTAATCGTCTACGTCATGTTTAGCATTTGAAATGTCTGATATTTTAGCTGATGATCCGCATTCTGCGAGGTTTACTTTTTATACATCGTGCAAATATGGCGAAAGCCATTTAAGTTCTAACCCCGGTTCGATTTTACTATGGACAGTGTTGGGTCGTAATGACCTAAGTAGTTTCGCGCCCTAAAATAAACCTCAAGGAAATTTGAGGTTTTGACATGTTCTAAGGTAGAAGAACGTCCACTTCAGAAAGTTTAACAGTCAAACTTGTAAGAGTTGCTTCCGCAAATAATATTGCAGTCAAAAGCTACTAAAAGTTACTGTAAAGTTTTTATTGAGCCTAGTCGAATATGTATTACTGTGCAAGGTCTCATACACCCTTCAGGTTCCAGATACACAATACTCCTAGACTGTAGTCAATCCCATAAAGTATAAATGAAAACTATTGGTATTTAAAGCGTCTATTTATATTTTCAAATGTGGAATTTAGTGCTATATTTTTTTCTTATTCGAAGCTCAATTTCGCATCAAATGGAGAGCCACAGTCAATCTCTTTCCGTAAATCAACAAGGGAATTATTTACTCAGTCTTGCATATTGATGTTACGTGAGTAAAAGTGCCATCGACTACACAACCACACGTTATATTTAAAAAGAATGGTAGTCCACGTCACGTACTGATTTTTGACTCTGTGTTGCCAAACTTGTTCAGTGTTGTAAACGTCGTATATTTAATCTATCGTAAGCTATAAAAAAGGATACATTTCGGATTATTAGCGACTATTTATCTTATATTAAAATGTGGGATATCAAGTGCATTTATGTTAAAGTGTGGTAGATACAATACACTTAGGTTAAAATGTTGGAGATAACATGCATTTAAGTTTACTAACAGATCGGAATAAAAAAGTATTGAAATGTACTGTATTGATTTTTTGTGAGTCCGGTTTCAATAATGCAAGTATTTAGAAATTGTATAAAGTTTTCGGTAAAAAAGGAAAGTTAGGAGGTTATGGATGAAGAACATTGCTCATGCCATGAAGATGTAATTTATTTTGTTGTGTTTACGCATGTAGTAGGAAGTTGCTGACATTCTAAAAAAATTCGCGGTACATGTGCAACGCTCAGGAAACGTTACAGGAAGCTGACAGCGATACGAACTTCAACAGCATAACTGATATCAGCTGACGTATTATGGGATTAAAGACATGACATGGATACTAAGCCCGACATCTCAGTGGAAGAGTTTTGAATAGTAAGAAACGGAGTTACCTGAACATGTGCAGTCAAATTTGAAGGTTACAGTTATTGAGTACTTGTCATATGGTCGACTTACCAATAATATTTACAAATATTCCGTGAATCAATCCGCAGAAAATACAATCGGAGGAACAATTTAGTGCTTCTGCACAACGGTAAAGAATGTGGTTCACGGTTTGTTGGCCAAAAGAAAGGGGGAAAGGAAAACATTACAAAGAAAATCCATCCCACATAATCCGAAAACATAGTAAACTTGATTCGGTTTTCTTTTACGATCATATATGATATTAAATACGTATTATTAACACACTTATACTGATCTTTCTTTATCGAGTCCCAGAAATGCTTCACGGCTTCAAAAGAGTACTGGCGTAAGTTCATAATGTTTAATAGTGCCTTTTTTGAAAAGTGTAATATGTGTGTATTATAAATAAAAAAAATTTCGAAAATATCTCGCTATTTTATTACCTTCTTCGTACATGAATTGGCTTCTACTGGAAAGTGTTGAGTAAATCATTTACGTTCAAAATGAACACCGTTAGTCACGCTACATTGCGCCATAAATTAACTATAATCAGGACAATGTTTGATCTTACTGATACAAGAAATTTGGTAATTATGAAGTTGTATTAATTTATTCCTCTCAATTAGGAAATGATTCTTCAGTACCCATGGAGAGCGTAAGATACGCACTTCTTCCTGATTTGTTTCGTCAGGAGGACACAGCTCTTACGAGTACGAACCATACGGAATATTCTGCGTTCAATTACCCTGCTTCTCTCTCCCACTGCCACTAACACCAACGCGCACACACAAAAGGAAAGTAAATAAAGAGTGCGCTTTGTTATCTCTGTAAATACGCAAGCCAGACAATAGCTCTTCTCTCTCTCGCGAAAGGTCGAATGTTCTCTTTGCTGAACTGGACACAAGGAACAATACAAAGGAAAGACTAACAACGACACTAACCGTGGGAAGATAAACGAATGAAACGGGCGTTTTAATCTTAATGGTACATTTGGAATAATAATAGTAAAAAAGTAATAGTGATTATAAAAAACTGCGCAAGGTTCACAAATGCGATTTAGATACCTAAGGGTTAATTACCTTGAATGAAGTAATTCATAAGCACCTGGAATAATTAGAGCAATAAAGGTTTATTACGGCAACGCAGTAATTATGCAATGTTTAATAATTATAAAAGTTTCGTCCACGTTTACATTTTTAAGCTGTAACTTACCTTCGCGTAATCCCGCCCATCTTGATGAGACGGGGAAAATAGTCATGAAGTCATAAAATATAAGTCATTCCAGCCTTAATGGAAGGCACTAGTATGAATCTCATTCACAAAGCTTTCTCATAAATTTTATTGTCAGTTCTCAATACATAATCTTGGTGTAAATGACTAAAGTGCACAAAAAACACGAATTACTTTCACCAAAGGATTTTCTTTTCTCTTACTATCACGAAGGGACTATTTGTTTCTAACCAGAGATATAAAACATAATGTATTTCCGTAGCCTATGCTACCTGCCAGTTAATACTGAGATAACTTCATTACCTCTTAGAACCACAAATGGAATTAACAAAGTTTAGAATTAACACAGATTAATTCTAATGAAATATTACTCTAATAGTAATTTTTAATGCACCTTGTTATATAAAAAAATGTTTGTATAATCTATGGAACTAACTACGGGGTCATCAGTCCCTAAACATACAAACTACTTATGAACTATTTACGAACTAGGACGGCACAAATATCCATGTCCGAGGGGGGATTCGAACTCCCGACCGTAGTGGCCCTGCAGACCGTGACTGGAGCGCCTCAGTCTCCTCGGCCACCGCGGCCGGCCTTGTTATATAACTCAGATAGTAAAGAAAGCTGAAATCCATTTCCTATAATTTTGATTGTTTCGTCTTCAAGATAATGATAATCATGCAGAAGATAAAACAAGACTTACAACTGCATTTGTAAACAGTTTGTACATGAAAGTCGATTAATTATAGACTGCAGGCTTTATTTGTACTTAGTATCATTAAAGACATGTATCACGTAATTTACTTTGAACTTTCACTGAGAATGTCTTAGATTTTCTTTTATTTCCGTTTACATTCCATCTTTGTTACACTTTATCGTTGCAACAGTTAAGTTTTAATAACATCTCGTATTCTAGTAAATACTTTTTGAACATCATAAGAAAAGTGTCGTGTAGCATAATTATGAATCAACTAGCATAAACCCGCGCCTCCGCTCGCGTGTTTGTTAATTATGATAGATAAGATATCTTTGATGAGATGAGAGATGTTCAGATGTTTGTAGAACTTATGGGACTTAACTACGGGGTCATCAGTCCCTAAGCTTACAAACTACTTATGAACTAGCTAAGACTAAGGACGGCACAAATATCCATGACCGAGGGGGGATTCGAACCCCCGACAGTAGTGGCCGTGCAGACCGTGACTGGAGCGCCTCAGTCCCCTTGGCCACCGCGGCTGGCATAAGCTACCTTTCAGTAGTGTGCTATGAGACTGGGTTTGGAGGATGAAAATACAATATCTTTTTTAGAAACAAACTGAAAACTATTCCTAACAGATTGCAGAAGTCTATGCGCTTACCGTTTATCAGGAAAGTAAGTAGTGTAGATCAAATCACACGTAAAAATACACTTGTTTCGAAGAATCCAATCACGAAATTCAACAACAATGATTGTAATAATATCACAGATCGATTACTTGATGTAATGTGCGAAACGTCAAATCGATTATTAAAAAATAGTGTATTAAAAGAAATTTCTTTTTTACTACTTTATTTATTTATTCTTATATTTCCTTATTCGTATGTTTATCCTAACAGAGAAAGAGATGAAGTCATTGTAGCATGCATAGACCAAAGATATGGTCTGTGGCATCACGTTTCGCTGTACGTTACCTCCTTGCTATAGAGTCACAAACGTCATCGCTGGCCTTCAGCCCAATTTTTTTATAATTTGGCTACTATCATCCACCATATCTTCCACCCCCTTATAGCTATCGGCATGGAACTGCTATCATGTACAACGGGAGACTTCGGACAACAATTACACACAGACCATTCGTTTGCGTTCTGTTTTGTATTCGCTGCAGAGTGAAATATTAACAAACACACACACACACACACACACACACACACACGTAGAATTTTATATACACCGATAACTATCCATCCCAATATACTCCACCCTTATATCATTATCAACCATCAAGCAACAATGTAACCAATAAAACCATTTTCAAAGAGTAAATATAATTTTCAAACAGTAATTATTGTTCCCTATTTCGCGTTATATTCTTCAAATTACTAAATATCTATCAGACCACTATCAATCCGTGCCTAAAACCTTCCTGAGGTATAAATTAGTAACTGTACAAATATTTAAGTCTCTGCGTCTTTTCGTTCGGACATTGTAAGCGTACACCGAATAGACATTCACATTAATATACATCGATATACAGCTATCCGATCGCCATAAAACCGTGCCTAAAGCCTTCTCCGGGTAGACATTAGTAACTGTACAAATTTTTAGCTCTTTATGTCTTGTGGTTCAGACGTGATAAACGTACACCGAACAGACATACACATTTATAGATATAGATTATTTTCGCATTCGCTGGGATATACGCATGAATTCTGCGAGAAATTCAAGTGACTGATTTGAGACTTCTATACAACCGCGCTTTTATGAGTAAAATTAGTATGTATGATAACGAATGCATCCGCGGGTTGTCTCGTTTCAAGGTGCATATTCGTGGCAGAGATATTATTAATTGAGCTTTCGTACCACCAGGGGCTGACACGCTATAATACTTTGAACAATAGAGTAATGTTGCATGCAGTCACTAAATACATTCAAGAGCCTGAGAATTGTCAGATGCACGCCATATACAGTTTTAGTTATATGTGTGTCCTCACGTTCGAATATCGTTTTAATCTCTTAGTCTTGTACAAAAGTACTATTAGTCGCTTAGTACAGGAGCCACAATGTGACTCGATCTCATATTACCACGCCGCGTTTATTCGAAGTATTATTCTATAATCTAGTGTAGTTATAAACAATGAAAATAGATTTCTAAATATTAGACAGATTTAACCGTAATCCTTGTACGAGATAATAGACACGTTACGGACATTATAGTGACAATAACGTCCTTTATTTTACTGTAAGAGATTTCACAAATTCGTTAATTTTCCATTAACTATCTTAGCGTAAACAGAGCATTAAATTTTCCGCTGTGCTCGCTGTTAAGTGCTCCTGAGAGCAACCGACGTTCCTATCTGCATTTGAATTGCCGGCACAAAGAAATGGCTTACTCCTAATCCCACGTGTGGAGTTTGATGCATGCGGTCGCATTCAAAAGCGCTGTTACGCTGTCGCATCTATCAACGTGCCCTCGCATGTAGCTGCCTTAATTAATGTATTGTGGAACGACAGGACAATGTACGGGTAACTGACAAGTAAATCTCTCCGACATGGACGGCCCGACTGCAGTTTCATATAAGCCCTAATTTTGTTGCCGAGTTTTGGTCTCGCGCCGGCAGTTAAGCTGAGAAAAACAATTAATCAATGGATTACAGCTGACAAGTTATTGGTGAATTACCGATTTGGTCTTCGGGATTATTATCTAGTCCAATCGTGTTTTTTATTACGGTTTCATTATTCTTTATATTAAATAAACTGTTTTCCAATTATTATTCTCCATGTATGTGATTAAGCAAAGAGAAAAATCAAGACCAAATGTTATAATCAATAAGGCTACAATTGAGCGACGGCGCGTTAAGAGTCGGGTCGAAAAACCCTTGCAGAAGTTTAAGTGAGAATTTAAGAGGCTAAAAAATGATGTATTCCCGTATGAAAGATTCCAAATAATACCATTGACTGTTAAGTGCTCCTGAGAGCAACCGACGTACCAATCTGCATGTGAACTGGTGAAACAAAGGTATGGTTTATTCCTAATGCTCTGTGTGGAGTTTGATCCATTCTACACCTTACAATGACTACCATCTTCCTGTGGGACTAAAATGCACAAAAAAAAGAAAATTGTCTCCGTCATATAAATTACAAAACTGCTGTACAAGTAAATTTAAATTCTCAATAGGCAGGGCTGCTCAGTCCAGGAATAATCAAACAGCAATTTATATGTTTCTAGCAGTACTGGGACGTTGATATACATTAAATGAAGTGGAAGGATGATGTTTTCCGGCCCACGATTCAAAGCCGTATTTACCTCTATACGAGATCGCTCGTTTAAATAGCATCGTCTATCCGGATATGGTTTCCATCTTGCCCAATTTGTCAACCTGCCAGTTACTTCTGTCATTATGTGATGTTACGCCGCCGGAACACATCGTTGTATCATTCATTAAGTACCACTTGTTCAGCTATCGCATTTACGTAATGCTCACGTGTTCTCAAACTATGCAGTATTGACCGAACACAATATACATATAATGGACAATGTATGGCTCTGTTAAAGAAATAAGGCTCGATGAACGTACAAGGACAAACGATACGCATATGCTTTCATACCCAGCAAGCGCATAACTTGAAAACCGTGTATTACACCTATGACCCTTCCGCCCAGATAGGCTATCATTTGCGAAACAGTAATGAAATATAAAATAAAGATAATTGATTATTAAAAGATGTTTTAGCCTAAAATATGCAAATTCTGTAGGCCAGGCCAGATAACTCTGTTGAATAATGTTTAGCCAAACATATTTTGATCTAAAGGAGCCGCGGCGGATTAACCGTGCGTACTGAGGCGCCGTGCTGAGGTGCGCGCGGACGTTCAACGTCGGGGGTTCGAGTCACCCATCGGGCATGGGTGATTGTGTTGCCATTAGGGTAGTGAAAGTTAGCTTAAGTAGTTTGTAAGCTACGGACTAAACACCACGCAGTTGAGTCAGATAGATTTGAACATTTGATCTAAGGGAAGTAGTCCTATACGACCAAAAGTTGTAGACCCGAAATGAACGTTATGTAATTTGCACAACAGATGCGTTAACAGAGTTATAAGAATTGCGATATTCCCCAAGTAATCACTGACGATGCTCAGACACAAAGTCAATTTTGCGATCATACGACCTGGAAATTTCTCCAGCTCAAAATAGCTGAAAACATATACCAAAAAAGTAACACATTATTGTACATTCTCATACAGAATCACATACACTATTCAGTTACAATTCCGCGATGAAAACGGAAAAACGTAAAGTTCTTGAACTCTAGTTAAAGTCATGAAATGTGTCCGTTTGCATTCAGAATATAATACTGTCACAAACAAAGCACTTCAGATATCATGATCCTCCTTCCAATTCGAGACATAAAATGTCGTTATAATCCCCAGTAGACATTTTTATAAAGGAATAAATAACGGCCGGCCGCGGTGGCCGAGAAGACTGAGGCGCTCCAGTCACGATCTGCTCGGCCACTACGGTCGGGGGTTCGAATCCCCCCTCGGGCATGGATATTTTTGCCGTCCTAGTTCGTAAGTAGTTCATAAGTAGTTTGTAAGTTTAGGGACTGATGACCCCGTAGTTAAGTCCATAAGCTTAACAAACATTTGAACATTTGAATAAATAATGTTCAGAAAGGAGGGACTGGATAAAATAGGTGGCTGCGTGTTTATTCCTGTCAGAAGCTGTTTATCCTGTAGCGAAACTGAAGTAGATAGTTCCTGCGAGTTTGTATGGGCAAACTAGATTAATAATTGATTATTTTACCGAACCCCTGATTCAGATGATCCGGTTGCAGAAATTTTCAAAGAAAGCATACAGTTTCGATTGGTCGTTACTTTACCTTCAACATGTTGGCAAGAGAAATGTTTAAAATCGGAGACAAGACTAAAACTTCCTCTGATATTGTACGCATTCTAGAATAGTAAATTGTTGTGAAAACATACTTGACCTCCTAGCAACAAATAATCATATCAGCCACAGGCATTAGGCAACAAGGAGTTGTAGCGAAACTGAATAACAATTTTCCCAAATCCACCTAAGTTAAACGAAAGATATATTTATTAAAAAAAGGATAAAAATTCGATTAGCGCTTCCCGAATGAGAATCTTCAGTATCTCGAAACTAAGAATGTGATTGTAGATGATGTGGCTTACATTCAAAGAAATAATATCGACAGGCATTGATAGATTTAAAATAGATAAATTAACAAAAGAGGGTCCGACCCGGCGTGATACACATAAGAAGTTCGATCACTCTTCCAAAAACAAATAAAAAAGCATGCCAAATTTGAACGGACACAAAATCCCCAAGACGGGTAATCTTTTATAGAATTTGATATTCCATTTAACAGTTTCCACAAAGAAACCCTAATTTGGTAGAGAATGTCGATGTCGTATGAATGCTAGCGGCAAAGCATAGTCCGTACCTTCGCTATAACAGTAGTGATGCTACTGATGACGGTTCTGCGAAACCGGAATATCTAAACACAGTTTTCCGAATCCCTTCACCAGAAATCGCTTGAATAAAGTGTTCAAATGTTTATGTAGCTTATGGGACTTAACTACGTGGTCATCAGTCCCTAAACTTACAAACTACTTATGAACTAGCTTATACTAAAGACGGCACAAACATCCATGCCCCAGGGGGGAGGGGATTCGAACCCCCGACGGGGAACGGCCTCGCGCATCGTAGCAAAGCGCCTCAATGCGCTCGGCCGCTCCGCCGCGGCGTATTCACTTCCAGCCACTGGTTTGTTGGTTTCGCGATTATCCCTTTAGTGACCAAATTATTTCCAGAAGTTGTAGAGTTTTTATTACTACTTTATTGGGCTAAGTAGCCATACATAAATTCATAGTTTAAATCTTGAAAGTGAGAGTTTAGCCTAGACGTATAAAAAATTAGAGGGAACTATTGTTCCCACCGACCTTTGGAGTAACTGGATTTGATAATTAAAAAAAGAATGTATATCCTTTATTTTTAGTGCAAAAACTATCACTCATTCGATTTACTATTGTATTAGTTCATACTGTCCATTGCGGTCACTAAGGTGACGTACTGTGGAACCTAGAGAAGCATGGTACTATACACAAAGGTAAACGACAGTTACTACACACTATTTTTGTCCTCTTTTCTTTGTTTTTGCTGCTACATTGGCGACACCTTCTGTTTGAAGTATCTTTTGTTAGCAGCTGTGTTCAACTTTCGCCAGACAGACTTCATCTGAAACTCCAGACGCGCCTCTTTTCGGTGTCTGAAAATGAACGGGCCTTCCTCTTCCATATATAGTTTGCATTGACAAATGCCAAATCTACAAGAATAACTGCTTTCCCGATTGCACAGCCATACACACTGCACTTCACACACGTTCAGTGGGAAACATAGTTCCCACTAAATTACCTTGTAATATTTATGTAGTTTTCATTGATATCCCCCAAGTATGCACTAATATTATCTCCCTAGTAAATATAAAAGAAGACAAATACAACCCAAGTCACTTCACATGCAAAAGGAAAGCACAATACACACACACACACACACACACACACACACACACACACACACAAGGAAAAACCGCTGTTACAGTCCAAACAGTGGCTTGTTTTCCGTCGGAAACTGCTATTCTGCATCGATTGACTAACAATGTAGAAAAACAGCCACTTTTGCGCGTCTCGGCAATCTATATGTAGTTAGCACACTCTAACAGAGATGGTAGCACAAGTATTGCCACTGAACTTATAGCGAAAACAAATAAGTGAGAATTATAGTTCCTACTGGTCACCAAAGGGTTAAAGGGATGGGACTACTAGGTCATTATCCCATCCAGCATAATTTCCGTAACAAGTCCATAAAACACAAGAACAGCAGAGCGACCATAATAAAATCAATTATTGCTATAGTGTCTGTTGTTTCGGACAGACACTACTGGTTTACACATTACGGTCGTAATTTTACGAGTTCGTTCAAACTTACACTATATCAATAATTGCATAAGATCCCTAACAGAGAAAAGTTTTCCTGCCGTTCATTAGCAGGATTACTGATCTAATCGGGAAAGTATTGGCCAAGCATGGCGTCGAAAGCATATGCAGACCCACGAAGAAGATCAAGGAATATTTGAGATCAGCAAAAGACGCGCGTCATCCCTTAGCAACACCTGGGGTTTATAAAATTCCTTGCAGCTGTGGTAAAGTATATATCGGTACCACAAAAAGAAGCGTCAATACTCGCATATCTGAACATAAAAGGAACTGTCGTCTGGGCCACACGGAAAAATCGGCAGTGGCTGAACATGTTTTTCAAAAAGGAAATCGTGAAATAAAATTTAACGAGACGAGCGTTTTAGCTAGGACATCTCAGTACCATGCACGCATGTATAGAGAAGCAATACAGATCTATAAAAACCAGAATAATTTTAATAGGAAAGAAGAAGGTCTGAAGTTAAATAAAATATGGATGTCGACACTGCACCGACAATCGATTATTTTTAATCGAGAACGACGGCGTCATCCAGAGATAGCTACAAAGTCAGCATCACGTGACGTATGGTGGCGCCCTCTATGCCCTCTATAAATGCGAGAGCCCCTCGGCCCACAGTGGCAGTAGCCGGAAGACCCTTGAAGATGTCTCCCGCAGTTGGAGACGAAACGTCGGGAGGAAGATATACATCTGGACCACGGCCCATCAGCCCGGAAATTTCACCTGAAGACAACGCCAGCCGTGAAAGTTTACATTTTATGATAGAGACTGGATAATTTCCATGCGGTCGCAATAATACGGTTGATTCGTTGTGGGAATACAGGACAGGGAAAATAACGGACAGTGGGTATATTACCATCATAGTGTGCTGTGAGTTGGACAGGAAGGCAAGCATGTCTGCGGGAAATTTTAGTATCCCAGTCCAGCAAAAATTCTCATCTTCGCCGTTGAAACAGTCGAGTTCATAATATTTGCATTTCGCGAAGTACTTTTACTGTGTAATTGATTCAGTACTACTCGTCTCTTGTGTCACGCAAGGAAAACCTCAGGTCAGAACTTGTTCCCAAACCCGCAGGGCAGAGAAGTGAGGACAAAGGAAAGGAACGAAGACAGGGAGGGGCAAAGGAACGGTAATGTGGCTCCGCTAAGTAAATAAGTGCCGCAGCAGCCTGGAGCCCCGCTCTCGCCACCCACGTACGAAAGCTCTTGAGCGCTACCACTCACTTTTTCTCCTTCCAAGGCGTGGTCCTGCGATTCAGTAGCAGTTCTACTGCACTTACGGCGGTGGTACACGCTACAACAGAAGCAACTAACAGAAGTAGTTCCATTTTTTAGAATGAAACTTTCACTCTGCAGCGAAGAGTACGCTGATATGAAACTTCCTGGCAGATAAAAATTGTGTGCCGGAACCGCGACTCGAACCTGGGACTTTTGCCTTTTGCGGGCAAGCGAAGGTTCGAGTCCCGGTTCCGGCACACAATTTTAATCTGCCAAGATGTTTCATATCAGCGCACACTCCGCTGCAGACTGAAAGTTTCATTCTGGAAACATCCCTTAGGCTGTGGCTAAGCCATGTCTCCACCAAATCCTTTCTTCCAGGAGTGCTAGTCTTGCATGGTTCGCAGGAGAGCTTCTGTGAAGTTTGGAAAGTAGGAGGCGAGGTACTGGCGGAAGTAAAGTTGTGAGGCGGCATCGTGAGTCGTGTCGGGATAGCACAGTCGTTAGTGCGCTTGCCCGCGAAAGGCAAAGGTCCCAGCTTCGAGTCCCGATTCCGGCACACAATTTTAATCTGCCAGGAAGTTCCATTTTTTGTATAAAAGAAACGAATTTCTTATACTAGAGTGCTATCTTCATTTTCTTCAATAAGAATATAATACCTTCTAAATCGCTAAAGTAACATTTCTTCTTTACGGTGTTTCGGCATCTGCCATCATCAGATTTAAAAACCTCTGAACGTGCACAGTAAAGTTCTACGTCAATAATTAAATCTCTAACGAGTTGAGATTTAATTATTGACGCTCAACTATTTATTTACAACGGCGTTTCGGCATCTGCCATCGTCAGATGCGACGATGGTAGACGCCGGAACACCGTGGCAAATAATTTCAGCGACCTAGTAGGTTTTTTATTCTCACTGTAGAAGTATCTATAACCATTTACCCATTTATTAGGCACTAGCTGCAAACCCAGTGTTGTCAGAGACTTCATTTATTCCAATTTACTGTTAGTCCGTCTTCTCTTTTCTGGTAAGTCTGTCCATTTCGTAATGCCTCATCTTTCCATCCATGTCCTTCTTCCGTCTTTATCTATCTGCACTCCTGCTTCTGCCCCCTCCTCTCTCTCTCTCTTTCTCTCTCTCTCTCTCTCTCTCTCTCTCTGTCTCTCCACTCTCAATATGTCTATCTTTGTTCATATCCTACTCCGCTTCCGTATGAAATTATATAATCTTCCAACTTTCACGGTGATCGCCTAAACGGCGATGAATTCTATTGCAATATGTATTGCGCGATTCACCATACAGCGGCTTGCGGATTACAAGACTCCTCACCAAGAAATCATACATCGACTGTGATGAGTGAAACGGTATGCAAGTCTATTACAAGGTACCCTTCCCCATTCAAAGTGTGACTTTTTATTCAGACGGAATTCATTCTCTTGTTTTGACTTGCACATGTGTAAAATTTCAGTATTATCAATGAACGATATGACAGAACATATTACATCTGTATACACAGTGATGATGTCTAGTCTCTGTTGATCAAATATATGCAATGACGAAGTCGATGAAGTGGATTTTTAAGCATTCAGAACACAAGGCAGTATCATTAACTCTTAAGTAAGTTACAGTAGTTATCATCATCTTGCATGTTATAATATCCAGGGCGTTCCCGTTAAGAGCGTGCAAAAATGCAACAGGACATAGAGAACGCTCTACGCAACAATTTGAGGTAGAGGACCTGGAGTCAGATTAGCTAGTCTAAGGAGACGAGGAAGCATATTTAAGTACCGCTTTGTCCCGCGTTATTCTTTTCCAGGTTATTAACAGTTAAGACGCGTATATGTTTACGCGTACTGTTTATTTAAAATTAGATTCTTTTCCTACAATGATACAAGGAGGATGACCCAAATTAGTAAAAGTCATGGTGCAGTTTCTTTTCATTTATCAACTAGGTGAGTTCGTTGTACCTTATTTTACGATGACAGAATCTCCTATCAATCAACGATACATTCATTACTGATTGTCACACAGAGAAGTACAATACCATACGATGTAGTGGTACTGGTACAGTTTCGAAGAACTTACAAATATGACACACGAGGTTACCTGGCGTGTATGCCCTTCATTATTTCCTATGGGAAGCTGTAAAGTCATTGTGTATAAGATCCCAGAGGCCTATGAGGCCTCTGACAAGCAGTTGAAAACATAACTTTTGTTGTTTTGACGAAGTTTCCTGTTTAACCTCCATTTAAGAAAAAAAAAAGCCACGTTGTAAAATTTACTCGACCAGATGACGATGGCATAGCCCATCGAAAGCGGTCGACAGTAAGTTAATTAATCATAGTGCGACCTTGGCGTTTTCCTCTTGAATTAAAAAATACAGATGTAAGAGTGAACACGGTGTTATACCGGTAATCGGTTTTTCGCTGACTATATGCGAGTGACACCGGAAAAATGGCCCTCTTCATTAACTACGTAGTTCGTCAATAGAACTATGTAGCTTGTTAAGCAACTGATAGTCTCGAACCCATGCAAAGTTATCTCCATGTGTAACGTCTACTCTGTGGGTATGACTTCGATCGTAATCTCAATTTTCGTTGATAATCCCTAATAATCTTAAAGACATCGTTTTTAGAACTGTCATTTGAAGCTTCCCTTTGCACGTGTATTTCGATAACCCAAAACAAAACTGGTACAAGACTTGTAAGTCTTTCTGCTCTTTCTTCAATGCGCTTCCATGAACCTAGGCCGTATAACCTTTGGTTTTATTCTTTTAACGGAACACGTCTGTATCGACTGTAGTTATACTAAACAGTTCTTATACAATTTTCACAGCATTAGGACTCAGGCTTTTGTCACAGATAATTCGTCAGTAGACATTACTCATTCCCCATAAAATGATAATACTTATGGTTATTCTTCGTTCATTGCGCATACATCTACATCGATACTTTAAAAGCCAACTCATGGTGTATGGCAGAAAGTACTTTACTTCGTTATTTCCCTGCTCCAGAATCTGCTCGTAAATCCCAATCTCGTAATCTTTCTGATTTTATCCTCAAGGTCTTTTCGCTAGTTATGTGTAGGAAGAAGCCAGATATTGGAAGTCTGTTCGACAAACGTGCGCCCTTTTCCAGTAGGCCTACCGCGATAAGGAAGTCTCTCTTTTTGCATCATATTAATGACGCCCTCACACTTACAAAATAAAACTGTAACGGAGACTACAGCTCTTCAGTGGATATTCCCTAACTCCAATAGTCCACATGCGTCTCGCTGCGGAGCGCGCGGTTGCTCGCCGTGGGGCCTTGGGCATGGGTTTGTGTGCTGTCCTTAGGTTAGCTTACCTAGGTTTAAGTAGTTTGTAAGCTACGGACTGATGACCACGCAGTTTGGTCCGATAGATTTACAATAATTTGAACATTTGAATTTGAGTCCACATGATGCGGATCCTACTCTAATGAACAACATTCAGGTATCGGGCGAAGGAATGAATATACTTCCGTTGCTAATGAAGTACTCTTCCTGAGTATTCTTTCAATAATTGTCAGTCTGACATATGCCTTACCCAAGATGCTATTTTATATGCTTTTCCCACTTCAAATCACTCTATTGGAATAATAAATAATTTACTGGAGAAGCTGTTACCAGTGATTGTTCCGTAAAAATAATGCAAGATGGGAAATGAAACATCAAATGTATATGATAGCTCAGTACACACATTTCCTGAAGTATACGGAACCCGGGCAGGAAGTGAATGCTACCTACATTGTAGTAAACCCAAATTGTCATACGGCACTAATAAATCGTACAATTGTGATTCTTGGGTTTCTCCCAGCGTATTTGATAATCAAAATATCCACGGGTGTACTGCCGGTCTACAGTATCCAACTGGTCCGCGGATATTTTGATAATTGTACAATTAATGATAATCGTATTCGCTATTGCTAAGACATTTCTTCTTTCCATCTAGAGATTCGTAATTTGTGCGACAAGGAAAACTGCAGTTGTTCTACTGTTGTTATCGATATTATGTCACAGGCATTTCATCGAACGAAAACTCAACCTAGGAGATAAAAAATTAAATCAACTCATAGCGCCAGCACTGACGTGGTGTACAAAGCAGTCAAAAACAGATATTACACGTGTCAAAGTGAACTGTCGACGCTCCCTTTGGAAAAAAGTGCTGCATTTCATTTGCAGATATGAATTCCAGAAAATTCTTTTATAGCCCTGGGCTTATCCAATGGGTAGACGAAAGTAAACAGTGCATTTATCGAAAACAATAAGGCACACATGAGAATCTTTACGAACAACAGAATGATTTTCCCCTTCTGCCATTCACGTAAGTGAAGCAGATACAAAAAATATATACCCGAGTTTCGGAAAACTTGATAATGGGAGATAGACGTGTCGAAACTGGACTGTACATTGCATTGCGGGTACAGTGGAGCTGTAGATAATTGGTTATGTTGGAACTGTTCAAAAACACTACGGAGCGAATGAAATACCGTTCCTCTAACAGTGTTGGATAGGTGTGGTTTACGGACAACGGCATGTAGACCCAATTGTAGCCTCTAGAAAATCTCATAGGAGCGTTACTTGGATATACTACCTAGGCAATAGTTCGTATGTCCAACTATGGCAAGAATGCAGTGATGTCGTGATCGATCGCTCCACGGCGTTGGTGCCATACTTGCACACACATGTCGCGTAACGGCGAATTAAGACCCCTTGCTGCGGAGCGGGCGGTTGATCGCCATCAGAGGTTCGAGTCCTCCCTCGGTAATGGGTGTATTTGTTGTCCTTATCATTGTTGTTGTTACGGTTTTCAGTCCGGAGACTGGTTTGATGCACCTCTCCACCCTACTCTATCCTGAACAAGTCTCTTCATCTCCTCATACGAATGGCAACCGACATCCATTTGAGTTTGCTTACTATATTCATCTCTTCAACTCCCTCTGCGATATTTACCCCACACACTTCCTCCAACGCCAAATTCACGATTCCTTGATGTCTAAGAATGTGTCCTACCAGTCGATCCCTTTTTTAATCAAGGTATGCCAGAAATTCCTATTCTCCCCAATTCTGTTCAGTACCTCCTCATTAGTTACGCGATCCATCCACCTAATCTTCAGCGTTCTTCTGTAACACCACTTTTCAAAAGCCTCCAGCCTCTTCCTGTCTGCACTGTTTACCGACCATGTTTCACTACCATACATAGAAACACTGCACACAAATGCCTTCAGAAAGGACTTCCTTGTCCTTAAATTAATATTCGATATTAACAAACTTCTCTTTTTCAAAAACACTTTTTTCCCCATTGCCTTTCTGCATTTTATATCCTCTGTTCTGCGACCTTCATATGTTATTTTACTGCCCAAGTAACAAAACACATTTACCACCTTTCTTGATTCGTAACCTAATTTAATTCCTTCAGCATCGCCTGATTTTCTAAAACTGCATTCCATTACCCTTGTTTTGCTCTTGATAATGTTCATCTTATATGCTCCTTTCAATACAGTGTCCATTTCGTTCAATTGCTCCTCCAGGTCCTTTTCTGTCTCTGGCAGAATTTCAATGTGATCAACAAAACACAAGGTTTTTATTTCTTCACCCTGAACTTTAATTCCTTCTACAAATTTCTCCTCGCTTTCCTTTACAGCTTTTTCAATGTACAAATTGAATAACAATGGGGAAAGGCTACACAACCTTGTCTTACACCCTTCCCAACAACTGCATCCCTTTCATGCCCTTCAACTCTGAAAACTGCTGCTTGGTTTTTGTACAAGTTGTAAATAACCTTCTGTTTCCTATATTTTGCTCTTGCTTTATTCAGAATTTGAAAGAGTATATGCCAATCAACATTGTCCCAATCCACAAAAGCTAAAAATGTAGGTTTGCCTCTCCTGAATGTGTCTTCTAAGATAAGCCGTAAAGTGAGTATTGCCTCCCGTGTTCCTACATTTTCTCCTGAATCCTCACTGGTATTCCCCTTATCATAAGTTAGTTTAAGTAGTTTGTAAGCTCAGGGACTGATGACCGGAGTAGTTAAATACCAAAGATTCAAACCAATGGCATCGCGCCAATGTGTCTCTGGAACCACTCCATCACAATCCTGGACTCTTACAGGGAGCATTATCTTGTTGAAAACTGCCACTGACGCACTAAACAAGACCCTAATGAAGGGAGGAAGGAGGCAGATTGCTACCTAACGTCCCGTGAATATCGCGGTCATTACAGACGAAGAACAAGCTCGGGTAATTATTGTCAGGAATGGGAAAGGTAATTGGCCATGTCCTTTGAAAAAAACCACCGCGGCATTTGTTGCCGCGGCGGAGTGGCCGAGCGCACTGAGGCGTTATGCTCCGATGCGCGATACTGTTTCCCGTCGGAGGTTCGAATCCTCCCACAGGCGTGGATAATTGTTTTTTCTTCAGTAATAGTTAGTTCACAAGTAGTTTGTAACATTTGAACCGCGGAATTTGCTTGATGTACAGAACTCACGAAAACCGGAATCTGGATGGCTGGAGGTGGGTTTAAACCGCCGTCACCCCGAATGCGACTCCAGTATGTCACCAGTGTGCCATCTCACTCGGTCGCCATAAAGTGGTATACGTGGTCTACAGTCAGTGTACGACACTACGGATTCAGTGGACCCACGGATGCCCAAGTAAATGTACACCAGAGGGTAACTGGGCCGTCGTTTGCTTGTCTATGGAACCTTAGAGTTTAACGACCCCTATACAGCTTGGACATTGAAGACGGAGCAAACGCTCGAAGGTTTTGGGTAAGAATGGGAAAGGAAATGGGCCATGCCCTTCGAAGGGAACCATCCTGGCATTTGCCTGGAGTGATTTAGGAAAAACACGGAAAACCTAAATCTTGATTGCCAGAGGTGGATTTGAACCGCCGTCCTCCCGAATGTGAGTCCAGTGCCTTACCACTGCGCCACCTCGCTCGGTACACAGGTGTGAACGAGCGCTACTGTGCATGACGCCGGATTCGCACCCTTCTATCGGCTTGAATAAGGCGGTATCAGAATAGATCACGATATCATGCAATGTTCTGCCACTACTCCAAAGTCTAGCGACAATTGCCACGTGCCAGTATCAGTCGCAGTTGCCAAAGTTGTGGTTTTAATATTGACACATGCGTGGGACGTCAAATTTTCAAATGTTTGTTAAGCTTAAGGGACTTAGCTGCGGGGTCATCAGTCCATAAACTTACAAACTACTTATGAATTAACTTATACTAAAGACGACACAAACATCCATTCCCGAGGGGGGATTCGAACCCCCGACCGTAGCAGCCGTGCAGACTGTGACTGGCGCGCCGCAGACCGCTCGGCCATTGCGGTCGGCTGTAGGACGTCAGCTGCGGAGTGTTCTGTGCACGGTGTCTTCACACTCGCATAAAAAACTTTACAATCAATTTTATCGAACTCTCTATCCACCTTATATCTCCGACCCTGCCGTAAGATGCAATTTTTTCCAACCGGAATAAAAAAAAAAAAAAAAAAAAATAAAAAAAAAAAAAAGAAAAAAAAAAAAAAGGGGCCATGACTTTTGCCTTAGCTCTCGTAGACAGCGACCCGTGGGGGGAACTAACATCAGAGACGACAGACAGGTGACCCGATTATACAGTTGACATAACGAACCTTAGTCTACAGATGTTCTTTGATCTCCTTCAAAAGGTTAAGGAACCACTACATGGCATGCGGTTTGCAACAAGAGGACATTGCTAATGCTGCGCGCAGACAAGTGACCCGATTATAAGATTCAGATATGATGTGGCAAATACTATGGCAGATGTTTTTTATCCCCTTCCACATCGTTGGCAGTGTGTGGTGACAGTAGCAGGAGAATACTCTGAGGATCTGTCTGTCATGTCAACTGCATGTGTACTATGCTGTCATTCTTTTGCACAGTGAAAACCACATTGCCCTGCATACCACTGTAATAAAGTAGTGTCGTACGATATTTCAGTGCTATTCATTACCAACGTATGTAGTTAACACCTTGTCCTTTCGTCTGTATATGTCATGTTTTCCAACAGGACTGGTATCTGCAAGGAAAAAAGAAACAGTGCTCATAACTTTTGCCCCAACCATTGTATCCTGTTTTACCAGTCTGCCCTGACTACGATGTTCGTGACCTTAAATGAGGGTTGTCGCGGATAGGAATATCTTTGTCGTGTACAGTATTATCTTTGGTTATAGTTGCAATGCATACACTCTAATATTACAAGTGGATGCATTCCCCTCGGGCATAGATATTTGTGCCGTCCTCGTTCGTAAGTAGTTCATAAGTAGTTTGTAAGTTTAGGGACTGATGACCCCGTAGTTAAGTCCCATAAATTGTACAAACATTTGAACATTTGGATGCATTCCAGGATTTCATTTTAGGTGACGTCATACCTTGTCAAGGACGTCTACTTTTCATGTAGGAACTTGCATATCGATTGTAGAGTAATATCTTTAGATTTTTTGTTCGTATTTTGTTTTTAGGAAAATAAGGAATATTAGAAGGTAGGTCTTGCCTTTCTACCTATTTTGTCCTCTGCTGCTTTCACTATTTCATCTCTCAATGCTACCCATTCCTCTTCTACTGTTTTATTTCCCCCTGTCAATTGATTCTAAATCTCCCTCTGAATTTCTCCAGAACTTCACTTTCCTTCAATTTATCTAAGTCCCAAGTCTTTATTTTCCTACCTTTCTGCAGTGCGCCTACAGGAAAATAAAAGGGACATTGGGAGACATGAATAACAAGTCCTTCTTCAGTCACATAGCCGCAGGCCATCTAGAAAATGGTGTCTTGGGTAGGGACACCTCTTATATTGTAGGGTGAATAAAGTAGGATAATAGGTATAATGTATGACATGGTAGGTGGTAGGGGGCAGGAAGTATGGGAAAAGCGGGTAGGAATATCTTTGTCATGTACAGTATTACCTTTGGTCATGCAGTTTTGCGAAAGCTTCATGACCCTCTGGATCTTATTCATGTGCACTCGGTGAAACTAATATGGCGCGCGTGATCCAGTCTACGCATGAACAGCATGCTCACTGATGCATCGTTCGTTCGTCAGACTAGCAGCCATTCTTCCGTCAGGTGACGCTGCTGTTGCCTCAACTGGCCGACTGACTGATCTGTGTATCTGCACACCAGCTGAATTCTCTGACGCCCCGGCACGTGAATATTTTTACGGATACGGCCTATCGATTTCACGCCTGTCATTCTACAGTTCAGGCCCGCCCGTCACAAAAGATTTCCCCAGGGACCGGGTGTGTTTGTGTGTTGCGTAATTCGGCGGATTTCGTGATTTATCTGTGGACGGAGGACGGCGGTGGCACCTGAACAGACCGGAGCCTACGCGCGACGACTTCTGTAGATGCGCCTGTGAGGCCGAAGGTTGTACAGCGTGACGCATCTAGACACTGTGCTGTTGTAGCTGAAAGTGGACACGCATACAAAAAAGTCAATAAGATGATCAAATCAAATCTTTATTCAAAGTATGTGTTTCTAATACTACATACAAATAATGACAGGCGACTTAAAATTGCTAAAGTTATATATTGTTTCTGTAATAAACTAGAGCTTTATTGGTGTAATTATAATTGTAAGACATCAATATGTTTACTAGGAAGAGGTGTACTTTGATTTTCTTGAAACGCAATATAATTCGAAATATTTAAAGGTACTGAATATAACACTAACGGTCAGAGTAACATAAAATTTGTTTTGTACTCTTCATAGTGCTGGTATGTACATTTATGCTGAGGACAAAGAAAACACATTGAACAGACAGGTAATAGGAAGCTAATATTCACAGGATTTAGTATGATTAAAGAAATAACTCCCATTTGAGTCTCCTCGGCTCGGCGTGCGTACTGTTGCCTGATAGGAGTAGCGTCCACCATGGACCCTCATAACTTTTTCCATGCATCATGAAAAAGGTAAAATGGAGGACAGACGACCAAGAGATTGACAGGAACTGCAAAAACAGCTAAGCATGACTGGCGAGAAGCCAAATGTAAATCTATAAGAAGATTGTTTAAGTAGAGGAAAATAGATGCCGCCTGTGTTGTTATGGTCTTCAGTCCGGAGACTGGTTTGATGCAGCTCTCCACCCTACTCTATCCTGAGCAAGCCTTTTCATCTCCTCATAAGAACGACAACCCACATCCACTTGTATCTGCTTACTATGCGCGTCTCTTGGTCTCCCTCTGCGATTTTTACCCCACACAATTCCTTGATGTCTAAGAATGTGTCCTACCAATCTATCCCTTCTTTTAGTCAAGGTATGCCAGAAATTTCTTTTCTCCCCAATTCTGTTCAGTACCTCCTCATTAGTTACGAGATCCACCCACCTAATCTTCAGCATTCTTCTGTAGCACCAAATTTCAAAAGCCTCTTTCATCTTCCTTTCCGCACTGCTTATCGTCCATGTTTCACTCCCATACAAGGCAACACTCCACACAAATGCCTTCAGAAAAGACTTCCTTACACTTAAATTAATATTCGATGTTAGCAAATTTCTCTTTTTCAAAAATTCTTTTCTTCCCATTGCCATTTTGCATTTTATATCCTCTGTACTGCGAACATCGCAAGTTCTTTTACTACCCAAGTAACAAAACTCATCTACCACCTTCATTGTTTCGTTACCTAATCTAATTCCTCACCTGATTTTCTATGACCGCATTCCATTACTTTTTGTTTTGCTCTTGTTAATGTTCATTTTATACTCTCTCTTCAACACACTGTCCATTCCATTCAACTGGTCTTCCAGGTCCTTTGCTGTCTCTGATAGAATTACACTGTCATCAGCAAAACGCAATGTTTTTATTTCTTCCCCCTGTACTTTAATCCCTATTCCAAATTTTTCCTTGCTTTCCTTCACCGCCTACTCGATGTACAAATTGAATAGCATCGGAGAAAGGCTACAACACTGTCTTACTCCCTCCCCAACTGATGCCTCCCTTTCATGCCCTTAGAGACTAATAACTGCGGTCTGGCTTTTGTACAAGTTGTAAATAACTCTCCTTTCCCTGTATTTTACCCCGTCTGACTTCAGAATTTGAAAGAGTGTATTCCAGTCAACATTGTCAAAAGCTTTCTCCAAATCTACAAAAGCTAAAAATGTAGGTTTGCCTTTCCTTAATCTATCTTCTAAGGTAAGACGTAAAGTGAGTATTGCCTCCCGGGTTCCTACGTTCCTCCTGAATCCAAACTGATCTTTCCCGAGGTCAGCTTCTACCAGCTTTTCCATTCTCCTGTAGATAATTCATGTTAAAATTTTGCAGCCATGACTTATCAAACTGATGGTTCTGTAATTTTCACACCTGTCTGCACCTGATTTCTTTGGAATGGGGATTATAATTTTTTTAAAGTCTGAGGGCATTTCGCCTGTCTCACACATCCTACTCACCAGTTCAAATAGTCTTATTATGGCTGTCTCTCCCAGAGACTTTAGTAGCTCTGAGGGTATGTCATCTACTCCTGGGGCCTTGTTCCGACCTAGGTCTTTCAAGGCTCTGTCAAATTCATCTCTCAGTATAGTATCTCCTATTTCATCTTGATCTACTTCCTCTTCCCTTCCTACAACATCGTCTCTAAGTTCATTTCCTTTGTAGAGCTGCTCTATGTACTCTTTCCACCTTTCAGCTTTCCCTTCTTTGCTGAGAACTGGTTTCCCATCTGAGTTCTTGATATTCGTAGAGTTGATTTTCTTGTCCCCAAATGTCTCTTATTTTCCTGTAGGCGGTAACTACTTTTCCCCTTCTTATACATTCTTCTACAGATTTGCATTTGGCTTCTAGCTACTGCTGCTTAGCCATTTTTTAGTCGTCTGTACTCCATTTTGCCTGTTTCATTTACTGCATTTTTATATTTCCTCCTTTCATCAATTAAATTTAGTATTTCTTGTGATATCCAAGGATTTTTTGTAGGTCTTGCCTTTCTACCTATTTTGTCCTCTGCTGCCTTCACTATTTCATCTCTCAATGCTACCCATTCCTCGTCTACTGTTTTATTTCCCCCTGTTTCTGACAATTCATGCCTAAATCTCCGTCTGAATTTCTCCAGAACTTCACTTTCCTTCAATTTATCTAAGTCCCATCTCCTTATTTTCCTACCTTTCTGCAGTGCGCCTACAGGAAAATAAAAGAGACATTTGGAGACATGAATAACAAGAAGTTAGATGGGAAAACAGTTCTCAGCAAAGAAGATAAAACAAAAGATGGAAATAGTATATAAAGGGGCTCTACGAACGAGACATGAACTTCGAAACAATGTTGTAGCAAGGGAAGATGAAGTAGGTGAAGATGAAATAGGAGATACTACACTGCAAGATGAATTTGACAGAGCACTCAAAGACCTGTCGAAACAAGGCCCCTGGAGTAAATGACATTTCCTCAGAGCTATAGACGTCTCTAGTAAAACCAGCTATGACAATACTCTTTCACCTAGTGAGTAAGATGTATGAAACAGGCAAAATACCCCCAGGTTTTAAGAAAGTAGGCGCGGAATTTTAACACGAATTATTTACAGGAGAATGGAAAGGCTGATAGATGCTTACTCGGGGAAGAACAGTGCGGGTGCAGGAGAATTGTAGGAACACGGGAGGCAATACTCATCTTACAAGATAGATTACGGAAACTCAAACATTTCTAGCTTTTGTAAATATGGAGAAAGGTTTTGACAGTGTTGATTCGAACACATTATTTCAAATCCTGAAGTAAGCTGAAGTAATATATAGCTGCTACTAGATATGAAGGTCATGAAAGGTACGTAGTGTTTTGGAACGAGGTAAGACATTGTAGCCTCTCCCCAATGTTATCAATTTTTACATTGAGCAAGCTACGAAGAAATTTGGAGAAGGAATTGGAGTTCAGGGAGAGGAAATAACAAAACATTTTCGTGAGACATTGTAATCTGTCAAAGACAGCAAATGACATGGAGGAGCAATTGAACGGAATAGACAGTGTGATGAAAGGAGGGTATAAAATGAACATTAACAAGACCAAAACAAGTGTAATGGAATACCACGCTGAAAGAATTAGATTAGGTAGGTGGTAGGTGATTTTAGTCACTTGGGCAGTAAAATGACCTATGATGGTCGCAGTACAGAGAATATAAATGCAGAATGGAAATGGGAAGAAAAGCGATTTTGAAAAAGAGAAATTTGCTGAGCACGAATATTATTATTAGTTTAAGGAAGACCTTTCTGAAGGCATTTGTGTGGAGTGTTGCGTGGTATGGGAATGAAACTTGGACGATAAATAGGTCAGACAGGAAGAAGATTGAGGATTTTGAAAAATCCTACAGAGTAGGTAGGCAGATCGCGTAATTCATGAAGAGATACTGAAAATAATTGGAGAGACAAGAAATTTTTGACATTCCTTGACTAAAAGAAGGGGGCGATTGGCAGGACACATTCTTACATATCAAGGGATTGCGGAGCGTTTTACACTAGCCCCGTTGATAGCTTCTATGCCAAGGCCGGCGAACTACCTCTTTCTTATCGTCGGGAACTCCTGCTTAGTCGTTACGCTAGCCGTTTGTTATCCATGCGAGGACACCCAACGTACGCTGTTTTCTTTAATGACTCACTTGACGGTCTTTTTGCCTTGCGCCCGTCTGCTCTACTAGCACCGGCAATTCACTCGCTTTCGTTACTTGACCAGATCGGCGTTAGAATGCCTGCTACTTTCTCGACTGGAGAGAGCAGCTCTCCACCGTGGCTAAGCCCCAAAGTCTGTGTTAACTTGGACCTTCATTCTCTTCCAAAGGACTCCACACCTAGTTTCTTTTACTGGAGAGAATTTCTAGGACTCCGGTTCAAATTTAATGACAATTTGTTCATCTACACTGATGGCTCAAAGACAGACCAGGGTGTTGGGTGTGCCTTTGTGCTTGGCAACGCCTCGTTTAAATATCGTCTCCCTGAGTGGAGTTCCAATTTTACAGCTGAGCGGTACGCATTATATCAGGCCACCCAATACGTCCGGCGAAACTCGCTCAATAAGTCATTTGTTCGGACTCTCTGAGTGCTCTTTTGAGCCTCCGTAAGCTACATCCTGTTCATCCCCTAGTACAAAGCATCCGGAATTGTCTTACCTCTCTTTCAGCGAGCGGAACTACTGTGACGTTTCTGTGTGTCCCTGGCAACGTGGGAGTGTTGGGGAATGAGCTTGCGGATACCGCTGCCAAGGAGGCAGTTCTCCCTCGGCTTCTCTATTTATTTTATTTATTTATTTATTTAGCCTGATCAGATTAGGGCCATCAGGCCCTCTCTTACATCGGACCAGGGTTTTACACATACAGTATTTCTTTACATGTGAGTTAACATAATAATGATTTTTACAGATGAACAGTTAATAACATTATTTATACAGGTTGATTACATGTAAAAGGATGTAAATAAAAGGTAATAACTTAACTCTACATATGTAATAACTTAACTCTAAATAGGATTAATACCTACAGTACCACTGAGACACCTTCTGCTGCTGCTGCTGGTGTAATAATAGAAGTAACCACATTTATATTAGCAGATACAATATTTACTTTTGAATATATCGAGACTGGTTAACGCATGGCGAATTCTGACAGAAGCTGTACCTGGCGAGAGCAATGGCAGTTGAAGAATATCTGGGAGGAGGAATGGATGTGACGTACCTGGACCGTAAGGTAATAAAGACTGGCGTCATTATTGCTTTAGTAGATAATCCATTAACTGTCGTTTGAAACTGTCAGTGTTATTCAGTTCTCTGATATACTGAGGTAGATTGTTCCAGAGCCTGGTTCCTGCTACTGAAAAGGATTTTGAGAAACCCGCTGAGTGATGGATAGGGACAGAATGGGTTTTGCTCTGACAGGAACGAGTAGTTCTTTTATGTTGATCAGATAAGAGTGTTAAGGTCGAGGAAAGATATGAGGGACAGTGTACGTTGATAAGAGAGTAGAGGAAACAGAGTGTATGAAAATCTCTGCGCTTGTCAGCACGGAGCCAGGATAGTTGGTTATAAGATGGTGAAATGTGATCAAAGAGACGGGTGTTACATATATATCGAACGCAGGCATTCATGATTAGTTCCAGACGTCGTGAGCTTTCCCAAGAGAGACCTTGCAAGATAACATCACCGTAATCAATAATTGGAATTACAAGCGTTTGTGTAAGTTTCTTTTTAAGATCGAGAGGAAAAAACTTCTTATATCTCTCTAGGGCATGAAGAGATGCTGATGCCTTCCTACACACGGCGGCTGTGTGCTCAGCCCAATTTAGTTTGTCGTCTATTATCACTCCCAGACTTTTTGCCGAGGGCGAGAAATAGATAGGTGTGTCATTTAATATTAATGGTGGTTGAGATTCGCGGTATTTGTGGTTAATGAGTCTAGGATGACCTACCAGAATCGCTTGTGTTTTACTTGGATTGAGCTTTAATCCTATATTCTGTGCCCACTTTGATAGTGCACATAGGTCAGAATTAAAATTCTCGATTGCTGCCTTCACGTTTTTTGGTTTTGCACTTAAATACAACTGGAGGTCATCGGCATACATGTGGTATTTACAAAAGGACAAGACCGATGATACGTCATTTACATACAATGAAAAGAGAAGTGGACCTAGCACCGAACCCTGTGGTACGCCTGATAGAACTTTTCTCCACTGTGACTTTTCAGTGCCGGACATGACGCACTGAAGACGCGATGTCAAGTATGAGCGAAACCATTGCACCACGTCTTGAGAGAAATTTAGACAGCTAAGTTTAGCAAGTAAAATATCAAAGTCCACAGTGTCGAAAGCTTTGCTAAAGTCTAAGAAGCACACAATAGTCGCCTCTTGTCTATCCATTGCCTGCTTAAGATCGTCTGTTACTTTTATCAAAGCAGATGTTGTGCTGCGATATTTGCGAAAACCTGATTGGTGTTCGTCAAGAAGTTTATTAGTAGTCAAGTAGCTGGTCAGCTGATCATGTACTATATATTCTAGGGCTTTGGACAGTGCCGGAAGAATGCAGATAGGTCGGTAATCAGAGGGTGCTGTGGCAATGTCCTTTTTTGGCTGTGGCTTAACTAGTCCACGTTTCCATGCATCAGGAAAAACACTTATGGCTAAGGACTGATTAAATATATCTGTTATGATGGGCAGCAGTGGATCAATAATCAGCTTTATCATTTCGATAGTGATACCATCATCCCCGGTAGATGCTGATGTAATACGCATAATGGCTTTTTTGACTGTATTTCCAGTAACATGCTTAAAACAAAACTTATCATGGTTAGCGTTGTTGATCCTCGTGCTATGGTCAATAAGTGTTTGTTTCGTTTGGTGATCGATTGAAGTGGTAGGCGTTGTGAAATAATGATTTAGTTCCTCAATGGAGACAGTGGGTTCGGCTGCAGTTTTTATTTTCCCAATACCAAGACCGCGCAGGTTTTTCCAGAGGACAGCCGGTCTATTTATGTTGTCGGTTAATGAATGGGCGTATCTGAGTTTAGCATTTCTCACAGCCTGGCTGACTCTGTTACGTTTCTGCTTGTACGAGGTGTGATTTTCAGGTGTAGGGTGCAGTTTGTATGTCCGATGTGCAGTGTCTCTGAGATTCATGAGCTGTTTTAGTTCATCAGTTAGCCATGGTGCGGGTTTCCTTCTCACTTTTTTGGTTTTGATGGGCGCATATTTATCATACAGCTGGTTAAGTTTATTTGTAATTTTGTGAAGTTTCTCGTTTACATCCGGGAGGGTGTCGGAGGTTGGCTCGAAAATTATTTCTAGTGCATCAGCTGTCAGTTCAGGTAAGTTGATGCGTCTTAAGTCACGGTATGCAGTTAACAGTGGTTTCTTCCTAGGGCATTCTAGCGAGTACGTCATGAAAATTACATCATGGGCAGACATACCAGGCGCAGATGTTTGTGACGTTCGAATTACTCTGTCTGGAAACCTTGTTGCAAATATATCTATTAAAGTGTGACTATCAGCTGTGTGATGGGTGGGTGCAAGCTGAAGTAAGGTTAGATTCGAAGATGTAAGCATACGATTGAACTTCATACAGGACGGACTGTTGAACAGAAAATTTGTGTTAGTGTCACCTGCTATAATTATGTGCTCATAGGTTGATTCGAGGTCTGAGAGGGCAGTTTCGAAGCAGTCCAACGCACCTACCTTCGGAGGTTTATAGAGGACGCATATTAGTCACTTTTCTTTGAGAGGTTTTATCTCTATGAACATGTATTCCACTTGTTCAGTTTCATCATTATTTGACGTGTGCAACACGGTAGGAGATAATTCAGAGCGAATGTAAGCTCCAACGCCGCCTCCGCGTTTGTGCAATCGGTCGTGTCTTAGGAAGACATAGCCGTCTAAATTTACGGAACTGGTGGTAATGCTTGGTTTGAGCCAGGTCTCCGATAGAAGAATTGTATGAAGACACAAGTCTTGAAATATATGGCGGAAATCAACTGAATGAGCTTGTAGTGATTGAACATTTGCGTGTGCCACGTGGAGCTGTCTGCGCTCAGTTGTAGCGCGCGCGATGATACCGCTAGTCGGTAGGGCAACGGCAGCGGGCTGTGGGGTGGCGGCGTCCTTTTCTACGAACGCAAGACACATTGGAATGTGGCGCGGCTGGGTGGCTAGCGGCCCGGGGGGTCGGGGGCGGAGTGCAGGACACCAGAAAGAGAGAGAGAGAGAGAGCGGAAGCAGGTCAGGTGGGTTCAGAGACAGGGGAGGGATAGGGAGGCGCTGCAGCCAAGGTCAGCACGGCCTGTTTCCGCCGAGCGGCAGCGAGGCGCCGAGGGGTGGAGGGGGAGAATCTCGCCAAGCAAAGACAAAATAATCTGCACGGAACAACACTAAGTAAAGATAACAATATCGACAGTGGAACGAAACAATTGCCAATGATGCGTGAGACCAACGCTATATAAAAGTGAATTTAAACCTAATATGGTACCGTAATTAATAATGTAGGTATGAGATTAATAGTAAAACAGCACTATCCTAAAGTGAACCAGTAAGTGTCACTAAAAATATAATTTGCTAGAAGAAAGAGAAAAAAAAGTGTAACAACAAATCACACCAATCAAATAATGATAATTTGCTAAAATAATAAAGAGAAAGCTAACTAATGTAGTATAATAGATATTAATGTACATAACATTTTCTTTACAAAATCGATATAAAGTGTAGCAAAAGAACAAAAAAATAGGAAAGAAAAAAAAATAGTAAGCTACACGTAGAAGTAGTGGCGGCAAGTGTTCAAGTGTTTTTATCTCCTAAAGCAGAGGCTTTCGTGTTCATTTGCATTTGTAATTGATATTTTGCCATTGTTCGTCTTCACCATTATTCTGCCGTCACTTGTCCATACATTGTGTAGGCCAAATGTTGCGATTGCACTATTTAAAATTTTTAACCGCTCGGAAGTGAGATCTTCACGTATCGTCAGACCTGATTTTACCAGTTTCTTCTTGGCTCTAAAGATTTCGGATCTCTTCCTGTACGAAACAAACTTCACTATTATGGGCCTATGTTTTGTGGATTCCCCTGTCTTACGTCCTACTCTGTGACTTCTGTCGATGTCGTTAAGGGTCACCTGCACCCCTAGCTTTTCTGTGGCCAGCTTCACTACGATTTCATCGGTGTTTTCACTACTATTTTCTGGAATCCCGAACAGTCGTAGGTTGTTACGTCTCTGATATTGTTCGAGCTCATCTGTTCTCTCGATTAGCTTCTGCTCGAGAGATCGTGCTCTGTCTGCGGTGTCCTCTAGGTTCTTTTTCAGAGCGCATATCTCGCTGGCATTTCTGTCGGGCGTCTGCTGTATTTTGAGCGTCACTGAGGCAGTGACGGCGTCTGTGATGGTCTGGACCACGGTGGCGAGCGCGCCCTCCGCCTGCAGCGCGGCACTTACCTCGGTCCTGACGAGTGCGGCGATGTCGGCGGTGGCGGGCGGCGCGGCCGCGGTCGCCGGCACCGGCTCGCCTGCTGCACCCTCGCCGGACTGGCCGTTGGCGGTGCTGCGCGTTGTTCGACGACTTTCCATTTTCAATGGAGTTACACGATTATAGGCACTCCGAATAGTACAGCGATTCAACATTTGGCACTTAACACACGTTTTGTGACTATTTCACACAGCCAAACTGCTTAGTAACACCTCCAAATACCAGATAAACTTGCGAGCCTAACTAGCGTGCGTCACTCACTGGCGGCCATCTACCTCTGATGACCTTCGTGCTGGCGTCTCCCGGCGTATCATCTCACGTTGGTTTTTACATTGGTCATCCGTGTCAGGGAACAAATTGCGAGCCATTAAAACTGTGCCTGATCTTTGCTCAACGTCATCTCGACTCTCTTGCCGAGAGGAGATCGTTCTGGATTGCCTTCGTATTGGCCACTGCATTATAGCCACCATTATTTACTAAGTGGTGAGCCTGCACCCTTATGTGAGCACTGTGATGAACCTTTTACTGTGTACCACCTTTTAGTGCAATGTCCGTTTTTTAATCGTCTACGTCATGGTCTATGTTTAGCATTTGAACTGTCTGATATTTTAGCTCATGATCCGCATTCTGCTGACCGAGTTTTACTTTTTATACATCGTGCAAATATGGCGAAAGCCATTTAAGTTCTAACCCCGGTTCGATTTTACCATGGGCAGTGTTGGGCGCTAACGACCTAAGTAGTTTTGCGCCATAAAAAATAAAAATCAAGGAAACGTAAAAACAGCGTTAGAGGGAAGTGTGTTTGGGAAAATTCCTGTGGGGTCCAAGAGACGAATATAGTAAGCATATTCAAATGGATGTGTGTTACCGTTCTTATGAAGAGATGAAGAGACTTGCCCAGGATTGAGGAGCGTGGAGTGCTGCATCAAACCAGTCTCACGGAATGAAGACCACAACTACAACAACAATGACATCGACGTGTACCAGATGCGAATGGCTTCCTGTGCTATAATTCAGTTTAAGTAGTTTGTTAGTGTAGCGACTGATGACCATTCAGTTTGCTTCTACAACTAAGAACTTGAACTGATACCAATCGCGTTTCAAGCGACGTTGTTCATATGCCATTTCTCTCCAGCATGTTTTTCAAGAAAAAAAAAAAGTTTGTATAGCTTATTGGACTTAACTACGGGGTCATCAGTCCCTAAACTTACAAAATACTTACGAACTAGCTAACACTAAGGATGGCACAAATATTCATGCCCGATGGGGGATTCGGCACATTTTAGAGGTAGGTGTTGTCCCATCGAAATATCGATGATGACCTTGAACAAAACATAAAAATACTAATCCCTTCTGTAGATCATCCTAATGAACATGTTGTGTGAATATGTATTTACTATTTCCTACTTCTTCTCATTCAAGAAGGTATAGCTTCCACTCTGAACATGGCTGTACAATTCATTCTCTCTCTCTCTCTCTCTCTCTCTCTCTCTCACACACACACACACACACACACACACACACACACACGCACGCACATTTTGGCCTCTTGCTAAGTTTTAGATTTTCTTGACCTCTTCCACGTAATTGGATTTCAAATTTTGAAGCTTAGCTCTTATAAACTCGTGTTACATATTCTAGAAATATTTCTGTGGACTTTGCCTTTCTACATTCGTGTAATGTGCATGGGTAATTTGCCACATGCATTGTGTTTTACGGTACACGTGTACTGTATTTTTAATGTGACCATTGATACTTCATTCTACTAAAACGGACTGTGTTCTGAAAGTTATGGGAAAACAATCGTGCTTCCAGCTGTACAGTCGTGGTCTCCGGTTCTGAAACCACATGTAACGCCCTGCAGGTCATATCGCCACTATCACACATGTTGTCCTGCCTGTACTTCAAAATCCGTTCGAGATATCCGTGGATATTTGATAAAACTCGCCCAGTGTGGCTAATGTATACGCCCGTTCAGGGTCAACCCCACTAAACGGTCCGCTGCAGCCGACCGAAGAATGTAGTCGTCGTTTGGGCCCTAAAGTAGGGCTACTCACCAACGTTTATCTCCTATGCACAGGTGCCAAGTACCTTAGCTTTTCCAGACGTATAAACTGTGTAAGCGCAAATCTAATGTTGGAATGTAGCCACTATTTTCTCAAATGCTATGAAGAAAAACTAAGTACAAAATGGCTGTTCCAACACTAGTCCCAGCCTGATCCATCAACCAACTCATCGTTTGAGTTTTTCATTTTCCAACCTACAACAGCCATCTCCCATATGTCATGTCATACTCTTGGGAAGCTTTAGATTGTGCTATGAAACGTTTACCTCTGCTAAGTATGATGATCCTCTGTTTGTCATGTCAAAATTTCTCAGTAGATACTAATGTACTACTACTAGGAACTATGGGGTAGTTAGTTAAGTTTGTTTGGATAATACAACTCGACTTACACTGACAGCGAAATGAAGGGCAAGCTTTAGAGCCTCCATTTGTTTCTATTTGTCATAATATTCTATGACAATGTACACAACAGAGTGTGCGGAGGGGAATCATCAACATTCAGGAACAACCACCTGAAGCTAATAATTCCAGTCAACAACTTCTCAAAAATGCAGAATTTATAGCTATGGGCCTTATTACAATATAAAAAATGTGTTTGAATGTATCAAAGATCGAGACGAATGATTAAGGTCGCTACCTTCAGTACGGAAAGACTCGGGCTCTATTTCCAGATATCTTCAGTTTTTCCTTCAATAGTGTCTGGAACGTCGTTCATTGATACTCCTTAGAGGCCAAATTAGGGGTTGTTTCAATTTTAAGAGCATAATCGGGAATCATCTGCTGCCAATAACTGCTGAGGTGATCTACGACGTGCTAATCACATGCTTTATGCACAGCAGTCAGCCATTCGGAACAGTCCTAAAATGTGAGTAGTTATTTACACTTTGAAGTAATCTCTGAAAACAGTAAGAGAAATAGTTCTCACCATTAGGAAGGGTTCCACAAATTTCATTAGTATAAATGAAATCAAACGCGTATTTCTAGTGTTGGAAATCATTCTTCATTATCTTCGTAAGTAATTTAATAGTTTTCTATAACCTGATACTCATGTCACTCGAACACAGACACAGGGTTGGGTCTAACAAATATGTGCGGTATCTGTAGGCGGTATTGCTATCTTATCAATGGTACACTATTTTAGAAGTCGTCTTGATTCATAACTGTGGTATTTGTGCCCAACGCAATTTACATAAATTTAGTTCCAATTATTTGCCCTCTATCAACGTTCCACTAGGAGCAAAAGAAACTTTCCTTTTTTTATTACAATCGTTCCTTCTGTATCTCTTAGCAAAAGAGAATGACACACACACACACACACACACACACACACACACACAAACAAACATTTATTGACGAATTGCCACAAATTAGGAACTTTAAGTCTTTCATAATGGAACTCATTGTTCAATGGAATCTATAATTGTTTAATAATGATTTTGCAGCCAAGATCGCAGTTTTCATTTATTATGTTACCGGTTTCGGCGTGATAGACGCCATATTCAGGCCTGTCGTATTTTACATAACTTCACAACATTTTTACACACTAAAAGAGTACATCCAGGTTGAGGCGTCACCAAACATAAAATTTCTAGTCACAAATAAAATATATACATCCATCTCCCAATGGTTCTGAAGCGAGGTTCAATATTAATTGAAGTACTTCAATTAATATTCAACAGACTTTGAAGTACCTCGCTTCAGAACTGGAAGATGTATGTATATATTTTATTTGTGACTAGAAATTTTATTTTTGGTGACGCTTCAACCTGGATGTACTCTTTTAGTATGTAAAAAATGTTGTGAAGTTATGTAAAATACGACAGGTCTGAAGATGGCGTCGAGCACGCCGAAACCGGTAACATAATAAATGAAAAATGCGATCTTGGCTGCAAATCATTATTAAAGTCTTTCCTCAATTAACTGTTTAAATTTTGATGAATGTAGCTCCATCCTCTGGCACTCAGATGTTTGGCGAGCTCGGCTATGGAAGCCGAATAAGTGCTAACGTACAAATTATCTCCCATGTGTAGGATCACCAATCCTGAGGATTTTGTGTTCGTTTAAATTTAGCATGCCTTTTCCGTTGCTTTTGCAACAGTGTCCTGACCTGTTTTGTGTACCAAGGGAGATCACCTTCTTTTATTAATTTGTTTGGTAGAAAACAGCGGCGGCTGTTGATAATGTCCTAATGTGCTGCAGCATACTGTAAATATACTTATGCCATTTCTCTTCGAAAGCAAGCGAGAAATCGCTGTAAAATCACATCCTTTCTCTTGGAATGCGATCCAGATATCACAATAAAACTATGCCAATTCCCTTCCAATACGTATTACAATGCTAGTAATAAGGATGAAAATGCATTTTGGAGCGCTCTCGCCGCGATAGCTGGAAACCAGCTGTGTGTGCTGAAGTGAGATTCAGCCGCGCTGGTACGTGCGTAGGGAGGCGGCGCAGTCGTCTGTTCGCTAGTGCGCATGCGAAGACGTGACGTCAGGCCTGGCGACTCATGTGTGCTGAGACCGACTTCAGCACCAGATCAATATTTCTCTTCGCACTGCCTGTAACGGTTGCGGAAGAATAGTATATGACGAATATTGCGGCATACAGAGTAGAATAGCGCGCTGGCTCAGGCCTCTTGTGCGTTGTCTCTCAAACCTACTTGTGTGAGGCTCGTATTCAAATACCTATGAATCTAAATTTTTAATTTCTGAAAACAAATGTTCAAATGTTTGTAGAGGTTATGGGACTTAACTACGGGGTCATCAGTCCCTAAATTTACAAACTACTTATGAACTAGCTACTACTAAGGACCGCACAAATATCCATGCCCGAGGGGGCATTCGAACCCCCGGCCGTGCAGACTGTGACTGACGCGTCGTAGTACGCTCGGCCACCGCGGCCGGCTTTAATTTCTGTAAATAAAACTTCAATCACAAACAACATTAGTAATGTATAGCCAACATGCGAGTTAATCTGCGCTTTTCAGCCAAGCAGTTTCATTGGTCACTGGTGTAGAACGCATATGACGTGGTGGGGTTATTGCTAAGCTCCGTTATTTCCATGGTCAGTCACGTTTTTTACTTTAGTATATTTTGTTTCCTGTTTAGTTTTGTAATATTGTAGCACTATGGTCAAATTTTGTACGAGCCGCCACTGGTATAAAATTTTCAATTGCTGTTGATACCACTTCTTTGAATTTGAGCCACCTATGGTCTACATCTACGTTTAGTGTTAGAAACGAGTGGAAGCTGTATTTCAAGAAACAATGCATTTAGTTCTATTTGCTTTCCTGAACAAATATGCTTTTCGTTTATTCTTGGTAATCTCGCTACGACAGCTCTGGGTTCACTAATACCTGTATCCGTTTTGATGCTCGTTCGGAGCTTAGGATTATTTGTTGCTAAGCGGTGAAGTGTGTTTTGACATCCATTTACAATTCTAGTTGTCTCATGAACTAATTATTCGAAGTAATTCTCAGACAATGCGTTGAGTATAATTTCACATGATGTTTTATGCGTACCTCCTGATTTGAAAATATAATTTCGCCAACAGATTGAGGGTAAATTAAAATCACCGCCTGCTCTTATAGTGTGAGTCGGGTCGTTTTTGTAATTGGACTCAGGTTTTCTTTGAACGAATTATTAACTTCTTATGATTTTCAAATACAACCTCTACCTATAATAGCTCACAGGAAGTATCAACTTCAACTTCTCTACACGAAAGACTACTTTTGACGGCGACAAACACGCTTCCACCTATTTTGTGTACTCTATCCATTCTGAACACAGATCTTTCGCAAATACTACTGCTGAACTTACTTCCGGCTTCAGCCAACTTTCACTGCCTACTGTGATGTGTGATTCGGTGCTATCTATTAACACTTGAAGTTCTGATACTTTCCTGACACAGCTAAGTCAATTTACAACCTTTATACCGATAGTTCCTAGATCTACATTCCTCCTGTGATCACCTGTACCCTTTGAGATTGTCCATTTTGTTTTCCCCGAAGCCCTCTATCCTAAAAAAACCGACCAGTCCACACCACATAGCCCTCGCTACCCGTGTAGGCGCTTCCTGCGTGTAGTCGACTCCTCACCTATACTGCGGAACCAGGAACCCCACCACCCGATGGCGAAAGTCAAGGAATCTGCAGCCTACACGGTCGTCTGATTCATACCCTCCAGTCAGCTCTGTACCAGAGTCGGTCCTGTCAACTATGCTGCAGATGGTGAGCTCTGCTTTCGTCTTGCAAGCAAGACTGGCAGTCTTTGCCACTTCAGATAGATGCTCAAAACCTGAGAGAATCTCTTCAGATCCGAAGCGACACACATCACTGGTACCGACGTGAGCCACCGCCTGCCGTTGGCTGTACCCGTACCCTTCATGGCATCTGGAAGACCCGCTCCACATCTGGAATGACGCCACCCGGAGTGCACGTTGGCCTTCTTACCCTCCTTGGCAGCCATGTCTAAGGGGCTCCATCACCCGACTAACGTTGGAGCTCCCACTACAAGCAAACCCACCCTCTGTGAAAGGCCGGATTTTTCAGGTTGAGTGGTGACCTCAGAATGAGAAACACCATCCGAATCAGAAACGTCCTGAACAGACAGCGCCTCAAATCTGTTCGGGGGGGCCTCACGATCGGTCCCCCGGAATGTCTTGCGCCTCCTTCCATGCACTGGAGCAACCTCCCACGCAACCACATGTTAGGTGTCTCCTTCATTGCTGGCAGTATCAGAGCATGTCGATGGCGCAGGCCGTTCGTTTCTGACGTGCCAGTTGCTCGGCCACCATTGACCAGTTGGTTAGACATCTGGAGAATGTGCTAGCCAGGGCAGGAGACGAAAAATTTCTGTATCCAGAAAGGCCCGTACAGAACCTGGAACATGCAGTCGTGCATTATCCTGTATAAATGTAGGGTGTCGCAGGGACCGAGTGAAGGCTAGAGCCACTGGTCGTAACACATCTGAAATGCAAAGGCCACTGTTCAATGTGCCGTCGATGCGAACAAGAGGTGACAGAGACTTGTAACCATCATGCCGGGGGATAAGCCAGTATGGCGATGACGAATACACGCTTCCAGTGTGCGTTCACCGCGATGTCGCCAAACACGGAGGTGACCATCATGATGATGTAAACAGAACCAGGATTCATCCGAGAAAATTACGTTTTGCCATTCGTGCACCCAGGTTCTTCGTTGCGTACACCATCGCAGGCGCTCCTGTGATGCAGCTTCAAGGGTAACCGCAGCCATGGTCTCCGAGCTGACAGTCGATGCAGTGCAAACGTCGTCGAACTGTTCTTGCAGATGGTTGTTGTCTTGCAGTCATTGGATCGCGACCAACGGGAGCAGCAATGTCACGATAAGATAAACCACAATCGCGATACGATACAATCCGACCTTTATCAAAGTCGGAAACGTGATGGGGCTATTTGGTTAATGGCCGGGGCTATTGGATTAAGGTACATTATGGCCAGATACACAACTAAATTACACAGCTGGGTAGCTGCAAATACGCTAATTTCTGTTTAATACTCATTATCTCTAATAATATAATAATTATAATAATATTTACAATATTAATTTTCCATTAATGGAACGTACCCCTTAAAAGTTTCTGTTCTCCTGAATCACCCACAGACAAATTGCTTTCCACCTGTTTCACCGATAACAGTTGGTACACTTTTGGAATTGTATCCATTAACGTTTATCTTCATCTGCAACACGTCACCATTTCCCTTGGCAAAATCCATATTTCCATTCCATCGCCTCATCTTGTTTCTGTTAGAACGTTTCACAGTCTCTCTCCTCAGTTCGGCTGCTTTTGCTTTGGAGAACCCTCTGGTTTTATCGAGGAAAGTTGGTTTCATTTGTAGAATGAAACACTACATTCCTTTCCAGTTATGTTTAGTTTGAAGACTGCAATACCCACACCTTTCTGTGTCAGTCGAAGTCCTCTTTTTCACAAATATAGCCTATTATTCTGTTGGAAAGTGGTTTCCAAATCTTGAGAAAATATATTCGGATCTCCAGCCAGGTTACCGAATGCAATTTTTTTTATTAAAAATTTGCTGTTACCCATAAATTTATATTTTTCTTTTTGATGAAGTCTGTACAAATTCGTATATGGCACTCCATACGTTTTACTGGTTTCTAATAGCGATATGCCTTTCCATCACTGCTTCAACTGCCTCCTTCATCCACCTTTCGTCCCATTCCTTTCAGTGTCATTTCCGTTAATGGGTTTTCACCATCAGAAGTAAAACAGAAAATCTTTTGAAAATGCATACTACCAACAATCAGTTTTCTATCGCTATTCATAAAGCCCCTTTCTTAGTTACTCATATTACCCCGAAGTACATTTAAACGCTACTGCGAAGTAGTTCAGCAGTACATTAACACATCGCAGTACACGTCACAAATGTGGCGTATGGAGAATCCAGTACCATGTATAAACTCATTTCATGGTTTTCATTTCCTACAAACTGAAGGAAATCCCTAGCGTTCACCGTGTCAATTTTACAAACCGTGCAATGGCGTTCCAGACTATGAATAAATCTTGCATCAATTTCTGAAGTTAGAAAACTAAATAGTCTTATTCACTGAATAGACAAAACCTTCGACAACGAGAAACACATAATGGTGTCTCCACTTTTATGTTGTGCAAGGTACACTGAATATATTTCAAGTGCAAAGTATCCTGAATATCTGACTGACTAATACTGAATACAGAGTACGTGCAACAATGAGCTTCTACAGCAAGACATTGTGGTGACTCCGACCACCGAGGTAGCCCTAATAACATTAATTAATATGCGCAACGGAAACGCTCCGGGAAAGGGGAAGTAATATACTGTCAAATTATGGCCCTGTCGAAAGTACTCCGGAAGAGTACAACGAATAATGAAAGGGGGAGACAATCTGACCGTCTTCGTATATTCGTATTACAAAACTGCAAACATGAAACATGAGAACACGGAAAGCCAATTTAAGATGAGAAATTGTGTATTATGAAAGAAATATAAGGCAGGTAAAAACACTACAGAATATGAAATTAAGATCCTCCATTACAATAATGGCGTGCCGCAGCACGTACTTCACGACTGCCTTCACCATCAGCTTCTCCATACCGCTACTGACCAACTCTCGCGATACTACTCGCAATTGCCCTCTCGTAGTCAGAAAGCTTACTCTAGAATGGAATGTCCAAAGACTACTGCGCCACTTACGACGTATGTGGCCAGTTCACAAAATCAACTACATTGTATATACATTTACTGTAAAATATGTACAAAATAACTTACTTACAGAATGGCAAACAGTGCCTGTAATGGTGCAGGACGCATATCACACGAAATCAAGGAAGGATCAGGATGAACAGACATAGAAGATCTAGACCCATACGTTATACAACATCATTCACTGTTACTTATACAATTTGCAATAACACTTTTATTTAAGACGTCAGTCACAAATCCTTAAGATTTGGAAGGATAAAATACTTAAGTCTACATAAATATGTGGCAATGAGTGCTTCAGAATAAATTTACTATCAAAATAAATTACAATGCTAAAGCAGCCAACATTTGGCTCTTAGCCAAGAACAAGTTAAAAAGTCTGTTGATAATTAAATGAAGATGAAATTTAAAATTAAGGCTGAAGCTTTAAGCATGGATAGGAGTATCAAGTTCAATTTGGCCCACAAGGCCACCGAAGGTTACAATCAATATATTTTAATGAAAGGCGACGAAATGCCCACTACAGCTAAAGCAACCTTGATGGTGAACTACGATATTTATACCAATTATTATTATTAAATAAAAATCAGTTAAGCCCCAAGATAAATGTAAGAAACTATAAAATTAAGATATGAACAGTTTTAATAAATGACAAGTAATCACAGGATTTGGCTTTAAGTAACATCAGATTTGTGCTGATCGAAAGCCACTACCCAATTTAAACCAAACCTGATTTCGCTACGCTAGAGAGTCTTGGTAACTCTCCAATTGCTTGGAATGGCTTTTAGAGAATCAAATTATTAAAATAAAGGTCACAAACTACAAGGTAATTCACGCACACATTAAATTCACTGAGCCTAATGGACCTTAACATGCAAACTGCTAGAATTTCAAGATACTTCCCGGAAAAACACTCACTCTAAAAACAACAGCATGAATATATAGAATTTAAACTTAGTAAGTTTCAATGAATTATCAGGTTTTTAATATATAAGTGACAAGGTTGATTAAGTTTTCTGCAGGCAATGAAGTCATTTAAGCACAGTTACAAGTTATAACGTTATTTTGAACAAATAGAGTTCAACAACCCGAAAGTGCTCCGGCGAAATGTCAGGAAACGTCTCAATTACGTTCTGGGATGATCATTACACCCTAGTGGGAGGACAAGAGTCCTCAACCCAAAGCCAACCTTTTAGATTAGATTAGATTAGATTAGTTATTCGTTCCGTAGATCCATGTTGAAGGGATCCTCGTGGATGTGGAACATGTCAAGAAACAAAATTTACCAGTTGAATAATAGATAATACTAATAATATAAATACAAATGCATATTCTTATAATATAAATACAGATACATAAATTAGAAGGTATTTTTCTGATAATGTACTGATACTAATATAGTATGAGTGCATGCATCCTTTGGTACAATTTAGAAATTCACTAATGGAGTAGAAGGAGTTGGCCACTAGAAAGTCTTTTAGGTTCCTCTTAAACTGATCTTTGTTTGTAGCTAATTTTTTTATACTTCATGGTAAATTATTTAAAATGTGTGTTCCTGAGTAGTGGACCCCTTTTTGAACTAAAGTAAGTGCTTTTCAGTCCTTGTGTAGATCATTTTTATTCCTAGTATTGTATGTATGAACTGAGCTGTTTGTTGGGAAAAGGGATATATTATTTATGACAAATTTCATTAAGGAATAAATACACTGAGAGGCAGTTGTTAATATACCCAGTTCTTTGAAGAGGCTTCTACAAGACGTCCGTGAATTTACTCCACAAATAATACGTATTACACGTTTTTGGACTCTGAAGACTTTTGACTGACTTGAAGAGTTACCCAAAAATATCATACCATATGACATTAGGGAATGAAAGTAAGCAAAGTATGCAAGCTTTGTTATTTTTATGTCTCCTCTGTCTGATAACACTCGTATTGAAAATACAGATTTGTTGAGTCGTTTCTGTGGTGTCGCACAAGTCCAAAGTGCGCGCCACCTACTTTCGCCGCGCGCCGCCATGCACGCACGGCGCGGCGTTCTTACGACGACAGCCACGAGCGCCCTCTGCTGCAACTCCGCTCGTGGCCACCACTGAACGACACAGTTCACTTGGGACTGAGATAGCAACCAGTTAGGATCTTCGTAATCAGATAGGCACCAGTGAAGACTTGGCTATCGTATAGGCACTAGGAAGCCGTACTAGGCAGGCCTCTAGCTCAACTTTGTATCTGCATTACTGAGCAATGTAAAAGTTAAGTATTGTACAAATTCTGTGCAATATATATATCGTTCTAATTTACTCTAGTGTTTCTAGTTTCTGGCTGCTCTCCTTCGTACCTGCACCGGCGTGCTATCTTTATTCCTGTGTCGGTCTCATTCCACTCGGCCACCGACACCTACGATGGAAACGAGACAAAAAAGCGGCGACGAGGCTGGGACAAAAAAGTGGCGACGAGGATGGGATAGAAGAACCGTGGACCAGCACGCTTGCAGCAGCCAGACAGCAGCAGTCGGAGCACGCAGAAATTGCTCCCGCCCACCCACCCTTATTATAAGATTTTTGGGGGACTATATTCAGTTACGTGTTTTGTGGACTTTTTTTTGTTGCAGAGTGTCCTCTTTCATATTGCATTTGTGTTTTGTTATACTTTACTTGTATGCGCGGCGCATAATCAGTCAGCATGGCCACTACCCCGAACCCAAACATATTGGAAATTATTCAGTTACAGACGGCGCAAATCACTCAACTCCTGCAGGCGGTGTCGCAGTTAACGGCACAGGCTGCTCACCAACAACAACAGCCGTCACATCAACAGCCCACACCAGCCGCTGCACCGCTTCCTACATTTCGCCAGTACAACGAACGTGAGGAAGAATGGAGCGACTACTTCGCACAGTTTCAAGAACTTGTCGCGGCTCATCAAATTACAGGTCAGAAAGTGAAGCATCTGTTATTATCTGTGGTGGGCACCAGCACCTTCGTGTTACTGAAAAAAGTTTTCCCCGACACATCTCCTCGTGATGTAGACTTTGAACAAATAGTAGAGGCACTAAATGCTCATTATGAGAGAAAAGTTCTCGTAGCTGCGGCACGGTACCGATTTTTCAGACTTAAAAAATTACCGCAGCAGTCACACCAAGAGTGGATTACGGAATTGAAGGGCTTAACCCGCAAATGTAACTTTACTTGCTCTTGTGGACTTTCGTATAGTGACGTGATGTTGAGGGATGCGATTACGCAGAACATTCAGGACCCCAGAATTAGGGCAGCAATTCTAAAACAGTCAGACCCTTCATTTGACAGTGTACTGCAGCTTATAGAAGCGCATGATACTTTTGACTTAGCAGATGTAGAAATGCAAAGCCACAGTGTAAATTCAGTGTGCCGTAATGGACGCTTTCCTAGCCGTAGTTCTCAGTGTAGCACTAGTGATCCTTACAATAGTACAGGCCGTGCTGAACAGACAGTGAACAGTAGACAGTGTAAAAGTGCGACACAAAGGTCGCCCGTCGTGTTAGAAACAGTGATTTGAATAACGGGCGCCAACGCTCATTTCAGAAAAATGTACGTAAATCTTGCCCCCAGTGTGTGTCTCGCCACAAGCGTGCTCATTGCCCTAGTCGCAACGCAACGTGTTATCAATGTGGCAAATCGGGACATGTGCAGTCTGTGTGTATGCAAATTAAAAACTCAAGGAACAGTAACGTTAGAAACAGTGCTTCGCAAAGTGCGAGAGCGGTGCATACAGTCAATGTCATAGACGCTGTGGAATTGAACAGTGCTTTACTTGGTTCTCAATTGCAAGGAAATTCTTCTGCACCTATTGCAAAACTATGTATTGAGCCTCGCCGCAAGCGCCGACGAGCGCGTACATCTATGCAACGGAAAAGTGTTCGGGACAAGCAAAGTGACAATGTACAGTGCAATCCTGTAGTGAACCTAGTGCCTTCTGCAACTTCTCATTGTAATAGTGCCCAGTACTGTGTAGATCATGAAAGTAGACTTGATGTAGCTACTCAAAACTTTGGTGCCGTAGTTAGTGAATCTGTAGTAGCCTCGCATTGCGCGGACGCCGATCCGGCGGTAGTGCCATCTAGTGACAGTGTTATTAATCTATGTGCCGATTCTGCGCCGCTTCCTACCGCACGCAGCCCGCGCTTGCGCAAGTGCAGCCAACAAACCGTAGCAGACGTTGCCCACATTCGCCCACCAGTCGAGCGCCACAAACAAAAACTTTTTGTGAATCTCTCTATAGAAAATAAGACTGTGCAATTTCAGCTTGATACTGGTTCCTCTGTCACATTAATTAATAAAGATACTTATGAACTGCTGGATTCGCCAAAATTGTCGCCGTGTCAACAAGTGCTAACAGCGTACACAGGTCAAAATATTCCCGTGTTAGGAACGTGTAGCCTGCCTGCCTCTTTTCAAGGTGTAACACAAACAGTTGCTTTTGTAGTTCTTCAGGCCAAATCTACGCAAAACATTTTTGGGACTAGATGCATTCGACTTGTTTGGTTTATCAATTCAAAGAGATGTCCTTCAAATTTCGTCAGTAGTGCCTCAGGACAAAATAAATGCATTGTGCGAAAAATATAGTGACTTGTTTTCGCCGGAACTAGGTTGTGCAAAAGACTTTGTGGCACATGTAACTTTAAAAGAATCTGCAGTGTCAAAATTTCGTAAAGCTAGACCAGTGCCTATCGCAATGCGTGATACAGTTGCCGAAGAACTTAAACGTTGGCAAGATAGTGGGGTGATATCTCCTGTTTCTGCGAGTCAGTGGGCCTCGCCTATAGTAGTTATACCCAAGCCGTCAGGAAAACTTCGCTTCTGTGCGGACTTCAAATCAACAGTGAACAGTCAAACAATTGTAGACACTTATCCCCTGCCCCGACCTGAGGAACTGATGGACAAATTGGGACAGTCTCGCTTCTTTTCTAAGATTGATTTAGCAGAGGCATACTTACAGATTCCGCTTGATGACGAATCAAAAAAGTTTTTCGTCATTAATACTCACATGGGCCTTTTTCAATTTCAAGAAGAACATTTAGCAAACCTGGAGTGCCTGTTCAAAGTTTTGACTGCAGCAGGTCTACGTTGTAATAAAGCAAAGTGTTCGTTTTTTCAAACTGAAATAGAGTACCTAGGCCATGTGATTAATGCCCAAGGAATCCATCCCTAACAGTCACATCTTCGAGCAATTAAAGACTTGCCTCCTCCTAATAATGTGCATGAATTGCAAGCAGTAATCGGAAAGCTTAACTATTATTTCAGATTTATTCCCAATGCCTCTCAGATTGCAGCTCCACTGCATCACTTACGTCGGAAGAATGTTCCTTTTGTATGGTCTAAAGAGTGTCAGGTTGCCTTTGACAAACTAAAGTCTGCACTACTCAGTGATGCATGTTTGATTCCCTTTGACCCACAGAAGCCTGTAGTGTTAGCAGTTGATGCCTCGTCGTACGGTCTGGGTGCAGTTTTGTCACATCGCATTGGATCTCACGATCGACCTATTGCCTTTGCGTCCAAGCTTCTGACGCCAACGCAACAGAATTACAGTCAGATAGAAAAGGAGGCCTTAGCAATCATTTACGGCGTCACAAAGTTTCATCATTATCTCTATGGCAGAAAATTCTATTTGTTGAAAGACCACAAGCCTCTCACGTCGTTGTTCTCACCCACAAAGCCAATTCCGCCACGAACGGCACAAAAGCTTCAGAGATGGTCCTTGATATTGTCTAATTATCAGTATGAGATTTTGTACCGACCTACCACTAAACACGCCAACGCGGACACACTTTCCCGACTTCCGGTTGGCCAAGATGTGTCATTTGATTCTTCGGAAATGGCATGTTGTCAGATAGACTCCAGAGATGCTACCGCTGTCGCAGATTTCCCTTTGAACTCTCGTCGGGTTGCACAGGAAACAGCTGCGGATGTAGACTTAAGTGTGGTAGCACGTTTTGTTCGTTCAGGGCCAGAGCCAACGACATTGATCGGCCTCTGGTTCGACGTTATTTTGCACAACTTCATGCATTGTCTTTAAGTCAGGGTGTTCTGTTGTTACATACGGACAACGACCAAACAAGAGTGATAGTTCCCCGTTCCCTGCAACGAGAAGTGTTACGCCTCCTGCATCAAGGACATTGGGGTATTCTTAGGACAAAGCAACTGGCCAGACGTCATTGTACCTGGGTTGGTATGGATGCACAGATAGAGAGTATGACGTCACAGTGTACGGTTTGTGCGGAGCATCAGGCGGCTCCTCCGCAACGTTTCTCAGACTGGCCACGCCCCAAGGGACCATGGCAACGTTTACACATTGACTTTGCCGGACCTTTCTGGAATACGCGCTGGTTAACTGTTGTAGACGATTTTCAGCAAGTTTCCTTTCGTGATTGCCATGAACTCAACGACGGCCTCTAGTACAATCAGTGCCTTAACATCAGTGTTTTGTATCGAAGGTTTGCCTGAAACTATCGTCAGTGACAATGGACCTCAGTTTGTTAGTGCGGAATTTCAACAGTTTTGTCGTGTGAATGGCATTCATCATATCACCACCGCACCTTTTCACCCTCAGTCCAATGGTGAAGCGGAACGTTTCGTTCGAACATTCAAGTCTCACATGGAAAAGATGAAAGGTCAGCACTCCAGGCAGCAAGCTCTTCAATTTTTCCTGTCTACGTATCGGTGCATGCCACGTGACGGCCCGTCTCCTGCCGAGCTGCTACACGGCCGCCGTCACCGCACTCTCCTTCACCTGCTGCAGCCTCCCACGCACCGATTCGGTTGGCTACGCGTTTTCAGGTTTCTACGCCGGTGCTGTACAGGGTGTTTTCTGGCAACAAGAAGACATGGTTGCCGGGCATCATTCAGCGCGTGCTCGGTCGCAATATGTATGTTGTACGTTCTTCCATAGGGTCGGAGCTGCGGCGCCACGCAAACCAATTGCGCATGCACAGGCCGCGCGATCCTGTCTCGGGTTTCTTGATTCCAGACCCAGTTCACCGCCAGGGAGCACAGCCACATCGTTCGTCCCCGGACTACGAGATCCCTATGGACGTCGACGCATCTCCGACGCAGTCGTCGCCGCCGCAGATGACAGCGTCACCGAGAGGGACTCCGGGACCGTGCGGGCCCCCCCCAGCTTGGGCCACGCACCTCAGAAGAAGATGACCTGCTCCCTCTGGGCGGGGGTGTGCGCCCTTCCTCAGGTTTCGGCGGGTTTCCTGGAGGATCGCAAGGCGGATGCCGGGGCGCGGACGGCGTCTCGATCCCAGCCTCAGCTACGACGCCCGTCCCACCAGTAACGCCCCCGCCCAGGCCCTCCTCCCAGTGCCGTCGCCGTGGCCCTCAGCCCTACGCCACGACGGCGCGGCGGTTTGGGGGGGAGGGTTGTGGTGTCGCACAAGTCCAAAGTGCGCGCCACCTACTTTCGGCGCGCGCCGCCATGCACGCACGGCGCGGCGTTCTTACGACGACAGCCGCGAGCGCCCTCTGGTACAATTCCGCTCGTGGCCACCACTGAACCACATCGTTCACTTGGGACTGAGATAGCAACCAGTTAGGACCTTCGTAATCAGATAGGCACCAATGAAGACTTGGCTATCGTAGGAAGCCGTACTAGGCAGGCCTCTAGCTCAACTATGTATCTGCAGTACTGAGCAATGTAAAAGTTAAGTATTGTATAAATTCTGTGCAATATATATATCGTTCTAATTTACTCTAGTGTTTCTACTTTCTGGCTGCTGCCCTTCGTACCTGCACCGGCGTGCTATCTTTATTCCTGTGTCGGTGTCATTCCACTCGGCCACCGACACCTACGACGCAAACGAGACAAAAAAGCGGCGACGAGGGTGGGACACAAAAGTTTCTGCAGTTCTGTGGCGTGCTCCTCCCAACTAAATTTATTATCATGTTGTAATCCCAGGAATTTAATACTGTCAACCTCTTCTATCTGCTCTTCTTCATACTTAATGCATATGCTGTCAGGAAATCTCTGAAGTACTCTCAAAGGGGAAACACTCCAGGAAAATTGTAATAGAACCTTTTCAACTTGCCGTGTCGCTACCAAACAATTTCACAACTGGAAACACAAACAACTGGGTAGATCTGACCTAGAGGCAGCGTGACTAACCACTACATAAATTATGGCACTGCGTTTGCTGCAAGATGGCTCCGTCTGGAAGAAGCAGATCTCTTAAATTCCACAACTCCGATTGTCCTGAGTCCGATAGTACGTTCAAATGGTTACATTCTGTATAGGTTAACCTCCGAGTGGCACAGGCTACTGGAACAGACTAAAACATCGTCTTTAGATCAATTGTCACACAACTTAACCACTAAAGACGGCAGCTTGCCAATAGATTTAAGGTGAACACATATGCACATTCCATGATAGTGGTGACACTTTGCCAAACATTCTGTCTACATGTCACATTTAACACTCGCTCGAGTTTCCCTAACACACAGCAACCGCATTGAGCAGGTAGGCGAGCGATCTAATACACTTCACCGATTAAACCAATACGATCACTTATAGACACATCTTCAGTGCATTCAAAGACAAAATAATCTTGAAGGCATCAAATGTTCAAATGTTTGTAAATCTATCGGACCCAAACTGCGTGGTCATCAGTCCGTAGCTTACAAACTACTTAAACTAAGGTAAATTAACCTAAGGACAACACACACACCCATTCCCCAGAGAGGACTCGAACTCAGCAGCGAGACGCTTTAGACAGCTCGGCTACTCCATCGTGGCTTGAAGGCATCAAGCAGCATTACCACAGTAAATAAATTCCCATGACGTTCCAAGAAGTCCGAGCACTTCCACAGCTGACAAACAACACGTCCACTAGGCACACCACATGCCCCCCCTCCCTCCCTCTCCTCTCTCTCTCTCTCTCTCTCTCTCTCTCTCTCTCTCTCTCTCTCTCTCGTGCCCACTCGCTCTCCAACTGAAAGCAGAGCCAGTTCGCGGCAATGAAAGACCGCGCTACGCCCTCTAGGCATACTCACGCGTCAGCGGGCCAGAATCTGACGATCTCGGTGCGGACAATTCAAATGAGCCGGGCGACACGGCTCAATACCAATAATCCGAAATAATCTAATATATAAAGAAGAGTGTCCGTATATTTGTACGTGTTGCATACAAATCTACAGTTTTCTTCCAATCTTTATGAAATTTTGTACACGTAAGCTTCAATCCATAATGACGGTCGCCGTAAGTGTTAGAATCACATACGATATATAGTTCACGAGATATGATGTCATAAACAATGAGATGCGCAAATAACTGCTACATTTTGCGACAATGCTTCTCATTTCTCCTAAACCATTGGACCGATTTCAACCAAATTTGGTACACAAATTCCTTACCGTGAGGTAACAATTGCTGCATGGTTAAGAATCACACACGGCACATGGTTCAAAAGATATTACGTCATAACCAATTGAAATCGCAATAAAATGCTATATAATGCGGCGAGACTTTCGAAATACACTGTATGAGAATGACAGTACTTAGCGACTTGCAACAAACTTTAAACATAATTTCAAACTTTTATTAAACTTTTTCTCGCTGGCAACCATAGTAAAATGATGAACGGAAGAAAGGTTCTCGCTTACTACTTTTCCGCTGTTTATGGAGTAAGACTACGGTTCTCGGTATTACGTTACAATTTACAATTTGACCACTACAAATTGCAGCGACAGGAAATCTTACAGACAGTATACACATATATAGTTGACTGTAGCTTCTAAATTGTATCTCATTCCGACACGTATTCGTGAGATATGAGCACATAAACAGTCACGTTCCACTGTTCATTGACTAAAACTACGGCATTCGGTAAGACGTTACAATTTTTAATATTTACACTACAAATTGTAGGAGCAGGAAATTTTACAGACAGTATACACCAATATTGTTGAGTGTACCTTCACAACTGTATCACAGTATCAATAAAATTCTTCTGGCTATGATACCGTTCATCATTTTACTATGGTTGCCAGCGAGAAAAAGTTTAATAAAGGTTTGAAATTATGTTTGAAGTTTGTTGCAAGTCGCTAAGTACTGTCATTCTCATACAGTGTATTTCGAAAGTCTCGCCACAATATATGGCATTTTGTAAACTTTGCAAAGTTTACAAAATGACGACGCGGTATCATACCCAGAAGAATTTTATGGATAGTGACAACTGCCGCGGAAGCCTACGTTTGCATTGTATCACAGTACATCCAATAGTTCATGAGATATGAGCACATAAACAGTAACGTTCATGGAAAACAGCCCCATCACGCAAAAAGTTTTAATTTATTACTTATTTACTACTAATTTTATTCCCAAGAGGTTTTACAGAGATACAATCCTTATACAAATGAATATATACCTGAAAAATGGCAGGAATACATAAATAAATACCCGGGAAACGCCGGGTTTTCAGCTAGTATAAATTTAACATAAGGAGAGGCATTGAATTAAAATTTGTGCTGTGGTTGGGATTCGAACCCGTCATCTGCTACATACTAGGTAGGCGGTATTCCAATATAGGAGAGCCCTGCGATTTGATACGCATTTCACAGGGAACATGAGGCAGAATTAAAGTATGTGGTGTGGAGGGAGACGTGCTTTAAGACCGTGTAGTCGCATTGGCTGCAACGCTGTGTTAGCTGAGTCTTACCGGGCGCCGTGACTCAGCGCGCCCGGTCATGGGGTTAAATGCCCTCTGTAATAAAAAAACGCAGAGCCAACCATTCAACGAACAAGCACGAACGAATTGAACGAACGTCCGCGAACCATAGATCTACCTGATGAACCAATAAATAAATAAAGTGGTCTAAAGCATCTACCTAGTACGTAGGAAGTCCCGGGTTCGAATCCCGGCAACAGCACAAATTTTAATTCAATGTCTTTCTTTATGTTTAATACCTTTAGTATAACGAGACAATATTGGCTCAAGTAAATGTATTATTGTTGCTATTAATATATACTGATTAGTTAACTTTATATGTATAACGTAAATACTATTGCGGCTTACAGAAAACGTAGCCTATACAAACAAATATTTCAGAAAATGAATTAGCGACCTATTCAATTATCCCCTCTCTACCTTAATGTTATACAGATGATATGATGCTGTCGTCCATCATTTTACCACGCGGAAATGCCTTGCCTCGGATTGCGCACCCCTCGACAAGGAGTGAGAGTGTTATTTTCAGTTTAAGTTTAGCGACCGATGATACTAGCTGTTTGCTCTCTCAGCTTTACAAATACTTTGATTACTATTTGTGTTCATACGTGCCAGTTATGCAAGTGTTCAGATGCTAACGAGGTAGCTAACGTTACGCTTGTTGTCGGAAATGCTTTGGAAACAAGCCCTGGCGCGACTCTGCCTATGTATCGCGCCGGGTAACGCCGTGTCGTGCGTGGGAGGAGCACAGACGCTGTGGAAACAACGGCGGTGAGTTTGCTAACTCGGCTGAAATTACCTCTGGCTGGGGCTGTAATGGGAAACCGGCGCAGGTGAGGCCTCGGCGTGCATGCAGACTGGCCGCCCCGCGAGCGCTCCATCTGAAAGGCATCAAAGAGGCGCCGACACTGGGCTGCCGGTCTGTTTGCAGCGCAGATTCTGTAGTTCTACAGGAGGCTGCGCGGTGCTATATTGAGTGCGTAATGAGAGAGTCTGAAACGGGTAAGCCTTGCTCAGATAGGCATTCGCTACTCTCAGGGGTATTGATGTGCGAGTCCTGAAGCATTCAAGCATAAAATTTGTGATGACCCTGAAAGACTACCAACGCTATCAGACCCGATGTAATCGGTATATCGAGGGTCATCAGAAAATAAAAATTTGTACGCAGTAGATTGAAAGGGGCGCCATTATTCATAGTTAATTACTTCATGATTCATGACAGGATGCAGAGGTGATCACGATTCACTTTTATTACGCGTACAAAAAGGTTTGCATAGTCGTCTCCATTTTTTCTAATATTTTTTTTCAGCAGGAGAATAAAATTTTTGTGAACATACTTGGCATATTTAGCTGTACATTGAGCGTACTCACTGTAGCCTCCATAAGGTGTGATGCATCTAGCCCAGCGTTATTTCCATGATGTACAATAACATTGGTAAAATTCTGGGGATTCATTTTCACACCATCGCTAGACACAGGAAATAAGGTCTTTAAAAAAAATGTTCAAATGGGACTTAAATACGGGGTCATCAGTCCCTAAACTTACAAACTACTTATGAACTAGCTAATACTAAGGACGGAACAAATATACATGCCCGAGGGGGGATTCGAACCCCCGACCGTAGTGACCGTGCTGACCGTGACTGGCGCGCCGCAGTCCCCTCGGCCACCGCGGCCGGCGAGGACTTTCAATCAAATGTTTTATAGCGCAGGTCGGCTTTCAGACGAACAAAGATTTAAAAATGAGACGGAACCAAGTCCGCCGCAGCGGAATAGTGGAGCGCACCAGGCTGCCTTGCAGCAGTGCGCGCGGCCGTTCCCCGTGAGAGGTTCGAGTCCTCCCTCGGGCATGGGTATACTTCTCATACTCAGTTTAAGTAGTCTGTAAGTGTAGGGACTGATAACCTAAGTCGTTGAGTCCCATAGGATTACAAACATTTCGCAGCCATGTCCGGACTGTAGGGAGGATGACTTATTTCCTGTATCTTCTAAGTGGAGCATTGTGCATCAACGAACCTTCGCCACCGAACTCTGTTCTGCTCCAGTGTCTTCGTTTCAGTCCAGGTCTTCCCTCCGTTCTCGGTCCCTTCTACTACTACACTCCTTGTCCATGTATTCCTTGGTCTGCCTCTTCTTCTGCTGCCTTGTGGATTCCATTCTAGGCTTTGTCTTGCCACATAGTCTTTGCACGCCTGACTACCTAAACTTCCCAGGTAGCAAAACTGCTTGACTTGCTCGATCTCTTGTAGGGGGGATGAGGAACAATTTTCCAACCCATTTTCCTAATTTTCTCCTGCATCGAGAAGAGATGTAGGGTAAGGTGATACAAATTCGATAAAGGTACAATTCGGATCAAAATAATTCGCCAGTCTAGTATTGTTGGTCCCATTTTCCCATGTGTGGCGTTTCAGCATAACAAGTTTCTACAGCTCCTCCAGTCTTTTCCAAGAATACACTACTTTGTGCTATGAAAATATAAATTGTTTCCAGTTAAGGGGTAAGTACAACTACTTAGACTAACGTGCTCTTATAAATTTTCTAGTTAAGGGTGTGTGGATTCGCTGCCAAAAATGCAATATTTGTTACCACGAAGAATGCGTTGGTGACCGAGGGAAAATGTGATTTTTATGTGGAAAATGCCAGTGATTAAAAATCACGAGGAAGTAATCAGAATTGCACCTAGTGTGGTACATTTTCGATCGACTTTTCTCAATTTTCTAACCTTCTTTGTGTTTATACCAACATTTTCAATTGTCTAATATTTGTGTTAGATATTCATTAAGTATCCAAGAACAAGTGCTGTAGTTAAAATTATTTCTTTTTATTTATTTATTTATTTCGAGTTACAATAACATTTGTCCGAAATGATCACAATTGTATCACATTACCCTACGGGGCTCAGCATTTTCAGGGTGTAGTCTGAAGAGCTGACTCTGAAGCTGTGGTCTGCGGGTCTTGACGTTGCCGCATCTTGCCCAATGATAAACAGTAACGGTCGCGGTTAATGGTGGAACCAGGTGGACACCATTCTGATCCCAGAAGGAAAAGATCATCACCTTTCGGCCTGCTGTTCGTGACAGTCTTAGTTTCTTATTTCGCAGGGAACCTGGAAGACGCCACTCCACGGATTGGGTTTTGCTCTCAGATTTGGAACACAAGAACCATGCTTTATCCCGGATGATGACGCCGTCAAAACACTGTTTCCACTCCTCAGTAAACGTCTTCATGAGACCCTGGCAAACATTTTTTGTCGCCTTAATTTCTCTTGTCAATAATGTAGGTACCGAATGTGCACAGATTTTTCTGTGCCCTTGTGACTGTACCACTGATACCGCACTACCCAATGACAAACGAGTCATTTCAGCAAGCTGTCGTGTCGTCACACATCTGTCATTTTAGATGATTCATACCACTCACTGCCGTCGATGGCCTACCGCATCGTGGATTGTCCAGCAGAGAGAAATCACCTTCTTTAAACCTCTGCGAACCATTGCGTCCTCCCCATAAAAAGGGAGCAACGTCCTGTGAATCGATGTGTCAGATTCAAAAATTGTTCAAATGTCTGTAAATCTATCGGACCAAACTGCGTTGTCATCAGTCCGTAGCTTACAAACTACTTAACCCTAGGTAAACTAACCTAAGGACAAACACACACACCCATGCCCCAGGGAGGACTCGAACCTCCACGGCGAGCAACCGCGCGCTCCACAGCGAGACGCTTTAGACCGCTCGGCTACTCCACCGCGGCTGGCAGACTCATCGCCTGTCTTGAAGAGTAACTATATCACCGACCGTTGTCGCAATCTTACATGTACTTCACGGTCCTTTATGGCTCACCTGTAAATAAAAGAAAATAGTTTTATATACCAAGTTAAAGCTAAATGTTCGATGTATGTACACAAAAAGTATAATTCATCTCCCGCAAAATATAAAAATAAAATGACTGTACAAAACTTTTTAGAAGCCCTTTGTATTAATGTTTTTCTCCACGATCGCAAATACACTTTCATTTCAATGAGTTACGGTACATTGAGATATCATAATTGTTCGTCGAAATAAAAGTGCATTTTCGACGTTGGCAAGAGATAATTATATCCTCTCAAAAGAATTAAGATAGCCCATGTATCCTAAGGAAAAAAACTTTTGAGTAATGGCGTCCCTCTCATCTTGATGGCAGTAATCTCTATGTCTACTCCTTTCTTTAAAGTTAGGAAAGTTATCAGGTTGTGTGGTTGTTGAAGCAGTGTAGGATAAGCAGGGTGCATAGTTGCGTGGATTAAGGGCTTCTGAAGGGCGTTTGGGCCACAGGATGGTGTGGAAGACCTAAACTGCGAACTGATTACCAAATCTATCTGCTGCAGTGTTGTGATGCTTTAATCAGGAAGACACCTATTGACCTAGAACTATACGACCTAGTAGTTAAACGAGATTTAGCCAAGAGCGTATGCTATTTCTAATGCTGATAACGTACCAGAGGAGATGCAACCGATTAAGGTTGTGTTGGAACATAACGCCCATACGGACAAAGGTTCGACGAGCTTTTGTGTCTGGATTACCACAGAAACCAGAGGAACACGTCTGTCGAGATAGGTAGGATCTTGAAGAAACATGAGAAATTGTTTCTTGTCCACTAGCTAATATTAGAGAAAGTCTTGGATGTTAAATACGTTTTAGGTCCGACGAATCCTGACGTTTACAAAATACCATATGAGTGCGGTAAAACATACATTGGCCAGACTATTCGTAGCGTTAATGACAGACGTTTTGAACATCATCGCTGTGCGCCAGTACTGCTGCCTGATAAATCCGTGGTGTCTTGCACAGAGCCGCGGTGGAGTCACCGACCATTCCAAGGCGCCTAGCTGAGGAGCGCGCCGCAGCACGCCGTCGGAGGTTCGGTTCCTCCCTCGGGTATGGGTTTATTTGTTGCCCTAAAGTAATTTGTAAGCCTAAGGACTGATGACCAGAGTAATTAAGTCCCATCGACTTACAACCATTTGAACACACAGGATATTATACAACGAGATACAATTGTTTCCAAATTCTTGGCCATGCCGGGATTGTTTTTAAATGAATCTGTTGAAATAATACTTACAGATAATATAAGGATAAAAATAACAGTCTAGTTCGCAAAATTTTACAATTTAGATTAGATCATCTTCAAACCTCTGAAAATAAAATAAAAGACGATGTGCCATAGACGGAAACAGATACACGATTAATAGCTACGATAAATTTACAGACTAAAAAATTTACTTGAAACAGTATACCACGCTGTAGATGTTCAATTTGTGAGCGTGCGGAGAAGGCTAACCTGTGCGCTATAAAGGATAAGCCCCGACCATCACTTGAAGCATCAGCCCATCATAAACCAATGAGGAACGTCATACATTTAAAGATAAGACAATAAATGTATATTTATATCTAAATAATCCATAATGGGTATAAAAATGCATTTTTCAAATCAAATGTTCAAATGTTTGTAAATCTATCGGACCAAAATGCGTGGTCTTTAGTCCGTAGCTTACAAACTACTTAAACCTCGGTAAGCTAACATAAGGACAAACAGACACACCCATGACCAAAGGGGGACTCGAACCTCTACGCCGCGATGGAGTAGCCGAGCGGTCTAAGCGTCTCGCTGCGGAGCGCGCGGTTGCTCGCCGTGGAAGTTCGAGTCCTCACTGGGGCATGGGTGTGTGTGTGTTGTCCTTAGGTTAGTTTACATATGTTTAAGTAGTCTGTAAGCTACGGACTGATGACCACGCAGTTTGGTCCGATAGATTTACAAACATTTGAACATTTTGAACCTCCACGGCGGGCAACCACCCGCTCCGCAGCGAGACGCTCTAGACCGCTCGGCTACTCCTCCGCGACAATGCATTTTTAACTGTAAAACATAGTTGCCATGTCTATAATAAAGAATAATTGAAGCATTAGACAATAAAAAGTTGTATGTCTAGGAAATATGTGCCATCTACTGACAGTTGATAATAAGTTTAAAATCAAAGACAGAGTGTTAGTCAAAGATAAATTACTGCGATGCCGATGGTTGCCGTGGATACGGTGTCGTGGAAACATCGAGAAGTAGTCGTGCCAGTAGTGAAGCAGACGACGTGCCAAGGATGTAGCTGCCTGAGACACGGTCGGTCACCGTGGAAACAGGCCGCGATAGCAGAGGCGACCGGTGTTAGCACGTATTTATTATTATCAACTGCCAATAGATGGCAGATATTTCCTAGACAGAAAACTTCTTTTTATTGTCTAATGCCTCAATTATTCTTTATTATAGACATGACACTATGTTTTATCCAAGGGCAATGTGATCGACAACTCTGTTTTCCAGTCTCCTGGCTCTCTGGCCAACGTAACTGGCCCCACATTCCACGGAAAACAATTCTGTAGACCTCTGAGACATGAATAAATGTAATTTTGTCCACAGTATACTCTTATATACTCTCTAAATTTGTGGTTCGAAACGATATTCTTGCATTATGCTTTTTTTAACACAGACGCCATCCTGTAGATAATGTTTCAATATATGGTAAGGCCACAAAATTACTATTCTCTTTTAAAATTTTAATGTTGTAACTGACTACTAATGCGATAATTTTTTTTTTTTTTTTTTTTTTTTTTTTTTTTTTTTTTTTTTTGCTATTTTCTCATATAAGCCACTCACAAAGATAAGTGGATAACTGTTTATTTTTGTAATATGCCGTATTATTATTGTAATATCCTTATCATGTACATCTTTTGACAAAGGAAATTTGAATACCCTTTACATAGCGAGTTGAATAACGTTCGATTTTATATTCACTGAGTTGCTTAATGTAAAACCCAAAGTCCGGCCAGTGCAAGCTTTTTTCCGGGATAAAATCCTAAATGTGAGCTTGTCATTGCTGTTCTGAATTGATATTCCTAAGAAAATAATGGGTACGTTTCTTTCAACTACACATGCTAAGTTTTTTCATGTAAATTATTTAGTCTGGACACGAAAGCACTGCAGATTCCCTAATACCCTTTATCTACAGCAAAGTATCATCTACGTATCTGAAGTAGCAATCAATTTTCGTAGCACATGAAGGATTCTCTGAGAAGGAATTGTTCCCTAAATGACTGATAAGTCTATTTACAAGGAACCCAGATATTGAGCTCCCCAAACTGACTTTCTTGTATATAAATGTCTCCGTTAAATTTGAAGAAGTTGAATTTCAAAGTTATCGTGACTTATGAATTCATCTACTTCCCATTTTGAGAGTGTTTCAGTAGGTTTCCACCCCCATGAACCACAGACATTGCCGAGGTGGGGTGGCTTGCGTGCCTCAACGATGCAGATAGCCGTACCGTAGGTGCAACCACAGCGGAGGGGTATCTGTGGAGAGGCCAGACAAACGTGTGATTCCTGAAGAGGGGCAGCAGCCTTTTCAGTAGTTACAGGGGCAACAGTCTGGATGATTGACTGAGCTGGCCTTGTAACATCAGCTAATGTGGCTTTGCCACACAATTTCTGCGAACGGCTGAAAGCAAGGGGAAACTACAGCCGTTACTTTTCCCGAGGACATGCAGCTCTACTGTATGAACATATGATGATGGCATCCTCTCGGGTAAAATATTCCGGAGGTAAAATAGTCCCCCATTCGGATCTCCGGGCGGGGACTACTCAGGAGGATGTTGTCATCAGGAAAATGGTGAAGAGCTCCATTAAACCAGTCTTCGGACTGAAGACCATAACAACAACTCAGTAGGTTACGTTGGATAATCTGTAAAAAAGCTTGTGCACCTAAAGGAACTAATGTAATGTAGTCAGTTATTTGTAATTTTCTGAATTTTTTTGTGGGCTCAGAACTGTTCTTAATGGAAAAATGGTTATAGAATATGTAATGGGTTTTAAGAAACAATAGTCATTTGCTAGCACGGACTGCTTCAACTGTCCAGAAGAGGTCGTATCGGTGTACCCACTTGATGTAGCCTTAATTGTGCCTTTAGTGTAGGTGCCTGAGCATTCATAAGTTTTAACATGTGTGCCTCTCTGTGTGATACGATTCCTTTGCAGATTTTTGGCAGTTAGAGTGATTTCTTCTGCAACTCCGACGTTACATTCTTGTCTATTTCCTGTACTTTGTCATCTCCAAGAAATTTCAAAATTTTATCAATGTAAAACGTTTAATAAGGGCCACTACCGTGACACATTATCTTTTTTTGATTGCTATGGCACCACATTCAGTAAGTTTAGTATTAATATTGTTCAGATCCTTCTTCTCCTGAATTTAGTTTGGAATCGTCGTTTTTCATCATCACTGATGATTTTGTAGTCTGATAAACGAATCCTATTATTTTCCAGTTTTGAAACTTTCTAAGAATTAATAGCATATTTTGCATGCACCACTATGTGTTTAATACCCCTATCGCCTACTTTGTTTTCTACATTTTATTTCACAGCTTTCGTGGGCATTACAGTTTCATTCTCATCAAAAGTGATGTTACTCAAATTCATTACCCTGGAGAACGGCAAAAATTTTGACACCTCTTCAAGATTACTCACTGTAGCAACTTTTTATTATATCTTTGTGTTACTTTATTCGTCACTTTGACTTTTGAGCCCATTACCCTATAGTTCACTGTGTCACAAACCATAGGAAGACACACTGCCAAGTTAAAAATGTAACCCATGCAAGCTGTAACTAATCACTTGGGTTTTCAAATGTAGGACCCTAATGTCGTCTTTCGCAACAACCGCATCACATTTGCAGCTACTTACACGTTCTTGGACTTTGACTGTACATACCTGAGCGTAAGGTTTTCTGAAATACATATCTTCTTGAATACTATATGATGGATGGTGATCGACAGTTTTATCTAGAGCTTCTTGTATCTTGAGAATCAGCGCTGGATCAGCTATGCAGATACTTCATGAGATTAGTTTCTATAAGGAAATAAGATACACTCCACGATTGTATGCATTTAAGAAATTGGTGGTGGACAGCAATCAGTCCTCTTTGAAATACTGCTCTATATTTAAGCAGATCAAGATTTAGGCCAGTAACTAGCCAATATCAATGCTAAAATATACAAGAAATACTTCGTTAGTTACAAGTACGTAAACTGTGAGATAAAGCCCACGGCCTCAAACTACAATCGTTAAGAACCCAGCAATTTTTAGTTGTGCTTATTATGGTCAAATATGATAAAACTACCGAACGTCGCAGATATTCTTTCATTGGTGATAAGTCTCTTTGTTCTACATATTTCTGCCTTTAATCATGAGATGAGGGAAATATAACAACAACCGCTGTCGGTGATATATACGTCGACACATTTACATAAATTCCAATAACTCTAACAGTAAATTTTAGATGGATATTCACATTCCCAAATCAGACTTTATGCAACATTCCTAATGAATTTTTATAGATATGTAATGACGGAGTCACATAGCATTTATTAGTAATGCATCCCACGTTATAGAATTTTTTTCTTTTCCATGCAAAGGAATATTTATCGAGAATTGAAGGAAGCAGCTGTGATTAGATCACACTACAAAGTACCTGACATATGGGATCCTGGCAAACAGTTTTTCCATGAAATTTAAAAGTGGTCTGCTTTGTTTTTCAGATTTTGTTTACTACTTCAACAAGGCCTTCCCCAACTAGCTGCGTTCGACAGTAGACAAAGTAATGACCCATTTGATGAATTAGTGAACGGAATCTGTAACAAGACAAATGAATATTAACTGACAAGAATACATTACGTTACTCGCACGGCGGAAAAATAGTAGGTGCAGCATTAGTTGATTAAAGATCCGTGAATGAAACGGAAATGTGCTGTAGCAACTCAGCTTACAGTTCGCCACAGTTTCAAGGGTATGTACCCCGAATTGCAATTATAATAAATACTAATCAATGAACAAGCACACACGTATGAAGTCACATGAATCGTCCCTCGAAATTTTAACTGCACCAGGAATATAGTAGTTGTTGCGAAATGTATGGAACAATTCTTTGAATAGATTATGATGTGACATGAAATAAAAGACAAAAATCACGAAATGCATCAGTTAACAGAGACAGTAAAAGTTATTCCTAAGCAGTAACGTATCGGAAAAAATGCCGGGAAGTTGATTTCCAAGACATATAATTAACAAAGATATCTAGTAACAAAATGTTCAAATGTTTGTAAATCTATCGGACCAAACTGCGTGGTAATCAGTCCGTAGCTTACAAACTACTTAAACCTAGGTAAACTAACCTAAGGACAACACACACACCCATGCCCCAGGGTGGACTCGAACCTCCACGGCGATCAGCCGCGCGCTCCGCAGCGAGACGCTTTAGACCGCTCGGCTACTCCACCGCGGCATCTAGTAACAAATGACGTCTTTGTTGTACGAAGACATAGTGCAAAGAATAGAGACATACGGCAGTAGTATGATCTCCTTCAATTGAAGATGGAAAATGTTAATTAAGCTAAACAGTATCGACGAATGGTCTTATTAAATCAAATACTCTTTAAGGTAAATGACTAAATTCCGATTCTGTACCAAGGCCCTTGAAACCTGAGCTCCTAAGATAATATAATAACATCATAAGTGACGATTCTCATACTAACTTCGCCAAGTAAATCAGTGCAAATATGGTCATGAGTTGCAAATACTTCGCGTAAAATGAGATATCTATATAGATGCGCAGTGCACATGATTAATAATCTTCTCCCTCCACACTGCAAACTCAGAGACCATCGACATTCAATCCAACATGTTCCACTCCCATTACGCCCATAATAACATAGTTCTTATTCAAAACTCATTCCACCGTTTGGTTTCTTGACCAACAAACTAAACCCATAGCTTCCATTAATCTTCGAATGCTCTGTAATCCAATCGGCCGGCCGCGGTGGCCGAGGGAACAGAGGCGCGCCAGTCATGGTCTGCACGGCCACTACGGTCGGTGTTTCGAATCCCCCCTCGGGCATGGATATTTGTGCCGTCCTTAGTATTAGCTAGTTCATAAGTAGTTTGTAAGTTTAGGGACTGATGACCCCGTAGTTAAGTCCCATAAGCTATACAAACATTTGAACATTTAATCCAATCAAACTTCTTACAGTCGTCTTGCTACAGAATATATTTTTCATTATTTCGGATTTCGGCATTAATGTTTTGTGATATAAAGTGAAACTATTCCTGAAAATTAAAACGACGATTCCAGAAGGAATTTTCAACTGCAACTTATTTCGATGAAAATTATGCAGGTAACTGTCACAAAGATATGTGAAGACATGTATGATGCCAAGGAGTAAACGTACTTTTCATCGTTTCAGATGTAACGAAAAGTTTCAACATAAGTGAATCTCTAATGGGTTAATGTATCTCGTATACGTCTTGGAATCATGTTTTCCAACACAGATTCTCAATAATGTGCTCGTTTACAGTCGTGGAGCGGCGATAGAGGATCATGAATGTGCGATATCGAATTATTTCAGTCTGTACTGGCTGGTTATCAACGTGTCATTCTTCAAAACTCCTATAATTCGGCGGGTTTATAAGTGCAACATTTAGATCTATTTTAAGTGAAATATTTATGTTGTTGTTGGTTTTTGGAAGGGACTAAACAGCGACGGTTATCAGTCCCTTGTTCCAATCTTAGAGATAAAAAATTTTGTTAAGCATTCCGATGTAGATGCGTTAACAAGTCAAAGTTTAAAAGGAACAGGTAAATATGAAGAAGGGATACATTTTAAAACGAATAAGAGATAAAAGGGCAAAAACAATACAAGAGTGTTGTTGCTGGGTGATCACATAAATATAAGTAAGACATCCAGCCACTCTGGGACACATTAAAAACACCTACCTAGAAGACTTAGGCAGGTGGAGGATAGAGTAATGACAAACACACACAGACTTTAAATGGACTTGTAAAATCCACACTCACTGATAAAATTTATAACAGAAGAAACCACGGAGGCATTGTCGGCTAAAGCAAGCTGCAAAGCGTCAGGGATATTAAAATGTCGTCGTTTTTCGGCTAAATTGCAGCATTCAAGTAAGATGTGCGTAACTGTCAAAGGGGCACAACATCGACACTGAGGAGGGTCCTCGCGACCCAAAAGGTGACCATGCGTAAGCCAAGTATGGCCTGTACGGAGACGGCAAAGGACAACCGACTCCCTGCGAGAACCCCTCAGGGAGGTTTTCCACACAGCGGTAGAGGGCTTGACAACACGGAGCTTATTGGTTTCGGTCGAGTCTGCCCATTCAATATTCCAAACCCTTGCGGATCAACTGGGATCGGAGGTCTGAGACTGGGAGGCAAATATCCAGGGGCTGTGAAGTGGTGCCCTGCTTGGCCAGCTCATCGACGCGTTCATTGCCCGGTATACCTATGTGGCCTGGTGTCCATACAAAAGCGACAGAACGATATATTTATGTCATTGAAATCGCTCGTAGTGGACACTGCGGCGCTTTTTATGGACTACCACTAAAGGCACATTATAAATATTTCAGCCGGCCGCGGAGGCCGAGGTGACTGAGGCGCTCCAGTCACGGTCAGCACGGCACTACGGTCGGGGGTTCGAATCCCCCCTCGGGCATGGATATTTGTGCCGTCCTAGTTCGTAAGTAGTTCATAAGTAGTTTGTAAGTTTAGGGACTGATGACCCCGTAGTTAAGTCCCATACGCTTAACAAACATTTGAACATTTTATAAATATTTCACCTTTATCTGTCGGTTGTTCAGTCGTAGATGTTTTAATAGCTCGCCTGCCATTATATAAATATGCCAACATTAGGACGACGGATTCTTGTGTGTCCAGGAAACTAGTAATGTGACACTTTTCATATTGAACACGTTTATTTTTCATTCTTGATGAAGCACAAATAGAAGTAATGTGACAAAATTAAAACTGGTTCACAACTAATCAGAGACTGACTGTGTCCAAAGCAACTTTAAAACTGACTTTAGACTGTCTGACCAAGTGATACTTCTTTACAACTCTACAACTGATTTAGGTCTGACTTTACAAGTCTGCAACTAACTTTTGACTGACTGAGTTCGCAACAGTTCGCGCTTATTAATACGTAGTATTATTTCTAGAACCTTCTAGAACACGAAAGTTACAATATTTAATATAAAACAATTTGTTCATCAAACACGCATAAATTCTGCTTTACGAAAGATACGCAAAATTATGACAAATGTAATAATAAGTTTTTCATATCAAAAATACACAATACAAAAGATCGTAAGTAAATAACAATTAGTGCAGTGTTAATATATGTTTACATTATTTAAAATTGTCAAAGCAACTATAAAATTCTACAGTCAGCAAAGTATTACAATACGGTCAATCCATTATAGAAAATATCAGATAATGTTAGTTATCAATTTAATTAACAAACATATTATTATCCAACATTAAACGTACGACTTTCAATAATTTATTTATTTATTTAGTTCATTAAAAGACCCAAGTAATGAAAGTGGTTATGGGACCAGCCAGAAGTGCCTTAAAATGCTTATATAATACAAACACGGAATATTAGGCCATAATACCACGATTCAATCATTTATTCAAACAAACGAGATTTTCTAGGGTATATACATTACAACACCTTAAACCGCACTGAATAAAGCGAGCCTTATTATCAGATCTGCCACCTGAGAATTGCCCAAATATTCTGGTGTACATGTACATCGTAAGCTTAAGACATGGATTCAAATTCAGTATTACATAATGCTACGTCTGATTCAGTTCGTAACGTTCGATTAAAATCAGTCGTCGATACGGCGCTTCGAGTACCAGTCATACATCACTGTTCAGCGTCACGCATCTGCGAACTGGAACGTCGTGTTTAGGTGTACCTTCTAATCTAGCGGAAACCGGCATTCAATGAGGAAACACTGTAGTGACATCTAACAAGTACTTTTAATCAGAATATAATTAACAATTACATCACACCCGCCGGAATTGCAGTTTCACATCGTGTAACACTAAATTAGAGTTCGTGGTGATTAAAAAACAGCTACCAGTAAAATCGTTCTGCGACCTGTCGTCCGGATAATTGACCCACAGTCCTATCTGTCCATTACGCTGTGCGTGTATCGGAACACCGCTTCTCAAAACTGCCTGTCGATGATAAAGCGGTTGTTCAGTGGAAACGAATGGGCGGCTAACAAGCAACCATAAAATGTGGTAAACATATCTACTGAAGAAGATTACAGTTATAATCATGGCTGTGCAGACAGAAACTGTAGAAAACGTTTCTTGTTCGTTACAGCTGGTTACAATGTATACCATAATAACACAATGATATTTTGGCCCACTTTAGGTTACGATAGTAATATTACAGTGGGTCTTTGCGATCGCCTTTTGACAGCTCGAAATTTAAATTAAAATAACGGCTTAACTAGCTCTGCAGATGATGAGGAGATCGAAGAAATATATGAGGAGCTAAAGGAAATTATTCAGACAGTTAAGAGAGAGGAAAACTTAATTGTGATGGGAGACTGGAATTTGGTAGTAGGAAAAGGAAGAGAAGGAAAAATAGTAGGTGAATATGAACTGGGCAGAAGAAATGAAAGAGGAAGTCGCCTGGTAGAATTTTGCACGGAACATGATTTAATCGTAACAAACACGTGGTTTAAGAATTACAAAAGAAGGTTGTCTACGTGGAAGAGACCAGGAGACACCGGAAGGTATCCGATAGATTTTGTAATGGTAAAACATAGATACCGGAACCAGGTGATAAACTGTAAGACATACCCAGGGGCAGATATAGACTCTGACCATAACTTGTTAGTCATGAACTGTAGGCTGAAACTGAAAAAACTGCAGAAAGGTAGGAAAATAAGGAGATGGGACTTAGATAAATTGAAGGAACGTGAAGTTCTGGAGAAATTCAGAGGGAGATTTAGGCATAAATTGACAGAAACAGGGGGAAATAAAACAGTAGAAGAGGAATGGGTAGCATTGAGAGATGAAATAGTGAAGGCAGCAGAGGACAAAATAGGTAGAAAGGCAAGACCTACAAAAAATCCTTCGATATCACAAGAAATACTAAATTTAATTGATGAAAGGAGGAAAAATGCAGAGATTGACAGGAAGTGCCAAATGGCTAAGCAGGAGTGGCTAGAAGCCAAATGCAAATCTATAGAAGACTGTATAAGAAGGGGAAAAGTAGATACTGCCTAAAGGAAAATAAAAGAGACATTTGGGGACAAGAAAAGCAACTCTACGAATATCAAGAACTCAGATGGGAAACCAGTTCTCAGCAAAGAAGGGAAAGCTGAAAGGTGGAAAGAGTACATAGAGCAGCTCTACAAAGGAAACGAACTTAGAGACGATGTTGTAGGAAGGGAAGAGGAAGTAGATCAAGATGAAATAGGAGATACTATACTGAGAGGTGAATTTGACAGAGCCCTGAAAGACATAGTTCGGAACAAGGTCCCAGGAATAGATGACATACCCTCAGAGCTACTAAATTCCCTGGGAGAGCCAACCATGACAAAACTATTTGAACTGGTGTGTAGGATGTATGAGACAGGCGAAATACCTTCAAACTTTAAGAAAAATGTAATAATCCCCATTCCAAAGAAAGCAGGCGCAGACAGGTGTGAAAATTACAGAACCATTAGTTTGATAAGTCATGGTTGCAAAATTTTAACACGAATTGTCTCCAGGATAATGGAAAAGCTGGTAGAAGCTGACCTCGGGAAAGATCAGTTTGGATTCAGGAGGAAAGTAGGAACCCGGGAGGCAGTACTCACTTTACGTCTTATCTTAGAAGATAGATTAAGGAAAGACAAACCTACATTTTTAGCTTTTGTAGATTTGGAGAAAGCTTTTAACAATGTTGACTGGAATACAGTCACTCAAATTCTGAAGTCAGCAGGGGTAAAATACAGGGAAAGGAGTTTTATTTACTACTTGTACAAAAGCCAGACCGCAGTTATTAGGCTTTAAGGGCATGAAAGGGAAGCATTAGTTGGGAAGGGAGTTAGACAGGCTTGTAGCCTTTCTCCAATGTTGTTCAATTTGTACATTGAGCAAGCTATAAAGAAAAGCAAGGAGAAATTTGGTGTAGGAATTAAAGTTCAGGGGAAAGAATTAAAAACATTGCGTTTTGCCGACGACATAGTAATTCTGCCAGATACAGCAAAGGACCTGGAAGAGCAATTGAACGGAATGGACAGTATGCTGAAAATTGCTTATAAGATGAACATTAACAAGAACAAAACTAGGGTAATGGAGTGCAGTCTAAGAAAATCGGGTGATGCTGAAGGAATTAGATTAGGTAACGAAGAAATATGGAGGTAGATGAGTTTTGCTACTTGGGCAGTAAAATAACAAATGATGGTCGCAGTATAGAGGATATAAAATGCAGAATGGCAATGCGAAGAAAAGCATTTTTGAAAAAGAGAAATTTGCTAACATCGAATATTAATTTAAGTGTAAGGAAGTCTTTTCTGAAGGCATTTGTATGGAGTGTTGCCTTGTATGGGAGTGAAACATGGACGATAAGCTGTGCGGACAGGAAGAGGATAGAGGTTTTTGAAATGTGGTGCTACAGGAGAATGCTGAAGATTAGGTGGGTAGATCGCATAACTAATGATGAGGTACTGAAAAGAATTGGTGAGAAAAGAAATTTTTGGCATACCCTGACTAAAAGAAGGGATCGCTTGGTAGGACACATTCTTAGACATCGAGGAATTGTAAATTTAGCATTGGAGGGAAGTGTGTGGGGTAAAAATCGCAGAGGGAGACCAAGAGACGCGTATAGTAAGCAGATTCAAGTGGATGTGGGTTGTCGTTCGTATGAGGAGATGACAAGGCTTGCTCAGTATAGAGTAGGGTGGAGAGCTGCATCAAAGTAGTCTCCGGACTGAAGACCATAACACAACAACGGCTTAACCGTTCATCTGATACGAAAATTCAATAATTGAATTTGTAGAGGAGAAAAGACTCGACAACTTCGCTCTCTTATGTTTTTTCAACAACTCGCGCTGTTACAGAGATATTTGCGAAAATAACGACTAGTTTACCTGCGCGAATAATTCGCTCTGTATCCCGATCACTCACTGATGGGAAAGATACAAATTGAGAAAAACCAGATGCAAGTACGTGTTATAAAATATGTTACTGCACGCACTATAAAGTAGCGGGGAATTAAAAATAAATTATCTAATATATAAAGCAGAGTGTCCGTATGTGTGTACGTGTTGCATACAAATCTACAGCTTTGATTCAGTCTTTCTTAAATTTTATACAAGTAAGCTTCAATCCATGAGAACTGTCGCCGTAAGTGTAAGAATCACATACGATATATAGTTCACGAGAAATGACGTCATAAACAATAAGATCGCGAAAAACTGCTGCATTTTGCGACAATGCTGCTCATTTTCTCCTAAACCATTGGACCGATTTCAACCAAATTTGGTACACATTCCTTACCGTTAGGTAACAATTGCTGTATGGTTAAGAATCACATACGGAACACGATTCAAAAGATATACCAATAGAAATCGCAAAAAATGCCATATAATGCGGCGAGACTTTCGAAATACACTGTATGAAAATGACAGTACTTAGCGAATTGCAACAAACGTTAAACATAATTTCAAACCTTTATTAAACTGTTTCTCGCTTGTAACCATATTAACCACTTTATGCCTGAATTAATTTCTGCTGCAAGAAAAAAATCCAAAATCATTTATTGTGATCAATATTGGGGTCTGAGACCATTTATAACATCAAATATGAAAAATGTTATATATAGTTGGTATAATTAGGTATGTGTCAAATTTGCAACAACAGGCATTTGAAAAATAAAACGCTTAAAACTCTTCATTGAGGGATTTTTTTATTGTTTAGTGTATAAGATTTATACAGCTGGATCTTTTGCATCTTTGCCCTCCTGTTACACTAGGCCAATGACGTAATCCATCGCTATGGGTAGATTTATCAGGGACTGGTTTCATAGGACCCCAACGCTTCTTTCGTTGAATTTCCGTATCCATACTTAGTGAGGGCTTACCTCTCTTTTTTCCTGTCCTGTCTTTTCCTTTGCTTACAGAGAGCATCTGCTATTCTGGATTTAAATTCCAGAATATCGTTTTTTTTTTTTTTTGCGACGGAGAATTTTCAAAGCACCATAGTCCCTTCGATACAGCAACCACGAATTCACTATCACAAGATCAACTAGGTGGAGAAACAATCTATGGTAATATTTCCTTGACTTTACGAAAATCCTATAATTAGAGCGTCAAGTAAATACACCCCTCCCATGAATGTATTGTAAACTGTAACAATGCTAGAGCATGGTACTTGAACGTTGCTTTTTCTTTTCGGTCCCATTTTTTTATTGTGCTCACCGGATGAGCAGATGCAAATGTACTGGCAAGAATTACATCTCTGTTTTCAAAACATTTGGTTGGATTATATTCATCGGAAGTTTCTTCAGAGTCACTTAGGCAACTATAATCACTTTCGGCTGCAGGTGGCACACGTTTTTTCAAACGTGTGTTTACTTTCTGCTAAAAAAAGTGTAGAGCGACAACAATTCATTAGAACTTCCTCAGCATGCAAGTAGTGAAGTGTAAACGAAGTAAATTGCATTGAAAGATTTCTTTTGCCTCATAAATCCATTGATAGTTGTTATAAATAAAGGTACAAAAACGCAAGAAACCTGTCAGTGAAGGAAGTTAATGACGAATGGAAATTACCGTCCTTTCTTCGTTCTATTTTGTCGCTTGCATTTGCCCATAAAGGTGCCCAAGTGCCTGATGATGAATATTTTACACAAACCGTAATTACGTGTTCACTGAAAGTTTTATCTGCTTTATCACATCTAAATATAATATAAAATACTTAAAAGATATTAGAAAAACGAAGTATAATTTTCAAAATTAAACTTACCTCTGTATTTAGCTGTATTTCACGGAACAATGAACACAAACTCAGGTCTTGGTTAGCAACACGCACACAATACACAAATGTTGTCATAGGAAGACAGTCAGTGCTCGGTAGATGGTTGCACATGTCACTCGCGTTGCCCCGGTCCCTGTAGAATCTGATACAACCGGCGCTGGGGTCTGAAAACACTTATTCTTCCATATATATGGGTCACAACGGTATGAGTCGAATTTGCGACAACCGGCATTAAGTGGTTAAAATGATGAAAGGAAAAACCTTTCTCGCTTACTATTTTTCCGCTATTTATGGAGTAAAACTACGGCTCTCGGTATGACGTTACAATTTATAATTTGAACATTACAAATTGTAGCGACGGGAAATTTTACAGACTGTATACACATATATAGTTGAGTGTACTTTCTAAAATGTATCACAGTACGACACGTAGTTCATGAGATATGAGCACATAAACAGTAACGTTCATGGGAAACCACCACATCACGCACCAAGTTGCAATCTATTACTTCTTTAGTACTAATTGTATTCCCAAGAGATTTTACAGACATACAACCTTTATAAAAATGAATATATACCAGGAATAAATTAATAAGTATCCGGGCAACGCCGGGTTTTCAGCTAGTAAGTTATATTAGTAAAGCGGTAGTAATGAAAATTGAGGGAATTCAGTTCAGTCGCGCCGTGCACAACGCTTGCTTGAACAAACTGAACAATTCCAATAGCTGTTGTGCATCGAAGTGTGAAACTACGCTTGCGTAAAGAATCTAAACAATTGCAAGAACTGTAGTTCTTATTAGTTGAATAGATTGTCAATAGATAGCAGCCTCTACATTGCTACATACTTGTCCCATTTACGATCGTTCACCGGATATCAACATAGACTACACGAACAGTACAATTTTTTTTCAAAATAAAGTTTTTTGTGAAAACATGAACTTAAAACTATCTGTGTATTTTTCGTCATTAGTAGAAAACGAATCCTACAAAATAATACCTCAATCATTAATGTTGGATAACTAATCCGGAAGATATGGCGTACCCACAAAAACATCTATGAGAAGTAATATGTATAATGATTTGACACCGTCACTTGCTTTTACGTAAACCAGACGTTCGGAGATGTCACGTGACATTCCTCGTCGAGAACTCTCTCTACCATGCGCCATCTTGCTTTCTGTATTTTATTATTTCCTTATTATGAATTACGCGTTATCATTTCAAATCAATGGCGCAGTGAATGATTAGGAAAATACATCGTCTTAGTACGATAAATTATAACCTAGTGCCTAAAACGCCATATTAGTAGTTAACAACAGTCATTTGTAGTACGAGAATTAAGGAACAGTTCCCAATTTTTCGCCGTAGTGTATTGTGTAGCGCGTTAGGTTCTGATGCATATGGTCGGTAGTTCGAAACCCGCCGATACCATTTTTTTCGCCTTGGCTCCAAAAAGTGTTTCGGGCACCCTTATTAATTAGAGGTATGTTTAGAGTTGGGCATATGTAAGACTGTTCCCTCTAACATGTGCGTTTGTTCTGTTTCGTGAACATGCCATTAAATACGTAACAACGAATTGAACAATGGTCTTCTGAAGCATATGCACATAAACTTGGAGGATACTGTCATAATGAATCAATTGTATTACCTTTTCTGTATTTCAGATGTTACTTTTTTCAGGTTACTTTGTTCTGCACTAAAATAAAGAGCAAATACGCGTTTCAAACCATGACTGCGTTTTCTTTTACACCTAAAACAACAAATGGAATAAGTGTGACAACTCTGAATTCCATACTACTCTAGTACTATGAACATGTCATTTACAACAGTCATTATAACAGTATCTCCCTATTTATGTGCATGTGAGAAAGATGTGTTTGCAATTCTCTGGTATGTATTTCACGGCATTTTCACAAAATAGAACAGATGCAGTTTTTAGAGAAAGCGTTGTTAACCTTTGAACAACTCGAAATCTTGAAGAATATAGTTGTGTTCAGTTAACAATAGTTTGCGATAACCTTTTAGGGCCAAGATGAAAAAAAAATGCGAATGACGGTTTTTTATTTTTATTTTATATTTCAGGTAGATTTCATGTAGATCGATACTTTTCGGTCGTTTGTTGTAGTTCGTTCTACGACGTTCGTTGAGAATTTTGCTCAGTTTTTATTACAATTGGCGTTAAGCCCTCTTTATTTTTCTCTCTTTTCATTGGTTCTTCGGTTTGATAGGTCCTTTGTCGACGTTTATTTCGTTTAATTTTGATCGTTTGGTCGTTCTTTTGTTACGGAGGGCGTCGAGCTCGTTCACGGAGCACGCTTAGCTACCACGTCGCAACCCTCTGAACGAGCGTGCTGAGCCACCGCGCTCAGCAAGTTTAAAACCACCGCCTAACATGTTCGTACATCACAAACTAATTCGCCATCCATTACGCTACGTCTAACAGGTGCTAAAGTAATCCGTAATTCTCGTACAATCGATGGCAGGTGTTACCTGCTTACATGGCATTTTTAGACATTTGATTATAATTCATTGTCCTAAGAACGACGTGTTTTTGAGAATTGTCTGTGCGCTATTGTTTTGAAATGGCAACGATTGAACTATAATAAGAAATCATCAAATACACAAAGCAATACGACGTATGCAAAAGAGAGTTTCGGGCGGGGAATGTCACTTGACTAATTTCCGAACGCCAAATGTATTACGTTTCTTCCAGGCTATAGTCATTCATAACCAGAACAGGTAAAGAAAATAAATCAGTTTGGAAAACATTGTTTCCTTGCTTGGAATAAACAGGGAACTTATTATTTAATGATAAAAATAACAGTAGAGTTCGCAAATTATTTTTTCAATTTATTAATATAGGTGACCGGTTTCGATCTAGGTTCAGATCATCTTCAGACCTCGCTACAGATGTTCAGGCGGTGAGCGTGCGGCGACTGCTCTGACGGCGTGCGAGCAAGCGCCGCACGCTCACCGCCTGAACATCTGTAGCGAGGTCTGAAGATGATCTGAACCTAGATCGAAACCGGTCACCTATATTAATAAATTGTAAAAATAATTTGCGAACTGGACTGTTATTTTTTTACCATTAAAGAAAATAAACTTAAGAACAAATTACGAAATCAAGACAGGTGGTAATATATTTACGGAAAAAGGTAATGAAAGTTTGGGAGATATATTAAAATAATAGTTTGAAGAGGTAAAAGTTAAAAATAAAAAGAGTATGTTTTTCAAAGCTAAACTCAAATATCAAATAGTTTTCGTTGTATGTTAAAGTAAGGTAAGAAAGAATATTACGTGTTGGGTGCACAGATATCACAATAGTCGAGTCCTAATCGTATCTTCCATAATTTTTTATTATTTATTTATTTTTTGTTATTTTTGTACGATATGTTTGCAAAAAAAAAATCATAAAACTATAAGCAAATCTAAAGTAGGCCGTAAAACACGACACTGCGATTTGTTTTTTCACTCTGCAGCTGAGTGTGCGCTAATAAGAACCTTCCTGGCGGATTAAAACTGCGTGCCGGAACCTTTGCCTTTCGCGGGTAAGCGCGCTACCTTCTGAGCTATCCCAGCACGCTACACGGTTCGTCCTCCTAGCTCACACAGTACTAGATCAGTCTTAGACTCCATGCATGGGAGGTCTTCATTAGAAAACTAGGTATTACATAAAAAGAGAAATGGTCATACAGAGCGACAGCGCTCCCGTCACCTTAAATTATTGCAGAGAACCTTCGTAATGTAAAGCCCATGAAATGGGAAAAATATTTTAAAAAGTTCGTGTCATACATTGCATTTGTGGAATGCCATAAACTACATTCATGTATTTACGGATTATCAGTGTTCCATCTTTAATGTTTTCAAGATTTGTATGTTTTATACATTGGCAATGAAGAGACTTCCCATCGCTTCTCGGCTTCTATCAAAGTCAGTTACACAGCTTTTTGCAAGGTCACAATTTATTTATGACAATACAATGTACATTTCCATTAAACTCTAAATTTGCTCAAACACCTTATTTTTTAATCTCTATGTATAAAATGCAATATCCCGACTGACTGACTAACTGACTCATCATCGCCCAGCCCAAACCACTGAAGAGAGAAACTTGAAATTTGTAGAGAGTGCTGATCTTCCTCTGTAACGGTCATTAAGAAGTCATTTTTACGATATTCTGTACGTAATTGGGTGAAATAGGTGACGAAACGGTATTTGAAAATACGTTGCTATGTAGGCAGTTTTGAAGCTAGAACTATAAAATTTCGGATTTTAATTTAGGGTTTGAATTTAAAAGACACGTGTTTCGGCTTTTTTTAAATTCAACCAATAAGCGGGTAAAATAGGGGACTCGAAAATTTTTCAAAAATATGATGCTGTTCACTCAAATTTTAAGCTACACCTATTAAACTTCGGATAGGCAATCTTGTTCAGGATTAAAAAGAAACACGAGTTTCAGAATTTTTGGAAATTCAACAAATAAGAGAGTATAACAGGGGCTGAAAAATTCTTTTTGAAAACATGTTGCTATTAAGACAATTTTCAAGCTAGAACTGCAAAAATTGATATTTGTATTGTTGGTTAGAATTTAAAATGTACTTGTTTCGGTGTTTTTGGAAATTCAACCACCAAGGGCGTTAAACTGGAGAGGGGATGTTTTCCGAAAATCTTTTGCTATTCAGACAATTTTGAAGCAACAACCCCACAAGTTGTTATATGTTTCTTGGTCAGAATAAAAAAGATACGTGTCTCGGTATTTTCAGAAAATTTATCATTTAGGGGGTGAATAGGGGATGAAACGTGTTTGTCAACATAGTACTAAGCCAATTTTGAACCCAGGATTACAAAAATGATATTTGCATACTTGGTTGGAATTTAAAAAACAAACGTTGGGGTATTTTTCGAAATTCAACTATTAAAGGCGCCATAGGGGGTTACAAGTAGTAAATGTTTGTAAATATTAAGAGACTTAACTACGAGGTCATCAGTCCCTAAGGCTTACAAACTAATTAAACTAACTTATGCTAAGGACAACACAAACACCTATGCCCGAGAGGCGAATCGAACCCCCGACGACGAACAGCAGCGCGCACCGCTGCATGGCGCATCAATACACACGGCCATTCTGCCGCGGCTACAAGTAGTATTACAACATTTCATTATGATAGTACTTAAGCTACATCTATCAAAATTTATATTACGAGGGAGGAACATCTGGCGCAGATCAACCAGCCTACGCATGCGAAGCAGCGGGCATTAAGCTAGTTCATATATAATGGGTAGTTACCTCGCTGTAATAAGGAAAATATATACCGTACGAGTACCAATCTTGGTAAATTAATGTCAAGGAGTTGAGTGAGAGAAATAACGCGTGCTGCTGCGGTACAATATACAGTCACACACCGATATCAACACTGCAACAAAACGGCTGAATATGGCGTCCATTAGTGTCCAGAAGAATTTGGAAGTGAAGGATTGCATTCTGCACAGCAGAAGAAGAATGCCCGTAGGTATGGCAACTACCTCTCTTGATATTCAGTTCATCACAAGAATGAAACTTCAACTAGTAAACAATGTCTTTCAAATATCCCAACAGCCAGAAATCATAGATCAAGCGAGCTAGTGACCTAGCGCTTCGAAGCGATCCGATGATAATTAGGCCGTTTCCAAATTTGTTCGAAGAATCATTTAAAGTTCACGAACGATGTTCGTTAGGGCCTCATCTAGCACAGAAACTGTTGACTTCAATTCGTCGCTCTCATCTAGGCGAAGCATTTGGCTGTAACACTGGAGAGTTGCACAGCACGTCTTTGCTCCTGTGAGACTATGAATCACGATAAGTGATCGCGACAGCTGGTGGACATAGTTGTAACTGGAGAGTGGCGGTGTGTCGCACGGAAATCATACAAAATACACTCTGGACATTAATGTTACCAGTTTTGTACCGTAAACTGGCCAAGCTGCGGTCACTTTATACTTTTTACTTTTATTTTTAAATGTGAATACAAACACAAAATATATCTATTAAATTAGAGCCCAATCTCTGTGGTATGATGTACACGATCAAAGAAGAAACTATTCATGTCAAATTTCCTTTATAAGTTTGTAATAGTCGCCGAAGTTTCCTTGGGGTAACATCAGCCAGGAAAGAAATGATATGAAAACAGAAAGATATGCACGCCTGCATTATCTTCGGCCACCTGAAATTAACGCTACAATATTACATAAACTTATCTTGGACTCATCTCCCGGCAACTTCTCTTTGAAACTGGGCACAACAGTTTCCTCCCGATGCAAGTCCTTTGATGTTAAAAGAAAACCCCATAAAGCACACTTGGCAAGACCGTGAACGAGAGATCATCTTCGAATTAAAATTAATCAATAATTACGTGCTATTTTCGTCAGATATTTAGGTATATTTGTCGATATTTACGCATTTCAAACTTTCAATTTCGAACTAAAAATAATATAAGTAAAATTAAAGAACTTTTAAGTAGACAGGATTGAAGAACGCCCTATTTTAGTGTATGATTTTTTATTCTATTGTTGTGGAAAATAGTCCTTGGCACTGGAAACATTTCAGAGGCATGCCGTATCGATCATTTACGAATCTTTCTCAGATAATTTTTTGAATGAAACTGGTTGTAATTACAATATGCGCCCTCCGAATATAGTCCCATGTATTATATATATATATATATATATATATATATATATATATATATATATATATATATATAAAAGGGCAACGGCCGTACCGCAGTGGACACACCGGTCCCTGTTAAATCACCGAACTTAAGCATTATTGGGCTTGGCCTAGTCTTGATAGGAATAGTACATTTGCGCCTTCCATGCAGTGAAAATTTGAATACAATGCCTTCCGAAACACTGAACGGTAACAGCTCATTATTTACGGAAGCACTTATCAGTCTCGCATGAACAATTTAGCTACGTTCGTTTCAATTAGCTACTACATCGTCGACTTACTCGTGCACAGAAATTAGTTTCGACAGCTGTTGACAACTTGTTAACGACGTTTTGCTGGTTCCATTCACGGTCAAATACAGCAGTGCATCCTGCAGCGTCAGTCGACACAGATAAATGTTAAAGCTCAGTTCCTAAAAACAGTTACCGAAATTCCTTCACAAAAGAAAACGAATGAAATACCCTAGACGTCGAATTAAGAACAGCTGCCAACAAGCGTAATTTTGAAGTAAATATTCCAGTCCAGTTAAAATACCAATAATGTGACTTTCGGAGTGTGCTGACGGCATGATTCCATACGTACGTATCATATATAAATGCTCGCTCAGCGAAAGATTCGAAACCAAAGACTGGTACGTTGGTCAGGTCAATCCAATATTCAAGAAACGTATTAGGATTGATATACAAAATTACAGGCCCATATGATTGACCTGAAAGGAAAGGACGTATTGACCCACAGTCAACAATGATTTAGAGAGTATTGCTGTTTCCAAACACTGTTAGCTCTTCACTCATCTGAAGTTATAAGTGCTATTGGCAAGGGATCTCAAAATAATTACATATTTCCAGACATCCGGAGGACTTTTTACTCTGTATCTCACAACTGGATTCGAAATGAATTGAGTGCTTATGAAATATTGCCATAGCTGTACAACCGGATTCGTAATTTTATGTCAGAAAGGACACAGTACATTGTAACTGACGGAAATCATCGAAAAAACAAAAACAACAACAGAAATGCTATATCTGTCTTTTCCCAGGGAAATGGGGAAGTGTTGTACGTTCCCCACTCTTCCTCCGCTGCGATGCGCGAGGCCGGTCCCTGTCGGGGATTCGAATCCCCCCTCGGGCATGAATGTTTTTGCTGTCTTTAGTATCAGGTATTTTAAGAGTAGTTGGTAAGTTTACGGACTGATGCCCCCTAATTCAATAAGCTTCACAAACATTTGAACATTTCCCCCCCGCTATTCCTTGTCTTCATCAACGATGTAGGATACAACCTGACCAGACGTGTTCGTCTGTTTGCGGATAATTTTGTCTTTCATCGCTTAGTTAAGTCGCCAAAAGCAGCTGGTAATCGACCTTAAATAATGAAAATTGTTCAAATATTTGTAAACCTATTAGACCAAACTGCTATGGTTATCAGTCCGTAGATTTAAAAATTGCTTAAGTATATTTAAGAACAACAATAACACACACACACACACACACACACATGCACGAGGAAGGACTCGAACTTCCAGCGGCGAGCAACCGCACGATCTGCAGCAAGGCGTTTTAAGACGCTCAGACACTCCACCGCAGCAATGAAAAGTGTGAAGTAAACCAAAGGAACTCTAAAAGAAATCTGTTAAACTTTATTAACGCGATATATCAATCAAAACGAAAGGCTTTAACTTCAATTAAATACCTGCGAATTACAATTACGAAGAAAGTTAATTGAAAAGAGTACTAAAAACATATCTTGGAGAAGTCGATCCAAAGGCAGTGTAACAATGGCAAGACACTAGTTGTACTAAAGAAACTTCTTAAATTGCACATTCTCGCCATATTTTAGGGTACTGCTCTGCATTATGGGTTCCTCAAAATGAGGGACTGACGAAGTATATAATGTTCAGAGAAGGGTGGCTCGTTTTGTATTATAGCGATAGAGATACTGGGTTTAGATAGGGTGTAATTCATTAAAAGAACGACATTATTCGTTGCCGCGATATGTAACTGCAAAGATATATTTCACAAACTTTATTCTCCGAATGCGAACAATCTGTTTTAGGGCCTACCTACATTGGGGAAAAAAATCATTATAATAAAACAAGATAAATTAAATGGAAAACTGTAAGAGTTAGGTGGTCCATTTTCCGCGCGCTATTAGAGAATGTAGTGTTGGAGAAATGTTATGAAAGCGGTTGGATGAATCATCTTCTTATCACTTAAATGTGATCATTTTGTGAGGAAATTTCAGCCGACCAGTGGAATAAAATGATTAGTCACGTAGTCCTTGACCTAGGTTTCGGCAAAAATAATTTTGCCTTCATAAGAAAATTTATCTGACCAAAATAATTAACAGAGCAGTCATATGGATAAATGTAATATACATGAATTTGATTAAATAAGTAAGAAATTAAAAGTACAGCATTGCATGAGAATATACTTACAAATTACCCTACATTAAAGTTGTTAAATAAACTAGAACCAAATGCCCATATCTAGTATCTCCATGTCATGGGATAAAATTTAAAATATTAAAACTTTAATGTTTACATATATACATGTGGCGTCTGTTCTGAATGAACAGACGTCACTTCTGATCCTGCAGTTGTTATTATTATTTAATATTCATAGAATATATGACATCAACTGCGATTGGGCAAAGCTGAAAATGTGTTCCCGGTTCCCCTGCTTTCTAGGCAGTTGCGCTGACCCCTACACCACTGGGGACACAGTGATCATCGCACCTGCAAGGACTACCTAGGCACGCCTCCCGTCAGATACAAATTCCCAGCTTCGCCCTGCCCACAGTACTCAAACTCGTAGTTATGAAACTAATTCCCGTAAGAGTAAGGGCTTCAAACTTGCCCACCCCTCCCCTTACTCTTACGGGAATTAGATTCATAACTTCGAGTGTGAGTACTGTGGGCAGGGCGAAGCTGGGAATTTGTATCTGACGGGAGGCGTGCCTAGGTAGTCCTTGTAGGTGTGATGATCACTGTGTCCCAAATGGTGTAGGGGTCAGCGCAACTGCTTAGAAAGCAGGAGGCCCGGGTTTGAATCCTTGCTGGGTACACATTTTCAGCTTTGCCCAATCGCAGTTGATGTCATATATTCTATGAATATTAAATTTAATGTTTACAAGATAAAAAGATGTACAATTTTGTGGAGCTATGCCACACACAGGCCAAGTGAACACTGTGTACTGATAGTCATAGGAATGCTAGTGATGTGCGCCCGCACTAAGTGGCGCCAAGAGTTCTGATGAACGTGCGCGCAGTCGCGGAAGCGAAAAAATATGGAGAAAAGGAAAACAATGTGTAACAAATATTCAAATGTTGGTAAAGCTTACGGGACTTAACTACGGCGTCATCAGTCCCTAAACTTACAAACTGCTTATGAACTAACTTATACTAAATACGGTACAAACATCCATGCCCGAGGGGGGATTCGAACCACCGACCGCAAAAGCCGAGCAGACCGACACTGGCACGCCGCAGACCGCGCGGCCACCGCGGCCGTAAATATGTAACAAATGACAGATACGATGGATTATAGAGAGATTGGAAAGCAAATGACTTTATTTGCAAGAAGTCCGGAGCTGAATCATGTGAATGGCACGATGTGTAGGCGTGCGTACATGAAAGAAACAAAGAAATGTTTGAATTAACTCGAAACATTAGATGGGAGTCACATTGACTCCACATTGGTAGATACTCATCGGTTGCACATTGTTATAATTCCATTAACTGCTCCGTACTCTCATTACCTTCTATGTAATCTTTCATCAGTCTGCATGTCCAATGTCGAGTCCACACACTTGCTTCTCTGTCACATATTTGTTTCTGAATTTAGTGAAGCGCATTACGGAATTAGCTTGACTCTACATCTGTGTTAGTGGGAGACAAAATTGGTAAGCTTTTTTCTCTAAATTATAAATCTGGGAAATTTTTTCATTAGTATAAAAGGAATTAGAGTTCCTTATATCGTGTAATCTTACTTTTAACAGGAAGGTTCTTGGTAAAGAACAGGAGCAAACAGTATCCAGTGGAGAGAAGCTGTCAACTAGAAAATATTGCTGTATATGCCCTAAAAACGGAAACGAAATACCTCATTATGCAGGCGTTGCAACCATCCAGTCTGTGGACAGCAATCATCAGTTGTGCGTAACAATTTATATGAAGTAGCATAACTTTATTTTGTGAAAGACTAATATTTTATATTATCTTTATCTGGTATTAGAGTGAAAAATATTTTTATTAATTTCTAAGAAATGAATAAGTCCATTTTCAGTAATTCTTTGAAAAAAAGTTTAATTTTATAATTCATCTAGCAGGTTTAATGTTTTATGACTCCTTTAGCGTTAAATATAATTCTGATGTACTAAACGTGGTGATTGTCATCCGTAATTTCATAACCCCTTAATTACAGATTAAATAAATACAAAATAAATAAAATATCCAACAGCAAAACGTAAATGACAAAGGAAATATACTGAGTCAGTTTGACTCCCCGTGGTTATGTATCACAGATTCACGTCTGTGGTTACGGGTTAAAATGTATACCGCACGCGCGGCCTGACATATGGTGCAGAAAACACAAATAGAGAACAGGAAAACACCACGAAACGTGTGGGAGCGGAGGGGCGGAACATCATGCTTCACATACTAGACAAACATAGAAACAAAAGCACAGTCAGAATTCTGAGGACAACTATACCGTGAAGGGACAACTATTGCGTTGACAATAGTCTACATGAAGAATATTGGGTTGAAGCCTTTTAGGTATTGTGTAGCTGCAAGTTGCAGTTCGTCATTAAACATATTGCCGTCGTTAATGATGAGGTGTTTCAAAATTTGATGTTCTTCCCATCAATATTATTTTCGTCCCTTGACTTTGTTTGTACAATTATACAATTACAGAGTTTTCTAACGACCTAGGAACATAATCAGCATTCAGTAAATGCTCGTCAAAGGTCGAATTACGCATACTGTGTCCTGTCTTCCCTGCAGATGTTCCTTATATCGCATTTTAATTGCCTTTCCTGTCTGTCCTATGTAATAACAGTGGCACTAAAATGTGATTTGCAATTGAAGATGTGGGTCTCATAGTGTGGCTTGCAGGCAGTCGTTCTTATCTTGAATGTTGAGCGGAAATGTTGGAAGGTTTGCACGGCCACTACGGTCGGGGGTTCGAATCCCCCCTCGGGCATGGATATTTGTGCCGTCCTAGTTCGTAAGTAGTTCATCAGTAGTTTGTACGTTTAGGGACTGATGACCCCGTAGTTAAGTCCCCTAGACTATACAAACATTAGAACATTAGAATTATCTCGAACAGAATGGTCTATTGGCTCAATGTCAACATGGATTTAGAAACTATTGTTCATGCGAAACACAACTAGCTCCTTACTCACACGAACATTTGAACATTTTATGAAACCCAAACATATTTATTAGCAGTATATATGCGTAACAACATTAATTACAAAAGAATTATTGTATTATTTCGTTTCCAAAACATGAATAACAAAAAAAATTAACAACAAAATGAATCAACCTTCACACCCTGCTCCTACAAAAGTATTCGGACACTGTCCAATAAATGTTCATAAGTTGTACGACGAAAGGGTCAATACCTTGTGGGTCCACCTTTCCTTTCCAATACCTCCTCCAATCTACTAGGCATACTTTCCACGAGGTTTTTTTTTCTTCCGTGAAATCTGGGCCTATATTTGCCCATTTTTGGCACAGTTTCTCTTTCAAGGACTCCCTCGTATTTATGTAGTCCGCCTGGAGGTTCCGTTTCAATTTATCCCACAAATGTTCGATTGGGTTAAGGTCTGGTGATTGGGAAGTGGGGTGCAATACTTTCGGGTAATTGAAGAGCAAGCACATTTGTAAAATATGCGCGGTATGCTTGCGATCATTATCTTGATAAAAATGAAAGTAGTTCGCAATACCTAAATGTCGTGCACTCTGCTTCAAATGTCCTCGCAGTATATTCAAATACGCTTCCTTGTTCATCATATCATCATTGAACACTAAATCAGCCACACCATTGCCGGACATGCGGCTCCACACCATGATGCTCCCACCTCCAAACTTCACTGTTGGTTTGAGGTTGCTGGGATTCAGCTCTTTATTGGTCTTTCGCCACACGTTTGACTTTCCCTTACTTTTCCATAATGTAACTTTACATTCGTCGCAAAATATCACCAGATTCCACCAAGCCTGATCGTATTTGGCATATTCCCTCGCAAACTGCATACGTGTCTTCTGGTTCATTGCATTTATTAATTGTTTTCACAGTGCCACTCGACCATGGTACTGCGATCGTCGTAGTACTCTCCGCACGGTTTCAGGATGAACTTTTATACCAAGGTCTCCCTCCAACTCAGTTGCAATTCGTGTGGCAGATATTTTCGGATTCTATTGTACCTTTCGCACAATCACACGCTCATCTCTCTGTGAAAATGTCCGTGGCCGTCCTGTACTGCAACGAAATTCCAATTGGTCTTCTTTCTCGAACCGTTTAATAATGTCGTGTACTTTTCTTCATGGTCACTATTGCGCCAATTTCCCTGCATATTTTCCCCTTCGCGTGATGATAAACGACAAGTTGCCTTTGCTCGAACGTAGAACACTTCCCTCTGCGTCCATCATCGAACTGCACAGGCTCGCGATACGTGTTTACTAATCATCGCTATCGTCTCGCGGAAATGTCAAACACACTGCAGTCGCTTCACCCTCTGTACATCTCGGAACGAATTATTCTCTCACGTTGCCCATCTTCGTCCGAATAAGTATTGTTGTACCTTCCCATGCCGTTTTCAGGAAATATTACGTAACAGACACATGTCCAACAGCAATTCTTCGTATTTGACGAGTGTTTCACGTTGCGACATCGTACCCGAAATCCCAAATACATTACAAAGTGAAATTTCTGTATTTGTTCATGCAGCGAACTGCAAATTTATGCACATTTACTTTTTGTCCGAATACTTTTGCTACTGAGTGTAACTGCTTTTGTATCCCACTGAAGCACCTCAGGGCTTTGCCCCGTCTGACTTCTAGCATGGCTTTATAGGAAAAGAAAATAGCTTTTTGTGGGATCTAAATCGTGTTTGTATGTGCGACGTTTGTGTCTCACATGTATTAGTCCTAAAATGTCTGGTTAAAGTGTGTACGGGTCTTCTGTTTGAAGTAATTGGGTAGTGTGTGCCTAGTTGGTGAATAAGTTGATGGGGCGAAGAGGAAGCCGTTTTGTAAAGAGCTTCAGACTTACTTTTAATGAGTGTTGGTATATATGCTTGTCCTAACTGCTCTTTTATATGTCTGGCCTATAATGGTCTGCGCCGGAATTAGTTCTCAATATTTTGTTCTGCAAGGTCTGGAGCTTGGCCAGGTGTGTGTCTCCTGTCATGTACCAGACTTCAGAATCATAGAGCATAGAAGGTAGAAGCGAGGATTTGTATTGTCTCATCTTAGTTCATATTCCCAAGCCTTGGACTTTGAGAAGGGGGTACTATTGTAGGTATACTGATTCATTTTGTTATTAATTTTTTTGTTTCATGTTTTGGAAACGAAATAATACAATAATTCTTTTATAATTAATGTTGTTACGCATATATACTGCTAATAAATATGTTTGGGTTTCATAAAATGTTCAAATGTTCGTGTGAGTAAAGAGCTAGTTGTGTTTCGCATGAACAATAGTTTCTAAATCCATGTTCACCTTGGGCCAATAGACCATTCTGTTCGAAATAATTCTAATGTTCTAATGTTTGTATAGTCTATGGGACTTAACTACGGGGTCATCAGTCCCTAAACTTACAAACTACTTATGAACTACTTACGAACTAGGACGGCACAAATATCCATGCCCGAGGGGGGATTCGAACCCCCGCCCGTAGTGGCCGTGCAGACCGTGACTGAAGCGCCTCAGTCCCCTCGGCCATCGTGGGTTTCATAGTCAGTGTTTCTCGAGTACTCATTGTGAAACTTCCCACTGTCCGAATACTTTTGCGACTGAGTGTATATTGCAGTACCATCCTCACGCAACATGGCGTTGTCTGAAAATTAGATACGTGTATGCAGAATGACACAGCGCTACCTTCTGGCGCCAACAATGCCGCGTAGCTTTCAGCATTGGAAACGAAAGCAAGTGAGGGCGAGATCGACGCCTGTTTGTGGTGTGACGCAACCCGCAGCACAGTGGTCCCGCGGGCAGCCGCCGGTCGCGCTGCCGCTACGTCTGTTCGCCGCTGGCCGTGGGCCCGGCGTTGGGTTCCGGCGAGGTCGCTCGTTCGATCGCGGCGCAGACAAACTCGGCACGGCACTCGGCAGCGCCTCGCGCCCTGCCCACACTCTCGCCGCTCTGTGATTGATGCCTCTGGCGCCGACTCGCAAAGAGCCCCACACGCGATGCGCGCCAGGTAACCATATGGGATCAGAGAGCCCGCTAGGAGAAAAAGGCACAGGTAACTCCCGTGTATAAGAAGGCCAATAGAACGTCCTATTTCATTGTTGCGCATTGTGGGATCCCCACCAAGTGGGATTGGCAGACATCTACTTCTACATACATACTCCGCAATTCAATGTAAGGTGCGTGGCGGAGGGTACACTGTACCACTGCTAGGCATTTCCTTTCCTATTCCACTCCCAAATTGAACGAGGAAACAAAGAATGCCTATATGCCTCCGTAAGAGCCCTAATTTCTCTTATCTTATCTTTCTGATCTTTACGCGAAATGTAAGTAGGCGGCAGCAAGATCGTACTACAATCAGCTTCAAATTCCGGCCCTCTAAATTTACTTAACAGAAATTCACGAAAAGAACGTGGTCTTTCTTCCAGCGATCCCCAATTGAGTTGCCGGAGCATTTCCGTGACTCTCGCGCATTGGTCGAACCTACCGGTAACAAATCTAGCTGCTCGCCTCTGAACCGATACTATGTCTTCCTTTAAACTGATCTGCTGCGGATCCCAAACACTTGAGCAATACACAAGACGTGGTCGTACAAGCGTTTTGTACGCGGTCTCCTTTACAGGTGAAGTACATCTTCCCAAAATTCTCCCAATAAACCGAAGTCGGCTGTCCGCCTTACTCACAACTGTCCTTATATGCTAGTTCCATTTCATATCGCGCCCATGTTACGCCTAGATATTTGAACGACGCGACAGCATCAAGAAGCTCACTACTAATGCTGTATTCGAACATCATGGGATTGTTTTATCTACTCATGCGCATCACCTTACATTTTTCTACATTGAGGGCTAGCTGCCAACTAGAAATTTTGTCTAAGTCATCCTGTATGCTATTACAGCCAGTTACAGACGACACCCTCCCATACACCACAGCATCATCAGCAAACAGCCGCAAATTACAACTTACTCTGTCCATCAGATCATTTATATAGATAGAAAATAATAGCGGTCCAATCACACTCCCCTGGGGCACGCCTGACGATACACTCGTCTCTGATGAACACTCGCCGTCGAGAACAACGTACTGCTTTCTATTACTTATGAAGTCTGAAGATCGTTTTGTATTATCGCGATATGGGGAGACAGTGTGACGGAAATGATGCAGAAGTTGGGATGGAAATCATTAAAAGAAAGGCGTTATTCATTGCGACGAGATCAATTTGCGAACTCTCTTTCACCAGCTTTCTCTGCCGAATGCGGAAATATTTTCTCAGAACGGAAAGATTTTAGTGTTCCTTTTTTCCGTGAGCTATTAGAAAATGGAACAGTAGAGAACTTCATGAAAGCGGTTCGATGAACCCTCTGCCAGGCACTTCAATGTGACTTGCAGAGTATTTATATAGAAGTTGACCCACTAAATTACAGACCTAGTATAAGGTGGTACAAATTTGATATATGTACACTTCCGATCAACATAAGGTTTCGCGCCATTTGTTAGACTCGTAGTGTCGGTAGCACCTTTGAATGGCTTTGTAATGTAGCAGGTTTCTACAGCTCCTCCTGTCTTTTCCAAGAATATACTAGTTTGTGATACGGAGATATAATATTTTCCTTGTTAAGAGATAAGTGAAGCTACTAGTGTAAAGCAGTCTTACAAATTTTCTACTTAAGGGTGACTGGATTCGCTGCCAAAAATGCAATATTTGGTACCACGAAGTATGCGTTGGTGCCAGAGGAAAAAATTATTTTTATGTGGAAGATTCTAGTGATCACAACTGTACCAGGAAGTGATCAGAATTGTACCTAGTGTGGTACATTTTCGATCGATTTTTCTCAATTTTGTAACCTCTTTTGTGTTTATACCAACATTTTCAATTGACTAATATTTTTGTTACATATTCATTAAACATACAAGAACAAGTGCCATAGTTAAAACAATTTTTTGTCTCAATATATTATATATCATTAACATCAGTTTGCTGTAAAATTCTTGAAAATATTCTCTGTTCTAATATAGTAAACTTCATTGAGACGGAAAAGATCCTGTCAATGCATCATCACGGCTTTAGGAAGCATCGATCATGCGAAACCCATTTTGCCATACCCTCTCATGACATGCTGTGGATGAAGGGCAACAGGAAGACTGCATTTTTCGGATTTCGAAAGGTGTTTGAAATGGTACCGCACTACAGTCTGCTAACGAAGGTACGAGCTTGTGGAAAAGGTGCCCAAATATGTGAATGGTTCGAAGATAAGTGATAGGACCCAGTACATTGTCCTTGATGGCGATTGTTCATCAGAGACTAGGGTATCGTCAGGGGTGTCACAGGATAGAGTTATAAGAACACTGTTAATTTCTATCTATACAAACGATCTGACGGACAGAGTGAGTTACGCTCGGCGGCTCTTTGCAGATGACGCTGAGGGTGTTGTCATTGAATGACTGTACATGCAGGATAACTTGGACCATATATTTTGGTCAAATAGCGCTTAATGTAGAAAAATGTAAGGTGATGCAGATTAGTAGGAGAAACAACCCCGTAAAGTTCGAATACAGCGTTAGTAGTGTGCTGCTTAACAGAGTCGCATCAATTAAATTCCTAGGCGCAACTCTGCACAGCGATATGTAATGTAATGTGCCTATAAGGACAGTCCTGTGGAAGACAAATGGTCGACTTCCCTTGGGATAAATTTGGGAAGGTGTGATTCGTCTGTAAAGGTGACCGCATGTAAAATGCTGGTAGGACACTTTCTTGAGTATTTCTCAATAAGGACGGTTTAAAGGAGACACAGAGGCAGTTGAGAGGCGGCGGTTAGTTTTGTAACTGGTAGATTCGATTAATGCGCGAGTATTATTGAAATGCTTCGGTAAATCAAATTGTAGTCCCTGGATGGAAGGCGACGTCCTTATCGAGAAGCACTGTTGAAAAACGTTAGTGGGTTGGAATTTGAGGCCAACTGCAGATTCATTCTACTGCTACCAAGTTACATTTCGCGTAAAGACTACAAGATTAGAGAAATCACGGCTCGTACGGATGCATACGAGTATTCATTTTCCCCTCATTCTATAAGGGAGTTAAGCAGGAAAGTAAGTAACTAGTAGTACCGAGTAGCCTCCGCCATACGCCTTTGGGAATGTCTATGTAGATTAGATGTTGCCTCTCCTCCTTGTTATTGGATCTACAAATCGAAGAATAAATTACGGACGCGTAGTTGACGAGTGTGACTACAATCTGTGAAATGATGCACTGGTGAGATTGTTATGCTCAGTGAGCTTGATGAAGGATCACAGGATCTGTCTACTAAAACGAAAAGTCCCTTTCTTAATTTTGATTTGGGTGCCATGTGATCGATTGACATTTTACGTGACATGCAAGATCGCTAATTCCTTTTTGGGCCGCTTTATGTTTGTAATACTAAAATTCGGCCGTCTATGATGGCCTCTTCACAACTCTAAGTAAACTTGCCAAAAACGCCTTAACCGTTCACCTGAGAGGAATGTCCTACATGTATAAAAATGAAAGGTCACTCGCTCACTCACTGAGTAAAACAAGTAATTTCAAAACTACTGTACTATTAAGCTGGAATTTTGCAGGTATGTAGTTTATAGGAAGAAGACGTCAGCTGTCAAAATATTTTGCGATAGGGCCACCTCTTCGCACGGTTGACCTTCAACACAAGAGGAAGGTCGCCGTCTACCTAAGATTTTCCGGTTCTTTTTATATACGTAAGGCATAAGAGATTACACGTTACCAGTTGTGTTTTCTCCCGCAGATTTTCCATCAAATGACCCCTGTCTAGTCCCTTTTCTAACGCTGATGCTACCTCCCATCCAGTACTCGTCCGATGCGATTTGGATGAGTTGTACACTGAGTACACGACTAACTTGGACGTACCAATTCTTGTTGTCGAGATTATAATCGACTTGTCCTGAAAATTGTTTTATACGTACGAGGCATAGGGCTTCGGCTGGCTTCCCTTCGTTGTACAGCTTTTGCCAGAACTGGTGAAAAGCCTTTCTACTTGTTCCAGTCGGATTACCTTCTATAAGTCTGAGTTTCCAAGAATATAACAATTTTTAAATCTCTCGATGCAAACTGCACTTCATTTTCGCGAAGTTTAAACAGTTCTAGATTTCCTTTCATTTTGGAAAAAAAGACGTTGTTTCTATTTGCAGGAAGTGAACATCTACTTCTCATCCCTCAGGGGATTTGTTTCTTTAAGAAACAACTTTATTTTCGTTGTTTGACACCGGAGTTACAGAGTTTGACCCCATCTGTATAAATGCTTTCACACTTTACCTTTAATCAAAAGGGTAGGTCACTGTTCACATAAATTTTTTACCATGTATGAGAAGTTTCTTTCACTGACGACTACAATTGTGATATGAGTTTTTTATAGACTGGGGGGTGGGAGTAGCGGGAGGGGGGGGGTAAGAGATGAACCAAGGAGGCGGGAGGGTGAAGGGGAACTGGTAACTGGTAGAATTGGGCCGAGAGAGGGGAAAGTGGCGATTTACAGAGAGAGGGCAGGATAAGATGTGAATAGGAACGAAGGGAAGTTCGATTAGAAGAGTACAGAAAAAATAAATACCTGAAAATGCCGGTTTCAGCAAGTATTGAATAAACTCTAGACGATAACACTCTCTACAAGTTTTATATTTTCTCTATATTTCGCACCGCTTCAGAGATATTTACAAAAATACCGACAATTTCACACTGTTTGTCTGCCTGTAACTGGAAAAAGGTGCAGGTCACTCCCATGTATGCGAAAGACAAAATAACGGACTCAAATAATTACATACCAGTATAACTGACTTCAGTTGTCGCTAGAATTCTTGTATATATTCTCAGTTCTAATATAAAGGGCGTCCAAATTATCTTGACCATCAAAAATATCTTTGCAGAATAACAGCTATTGTAAAACGACTTTCACCGGTATCAACGTAAGGCAGAGGCTCAATAATGTAAATATTTTGAAACATTCCAAAACGAAAGCACATATGTTTTTAATACAAGTATATGTGTTTTTAAATGGACATACTGAATTATTTCATTAGCAATCTATAGCATGACAAATCACATAATCAATGGATTGCCTCACAATACGCCAATTACATCCGGAGATATTGCGAAGCGAAGTTGACGCTTCAATTACGCGAAACGCGCGGCTGGCGCACGTCCTGAGACTGTGATTTGTCGTGCAATAGATTGCTGATGAAATAATATAGGGCGACTGTTTAAAAACACATAAGTTTGTATTAAAGCACATATGCTTTCATTTTAGAATGCTTCAAAATATTTACATTCATGAGCCCGTGCCTTACACTGATACCGGCGAAGGTCGTTTTACAATAACTGTTGTTGTTCCAGAGACATTTTGGTTGGTCAAGATAAATGGGACACCCTCTGACATGAGACAGTATGTCGTGAGATATCCTAGGCGAAGAGTCCCGGCAGCCATTACGTTCTTACGTGCCGAACAACGACTTCGGGAAACAGGCAGCCTAGTAATGCGCCGCAGTAACAGACGAAGACCTGCAAGAAGTGAAGAGACGGAGGTGCTCGCCGTGGAGGTTCGAGTCCTCCCTGAGGCATGGGTGTGTGTGTTTGTCCGTAGGTTAGTTTACCTAGATTTGCCGGCCGCGGTGGCCGAGGGGACTGAGGCGCTCCAGTCACGGACTGCACGGCCACTACGGTCGGCGGTTCGAATCCCCCCTCGGGCATGGATATTTGTGTCGTCCTTAGTATTAGCTAGTTTGTAAATAGTTTGTAAGTTTAGGGACTGATGACCCCGTAGTTAAGTCCCTTAAGCTACACAAACATTAGAAACATTTTACCTAGATTTAAGTAGTTTGTAAGCTACGGACTGATGACCACGCAGTTTGGTCCAATAGATTTACAGTCGTTTGAACTCATTTGAGACGGGGGTGTTTGTTTTAGCTGCACTACACCACGATCCTCATGTCAGCTTACGAGCCGTTGCTGCAGTCGCTGGTGTCAGTCTCACATCTGTGTGGCGTATAGTATACGGCCACCGGTTTCACCCGTACCGCCTGTCACTGACCCAGAAGCTGCATGGGGACGATTTCCGTGCAAGATTGACATTCTGTGAGTGGGCCATGCGTAATTTCATGCTGGAGTGTTAAGTTCTCTGATGAGTCCACGTTCACAAATTATGGTGCAGTGAATCGCCATAAGATGCACTACTGGGCCGCAGACAATCCTCGGTGGGTCAACCGTCAACGTAGGTGGTCTATTAACGTGTGGTGTGGAATCCTTGGGGATGAAATCATCGGTCCACACTACTTCCCAGGTACACTGACAGGTGAGTTATATCGCGCTTTTATAGCCGACAGTTTGGGTGGTCTCCTTAAACATGTGTGTCTTCATACGAGAGTCCATATGTGGATGCAGCACGATGGTCACCCACCCCTTTCTGCGCGTGCTGTTGTGGAAGAACTAAACAATAGGTTTGCAGGAAGATGGTTGGGGCGCCATGGTCCTCATTCATGGCCCGCAAGGTCGCCCAATTTAACACCAGTGGATTTCTTTTTGTGGGGATATCTAAAGGATCGTGTTTATGTCACTGAGCCCACATCCCCAGATGATCTAAAACGGCGCATCGAGGACGCATGTCGCTCCGTCACACCGGCGATGTTACATCTCGTCCGCAGATCCTTTCGACGGCGCATTGCATTATGCATTGAGGAACATGGACACACATTTGAACATATGTAAATCAACTTCCCACCGCCATAACATCCATCACCCACCACACAGCCATGTATTATGTACAGCGTGTGGTATCTGCCCCTGAAACTTTGAAGGGTTGTAGTTCCCCAACTAACAATGATGGGAATGTAGTTTAAATTGATTTGAACGCAGCTGGTTTCAACGAATCCAATGCACGATAGAAAAAAACTATTGTTCCATTTAAAAAATTATATCTTTGTGCTGTAAATCTTTGTAAAATGATACAATAAACTATGTTCATAGTTCCGCAGAAAGTGTAACATTTCTTGTGTTCACCTACCACATTAAATTTCCCGTCACCTATTATTTTATAACTTACAGAGACAAACACAGTGAAACACCCTGTATGTAGATGTATCATAATTCCGCCCATCCTCATTTCTTAGAAGCGCTACTAATTTCTGCATGGCCGCTACTGTCGGGGGTTCGAATCCCCCCTCGTTCATGGATGTTTTTGTCGTCTTTAGTATAAAGTAATCCATATTGGTACCCTTCCCACAAATATCACGTTCTGTAGCGTCGTGAGCAATTCCTAACACATTCCACTCGACATGCATTCCATGCTACAGGTGTAACAACCGTTCACAGTACACTCAAATCCTCTTTCACCCAGGATAATGCACTGTTCAGCGAAGCCTGAGAGACAGACATTAACTGTTGGCTACCCTGTGATCTCGTTCCACGCTGTCCAGTTAATATCCACTGCGCACGGAAACTCATTAACCATAGCCGATGTGCTCACAGGCAATCGAGATAATTACTTCTGCATGCCATACCAGTGCAGCTGCAATTCGAGCCGTTGGCGACCAGCCGCTACGCTATTCTTGAACTCGGCTGCAAAAGATACTATTCAGCTCGCTGTTAGCGAGAACATTCCTCACAGGTGTCACAGTAAACGTCATTTTGTTGCATAGATTTCATGCAAAGAAGCAATGAGACGCCAAAAATACCACAGCATCTATTTACAGCATTCAAAGTTTCTGCATTCTAAAGTGAAGCACTGTAACTTAACACATTCGGGAAAACATTAATTTAGTGACATCAGTTTCGGTGACGCCTTAAAGCTGTCAAATAGTTATAAAACTTTATTAGCCTTAACAGTCCGTTGTTTATTTTGTGTTCAGTTCAACCCGTTTAGATCAGACAAGTGAACCTACGGAAGTGCCACTCTCTGATTCTAGTGAAATTTGGATATGTTATAATACATAAAAATTTGAGATACTGTTTTCGCTTTATTTTTTATTTATTTATGTTTCTTTTTAGTAGCTGTGAAAGAAATTTAAGGAGTGAAACGCTCTCCAAAATGGGGCTAAAATGGAAAAATTTCGATAACTTAGACAGCAATTTAATGACTTTTTTTATGAAAATATCATATGAAGAAGACGAAAATCGGTCTGGGAGTGAAAAATAGGGGGCCACGTACACCAAAAGAGAGCTAATTATTTGCTACAAAAATTAGTTTCAATTAAATCGAACCCTTACATTGCCCTTACACTGCCGCATTCGTTTGATACTGCCCATGAAACTCCTTTTGAATCTATATTTTTGAACTGTTTCATCTCTATAATATACCGGTATTTAAAGTCGCGTATTTGAATCTGAAATCACTTTCGAAAAATTCAGTATGCTGATCCAGCATAGCGGACGAAAACAAAAAGTGTTTGAATAGACAGTAACTCAACATGCAACTTTCAAATATACTAAAATCTACTTCTACTTTTGAAATAATAGCGAATAAAAGTGGATAAAACATTTTAAATATATTCATTGATTTTAACTGCTGCTCGTGGGCAGTATGAAATGAGCGCGCCACTACGGTCGGGGGTTCGAATCCCCCCTCAGGCATAGGTATTTGTGCCGTCCTAGTTCTTAAGTAGTTTATAAGTAGTTTGTAAGTTTAGGGACTGATGACCCCGTAGTTAAGTCCCATAAACTATACAAACATTTGAACATTTGAAATGAGCGCGCCAATATGAGAGCTGTTTACCCCTCAAATAATTATGTATAATAAATTGAAAAAAATATGTTTATTAATTAGTCATCCTTTTGAATTATCAATGGATTCTACTTCACAAATTTGTCACTTTCAAGGTAATTGGATCCCTAATTTTCACTTCCGCTTTGACATAACTGTGCTGATTTTAGTCCTTTATAACAAAATACCTTAGTAACAAGGATCATCACTAAGATACACAAATTTTCCATTTTAGTGCCGATTGTGGAGGGCTGGTTTCACCCCTAAAATATGTTATACCGCCGAAAAAAAATAAAAGGTGTCCCATAGTTCTCAATGTATTATGCCACGCCCGTAGATTTACTTGTCATTATTACCAAGCCGTTTAAGCTGTAATCGAAACCGGTATCACTGAGGATACATTAAACCTTTGATGGTTAAACGCATTCACGTTTTACATTAATGGAGCGGTCGTGCATTCTTAATGAAAAAGAGGATAAAATAACTAAGAGATACAAGTTTGTAGTAGGATAACTTTATGTATATTGTTAAACTAGTACATAGTGCACGGGGCGCTATGTAATTCCTACCATGGATCAAGATTCAAATAGGATCCGGAGAGCGAGAAGGACAAATGCTTGTATGCCATTGTCGAGGCATGGACTTCATTCTTTTGTTAACAGTACTTAACTGTGATAAATTTTGTGATCAGTAAAATATATTTTTATCCAAGGAAAACGACGTACTATGATTGAGTCACGAAATTAGTCACAAATGGATAGTCATAAAGATACCGATAGTAAACTTTGACAGCAGATTGTTGAAGGAACGTAAATGCAGTGCTACTTCACATCGCAAGTTGGCAAGTACGCAGAGGACATGTTCAAATAATCAAATAGCTTATGGGACTTAACCACGGGTCATCAGTACCTAAACTTACAAACTGCGTATGAACTAGCTAATACTAAGGATGGCACAAATATCCATGCCCGAGGGGGTTTCGTACGCCCGACCGTAGTGGCCGTGCAGACCGTGACTGGCGCTCCGCAGTCCCCTCGGCCACCGCGGCCGGTGGAGGACATGTCGATACCCGATTAAGTTCCCATTTCTCTCCGGGTGGTCTATTGTCCTGGCTGTTCTCCTGCCAGCTGGTAACTGTAACAGTTACCAGCTGACAGGAGTATAGCCAGGACAGCCCAGCCGAGTCAAAAACTGACCTACATCAGGTCGAAACCGGTCAATAAAAAACTTAACTTTTTTGCGATCAACGCTGTTTTTGTAATATTAAGTACTTTCTATGTCACTGCTAACAAGGAGGTGCCCATGTAGTTGTTGCTGTCGGTTTTGTTTTTTGTTGATAGAATGGATCAATGCTTGTTTCGCGTCCTGAGTATATTTCTTTTAATAATAATAAATGTTTGTAAATCTATCGGACCAAACTACGTGGTCATCTGTCCGTAGCTTATAAACTACTTAAACTAAGGTAAATGAACCTAAGGACAAAACACACACACACACATGCCCCAGGGAGGACTCGAACCTCCGACGACGAGCAACCGCCCGCTCCGCAACGAGGCGCCCTAGACCGCTCGGCTACTCCACCGCGGCCTATATTCCTTTGGTCCAAATGTCTTTATTACTGAGCCGCGGCGGATTAGCCGCGCGTGCTGGAGCGTCGTGATGCGGTGAGTGCGGCCGCCCGCCGTCGGGGTTTCTATTCCCCCCTCGGGGATGGATGTTTGTGTCGTCTTTAGTGTAAACTAGTTGATAAGTAGTTTGTACGTTTAGGTGCTGATGACCCCGTAGTTAAGTTCCTTAAGCTTTACAAACATTTGAACATTTTCCTTTAGTTACTGAGTGAATTTTCTAGCATGCGGATAAGCCCTCTAGTATCAATATTTTCGATGATGGATTTTATGTTGTGGTTGTTGGAAGAGTATTCTGTCAGTAGGCTCTTCACAGTTTAATAGATGTTCAAAGTATTCAGCTAATAGTTGGCACTTACCTTTATTTCTTCAGAACATGTTACTAATTTTATCTTTAAAGTTAGCCTTGCTGATTCGAATCCTGTCAATACGTTTTTGAAAGTTCTAGAGTATTTATTGCCATATGATCTAGTTGATATTTACCTTGATTTGGATTTGGTGATATCCACTATCTTCTCTTATTTGCAAGATTCCTGAAATATGTTGTCGTTAACTTTAGTTTAAATCGTTTACAAAAGTCTGTGAGCCTCTCCCCAATTTCTGTTTGTTATTTCATGTGTGATTTAAATTTTCTTTCTTAGCCAACTTGTGCGTTAAAGTCTCCTACTATAATTTTGATATGTTCATATGGTAGTTTGCTGGTTTCATATTCTAGCATTTCTCAAAAATTTATCAAATTTTCAGAGCTGTTCTGTTGTGTTATTTGATAGGTGCGTGAGCATTTATAATGGTGTAACGCTTATTGCCTGACTTAAAAGTAAAAAATCAAATCCGTTCTGACGGTAAGTTAAAATTGGTTATTGAAGCTGCGAATGGTAGTTTGAACATAAAGGCTGTCCCAAACATAGTCGTATTATTGGAATTTCTAACGGCTGGTTCCCTTTCTATATTCTGTATACACCTGACTCAATGGCATTTTCATCCAGATATCTTATTTCCTCGAGTGCAAATATGAATAGGTTTTGTTTACTGACAGTGTCCGTTATGTGCTTTACCAATTTGCATTAGTGTGTTGACGTTCAGAGTGCCCAGTAGGTGTTTACCTTGTGCTTTTTTTTTTTTTTTTTTTTTTTTTTTTTTTTTTTTTTTGAAGTAGTTCTAGGAAACTCCGACCCTTCCTTACATGCTGTTCTGGGCTCTCCAGAATCCAAAGATATAGTTGCTTCGCAATGACTAGCCATGTAAGACAGGTTACTTCCTGAAGTTTTCCTTCTGAAATTTGAATATGAATATGTCTTAGATTAAAGTTTAGTTGGGGAAAGATAGTTGAAACTTTCCGTGATTATCATTCAGGCACTTAGCTTACAGACGCGGCGGAGTGGCCGAGCGCATTAAGGCGCTATATTCCGATGCGCGAGACCGTTCCCTGTCGGGGTTCGAATCCTCCCTCGGGCATGTTTGTTCTACCTTTAGTATAAGATTATAAGTAGTGTGTAAGTTTAGAGACTGATGACCCCGCAGTTAAGTCCCATTAGCTTAGCAAAAATTTTAAGAGTTAAACATAGCTTTTAAACATGCGGAACAGACGCCTTTTATAGCCGCTGTTACATTATAGGAACAGTCGCTACAGCCCTGTTCTTTTAGGTAAAAGTCTGCCTCTTTCACCAGTTCCGTCGTATCGATGATCATCTGCCTTCACTGCCGTTGAGTCTTCACCGTTATCCTGGCAAAGAACCTTTACAAGGTACTGTCACATGGGCCAGGTGAACCAATGTTTATTAACGAGGTGTTACTCCTCCCCGTCCTTTTTCAACCAGGCTTGGGACAGGCCTTACCATATATATATATATATATATATATATATATATATATATATATATATATATATATATATATATATATATATATAGTATTTGGAATCTGATTAAAGGGACTCAAAACAGGACTGAATTTTATTTATTTAATTTTTTTGTATTGATTCGATGGGTGTGGCAGGATTTATCCGAATAGGATAGAAGTCGTTAGGTATGAACAAAATACATACAAACAAATGATTTAAATTTCAGAAGACAGAAAGAGCTTTACTGCATGAGTAAATCAATAACGCGTTGGCTCAATCTGGACCTTAGGCAAGCATTTTGTTTGGCATTAATTGGTTGAGTTCTTGGATGCCCTCCAGAGGGATATGGTGCCAAATTCAGTCCAACTGGCGCTTAAGACGTGAAAATATCGAGATTTTTGAGAGGTTTCCCGTTGTGGAGACCTCTGGCATTTTGGTATCCAACCTAGTTCCGGTAAGTACAGGCAGCAAAAAATATTGCGATAGGTAATATAAGCACCGGGTCGCTTGCTATAAAGAGCAACTGGGTAGAATACTGTCAACGCACCGCTGTGCTGTGGCAAGTTTCTAGGAAAATATCCATCTTTGGTGATAGTTGACCACTTATCCCGTACTTTGTTACAGAGACTGTAGTCAAATATGCGCTGTACCATCCAGAAATAGTATGCATGGTTTCTTCCTACAGGGTGGTACTGTAGCTCATACGATCCCATTGATTGTTGATGATATGGCTGCTATGTGATGGTTCTCCAGTCCACTTCACCGTTAATGTTCAAACGATGTTGGGGCCTCTGTCATATATATATATATAGAGTAATGACAGCAATGAATAACACCACCGTTAAATGTATTTTCTTATTGTCATTTACTGGCAACCAGTTTCTACAGACCTCGCCATCATCATCAGGCACTTAAAATAGGGCAAACTGCATTTTCGTGCTGCATTAAAAGACAAGAGAAAAAATACCTGATGTCGCGCAATCATGGAACCTAACAGTAAGGAGGATCAAATTGGTTGCCAGTAAATGACAATAAGGAAATACAGCTAACGATGGTGTTATTTATTGTTTTCATTATATCTTAGAAGGAAAGTACATGGCTCGAACAAACATATCTGTATGAAAGTTTGCTTACAGGATATCTACGTACACCTCAAAGTGTCGGTTTTATGCAAATCCTTGCAATTATGCTCTACATAGCACTGTACATGTAATTGTAGGCTCCATACGTAATGCAGATAAAATGTTCAAATGTTTGTTAAGCTTATGGGACTTAACTACGGGGTCATCAGTCCCTAAACTTACAAACTACTTATGAACTACTTACAAACTAGGGCGGCACAAATATCCATGCCCGAGGGGGGAATCGAACCCCCGACCGCAGTGGCCGTGCTGACCGTGACTGGAGCACCTCAGTCACCTCGGCCACCGCGGCCGGCTAATGCAGATATCTTAACTATAACTTTTGCAATAATCATCGTACATGTTCTCTAACTTACCGTCATCAAAAGCCGTGATGATAGTTGCAACTTTAACCTTCTTCTCGGAAGACTGTTGGTATTCGCTGTCACTGCTTCCATCGCCTCTTCCCGCACTTACCGTAGCACTACCGCTTGCAATGAGTTGTTCATCATTATCATCCCTATTATCATCATGTGTTAGTGTTACAACAATATCTAACTTATGCTCATATTTCTGTATCATAACAGATACGAGAAAGCATGCGAATGATTCATCTTCTACACTAATACCATCTTCACGAATAAGGGATCTTCGTAACTTTATCTCTACCTATCGCAATACATTAGAAGGATTGATTACCAATCGCTGCCCCATCTGACGCTTCACCACACAAATAACGTCACAAAACGCAACTTCGTAGGCACTCTGCACCATCCCTACTGGCGAACCGACAGGTCAAAGTGCAGTGTGGCAAGTCACACACAGAGGCCTCTAACGGACGACTGCAGGGTTTTGCAGATGTGGGAGTATCTCTAGTGCAATAACGGAACTTTACATTGTCTCTCATACGATTTTGGTGTATATGTGTTTGTTCGAGCCAAAGTACTTTCCTTGTTAGTGGTGTCTTCCCTAATTGATGGATGGTAGGAGGAGCTCCCATAGCCTACTTTTTGTAGGTTTCTCAAGTGTATGTGTATGCACACGCCAGTTCGGATGTGGAGACTGGTACATCGTATTCATGAAGCATTGTCCCCGCCACCATTTTATCGCTGCTGTATCAAAGACAGCATGAATACAAATACGTTGAGGCGCACGGGAAATATTTTCAACACGTACTGTAACAGCGACTGCGTGGTTCTTGCCGTATTAGATACTGTCTCTGTGACAAAGAGTGATTTAATGAATGGTCTCTAGATTGTAAAACGTACATTTTCAAACATTAATTCATTACTCTTTTGTACGATTAATCTCTATTGTACCTGCTGGAAACATCTCACCCTTCATATACAAGGTGCGTTTGATAAGTTCGGTGAATGGTCCGAGGAAATAAAGAAAATAAGAGATACAAACAAAATATCTTTACTGGCCTTCGAGGTAATCTCCATTGGTTGCAGTACACTTCTTACATCGGTTGTACAGCTGTTGAAAACGACAGCGAACGTTCTTGTGGAATCACTCGAAGCACTAAGAAGGAAAGGACGCCCACTCGTCATCGCCGAATTCGTCCAAATTTATGGTACACGTAAGGCATGCTGAGATATGAAAGTGCAACAAGTGGGAACTCCAGATATCTAGGAAATGAAAGGAAGTTTGATACGGATCTATCACCATACGCATCTCATCAGCTGCTCCTGAGAGAGTCTGTTTAGAAAGTGGTGTTTGGCTTCGCGATAAGAGATCGGATTTGTATTGAAAGGTTCGCGTGTTAGATTCGGCCAGGCGGCAAATTTTCTTTTGCTTCTTGGCAATGCGTACACTACTGATGTCACAATTAACCATAACATCATATATGTCATTTTGTACTTATATGTTCACATCAGCATTGGATGTCATTATTAAAAACAAACATATTAGCTTGCAAAGTTGGGGTTGTGAACGGTCCATAAGTTGCAAACACGAATAATCGCTAGTTTAATTTGACCTTGTTGGCGCTTCGAGGTCAGTCCACATCAACATCAATACTCTGCAAACCATTGATAAGTGCATGGCAGACGGTACGTTCCATTGTACTAGTTATTAGGGTTTTTTCCCAATCCATTCACGTTTTGAGCGTGGGAAGAATGATTGTTTAAATGCCTCCGTACGTGCTGTAATCTGTTGTGAATAATTTCGTTGGCAGAACCATGACTAATTTGAAGACGATGAGTCACTTCATCAATAGTTAATCGTCCGTCTAAGAGAATCATTTCACGTGATCGCTCAATGGTTTCTTCATTTGTGGCTGTAAACGGTCATCCGGCTCCTTCATCGTCCTTAACACTCGTGCGACCATTTCGGAATTTTTCAATCCACTCGTACACACTTCGTTGTGGCAAAACACTGCTCCCGTACTGTACTAAACGTCTTCTATGAATTTCGGCCCCTGATACACCTTCCGCCCATAAAAAACGTATACTGAACGTTGCTCTTGTTTGGTGCAAACAAACAGCGGAGCAGCCATCATTAACAGCGCGGCAGTGACAACGAAACTAACCTAACAGCTTAAAAAATGCAAAGATATAACAACAAATAAACAAAGCATGTGTCACCAACATAAAAAGACAGTACTACCAACATAAACAAGAATATAACTCAGTTGCGGATAATAATTAACTTACCCTCATAATTTTGTCTTCAGGATCCAATATATATAGGTGTACACGCTGCCGTGGATCTCAAAAGGAGAGGACGCGTACTCGTCATCGCCGAATTCGTCCAAATTTATGGTACATGTAGGGCGTGGTGAGACACGAAACTGCCCCAATTGGGAACCCCATATGCCCAAACGTTTAGAAAAGAAAAAGAATGTTTGATACGGATCTATCAAATATCCATCTTACCAACTGCCCTTGTGACAGCATCTTCAAGAAGCGGTGTTTGGCTCCGCGGTAAAAGATCGGATTCGTATTGAGAAGGTCGCGGGTTTAACTCGGCCAGAGAAGACCGTAGCCAGGAACATGATTCCGACTGTGCTCACAATACAAAAACAACAAATTCTGATTTGGATGCATTAAAGAGGAAATATGGAAAATGATTCTCGTAGTCAGTACTATGGGAAAGCAAGTTGAAAAGGTCGCAGAAACTCGGACGCACAGGATACCGTGCCCACGGGTGCGGTTCCTGTAGGGAGATGCTTGTCCTCTGTTGGTCGAGCTGATCTCTACGAGATTACGAGAGTAACTCGGGCGCCCGATCCTTGATTGTCGTGAGTACACTCGTGTTCTCTCGATAATCCAATTTTAGTCCGGGGCAAGTCCCGGAAATAATTTAAATTGGTCCCAATCCCCCGGTTCCGACCAAGGTTTTCGGGAGGTTTTCCTTGGTTGTAAGGCGTATGCCGGAACTGGTAAGCCCCTCCCACTTATTCCTAATTGGGATTCCCCCTTTGCCCCACTATCAGCTTGTCTGATAATTGGCTGAATAGAACCGCGACTCTTTATGGGCCGGATCTCAAACAGCCCGCTCCACTCCTCGGAGTGGAGAATGAAAAGAATAAGGTTGGCTCAGTTGTTCTAGAAAGAGACAATCAAATTCTATTGTTCACAGTTGACAAACTCTTCAATATGCATTAAAAAGTTGACACTAAATAAAGAAAACTGTGAAGTAATACACATGACCACTAAAAGAAAACCTTAAGGTCGTAGAGTCTACCAAATACCTAGGAGTTACAATTACGAACAACTTTGACTGGAGAGAACACACAGAAGATATTGTGGGGAAGGTGAACCAAAGGTTACGTTTCATCGGCAGAACGCTTCGAAGGTGCACCAGCTCCACCAAAGAGACTGCCTACATCACACTTGTGCGTCCTCTCCTGGAGTATTGTTGCTACTTGTGGGACCCTCACCAGGTGGGACTGACGGAAGACATTGAGAAGGTTCAGAGAAGGGCAGCTCGTCTTGTTTTATCACGTTACAGGGGGGAAAGCGTCACAGAAATGTTGCATGAATTGGGGTGGAAATCATCAAAAGAAAGACGTTATTCATTGCGGCGTGATCTGTTTGCGAAGTTTCAATCACCGACTTTTAGTTCTGAATGTGAAAATATTTTGTTAGCACCCACCTACTTAGGGAGACATGACCATCCCAATAAAATAATAGAAATCAGATCGAAAACGGAACGGTTTAGGTGTTTTTTCTTCCCGCGTGCTATTAGAGAATGGAACGGTAGAGAAAAGTTATGAAAGTGGTTAATGAACCCTCTGCCAGGCACTTAAATGTGATTTGCAGAGTATCTATGTAGATGTAGACGTCAACATTTTGGGAACTGGAAAAATGTAAACATTAAATTAAACATGTTTTCTATCACTGGCTTTCTTGTGTTCCTCATATTTACATTAAAACAGCTGCAAACAAGTTGAAATTAATGTTGGCATAAAAATGAATCCATGTAAATGGAAATAGTAATATTTTTTGGCAACTATAAACACTGCTATTGAGACAGCAACCTTTCGTGAAAGATTAACATTCAAAAATACAGCTCATCGGTTGCAGAGCTATAGGTTGAGTACTTAACCACGGTTTCGACTCCAACTAAGGAATCCTTCATCAGAAGTAAAAAATTTTTAGTAACATTAGCAATTGAGATCACGTTCAAGTTACAAATGTAAAATTACATGCTTATGGATTAAAGGGCGGAACATAATTCATGTAACTAAAACGCGACCCTTAGCGGAGCATTTTAGTTACATGAATTATGTTCCGCTCTTTAATCCATACGCATGTAATTTTACATTTGTAACTTGATCGTGAGCTCTGTTGCTCAAGACCATTGTCAATTTCATGTTACTGAAAATTTTTAGTTCTGAAGAAGGCTTCCTTAGTTGGAGCCGAAACCGCGGTCAAGTAATCAACCTTTAGCTCTGCACCGATAAGCTGTATTTATGAATATTAATAATTTTTGCGGTCACAGATGATCCAAGATAATAGTTATTGAAAAAAATGGCATTGACGTGTTTTACGGCCAACTTTAGATTTGTAGTTTTATAAGTTTTTGCAAACATTTTGGACCAAAATAGTAATCTAAATATTAAAAAATTAATTAATAAGAGTGTCTGAAACCCTTTTAGGAAGAAAAAAGTTGGGTAGTGGCGGGTTCCGAACCACTGACCTTTTTCTTTAAATTTTTTTTTATTATTTTGCTCTAGGGGTAGTTCTGCTCGTTGCGGACGCTGATCGTGTTTTTTCATTTCTTTTCGATGTGTTGTTGGCTCAGATTTTTTTATTACAGAGAGCGTTGAGCCCTCTGACCGGGCGCGCTGAGCCACGGCGCCCGGCATAGCTAACAACTAGAAGTTGCGTTCCTTAATCTTTTACTATTGATGGCCGTTGTTAACTGAAGCTAATATTGAATTTGTAGACACTAGATTAACGTGTAAGTTACAATAAGGAAATCATCAACTACGTAACGGAGAGTGGCGTATGCCAGAGAGAGTTCTGGGTTAGGAATGTCACGTGACATCTGCGAACGGCTGCTTTCCGTTAACAGAATGGAGGGTGTCAAAACTCCGTTATTTTTTGCAAATATCTCTCAAACGATACGAGATATGAAGAAAACATAAGGCAACAAAGTTGTAGAGAATTTGCTCCTCTACAAATTCGTTTATTCAATTTTCGTGTCAGATGAAAGGTTTATTTTCAATTAAAATTACAGAACAAACGGCTTTTTTTGTATTATTAACGTATTTCTTATCCGAAATATTTCAAAAAGCGAGGTTCTGGTCTCTGCTAGCCAACAATTATGTCTGAAAAATTTGGTGCCGATCGATTGAACGGTTCGACCTAAAAAGTGGGAACTCGTTACAGCCAGACAGATATCGTCAAATCGCCGTTATTTTTGCAAATATCTCTGCAACGATGCAAGATATGAAAAAAAAACAATAACGGGGCGAAGTTGTAGAGAATTTTCCTATCAATTAGGTTATTCAATTTTCGTGTCAGATGAACGGTTCGTTTGCAATTACAATTATATTTCAAACGGATTTTTTTTTTATCAATTAATATGAATAAATAATCCCTGAGACGGATTTACGTCTTTTCTTTTTTTTTATTACTACCGTATTTTTTGTCCGAAAAATTTGAAAAATGGAGGTTCTGGTCTCTGGCGGCCTACAATTATGTCTGTAAAATTAGGTGCTAATCGGTTGAACGGTTCGTCTTATAAACAGGGAACACTTTACGGACAGACAGAGACATCCCAAAATCACCGATATTTTTGCAAATATCTCTGAAACAATACGAGATACGATAAAAACATAGGAGAGCAAAGTTGTAGAGAATATTCTCCTCTACAAATTAGGTTATTCAATTTTAGTGTCAGATGAATGGTTTAGCCGTTATTTTCATTTAAATTTTGAGCTGTCAGAAGACGATCGCAAAGGCCTAATTTTAGTGTTACTACCGTAACCTAAAGTGGGCCAATATAGATAGTAACCGAGGGTTAAAAGCGCACCGGATGCTTATTCAGTCGACAATGTGCATGCCACACCTGAAAATTACCTTCGAGGCGTTGTCTTTAAAGAAAGTGTTCAAATGTTTGTAAATGTATCGGACCAAACTGCGTGGTCATCAGTCCGTAGCTTAGAAACTACTTAAACCTAGGTAACCTAACCTAAGGACAACACACACACACACATGCCCAGGGAGGACTCGAATTTCGACGGCGAGCAACCGCGCATTCCGCAGCGAGACGCTTGAGACCGCTCGACTACTCCACCGCGGCTGTCTACAAAGAGAGCTTGTAAAATAGCTCGTTGGCTCTTGTAGAACACGCTGCAGTGCGCGAATAACGGCGCCCCGCTGCTATCGGCCGCGGGCGTCCGCTTCGGCGCGCCTCCTTATCTCCGCGGTCGCCCCTCTGGGAGACGCGCACGGCCCGTAAAACGAGCGCAGCCGGCGCCGACCACACGCTCGCTCCAATATATTGGGCAGGAGGCGGCCGCGGAAGGCGGCGCAACTTGTCAAGTAGAAAGGATAATTGGGAGGGTATGTGAAAATAAAAGAGAAATTAACGAAGCCATTAACGATATTTGGCAACGGGACTGGGATTCATCTGAAACAGCCAGGCGCGTACACTCCTTCCTACCATCAGTCAGAGAAAGGGTGAAGTTAAAATTTCTTCCATCCAAAGGATTAGTGCACTTTTTGACAGGTCACGGACCCTACCCGGTGCACTTGCACCGAATAGGGAAACGGCCTGATACAGTTTGTGAATGTGGTGGTGAGATAGGCACCCCGGAACACGTAATCGTTGAGTGCCCAGTACACGCACGAGTTGCCTTTGTAGAGAGGCAAGCCATACCCACCAGGGACATCTATGAAACAATAAGGAACGATCGAGGATAGTCTGCTGCGAAACAACAGGAGAGAAAAGCCGTGCATGCCTCTATGAGGTATACATTGACAGCAATATACTGCGTACGTAAAACCGGATTGACTTCACCATCCCTGGCGTCTGGCCGGCTAACGTCGGTTTAGCACCACGGATGGAACCGAATATGACCGGAAGGTTAGTTGAGGCAAGGAGTGAAGAGCTGGACGACTTTCCCGCCTCGCGTTGCAAGGTATAAGAGAGAAGTGACTGGAATAAGTTCTCTGGTGTTGGCTGCCTCGCTACCTTCCAAATCCAATCTAAACTAGAAATCCAGTGGTGCAAAGGAGATGGATAGTGTAAATCAGTGCACCACTAGTAGAAGTAGTGTAATTTACTTTGTTCTGTAAATGTAACAATCTAATAAATTAATAAGAGTTGCAGTGGTTACGTTAGTAAGTAGGCCCCGCCCACGTCCACGTCGTAGGGATAGGTACTGGCCTCCCTTCAGGAGGCTTGATAAGAGACGGGAATTATACTTAAGAGTTGTCATTGACTTATTACTAACAACCAAAAAATTTGTAATGTATAATAATTGATTGTAAAGGTCTGTTTTAGTTATCCAGGTAACAGACTTAAATTGTTATTGTAATTGTCCGCTGATAGCGCAGTCTGCCTGCCGTGGTGCCCGCGTCCCTCGCCTCCTGTGCTGTCCGCGGAGGCAGCGGACAATCGGCGAGCGATGTAGGGCGAGGCGGCAGCGGTGCGCAGCTTTGGGCAAGTCGCTTATCACCCGCCGACAGCCGGCCGCGCCGGGACTAGACGCTGCCTGCACAGTGAATGCCTGCCCCAAGTGCTGCTCCACATTTTAGACACTACCAGATGGGCTACACATCTACATCTTGTCTGTAAAAATGGACGTGTGTATGTTCCTGGAGTAGTAAAACAACTTAAGTCACTAAACAAAGACAAATCTTCCCGGGCATATTGTATACCAACTAGTTTCCTCTGAGAGTGTCGTGATGCAATAGCTCCGTACTTAGCTATCATTTACAACCGATCACTCAGCGCAAGATCCGTACCCAAAGACTGAAAAGTTGCCCAAGTTAATCCAACATTCAAGAAAGGCAATAGGAGTGATACTCAAAATTACAGGCCAATCTCATTGTCTTCGATTTACAGTAGGATTTTGGAACATATACATTGTTCGAACATTATGAACTACCTCGAAGAGAACGAAATGTTCAAATGTTTGTAAATCTATCGGACCAAACTGCGTGGTCATCAGTCCGTAGCTTACAAATTACTTAAACCTAGGTAAACTAACCTAAGGACAAACACACAGACCCATGCCCCAGGGAGGACTCGAAACTCCACGCAGAGCAACAGCGCGCTCCGCAGCGAGAGGCATTAGACAGCTCGGCTACTCCACCGCGGCGAAGAGAACGACCTATTAAGCAATAGTCAACGCGGATTCAGAAACTATCGCTCATGCGAAACACAGATTGCCCTTTACTCACATGAAGTGTTAAGTGCCATCGACAAGGTATCTCAAATCGATTCCGTATTTTTGGACTTCCGGAAGGCTTTGGATACTGTGCCCCACAAGCAGCTTCTAATGAAATTGAATGCTTACGGAATATCTTCCCAATTGTGCGATTGGATTCACGATTTACTATCAGAAAGGGCACAGTTAGTTTTATTTGACGGTAAGTCATCGAGTAAAACAGAAGTGATATCTGGTGTTCCCTAGAGAAGCGATATAGTTCCCCTACTCTTCCTTGTGTTTATAAACGATTTAGGAGACAATCTGAATAGCTCCCTTAGACTGTTAACGGATGAAGCTGTTGTTTATCGGTTAGTGAAGTCAACAGAGGATCAAAAGCAACTGCAAAGCGATTTAGACAAAATCTGTACATGGCGCGATAATTGGCAATTTACACTAAATAAAGAAAAGTGTGAAGTAATAGTCATGACCACTAAAAGAAATCCGCTGAACTTCAATTACGCGATAAATCGGTCAAACCTTAAGGTCGTAACTTCTACTAAATACCTAGGAGTTACAATTACTTAGACAACTTAGACTAGAGACAACACATACAAAATATTGTAGGGAAGACGAAACAAAGATTACGTTTCATTGGCAGAACGCTTCGAAGATGCACCAGCTTCACCAAAGAGACTGCCTACATCACACTTGTGCGTCCTCTCCTAGAGTACTGTTGTCCATTGTGGGATCCTCATCAGGTGGGACTGACGTAAGATATTGAGAAGGTTCAGAGAAGGGCAGCTCGTTTTGTTTCATCACGTTACGGGGAGGAAAGCGTCACGAATTGGGGTGGAAATCACTAAAAGAAAGACGTTATTCATTTCGGCGTGATCCGTTTGCGAAGTTTCAATCACCGACTTCGGAATGTGAAAATATTTTGCTAGCACCCAGATCGAAAACGGAACGATTTTGTTCTTTCTTCCCGCGCGCTATTAGAGAATGGAACGGTAGAGAAAAGTTATAAAAGTGGTTAATGAACCCTCTGCCAGGCACTTAAATGTGATTTGCAGAGTATCTATGTAGATGTAGATGTATGTTACCTTACAGACACCAGGCGGCTGGAGAACTTTTGATGAAATGTTCAGGAAATCGTGGTTTTAGCCCACCGGGCCATCCTGTAAAGTTTGGTAGGGATCGGATCAAGATTTTTATCAACGTATAGATAAAAGTTTACGTTTAGCATTAGGATCGTCATTAGTCTCCCCCTCCCCCACTGGGATAGTGCCAACCGCCATTAATTTGTAACTATCGTGCTGCCGCTAGGTATGCCAGAGTATTTTTGGAGTGAACCCTTAAGGTTATGAATCACAACAACAGCCAACTACGATCCAAATTGTCATATATTCTCTCAGTTGGAGTAGCAGTAACTTCTTGTTTCAGTAAATTTGTCTTCAGACAGGTATCAACTAGAAAACCTCCAAGTCTTTCTGTCCTGGCCTCGTCCTTCATTTGCTTGTAACTTCTTCCTTTCTTCACATCTGTTATCATTCTAAACCATCTCCTTTCCCTCTTTTTCCTTCTACTTTTCCCTCCATTATACTTTGCAGAAGACAGTTCCTGCATAATATGTGTCCTATCCAAGATGTTTTCCTCTTCTGTAACATCCTCATGAAGTTCCTTTCCCCTTTTACCATGCTCAATACCTCCTCATTTCTCACTCTGTCAGTCCATTTCACTTTATCCATTCTTCTCCAGAGCCACATTTCAATTTTTTTTCTTTTTTTCTGTCCATGATTCAGATCCATAAAATACCACGCAACACACAAAACATTTGGCGAACCTATTCAGAAGTTATCTGTGCAGTTCATATTTGTACATCATCAAGGAAACACTTCCTTAGATTGTTCACAGACATCTCTCAAACCGCAAAATATATAAAAACGTATTGGCAGTGAAAATGAGCTGCGACGGATTTGGTAAGACGGTCAGTTCCACTCATAACACCAGGAAGGAAGTGCGCTGCTTATGTTGACTGTAGTTCTGCTATGCCTAGAAGGTGAATTCCAAAGTTTGGTCGTATCCACATCGTTACTTTCAGTCAGGAAAGGACGTTTCCAAACGCCTCATACTGAACAAAAACGATGTTGTTCGAAAGTGGACGAGGTTCAGAGATACAGGATCTGTCGTTGATTTGCCTCGGTTTGGTCAACCAAAGGCTTCCACAGCGGCTGATGACCGCTATACACGGACTTCAGCTCAGAGGAACCCTGAGAGGAACGCCAACATACTGATTAACGATCTACATGCAGCTACAGGACGTCGTGGTTCGCCTGAAACTCCATGTAATATTCAGCATCACTTGCAACTTCAGACGTCCATGACGAGATGCACCTTTGACCCTTATACATCATGCAGCTTGGTACAGATGGGCTCAAGAGCAGGTTCGATGGAATCGTCGGGATTTCCATCAAGTGCTATTCCCAGATGACACTCGCATTTTCCTTCAACCACACTGACGTCGCAGACGATTTTGGAGGCAGCCTGCTCCGTCTAAATGTCTCACACTGTGCAGTGAGTGCAGTAAGAAGTTCTTTCCATGATCATTTGCGGTGGCATTACTTGGGGTCACAGTGCGCTACTATTGGTCGTAGAAGGCAATCAAACGGCAATATTGTTCAGGGTTGACATCCTCCAACATATAAAGTAACCATATAGGCAGTATTTCGGTGAGGAATTTGTCTAAATCAACGACAATTTCCGCGTTCATCATTCAAATCTTGTGAATTCGTTCATACATGATTAACAAATCGCATGATTAGACAGGTCAGCAGGTTATGCAGACGTAAACGCTATCAAACATGCCTGGGATACCCTGGTTTTGGATGAAACGACCCAACAAATAATCAGAGATCTATGCCGAATCGCCGTTGAGGAGTCGGACAATCTGGACCAACAGTCCCTTAATGACCTGGTGGACAGTAGGCCATGTTGAATACAGGTATGCATCAGTAAAAAAGGCCGTTTTACCGGATATTGGGGACACTGGTGGATGCTGTAGTCTGGAACACAAAGCCGAATGTCTAGGTCTCTTGCTGGAGTCTTTATGAAAGCGGATCGTCCACGTCGTTTGAAACATTGTACAAACGAGGGTCAGCCGGAACGTGCCTGGCCGTAGCTTTGATTGCATCGGTGCTCCCGAGTCTTTCTCATATGCAGTCGTAACAGCACAACATTTAATTCTGTTCCAAAAACGATAATGCCAAGATCGCAATTATATAATTTTATTCCGACAACCGGTTTCAATTGTCTCTGCCATCATCTCCAGGTCGATAAATGTTTACAAAGCCGTCATGTTGCGATGTCAACAGTTGTTTAAAATCATTTAAAGTGCATAGATGCACTATTGCCACTGTAGTTAAAATGTACATGTTGTCAAAAACCATTGAAACCGGTCGTAGGAATAAAATTATACAGTGTGGTCCAATGATAGTGACGAGGCCAAAAATCTCACGAAATATTCAAATCGAATGTTCAAATGTTTTAGGACTTATGGGACTTAAGTACGGGGTCATCAGTCCCTAAGGTTACAAACTACTTATGAACTAGCTAAGACTAAGGACGGCACAAATATCCATGCCCGAGGGGGGATTCGAACCCCCATGAAATATTCATCAAACGAAAAAAACTACAAAGAACAAAACTTTTCTAGGTTGAAGGGGGATAATACATGGCGCTATGGTTGACCCGCTAGATGGCGCCGCCATAGGTCAAACGGATCTGCATATTTTAAAAAAAAGGTACATCCATTTTTATTACATATCCGTCTACTACGTAAATGAGTATGAATGTTTTATTTGGAACACTTTTTTCGGTTTGTGATACATCGCGCTGTAATAGTCACAAACGTATAAGTACGTGGTATCGCGTAACTTTCGCCAGTGCTGGCGGTATTTACTTCGTGATACATTACTCGTGTTAAAATAGACCGTTTACCAATTGCAGAAATGTTCGATGTGGTATTTATGTATGACTATTGTGATCAAAATGCCCAAAGATCCTGTGCTATATATGTTGATCGTTATCGTGGAAGCCATCATCGGAGTGTCCGGACATTTCGTCGGATAGTTACGTTATTTAAAGACAGGTAGTGTTCAGCCACAAGTGAAACGTCAACCACGACCTGCAAGAAATGATGATCCCCAAACACTTGTTCAAGCTGCAGTTGCGGCTAATTCGTACAGCAGTAGCAGACTCATTGAGCGAGAATCGGAAATTTCTAAAACGTTGGTGTTGATATTTCTATAACCATATAAATTTCACCCGTACCATATTTCTATGCACCGGGATTTGCATGGCGAAGACTTTGAACGTCGTGTACAGTTTTACCACTGGGCAAGATAACAGATTTTTCTCACGCATGATGTTTAGTGACGAAACGTCATTCACAAACAAAGGTAATGTAAACCGGCATAATATGCACTATTGGCCAACGTAAAATCAATGATGGCTGCGTCAAATAGAACATCACGACCTTTGCGGGTTAATGTATGTTGCGGCATTATGGAAGGAAGGATAATTGGTTCCAAATTTATCGCTGGCAATCTAAATGGTGCAATGTATGCCGATTTCTTACGTAATGTTCTACCGATTTTACTATACGATGTTTCACTGAATGACAGAATGGCGATGTACACATGATGGATGTCCGCACATGGCTGGCGTTCAGTTGAAGCGGTCTTAAATGAACTATTTCATGACAGGTGGATTGGTCGTAGAAGCACCATACCATGGCCCGCACGTTCACCGGATCTTACATTTCCAGATATTTGTTATCGTGATTCACCGACAACGCCTTAAAACTTGCGTCAGCGCATTGTCAATGCATGTGACAACATTACTGAAGGCGAACTACTCGATGTTGAGTATTGCCAAATGCACTGAAGTTGGACATCATTTTGAGCATTTATTGAAGTCATGAGGTAATTACAGGTAATTAAGCAGTAACAGCATGCGTTCTCATGTTGTTGTTGTTGTGGTCTTCAGTCCGGAGACTGGTTTGATGCAGCTCTCCACAATACCCTATCCTGAGCAAGCCTCTTCATCTCCACATAAGAACGACAACCTACATCTGTCTGAATCTGCTTACTGTATCCATCTCTTGGTCTTCCCCTGCGATTTTTTCCCCACACACTTCCCTCCAACGCTAAATTAACAATTCCTTGATGTCTAAGAATGTGTCCTACCAATCTATCCCTTCTTTTAGTCAAGGTATGCCAGAAATTCCTTTTCTCCCCAATTCTGTTCAGTACCTCCTCATTAGTTACGCGATCCACCCACCTAATCTTCAGCATTCTTCTGTAGCACCATATTTCAAAAGCCTCAATCTTCCTTAGGCCTAAATCAATATTCGATGTTAACAAATTTCTCTTTTTCAAAAACGCTTTTCTACCCATTGCCATTCTGCATTTTATATCCTCTGTACTGCGCCCATCATTTGTTATTTTACTGCCCAAGTAACAAAACTCATTTACCTCCTTTATTGCTTCGTTTCCCAATCTAATTCCTTCAGCATCACCTGATTTTCTTACACTGCACTCCATTACCCTAGTTTTGCTCTTGTTAATGTTCATCTTATATGCACCTTTCAGCACACTGTCCATTCCATTCAATTGCTCTTCCAGGTCCTTTGCTGTATCTGACAGAATTACTATGTCATCGGCAAAACGCAATGTTTTAAATTCTTCCCCCTGAACTTTTATTCCTTCACCAAATTTCTCCTTGCTTTCCTTTATAGCTTGTTCAATGTACAAATTGAATAACATTGGAGAAAGGCTACAACCCTGTCTCACTCCCTTCCCAACCACTGCATCCCTTTCATGCCCTTCAACTCTGACAACCGCTGTCTGGTTTTTGTACAAGTTGTAAATAACCTTACGCTCCCTATGATTTACTCCTGCTTTTTTCAGAACTTTAAAGAGTTTATTCCAATCAACATTGTCAAAAGCCTTCTCCAAATCTACAAAAGCTAGAAATGTAGATGTGCCTTTTCTTAATCTATCTTCTAGGATAAGCCGTAAAGTGAGTATTGTCTCCCGTGTTCCTACATTTCTCCTGAACCCAAACTGATCTTCCCCGAGGTCGGCTTCTACCAGCTTTTCCATCCTTCTGTATATAATTCGCGTTAATATTTTGCAGCCATGACTTATTAAACTGATGGTTCTGTAGTTTTCACACCTGTCTGCACCTGATTTCTTAGGGATGGGGATTATAACATTTTTCTTAAAGTCTGAGGGTACTTCACCTGTCTCATACATCTTACACACCAGGTGAAACAATTTTGTCATGGCTGGTTCTCCCAGAGACTTCAGTAGCTCTGAGGGAATATCATCTATTCCAGGGGCCTTGTTTCGACTTAGGTGTTTCAGGGCTCTGTCAAATTCTTCTCTCAGTACAGTATCTCCTATTTCATCTTCATCTACATCCTCTTCCCTTCCTACAATATTGTCTCGAAGTTCATTTCCTTTGTAGAGCCCCTCTATATATTCTTTCCACCTTTCAGCTTTCCCTTCTTTGCTGAGAATTGGTTTTCCATCAGTGTCCTTGATATTCATAGAGCTGTTTTTCTTATCTCCAAATGTTTCTTTTATTTTCCTGTAGGCTGTATCTATTTTTCCCCTATTTATACATTCTTCTACATCCTTGCATTTGCCTTCTAGCCACTCCTGCTTAGCCATTTTGCACTTCCTGACAATCTCATTTCTTAGTCGTCTGTACTCCATTTTGCCTGTTTCATTTACTGCATTTTTATATTTTCTCCTTTCATCGATTAAATTTAGTATCTCCTGTGATATCCAAGGATTTTTTGTAGGTCTTTCCTTCCTACCTATTTTGTCCTCTGCTACCTTCACTATTTCATCTCTCAATTTTACCCATTCCTCCTCTACTGTTTTATTTCCCCCCGTTTCTGTCAATTGTTGCCTAAAGCTCCCTCTGAAATTTTTAAGAACCTCAGGTTCCTTCAATTTATCCAGGTCCCATCTCCTTATTTTCCTACCTTTTTGTAGTTTCTTTAGTTTCAGCCTACAGTTCATAACCAACAAGTTATGGTCAGAGTCTATATCTGCCCCTGGGTATGTCTTACACTGTAGAACCTGATTCCGAAATCTATGTCTTACCATTATAAAATCTATCTGATATCTTCCGGTGTCTCCTGGTCTCTTCCACGTATACAACCTTCTTTTGTGATTCTTGAACCAGGTGTTTGTTATCACTAAATTATGTTCTGTGCAAAATTCTACCAGGCGGCTTCCTCTTTCATTCCTTTTGCCCAGACCATATTCACCTACTATCTTCCCTTCCCTTCCTTGTCCTACTACCGAATTCCAGTCTCCCATAACAATTAAATTTTCCTCTCCCTTAATTGTCTGAATAATTTCCTTTAGCTCCTCATATATTTCTTCGATTTCCTCATCATCGGCAGAGCTAGTTGGCATATAAACCTGTACTACTGTTGTCGGTGTTGGCTTCGTATCTATCTTGACAATGATAATGCGATCACTGTGCTGGTCATAGTAGTTTACCCGCATTCCTATTTTCTTATTCATTATCAATCCTACTCCTGTGATACCCCCAACTGATTTTGTATTTATAATTCTGTACTCACCTGACCAGAAATCCTGTTCATCCTTCCACCGAACTTCACTAATCCCCACTTTATCTAACTTCAACCTATACATTTCCCTTTTTAAATTTTCTAATTTTCCTACACGATTAAGGGATCTAACATTCCACGCTCCGACCCGTAGAATGCCAGTATTGTCTTTCCTGATGATCACATCCTCCTGAGTAGTCCCCGCCCGGAGATCCGAATGGGGGACTATTTTACCTCCGGAATATTTTACCCGAGAGGATGCCATCATCATATGTTCATACAGTAGAGCTGCATGTCCTCGGGAAAGGTAACGGCTGTAGTTTCCCCTTGCTTTCAGCCGTTCGCAGTAGCTGTGTGTCAAAGCCACATTAGCTGATGTTACAAGGCCAGCTCAGTCAATCATCCAGACTGTTGCCCCTGTAACTACTGAAGAGGCTGCTGCCCCTCTTCAGGAACCACACGTTTGTCTGGCCTCTCCACAGATACCCCTCCGCTGTGGTTGCACCTACGGTACGGCTATCTGTATCGTTGAGGCACGCAAGCCACCCCACCTCGGCAATGTCTGTGGTTCATGGGAGTGGGCGTTCTCATAATGTATGATAATTTCACAAAAGTACATCTGTCACAATGGAACAACCGAAATAAAGTTAATCGTACCTACGTTTTGTGTTTTAATTTAAAATACCTACCTGTTACCCACGGTTCGTCTAAAATTGGAAGCAATATGTTTGCGAATATTATGCCATCTATCACAAAGCGACAAAAATGTTCCAAATAAAACATTCATATTCAATTACGTAGTAATAAACAAATGGGTGTCCTTATTTAAAAAATGCAGTTCATATCCGTTTGACCTATGGCAGCGCCATCTAGCGGGCCAACCGTAGCGCCATCCGTTTTCCCCCTTCAAGCTGGAAAAGTTTTGTTCTTCGTAGTTTTTCATTTTATGCTCATTTCGTGAGATATTTACGATTTATTCGTAAAGAAAATTCACAAAAGAAACGATCTATTTCTAGTCACTGGGCTTTAAAGGTGGTTGCGATTGACAGTATCGACTAATCAGTCACATTCGCGACACCATGCAAAATGAATTTCGAGAAAAGGATTTCAATTGACAGACAGAATTCAATGATTTCTACGACAAGAGGAACTTTATGTTATATCTGCAAATGTGCAGCACTTGATAAAATTGGACGTACGAATAACTACCCCCCCCCTTCTCCTCCCTCAATCCCCCCTCGGCGTATCAGTGGAATAAATTGTATTCGCTCCTGCCCGAGACAGCCACCATACCCGTAACAAACACTATAAAACATTTGCGCTTACATTACCATACATACGATACAATTATCGTAATATTTTATATTGGGGATAAAATCATATGGATGAAGATTGCAGTTAATTCGTTGTTTTATTTGATCACCGGTTTCTGCTCATTTAAGAGTCTTGAAATGTAACAAGGGGACCACCACAAGAGTAAATAACAGATTTTGATGGGTCCCAGATATGTTATAGAGGGGCATCTATGAGTATGAGTTTAAGCGACGGCCCTTGATTTTCGAGATAACTGATGTTTAAGTTTTCTGCATGCTGTAAGACGCATAACGCCAGCCATGTTCCAATCGAACCATCGTGAAGATACAATAATTGATTTTGCATCATCTCAGCGCACCTGCGTTTTAAAAGTTGATCATATACACATGGATCGCATCAACGGATTAAAGACATCCGTTTCTGAATGTAAATGAACAATGTCTTCCTGTATCGGTCTTAAAAACTCCGTGCACCTGCAAAACAATATCTGTTATGGATATGTACTTCGTACTTTTAATCATTGTGTTTCCGTTTCTTTTACGAGATATATCATCCGGATTTCTCTTGTGTCATAGCAAGCGATGAAGGCGATAGCTAGTAAGATTTTATCATAATAACGTCAAAAATACCACGGCAAAATTGAATATTTCTTACTAGTTTCACGCAATGTACTCTTTTGATATTCTGTAAAACAAAATGGAAATTGTCGGGCTATTCTGATTTAAAAATAAAAGCGTGGACAAGATCCGTGGTAGCTACAGACATTAGTCGCAGCACCACTCTAACTTAGTGAAAACATGGCAAACGTTACACGTCTTACAACACGCAGTAAACTTAAACATCAGTTTTCTTTAAAACAAAAGCCCGTCGCTAAACAAGCGCATAACCTCATACTCTGGGTATGTCCCTCGACAACGTACCTGAGACCCATCAAAATCGGTTATTAACACTTCTAATGGTCCCCTGGTGAACATCCCTTTCTTCTCTGGTACCTATTCGCTGATAATGAGAGAAAGGAAAAGATATTTTGTCGTAGATTTGAAGATGGCTTCATGAGCCGAAGCCAATCATTAAGTACAAAATATAGAAGTTAAACACATTGTCTTCTTGACCCATAGTACATGGTCATCAACATCGAAACTTATGAAAAATTTTCAGATTTCTGTAAACCTGTTGCATCAACCCGCATTGGCTCCGACGACAGCGAGCGCCCAGTTCGTAGCATGGTTCGCAATACAGTGCTGCAACAAGGTAAAGAACGTGAACAACTCATTGTTTCTGTTCTTCCGTTTTTCCGCTTCCGTCACTAACAGATTTGAAGTCACTCGTAGAAGTGGTTCTCTTTTACAGGGCTTTGTAACTTTAATTATGGACATTCAAAACAAACACATTGCGCTTCAAAATTACGACTAACAAATTTCGAGGAATGTATAATTTTGTGGGGAGGAACAAAGGGGGGAATGGAAAGCGCGTTCGGAAACATTAACCAACGACGCTACTGAACGGCAAAGTTATAAGTTCTGGCGACTGGTTAAGGCTACTCCCCAGGCAGTAAACGTGACTTTCGCGGTGTTGTGTTGGGATGCAGGTGGGACGTCTCGCAGCATACCTGACGACCTTCTGGCGGTATTCGTCGTTGTTTGACGTATAAAAGGCGGTCTTCAACACTGATAGACTTTCCACCTATCCTCGTTTTGTTCATCAAGACACTTTATAAATCTCCTCAATGCTTGCTTCTGCCTGTATATACACATGCTGATAATATTGTTTAATACAATTCGAATCTTAGCAAGAGTCCGGTTGAGTTGAACGACAGTTTAGGGGAAGACGCCGGCACCGATATGTCCAGTAGTTTCAAACATTGGAGTAACTACACCAGAGAATGACAAATTTAGTGTAGTAGTCACTATGTTTGTTAGATAGAGATAAATGCCGTAGAAATCGTAATGAGAATGTCACTACAAAATACAATGTATTTTGCTAAAGATGCGTTTGTATGAAAAGAACCACACACGGACTTCTAAATGCAAGTTCTAATTTCAGTACGGAGGTGCCCGGATGTAGTGATGTTTACAATAAAGATCATGTATGAGTGCATGGTCTTCGCGGCCATATGAATACGTAAAATATTTCTCGAGCTTCCAGCCGCGTCAGGTGGTTAAAAACCATATGACGCAGCTGGAAGCTCGAGACGACTTTATTTAATAAAAAAATCTATTCCAAAATACGATGTTGGCAACTGTGCATACGCACATATTAATAACAAACCGCGCAAGTTTTTCTTAGGCAGCATCAAGAGAATGAATTACACATCTCTTTTTTTCTCTTTCGCCATGTTCCCACACAGGCAGGGTCGGCTTTGTTAAATCGGATTTGGCGTGTTAATATTTACTGGGTGGCCGGATGCCCTTCCTGCCGCCACCCAATGCCCCCTGGGAGCCCAAATGTCTGCGTATAGTGTTGTATGTATTAAAGTGTAAAGCATTACGAAATGTTTGCGAATCCTGTAACTGAAGCGGTGCATGTGGAACAGTCCGCTATTCACCAAGGGGTATATCCGACACTCCGACTCCCCCCCCCCCCTTTCGCTAACCCGTTAGGTGGATTCGAACCGGGGCTTGTACGCCTCCCCGTCTCGGAACGTGGTGCGTTAGACCACACGGTCAACCGAGCGGGTCCATGAAATACACATCCTTTCAAAATATTCAAATGTTTGTTAAGCTTAAGGGACTTAACTACGGGGTCATCAGTCCCTACACTTACAAACTACTTATGAACTACCTACAACTAAGGACGGCACAAATATCCATGCCCGAGGGGGGATTCGAACCCCCGACCGTAGTGGCCGTGCAGACCGTGACTGGAGCGCCTCAGTCCCCTTGGCCACCGCGGCCGTCGTCAAGTAATAGAAATTCAACCATGGACTCTTACGAACGTAGTTGCAAATAATGTAATTAATATGCATTGATATGCAGTACCAAGCAACAATCTATGTGTGGAGTCACATAGTTCACTGCTCATTGTGGACAACATTCAATAATAACTATTCTAGCGGAGAGAGCAATGGGCGCACATAAGCCGCAACAGAAACTTTTCAAATTGTACTCACCGAATTGAGATGAACTGAAACAACGCTAGAATTTTCGTGGGTGCCTATGGTTACAATCTCTTTCAAGTCACAAACCCTAGCGGGAAGTCGTTACCTCAGGACAGAGTCTAGCTAGTAGTGGTCTTCTGGCAGGCTGCACCTAAGTAGAATGTTCAAATGTTTGTGAAGTCTATGGGACTTAACTACGGGGTCATCAGCCCCTAAACTTACAAACTACTTATGAACTACTTACGAACTAGGACGGCACAAATATGCATGCCCGAGGGAGGATTCGAACCCCCGACCGTAGTGGCCGTGCAGACCGTGACTGGAGCGCCTTAGTCCCCTCGGCCACTGCGGCCGGCGCACTTAAGTAGCTTATGGGTGTTTTGTCCCGTCCCTACCACAATGGCCTGCTGCTTCCTTCTACAACCAGTGCAGAGTCTCTGTCTCGCTGTCCACTGCGGATACAAAACTAACTTCTTTTTACACCTCTCGACTACAGAAATACGTATACCGCGCGTACCATCCAAGAAAGAGCAACGGATCACGTGCCAACTACGTTCAGGCATTACATACAGTCACTATAGATACGAGTGGCGGCGTACGGGTGTATGTTTTGAATCTAAATAATTTATGATTACATCTGAAAGTCTAGGAAATTGTCTCACTACTGACATTTGACTAGACAAACAGTACACACCTCAAAAAATTATAGAAATAAAAATGATGCAGAAAGAGTAGTCCAATACTATCCCATTTCATTATCCTCTTTGATATATGAATAAATGAATTGTTTCACATAACTGTAATATGTAGAACGCCCACCCGAATGCTTTCGTTGAAACACCACCATGTTGTTGCGAAGTTGCTACCTGCCAACTACTATGACTCACACACTGAAGCAAGACATTTACGTACAGTACGGAGCATCCGCGATGCCTCGCGTTTTGCAGCCTACCTGTCAATTAATGAATCTGACAGAGTAGCATTGTTCGGGAAGCGGGCTGCTTGTACAGTGCTGCTGGCAGCCATGTAGGCCCTTCAAACGTGACAGTAGCCCGGTTTGGAATCAGTGGGAACAAGAGGACAAAAATTCACATCGTGCAGGTTCGGTTCGACGTAGAAACGAAATGACGATAGTGGACCGTCCTGTGTTGCACCAACCACTGTACGATCCCGTGTCTTCGGCACACGAAATCCGCGAACATGTAGTCGAAAACTTCCAGCATCCTGTGAGGTTTCGCACAATGTCTCAAAGACTCGAATCTATCGGATTGGGTCCCTACTGCCCCATGCATCTTTTATCATAGAAACCAGATCACGAACGACGTCCCAGCAGGCTGGACAGGGAGGAATGGCGTCAGATCTCGTTCCTCCAAAACCTCATACGCCTATCGCATTCGGGTGATGTCAAGGGCAGTGGGCAAATCCTTCAAATGTGGTGGAGTCATACAGGTTTAACCCCTGACACCACTGTGTCGAGAGCCATGGGACGTGCTTTAATATCACCTATAGTCGTGCTTCGGTAGAAATTGAAGTCACAGCGATGCGACCGCCCTCCTGGCACTGTGTTCCAGAAAGATAATGAATGGACACACACAGCACGTTGAAAAATTTTAAATGTTCGAGATTCACACGCGGGTCTCCTGTATACTAGACACTCTGGCTGACCACTGCGTCAGCTACGCTATCACCACGACGCCACGCAATATCCAGAAACGCTCCGCGTAGTCGCAAATGTTCAACCTACCGAAACCATTTTAATAACCCCAACTTTTGCGGATTCTCTCGTAGAGTCCCGTCGTAGTAAGCAGATGTGTTCGAATTACGACTTGGCACAAACATTCAACTTTCTCCATTGTTTAAATTTCATTTCCCACTGCCAAATAATTTAGTAAATTTCTTTGTATCATAATTAGTTTTTCCATCATTATTGGAGACAACATGTTCCGCCATTTAATGTGAATACGAACCTGAAGGAATGAGCTGTGTTATGGCGCAGCTCACGTTTGTGGTGTACTTAAAATCCTCGCTGTCGATGTGCAGAAAGATAATGTAATGCGCAGTAGTTGCCACCAGCGCAATGGAAACAAGTGATTAGTAGAAGGCAACACCACTACGAAATTCTGTGAAAATTGCTGCAATCATTCCGAAATCAAGTTGATGCAAATTAATTAGTGTTGTTACGTCGTCGAGTGTTCATTTTCTCGTAGTAGAAGCTACTGCCTTATATCGTGGGTCCAGATGGTTTTGCTACTTCGCGAATCGTTTTGCACGAAAACTTTCCTGCGTTCCACGACAACTTATGTAACGCATTGCTCTTCCGCAGAAAACGTTCTACTCTGTTGCAGCGCTACTTTTATTTAAACTAAAACTACTGCAAAGAGTTCGTGTACTTTTGAAATAACGTTATTTTTTGTTTCTTATCGCTTCATGGAGCAGGTTTCATTAACTGCGAATAGTTAGAGTTAGAGTTTCTAGAATGGCCGGCAAGTCAAACGCGTTGCTGTTTACGACTTTGTGCTAGCGTGCATTGGAAACAGCACTTGCTTCCAGTAAAGCTTTCGGGCTTTGAACACAGTATAAAATCATATTACTACAGCAACGTTTCTCACCCGACATGAGAGTTTGAATTGACAGATGCTGTAAATCTTCCTATAGTTTCAAACACTGTGTTGCGGGTAAAGCTATACTTCAATTATTTAAGACGAGACCACGGTTGCAAAGAGTGTTAAGAGACTCTCAAAGAGGAAGAGAGTTATTGTATGGAACTTGTGATATACAGAGCGCTTTTTACCACATAGCTGCATGATGAAACAAACATAGCAATTCAATCTCTAATTTCAGATTCTGTAATGATCGCCACTTTGTCAAGATGTTAGTAAGTAACCAGTGTTTCAAAATCATAGCTCCTAGTAAAGTCAATGTTCCACAGGACATTAAATTTCAATATTTTATTAGCGGTTTTTAAAATTGTACTATAGAAATGTGCAGTGTAATACATTGTGAGAGACAAATAGAAAGAGGCCCATAATCAGATCAGGATAATTATTATGCTTCTTAATGAAAGAAAAATGTACAGGCAATTGTTGCCCTTGCCTGGTGCTTGTAGAGTTATGGCCTAAGGCAGCAGATGACCGGCTCTGGTGCCTTTCCTAACAGTATGACAACAGCACCCGTACTCGGCCTGTGTCCATACCGATTGCACAAATTTCAGCCATTCATGGACTTAAAAAAAACCGATGGATTTTTTTATTTGTTATTATATACATACATAATAGCAAATAAAAATAATGTGCCTTGTTACCGTGCCACTGTTATTCATGGTTGGTTTGAAGCACATTCTAGAGAATTCCAGCGAAAATTTGGGCCTCCTAGATTACCTTACATGAATCGCATTAAACATTTAAAGAGCGCGAATGGGAGATCAGGTCCTGTTCAAAATCCTGCACCAGCAACAATTTCGGTATTATGGACGGATATGGAGACAGCATGGCGCAATATTGGGAAGGGGGACTTCCAAAGAGTTTTTGAGTCCACGCTGGGTGACTAGACTTCACTGGGAAAAAGACGTCAGAAGCGATTAGGAGGTATAAATCGATATTTGGCAACTCAGTAAGCAACATAGGAAACTAGAACAACTTGCGATTTAACTAATAAAGTACAACTTTAATTACATTTTTTCGTGCCTAGTAACTTGCAACTGTTAATATCAAAATGCACAAGTATTTGTAACTTACTAAGCAAGTAATGAGACTACTGGGATTATAGCAAATCTACATTGTATGTCATATAATACATCGTAAGTGTTTGTTGAATTGTGGGACTTTCTTACTGTAAGGAATAAAGCACTGGTATATTCTTTGTACTAAACAACGTTATGTTTTATATTTCGTGAATAAGAAACGAAGCTCGTAAGAGCATCCATTGTAGCAAATACCTGTATGTTTGTAAACCTATTGAACCAAACTTCTCAAGTCATCACACACTGCTAACTTTCTCTAATGACAACAAACTCCTATAACCGAGGGAGGACTCAAACTTCCGGAGGGAGCAGCCGCCCAGTCCTACGCCCGCGTGGTTCCACAGTGGCAGGTCCATCGCTAGGATTTATTTATAAATTTCCATCATCAAACATGATGTTAGATGATCAAAATATCCACGGGTGTACTGCCGGTCTATAGTGTCCAACGGGCACAATATTTCGGCGATCATACATGTCGCCATCATCAGGTGAACTGACGGACTGAGCTCCTGGAAACGCGCCGGCACGGAGATCCGCACGCTACGGCTGCTCGAAGGGAACTGGGTTCTAGCCCGGTAGCGGGCCATTTAAATACCCTCGGCCCGCGGAGCCGTGGACACTATAGACCGGCAGTACACCCTTGGATATTTTGATCATCAAATACGCCGGGAGAAACTGAAGAATCACATGATGTTAGATATTTCACTATCTTGTCATTTATTTTTGAAATATGTCCGTAACAGAAGTTCATAGCAAAATTCGGAAATTAAGTAGTTTCTCCTCCAAAGGATAACGTTGAATTTTGTTGGTCCATTGCCTAGAATTCATAACCAATTTTTACCTATAATTTCCACATATGTTTGTGGCATTAATTTTTCAGAGTTTTTAATATAAAAGTGCAAAGGAAAGGTCAAACGTTCTGTTGATGAAACCGGGCGAAGGTCGCATTTAAAAGCTTTGAGGTTCAGCCGCCCTAAAATATTCATTGAAAACGTTTTCCATTAATATATTGAATAATTTAAATGATCAAAAAGCGGTTAGAATATGTTTGAATTTCAAGACTCTGAATGTTTATGACAATGTTTGTGAAGCAGTTAATTTTTGGTCTTATGACTGTCACTTATAGCTGCACGCCGAGAAGATTTGGGGCCAGAATTCTACAGTCCTTTTAGCTTTCTAGAAGATCCCGAAAACTGCGTTTAAGGAAGTCTCAACGTTGACCGCAGGATGTTCACGTTACCATGCATATAACGAAGGGGAATCAACTCTGGTTGAAGCTTCGGATTACATTAAATTCCATTATGTTTCTCTATAATGTTACCTTTTGACAGAGATAAGCATATTTTCTTTTACTTTTTCAAATTTTTTATTTCTAGCCACTGGATACAGCTGCAAAACAGGCATTATAGATGTTTAATTCTTCCATAATTTGTACCATTCACATATGAAATACTTAACGGAGAACAGCGGAGCATCTCGTGCAATCGCCAACGTTTACGTGGGTCACAGGTAACATACTGCTCTTTTTTGCCGTCCGCTGTCTTACCCCGAGTCGACAACATCTGTAAACCGCGTTCTGTGCGTCTTTGTTCGAAATGCGACGTGCCGAAGTTTCCTGAAAGATTCATAGCGGTCTGCCTCACAGTTGTTTCCCAACCCCTTTGCGGTGGAACCTGTGCCACATTGTAATTTCCCTACAGTGGGCTTTCGCAAGCTTTTCCCGTGATGGAACACAATGAGAACCCTTGTATGATTGTGGAATACCTTGTTTATTTTGAAGGATGAGAAAAGCTTTATTTTTTTAGCCATCACATTACTTTCAAAAGGAAGAAGCAATATGAAGATTTGACACCTCAGCCATCGTCAGGTTGTCGATCGTATGAGAAAGCTTTCCTTCAAATGTGAAATGATTTCCCAGCCATTTACAGGGTTAACTACACTTGAACGTATGAAAGTAAGATTCCAAAACGCGATTCAGCTCGGCATTTTTCATCAACAACACTGACAGAGGTTAATTAAATAAATAACAGATTAAAGTCGTATCCCCGAATGGTGATGGAACCCGTTAATTTTTGTCTGTCGCTGATCACTGAGATACAAATCACAGGTAGTAACAGATTAATCAGAATACCTGTTAAAATGTCTGAAAAATGTAATTAATAGTATCTGGTGGAGCACGTACTCACTTACTACGAAACACCACTGCTCCACGGAATAGTTTGGGAATTTGAGCAAGTTTCATGCATTTGACATAAAAGTTTTCTGGGTATGGTACCGCGTCATTATGTATGGCTATTACTTAAATAATCCAACGTTTCGGCCAACGTTACAGTGGCCTTCATCTGGGTCAGATGAAGGCCACTGTAACGTTGGCCGAAACGTTGGATTATTTAAGTAATAGCCATACATAATGACGCGGTACCATACCCAGAAAACTTTTATGTCATCTGACTCTGGCCGCGGAAGCCTACGTAATTATTTCATGCATTTGTTACTCAGCTATTGCAGATGATTACATTATTTTACAAACGTTTGATATTACAGTAATATACACTACTTACACACTAGTTGTTCTGCCGAAACATGTTAACGTCTTTTCTGAATATGGCGAAAGGAAATGTCCGCAACTCCTCAGATATAATATTCCATTATCCATAATATGCATTTTCTGTTAAAAAGGAACGGACGCTGAAGTTGATTCGCAGCAGCGGTAAATATTCACATACATATTTGTACATTGTGAAATATTACAACCGAGAATTCATAAAGTTGACTATCATTCTGACACATTTGAAAATATGTACTGGACCGGGACTCAACCCCAGATCTCCCGCATTTCGCTAGTGGCGGACTTAACTATTCAGCCCCACAACCAAGCTCACCGGATCGAATCAAATAAGCGAAAACTAGCTTCACGACCGTTGACACATTCTCAGGTGAAACTAAGGATGTATCCAAAGAAGCCACAGAGTACAATTAAAATAGACCTTAATTTGTCTAAATCAAAATAAAAGTTCTGCAGCATTTGTTAGCAGGTGAAGACTGCGGACCTTAACCCTGTTCTTCTGTTCGCTTTTACCATTGAAATGTACCTTTCACGTAATATAACAGGACATTAAAAATACTGCTGAACATTTACAATAGAACACATTCAGTGTACCCTTGTTGACTTTGTTGTATACAGTCCTGGAATAATAATGATGATTAATTAATTTGTGTGTTAATAGCATTGTCTGGAGTATAGCCATAAACGGGAGTGGAATGGGACAATAAAGAGTTGACCCAAAAAGAAGCCTATGCTGTTTGGTGCTACTCCCTACACTGCCGATGGGTGAATGACCTAACTGCCGGCCGCGGTGGCCGAGGGGACTGAGACTGAGACAGAGACAGAGAATCTTGACGTAACTGATGCGAGGGTGCGGAGCCCTCCGCTAAAGAGAAATGAATAATTTTTTGGCATATCTTGACCAGTGAAGGTATCGATCGGTAGGACCCATTCTGAGACAGCAAGTAACCATGAAATTTAGCATTGATGAGAAGTGGGGGACGGAGCGGGGGATAAACTGAAGTGGGAAACCGAGAAACGAATACTGTAGGCAGGTTCAAAGGTATGCAGGTATACACAAACACCATCTTATTAATTAATTTTGCGATGATTCCTGGTCCTCAATGAAAAAGGCATGTTACACATATAATAAGAGGTCACAGTGTCACGATTGTACACCTCAGCTATTTGATATGTACGGTACGGAAAGCAATAACATCTCTGCAATTAATGGTCTCCAATCCAGCAACTGCTTTAACAGTACTACCATTGTACCGTACTATAGCAACAGTTATACACCCGTACCCATTACCTGCTGGGGTGTTATTAGTTATAGTAAAGTTCAAAACAGTTCCTCAAAACATAGATGGATCCTGAAGGATCACTTGACCTGCAACATATACTAATTTCAACATCATCTATAGCCTTATAGACTGGTACGCGGGAAAGCCGAAATCTTCTCCTTTTACTTTAAGATATCGAAATATTGAAACATTTCGACCGTTACGGGGCGTTGAAATAAATTCAACGGCTGGGGTCTAGAACTTGAGAATTTGGTTTGGAAGGGAAGCGTGCCTGGATAGCCTATTCGGTTAAGGCGGCCCATGGCCCTAAGCGAAAATCCGGGTTCGAATCCCGGTCCGGCACAAATTTTCAACTTTGTAGTTTATTTATTTATTTATTTTAAATGGGTCTCCTGTCCTCCCCTACAACGCACCTGTCACACACCAATACTGTAAACAAAACTGAACATTCCTGAGAGAAACTCAATACATAATCTCACCCAGGAGGAATGAAAAGAAAAACACCCTCCAAGGATATGCAAAAATGAAAAGAAGCCTCCCGAGTTCGTACGGATGTCGTCCACTTCCGTCGTGTCCAAGGAAATGAGGATTTGGAACGGAAAGAAGCTTGTTAAAACAAGGCGAAGAACCTGCAAAACAGCGGGCACATAATGTACCGTGGCACAAAATACAAAAAGAAAGGTCAAACACAAATACAGGGAAAGTATACACTACCTTATCACAGAGAAAAATTAAAACGTAACGTAAAAGGAAGAAAGGGGGGGGTAAGCAATCCCCACCAATTGACAACTTCCGTGTGAATAAAATACATGATAAATTAAAAACCACTCTAATCGAAAAACGGAAAGTGTATCCCTCTGAAGAGGCAGCAGTGAGAGACAGACATCCTTGGTAAAGAAACAATTAGATTTATTTCAGCTCCCGAAACGGTCGAATTGTATCAATATTTCTATTACGAAAACAGAGTATCGTGGAGAACGGAATCATGAAATGTTGTGAATAAGGTACAGATGGAAGAAAAACACAGTGAGACAAAAACACCTATTCTTTTCATTCTCCGCTTCTAGGAGTGGAGCGGGCTGTTTGAGATCCGGCCCATAAAGAGTAGCGGTTCTATTCAGCCAATTATCAGACTAGCTGATAGTGGGTCAAAGGGGGAATCCCAATTGGGAATAAGTGGGAGGGGCTTACCAGTTCCGGCATACGCCTTACAACCACGGAAAACCTCCCAAAAACCTTGGTCGGAACCGGGGGACTGGGACCCATTTAATTTATCTGACGCCCGAGTTACTCTCGTAACCTCGTAGAGATCAGCTCAACCAACAGTGGACAGGAACCGCACCCGTGGGCACGGTGTCTCGTGCGTCCGATGACGCACAGTGTGATACAGCTACTGAATGTTATAGGATTCAGTGTCCAAATCGACTGCGGGCAACAGTACAGGCAACTAAACAATGCATTCTTCGAATACAATTTACTCCAGGCATGGGTGAGAAAAGTGCACGTGACGTGGAGTGATTTGCAAGCGATGTGAACAGCAGGCAGGCGAAGCCACGAGTGATCCTGGCGATCCGCCCACTCCACGCGTTCGAATCTCCCGACTGAGGCGCTGCTCTCCTCGCCGGGGAGGGCCGTCAGTCGTCGGAAGCGGATTGTCGGAGGCTCACGGGGCTTAGCTGGCGACCTCTGCGACTGACCTGGCCGGCAGCGGAGCATCTACGCCAGCACACTCTGAAAGGAACTCGACCGGAGTGCAGTCTGGCGGGAAGTGATTTTCAACACGATTTCTAGAAGGCAGCAGCTATAACAACTGTTTTACAATAAGTTTATAGAGCCCAAGAATTTCATAGGAAAATTAGTAAAAAACTTTGAAAAATAATTCTTACGCCAAGGTTGCAAAAAACATTTATTTTTATATGTTCTATCTGTTTCGAGGATTGCTGCCATCTACATATACATGGGATTCTCTGTTAATCACATTTAAGTGCCTGGCAGAGGGTTCATCGAACCACCATTATACTATTTATCTCCCATTCCATTCTCGAATAGCGCGCGGGAAGAAAGAACACCCAAATCTCTCCGTTCGAGCTCTGATTTCTCGTATTTTATTCTGTTGGTCATTTCTACCTATATAAGTGGGAGTCAACCATATATTTTTGCTTTCGGAGGACAATTTTGGCGATTGGAGTTTCGTAAGTAGCCCACGCCGCAGCGATAAGCGCCGTTATTGTAATGATTCCCATCCCAGATCCTGTATCATTTCCTGTATCGTGACAATACGAAACGAGCTGCCCTTCTCTGGACTCTTTCGATGTCCTCCGTAAAATGCACCTGATAAGGATCCCTCACTGGGCAGCAATACTCCAAAATTGACGGACAAGCGTAGTGTATGCAGTTTCTTTTTTGGTTCTGTTGCATCTTTTAAGGGTTCTGCGAATAAAACGCAGTCTCTGGTTCGCCTTTCCCACGACATTATCTACGTGTTCTTTCCAGTTTGAGTCTGAAGTAATAGTAATTCGTAGGTATTTTGTGGAGTTTACGGCCTTCACTTTTGATTGATTTATCTTGTAAACAAAGTTTAACGGATTTCCTTTCGTACTCATGTGGACGACTTCACACTTCTCATTATTTAGAATCAATTGGCAATTTTTGCACCATAGTGATATAAACAGAAAATGAACAAATTATTTGATCCCAAAGCCAATAAGATAAGATTTTTACTGATTACAGCAATGTCTAATTTTGCAATAAAATTTTGAAAATGTAATATGTATACCAACTACATGATGTAAAATGGAAGGGCTTTTAGAAACGATCGCTATATTTTATTGTAAACTAGCTTCACGCCCGCTGTTTCGCATGCTTAGGCTGCTTGGTCTGACCCAGTTGTTTCTCCCTCTTAATATAAATTTCCTTAGATATTACTTAAGTACTATCATAATGAAATGTTGTGATATTACGTGTAGCCGCGGCAGAATAGCCGTGCTTATTGAGGGGCCATGCTGCGGTGTGCGCTGCTGTTCTCCGTCGGGGATTCGATTCGCCCCTCGGGCATAGGTATTTGTGTTGTCCTTAGGATAAGTTATTCTAAGTTAAAGTTAGTTTAATTAGTTTGTAATACTTAGGGCCTGATGACCCTGTAGTTAAGTCTCTTAAGATTTACAAACATTTGAACATTTGATTTTATTACTTGTAACCCCAATGGCACTCCTTAATAGTTGAATTTCGAAAAATACCCCAGAATGTGTCTTTTAAATTCCAACCAAGAATGAAAATATTGTTTTTGTAATTCTGGTTTCAAAATTGATCAAAGAGCAACGTAGTTTCAGAAAATGTTTTATCCCCTATTTCACCTACTAAATGATTAATTTTCTGGAAATATCGAAAAACGTATCTTTTTAATTCTGACCAAGAAAACATATACCAATTTGACTTCAAAATCCGGCAGCAAACCCGAAGAAACTATGAACAACTATTACGCCGGGAAAGCCTACGAAACTATATATGGTTGTAGCTTCAAAATTGCCTTAATAGCAAATTTTCGAAAAAAAAATCCAAAAATACCGAAACATGTATTTTTTAAATTCTAACGAATAATACAAATAGCAATTTTTGCAGCTCTAGCTTTAAAATTGCCTTGACAACAATGTGTTTTCGAAAAGAATTTTTGATCCCCTATTTTACGCCCTTAGTTGTCGAATTTCCAAAAATACCGAAACTCGCGTCTTTTTAATCTTGATCAAGAGTCCATATCCAAAGTAACATAGTTATAGCATCAAATTTGAGATAACAGCGACATATTGTTTTAAATCAATTTTTGCATCCCGTATTTCACCCCCTTATTGGTTGAATTTCCAAAAATACCGAAACACGTGTCTTTTAAATTCGAACCCCGAATCCAAATCTTAAAATTTGTAGTTCTAACTTCAAAATAGCTTATATAGTATCATATTATCGAAAAACATCCCCTCTCCAATTTAACCCCCTTTGTGGTTTAATTTCCAAAAATAGCGAAACATGTATTTTTTAAATTCTAACGAGTTCGAGTTCTCCGGCATGGGCGTGTCTGTTAGTCCTTGCGTTAGTTTAATTTAAGTAGTTTGTAAGTCTAGGAACTGATAACCACATTAGTTAAATTCCTGTTATATGAAATCTCGTCCACGTCCTGAAAATTGCAGTTTCAGTCACTCCAATAGCTGCAGCCTATTTTCTCTGTGTCCGACCCGCATCCAGTCTTCCCATGACTTTCCATGCCATAGCTTCGGGTAACTCACGCTGTTGTTGCATTGCACTATCTCCTCACTACAGGGAGAAACACGTGTCATCTCAATTAGTGTGTAATTCATGTGGTAGAGTAAATTCAAGGCAACCCTTCTGCAGTAACTTTCTGTTGTTACTACTGCCTCGTCTGTAGTAATGTTGTTGTCTCCACTCCGTAAATCAGACTGTCAACTAATATGCTTTGACCATTGTAGCAATGTCTGCTGGATAAGTGTATTTTATATTTTGCCTATTGTACGATATTAATTTTAATAGACACTCGCACTTATAGCTCGAATGTATCGTTATGTAGCCTTTTCTTTTTAAATACTACTTGAAGACATCCTTAGTTCATATTCACAGAATATATGACATCAACTGAGAATGGGTAGAGCTGAAATGTGTACCTATCCGGGATTCGAACCCGGGTCTCCCGCTTTCTAGGCAGTTGCGCTGACCACTGCACCTGTGTCTCCAGTGGTGCATATATTCTGTGAATATGAATGAGTCACAATTGGAGGATGAGAAGTGACGTCTGTTCTTTCGGAACAGACGCCATATGTATATATATCCTTAGTTGATGTTGAAACCTAGTCAAGTTTATACTAATTTTACTACGACACTTGTGGGCTCATTCAATGTATTGAAAAAATAGCTATTACCGTTGATGTCTCCTAGAAGCCAAGTTAAAAATCACGCATTTCAGGCAGGTCCAGACTGCACACTAGTCGAGTTGCTTTCAAAGTACGCTGGTGTGGAGTGCTTCCCTATCGAATCCACCACTAGGCAGGCCAGTCGCATAGGTTGGCTGCTAAGCCCCGTGAGCCTCTGCTGATGTGCTTTCGTCGACTGACCTTACTTAAAACTTTATAAAATAATTTACTGGATTTACCAAGCATCGTATGTCGTTGGAGTCTAGTTACTGACTTAAGTTGCTTTGATACCCTGCGAGTGTCTAACAAGAGAAACTTCCCATCGCCCTCCAAATGCCAAATGTTCAAATGTTTGTTGTGGTGTCGCACAAGTCCAAAGTGCGCGCCACCTACTTTCGCCGCGCGCCGCCATGCACGTAGGGCGCGGCGTTCTTACGACGACAGCCACGACCGCCCTCTGCTACAACTCCGCTCGTGGCCACCACTGAACGACATCGTTCACTTGGGACTAAAATAGGAACCAGCTGACACTTCGGAATCTGATAGGCACCAGTGAGGACTTGGCTATCGGAAGGCACCAGGTAGGCCTCTAGCTCAACTATGTATCAGCATTCTGCAGTACTGAGCTATGTAAAAGTTAAGTAAAACTAAGTCTCTAAGAAATATATACCTCGTTCTAATTTACTCTAGTGTTTCTAGTTACTGCTGTCCCAATGGCTGGTCACCTCCTACCTGCACAAGCGTGCATCCTGTGTCGGTCTTTCTACTCGGCCACCGACACCTACGACGGAAGCGAAACACAAAAGCGGCGACGAGGCTGGGACACAATATTTGTAAATCTATCGGAACAAACTGCGTGGTCATCAGTCCGTAGCTTATAAACTACTTAAACCCAGGTAAACTAACCTAAGGACAACACACACACCCATGCCCCAGGGAGGACTCGAACCTCCACGGCGAGCAACCGCGCGCTCCGCAGCAAGGCGCTTTAGACCGCTCGGCTGCTTCATCGCGGCTCCAAATCCCTTTAGATTTAGTTGTTAAATGAAGCGCATATCACGTTAATCTACACAGATAAAACACGAAATCAGAAAGAAAATATAAACTATTAACAGAAGGCTTCAAAAATAGAAACAATGAAATGTCCAAGCGCTTGATGGGCAACACAGAAAGCAGCGAAAGCCTTGCTGCCTAGAATATGTGATGCGGGAGATCTATTTCAAATCCCCCTTCTGCATGATATTATTCCTTTTTTTCACAGGTGGGACTGTTATTCCGTGTTCAAATTCCCCTTCTTCTTGCCATTTTATTGTTTTTCTTTCTCACAAATTTATTAACTGTGCGTCAAGTCCAGGACGCCCCTCTTCTCCTTTCGTAGCCATCGCAATTGTCACAGTATACATTACTACTGTGGTTCATATGGAAAGACATTACCGTAGCAAGTAAACAACAGTGTGTGTAGGCAAGATGCACCATAGGCTTCTCGCAGATTCGAATACAAAAAATGCAGTGAACTCGGGTAGTCTTAGCTCTCACATATAATCATCTTCACTCTCAGAAGTGGCAGGACTTGTTCTGATTTGTTTGCCTTATCACTGTGTTCTTTACACGCGAACTGTTTCTCTTTATATTTTGATTCGACATTGCTGTCAAGGAGTGTGATTATCAAATTAATATATTTTTTATATCACGTATATAGTGGTGAAGCCACAGTCACCAGGAATGGACAAAATTAACGTAACTAGTTTCAATGTTCTATGCCACCTTATCAAACGTATGAAAGAAACTGCAAAATAATAAGTATTGACTGACATTGTTGTGTAATTACAGTGGATTCGAGAACTGGACCCAGGCCATTTAAAAGAGTAAAACTGGTCCCCAACTGCGCCTTGTATCCACAGCATCATACCATTTGCTGCTCTATCGTGTGGTTTAATATATGGACGGGAATGGTATGATACCGCGTGCTGTGGATACAGCAGCCAGTTGGAGACCTCATTTAAATGGCTTGGTTTCATTTTCCGATTTAACTGTATTTTTTTCCCAATATTTATTTTCATGGCAATGTCAGTCAATTATTATTATTTGGAACTGTGATTTTTCCTATTCATACGTTTGATAATTCCTTAGAGCATTAAAATCTATTACGTTAATTTGAATAAAGTTTTTGTCCATTCTTGGTAACAGTGGCTTGACGACTATAAATGTGATGTAAAATAAAACAAGAAAAACAGTCTCTTAGGATTTTTTGATAGTTTCTTGTGGAATCCATTGGAAGATTAACGCATTGAATCCTCCAACATATTTCTAAATTTTGATTAACTTTGTCAATTTTAGAAACGTTACGTCGTTTTAGTAATGTTTGTTGCAACTTCTCCCACAATGATCTGACCTGCGTTCTGTTACGTGCAGAAGTTCTTATTGCTTTACTCTGAATAAATTTCTCAATTAATTCCTGACAGTAGTATTTCTTTAAGTCAATATCTGATACAGCTTACACAGTTTGTTGGGAAGAAACTGTCTCTTACCGTAGATCTCATTACAAGGCGTTCCTAAAGTATGTATTTATTTCATTCATATGTTAAAGTTCATCGTGTTATCTCCGCTGTCGTCAGAACCGAAGAAATGGGTTCCAAACCCAATAGATGGGCAGTTTGGATGGATCAGATGAGTATTATTAATTAGAAATGTGACTTGTTCGTGCAAGGTTGGCCGATCCTGATTGAATTGTAAAAGACTCCGACACACCAGGAACACTCCCTTTTACACCGGCAGACTGCACGTGGACTTATCGTGCATTGCATGAGTGTAACAGCGCCAGTCTCTGCCACATTGCAGATGAAAATGTTCTTCCTTTTTTATGATTCAATGAGGGAAGAAGTATCAGGAACTGGAAAAACTTGACATTAGCCGGAAATAATTGCATAAATGGAATTCACGCTGACGATTGTTTATGATTAACGGTGACTTGCGATAAACACACGAAATAATTCTAAACACTAATCGTTTACTTATAATTGTTGCTTACAAATCGACATATTACAAAGGAGAAATCAGCGAACATACATTTCATTGAGGACATAAAGGCCGGCCGCGGTGGCCGAGGAGACTGAGGCGCTCCAGTCACGGTCTGCACGGCCACTACGGTCGGGGTTTCGAATCCCCCCTCGGGCATGGATATTTGTGGCGTCCTAGTTCGTAAGTAGTTCATTAGTAGTTTGTAAGTTTAGGGACTGATGACCCCGTAGTTAAGTCCCATAGACTATACAAACATTTGAAACATTTGAGGACACGAGAGTAGTTGGAAAATATGTGGAGAATCACGATAATTTAGAAATAAGTAAATCATTCAATATCTGTTGACGTTTACAAATGTCATGTTCAAGTCATTGTGACCCATAATTTGAAACACTGTCAAAAATTTCTCTAACTCGCATAACTTAATGTTTGTTTACACTGTTATACATTTTTAGTTAATTGAAATAATAATAATCAGAATGTAATGAAACTAAAAACGTTTTCTGCCACTTTATTGTATGCACTTTGGAAAAAAGTAATTACACGAATATTGACAATGTCAAATTGAACACCTGTTATTAATAGATGATATTCTTGAAAGTATTCTCACTCATTTTCACTAATTGAGATGACACGTGTTTTTCTATCACGCTTATTACATTTCTCGCACATACATATTCTTTAATCCCCATTTCTTTCATGACTGATTATAGGGAGCAGTTTTTGGTACTATTGATTCTTCGCAGACATAGAAAGTCTTACTTAATCTGTTGATAAATTTACTAATTCTTCCAACCATTCAGTCATAATTCAAATTGAGCAAAATCAGTAAACACCAAATATCTTAGAAGAACGAAGTAATTTCTTGGAAAAGAAAAAAATCATTGCTGTAACTTCAGGGACTTCCTTGACTGTTCAAAGTTGTATTTATGAAAAAATTACATCATATTTCAGCTGGAAATTTTTTTGAAGACAATGTTTATTTCTTGTCAACTGTTACTCCAACGGTACATACGTAATGACTGAGGTTCATGACCGATAAATGTAAAATATTTTGAGTAACTTATACTTGTGTTTGGTATGCATCTTCCGAAAAAGGCATGAAATTTTAGAATGATAAATGAAATTCTTAACTCTTTCGGATCCTATAGCCCCGAACAGAATAACTGTGTCAACCAACACATGACTCAGAACAGGGACGGAAATTTTCATACCACCGTCATTCTATCAATTTGGGTACGATGGAAGCTTCACAAGATGAGAATCACAGTTTTCTCATTGAAGTTGTAGCAAAAATTAACCAAGAAACTTTCATCAAAATGAAGTTAGCTCTGCAGTGCTTTGAAAGACATACGGAATGCTAAAGCTTACATTTGTAATCTCACGTTGTCACCGACAACTGGTAGAGAATCTGGATGTAAAGTTGTACCTCAAGTGGAACAATTAGCTAATGAGTTGCGGAAGCCGATTTACATAGTAATTTTATTAGTAAACGAGCGTCTGCTAAAGGCGAGGTACTCTTGCCAGTTGAAAAACTCCTGTTCAAGTGTAAATACATTCCTGTTAAAAAATCTCAAATTAAAACGTGAGGAATCAGCTGACAGTCTTTATTACTCCTTCCTCGTCAAAAACATTTTGCATTCTAACAAATTCGCGATATTTTAACTCAAAACACCTGTTATTGTCTTTCAGCAAAGCGCAAATATGTTGGCATTTAAAACTGCTTGGTAAGCAAGGCGTGATGAGGAATGGGCTGCTGTTTCCCCACCAGAGTATTTTAAATAAGAACACATTTACGTTTATAAACTCCTACACGAGGTATTTCAGCTGGTTCCCTTATGTTCTTTCCTACACAAAATAGTTCCTCATTTGTCAGTTGTGTAGATCAGTCAAAATGTAATAACTTCGATATATGCTTCAATATCTTTAGATACATGATGTGACGAATAATAAAAATAAAAATTTTGTCATTCATCTAGCGAAGATATCAGATTATCAGACTGAAACTTTCACTCTGCAGTGGTGTGTCTTTAGATATAAAGCTTTCCTGGCGGATTAAAACACTGTGCCGAAACCGGGTCTCGAATCTGGGACCTTTGACTTTCCCGCTTACTCGAGAATGGCAAAGGTGCCAGGTTCGAATCCCATTTCCGGCAAACAGTTTTAATCCACAAGGAAAGCGTCACAATAGCGCACACTCCGTTGAAGAGTGAAAGTATCATTCTGGAAACATCCCCTAGGCTGTGGCTAAACCATATCTCCAGGAGTGCTACTTATCTAAAACTACATATATACTCCGCAATCCACTGTAAAGTGCGAGACGCATGGTACACTGTACCACTATTAGGCGTTTGCTTTCTTACTCCACTCGCAAATAGAACGAGGAGAAAAAGAATGTCTACACGCCTCCGCACTGGCCCTAATTTCTCTTGGCTTTGTGACCTTTACACGAAATGTAAGTAGGCGGCAGGAAGATCGTTCTACACTCATCTTCAAATTCCGGCCCTCAAAATTTCCTCAACAGCGATTCCCATTTCAGTTCCTGGAGGATTTCCGTGACACTCGCGCCTTGGTCGAAAATACGAGTAACAAACCTAGCTGTTCGCCTCTGAACTGCATGTATGTACACTTTCATTTGTAATTGAGCTAGCTGTGAAGGAAAGCAAGGAAAATTTTGGATATTGAATTACTCATGGGCAGGAATGCAATGCAATTCCGTCCAAGATAGCAAATGCATAATATCTATGGATGATAGAACATGACATTATCACTGGAAAATGACACATATGTAACACGTTTCATAAGAAGGCAGGCAACCACATTATGAATGACTTTTGCTCCTGATATTACGTATTTAAACTTAGGGCAAAGTAATGTTCTGACGCCCATAAATATTGTAGACTAGATGACAAGGTGAACTTCGTCAATTAATTTAAATCATATGTATTTTAGACCCAGTAGCTTTATAAACGCATCATTAGATAGTCTAAGTATCGGTTCCATAGTGGGCGGAAAGAATGGGCAAAAAATGCACACATTTCCAGAATAATGTTCATGTCACATTCATGAAAGTTCAGGGGAAGGTTTAAACGGTGATAAAATATGGGAAAATTGCGAGGATAATTTAAATTTAAAACTTGTAAAAAAAATGACGTGATTGTTGTGTTGGGTGCGTTCAGAAATATAGCTTTCCCAGAGAGTAATTATTGCTAGATACCTCGCATTATATACTTCAAATCAGAAAATATCTTAAATTACACACTTTGTAAAGTCTCTTATCTGGTACATCAGGGCTCAAGCTATCTCCACACCAGATTTCATCACAATAGATTCAATGGTTTGTATAATGATATGTAGCCAAATCGGTTCAGTCGTTCTCGAGTTTTAGCGAGACTAATGAAGAGTAATTCATTTTTATCTTTGAGCGTCCATATACGGATTCAGATAGTGTAAACCGAACTTTACTTTTTCAAAGTGTATTTCTGAACGCACCCAACAACCACGTCATTTTTTACAAGTTTTAAATCTAGATTTTCCTCGCCATTTTTCCATATTTTATCACCGCTTAAGCCTTCCCTGAACTTCCACGAATGTGACATGAACATTATCCTGGACATCTGTGCGTGATTTGCCCACTCTTTCCGGCCACTATAGAGCCGATACTTAGACTATCTGATGACGCCTTTATAAAGCTACTGGGTCTAAAGTACATATGATATAAATTAATATTGTTTATATTAAGAGGTAAGTGATACGAAGTTCACCCGGTCCTCTAGTCGACCCGGCAATTGCTAATATGTATGTAATCTTGCTTTGAACGTCAAATGTGCAAAATGTTATCGCAATCGTACGAATGATATTGCTATGGTAATGAAAAGAGCTCTTTCCGTTTTCCACAAATTTTCGTATTTTGTGGCCAACTATTGCAAACTTTTACTACACTAAATCCTTCCTCTCGCTTTGAACGCCGAATGTGAAAAATTTTATCGCAATCAGATTAATGGTATTGACATTTCTTAGAAAAATCTCTTTCTATTTTTTCTGTATTTTCCGGGAAACTTTTCCACATTTTTCAAAAATGTTCAAATGTTTGTATAGCTTATGGGACTTAACTAGGGGGTCATCAGTCCCTAAACTTACAAACTACTTATGAACTACTTACGAACTAGGACGGCACAAATATCCATGCCCCAGGGTGGATTCGAGCCCCCGACCGTAGTGGCCGTGCAGACCGTGACTGGAGCGCCTCAGTCCCCTCGGCCACCGCGGCCGGCTCCACAGTTTTATTTCATAAGAACGTTACTCTTGCTTTGAACGTCAAATATGCAAAATTTTATAACAATCAGACGAGTGACATTGATATTCCATTGAAAAAAGCTCTTTCAGTTTCCCGTGAATTTTCAAATTTTCCGGGTAACTTTCTCAAATTTTTAGTTCATAAGAACGTTAATCTTTCGTTGAAAGTCAAATGATCAAAATTTTGTCGCAATCGGTTGAATACATTTAGAAATACAATGAAAAAGGAACTTGGTTCGAATTTTGCGACTTCCTTTTTAACTTTCCCTATTTTTTTTCTGAATATTTTTCCAAGACCATAATGAAAAAAACGAAAAAGGAATTACCCCTCTCTTTCATGCAAATAGTCAGTTACAGTGCTGAATTCAATCAAAAACACATTGAAAAACGCACTTTCAGGTTTTCTCAAATTTTCAATTTTCCGGTAGATTTTCCAAAAAAATTATTTCATGCAAACCTTGTCCTGTCAAGCAGTACTGAAGTGATGCTCTTATAATCATATGGCAATTGATTTTCATTCATAGAAAAAAATTGCTTCGGTTTTTCTAAATTTTCCTGCTTTCCAGGAGACTTTCCCAATTTTTTATTTGATGCGAACCTTCCTCTTGCTTTTAACATGAAATGTATAAAATTTTATCGCAATTAGACGAATGGTATTGACAGCTCGCTGGAAAAGGCTGTTTCAAGTATTCCCGATTTTCCACTTTTCCCAAGAACTTTTCCATATTTTATCATCGTTGAAACCTTCCCTGTACTTACACGAATATTTCAAGACTAAAAGTAGCCAAATCGGTTCAGCAGTTCTCGAGTTTTAGTGAGACTAAAGAAACAGCAATTAATTTTTACACAGATATATGCCATGCTTATTGTATGATAGTGTGTTTTGATTATTCACTTGAATATTGTAACAAGTTTGTCGAAACTAGTCGTGTGATACTACAGTATAAATTTTCGCAAACGTGATGTAGGCCTTTATTCGTTAAGGAGCAGTTTAAAACAAACAATTTTATGATGACCCTACTACAAACAAAAAGGCGACTGCTAATGGCAGCAAAAGACCTGCAAGAAGAGTTGAAAAAATGGACAGTGTCTGGAAAGGAGCATATAAGGTTAACATTAAGAAGAGCATAAAAGGGTAAAGGAATGTAGCTTAATAAAATCACGTAATGCTCAGAGAATTAGATTAGGTAAAAAGACAATAAAGGTGGCATACGAGTTTTGCACTTGAGCAGTAAAATAACGCACTCTGATCGCAGTACAGAAGATGTAAAATACAGAAATCAAGCAGTGATGCCTAACATCACATATTAATTTCTTAGGAAGTCTTATCTGAGGACATTTATGCGCATTGTTTACTTGTACCGGAGTGAAACATGGACGATAAATTGAGAGGAAGAGAATGGAAGCTTTTCAATTGCGGTGCTACAGATGAATGCTGAAGATTTTGTGGGTTGCTAGCGTAACAAAGGAGGAGGTACTGAACGGAATTGTGGAGACGAATACAGTAAGCATAGTCAAATGGATGTGGGTTGCCGTTCTTATAACGAGATGAAAAGCCTTGTTCACGACATAGTAGGGTGGAGACCTTCATGAAACAAATCTGCTAACTGACGACCGCAAAAACATTACCAAAATTATGTTACATACCTCTATTCGCAAGAAGGTACTGAACGGAATTGTGGAGACGAATACAGTAAGCATAGTGAAATGGATGTGGGTTGCCGTTCTTATAACGAGATGAAAAGCCTTGTTCACGACATAGTAGGGTGGAGACCTTCATGAAACAAATCTGCTAACTGATGACCGCAAAAACAACATTACCAAAATGATGTTACGTACTTCTATTCGCAAGAAGCTGGAAATGTAGAAACATTACTGAAAGAAAAATAGTCTGAGCTGCAGTATAATTTGTTTGTAGTAACCAATAACACAAAGCGTTATAAAATTAAGTGAGGCGAATATAGAAATTGAATCATATACAGCTAACAAAACCGTAGAAAAGCTTACAGTAAAAGCGATATCACGATATTCTTTGACTGCATCTCGTAAAAACTAGGGGAAACTCTACTATTCCACAAATCATTTCAAGCGGGTTGATGAATAAAAAAGGACCATACGCCTCGTGAAATTATGTTTTAGTCCATAGTAAACAAAAAGTATAATCGTTTTATGTATGGATATATTGGCCAAAGATCTCATGATGTTTTACAAAAAGAGGTTAATGGCTTAAATACGGAGGAATCCCAAAAATATTACATACCGTATTAAATCCTCACTATCACCATTTCAAAAACCGCTTAATGAGAATTCCGGCATGATTCCTGTTAAGGAGCATCCCTGATTTTCTTCAATCTCGAATGACTGTATACTTCTGCGTCTACATAACGTTAAAATTATTATTCCTCACCTTTAATAAGCTGTCATACTTTGCACTACGTTTAATTGGTAAAGAGAAATTGTGCTTGTTTATCTTTACGTGTCATCGTTACACAAGTATTAAACGAAAATCTTATGTAGGCCGAGAGTAGCGTCGTGAAAACGCACTGTAGCGTTGAAATTAAAGTCACGTTTCTCCAGTCAGGATCCGAGAAAGAGAAAAGTTCTGTACATACGTCAACGGAAAGGAAAACACACTGCCATCTGAATACGAAAATCAGACCACACAGAACTTCACCACAGAAACAGCAGTAGCCTTTCCAATACGAACCGTGAGGTGGGTGCAAAGATTGTGTAAATGCAAACCACACGTATGGAGCGGATGTTTCGCATTCTCTGGCGACACTTTGCTGCGTCTAGTTTTCGGCAGCTTAATTTTTTTCCCCGCCAACGTTCATCAATAACTCGAAACTCTGTTTGTATAATATTTACAGCTGTAACGTTTTTCACAGGTTTTCAATAGACTATTCCCTGATAGTAAAAGCATGAAGAATACGCTGAGGGCATCATTTTCTGCACAGCAGAGAGTGCTGGAAATGCGCGCTGTCATCTTTGAAATAAGGGATAATGCTTTTCATTCGAGAATCAACCTGTCTTCGTCCGCTTCATATATATTAAAGACTACTTTTTCATTCGCCCATTGATGATAACATTTACTTTCCTGTATTAATTTTATCAGATGAAAAACATTGTTTTCAGGCAATACATTCCATACACCGAAGCACAATGCATTAGAGGTTCTTCACCTTCATAAGCATCAACGTGCTCTTCTAAATTATATCACTACGATATTCACTTTATAATGCAATACACTGTGTTATAATTTGGCTATATTTTTACAAAGTAAGGAAAAAGGTTAGTTACAGTTTCCAGTAATGACTACACCATTTGTACCCTCACTTTCAACTATATAGTTGCACAAGAATGAAGTAAGAATGTTTGAAAGTAAAGATATTCGTAGGTGTTAAATATTTGTCGAAATATTGGTGTTATAAGTACAGCCGAATATATGGAAACCGTCCAACGTGTGACAGTCAGCAAGAATTAAACGAAACCGTGATAATAATTCTGCATCTACGCTAGCCATTTCATTACTAACAACTCGAACCAATCTTCAATGCGTCAGTGTAAGTGGGAGTGATTCTGAGTCTGGTGTCTTTGCAAATTTGGCGTACGGGAAAGTAGGTTACAATTGTCTGCAACGGAATACCATTGCGTGTATTAATGTCTCCAAGTTATAACTTCCACCGTAGATAAACAAGTCACGCGGTCTGTAATATATGTATCCATTACACAAGAAAGTACTGTCATTTCTGTAGTGAGTAGGAAGAAGTCACAATTAGACAGAATCTTTTCATTGCTTTTAGAAATACTGAACCAGTTAATGACTCTAGTTGGGGAGAGGATATCATGGTGTAAGATCTTAGTAGCTATTAACTACGATACAGCTGTACTGAAACTATGACAATATTTCAGGCCGGCAAACTGCTCATATTCGGTGTGAAAAAAATTCTGGCTTATTGCTACTATTCGTAATAAAAGATAATTCGTACCTGTAACATTCCAAAAATCATTTACTTACGTCACACAGACATTTCCTAGTAGAAATTTATGAGAGAAGTAGAATGAAATATTTTCTCGGTGTGCCACAACAGTTGAATGCACTGTTGATCTATATTTTTAATTTGTAATTTTTCTATGTTGACATTCAAATCTTTTTTTCAAAGAAGCCTTTTCTCTCCACATATCTCCTTTCACTTTTCTTTCACAAATTACTAATAAGACGTATTTATGCACCTTTTCCTTTGTCTCCCTAAACTTACTATTTTATGTGACATTTCGACACTGTCCTTGCGTAATGGCTCTTTTATGACTCTTTTATTATTCAGTTCCAGTATATTGTTGTTATAGTCTTCAGTCTGCAGACTCGTTTGATGCAGCTCTCCCCCCTACTCTATGCTGAACGAACCTCAGTATACATACTTTTAAATACGTGACATGTTTCTATCACTCTGAATAATCTTCAAATCTTTGTAATTGCGACCCTTGATGTCCCTCTAAGAATTGCATATCAGACTTCCGTAATACGTGGATATGACACCTGCAAGTCGCAATATTAAAGATCCGAAGATAATTGGAAATTACGTATGACCTGTTAATCATGTAATTACAATTGTGCAGGTCAGACTGCAGTATTATTGTGAACTATTTTTGAAACAATTGTTTATTCCCTTAATATGAAAATCTCGGCTAAGTGAAGTCTTCTGGCACCTCGACCATCCTCTTCATTTTCCAGTAAGTCTTGAATGCCGATAATCTATGCGGTCGTAACGACTACTATTCTCCTGGTTATTGAACATTGCAATAACCCTCTTTATATTCGCTATTAAGGCTTTTAGAAAACTTGTCATTACTTTATTTCACGTAATTCCTATTTTTTTTTTTTTAAGGTGAAATAGGTATGTCATCAGTAGAATTCATTCTTGATTTATCTGACGTATCGATGGTTTGCAGGCCTTTGACAATATTATCTGTAACACAGAAGGATTTTAAACCGTTGATGAAATATATTCGCACCAAAATTCAATTCACGCCTAAATAAACTCATAAAATTAGCATCATCAGCTTGCAGAAAAAGGTTCTTTTTTTTTAATATCGCCATTTGATTAATATTTTGGCACGTTCATAACCAACATGTTCTGATGCGTTAAATCACGAACAATATTGCCTGCAGGTATTAATTGCCTCTGCGACAGGTGCGGAGCTATATTGGAGACTCCGTGCATTAATTCGGGGAATGATTATCCCGTCCTTTATCTCTGTCCCCGCAGTAATTGGCTGCAGATCACTCCATCACAGAGCCCCTTGCATCGTATGTTCCGACTCCATATGTTTACATTCCCTTGATCATTCACACTCTGTAACAATAAGTTCACAAGCTTCCTGTTTCCTTTATCTAAATATTACATTGATAAAGGGATTAATAAGTGACTAAAGTACTCTTAACAGTTTAGATATGTTACCGGTATGTCTTTAAATCCTTTTTACTGCTTAATACGCAACTGTTTGGTGACGACAAACTTTTAAATTTAATTATATTTTTATAATTGAATGTAGAAATATTTGTAAATCTATCGAACTAAACTGCTTCATTATTAGTCCATAGATTACAAACTACTTAAAGTAAGATAAACTAATATAAGGACAACACAAACACCCATGCCCGAGAGGGAACTCGAACCCCCGACGGCGAACGGCACCGCGCACCGCAGCACGGCGCCCCAGTGAGCACGGCTAATCCGCCGCGACTTTTATAATTAAGGAGCAAGCCTCGACGGTCATGAAACGAGTCACCACTTCAGATTGGAACAAAAGTGTAGTAACAGATAAATTGAAACATATTGCAATGTATGCACACGGCAGGCATAGGATTAAGTAAAAACAAATGAATCACATGAAGTAGATAATTTTTATTTTCTTATTTTTATATGAATTCCACGAACAGATAAGAAAGCGTGAGCCGAAAGGGAACTCGTGAGTCTAGACCTGAAACTGCGTGATTACTTGTAAGACTTTTTTAAATTTAATTTCCTGCTAAAGCTTATTGAAAATAGATGCGGTACAACACTGCACACATTTCTACATCTACATACATACTCCACAATTCACCGTAAGGGTGCGTGGCGGAGGGTACACTGTACCACTACTAGAAATTTCCTTTCCTATTCCACTCCCAAATGGAACGAGGAAAAAAAGAATGCCTATATGCCTCCGTACAAGCCCTAATTTCTCTTACTTGTCTTTGTGATCTTTACGTGAAATGTAAGTAGGCGGCAGCAAGATCGTACTGCACTCACCTCCAAATTACGGACCTCTAAATTTACTTAATAGAAACTCACGAAAAGAACGTCGTCTTTCTTCCAGCGATCCCCAATTGAGTTGCCGGAGTATTTCCGTAACACTCGCGCATTGGTCGAACCTACCGGTAACAAATCTAGCTGCTCGTCTCCGAACCGCCTCTATGTCTTCCTTTAACCTGATCAGCTGCGGGTCCCAAACACTTGAGCAATACTCAAGACGTGGTCGTACAAGCGTTTTATACGCGGTCTCCTTTACAGGTGAAGTACAATTTCCCAAAATTCTCCCAATAAACCGAAGTCGGCTGTCCGCCTTACTCACAACTGTCCTTACATGTTCGTTCCATTTCATATAGCTCTGCAATCTTACGCCTAGATATTTGAACGACGCGACAGCATCAAGGAGCTCACTACTAATGCTGTATTCGAACATTATAGGATTGTTTTTTCTACTCATGCGCATCACCTTACATTTTTCTACATTGAGAGCTAGCTGCCATTCTTCGCACCAACTAGAAATTTTGTCTAAGTCAACCTGTATGCTATTACAGTCAGTTACAGACGACACCCTCCCATACACCACAGCATCATCAGCAAACAGCCGCAAATTACAACTTACTCTGTCCATCAGTTCATTTATAAAGATAGAAAATAATAGCGGTCCTATCACACTCCCCTAGGGCACGCCTGACGATACACTCGTCTCTGATGAACACTCATCGTCGAGAACAACGTACTGCGTTCTATTACTCAGGAAGTCTTCCAGCCAGTCACAAATCTGTGAACCTATTCCATAAGATGGTATCTTCGTTAGCAGTCTGCGGTGTGGCACCGCGTCGAACGCCTTTTTGAAGTCGAGAAGAACACAATCCGCCTGTTGCCCTTATCCATGGCTCGCAAGATGTCATGTGAGAAAAGGGCAAGCTGAGTTTCATATGAATGATGTTTCCTAAACCCATGCTGATTCATGGAAAGAAGCTTTTACGTTTCAAGGAAATTTACTATATTCGAACTGAGAATTTTACATGAAACTGATGTCAACGATATTGGCCTGTAATTGTGTGGGTCAGTTCTCTTCCCTTTCTTATACACGGGAGTCACCTGCGCCTTTTTCCAATCACTAGGAACTATGCGCTGAATTAAAGATTCGCGATGAATGCAAGCTAAGTAGGGCGCCAATGCCGCAGAATAGTCTTTGTAAAACCGGACCAGCAGACTTTTTCGTATTTACCTCTCTCAGCTGCTTCTCTATACCGGAAACACCTATTGCTATGTCCCCCATTTCGGAATTAGTACGTTGATTAAATGATGGTACATTTGTGTGGTCCTCCTGCGTGAAAGTGTTTTAAAGGTTAAATTTAGAACTTCAGCTTTCCGTTTGCTTTCTTCAATTACTGCCCCGGAATGATCAACGAGTGAGTGGACAGTGGGCTTTGACCCGCTTATCGATTTTACATAGGACCAGAATTTTTTCGGGCTCTCGGAAAGATCTTTTGCTAAGGTATGGCTGTGATAATTATTGTATGCTTCGCGCATCGATCTTGTTATAGACGCATGAATCTATACTAACTTTTGCCTGTCATCATTTGCGTGTTCTTTTTTGAATCGAGAGTGCAACAGCCGTTGCTTTCTCAGCAGCTTTCTAATATTATTATTATACCACGGTGGATCTTTTCCATGCTTAATCGTCTTTACTGGCACATATTTCTCTTTCCCTTTATTAACAATGCGCTTAAATTTAGTCCAGAATTCCTCTACATCCATAGTCCCGGAATTAAACGATGCCCATTCATTTTCTAAGTGCGATCGTAACATTTGCTTATCGGCTCTTCCCAACAAAAACACGCTCCTAGCCTTCTTGATTGGTTTATGAACTTTGGTCACCATCGCCGCTAGACGATATCATGAACACTTATTCCTGTCTCTACACAGACATCGTTAATAAGGTCAGACCTGTTTGTGGCTATAAGTTCTAGAATATTTCCGTTGCGCCTGGGTTGCCGGTTTAACTGCTCAAGACAGTTTTCGGAGAATGTGTCCAAAAGGAGCTCGCAAGACTGCTTGTCTGTACCACCTGAAATGTAACTAGCGAGGTCCCAATCTATACTCTTAAGGTTGAAGTCTCCTCCGACTAATATTACATGGCCCAGATACCTATGCACTACCTGGTGTAGACTTTCTATGAATGATTGTAAAACTGCTGCAGCAGCACTGGGGATCCGGTAAAAACACCCAACTATTAATTGTATATAAAACAATTCTGGGTTTTGGACCGCATCGTCAAAATATCAAACACTTCACCGACGTTTCGGCCACTATTGCAAGTGGCCATCTTCTGGGTGTTACATTTACATTTACTGAGTAAATGTAAATGTAACACCCAGAAGATGGCCACTTGCAATAGTGGCCGAAACGTCGGTGAAGTGTTTGATATTTTGACGATGCTGTCCAAAACCCAGAAGAGTTTTATATACAATGACAACGGCCACGGAAGCCTTCGTTTACATTTACCCAACTATTAACTTTACTTCTTTTAGACCTGTTATACGTGCCCAGATAACTTCACAGCTACTTTCAACCTCGATCTCAGTAGAAACAATATCTTTGTCCACAGCGATGAACACTCCTCCAGTTGTATCCGATCTATCTTTCCGATATACATTCCACGCTTCGCTAAATATTTCTGAACTTGCCACATCATGATTTAGCCAGCTTTCGGTGCCTAAAACTATCTGAGCGCAATAACTTCCATGCAGTGCGGCAAAATCGGGATCTTTGTTTCTAATACTGTGTAAGTTCGCGGCTAATATTTTGATGTTCGAATTTTTGTTCCCAACGTGGCCTGAATTCGCTGTTTGAATGTTGACAGGCGAGTGCTCATCAGAGTTAGCGCCTAGCCTAAAACCATGTGCACTCCACAAGTACTCTGCTACCCGAGTAGCCGCTTCCTTAGTGTAGTGCACCCCTGATCTATCTAGGGGCACCCTACAATTCCCCACCCGATAACGCAGATCCAGAAATCTGCAGCCATGACCGTCACAGAGTCAACGAAGATCCTCCACTCGGCTCCAAACCAAAGGACCCCGATCAATCCTGGGAACAATGCTACAAATCGACAGCTCTGCTTGCACCCCGCGTGCGAAGGCAGCAGCCTTCACCAATTCCGTCATCCGCTCGTAGGACACGAGGATGTCCTCAGAACCCAAGCGACAAGCGTCATTGGTGCCGACGTGAGTCATGACTTGCAGTCGACCGCACCCCGCACCCTCGATAGCCGCCGGCAAGGCCGCCTCCACATCTCGCATGAGGCCCGCCGGCAGACACACCGAGTGCACTTTGGAATTCCTTCCAGATCTGGACGCTATCTGCCTAAGGGTCTCCATCGTGCGCCTAACATTGGAGCTCCCAATAACTAATAATCCACTCACCCCGTGCACCTGCTCGGACCCTGCTGAAGGAGGACGAACGTGTGCGGACGAACGTCCAGCCTCCACACAGGTTTTCCGCCTCGAGCGACGCGAACGCCGTACAACCCGCCACTCCCCTTGCGGAGAAGGCGGCTCGACGACGTCCGGTACACTTGAAGGTGCCTCGGTAGCAGGGGCAGAGAGCGAAGCGTGAGACACCTGAGGTGTCCCACTCGACGCACCAGACTCCCCACCATCGCTGCACCCCGAGACAGCAGCCTGAAGACGGCTGACCACAGCCAACAGCACGCTCAGCTGTTCGAGAACTGCGCCCAACTCCTCCTGCGTCCGCACACAGCAGGCACACATCACATCCATCCTATCAATACAATTAACTGTAGAACGTTGAAAACTAAATAATCAACTTTTAAGTAGCCTAGTACTCTAATAAAGGCGGCTGGCTACTGACTGAACTGTGGTCAGTGGTAACTAGACTGTCAAATCAAAAGAACTGAATCCGGCAGTTTTCAAAATAAGAATATCTCTGGAATACACCGTTATCAAACGCGCGGGAATATAAGCTTAGCACTGTTTACAAAGTGGCACTGGCACTGGTGGTAGCTGGCACTGAACTGACTGATAACGAGCTTTAGTAATGGTCTCTGACTTGTTTTGAAATACACCAATCAAAGACGAAGACTAAACACAACGGTATTTACCAAATACGTTAGAATAAACTATTAAAACAGTAGTACAAACGAAATCTGCCAAGGCGGCACTGGACTGCCAAGTACGGTGTGGTGTGATCTAAATGCAGATTTGATTTCTATCTAGTATGAACTAAGTGAGGACTCAATTCGGAATAAGCAGATACAGTTAACAACAAACGACATTTAAGAAAATATGTATTAAGAAGTCAGTGTCATAAATCACCAGGGTACTAAACAGGGGTCGACAAGAGGTTGACGTATTGTTCTAAGCGCCCGTTTCTGCGCAATAAATACCCTTTTCGAGATACGAATATGTTGTTTGCCTCTCTGTCAACTAAGACAGGTACTGTTGTGATTTGTAAATAGTGTTTACTGTGGTAAAACAAAATAAATTATTAAAATGTTTGTAAATCTATTACACATAACTTCTTTGGTCATCAGTCCCTATGCTTACAAACTACTTAATATGATTGAATTCTTGGACAATAGTATCAATTCTTTCTAAATGTAAACGTAATTCATTACTATTACATTACGACATATTACTGTAATGTTGAGCATCTATATATCTCTGCAGTATTACATTATCTAATTAGTTTCAGACTAGAATAATATGCATGTAACAAACTCATACTCACTATAACAACCTGAAAGACGTCTTTAAACACGTGACAACAGCGCATAAGGCTCTGACAAAGCTCACTCACTGTATTACCTTTCTTCTTGTACGTGTATGTCATGGCCAAAAATAAATACTTGAAGTTTCATTGGCATTCGGGTATAAAACATTGTACCTATGCCTATGATTCGCATCCATTTATAGTAACCAAAATAGAACAATAATTATTAACTACTAAGGAGATTACTGTGATTGTCGAAAACATCGCTAAAGTTGACCCCGATATGCCAACACGGATACTTTTCTATTTTCATTTAACACATTGAAAATTTGCTCTATTGATGTGTAAAATATCGCTATTCCCACTCATTTTGACGTTAACTAATCATTTTCTTATATATGCAATGCAGTGAAGATGTCCGCGATAGTTGCTAATGAATACTATAAATTATTGTGTTGCTTTGCATTCTCGATCAACATTCTCTTCTTTAAATCCGGTTCTAACCATATTAGAAATTTTTTAAATTATTATTTCTTGATGGCCTGCATCATTGTATCTTACAATGCTTAGTGTTGTTTCACAAACTCCAGTCTAGTTACTTTGCCGTTGTGGTACGGTGTTTCAATGACGTCGCGATTGATGTAAAAATAACTTATGTTCGCAGTCTACCTGAACTCAAACTGAGCGAAATGGTGCAGTGGCATCACAGATAACTCGCATTTTGGAGGACGGTGGTTCAAATTCAGCTTCCGCCATCTAGAATTTCGGTTTTCCGATATCTCCCTAAATCTCTGTCGAAAAATTCTGTGAGGAGTCCTTTAAAAGGGCACGGCCTATCTCCTTCCCCAGACTTAAGCATCTGTTGTTGTTGTGGTCTTCAGTCCGGAGACTGGTTTGATGCAGCTCTCCACAATACCCTATCCTGAGCAAGCCTCTTCATCTCCTCATAAGAATGGCAACGTACATCTGTCTGAATCTGCTTACTGTATCCATCTCTTGGTCTTCCTCTGTCATTTTTACCCCACACACTTCCCTCTAATGCTAAATTCACAATTCCTTGATGTCTAAGAATGTGTCCCACCAATCTATCCCTTCTTTTAGTCAAGGTATGCCAGAAATTTCTTTTCTCCCCAATTCTGTTCAGTACCTCCTCATTAGTTACGCGATCCACCCACCTAATCTTCAGCATTCTTCTGTAGCGCCATATTTCAAAAGCCTCAATCCTCTTCCTGTCCGCCCTGTTTATCGTCCGTGTCTCACTCCCATACAAGGCAACACTCCATACAAATGCCCCCAGAAAGGACTACCTTAGGCTTAAATCAATATTCGATGTTAACAAATTTCTCTTTTTCAAAAACGCTTTTCTACCCATTGCCATTCTGCATTTTATATCCTCTGTACTGCGACCATCATGTGTTATTTTACTGCCCAAGTAACAAAACTTATCTACCTCCTTTATTGCTTCGTTTCCCAATCTAATTACTTCAGCATCACCTGATTTTCTTACACTGCACTCCATTATCCTAGTTTTGCTCTTGTTAATGTTCATCTTATATGCACCTTTCAGCACACTGTCGATTCGTTCAATTGCTCTTCCAGGTCCTTTGCTGTATCTGACAGAATTACTATGTCGTCGGCAAAACACAATGTTTTTAATTCTTCACCCTGAACTTTAATTCCTTTTCCAAATTTCTTCTTGCTTTCCTTTATAGCTTGCTCGATGTACAAATTGAATAATATTGGAGAAAGGCTACAACCGTGTCTCACTCCCTTCCCAACCACTGCATCCCTTTCATGCCCTTCAACTCTGACAACCACTGTCTGGTTTTTGTACAAGTTGTAAATAACCTTACGCTCCCTATATTTTACTCCTGCTTGCTTCAGAACTTGAAAGAGTTTATTCCAATCAACATTGTCAAAAGCCTTCTCCAAATCTACAAAAGCTAGAAATGTATGTTTGCCTTTTCTTAATCTATCTTCTAGGATAAGCCGTAAAGTGAGTATTGCCTCCCGAGTTCCTACATTTCTTCTGAACCCAAACTGATCTTCCCCGAGGTCGGCTTCTACCAGTTTTTCCATCCTTCTGTATATAATTCGTGTTAATATTTTGCAACCATGACTTATTAAACTGATGGTTCTGTAGTTTTCACACCTGTCTACACCTGCTTTCTTTGGAATGGGGATTATTACATTTTTCTTAAAGTCTGACGGTACTTCGCCTGTCTCATACATCTTACACACCAGGTGAAACAGGTTTGTCATGGCTAGTTCTCCCAGAGACTTCAGTAGCTCTGAGCGAATATCACCTACTCCAGGGGCCTTGTTTCGACTTAGGTCTTTCACGGCTCTGTTAATTCTTCTCTCAGTACAGTATCTCCTATTTCATCTTCATCTACATCCTCTTCCCTTCCTACAATATTGTCTCGAAGTTCATTTCCTTTGTAGAGCCCCTCTATATACTCTATCCACCTTTCAGCTTTCCCTTCTTTGCTGAGAACTGGTTTTCCATCCGTGTCCTTGATATTCATAGAGCTGTTTTTCTTATCTCCAAATGTTTCTTTTATTTTCCTGTAGGCTGCATCTATTTTCCCCCTATTTATACATTCTTCTACATCCTTGCATTTGCCTTCTAGCCACTCCTGCTTAGCCATTTTGCACTTCCTGTCAATCTCATTTCTTAGTCGTCTGTACTCCATTTTGCCTGTTTCATTTACTGCATTTTTATATTTTCTCCTTTCATCGATTACATTTAGTATCTCCTGTGATATCCAAGGATTTTTTGTAGGTCTTGCCTTCCTACCTATTTTGTCCTCTGCTACTTTCACTATTTCATCTCTCAATTTTACCCATTCCTCCTCTACTGTTTTATTTTCCCTTGTTTCTGTCAATTGTTGCCTAAAGCTCCCTCTGAAATTCTGAAGAACCTCAGGTTCCTTCAATTTATCCAGGTTCCATCTCCTTATTTTCCTACCTTTTTGTAGTTTCTTCAGTTTCAGCCTACAGTTCATAACCAACAAGTTATGGTTAGAGTCTATATCTGCCCCTGGGTATGTCTTACACTGTAAAACCTGGTTCCGAAATCTATGTCTTACCATTATAAAATCTATCTGGTATCTCCCGGTGTCTCCTGGTCTCTTCCACGTATACAACCTTCTTTTGTGATTCTTGAACCAGGTGTTTGTTATAACTAAATTATGTTCCGTGCAAAATTCTACCAGGCGGCTTCCTCTTTCATTCCTTTTGCCCAGACCAAATTCACCTACTATCTTCCCTTCCCTTCCTTGCCCTACTACCGAATTCCAGTCTCCCATAACAATTAAGTTTTCCTCTCCCTTAATTGTCTGAATAATTTCTTTTAGCTCCTCATATATTTCTTCGATTTCCTCATCATCGGCAGAGCTAGTTGGCATATAAACCTGTACTACCGTTGTCGGTGTTGGCTTTGTATCTATCTTAACAATGATAATGCGATCACTGTGCTGCTCATAGTAGTTTACCCGCATTCCAATTTTCTTATTCATTATCAATCCTACTCCTGTGATACCCGCAATTGATTTTGTATTTATAATCCTGTACTCACCTGACCAGAAATTCTGTTCATCCTGCCACCGAACTTCACTAATCCCCACTATATCTAACTTCAACCTATACATTTCCCTTTTTAAATTTTCTAATTTTCCTACTCTATTAAGGGATCTAACATTCCACGCTCTGACCCGTAGAATGCCAGTATTGTCTTTCCTGATGATCTCATCCTCCTGAGTAGTCCCCGCCCGGAGATCCGAATGGGGGACTATTTTACCTCCGGAATATTTTACCCGAGAGGATGCCATCATCATATGTTCATACAGTAGAGCTGCATGTCCTCGGGAAAGGTAACGGCTGTAGTTTCCCCTTGCTTTCAGCCGTTCGCAGTAGCTGTGTGGCAAAGCCATATTAATTGATGTTACAAGGCCAGCTCAGTCAATCATCCAGACTGTTGCCCCTGTAACTACTGAAAAGGCTGCTGCCCCTCTTCAGGAACCACACGTTTGTCTGGCCTCTCCACAGATACCCCTCCGCTGTGGTTGCACCTACGGTACGGCTATCTGTATCGTTGAGGCACGCAAGCCACCCCACCTCGGCAATGTCTCTGGTTCATGGGAGTGATTTAAACATCTAATGACCGCGATATGTCTACAAGGCGTTCAAAACGATTCTTCCTCACTAATTTTCTACTTCTACATCTACATAGATACTCTACAAATCACATTCAAGTGCCTGGCAGAGTGTTCATTAACCACTTTCAAAACTTTTCTTTACCGTTCCATTCTCTAATACAGCGTGGGAAGAGAGAACACCTAAATCGTTCCGTTTTCGATCTGATTTCTCTTATTTTATTGGGATGGTCATGTCTCCCTAAGTAGGTGGGTGCTAGCAAAATATTTTCACATTCAGAACTAACAGTCGGTGATTGAAACTTCGCAAACAGATCACGCCGCAATGAATAACGTCTTTCTTTTAATGATTTCCACCCCAATTCGTGCAACATTTCCGTGACGCTTTCCCCCCGTAACGTGATAGAACAAAACGAGCTGCCCTTCTCTGAACCTTCTCAATGTCTTCCGTTAATCCCATCTGGTTAGGGTTCCACAAGGGGCAACAGTACTCCAGGAGAGGACGCACAAGTGTGATGTAGGCAGTCCCTTTGGTGAAGCTGGTGCATATTCAAAGCGTTCTGCCGATGAAACGTAACCTTTGGTTCGCCTTCCCCTCTGTTGCCTTCACTAACCGATAAACGACAGCATCATCCGCGAACAATCTAAGGGAGCTATTCAGATTGTTTCCTAAATCGTTTATAAACACGAGGAAAGTAGGAAACCTATAACGCTTCCCTGTGGAACTCCAGATATCACTTCTGTTTTACTCGATGACTTACCGTCAATTACAACGAACTCTGGTCTTTCTGATAGGAAATCGTGAATCCAAGCGCACAATTGGGGAGATATTCCATAAGCACGCAATTTCACAAGAAGCCGCTCGTGGGGTACAGTGTCAAAAGCCTTCCTGAAATCCAGAAATATGGAATCGATTTAGATCCCTTGTCGATGGCACTTAACATTTAATGTGAATAAAGGGCAAGATGTGTTTCGCAAGAGTGATACTTTCTGAATCCGCGTTGACTAATGGTTAATAGATCGTTCTCTTCGAGGTAGTTCATAATATTCGAACAAAGTATATGTTCCAAAATCCTACTGCAAATCGACGTCAATGAGATAGGCCTGTAATTTTGGGGATCACTCCTATAGCCTTTCTTCAATATTGGAGTAACTGGGCAACTTTCCAATCTTTGGGTACGAATCTTTCGCTGAGTGATCGGTTGTGAATTATAGCTAAGTACGGAGCTATTGCATCAGCATACTTTGAGAGGAATCTAGTTGGTGTACAATCTGGCCCGGAAGATTTATTTTTGTTTAGTGACTTGTTTTACAACGCCAGGAACTTCTGCTTCTAAGTTTCGCGTGCTGGCAGCTTTTCTTGGATTGAATACTGGAGTGTTCACTTCGTCTTCTTTGGTGACCGAATTTCGGAAAGCTGTGTTTAGTAATTCTGCCTTAGCAATACTGTCATCGGTAGTATTACCATTGGTATCGCGAGCACAATCGAGCGTCCTGACGAGTACAAGAGGATCAATCATACACGAATCCATTATGTCCATGTGTATGCTAGATCGGTACCATTTACCAAGAATGATATGCCATTCGCTGTAAAACAACGAGCATCTATTTCATTACATGGCTTTTCGCAACGTACTCCACGCACCCCCTTCCTGATAAGAGCCTGTTCCCTGGCGCTGGCAGCCGTGTGGTTCGCAGTTGGGCAGGGTCGCCGTCTATTTCCCGGCAAATGCTGCAGTCTGAACGCCCGCCGCTGGCGCGCTATCGCGGTTCCCGCCCACTTCAGCTGGAGTGGCCTCGTTCGTTCCCCCCCCCCCCCCCCCCCCCCCGGTTACGCCCCACTGCTCGACTACCGCTCCCTTAGCCTCCAGAGCTGAGGAAAGTGGCAGTGTGCGAGCGCGTGTAGCCACCTTTTGAATCCTCAAGGGGTCCTCGGCAGAGAAACGTAGCTTACGCCTTCCTATTTGATAAGGAGAGGTACAGCAGCCGACTGAATTCCAATTTCTTGAATAAAAAATTGTCTCTATCAAAAACTTTTTACTGAGGTATGGAGCGTTTCGCACGGTTAGGGCTTCTTCAGATATCTGATGAAGAACAAAGAATAGTACTGGAACAAACAAGGCGATAGCTACATTATGATACATGGTAGGTTATCTCTATATATAAAAGGAAGTGTCCCGATTGACTGACTGACTGACTCATCATCGCCCAGCCCAAACTATTGAAGATAGACACTTGAAATTTGTGGAGGGTGTTGGTCTTACTCTGTAGGCGTCATTTAAGAAGCGATTTTTTGAAATTCTGACCGTAAGGGGGTGAAAGAGGGAATGAAACGTTTTTTGAAAATACGTAGCTATTTAGGCAATTTTGAAGCTAGAACTACAAAATTTCGGATTTTAATTCAGGGTTCGAATTTAAATGACACGTGTTACGGCATGTTTTGAAATTCGCCAAAAAGGGGGTCAAATAGGTGATGTAAAAAATTGATTTTCAAAAATACGTTACTGTTAACTCAAATTTCGAGCTATAACTACGAAACTTAGGATATGGACTCTTGATCATGATTAAAAAACACGTGTGTCGGTATTTTTGGAAATTCAACAACTAAGGGGGTAAAAGAGGGGATCACGATTTCTTTTCGAAACCATATTGTTGTCAAGACAATTTTGAAGCTATATCTACAAAAATTGATATTTGTATTGTTCGTTACGATTTAAAAACATGTGTTTCGGTATTTTTGGAAATTCAACCATCAAGGGGGTTAAATTGGAGAGGGGATGTTTTTCGAAAAACTGTTGCTATTTACGCAATTTTGAAGTTAGAACTACAAATTTTCGGATTTGAATTCGGGGTTCAAATTTAAAAGACACGTGTTTCGGTATTTTTTGAAATTCCTCAATAAGGAGGTGAAATAAGGGATGCAAAAATTGATTTTCAAGAATATGGCGCTGTTAACTCAAATTTAAAGCTATAACTACGAAACATAAGATATGGTTTCTTCATCAGGATTAAAAAGAAACAACTGGTGCAGACCAACCAGCCTACGCATGCGAAGCAGCGTGGGTTCAGCTACTCTTTGTATATAAAGCAGAGTGTCCGTATGTTCGTGTGTTTGTTTGTGTGTACGTATAGTAGGCCTATACAAATCGAGTTTTCTTCCAGTGTTTATGAAATGTTGCAGACGTAAGCTGCAATCCATGAAGACGGTCGCCGTAAGTGTTAAGATCACGTACAACACATTGTTCACGAGATATGACGTCATAAATAATTGGAAGCGCGAAAAACAGCTGCATCAAAAGACAGTGTTGCAAATTTCCTCCTAAACCACTGGACCGATTTGGATCACATACTCCTTACCACGACGAAACAATGTTGTCGGGGTTTGAACAACATATGACAGATGTTTCAGGGTCATAAACAAGAAACTGCCACATAAAGCGGCGAGGCTTTATTCACACACTGTATGAGAATGACAGTGCGAAGCGACTTGCAACAAACTTGAAACATAATTTCAAACCTTTATTGAACTTTTCCACGCTGACAACCGTAGCAAAATTACGAAAGGAAGAAAGTTTCTCACTTACTTCTTTTCCGCTGTCCACGGACTAAAACTACAGCATTCGGTTGACACAATTTGTAATTTCTACTCTACAAATGGTAGCCGCAGGAGATTTTACAGACAATATACACGCATATTGCTGAATCTACCTTAGAAATTGTATCACAGTACGACACACAGTTCATGAGATGTGATCACATAAATAGTAACGTTCATAGAAAACCGCCCTATCAAACCCCAAGTTTTAATATATTACTTCTTTACTACTAATTGTATTCGCAACAGATTTTACAGACACACAGCACTTATACAAATGAATATATACCTGAAAAAATATATAACTGTAGAACTCATAACTCAATAAATTTGGGATCGTGCGAATCTTAGCCATTTGTATTTTCTTGTTATATTTCTTTGTCTGGATACTGCACGTATAATTTTGTACATTATGCAAGATAGCCTTTTTTCTTTTATAATATTGATAAATATAACATTTAAAAAAGAAAAAAAGAGATGCACAGAGAGAGGAAGGGATAGGATAAGCACTAACTCAAGGCAGGAAAAAAATATAAATACCCGGACAATGCCGAGATTTAAGTAGTTTCAAATAAATGGTAAGGTGCTAGGCCAAAACCACAGTACTAAACCAAAATTTTATACCTTTATTAAAAGAAAAAGAGTTTCCAAAAACATTTTAAGACTTAACATATACAAAGTAGACACTGAGCATGATACTTACATTCCTTAGTGACTTAGTGAAACCATTTTAGGTGATAGAAAAATGATTCCAAGCACTCAGATAATTAAGAATATACAATTGAAAATAAACAGTGAATACAGGCAACGAATTAAAATGAAATACCACAAAGAAAATTTTTACACAAGAAACCAACTTTACCATTGTTTCATACCAGCCACAATACACACATGACAGTTAAAAAAAACTGCATGCGCACCAATTAAAGGGGGCCACTATAGCACTACTGAATAAGTTAATGTCCACGAAACAGCAGTAAATAACGCCTCTAAGAAACAAGCCCTATTTAGATTGCAAATATGGGTACATGCATACCCCGCACTATACTTTTCTTATACAGTAAAAGTCCGATAATTCGGCACGTTCGGGACCGAACTGGTGTCGGATTACCGAAAATGACGGACTATCGGGCGGTACATGTTACTGCTGGAATAGGCTAAGCTATACATCGGAAACAGCTGTGACACAGTTCACTAAACCATTTGTACAATGACCTATCTAATTGTTCAAGTTTCGTTTCTTTTATGTGGAAACTAATTTCTCTGTTGTTACCGATTGAGAAGCATATTAGCTCATACTTTTTTGTGTCATAAATTGTTGACGAACCAGTATTAAATTCACTTATCAAAATATTTCTGTTCTAATCTTTTCCCTGCGTTTGAAGATTTCCAGTTTCTGGTTGATGGTCAGAGTACATGCTTACATTTCACTCCTGATTTAGAGTTTGAAGAAGGTTTGGATTTCGAGAACATTCTCACTACTTAAATGTTAATAAAACTTCCACAGATGACTATGATATGACGGTCCCAGCCTTAAATCGCGAAAAGTGCTGGCAATCCAAACAACGAAAGGAACAGCCGAGATTGCTGAGTAAGGTCTGACTGCTTCGAATCCCAACAATAGCTTCTGCGTCATTGACGACCATTGGTAGAATATTGTTGTGACCGACCAAGCAACGGTCACCGTGTCACGTGAATAGTTGGTCGGTGACGTCAGCATGACTGCAGCAGTAGTGGCAGCATCGAAGGAAAACCAAATCTCCTTGAATTATGTTCCCGGACTTTCCGGCATTCCAAACTATTGGGTATCGAACTATCGGACTTTTACTGTATTTCCATAAGAAATTTTAAATAAACCATAACACCAAAATAGCGATAGTAAATAAAATTAAATATTAGACTGAATCAGTTCGCTACAAGAGCATTACGCAGGCCGCATCCCGGTTACACAAAAAATGGAAATTTTACTTAACTGAAAGGCACGTTGTACGAAAGGTCTTTAGTGCAACTTATAAGTCATCAACTTCAGGCTCCGCCCACTTAGTGCGAAGCTAGATCTCGATTAATTTCCCCGGAATGGCTTGTGAGCTCCACAACGTAGTCCACAATTAACTTCTTTAGAGCAACTCATGAACTCAGCCACGCTTGTCCAGGTAACACAAACAACTCGAATATCAACACACGTACACACAATTAACGACTCTAGGCCCTTGTACGGAAACTGAAACACACTGTGATATCCACCAGGCAGTACAACACGTAAGATAATATTTTATACTTCAAGAAGCAAGCGTGATGAAGCCATAGAGTCTTACACACAATAACCTTACCCAATACGGTGTTCAATACTTACTAAGGAACTTGTAATCACCAACAAGCAATTTAACCAACTGGAATGCCGTCCCACAACGACTGGCCATGATCAAGATGGGAGGGAGCGGCGCGACCCGTGCCCATGCGAACGGTCAGGTTTATCACACCATCTGGATGGTAGAGTCCACACACGAGGATGTAATACATCCACTTAAAGTCGAAATACGGAGCCGTATGCACATAGCTCCTCGAGGGAGTTGCAGAAGCTCCACACGAGACCCCTGAACTCCGTGTGTAATCAGGACAGCAATAGCCAGCGCACCACCGCGCTTGCGCGGACCAAAGCCAACTCCGCCGTCTATCTGTAAACACCCCACTCCCACTCCCCCTTTCCCCGCCATGCTATCACGCTTCTCGCGTGACCTTTCCAGCTTGGCCGCCCGAGAGCGAGACCCAACGAATCGCGTTTCGATTTCACGAGCGAGACTAACGCAATCTTTGGAAATAGAAACTGATCCCCTGTACCACGAACGACACTATTACAGAATTTCGAAACAATTTTCACACATTATACCAATTACAACGGTACTAAAATATTATCATAATCACTAGTAACAATGCTACGTCTTCTCTGTGATTGAAGGTGACTTGATAAATCGTAATATGCAACTACCGGATATCATAAATAGAAACTAATGATGAAATCACTGGAGCTACGGTAGCATTGACCGTTAAAAGCAAATTCGTACTGAACCGAACACACAATTGGTAAGTAAACTTGTAACTCATAAGGGCCGGCCGCGGTGGCCGAGAGGACTGAGGCGCTCCAGTCACGGTCTGTACGGCCACTACGGTCGGGGGTTCGAATCCCCCCTCGGGGACTGATGACCCCGTAATTAAGTCCTATACCTTCTACAAACATTTGAACATTTGAACTGATAAAGGGAAGGCGCGGGACGGGGTGGGTTATCTGGAAACAGACTTATGGACTTCAGACATATATGAAAAACACTAAAATAGTATCAGACTTTTAAAGAAATTACAGTATACGAATGATTGGTAGAACAGTAAATTTATATCTGCAGAATCACTTTGCATGACGTCCCCGTAGCACAGGTTAGGGCCGCGTTACAACTGTATTAACACAGTCACGGTCTGCACAGCCACTACGGTCGGGGGTTCGAATCCCCCCTCGGGCATGGATATTTGTGCCGTCTTTAGTATAAGGTAGTTCATAAGTAGTTTGTAAGTTTAGGGACTGATGACCCCGTAGTTAAGTCCCATAAGTTTAACAAACATTTGAATTTTTGTATTAACACAACAGGAGCAGCCGCTTGCACTGCCCGGAGCGGCATTCAAATACGCTCATCGAATAACGGTCAATGTCGTATCGTCTTCCACCTTTAGTACAGGTGCTAACACAGAAAACAGCTGCCCGCCAAATCCTGACCAACCTCGAAATCTATGGGGTTTAAGAAGGACTGGAACTGAGAAGTCAGGTAAATTACACCAGTAGTGGTTAAATGAACTTGTGAACAACATATTATTTACATCACAGATTTCCATTCTTGTAAGAGGTCATGCTAGTCTTTATCGACTGCGGTTGCTACACGATATGATTACTTCAAGCATTTAATAATTCTAAAGTCAGCAGGAGAAACATTTAGGCAACAGAAGGTTCTTTATAACTTGTACAGAAACCAGCCAGGATTTATTACAGTCAAAAGATATAAATCACCCCCATGAACCACAGACATTGCCGAGGTGGGGTGGCTTGCGTGCCTCAACGATGCAGATAGCCGTACCGTAGGTGCAACCACAACGGAGGGGTATCTGTGGAGAGGCCAGACAAACGTGTGGTACCTGAAGAGGGGCAGCAGCCTTTTCAGTAGTTACAGGGGCAACAGTCTGGATGATTGACTGAGCTGGCCTTGTAACATCAGCTAATGTGGCTTTGCCACACGGTTACTGCGAACGGCTGAAAGCAAGGGGAAACTACAGCCGTTACTTTTCCCGAGGACATGCAGCTCTACTGTATGAAAATATGATGATGGCATCCTCTCGGGTAAAATATTCCGGAGGTAAAATAGTCCCCCATTCGGATCTCCGGGCGGGGACTACTCAGGAGGATGTTATCATCAGGAAAGACAATACTGGCATTCTACGGATCGGAGCGTGGAATGTTAGATCCCTTAATCGGGTAGGAAAATTAGAAAATTTAAAAAGGGAAATGGATAGGTTGAAGTTAGATATAGTGGGGATTAGTGAAGTTCGGTGGCAGGAAGAACAGGATTTCTGGTCAGTTGAGTACAGGATTATAAATACAAAATCAGTTGGGGGCTTCACAGGAGTAGGACTAATAATGAATAAGAAAATAGGAATGCGGGTAAACTACTATGAGCAGCACAGTGATCGCATTATCATTGTCAAGATAGATACGAAGCCCACACCGACAACAGTAGTACAGGTTTATATGCCAACTAGCTCTGCCGATGATGAGGAGATCGAAGAAATATATGAGGAGCTAAAGGAAATTATTCAGACAGTTAAGGGAGAGGAAAACTTAATTGTAATGGGAGACTGGAATTCGGTAGTAGGAAAAGGAAGAGAAGGAAAAATAGTAGGTTTATATGGACTGGGCAGAAGGAATGAAAGAGGAAGTCGCCTGGTAGAATTTTGCACGGAACATAATTTAATCATAACAAACACGTGGTTTAAGAATCACAAAAGAAGGTTGTATACGTTGAAGAGACCAGGAGACACCGGAAGGTATCAGATAGATTTTATAATGGTAAAACATAGATTCCGGAACCAGGTTATAAACTGCAAGACATACCCAGGGGCAGATATAGACTCTGACCATAACTTGTTAGTCATGAACTGTAGGCTGAAACTGAAAAAACTGCAGAAAGGTAGGAAAATAAGGAGATGGGACCTAGATAAATTGAAGGAACGGGATGTTCTGGAGAATTTCAGAGGGAGATTTAGGCATCAATTGACAGAAACAGGGGGAAATAAAACAGTAGAAGAGGAATGGGTAAAATTGAGAGATGTAATAGTGAAGGTAGCAGAGGACAAAATAGGTAGAAAGGCAAGACCTACAAAAAATCCTTGGATAACACAGGAAATACTAAATTTAATTGATGAAAGGAGAAAATATAAAAATGCAGTAAATGAAACAGGCAAAATGGAGTACAGACGACTAAGAAATGAGATTGATAGGAGGTGCAAAATGGCTAAGCAGGAGTGGCTAGAAGTCAAATGCAAATCTGTAGAAGAATGTATAAGAAGGGGAAAAGTAGATACCGCCTACAGGAAAATCAAAGAGACATTTGGGGACAAGAAAAGCAATTCTACGAATATCAAGTACTCAGATGGGAAACCAGTTCTCAGCAAAGAAGGGAAGGCTGAAAGGTGGAAAGAGTACATAGAGCAGCTCTACAAAGGAAATGAACTGAGAGACGATGTTGTAGGAAGGGAAGAAGAAGTAGATCAAGATGAAATAGGCGATATTATACTGAGAGATGAATTTGACAGAGCCCTGAAAGACCTAGGTCGGAACAAGGCCCCAGGAGTAGATGACATACCCTCAGAGCTACTAAAGTCTCTGGGACAGCCAGCCATGACAAAACTATTTGAACTGGTGTGTAGGATGTATGAGACAGGCGAAATACCCTCAGACTTTAAGAAAAATGTAATAATCCCCATTCCAAAGAAATCAGGTGCAGACAGGTGTGAAAATTACAGAACCATCAGTTTGATAAGTCATGGTTGCAAAATTTTAACACGAATTATCTACAGGAGAATGGAAAAGCTGGTAGAAGCTGACCTAGGGGAAGATCAGTTTGGATTCAGGAGGAACGTAGGAACCCGGGAGGCAATACTTACCTTACGTCTTATTTTAGAAGATAGATTAAGGAAAGGCAAACCTACATTTTTAGCTTTTGTAGATTTGGAGAAAGCGTTTGACAATGTTGACTGGACTAAACTCTTTCAAATTCTGAAGTCAGCAGGGATAAAATACAGGGAAAGGAGAGTTATCTACAACTTGTACAAAAGCCAGACCGCAGTTATTAGACTCGATGGGCATGAAAGGGAAGCATCAGTTGGGAAGGGAGTAAGACAGGGTTGTAGCCTTTCTCCGATGTTATTCAATTTGTACATTGAGCAGGCGGTGAAGGAAAGCAAGGAAAATTTTGGAATAGGGATTAAAGTTCAGGGGGAAGAAATAAAAACATTGCGTTTTGCTGATGACATTGTAATTCTGTCAGAGACAGCCATGGACCTGGAAGAGCAGTTGAATGGAATGGACAGTGTGTTGAAGAGAGCGTACAAAATGAACATTAACAAGAGCAAAACAAAGATAATGGAATGCGGTCTTAGAAAATCAGGCGATGCTGAAGGAATTAGATTAGGTAACGAAACAATGAAGGTGGTAGATGAGTTTTGTTACTTGGGTAGTAAAATAACATGCGATGGTCGCAGTACAGAGGATGTAAAATTCAGAATGGCAATGGGAAGAAAAGCATTTTTGAAAAAGAGAAATTTGCTAACATCGAATATTAATTTAAGGGTAAGGAAGTCTTTTCTGAAGGCATTTGTGTGGAGTGTTGCCTTGTACGGGAGTGAAACATGGACGATAAGCAGTGCGGACAGGAAGAGAATAGAGGCTTTTGAAATGTGGTGTTACAGAAGAATGCTGAAGATTAGGTGGGTAGATCACATAACTAATGAAGAGGTACTGAACAGAATTGGTGAGAAAAGGAATTTTTGGCATACCCTAACTAAAAGAAGGGATCGCTTGGTAGGACACATTCTTAGACATCGAGGAATCGTAAATTTAGCATTGGAGGGAAGTGTGTGGGGTAAAAATCGCAGAGGGAGGCCAAGAGACGCGTATAGTAAACAGATTCAAGTGGATGTGGGTTGCCGTTCTTATGAGGAGATGAAAAGGCTTGCTCAGGATAGAGTAGGGTGGAGAGCTGCATCAAACCAGTCTCCGGACTGAAGACCATAACAACAACAGATATAAAAGGAAAGCATTGATTGAGAAGGGAGTAAGGCAGAGTTACAGCCCATCTCCAGTGTCATATAATTTGTACATTGAGTAAGCTGTGAATTACAGGAAGGACAAACTTAGAGATCAAATTAACATTCAGGGAGACGAAATAAAAAATTTGCGGTTTGTCGATAACATTGTAATTCTGTCAGAGACAGTAGACGACCTGGAAGAGCAATTAAACGGAATAAACATTGTGTTGAAAGAAGTGTGTAAGATGAATATTAACAAGAGCAAAACAACGATAAGAGAATACGGTATAAGAAAGTCAGGCGACACTGAAGGAATAAGATTAGGTTACGAAACGAAGGTGGTAGAAGAGTTTTGTTACCTGGGCTGTTAAACAAAATATGGTGGTCGTAGTACAGAGGATATAAAATGCAGAATGGGTGGTAAAGTGTTTTGGAAAAGAGAAATTTGTCAACATCGAATATTAATTTAGGTGTAAGAAAGTCTTTTCTTAAGACATTGGTCTTGAATATAGTCCTTTACGAGAGTGTAAGACCGACGAGAAATAGTTACACAAGGAAGAGATTAGACGCTTTTGATATGTATTTGTACATAAGAGTTCTGAAGGTTAGTTAGGTAGATCGCTGAACTAATGATAAGGTACTGACCAGAACTGTGAAGAAAATGAATTTCTAGTATACCTTGTCTGAAAGAAGGGCGCTATTGTTAGTATACATTACTACACACAAAGAAACCTTGATTTTAGTGTTGGAGGGAAGTGTGTTGGGCAAAAATAGGAGTGCGAGGCTAAGAGACGAATACAGTAAGCAGATTCGAATGGACATAGTTTCCCATTTGTAAGACGAGATGAAGCAGCTTGATCAGGATGATGATGTAGTAAGGTGGAGAGTTACATCTAACCTGTCTCTGGGCTGAAGACCACAACAACAACTTTCTTTGGATAAAATAATTTTCAATTCTTGGTGTCGTATAGCAGCCAGTTTAATTGTATCTTCTGCAATGAAAGCAGTCTTGATTGCACAGTCTTTATTATTCTTCAATGACGGAGTTCGCCCTTTAGCAGGACATCATCAAATTGTCTGTGTAACTGATATTACATAAAAATTACAACAAAATAAAAAAAGTAGAAGGACATGTGCATATTTTGTGATAAGTAGAGTGTGTAAAGTGGCAGAGAAACTTACAAGACACTCTCCGTGGTCTTACATCGTACGTTGGTTTGCGGTATGTGAACGTGTTCTGCATTTGGATTATTTTTTTTTTTTTTTTTTTTTTTTTTTTTGTAGCCCTATGAACGATTGAGTAGCAAGAATTACAGAAGTAACAGACGCGTCCTGTTTTTCAAAAAACCCCATCCCCGTCCATTTTTAATATTTTTTGATTTTATAAAACAGCCATAAGTCGCTACAATTATCTATTAAATTTTACCGGTCTCACTCTATGTATAAGAGCATCATCAGAATGTACACTGTAAAAACATTATTATTGATAGTATAACACAAATTTTCGTTAATATTACATCCATGACGTATTACGTTTCTAATTTGGAGACTTACGTTTGGTAATAATTGATAGCTGTCGATTGATAGTCATATTTCAGAATTTACGATAGCTGTAGTATGACAGCTCGACATCTGTATAAATTTTAACAGCTAATATTGACAGCGAGAACGCTGTAATTGCTTAGTATTTGTAACATCCATAGTATCGTCCCTACACGTTATCTTCGGACGTATAACGTAATTTACATTTCAATCGCCGCTTTTACGGGCGTGTGCAGAATAATGTTTTGTGAAATGAAGACTCCATTAGGAGTAGAGTGCACCACGACCATAAAATGATATATATCCAAAGAATAGCAATGGCCGTAGATGCTGAATTTCCTTTGGATATAATTTTTTATATCACATTATTATTATAAACAATCCATTAAAATAAATTCAAAAATACATTTCTAAAAACATCATAAAATATTTACAAATACGTTCCTCTGCACATACATTAAAAATTATCGTAATACAAAAAACATTGTTAGGGTAATACGGCAGGTTAGCGTCTACTAACAGTCAGCTTACAGGATTTCGTCAAATAGTTGAGAAAGCCATTTAAATAAAATTCATTTTGCTCGTTTAATAAATTCTGAGGGTTTGATAATAAATGATAGATGTCGATTTATATACGTATACTGAAATATGACTATATAAATCGACAGCTATCAATTGTTATCAAACGTAAGTTTCCAAATTAGAAATTTAATTCTTCATAGATGTAATATTGACGTAACATTTGTTTTATAATATCTTTTTTTTTTTTCCTTTACAGCGTACATTCTGACGATGCTCTTTTTCATAGAGTAGAAGCGGTAAAATTTAATAAATAATTGTAGCGACTTGTGGTTGTTTTTTAAATTCAAATTTATTTTCAACAGTCGCTTTCCCATATATGCAATGCCCCCTCTTTTTAATTCTGTTTGTAATTCTTCTGTAAATTCTCTCACGCAGAAAATCTGACGATGTCCTGCTAAAGTGCGAAACGTGTCGTTGAAGAAATAAAATACAGGGTTAGTCACCTTACATTACCGCTGGATATATTTCGTAAACCACATCAAATACTGACGAACCGATTCCACAGACCAAACGTAAGGAGAGGGCTACTGTAATTGGTTAATACAAACCATAAAAAAATTCACGGAAGTATGTTTTCTAACACAAACCTACGTTCTTTTAAATGGAACCCCGTTAGTTTTGTTAGCACATCTGAATATATAAACAAATACGTAATCAGCGCCGCTTGTTGCAATGTTAATTATATCCGGAGATATTGTAACCTAAAGTTGACGCATGAGTACCACTCCTAGGCTGTTCGATCGTGTGTATCGGAGAGCACCGAATTAAGTAGGGAGCTAAATGGAACGGTGATGTACCTTAGGTACAGAAGAGACTAGAACAGCACATTACGTCCACATGCTAACACCTTTATTGGTCTTTCTCACTGACGCACATGTACATTACCATGAGGGTTGAGGTACACGTACACACGTGGTTTCCGTTTTCAATTACGGAGTGGAATAGAGTGTGACCCGACATGCCAGGCCAATAGATGTTCAAAGTGATGGCCATCATTTGCTGCACACAATTGCAATCTATGGTGTAATGAATGTCGTACACGCCGCAGTACATCTGGTGTAATGTCGCCGCAGGCTGCCACAATACGTTGTTTCATATCGTCTGGGGTTGTAGGCACATCACGGTACACATTCTCCTTTAACGTACCCCATAGAAACAATTCTAGAGGTGTAAGATCAGGAGAACGGGCTGGCCAATTTATGCGTCCTCCACGTCCTATGAAACGCCAGTCGAACATTCTTCAGGGGTGAGCCTATATATATAAATATGATGTTTCAAGACTGAAATATCACAGTGTCCGAATATTAAAGTTATTCACTGTAAATATTAAATGAAATATTGAAACATGTAATAGAAACTATTTTTCAAACACACATTGCGGAATGTGCAGGTGCACACCATCATGCTGATACCACATACGTGGACGCGTTTGCAGTGGGACATTTTCGTTCGATGTTGGCAGGGCTGTTACGGACTCGTTTGCGTGCTACGACCATACCTGTTGCATACTGTTGGCGGTAGATGTTTTGAAATGTGTGTCACATTGGATGCTCTCTGTCCGGGTACCGTTCTGCATATACCCTGAAGGCTTCAGCTGCATTTTGTCGACACTCGCCATAGATGAGTATCATCTCCGCCTTTTCAGAGTTCGAATACACCATGGTCACTGTTCCTACAACACTACACTATCACAGACGTCTGGTAACACAGTGTACTACAGTTAGTCTGCGTGCAAAGTCGAATGCAGAATAACAATATCAGCAATGCGGACACTGCGACAGCTAGACCAAACCATAACAGTGCACTACAGCCACACTCGTAAACACGGTCGTCATCGTAAACATGTCCCTGCAGATGCTGCTCGCCGACCGTGGCCTGTGTTTGTTACAACACGTAACTGAACGTCGAAGGTTTCAAGCGTCAACTTTAGGTTACAATATCTCCGGGTGTATTTAACATTTTACAATGCAACAAACGGCACTAATTACGTATTTGTTTATATGTCCAGATGTTCTAACAAAACTAACGGGGTTCTGTTTAAAAAAACTTAGGTTTGCGTTAAAAACATACTTCCGTGTATTTTTTTATGGTTTGTATTAACCAATTACACTAGCCCCTCTCCTCATGTTCGGTCTGTAGAATCGGTTAGTCAGTATTTGATGTGGCTTACGAAATATATCCAGCGGTAATGTTAGGTGACTCACCCTGTATCGGACAGTGATGAGAAAATTTTATGTGTGGACGTAGTGAAGTACCCTCAGACTTTAAGAAAAATGTTATAATCCCCATTCCAAAGAAAGCAGGTGCAGACAGGTGTGAAAACTACAGAACCATCAGTTTAATAAGTCATGGTTGCAAAATATTAACGCGAATTATATACAGAAGGATGGAAAAGCTGGTAGAAGCCGACCTCGGGGAAGATCAGTTTGGGTTCAGGAGAAATGTAGGAACACGGGAGGCAATACTCACTTTACGGCTTATCCTAGAAGATAGATTGAGAAAAGGCAAACCGACATTTCTAGCTTTTGCAGATTTGGAGAAGGCTTTTGACACAATGTTGATTGGAATAAACTCTTTCAAGTTCTGAAGCAAGCAGGAGTAAAATATAGGGAACGTAAGGTTATTTACAACTTGTACAAAAACCACACTGCGGTTGTCAGAGTTGAAGGGGATGAAAGGGATGCAGTGGTTGGAAAGGGAGTAAGACATGGTTCTAGTCTTTCTCCATTGTTGTTCAATTTGTACATTGAGCAAGCTATAAAGGAAAGCAAGGAGAAATTTGGAGAAGGAATTAAAGTTCAGGGTGAAGAATTATAAACATTGCGTTTTGCCGACGACATAGTAACTCTGTCAGATACAGCAAAATACAGCAAAGGACCTGGAAGAGCAATTGAACGGAATGGACAGTGTGCTGAAAGTTGCATATAAGATGAACATTAACAAGATCAAAACTAGGGTAATGGAGTGCAGTGTAAGAAAATCAGGTGATGCAGAACGAATTAAATTAGGTAACGAAACAATAAAGGAGGTAGATGAGTTTTGTTACTTGGGCAGTAAAATAACACATGATGGTCGCTGTACAGAGGATATAATATGCAGAATGGCAATGGGTAGAAAAGCGTTCTTGAAAAAGAGAAATTTGTTAACATCGAATATTGATTTAAACCTAAGGAAGTCCTTTCTGAAGGCATTTGTATGGAGTGTTGCCTTGTATGGGAGTGAGACATGGACGATAAACAGTGCGGACAGGAAGAGGATTGAGGCTTTTGAAATATGGTGCTACAGAAGAATGCTGAAGATTAGGTGGGTGGATCGCGTAACTAATGAGGACGTATTGAACAGAATTGGGGAGAAAAGGAATTTCTGGCATACCTTGACTAAAAGAAGGGATATATTGGTAGGACACATTCTTAGACATCAAGGAATTGTGAATTTAGCATTGGAGGGACGTGTGTAGGGAAAAAATCGCAGGGGAAAGACAAAGAGATGGATATAGTAAGCAGATTCAGACGGATGTAGGTTGTCGTCCTTATATGGAGATGAAGAGGCATGCTCAGGATAGGGTATTGTGGAGAGCTGCATCAAACCAGTCTCCGGACTGAAGACCACAACAACAACAACAACGACGACGTATAAATACCAAATGCAGTTAATAGCATGTTATCGAGCGATTTCACCAGTTTCTGCGGAATACGCCGATCCAGTATGGAGTTCGTCGACACACGCGAGACAAGTTGACATCGCGGTGAATGAATGTAATTAATTATGGGGATCGCACCGCCCAACATACGACGTGAAATTTCTGCCGAAACTGAAAAAACGAAGCAAGAAAAGGACATGCGTCACCCTCTATATGGACACCAGCCTGCTGACCGACGGCTTCGTTCGAGCAAGAGCTTCTTGTCACGTACCCGAGCACTGGAAGGGTCGGCCGCAGAGAACCGTATTGCTAGGTGGGAAATGTATTTGAGAAGCCCCCATAAAGCAGCAAAAGAAGAACTGGCACCTGGTGGAGACCTGCCATACACAATCTGGAGAACCCTGAACCGTATGAGGGTAGAAGTGCCAAAGTGCAAGACAAACATGCAGCGATGGGGTTTCCTAAAAGATAATGAGAACACTCTGTGTCTTTGTGGTGCTGTACAGGATCCTCAACACCTGCTTATCTGTCCATATTTAGAAAAGCCCTGTACAATGGAAGACTTATGGGACGCTAACGACAAAGCCATATCGGCTGTTAATTTCTGGAAGTTAGAAGTCTAGTTCCGGACACGGAAAGTAAGTAACCAGTTTCTGGCGTTACAGAATCGCGGTCCTTACATCATAGCAAAGGTGCTCAGTTTAATAGCCGGGGCACGGGGCAAGGCGGTTGTTAACCTGCTGTCGCGGTCAACGGCGAGAGGTGACTGCGCTGTTAGGTTGGTAGAGGCGGCAGGAAGTAATCCGGGCAACAGGTAGCGGCGAGATGACGGCTAAACGCCGGCGCTGAATATCGCATGGCAGCCTGCAGAGCCACACAGCCATTACGTCGCCTCGCCGGCTTAGCGCGTGCTGGCGCGCTTAATAATACAAGGCGGCGCCTGCCGCGCCACGCAGACGGCTGCCTCCACCACCGCCGCTACCAATATCAGCCCGAGGCGCTCACAGCCAGTGGCGGCGCTAGGCGTCGGCGACGTCGGCCACCGCCGACGGCCTCGCGCCTGTGGGGGCCTCGCAAAACATTGTTAAAATTTGATTTTTTTTTAATTTAAAAAAAATATATATATATTTGATGTTTAACGGCGCTTTCCAACTGCTAGGTTACGACATACATCTACCGTACACTATCTTAAGCAATGGACGAACAGAACATCCGTACCCAAGGGTGGGTTCGACCCCCGACGAGCAGTGGCGGCGCTAGACGAAAACTGGGCGTCGGCGAACTCGTGTTTGCGAGGCCCCTTTCATTTTTTTTGGTAATGAAGAAAATGTTAAATGTGCTGAATTATACATCAATGATCATTATACAAAAATTATATTAGTATAATGTACAGGCATTATTGAAATGACAAAAATTACAATAATCAAACACAAATTAGAGGAACTTTCAGCTTTTCGTCTCGCAGAAATTTTTTTTAAGTTCACATCTTAATAGTAGTCACTATTTCGGCTTCAGTTGATAGTACTGTCAACGCGGATAGTGCTTCTTTGCTCATTGTAGCTCTTAAAAAATATTTAACTTTGAGAAGCTTCTCTCGGCCGATGCTAATTGATTCTGACTGATTTATAAACATTTGGATATACTTCTTCCAAATTGTTTTCTAAACTGTACTGAAAAAATTATTTTGCAAGTATTTAACTAAAAATTGCATCACTGCTGCACTCATACCGAAATAAATACGGACAACTAAATAGTTGCACGCCGGGAATGGCCGAGCGCACTAAGGCGTCATATCACGGTAAGCGATATCGCTCTCATCGGGGATCGAATCCCACCCTTGGGTACGGATGTTGTGTTTGTCCATTGGTTAAGCTAGTGGAAGTTAGATGTAGGTCGTCGCTACATAACGTAGCACTTGAAAAGCTCCGTTAAACATCAAGTAAAAGAAAAAAAATTAACATTGTTTTGCGAGGCCCCCACAGGCGCGAGGCCGTCGGCGGTGGCCGACATCGCCGACGCCTAGCGCCGCCACTGCCGACGAGAGCGATCTCGCTCACTGTGGTATGACGCCTTTAGTGCGCTCGGCCATTCACAGCCGGCAGATATTTAGTTGTCCGTATTTATTTCCGTATGAGTGCAGCAGTGATGAAATTTTTAGTAAAATACTTACAAAACAATTTCTTCAGTACATTTCAGAAAAGCGATTTAGAAGAAGTATATCCAAATGCTTATGTATCAGAATCATGCTCAGTTCCAGTCACTACAGCTTCGACCGAGAGAAGCTTCACAAATTTAAAATTGATTAAGACTAACTTGAAAAGCACAATGCGCCAAGAAAGACTGTTTGTGTTGTCAACTGATGACGAAATAGCGGCTAGTAATAAGATGTGATCTTTAAAAAATTCTGAGAGACGGAAAGCTGAAAAGTTTCTCTAATTTGTGTTTGTTTATTGTAATTTTTGTCATTGCAATAATACTCGTATATTATACTACTAGAATTTTAGTATAATGATTATTGATGTATAGTTCAGCTCATTTAACATTTTCTTCATTAATGAAAAAATGAAAGGGGCCTCGCAAAGACGATTTCGCCGACGCCCAGTTTTCGTCTAGCGTCGCCACTGCTCACAGCAACGAGACCGCGTCCAAAACGGTTGCGCGGAACACCGTCACGAAAATGACATTACGTCGCATTCGTCAAGCCTGGGCAGCGACGGCGCGAACTGCCAAAAGGAAAAATACACTCATGAAAAATGGAAAAAGAACACCGTGAATTGAAGACTTCGGAGGAAAATAATAACCCTGATTTATAGTTTTGAGATATGACGAGTTGTGTGTTTGAAAAATAGTTTCTATTACATGTTTTAATATTAAAATCGGTCGGCGGAGAAAGGAACTAAGTCACTTTTTGGTGATTTTCACTTTTTTTACATAAATGCCGTAAACAGTCCAAGATACACCTTACTGCGATGAAAGGAGCTGTGTTTTGCTTCTTCCTGTGGGAATAACATGAGGTCAATTTTATATGTGCTGAGGAGAAAGGAATCAAGTTAGTGACTTAGTTCTTTTCTCCGCCGCACGTCGCAACCCATCAGTAGATTTTACTGTCAGCGAGCTTGTACTACACCAGATACATGCTAGATGACGTTGGTCTGCGGCATGCAGGTGTAGAAAGCGCAACAAAACAGTAATTTCGCGCCAACTTCGTCAGGTGTCACGATTATTGTTGAGTGTTGTAAGTGATTGAATACCGTCTTTCTAAATGTCAAAAGGACATGTGTGGAAGAAATCCAAGCATAACAAAAATTCCGGAAAATGTAATATATTTGACAGTACCCAGTATCACATCTTTCCCACTCAAAGAAACTCACTATGCCGGGAAGGAAATGAAATACCTAGATGCGAGCTTGGATCTGAAAACTTTACACGAAATGTTCCGTAAAAAATATCCAGATGTAAATGTGAAATACGACTTCTACAGGAAACATTTTCATGAAAATTACAAAGTGCGAATCAATATAAAAAATTAATTTTGACAACATTGTCAGAGGAGAAAACAGCGATCAATTTGGTATGATCAATATACAAGAAAACAGTCTAGATTGCAGAAATTAACAGTTTCAGTTAACCGGTTTCGACCTGATGTAGGTCATCTTCGGAATTACAAATAGCCCATGTGGCCAGTGCTGCACTCGGCTGGGCTGGGCTGTTCTACTGCCAGTTACCTACTGGCAGCAGAACAGCCCAGGACAGCCCAGCCCAGCCGAGCACAGCACTGGCCACATGGGCTATTTGTAATTCCGAAGATGACCTACATCAGGTCGAAACCGGTTAACTGAAACTGTTAATTTCTGCGATCTAGTCTGTTTTTTTTAATATATTTTTCAATATAAAAAAAAATTGAAGATTTTTTCGGAAACTGATGAAACACATTCGTGGAGAAGACACAGATTTTTTATGAAGAGATTTTGAAATGGCTAACTTGAAGTGATAACTCACTGTGATATGAACTATTCCGATCTTTGAATTCTATTAAATAGTTGTTTCATGTTCAGCTGAAAATAATTTATCAATAAATGTGAGATTTAATCCAGAAATGTGTATCTCTGAATGTATTACACTCTCAAAAAGTACTAATTCCTTCGTTGACTGGAGAAAGGAACTATGTTACAAATTTCAAATTTATTTTTCAGAAGATACTTTGTAGAATATATAAAAATTATTTTCATTCACAGTATGTATGGTTAGAGTACAGCAAATGTCGAAAATTTCAATGCAATCTGTTAAATAGTTTAACAATAAAACAGTTTTTTGTCTCTCCTGAAAAGTACAAAAAAGTGACATAGTTCCTTTCTCCACCGACCGATTCATTTATATTTGCAATCTCTCTGCAGAGTCATGTAATACTTGAAAATGAAACATTCTGTCGGGTACGATTGTTGCACCAAATACTGGGTGATCAGAAAGTCAGTATAAATTTGAAAACTTTATAAAACCGGAATAATGTGGATAGAGAAGTAAAAATTGACACACATGCTCGGAATGGCATGGGCTTTTATTAGAAGAAAAAAAAGTTCAAAAAATGTCTGACAGATGCCGCTTCATCTGATCATGAAAGCAATAATTATCATAACAAATTAAGACAAAGCAAAGATGATTTTCTTTACAGGAAATACTCAATATGTTCACCATCATTCCTCAACAGTGTCTTGAAAGGAAGATATAAGATGAACGTTAACAAGAGTAAAACGAAGGTAAAGGAATGCAATGCCAGCAAATCAGGCGATGCTAAAGGAATTAGGTTAGGTATTGAGACGATGAAAGTAGTAGACGAATTTTGTTATTTGGGTAGCAAGATAACTTCTGATGGCCGAAGTAAAGAATGTATAAAATGCAGAATGGCTATGGGAAGAAAAGCGTATCTAAAGAAGCTAAACTTGTTAACATCCAATATTTGTTTAAATGTTAAGAAGTCCTTTCTGAAAGCATTTGTCTGGAGTGTAGCATTGTATGGAAGTGAAACGTGGACGATTAGGAATTCAGATAAAAAGATGATAGAAATGTGGTGCTACAGACGAATGATGAAAATTAGATCGGTAGATCACGTAAATAATGAGAAAGTGCTTAATGAAATCGAGGAGAAAAGGATTTTCTGGCATATCCTGACTAATAGAAGGGATAGATTGGTTGGACACATTCTGAGATCAAGGAATTGTCAACTTAGCATTACAAGGAAGCGTATGGGGTAAAAATCGTAGAGGGAGACCAAGGGACGAATATACTAAGCCGATTCAAAAGGATGTAGGTTGCCGAACGTATTCTCAGATGAAGAGACTTGCACAGGACAGGGTAGCGTGGAGAGCTACCAGTCTGCGGACTGAAGACCACAACAACAACAACATTGCTCAACAACAGCTGTAGTCGAGGAATAATGTTGTGAACAGCACTGTAAAGCATGTTCGGAATTATGGTGAGGCATTGGCCTCTGATGTTGTCTTTCAGCATCCCTATAGATGTCATCGATTACGATACACTTGCGACTTCAGGTAACCCGAAAGCCAATAATCGCACGGACTGAGGGTAACTTATAGTGGGTTAACATGTTTTTTACTCTTCACGATGAAACGGCTGTACTCTGAATTAATACATGGACTACCTTTCATAAGCCTCCGTAAGTGCACGGCGGAGATTACGTTACAGCAAACATAATGTTTGTTTGTATGTCTGTTTTTTCCTATTTATGGCCGCCGTACCTTTCATCCGACTGCAGTCAAAAATTTCACACCTCACCTTCAAAACAAGAGAAATATATCGGAAGATTTCATACGGTGCGTGGCGAAGGGAATATTGCAATAAACTTGACCACCTCTTCACTGACAACCATGAAGGTTGCTTAATTTTCCACATATGGAAGAAGCAATGGATTAGGGATAGAGGACGAGTTCGACAAAGACGTGATTGGCAGAGAAACGGGAAGGTGCAGATTGGCAAACAGAGGGTTAGGAGGTTATTAACCGAGAGAGGGGCGATAAACAGTGACGGGAGGTGGAGGGGTAGAGAAGACCGACAGAGAGTGAAGGAAGGAGATTTGGGACAGAGAGAAAAGGGAAGGAAAGATGGACTAACATAATACTGGAATAAAAGTTGTATCCATTCTGGAAGTGTGGAAACTGCGACTGTGATGATTAAAGCATTCTGGAAATACAGCAACCAGTCGCCTTTTTTACGTATTTATTCATCACGACGTGTGTCGAAATGCCTGGCAGTTCATCATCAGGTGGTATGCATTTTCATTGTTTTTCATAACATTGTCGAACTCATTTGGCTGTGGTGAGATAGAAAATGATCTGTGAGCTTTGTGTTTGGCACTAAATTACGATATTTAATGTTTAAATCGTATTCTGAAACGTATCCGGGCGATGCCGGGTTTTCAACTAGTAATGCATAACTTCAGTTTTGATCACATTTATTATAATGTAATGTTTAATGTCTTCCTCGTTTAGTTAATATGGACAATGGCTGCTACTTACGCGGCTCGGTTCGCAAAAAGCATTTTGTATCGAGACTCCTTTACGAGTCCCGTGGACAAACCACCACATTATTGTTAATTATAATAGAAATTTCAGCTTCGTGGTAACGAGATAAAATATCTATTTAAAAATATAGCATATATCTTCGTTCACTGAAAGAATATCCTGTATGCAGTTTTACGTCCTGAGGAATCATGTAACCGTATACAATTTTACAGTAATAAGACATAAAATGACTTGGTATAATTATCAATAAATATTTGATATCATTACCACAAAGAAAATTTTTTGTTATTATTCAAAACATGTTGTCATCAATAGATTTACTTGCCGATAATTGGCATGCATTATTTTACATCATCTCATATGCTGTGTTGAGACTTGGTCATGCAGGTAAACACTGGCATTTGAATTGCCAGTAGGTGACGTGTTTAGGACCATAAAAAATTAAGACTTGTGCAAACTCTTTGCTGGCAAGAAATATGCACACTTAACACTACTGAAGATCAGGTAATAAGTGATAGTTTGCTTTTAAACTGAAAATAGACCTACGTGGCCTCCTGAGTACTAGGAAATTAGAACTAATTAGTTGTTGATGGTGAGATTCCCAACAGAGCTTTTAAAATCGTCCATCATAGACTTTCTATCGGCGAAGTACATTAACTAGTTTATGGTAACCACTCTCTCAGTGAAGGACTTCTAACGAGTATTTGGTAATATCTATTACAGAGAAAGTGTCTTTAAATTATCATTGTATTTTCGCAGCATAGAAATTCTAATTAAAATTTTTAATTCCTACAAAAATGACTACAAATAAGTACGCAGCTGATGTCACAGCAAATGAATTTCATTCATCAGTTCATGAAAATGTATTGTGCTTTCTCTTTGGCACATGGAAGGTGTCCCGCCAAATGTATCTCTATTGCTTGTATTTTTCTTGTTAGCTTTGACGGTAAAATTCTATTGTTTCATGTAAGTGGTTTGTTACTGATTGTGGCCGGTAACCTGGGAGAAAAGGTTCTTCGCAGTCAACACGTTGACGAATTTCTGCAGAGCAACACTCCGACGTTATTAATAAGAATTATTAAGGTATGATGTGTTACATGACGCCGTATGATCACGATTCAGGAAAGAGATTATTTCACGGCAGTTATATTTCGCTTTCCTCTCCTCTGGGTATAATTAGAAGCTTTCAATTAATGTCATGAAATACGCATTAACTGCAGAGTTTCTGGTGAACAACGGAGAACCTACATATTTTTATATGCTATGATGAACTCATCACTTTTTTATCACTATTCTCCTGTAATCACTGAAGTATGATGTAGCTACCACAGACGAATATATACTACGCTGGCAAAATTTCCTGGGTGACTGAAGCCTGACACCGCCATCTTCTTTTACCTCACGTTAAATAGTTTCCATACGGCACTGCTATAAGCATATGGCACGAAATGACGATATAAACTTCACTAGTTTGTTTAAATATGCCTTGCTTTTGAGCTAATTTTCACGTAGTAGTTGAATTTAACACATACGTTGTAGATTCATAAGAAGGGCCTATTACGTACTCTTAAGGCAGATTGTAGATATCGGAAATACACAAAAGAATATAGATACATGTAATCCACGACAAATATCAAATGTTTATCGGTGATACTTTTGAAAGGAAAGCCGAAATTGAATGTAATTGGTGATCTATTAATAACAACAGCAAACCAAAGCAACTGATTATGCATGTACCTTCTGTTTACTGCAAGAAAAGTTACAGCCGTATAAAACACACGAAATGGCCGTTATCTGAAAACGCATACTTGCGTCAGTTCATTCGTATTTTTACGACTGGTTTCTGTAATTACACGCACGACTCCTCATATGCTTATTGGTTAGAAATATGGCGGCCAGACGTCAGTGACACCAATAATACTGTATACGGAATAGCCAGCTTATAGGTATACAAGACGGGGATAATATGACGTGACAGAATTGAAGCCATCTTAGTTGACCCAAAGCCTTAGCAGACTCCATTTTACGATTGCTGTTCGTTCTCAATTTATGGCGAGTGCTCGTAGCACATAAATGCAGTGTTACAGTGCTTATATGAGTAATAAACTCGCCGGGACTTTTTCTGGTCTCGAATGCGTATTTGATCCAGAAATACAAAGCAATGACCTCTTTAATGTGACTGTTTATGTTTATGCATTACAAACAACTAAGAAGTATGATATCTGGTGTAAAAAGTATTTAGCTCCAAGCACTCTGTTCAGAATCGTACTTCTTCGATTAAAAATGAGAGCCTGAGTCGTTTGTAGTTGTATGATCGTAATGTGTAGTTGAAAGAAATCACGTTTCAATCTTAAATAAAGTAGACATTCTTAAATCATGATTGTATTCCTTAATTCTTTTCTTATTCTACACTCTTATGGACTACCAAAGAAAACGTAGTAACGTCTTTTGTATTCGTGAAGATTAAAACTGTATTGCAAATGAACTCAAAATTGAATATATTGTGCAAATAAGTATCAAATGTTCAAATGTTTGTATAGCTTATGGGACTTAACTACGGGGTCATCAGTCCGTAAACTTACAAACTACTTATGAACTAGCTAACACTGAGGACGGCACAAATATCCACGCCCTAGTGGGGATTCGAGCCCACGACCGTAGTGGCCGTGCAGACCGTGACTGACGCGCCGCAGTCCCCTCTGCCACCGGGTCCGGCGACAAATAAGTATTCTTACCAGTAATCAAATAAGCACAGTTTCCGTAGTTTCAGCTTGATTAGCGATCAACAGAGATTCAGTAAAACAGTAATTAAAATAATTACGAAGCTTCCTTTACACGTCATATACTTCTTGGTTATTTGAATTTATACACAAAATATACACACCAATGAAGCCAAATTTGTCTTTGTGCTGGATCTAATAAACCTTCAAGAACAGAAAAACTTTTGAGTTTGCTTTCCTGACATTATGTCATTTACGTAAGCACTGCTAACATTTAGAATTTAAAACAGTTAAAACTGAAAACAAGAACCAGTGGTATACAATACTCTACCCTTGTAAGCATAAAATACGTTGGCACCTGTTGCGGTCGTTAATTGTATCGACCGTTAATTGATGTTCGCTTTTGCACTCGCTCCCGTCATTCACCGCGGCGAGTGTCAAATTAGTTTGCGTGAACAAAACGATTTTGGTCATGAAAGATGGTAGCGGGTCCCTCCCAATAACTGCAAAACAAAGTACAACGTAAGTCTGTGATGTTATCTCCCTTGCACGATTGTTAATCTAGTAAAATGTGCTTGTGGTAGATACTGGTTGTTATTACCTCTACATGAATTACGCGCTGCTTTTGTCAAGATCAGCAGTAACCTTTTGTTTACTTATATTGATTTGTGCTCAACGACTGTTTTGTGAATACAAGTTTTGACGTTTCCCTAGTAATATCAAAGAAAAAGCCGAATACAGTTTCAAACATTAGTATAATCCATTCTCTGCGACATTTGAATTACGAGAATTGTCTAAGAAGGTGCTAATATGTTAGAAAGTTTACTTATTGTAAACATTTCTAGTGTACAAGGGTTAATGACTGTTTTATATCTAATTTGTTATTCCGAAATTTGTATTATCTTGGCGGTAAGTTAAATCTTTTCTTTTTCATACTGAGGGCAGTGTCTTACAGAGGTCACTTGTGATACGGTAATCATTTGGAATAGTCATTTTGTGAAGTCGTAAGAGGACCTGAAGAACATTTGTGTGTTTGTACCATAAGGCGAAATGCACTTCAGGTCAGTTTCAATCGTTGAGGACGCTAATACTGTGGTCGGTGATATCTTGAGAAGCTTGATTGTATGTCTTGCGGTATTTTAATTATTTCTGTGATAAAAACTGTCATTCGTTACATTCTGACACTATAATACTTTCTCTACAGAATCCGCCATTGTCACTTATGACAACATTTTATTTTTATTTTAGTTATTTATTTATTTATTTTATTTATACGTCAATGCGAATTCGTCGGCTTCCTGATGACTGCCCTTGCACGGTCATTCCAAGAAGTAGACCGCATGTGTAGCCATTACACAGATTTAATTCCTAATCATCGCCAAGATGGTAAATTCTGTATTGACGAAAAATTAATTGCCTGAACCTGGCCGGAATACAATTCAGCTATTTTTTTAGTCTCTGAGCGTCCACATAACTTTCCACAGCGATACGAAGGCACAATGGGGAAATTAATAACAGGCTTCTTAAACCAATACGATGCCCAAAGCACTATACGACCAGGATGATAATTTACACTGTGAGTTATCGTTATGTTCCTTCTTTAATTAGAAAGTTATGAAAGCATCCGGTAATTAAAAAACTGTTTACTAACTGATCAAATTTCTAAATTATGTAAACTTCAATTAGAGAATAGTTCATTTAAATTGACCTTTAAGCATCGTCGGAAAATATTTATCATACGCATCAACAATGAATACACTTCATCTAATTTTTTTCATGGATATAAAAATGACTAGGATCATGACGCAGACAAAAATTAAAGCTCTTATGAGTTTAATCTTGATTCAGTGACTTGAAACATTAATCCCCAGCTGTATTTCATTCATAATGTACAAGAAAACAAGTATGTGAAAAGACGCAATTGTTTTGGTGACTATGTGAAATATTATACGCTGAACTGTTTAGTTACTATCAGTATAAAAAAAACTACTCATTTAAGCTCATTAAAATTTGAAAAAAAAACATTTGCAAAATTAGATTTTTGTGGCCTACTGGCTCTTTTTTTTACTACAAAGGGTACATTTTTGCCAAATTCTCGACAGTTTTATAAATGAAGATTTAATACTTGCTTCACCGTAAAGGAAACTAGAGATATTATTAAACTGAGTCTCATCCATTGTACTGAACTTACTAATGAGGTGTAGTGAAAATATAGCTGAATTATATGCCTTTAATTTGGAGTGTAGCTTATGAACAGAAGCAAATGCCTCTATAAACATAAGGTTTGTAACACAGTAATAATACATATATCGGATACGAAATATTTATTGACATATATGGTTGTAAGGCATTGAATAAATTCAGTGGTGAAACTGAAAATTTATGCTGGACCAGGATTCCAATCCGAATTTCCCTCTTCGGGCCAGCTGTCACTTTAATCTATTTATTTATTCACTAGCTGTTAAATCCGGCATTGCCCAGGTGTATATGCATTTTTACTGTCTCAGAAACGAAAATAAATACTCGAAAAAGATTTCATCTTCATGTATCCATGAATACAGCCTAGAAATTATGAAACAGTATAAATTTTATGTGCAGTATCCAAAGAAAGAAAAATAGTATTTAAATACAAATGATATATAGCATCAATTTAATTCAGAACTTGACTATAAATAATATTTATTGATACTTGTGATGGGAAAGTTTTTGTGACCCATTATTTACGACGTTATATCTCCTTCACCATGTATTGTAGGTAGATTTAACGCCACAACGATTGTTGTCTGATAGTAAGCAATATGTGTACCAAGATTAGTTGAATTTGGTCCATTATTTTAGGAAGAGCTATGGAAAAATAGCACATGCTGTAGCTGTTATTCGGGAATTTCGTTGTTTATGACCTCATATATCCTGAAATATGTGTCGTACTATGATGTAAATTCGAGTGTCCATTCAGTGGTGTAACTGACTGTCTCCAAAATATGCCGTGAATGATGTTAGCAGTAAGAAGTAATAAATCGAAACCTCATGCGTGATGAACCTAATTGTCCATGGCTTCATATCTCATGAACTACATATCGAACTATGATATACTATTGAAGGAACATTCAGTGATATGTATGTGTACTGTCTGTGAATTGTCTCGCGAATACAATTTACATTGCAGAAGTAACATCATGCCAAATGCCGTAGATATATATCATAAACAGCGGAAAGTAGTAAGCTATCATTGTGTTGAGATTGACAGCGAGAAAAAGTTTCGTAAATATTTGAAATTATGTTCAACGTTTATTGCAAGTCGGTAAGTGCTCTCATTGTCCAATTGTTGACGAATAAAATCACACGCCACAAGATGGGTCAGTTTTCATTGTTTATGACGTGTTATCATATGAATTATATATTGTAGGTGTTTTTTTGCAACTTTAGCAAACGATTCCTCGCCTTAAGGAGTATTTGTTCCAAATTTGATTGAAATCATTCTATTAGTTTAGCAGCAGATGTAGAATGTTATCGCATGAAGCGTCCGTTTTTCACGACTGTCATTATTTATGTCGTCATATCTCTTTAAGTATGTGTCGGAGGTGGTTTTTACTCCGACAACGATTGTTGCCTGGCAGTGAAATCAAATTAAATGTTTGTAAATCTATCGGACCAAACTGCGTGGTCATCAGTCCGCAACTTACAAACTATTTAAACTAAGGCAAACTAACCTAAGGACAACACACACACACCCATGCCCAGGGAGGACTCGAACCTCCGACGGCGAGCAACCGCGCGCTCCGCAGCGAGGTGCTTTAGACTGCTCGGCTACTCCACTGCGGCCCTGGTAGTGAGGAACATGTGTACAAAGTTTGGTTGAAACCGGTCCAGTAGTTTAGGAGGAGATGTGGAACATACCTACAGCCTATTTTATAAGATGTATAGACTTTCTTCCGGTAGATCCGTCCTTTGCGGACATGAGTGCATCTTGTTCTATGTTGATCGTTTAGTTCTGTAGTCAGTTATCTTATTAGAGAGAACATTCAGACCCCTCACCTAACGCGCCACCGCCTGAAAGAGGATTCTAAACGAATAAGGCTAGCCAGGCGCTCTTTCCATCCTGAAAAAACTCATAACTTATTTGCACGCTACGATGGTAGTGCCCCGTGTTCTTAACTTCCTCTTGCTCGAAGCACTCCTGTATTTCCGAAATAGATGGTATACAAGTATGTGTATCCGCATAGAAATTGACAGTCACCTGGATGGGGTAAGGTATACAATTACTGATTTATTGTCAGTTCTTTCGGACCTGTCAGAAGGAACAGACACCACATCAATTACTGAATAAATGTTTCAGTAATCGCTAGAGTTTATGTCGTAAAATCGTCTGAAAATTAATAAGGTGTTCGTCCAATTCTTTTGAACAATTTGGAGTGCTTGAATCCGTTTTAATACGAGGCGCGTCCAGAAAGTAAGTTCCGTTTGGTAATCAAATGAAATTGTACACAGATACAGAAGAAATTTTAATTGCACAAAATTCTACAACTCTTAAACTACTTTTCCACATAACTTCCGAAATTTTGCAGGCATTTGTCATGGCGTGGCACCAGGTTTTGTATACCTTCTTCAACCAGTTGGAAACAGTTTCTTTCAGCTCGTAGTAATTGGTGAAGTGATGACCGCCAAGGAAAGACTTTATATGTAAGAACAGATGGAAGTCGCTAGGAGCGAGGTCAGGGCTGTACGGAGGATGGTCAAACACGTCCCAGCCAAATCCCTGTAGGAGGTTTTTCGTCACATTTGTAGTATGTGGTCGTCATTGTCGTGAAGCAAAACAACTTCTTTTGACAGCAGTCCCCGGCGCTTATTCTGAATTGCACGGCGCAATTTCCGAAGTGTCTCGCAATAAGCATCTGCTTTGATTGTTTGACCACGTGGTAAGAAGTCAATGAGTAGGGTGCCTTTCCAGTCCCAGAACACTGTGCACATCATTTTCCGTGGTGTCATGATTTGTTTCGGCTTTACCTTTGGTGGGAATGAAGTGTGCCTCCATTCCATTGATGCCGCTTACTCTCAGGGGTGTCGTAAGAATCCCACGTTTCATCTCCTGTGACCATCCGTCTCAGCAATTCTTCGCCGCTTTTAGCATAACGGGTCAAAAACGCAAGTGCACTACCTATCCGTTGTGTTTTGTGTTGCTCAGTGAGAATCTTTGGTACCCAACGTGAGCAAAGTTTACGGAATTTCAGTTGTTTGGTAACAATTTCATGCATCAGTGATCGTGAAATTTGGGGGAAGTCCATAGCGAGAGCACTAATTGTAAACCTACGGTTTTCCTGGATCTAGTCATCAATCACGTGAACCAGTTCTTCTGTAACCGACCTTATTTCACAGGCGGTGGGATTTTCAATCAACGCCGACATCTCAAACAAGCACAACAAAGCGTACGTAACTGACAGCCATCTCCAAATGGCGCTCGGTCTTCTCCTTGATACACATCGTCTACAGCGTATGTGCGGAACTGCAATCGCAACGCTGCAGTGGAGATAAATTGAAACGGAACTTACTTTCTGGACGCGCCTCATACATCAAATTTAACTTGATCCAGCCTCGAATTGATATTTTAGTTCCTTGCCGGCCTCACACAATCCTTAGGAGAGTTCCAGCCTTGTCTACCCTCTATTCACTACCTCTTGGCCGTCGAAATAGTGATTTATAATATGTAATAATCACGTGACCTCTGATCACGCCTACCATTTCCACTGGGTATTAATTGTTGATTCCAACAGCAGGACTAATCAAGTTAACTACCTCGAAAAAATCTAGTTAAATAGTTATTTATATTCGAGACAGGCATCTGCCTGATAATAGAACACTCTGCACAAAATTTAAGACTTCCAAGATGTTTCAGGATTTTGTTTATATGCATATTTATGATTGCAGAGCAAGTAGATATTCAATTCCCACTCGACAGTGCGGAACTGCTAGGATGGAGTATCTAGAAGTTACTGATCAGTATGTAAGTTGTGTGCCGCGCGGGAGTAGCCGAGTGGTCTGTAGCGCCACGTTACGGATTAAGCAGCCTCATGCGTCGAAGGTTCGAATCATACCTCGCGCATGGATGTGTGCGTTGTGCTGGAATATTTGATTAAAAAGTTGTGTGTCTAGCGATGATTTGTTTCAATATAAGTATTTTAAGGTAAACAGTGCTGGATCAATCCATGGACTGTTATTGAAGTGTAGTTTATCGCTGAAGCATAATATGTAACAAAAACAATGGTTCGTTGATGCAGACATTTCCCTTGTGATCAGAGAAGTCTGAACGGTGGAAGACACAATAGTGTTGGAGATCCTGTTGCTCGAAAATTAGCTTATAACAAACGGGGCGATAACTGATAAAATGAAATACCAGTAACTCGACAGTTTCATACCTCTTGCACGACACTTTCTACATGAGTTACCAGCCATTGAGTCCCGCGAGTGTTCGCCCGAAATCAAAACTCCGCCGAAAAGGAACAGCAGCATAAACGAAGCAGCTAAATCATGTGCATGCAAAATTTCCTTAATGTTAATAATCTATGAACAGAAACAGAGAACCAACGCAAACAGTAGACTGAAACACGTCGATTCACTGGCGCTGCAAAACTTGATGACCTATTAATTACTTTTTAATTTTTGGATGTCAAATTATTCACAGGAATACTTCACAGAAGCGTACTATCGTGGTCTCTTGTCGTTACTTTATGTAGTCAAGACAAAGCTTGCTGGATACTATCTGTGGGTGATTTTTTAGCACACTACAACTCCGTAGCTACATCTTCCTAGACGACTGCTTTACGACTATCAGATCTTGATTTACCAACCCTATACCTATTATATTACCCCCATCGACTAGTGCCTGCTCCATTTGAAGAACAATGGTATCAAACGCTTTACATAGTTACAATGTGATTACTCAGCTTGAACATTTCCACTTCTGGTCCCCAAGGTTACGATCAAGTTATCCATTGTTGGAAAAAGGAAGAGTCACTTAGAATGATGTTTTCCTAGGGTAGGATAAACAAAATAAATGTCTGTAAATCTATCGGACTCAACTGCGTGGTTTTTAGTCCGTAGCTTAAAAACAAACTAAATTAAATTAACCTAACTAACCCCGACGCAGGAGGCCGCGCGATCCGTAGTATGGGGCTCCAGACCGCTCGGCTACTCCCGCGCGGCGAAGGATAAACAAAGCAATTACATTTTATTTAGCTTTAAAATTATATCCTGTTAATTAAATAACAGTACGTGTCGCATGAAGGAGATATCATTAATGTTAGGACTAAACAGGACTAAATATTTCTTATGCCTCATGCTCAATTTCTAGGCTGTATTATCTTATGCTACTACTTACAGGATGTAAACTTCTCGCACTTATAGAAGCAGCAGTATTTTTATGACATCTTTTATTACATAGAAACACGAAAAAAAACGCCTAAGCACATACCAAACAAGTTTTGTTTGACCTGTGCACACAATAAATGCGTTCATTCTTGACTTACATTAATATGATTAGAAAAACGAGGTTCTTAAACTGATATGACATGAAAATAACCTTGCCTCTAGCATATTAGAAAATCAATTCAATTCCGTTGATTGTATGTAGCCACATTTGTACTTTCAGTAAATACATAGTGTAATAGTATAGGGCGTTTGTACACATTGTATGGGCGTTCTCCGTTTGTAGGAAGAAATATTTCAACGTTCGATCGAATACTAATTTTTAATTCATGTATTTTCACCAACAGAAGTTGCAAGGCGTATATTTGTGAGACAAATTATGTCATAAGCACGTGGAATCGTTCCAGACACCAATTAATGTTTATGACTTGTCCTATACGGGAGGCACCAGAAACAAATGCGGCATAAATCCGTATGTGTGGCTTCTTTCCGAAAGAAACTACGATCAGACTACCACCGCAATGAACAAATCATTGTGAGATGACCGAAAGTCAATTGTGAAACAAGAAAAAGAATCCAGCAGTTAACAAAACGTATGCCTGCGAGAGTGGAAGCTATGTTGAAGGCTAAGGGTGGGCCAACACCATTGAATTCAAGCATTATCGATTGAGGGCGCCTAAGTCATGGTGTCGGGATATTTTTGATCACATATGTGTGATTCTGCATCATCACTGGCGTGTGTACAGGCAACCTGCTCTAACGCTACAAGACAAAGGAAGCTCATTAACCGACTACATCAATGTAACCGATAAGTAATGTTCTATGAAGGCATCATATGGGGATTTCAAACACCATTGTGGCCCATCAAAGGCAAGCTATGATTTCCACAAAATGGGAGTAACATCGTAAAAACCGTTGTTGAACGGATCTTCAGTATATCGGGAAAGAGTTCAAGTTTATGAATGATAAATCCAGAGTCCATCGAGCAAACGTAGTCATTCACCAGTCCAACTGGTATTCAGCTAGTTGATTGGGACGTCTGGTCCTCTGCAGTTAAAATACTTGCAATAAATTAAAAATAACTGTGCGCATATGTCCTGCTCAACACTAAACCCGTAGTTTAAAGGGGGTATAAATGCCCTATCCTGACAACGTTAAATTCAACATATTTACATCCTGTTTTCTCAGGAACTATCCGAGGTAACAAAACAAAACTTTGCCAGGTTACATAGTTATATACATTCGCTGATCTACAATCAATAATCTAATTTTGTCAGAAGTCAAGATACAATTTTTTTTAATGAAGGTCTAATAAAAACTATGTAATTTTTAAAGAAAATATATTTTATTATCAAACTAAGAGGGTTATCTCCACCATTGTAGATCCACATAAACAAAATACAACTGTGAGTAAGAGGTAAAAATTTCAGAGCTCTAGCATAACTACTTTCTGAGATAATGGGAAACATTGGCCATAAATAGTAGTTCTTAAGAAATTAAGAAGTTTAAGAAGACACAGCCTAAAACTCTCCTGCTTTGTAATCTTTATCTTCTTGAGGTTCAGTCAGGTTCAGTCTCTTTTTCCTTCTGAGGGATCTTGTAGCTTATTTTTGACAATAATTTCTACCTTGGAAACTCGCTGTCTACCCAGTTCTTGTAGGATTGCTTCCGTATGATGGAAAGCTTTATGAACTCTCAGTTGCTTCAGAACCTTTATTCTGCCTGCATTTCCATCACTGAAGTTGAACACAGCATCATTAACCCCAATCTTCTGTGTTTTCAAGCCCACAAATACGTTCTTGGGTACCCTGGTCCACACATCATTGTTGAAGACTCATTTACGTTTTGAGTTTTACCTGTGAGGCATTTCTTTTGAATATCTGGATGTATAGCACAATATTTACTGCAACTCAACATAAATCACTGCCTTCTAGAGCAAATAGTTCTCGAGATATCTTGTCGTAACTGAGCAAGTGCTCTTGGAACCCGTAGAAGTTACTTGTGCAGTAAGTTATTTAAAATCATTTAAAAATTCTTACAATCATACAAAATTAGCGAAACATACATCAGTTATACAGAAAACTCCAAACAACAATTTTCCATAAAAAATAAAAATCGACATTTTTGCCCCAAACCACCAATGAAGTTACAATAGCCTTACCTCAAGATTAATGATTTTAGTGTATGTTTGAATGGAAAGGAACTCACTTAATGGTTTTTGTTTGTCAGTATATAGAAGAGTTTACTATCTATGAATACCAATTCCCCATACCATAAACTACCATGTCTTTGGTGTGTCATGAAAATATTTCTTCGATATGTGTCTGTACAGTCATAAAATTCCTAGCTTAGTTGCAAACTATGTTACGAATCGGCGATCAGGCAAAACATGCGATAGCTTCTCGAAGAGTCACTCTATACGTGGAAGTCGGGCCCGTAACGTTACAGTTGCAGGGCCAGCTAGCGTGTGCTGCTGTGATATCAAGGACCTGCCTGACCTTTAACCTTCCCAGGACAAACTAATTTCCGGGCGCTCGTCTGAACCACAGCCGAAGGGAACCTCGAGCCGCTTGAAGGCTATTAGAGTGGGAAAAATATCTTACTGCTCATTGGATAGAGATTTAGGGACTGAGAACGACGCTACAGAGCGGCTTCTGCAGTTTCAGACGAATCACTGTGCAATGAAACTGCCAGAATAGCAACAATTCTTTGCCTTTACACCTTTTTAACAACATTAACAAAATTATTTAATTAACCTATCTGCCACGAATTATATCGTTATAACATTCGATATGCTTGAAACACGGAAACGTAAGAGATTTTATTTTTATTTTTTTATGTTTTATGGAAATGATAACTGTAAGTTGATTTTATGTACACTCACATGAAGTCGACCACGAGCAGATTAACATTACCAGAAAATCAATTATTCAGTCCTATTTAAGCGTAGTAATGCCTTCCATTAAGCTATCTGCCACTACTTACAGTCTTATAACATTAAACTTGCTTTAACCGCGGAAACTTGGGCATTTACAGATACGTTAGAAAGTAACAGGTTGCTTTTCGTTGTTACTTGGAAATAATGACTATAAATTGATCTCTGATACATTTACATGACGAATACCACCAACTAATTAACACTGTTATAACGTGACGTTTAGCCTGTCACAAAAGTATCCGTATTTGTAAAATACATCTTTGTGAAATGAAAACGAATGGAAAGGTATTAACATTCTTGAAGGTATATACATTATTTCATAAACAATCATTTCGCCGCATTAGCTGCACATATTCCCCTTGTAACGACAGTTTCCTTTTATGCAATTTTTAGTCTTTCTCATACATGAAGTTTCTGAAGAATTTCCCCAATTATTAGAAAAGATAAAAAAATCAAGTATTCCAAAAGAAAGACGATATTAATAAAATTTCCGAGATCGTTGTCCTACTTAAACTGACGCTGTCAAGTTATGATTTTAGTGAAAATTCGTGGATTCCTACTTCTCTTGTAGGAATATATTTACTACGAAGTACCATGTTAGTTATATTCTACTCGCTTGTGTCTGAAATTGTAAATTATTCGTGAATTGTGTGAAACTGGTGTAATACCAAATGTTTTGTCAACATAAATTTATATTATAGTCGACATGATCGACTGGAGAGTGTTCGCAACTGCACTGTATTATTTCAAATGTGTTTATTTCCGTCAACAGTTGCACATATATTTGTTTGATTATATGTTTCGATCACTTGGAGCAGCGTCAGAGCTTAAAACCAAAGTAAATTAAAAATGTACAATTTGATAAACTTGTTTACATCGAATTGTAAAACTCAGTGCAAATTAGTACTCAGCCAGACGAGTAGCGGACGCAACTATAAGGTAAAGAAAAATCTTTCCGTTTATGTATAATTTGATAATTGTTCAGTTAGCCTTTAATAAGTTTATCAAATTGTACATTTTTATTTTACTCTTGTTTTTAGATCTGAAGGTGGTCCAAATGATCGAAACATGTAATTAAACAAATCTAAGTGCAACTGTTGACGGAAATAAACACATTTGAAATAAATTTATATCTCGATATCTCGGCTATCCTGGAGATATAGCGAACAGAAACATCGAAAGCGAAAATATATCGTTGGGCGAAGAAAAGGAAAATTTCTTTCTGGGAAGTTGTAAACAAACCAGAATTCTCATGTCGAGAAAAAAAGTGTTAGCTGGAAACATCCTTTAGACCAGTGATAACAATGGGATCTTCCGCTCGACTTACCATTTGTTACCCGCTGACGTTACCTTGAGACTGTAATGAAGCTTTCCAAAGGCACTATTTCTACGCATGTTTACGAAGAACGCACAATCTATCACTTGTCATCCCGAGGTTCTAGATTTTGATTTATGTTAGAGCATGGCAGCGTTTGTGTAAATAGTATTCAAATCAAAAAACCAAGAATTTAATATGTCTGGGTGGTTCATTAAAGATCTGATTTAACGAGAAGGTCGTAGTAAAAGGAAACAGTTCTTACAGTATGTTACCGACGGTACTGAATTATATGAAACAATAAGTCGTTGACTCTTACTAAATAATAGTGAAAACCCATCGAGGGAGAGAAAGATTGTCACCCCAGATATCTTTTGAAGTGCAATAGATATTGAAAAACGACTTTTACGGCAATGAATCTAAGGCACGGGCTTATGTAACGTAAACAAATATTATTTTCTTTCTTACGCAAACACTTGCATGGAATATCATCAAATGAATGGCGTTGATTGCAACGCAATACGTTACAAGAGAAACTGCGAATCGAAGTTGATGTTTGAAATACATGAAGATCGCAGCTAGCGCGTCCTGAGATTCAAACGAGACTCACGGTTTACTCTCGGGGCATGCGCTACCAGCACGCTTCATGCATTTCAAACGTCAACTTCGCTTCGCAGTTTCTCCGGATGCGAAGCAATCAACGTCATTCATTTGGTGACATTCCCTGCAATTGTCTGCGTAAGAAAGAATATGGGGTATCCATATAAATACGTTTATGTGTGTTACGTTTTAGACTGTCTTAAAGTACTTACATTCTTAGGCCCCTGTCGTGTATTCATGACAGTGAAAGTCTTTAGTTCAATATGTCCTGTAGTTCCAGAGATAACTGTACTGAAAAAGTTGTGTGCGTCACCCCGTATTTATGTATATACCGAAAGAATAATAATATAACAAATACGTCAGTTAGTCCCCGGAGTTACTTGGTTATTCTGCGTAGCACTGTATAGAGTCTTCACACTGTTCTCGATTTGGTGAGAGCGTACACAAGTTTTCCCATATGTATCACAGATCAATGTGGCAAACAACTGAATTAACCTTCGTAGAGCTTGCAAACTGCAGAGACGAAGATTGTTTCAAGTGACGCGGAATATTTTAATAAAAATAAACATTAACCTGATATGGCAATTAAAGAATAAATCCACCCCCATAAACCACAGACATTGCAGAGGTGGGGTGGCTTGCGTGCCTCAACGATGCAGATAGCCGTACCGTAGGTGTAATCACAGCGGAGGGGTATCTGTGGAGAGGCCAGACAAACGTGTGGTTCCTGAAGAGGGGCAGCAGCCTTTTCAGTAGTTACAGGGGCAACAGTCTGGATGATTGACTGAGCTGGCCTTGCAACATCAGCTAATGTGGCTTTGCCACACAGCTACTGCGAGCGGCTGAAAGCAAGGGGAAACTACAGCCGTTACTTTTCCCGAGGACATGCAGCTCTACTGTATGAAAACATGATGATGGCATCCTCTCGGGTAAAATATTCCGGATCTTCGGGCGGGGACTACTCAGGAGGATGTTGTCATTAGGAAAGATAATACTGGCATTCTACGGATCGGAGCGTGGAATGTTAGATCCCGTAATCGGGTAGGAAAATTAGAAAATTTAAAAAGGGAAATGGATAGGTTGAAGTTAGATATAATGGGGATTAGTGAAGTTCGGTGGCAGGATGAACAGGATTTCAGGTCAGGTGAGTACAGGATTATAAATGCAAAATCAGTTGGGGGTATCACAGGAGTAGGACTTATAATGAATAAGATGATAGGAATGCGGGTAAACTACTATGAGCAGCATAGTGATCGCATTATCATTGTCAAGATAGATACGAAGCCAAGACCGACAACAGTAGTACAGGTTTATATGCCAACTAGCTCTGCCGATGATGAGGAGATAGAAGAAATATATGAGGAGCTAAAGGACATTATTCAGACAGTTAAGGGAGAGGAAAACTTAATTGTGATGGGAGACTGGAATTCGGTAGTAGGAAAAGGAAGAGAAGGAAAAATAGGAAGGTGAATATGAACTGGGCAAAAGGAATGAAAGAGGAAACCGCCTGGTAGAATTTTGCACGGAACATGATTTAATCGTAACAAACACGTAATTTAAGAATCACAAAACAAGGTTGTATACTTGGAAGAGACCAGGAGACACCGAAAGGTATCAGATAGATTTTATAATGGTAAGACATAGATTCCGGAACCAGGTTATATGCTGTAAGGCATACCCAGGGGCAGATATAGTCTCTGACTATAACTCGTTAGTCATGAACTGTATTCTGAAACTGAAAAAACTGCACTAAGGTAGGAAAATAAGGAGATGGGACCCAGATAAATTGAAGGAACGTGATGCTCTGGAGGATTTCTGAGGGAGATTTAGGCAACAATTGACAGAAACAGGGGGAAATAAAACAGTAGAAGAGGAATGGGTAGCATTGAGAGATGAAATAGTGAAGGCAGCAGAGGACAAAATTGGTAGAAAGGCAAGACCTACAAAAAATCCTTGGATATCACAGGAAATACTAAATTTAATTGATGAAAGGAGAAAATATAAAAATGCAGTAAATGAAACTGGCAAAATGGAGTACAGACGACTAAGAAATGAGATTGACAGGAAGTGCAAAATGGCTAAGCAGGAGTGGCTAGAAGCCAAATGCAAATCCGTAGAAGAATGTATAAGAATGGGACAAGTAGATACCGCCTACAGTAAAATAAAAGAGACATTTGGGGACAAGAAAAGCAACTCTACGAATATCAAGAACTCAGATGGGAAACCAGTTCTCAGCAAAGAAGGGAAAACTGAAAGGTGGAAAGAGTACATAGAGCAGCTTTACAATGAAAATGAACTTAGAGACGATGTTGTAGGAAGGGAAGAGGAAGTAGATCAAGATGAAATAGGAGATTCTATACTGAGAGATGAATTTGACAGAGCCCTGAAGGACCTGGGTCGAAACAAGGCCCCAGGAGTAGATGACATACCTTCAGAGCTACTAAAGTCTCTGGGAGAGCCAGCCATGACAAAACTATTTGAACTGGTGTGTAGGATGTATGAGACAGACGAAATACCCTCAGACTTTAAGAAAAATGTAATAATCCCCATTCCAAAGAAATCAGGCGCAGACAGGTGTGAAAATTACAGAACCATCAGTTTGATAAGTCATGGTTGCAAAATTTTAACACGAATTATCTACAGGAGAATGGAAAAGCTGGGAGAATCTGACCTCGGGGAAGATCAGTTTGGATTCAGGAGGAACGTTGGAACCCGGAGGGCAATACTCACTAAACGTCTTATCTTAGAAGATAGATTAAGGAAAGGCAAACCTACATTTTTAGCTTTTGTAGATTTGGAGAAAGCGTTTGACAATGTTGACTGCAATACACTTTTTTCAAATTCTGAAGTTAGCAGGGGTAAAATACAGGGAAAGGAGAGTTATTTACAACTTGTACAAAAGCCAGACCGCAGTTAATAGTCTCGAAGGGCATGAAAGGGAAGCATCAGTTGGGAAGGGAGTAAGACAGGGTTGTAGCCTTTCTCCGGTGTTATTCAATTTGTACATCGAGCAGGCAGTGAAGGAAAGCAAGGACAAATTTAGAATAGGGGTTAAAGTTCAGGGGGAAGAAATAAAAACATTGCGTTTTGATGATGACATTGTAATTATGTCGGAGACAGCAAAGGACCTGGAAGAGCATTTGAATGGAATGGACAGTGTGTTGAAGAGAGCGTATAAAATGAACATTAACAAGAGCAAAACAAAAATAATGGAATGCGGTCTTAGAAAATCAGGCGATGCTGAAGGAATTATATTAGGTAACGAAACAATGAAGGTGGTAGATGAATTTTGTTATTTGGGTAGTAAAATAACATGTGATGGTCGCAGTACAGAGGATATAAAATGCAGAATGGCAATGGGAAAATAAGCATTTTTTTAAAAGAGAAATTTGCTAACATCGAAAGTTAATTTAAGTGTAAGGAAGTCTTTTCTGAAGGCATTTGTGTGGAGTGTTGCCTTGTACGGGAGTGAAACATGGACGATAAGCAGTGCGGACAGGAAGAGTATAGAGGCTTTTGAAATGTGGTGCTACAGAAGAATGCTGAAGATTAGGTGGGTAGATCGCATAACTAATGAAGAGGAACCGTACAGAATTGGTGAGACCATAACAACAACAGAGAATAAATATATATTTTAGCAAATTTACGGAATTTCCTCATGGCGACTGTATCAGATTTAGCTGCGGACATAACCTAAGACAATTAAAACGAGTGATTTAGAATGTAAATCAAAGTTCGAAAGGGTGTATGATTGTTTCTCAAAATGCAAACGACTCTGATTACTGTTGTGCTAGCTTGCCAGACTGGACTGTTTACAGCATATGATTGAAGAAGATATAAAAGAGAGGGCTGCATCAGTTCATCAATAATACCGAAATAAAACATCCGTGTACTTAATGGAATTGGATGGTTGTGTTTAGGTACTGCCCACAACGAGTAAAACCGTTACGGTGTGGAACAACGTAGGATCGTAACAGGTTATATTAGTTATTTGTCCGTTGCCCAAAGGTGGAAAAATAGTAGATCATGAAATCTAAATCTTGACGTAATAATTATTACTTTATATATTTTGGCGTCTGTTCTTCCATTGAGCCTTTCTTCTGTGCGGATACACATTAGGCAGTATGTTGCGATTAATGGCCGGGAACCTGCGTTAGTAACATGTCAATTTCTAGAGCATTTGTTTCGGATGAGGGAAGTCCAAGCGAAGGCCGCGCGACAGTGGTAACTAGTGTTTCCCCAGGAGCACTGTGTTAGTTGCCATGAAAATATCTCATCGGTTGATGTCCTGTGGCCATGGACACAGTTTTTTTGCTGAAGAAGAACCACTACGTTGCTGGTCAGGCATGACGCCCAAATATGTAGTGGTGATCGAATCTTTCTACCTTCTGCCAGTACATGTTCATAGCCGATTGGACTTGGTAAAATATCGCGCGATGTATGCAGATATGATCTTGTCTTTAATCGCCGAGGCGTTGCATTATTAGTTAACGTCGCCTTTCCGTTTTGGAAGAAAATGCCACTCCAGCGGTGTTAAGTTCACAGATTAAAAAGAAGAATTATAAAACAACAGCTGATCAAGTTCCGCCAAACTGCTCATGGCCTGAGCACAAGGTACATATATCATCCAACCATGGCAACTCCACTCTAACACTTAAACATACAGAACATATATGTACACAAATCTAGGCATTGCGCTGAACAAACAAGAAATAAATCACGCTGCCAACAGAAGTCCGATAAAACTCCCAGATGTATTAAAACATTAACATTTCATCAATAAATAAATAACACTGAGAACGAAAATCCGGATCATCTTACGCGATTGCAAACAGTAAGTGAACTGTGGCGTGATGACAATGTTCCAGGAATGTACGGCCAACCGCACATTGGTTAAGCATATAAAAGTCCACAGTCGAACGTTGCTTTTCCGACTTCACCAACCTGGGTGCCTTCCTTGGAGGTGGTAATCGAGCAGGTTCATATTCAATCGTGATAAAGCCACTTCAGCACATAAACATACCAAGCCTGTTCGTTACATTTAACTAGGCACTGTTTAAATAACCTGAAATAAATAACCTCGCAATCTGGAAGGGCGTGAAGGAAAATCAACTATATAACTTTATCCCTAATCAGACGGTGACAGCGAGGGGACGATTATTGGGCCCAAGCAACCGCCCCAATGCACCAACGGAGCACTACGCAGAGCCACGGCTATCGACCAACCAGCGTCAGTGCCACTTCCTCCCTCTCACCTCCCAGCTTACAGCCGTCGTCGCCATCCTAGCCCGAAGCACGAACCCCCCCCCCCCCCCCCTCCCGACTGCCCATCAAAACTCTCGATTTGCAGTATAGCGCCCTAACGGCAGAGATGGTACTGCCCAAAACGGCTTAAATTTCATAGAGTGGCGATAGCTCCGCCATGTTTGAGGCATACTGAACTGACGCCCGCAATGTTATTTGGGGTATCGGCAGACGGGTCGTATGCCACACCCACTCAGGAATTTTACCTATTTACAGTTCCACGTTTTATATAAAGATTGACTGTTGAATATGGATGTATATCAAGATCCGTCAGACTCTATCGAAGCTGCGAATTGACGAGCCTGGTAGTAAATTTCCTAAAAATGTCAGTATTATGGTTCTAGTTTTGCGTATAACAGTTAACCGAGCTTTGCAATAACAAAGGAAGGGTCGCTTCGAAAATATTTGTGTTGATTTTAATGCAAGTACATGGTTTAAACGAGGTGCCAAACATACAGTGAACAGTAATTGTTATAGCGAACAAGCTTGACCAGAGACTTTCATCTGCTGTTAACGTGTTATAATAACTGCTTCCATAAAGTCTAGTATACACTTATTTTGACTTTACTAAACCTGTTAACTCCACGAAGTTGTAAAATTGCTGTTCATGGGACTGGATGTTCGAAATTTGAGTACCAAGACGAAAGTGACAACAAAATACTGCAGTTAAAAAAGCTCCTAGGTCATTTGCCACAAGAGCATTCCACATCGAAATAAGGTGTCGTTAATAACTTTCCTTGTTGCCATGCTAAAACAAATAAGGTTTGGTGCGTGAAATTTGAGTACAAAGACGAAAGTGATAACAGAATATTGCAATTAAAATGCCCCTGGGTTAGCTGCCCCGAAAGCATTCGACACCGAAATAACGTGTCATTAATTACTTTCAGTGTTGCCACGCTGAAATAAATACATATTTGTTTCAAACAATACAGACAAATACAAATGAAAAAATTCTGGCTGTCACTACTATTTCCTCACTTTGCACTGGTTGCATGTCAACCAAGCTCGATCAAGCATTAACAAAAACGAATGAAGACATTCTTCAAGTACGTGCACACACTCAAAAGTGTAGTTTCATCAATCACAGGAGCGAAAGAAGACGAAATATCTCAAAAATACACCAACACTAGGTAGAAAACTGAGCATATTTTTATAGTGTGTTCTTCGAGGTAACTGCAGGATAGGTCATCTGAAGCTTCACTCTTGAGGCAGATAAGTGCCAATGGTCAGAAATTTGTTTTCATTATGGACAAACTGAGCTCAAACAAGACAAAACATTTGGTGTTCTTACACGAAGTACCTGTCGTTTTATCAGTTCGATTTGTGCATTTAAATGCTGAACGCACTTCAGGCATATTTCAGCAATACACACTAAATACAATATATACTCAATAGATTACTTCAAGCTCAACAACAACATACGGAAGACAGACTACCTCAAGTATACTGACCACAGTCTAAAATAGCAGTCGTGACACTCACTGGTATTAAACCTGTTACAGCCTGACAGCTGAGGCGACACGAGCGCTCCAAGCTGTCAGCAAGGGAGCCGCCTCATAACGCCATATACATAGTACGGATAACATTATTTCCCAACCCTTTTCTTTGTAATTTACGATAATATTCTGCTGTTTTAGACTCCAAGACGGTATCTCATTAAGGAAGGAAATGGATGATTCTCAAATCAACATCAGTGGAACTAAAACGGATTAATGAAATGACAAAACCTAGAACCTATTCAAGCAGAAATACTTGCCGATCGGATTTTTTTTTTTTTTTTTTTTTTTTTTTTTTTTTTTTTTTTTTTTGCGGCCTTCGCCCAATGAAACCAAAATAATGTACGGTAAGAAACAGTTTCAAGCGTACCACGGTTCCCCGTGTAGCTCCACAATATACGTTTATGACACTTTGTTCTTTCCGTTTAGTTCTAGCAAAATCTACGACCTTCGTCTATATTATTGTTCTGTCTCAGATGACGTACTTACAACTAACAGCAGAAATTCGTTCAAAACTTTATAGTTGAAACTTTACCAACTGCTCTTCCTATCTTACGAGGGTATTTCCGAAAAAACGGACGAGCGTGACAGCTGACCGCCAGATCTGATTTTGGTGTTCATATTTTCCATACATTTTGGGTACTTGCCTGTCACCCTCCTCGCAGTGCTCCAGATCTCTCCCCCCAATATTTTTTCCCTACAATATAGTTTTAGAGTTTTGTAGTTCATTATTAAGAATCTTTAACTGTAGCTTATATTTTTTCTGACCTTTAGACCTACAAACTGCAGTATATAGTTTTCACTGCACTTTATATGAGGTATTAGCTACTCCTAAACATGAAACAATTTTTATTAAATTTATGTAATTTTCGGGTGAATCGTAACTAAAACATTTCAGCAACATTACATACCTCTCTGAGTACTTATAAAATGTGAAAAATGGCAAATTATGCCCCTTTTTCTGGTTGTTGTTTCATTTCGTTCACTACAAGCCTTGTCGATGCCAAAAACCATCACGAAAACGAGTACAACCCGTGAATAACACCACTTACAATGCACGAGATAACGACAACTCAGTGGTGTCCCCCGCTGGCGCGCTGTTGTCGTGATGGGTAACAAAAATCCCCCTGAGTGTCGTGACAGGTATGTTAGACTGTGATACTGACCAACAAAAATATGGCGATCGGGTTTACACAGGTTGCCGCAAAGAGAGCTGTAACTCGTGTGTTGGCCACTATATGAAATTCAAGCTCGTCAGAACTGCCGTGTAAGGTCGATACAAGGCAAACACGCGGCGGAGGGAATTTTGAAATGAACGCCAGATTACATTAGATTAGATTAATACTTGTTCCATGGATCATATATCATTTCGTAATGATATGCTACGTGTCAGTCTAGTAAATGTTGTCTACACTTGACAATCAATATTTTAACGATATTTATTACATTTTTTTCTGTTTTTATTATTATAATTATTTAATTTCTTTAACTTTTTTCTTTTATTTTCTTTTTTTCTTTTTTTCTTTTTATTTTTCCTTTTATTTTTTTTTTAATCTAAAAATTCATCTACATTGTAGAAGGAGTTGACATTCATCTACATTGTAGAAGGAGTTGACATTCAGAAATTCCATTAATTTCTATTTAAATACTAGTTGGCTATCTGTCAGACATTTGACGCTGCTTGGTAAGTGACCAAAGACTTTTCTGGCAGCATAATTCATCCCTTTCTGAGCCAAAGTTAGATTTAACCTCGAATAGTGAATATCATCCTTTCTCCTAGTGTTGTAGCTATGCACACTGCTAATACTTTCAAATTGGGTCGTATTGTTAATAACAAATTTCATGAGTGAAAATATGTTAAAATCCCTAGATCCCTAAATGAATGTCTGCAGGAGCTGTTGGGTGGGCTCCAGCAATAATTCTGATTACACGCTTTTCTGCAATGAATACATTTTTATTCAATGTTGAATTGCCCCAGAATATAATCCCATATGAAAGCAATGAATGAAAATAGGCGTAATAAGCTAATATATACACAAATGTGTATGTGTGTGTGTGTGTGTGTGTGTGAGTGTGTGTGTGTGTGTGTGTGTGTAAAAACCCGAAAGAAATGTATCTATATACTGAATAAAGATTCTCCATGAAAAATTTTATCGAAATCGGTGACCCATGTTTCGAACACACTCGTTGTTAGATGGAGTAAAAGTTTATGTACACAACTGTAGTGCGTGGATATGAAAAGATTAAATAACTGTATGCTATAAGTTATGATGACGAATAAGAAGGAAGCCTTGTTATTTCACCTTATATTGAGTGTGGCGATTCTCCAACCCGCCCGATTGTGGGGGCTTGGTCGTGACTGGTATGTTAGACTGTGATAGTGACCGCCAAAAATATGGCGGCCGAGTTTACACAGGTTGCCGCAAAGAGCGCTGTAACTCATGTGTTTGCCACTGTATTAAATTTTAGCTCGTTGGTACTGCCAAGTAAGGTCAATACAAGGCAAACACGCGGCGGAGGGAATTTTGAAATGAGCGCACACGACTCATATACAAGGTGTCCCAGCTATCTTGTCCACCCAAAATATCTCTGGAACAATAACAGCTATTGAAAAACGACTTTCAGCGGTATCAATGTACGGCTGGGGCCATGAATGTACATATTTGGAAACATTCTAAGACGAAAGCAAATGTGTTTTTAACACAAACTTATGTTTTTTTAAATGGACACCCTAAATTGTTTCTTAAGCAATCCATAGCATGACAAATCATATACACAATGGCGTAGATTGTATCGCAATATTCCAATTACATCCCGAGATATTGCGACGCGAAGTTGACGCTTGAAAGCCGCGAAATGCGATGCTGGCACACATCCTGATCCTCGGGCGTGAACCCCATGCTGCTCAGGACGTTCGTTACCAGCGCATTTCGGGTCTTTCGAGCGTCAACTTCGCGTCGCAATATCTCGGAATGTAATTGGAATATTGCGATGCAATCAACGCCGTTGTTTATGTGATTTGTCATGCTATAGATTGCAGAAGAAAAATATAGGGTGTCCATTTAAAAAAACACACATTTGCTTTCGTTTTAGAATGTTTCCAAATTTGTACATTCATGGGCCCCAGCCGTACATTGATACCTGTGAAAGTCGTTTTCCAATAGCTGTTGTTGTTCCAGAGATATTTTGGATGGATAAGATAGCTGGGACACCCTGTATACACATATGTATGTAAGTTTGTGTGTGTGTGTGTGTGTGTAAAAAGCCGAAACAAATATGTCTATATGCTAAATAAAGAATCTCCATGCGAAATTTGATCGAAATTGGTGGCCCACATTTCAGACACGCTCGTTGTTAGATGCCATAATGTTTATGTACACAGTTGTATTGCGTGGATATGGAAGGATTAAATAACTGTACGGTATAAGTTATAATCATGAGTAAGCCTTGTTATGTTCACCTTATATTGAGTGTTGCGATTCTCCAACCCGCCCGTTACCCCATCCGCGAACCCCAAGAGCTGGCAGTCGGTTAATTTCCGGTCTATCGACGGGGCAAACCCGCATTAGGTGTCCCGGTCAGCTGGCTAATGGACGGCGGCGGCGGGCGGCGGCGGCGGCTGTGGCGCGTGTGGCCGGCAGAGGGCGCGAGACAGAGCGAGCGCGAGGTGACGAGTGTGTGGTGCGCAGGCGGCGTAGCGGCGGCGGCAGGGCAGGGCAGGATGCGCGCGGCCGTGGTGGGCGCGTGGGGCCTGCTGGCGCTGTGGCTGCTGGGCCTGGCGCTGGGCGCGGGCGGCGCCGCGCTGCGCGACCGCGCCAACCAGACGCGCCGCGGCGGCGGCCTCAAGGTGGGCGGCGGGGGCGGCGGCGCCGGCGGCGGCGGGCTGCGCGGCGCGGGCGCGGGCGCGGGGGCGGCGCCGGGCCGGCGGCCGGACGGGCCCCGCGTGCGCGAGGGCGGCCTGCGCGTCGGCGTGGGCGCCGCGGGCGGCCAGCAGCGCCTCGGCGCCGGCCTCCAGCAGCACGGCCCACCCGCCGCCCCCGGCGGCTACGCGCCGCCCAGGGCCGCCCCCGCCAACATATCCACCCCGCTCGGCCACCGGGCCGAGCACTCCAACAAGACCATCATCACCGCCGGCATCATCATCCCGTTCCACCTCTTCTTCTGGAGGGAGTACCGCAAGACCGTCAACCAGACCATCAACCTGCTCAAGCGCTCCACGCGCTCGCCCGTGCTCACGTTCTTCGAGAAGTACGACCTGCAGGTCTACATCTACATGATGAACATGACGCCCACTCCTAATTGTAAGTTAACCTTTGTTCTGTACAGTTTATTTTATATAAACATTTCCATTCCCAAATATTTGTCTGGTACAACAACCCTATTACCCTTCGAAACAAACTCGATGGTCCCAATTCAAAATTTTTCGTGAATGCATTTCAGCTGGTTTCGATGCATCTATGTATCTTATGATCTCCATCAGCGTCGGACTTTAACTTTGAGAAACATGACACGGACCACGACTCCAAAAAGCTTCTGGTTTACTCAAATATTTTAATAGCAATTACACAAACCATTGGTACAATTCGTTTTACTTTAGATTCAGGGGATACTGAACCCACCCTCATGTTTAACTTTAAAAATTTTAAGCACTAAACATGCTATACGCAACCGTTGCCCACATGAACGTTTACTGAATGGAGTCCCTTGTAAAATTAAGTAACATCTTTGAAGAAAACCTCCATAAAACCCGGCAAATCATCATGAACGTTGGGACTCGCAACAAATCACACCACCCCATGTAAATTAAAAGATACCTGAAAATGTACCTTTAACGGTACGAAACCGATAGTAACGCAATAAAGGCGTATATAAACAGCTAAGGCGGACTTCAATAATTCATAGCAAGACATCCTGATGTTTATAGTACGTTCTAGAATTGATTTACTAGTTACTATTGCGAATTATTAAGAAGAGGAAGGAAGATGGAACAGGAAGGAAAGGATTGACATTAGTTGCATTGGGTTACTGAAACTTTACAATGGCGATAAATGAAAATTTGTGCCGGGCCAAGAATCAAAAACAGGTCTCCCGCTTCCTGTCAGCAATGGCCTTAAGCACCCTTTTTCTCTGGTAGATCGATCCTTTGCGGTCGTATATTCATGTTCGTTCTCGATTGTTCGTTAATTATTTGGCTTAGCGTTTGATTATAGAGGGCGTTTAGCCGTCTGACGGAACGTGTTGAGCCACGGTGCCCGACATCTAGTTGGTTCCCCTTGCTAGCCTTCCGACCTCAAACATCCACAAGTCGCACGCTATGCTTGTAGCAACCCCATCGTCCATGCCTTCTTACACTCGGAAATACACATTTCCTTGCGAGGTCTAACGTATGACCGCATCTGCGGTGAAGTAAATCAACCAAACGCCGTCAATTTTTTCCTTTATTGTTATTTTTATACTAGCATATTCTCATCAGTAGGCTGGCAGCAACATTCAGTGCATTCAGCCAAGAGAAAAGGAAACATGGGCATGAAGACTTAAAACATGAATTGCAATTAAAACAATGGTGAATTAAAACATGGAGAAAAAGATAAACTTGAAGTATTTACATTTTAATAGACGAATAAAACATACAGTCAGTTAAAACAGTGAGCCACGGTGATATTAAAATATGCAGTATGACACCAAAACAAGACGAAGAGCACGCGGAGGCACCTATGGCCGTTAATATCGGCCTTGATATGCCTGGGCATTCAGTCAAACAGAGCTTGGATGGCGAGTACAGGTAGAGATGACCAAGCAGCTTCAACACGATACCACAGTTCATCAACAGTAGTGACTGGCGTATTGTGACGAGCTAGTTGGTCGGCCACCATTGGGCAGATGTTTTCAATTGGTGAAAGATCTGGAGAATGAGCTGACCATGTCCAAAGATGCCCGTATAGGACTTGCAACATGCGGTCTTGCATTATCCTGCTGAAATGTAGAGATTCGCAAGATCGAATGAAGGGTAGAGCCACGGGTCATAACACATCTCAAATGTAACGGCCACTGTTCAAAGTGCCGTCGATTCTAACAAGAGTTGACCGATACATGTAACATGTACATGTACATGTAACATGTAACATGTACCATCACCCGGGCGATATGCCAGTATGGCGATGACGAATACAGGCTTCCAATGTGCGTTCACCGCAATGTCGCCAAACACGGATGCGACCATCATGGTGCTGTATACAGAACCTGGATTCATCCTTAAAAATTCATTGTGAGGTGACAAAATGTTGCATTGTAGAATTGCAGCATTTGTAGTTATGAAGATGGCAACAGGGATTTCTCGAACCAAGTTAAATAAAAGTTTTTACTTGAAAAATTTTCGTCTTTACACGCCTGCTTCCGCCGATTTTCATTTTAACTGCCTACAACGTTATTAAAATACTATGTTCTATAAAACCGATGTGGTTAATAAATGCTACGTTAATCACGTCAGAGGCCTGTTCGAAGCAACAATAGTTAAAATTTTTATGCCAGATACCATTCGTAACGTGCAACATTGCCATACGAATTGAAGCTACCTGGACATTCAGAAAATGTTAACCATAAATGTTATACCGTGCATCTCTCCTTTTTTCAACGAATATTACAGCCTTAATAAACACAAATGTTTTCAAAGACTCAGGGAAAACGATGTGTTGGCGTGGTATAAATTACTCAAAAAATGTTCAAATGTTTGTAAATCTATCGGACCAAACTGCGTGCTCATCAGTCCGTAGCTTACAAACTACTTAAACCTAGGTAAACTAACCTAAGGACAACACACACACCAATGCCCCATGGAGGACTCGAACCTCCACGGAGAGCAACCTCGCACTCCGTAGTGAGACGCTTAAGACCGCTCGGCTACTCCACCGCGGCTTATAAATTGCAAATTGCGTTAAGCCCTATGAAGCTGCAGCAACATACTACGATAAAGCGAGTGAAAAGTACAGGAGACCTTTACTTGTCGTTTCTGTATACGTATGCATTAAGTGCAACACTCACTAAACAAACCTGTAGTGTAACTCTCTATAAAATCCGTATCACTCTAAACGGTTGCTGTTGTACGTTTATTCTGGACTGATAAAATGTGACTTCAGAAAAAATCACAAGAAATTTGCTTTAAGCCACTGGAAAATTCTATATATATTCTGTGTACTGAGTACTGTGGCAGGGCGAAGCTGGGAATTTGTATCTGACTGGAGGCGTGCTTAGGTAGTCCTTGCAGGTGCGGTGACCACTGTCCCCAGTGGTGTAGGGTTCAGCGCAACTACCTAGAAAGCAGGAGACCCGGGTTCGAATCCCGGCTGGGTACACATTTTCAGCTTTGCCCATTCGCAGTTGATGTCATATATTCTGTGATTAGGAAAATTCTGTAATTTGACATTTCAATTAGGAATACATGTTGCTATAAACTGTAAACATTTCATTAAAATCGGACTATTACATTTCAATACATATAATTTTTAAGTGGGATGTTCCTAGAGAAGACGCCCTAAATTTCATAATCCACGTTACAATCAAAAATATGAAATATATATTGAACGTTGAAAACCAATCCACATACTATAAAGCAGAATGAAATGAGGAGAGATTGGTGTAACCCATATTGCAATATACCCAGACGTGCGCGCGTTATTAATGCTTAAAATGTCTACGTAATAAAAATTCCGACTGTGGGTTACAGGTTTGACTGTAACATATCTGAAGAAGAAATGAATTACTGAGTAAGATATCGCGGCAGTAGTCTGATCCCGTGGACCCGTCCTTTGTGTGAAGCTATGGAAGTGGGCTCCAGGGCCACATTTGTGCCTAATGAGATTCAGATAGGCCGCCCGGCGCGCAGTCCCGGCGCCTCGCCTTGAATATGTAACACGGGCTGCCGCGGACACCGGAAGGCGCAGAGGTGCGACGCTGCCCGCTTCTTTAGCGGCACCGCAGAGCCCATATTTTGTCACATTATGAAAGAGCCGGCAGCAGGGGGGGGGGGGACACTTGCCGACGGACGTCACCAAAAGAACAACTCGGAAGTTCATAAGGAAGTGCTGCCAAGGCGGAAAAGGAGGATAAGGAAGCCGACTCTTTTATCATGAACATAAAAGTAGCTTACTCCATTGTTAATCTTCCTACTACGGTGCAGAAATAAATTCTGCGTCCCATCTATTTGAAGTCTAATACAGGAATATGATCTATAAAGAAAATGATGTGTGTTATCTACAAACTCGAAGACGGATGGAAAATTTTTGATGAAGTATTCAGAAAATCTTTACTTTAGCCCAGCAGGTGATCCGATTTCTTTTCGCGTTCGGATGAAGATATTTTGTATATAAATACCTCACAAACATGAATCCCATAGCACCAAGGTTGTATGGATTACCAAAGCTCCACAAATAAGGGATTCCAGAGACATGTGTAGTCTCTTCAGTTTCATCACTCTGCCTCAAATTAGCTAGAGGTAGACTCACTGATTAAAACAAAAACTACATTTCAGTCAAAATTTGGGATCCCTAATTCACTTGCATTAGTGACCAAACTAAAATATTTACCAATTCCACCTTGTGCAAAGCTGGTCTCATTTTATGTCTCAAATATTCCGGTTTGGGGGCTATTTTTATTAACTGGGTAGGAGAAAAACAAATCCAGTGGGGGTAGAGGAAGTAAAATTGGCAACAGAGATATGTTTAAAACAAAATTATTTTCAGTTTTAACAGACCCTGTATACTCAATCTGATTATCTAAAATTTGTTACTGGCATACGTATGCGGATGATGTATTTTGTTTGTGGACAGGCACCACCAGAGAGCTAAATAAATTCCTTCAAAATCTAAATTCACAGCATAATAAAATCAAGTTCACGATGGAGGGGACACGACCACCTTTTGGACATTACCACTGATATTACCAAGCAAAGTCATACATTTAACATATTCAGGAAAGCAACTAATACAGATGCAGTAATACCAGAAAAGAACCTCATAGTTCACAAACATGCAACCTTCCACATCATGGTATATCGTTCACTATCAAAGCCAGAACAGAAAGCAGACTTCAATCAAGGAAATAGCATCCAGTAATGGCTACAGCCCCACCCTGATTGACAACATACTTAGCAGGAAGAAGAGGCAAAAAATAAAAGCACATCGGTATCCTACACATAAATCACCGTTTCATAGTGATAAAAAGTGGACCCTCATGCCATATGTAGGTAAGCCTACAAACGTAATTGCCAAAACACGGAGATCCAAGAAATTCACCCCAGCTTTTTACATCAGATATACTGTTGCTCACTGTTTAACAGCAAGGCCAAAATTCTACCTTTAGAACAGAGTGAAGTGTATACAATTACCTGTAACCTTTGCGGCCAGTCAGCAAGGGCTATAACCACTAGACTATCTGAGCACGAAAGGTACTGGAGATCGAAAAATAAAGATTCTGCCTTTTTTGACCATGCTCTGAATGCTTATCATTCTTATGATATTAAATGTGATGTTCTCCATAAAGGGAAAAGATCAGAAAACTCACATTGTTGAAATTCTGGTCACTAAGAAACACCAATCCAAGAAAGCTGACCTAGTGCTTAAAGAGAAGACGAATTCCATTATTCACGTATATTAAAATAATGTCAACTTATTAATATTTTTCTCACTGTGTGTATATAATTTTGTCGTATGTGTTCCAGACCAATACTCCATATTCCTTTCTTTCTCCTCCCCTCCCTCACACCCAACAATATTTTTCTGAGATTTACAGTTTGCTTGACAATCACCTATCACTCACCTGGACATTTCTAATATTTGTAAACTTAATTGATGTAACGTACTCATTTGGACCCCGTTTGTATTTTATATTACGTATGTTCTGTGGTATTGATACTTAGTCATAACAAATCCACGGTTTGTTTGTACCATTACCTATATGACAATACTTTCTCATACGATCCCACAGTTTTAATATTTTAATAAAATTATAGCCTAAGATGTATTCATTTAAAATCCATTTGTTTTACAATAAATTTGTTCTGGAGTATCGAATCATAGTCATAAAAATTCACATGTCTTTCAAAAACCATTTTTTTATATGTAACCTTCATGTTACGTGTGGACCATCTGTTCAGTAGTAAGTTATCTGACAATTGCCTAAAAAGCAGAAAGCTGCTCATAACAAACAAATAAATAATACTGTAGATCAAGAATACTACGTATTTAAGTTTTTAATAAACCTAAAAGATTACGTCTAGCATTTGGAACGACAGTAGCCCGTTAGTGGAAAAAGAAGCACCCGCCATTCTTCTGTAACTGTAGTGCTGCCGCTTGGAAAGCTACCGTCGCTTCTGTCACTGTTTGTGATGAATATTTCCAGTGAACAGATAAGTTTATGAAATACTAGTTTCTCCATGACTCCATGCTTTTGCTGTTGCCGCAACTGTGATTTAGTTTAATGAAAGTCGAGTTCCAGGTGCATTAATTGGAACTTTAGTTAAGTCCACACGACTGGCTTCGGCCTCTAAATTAGGTCATTTTAAAGTGTAACAAAACCTGCATATAATGGTACAAGACAGTATGTTACAAATGTAACAAAAGTGATTTACAGAAGCAGAAGAGAACTTACGTTATGAAGTAGAGGGAGCAACGCCAAGTGATAAAAACAATAGAATTCTGAGAAAATTAAAAAGTTTTGGCGCCCAATAGCGACTTGAGAAAAATGGGCGTGTCATACATAAAAATTCCATACATTAATGCATTTTTGTCGGCATCTTCCGATGTGTTCTGATACAAAGATTATGAATTACGACAGCACCCAATAACGTTTCAAAATCGCATATGTCGTCCCTCAGCTGGAGTAGCAGTAACTGTGCAGTTCGTAATAATTATTTTACTACTGAATACATCGTGCAACGATAATATCAGGAACATTGAGGATTAAAACACAACTACGCTTTTACGGATATACTGTTAACGAGTAGGCAACAGGCTGACGTGGTGGTGGCTAAGTAGATTCTGATATAAAGGTTTATCGGTTCGAATCGACCTACATGCAGTTTTTTATTCCTTATCAAGAGGTATCTGCTACACCAGTCTTAAAGGTAACTAGAAGAACACCACTGTACCATAATGCACTATTACTGTTGGGCAACTGACGTAATTCAAATTATTGTTATCGAATTTTCAAGGCTTCCTGAAAGATGAAATGTACCGAAATAATTGTAAATAAAGTAAAATGATATCTGTTCTTGTGCAAGAACTTTGTGGGATTTTCTTAATATTTTCATCATGCAGCTTCAAACTCTACCAGACAGTATCTATTTCGATATTGCGGGAATTAAAATCTCCAAAATTCTTTTCTTGTGCGTACCTCAATGCAGTGATTTTTTTTTCTATTGGGTCCTTACATCGCTCCATAACGATTTCTAGAAGTGAATCGTTTTTGTGTCAGGAGAAACTTTAATACAGCGGTGTTGTCAAGCATCTTCCGTGCTGACTCATATCACCGTTCAACCAGCTTGCGCAGATACAGGTTTAGCGTAGCGTTATACAATAGAGCGGAGCCATGAACAGAGTTCAATTTCTGAACTAAAGTCAGATTTGATCTGCACTCAATGAAGGTTTTACAACCTGCCCAGGATTGTGTAAGCGTAGTATCCTTTGTATTTAATCATGTTACATAGAAGATAGTAACGAATAAAATACATAAACACATAGATTTTCATAGATATAGCATATACAGGGTGAGTCACCTAACATTACGGCTGGATATATTTAGTAAACCACATCAAATAATGACGAACCGATTTTACAGACCGAACGTGAGGAGAGGGGCTAGTGTAAATGGTTAATACAAACCATTAAAAAATGCACGGGAGTATGTTTTTAACACAAATCTACGTTTCTTAAATGGAACCCCGTTAGTTTGGTAGCACATCTGAAAATATAAACAAATATGTAATCAGTGCCGTTTGATGCATTTTAAAATGTTAATTACATCCGGAGATATTGTAATCTAAAGTTGACGCTTGAGTACCACTCCCCCGCTGTTCGGTCGTCTGTACTGGAGAGCACCGAATTAATTAGGGATCCAAAGGGAACGGTGATGTACCTTAGGTACAGAAGAGACTAGAACAGCACATTACGTCCACATGCTAACACTTTTATTGGTCTTTCTCACTGACGCACATGTACATTACCATGAGGGGTGAGGTATACGTACACACGTGGTTTCCGTTTTCAATTATGGAGTGGAATAGAGTGTGTCCCGACATATCAGGCCAATAGATGTTCAATGTGGTGGCCATAATTTGCTGCACACGATTGCAATCTGTGACGTAATAATGTCGTACACGCCGCAGTACATCTGGTGCAATGTCGCCGCAGGCTGCCACAATACGTTGTTTCATATCCTCTGGGGTTGTAGGCACATTAACGTACCCCACAGAAAGATGTCCAGAGGCTGGCCAATTTATGCGTCCTCCACGTCCTCTGAAACGCCCGTCGAACATGCTGTCAAGGATCAGCCTAGTGTTAATTGCGGAATGTGCAGGTGCACCATCATGCTGATACCACATACGTCGACGCGTTTCCAGTGGGACATTTTCGAGCAACACTGGCAATTCATTCTGAAGAAACGCGATGTATGTTGCAGCTGTTTGGGCCCCTGCAATGAAGTGAGGACCAATGAGGTGGTCGCCAATGATTCCGAACCATACAGTCCACGGTCGATGTCGCTCTACCTGTCGGAGGATTGTCCACGGACCAGTAATGCATGTTCCGTAGATTCACTGCCCCGTGGTTTGTGAAACCCGCTTCATCAGTAAACAGGTAGAACTGCAACGCATCTCTGTTAATGCCCATTGACAGAATTGTACTCGATGATTAAAGTCATCACCATGTAATTGCTGATGTAGCGACATATGAAACGGGTGAAAGCGGTGACGATGCAGTATGCGCATGACACTACTTTTGACTCAGTCCACCGGCTCTTGCAATGTCCCGTATACTCCTGTGTGGGTTCACGGCAACAGTAGCTAACACACCAACTGCACCCGCTTCTCCTATGACGGGCCTGTCACGGACTCGTTTGCGTGCTACAACCATACTTGTTGCATACAGTTGGCGGTAGATGTTTTGAAATATGCGGCACGTTGGATGCTCTCTGTCCGGGTACCGTTCTGCATACACCCTGCAGGATTCAGCTGCATTTTGTTGACACTCGCCATAGATATCATCTCCGGCTTTTCAGAGTTCGAATGCACCATGGTCAGAGTTCCCACAACACTACACTATCACAAACGTCTGGTAACACAGTGTACTACAATTAGTCTGCGTGCAAAGACGAATGCAGAACAACAATAGTAGCAAGCGCTACATGCGGACACTGTGACAGCTAGACCAAACCACAACAGTGCAACAGCCACACTCGTAAACACGGTCGTCATCTTAAACATGTCCCTGCAGATGTTGCTCGCGACTGTAGCCCGTGTTTGTTACAACATGTAACTGAACGTCCGAGGTTTCAAGCGTCAACTTTAGGTAATGTAATGTAATGTAATTAACATTTTACAATGCAACAAACGGCACTGATTACTAACGGGGTTCCATTTAAAAGAAAACTAGGTTTGTGTTAAAAAACATACTTCCGTGCATTTTGTATTGTTTGTATTAAGCAATTACACTATCCCCTCTCCTCACGTTCGGTTCGTCGGTATTTGAAGTGTTTTTAACGAAATATATCCAGCGTTAATGTTAGGTGACTCACCCTGTATACTCCACCCCTGTAAAGCCGGGCAGGTCGCTAATAATAAATATATCAATAAGTGATACTACAGACGAATTGCAATAAAACGCCATACAAAATGTGTCAAATTTTTATTGAGTGTGGAGGTATGGCTGTTAGTATGTGACGCAATCAAACTTAAAGCAAAGGCAAATGGGGACACTAGATTCTGCGAGGGTGAAGGTCGGGGTGAGAGTTTAAAATAGAGAAATTAATTTTTTAAACTCACAACCACCAGCTGCGAACCAATTTCCTAAACATGCAAAAACACTGGAACTGTGATTGCGACTGACTCGTTTTCTAGGGGATGATATCGCACGATCGCAGCTTTCCTTCCCTGCATATGATTAACAAAACAAATTCATAATAAAATCAAGTTCATGAGAGAAAAGGGTGTACTAACTACTATTTTTGAAAACACGTGAAAGTTCACTTTATATTGTTTATTTCACAATATTTGAACCCTGTGGCTGTCGCGTCTGTACGTCGGTAAATTTAACAAATGAAGTTATAGCTCGTGAGCCCCCAGACAAAATGAATATTTGTCGCGAATTGTTTTCACACCACGTGGCTGTCTCAAACACCGTTTATGTTCATGCCTATGCGATGACACGTGTTACATTAACAAATCACAGTCATTTTAATTCAATGCGATGCACATCTTGTTCCACCGGCTAAATATTCACAAACACACAGTAGCACTCGATTTAACTTGGTGCAGTCTACGACGAGCAACCACACGTGGCGATTGCCACAGACAAATCTCAAGTCACCACCTCGAGATCCACATGCCGACTGATGCAGAGCGACGCCGCCTGGCCAGCCACACCACGTGGTCCCGAGTCCTCACTTCCTGCCCAGGCGCGCGCGCGCGCCAAAAGCTCAACTGCCGGGGTTTTTTCCCCTACGTCATCAACTTCCCCATGTGAACTGTTCTAACCGATTTGCCAACGTACAACGCTCAGCCAATACATTTCTAAAACTTTACTTAAAATCAAAATAATTACACTACACATTAAACAAATATTTTCTTACGTTTTTATATTAGTATAAACATCCTTTGTACTGTTTATCATAATCGTGCAATTTCTTATATCACAGATAACTGATTTAACTGAATATTTCAAGGTAAAATACAAAAGATTGATTGAAAATAAAATGAAAAATAGTTAATATATTATTTTTTATAAACCAACATTGCCATGCTAGTTGTGTAACTGTCTTGTCTTCGTTGGTAATTTATTACTTTTCATTGTCAATTAAACATATTACGTTAGATGTGACTATATCAGCTAATGTATTGTTTATTTATCAACAGGCTATTTTGTAATGAGGGCCTTAAAGGTTCCTAACTGCATCGTATTACTTCAAATGCCAGTAGTATTACAATATTTGTGCACTGCACTGTGCCTGGCACTCGCCATTGTGCCTCTCTCCCCTCACCGGAAACGAACTGTAAAATCCTAAGTTGGAACAAGCCACCAACATCGGCCTGCTCGCAGGCCTCCCGTCAGCTACAAGCACACAGCAAATCTCAACGGAATTTCTACCTATGGCCTAACTATAAATGTTGTCACCCAACTGTGTACCTACATTGCTACCATAATTAATAAGATTAAAATCGTGTAACATTTAGTGCATTGGCATGGTCAATGTTTGCAGTGAACTTCATACTGTTTAATTATCAAATGCTATTAATTACCAGTATTTCTATTGGGCGGTAATCTCACAATACCCCCACTTGCGGCATCCAAACCATGTGCAGGATGGCGCAAGTAGCAACAAAATTAATACATTCTAATGAATAAAATTCTTAAATTACAAAATTATTGAATCGGATTGGCTCAAACACTATGCCAATTATGACGTCAACTAATGCAAAAAATAAATAAATAGATAAATAAAAAATAAACAGGGCAGTGAGATAATTTCCGAATATTTGTACCATTAAGACCACTTATTTAAGAAAAGGATCCTTATAACTAATTACATCCATGGATTTTAAGTGTGCCTGTTGTTTATATACAGAATTGGCACCAAATTTATAATATTATTAAACTTTAGTCTTTAGAGAACCTTGTCCTACATGGAAAAACTAGAATTGTCACTATAAAAACTTTTGACGGTGTACACTCCACTTGTTTGAAGGAAATCTCTCACCACTTTGACACTGAGAACCCCAGAGTCATCGTTGCAGCAACTCTGGTCCACAGTGTACGGTCCTATGTCTCCGTCATTTCAACCAACATGCTGTTGCAGCTTAGATTCATGGCGCTGGATCAAGCGTTCTTGTTCACACACGTCATATGCACCCTACATGGAACAGGAAGAGCAGAAGGCACTCATAAGTCAACATAGACAAAAGTTTGTCTGGACACCAGGATTCGGTTGGATTTGTATCCCACCCCCCTGCCATCCAGACTTGGTGCAATTGAAACTAAGCATTGAGACATGTACAGTAACATGTAAATCAACAGAGTTAAGAACTGAAATTGGCTGGTGTTAGTCATTATCAGATTAACCCAAACCACCATGCCTGCACTCTCATCAGCCATAGCTTCAGATGAAACAGACAAGAGAATATGTGGCCTACTTGGAGTATTACTCCATCAAAATAAAAATAAAAAATAAAACAACCTGCCTATGTCAAAAATAAATCTTAAAGCTCAAATAATACTACCAAAAGAATGTTATCATAGAGAATTTTCTCTTCTATCAAAATGACACCTACAAGCATAAATACAAATCCTACCCCCTCGCACCAAAAAATTTATTTTTGCTGGTGTGAGATTAAATTTGGATCCCTGTCATCAGCCTAATGTGCTTTCCACAAGTACTCCCCACAATAAAATATCTAAGTTTAAAGTCTAATTTCAAAATTAGTATCCCACAAAACATCTACATTTTTTAAATAAAGTATCACCAAACCCTATTGATACTCAGGCTAGACAGAAAAATAGTTCTCGTCAACTGTTGTTGCAGAAATTGTTCAGTCAACAGTTAAGCACCATTAAAGAAACCAAAATGTGTTATCAGAATCAGTTTAATATAACAATACAGAGCATTCCCTATTAGACACATTACCTACCAAACACTCAAAGAGACAGACATTAAAGAGCAAACAGAATGAAACTTTCACTCTGCAGCGGAGTGTGCGCTGATATGAAACTTCCTGGCAGATTAAAATTGTGTGCCGGAACCGGGACTCGAACCTGGGACCTTTGCCTTTCGCGGGCAAGCGCTCTACCGACTGAGCTACCCCGACACGACTCACGATGCCGCCTCACAACTTTACTTCCGCCAGTACCTCGCCTCCTACTTTCCAAACTTCACAGAAGCTCTCTTGCAAACACGCAAGACTAGCACTCCTGGAAGAAAGGATATGGTGGAGACATGGCTTAGCCACAGCCTAAGGGATGTTTCCAGAATGAAACTTTCACTCTGCAGCGGAGTGTGCGCTGATATGAAACTTCCTGGCAGATTAAAATTCTGTGCCGGAACCGGGACTCGAACCTGGGACCTTTGCCTTTCGCGGGCAAGCGCTCTACCGACTGAGCTACCCCGACACGACTCACGATGCCGCCTCACAACTTTACTTCCGCCAGTACCTCGCCTCCTACTTTCCAAACTTCACAGAAGCTCTCTTGCAAACACGCAAGACTAGCACTCCTGGAAGAAAGGATATGGTGGAGACATGGCTTAGCCACAGCCTAAGGGATGTTTCCAGAATGAAACTTTCACTCTGCAGCGGAGTGTGCGCTGATATGAAACTTCCTGGCAGATTAAAATTGTGTGCCGGAACCGGGACTCGAACCTGGGACCTTTGCCTTTCGCGGGCAAGCGCTCTACCGACTGAGCTACCCCGACACGACTCACGATGCCGCCTCACAACTTTACTTCCGCCAGTACCTCGCCTCCTACTTTCCAAACTTCACAGAAGCTCTCTTGCAAACACGCAAGACTAGCACTCCTGGAAGAAAGGATATGGTGGAGACATGGCTTAGCCACAGCCTAAGGGATGTTTCCAGAATGAAACTTTCACTCTGCAGCGGAGTGTGCGCTGATATGAAACTTCCTGGCAGATTAAAATTGTGTGCCGGAACCGGGACTCGAACCTGGGACCTTTGCCTTTCGCGGGCAAGCGCTCTACCGACTGAGCTACCCCGACACGACTCACGATGCCGCCTCACAACTTTACGTCCGCCAGTACCTCGCCTCCTACTTTCCAAACTTCACAGAAGCTCTCTTGCAAACACGCAAGACTAGCACTCCTGGAAGAAAGGATATGGTGGAGACATGGCTTAGCCACAGCCTAAGGGATGTTTCCAGAATGAAACTTTCACTCTGCAGCGGAGTGTGCGCTGATATGAAACTTCCTGGCAGATTAAAATTGTGTGCCGGAACCGGGACTCGAACCTGGGACCTTTGCCTTTCGCGGGCAAGCGCTCTACCGACTGAGCTACCCCGACACGACTCACGATGCCGCCTCACAACTTTACGTCCGCCAGTACCTCGCCTCCTACTTTCCAAACTTCACAGAAGCTCTCTTGCAAACACGCAAGACTAGCACTCCTGGAAGAAAGGATATGGTGGAGACATGGCTTAGCCACAGCCTAAGGGATGTTTCCAGAATGAAACTTTCACTCTGCAGCGGAGTGTGCGCTGATATGAAACTTCCTGGCAGATTAAAATTGTGTGCCGGAACCGGGACTCGAACCTGGGACCTTTGCCTTTCGCGGGCAAGCGCTCTACCGACTGAGCTACCCCGACACGACTCACGATGCCGCCTCACAACTTTACGTCCGCCAGTACCTCGCCTCCTACTTTCCAAACTTCACAGAAGCTCTCTTGCAAACACGCAAGACTAGCACTCCTGGAAGAAAGGATATGGTGGAGACATGGCTTAGCCACAGCCTAAGGGATGTTTCCAGAATGAAACTTTCACTCTGCAGCGGAGTGTGCGCTGATATGAAACTTCCTGGCAGATTAAAATTGTGTGCCGGAACCGGGACTCGAACCTGGGACCTTTGCCTTTCGCGGGCAAGCGCTCTACCGACTGAGCTACCCCGACACGACTCACGATGCCGCCTCACAACTTTACTTCCGCCAGTACCTCGCCTCCTACTTTCCAAACTTCACAGAAGCTCTCTTGCAAACACGCAAGACTAGCACTCCTGGAAGAAAGGATATGGTGGAGACATGGCTTAGCCACAGCCTAAGGGATGTTTCCAGAATGAAACTTTCACTCTGCAGCGGAGTGTGCGCTGATATGAAACTTCCTGGCAGATTAAAATTGTGTGCCGGAACCGGGACTCGAACCTGGGACCTTTGCCTTTCGCGGGCAAGCGCTCTACCGACTGAGCTACCCCGACACGACTCACGATGCCGCCTCACAACTTTACTTCCGCCAGTACCTCGCCTCCTACTTTCCAAACTTCACAGAAGCTCTCTTGCAAACACGCAAGACTAGCACTCCTGGAAGAAAGGATATGGTGGAGACATGGCTTAGCCACAGCCTAAGGGATGTTTCCAGAATGAAACTTTCACTCTGCAGCGGAGTGTGCGCTGATATGAAACTTCCTGGCAGATTAAAATTGTGTGCCGGAACCGGGACTCGAACCTGGGACCTTTGCCTTTCGCGGGCAAGCGCTCTACCGACTGAGCTACCCCGACACGACTCACGATGCCGCCTCACAACTTTACGTCCGCCAGTACCTCGCCTCCTACTTTCCAAACTTCACAGAAGCTCTCTTGCAAACACGCAAGACTAGCACTCCTGGAAGAAAGGATATGGTGGAGACATGGCTTAGCCACAGCCTAAGGGATGTTTCCAGAATGAAACTTTCACTCTGCAGCGGAGTGTGCGCTGATATGAAACTTCCTGGCAGATTAAAATTGTGTGCCGGAACCGGGACTCGAACCTGGGACCTTTGCCTTTCGCGGGCAAGCGCTCTACCGACTGAGCTACCCCGACACGACTCACGATGCCGCCTCACAACTTTACTTCCGCCAGTACCTCGCCTCCTACTTTCCAAACTTCACAGAAGCTCTCTTGCAAACACGCAAGACTAGCACTCCTGGAAGAAAGGATATGGTGGAGACATGGCTTAGCCACAGCCTAAGGGATGTTTCCAGAATGAAACTTTCACTCTGCAGCGGAGTGTGCGCTGATATGAAACTTCCTGGCAGATTAAAATTCTGTGCCGGAACCGGGACTCGAACCTGGGACCTTTGCCTTTCGCGGGCAAGCGCTCTACCGACTGAGCTACCCCGACACGACTCACGATGCCGCCTCACAACTTTACTTCCGCCAGTACCTCGCCTCCTACTTTCCAAACTTCACAGAAGCTCTCTTGCAAACACGCAAGACTAGCACTCCTGGAAGAAAGGATATGGTGGAGACATGGCTTAGCCACAGCCTAAGGGATGTTTCCAGAATGAAACTTTCACTCTGCAGCGGAGTGTGCGCTGATATGAAACTTCCTGGCAGATTAAAATTCTGTGCCGGAACCGGGACTCGAACCTGGGACCTTTGCCTTTCGCGGGCAAGCGCTCTACCGACTGAGCTACCCCGACACGACTCACGATGCCGCCTCACAACTTTACTTCCGCCAGTACCTCGCCTCCTACTTTCCAAACTTCACAGAAGCTCTCTTGCAATCACGCAAGACTAGCACTCCTGGAAGAAAGGATATGGTGGAGACATGGCTTAGCCACAGCCTAAGGGATGTTTCCAGAATGAAACTTTCACTCTGCAGCGGAGTGTGCGCTGATATGAAACTTCCTGGCAGATTAAAATTGTGTGCCGGAACCGGGACTCGAACCTGGGACCTTTGCCTTTCGCGGGCAAGCGCTCTACCGACTAGAGCGCTTGCCCGCGAAAGGCAAAGGTCCCAGGTTCGAGTCCCGGTTCCGGCACACAATTTTAATCTGCCAGGAAGTTTCATATCAGCGCACACTCCGCTGCAGAGTGAAAGTTTCATTCTGGAAACATCCCTTAGGCTGTGGCTAAGCCATGTCTCCACCATATCCTTTCTTCCAGGAGTGCTAGTCTTGCGTGTTTGCAAGAGAGCTTCTGTGAAGTTTGGAAAGTAGGAGGCGAGGTACTGGCGGACGTAAAGTTGTGAGGCGGCATCGTGAGTCGTGTCGGGGTAGCTCAGTCGGTAGAGCGCTTGCCCGCGAAAGGCAAAGGTCCCAGGTTCGAGTCCCGGTTCCGGCACACAATTTTAATCTGCCAGGAAGTTTCAAAGAGCAAACACTTTCTTTCATTGAAACATTTCTCAATCCAACCCACCTTTAGCCAAAACAGCCACAACAAACATACATTCTTCACTTCTGACCCATATTGTCAGTCACACCCACATATGCAACACTGTCAGCTGACATTTTCATCACAATTTATCTAAGCCACAGACTCCACTGCCTGCATCAATGTCCACCACTTTCTCATTCTCCGAGTCACCCCACAACTCATCACATATCCAGCCCTGCTCACATATACACACACATAAACAGTACACTCCTACTTCCTCTATCCTTTGGTGTTGGCATACATACATACTTATTTACCTCATGTACCACTGTTGAACTGCAAATCTGATACAAGCACATGTTTTAACACAAACAACAAAAGAAAAACATTTACAAAGATTACTTGTAAACTTGACCCCAATGCTTAAATCTAAACACACAAGTAGATACCAACACAGACCACAGAATAAATATACACAAATTCTTAACCTACTATCTACAATGCATTGAATCTCATACTTCACTATTTACACTGGTTTATGGCAGTTACTTGTGTAAACATGCCATTAAATCTTTATCACTTATAAAATTTTTGAATTTCACCCTCTTCATGCATCCCTCCAGACTTAATTCTAGCACTTTATCCTTATATTCCAATTGAGCTTCATATTTGCACGGAAAATCACTTCCTAACACTAGATTTAAACATAGACCTTTCATCACCAATAAATCTTGAGTAAACAGCTCCTCCTCAATGATTACTTCAAATTCTGAGTTCCCTGCATTTAACACCCCTATTTTTCTTGCAAAAGCATAATTTTCTTTTTCCCATGCCACTGGCTCTACTGTTTTTAAATGTTTGAGGAATTGGATCCAATCATCTTGCCCATACTCATGTACTACTTTATTAACCGAACCTGACTTTAACCCATCAATATCCATTTCACGACACTGTTCATTATTATGAATCATAAAAACTTGAATTTTCTCCTCATCATCACCTAATCCCCGCTGTACAACTCTCTGTCCCTCACTTATCTCATCATGATCTAGGGTACAAATGCCTAATCCCCTTAATTGATCATGCTCATTGTCCCCAAACTCTTTCAACACATTGTAATAAGTCTGGTCCCTATTATATTGTTTGCCTAGTCTGTCCAAGTAATCATATTTGTGCAATAGCCAATCATCTGGTGCCCATCTCCTAATCCAGTTTATTTTCCCAATTAAATTTCTGGTTTGTGCAACTACACTGTCAACTTGACCTTCATTTACAGTAGGTCCATTGTCATTTATTGTCTCTACTGGACAACATTTATTTCCATTTAATTTAGAAAAACATTCACTCTCATTCATACATTCCACAACTTCTATGCTGGCTAGAGTATCAACAATATTTACATTCATACTTTCACATTCAGTCAACACTTGTGCCTCTGACCTATCCAAGATTATGGCTAACCCAACACTGTTTTTATCCTTTTTAATGTTGTTATCAAATGAACTTCCCACATCATACTCTCCTTTATTGTCCTTGTTTCTATCATTCCTCCTCCTGATTGCATTTCTCTTGTCATGTTGCAAAAACCAATCCCCAAAAATTTCCTCACTACCTATAACAGTATCCATCTGACACATACTTTCCTCTCTTTTCTCCCTTTCCTTGTTTACTCTATTTATGTTTTCTTCCCTCTTTTCTTTATCCTTGCCCTTGTGAACTCCTACTTCCTCTTTCCTGTCATCATCTCTGTCCATATGACATAGTTTTTCCTCCCTTCTCTCCCCATCTCTATTCCTACTGTAATTATGGTTATGAGATCCCCTGTTATCCCATCTTCTGGTCCTATTATTAGAATAGTTCCTTGTCCCAAAACGGACCTCATTTGGAACAAATCTCAGTTTCCCTGATTCTGTCTCTGATTTTCTCTCCTACTGTTATCCCCATTCCTACTTCCACCTTCCTGCCTTTGATTTCTCCAATCATTTTCCCATGTTTCCCTCTGGCTTCTTTTCTCCCAGTTGTCTCCTCTGTTATTGTTACCTCTCCAATTTTCATTTAAATTCCTCTCTCTATTGTGGTTTCCCTGGTTGTGACCCCCATTTCTACTGCCTCTGTTTTCATTGTGGTTCACCTGCTGTGTCCCCCTGAGCTGTCGTTCCATAACTAAACCCTGGTCTATCTTTTCTACAAATTCAATGAAATTCTCAGCTGAATCTGTGGGATGATGAATTAACTGCCAATGCAAATCTGCAGGTAACCTCCTACACAACGTGGAAATTACTTCTAAAACACTCAAAGGTGTATCTAAATGCACTAGTTTCTCAAGTTCCTCCTGACAAAATTCCTTCATGCTCTGCTTCCCTTTTACATAGTTTGGCCCATTCAAGAATTCATTTTGTATCTTAGCTTGCTTGGCCTCCCCCCAATACTTATTTAAAAACAATTTTTCAAATGCCTCAAAAGTAACAAATTTATCAGCACACTGATTTGCCCAAGTTTGAGCAGAACAGTCAAGCATTCTCTTTGCTAACTTCACTTTACACTGGTCTGACATACCAGGCACAAATTGGTCCTTGCATGCAGCCAAAAAATCTACTGGATGATAATTACCCACTCCTGAAAATTTTTTTGCCATTAGGTGTCTGCACCATGGACCAATTAGTGTTTCCTGATGCAGTACACAATTCTAGATTATTTATTCTAGTGTTCACCTTCTCAGTCTCAGTATTGTTTACTGTCACTACTTGTTCTATCTTTTTCCTAAAGTTACATTCTGTATTCTCTAATTTTCCTGACAACAAAGTTTTTGTTTCCTCAATACCTGCCACCATCCTCTTGTCAACCTCAGCCAACGCCTGCATAGTGCCCTCAATCCTGTGATCACATATTTGTTTCACAGCATCTAACTTGTCTCCTACCTCAGTTTCAATAGCACCAATTCTGGCATGTATCTCCTTTTCCCTATTATCAAACCGTTCTGTTAGACTTCCTATCTTTTTGTCAATGTCTGTTATTATTTCTGCCTTTAATGCACACATTGAATTTTGTAGTGCCCCAATGTCTGCCTTAAAGTCTGCTTTCAATTCTGATTTTACAGTTTCTATTTCTAATTTTAAATTTGAGTATGAATTTTCTATTTCTGATTTTAAATTTGAGTATGAATTTTCTATTTCTGATTTTAAATTTAAGTTTGAATTTTCTATTTCTGATTTTAAATTTGATTCTAAATTTTCTATTTTTGATTCTAAATTTGAGCTAATACTCGCTAACATGGCTGCGAACATCTCCGGTATCAACAACATTCCCCCAGTATTTACCCTCTCTGGACTTTCTGGTATGCTACTCTCTGAAATTACGTCGCTTGGCTACCTCTTAAAAACACTATCCATTATCAGTATCACAAGAAAGCTTGATTAACACACAAGAATTTATTGCGCCAGCTGCTATACTTATCTTTTAATCCAGAAGTTGCTGCAACGAGCTGCGACGTCCCCAACGCTCGCTGCCGTCTGTTGTAGAAGCTGTGGCTGGAATATGTCATCACTGCATTCCTTATCCTTTGTAGAATCGAAGCTGCTGGGCCCCGACGCTCCGTTGGCGACTTGCGAAGTCCCCACGATCACTGCCGTCCGTTGCAGAAGATGAAATTTGAGTGCGTTGAACCCACGCGCCACCACTCACTGCTGCCGGTCCCATGCGCCGTCGATCGCCGGTTACGGATGCCCGCGCCCGAACTCTGCGTCACTAATCGTCGTTAACCGCGCGACGCGATTGCGTATCTGCTTGCAACTGTTCGTAACTGTTCACTGTCCTATACACACCCTAATCTCTCCGTCCGAGCAAGTCCAACGTGAACTTAGCCCGGACGAGCCCCCAAATGCGAGGGTGAAGGTCGGGGTGAGAGTTTAAAATAGAGAAAGTTTAATTTTTTAAACTCACAACCACCAGCTGTGAACCAATTTCCTAAACATGCAAAAACACTGGAACTGTGATTGCGAATGACTCGTTTTCTAGGGGATGATATCGCACGTTCGCAGCTTTCCTTCCCTGCATATGATTAACAAAACAAATTCATAATAACATCAAGTTCATGAGAGAAAAGGGTGTACTAACTACTATTTTTGAAAACACGTGAAAGTTCACTTTATGTTGTTTATTTCATAATATTTGAACCCTGTGGCTGTCGCGTCTGTACGTCGGTAAATTTACCAAATGAAGTTATAGCTCGTGAGCCCCCAGACAAAATGAATATTTGTCGCGAATTGTTTTCACACCACGTGGCTGTCTCAAACACCGTTTATGTTCATGCCTATGCGACGACACGTGTTACATTAACAAATCACAGTCATTTTAATTCAATGCGATGCACATCTTGTTCCACCGGCTAAATATTCACAAACACACAGTAGCACTCGATTTAACTTGGTGCAGTCTACGACGAGCAACCACACGTGGCGATTGCCACAGACAAATCTCAAGTCACTACCTCGAGATCCACATGCCGATTGATGCAGAGCGACGCTGCCCGGCCAGCCACACCACGTGGTTCCGAGTCCTCACTTCCTGCCCAGGCGCGCGCGCGCGCCAAAAGCTCAACTGCCGGGGTTTTTTCCCCTACGTCATCAACTTCCCCATGTGAACTGTTCTAACCGATTTGCCAACGTACTGCGCTCAGCCAATACGTTTCTAAAACTTTACTTAAAATCAAAATAATTACACTACACATTAAACAAATATTTTCTTACGTTTTTATATTAGTATAAACATCCTTTGTACTGTTTATCATAATCGTGCAATTTCTTATATCACAGATAACTGATTTAACTGAATATTTCAAGGTAAAATACAAAAGATTGATTGAAAATAAAATGAAAAATAGTTAATATATTATTTTTTATAAACCAACATTGCCATGCTAGTTGTGTAACTGTCTTGTCTTCGTTGGTAATTTATTACTTTTCATTGTCAATTAAACATATTACGTTAGATGTGACTATATCAGCTAATGTATTGTTTATTTATCAACAGGCTATTTTGTAATGAGGGCCTTAAAGGTTCCTAACTGCATCGTATTACTTCAAATGCCAGTAGTATTACAATATTTGTGCACTGCACTGTGCCTGGCACTCGCCATTGTGCCTCTCTCCCCTCACCGGAAACGAACTGTAAAATCCTAAGTTGGAACAAGCCACCAACATCGGCCTGCTCGCTGGCCTCCCGTCAGCTACAAGCACACAGCAAATCTCAACGTGGAGAATTTCTACCTATGGCCTAACTATAAATGTTGTCACCCAACTGTGTACCTACATTGCTACCATAATTAATAAGATTAAAATCGTGTAACATTTAGTGCATTGGCATGGTCAATGTTTGCAGTGAACTTCATACTGTTTAATTATCAAATGCTATTAATTACCAGTATTTCTATTGGGCGGTAATCTCACAATTCCAAAGGGACTTACGGTCGTTCAAGAGGTGGGCAACCATTTTTCTTCAATATATAAAAGTTTAGAATCAACTCTGATAGGTTGAACATAGGGTTTATTATAACTTCGCTTTTGGGCGTAGCACTTCAGCATACATGAAAGAGGACACAGTGAAAACAGTTACATGAATTCACTGTGTCCACTTCTCTTACTTGTATGCCGAAGTGTAGCTGATGATGGGCTGCGCCCGAAAGTGGTTATAATAAACCCTATGTTCAACCTATCAGCATTGAGTCTAAGCATTGACACTGCTTCTTTCGTCGCTTCTTACAAGAAGACCACATGGGTATCGGATTTTAGAACTTTTTGATATTTATGGTACCTGAAGTTCAGAACTCAAGAAGCATCCAAATCCATTCGAAGCAATTGTCAAAAATTCTCGAGAACAATTTACTTTGAAGTTTTGCACGTACATGTAAGTACCAATAATTAAAACAGTTGTAACGTTTTTCGGTGTAGCTCAGGTGGTAGCGTTCTGGTCTGACAACCGAAGGATCGATGGTTCGAATCCCACCGTGACAGTTTCTGTTTCTTTCGTTGTGTTCGAAAACTTCGAAAACTGAACGTACATTTGTTTATTCGTAATTCTCTATATTTCATATAAGGGTGTTAATAATGATGGTTTCAATCAAAATACATAACAGGTTACATTGTTTACAATATTTGCTTCACTATTAGATGCCGACAGTTGTCTTTGATCATTTTGTGAAGAGCTACGACGCTGTTTTTCGAAATTCATCACCATAGCTACTAATGGTTTTCCAAGCAGCTGACCTACTCGACCATCGTCTTAGGTGACGACAAAGTGTTCCGCTCTTCTACATACATGTAAACGGAAACTAACACAACACGGAATTAGAGATACCAAAATGTTCTATATAACTGAATTTGAAATAGTGTAAATATTTTTACATCCTCCATCATGTAAACATTAAAGAATACACAAAATTAGTAAGAAACAAGAAAACGTGCATTTTTTGCAATAATTACTATTAGATATGAAAATTGTGCAAGTATTCGAACACAGCGAAAATAACCTGTTGCAGCGGTTTTCGAACCACCAAGGTCATGATGTAAGACTAAAATGATGCTTCTTGTGTTACACTGACAGATGCTGCAACCGTTTCTAAGTATTTGTTCTTACATTTACTTGCAAAACTTCAAGGAAGATTTTCTCGATAATTTTGTAGAATTCCGTCGAATGTCTTTGGCTAATTGTTATTTATTTCTGAACTCCATGTACCATAAATATAAAAAAATATAAAAACAGATACCCATGTGATCTCCTTGTTAGTAGAAAATTAAAATTACGATATTAAATTAAAATCACAATTTATGTTTGTTGTACAAGTTTAATTTTATTTAGTTAACTTGTTTCCTGATACAAGGACTTTAAAAGTTTGAAGATGGTAAACTAGTACAACATACACTATACTGTGCTTTTAATACAATCTGATGAATTTATATCATGAAACGACCGAATTACTATTGAAAATGTCGTCTTTTGCATTTGCTTGAGATGCACACTAAAAGCTGTCTATCTGCACTGAATAAAATTTGGACACACGTTACAAGACATTCTTCATAGCAGTTATATTGTACTAGTACCTCCTGAAATATTTGCCTCCTGAACACTCTGTATACGTCGCAAAATTAATCATGACAAAAATGTGGTATAGGACAGAAAAATTTGTATTTTTAAAGTTCGTCTTATGAAAAATATAAATATTAAAGACATTCTGCTGATATTTATTCGTTAAAGTTATGAATCTAAAAAATAAAAAAAAGTATACCATATTTTACTCTGGCATGTTCCGATATGATCCTGCTGTTCCAAAAATATGATACGCATGTGACAATAATCAATTCATGCACGTAGGAGTCTGCGGTTTGAAATCTAGATAGCGAACACACAGGACGATGTTTAACTGCGATTTCCTGTGTGGATTGTAACTGTGATAGTTATGTTATGAAAGAAACGTCTGAGAGCTACATATATATCTTTGTTCCTAATTTTAAAAGCATGAAATCAATCACCAATGTGTAAGAAAAGCATGTATGGGGTGTTTCCTAAATGTTTCGAAAAAGTAGCAGGACATTGAGAATGCTCCACTGAACAATTCGAGGTAGCGAACCTTGGTTCCGAGGAGCTGGGTTAATATATAACATGAATAGAATTATATTACTGTGTACTTTTTTTTATTTACGTTAGTTGCAGTTAACTATAAATAACATCACTGACTCACTGAACGTAAACATACACTATTTAGTGCAAAATATGCAGGTTAGGTGATCTCACAGGCCATGAAATAGTATCTCCAGTTCCAGCGAGCATCGCCGTGAGTTCCTAGTAATCTGGCTCGTCCTGCTTCTTCCCTTGCAGTAAAAAAGGAATGTACATATAAATCAACAGAGCTTTATGTATACACATGTGTGCATATTAGTTGTAAATAAACAGCAATGCGAGTCAAAGTGGCAGACAAGTTTACTTAAACTTCTCCGATCGTCAGTGTGTAATAGGTGTTTCTAAATATTTGTAAAAGCTGCAGAACGTGGATAAAGTTCCTGACAAACAAGCTGAAAATATTCGGTACACATACGGTTTATTTGCTTTCGTTACCGTGTTACAGTCATTTGTTCCGGTGTACGTAACACAGACCTCTTCAATATGCAGGTTGGTCATTTGTTGGTCATCTGCACGTCATTTTAACTTCAATCCAGTAGACGTCTACTGATCATTTAAGGACTGTTGTGTATGCCACACCTATCCTTACACGGAATCGCTACCTCGGCACAAAGTGCAAGGGTGTTACCTGATACGACAGATACCAGGAATTTGGAAACGAGAACGACAGGGATGCGGCCAATATAACACTTTGTGGTAGCCATTTTGAGCACTTTCTGAAGAGAACATATTACTAAATAACACTGTATAATGGTAAATGACCATCCAGTATGGTGAAGTGGCCTATGTACATCACAACAAATGCGTACAACAGGGTAATGAAAGGGAATAAGCAATTTGTGTACAGGGCATGTTATGTTTGCTGCTCGGAGCTTTCCCAAATATTTAGATACAACCTGTAGGTACCTCAATTTTTTTTCAGTGAAACATTCTATATGTCCTGTTAAATTCTTGCACTCCCAAAAGAAAACAGACAACAGTTGTACTTAATATGATTACTAACCCAAAATGAGGCCACACAAAAGGAATTCACGGAGTATTTTTCTTTCATGAAGATCAAATGAGCAATCAGCTTTGTATTTAATGGCTCATTTGATCTTCATGAAAGAAAAATACTCCGTGAATTCCTTTTGTGTGGTCTCAAATGAGCCATTAAATACAAAGCTGATTGCTCATTTGATGTTTTACACCCCAGTAATAACAATCTGATGTGTTAAGGCCCTATAACTTTTCTCTTTTTATAAACGTATTATATATTTAGAAAACTCTTTCGTACTTTTCCGTAAACTGTAGGGAGGACATTATTGTTGGTCTTTTTCCAGTATATTTTGCATCATCTATTCATATCAAATGTTCAAATGTTTGTGAAGCTTAAGGGGCTTGACTTACAAACTACATACGTACTACCTTATACTAAAGACGACACAAACATTCGAATCCCCGACGGGGAACGGCCTCTCACATCGCAGCATTTGATTTGAAACATCACAACAAAAACCACTTACACTATTTGAACAAGTAAGTGGACTTAATATGTTTAATACACACCAGAAAATGAGTGATAGTATTTATGAGAGCTCTTGTTACAAAATATTTTTTTAAAAAAAAGTAAATCTATGACCATGACTGTTCGTCATGACAATTACTGTTCGCTATATAAGTATCGCAGCACGTTTTGACAATGTACTTGAGTTATAATCGACACAAATATTTTCAGAGCGGCATTTTAGTTATTTTTGTAAACCTCAAGTAACTGTTATACACCGATCTGGAACTGTATTACTGACAGGTTCGTGGGATTTCATTACCAAATTTTTAGAAAATACAACATCAAATGTTCAAAAGTATTTGAATCCATTGGACTTCTTTGGTTATTACTCTCTAGGCTTACCAACTACTTAAACTAATTTAAACTAACATAAGAACAACACACACACACACACGCCCCAGAGAGGCCTCGAACCTTTGACGGTGAACACCCACTCGCTCCGCAACAAAGGGCCTTGGAACGCTCAGCTACTTCACAGCGGCAAATACAACATCAATCTCGTCATTTCGCAGCTTTTATAAAGTCTGGGGACACCTACAAAACTTCATGCATATCCGTTTTCAATAATTAGTCTTCATTTAAAACGTGGAACTCTGTAAATAGGTAAAATTATATAGTGAGTATGGCATGCAACAGCTGTCAGCCGATATCCCAAATAACATGGCGGATGCGGTTCAGTTTGCCAGAAATATGGTGGGCGTGTGGACACTTTTTGAAATTCAAGCTCTTTGATATTTTTAAGTATTCCCACTTAAACCTTTTAGTCCCACATTACGAAATCAGCTGTGGAAAAATTAAAATTCACTGTTTTCTTGAGTTGGTTTATGTTCTAAGAGGGGATCCAATTATGATACTGTAGAAAGATGTAAAAAAGCCAAGATCGCTGGTCATCAATTTTTATTTAAGTTTCAGTTTCACTGAACTATGTCAGCATTATCTGGTCCAATAAAATCATTTTATAAGGCCATAATCTTGTAAAGTCAGTCAGTTGCTATATAACATAATAGGTTATATAACATAGGTGCACTATGTCATTATAATAAAACCATGACATAGAGCACCTATGCACTGTAAATTATGATGCCGACATAGAAATCACTGTTTTCTGTAATAATACAGCGCGGTAAACATCAAAATACATGTTTTAAAATTTGTGGTCAATTTATAAATTTTTTATGTATTTTATGCACATCATAGCCGTCTGAATCCATGTATTTTATAACTTCGGCGTAATTTTGTTGACACTTAACACTGCCAGATCAATAACACTTGCATAATCTTCGCCACAGCACCAAAGACAAGACAATTCACTGCAGGTATAAAATAAAAGGGACCACACTCACGCCGACACCCTCAGCCACGTACAGACGGCAACGCAACACACCCTCCAAGATGGACAGATTAATGCCTCAGAAATGGCTACACGTCGTAACAAGCGGCAAAATGTCGTAGTAGAAGCGCGTTGTTGATCAACAAAAATATAACTTTATGGATTGATGCACAAAATGCGGTATAAATCGACTTTTAATACACTGGTAATGAAAGGGTTCAGAATCAGACCTCGTATTTTGGTCGTAAAATACAGGTGTGATATTCCACGACGGTTCCCGGTGGCTGGTCTTTGCAGTGCAGTAACATCAGCGAGCATAACACGTGATAGGCAGTAATATCGGCGTGCACTCAGGCCCGCAGGTGGCGAGCGCCTTGAGGTAGGCAGCTGCGGCGGGCAGGCAGGCGCTTTGAGGCGGCGCATTAGCCTGTGTCAAGCTGTGCGGTCCCTCATAGACCGCGCCACGCCGGCTGCCGGTGTTCTCACACCAGTTGCACCGGAGCCGCGCGTCGCCTCGGCCAGGCCTCCACGCTCCAACGCACAACACCGCAGCGTGCAACTGCAAATTTCAAGTGATACAGACGAGTAGGATAAACAATCTCTTGTATTCGAAAACTGCGTTAGTAGTGTGCTGCTTAACAGAATGGCGTCAGTTGAATTTCAATCCGCAACGCTGCACAGCGGTATGAAATGGAGCGAGCATATAAGTACAGCCGTCTGAAAGGCGGATGGTCGATTACCGTTTATTGTGAGACTAAAGCAAGGGTGTGATTCTTCTGTAAAGGAGACCGCATATAAACCGATTGTGCGGCTCCATCTTGAGTATCGGATTAAAGGAATATTTAGCAGCAATTAAGTAACGGACCGCTAGGTTTGTTGTTGGTAGATTTCATCAATGCGCGAGTGTTACTGAGATGCTTCGAATACTCAAATGGGAGTCGCTGGAGGGAGGCGATGTTCTTTTCTAGAAACACTGTTGAAGGTATCTGGAGAGTCGAAATCTGAAGCGGACGGCAGAAATATTCCATTGTAGCCAACCTCCAATAGATGCATACAAGTTTTGTTTCTCTCTCGTTATATGTGGAAGCGGAACAGGAAAGTAAGTAACTAAATGTTCAAATGTTTGTTAAGCTTGTGGGACGTAACTACGGGGTCATCAGTCCCTAAACTTACAAACTACTTATGCACTACTTACGAACTAGGACGGCACAAATATCCATGCCCGAGGGGGGATTCGAACCCCCGACCGTAGTGAGTAAGTAACTAGTAGAGGTTTTAGGTATCCTCCGCCACGCACCTTTGGGTGCATTGCAGAGTATATACAGGGTGTTTCACTAAGTGTGTTTGCCTCTGTAACATAAAATAATAGGCGACGGGAAATTTTAATGCGGTAGTTCAACACAAGAAATGTTACACTTTCTGCGGAGCTATCTATGGACATAGTTTATTGTATCATTTTCCAAAGAGTTACAGCACAAAGATATAATTTTTTAAATGGAACAATAGTTTTTCCTATCGTGCATTGAATTCGTTGAAACCAGCTGCGTCCAAATCAATTTACATTCCTATCACTGTTAGTTTGGGAGCTACAAACCTTCAAAGTTTCAGGGGCAGATACCACACACTGTACATACTACATCGCTGTGTGGTGGGTGATGGATGTTATGGCAGTGGGAAGATGATTTACATGAGATGTTTAAATGTGTGTCCATGTTTCTCAATGCATGATGCAATGCGACGTCGAAAGGATCTGCGGACGAGATGTAAAATCGCCGGTGTGACGGAGCGACATGCATCCTCGATGCTCCGTTTTAGATCATATTGCGATGTGGGCTCAGTGACATAAACACGATCCTTTAGATATCCCCACAAAAAGAAATCTACTGTTGTTAAATCGGGCGACCTTGCAGATGATCTAAAACGGCGCATCGAGGACGCATGTCGCTCCGTCACACCGGCGATTTTACATCTCGTCCGCAGATCCTTTCTACAGCGCATTGCTTTATGCATTGAGCAACATGGACACACATTTGAACATCTCATGTAAATCAACTTCCCACCGCCATAACATCCATCACCCACCACACAGCCATGTATTACGTACAGCGTGTGGTATCTGCCCCTGAAACTTTGAAGGTTTGTAGCTCCCAAACTAACAGTGATAGGAATGTAAATTGATTTGGACGCAGCTGGTTTCAACGAATTCAATGCACGATAGGAAAAACTATTGTTCCATTTAAAAAATTATATCTTTGTGCTGTAACTCTTTGGAAAATGATACAATAAACTATGTCCATAGCTCCGCAGAAAGTGTAACATTTCTTGTGTTGACCTACCGCATTAAAATTTCCCGTCACCTATTATTTTATAAGTTACAGAGGCAAACACACTTAGTGAAACAGCCTGTATATATATATAATATATATATATATATATATATATATATATATATATATATATATATATATATATATATATATCTCCCATGAAATAAGTATGAAACGAAAAAACTACAAAGAACAAAACTTTTCCAGCTTGAAGGAGAAAACAGATGGCGCTATGGTTGGCCAACTAGATGGCGATGTCATAGCTCAAGCGGATATGAACTGCATTTTTTTAAGTACGTACCTCCATTTTAATTGCATATACGTCTAGTATGTAAATAAATATGAATGTTTTATTTGGAACACTTTTTTCGCTTCGTGATAGATGGCGCTATAATAGTCATAAACATATAAGTACGTGGTATCGTGTAACATTTCGCCAATGCAGACGGCATTTGGTTCGTGATGCATTACTCGTGTTCAAATGGACCGTTTACCAATTGCAGAAAAGGTCGATATGGTATTTATGTATGGCTATTGTGATCAAAATGCCCAACGGGCCAGTGCTATGTATGTTGGAGGACATCATGCAAGTGTCCGGACCTTTTGTCGGATAGTTACATTGTTTAAAGAGACAGGAAGTGTTCAGCCACAAGGGACACGTCAACCACGACCTACCACAAATGATGATGCCCAAGTAAGTGCTTTAGCTGCAGTTGCTGCTAAACCGCACATCATTAGCAGAAAAATTGAGCGAGAATCGGGAACCACAAAAACGTCGGTTCTGAGTATTCTACATCAACATAAATTTCTATGCACCAGAATTTGCATGGTGAAGACTTTGAACGTCGTGTACAGTTTTGCCACTGGGCACAAAATAAATGACGGGACGATAACAGATCTTTTTCACAAACGGAGATAACGTAAACCGGTATAATATGCACTACTGACCAACGGAAAATACACGATGGCTGCGAGAAGTGGAACATCAGCGACCTTGGCGGGTTAATCTATGGTGCGGCATTATGGGAGGAAGGATAATTGGCTCCTATCTAAAGGGTGCAACATATGCTGATTTCGTACGTAATGTTCTACCGATTTTACCACAAGATGTTTCACTGCATGATAGAATGGTGATGTACTTTCAAGATAATGGATGTCCGGCACATGGCTCGCGTGCAGTTGAAGCAGTCTTAAATTGAATATTTAATGACAGGTGGATTGGTCGCAGCAGCACCATACCATGGCCCGAACGTTCACCGGATCTTACATTCCCGGATTTCTTTCTATGGAGAAAACAGAAGGATATTTGTTATCGTGATTCACCGACAACGCCCGAAAACATGTGCCAGCGCATTGTCAATGCATGTGAGAACATTACTGAGGGCGAACTACTCGCTGTTGAGAGGAATTTCGTTACGCGTATTGACAAATGCATTGAAGTTGAAGGACATCATTTTGATTATTTATTGAAGTCATGAGGTAATTACACGTAATCACACAGTAACAGCATAATGTATGATAATTTCCTAAAAGTACATGTATCACATTGGTACAACTGAAATAAATATCAAATGTACCTACGTACTCTGTTTTAATTTAAAAAACCAATCTGTCACTCACTGTTACTCTAAAATAGTGAGCAATATCTTTGTGAATATTACAACGCACTCTATCACAAAGCGACAAAAGTGTTCCAAATGAAACATTCGTATTTGGTTAAATACTGGACGAATACGTAATAAAAAATGGGGGTAACTATTTTTAAAAAATGCAGTTGACATCAGTTTGACCTATGCCAGCGCCATCTAGCGGGCCAACCATAGCGCCGTCTGTTTTCCCCCTTCGAGCTACAAAAGTTTTCTTCTTTGTAGTTTTTTCGTTTGATGCTTCTTTCGTGAGATATTTTCCCCAGTCATTATCAGTGGACCACCTTGTAAATATAAAACAGTTAGGGGAGTCAGTTGAGATACTTGGGTTTTGAACTACTGTCATCGGCAAAAGGAGCTGAAAGTGTGCGACGTGTTCCTGACGCTTCTACAGAGTGGAAACTGCAACCTTATGATAACCGAGGAAGTGGTAATAACAGAAAGTCCCTGCAGACGGTTTTGTATGAAATTGTGTTTACCAAACGAATTATGCAAGTAGTTAGGTTCAGGTAGTGTGGTGAACAGGTATTGTAATGCATCAACAACGTGGCTTACCCGAAGCTATGACTTTTATAGCCATAGGAATAAGGCACACACACACAAACACATACACACACACACACACACACACACACACACACACACACACACACACACACACACACACACACAACGGGAGTTGGCTCCAGCTGTTAGAGTGTCTCCAAGTTCATTTTCCAGGAACTGGACGGTTTTCAGGAAACAAGGAATCGTTAAAAGTAGGCAAGACCTGGGTCGTCCACGGGTAACATCAAGAAAAATTTTCAAATGTTTGTAAATCTACCGGACCAAAGTGCGTGGTCATCAATCCGTAGCATACAAACTACTTAAACCTAGGTAAACTAACCTAAGGACCACACACACACACCCATGCCCCAGGGAGGACTCGAACATCCACGGCGAGCAACCGCGCGCTCCGCAACGGGACGCTTTAGACCGCTCGGCTACTCCACTGCGGCCATCAACAAGAGATGATCGTTATCTTCAGTTAACAAACATTCGAGACTGGAGGCTGAATGCAAGTCACCTGCAACGTACCCTCCTGGCAGCGTCAGGACGCGCAATATCAACACAAAAATGTCCGAAATCGCCTTCGGAAACATGGCCTCAACGGACGGAAGCCTATGGCGTGTGTCCCATTCAAAGCAGGACACCATTCAGCCGGAACAAACTAGGCGGAGAAACGAAGGGCGCCGGCTTCTGTTCACAGATGAGTGAAGATTTTCTGTTCATCCGGACAATCGTCGTGTCCTTTAACCGGAGAGAACACCGAACTCGAAACATTCCTGCTTATGTGCAGGAATGATAACCACGTCATGCTGGTGTATGAATCTTGAGGGAAGGAGTCTGTGTTGGAGAACGTACGAACCTCTATGTCATTCAGAGAGTCATGCCCTACGCTTCCTCGCGATGGACGACAACGTTCGTCCTCACAGACTTTCAGGGAATTGAACGAATGGGGGATCAAGCTTGTTCACTGGATTTAGGAACGATTGAGCACGTCTGGGATGCACTTAGCAGACGCATTCTGGCCAGACCAGCACCTAGCACAACGGTTGAAGAGCTAGATATTTCACCGATGGAAATATGACAAAATATTCCTCAAGAGCTGATGATTACCTCATACTGTCCATTCCAAGCAGGTGTGCAACAGTACTGGCTGTCCGTGGTGCTCACACGTCATATTAGAGGGCAAAGAGATTGACTTTTTCGTTATTGTGCTAGCCCATGGTGCCTTGCTATAAGTAAACGCCGTGTAAACTTCAAGAGTTGAGGCAGCAAAATATCGAACTGTATCACACACAACTTACTATTGTAACCAAAATCTGCATACGATAGTCATTGTATGTGTGTTGTGTGTGATAGCTCACCTCATCTGCAAATTGTTTTGGGTGTTATATACTTCAAACTGCACAAGTCGTAGGCGGACATGGATGTATGCTTATGAGACGGTTCAATCTTGTTGCTGTTCACTTATGGTATTTGTCACCTAAGCTTAAGTTTGTAGAGTAGTATTTTGGGCAGAGTTGTTTGGTCTAAAACATGCACAGAGTGAGGCATCAAGAATACCTCCGAAATTATGATAGGAGCAGTTGTGGGCAAAAGTTGCATGGCCGGAATTTCACGTTTTTGTTTCTATTTGGAGTCGCTTAAGTGATATGATGGTCAGCTTTGTTTTCTTAAATAGCATGCTATAGTTTGGTACTTATTTTGTGATATCGGCTCTCGAGACGTAATTATTTGTAACAGTAAACAGTAAAAAAGGAGAAATTAGATCGAAACGGAAGGATTTAGGTGTTCTTTCTTACCGCGTGCTTTTAGAGAATGGAACGGCAGAGAAAAGTGGTTAATGAACCCTCTGCCAGTCACTTAAATGTGATTTGCAGAGTATTTATTTAGATGCAGATGTAGTAAAGTCATTGAAGGTCAACGAGGGTCAAAAAGGTGTCATGAACGTCTATTACAGAAAGTGTTCTAAGTGATGACCACTGGTATCAATGCAGCGCTGCAAACCTTCTTATCATGGATTGAGTGGTATTTCGTATCACGTCGGCACTTATCGAAGCTTATCTTCTGACAATTCTCCGTCGAATATTTGCAGATGTAGTTCTTTATAAACAACTTCTTTTGCGAATCTGCACAAGACAAAATCCAGGGGCGTCAAGTCTGGCAAAACAGTTGGCAACTACAGATCTCCTCCGCATCCAATCCAACGATCTGGAAACTATCGCTGCAACTTATTTGTAGCCATTATCGAAAAATGTGCAGGAAACCATTGTGTTGATACAACATTCTGCTCCTTGTTCTTAAAGGTATTTCTTCAAATAACAGACCTAATTTTTCTTGCAGGATTGTGATGTTCATCCTACATTAACATTTGCTTCGATGAAATAGCAGCTTATGATTCTATCCTCTATAATTCCACGAGCTTTGATGTGCAACTTCCCCCACAGCCATTTTCAGTTTCCCAAGAATGCATATTATGCAAATAAACAGTTCCATGTTTCGTAAATGTAGCGTCGTCAATAAATGAAATAAAATTAATAAAAAATTGGATCCCTCTGAATCTGACGTAGAATCGGCAGCCTTCCGTGCGACGAACCCAATCCGTACCAATTAAATCTTGAAGCAGACTGATATGGTAGGGATGATATTTATGGCGATGGAGAGCATGAACAACACTTCTCATGCCAGATCACCTATCAATCTGATGAGAACTAACACAAGGATCTTGAACCACAGTGGCAAGAATACCAATTTACACTTCCTTATTAGAAACTTCCCTTTGCCGGATATGCTGCCGATACTTTAAAGTTCCACTTATTCTCTGCTTATCATACACATATTTAAATGTACGACGTGTAGGGAACTACGTTAAGGATATCTTTCAGCGTGAGTGTGTGTAGCTCTCGTTATCATTCTCTGTAAAGGTGAAGCATATCGACTTAGTTTTAGAAGTAAATAGGTCATTCACGTTCGCCTGCTTCGACGGTACTATTCTTGCCGTTCCTATTAGTATTGTATTGCACAACCGTCGAATGGAGTTTACATGTCAATTACACTCCGTATTCGGCAAATATTTACTGTTTTAACGACATACGAGAGAGAATTTTCAGATCATATCCTTCAATAAGTGCCAAAATGCTACGGAATACCACTCACTCCATGATAAGAAGATTGCAGAACTGCACTGATACCAGTGGTCAACACGTCGGGTACTCATTTTCAACTTCGCCCATTCGCAGTTAATGTCGTATATTCCTTGAATATGACTTCAAACACATTCTGTAAATGGACGTTCATGCTACCTCATTCACCGTCGTTGACCTTCAAAGACCATACTGGTACAAATTACTGGACAGTTGCTATCAGGATATAAGTACCAAACTATAGCATCCTATTTAAACAAACGACATTGCCTTCGTATCTCTGAAGCTACCCCCACCTACCAAAAGAAACCAGCGTCATATTGTCGCTCCCGCTGTCCCGTGCAACTATTGTCCCACAAACGTTTCGGCTGCTATCTTACTTTCGGAGTTATTTTGGTGGAAATAGTTAGTGACTCACTTGTATACTGCCTGATGGTAAAAGGTGATCCTGCAATCTTCCTTTCTGGCCGGGATCGTGATTTAATGTTTGACATTACAACGAATTTGACAATACACGTAGAGACAATAAAAGAATGTAGTCACATTTCATTTGTCAACATAGCCAAAAACGAACATTAGGCAGGTATGCGACGACAGAATGAGGTCGCTAACCGGTTGCTTCGAGAATTGGCGAGCTCTGTCGTAACAATACCGGCAGTTTAAAGAAAAAAATGATGTCAGTTTGCAATATCTGAATTGTCTCAGGAGGGACTGTAATTTGTTTATTTGAATAGTAATTGACTAGACGACTCGTCCGAATACTTTTCACACTTAGTGGAATGACAAAAGGTTGGGAAAAATAGAAGTAAAGTTGACTGTTCAGGCATAGCTTTCTTCAGAATCAATCAATGCAAGTGTTTAAAAGCTCAAAGAAAAAAGCTTGACCTGCCGAATGTGCTTAAGTCGAAAAGGACTGCGTAACTTGATTAGAACCGATGATATCGTAAAACAATCCGATTAAAATATTCTCTGCAAGGACAGAAGTATAAAAACAATGTAAAGACTTATGTTAAATCTTATACTTGATGACAAATCTACAAATGAGTACGTTTCGTTTATTTAAAAAATGAAAGAAATCGGTCGGATAGAACGGCCTGACCGACTAAAAATATTCAAATGTTTTTAGAGCTTACGGGACTTAACTAAGGGGTCATCAGTCCCTAAACTTACAAACTACTTATGAACTAGCTAAGACTAAGGACGGCACAATTTTCCATTCCCGAGGGGGGATTCGAACCCCCGACCGTAGTGGCCGTGCAGACCGTGACTGGAGCGCCGCAGACCACTTGGCTACCGCGGCCGGCCCCTGACCGACTGACTTTAGTTTTCAGCAAGGACATCCTCATAAGAAATATACGCACGGAAATCACGTTTGAGTATAGAAAGAGGAAGGCGAGAGTTATGTAAATTATACTGATACTTGATCACAAATCTGTGGACGAATACCTTTCGCTTCAAAGAAAAATTAAGGAAATCGGCCGGGTAGTTTGGTCTGTCCGACTGACATTATTTTTCGTAGATTCTTTGAGTATATAAGATTGCCGGAGATTCCATCACGTGATTCATTCATTGCGTGCTGAAAAAATCTATTAACCCTCACAATTTTTTAATGATAATTTGCATTACGAAAGGATGAAAACCAGTAAATCGTATCACATTTTCTAATGACATAATCGAATACCCACAAGATTGCTGCCTTAGGCACAATAGCGAGACGACTGTGTAGTGTGTAATTCTGTCTAACAATCAGAAAGATTTTTTTATGATTTTTATGAAATAAATGTCTTCACACATTAAAATAATTCTTTGGACGAGCTCGAGTTTTTGGCAGTTAAATTATAAACTTTAATATATTCATACTTAAGTAAACAAAATAAAATGAATACATTCCTTACACAGTCCCCTTGAACGATTATATGATTTAAGAAATAGTAAAGAATTGTTCAACTGACGTTCAGGCTATGTTTTAGAAAGAACGCGTCGATATTTCTTGGAAACTGAATGTTGCACGTACGTCCGTACCTGACATGCAGTAAGTCACCTAGAGCGAATCTGAACACAATAGCGTCCATTCGCCGCTGACGGTGGGAGTTTGGATGAAGTTATTTTTGTTGGCTCAATATTCCGATCAAGTAGTTCAGGGTCGTGCAGGTAAGGTTAGAAACGGCCTCTCAATGGTTAGAAAAATCTTCCCCAATTGGTCACAGAAAGTCATAAAATACACAACGTCGTTGGCAGTTACAAGGAGAACATCGGCGGTAAGTCATTAGGGAGTCACGCTCTCTCTGGCCGCTATGCATGCCATTAAGCGTTAGGAGTAATGTCAAACAGTATTTGGATTCTCACAGGAGAGCACAGTTACTTCAGCTGTCCTTCCAGATACCTCGGGTCAGTATTGGGACGCAGGTCCCTTCCAAAATCTTCCCACACGAGATCTATGTTCGCGAGATCTGGAGAACTTCACGAGACAAACTCAAAATGCTATAGGCAAGCACTTTCTTCTTGGAGCACTGCCCCAAGGGTGCTCTACCATCGGGAATAGTATGTACAGGCGCAGAATGTCAGATACATACCGCTTTGCAGTGAGTGTCCATCAAAGCACTATTATTGGTGATCCGAACACATATCCTATGGTTCCCCACGACATCACGCCTATATGTCCTTCGTCAATATTGTGAGGATGTGCCCACTGCCCTTGAAACTGAAAAAACTGAACACTGTGAAATCGGAGGTTGTGGAGAAGCGCGACTGATCAGCGAATAACATGCGAGCTATTCGTGCCCTCCGGGCTTATCGAATCCCAAATGCCACGCGTTGATCCATTTGGTCTTTTTGGGAAGTGGCACATGTGCAGACGGATAATGATTAGGCAGATGCAAGTAGGGTAAGTTACAGGGTGTTGCAGGGTCTCCAGTACATGTTCGGGGATACTGCATTGCTTGGGAATCACACGAAGTTCCTCCTAAGGAGTTTCGTTTCTGGTTCAAATGTTTGTTAAGTTTAAGGGACTTAACTGCGGGGTCATTTACACACTGCCTATGAACTACCTTATACTAAAGACGACACAAACATCCATGCCCGAAAGGGGATTCGAAATTCGACCGTAGCGGCCGTGCAGACTGTGACTGGTGCGCCGCAGACCGTTCGGCCACTGCTGCCGGTTTCGTTTCTTGGTCGATCCGAATGTGCACGACGTTAATGAACGCCCTACTCTACCCACTTATTCCAATATCGGGTCACTGTGATACCTGAACGGCGCACATGCCCACCATTTTCACGATCTATTAGATTTGATTAATACTTGTTCCTCAGATCATAAATACGGGAAATCATAATGATGTCTAACGGGTCAGTGTATTCCAAGCCGCAGTTGCTTGTTGAAAATTTTTTTTATACTTCATATATAATGCACAACCAGTTTTGATGCACTATGGCATAATTTTCAAGTGCTCCACAGTAACGAAAATTTTTAAAAAGTACAAATTTCAGACAAGAAAATAAGATAAATTACAATTTTGGAAATGGTCAGAAGAACGTTGTAACATATGATCCTATATGTATCATTTTGGCCAGCAGTTGTTTTAAGGACCAAGTTGTACAGAAGTCTGTGCTTGAGAGAGGTGGTCAATCCTATTTAACCTAAAAATAAAATGACAAATTGTGTATTTTCTTTCCTTCTATTATTTAACTGGTCATATTTTAAAAATAACCCTCCTTTTTATATACTTATATTTATAAAACTGGATAACAGTCAACAAGTTAATACTACGTAAAAGTCACATTGTTCCAGTATGGAAAATAGTCAAGAAATTTTCGTCACTTTTATAGTGCTTCTGTGTAAGAAGCTCAACATGTATGTCTGTAAATAAGTATAATGTACTATTTAAAATGATGGGTAAAACTTTACGACGCTTCTCGCAGGACTCCATTGCTTATGTTGGCAGTAGATGAACAATTACGGTTAGAACTGCGTTAATATTTTAACGAGCTACAGAGTAAATTTTATTGCTGCTCGTTTCACTCGGCGCAAAATTAATAGTGTACCTACTCTGTGGTTAACAGGTTCTTGTACGTGCCCTTGTCCGTTCATAGAGAAAATTATTTCGTTGTCAAGAAAAAACATTTATTAGTTAACTGCCGTCATTACCATTGGTGCCAACATAACCACTGGAGCCAGGCGAGAGTAATTAATATAATTCATTTTGGCATGTGAATTTACTCTCATACCTGGGGAAGCTGAACATAAAGTAAAGACTGGTTGGCACACAGTGTAAAACCACACTGTGTTCAGTTCATAGACAACACCTTTCATTAGTGACGGTTAGAAGAAGACTGATCAGGTAATTTGCAACTATAACTAATATTTACGAAATGAACCACCAGATAGCACCAACATTACAGGCCCATCTTATTGACGACGATTTGCAATAGGATTTTGGAACATATACTATTTCGAACATTATGAACTACCTGGAAAAGAACGACTTATTAACCAATAGTCAACACGGATTCAGAAATGGTCGCTCTTGCGACTTATTCACATGTAGTGTTGAGTGCGATTGACAAGGGATCTCAAATCGATTCCATATTTCTGGATTTCCGGAAGGCTTTTGGCACTGTACCTCACATGCGGCTTCTAATGTAATTGCGTGTTTATGGAACATCGACCCAATTGTGCGATTGGATTTGCGATTTCGTATAAAAAAAGGACACAGTTCGAAGTAATTGGCGGTAAGACATCGAGTAAAACAGAAGACAAGAAAAGATAAGAGAAATTAGGGCTCGTATGGAGGCATATAGGCATTCTTTTTTTCCTCGTTCTACTTGGGAGTGAATAGGAAAGGAAATGTGTAGTAGTGGTACAGTGTACCCTCCGCCACGCACCTTACGATGGATTACGGAGTATGTACATAGATGTAGATGTAAATGATAACTGGCGTTCCCCAGGGAAGCGTTATAGGTCCCCTACTCTTTCTTTTGTTTATAAACGATTTAGGAGACAATCTGATTAGCTCTCTCAGACTGTTCGCGGATGATGGCAACTGCAAAGCGATTTAGACAAAATTTCTACATAGTGCGAAAATTGAAAGTCAACACTAAATATTGAATAGTGTGAAGTAATACGCACGGTCACTAAAATAAATCCGCTGAACTTCAATTACACGATAAATCAGTCAAACCTTAAGTCATAATTTATCCCAAATACCTAGGAGTTACAATTACTAACTTATACTGGAGAGAACACAGAAAATCTTGTGGGGAAGGCGAACCAAAGGTTACATTCATTGGGAGAACGTTTCGAAGATGCAACAGTTCCACCAAAGAGACTGCCTACATCACGCTTGTGCGTCCTCTTCCAGAGTACGGTTGCCCAATAAAACTACTGTGAAAATCCCTTGGTACTAAAATACGTATCTGCAGTATGAATTAATGTGGGCTCCAGAAATTATTCTGATTACACGGTTTTCTGTAATGAATGCGTTTTTTCTCAGCTATGAATTACCCCAAAATATGTGACATGAAAGCAGTGAATGAAAATAGGCATGGTATTTTAGTAAGAATATTGTCACAAAATGTTACAATAACCCTAATACTATAAGTTACTAAACTCAAACGTTTCAGTAGATCATCAGTGTCGTGCTTTCAGTTCGATTTCTCATCGGTGCACACACATAAAAACTTTGAATTTTTACCTTAGCTACAGGCTATTGCTCACTGACTATATTCATTAACGGCGGCATACCATTTACCGTAGGAACTGTATATACTGTATTATATCAAAATTTAATGAAAGTCCATTTGCAGACAACCATTTAAGTATTTTCTGAAAGACATCATTTACAATTTAATCCGTTAATCCTTGTTTGTCAAGTGTGAAGACTACGTTTCTGTCATCAGCAAAAGGAACTAGCCTTGCATAAGCGTGAATATAAAATGGCAAATCGTTAATATGCATCAAGAAAAGATAAAGACTCAAGACCGATCCCTGTGGCACCCCATTGGTGATAGGGCCCCAGTTTGATTGATCAGCTGATTTTCGCAGTTTACTTTAACTATACAGGCACTCCGCTTCATTTAGTCCAACGATGTTGCCTTTGTCAATTGCAGTAAATTGCTCAAGTGTTTTGGATCCTCACCGGATCAGTTTAAAGGAAGTACAGAAGCAATTCAGTGGCGGGTGGCTAGATTTGTTACTGGTAGGTTCAGTCAATACGCGAATGTTAGTGAGGTGCTTCGTGAAAAATGGAAGTCGCTGTAGGAAACGCTATGTTCTCTTCGAGAAACACTGTTGAAGAAATTCAAATGGCCGAAATTAGAAGCTGACTAAGGAAATAAACTACATCCGCCGACTTAAATTTTATGTAAATCCCACAGATAATATGAGAGAGATTAGGGCTCTTACAGATGCATAAAAGCATTCGTTTCTCTATCAATCTATATGTGAGTGGGATAGGAAAGTAAGTAACTAATATTAGTGTTAGGTACCCTCCGTGCCGCGGTGGAGTAGCCGAGCGGTCTAAAGCGCCTCGCTGCGGAGCGCGCGGTTGCTCGCCGTGGAGGTTCGAGTTAGTTTACCTTAGTTTAAGTAGTTTGTAAGCTACTCCCATGAACCACAGACATTGCCGAGGTGGGGTGGCTTGCTTGCCTCAACGATGCAGATAGCCGTACCGTAGGTGCAACCACAGCGGAGGGGTATCTGTGGAGAGGCCAGACAAACGTGTGGTTCCTGAAGAGGGGCAGCAGCCTTTTCAGTAGTTACAGGGGCAACAGTCTGGATGATTGACTGAGCTGGGCTTGTAACATCAGCTAATGTGGCTTTGCCACACAGCTACTGCGAACGGCTGAAAGCAAGGGGAAACTACAGCCGTTACCTTTCCCGAGGACATGCAGCTCTACTGTATGAACATATGATGATGGCATCCTCTCGGGTAAAATATTCCGGAGGTAAAATAGTCCCCCATTCGGATCTCCGGGCGGGGACTACTCAGGAGGATGTGATCATCAGGAAAGACAGTACTGGCATTCTACAGGTCGGAGCGTGGAATGTTAGATCCCTTAATAGAGTAGGAAAATTAGAAAATTTAAAAAGGGAAATGGATAGGTTGAAGTTAGATATAGTGGGAATTAGTGAAGTTCGGTGGCAGGATGAACAGGATTTCTGGTCAGGTGAGTACAGAATTATAAATACAAAATCAATTGGGGGTATCACAGGAGTAGGATTGATAATGAATAAGAAAACAGGAATGCGGTAAACTACTATGAGCAGCACAGTGATCGCATTATCATTGTCAAGATAGATACGAAGCCAACACCGACAACAGTAGTACAGGTTTATATGCCAACTAGCTCTGCCGATGATGAGGAAATCGAAGAAATATATGAGGAGCTAAAGGAAATTATTCAGACAATTAAGGGAGAGGAAAACTTAATTGTTATGGGAGACTGGAATTCGGTAGTAGGACAAGGAAGGGAAGGGAAGATAGTAGGAGAATATGGTCTGGGCAAAAGGAATGAAAGAGGGAGCCGCCTGGTAGAATTTTGCACGGAACATAATTTAGTTATAACAAACACCTGGTTCAAGAATCACAAAAGAAGGTTGTATACGTGGAAGAGACCAGGAGACACCGGGAGATACCAGATAGATTTTATAATGGTAAGACATAGATTTCGGAACCAGGTTCTACAGTGTAAGACATACCCAGGGGCAGATATAGACTCTGACCATAACTTGTTGGTTATGAGCTGTCGGCTGAAACTAAAGAAACTACAAAAAGGTAGGAAAATAAGGAGATGGGACCTGGATAAATTGAAGGAACCTGAGGTTCTTAAGAATTTCAGAGGGAGCTTTAGGCAACAATTGACAGAAACAAGGGAAAATAAAACAGTAGAGGAGGAATGGGTAAAATTGAGAGATGAAATAGTGAAAGTAGCAGAGGGCAAAATAGGTAGGAAGGCAAGACCTACAAAAAATCCTTGGATATCACAGGAGATACTAAATTTAATCGATGAAAGGAGAAAATATAAAAATGCAGTAAATGAAACAGGCAAAATGGAGTACAGACGACTAAGAAATGAGATTGACAGGAAGTGCAAAATGGCTAAGCAGGAGTGGCTAGAAGGCAAATGCAAGGATGTAGAAGAATGTATAAATAGGGGAAAAATAGATACTGCTTACAGGAAAATAAAAGAAACATTTGGGGACAAGAAAAGCAACACTACTAATATCAAGAACTCAGATGGGAAACCAGTTCTCAGCAAAGACGGGAAAGCTGAAAGGTGGAAAGAGTATATAGAGGGGCTCTACAAAGGAAATGAACTCAGAGACAATATTGTAGGAAGGGAGGAGGATGTAGATGAAGATGAAATAGGAGATACTGTACTGAGAGAAGAATTTGACAGAGCCCTGAAAGACCTAAGTCGAAACAAGGCCCCTGGAGTAGATGATATTCCCTCAGAGCTACTGAAGTCTCTGGGAGAACCAGCCATGACAAACCTGTTTCACCTGGTGTGTCAGATGTATGAAACAGGTGAAGTACCCTAAGACTTCAAGAAAAATGTTATAATCCCCATTCCAAAGAAAGCAGGTGCAGACAAGTGTGAAAACTACAGAACCATCAGTTTAATAAGTCATGGTTGCAAAATATTCACACGAATTATATACAGAACGGATGGAAAAGCTGGTAGAAGCTGACCTCGGGGAAGATCAGTTTGGGTTCAGGAGAAATGTAGGAACTCGGGAGGCAATACTTACTTTACGGCTTATCCTAGAAGATAGATTAAGAAAAGGCAAACCTACATTTATAGCTTTTGTAGATTTGGAGAAGGCTTTTGACAATGTTGATTGGAATAAACTCTTTAAAGTTCTGAAGCAAGCAGGAGTAAAATATAGGGAGCGTAAGGTTATTTACAACTTGTACAAAAACCAGAGAGCGGTTGTCAGAGTTGAAGGGCATGAAACGGATGCAGTGGTTGGGAAGGGAGTGAGACAGGGTCGTAGCCTTTCTCCATTGTTATTCAATTTGTACATTGAACAAGCTATAAAGGAAAGCAAGGAGAAATTTGGTGAAGGAATAAAAGTTCAGGGGGAAGAATTAAAAACATTGCGTTTTGCCGACGACATAGTAATTCTGTCAGATACAGCAAAGGACCTGGAAGAGCAATTGAACGGAATGGACAGTGTGCTGAAAGGTGCATATAAGATGAAGATTAACAAGAGCAAAACTAGGGTAATGGATTGCAGTGTAAGAAAATCAGGTGATGCTAAAGGAATTAGATTGGGAAACGAAGCAATAAAGGAGGTAGATGAGTTTTGTTACTTGGGCAGTAAAATAACAAATGATGGTCGCTGTACAGAGGATATAAAATGCAGAATGGCAATGGGTAGAAAAGCGTTTTTGAAAAAGAGAAATTTGTTAACATCGAATATTGATTTAAGCCTAAGGAAGTCTTTTCTGAAGACATTTGTATGGAGTGTTGCCTTGTATGGGAGTGAGACATGGACGATAAACAGTGCGGACAGGAAGAGAATCGAGGCTTTTGAAATATGGTGCTACAGAAGAATGCTGAAGATTAGGTGGGTGGATCGCGTAACTAATGAGGAGGTACTGAACAGAATTGGGGAGAAAAGAAATTTCTGGCATACCTTGACTAAAAGAAGGGATAGATTGGTGGGACACATTCTTAGACATCAAGGAATTGTGAATTTAGCATTAGAGGGAAGTGTGTGGGGTAAAAATCGCAGAGGAAGACCAAGAGATGGATACAGTAAGCAGATTCAGACAGATGTAGGTTGCCGTTCTTATGTAGAGATGAAGAGGCTTGCTCAGGATAGGGTATTGTGGAGAGCTGCATCAAACCAGTCTCCGGACTGAAGACCACAACAACAACAAGCTACGGACCGATGACCACGCTGTTTGTTCCGATAGATTTACAAACGTTTTTTTTTATACTCCGTCACGCACCTTGGAATGAATTAAGGAGTATGTATGTAGATGAAATGACGGTGGACAGGCTGTCTAACGCACCTGCGAAATATCGCGGGTGCTCTTACTCTACGTAAACGGCTGTCTGACAAACAATACTGATCAGTACCAACTGGTAACGACAGGTCGGTGATATTAATGAACGCCCTCTAGTGAACATTTTTCTCGTTACAGAGCCGTGTAAATCCAACCATTTACTCACTCGTCAGTGATACGTCTATACCGACATGAGAAAATCTTGGAGCACTCGTTTTCGCTGAGCCACGGCGGAATAGCCGTGCGTATTGGAGCGCAGTGCTGCGGTGCGTGCGGCCGTTCGCCATCGGGAGTTCGAATCCCCCCTCCCACTCTGGTAGGGGTGTTTGTGTTGTCCTTAGCATAGTTTACCCTAGTTTAAGTAGTTTGTAAGCAACGGACTAATAACCCAGCAGTTGAGTACGATAGATTTACAAACATTTGAACATTTTGAACTCTCGGTACTTCATATTTTAGTCCGGCAATGTAGGTAAAAGAATTTCAGCAGAAGCCATAGTGAGGACGAGAAATATCTTAAATTAGAACCTCTCACCGGACAGACTAAACAGGTGCACAAGTTATTTACATCTGCGGTGCCATGAAACGGCGGTCTCTGATACCTCAGTGAAAAACTAATTACGTTTGGATTCTTGGTATACCGCACGAAAAGAATTTCGATGAAATTATCTACGCTTGACTGTCACCGCAACATCTGTTCGTTACTTCACATTTACTCGTCCCTAGAGGAAGCCGCAATCTATCTTAGTAATATCATATAACATAGCTAATTTTTTCTCTAATAAAACTAGTATAACATTCACATTTTACCATGTAGTCTTCGACTAATGGAGACGTAGCTAATTTGCTAATTGTTAATTCTTCAGTTTTACCGGTACTCAGTACTTTAGAGGTTCAAGTGTAAAGTTATGGGACCTAACTGCAGTGGTCATCGGTCTCAGTACTTCCGCAGTTATAAAGTGCCAAGCCAAGATAATTCCTGGCTGGAGCAATTATTTCTTGACAGATAGAAACTTGTATACGATTTACACCACTTGAATTTTTAAGTTTCTTCCTAATTGCAGATGCCAGTCATTTACACGAATATGAGAAAAACAAAGCACAAGAATAAAACTGAACGATAAACGAATTTAAAAATCCAAATATGTCTAAGTTCATAATATACAACACATTACAAATGTTACTTCAAACAGCATCAAATCAAACCCAATTGTCACATTTCTTACAGGGAAAAAATATGTATGTCCCATTTACTAGTGAAACGAAGGAAAACTGCGAATGCTCTTAGATTTGGTGTAATGACTGAAAATGGTCAGTCTTTGTTCCTTTGAATATTTAACTACTGTTAAAATGTTACATTATCTTGAATGTAGAAGTTTGGTCTCATCTTCGCAGGCGAAAGGTCACCGTCGTGTTTACTCACACGAATATGTAGACATATTTGATGAGATGCTTCTTAGAGTAGCTTTAAGGTAGCAGTAATGTTCTAGCATTACTCGGGCCTGTATTGCTGACGATAAGGTATCAGAGTCATTAAGGCCACCAGGCTCATAACTTTCGTTGTGTGAAGTCTCCGGCACGTATCGTTCATCACTTTTCTGGAGATAAAAACTCTATTTACCCTCAAAACCGTGAGTGCGTCTCTTGCACTTTCCGTAATGTCCAGTCTAAAAAACTTGTACTCTCCTAGAAACAAGAAAAGATAAACTTCCTATCACTACTCTCCAATAGTTGTCTCGATAGCAATTCACCACTTTTTTTTTAACAATTACTAATAGAACATCAGCAGAATAGTGGACGTTGCCAGGGTATGTATTTATTCCAGTCTTCTACATCTACATCAACATGGTATATTCTGCAAATCACATTTAAGTTCCTGGCAGAGGGTTCATCGAACCAACTTTATACTATTTATCCCCCATTCCATTCTCGAATAGCGCGCGCGAAGAAAGCGAAGAACAGCTTCATTGGTCCGTCCGAGCTCTGATATCTCGTAATTTATTCTGATAATCATTTCTATCTATGTACGTGGGAGTCAACAATATTTTTTTCGCATTCGGAGGAGAATGTTGGCGATTGGAGTTTCCTGAGTAGCCCTCCATATTTTAAGGCTTCTGCGAATAAAACGCAGTCTCTGGTTTGCCTTTTACACGATATCATCTTCGTGTCCTTTCCAGTTTAAGTCTGAAGTAATAGTAATTCCTTTTGATTGATTTATCGTGTTAACGAAGTTTAAGGGATTTCTTTTCGTACTCAGGTGGACGACTTTACACTTCTCATTATATAGAGCCATTTGCCAATTTTTACACAATAGTGGTATCTTAAGATACCACTATTGTGTAAAAATTGGCAAATGGCTCTATATAATGAGAAGTGTAAAGTCGTCTACCTGAGTACGAAAAGAAATCCCTTAAACTTCGTTAACACGATAAATCAATCAAAAGGAATTACTATTACTTCAGACTTAAACTATCACAATGATCTTAAGATCATTGTGATAGTTTTGATCTTCAGATGATTTTACTAGACGGTAAATGACGGTGTCAAGCCGGCCGCAGTGTTCGAGTGGTCTGCGGCGCGACAGTCACAGTCAACACGGTCGCTACGGTCGGGGTTTCGAATTACCCCTCGGGCATGGATGATTGTGTCGTCTTTAGTATAAGGTAGTTGATAAGTAGTTTGTAAGTTTAGAACTGATGACCGCGCAGTTAAGTCCCTTAAGCTTAACAAACATTTGAACATTTGACACTGTCATCTGCAAACAACCTGAGAGCTGTGACTTCTGAAGCTTTCCCGGCGTATTTCTTCATCCAGTAACTTTCGGGTGTGTCAATCAGACACGATATTTCGGCCTGGAAACGTCCGGCCATCTTCAGGTGAGTAGCTAGTACTGAAGAGCGCAGGTGCAGTCGCGTTATTTATAGTAGTTCTTGCGCATGCCAAAGGTGCTGGTAACGTTTTGCGCATGCGTTAGATGTGTCATGCGCGATACAGCCGAGTTGTATGTGCTGCCCTCAGTGGTGGAAGAGCAATAGTCTTCTAATCATTGATAATCGATTGATGGCGTCGATTAGGTTGTGAGTGGTTGATATTAATCACAGGATTCCAATTTTTGACGAGCTGAATGGCGTTGTCACGATTTATAACATTGTCTGAAAGACGAATGTCCACCGATTCTTTAATAAGTGAATCCCAGAAACTGTAGATTTGAGTTAAAATTTTAGTTTTACTGTATTCCATTGTGTGTCCTATGGAAATGCAGTGTTCTGCTATTGCCGATTTTGATGGTGGAGTAGCCGGGTGTGTCTTTCGAGTTCTACACATCGTTATTGTACAGATCCACAAGGATGGTGCTCCACTGAGATTAATAGTGAGTAATATTGGTGCTCCAACCTATTCTACTGCCAAACACCTGGCATCTCTACTCAAGCCGTATGTGGGTAAGTGTTGTCACCATATACGCAATTCTGAAGATTTTTTCCATCGCTAGAAGTCTAGTAAGCTCAGTAGCTCATACTAACAAGTCTTGATGTGGTCTCACTCTTTACCAAAGTGCCTTTATTCGATTCGTTGCATCGTATTGGTAACTTATTTAGTGCAGAACTGACAGTCTTGTTTGAACACCTACTCTCCTCGACGTACTGTTTTATTTAATAACGAATTTTTTGAGCAAACGGACCGCGTCGCCATGGGGAGCCCTTTGTCCCCTGTGGTGGCTAACCTTTTTATGGAGGATTTTGAGGAGAAGGCACTTGAGTCCTGATTTAAAGCCCATAGTGTTCTGGCGCTACGTAGATGTCACCTTTGTTATATAGCCTCATGGTAGAGAAGAGATTGAGAAATTCCACTCTCATTTAAATTCACTGCATGACAACATCAAGTTTACGATGGTAATTGAAAAATCACATGTATTAGCACAGAGAAAGAATGATGGATCACTGGGTCACTCTGTGTATAGAAAACCGACGCACACTGATCCATATTTACAGGCGTTGAGCTGCTATCACCCCTCGCAAAGAGCTGGTGTCCTCAGAACTTTAATTCATCGAGCGCATATAATATCTGTCATAGATAACATCCACGCAGAATTAGAACACCTGGAGAAGGTTTCCAAAGATAACGGATATACTTTACCACAAATAAAGAAAGCAATTTACAACTACAATAACAAGAAGCAACGCACAGAGCACACCGATGACGATTACAAATCAATTGCTTTCCTTCCTTTTGCCGGAAATGTGTCCTCCAAAATAGGCAGGTTGTTTAGGAAAAATAAAATCAAGGTGATCTTCCGTCCACCTACGAAAAGTTTGGCCTTAGAAGGATCCGTCAAAGATTATCTGCAACTAAGACAATCGGGTGTTTACAAGATCCCCTGTGAGAGTGGCGCTGCATATATAGGCCAAACAATACGATCTGTACAGGAACCATGTGTAGAACACCAAAGACACACCTGTCTACTCCAACTATCAAACTCGGCAGTAGCAGAACACTGCATTTCCATGGGACACACAGTGGAATATAGTTCCTGTGATTCACTTATTAAAGAATCTGTGGACATTCGTCTTGCCGATAATCTTATAAATCGTGACAACGGCTTTCAGCTCGTCAAAAATTGGAATCCTGTGATTAATATCAACCACTCACAACCTAATCGACGCCATCAATCGATTATCAATGATTAGAAGACTATTGCTCTTCCACCACCGAGGGCAGCACATACAACTCGGCTGTATCACGCATGACACCATCTAACGCATGCGCAAAACGTTACCAGCACCTTTGGCATGCGCAAGAACTACTATAAATACCGCGACTGCACCTGCGCTCTTCAGTACTCGCTACTCACCTGAAGATGGCCGGACGTTTCCAGGCCGAAATATCGTGTCAGCATGACGACGGGATCTGGAAGCACACCCGACAATTACTGGGTGAATCTGAGAGCTGCTTAGATTTTCTCCCAAATTGTTTATGTAAATAAGGAACAGCAGAGGGCCAATAACACTATCATGTGGAACTCCCGATATCACTTCTGTTTTAGTCGATAACTTACCATCGATTACTACAGACGGTGCACTCTCTGACAGGAAATCCCCTATCCAGTCGCAAATTTGGGGCTATATACCATAACCACGCAATTTGATTAAAAGCCGTTTGTGAATTTGATTTCTTCTTCTCTTCCTTCTATGTCTGTCTACCCCATCATTGTTCATTTTCTTCTCACCATATCGCCCATTCCTCCTCTATCTGTGTATCTCCGCCTCCTCTCTTTCTGTCTCATTCTTCACCTCCTTGGTCGATCGCTTCCTTTCGCTTACTTACTTACTTACTTACTTTACGTGATCAGGTCCGATGACGGCTATGCTTCCAGCAGTCCCGCTCTCTGAAGGTCTTTGGCTACGCAGTCAATTCATCGAGTTCTCGGTCTTCCCAAGGGCATTCTGCCCGTTGGCTTGGTGTTGAGTACTGTATTCGGCCATCGGTTGTCCCGCATTCGCAGTCGAGCAACAATATCTGCCCACTGGAGTCGTCGTGTTTTCATTATAGCCACGATGTTCGGCTCTTTCTATATATCATATATTTCTATATTGTGATGCAGCGTCCATTTTTTCACTCTCATTGTCGTAAACTGATCCAAAAATCTGACGAAGGACTTTCCTTTCAAATATTATCAGTCTGTTCAGATCTTGCTTGGTTGTACTCCAGGTGGCACATCCACTACTGGCTTTAGTGTTTTGTAGATGTTTATTTTTTAAATGTCTTGACAAACTTCTTGTTTTGAGGAGAACTTTAAGGCTATGGTAACAGCGATTACATGGCTGTAGTCTTGCCTTTTACTGGATGGCTCATCTCTGAATACTGTGCCCATATATCTGAACTCCCTGACATGACGATGGGGACCTTCAGTTGTCTGTAACTATGGAAGAGGTTCTTGAGTTCCATTACGTCTACGGTGTAGAGCCATGTATTCCGTCTTGTCACGATTGATGTCAATTTTCCTCGCTGTTGTTTCCAGAATGTCCGCCATTTCCCTAATTCTTCCTGCGACCCAGATAGTAGCACTATATCATCGACCTATCCGCGGTAATTGATGTTCTCAGCGTCGATCTGGACTTCTCTTTGTTCATTCCATGCCATCTCTCGGATTGCCTTCTTTAATGCGAGATTGAAAAGAATAGTTGATAGTCTATCTCCCTGCCGTAGCCCAGTTTTCATTTTGAATGCTTCAGTACCTTTTGTCCTATTTTTACCTTTGCTGTAGTATCCAAGGCTAAATTCTTGGCAAAACGGAATTCTTCCAGACACCTCAGCATGTTTTCCACATGAATGCAATCATATGCTTTTCTGAAGTAGAAGTACAGCATGTTTAGTTCTTCACCAAACCCCCACTTTTTTTCTACGATCTGGCGGAGGAGAAAGATTTGGTCGACAGTGGACCTCCCTTGACGAAATCCTCCTTGACGTTCTCCAATGATGGTGTCCACTAACGTTTGGATTCGATCTAGAAGACAGTTTGAGAAGATAAAATAACAAATATTGAGCTAAACGATACCGCAGAAGTTTTCACATGCCATTCAGTCATTCTTCTTGTGAATGGGGCAGATTAGTTCAGTCCTCCAGTCTTCTGGAATGTTTTCAGTGTTCTTAATGGTCTTTATTAATTAGTGGATCCTTGCGACAAGGTATTCACCCCCTTTCTGAATTATTTTAGCATTGATTCCATCTTCTCCTGGGCTTCTGTCCTTTTTAAGACGTTTTATATTTCCGGAAGTCTCCAAGTTATCCGACTGCCGGCGGGGTGCAATGGATAGTATCACCTATTGCGGTGCTGCCGTTCGTCGGTTCAATCCCGTCCACCGGAAACAAATTTATTTCTTTGTCATTATCATTTCCAGAATTTTCTACTTGTTTCTTATGTTCACTTGTAATTTCTACATGGTTCTTATGTTAACTATTCTTCTAATTTCTGGTACAGTCTGTGTATAAATAGCAGAGCATCTGCCCGAGAGGCAGTCAGTGCTGTGTGTACGGTTAAGTTCGCAATAAACCTGCCTTAAGTATAATTGCTATGTTCAGTTGACAAACCTGCCTTCGAAGCCAAGCCTGCTTCCATTTCAATGCGACAATATTTTTCCTGATCTACGGTTGGTGGTAGGTAATCAGGGTCTGCTGCTTGTGGTAGAGGGAAGTTAAAGTGTTGTTGGGACTTTACAATTTAACAAGTCACTGAAATATTCTTCCCATCTGTTTGCTACTTGATATTCATTTGCCAGCATCTCTCCTTTGGCATTTTTTTAAGAATTTCTCACTGGGTTTACATGTTTCCCTCAGATAGTTGACCTTTTGTAAATTTTCCTCATCCTCCTTCCCTGGAAGTCTTCTTCTACTTCTGTAATAACCCCACTCAAGAATTTCCTCTCACTCAAGAATGTTCTCTTCACAATAATGCTTCATTTCTTTTCAGACTTTGTCAAATTCTGTTTTACTGTTCTGATCAGATGCTGACTGTAACCACTTTTCACACGATTCTCCTGTTGACCGCCTTTTCACGGACCTCGTTGAACCATTTCTTCTTCCTTGCCACTCTTTTTCCAATGACTGCTCCTGAAGCCTTTGTAACCACATTTCTTCCGATTGCCGATTTACACCTGAATTCTTTGTTTCCGGCAGTACTGAGAAACGATTCCCGATCTTCCTGTGCTAGTTTTTCTATTTCTAAACGTGCTACGCACTTCAGTTTACTTCTATGGTTTGGTTTCAGGGTGACTCTGAGTTGACTTTTAACCGAGAAATAGTCGGAACCACACTCAGCCCCATGGGAATTTCTCACATCTGTAATCCAATTCCTGGCTCCAGTGTTAATTGCTAAGTGGTCTATTTGGTTAGCTTTTTTCCCATCTGGAGATACCTATGTACCTTTTTGCACCTGTCTATGTGAGAAGTTTGTGCTACTGATAAACACGCCCTTGGGTGTAGCAAAACTTATTAGCGTTACCGATGTCGCTACAATTTTCATGAGACTATGAAGGCCTATTGTGGGAGTATAGCTGGTCTCCTTTCCAATCTTGGCATTATTATAGCCGATGAGAATTCTAGGAATAGGCATGGAATCCATAACATCTTCTAGCTCTGCGTAGAATATTTCCTTTACTTGATCATCACTTTCCTCTGTTGGTGATGTCAGTTCACAGACTTAAATTGCTAGGTTTTTACTGATAAAGTTAAAACAGAGCGTCTTTTGTTCAATGCAGTAAATTTCTTTACCGTTGGTACAACGTCTTCTCTAACACTGAAACCAATTCCAAAACTGTGATTGACTACTTCGCCATAAAATAGTGTGTAATTTTCTACTTTTGTTGTCCCTGTATCTTCCCAACGAACTTCCTGCAGAGCCAACACAGACATTTTCTGGTTTTCTCATTCTCTAATTAAGGTTTTTGGCGCCCCAGATTTGTACAGAGACTGTACATTCCGTGTTCCGAATCGTAGACCTTTTCTATGCTCAGTTCGTTCTACTGGGTGTCCGTTCTGTATCTGAGGCTTCTCTCTAGCTATCGTAACACGACTGGTTTTATGAGCTGGGGTTTTTAGCCCCACGACCAACCCCCAACCTGGAGGACCAGGGTAAGCCATTTAGTCTGGGCCATCACCTTCGACCTGTCCAGTTTGGGACGCCGTACCAGTAGCTAAGCTACCGCCGGCATAAGTCTCAGGATAATTTGACCACACAAGTTTCCAATCTCTGGCCATTTGCCAGTTATATATAACTGGCTCGCCCAGTTGTGAGTCCTAGGCAGTGTTGGTAGAACCCGTTGCCAGAGATATGGAAAGTGTAGCTTATCGTTAGCAGAGCTTGTTCTGTTGATGGTACGAATGGAGCGGTCTACTGCCTGTCGAATCTCTGGAACAGTTTTGATCGGAATCAAATCAAAGTCTCAAGGACTTTTCATGTATGTAGTCGTAAATTCTTGTATGTGGCAATTTACTGTTCTGGTGTAGAATAATTTCGTCCGAGACTCACTCAGAGAATATACAGTAAAATTAGATCCTCGTCTTCCATCAATGTTCAGATTTTGACGAACTTAGTAACTCTGAAATCTCCTGAGAATCTTGTGTGCACGAGGTAACGCTACTTACGCAGGAATTCTTGTAACTTGGCTTTCAATACTGCAGACTAATTTTAATCAAAAGTTTTCATCGCGTTTCATTTTTGTGCGGAACAAATAAAGTTCAGTTAATAAATTATCGGGTAGTAGAGTTAATAAATAAAACATACACAAGTCTTACGTCTTTGTTGTTTGGTAATCGTTGAGAGACGACAGTACTGCGTTATAATATGTGAAAATCAGTCATCTTCACTTAAATTTTATTCACCGAAATAGGTTCAGAATTGATATAAATTTTTCTTAAATTCTGCTCCTCAATACACAACACTGACTATTACATATGTGAGCAATTAATTCGACAAATTCAACGAAGTTCATTAATATCTACGGCGTTTGTAATTTTCGCACTGCCGCTGGAACTGTAGGGTTGGAAATATTTCGTAACACCAGTTAATATTAATTCTTTATATTTTAAACACCCTTGACTACATTCGCAATTAAGAATTCGCACACACATTTGACGACGCTTTTAACTACTAATGACGACCGAAGACCAAATCAGAAGACTGTTCATTGCAGTGCAGTGCATGCAACAAAACATTTCATCATGTGAGCTCTCATTTGTCATTACATTAATTTCTTATCATATGTGTTTTCTCTTTTCCCTTAAGCGTTAATTAAATAAGTACATTTAAGGCCAAATCCGGAGTGAAAGAGTGGTTGCCATGCCAATTTGATATCTTCTGTTCCCGGCAGCGAAAAGCACCTGTCATCCATCTTAATTGAACCGCAATTGTGTCGATAATAGATATCATCCAATTACGTCGCGAAGAATAAAACTGAATATCTACTAATCAAATACTTTATATCAGTGGTATAATGATTTACTTAACATACTGAAGAAGTAATACTTTGACATAAAAGTTTTCTGGATGCTGTACCGCGTTATAAGATGGATATTACTTTAATAACCGATGTTTCGGCTAACGTTACAGTGGCATTCTTCTGAGTATACTGATGTGAGCTGATGTGAACTGTGACATTACATCGTAATTTTAAAATAATCAGTGTTATGGCACACTTGGGCAAAACGTATACAAATACTGACAGGTATCTGACGCCCATTGCAACTACCACTCAGCACAGAAGAACTCTGTCATCCGCTCACGGGCAATTTTCGCGGAGTGCCTAAGTGATGAAGACAACAAAGCAGATGAACTCGAAAACTTCGAAAAACTCTCCTGGATAAAGTCTGCAACCACAACGTGATCCGCACCGCCATGGATACAAGTAAAATGAACCACGATAGACAGGAAATCTATAAAAAGCAGCCAGCAGCAAGCTTACCGTATGTAAAAAACTCACTGATCGGACTGTTAAACATCTTCGTCGGGTTGTCGTCCAGTATGTCTTCCATAGTAGCCACAAGATCCAGGATGTACTTGGCTCGAGGACAAGGTAGAGGCACTACACGCAGCAAGAGTATACAAGGGGGAATGCGAGTGTGGGGAAATATACGTAGGTGAGACAGGGAGGGCAGTAGCGAACATGAACGTTACATTCGATTAAGCCAACACAATAAATCTGCAGTAGCCGAACACCATCAAGATTGCAGCAATAAGGTTAAATCTAACGATGCCAGAATACTCGCTAAGCAACCAGGCATGGTTAAACGCAAGATAAGGGAAGCCATCGAAATATTAAAACACCCTAACATCGAGAAGACGGACTCAGGCATGCCCCCTCCTGGCTAGCAGCCATCACAGCGAAATAGGCCGCACTGACAACACAACACGCCGCCAGCAGGAAGGAAACGGAAGCCCTCATCCCATTCGCCGAAGACCACCAATCATGTCTCTCTACGCAAGAAGCAATAGACAACGGCTGATCCCCACTCCTTCGCCCTCAGTATCCTATCGTAATAAAGTTTCCACTCTTCCACCTAAAAAGCACCATTAACATAGATGAGTTTTAAATTACGACGTAATGTCACAGTTAACAGCAATGACAAAATATAGTGACGCGTAACAACTATTCGCATCAGTATACCCAGAAGAAGGCGACCCGAACGTTGGCCGAAACGTCGGTTATTAAAGTTATACCATCATACATTATGGCGCGGTACAACACCTAGAAAACTTTATGTCAGTTGACAACGGCTGCTGAAGACTAATACTATATTAAATTGGATCGTTAAGGTACTCCAATTTATTGATGACATTTTCATCAGAACACTGTCTTGGGATTCATCTGATGATCTATCAAATATCCTCTTCAGTTCCTTTACATTGACGGCCTTCTTGACACTAAAGTGATTTCTGTTAATACACATGACCTATCAAAGTCCTGGAAACTATGTTTTCTTCTTCTTCTTCGCTTAAACAATTACTGGAGAGGAATAGTATGTTATTTTGACTTGGATCATGGTCTATCTTTGTTTTCTTATAAATAAGAACTCTAGATTCAGGAAATTCATTTAGCTCCTTTTCATAAATATGTTATCAGTGGTCTTCAAATAATACACATTCCATCCTGGCCGAAAACCACACAGGCACCGTCGTAAATCCGAACTCATGATATTATGATGGTAAAGTTATGGTGTCAAGCTTCCTCAATTCCTCTTCCATGGTTCCAAGTAACCCAGAATGGGGTAAGTAACTGTGGCCCCTGATTGGGAAGTATTGAGCAACAACCGGTAGCAACAATACGCGTACCTGTAACATAATATCAGTGACAAGCAGTAACTGTTCACTTTTGACAAAACTGTCGCGGTGGAGTACCCGAGCGGTCTAAGGCGTCTCGCTGCGGACCGCGCGGTTGGTCGCCGTCGGAGGTTCGAGTCCTCCCTTGGGCATGCGTGTGTGTGTGTGTGTGTGTGTTGTCCATAGTTTAGTTTACCTTAGTTTAAGCAGTTTGTAAGCTACGAATTGATGACCACGCAGTCTGGTCCAATAGATTTACAAACATTTGAACCTGTTTTTTTTTTTTTTTTTTTTTTTTTTTTTTTGTTGACAAAACTCGATTTCTGAAGATGTCCATTTTAGAAAAAGGTTCACAGTTTTGTTTCCAAGATTACACATGTAAATAGTAAGTTTCGGTAAACTCCGTGTACTGCAACGGATGCATCTCGTTTATAAGTACATGAATTTGTTTGTGTCTCATTACTGATAATTCTGTATATATTGAGTTCTGTGGAAAAGCTCCCAATTACTTAATGGTCCAAGTCTACCCATTTTCGCAAATCATGAAGACAATGAAGCATTTTTTTGTGCGTGTTGTACATTACATGATGCTGTTAGGAGCATGTAGGACCGGTGTTCAGAGTTCCGCATGAAATAGCTGTCTCCTGCCGCTGGCAGTTCATAGCGCCCGATGACGCGCATCACTCAACGACGTCCTCGGCGCTGCAGAAGTGATCTATTAATGGCGGTGACATCACAGCAGACGAGACAACCCGCCGTAATGACCATCCGGTTCGGAGAGCGACTGCCGAACATCGTCTCCCCTGTCGGGTAGGCAGCCCGTCCATCACACGTAACACGAACAGACAGCTCCTGTCATTCATTCGCGTCGAAGGCTGCCACTGCTGACATTAATATTCGCTCATATAGGACCGCTTTTAGTGCCAGTTCGTTTTCCGTAAAGCTAAGGAAAATGCTGCCGCACGACCACTGAGTTACAACTAAAATCTACAGCAAATAGGCTCAACAACACGGAAAACATGGTAACTGCAATGCAGGGAGATCTTATAGGTACTAAGGTACAGATATCAGTACTGTATTGAGAGGCGACGAACGTGTGTGTTTACGATTCTTACCTTTACTATTAGTTACAATAAATTTTTACTCTGCCGAATTGTGTAAGGAGAATAATTGTTATTATCAAGTATAGGATTTCAGTTAGGAGGGATAACAGAACAGTAAAAACCAATCTCTTGTAGAAACACCTTGAAACGGGAAAAATGTGCAATTGCTTGCTTTTCAAAGGAATAGAGAGATGATATGTACTAAGCTATTTGAGGAAGGAAATGTGTCGTTTCAGAGTACACCGTTCCTTTCATTTCTGTGTTCCGATATGGGACACAGAACGAAACAACCACACTTGAATATGATCGATTCAGTGAAATTGGAATCCTTTATGTTTATGACACTATATACAGAACTTTTATTGTCACATTTCTTCATAATATTTTTACAAACGGGACGCACAATAATGTGAAACACAATAGTAGTGTTTTGAGGCTTGCTTATCACACTTATACATGTTAATACTTGTAATAACCTTAAGGCTAGAATAATTTATCCAATTATTTCATATTGTGAAGTTTATAAATGAAGTGATTTTAGTAATAATAGGCTGGCATGATGGCATGTAAAATATCTTATACAACTGTAAAGACTACCGAAAAATTTAGATTTATTACGATATTTTGAAGAAATCCTAGAGTTCGAGTACTCTTCCCCTCTTGATTTCAAGGAATTCTCCAGTTAAGAAAACTGTGACTTTGCCAGTGGCCCAATTGTGGTTACACAAATCTCGAGTTGCTCTGCCGCTTTAACGTGTATTGTTAGACAGCTTAAAATCACATCAGTTGAAAATCATTTTACCATTATCACATTGCTTTGAATCTCAACAGGTGCTGTAGGTAACGTCACCGAAATAACTGAATGAATAATGAGCAGTTCGCGCCGTCATCTAAAAGTTTTATAGCAATGTCATACTGTTACTAAGTGAGGGTTGTGCCATTTACCCACGCTATCATTATCGATGGCGGTAAAAAGTCGTAAATCTTGTACTTCTCTGGATCTAAACGGCATCTCAAATAGATCTAGTGGTTCAAAGTTATAATTGATCGTTGCTTGCTTCTCACAACCACTTTTTTTCCTGGATGTATTGATATTTCGGTAAAGATTTAATGTGTTCAGTTACGCTTTCGAAATTACTCTGTCAGAGGAAGATCGGATCGGTACTTGCGTAACATGTCAGGAAATAAAATTCTATTTTTTTTTTCTGTAAGCATATTGCAGCTTAGAACGAACTTTAATTAACTCGTTACCTTTCTAAACATCTCGTATTATACACTTACTGGAGCTTATTATAAACCGCACAGTGCGCAGTGCGTGGGTATGTGAAGGAGGCAAGTTGTTAATCTTCCCAAGCGTAATCCCATGTTGGTACGAACAACGTAAATTCTTTGGAAAGCATCTGTTTTGGTAATGACTTTACGACCTTCAACCTCTGTTATTTCATAAGTCTATCTAAATTTAGAAAATTTATTCTATGAGTAATAACTTTAAATTATCGTAATTAAACGTTCACAGTAGATTTATAATTTGTTAGTTGTTAATATACAGTCATTGTGAATCAGGAAAACCCGAAACAAAGTCTCTACAGTAGTTATTGAAATTTTCCTGAACATACAGAAAGTTGTCATGGAGCTTCAATTTATACAGAGAAGATATGCATGTTTGTATGCCCTCTATGTGTTCATAAGCCATTCGTCCGATTTCAATGAAACTTTGGTGAACTCTTCACCGTATGCCCACAAAGGTTCCTAACCAAAAACAAAAGAGCACGACACATAGCTCAGGAGATATAACCTCATAAATAATGAGAGGCCACTGCGTAAGAATACCCAGATTTATTCGTCAATTATTTGAAATGGGAGTAGTTAAGGACCTGCAACAAAGTTTGCATGTAATTTCGGACGTTTATGAAGAATTTTGTAACTGAGACTCCCCCCCCCCCCCTCCCTCAAAATGATGAAACGAAAAGAAGTTTACCGTTCACAACAGTTCCGCTGTAGATGCCGTAAAACTGTCGCATGAGGCATCACCTTATATCAAATAAAGTTAGCATTACTTACTTGCATGTTACTATTTAATTTTGTCTGCAAGTTTCTCTTAATTCTCTTACATCCAGAACTAAGCAATCTGTTTTCTTAATGTCTATCTATATAAAAGCGAAAGGACACTCGCTCACTCACTGATTAAACACGAAATCTCGAAAACTACTTCACCTATGAAGCTGAAATTTACCAGGAATGTACTTTATAGGTAGAAAAAGTCAGCTAAGAAAGTATTTTGTGATTGTTACATGGCGGAGTATACTTCTCCTACAGACTCACAAAATTTACAGTTTCATTCCGATCTTCACGAATTTTCTCACGCTTGACCTTCAAAACAAGAGGAAGGTCACCGTCTACCTTAAGTTGGGGAGAGTACTTTGTAATATTATAATGGATCTTTTGGTCGCGCCATAAATTGAGAACGGCTCGACCGATTTCACAGATTTTTTATTATTATTTTTTTTTTTTTTTTCAGAACAAGGGTTGCATAGAATAAAATTGGAATATTTGATAACAACAAAGTGCGTTTTCCATCGTGATCCTGCGTTTCTATTGCATAGAAATCTATAGTTTTGTTCCGATATTGAAGAAATTTTTCAGACACTACCTTAAAAAAAGAGGAATGTCACTGTGTATATAAAATTTCGTTCGGTGCATGGTGGAGGGTACTAAACATACGGAATTTTACTAAATGCATAGTTTTGCTCCAATCTTCATGAATTTTGGCAGACATGACCGTTCAACCAAGAGGAAGATCACTGGGTACATAAATGTTTGTACGGTACAGGACTGAGAGTACCTTGCAAAAAACTTTGCCGAGAGAAAGAAAGATGGAAACGAACAGAGAGATGGGAGAGAAAGAGGTGAATGCGGAGGGAGGGGGGAAGGGGAGGTGGACTACGATAGGATAAATAAACACCCGGGCAACAGCTCGTAGACTACGAATACTAGTACGCTAGCATTATATGTACCATCTCAGACTAGCTCAGAATTAGTGTATTGGTTAATCAGCAGTGATTTGAAATTAGAATTTTCCGTAAATGTCGTCAGATATGAATCGGAGTTTCGATGGAGGAAGTTTGGAAGGGAAGTACTCACGGAAGTACTCACGGAAGTAAAGCTGGCTGATTGAGCACTTGTCCGTGACTATCGAAGGCCACGAGTTTGGGTCTCGGTGTGGTTGACAGTTTTAATGAAGTAAGTCATTTCAGGATTACTGATATCTGTGTATGAGCAACATTTTTCACATCAATTAGTCTGTAGCACTTTTTAAAGAACATCAAATTATCTTTCTTCTAAATGAGTGTTCTATCGTCAAAATAAGAAAATATGCGCTTTGCTAATAACTTCCAAAAAATAGTGATTACAAATTTCAGGAATCTAACGGCAATATATAATGGAAAATGACTTTCTTTCGGTAACCAACGACTCAGAATTAATTGAAAAATTATATCCGGATATTTGAACTAACTAAATTTTATACACTTCATTAATTTAAGGAAACAGCTACATTATCACCTAAAATGAGCAAGTCAATAAAAGTCTTTCTAGTTTGTTCCATCACATGTTGCTTTATTTGGCATAGTCTTAGTTAAAGAAAAAGCTGTGGTTTACCCGACGTTATATTAAATTTGTTAATGCTGCCTTCAACTCTGATTCATGAATTAATAACAACATTAAATATACTTAAAACTTTTGTGAGAAATTAAAGCCTGTCCAGACTTTACAGTATTCCTAACATCCTCAATAAGAATTCTTTTATGCCCACAATGGTGGGGTGTTTAACTGGAGCTTTTATCATTCCAAGGACACCGATGACACTCCAGGGATTATTTCTATGCTTTAAAGAGCTCAATTTCCCCACTTCACTCGCTTTGGAACGACAGTTTACAAAACACATAAGCGAAGAATTATTATTGCTGGAACTGACCTAAGAGTTTAATGTTTTTCCACGTTGACAGACTTTGTCATCTGGATCGTACTTCCGATGACCTCGCTGTTAGGTCCCTACCTTTTTTCGAATATAAACAAAGAATAAACTGTTTTCAATAGCTATATTTACGTGCTTTTGTTATCTGTGACATCGAACTGTAATATGTTCACATTCGCATCTATTCATGAAGTGATAAATAAAATGAAATATGTAGAAATTAGCTACAGGATCACAGATAAATATAAATAAACATATTAATACAAAAGCTTATTTAGTTGCTTTTTAAAATAGCCGCAAACAGTTGTATTAAACTGGCAATTACTGATATCGTCCACTTGGGGCCCTTCTTCAGACATCTGTATATGGAAATAGCCACCTATTAATGAAAAAAAGAGTATAGAATTTTTCGTTAACGTTAATAACAGAGTTAAAGAAATATGACGGCAATATATAGTGTTAATGGCGCTCGAGACAGGAGCTTGTCAATAAATTTTTAGGAATCTATGGATGCAATAACGGTATGCAGTTATACATATGTATTCTCTCCTCCATTATCATTTCCTGTAGTTCCTGTTCAAGAACTGTTTGTCAACCTACCGAAGTTAATATTCACAGCCCTATGATGCGAAGTGCACCTTTCTTTATTTTATTTTCTTATTTTTTTACTCTATTCTACTTTTGTTTTTTTAATTTTTTTATTTGTTTACTTATTCATTATTTTTACTGCGAGATACCTAGCTCCCATGTTATTAGCGTTACTACAACTACACCGGCAATTAGTACTGTAGTAATCCACCCATAGCGCCACGTTCTTTTAATAATGCTAATATATTTTATTATGGAAAAACATTGAGCAAGCTATAAAGGAAAGCAAGGTGAAATTTGGAGAAGGAATTAAAGTTCAGGGTGAAGAATTAAAAACATTGCGTTTTGCCGACGACATTGTAATAATCTCAGAGACAGCAAAAGACCTGGAAGAGCAATTGAACGGAATGGACAGTGTGCTGAAAGGTGCATATAAGATGAACATTAACAAGAGCAAAACTAGGGTAATGGAGTGCAGTGTAAGGAAATCAGGTGATGCTGAAGGAATTATATTGGGAAACGAAGCAATAAAGGAGGTAGATGAGTTTTGTTATTTGGGCAGTAAAATAACAAATGATTGTCGCAGTACAGAGGATATAAAATGCAGAATGGCAATGGGTAGAAAAGCGTTCTTGAAAAAGAGAAATTTGTTAACATCGAATATTGATTTAAGCCTAAGGAAGTCTTTTCTGAAGACATTTGTATGGAGTGTTGCCTTGTATGGGAGTGAGACATGGACGATAAACAGTGCGGACAGGAAGAGGATTGAGGCTTTTGAAATATGGTGCTACAGAAGAATGCTGAAGATTAGGTGGGTGGATCGCGTAACTAATGAGGAGGTATTGAACAGAATTGGAGAGAAAAGAAATTTCTGGCATACCTTGACTAAAAGAAGGGATAGATTGGTAGGACACATTCTTAGACATCAAGGAATTGTGAATTTAGCATTGGAGGGAAGTGTGTGGGGTAAAAATCGCAGAGGAAGACCAAGAGATGGATACAGTAAGCAGATTCAGACAGATGTAGGTTGCCGTTCTTATGTGGAGATGAAGAGGCTTGCTCAGGATAGGGTATTGTGGAGAGCTGCATCAAACCAGTCTCCGGACTGAAGACCACAACACCAACATGGAAAAACAGCCAAGATCGCTTATAATCTTCTCTCAGATGATCGGATTCGGTACATTGAACTGTCGTCATGCAATTATCTGAATAAAGATTATAAGTCAACTTGGCTGTTTTTCCGTAATAGATTATGTGAACAGGTCACCTCACCCTCCTCCCCGAGTACGACAGCTTTTCATGTTACTTTACTGAATACTGATTTTTAGAACTGGTTTAGAGTGTTTCGTATTCAGGTTATGCACATTTATTCCTGTACCTCATGGCTACCACAATTATGTTTTTTTGTGACATTTCTTGAGTTCCAAGTTTTTCTCTTTCACACACCACTTAGAGTGAGAGTGCACACTCGGATAGTTTGAATAGAAAATCGGCCGTGCCCTTTGAAAGGAACTATCCGAGCATTTGCCTGGAGTGGTTTAGGGTAATTACGGCAAACCAAAAGAAGGATGGACGGAGGCATTATTTGTAATAGGAGACAATTTCCTTTACACTGAGGACTTCGCTCAGTCAGTAATATAAATTATACACCAGAAACATTAGGGAAATACGAAACGAAGAACAAAATGTTCATATTTTAAGGATATAAGGGATGTACTCTTTCGTCCCTACTATACAATTTACATATCGAAGAAGGAAGTGGGATAAAAATTCGAATTTATCAGTAACGCGCATAGTTGATCACATTGCTGTCCCCATTGAAAGCGAGTATGAATTACAGCATACGCCGAATAAAATGAATAATTAGTACCGAATGTTGACTGGGAATAAACTGGAAATTGACAAATCAAAATAAAAAAGGAAAGGAATTTACCATAAAATTCCTAATGATGAAGTAGATCACGTTAAGGAATCTTGCTACCTTGAAAACAAAATTACCCTTTAGGTACGAAACAATGAGAACATAAAAAGTAGAAAATCACAGCCAATTTTAATTGAAGGAATTAATTTCATTGAATGTACGTTCTGACCCCAGATTTGAGGGTAAGAGGAACGTGGAAAATTGAGACTGGGAAGACAAAGAAATCAAGCCATTTCACGGATACGAGAATGTAATTTTAGAGCTCACGTTTTATCGATGTGTAACTTGACCAGTAACATATCTGGAACAGTTGAGAATGGTAGCATTTGAGGTATTACAAGAAAAGATTGAAAATTAGGTGGACAAATAATATTAAAAATCAGGAAGCTTCCGTAGAGTTATGGTCTTCAGTCCGGAGACTGGTTTGATGCAGCTCTCCACCCTACTGTATCCTGAGCAAGCCTTTTCATCTCCTCATAAGAACGACAACCCACATCCACTTGAATCTGCTTACTATACGCGTCTCTTGGTCTCCCTCTACGATTTTTACCCCACACACTTGCCTCCAATGCTAAATTTACGATTCCTCGATGTCTAAGAATGTGTCCTACCAAGCGATCCCTTCTTTTAGTAAGAGTGTGCCAAAAATTCCTTTTCTCACCAATTCTGTTCAGTACTTCTTCATTAGTTATGCGATCTACCCACCTAATCTTCAGCATTCTTCTGTAGCACCACATTTGAAAAACCTCTAGTCTCTTCCTGTCCGCACTGCTTATCGTCCATGTTTCACTCCCGTACAAGCCAACACTCCACACAAATACCTTCAGAAAAGACTTCCTTACACTTAAATTAATATTCGATGTTAGAAAATTTCTCTTTTTCAAAAATGCTTTTCTTCCCATTGCCATTCTGCATTTTATATCCTCTGTACTGCGACCATCGCATGTTATTTTACTACCCAAGTAACAAAACTCATCTACCACCTTCATTGTTTCGTTACCTAATCTAATTCCTTCAGCATCACCTGATTTTCTAATACCGCATTCCATTATTTTTGTTTTTGTTATTATTATCAGATATTATTATCAGGAAATAATCTCCTTGCTACTAGAGGGAGCTATAGAGATTAAAAATTGTAAGGAGAAATTGCGATTCAAACAAATGCAGCAAGTTATTGGTGGTGTTAGATGCAAGTGGTACTCTGAAGTGAGTACGTTGTCGCAGGAGAAAAATTAATGGCTGGCCACAGAAAATCGATGTGATCAAAATGCGGTTTTTCATACTATTCCATTAATCACTACGTTGGTGCTTGCCTGATGTTCTCAGCCATCGTCGAGTACTGGAATGCAGTGTATCTAAATGTATTAAACAAATTGTCGTGAGAAATAGCTTCCTTAAGCTGTCATTGATTCAACAGTTCTGTTACTTCTTCAGGAGACTGTTTTTATCAGCTCGCCTCTGAGTTTGTTGGATTTGACTGTAGCGCCAACTTCATAAAAAATTTGGTCACTGGAAACTAATCCGTAATTGTTCGCACTTTTGTTTTCTTGCGCAGTTTTTATTGACGATGCACCACACTTTAACGTATTTCAAGGTCATCCGTAAGTGTGTTTAGTTTGCCAGGTCGGAAATTAATATTCACAGTTGGTCTGTAAGTTTAATGTAGCAGCTCCTTTCTTGACGAACACACATCTTTGATTAGCATTGTGTCTGTATTAACAGTTTGATTGCTAATGCTCCTCTCGTTGCTGAGTGGGCTCTAATTACAGGTAACAGGTATCCAGTATTTATTCATTGGCAAGGCTATCAGAATACATATTTGAAGTATTTTTCGAAGACATATTTCTGAATTTGTTGTTACGCCATTATTGGCGAAAATAACGATCAGTTGTTGTCGTGAATTTTTTAAAATAACCTCAGTATTGAATATAATTTTCTATCCTTGTTGTCACCGTTTTCTATCTATGTCCTTGGAAAAGATAGTGTGGAATTGGTCACACTAAGTCTGCATTTGTTCCACTGAAGATGATCCGCATACAAGACTTAAATCAAAAAGTTACGCCAGAAAGTATAGAATTTTGGATCAATATTAATAGCATTTTCGTTTGGATCAATATTAACAGCATTTTCGTATACTAACAAAAATTTTAAGTCTTAACTATAAATGCACCCAAACTATTCCCAAGAAGACAACTGTGTAGAGGTCTCACTGATTACTTCTTCCAGTATCCTGACAGTGCTCAAAATGTAGGCGTAAGTGAAACCGGACACAAGTTGCGATCAGCTGCTGAATATGACATGCGACATATTAAAACTGGCGCACAAATTCTTCCGCTCTAAACATTGAGTGTGCATTCACTGCACTCTCGCAGCGCTGTTTTCCTAGGTTTGGAATGGGAGTGAATATAACACGCATTCATTTGAAGTCCCACTGACACCAAATTCTTATGCCTCTGCCTGTGAGCACGATACAGGACACACGGTTTCCCAAAATTTCTCATCTTGCATGTCGCCATCGGATGTAAGGTTTCTTTTACACAAATTACACGCTCCTCGCCTTATTTGCCCGAAAAACCGCGCTACCTTGCGCTGCCATAACCTCAGCGTCGCCTTACACTGCTGTCCTTTGTAGATGGCTGACAGGGTCTAACAAAAGCAAAACAGTTACAGGAAATCTTCATTGGCAACAGCTGAAAGACTATTTGACCTATTTCCTAACATGAAAAACTGAGACACTTGTCTTATCACCGCACCAAATTTTGTACTCTAGTGCTGAAGAAAACTGCTGTCTGTTAATGGAAACAGCATGTGAGAGTCGTCTTCAGCTGGTTTAACGACAGGAATCGCCTGAAGTGTAAGAAAAGATGTAAATCACTGGGAGAAAGATCAGCACTGTATGCTCGTAAATCAGCTCCAGCCTAACTTTTGCAAAATAATTACTGTGCACCACACTTCCATGCAACAGCGGAATACCTGCACTAAGCATTCCGTGTTTTCTTGCACCTCAAGAAATTCATGTCTTCCTGCCAGCGTTTTGACAGCCACGATGAACCGAAGACGATTGTAACACCTATGTTCCAGTCACAGTCTGGAGACTTCTAAAAGACAGGAATGCAAAATTATATCACAAAATATGACAAGTGTCTCAGCTGTTTTAGTGACCCTGTTTAAAAGTTAGTTCTAAGTGTTAGCAATAGAAATATTCATGTGACTCTGTTTTCTTAAGAATCGGAAACTTTCTGGATGTGTAACGCATAGTGTACGTCAGATTTGCATCAAAACCACAAAACAAAACAAAAGAAGAAATTAAAAGCGCATAAAGTGACTGTACTCCATATGGCCTGTGACTCAATTGGTTTAATGGCTATTTCATATTAACTATGACAGGAATCTGGAAAAGTGAATATTTGGTAAGCTCACCAGGTGAGCATTGACGTCCAGCCATTTCACAGGAAAGCTTTTCGTTGGTCATTCAAGCTTTATTATTCTCTGCAGGCACATTTATTATGTTACTCATTCAGTAAAATATTCTAGAAAGAAGTTAGGTGTCAGTTACTTCATGGAACTGTCCTGTTTTAAGTAATGTTATCAATTTTACTGATGCATTGACATTTACTTGCCTACAGGTGTAAAATTCATATCTTGCAACTAGGCCAAAATAGGCCATATTGAAACATAGTTGCCTAGAGAAACCTGCTTTTAACAGTACAGGTATCATTTTGAAAAAAAAATCGCTTTTTCCTTTAAAAAATAGAAGATGAAACCAAAGTTCTTAGGATATCCACAATACAGATAGACCCATACGCAAAACACTGGGATGAATGTTAGTTTTACAAAGTGTGCCACTAAGATGCTGTGAAAGATGTTACGTGTTTATATTGTGATGATTACATCCACAAATCGAAAAACAAATCAAGGGAAACTGTAGACGGTTAATCTGTGAGAAAAGTGATTAACAAAATTTAATAAATTTTAGTGTGATAAATAACTTTCATGACTGAATAATTAAAATCTTCAGAAACACATACATTTGTTGAATTGAACTGGGGAAAAGAGTCCTAGTGAAATTCTGTAACGTTGCTTTTGTTACGTAATTAATTAACTATTTATTAGTTCGTGTTAATGAACGTAATGCAGTTTATAATTCAAAACTTAGTAGATAGCACTACTTCCAATTTTTCTTAACATAAGTTGAATATGCCTGATGCGATACTCAATGTGACCAAAATTTTTGCTTTTTAATATTACAAATATGGGTTCGAAAAAAGAATTACGCAAATCGATTTCTACGATATGAGAGTTGAAAATACATATTTACTCCTACTTTGAAATGGTGGTATTGAGGGCAGAAGGCACCATTCACCATAGAATGGTCATTTCATGTTTTGTTGATTTCATGAAACGAGAAGAAGGATGTATTTGATAACAATTTCTCCGCCAGAATGTTCAAATTTTCGTAGGAACTGCTGTGTCGAACTATCTTCATTGGTTGTTAAATCTAAATCGAACTAAATTAATTAACAATTATTTCTCTGTACAATCTACCACCATATATTTGAGCAGATCCACGCAGGCTACTTGAATTGGCTTTAATTGTGTTACATGCCAATCTCCTCAAGTGTTAGTGTTACAGGAGTCCGTTGTACTGTAGTCGTTATCTAAACTAACCTATTTATCGCGCTGTTCTGTAGGTCGATATATGTATGCTCTCGTTTGATAATAAATAGTATGTTATATTTTGATCATTTGATCCGAGTATTTATTAAATGCTTCCTAGTTTTCTTCATTCTTCAGTATTTCTAGTAATGTCTCTGTGGTGTCTCAATGTAAGTGGCTGTACTAATCACAGGACAGAACTAAATGATCTAGAGATCAATTTCAAGCACTTTATTGTTAGAAGGCAGAATTTTATAATTTAAATACAAAGGGACATTGAAGCATTGAATATAATCAGTTGCCTAGCTAGGAAATCGGCGAAGTATCCCTTGTAGGCTCGGAATGGGCATTTTTTCACTATGTGTTGGATCGTTTGCCTTTCAGCACCGCAGTCGCAGTTTGGTGTGGTATCTTTCCCTATTTGTGGAGGGTGTCAGCGCTTATTCTATGGCCAGTACGTATGCGGCTTAGTGTTGCCCACACTTTGCCTGGTTGATTGCAGCCAGGCGGTTTCTCAGTGGCCAAGAAGATTTGGCAGTTTGGCGGGCAGTGTCTTTGGCAATGATGTTCCCAGTGATTGTGGACATCAAAGTGGTGGTTCGTCATTTCTTTATCAAAGTGTAGTGCTGGTCTATTCAATATGAGTCTTCTGCGTTCCACGTCAGCTATATCTTTGAGTATGGGGAGCTGGGGGTTGTTAGTGTATTGTACTCCCTACAAAAAGCATTTAGCCGTATCTGTGGTAGCGGAATATGGCTCAGGGTTGACAGCAATACAGTAGGTATGGATTTAATTGTGCCGCTAATAGTGCTCATGGTACAGTTTACCAGATCACCCATGTCTGTATATGGGCTATTAATCCACACAGGAGCGAGTATTTTGACACAGAGTATGCTACACCAACTGCTCATGTGCGAAGTTGTGCACAAAATGTATGCATGTTGTTATTTCTTGTCCCTGTTTACCTGCTGTCGTTGTCAGGTGCCCTTGGAATACAGCGTTCTGTCTAGTGTAACTCCTACAAAAGTGTTCAAATGTTTGTATAGCTTACGGGGTCATCAGTCCCTAAACTTACAAACTAGCTAATACTAAGGACGGCACAAATATTCATGCCCGAGGGGGGGATTCGAACCCCCGACCGTAGTGGCAGTGCAGACCGTGACTGGAGCGCCTCAGTCCCCTTGGCCAACGCGGCCAGCTACCTCCTACATAGTTGAGGTATATGTTATGATTTATTATGTATTGTGGTAGTTTCCCTGTTGCCAATATATTTGTACAAAACTCTGCGTGCCAAATTTTGGCATATTCACAACAGTGAATAACGAATTCTGAATGTAATACACCCATAATTCCTCAGAGATTTATACAAATATAATGGCAACAAGGAAAATACCCAAAAAAATGAAGAACTCGAAAATCGTTGCACTGATAAAGCCAGACAAACCTAGTGACCAGCCAAATATTTTCAATGTCAAGTAAACTAATGAAAATAGGGAACGATGTCATTTGGTATACAGTCATTCCAGAAATGTCAGATTTACACATTATAGAGCTGAGTTTCCCAACCTGTGGGCCGCGAACGCCAGGGGGTTCACGATGCTCATTCGGTAGTTGGGGTGCGGGGGGACTTGCATCTCAAAACAACCAGCCAAGGGCATCCCTGAATAGTAGGGGTTCCGTAATGCAAAATTATATGCCTAACAAAAGTGAAATAATGTCTGTCAACCTATTGGAGCAAAATATAAGGGTCATCAGTCCATAAACGTACATACTACTTAAATTAATTTACACTAAAGACAACAAACATACCTAAGGCCGATAGCGGATTCGAATCTCAGACGACAAGCAAACGCGCTCTCTACGGCAAGGCGCTCGGCCACTCCACCGCGGCTAACAAAAGTGAAATGTGCTTAATGTTACAACTACACTATTCCTGGAACCAAGCCCTAGGTCGAGGCTAAGCCATGTCTCCACAACATCGTATCTGCCACGAGTGCTAGTCTTCCACGTTTCGCAGGAGAACTTCTGTGGAGTTTGGAAAGTAGGAGCCGAGGTACTGGCAGAAGAAACTGTAAATCCCCGGGAAAGACGAAGGTCCCAGTTTCGATTACACGTTCCGGCACACAGTTTTAATCCGCCAGGAACGTTTCAGTTCAGTATTAACTGTCAACCTCTGCAGCTGCAAAGTTTTAAATTTTATGTACAGTCGTGAACAAAAGCATCCGAACGACCTGAATTGCATTTCGCGTAATTCTCATGCAACCCAAGTAATGTAGAAAATACTTTTCTGACGTATTTTCGCCCCTTGCGCTCTTTCCATACATAATACAAAAGTTTTTAGATGCATCTGCTGCCTCCACCCGTCTATTAAAGCTGAAAAAAAATTGTCGCAGAACTTAGCCTTTTTTTCCACATGCGACTGTTTTCGGTTCAGAAGTGTAGGGAATTATGTTCAGAGTTCTATTAGATTGATAACTTCAGCAGACAGCAGAATTGCATTTGAAAAAATAGTGCATCCGACACTGTTGGCAGTTCTTTGTAGGCGGCAGTTACGTGATCTTATTTCGGTGATTACAAAGTAGAGATGAATCTATGCAATGGGTAGCCGAGGCAGCTAGTTCATGGCGATTCAGTCAACCAAGTAAATGAATGTACTGAACATGCTGCAAACCACTACAGTGAGTCTTCGTGTTAGAATTTTCATCCAGTGTGAAAATTGGCAATTGACTCTAAATTGTGAAATCGTCCACATGAGTACAAAAAGAAATCCGTTAAACTTTGTTTACAAGATAAAACAATCAAAATTAAAGGTCGTAAACTCTACTAAATACCTAGGAATTACTATTACTTAAGACTTAAACTGCAAAGAACACGTAGATAATGTCGTGGGAAAAGCGAACCAGAGACTGCGTTTTATTGGCAGAACCCTTAAAAGATGCAACAGAACTACTAAAGAAACTGCATACACTACGCTTGGCCGTCCTTTTTTGGAGTATTGCTGCCCAGTGTCGGATCCTCATCAGGTGGATTTGACGGAGGACTTCGATAGAGTCCAAAAAAGGGCTGCTCGTTTTCTATTGTCACGATTCAGGGTAGACAGCGTTACGGAAATGATACAGGATCTGGGATGGGAATCATTAAAACAACGGCGCCTATCGGGCTACTAAAGAAACTCCAATCGCCAACATTCTTCTCCGAATGCGAAAATATATTGTTGACTCCCACTTACATAGGTAAAAATGATCATCAGAATAAAATACGAGAAATCAGAGCTCGAACGGAGAGATTAAAGTGTTCTTTCTTCCCCCGCGCTATTCTAGAATGGAATAGAAGGTAAACAGTATAAATGTGGTTCGATGAACCCTCTGCGAGGCACTTAAATGTGATTTTCAGAGTATCCTATGTACATGTTGCTGAAGAAGAAAACGTCAGTGTAATTCTCACTTTAAGTGGCTGTGGGAGCCTTTTATGATTTAATCGCTAATACTTTAGGAACTAAACTTCAATTAAGAGTCATAAGTTTTGAAACAAAAAGATCTTTCTTAATGACAGGCTCTGACACGGATAGTCCACATGAAATTTGATATACGGTCTCGGTTCGATTCCAACTTCTGCCGATGATATTTTATAGGAAGAGAGAGATTGTATTCACGTCTGGCTACGCCAAGTGATGAAGGTATAATCGCTTTGTGGTCTAAAATTCACATTAAACTTGATATTCCTTCGCTACCAAGTAGAGTTTACATTGAACCATAATAAAGTCATGAGTGGTGATATGTAGGAAAATGTTCAAATGTTTGTAAATCTATGGGACTCAGCTGCTTGGTTATTAGTCCCTAGCTCACAAACTACTTAAACTAAGTTAAAGTAACCTAAGGACAACACGTACACCCATGCCAGACGGAGGACTCGAACTCCCGACGGCGAACGGCCGCACGCTCCGCAGCATGGCGGCTAATCCGCTGCGGCGTGACATGTAGAAACTATATAAACAGTAACCTTTCCTATACTAGTTATTTCATTGCAGTGACGAAACAAACGCTATGTAGGGTCCAAGTACAATTATTCCATCTTTTATTTCAGCTTCTGTGTGTCGATAAAATTGGTTCTGGACTGGGAATGCAACTCAGACCACCCTTAACGAGGAATTTTATCCTTTCGTTACAATACAGCTCGACTACAATTTGTTGTTTGTTCAAAACTGTAGATAGTAGTGTCCGCGTGTTTATTGAAATCATCGCACGGCATTTTTTGGCCCGGAGGTCTCGTCGGGATAGTTCGACAGCCTTGTGGAAATCTCTCACTTCGGTTTTGGCCCACTTTAGGTTACGGTAGTAACACTATCTCGTAGCGTTTCAAAGATATTTGCAAGAATAACTGCGATTTTGGCATGTCTGTCTGTCTGTCCGTAACGTGTTCCCTGTTTTTAAGACGAACCGTTCACCCGATTAGCACCAAATTTTACAGACATGATTGTAGGCTGCCACAGACCAGAAAATCCTTTTTTCAAATTTTTCGGACAAAAAATACGGTAGTAATACCCAAAAAAGACGTTGTAATATAATTTTAATTGCAATCGAACCGTTCATCTGACACGAAAATTGAATAACCCAATTGGTAGAAGAGAAAATTCTCTACCTCTTAGCTTAGCTTATGTTTTTTTTTTCATATCTCGTATCGTTTGAGACATATTTGCAAAAATAACGGAGATTTGACACCCTGCATTGAATTAACGAAAACCAGCCGTTCAGAGAGGTCACGTGACATTCCTCGCAGAGAACACACTCTGGCATACGCCTTCTTGCGTTGCGTATTTGATGATTTTCTTATTGTAACTTACACGTTGTCATTTCAAAGCAATGGCGCACTGAAGAATTAACAAAAACACATCGTTCTTCGTTCGATGAATGACAATCTAGTGTTTACAAATGCCACATTAGCGTCAGTTAACAACGACCATCAATAGTATGAGATTAAAGGACTCATCCTTTGATTGATAGACGTAGGGTAGTGGGCAATGCGTAGGACTATGCTGCTAAAGGTCAGTGGTTCAGAACCCCCCACCACCTAATTTTCTTTTTTTTTTTTTCCTAAAAGGGTTTCAGACACTCTTCTTAATTAATTTTTTATTGTTTAGATTATTATTTTGGTCCATAATGTTTGCAAAAACTTATAAAACTACATATCTAAAGTGGGCCGTAAAACACGTCAGTGCGATTTTTTTATGCTTTACGTCGCTTTTCAACTGCTATGGTTATGTAGCGACGATCAACATCTAATTTAACTTAACCTAAGAACGAATACAACAACACCCATGCCGAAGGGGGGGGGGGATTCAAATCCTCTGCGGCAGCGGCCTCGCGCACCGTGTTGACGCCACTTCGGCGACTTGTGTGTCGATAATGATGAGGGCAACACAGCATCGTCACCTACCGGGAATTGAACACAGGCCCTCTGCGTCGTAGTCAGGGACGTTGTCGACTGAGCTACGGGAGCGTACCGTGTGTTTGTTGATTTATGTGTTTGTCTATGTTTCTATTCCATAAAATCTGATGTTTTGTACCCATATTGCTGAAGTTTTACAAACGTGGCCTTCAAAGGAATGTTACTGAGGCTTGAAGGATCACGTACAACACGTAGTTCAGTAGATATGACGTCATAAAGAATGAAATGCTAGAAAAATTGTTGCACATCTCCTCGTAAACCACTGTACTGTTTTCAACCAAATCTGGTAGATGTAGTTCTTACCCTGACGTAACAATTCCTGTTTGGGTAAGACCCACTTACGAAACATAGTTAGGCGAGGTGGAGAGGCGGAGCATTCTAATGCATCTTGCTAGGGAACGCGCGGTTGCTCGACTCTGCGATTGTTACTCCACACACATCCCTCCAAAGTTAAATTTACTATTCTTTAATGTCTAAGAATGTGTCCTATCAATCGATCCCTTCTTTTAGTCGAAGTACGCCAGAAATCTCTTTTCTCCACAGATCTTTTGAGTACCTCCTCATTAATTACGCGATCTACCAACCTAATCTTCAGCATTCTTCTGTAGCATCAAAATTCAAAACTTTCTATCAGCTTTCTATCTGAACAATTTATCATCCATCTCACTCCCGCACAAAGCGACACTCCTCACAAATGCCTTCACAAAAGAATTGCTTATGCTTAAATTAATATTTGATATTATCAAATTTATCTTTTTCAAATACGCTTTTCTTCCCATTGCCATTCTGCATTTCATATCTTCTTTACTGCCACCAAAATATGTTATTTTACTGCCCATGTAACAGAACACATCTACAACCTTTATTGTTTACCTACTCAAATTCATCTACCATCACCTTATGTTTTAGACTGCATTTCATTACCCTTCCCTTGTTTTGCTATTGTTAATGTTCGTCTAATACAATCATTTTAACACATTTTCCTTCCGTTCTGTATCTCTTTCAGGTTCTTTGCTTTCTCTGAGAGAATTACAATGTCACCAGCAAAACGTTGGCACTTTAAGATACCACATATAAAAAGATTTGTATTTGTACACCCTGTACATTCCACGTACTAATTTATGTTTTGGAATAGTTACACTTTAATCGTGGGGATAACAAATGACTTTCTCCAATGTATAGGGTTTTGCATAATATTGTATTATAACTCAATTGTTACACCAGCCATGCACGATGTATGAGGCAGGGGAAATAAGACTTCAAGAATTATAGTGATTCGAATACCTAAGAAAGCATGTGCAACAAATGCGGAAATTACAGAGCAGTTTAATAAGTCATGGTTGCAGAATACTAACACGAATTATTTATAGACGAATGGGAAGATTAATTCGGAATTAGGAGAAGTGTAGGAACACGCGACGCAATACCCAATTTACGACTTATCATAGAAGATAGATTAATGAAAGTGAATCCTACCTTTTTAGGATTTGTGGATCTGGAGAAAGCTTTTGACAATGTTGCCTGGAATACACTTTTTCAGAAATAGCAGGGGTAAAAATATAGGGACCGAATAGCTACATTCAACTTGTACAAAAAGCAGACTGCAAATATTAGAATGAAAGCATTTGTCTGGATGTAGCATTGTATCGGAGTGAAACGTAGACAATAAGGAGTTCAGACAAAAAGATGATAGAAGCTTTCGAAATGTGGTGCTACAGACGAATGATGAAGATTAGATGGGACGAATACAGTAAGCAGATTCAAAAGGATGTAGGTTGCCGTACGTATTCTCAGATGCTTACACAGGACAGGGCAAGGCGGAGAGCTCCATCACACCAGTCTGTCTACTGAAGACCACAACAACAAAATAATCACAGAAAATGGATTATTGCGAGAACTAGTGTCATATAACCGTGATGCAATGGAAACGGAAAGTGAAAGACAAGATTTTATTACTTTCATCTTCACACTATAAACATCTAAACCAGAAAGTACTTCTCATTGAAAATTTGTCAATACTTAATTACACTCTCTCCTAACAAACGCAGTAAGATTATAAATACAAATTTACAAGCCCTGAGACTGTTTTTCGTCTCGAACATGTCAAAGGCATCAAAGATAAAGGTAAAGCATTGAATTAAAATTTTTGATGCGGCCGGGAATCGAAGCTGGACCTCCATACTCACTAGGCAGACGTCTTACCACTTTTTTCCCCTTCTTCTTTTTTCTTTTTTTTTAATATTTTTTATTGTTCTAAGCTCTGTCACTTCCGACGTTGGCTCCTATCACTTACTTTACCACCAGAAAAAAATTAATTAACTAAACCTAGTAACAAAAAGAGTCTAGTACCACCGCCACTTTTACTCTCAACTAAATTAACATAAATCGCCAATTCTTCGGGCGACATCATCAACGATAAATAAATAAAAATAAAATAGGAGGAAAGGATACAGATGCGTTAATTTGTTTTTATTTTTATTGTTTTTATTTATGTATTTTATTTTATTTTATTTTATTTTAAGGAGGTGTTCGCAGTATCCAGGAGTCGGGGTCTCCAGGTCGTCTTCTCTTTAGAAAGGAGTATAGTCCCTATTGTTACCGTAGAGTTCTCTCATCAACACATTGTTCGGTATTTATTAAATTTCATCTCATACCTGGTACACGCCAATGCTTAGGGGGACGCGTAAATAACGACCCCAAATAATTTGCAAAAAGTGATCTGTACACTGAGTTCCGTCGTAATACCATGAAGTTGATCGTTAAATAGTACCAAAAATCTAACAACTTCATCTCTCCCCCACAGAAAAAAGTATGACTGTGTCATACCTTTGACCCTAATTGTGTCTCGTGTTTGGGAAGTAAATAATGTCAGGATGGATCAATTCCACTGGTTCTACAGACCGGGGCGTCCGTCGCAAAAGCAACGGCAACATGCGGCGTGCAAGCAGCCAGCAGTCGGCTGCCGCTTCACAAACCAGACGGTATGCATCGGTGTCAACCGAGGCGCAGCTGGGCCAGAGCGGTTCTTCGGCCAAATGTGTGGAATGCAGTCGCTGGCGGGTGGGAAATTTCTCAGTTGCTACCATATACTACAAAGCCCTCACAGCGGCGGGGAGAAAAAGCGAGTGTATGCTACGCCACACCCTTCTCCAGTCAACCGAAGGATGGCGATGGCCGCGGTGGAGTAGCCGAGCGGTCTAAAGCGCCTCGCTGCGGAGCGCGCGGTTGCTCGCCGTGGAGGTTCGAGTCCTCCCGGGGCATGGGTGTGTGTGTTTGTCCTTAGGTTAGTTTACCTAGGTTTAAGTAGTTTGTAAGCTACGGACTGATGACCACGCTGTTTGGTCCGATAGATTTACAAACATTTGATTTGATGGCGATGTTTAATTACATTGGCAGGCAGTGTATTTTGGAAGTGCCGGTAAAAGTCCTTGCAACTAGGCGCCCTTGTAGGTGGTAGGACGTCTTGCAAATAGCTCTTTCAATTACATACGTTCTAATGTGATGTAGCGGCGATGCGATATGTCCAACAGGTAGTGGCGGGTGAATGGTGGCTTCACCTCTTCAATCAGTGTACCAGTGACGTTATCCTTGTCTGAGATGTAGAGGTGATGCGTTGTCCGTAGAAAGAGGGCGCGTGTTCTATGTTGCACTTGTACCACTAGACCACCGCACAACTAGCGATTAAGGCGTCTCGGAACAGTCTAAGTACGACTTACCTCAAAGTCACAAAAGCTAATTCAGCTTGTGCGTTCCAATATTATATGTGGCAATATTTCATGGAGCACAGAAGTTTGTGACATGGAGGGAAGTCGTACTTAGACTATTCCGAGGCGCCTTAGTCGCTAGTAATGGGTGATCTAGTGGTAAGACGTCTGCCTAGTAAGCATGGAGGTTTGGGTCTGATTCCCGGCAGCAATTTTAATTAAATGCTTTAAAAGCTGTGTGTGTGCTGTTTGATGTTGAACCTGTCGTTAAATCAGACAACAAATTGTTCATTAACACAGTAATTTGCTTTAATTATGGCCCTGATATTGATGTATATACTGTTAAGTAAACTGATTATATGCGCAACGGATCTTTTAACAAAACAACTGTGGCAAGTCACCATATGAAACAGACACTGACTATACTCAAAAAATTTGACTGCGAGAAAGATATTAAAAAACCACAAACCACTTTCTTAATGTTTGACTGCGAGACTTTTATGCAGATCAGTAACTGATTATCAAAATTCAGTATCATAATCAATTAACTGCAGTGTTGGGTAACAATCACTTACTATGGCACAAATAACGAAATCTGTTCAACAAGATTACCAAAATCAATACTGCACTTTAAATCCACAAATAACTAATTATCAAATAAAGGAAGTAGGTTAATCTTCTAACTACGTAAATGAAACAAAAAAGAAAAGTCAACTTTGTAACTTATTGTTAATAATCACCATTACATTATCTACATAATACAACTTTTTCCTAATGACATGAAATGCAATTACTTTCATTTCAGCGGTGGTACAACGTTTTCATAGTAATAAAAAATACAATATATATATTCCAAATACAATCAATTCAACTTGCTGGCAGCAGCCTCTGCTCTACATCGGAGCCATGCACACAACTCAATCGCTCTCTAAGCGAGCTAAACCACAAGTCCCACTCGCTTTCTGCACGAGCTACAATGCTATGCGGCACATAATCTTTGCCAAAGATGAAACTTCAGACTTCAGTACACATATCGATACACACAGTAGAAGCAATATTATACATTTTCTTACAAGCAAGTTACTCGAGACAAAACATGAGGCACAATATTACACATTTTCTATAGACACGTTTCAAGATTCAAAAGCATGTAGGTTCCCGTACGTATTCTCAGATGAAAAGGCTTGCACAGGACAGGGTAGCGTAGAGAGCTGCATCAAACCAGTCTACTGAAGACCACTACAACAACAAGATAACTCAACCACAGAAAATGATTATTGCGAGAGCTAGTGTTATATAGCCTTGATGCAATGAAAACGGAAAGTAGAAGAGAAGACTTTTTTATTACTTTTACCTTCACAGTATTAACATCTAAATCAGAAAGTACTTTTCATTGAAAATCTTTCAATACTTAATCACAGTATCTCCCAACAAGCGCAGTATCGTTGGAACTGACAGCGGTCCGTCTGAAAGGCGCCGAACTGTTAGTGGCACTACACTCGAGATGACAGGCTTTATTTGGAACAGAACAATGCCCTCCATTGGGCCGCTGTTCCTACTGAACTGCCGCACATCTTGCGGAATGCTGCAAAGGTCTGAAGCGCCGTTAGGGCCGTGTAGGAATATCGACACCGTGATTTGTAGCGGGGCCGATGAAGGCCGCGTGCCTCCGAGCATGAGGTCAGGTTCCCCTGATAGCGCGGGCCAATCGAGTCAGCCGGCCCCTTCCGGATATTGGATTTCTGGGGATAGGACACCTCGCGCTGCCGGCAGACGATCAAAGGCGAACCCACGCCACGACACGCCGTACCAGCTGTGCCGGGCCCGGCAGCGTCCACGACATTCTGTTGTCCGCGCTTACTTTGGAGGCCACTTGGTGTGTCTGAGAGCACCAGGATCGCTGTTACAACCCGCTCTTCTCAAAAATGCACATTTCCCATGAACAGCTGTTTATTATATTTACAACTTTATCGATTTCGGTTACGAACCATCATCAACGAAGTAAATTAAACAGTCGGATTACGTTGGTACATTGTCTTTTGCCTACCCAGGTCAAACAATACACAGCGTTTGTTCCGAAAGAACAGGCGTCACTTCTGGTCCTGCAGTTGTTATTGTTTCATTTTCACAGAATATATGACATCAACTGCGAATGAGCAAAGCTAAAAATGTGTTCCCAGCCGGGATTCAAATCTGGGTCTCCTGATTTCTAGGCAGTTGAGCTGATCCCTACTCCACTGGGGATACAGTGATCTCCGCACCTGCAAGGACTACCTAAGTACGCCTCCCGTCAGATACAAATTCCCAGCTTTACTCTGACCACATTATTCAAACTCGTAGTATTTGTATCTGACGGGAGGCGTACTTAGGTAGTCCTTGCAGGTGCGGTGATCACTGTGTCCCCAGTGGTGTAAGGGTCAGCGCAACTGCCAAGAAAGCAGGAGACCCGGGTTCGAATCCCTGCTGCGTACACATTTTCAGCCTTGCCCATTCACAGTTGATGTCATATATTCTGTGAATATAAAATAAAACATATGTAAAAATTCTCGAGACATCAGGTCTTGATGATATCCTCGACTTAATGTCAAGTGACATTTTACGTATTTTTTATTGTTTGACATGGATAAGGTGACAGGCAATGTACCAACGTAATAAGACAGTTTCATTTACTTTTCTGATGATAATTCATAACCGAAACCGGTAAAGTTGTAAATATAATAAACAGCTGATGGTAGGCAATATGCATTTCAAAGTAAGAGGCGCGTTTTTAAAGTAAGTTCCTTTTGAACAGAAGTACACAACGAAAGGTTATTTCAAAAAAGCAAATTTTTTTTTTTTTTCAGAAAGTACATACTCTATTTTTCGACATAGTTCCAAGTTTGTCCAAACACTTATGTGTCTCAACCAATTTTAAAAACCCTCTTAATACAATCTTGCCGCCTGTTCCGATAACCAAGAGTTCAGTTCCGTTTTGTAAAGCACTGATCTTGACACGCCAGGAAATTCGTTTGAGAGACCTGTTACTGTGAAGCTCCTGTTCTCACGAATCCTCGCTTCAATTGAAACCTCCAATTCGTCTGTAATTGAATATGGGTGACCGGAGAGGTCCTCATGATGGACGTTGTCACAGTCGTTTTTGAATTGTCGTACCCACTTACGCACTCTGCTTTTACTCATAAAAGTATCACCGTACACTTTGCAAATTTGTCGATGAATTTCTGCAGCAGACAGGTCCCTTGGTGACAAAAACCATATCACTGAGCGAACCTCACACGCGGCAGGCGAGCTGATAGTCTTCAACATTTTGATTACAAATAACAGAACCGTGCAGGTTAGCTACAGAGCTAAAACTGAGCCCAGGAATGCCGCTACAAGATGCACGCGCTCGTTGCGGTACGTGCCCGAACTACTAGTGCCTACAACAAAACGGAACTTACTTAAAAACGCGCCTCTTATATTACGGCTGTTACCACACATCTCAGTAAAAACTTAAACAACCCGCTGTGTTTCACTACACAAGAAGGGACTCTCTAATAGAAGCGATTGAAATGAAGGAGTTATATCCTTCAGCTTAATACTTACTAATCTGACATTACCTTACATCCCAGGATGGAGGCGATCTGCATTATTTCAAAAAGGAAAAACGCAAAGATCGCAGTATGAATGATTAACTGGTTGATGACCGGTTTCGATGAGTTATAGAATCATCTTCTGGTCGTATATATTCCACAATGCGGTCACTTTTTTTTAATGGACGTTAAACAGAAATTGCAACATTGTACTTAGTCAAAATAAGAAATACATGATCACACTGTAGAACATATACGACTATAAGATGATGGCTTAGCCCATCGAAATCGATCGTTAATTAATTTATTAATTGCGGTCTTGGGGTCTTGGAGTTTTTCCTTTCGGAGATAATTAAATACTACTCTGGTCACGTTATGTACTGTGTTTTCGAAATCACTATGTGCTGGTATCAAATAGTTGAACGCAAAGTATGCAAAGTTATCTGAATCAAAACATATAATAATAATAATAAAACGAAGGAGGATTTGAACAACACGCAGTTTTTCTTTTTTGCGTTGGAGCTATGGAGTCCCAAAACGTCAGAAAACAAATTCTGGAGATTGTTTGCTCTTTGCCTACTAACATTTTTTTTTCTAGTGGTGTTGGCAGTATTACATGATCTTGAGACTTAATAGATTCAGTTCTGTATGATAATCTTAGTCTGAAACATTTGGACCTTACAAAAGAAAGACCTTTAGTAGAATATCATGATATTCCGTTTCCTTTCATGGGCCAAGTCATTGACAAAGTTTTCATTTAGCAGTGCGCCTGTTACGTACCTTACTTGGCACATTTCCATCACTTACATTTTAATTTATTAGAGATCCGTCCCTACGATAATATGGGTTTCACTAACAAGGAGACCTTCAGTCGTTGGAAATCCAGTTTGGGATGATACTTCACATGTTAGTAATATACGTCAAGGATGTCCATTCACAGAAAGTTTAAATCTCACTATCCAGAAATTAGGTTAATAAGGGCTGAAAAGTTTAAGCACAACTGAATACATTGTATATATTAGTCAATAAACACCTCCTGCAGAATGTCGGAATACCTGAGTCAGTAGTGTGACTGACTGTCTTGTGTGTGGTTACAGTTCGATCCTACAAGGGGAAACGTATTTGGTATTAGATTTAAAAATTATAACAATTTTAGCCGGCCGCGGTGGCCGAGGTGACTGAGGCGCTCCAGTCACGGTCTACACGGCCACTACGGTTAGTATTAGCTAGTTCATAACTAGTCTGTAAGCTATACAAACATTTGAACATAACAATTTTGGATAAAATTATTTATGTAAAGTAGTATCTATTACATCATAAAGAACTTCATTTTATTGATGCAATTAACGGTTGCAGCTAATTAACGCTTGAATTACAATGTAAAGTCGAATAATTCCAAATGAATATTACACTTAATTTCGGCACATTAAAGCGTTAAAAACTGTGGCCATTAAGTGTTCTGTGCAAAGTCAGGCGATATTGTACGCTGTGGAAAAATTTAAGACATTCTTTGTAAATTCGCGGAACCTGTTTCTTCGTGGAAAAGCGGAGTACAGATGTTGCCCTAGTATTTGTGTGCCAACAGGCCAACATTCAGGAACTGTCAAGACTGCGGAAAAATGCAATCTTCAGCCCATCATTAGCTGTCATCACTAATTTTGAAAGAAATTATCCGATATGCCTGGTTCGCTTTCAGGCGTTGTAACGATAGAGAAGCTTTCAGGCTTGTCAACAAAGTATTTTTTTGCTTCGATAATTTGAAAAAATGTTGTTCCAGTACACCATCGTTCTTCATTAATTGCGCAATGTTTTTCCTTTTAAAGGTTTTCATGATAATTATCATTTTGGTTCTTGCACATAAAATACAAATACACAAATGAACATGATATGGCGATAAATTTTATATAACTGAAGCGACACCAGGAAACTGACAACACAGGTAATTAATTTACTTACATTAAAAGTTCATTTGAATTATTCAACTTCCTATTTCAATGACGTCAGTTTGCAGAAGGGTTTTGGAACATATCCTGTATTCAAATATTATGAATTATCTGGAACAGAATAATCTGTTTTCCCAAGGTCAACACGGATTTAGAAAAAATCGTTCATGCGAAACACAATTAGCACTCTACCAACGCGAAGTGATGAGTGATATCCACAAGGGTTCGTAAATCGACTCCGTATTTCTTGATCTCCAGAAGAATTTTGACACCATACCTTACAAACGGCTTTTAATCAAATTGCGTGGTTGTGGTTTATCGCCCTAAATTTGCGACCGGCTAGATGATTTCCTGTCAGAAAGGACACAGTTTGTAGTAATCGATGGTAAAGCAACGACTAAAACAGAGGTCATATCGGGCGTTCCAGGGGATAATGTTATAGGTCCTCTATTGTTCCTCATTTACATAAACGATTTGGGAGAAAATCTAAGTAGCTCTCTTCGATTGTTTGCGGATGACGCCGTCATTTACCGTCCAGTTAAATCAGCTGAAGATAAAAACCAAATTGCAGAACGAACTGAATAAGATATCACTATGGTGTAAAAAGTGGCAATTGACTCCAAATAATTAGAAGTACGAAAAGAAATCCGTTAAACTTTGTTTACAAGATAAATCAGTCAAAAGTGAAGGCCGTAAACTCTACAAAATACCTAGTAATTCACATTACTTAAGACTTAAACTGAAAATAACACGTAGATAATGTCGTTGGAAAGGCGAACCAGAGACTGCGGTTTATTGGCAGAACCCTCAAAAGATGCAACATAACCACTAAAGAGACCTCATACACTACGCTTATCTGTCCTTTTTGGAGTATTGCTGCCCAGTGTGGGATGCTTATCAGGTGGGTTTGAAGGAGGATATCGAAAGAGTCCAAAGAAGGGCAGCTCGTTTTGTATTGTCGCGATACAGGGGAAACAGCGTTATGGAAATGATACAGGATCTTGGATGGAAATCATTACAACAATGGCGCTTATCGCTGCAGCGTGGGCTATTTACGAAACTCCAATCGCCAACATTCTCCTCCGAATGGGGATATATATTGTTGACTCCCACTTACATAGATACAAATGATCATCACAATAAAATACGAGAAATCAAAGCTCGAACGGATAAATTCAGGTGCTCTTCCTTCCCGCTCGGTATTCGAGAATGAATAGGAGATAAATAGTATAAAGCTGGTGCGATGAACCCTCTGCCAGGCACTTAAATGTGATTTGAAGAGTATCCCATGTAGATGTAGCTGAAGAAGAAAACGTCAGTGTAATTCTCACTTTAAGTGGCTGTGGGAGCCTTCTATCGCTAATACTTTAGGTACTAAACTTCATTTAAAAGTCATAATAAGTTTTGAAACAAAAAGATCCTTCTTGATAGTAGGATCGAACACGGATCGCCCACATGAAAAGTGATGACGGTGCCGCATGGGTTATTCTATTTGCTGCAGCACAGCATTACTTGCCCAGCCTACAGTATGTTGCGTATATGTTTCGAGGTTGAAACTTTGGAATTATCTGGATAGTGCGCAGTAAAACTCCTATGAGTGGACACCCTTCTCGTATGCTACTAACGTGCGTTCATCCCAAACTGCATTTCCAAGCCCGGAAGGTCTTGTAAGATGAAGGGGCGCAGTGAATTTGCCATGGCACTTACCGTGATCTTTATCTAGCTCTAGGCCAACCTGCTCCCATGGGAAGCACGGAGTTACGGTCATCAGGCTATTTCAGAAACTTAGTTCCACTACAAGTTGTAAATTTTGATAATAACATTTATATTTATGTATTGATACTTACATCTATAATACCGAGTGGCAAAAAAGTGAGTATAAATTTGGAAACTTAATAAATCACGGAATAATGTAGATAGAGAGGTAAAAATTGACACGCATGCTTGGAATGACATGGGGTTTTGTTATAACACAAAAAAGAAAAAAAAAAGTATTGCTAGACACGTGAAAGATCTCTTGCGCGCGTTGTTTGGTGATGATCGTGTGCTCAGCCGCCACTTTCGTCATGCTTGACTTCCCAGGTCCCCAGACCTCAGTCCGTGTGATTATTGGCTTTAGGGTTACCTGAAGTAGCAAGTGTATCGTGATCGACCGACATCTCTAGGGATGCTGAAAGACTACATCCGACGTCAATGCCTTACCATAACTCCGGGCGTGCTTTACAGTGCTGTTCACAACATTATTCCTCGACTACAGCTATTGTCGAGGAATGATGGTGAACATATTGAGCATTTCCTGTAAATAACATCATCTTTGCTTTGTCTAAATTTGTTATGCTAATTATTGCTTTTCCGATCAGATGAAGTGCCATCTGTCGGAATTTTTTAAACTTTTTTTTCTAATTAAACTCCATGTTATTCCAAACATGTGTGTTAATTTTTACCTCTCTATTTACTTTATTTCGTGATTTATTAAGGTTTCAAATTTATACTGACTTTTTGATCACCCGGTACATCGTGATGAAGACTCTGTCCTGTAGTGTTATCACTACATGACGAACAAGAATTGCAGTGTTTAATTTATATCACTTAATTTAATTGGCACTTCGGTTTCATATTGGTAATGTTAGCCTAGGTTTTAGCGATGGAACAGTTTTAAGGTAGACAGTTCTTCCACAGATTATGTATGTTTACAATTTTTTACATGTATCATATTGACGTAGGATGTGGAAGTACATTCTTTGTTAGCTTTTTTATGGCATGTATATATCTGATTTTAGTTTAGTTACATTATCCGAACTGATTCCAATAAAAATATCAAAATAATTATTATGTTATGGGTCCGTTTATCCACTTAGTACTTTATCAGGGCCAGTATGTGTTCCTTCAAACCTTTCAATTTAATTCTATTCGATGTTATATGTGACACATTCATTCCAGTGTTATATTGTCATTCTCGGGATTTCTTTCGTATTTGAAAAATGTAAAATTATTTGTGTCACTGCTGCCTGTGTGTTCTCTGTACATCATTCTGATGTTTAACATAATACAGTACGTTTTCACAGTAATGCATATTACCAAGCTGACTAACGATCTCCAAAATTTATACAAAGCAGAATGTCAATAATACTTAATCCCCGCGGCACTTTATTAGCTATTTCTGAAATCACATCATACATCATTATGAAATCTAAAATACTTAAACTAAATCAACAATCTAAGACTTTTAAAAATTTATACATGTACACCCTAAAGTAAATTCAGTAGACCAGTTCACCTGAAGAACAAATGCCTTAAAAGTACATAATATGGGATAAATAATTCATGATAAAAATCCAAGCATCTAATAAATAAAATAGTAGACATAAAATTTCTACAGAATATATATATGTGTATTTCGACAATACTAATATACAAATACACCAATCAAAGAAACAACCACATTAGGAGAAAAATTATTACAGTATAGTAAGCTACCTAAAATTAGTACCAAAGTAACATTATTTCAATTTCAACACTAATGTACGAGTTACATACGACAAAAGTAGACAGGATATAGACAAACTAAACAAATTACTAAAGATGGAAACAGTTAAATTCAGACGCAAATGGGACAAAGCATCAATCCCTAATACGTTATAGCAGAGCAAATCCATCACAATCCAAACAACGAGGCATAAATATAATCACATTTAAAGTCTATTAAAAATAGGTCAATGACGCAGAATTTTCGAAATTTGGTACAGAGAGGGCAAAAAAGAAATAGTGGCAAATACCAATTGTCTTCAATTACTTAAAAATTCTAAATGAAGGAACTGGCATGAAGCACGATAATAATACTTTTACTAGAATCATACATATAGATTACCCATAGCAGAGGCAAATTAAGAAAGACTAGCACCAGGGAGCCCTAAAACGATCCCGCTGTGTTCTAACGCCCAAAAATGCCACAAGATCATCATCCCTATTATCATCATCAACACCAAAAATATTTCCTCTTGATTGTTCTTCATATTTTAGTACAAATGTTTGTAGAACTTATGGGACTTAACTATCGGGTCATCAGTCCCTAAGCTTACAAACTACTTATGAACTAGCTATTACTATGGACGGCACAAATACCCATACCCGAGGGGGAATTCGAACCCCCGACCGTAGTGGCGGTGCAGACCGTGACTGGCGCGCCGCAGACCGCTTGGCCACCGCGGCCGACCACATTTCAGTATTCACCATCTTTTCCTATAGCTTGTACCCCTTCCTTAATTATCTTCCACCCTTTATATTGTCATACAGTGTTAATAGGTCGACATGTTCTATGCACGTAACTATAAATAAATACACTAACGGAACCAGTTGTGAAATGCCTTGATCTTCCACAATTTTTTTAACAATTTTATATATCAGCCAACCGGTTGCGTAGTTATAAGATACTCGACCTAGGTTTTGTTGTCCCTAGGGAGGACTTCATCAGAAGAATAAAAAACAGTTACATGAAACACATGACGTCAAAAATATTACCAGCAGAATTGCTCAAGTCGATTACAATAAGAAAACTAACACTTGCCAAGCAAATAAAATCATTGTGCTCTTCACACCACACTGATTTTATTTGCATGGCAAGACTGTTAGTTTATTATTGTAATCGACTTGAGCAATTCTGCTCGTAATAGTTTTGACTTCATGTGTTTCATATAACTGTTTTTTATTCTTTTCATGAAGTTGTCCCTAGTGACAACGAAACCTAGGCCAAGTACCTTAAAACTACGCAACCGGTTGGCTGATATAACAAATTGTTTTAAAAAATTTGATTACGTTTGCTGTTAACTAGCCAAGTTCAAAGTTGTACAATACGGAAATGATATTTCACACTCGAAAACCTTATGTTACCAAGTTGTTCAGCGCAAATGTTCACATATATCATGGCTTTTGTTAGCCAAAAGTAGGAATTTTCGCAGCGTTATTTTTCCGCCTAGTTTGCTTCAATTCAGTTACCATTGTTACTCAATGTTGGGAATTAAATTCATTTGTCTGTGGTTCCTTACAACAATTTGTTAAGTATGATAATGGTTTTGAAGCTTTACTAGAAAACAATATTTCTAAAAGACGTGTGAAATAAAGCCTACACTTTTCCCATCTTCTCACAAAAATCGCCATGTTTACGACAAGATTTTAGACTACTGGAAAATCGGAGGTGGCTGAACTTTTTCTTTCACATCCCTGTGTTGCTAACATATCAAGTATTAAGTTTCATGTTCAGCATGCATTTACATTAAGAGATAAAAGAATCCAAATTTTACACACTTTTTTTTCGTGCCGTGATTTACACGTTGAGCTTTGATCCAAATTATGTAGCATTGCTGGCCTGTGTTGGGTGACCAACTACACATTTTGTGCAGTTATAGTAATGGTCTTTCTAATCAGCCCAGTTTGTAGTTTTATGGGACATAGATTTCGGCACAATAAGGTTGAAAATACCGCATTTTTATGCTAACATCTTCAATTTTGCTCTCAATTTATTAAAATCTTCAACTTTGTTCTTAATTTATTCTGTATTCGAAAGTGGCGTATTAGCGAAACTACGTGTTTTCATATGCCAAATTTCACGTTCGTCATAGCTTTAGTCTGTGAGATATAACACCCCAAACGTCTGAGATTTCGTGACTGATCAATTTAGCTACTCTGTATGAAATAATTAGGCTACATATAAAATGTGGATTTCGGTTACTGAATTTATTTATAACGTAAGCAAACACGACTGCGAGACTTTCACGGCCGTTCTGGTTCCTGTAAGGCCGGATCCATACATTGGACCCAATGTTGGCGCCAACAGTGTTGGTCCAATGCGTGGATCGGTGAAATAGCGTTGGAACCAACGTTGGCACGGCTCCGTTGCTTGTCGGTATTTCGACCAAACATCAAAGGACGTTGGGCCAATATGGGTACGTCGTCCACACATTGGCGCCAACGTTTCATTCTGTCTTTGTCGGCTGCTCATCTCGAAACTGTTTCTTTCTCCGTTCGTTCTTCGTCACCGTTTTAAAGTTTCGAAATCTCTTTGTAAATATTAGAACTGTATCAGAAAGTGATTCATTTGTGAAAGAAACCTCAAAAAACGAAATGCCACAGCCAAACGTAGGCGCGAACTGTGAAAATTAAAAACTTTCTAGACTTTCGACACACCCCATTACTGAATATAATTTTTAAAATTAAGAGTACAATACTTAATATTTCTACATGTTTCGTCGTTTTTTGGCCTCGTTTTTCGCAGTTGCAGCTGTAAATTAGTCTACTTTAGACCAGACGCGTTTCGCTTTATTCTAAAGCATCTTCAGTGGTCAGCTGTACAATAAATGGTTTGTATTACATTATTTGTTTGAGTTTTTACTAAATTCGATCTGCAACAGTTCTCATGCAATTGGATTGTTTTGATTCTGAATAAATTGGACTATTAATATTACTCACGAATTTTTTGTTTTCGTCTTCATGTGTGGTTTGTAGCACATTGTCACTTGCTGTCACTGCTTATATTTATACTATTTACACTTTTTACAGTGACATTTGTTACGCAAGTTTTTGAAACATATCCATTTCTATGGCCTGGCAGGCTCTGTATTTCGTTTGTTTTGTTTTTCTATTGTCTGTGTGTGTGTTCTTTGCTTTCGAGTTCTTTGGTTCGTGCTGTGAGCTGTGTGTTTGTTTCGTTTCTGTCAAAACAGGCTTCTGTTAGCAACTTTGTGTGTGATATTCTGACTGTATTGTGTGTTTATAAATATGATTTTAGCTCAACTAGCGACTTTCTGTGTGTGTGTGTGTGTGTGTGTGTGTGTGTGTGTGTGTGTGTGTGAGAGAGAGAGAGAGAGAGAGAGAGAGAGAGAGAAATTTTCTGCATGTGTTAATGTGTGGTTAGGGATTTGTTGTTGTTGTTGTCTTATGTGGTCGTATTATGTGGTGGTTTTCAGGGCGGAGGAGGTTTGTCTTTGTCTACTATGGGTTTTATTAGTTTAATATTTCCTGTCAAGTTTTAAATATCGTTTCGCAAACTTCAAGCACTACTAGTGATATCAATTACATGGTTCTTTAAAAAGGGAAGTGTAGGCTTCTAATATTGTCTCCTTTAGCAAGAAATCGAAGCGTAATACCAAAAGAAAAGCATCCCTCCAAAACATCTCTTTTTTTTTTTTTTTTTTTTTTTTTTTTTTCAATCATTTAAAGTAGCAGGTCTAAGTTTTTATAATGTGTATCGTTTACTTGTAGCATATTTTGAAAAATTAATGGTTTCGTACCGTAATTAATGTTCGATAGGAAGTGATACAATACCCCATCATCTTTTACGTATGTTTCGCACTTTGATTTACAATGACAAAATGTAATTATTCACACTCAAAAGCGTTAATGAATTGACCGCGATTTGTACGTCAGATATGATATTGCTGGCTCTCGACAAATTCAACCGAATATTGGCTCCAATATGTGGACGCTGTCTCAAAAATATTGGCCAATGTTGGCGCCAGTGTTGGTACCAATGTGTGGACGTGGGGTAAGGCCCAGGCCATGGAAAGGTCGGCCGAGTGGAGGGCTCAGACACACGCAATATACTGCGAAGTGGAGGTGGCTGCCAGCGCAGGTAGACGGATTAGGCGGCCGCAACGGCAGGCTGACTCTGCCATCCGGACGCACTTGAGCACCACTCAAGGGGTCACAAAAGCGGTGTATGTCACGTTACCGGTCACAGTGCAAAGCTGAATATGTACTATAATTATAGATGGACTTACTGTTAACAGTAAACAACATAATCAAAATAAAACGAATTACTACACGAAGTTGTGCATGGAGACAGATTCACGGAGCAGCGAATACAGATCACTCCAGTTGGTGTCAACTGCTGGAGGAGTAGCAGTGCGATTTACGAGGGTAAGTCAATTATTACCCGCAAAGTAGTTATGTAATAAAATACGAAACTTACAAGAACATTTTTCTACATAGTCTCCATGCTTTTCAATGCACTTCGTCCACCGCTCTACAAGCTTCCTTATACCCTCATAAAAGAAGGTTTTCGGTTGAGCTGCGAGCCAGGAATGCACCGCATCCTTCACTGCTTCGCCAGAATCAAATCTACGGCCCCTTCATGCCTGTTTCAGTGGACCAAACAAGTGATAGTCAGAAGGGGCAAGATCGGGACTATATGGAAGATGATCCAGTACTTCTAATTTGAGTTTCTGGAGCGTTTCAGCAGTGGTGGACAGCAGTATGAGGACGGGAATTGTCGTGCAACCACACAACTTCTTATGACAGCAATCATCGGCGTTTGCTTCGAATTGCAGGCTTTAGCCTGTCAGTAAGCATGTCACTGTAACGTACACTGGTTATTGTTGTGGCACTTTCACCATAATGTTCCAGTACAGGACCTCGTGCATCCCAAAAAACCGTAAGCATTAGTTTTCCTGCGGACGGTTGGGTCTTAAACTTTTTCTTGCACGGCGAATTTGAATGTTTCCATTCCATACTCTGCCGTTTACTCTCCAGCTCGTAATGATGGATCCATGTTCCGTCACCAGTAATGATTCTGTCTAAGAAGTTGTCCCCTTCGTTAACATAGCGATCCAAATGTTTTTTGCAGATGTCGAGGAGCGTTTGCTTATGCAACTGTATCAGTTGTTTTGGGAACCATCTTTCAAAAACTTTATGAAACCTAAGTCTGTTTTGTTCATAATTTCGTAGGCAGAACCATAACTAATTTTAAGACGATGAGCCAGTTCATCAATAGTTAATCGTCTGTCTAAGAGAATCATTTCACGTGATCGCTCAATGGTTTCTTCATTTGTGGCGGTAAACGGTCGTCCGGCTCCTTCAACGTACTTAACACTCGTGCGACCATTTCGGAATTTTTCAATCCACTCGTACACACTTAGTTGTGGCAAAACACTGCTCCCGTACTGTACTGAAAGTCTTCTGTGAATTTCCGGCCGGCCGCGGTGGCCGAGGTGACTGAGGCGCTCCAGTCACGGTCAGCACGGCCACTACGGTCGGGGGTTCGAATCCCCCCTCGGGCATGGATATTTGTGCCGTCCTAGTTCGTAAGTAGTTCATAAGTAGTTTGTAAGTTTAGGGACTGATGACCTCGTAGTTAAGTCTCATAAGCTTAAAAAAATTTTAACATTTGAATTTCGGCTCCTTCCACCCACAAAAACGTATCTCTGAACGTTGCTCTTCTTTGGCGCAAATAGACAACGTAGCAGCCATGATTAACAGTATGGCAGCGACAACGAAACTAAAGTGTCAGCTTGAAAATTGCAAAGATATAACAACAAATAAACAAAGCATGCGCCACCAACGTAAAACGACGGTATTACCACAATAAACAATAAATATAACTAAATTGTGGATAATAATTGACTTACCCTCGTCGTCTTCATCACCCTATCTAAACCAACAGAATAAATGCGTTTTCATTAGAAGACGAAAACTAAATTGTATCAATTTACGATATTGGCTAAAATATTAATTAATGTTATATTTGGGATGCAGAGAGTAACATTAAAAACGAATCATACATCAACAAAGCCACCGAGAGTGAAGGCACAGTGGTGTCACACTCGTCTCTCATTCAGAAGGACGTAGCTTCAAATCCACCACCGACCATGCAGAATTAGGTTTTCTGTAATTTCCTGTAATCAATCCAAACAAATGGTGCGATGGTTCTTTTGAAATGGCACGGACGATTTCATTTCCCATCATTATCCCATCAATCCGAGCGTGCGCTCCGCCTCTAATGATCAGGATGTCGATCGGGATGTTAAACCCCAAGCCTCCTTCCTTCATTAAAAAGCTGATAACTGGCATTGTGTTCTCCGGACGCTATGTATATTTGATTTGTCACAATTAATTCGTAATATGATTAATTATATGAAAATATGTTGCCGAGTTTTTAGATATATAACAATAATGTTGTTTTAGATTACTTCTTTCAAGTTTTAAATGTAAAACATCATAGTATATAAAGAATTTAATATCCAGGCTCTTGCTTTGCAATCCGCCGGACCATTGACCGCTTAGGTAGCTGGTATGTAATGCCACAGAACTGTTTCGTGCAAGTTTACCCTGTAAAATACATTATAACGAAAATTTAAGTAGCCAATAAAATGGTGGGCGCACTAACTTCTACAGAATCATTTGCAATCCATACCTCTTAAATTGGCGCTGAAAAAATAAATAAAATAAAAAAATATATTTACTCCACCTCTCAAACAAATGCCTAAGTTACTGTCTTTATTGACATTTATGTAATGCTTCTATATTAACATTTATGTAATGTTAACAAAGGTAGTTGATGTGGCATTTGTTTCAACGGTGAAGTGATTATTTTATAAATATTCCTGTCTCACTCCTCAGTGGCGATATGTCTAATTACAAAAATAAAAATGAAATTCGCTATTGCGAATACATTTTCATGGAATGGTCAATATCTGTTTTCATGGACAGTAAAGAGAACCTAAATATTGGCTTTGTACATATCTATTCCATTATCATATAAAGTGCAATGAACCCTTATAATCGTGGTGATGGAACACTTTTCTTGATGTGTGTGAGTATAACAAACTGTTAAAGAAATCCAAAATGTAGCTACAAAATAAGAAATACGCGAATACGTATTTATTATATCATGTATAATATGTGTAAAGCGTTAAGACACATGATTTTTTTTTATTATTTTAAACAAATGCACACTGTTTTCACTGCACTAATGCCACGATATATAAACGGTAGCGGACAACTTTATGGGTCAGTCATGGGTTTAATTTCGTTATGACCTATGCTGGGTGAATAGAATTGGCGGAAGGAAAGACGGAAGCTTAAGGTTTAACGCCCTGTCGACAGCGTGGTCATTAGAGATGGAAAATTGACGGTAAATCGGTTGCATCTCGAATTACACCTCTATTTCAATTCCGACTTCGAAAAATTTCGCGAAGCGTCTTTATAAAAAACGTTGCATATATTCGGTGTATTTCGGACGACGATATTTCTGCCTGAAGTGTCGTCTGCATAACAAAACTTATTCGAATGGGACGACATGCTGTAAATTTCAACTCTTTTTCCACTTTCAAAGCTTGACTTACTACAATATCGCCGCCAGAGTGCGTATGACTACACTGGTGCTAGTTGAATATTCTGGGGAAAGCTTTTATGGAGTTAAGTGCGATCTGACGATAGTCCCTCGACCTCTGTTGTTTCCTTTATTGCGAAAACTGGAAACTCAATAATCAAAATTTTGTATGATACAAAGCCAATGAGTTTTTATCACTGGGTGCATGTAACGTTTGTCACGAGCCTCCCTGAGACTTAACATATCCAGAACACTTAAGTCCAGCCAAACAATAAAGAGGCCCATTTAGACGAAACGTTTACTTTGATTTTCTATGCTAACTGCTTCGTCGCCTGTAAATTTTCGTTCATTATAACTTGATTTTGAAGAGCTACAGAGATGGAATTGACTGTGACTGTTGCACAAGTTAATTATTAAACATGTTCAGCACAGTCAGCAATGAATTCTCAGTCGCTTTGCTTTCTACTTGCATTTAATTGTGTTCCTTCACAGTGGAGCGCTGCCATAACAAATGCAAATACCGTTAACACAGAATGATCCCAATGTCGTACGCGCTTATGTACCGATGAAATGTGTTTTAGTTAACGTTACAATGGTGACAGATTAGAATAGGGTCGTTATGCCTCTTTTTGCACTGCATTCAGAGAACCCAAACACATGGCGCACACAGACCGGCTTTATACCTGTGCAGCTATTCATATTGGTGTATATTAAACAAACAACGCCGCCGGGAAAACAAACCCGACATGTAGCCGAGCAGTATTTAATGGAAAACTGAAGGCAATATGGATACCAGTGGAACAAGGTGATTGCAAAACAAGAGAGACGTCACGTACTATCATTGAAAGAAAATATGGAAACACGGTGGGAAATGGATAGCTAAACATAAATACAGTTGCCAGCGATGCCAGCAGAGCTCCGTGTTGTATTTGACCCCCACAAAACGTTCGGTGTCACTCGTGGTCACAATAATATTATGTGTACATGTTAACTGTATTACTTATCAGAAGTATTTAAATATTAACGGGGGTAAATTGTTAATTCTTTCGTTAAAAAAATGCCAAATAGATAAGTGTTGCAAGACGCACGATATTAATAACATGTACAGGAAAAGCTGATGAAACATCATCGGTTAAGTCTCAAACAAGACTAAAGAGTGTGCTGATTAATCGTTACTGACGCAGGCCCAAATTATATGTTTTCAAAACCCTGTTAGCAGCAATTGAAGCCACATCCATTAGCAGCAAACTGCAGGGCCACCTGTAATTCCAAATCCAATCAACACACTGATGCGTATGAATTTCATATTATTTTCGAAATGTGATTGCATTTTGCCAAACAATTTCATCAAGCAGTATTTGTAGTAGGCTATTTATATGTATATATTTGTTGTTGTGGTCTTCGTCCGCAAACTGGTTTGATGTAGCTGTCGCCGGCCGCGGTGGCCGAGGAGACTGAGGCGCTCCAGTCACGGTCTGCAAGGCCACTACGGTCGGGGGTTCGAATCCCCCCTCGGGCATGGATATTTGTGCCGTCCTAGTTCGTAAGTAGTTCATAATTAGTTTGTAAGTTTAGGGACTTATGACCCCGTAGTTAAGTCCCATAGACTATACAAACATTTGAACATTTTGATGTAGCTGTCCACCCTACTTTATACGGAGCATGCCTCTTCATCTCCTCATAAGAACAGCAACCCACATCCATTTGAATGTGCTCACTGTATTCGTCTCTTGGTCTCCCTCTGCGATTTTCCCCCACACCTTTTCCTCCAATGTGTCCAACCAGTTGATCCCTTCTTTTAATCAATGTATGTCAAAAACTCCTTTTCTCCCCAATTCTATTGAGTACCTCTTCATTAATTACGCGATCAACCCACCTAATTTTCAGCATTCATCTGTAGCACCCATTTCAAAAGTCTTTCTCCTCTTCCTGACCACACTATTTATCGTCCATATTTCACTCCCATACAATGCAACACTTCGCACAAATGCTATCGGAAAAGACTTCCTTACACTAAAATCAATATTCGATGTTACGAAATTTTACTTTTTCGGAAACGCTTTTCTTCCCATTACCATTCTTCATTTTATATCCTCTGTACTGCGACCATAATACGTTATTTTACTACCCAAGTAACAAAACAAATGTATCACCTTTATTGTTTTCTTATCTAATCTAATTCCTTCTACATCGACTGATTTTCTAAGAGTACATTCCATTGACCTTCGCTTGTTCTTATTAATGTCCCTCTTATACGCTCTTTCCAACACACTGTCCATTCCGTTCAATAGCTTTTAAAGGTCCTTTGTTGCCCCTCACATAATTACAATGTCATAATAAAAACGCAATGTTTCTTTTCTTCACGCTGAACCCTAATAGCCGCGGTGGATTAGTCGTGAGCATTGAGGGTGCCGTGCTGCGGTGCACGAACCCCTTCGCCGTCGGGGGTTCTAATGCCCCCTCGGGCATGGGTGTTTGTGTTGTTCTTAGGTTAGTTTACCTTAGTTTAAATAATTTGTAAGCTACGGACTGATAACTCAGCAGCTGACTCTGATATATTTACAAATATATGAACACTTTTTGAACCTTAATTCCTTCTCCAAATTTCTCTTTGTCCCCCTGCATAGCTTACTCATTGTATAAATCGAATAACATTGAAGAAAGGCTACAAACCTGTCTTACTCATTCGCAACCAGTGCGTCTTCAACAGCTATTTGGCTAAAGTACAAGCTGTAAATAACCTTCCAATCCCTATGTTTTACGCCTGCTGAATTCAGATTTTTAAAGAGTAATCAACTTCCTCAAAAGCCTTCTCCAAATCTTCAAAAGCTAGAAATGTAGATTTGCCTTTCCTTATTCTGTCTTCTAAGACCAGCTGTAAAGAGAGCATTTGCTCCCGTGTTCATACATTTATCATGAATCCCAATTAATCGCCCCTTAGGACAGCACTTCTTGTAAATCTCAATTCTTAACCGTGTGTGTTCCATTTTACCTGCTTCATTTAATGCTTTTATATCTCTTTTCATCAATTAAATTTAGTATTTCTGCAATGTCCAAGAACTTTTCGTAGGTCTTGCCTTTCGACCTAAATCGTCCTCTGCTGCCTTCACTGTTCCATCTCTCATGGCTACCCATTCCTTCTCTTCTGTTTCATTTGCCGCGGTTCTGTCAATTGTTGCCTCAATCACCCTCTAAAAGTCTCAAGAACTTCATGTTCCTTCAGTATATCCAGGTCCCATCCTCAAATATTCCTACTGTTTCTTCAATTTTAGTCTAAAGTACATAACCAATAAGATATGGTTAGAGTCTATTATAATGTCTATCTTACCATTATAATGTCTATATGGTATCTTCCTGTGTCGCCTGCTCTCTTCCACATATACAATCTTCGTTAATGATTCTTGAACCCCGTGTTTGTTATGGTTAAATTAATTTATGTACAAAACTCTACCAGGCAGTTTCCTCTTTCATTCACCTACAATTTTTACTTCCCTTCCTTTTCCTACTACCGAATTCCAGTCACACAAGACAATTAATTTTTCTTCTCCCTTAATTGTCTGAATAATTTCCTTTACTTTCTCACACATTTCTTCCATTTCGTCATCATCGGCGCACCTAGTGGGCATAGAAAAGTATACTACTAAGGTCGATGTTGGCTTCATGTCTCTCTCGACTGTGATAATGCGATCACTGTGCTGCTTTTAGTAGTTTACCCACATTCCTATTTTCTTATTCATTATTAGACCTGCTCCTGTAATACCCGCAGCTGATATTTTATTTATATTCCTGTACTCACCTAGCTAAACATTCCGTTGATTCTGCCACCAAATTTATTTATTTTATATCTAACTTCAAAGTGTCCATTCCTCTTTTTAAATTTTCCAACCTCCCTATCAGATTAAAGGATCTAACATTTCATGCTTCTATCTGTAAAATGCCAGTCTCGTCTTTCCTGATGACGACATCCTTCTGAGTAGTCCTCGCTCGAACATCCGAATGATGGACTGTTTAACCCGAAAGGATGCCATCATCATATATTCATACAGTAGAGCTGCATGTAACGGATGTAGTTTCCCCTTACCTTCAGTCGTTCGTAGTAATTGTGTGGCAATGGCACATTAGCCAAAATTAGAAGGCCAGGTCAGTCAATCATCCAGACTGTTGCTCCTGAAAAATCTGCAGCCCATCTTCAGGAACCATATATTATCAGGCCTCGCCACTAATACCCTTCCACTGTGGCAGATGAATTGACGGTATGTCGCGAGTAATGAGTGAAGATGAGTAAATACATTGTATTGGTAAGGGGTCGATGAAAAATTTCTTTGTATGGGAGGTGTACTAAAGCAGTCCGCGCAGTTGTGGTGATAACTGTGTCCCACTGACCTTATATCACTGCAACTGTCTAGTAAGAAGATTTTCCGTTTTCTCCACTCATTTCAGTGCCCAGTGGGAGCTAAAGTCGTAAATTCCTATGTGTCACACTAATTTCTCTTCTGAATTATTTCTAAAGGTGTGATCAGGCCAGAGGCCATACAGAAATTCATGCACCGTTTTTATATCTGTTTAATGACAGTACATTTCATACCAGTTTCTAAATACTTTAGTGCTTTAAGTCAGTAAAGCAAAAAGGTATATTTAAAATTCCTGATTATACAAGTGCACTTCATTTAAACGTAATTATGAATAGATTGGACCCAATATTAATCCTCTTGTTTCAACCATGGCGATTATTTCCTGTTATGAATATAACGTTTCTTGATTACTGCAAATAAAATGGCCATTTTTTCCCAATTCTTCTACTAGTTCAGCATCTCGTCATCCAAGGAAAGATCTACTGAAATGGCGTTGGGGTCGGCACATTGTGCCGTGCAGGAGTTGCCATGCACTCCAAGTTGCATTGCTGCTCCCTGTCGGAGGTTTCGCTCCTCCCTTGGGCGTGGGTGTGTGTGTGTGTTTGTGTGTGTGTGTGTGTGTGTGTGTGTGTGTGTGTGTGTGATGAGATGGGTACTGAACTTTAGTCCCATACTTTACTGACATTTGATTTGGCACTCTGTACTTTGTACTCGGAAGGAAAATAGCTTAAATTCCGCTTCCTATCCGCCATATTAGGTTTTTCATGTCTCCCCTAAATCGCTCCACGTAATGTTGGGATGGTTTAGTTCCAAGTTCACATTCTATTTTGTTACACAATCTTGAAAGCATTCCAAAGTAGGAAGTGGCAGGGCATTTTCTGGACAGCCTTGAACCATACCAAGAGGTCATTCTAGTAATGCTGATTCATCAAGGTCTGCAGTTTCATATTACAGCTCCACATGTTGAAGGGAGGCGAGGGCTCCAGCACACCAAGAGAAAATGTTCTAAGAAATCTCTTCAAGGGTATTATTACACTTTGATGTGATGCCTAACGGCATATATTGCACCTAAAATTCCCAGGGGAACCCACATGTAAAGAAATCATAATACATTCCATCACATCACTTCTTGGAATCCCCTCAGGACAAGTGCTCCTTTAAATAGCCACCATCAGCACCAGCTGACTCATACTGTGCTAATGTGCGCAACGTGCTTTAGTTCCATGTTTCTACAATGTGTGGCACAAGAAGTTGTACACATACAATGGTGGCAGGAAAGACTTGTTGACTAGGTGTTGATTTCCTTGGTTTGACATGTGAAGCTATCATATCTGACAGCCAGTCGATTTTATATGATCCTGTGATGTTATTGTGTCATTTCTTTCACAGGAATGGTGCAGATCGTAAAATTTTGTAGTGAAGGCCAAAAAACAGACAATTGTGCCAGTACAAAAATTTTGAAAATACTTTATTAATGAATTACAGTATGTATTTTGTATCTTATATGTACGAATCGTATACGATAGCTCTGAATCCCTACATCTCCATTAAGGGTAAAGATTGAGAAAGGAGTTTCAGAATATCATCATAAGAACGTATGATCAAAATTTTTACTATTTTTAATTAATGATGGAGTGATCATTCCCAGAATAGGAAATTTCTATACCCAAAAATAAATGTTCGTGATTTTCTCAGGTATCGCCCGTAAACAAATCGTGATTTACATATAACATACGGAAAACACCCTTTGCTTGAATTTTCTTGGGCCTCAGAAACTGTGACAAGTTTAACCTTTAAGAATAGCTTGTTACCTAACCGGTCTACGCTACCGACAATCGTGAGTAACTGAACTTTAGGATGACCCGTGTGACTAATGAATTAATTACCCGGATAAGGCTGTCGGTGGCGAAACCGATAACGTTTTGGAGGTTAACACACAAACGATACTTCGCGAACTAATTCTCAATGACGATCGTTTGGTGAGTGAAATTTTTAATAAATGTCTTAAAATTGATAAGCCCGGGATAAACTGTAATGAGGGAACAATTTTGAACAGATAAATAGATACCGTCGCCAGCTCGATGTACGGCCAAGAAATTTATTTAGTATAAATATACTGTGCAGTAGCAATAATAACCTATTGGTTAATTTAGACAGAACGCAGTCTCCGAATGCAGACTAAGCGCGCAGACCACTGTACCAGGAAACATAGGGAAATATAAAATAAGTAGATTTAGGTTATCTACGCAATGTAAATAATTAGCAAAAATTCCTCTAAAGAACGTGAAAGTTGTTATAAGAAAAATGCATTTAATAATTCTACGTAAAATCAAACCATCACCATAATGCTTGCCATACCAATTTACTGCACGTTGATTAGCAATAGTAAATTTAACTGTTGTGGTTGAATTTTGCCTACAATGACTAGCAGAATGATTACATGAGTTATTTACTTAGAAATTATGCAATTTACTTTTCTTTCACAAATTGAATAAATATTATTTCTGCCGTGTCGGAGCGGTACAGTGCATTGAGGAGCTATGCTACAATGCACGAGGTTTTTCCCCGTCGGGGGCCGAATCTCCCCTCGGGAATGGATGTTTGTGCCGTCTTTAGTATAAGGTAGTTCATAAGAAGTTTGTAAGTTTAGGTACTGATGACCCCGTAGTTAAGTCCCATAAGCTCTACAAACATCTAAATATTGTTTCTGAGAAGTAAAATTATGTCATCAGCCATTGTTCCCTTTAATAGCAACAAAGGTTTCTAGCATCAAACATTTACTGGCAGCTTAATTAAATTATTGACTTTAATGCTTTGACAAAATACTGCTGTGCAGTTTTAGCACACGTAAATTGAATACCTAACATAAAATTCACTACTTTCTACCATTCAGTGGTTACACCATATACTCATAATCAGTGACTTGCAATTGCTGCTAACTATTCTTTGAATTTTCATAATGGTAAAAACTGTTATCTACTTAATGAAATATTTGAAGACTACACTGATTTTAATTAGATTTACGAAAAAGTCTTATATTGTTCAGGTTGTGTCTCGGGATATGAAATGTAGCGGAAAAGAAACCTGTCCACTACAACACTTTACAATTTTGTTTTCTTTGTACAATATGCAACCATAATTGACATAACTTACTTACACAGAATAATTACTCAATTTATACACGATATATACACATATAGGCTACACATATTTCTCATACTATTTACCGTCATTTATGCTGATCGTGTTTACACACGCAGAAAGTGCCGTTGGTCACTGTGTTGTTTCGTTAGAAGTAAGGCCATCCTTCTGACCGATATGGAAATTGTCAGTAGGCCAAGGGCTATCCAACACAGTTTACCCATTACCTATGTGGTCAATAGAATCAGTGATATGGGCCTTCAGTGCACATTACATGATGTTATGGCAATATATTAATGTTCCTAAGTACGAGACTGAATATCGGTCACAGTGGGACGCCATTCGGCTGTTAACACTGCAGTGGTTGCATGGATTACATATGTAATTCACCTGTGGAAATTCAATAAATCTGTTAGTCCAGAACTGACAATGCTTCTAGCCTCTGTGTACTTGAAGAAGTATTGCTGCTGGACCTTCTCAGTGTTGTGTGAGTGAAGGTCACCCGTGCTTACCTCGCAGGACCTCGTCAAAGCCGGCGATCCACCATTGTAATCCGCGCGACCTGTGACTTAAGTATTTTCGTAACACAATTTTTTCTTCTTAGTCAGTTTTTTCACACTTGCTGAAATACGTACTACATATTTCCGTCACTGTTTTGAAATGATTAAGTATTTGAAATAACAGTCGAATTTCATTAAGGTTTAGGAAAATTATGTTTCAGAGGGAAGTAGTTTGATTTCCGGCATGAAATCTCTGGTTCAGTCGAGATTAGAGAACAAAATGTTACCAAGAAGTCTGCCATTCAAAATGAAGGATTTGGCACTACTCTGGTGGAGAGTGTTGCGAGTGCTGTGGGTCACTGCTATGACTGCGGAAGATCAAGGAACAGAAGTACAAGAAAAGTGTGTAACACGTGTAAAAAATATTGTATGCCCCGTTCATTAAAATATCGTCTGTATTCCGTGCTCAGAAAATCATGATTAGATTATTTTCTTTACACAAATGTGTAAATATAAGCCAATGGTGTTATATTACTGAAGTTTTTAATAAATATTACTATGGAAAGCACATAAAGCAAAATGAAAATATCTGAAAATTAGTGCCCCCTACTTTTTTTTTTTTTTTTTTTTTTTTTTTTTTTTTTTTTTTTTTTTTTGAGAAAATGGCATACATATGTAATCCACGCGACCATTTACGTTTCTTTTTAGAGCGCGACCAATGCTGGGTCAAAAGGTTTATCCTTACGGGAAAGGGACAATCATTTCCTGTTTCTCGGAAGCCCGTCAGCAACTGACGGATTCACCGCACTCGGTCTTCTGACTGAAGCCGTCGACCATGGAGGTTTTTCTCCAAGTCGCCAAAGATCTGATAATCGTTCCTCGAAAGATCCTGGCTGTACTAAATAGTGGTGAGTTTTCCAGCAAAATCTATAAAGCGAACTCATCCTCTGACTGGCAGTACATATAAACGGAAACGACGTTATCCGTGTGACAAAATTCCTGAGCTTTTAACTTTATTTCGCGTTACATTTTGTGCAAAGTGTCGAAATAGTGGTGCACACTGTGGTACGGTACTACACTAGAGGATCAAGACGAGCGAGGGCCCTTGTAGTCGCGGAGGAAGAAATCATAAACGTTCTATAGGCCGTCACTATTATTCCTTTCAGTCCAACATTATGAAATCAGCGTTGGAAAAATTCAAATTCTTTGTTTTCTGTTTTAATGCAGAAAACATCAAAATATGTGTTTTACAATTTTTTGTTGAACTATTTATTTCTTATGTCGTGTATTACATGCACAACACAGACGTTTTATCGAGGTATTTACTTTAGTTTTATTTTATTGATACTTAACATTGCTAGATCAATAATGCTAGCAAAATCTTCGCCACAGCACCAAAGACAAGACAATGCTGGAATAAAATAAAAGGAACCACACTCACGCTCACACTCTCAGCCACGTACAGACGGCAACGCAACACAACCTCCAAGATGGACAGATTAATGCCTCAGAAGTGGCTACACGCCGTACCAGCGGCAAAATGTCTTACTAGAACCACGTTGTTCATCAACAAAGCTGCAACTTTGATAATTGATGCACAAAATACAGTATAAATCAACTTTTAATACGTTGTTGTCCAGGTACAGCCCTGAGAATAAAAGTGTTGGGTACCCTTCGTTCTCAATTATTTGCTGCATGTAATCCAACCTTTGCTTCCCCTACCATTTTAGTTCTCTACGTCCTCCTTTAGAACCATGGAAATTATTTCCTGAAGGAGAAATACTGTCCTTCTTGTCAGTGTTTTCCAAATGTTACTTTCTTTGCCAACTCTAGGGAGAATGTCCTAGCGCGTTGTCATTATTTTCAACATCTGTAGCACAATATATAAACACTTTTTTTATCTTTTGGGTTTTACATTGGCACAACGTTATCGGAGTTCAAATGAACGCCTTTGGAATTCAGTGCCTGGAATATGCTGGATGTTTCCACTGTTCTTTCCACATCTTACTCCCTGTGGTTTTTCACGCTCTTGGTGATACGCGTGGAATGTTCCTGTAGTCGGATGAAGAGTTTCTAGAGTATGGCTGTGGATCTGTCATCGGGCGACCGCGTCCCAGGAAACAGAAACTGACCGTCTCGTCTCCAAATAGGATAAATGCTTTAAACCGTGTGGTGATTACTTCTGAATGGAGGCTTTGTACGGTCCTGTTTTGATGGCTCTTCGATTTTGATTTGCCTCCCACTTTTAAACATTTTCAATTCTTTACGTTCCAATATCAGTATTAAATTATTTCTACCTCACAATGTATTCTACTGCCTACCTCGCAACGTGCCCAATCATGGTTTGGTCATTTTACTACTATGACGTACGCGACTTTTTTCAATCCCACAATTTTTTAAAACATTTTTATCGTGACCAGTGCGGTTTTCAGAGTTGAACATTCTAACCATTTGGCACAAGCCATCTGCCATTTTAACACCATCGTTTCGACGTTTTTATCCGGACTCGTGCAGCCTATACGATTTTAAAGATTCAGTCCAAAGGTACTCGATGAGCGTGAAACGCGTTATTGCTTCTAAATTTCATTATTTACTATCAATTCGTATCTTTTCCTTGAACTAATTTAATTGCAATAACAGTTGTAGAGTACACCTGATTCAACCAAAATCGGAATTATAGTTACGAGAGTCCTCAAAATTCCATTCATACAGCGAGAGAGAATAATTTGTACTACGAGTTTCTGTGTAAGGCATCTATCAAAATTTTCTACGTACAGTGCTTTATTCACACAACATAAGTTTCCTCAAACTCTCAAGCGATATTACGCAGACTGTGTCTTTGGATGGTATCACGTTAAACACGCCATTAGTGTTATGTGAAATACGCATTTCTAGCATATCTATCGCCGTTTGCTAACTTAGTACTTTGGTCTATATAGCATAACACATTAGGGGGATTCCGTACTGCGTGTGCTACACTATTCGGCTATCGCCGACGTTAAACAGTTAATTTGACATGAAAGAGAGTGTTTTTCTTGTTGTGTAGCTGTTGTGGATTGTTGTGATCTTCATATCCGATTAAGAACACCGACGTACATTTTTTTTTTTTTTTTTTTTTTTTTTTTTTGAACCGGCGTACTGCATTCGTCTCACGGTCCTACGTGCCATTTTCACCTCACACATCTCCCTCCACTGCTAATTTGCCGTTTCTTAATTGTCTCACAATCTTTCCTACCATTCTCTTTTTTTAATCGACATATGCCAGAAATAATATTACGCAATAGAATCCATATTTCAATTTTATAGTTGTCCTAATATCGAGTAACTTCATAAGACGAAAGTAAATAATACACAATATTACCGCATCTTCAGCAACTTGCGCTATAGTTATGAGAAATGATACACGATGTAATGAAGCATGTTGGGTTTATTCCCATCTGCTTGCATTATTGAACCTCCACTGTTGCATAAAACTAGGTACGAGTGTAATTAGCCTGTATCATGTTCTTTCCCAAAACTTTGGTTTTTTTTTTTTTTTCTTACATGGCTAGCTGAAGTTCTTTGGTTATTTTTTTTTTCTTACATGGCTAGCTGAAGTTATTTTCTATTATTTGACATCATAGAAGTTTTATAAGTAGCAAAGAATAATTGATTCATGCAAGAGGCATATTGATGTAGGTATGATAGTATAGTTATTAATATTTCTGTTAAGACTAATTAAATCCTTCTCTCATAATATTGTAGTAGGTATTACTATATTTAAATAACTGTATACACTATATATTTGTTCCACAATAACACTTATTTTTGTTGTCAACTAGCTTCTTAGACCATCTTCAGACAACTTAATACTGCAGATTATCCACATCACAACAGATGCTGTGTTTCGAGTACAAAGATAACTGTCAGTCAAAGACTATGTAGTCTTTAAGTACTGTATGAACAGAGTTGCCGACATAACTATTATTTTCAACAAATAGGTTGAAACAAACAATGGCTCAGTGAATACTAGTAAGAACAAATGTATATTAAATTAACTTATATATACGAACAAAAGTAGGAGGGGGAACAGGTAAGTGAGAAAGACATAAAAATGAAATGTTGGTGGGAACAATTACATAAGTTTGGAGTTTGTGGATAGAAGTATAGCCTATATTAAAATTTGCTGGTTTCCACGAGAATGGTGTGAGTAACAGATGAATGGAAAGCATTGGAATGTGGGTGAGAGACATTACACAATTGCAACAAGCATGACGGCAGAATTATACATAATAGGTTACTTTAATAATGGTGCATACTGAAATTGGGTCTTATAATTGAGAAATAGGTTTGGTTTCTGAGCTTGGTGTTTGTTGATAAAGAGATATTCAAACAATGTTAGCTTTCTGCCTTTATTTGCTCTGTGAAGAACATCACCTTTAATGTCAAAGGCACGGCACTCATTTAAGGCATTTTCTGCAATGGAAAGGTGGAATCTCTCTTTTTTAAATTCCTCTCATGTTCAGCCAGTCTAGTAGTTACAGCCCTTAATAGGTTCTTTATAATTACCGTTAATTACGAAAGTATGGTTTAAATGAAACACAACAGAACTGGGATTTATATATCAATTTACTCAGTATTATTTACGTAACGTAATTTTACTCTCACCAGTTGCATGTAATTGTTTACTTTTCCATTATAATTTAATGTACGTAATTAACAATACGTAATTTTGCAGTAACATTGTTGAAGCTATAAATAATGGACTCGTGTTACATCCTTAATCGGAGGCCGAATCCATTCCAGTTTCGAGTATTATTTTACGTCGTGTATCGTGAAGTATCTGAGTCATAATCCACGTCACTCTGAACTTTAATTGTGAACAATAAGTATAAGTTCTTCAATTTCAAGCGTGTATGAGAGTGCATCTACAGTGATTGATACTTCATATTTGTGCCTCGCTGTAAACCTCGTATTTTATTATTCCACACAAGAACTGTGTTAATTTCTATTATTGACGTGTTGAAAGTACTTACTGGGTCTACTGAATGTTATTAGTGAGACTTGCACGCGGTCTAAGGCGCCTCGCTGCGAAGCGCGTGGCTGCTCGCCGTGGGGGTACGTGTCCTCCCTGGGGCATGGGTGTCTGTGTTGTCCTGAGTTTAGTTTCCCTTAGTTTAAGTAGTTTGTAAGCTACGCATTAATAACCCAGCATTTGAGTTCGAAATATTTACAAACGTTTGATTTGATATGAATGGCCATAAATGGGGACAACTGGGCACTAATGAATCACTGAAGGCTCAATGAACTGTAATTCTACGTGTCGCCTACATTATTTGTAGTGGATAGTTTTGCCCCATGAAATTTCAACCAGCTGTTACCGAGAGCGCCGATCTACGAGGACATCTTACTTAATATATACATATTACCGAGAGCGCCGATCTACGAGGAGATCTTTCTTAATATATATATATATATATATATATATATATATATATATATATATATATATATATATATATATATTAAGAAAGATGTCCTCGTAGATCGGCGCTCTCGGTAATATGTATATATTAAGTAAGATGTCCTCGTAGATCGGCGCTCTCGGTAACAGCTAGTTGAAATTTTAAGGGGCAAAACTAATGCACTACAAATAATATAGATGAATTGGCCAACTAAGAACCGCGTTCCAAATTTTATTTCATGTTCAGTTTCTTCTTTCTCTTCTCTAGAGCTGCTCTTCTGCCTGCTGCTATTTTTTCCAGATGTTCATTTGTCAGTTTCCTGTTGGTCTTTCTTGTGGCCTCCTGAAAAACCACGAATTCAGTTACTGCCTTTCTGTAACTGTCTCTATTCATCGCGTCCATTACTGTGAGTCCAAGTTCCACGAGGTTTATCTTTATTCCTTGCAACCAACAGTTGGGTGTTTTCCTCTGTTGAATTAAATTGAAGATTTTCTCCGTTAATCTGCTGTCATCCATTCTCACCTGATGACCGAAGAACATAAGCCTTCTCTTTCTCATTACCATTGTAACTGGTTTGATAAATTGATACACCTTCTCATTGCTTATCATTACCCACGTTTCGCCAATTTTTTTTTTTTTTTTTTTTTTTTTTTTTTTTTTTTTTTTTTTTTTTTTTCCACCAAGAAGTTTCCTCAGAATTACCCTTTTATTCCTCTAGAGCTCATCTACTAGTCCTTTGTTCTTGAGGGAGAGTGTTTCTGCTGCATATTGTACTTCTTTTCTTGTCACTGTCTTGTAGTGTAATAACTTCGAATTTCTAGATAAGCATATATATAGTCGTCAAACATACTAGAGTATCTAGATTCATTGCAGTATTATGTGTTTGAAAGATCTTTATAGCGGCATTAAAAAAATTGCAACACTATTACAGTTTCGAAGACGACAGAGTGGTTGAAGGACAAAGCAGAGAGCAAGCGGTGAGGGACTGCGAGTTGGGCGGCCTACTGTGCTCGCTCCCTGACCGCTGGATAATTTCGTTGGCTTAATCACGTAATGGAGTGGAGCCGGCCAGCTGCGCCCGCCCTCGGATTCCAGACGTGAGCGGAGGGGGTGAGGGTGGGGCGCGGGACGGTGGTGTGGGGAGGGGGCGAACGTCTGCCGGGGCGGGGCGAGTCCACCACCGACCCTGTGCCGAACGCTCCGAGCGACGCTCAACCTGCCGGCTAACGCAGTAACACGCGGAGTGTATTACGAACTGAAATCCGACGATGGAATTCCGCAGACAGCGCAAGCTTCTATGCACTATGCAGTCACTAATAGAGCGCCTACGCCCTAAATCTATTTACGCCAATTCCAACCTAGTACCTCCTTCTCCTTCACGCAGTGCAGGCCACTATAACTTGCCTCTCTGACACAAAATCAAGAAACGGCGCGAAGCTATTTTTCTTGCATTGAAATTGAGCTTATTAATTAGTATTTGATTCAAAAGAATTATATTTCCTAATTTTATCCCTCGCATCATAAAAGAGCACGATAATGATTGCCTTTCGCAGGTTCTGGGGACGAAGTTATGCAAACCGTCTTTCATATATTTGTTATCACCGAGCCGGCCGCGGGGACCGAGGGGACTGAGGCCCCCCAGTCACGGTCTGCACGGCCACTACGGTCGGGGGTTCGAATCTCCCCTCGGGCATGGATATTTGTGCCGTCCTTAGTTGTAAGTAGTTCATAAGTAGTTTGTAAGTTTAGGGTCTGTTAACACCGTAGTTAAGTCCCATAAGCTATACAAACATTTGTTACCACCGAGATACACATAATACTATAACTTCAATTTGACTTTTCATTAGTTTATTCGCAAAAATCATTGATGCTTGTAAAATCTCGTGCAGATTATGTGCACTATTCCTCTATATCTTTCGAATAGTTGAATAGTTGATTCAAGAAACAAGACAACGTCTTAACCTCTTCATTTTTTCCCCTGCACATTATTGCTAAAGGAGGAGAAGGATGAAGGATTACGTATGAAGGGATTGACAGTGGCTGCATTAGGGCATTGAAATAAAACAATGGCGACAAGTGAAAATGTGATCCGGTCGCGAATGAAACCCGGGTCTCCCGCATGGGGAGACCCGGGTCTCTCACCTGGGAGACGTGGATATCGTAACTGCAGGAACTACGCTAGCATCCTCTCTGGCAAACGAAAATTTTCAACTGTTAGGGATTGCGAAGATTTAATTAATTATACGTGATATTATATAATTTGTATGACTTAGAGGGAGACGGAAGGCTATTTTTATTCCTATTCTGTCAGTGCTATATTACCCTTCTAAAAGGTGCACTTTTGGAAAGTACTACAAGTGATAAAACAATAAATTTTTTCTATATATATATATATATATATATATATATATATATGTAACACATGTGCTCAATTAACAAGTAAAATGAACATAATACCTCTAATGGTTTTAAGAAAAAAATTATTCTTTCACTAGCAAAATTTAACTTTTTTTCGCACATTAAGTATTATAAAACAGTTTCTGGTTGTTTGCTGGTTCTCAATTTACTTGTAAAAGCTTATTACCAGCTGTAGTACAAATTGACGAAATTTAATGTTTCTAACGCCATTAGTTCATCAAATTATGGTATCTGAAATTTTAAAAACAAATGTAGTTTAGAAAAAAATTTCATTTAAAGTTTAATTTTGCTATTCTAGTATAGTTCTTGATGACAATTACTTACCACTAATATTTTCCTGCACCATACTGAGAATTATCTGAATCATATGATCTTCTTTTCTTCTCTTGGTCTCTCTTCGTTTCTGTCTTGTTTGTTTTGTGCTTTTCAAATTAGCAACATCTGCTTTGCGGATTCCCCCGTTATCTATTTGCCCCAAGGATTTTGCAGTATTTCCATTAGATTTTATGCCCAATAATTCCAAAACATCTAGTTTTCTAGTTACATCATCATTGACGCTTCATAAACACCATAATAGAGACTTGTAAGCTGAACATTCGGTAACCGGGTCCAAATGACAGAATTCACACATTCACTTAATTTTGGGTTTCCCTATGAAGACATTTCTTCAACAATATATCTTTACAAAGGTCTCTAAATATCGGTTTTATTTCATTCACAACTGAATGTTTGTGGTCTTATTTGGCATCTCTCCTCTAATTGCACCAAATTGTGTCAAGATCATTCGGGCAAAGAGCAGGCACTGGATTTTCATTTGTGGAAACTTATGGAAAAAGATAGCCCTCCAGCTTTCTTTCATGTTTCCTAAATTCCTTACATTTCTCCTGACGGCCAAGTCATAAAATGTCCGTAATATATGTATTTCAACATTTATCAAGCAACTTTTACCATCTATCTTCTTACTATTTTGCAATACTAGTTTTGACTTTTATTTTAATAATCTCCTCAGTCTGGACCCCATTCTCTTCTGGACATACCCAATGCACTCTAAAAATTGTGAAATTACGACCACAGGATTGTTTTCCACATACCCGGTCATAAGCCTTGCTGTCACCCTCCCGTAAATAAAAAGCGTCAGGTAAACCACCATAACTCACGAAAAGAATGTCTTATTTATATAAAACAAAATCTGTATCACGCAGGAAAGGCCAGGCATTTGAAATATGCTAAATCGAATTTCTGAACCCTCTTGCCCTCCGTCTCCCCTTAAGTTTTTAGTAACGCTGTGTATTTATCTAGTAGTAAGATGGTGTTGATTTTGAGAGCACTAAATAAATCAATGTTCTAACAGAATATTAGTTGTGCAATTATAAATATACCTGTCCCTTGCCATATAGTCACCTTCACTCGCCGCCATGGTTACTCCATTCCTGTAAAGAGATCCAGCCTCGTTTGCTTCGGCATTAATCCTTTCGCATTAAGTATACTCGTATACATGCAGTGTCTGTTCTTTCGGTCATATTGTAATGTAGACGGGCGGATGTATATAACATTGGAAGCATTTCGTGGATACATTCGTGTCGTTCCAGTCGTTATTACTTTCTATTGATTCGGGTTTGTCCGTATTCACGTTCTGTCGATTGCTGATCGTATATGTCTCGCAGTATTTGATGCGTAGGCAGTTGTCGACGTCATTTACTCATTCACCAGGTTCCGAAAATAATAAACTGCGTAACGCAATCTGGAAAAATATAGAAAAGCTGTCAGCGGCCACTGAATGAAATCAAAGGGCAAAGTTGAACATTTTTACCCATCTAGGATTGTAACCGAGTTCTCCTTCTTACTACGCAGTTGAACTGATCTATGAACGAATATAGCGATTACCGTAAGTTTTCCGCCTGTTGACATACAATAACGCAGTGCCACTGACATTTTCAATCATTACTCTCAGCATTTCGTCAATTTCAGTACGGGCCTGGTGCGCATATGCAGTGAGGAGTGGATCATTGGCCGTCTTCGTTTTAACTACATACAGGGTGTTCTTAAAATATGCTGCCACATTGCGAAGGGTTGTAGAGAGTTTTTACAAGGGACACCTTTGACCTCTAACTCTCGGAACCGCACGAAACCATGCTTGGAATAATAGGCAATCTTTAAAAGGACAGTGGTACGCGTCATTTTCATGCAAAACGTTGCATTGTATCTCATGTAACATTTTAGCAGGGAGAAAGTAACGAGATATCAATAGCATAGAACGGAAATTACATGTAATTAAATTGTGTGATAGTATCATTACATATTCAATCAGCAGCGTCAAAAACTTTGTGGTTAAAGTACTTATAATAGCGCAAAACACACATAAACAAGGGCGCGTCACACCAGAAAGTGCCTATATTAGACCTTAAAGTGCAGATGTGGGATTTCGATGATGTGGTTAAAACAAAGTGGAAGCCGTAGCGGAATAGACGTACGAACTGGGCCGCCGTGCTGCGGTGTATGCGGTCGCTCGGCGTTGGAGGTTCGAGTCCCCCCTCCGGCATGGGTCTTTGTGTTGTCCTTAGGATAGTTTACCTTAGTTTAAGTACTTTGTGAGCTACAGACTAATTATTAAGCAGTTGAGTCCAACAGATATACAAAAATTTGAACATTTTTGAACAAAGTGGGAGAGAACAATGTACACACCACATCAAAGCCACGTTGTCACACACCAAATCACTTTCCCATTCACGCAGTCCGTGTATCAAATGACACACTAATTACCTTTTCAAATGATGGTGTTCGTATGTCAGTGTCATACCCTGGCTTTCGCCAAGCATGTTGTAACACAGGATTATACGTAGCTGTAGCAAAGTGATTGTAAATCACAAAGTGAAGTTTCACGATGAAATTACAATCGTGTACGTTCTTGTGATTTAGCACCATCTAGTGTTACAAAATCAGTAATGCTTCTGATATAGAGTTCATGTCGTCGAAAAAAGTAAACATCAAGGGGTTGCCAGCATTGTATTGTTTTCGGTGGCAAGATCTTTCGAGTAACATCTTTGTTTGGAAAACTTGCTTCCAGAAGGGTACAATCTGTACAACCGGCCCAGGAATCCCATAACAATAGACTCTTTTAATTTGTGACATGTTCGTCAAGGGCCGAAGTTAGAAAACGTTCCATCTATTTTCCAGTCTTTTTCCATTTCTTCTTGTCTCCACGTGAATGTTTCGTGGACGATTGTTCCAAGTTTATTTAAAACATTTGACTAAAATGTTCAAATGTTTGTAGAACTTATGTGACTTAACTACGCGGTCATCAGTCCCTAAGCTTACAAACTACTTATGAACTAGCTAAGACTAAGGACGGCACAAATATCCATGCCCGAGGGGGGATTATTAGAAACCCCGACCGCAGTGGCCGTGCAGACCGTGACTGGAGCGCCGCAGTCCCCTCGGCCACCGCGGCAGGCAACATTTGACTCTAACGCGCCTTGTACCTCTTGAAAACAGAAGTACAACTTGTTTGCTATTCTGCCTGCCATTGATAAGGTCATATCAATTGTTTAATAGATGCTGAAGACATTTCATAATGGAATTGACTCTGGTCACTGTTCCAAATATTACCTTTCTCCACACCCTCCTCTTTTATTAATATGTTCGCTTCCTTCACAAACAGTTGTGCCTTCAAACGTATAATGTTATCGTCTTCTATGTCCTTTCGTGTGATAAATTCCTGGATGAAATGCCATATTCAGTTTTGACATGATCGGTATAGGAAATAGATGCTTCAAAATTAAAGAAGCCAATCAATTTAGCTGTTGTGAAACTTCCTGGCAGATTAAAATTGTGTGCCGGAACCGGGCCTCGAACCTGTGAACTTGTGCCTTTCGCGGTCAAACACACAAACGACTGTGCTATCCCGACACGACTCACGATGCCGCCTCACAACTTTACTTCCGCTAGTACCTCGTCTCCTACTTTCCAAACTTCACAGAAGCTCTCCTGCGAAACATGCAAGACTAGCACTCCTGGAAGAAAGGATATGGTGGAGACATGGCTAAGCCACGGCCTAAGGGATGTTTCCAGAATGAAACTTTTCACTCTGCAGCGAAGTGTCCGCACACAATTTTAATCTGCCAGGAAGTTTCATATCGGCGCACACTCCGCTGCAGAGTGAAAAGTTTCATTCTAATTTAGCTGTTGTTGTTGTTGTTGTTGCTGTTAGACTGATTGGTCATCAGTCACCAATTTAACCCCTTCTAGTGCCCACATCTGCAGATGCCAGTAGTGGAATATAGAATCATACCTCCTTGCACCATCAATTTGCGATATTACATATTGCTTTATAGTTTGTAGTTACGACTGCCGTTTTTCTTTGAAATGAGCACTTGTTCCTAGTTTCCTAGACACATAATTTAGGATCAATGTGCAATTTGATTGAATTTTGATGCATTTCTAGTTTTTCATAGGAATATAAGCCAAGACTGTAACAGTCGTCGTAAATGTACTCTAGTAAGCTGTCATCAATATCGTTCATATAGTGACCTCATTCTTATGGGTGGCGAAGGTTTGTACGGGCTGAGACTTGACTGTTCCTATTGCTTTGCAGATGAATGTTGTGTACTGCTTGAAGAGCCTCCTTCAGGTTCCTTCTGTCCCTCAAATCCCTTGTTTCCATCCAGCGTAACGTGGCTTATTTTTTTCTGTCGTCACCATTATATTTCTGATTTGTTATGTTATATATCTCCGAACTCAATATCCTCGTCCTTGATGTCATTACTTTATAGAGCACGTCGCAAGTTGGTCCTACTATTTGGACCACATATGTAGGATTAATTTTTTTCACATCACTGCACTGTATACAGTAACTCTCTTGCGAACACTCCAAGAGACATATACGTACTGCAGTAATACTACTCACGCAGTTGGAGTAATGTTTAGTGACACTATCAGACAGTATCGGCGGTTTGCATAGAAATTATGCACATCACTGTTTTGTTTATCATTCCTTGTTGTTCTAGACATGGTTTCGCGCGGTTCCAAGCGTTTGACGTCAAATGTGTTCGTCGTTTGTAGATGAAGTTTTACACAGAAACCCGTTCAGCAAATGTCATCCAAAGACCTTATAAATACATGTTCGAAGTCGATAATGTGAATCACGTCTGCTTTACTGCAAGTTCTCTGGTTTACATCACTCGGGAGGAAACATTAATCATAAAAGCAAGATGAAAATATGAAGTAAACAAGGTGTCTAAATCAATATAGTGTCAATAAAATGTTCTGGGAGTGAGACCGCATTGTCAATCTTTACCAATCTTGTCGGCATGTCGGCCACGGTTTCAAGTGACCTTCTTCTGGATATTTGTCTGACAGCTGAATGAGTGAAGTCTTGGTTCTTATATTAGTGGAAATTGTGGTTTGAGGAGGAGGAGGGGCATGTTAGGCTTTCTTTGTTGGCATTTACAAAATTTCACTCGATTGGTGGAAATGGCTGCCGTCGATTGATGTTTGTTTGGAATGTCCTCTCTTACCAGTGGTGGTTGCATTATTCCATCTCATTGGTGAAAATAGACTTCGTTAAGTGGCGTTTGCAATGCTCCAAGAGGCAGTGCCCAACGACGCCCATTTCCACCAATGGCGTGAAATTTTGTAAATAGCGAAAATGAGAGCCTTACATCCCCCCTTCTTCTCCTCAAACCAACATTTCCACTATTATAAAAGAACCAAGCCTTCACTCAGTCAGCAGGCAGAGAAGTACACTTGACACAGTGGTCGAAACGTCGGGCAGAATCGTGGAGACTGACAATGCGGTCTCAAACCCAGAAAATTTTTACTGATTGTGACAACGGCCGCGAAGCCTATGCTTACACGGTCTCTAAAATCTTACCCCAAGCGCTATCAGCACTTACGGAACAAAATAGATGTTTTGCACTATCGGACATAAGAAATGACTCATAGCTCTTAAGGTACGGCCACTACGGTCGGGGGTTCGAATCCCCACTCGGGCATGGATATTTGTGCCGTCCTTAGTTGTAGGTAGTTCATAAGTAGTTTGTAAGTTTAAGGACTGATGACCCCGTAGTTAAGTCCCTTAAGCTTAACAAACATTTGAACATTCTTAAGGTACTCTTTCTGGAGTCCATGTTAACTGGATTTATTTATTGTTTCGGTCCTTATTACCATTAAAAAAATATGGAAAGCAAAGCGTTTGCAGTGAAAAATGAAAAAGTGCTCATAGCGTCATTAGATGGCATTTTTGGAACTGAGTTGCTTGGGAAGTCTGTGTATATATGGTATATCTGCTCTCTATTCACTCCAAGACGGCTGGAGTCTTGATGGAATCTTGATGGAATCTCCAGGGAATTTTCAGATGAGCGCAGCGGTTGATCTTGTCAAGTTTGGTAGAGGCCGGAGCAATATATTTACTAACATATAGGTAAAAAATTATGTCTGGGTTCTGGAACAACGGTTGTTTCCCTAGCGGATAAACAACCAATCGTTTGTTTTATGTGTGTCTTATGTGAGTGCAGTGCTTCCGTTTCGAGCAGGAGCGACACTGCCGTGACCATGTTAAGAGCGTTGTTGTAATTGACTCATTGGCGCACGGTAGCAGAAGAGTGTGGCGAGCAAAAATACGCGAAATACGGCAACAAATACTCCTATGAAAGGCTATATACTCTGTAACTTACGAACTTCATCGTACATGATACGTTTATTGCTTCATAATACGATACTTGCGCGTTTCGTCATTCAGATTTAATAACGGTTACGTTATTCCATCATGTAATATTTACCTTATATAATTTTTTCAGATGCAAATTATGGCGTTTGAATTGAGGGAACGACAGTTACTAATAACTGGAAGTTCGTTTCTAGATGTGGCGCGAGAGATTCGTTTGTGGAACGTCACATATACTCGCATGTCACACTATTCATGAGAATCCAGGGCTCGATGCTAGTAAACTATACAATCTCTCGAAGTTTGTCGGTGTATCATTCTATGTTATTGTTCAAATGTTTGTTAAGATTAAGGGACTTAACAGCGAGGTCATCAGTCCCTAAACTTACCAACTACTTATGAACTACCGCTACTAAAGACGACACAAACGTCCATGCACGAGGGGGGATTCGAACCCTCGACCGTAGCGGTCATCTATGTTATTGCACATTAAATCTAAAAAGTATAAATAGAAGCAAAAAATTGAATTTTCGTTAGCTGAATAAGATAAATTGTAAGCTTAATCTTCACCCATGTCATGAAAGTCATCCGAGTAATCTGATTGAATCGATTATCAGCCTGCAATTTCGTCATATAAATTCATGATAGTACGTCAACTATTTATTACATACTTTCCCATCTAGCTTGCTGTTAACAATTCCAGATAATCTAACTGGCCGGCCGCAGTGGCCGAGCGGTCTGCGGCGCGCGAGTCATAGTCTGTACGGCCGCTACGGTCGGGGGTTTGAATCCCCCCCTCGGGCATGGATGTTTGTGTCGGTCGTCTTTAGTATAAGGTAGTTCATAAGTAGTTTGTAAGTTTAGGGACTAATGACCCCGCTGTTAAGTCCCTCAATCTTAACACACACACACACACACACACACACACACACACACACACAGATATATATATATATATATATATATATATATATATATATATATATATATATATATATATATATATTACAAGACAGTTGATGATCACTCATCAACCATGTCCATTAATTAAAATTTCTAGGAAGCTTTCCTTTAAAGTACGCCACTTGAAAGAACTCAGTCTTTTACCTGTTATTGTCTACAGCATTGAAAGTATCACTCATAGCCAGTGATCTATATACAGTCTGGATGTATAACCCTGGTCTCTGAGTATAGAATTGCAGCGTGCCTACACATTCATATGTTTTGCACATGATTTCGCGTTTTCCGACATGTCTGAATATGGCAAACGAATTTCCATTAATTTTTACGTAAAAAGAACTGCTTGCTTAGCTATTTTTTTTATCTTTATGACAATGTATCATGTAACAGGCTGGTGTGACAGTGGAATCGGAACGTATTTTAATTTCTTGCCGTAATATCACTTCGTAGCAGCCATATTTGAATTTGGCATGAAAATAAATATCAACATCTATGGCTGACACGCTCAGAGAGCCGAAGTTCAACATCCAGTTAGTATAGAGATCAATGCTCATGGCCCTTAATTATTACTTTGCAAGCATTTGTTAACACATGATTGTGAATACCTGGCGTTTCCCGGGTGTGTATTTATTCCTTTTCTATATTACACCATTTCCTTATTTTCTGTCAATCGCCTTCTACCGTATTCTTTGTATATTTCACTTCCGTTTTCATTCATCTCAATCAGTGTGATATTATGTCTCTTGAACTATGTGTATTGCAATAATATAATTTTAGATTTTTGTAATGTGGAATATTAAGTGACCGTCTGAAAAATGTGTTTGAAATGAAGCTGGTGGGTTAGAACGTAGAAATTTACATAATGCCGGGTTGTCCGACAATTCGTTGTTTTTGACGTCAAATCGCCTGAATAATTTCTCGTACTAGTAAATAATTTCGAAGGCACAATATAGCTATATGTGCACACTTTCTACGAAATATTCGACAAATCTAGCGTGGGTCAGTTTTTACATCTCCCTAAGATTGTGTCGCTGATATAATTTCGAACGGCTGTAGAACGTCTCGTGAACGCAATTAATAGTAATGAAGTGTAATGTTAGACTGAGTGCCTTATTCTTAGTGAATGAACAGCGGAAAAGTAGTAGGTCATCTCTTACGTCATTTCTTTATGGCTCTCAGCAAGAAAAAGAGCCTCAAGTTTTTAAATCATGTGCGAAGTTTGTTAAAATATGCTATGTACTCTCATTCTTAGATTGAAGATGGATAATGTTTCTTTATTCATGCGCCATGTGTGATGGGGCAGTTATTTTCTGACTTGCAGTGTTCCTGCCGTTATATATATATTAGACTGTGTCCTAGTTGTTTTGCCGGCCGCGGTGGCCGAGGGGACTGAGGCGCGCCAGTCACGGTCTGCACGGCCACTACGGTCGGGGTTCGAATCCCCCCTCGGGCATGGATATTTCTGCCGTCCTTAGTGTTTGTTAGGTCATAAGTAGTTAGTAAGTTTAGGGACTGATGACCCCGTAGTTAATTCCCATAATCTATACAAACATTTGAACATTTCCAAGTTTTTTCTTGACTCCACAGCGACTGTTGTTTGATAATAACGGATATATGTACAAAGTTTGGTTGAAATTTATCTAGTAGTTTAAGAGTAGATCTGTAACATAGACACACACGCACACACACATACACACACGCACACACAAACACACACACTATACGTGCGCATTTTGCAAATTTGCCTTATTTTTATTACAATTACAGAATTCTGTTCTCCTAAAAATTCTGCCAAAACGGAAATGTAGTAATTAAAATAAAATTTATTATATCCACCGAAGTGAAATTCTTAGTGCGACTTTTCGTTCTCTCATTTTTCTTACTCTGACTTGTCTTAAATAATGATTGTTTCTACCATCGTAATCCTAACAAATCAGTACAATAATTCAGTCTGTCAGTGAAGCTGAAACTCTATCTGCTGTTATATTGTTTTACACTACATCCTGTTTCTAGGGTACATAAGGAAACTGTAGAGTTATCTAATTTTGTTATAGTTAAATGAATGCAAAAGATGCGACCTTTATTTTCTGTCTTAAGTAGAAAATTTATGATTGAATTAGCAGATTTTTCTTTATGTTTAATATGACTTTCCATTCTGAGTATCTATTTTTAAGATTGGTGCAGCCCTGAGTGAGTACTTATCCAAAATCGATTAAAAACACGCAGTATAACGGAAAACAGCCATGTTGTCATATATTTCTGTTCATTTTGTCCTGTTCTTGAGGTTTAACATGCACATGAACAATCTGTTGAGAGCATTGTGTCATAATTTATATCTGAATTGCTGCATTTCTTATTTTGAAAATTCTTTCGTAAGCCTTAGTTTTCTATTTGATGTACATATCAGTTCTGAATCTTTGAAAAAAAAACTGCTTTTCTATTTTAATTCAAGTTGAAAACATATTTTAGTGTATATTTATTTGAATATTTCTTTTTCTCCTTCCATGAATATTTTTTTTATAAATACAACAAAATCGGGTGTGTACTGAATTAATAACCTTTGTAATAATCAACTTATAAGCTACTATTATTTGCTGTTTAGAATGAAAAGAGATTTTCTCCACATAGGATATTACCTTTGTAAAACCTCCTGATGTTTTACCTAATTTACGGTTGTCTCAACCTGATTTTTTATCCGATATATAAACGTGACACCTGCCCATCATTAAAATCAAAATATAAACTGAGCGAGCAAAATTATCTATTCACATAGAAGTTATAAATTGGCTTTAAACCTTCAGTTTACAGTAATAAACATAATAGAATAGTAGGTTTCCATTATATGTTTTTTCTTGATGTGTAATAACATAGAAACAATTTCCAAAGCTGAATGGATACATTGAGGGAATCTCGCACTAATGACCTTAGAAATGCTGTTGTAGCCAGCTGCGTGGGAAAGGCGTTTGCTACTAAGTTTATTCTGTGAGACGTCATGTGTAGTGAAATATTTATGTTGATATTTTAAAGTACGGAATGAATTACGTTATTAAAAATTACACAGTTCGACACGGATTCTGGGGTTTGGAAGGAAGTGGTGTTCTTTACTAAATTTGAACCCCTGAATATGAAAATCATATCAGTTTTTTTCCATCACCCTCAGTTTTTTCTGAACAGCTTCCCCCCCCCCCCCCCCCAAACCAACCATTCACTTCGAAATCTATGTTATGCAGTGTCCACAACTACAGAAATGTGGCAATGCTGCATTTTTTGTGTGAAGGTGAGGCAGAGGGGGCTAATGAGCTTGGAGCTGACATTCCATTATCGCCACAGAAATCAGTGAGTGAGTGCTACAGATACAAGAAGGTAGCTTTGGTGTGAGTGGTGGTATTTCACTGAAGGTCAGTGGCGTAGCTATCATAGGGCTAGGCGGGGCAGTGCTCCGGGGCCCCCGAGCTCCAGGGGCCCCTCGGCCTTCGTGAGCGACGATCGAAAATACAGTAGAGCGTCGAATTTTTTATTTAATTTTTTTACCCTCCCACCCTATAGTCCATCATATCCCCGTCCCCTCAAACCAAGTTTCCCTCAGCAGCCGCACTGGGCCACCGGCTAGCGGAACAAAGCTTATAATTATGCCTTCACAAGACGCCACTTTGTGGCGCTTCTGACAGGCGAAGCTGCCAGCCAGTGTGTCCAACAATAGGCACATTTCAGCAGCAGAAGTAGCGGCAGCATCAAAGCTGCTCACAGCAACAGCAGCGTGTTCCAAGTGTTGTGGCGTGCAATGTGAAAGATCACGCTCCTCCAAATACATTATAAATACATTTACTGTACAGTACTTCTTATTTGAAAATAGAAGTGCACAGTTCGAATATCCGAATAAACCGGTTTTCCGAATATCCATGTCCCCAAATTACTTCGGATAATAGACGTTAGACTGTATAGAATATTTTAGTTGAATGAAGGAATTTCGACTTTTAAAATCTCCTGCCGAAATTGACCCCAACATGGACGGTTCGCCAATTATGTAAGAAAATTAAAACAAAATATGCATTATTAGAATGTGAGGTTACGGAAGTATTTACCGCAGTTTTATTCTTCTGTAGCAGCCGAAAGGTCGTTCAGCAAATTAAAAATTAACAAAACGCATCTGAGGTACAGAATGGCTCAAGCTTGACTCGGACATTTGTCACTCATAACAATCGGAAACGACGGACGGTATAAGGACGGCACAAATACCCATGCCCGAGGAGGGATTCGATCCGCAGACCATGCAGAACTGTGACTGGCGCGCCGCAGACGGCTCGGCCCCCGCGGCCGGCAGAGGCTTTTGAAATGTGGTGTTACAGAAGAATGCTGAAGATTAGGTGGGTGGATCGCATAACTAATGAGGAGGTACTGAACAGAATTGGGGAGAAAAGGAATTTCTGGCACACCTTGACTAAAAGACGGGATCGATTGGTAGGACACAGTCTTAGACATCAAGGAATTTTGAATTTAGCATTGGAGGGAAGTGTGTGGGGTAAAAACCGCAGAGGAAGACCAACATATGGGTACAGTAAGCAGATTCAGACAGATGTAGGTTGCCGTTCTTATGACGAGTTGAAGAGGCTTGCTCTGGATAAGGTATTGTGGAGAGCTGCATCAAACCAGTCTCCGGACTGAAGACCACAACAACAACATATAACTCACATGACCCAGTCATATTGGAGTTTCCTTGTTTTTATAATTTATTATTTGGTGTTACATATTTCTTATACAGTAGATTATATATCACATACAGTTTTAATTACAACAAAAATGAAACAGACTGAAAAAATTGGGTATTCCACTTTGTATCTCTAACACCTGCATGCACTGTGCTTTATGAAGAAACACTCTTCGCAAAAATATGATTCACAATTTCTTACATTTCTGTCGCCCAAATTCATTCTTCATTTTTTCGTAGCATCCGTACACCTATGACTTGCTGTTCCCATGTTCATAAGAGCACAATCTGCAGGCAGTTCGGTGGCTACGGTGAGAGATTTCTCAGGAGCATCGGCATCTTCTGTATGGAGTAGTCTCAAAGTCACGTCCTCTTTGAATTCTGTGATTGAGATGATCTTGTTGTTGATGTATCGGTAAATCACAAGAGCATTTACCAGTGCTCACCCTATCAGTTCAAATGCAAGCCTATTGTACCATTCCACACCCCGCCTTAGACAATAGAGGAGTTCATTTGGCGAGACAGATCTATAAATGACTGATTATAGTTAGTTATCATTCCCAGTTTTTTCTTTGTGCCCCTCTTGATTTGAACTTCAGTTTCTTCCTCTCCATGAACAGTACTCAGCATCAACGCATTCCTCTTATTTTTCCATTTCAATAGTATCTTCATTTTCTTCACTCATGTCCGTAACTTCATCTTAAAGCTTCTGCACATGCCTTTCTTCATCTACATAACTTCTACAAGACACTTTTTTCTGCTATAATATCACTGTGTTCCGGAGCAAACAACACTGAATAAAGACTGTAGCAACAGTGCAGAAAAATAATAATGGAATTGTACGCAAGTAATGTTGTGGAATGAAAGACTTACAGGAGTACAGACCCAAAATTATTAGCGACGTAGCAAATGACACACCAGGCACTTTACTGTGGCGCCATGTGAGACATATGTAACTCACACAAAAAACATAAACCAAGGTATTAAATTGCAATATTTTCATCTTATTTGTACTTAAATTGCTTACTTCAAGCAAACTAAAGCAGAATATGGAAAAAAAGTAAATGGTCCCCGGGAGACGGTAACCGAAGTATACCTTTGGCAGCCAATATGTTAATATAGTTATTGTTAAACAGAATGGACTAAGACAAAATATTAAATGTATACAGCATATTTCAGTAAAGTAGAACAGTTTTGGGCAAATGATTTGTTGTGGGGATGTGACAGGTGACAGCAGGAAGGGGTGGGTGGAAGTTTGGAGGGCAGAAGGTGCGGGAAAGGGCAGACCGCTGGAATGGTCAGGCATTGCCGTTCTCTGTGCGCCTGCAAAACGAATAGCGAGAAAGCGAGCCCCACTCTGTCTACCAAATTACGTCGCAAAAGAAAATTACAATGTCTTTTAGAAAGTTATACCGACCCTTCTACAGTGCATCTCATAAATCACAGATGACGTAGTGCACAGACAGACCTGGAGATTTTCCACAAAATGCGTTGCGCCTGGAAACAGGCATGTTTGTTTTCCAGAAATTCGTTAATACTGAAAGGAATACCGAACAGAATCTGCATAACCTTCTACTCACTACCGTGCAATGGAAGGCGGGAAATAGATTCGACATTATGTGGCTTTTTTCTGGGAACGGTGCCTTCCGATACCATAGGAACTACTCTCTCTTCAGTTTACGTTCATTCTAACACTATACCCTCCGCCGCATTCTGCTCAGTTCTTCTATGAGAAAAACAAACAACTTCACTGTGTTTTAAAGTAATAGCGAGAATTCAGCACATCACGCAATCTTTTAAGGTACGTTTCTACCCGCACACTATTAGTTTATTCTGCCATTTAAAAGTTTAATAACATTCTCGGATCAGAAGTTTCATATAATAATTACTTTGTCCCAGTAGCGAATTGTGCATCAAGACGGCGCACTCCACCCTACTGACGCGATAATAAGCGAAGATATCGACTTAGTTATTTCACTTATTACTTTTTCCTGGCCAGACACTAACATATACTTCAAGAAGCCTGCTAGGGGCACGGCTCAATCCAAACTGTTTCATGAAACAAAATCCGGCAATTTACTTTTTATGAAACCCTCCTACACGAATATTACCCCTGTTTTCCTTCTTTTACCGGCTATCAACGAAATGAGCTAATAGCGCAGTAGTTCAGCGAGAGTGAGTTGTCGGCACTAACAAAAGTCCGCTTGCTGTCACCGCTGACGAAAAATATCCCATGGGACATTATCATCTGCATGTTCTACCCAAGTACAACTCTATCTCTATCCCTCTGCCGGCCGCGGTGGCCGAGGAGACTGAGGCGCTCCAGTCACGGTCTGCACAGCCACTACGGCCGGGGGTTTGAATCCCCCCTCGTGCATGGATATTTGTGCCGTCCTTAGTCTTAGTTAGTTCATAAGTAGTTTGTAAGTTTAGGGACTGATGACCCCGTAGTTAAGTCCCATAGACTATATCCCTTTGCAAAATTTCATTCAAATCACCTAGTAATTTCCGCGTGAAAGCATAACAAACAAACAAACTTTCATACTTATATTAGAGAGTACGATTAAATATTATCTGCTGCGTGACACATAATAATTTACTTAGTAGTATTTAGGTTTGCCTTATTATGTCTTCCAGTGGGCCGTAAGGAGCTGATGATGTAGTAGTTTTGCATCTGTACAATATTAGTGTAAAGAGGGCCAAAATGTCATTTTTGCCTCGGGGCCCTTGGTGACATAGCTACGCCACTGCTGAAGGTGTGTTAAAAATGTCAGGAAGGCAGTGTGTGAATAGCGCAGATACAATTTGTTATATCTGTGATACGTGAAAGACGTCGACAAATAACAAAATTTGTGCAGAAGTCATATTTTGTATACTTCGACATGAAGCTCGGCGATCAGGACAAGTCATTTGCTCCACACATTGTGTGCCGTACATGTGTGGAGCAGTTAAGGAAATGGAGTGAAGGTAAAATCAAGTGCTTGAACTTCGCAATTTCTATGGTCTGGCGTGAACAGAAGAATCATGTTGATGACTGTTACTTCTGTATGACGAATGTAACGGGATACAACAGAAGAAACATGAAAAACATATCGTATCCAAACTTAGATTCGGCAATTACACCTGTTCCTCATGGCCCAGGGCTACCAATCCCCTCGCCACCAACATCAGTGGATTCTCTTGAATTCTCTGAATCAGATGTAAGTCAAGAAAGCAGTGGATCCGACTATTCTGAGTGTGGTACCGATAGTAGCCCTAAACCTCTTACTCAAACAGAACTTGACAATTTGGTGAAAGACTTAGCACTCTCAAAAGATGCAGCACAACTATTGGGATCACGTCTCAGTGAAAATAACTTATTTGCACACGGTACATCATATTCATTGTACAGAAATCGTGATAAAGATTTCAGGGAATTTTTTGTTGAAGATGGTTTAATGGTGTTCTGAAAAGACATCGCCGGATTAGTGATGAAAATGGGAGCTCAGAAATATGAGAGTAAGGAATGCAGATTGTTTATAGATTCTTCAAAGCGAAGTTTGAAAGCACTGTTGCTACATATTCGAAATGACCTAGGATCAATTCCAATTGCGTATTCAGTAAATTTAAAAGAGACATACAATACCATGAAAATACTTCTACAAAATGTGAAGTACTAAGAACACCAGTGGCTTGTGTGTGGTGACTTTAAAGTGATTGACATTATTCTTAGTCAGCAAGCAGGGTACACTAAGATGCATTGCTATATGTGTGAATGGGACAGTAGAGCTTTTCATGAGCATTGGAGTAGGAGAGAGTGGCCTAAGAGGCAAAATCTGACAGTGGGATCAAAGAACATAGTAAATGAACATTTGGTTAATCCAGATCATATTTTATTGCCTCCACTGCACATCAAATTAGGACTCATGAAGCAGTATGTTAAAGCACAGGAAACAATTTCCAGTACCTGTGTAGGCATTTCCCAAATCTATCGGCTGCAAAGTTGAAAGAAGGGATATTTGTTGGACCAGATATAAGGACGTTGATGTCTGATGAGCACTTTGACAGTTCTATGATGGAAATAGTTCAAGCCTGGAGAAGTTTGAAAAATGTTGTGCATCGTTTCCTTGTCCAGAATAAGCAGCCTGAGTAGAAGGAAATAGTGGAAGACATGCTACAGTAACAGTTAGCATGCAAGGTCTCTCTAAAACTACATTTTCTAATGTCACACTTAGAGAGTTTTCAAGTAAATTTGGCTGACACATCAGAGGAACATGGTGAACGATTTCATCAGGAACTTAAAACTATGGAACATCGTTATCAAGTTCGCTGACGTGCTACAGACAAACAGGCTGCAGATTTGTGATCAGCAGGGTCAATGTAGTCAATTTCATATTTTCATGCAAACCCCAGACAAAAAGTCAAAATTTGTCGACCTGTGTTATCCCAGTTACATTAAAGAAATTTGACTCTCTTTCTCACGAGATTTACTGTGTTAGATCTAACGTTTTTTTCTTTTTCTTTTACAGGTACGTTTCCTGCTGGTGATACTGCCTTTGTTCCTTGATGTTAAAAACTGGTAACGTAGAAACACAAAATAATATGTATAGGAGTACCTGTGTCAAAGTTCTTAAATGTTTTGTAATTTGATAAATCTCTGTGTGTGCAACATTTTCCGAAATGCTTGCAGGAGTTATTCAGAAATTCTGTAGCTTCCATAACATATGTTTGTAGCTTCTTTCATGGCTTCAGAATACACAGGAATACACTGTAAGTAAAAGTCGATTACAGTTGATTGAGGACATTTGCACGTGCATCATTCAAAAAATGGATTGAAATTTTTAAGGTATAATATCTTCACCCTATAGTAGACATCCACACAAAAGGGATGGAAAGTGTTTGAATTACGTAGGATAGTTTGTATACCATAAGATGTCGCAGAATGAAGGCAGACAATTTGGGGTGTTGACAAACACTGAAGGGCAAGGAGGCTGTGTAACAAACTGTCACAATAATCTGAAAACTAATTATGTGTTCGAGGCATATAAATTTCTGTCTGCTATACAGGTAATACATTTGTTGACGGAGCTCCTCGATCACCCAGTGAAAGAAACATTTCTATCCCCAGTCGAGCTACTGACACATTATTCAAGTTTAAATACGAATTAAAAATTGAAAATGCAGAAGACTTAGATAGTGTACAGTTGGGGAAAACACATTTAATATTGATCACTGAAGTAGATATTGCAGTAGATCTTGTTGTCGTTGCCTATTTTCCAGCATCAGCATCAGAATTACTACTGTCATAACTCCATCTGCAATCACACTGTGAACTGCATAACACCATATGTTCACGTATTATGTCAGTGCCCTTCTGTTATAGAGCACCGTTCGAGCAAATAAGTTGACACTCGCTGCTTTGGCTGCTGAAAGCGACTCTAAATGCATTTCTCACTCGCCGTCGCTCCCATCAGTCATTGCACTAAGTGTCAACGACTTTTACGATGGTGTAAATGAATCTGTGTGTCATACAATCAGTCAGATTTTTCTTACATGTGGAGATGAAAGGTACAATACGTGGAAGTACTGGGTGTTAACTAATATTTATGGAAATAAAAAGTTACGTTTTTTCTCTATGTTACAGATTCGTTTTGGTTCTCACATACTAATTTAAGTCTTTTATTTTCATATTTCCAGTTTGATTCTGCAGGTACCTTCTATTACCAAATGTTGTCGTCTAATTGATAAATGATGTGCTCAAATTATCTTTTGCTAACTCGCACTTATCTAAACGCCCCTTCTTGAGTTGTCTTTCTGCTACAAACGGTATATCTACTATATCAGCCGAAATCCTCCTTACAACATTAAGCCGACATCCTCCAGGAAAGGTAAAGGATACTAATACTCTCCGTTGGCGAACGTTGTATCCTTTTAATACGGCCGAAAAAAAAATCCGATTGAAATTAGTGGAAAAGAATGGTAAGATGTTGCTGCCATGCTAACTAGCATCTTATTTGGGGAACGCAGATCAAAAATTATTTGCGTTAGAACAAAATGCTTTTCAAAATGATGACATTCATGGAATTATTTATGTAGAAAAATAGTGTAAATATTTCAAGAACGATTTAGGTGGTAGGTACAGCAAGCAACTGGTATGTGGGAACGAGTAATATAATTCGTAATACTGTGATTAGAGACAATGCTGCGTGAGTTTTATTTCAGCATCAGAAAACAATATGTCAAAAGAAAGAAATTAGAAAACTAGAAATGAAACTATCATGTAACAGCAT